>OY821774.1:41450200-43950200 GCA_963682175.1 Triglochin maritima
TAAACTTGAGATAGCCTCGTCGACAGTCCCTCGTTTGGAAAGTTCGCGGATGGATCTAGATGTGCTTTATTTGTCGAAGACCCTGATCGAAGATTGGTGGGACACGGGAAAGTTTATAACATCTCCAGACACCACTTCACAGAGGTAGGAGAGGGAGAATTGAAGGTTGCAGTTGAGAGTTGCTTAGATCCTGCTGCTTTTGTGCCATTTCCGGAAGAAGAGATTGTTACTCTCGACGATGCTATCGGTGGGTTTGTGCGTTGGCCTAGTTATTTAGTAGAGCTAAACGACAAACATGAGGTATAGTTTAACTTTGAAAGTCTTTAAACTTCAAATTTGTTAACAATTGTATTTTAACGGTTCTATACATCTTTGTAAGGTGTCAAGTCCCCGGAGCAAATGGTCAAACAACCAATCTCTGATCAACATTAATTCGCTTCCAAGTAGGTGCAAAATGTTGTATCAATGTATGGTAGGTAGGGAGGCACAATCGTTAAGTACCTGGGACTTGGAGGGGGAGGGGGATAAAGGGTTGCCTCCGGCTTTGTACGTCACCAAAGAGGATATCATGCAGTTCATGGCGATGGATTCGTTGTGTATCATGATTATCGACGTGCAAGTGAAGTAAGTGTTCTTTTGTATACAATGAAAAGTATTGAATAATTTTATCAAAACTGTAATAAATTATAATTTTGATACTTGTAGACATCTTTACGACGCCAGAAGGTCAATCTTTCCTGAGGATCAAGTATTTGGATTTATCAGTCCATCTACATATATATACGGGAATGACGATAAATCGGGTCAACTAGGGACATTCTTTAAAGAAGAAGACAAGAAATATTATCTGCTCCCTTATCATGAGAGGTAAACTTTGTAATTCAAAGTGAAATTTTATTTTGTAATAAACTTCTAATTATATATATAACACAGGGCTCATTGGATGCTTGTCGTTGTATGCCCAACGACTAATTCGGCATATTGGTTTGATCCGTTGGGGTCGAATAAACCAAGGGACTCAATAAAGAAACTTCTAAATATGTAAGTTCGTTTAGTCGTGAATAAAGTAATTCGTGGATTTTTATTAGTATTATTGCTTGATATTTTAACTTGTGCTACTCAGGGCAATTAAGGTTTACAGAGCTTTAGGTGGTAGGAGAACAACCACAAAATCAGGAATAACATGGCATGGAATGAGAGTACGTTATATCCCATTTTTGTTAATTAAGTTAGGAACAAATATTTAGCAAATTCCTATGTTTGTAGTACCGGAAGCAGGTTGGAAATACGGAATGCGGTTACTACGTGATGAGATACATGGAGGAAATCCTCGAATTGGCAACTCAAGACGTATGCCTATCCGAGGTAATGTACATCATTATTCAATTGTATAGTTGTGTAGTTTCAATATTCAGTTATTAATATTCAACACACTTGTATTTTTTTGATAGGTTTTCCCAAAACGTAGTGATCCATTCTCGCAACAGGAGCTCGATGAAACTCACGACCGATGGGCTCGCTATTTCATCAGAAACATGCTGACGAACTAAGAGGTTCTCCTGCCAATTGTATTTTTTGTAATTTAGTTAACAAGTGCACTTGTATAACCTACACTTTATGCCTTAATATAATCGCCTTAATTTTAGAATGAATTAATTGCAAGTGTGTTGAATGTCAATTGTGTATGCTTTGTATGTTTGTGCATGTATGGTTGTATGTTTGTGTTTGTGTTTGTGCATGTATGCTTGTGGATGTATATGGATGTATGTGGATGAAATTGTGAGTATTTGTGAACAAATTTATAGGTGAACGAATTTGGTGCAGTTGTATGTACACGATGACGATGACTAAAAACAATTTCGTCGGATGCTATTTATTTATTTTTGTTCCAGGTTTGGAAATAGACGTCGGCTGTATCTATAAGCCGAACGTCTATTTCTCTGAAGAAAGGAATAGACGTCAGCTTTCTATTGAATCCGACGTCTATCCCTAACGTATAGGCGTCGTATGCTATCTAACCGACGTCTATCCCTAAAGTATAGGCGACGTATGTTATCTAACCGACGTCTATCCCTAAAGTATAGGCGTCGTATGTTGGTTAACCGACGTCTATACATTAAAGAGTACACGTCGGCGTCTAATTATAGCCGACGTATATACGTTAGGTATAGACGACGGCTATACTATGGCCGACGTCTATGTATAGACGACGCACACCTAGACGTCGGATAGGGGTGTGCATAAATCCGACGTGTATAGCCCCTTACATCCTACGTATATTCCCTTTTCTGTAGTAGTGAACCAACCACAACTCCGATTTCTGAGTCTCAAGATGCATATATAAATGATGATGTTGCGCTAGTACAAATTTGTGTATAGGATGTGAAGTTCATGTAAAATTTTAAGATAAAAATCTTAAGCTAGTTAGTACCTTTCTACGAGTATATCTAGACGCTTTCCAACACAGAAGGCTTCTCGATCTGGGTTCTAATCTCCTGCATTAATTACGGAAATTATATAGTAAGTATCGCATGATCAATGTGCACCAAACATTGATAAGGGAAGAGAATAACATATGACCATGCATCATACGTCGACTATACTGCAGTTGCTTGTAAAGTTTATAAAAATATATTCATAATACCACAAGATACTAACTTCATTTGATGTGTATGTCATACAGCTGCAGAACCGTAAAAACTTAATTACTACCAAAGGGGTGTACTCAAACTTTCAAATAGTATTAATCATGTTATTTTACAAATTGTAAGTGGATCGAAGTTAAATTTGAAGCTGAACAAGAATGAAACTTACTGATTCTCCTGTTCAAGCTTTTCAGCAATTGATATTGCTTTCTGTTTGGACCACCCACTTCTTTGCGAACATCCTTCTACTTGTTGAATTACATGAGCGAGCGAGACTTTACCCCTCAGTAGGCTTCGATTTTGAGATTGTTGTCTGTTATCCCTTCTCTGGGACTTATTAGATGCTAAGGTAGATCCATTATTACGAGAACAAGAAACATCTTCTTGATTTTCTCCAAGCTGCATGTCACTGCCTTTTTGCTGGGTTTTAGCTTGGGGCGAATTAGCTTCCATTTAGACAATTTCACTCGAACCGACTTCTTTCACAGTCTCAGTCGTTGTCATTTCATGTTGAAACACTGATAGTGTTTTCAAGCCACGTTATTTTCTCTGACTCTGATAGTGTTTTCAAGGCCTAGCGCAAATTCTCTGTAGCGTAACCATTACTAGGCCAGAGTAAATTGGTTTGCTTATGCAGTTTGTGTGAACATTAAACATTAATATGTATTGTAATTTGTATATATGGTCAGTATCATGTTATCTAATTGAACTTCATGCTTCTTGCAGGATAAGAGCACTATCCCGTTTAGTGAACCATTTACTGTGGATCCTTCAAATCCTCCCCCACCAAAGGACTACGACAACTATCTCTAGACACTGAAGGAGGGCGTCACAGGAAAATAGGCTATGGAAGCAGACCCAAGTGGCAGCTTGAATTCCTCCATATAGTACTTGTATATGTGGTAAATAATAGATTTTTGTTTTCATTTTAAAAGTTTAGAAACGTAATGTGTTGGGAATGAAATTGTTGATTACATGATACCTGCAGGAAGTAAATCAAGATTTGTCACTTTCATAATTATCTTCTTGTCCAATGGACAAATTTTGCCATTTTGAGGTATGATATATCTTAGCTAAGATGTTTTAGTTGGTTAACTTGGAATAACCATATCCATAAGTGCATAACCAAATGGAGGTTGTGGATTGAAACCCACCAGTAATTTCCTAGTTAGAATTTTCCTCTTCTTTTCTACTTCTCTTCTTTGCAGTCAATGTGTTTAACTCGAGGTAATTCAGTCACTCTGAATCTCTGATGTCATAATACAATCTAGTTCTAAAAATTTAAATGAGTTGAAATTCTAGATTCTTATCAGTTAATGAAATAGAATAGATTGACACGGCAAATTAAATTTGTACGTGCATTTACACGTTCAGGGAAGTTTTTTTTTTCTTGCATATTGCTTAAGAAGATCTTATTCCTCGTGTCGGCTTATAAATTTACATATAATCAGAAATTTGACTGATTTGGGTCACAAACATATATATTTCTTGTTTGGCATATACCATGATCTATATCACAGAACATCTTGGAATGACAAACCATATCACTTGTTGCAATGCTGTAGCAACTTATTTAAATATTACAGGTTTACATTCCTTATTTTGTCATGGAGATGACTACTTGTAGCACCAACGTCTACACCAACCATGGTGATGGTAACCGCCGTGATGTTTGTAACCACCACAACACCACTTGCGTTTTATTGGGCACCAATACTTGCACTTCCCGTAATGCCATTTGCAGCACTTTTTATGATGCTTGTATCCTTCAACCGATTCATCATCTGTTCTCCGACACAACAACAAACAAATATATATATATACCACAAGTGAGCCAGGGTGTATGATAACATGAAAGAAAAGCTTTAGAAGAATGCATCATCTATATTTATATGGATGTCCTATCCTGCAATTGTTGTAAACATGCATAAATCGTAATTAATGTTTGGAAGGGTAGTGTGGTGAAACATATATATCTTTAATATATAAAATGATCTTTGGAAATATATATATTTTGAAAATAATTCAAAACTATGCTCTCGTCAATATATACTTACCAGCAAAGTCGATCTGATCAACGTCTATTTCAGACATAGAGACATCAGACATGGAGATATCAGACACGGAGACATCTAAGGACACAAACAACGAAAGTCAACACCACTAAAATCAAGAATTAATGAAGTATGCCTACAAAATTTAATTTGCAACTTATTTTTATTCTTAATTACCAGTAGATTCCTCGTTGAGATTTTCATCAGCCAAAACCTCAGATGAGATGAAGAGTATTGCTACCACGAGTGCAGCAAAAACAATGATTGATTTGGAAGCCATTGGTGAGGTGGTGGTAAGAATGCAACGTGTTGGAGGATAAGTGCTTATGTTATGCTTTTATAGTGGATCCGGACCATTTGTTTAATAGATGTTGTCTATTTTCACAAATCTATGTATTATATATAAGAAATAGTTTTTTTGTCTTTAAATTACTAACAATCCTGACAAAATGGACTTTTGCATTTCTTACCAATATTATATTATAAACAATATTTATTTTTGATAACGATTCAATTCTTGATAGCAACTTACCAACGTTTGATGCATTTAAATTGGTTAACCGGTGGCATGGATAATAACATCAGAAATATTTATTCCTTTAGAAGTAAACAACAAATAATGAATTTTGCGATTTTTATTAGTTGCTAATTTTAAATGTGATGTGGTACAACATGAAAGAAAGCTTTCGAAGAATGCATCATCTATATATATATATGGCTATCCTATCATGCAATTGTAGTAAACATGCATAAATCGTAATTAATGTTTGGAAGCTTAGTGTGGTGAAACATATATATCTTTAAAATATAAAATGATCTTTGGAATTATATATATTTTGAAAATAATGCAAAACTATGCTCTCATCAATATATACTTACCAGCAAAGTCGATCTGATCAACGTCTAGTTGTGATGTGGGTATGGAATCGTATGACTTGGTTTCGGTATACATCTTCATACAATCTTAAATACAACTTTGCTTTCAAAAATATCAAACGCAACTTCTATTTGTCTTTCTTGGCAAAACTTCCGTCGAAAAAAAATTGGTAAAAAAGATTTTGGTGTTTTCGTAAAATTACGTAATTCAAAATCTATGTAATTAGTGAAAAATAATATATTTGTAGGATATTTATTCTAATTTTTCGAAGACCTCTTCCACATGAATGTAACTTTTTTTGATATTTTTGCTGTAATAATTATATCGACTGGTATATTCTTTGGATTTTCATATCATGACAATGTTTTTAGGTTGATATTTTGTAATTTTATATAAATAAGCCAAGAAAGTAAACACATGGGAGTAATTGTGTTTAGAACAATACGTTATCTGAAATATTTTATAAAGGAAAATATGTAATAAAGTAATTTGTCTCGCAATTTGGAACAATACGTTATCATCAAGTCCTTAGTGCTTCCAACAAAGGAAAATATTTTATTGATAAATCTTTTTTACATGAAGTGAAATGCAGATTTAGTGATCAAAGATTTATATTTCGTTGTTTTGATCAATTGTGAATTAATTCCAAAATTCTATGTGAGGTTGGAATAAGTAAACTTTATGATTAATATTGTAAACTTTTATTTGTATTAAATTACTTTGAATCCAAAAAAGAATCTAGACAGAAGATACGGACGTCAAACTTATCTGGAAGATAACAAGCAAGCCTTATGCTAACCGTCATTGAAATAATGGGTAAAAAACACCAACTTTCCGTATCATACTTCTTTCTTAGGTTATATAAATGATGACGCGATTATGAAAATATCATAAAACTTCAACTACTCACTTAAAATTATATATAGAAGGATGCACGAAAATCGAATTGAAGTTGTGTTTGTTTAAATCACATATATAGTAAGAAAAACTATACTTAAACTTTATCCATTTCAAGATTAAAAGTAACTATTCAATCGACAATGCTAGGTTCAAATGAAAAAAATGATACAACTACTAGCTTATCAATAATTACAAGTCACATGTATTTAAATAAAGTTGCAAATTTTCTTAAAAATCATCATTACGCAGATGTTAAGTCGTTGAACGTGGCCCCTCAAGAGGAATTCACGAATAAGCAATTTTGTTTTTAAGGAAATTTAATTATTGATAGCAATCTAACCACGTTTGCCGCATCTGAATTGGTTACCTTGTCACACGGATAACGACATTAGACCCCAAAAAAATCAAATTTTCTTGCCGACAATCATTATGTAGAGAGGAATATCAACATATAATTCTTTCGTATCGGTGGCTTTGTTTTTTATTTTGTCAAATTATGACTTCTGAACTTCAATGTAAATAAAAATAATATGGTAAATTTTTCATTAGCGAACATTTGGGCACGTTTTTTGCACGTGGTACTTAAGGTACGTTTGGGTGAGAAATAATTTTTCAAGAAATTGGTTTCTTTCTTCTTAAAAAATTCAACTTGTTTAGGTGTCAACCTTGATTTGAATAAAAACATGAATTTACTCTTCTTCTTCTTCTTCTTCTTCTTCTTTTTCCAACCTTCAATTCCGATTGATTTAAAGCAACCTCTTACAGTTTGATTCTAATTGAATTAAACATGTCTGATTGGAATTAATGACCATTTTAAATCATTTCAAGAATCTCATTGAAACCCAACATTTTGGATCACATTCAGATAAGGGGGGAGCATACTTCATCCAGATGAAGTCCACAGGAATGTTGACGAGTTTCATTCAAACCATAGGGGGAAAATCACATTCCATCTATGCAAGACGTTATTAGGTCCATAAGGATCTATGCAAGATTTGACGTTGACTGTTGAATTCTTGCTCCAATAGGAACTTTTGTTTGAGGATGTGGGGAGGAGACAAAAATCAAATAAATCAAAATAATTGCATCAGAATAAAAACCACAATAATTCCCCCCCTCCCCTAAAATATTGAATTTGCAGTACCAATGTACACGAGTTTATAAAATCTTACAATAGTGGTTCATTCATTATGGAAGAATATTTGTTCAAACCCTAAGTTGACTCATGGACACCCTCAATTTTGCATTGTAAGTTATTCTTAGCTTCATCGAATAGATGAAATGCTACAAAATCATACTACTAGATTCGGAAGGAATAAAATGCAGACATCACCAAGCGCTTATTTGCTTCCGATAATGGAAAATATTTTATTGACAAATCTTTTTTTACACGAAGTGAAATGCAGATTTAGTGATCAAAGAATGCATAAATATTCCTAATGTACCATATAACTGATACCACCACTCCAGTGCACATGTTTGACATGGGAAATATGACTTTTACAATGTGATTTTTGAATATGAGAGCGAATCAATAAAGAGCATGGCACCGGTAACATACAACAGTGGGCATTTCTTAACCACTACTACCTTTGGGTTTTGGCGCATTGACGCCTTCCACATTCCATCAGTTTCAGTAGACAGTTGGAACTCTTTGTTCTCATTCTCAAATGTAGCAGCTGTGAAGGCGGAAAACACAGAGAAAGTGAACGTCACATTTGAAGTATATATTTCATGTTGTTTCACAAACTTGTAGTGCTTTTGCTATCCCAAAACTCAAAACAACCAACCACAACTCCGATTTCTGAGTCTCAAGATGCATATATAAATGATGATGTTGCGCTAGTACAAGTATGTGTATAGGATGTGAAGTTCATGTAAAATTTTAAGATAAAAATCTTAAGCTAGTTAGTACCTTTCTATGAGTATATCTAGACGCTTTCCAACACAGAAGGCTTCTCGATCTGGATTCTAATCTCCTGCATTAAGTACAGAAATTATATAGTAAGTACCACATGATCAATGTGCACCAAACATTGATAAGGGAAGAGAATAACATATGACCATGCATCATACGTCGACTATACTGCAGTTGCTTGTAAAGTTTATAAAAATATATTCATAATACCACAAGATACTAACTTCATTTGATGTATATGTCATACAGCTGCAGAACCGTAAAAACTTAATTACTACCAAAGGGGTGTACTCAAACTTTCAAATAGTATTAATCATGTTATTTTACAAATTGTAAGTGGATCGAAGTTAAATTTGAAGCTGAAGAAGAAAGAAAGTTACTGATTCTCCTGTTCAAGCTTTTCAGCAATTGATATTGCTTTCTGTTTGGACCACCCACTTCTTTGCGAACATCCTTCTACTTGTTGAATTACATGAGCGAGCGAGACTTTACCCCTCAGTAGGCTTCGATTTTGAGATTGTTGTCTGTTATCCCTTCTCTGGGACTTATTAGATGCTAAGGTAGATCCATTATTACGAGAACAAGAAACATCTTCTTGATTTTCTCCAAGCTGCATGTCACTGCTTCTTGCAGGATAAGAGCACTATCCCGTTTAGTGAACCATTTACTGTGGATCCTTCAAATCCTCCCCCACCAAAGGACTACGACAACTATCTCTAGACACTGAAGGAGGGCGTCACAGGAAAATAGGCTATGGAAGCAGACCCAAGTGGCAGCTTGAATTCCTCCATATAGTACTTGTATATGTGGTAAATAATAGATTTTTGTTTTCATTTTAAAAGTTTAGAAACGTAATGTGTTGGGAATGAAATTGTTGATTACATGATACCTGCAGGAAGTAAATCAAGATTTGTCACTTTCATAATTATCTTCTTGTCCAATGGACAAATTTTGCCATTTTGAGGTATGATATATCTTAGCTAAGATGTTTTAGTTGGTTAACTTGGAATAACCATATCCATAAGTGCATAACCAAATGGAGGTTGTGGATTGAAACCCACCAGTAATTTCCTAGTTAGAATTTTCCTCTTCTTTTCTACTTCTCTTCTTTGCAGTCAATGTGTTTAACTCGAGGTAATTCAGTCACTCTGAATCTCTGATGTCATAATACAATCTAGTTCTAAAAATTTAAATGAGTTGAAATTCTAGATTCTTATCAGTTAATGAAATAGAATAGATTGACACGGCAAATTAAATTTGTACGTGCATTTACACGTTCAGGGAAGTTTTTTTTTTCTTGCATATTGCTTAAGAAGATCTTATTCCTCGTGTCGGCTTATAAATTTACATATAATCAGAAATTTGACTGATTTGGGTCACAAACATATATATTTCTTGTTTGGCATATACCATGATCTATATCACAGAACATCTTGGAATGACAAACCATATCACTTGTTGCAATGCTGTAGCAACTTATTTAAATATTACAGGTTTACATTCCTTATTTTGTCATGGAGATGACTACTTGTAGCACCAACGTCTACACCAACCATGGTGATGGTAACCGCCGTGATGTTTGTAACCACCACAACACCACTTGCGTTTTATTGGGCACCAATACTTGCACTTCCCGTAATGCCATTTGCAGCACTTTTTATGATGCTTGTATCCTTCAACCGATTCATCATCTGTTCTCCGACACAACAACAAACAAATATATATATATACCACAAGTGAGCCAGGGTGTATGATAACATGAAAGAAAAGCTTTAGAAGAATGCATCATCTATATTTATATGGATGTCCTATCCTGCAATTGTTGTAAACATGCATAAATCGTAATTAATGTTTGGAAGGGTAGTGTGGTGAAACATATATATCTTTAATATATAAAATGATCTTTGGAAATATATATATTTTGAAAATAATTCAAAACTATGCTCTCGTCAATATATACTTACCAGCAAAGTCGATCTGATCAACGTCTATTTCAGACATAGAGACATCAGACATGGAGATATCAGACACGGAGACATCTAAGGACACAAACAACGAAAGTCAACACCACTAAAATCAAGAATTAATGAAGTATGCCTACAAAATTTAATTTGCAACTTATTTTTATTCTTAATTACCAGTAGATTCCTCGTTGAGATTTTCATCAGCCAAAACCTCAGATGAGATGAAGAGTATTGCTACCACGAGTGCAGCAAAAACAATGATTGATTTGGAAGCCATTGGTGAGGTGGTGGTAAGAATGCAACGTGTTGGAGGATAAGTGCTTATGTTATGCTTTTATAGTGGATCCGGACCATTTGTTTAATAGATGTTGTCTATTTTCACAAATCTATGTATTATATATAAGAAATAGTTTTTTGTCTTTAAATTACTAACGATCCTGACAAAATGGACTTTTGCATTTCTTACCAATGTTATATTATAAACAATATTTATTTTTGATAACGATTCAATTCTTGATAGCAACTTACCAACGTTTGATGCATTTAAATTGGTTAACCGGTGGCATGGATAATAACATCAAAAATATTTATTCCTTTAGAAGTAAACAACAAATAATGAATTTTGCGATTTTTATTAGTTACTAATTTTAAATGTGATGTTTGGTACAACATGAAAGAAAGCTTTCGAAGAATGCATCATCTATATATATGTGGCTATCCTATCATGCAATTGTAGTAAACATGCATAAATCGTAATTAATGTTTGGAAGTTTAGTGTGGTGAAACATATATATCTTTAAAATATAAAATAATCTTTGGAATTATATATATTTTGAAAATAATGCAAAAATATGCTCTCATCAATATATACTTACCAGCAAAGTCGATCAGATCAACGTCTAGTTGTGATGTGGGTATGGAATCGTATGACTTGGTTTCGGTATACATCTTCATACAATATTAAATACAACTTTCCTTTCAAAAATATCAAACGCAACTTCTATTTCTCTTTCTTGGCAAAACTTCCGTTGAAAAAAAAAGAATTGGTAAAAAAGATTTTGGTGTTTTCGTAAAATTACGTAATTCAAAATCTATGTAATTAGTGAAAAATAATATATTTGTAGGATATTTATTCTAATTTTTCGAAGACCTCTTCCACATGAATGTAACTTTTTTTGATATTTTTGCTGTAATAATTATATCGACTGGTATATTCTTTGGATTTTCATATCATGACAATGTTTTTAGGTTGATATTTTGTAATTTTATATAAATAAGCCAAGAAAGTAAACACATGGGAGTAATTGTGTTTAGAACAATACGTTATCTGAAATATTTTATAAAGGAAAATATGTAATAAAGTAATTTGTCTCGCAATTTGGAACAATACGTTATCATCAAGTCCTTAGTGCTTCCAATAAAGGAAAATATTTTATTGATAAATCTTTTTTACATGAAGTGAAATGCAGATTTAGTGATCAAAGATTTATATTTCGTTGTTTTGATCAATTGTGAATTAATTCCAAAATTCTATGTGAGGTTGGAATAAGTAAACTTTATGATTAATATTGTAAACTTTTATTTGTATTAAATTACTTTGAATCCAAAAAAGAATCTAGACAGAAGATACGGACGTCAAACTTATCTGGAAGATAACAAGCAAGCCTTATGCTAACCGTCATTGAAATGATGGGTAAAAAACACCAACTTTCCGTATCATACTTCTTTCTTAGGTTATATAAATGATGACGCGATTATGAAAATATCATAAAACTTCAACTACTCACTTAAAATTATATATAGAAGGATGCACGAAAATCGAATTGAAGTTGTGTTTGTTTAAATCACATATATAGTAAGAAAAACTATACTTAAACTTTATCCATTTCAAGATTAAAAGTAACTATTCAATCAACAATGCTAGGTTCAAATGAAAAAAAATGTTACAACTACTAGCTTATCAATAATTACAAGTCACATTTTTTGCAAATCTTATGACTCCAAAGCCGTAATTAAGTTCGTTACTTTTGTTGTAGGACTATTGTTCATTTCTTTAAAAGTGTTGGCCACCACAAAACTTTACATTGATTTAAATAAGTTGCAAATTTTCTATAAAATCTTCATTACGCATATGTTAAGTCGTTGAACATGGCCCCTCAAGAGGAATTCACGAATAAGCAATTTTGTTTTTAAAGAAATGTAATTATTGATAGCAATCTAACCACGTTTGCCGCATCTGAATTGGTTACCTTGTCACACGGATAACGACATTAGACCCCAAAAAACTCAAATTTTCTTGCCGACAAGCATTATGTAGAGAGAATTATCAACATATAATTCTTTTGTATCGGTGGCTTTGTTTTTTATTTTGTCAAATTCTGACTTCTTAACTTCTATGTAAATCAAAATGATATGGAATTTTTTTCGTTAGCGAACATTTTGGCACGTTTTATGCAAGTGGTACTTAACGTACACTTGGGTGAGAAATAATTTTTCAAGAAATCGTTTTTGTTTCTTCTTAAAAAATTCAACTTGTTTAGGTGTCAACCATGATTGGAATCAAAACACGAATTTACTATTTTTCTTCTTCCAACCTTCAATTCCTATTGATGTAAAACAACCTCTTAGAATTTGATTCTAATTGAATTAAGCATGTCTGTATTGGAATTAATGACCATTTTAAATCATTTCAAGAATCTCATTGAAACCCAACATTTTGGATCACATTCAGATGAGGGGGGGAAAGCATACTTCATTCATATGAAGTCCACAGGAATGTTGACGAGTTTCATTCAAACCATAGGGTGAAAAAGTACATTACATCTATGCAAGATGTTATTAGATCCATAAGGATCTATGCAAGATTTGACGTTGACTGTGGAATTCTTGCTCCAATAGGAACTTTTGTTTGAGGAGGTAGGGAGGAGACAA
Organism: Triglochin maritima; assembly: GCA_963682175.1. NCBI lineage: Eukaryota > Viridiplantae > Streptophyta > Magnoliopsida > Alismatales > Juncaginaceae > Triglochin > Triglochin maritima. The sequence goes on from OY821774.1 coordinate 41,463,490, forward strand.
AAATCAAATAAATCAAAATAAGTTGCATCAGAATAAAAACCACAATAATTTCCCCCCCTAAAATATTGAATTTGCAGTACCAATGTACATGAGTTTATAAATTCTTACAATAGTGGTTCATTCATTATGGAAGAATATTTGTTCAAACCCTAAGTTTACTCATGGACACCCTCAATTTTGCATTGTAAGTTATTCTTAGCTTCATCGAATAAATGAAATGCTGCAAAATCATACTACTAGATTCGGAAGGAATAAAATGCAGACATCACCAAGCGCTTATTTGCTTCCGATAATGAAAAATATTTTATTGACAAATCTTTTTTACAAGAAGTGAAATGCACCTTTAGTGATCAAAGAGTGCATAAATATTCTTAATCTACCATATAACTGATACCACCACTCCAGTGCACAGGACAGATTCGAAGGCTTGTAACTTGTAAGATATGCTCCCGGAATTTTTTGGCTTTGGATTTGCTCGTACGCGAACTGAATATTAATTGGACGGTGGGAGCTGTTGCATGAAAACATTTTATCAGGACAACATCCAAAACACTATGTATTGAAACAAAGTTCTGAGCACGTGTGATGATTCTCTTGTAGTTGATATGCATCTAAGTTTTCACTAGATACGAAAAGAAGTTGATCATTTAGCCAATGTAATTTTTCCCACCAGATAATCACTACTGAATTAAAAGGAAAAATAACTTAGTATAACTGAATAATGCATTTCATATTTCATCCATACCATTTAGAGTATATTAATAGAGATTTCGTAAGTAAGAGATGCAAAACAAAGACCATCCTTGAGTTGGTACGTGCACACATTTATACTTGTTCCTAAAGTAGGCTCCATCGATCTCTTACCAACAAGATGTTTTTTCCCCTGTTCACTGATGATCATAATATATATGATGGTGTAGATTTTTATATACGTCGAGCAAAAATTTAGACAACTTTTTTTCTTTTTTTTGAAAAGCTAAAAAAAGTCAATAAACATCCCAAGCTAAAAAAAAGTCAAAAGAAGACCATTTAGTTAATTTGGGCACAATTAGGTTGTATAAGGTTTAGACTCTGATTATTTTGGTTGTGACACACCATTAATTAATTTAATCTTTCTTTTTGTCTGGGTGAGATATATACTGTATAAGAAACATGTGGTATATCTTATTTTGGTCAAATGAGTGATCTTCAGGTTAGCACACTTTTGTTTAAAAATATGAGTTAATAATACAATTTGTTCATGAAATTAAACACATCCATGATATTTAATGTTGCTACAAACATATTTAGCATTTACGAAAATACATAATACATATCGTCTTGGAATGACAAACCATATCACACTTTGTTGCAGTAGCAACTAATTATTTAGGTATTAAAGGTTTACATTCTGTATTTGGGATGATAATTAGTGGCACCAACGTCTACAACCGCCATAATCGTAGTAGCCACCACAACACCATTTGCGATGATGATAATTAGGGCACCAATACTTGCACCTCCCGTGACGCCATTTGCAACACCTTTTACGATGCCCGTATCCTTCAACTGATTCATCATCTGCTCTCCAAAACAACAACACCACATGTAAAGGTGTAAGAAAACAATAAAAACTTTAAAAGTACTATAGTTATCTTGTAGCTAGCAAAACACCTAATTTAGTAGGACGTGTTGGATCTTCCTTAATGAAATGATCTTCGTTAAGTTGGACAGTATGGTTTGCCATGTTTATACTTGCACAATATCCATTAGAGTTTAAGAGTGGATCTCATAAAAACAGTAGTCATTTATTGTTACATATTAAGCTTGGTTGGTATTAGATCTCAATCACACAAGAAGGATCAATGTATTTGGTATGCTTTAATTAGCTTGTTATGTAGTATGAGTTTATTTTGAGAGAGAAAAAGGGCAGAATTATATATGTTTACAATACTTACCAGCGACGTCGATCTCGTCATCGCCTACTTCAGACATGGAAACATCTAAGGACACAAAACACAAAAGTCAACACCATTAAAAATCTAGAATGAAGTATATGTAAAAAATATAATTTGGTACATCTGAATGTATTTGGTATGATTTAATTAATTTGTTATGCAACATGAGTTTTATTTTGACAAAAAATGCAAAATTATGTTTACGATGCTTACCAGAGACCTCGATCTGATCAACGCCTACTTCAGACTTCGAGACATCTAAGGACACAAATATCTTAAAGTCAACTACACTACTAAGAATAAAAATCCAAGTAATGTGCAAATTTAATTTGTGATGTATTTTTATTTCTCATTGACATTTTCAGTGGCCAACACCTGAGATGAGATGAAGAGTGTTGCTATCAAGAGTACAGCAAACAAAATGACTGATTTTGAAACCATTGATGATTGTAGGTGGTTGTAAGAATGAAATGTGTAAAACGATGAGGAACAAGTGCTTATGTTCTTCTCCTTTTATAGCGGATCCATACTAACCTTGTTTAATAATTTTTGTCTAATCTTTCACAAATCATGTACATCTAAGAATATTATTCAAATTATTAAAGATACCGACAAAGTAGACTTTTTGCATTCGTGGCTAGTCGTATAATGTAGAACAAGGTTTGTGTTAATTTGGTGGTGAATCAATCGTTGATTGTAACTTGCCAAAGTTTGTAGATAACAACTTAGCAATTGTTAACTTGTTATGTGGATAACAATAATAAAATAAAGATATCTTTTAAAAGTAGTCAAAAAACACGAATTTTACTGTTGGCTTTGTCGACAAAAATAAATAAATCAAGGATTAAGATTGTTTTCGTTAATTTTCTATGGGCTTGCTTTATTTTGATTTACTGTAGCTTCTTAAACCTATTGAAAATAATAATAATAATAATAATAATAATAATGCATTGCTCTTGATTGCTCTTATTAATTGTCATGTTTCTATATTGAAGGCATGTGTGGTACATAATACTTTCAGAATGCAAGTTTTTTAAAAAAATTAGAAGAGATACTTTTTTTGAATGCTAACATGATGTTTTGGAGTTAATTAAATTTTTTATTTCATGAATTGAAGGAGCCTTCAGCTGAAAATTTTGTCTTCTTAGCAATTGGAAGGAAGAAAGAATAGTACTTCAACAACATGTATAGAAAAAAGTCATAATTAGAACACTTATGATAAACTTCTTACAACTAAAGCCAACTATTTCTTATATCAACTTGATATGTATAATCAATCACTTCCCTTGTTTGTTAAGAAAGCTAATCACATGAATTAAGTTATATATATGCCTTTTTCATGAATTGACAAAATATATAGCTCTAAATATTTCATATTGATAATAGTCAACTGATAGACGGAATTTCTACATTATATATATTTTAAAGGTATAAAAGTGATAAATTTGATAGTTGGGTTTGCAATTTCGTTGTCTAGTAACAACTAAGAATATTGATTATCCATTTCTGTTATTTTAGATGCATATTTCCTTGTGATTATCAAGGATTAAGATTGTTTTCGTTAATTTTCTATGGGCTTGTTTTAGGGAACTACTATTTGCCACCGGAAAACTACTTAAATCGCCCCCAACAATTACCATTTTGGTCTTCACAATTCATTTAATACTCATTTCGTCATGTCTTAAAACAAAGTTTTTGGCTCAGTTTTACTCACATTCCCAATACCAACACCACGAAAATGTCTGGCGAAGCGCCTGGATCCGGTGAGGTAAAGGAGTCGGGAAAAAAATCGTCTCGGGCGTCTTAACCAGACACCCTTTTTTGTGTTAAATTAATTTTTTTCAGGTTCCGTTGCAAGATTTTGGTGGTAATGGAATAGATTACAATGAGCTTTTTATAGTAAACAAATATTTACAATAATCGAGGAAGCCGAAACAAGTTGTCATAGGAACCGGATTTTTTTTTGTTATATCATCATACAAATCAAAAGCAGATAACCGGACAGATTGTTACCTGAGATGTGATCGCAGACATGAAATGGTTCTCGTGATACGAGTATTGTATTACGGAAGAACACAAAAAGAAAATGTTGCGGTTGTCATTTTTTGGTAAAAGTAGTCGAGCGACGGGATCGTGATGGATGGGTCGTTGTTTCTAATAGCACTCATGGGCAGCACAACCACGCACTTGCAGTTTATTCAGAGGGTCACCGACAGATCAACGGACTTAGTTCTGGGGCCAAGCAAATTGTTCGTGATATAACTGAGGCACAAGCAAGATCACGTAACATTTTATTGACAGTAAATGAGAAATTTCCGGAGGATAATCCGAATCAGAGACACATTTATAACTTCAGAGAGTACATGAGGAGGACGAAATCTGAAGACAGGAATCCCGCTTAGCAGTTTCTGAGTCAGGCAGTGCAGTATCATTACTTACATTGGATTATGGCAGATGAAGAAACTAATGTCCTCACTCACGCATTTTTGGCACATCCGACGTCAGTTCAGTTGTTGCGCACATACCCTTTCGTAATCTACATGGATTCGACGTTTAAGACAAACAAGTACAACATGCCTTTGGAGCAAGAATTCCACAGTCAACGTCAGCGCATTGTTACTAGACGTGAAGAGTTCGACAAAAAAATTGCCTGAAACAACCGAGGATATCAGGTTTGGCCATTGGATCCACACTTGATTACTGTCGTTGGTTCTATGCTTTGGGCATTGTCTTTCTAGTTTGCTCCTTTACCTTGCATGAAGCAAAACGCCAAGTTGGTTTTAGCTCCTGAATTTTGCATTGATTTGCAGAAAGGCGCAATCTTCTGTTCTAACTCAAGAGAGTGTAGAAACCTTTCGGGAGTCTATCAGTGCCCTCATTTTACTTTGAAGAATATTGAGGTTCTGAGTTTCTCTTGTTAAGACCTTTTTCTTTTTTATATTAACACTCAAATATAGATCGCCACATGTTCTCTTACTCTCTTCATTTTTTCCCACTTCAGAGTATCACTACCCATTGATCTGATTTCACCGGAGATGAAGCGACGAGGCCGAATATGAAGTTACTTATCAAATCACTGAGCAGATTGTTGTAACGAATGGAAATGTCCACAGACACAGACACAGACATCGCAGTTCTTAAACTTATCAATGAATGTTGTATTTCTCTGCGGTCGAAACTTGAAGAATAAGATGACAAACAAAAGAAACGGAGATCCTGTGATTAAAGATTCTGTTTTAGATTGAGATTGTGTCTTTTCGAAGTTACTACTACTATGTAGAACGAAAGGGCTGTCAAGGAAAGTTAATTTACCTTCCAATTATTCAATCAAATTGAATGAAAAGTCGTAGTTCTTGTAAGATAGAGAATTTTTTATCGTTTCTCAGAAAAAAAACTCTCAATTTTGCCTCTTGAGATTCATTGAATGATTTGTTTTGGTGCAAAGTGATAATTTTAGTGTTTAGTTAATTTACAACTTGGATTGCATATCTATCAGCAGTGCAAAGAGGACTAACTCTTACCAGGTGATCTCCACTTAATGTATGGCTTAAAATGGTGGACGCAACATAACACATAAACCTGACATAACCTAACATATATTCATCAAAAAATTCAAACACAATCAACTAATCAAGCGGCTAATCCACACAAAAAATGTATATATTTCTAATTTGGAACTTTAAGGTCCAACAAATAATCTTTGGGACCATGCATCTCTTGTATTAGCTACCAATTAAGATACATCATCTCAGCAAGAGCGAAATTCTTCAAATTAACATTAAAAAAGATACATAATCTTTTTTCAATGAATCGAAACGATCACAAGACAATATTTGTTAGAACAATTTAGTTATCATGTGTAGAAAGCACTATTATGCCAACAAAATACAAACAAAGTAGCTTTAACAAACCTACAACTACTCTGTCAAAAACTCAATACATTCAAATGTTTAACAGAACAAAAGACGCTACTGCTCTACATTAAACCCACACCAACTGAAACAAAGAAAGAACAGAATGTTGCGCTAGATAAGTGACCGTCCCAAAAACACCAAAATCCACAAGACAAATACAAGTGCTTGAAAGTAGAATATAACTTTTACTTCAGCCACTTTATACCCTCACTCACATGTCCATTGATACAACAACCTTTTATCACAATATTGTAGAAGACAACATTTGCTTGGTGACCTATGGAAACAATTCTTCGAAAAAATTCATCATTTCACCATACTCGCCAACTTTAGAATATCCTTTCATTAGTATATTATAGAGAAAGCCCTTGACTTGTCATTCTCTTAAAAATCTCATTTGCCTCCTTCCAACTACCTACTTTGTAATATCCATGAATAAGACTATTGTAGGACACACATTAGGTTCAACTCCACTCATGATCATTTCCTGAAAAAGCTGAATAGTTCTAGCCATGTGTCCTTGTTTGCAGCATCCCTCAATAAGACTATTATAAGTGACAACATTAGGTGCAACTTGATTCTCACGCATGTCCCCAAGCTCGAGTGCTGCATCCATTCGGCCTTGCTTGCAAAGAGCTTGAATCAACATAGTGAAGGTGACAACATTTGGAGAAATCCCACAATCCATCATTTTCAATAAATATTTAGTAGCTTTTTCGAAGTCTTTCATGTTGCAAAAACCATGAATAACAGAAATATATGTTACAACATTTGGAAATATCTCTTGATCATTCATCTCTGCTAGCAAACTTTCAACCTCTTTGACTCTACAAACCCAAATTGTGCATCTTATTGAGCCATGATAGAGCCTCGTCGATGTTTTTGTTTTTTGAATACTCATTGATCAAGATGTTGTAAGAACGAATATCTGGCACAAGTCCTTTTGAAGTAATGGACTCAAAAACTAGCAATGCATCTTCCATCCAACCAACAAAACAATATCCATGAATCAATGTGTTGTGAGTAACCACGTCATGTTCAACCCTTCTCTGCACCATTGAACTAAATAGCTTTTGTGCATCTTCCATTTTACCTTGCTTGCAGTATCCATTAATAAAGCCATTATAAGTGACAACATCAGGTGCAACTCCATTGTCACGCATCACCTCAAGAAGCATGAGTGCTCTATCCATGTGTCCTTGTTTGCAGTATCTCTCGATAAGAGAATTATAAGTGACAACATTAGACACAACTCCATTCTCACGCATCTCCCCGAGAAGCTCGAGTGCTGCATTTATTCGGCCTTGTTTGCAAAGTCCATCAATGATCATGTTATACACATTGACATCAGACAAGGAATTGGGATTGTTGCTAGAATTCATTTGTTGGAGCATCTGAAGAGCGGTTTCTACATCTCCGCATCTGCAAGCACACTTGATAAGGGATCCATAGGTGATGATGTTAGGGGTGATGCCAAAGGCCTCCATTTTCCTAACCAATGTCACAGCGTCATCAAACCTGGATGCAGAGCAAAGACCATCAAGTAAGGTAGTCAACGTCACTATGTTAGGAGAATTTCCACCACGTTTGAGCATGTTCCCGAAGTACCCGAATCCGAGGTCGACGTTGGGGATGAGAACACCGTAGGTAACGTGAGTGGGAGAGATACGGCCGGATAACGACATCATCATGCGGTTGTAGAGAGAGAGGACGAACTTAGGCTGTTTGGTGGACTTGAGGATGGCTTGGAAGAGCATTGTGAAGGTAATGATAACGATAGGAGTTGTTTTATATAGAGCAAGCAATTGGTCGAACAGTTGGCGTGCTTCGGGTATAGGGAGTGGTTTGGATGGAGAGATTGTCTTAAATCTATCTCTCACGACCTTCTCCAGCGGATGGATGTGGAGAGACTTCCACATCTGCTGTTTCGCCATCACCACTAGTACTATACTTCTACACCTGATCCAAAAGTGGATTTGGAGTAGAGATTTGGTTTGGGGTTTGGACTTCACTTCCTGGTTCACCACACCACGCACGAGTACGGTGCTTGTGGTTGGGGTGTTAACGGATCAGATACAAAATCAATATAGGTATATCATATTTGTATAAGGCTTGTTTACGGATACCAAAATGAATATCCATACAAATATTTTAACGGATCCAGAACCAATACAGAAAAAATTGCATCCATGGCAATAATAACAAATATCAAGTGCAAAGAATTAGCGGATATATATATACATTAGTACTCCTAAGCGGATTAAAAAACTACAACATATATTAATTATTGATTTCTTATGACTTATAATTACTCCTAAAGTATTACATTAGTACGATTTAAATCAATTTTATGTGATATTGCCTTATATGTTGCCTTTTTCCCTATTACGTAACATATAAGGTAGTTTTAAAGTTTAAACACAAAATATGATATTTTTGTCGTTATTCAATGTTCCTAAGACCATTCACTACGGGGAGGTCATCGCCACGACCGACTTGGTCGTGGGGAGCATGACCCGGTCATGCGTCGACCGGGTCATCGACCAGGTCGCTGGAGCAACATTGTCATGATCGGTCGGTCGTGACTTTTTTTCTAAAATGTTTTTTTTTGTTTTTATTTTTTTAAAATTATTTTTTATCTGTTTTTTTAAACATTTTTAAAATATGTTTTTTTAATTTTTAAAATTTTTTAATTGTTTTTAAATTTTTTGAAAATCGACCTCCAAATCATAATGTAAGAGAGCGTATTGACAAGTTTGGGTCGATTTAGGAAAAAATTGAAAACAAAATTAATTTTTTTTAAAATAAAAAACAATTGGAAAACATATTTTAAAAAAATAAGAATTAAAAAAAAGATTAAAAATGATAAAAAAAATAACAATACAAGATTTATTGGTATTTGTTATAATAATTAGGGGGTTTATATTTTGATAAATAGTTAGGTATGAAATTTAGACTGAAATACACCAACTAAATATTATACTAAATTTAAAGTAGAAAACAACAATTAAACTGAAATAATAACAATTGAAACTAATCATGAAAATAGGGAAGATAATCTTAAATTGAAATAAAAACTACAACTACAAATTAGGAAAGATAGGTTATAAACTCGAAAAATTAAAACCACAAAATTCTACTTAAATATTTGGTCACTATTTTTCTCCAAATCAATTTCATCCTGCGGGGTGAGGATGTTTTTTTCCTTGGCTTTCAGAAGTGAAATATAAAGGTCGTAATTCATAGAAGCTCGACGGGTTTCTTCTTTCTCCATTTCTAACGTTATCTTCTCTCGCTACAGCGTAATTTCATCATGTTTGACCGAGGTCGCGACCTGAAGAGCCTATAACCATGCGTCGTTGTCCGGATCCTCCACGACCGCTTTACCTTTCCTTTTGCTTTTCTTTACACCCTCAAGACGAAGTGGTGCAGTTGGTGCGACAAATCCTGGGGTCGTTGATTGAGGATGAGAGCCAAATAAATTATCTTCCGAAGAGTCTGTACGACCCATTTTCTCGGACGAATCGGTAGATGGTCGTGTAGTACTACTTTGCATCTGCGAGCTCTGATTGTTTTGAAAATGGGGAATGGAGAGCGCAGACCACCACTTGGGGTACTCTTTCAGCATCAACCACGTGTGGTAGTACGTGAAGGTCGTCCCTTCAGTGCGCTCATAAATCGCATGAGCTTGTCCTATGAGGTCCTGAGCGTTATCCCCACTTCTACTCCGCCGAGTGGCCTCATCAATGCAGTCGGTCCACTTCATAGTAGCCCTATTTACCCTCCCCTAGCGCCCTTTGAGGGACTCGACGTTTCGTGGCTTCAGTCGCTCGTTTGTGAGCATCGCTTCGTCGTATAAAGCCTTCACTCTTGCCCAAAGGACCAGTGACTTCTGGTTTGTTCCAACCACTACATCGCAATTAATCCTCTTGTATGATGAAATGAGGGCTTTGTCCTCTTCTTTCACCCATAAGTTCTTGCCTTTCAAGGGGTTGGTCGTCGTTTTGAGCGCTCGTTGAGATAGGCCGATGGGGCAAGGGTCTGCTTCCTCACTCCATTGCACGGGTTCTTGACATTATCAGTCACATGGCGAACAGAGACCGTGTTTGTGATAAAACGTAGCATCTTGCACTAAGGACGGATTTGATCGAAAATATCTAGCAGCGATTCAGCGGTAGTGACGCTTAAGTGTGTTTTATTAATATGTATTGTAGGTGTTTTGTGGTTTGTGTCGCCCAGGCCAATTGGCATTGTCAACACTGCTTCCAGATCTACTTTGACTATGCTTATGCTGAATTTCTTACTATTTGATTTAAGTCGTGTGTTATTTTGTTTATGTCGTGTATTTGGTTTATCGTTTCGGGTAATGTAAGCTTACGTTTGTTTAATTTAATGTAATATTTGCTTTATTAATATTAATGATATTTACTATTTGCTAATCATTGATGGTTAAATAAAAAATTATATGTAATTTGGAAATACGAGATTTACACGTAGGCGATCGCCTAGGCGGTAGGTGACCGCCCGTCGCGGTGGTCGCCTGGGCGACCACCGCCTTTCACCCAGCAAAGCTGGGCAAAAAGGGGGAGAGCCTCCAACAGCTCTCCACTTTTTTGTTTTTTGTTTTTTTTCAAAATTTACAAGTTTGCCACTACCCCAAATCCTATATAAACCCCTCCAAACCTCTTCATTTTTCACAAATATCTCATTCTCTTCTTCTTCATAATTCTTTTCTAATCATCAAGTTTTCGCGATTAAGTCTCCGGTCTGGTGCTTAGTTTTGAAGTTGGAAAGTGAAGTCTCTGATCCGGTTCTTCATTCTTCAACCGCCAAAATCAAGTGTACTCTTTCTAACTTCTCTTTAGAATTAAATTAATTAGTATTTTATTTTCATATTAGTCTAAATTTTTATATTAGTCTAGTTTTAAGATATGGCTTACGTACCCGGCACTAGTCTCCCTATGCATCACGAGAGTTACGATGACCTAAGACCTACCCGTACAAATGACCCTGGTTGGAATACTGTCCATTACATTAGTGTTAATGATAAAAACTGCATTGTTTGTGAGTTATGTGGTAAGAAAACTATAGGTGGTATAGTCCGTCACAAACAACATCTTGGACACACACCCGGTAGCAATGCTAGACCTTGTGATAAAGTTCCTGACTCTGTTAAACTCCGACGACTCTGATGGTGGTGGAGGATATGATATGGTTCCCAGTTAGACATTAGATCAATGTGTCCAATGGAATTAGTTAGTTAGCTTGTAATTCTAATTTCTCTCTTATCTGCTATTGTATGAACTCTGAGTTACCTTTGTAATCGTACTACTAAGCAATAAATTGTATACCTAAGTGTTTAGGTGGGTAGAGGGGGTGCCTAGTGAGGCCTTGGTCGAGGAACTAGATTCTTTTCGAAACCTAAACATGTATGGTATTTTTAGATAATATTTGTGCATTTTTTTACCGATTTTTCCTGATTTTTTATCTATTTTATAAAATTTAATTGAATTATAAAAAATTAGAGTTGGGTGATCGCACGAACGCCTAGGCTCGCTTAGGCGTTCCGTGAACATTGAGATTTATTGGTATTTTGGTTTTTCCAAATAGATTATTAATGTTTTGGTAAATATAAATAATTTTGGAATAAAATAAAAGTTGATAAGGAAATTAATGATGCAGAGGAAAGAGTGTGTGATGACCTACGTCATGGTAAATTGGTAAATATTAAAGGAAAAAGAGGATGTTAATCATGATGGCGTGACAGATAGAGAAAAGAAGAGAGATAGTGTGCACATGAGCTAGGTTATGATAGTTGATGTTGTAACTCCACTCACCTAAACCTCTCTTTAACAGATTTTTTATTGTTAGACGTAAGTTGTTTTTAATACATTTATTTCTATCTAACATATATTACGTTTATTTAACCTTTAACATGTGATATAATTTCGAAAGAATGATGTATTATTGTATATGATATTATATAGATGTGGGTTTTTATTTTTAGGAAACTTTTATTTCAACGTTGTTTTTAGTTGAATGTTCTAAATATGATGAGTATTTGAATGTGTGTTGTGTATGAAAGGCTGAATATTGTGAAAATTAGACGACATGTCGCAATAAAACATGTCAGCACGTAACTCGACCTCCAAACTACGGAGTTCTGTTTTATGAATTCGGTCATTTGGTTGCCGTTCTAAGAACTTGATGTTCTGGATGCTGGGTTCAAATTAACTTGGCGTTCTGGATGTCGAGTTCAGTTGAACTCGGCATCCTGGTTGTAGATTTTCCGTGTAATGGACGCAGTTTATCACAGTCGAGTTATGTGCTGGCTCTTGGCTGGTGGAATTTTTTTGAAGTGTTAGAACTCGACATTCTTGTTGTCAAGTTCCGTGTAATGAACTCGACATTAGATCTGTTGAGTTCAGTTTGGACTCCCAATTAACAATCCAGACTCTTGGATAGGTGGAAAAATTCAAGTGTAAATATGTCGTGTTCCGTGAAATCTTTCATTTTTAAAAAATGTGGCATTAAAACGAGTTTTTTAACACAAATTCAAAAACCACCGTGTGACGACGTTGTGCCAACGGGTAGAAATATTTTTTTGGACATGTTTTGTATGATTTAAAAAAATCCAAAAATTATGCCAAATCGTTTTGGTAACCGTTTTGAAAGAACGTAAATATCATTTCTTGCATCTATAATGATTTATATTCATATCCATATTCCAATTTCGAAAATGGATATGGATCTAGTTAAGAGACCCCTTAGAATTGATAGTGTAATCGATGAAACTACTGATTCAAAGCACCTAATAACGAGATTCCTTGGGGCTAAACATCTAAACCGAATAATCAGCTTAGCATGATGTCACACCATTTACGAATTTCTAAGGCCGTATTACGGTGTAATTCCTTCCATCACGTTCTATACACAGACAACTTAAGGGTGCCGTTCAATTACGTCAAATACAACTCAAAAACAAACTTCCCAATGTAATTTCATGCATCATGTTAAATACAACTCAATCAAAATGTAAAGCTACAAGTCAAATAATAAGCTGCCATAATCCGTTCGAGGCATATGTGCATTTAAATATAAATCATCTCATAAATAAATTTCATTGCTGTTGGGAATCAAGAGAGAGCTTTTGGATCTCTCCTACAGTATTATGAGCCGAGACCTTCTTCAGCTCAAGTGCAGTTTTGTACGGAGGAGCAATTGGAGGTTGTATGGGGTCCAAGCTTCGGTAAGGGCCACCTTCTGCTGCAGTAGGCAGCGGATATGACCGATCTGAATCGTAGCCACTTAGATCTCCACAAGCCAAAAATGGAATATAAAGCTTGTTTGGACCCTCCAGCCATCCACTGCTACAATCTATATGAAATTGATTGTCTGAGTTTAAGAAAAAAGTTAGCTGAAGTATTAATCTCAACGATAAGTAGGCAATTGCTTCTTCATAAGACAATTGCTTAATGAACTCCACCACCAAAAGTAGGTAATGAAGATTCCGAAGTACATCTTGATTTCACTAAATCTGTATTGACATGACAGCAAACATTTTCCACTTCCATTGGAGTTTTCCTGTTATGATTGTTTCTGTGTCTGTAGTTCCAAATGCAAGCTTTGAATTCTCACAAACCAATGGGTCTAAAACATACCTACCTCAAAGGGTTGGGTTGTATCAAATGCCTTTTCTTGTAGATAAGATCTAAAATCTAAATCTGTACTCTGGAGAACCTATAACTGACTATTTTATATTCCATCTAGGTCTGGGAGTGGGTTAACCTGACCTACAAATCCAAATGTAAACATTTAATTTCCTTCTGAAAGTTTCACCTGAGCATAATATTTACATAACCAAGTAACCAACTTCCAGTCAACTCATTGCCAAAATGTTTGGAACCAACAAACTATAGTAGTTTCTTTTTTTTGGCTGGAATTGGACAAACACAGGCAACCCCACTGGATAATTTTATATTCCAATACTTTATGGCTATCCAAAGACTAGATCTCCAAATTGAGAAGCCACAATAAATATTAACATGAATGACAAACACTTGGTGTTTCAGCTGGTAAGCAATTGAAAAACACTTGTAGGACATGCCAAGTCAGAGTTAGTGTAGCTGCTAGACCAATAGATAGTAATCTAACATCAGCATAATAAACTTAAAGTATATCTTGTGCGTTTTACCTGTATCTGTTACACCAGACGGACTGCCAATTTGTCCAAGGAGTCGATGTAGATCCTTCTCATCAAATCCTTCTGGTGGAGAGTAATTTTCACACACTGCAAAGGCCTCTGAAAGAAAAACATCCATGCTAGGTAAAAACCTCTAATTACGTGCCAAATTTTGAGGATAAAAACTCTCAGTAAGAAGGTACATTTAGGGGGAAATGACGAGCATGCCATAAAGAGAGGACAAAGTAATACGGCACTGCTAATACTCTTTAAGGAAAATGAAGAAGCAATATAGAAAGTTCCGTATTACACAAAATAAAATAACTCGCAGCGATACAACTATGAAACGACTGATCATGAAGACTGAAAAACCAACTAAAAAACAACCAAGATTTTTTTTTATAAACATAAGCACATTACTATCAATGTGCATCGTCATAAGTCAGTCAATTGTGAAAAAAGGAAAAAATAAATTATGTACATACCGATACTTGAATTACGGCTACTTTTGGGTTTTGCAAAAGTCACAATAGGAAAGAACAACTTCAGCTGCAAAATCAGTCAAAGCACCAGTCATTACATAATGCAATTCTCATGTTCATATGTACTTCCATAAGGAACTCGTAACACTGGTACATGAGCATGGATGTACTTTAATTTTATTAATTTTATATTTAGTTTATCAATACTCTTCTTTGGCATAGATTGTTATCGTGCAATAGCACTCAATACTTCTTATCCAACCTAACTACAAGATTTTGGATTTTGGAGTGAGATTTAAACTATCCTATGGTAATTCTAAACTGACAGATGCTGGCTGAATGTCTCAAGAAGATTTAAGTAAAGATGACATGAAACGATACCTGGCAGTAGAGCAAACTTGTATCCTTCCCCCTGAATATCTTTGCAATAAATTTCCCTCCTACTCGGAGCACGTGAGTGACAATTGTTAGAGCCTGTAAGCAAACCAGAGATATATTACTCATTTTCCAACAACATTTTAACACGTTGCCTATAAAATTGAGAACCTACTAAGAACAAATGAAGTGACAAAGATCTCAGGAGTGAGCGTTAGGTTATTTGGCACAGATTACAACCAACTACATCTAACTCAAGGAAATGAAAGGGATGTAGTGCGTGTACAGATGGGATGGCAGATAGAATTCTTTGCAAGCAAATTTGAGAAATGGAGAGGAAAGTGGGCATTTCGATCTTGCAAGGCTAAAACGGATACTCATAACTGTTAGGACATAAAAGCTCTCATAACTGTTAAGGACATAAAAGCTCACTGGAGATCTCGAATAATCCTTATAACAATATAAAAGAACTATTGCCAAATGGCTTCAATGGTAACTAGCACTCGGAGAAAGGTACCCGAATCATATTGATACAAGTTCTGCCGTTACAATCTTTTATTGGGTTGACTGCTTTCTTAAAGCAGTATTAGACCTATGGGTAATCATTTAATAACAGCATATTACCAATAGTTGTATTCATGATAGGTTCTAAAATTCAAATAATCATTTAATTTCCTGAAACACACTTAATCATATTCTTCATTGGATCCCAAGACACCGCTAGGGAAAAAAAACCAAGACCAGATAAATCTTATCCATACATATATTCTGAATCTCGAGAAACATGACTTACTGCTAATATGAGTTGCGACTGGACAAACTCATCCATATCATGAAGTCCTGTAACTGAAATCATATACATGGAAGGTATGAAGTTGCAGATATGGAAAAAGATAACGTCCTTTGAATTGCAAAACTCAGCATAGAAAGTAGGAGGATGTATCGTTACCATCAGGAGCACCATCACAGACAACCAGGTCAGCTTTACACCCATCAAAATGTTTGATAACCTGAAAAGGAAAAAACAAATCATGACCCATTATGTGTGTGTGATGAAAAACATAAGTACCGTTTCTGCTGTCCGTGAATTTGTGATGTCGCCTTGGACCTGAATGACCCCGTCGATTGGAGCCATTGGCTGCAAATCGATAGCAACAATAAGAGGAAGTTTGTCACCAGAGTCCTTTTCCTTCACCACTGGTTGATGCAACTTCCTAGCAAGAACCTGACTCCAACTCCCAGGCGCCGCACACAGATCCACCACGCGCTTAACCCCTCGGAACACGTCGAACTCGTCGTCAATCTGGATGAGCTTGAAGGCGCTGCGTGCCCTCCATCCCTCTTCCTTTGCCTTCCGATAGTAAATGTCCCTCTTGTCCTTCGATGCCTTTCCCATTAGCTTCTTTCCAAAATTGAAGAGAAAGTTGATATCTCTCCTAATGTATTTGTTCTTCCCAAAATATAATATCCTAGAATGAAATAAGAAGGTCAATATAGGACCAGACCCAATCCCAGAATTGAACCAACCCCGACCTAGAAAATTCAATTTGAGTCGGTTCGGTTTCTGGTTGACCCAAATTCCTATTTATGTTATAATACAAGTTTTGCGATCTTATTTAAGGTAAATAAAGTCAATACGTACTACACCATATAACATAAGTTTAAATAGCAACCCTAACAGCTGATCACGGACATAATACAATACAAACATAAATACCAACAAAAATGCAAATTCAATAAACATAAATTTTAGAACTGCAACGCCAAAAATCCGAGTTTCTAGTGCAACAAAATGAGAACCCAAAATCCACACTTAAAAAGTTACACAACTACAAATCCAAACATCACTCTTCACCCAAAACCAATATCTTTCCAAGAAACATCACTTTTAAATCCCAAATTTCCACTTCTCGAAACCCAAAACAGATCAACCAAAAAGAGGAATAACATTGCTGGGAAAAGAATCATGACAGACTCAATATCGATCAGAACAAAAAAGAACCCTATAATGCAGTATTACAATAAAAAAATCAACCCAAACCGATAGCACTTTTTCATCCCTTGTATCCCCTTTTCTCTTATCTACTAAGATAATAAAAAAAGTATATTCCAATCATCTAAGATAATCATAAGTATTCCAATCAACTAAAAGATAATCATAAGCCATCCCCCACACATATGAGATCCTCAGCACAAACTAGAATGAAAACAAAAAACCTTTTTAGCAAAAGAACAATAACATCAAACAAGTCGTAGACTTTCTGGAGGATCGAAAGCAAGAACAGAAACAGCCAAAAGACCTAGAGTTGGAGGATCTTAAAGGGAAAAGATGAGATATGTTAGGGTTTTGGGTGCGTGCGGAACCTGGGATCGGAGCAGCGTTTGCCGATCGCCCGAGGATGGCGGTTTAGGGTACTGGTCTGGTTAGTGCTGGAGAGGTGTTTGGGTTTAAAGTTTTAGGAATTAGAGTAATAGGCTAGGCTAATAGCCCAAGAGACTACTGTTAAGCAAGGACATGGGATTGTAGGGCTGAGCTTCGGTCCGGATGCGGTCCGGGTCCGGATCCGGATGTACTCCGGGGTTCGGACTGAAGACCGGACTGGTCAGATTTGGTTCAAACTGATTCCTAACCGATTGGCCCGGTCTGGTCCAAAAATCCGGACCGGACCGAATTTTTATGGGGATTTTTGGATTTTAGATCGAGTTTGGATCGGACCGAAAATTGCTCTTCCCTGTGGGATTCAACCATTTTCGAAAAATCAAGATCCATGTCAGATTTGATCTACCATATGAGTTGTAAGTGTATATCAGAAATCAAAGGATTTAGTTATACGTGTGAAGAAATACGTCTAACACGATGAAAATTACAAAATATTACCGACGTGTGATTCCATTACAACGATTTGATAATATTACTTACATATGAAAATGTTTAGAAATTAGAAATGCAAATTGGATACGAGAAGACACCACATCTTGTATATGCAGGTACAATGCAGATATATATGTAATTTAATAATTAAATAATATTAATAATATACATATATTAATTAATGAACAAACAATCCATAGCAAGGACAAAATGTAGACCGGCGTACAAATTATAAAAGATGCAGCAAACCAGTTTTAAGCAACAAATATTGGCGAATCTAAACATACTCAAACACGTCATCTGCCTAATGCATCTAATTTAACAGGAATCCCCCAAAGATCTTCCCTATATCCAATAAGACTTAAATCTAGCAGTACTATTTTTGGGACGGATAGAATTTACCCACCTCAATGTCCTCAACTAAGTGGGAAGGAAGATCTTAATGTAGAAGCAGCAGAGAAGACAATTGCAGTTTGATCTATATAATAATTGAACCAATGTTCCATACAAATTTATCAACTCTTTAAAAGGTTACTAATACCATACTTAAAGATGCTCAGAAGGGTGAGTATTAGTTTGTTAGAAATTCCAACGGGAAGTTGCATGACTTAAAATGTACACTTAGGATGATAAATTTCATCTTTAATCCACCAACGTTGATTAAGGAGACGCCAAAACGGGTTGATTGGTCCTGAAGCTAAACATGTTTTGGTTACAAAGTAAAACAAAATACTATGACAAGATACCCCACAATACATAATATACCTTTTTAAGTGCAACAAAGAATTCTTTCTCAAGCTTGGGTCCGACATTAGTTAAAAATTATATTGAGAAAATAACTTTAAAATAAAAATATTAGAAGTTACCTACGTCAATGTCCTAACTGTTGTGTCTTGTGACTCTGGTAAGAATGTGTGGAGTCGTGGCAAAGGCAAACGGAAGGTGAAGTTGTCAAAAATATTACAAAAATATTTTTTATGGGTTCTTGCTTTCTTTGGTCCGTTTGATCAAAAACGATCTCTGAAATCTAACCCAGGGAAAATTGATCGGTTCATCAAAATTTCAAAACCAAATTCAACTCGAGTTTAGAAAAAACCCAACCTGACCCAACTGGTTCTATTTGGATAGATTTTCGGTTGGTTTAACCCGACCTTAAGTTCACCTCATCCAGGTCTAGATCCAGGATTATACGTCTATATATTCAGGATGGGCCTTTGCGTTGTCTTCAGGTAGCAAGAGAACGTTGGGGTCTCCTTCTGTACCATATTACGTATTCAAAAACTCATTCAAAAAAATTAAAATTAAAAGGTTTACACTTGGAAAATTGAATTCGTCCTCTCTATAGTCTACACAACACCAAAACCGAAACTCACTTCAGCAATGGGCTACAAATAAAATGAGGAAGTTGGGGGTCTCTGTATCTTCAGAAAGTCTTCAAATAAGTACATGATATGAGTAGCATCCATACTATTCTCTATTTCTATCCACTGAGGGCTTTAGTTGCTGGGCTTGAGCTAAACTGAAACCATTTTCACTTGACAGACGAGAGCCTGCGCTGCCGTTATGTTATTGCTTCATTGTACTTCATATGTATACCCAGTTAAAACCAATATGCTGCATCATTTGTTGTAAAACAAATGAGGTTCAGAAACAACTGAGGATTCATACCAAATTGAGACTCTTGGAGAAGGCAGTGTCACATTGTTGAGTTTCAAAGCATTAAAAATAGCTTATTAAGCAAGTAGTATATATGTACACAACCATTTAAATTATAAATATTTGAAAGTAAAGTCCAACTCTGAAGAGAATTTTGAGGTAAGTCGATTTGAAGAAAAAAGTTACAAAACCAAGTTAGAATCTAGACTACCAGAATATCATGGGGATGGTAACTTGTAATAAATTACAAACATCTACAATGTAAAACCTGCTAACTATTATAACATGAATGTTTTTAGTGTTGCGACGGGAATTCACAATGCTACCAAGGACAATCGGATCAAACGCAACAGCGAAAACAAGAAATACGAATATTGATGCGGAAAGATTCTAACTTATGACCCAATCTCAATCTTATGCAACAAGAAACACAATCAAGACGTAATAGACAAGCAATCACAAACATACACCTGAAGCAAACCACAACACACGTGTTTTACAAGGTTCGACAACGTGGCTACGTCCTTAAAGGGTCTCCAGCGAGTTTCTTTTCCTTAATCCGCTTTTCCCACAAGAGAAACACCGGAGATTGCAAGTAGATTGAAGCAATTTGTCTTTCAAAATACTTTAGATCTTTCTCTAGTCCTAATCTTTCTCAAGGAAATAATATGTATGTGTTGTGTACAAAATTATGGCAAAATTCCCTTAAATAGTAGGGTAAAATCGTACAAGAAAACATGCAGATTGTGGACAAAACCGTTTACGTTCGGACGACCGGAATCCTCACGGTCGACCGGTATACGGTTATTTTGCCTAACTGTCACAATTCGGTCGACCGCGTGCCCCACGTCGGTCGACCGTTTCGCGTTTTTGAATAGCACATGGGAGACTCTGGAAGTTTCCGGTCGACCGCGTGCCCCGCATCAGTCGACCGATCTGCGATGCTGATCCTCGACTTGAAGCTCCTAGAAATTTCCGTTGACCGCGTGCCCAACACCGGTCGACCGATCTGCACTTCGTTCCGAGCTCCGGAAGTTTACAGTCGACTGTGTGCCCTGCACCGGTCAACTGATACTCACTGTTCGACGAATCCTGCCAATTTCCGGTCGACCGAGCTCCTATCGGTCGACTGAATCTATCTGTTTCTGTACTTATCAAATCTACAAACCAGATATCAACATTTAGCACACCAAGAAAACATTGTAACGATAAAGCTTTCTCCGAATGAAGCCAGCCCTTAACGATTCATTTGTGTTCAGTACAGGATCGTGATGCAATTTGCAGATCCATTTGTTTGACAAGTCCCCATCCCCTTGCCTCCTTTAGGACCTGCAATTTTATATGTACAGCAGGAAATTTTGGATTTTAATTCCACCAGCACCAGATATATTTCTAATATGAAGCTTTAGACAATCATATATATGCATAAGTTAGTTAGATTTACCCATCATGAACACAACAGAATTGTCAAACTCCCGTGAGCTTTAGGCAAACTCCGAGCAGATAGACTGCTAGATGTGTGTTCTCTGAAACAAAAAAACAAAATAAAAATGGAAAGAACTCAAAGAAGCAACAACTGTGTGCCTAAGTTCTCGTTAGCATTCCACTCTTCCTTTGTAGGCACAACATAATAATATTGTGTATATCTATGACTTATGATCCCATCCCTGAACAAGAAACATATACATGAGAAACTGTTATTCTACTTCTGTCAATCTAGTTTTTATTACTGTTACCTTTCAATTTAATATTTATCATACTAAATTTTTAAAAGTGTACAAGAGTCTTCCAAGACATGAGATGCAATTTTTTGTTCTACCCCCACCTGGTTTTCTTCTTTTCTTTTTGGTCTTCTCTTGCCAAACTCCAAACACTTATAAGTAAAAGCTAAAACCATCAGCAGTCATCTCTGACAACTCCAACTAGGAGTCCACATCATAATCCAGTTTAAACCAGGAAATCGTATCTTTCGGTATACACTGGACCATACCGCACAAGACAGCAACCTAGCTTGTTCTGGGTCTGATCCAGTCTAAACCTACTTAAAAAACAAGATCCGTATGGATCCTGATATAGGTACTTCATGTTTTTCCCGACTAGTAAAGCCATTTAAGGCATAAATTAACCATTCCATCAACTTAGTACCAACCCAAGAGTCATGTATATACATAATGTTGAATCTTGAGGAGGTAACCTCCGGTGGTTGGATCCGACGGACCGTCGTCAATGATGAGAAATGGGGAGGAAGGTGATCGGAGAAAGATGGGGATGAAGAAGTCAAGTTTTGTTAGATTTCAGTTACTGTATATCAATTTACATTTGGGTCAAGCCTTTTATAGGCTAATATATGGATCACCCGACTAACTAATAAATGGGTTATCCGATTACATCTTACATCTAATCTTGATTACATAAGATGCTCTAATTATGAGTTCCAACCGTCCCTCTCAAGTTGGAGAGTGAATATTGTGAACTCCTAACTTGAATACAAGCTCCTTGAACCGGTGAGAAGGCAAAGCCTTGGTGAAGACGTCTGAAATTTGTAGTTGGCTGCTTATGTGTTTGGTTGTGATAACTCCCTTCTTTATCTGCTCCATAATCAAGTGGCAATCTATTTCAATGTGTTTGGTGCGTTCATGAAACACCGGATTAGCTGCTATGTGTAGAGTTGATCTGTTATCACAATGAAGGATAGCAGGTGAATTATGATTGATCTTCAAGTTAGCTAAGAGGGACAGGAGCCAAATAATTTCACAGCTGGTGTTGGCCATGGAACGATATTCAGCTTTAGCTGATGATCTGGATATTGTAGATTGTTTCTTCGTCTTCCATGATATAAGTGAATTACCCAAGAAGACTCCAAAACCAGTTGTGGATTTTCTGGTCAATTGGCAGCTGGCCCAATCTGAGTCACATCTGCTGACTTGAGGTATCTCACCACTCTGAAGGTTGCTTGTAGATGTCTTGTGCATGGTAGACTCATGAATTGCCTAAGGTAGTTGACAGGAAATGTAATGTCCGGCCTTGTAATTGTGAGGTATAGCAATCTCCCAATGAGTCTTCTATAGGCAGCAGGGTCTTTGAGTGGTTCTCCAGGATTTTCTGCTAGCTTATGATTGACCTCTAGTGGGGTTTGAGCCGGTTTGGATGCTAATAGTCCTGAGTCTTGAAGAATTTGGAGAGCATACTTTCTTTGACATAAATTGATTCCCTTCTTGCTTCTAGCTATTTCCAACCCCAAGAAATATTTCAACTTTCCAAGGTCTTTGATGTGGAAGAGTTGTTTCAGTTTTTCTTTGAGTTGTGTGATGATGATAGCATTGTCACCTGCTATAAGAATGTCATCAACATAAACCAACATTAGAGTGAAGGAAGTTGAAGTGTGGGATATAAACAATGAGTAATCTGAGTTTGATTGTGTATACCCTATAGATTTAAGTGTTGTAGATAATTTTTCAAATCAACATCTAGATGACTGTTTAAGACCATAAATAGATTTTTTAAGTTTGCAAACGAGATTTGTCATGTATGATTAGTCCTGGGGGTGGTTTCATAAACACATCTTCAAACAAATCACCTTGAAGGAATGCATTACTAACATCTAATTGATGCAAATGCTGAGAGTCCCTGAGCCACGGTGCTACGATGACACCTGGGGTGCCAAGGAGGAGGCAAGCCCAGGTAGCGCACCGGTAGCGCCTCCGCCAATTTTTTATTGCTGCAACACTTAGCACTGTTCGAACAGTTGTCATCTTACTAATAGGGGCAAAAGTTTCATGAAAATCTAGTCCTTCAATTTGATTGAAACCCTTAGCTACAAGTCTAGCCTTATATCTTTCAATCTCTCCATTGGCTTTGTATTTGATTTTGTAAACCCATTTGCAACCTATGACTCTTTTGTCTTGAGGTAATTGAATTAAATCCCATGTGTTGTTTAGTTTCAAAGCATCAAGTTCATTTGTCATAGCCTCTACCCATTTAGGATCATTACATGCATCAACATAATTACTCGGTTCATGAAATGAGTTGACATTGTTAATTAAGTGTGTATAAGTTCTAGAAAGAGAATGGGAGCTTAAAAAAATTCAATTGGATACCTGGTCCCCCTCTTTGTGATGCTGGTGAGGGGGACTCTTACCTCTCCTTCCTGACCTTGTTGGTGTGTTGTTGATGTAGCTGCATCAACCATGTTGCTTCTCAAGTTTCGACATTGATAGTCCTTCAGTCTTACTGGCTTTACGTGTGGTCTGATAGATCTTCTTGGTGCCAATTCTTCATTAGTGGCATTATCAGTAGTAGTTATTGATGTGTCTGTGATATTATGTCCCTCTGTGGTCCCTTGAATGACTTGGTCATGATCATTCATGTGGTCATCACACAGGGGTTCATCCTGAGTATTTGAATCCGATGTGTCCTCATTGTTTATATGATGAACATCATTTTCAGTGATGTGGTTGGGAATAACAGTTGTCTTTGTACAGTTATTGTTAATTTTATTCTTATCTTTATAAGGAAATATATGTTCATAAAAATGAACATCCCTACTAACAATATGTTTCCTATTTTCCATATCATAGAGTTTGTATCCTTTCTTGTCATTGGGATAACCAACAAAAATACAAGCATGTGCTCGTTTATCAAACTTGTCATTTATTTGTAAGTTGGTAGAATAACATAAACATCCAAAAATCCTAAGATGATCATAAGATGGCTGTTTTTGGAACAAAATTTCATAAGGAGTTTTATTATTCAGTAATTTGGTGGGCATCCTATTTATCAAATAAGTAGCTGTTAAAATGCAGTCACTCCAGAAAGCAAGAGGAATATTTGATTGAAATTTTAAAGCCCTAGCTACATCAAGAATATGTCTATGCTTTCTTTCTACTACTCCATTTTGTTTTGGTGAGTATGGACAACTCTTCTCATGCAAAATGCCTTTAGAATTGAAAAGTTCTTGCATACATGTGGATAAAAATTCCTTCCATTGTCACTCCTTATACGTTTAATTTTCTTGTTGAATTGAGTTTCTACCATGGCAAGAAAAAATTCATAATGTCAAGAGCATTGGATTTTAGTTTCATGAGGTATGTCCAAGTAACTCTACTGTAATCATCCACAATAGTCAAATAATAATGATAACCATCAATAGACGGAATATAATACTTTCCCCATATATCTATATGTATCAATTCAAAAATTATACAAGTAGTAGAATTGCTTAAAGGAAATGAAACTCTAGTTTGTTTTGCCATGGAACAAATATCACAATGATTATGATTGCTAATTCTAACACTATTATCTTTATTTGCTATGATATGTATCCTATTGATTGGGAGATGTCCCATCCTTTTGTGCCAGGTTCCTCTTTATTGGCATTCAACACTAAGGAGGTCTTTTGGAGCTGATTGTTGTAAATGTAGAGGTCTCCTATCTCCTTACCCATACCAATCATCCTCCTCTTGACAATGTCCTGTATTATACAAAATGAAGGATAAAAACTAACTGAACTATATGAGTTTTTGCTAAGTTTTGCTACTAAGATGAGATTAAGCCTAAATTCAGGAATGTAAAGTACTTTATATAGTGTTAATTTATCATTAAGTTTCACTTGGCCAGTATATTGTGCTATTTCAATTCTGTCATTGTGTAATCTAACATGAATGCCCTTATTGAGTTTCACTAGATCAGTTATCATAGTTCTATTAGAGCACATGTGGTCTGTGGCACCACTATCAATGATCCATGATGTATTGGTAATAAAAGAGTAACAAGATGTTATACCTGCAGTGCTGGTTTGATTGATCTGGGCCTCATTGTCTTTGTTGTTTAGAATTTGCAAGATCTGGTTGTACTGCTCTTGGGTGATGTTTGGACTTGCAATTTGATTTTCAGCATTGAATGCTCTAGCAACATCTGTCCTGTCCTTTGTTGTTGGTTTATTCTTCTTTTGATTGTTGTTCTTTGGTGGAAAACCAACAATCCAGTAGCATTTTTCAGCAGTGTAGCCGACCTTCTTGAAGTTTGTGCATGTTGGCCTTTCTGTTTTGTTGTTATGTTGATTATATTGGCTGCCTTGGTTGTTCTGCTTGTAATTATTGTTTGTTTGGCTGTTGTGATACTTGTTCTGATAATTTTGGTTGTTGTTTCTTCCTACTGCTAAAGCAGATGCATCTTGCATAGCTAAGTTGGGATTTCCAATCTCTCTTTGCTTTTCTTCTTGCAGAACTAGGGAGTAGACTTTATTGACTCGAGGTAATGGGGAAGACAGTAGAATCTAACCTCTTACAGCAGAAAAACTCTCATTTAATCCCAAAAGAAACTGTAATGTTTTATCCTGCTGCTCCTTTTCATTGATGTCCTTCATAAAGCTGCATGTGCAACCTCCACTACTACAAGAAGGTGAAGTCGTGTATGCTGATAATTCATCCCAAAGTCCTTTAAGTTTTGAAAAGAAGTCTCTAATACTCATGCTATCTTGATTTAATGCTGCTAATAACCTTTTTAACTGGAACACCCTGGGTAAATTGGTTTGGGAAAATCTTTCTTCAAGATCTTTCCACATTTCTGATGCAGTATCACAATAAATCACACTATCCTGAAGGTCTTGATCTATAGAACTTAATATCCAAGACATAACCATATCATTTGCTCTTCTCCATTTTGCAAATTCTTTTGGTGCTTTTTCTTTGGATGGTCTGGCTATACTATTATCAATAATGCCTAGTTTTTCTTTAGCACCTAATGCCACACGCATGGCTCTAGACCATGTAGGATAATTGTCTCCATTAAGAACTTTAGAAACTAGGTTTGTTCCTGGATTATCTGAGGGTAATAGGAAATAGGGATTTCTAGGATCTTGGTTTGTTCCAGAACTAAGGTTTTCACTTGTAGCGGCCATTCCCGTCCTTGAACGAATTATCTTCAACCTCTGATTTGACTCAAATCTCTTGTCGTCTCCCTCTGAGCTCTCTGACGCAGATTCCTCCTCAAGATCTAGATTTTCTTTTGGATGCAGAAGTTTTGGCAGATCGTATGCTCTGATACCATATTGAATCTTGAGGAGGTAACCTCCGGTGGTTGGATCCGACGGACCGTTGTCGATGATGAGAAAGGAGGGAGGAAGGTGATCGGAGAAAGATGAGGATGAAGAAGTCAAGTTTTGTTAGATTTCAGTTACTGTATATCAATTTACATTTGGGTCAAGCCTTTTATAGGTTAGTATATGGATCACCCGACTAACTAATAAATGGGTTATCCGATTACATCTTACATCTAATCTTGATTACATATGATGCTCTAATTATGAGTTCCAACACATAATGATACTCATGTGATAAGTAATAAGGTTATTTATTGATACTTTTAAGATTCAAACATGAATATTAAATTATGCTGTTCAAACTTGGATGTCTTGAAATAGATCAAAAGGTTGTGCTACAACTTAATAACTTCAAATTTTCTAGCATTTTTAGTAAGATGTGTAGGTGAATGCCGAGTTGAAACAAGCACACTATTTTATTACATAACATTTTACTGTCTCATTTTTAATGGAGTGAAATCACGTGAAAACAAGTAGAAGAAGAGTGCATGGAAGAAGAATTTACTCTCGTTTTTTCTGTCCGCGACACAATTTGTTTTCTTTCAATAACATGTTATGAATTTATGATGTGTAATCTATGATTTCGATTTTAATCAAACCACTACATTCATATCATGTTTGACATACGTACTTATTTTGAAATCTTGATATCTTGAACGTCACCAAGGCGCACAAAGCCCAAGTTGAGGTTGATAATGTTGCAGCAGGACTTGATGAGAATGCTTAGGTGACATGAGTGGGAGAGAGACCAACATTTGTTGTCTTAAATGGGTTGTGATAATCCTGGACTCTTCTCAGATCGTATACGGATCACTTTCCGAACAAGATTATTCGACCCTATTACAATGTCAGGGTTGCACGAATACCTTGCGAGGATAATCCTGAGAATGAACAATCTCGTTCAGGCAATATGAACTTCGATCAGAAAGGTAGAGAAGGAGTATGTATTTCGTATATTTGTTTTTGAGTACCAAATCCCTCTAATAATGAGATAATCGAAAAAGCATAATGGCGGTTGGGCGGTTACACAACTGCTTTGGGCGGTTACACAACCGCTTTTCAGTTGGTATTATCCACTCAAACGGAAATACATAAAATCCAATAAAGAATCAATATGGATTTCCCGAAGCGGGACCCCAGCCAGGGGCTCTGCCCCTTGGACCCCGCAGGGGCTCCGCCCCTTGAACCCCGCGAGGGGGCTGCGCCCCCTCGACCCCTGCTTCATATTCGTGGTCGATAAACCGTTAGCTCAACAAGTGTGCACTCCGCACTACCCAAACTCGTTTCCGAGCCTAACGATAAATCGCATCGGTCTCAAGTAAATCACATTACGACTAAAATGAATCGATGACACTAAAATCACCAACAACATTGAGCTCCAACGATTTGTTGAACAGTTGGAGGATTTCGTGCAAATGGACTTGTTTTTCTAATGATGAAGAAGATCTGCAGCAGCTGCTGCTGCATCTTTAATTCTTTACCTGACATACTTCTCCAGTGGATCGATTTGGAGATGGAGAGAATCACTAGCACGACTTTTACCAATCCTCTTCCCCATGAGACGGGTCTGCAAATAAAGTGGTTATACTCTGAAGAACTAGTGAAGACAAGTTTGGCAAAACAAATCGGGAAGCAAAATTCAAATCTTAAAACTTTCCACTTGCCCGCAATCAAGAAATGGAGTAAAGGAATATAAAAAACAGAAAACAATCAAACCCGAGAAACACAATGTGCATTTATAATATTACTTAGTTTGCAAATTAAGTAACATCACAACAGTGTTATAAGTAGGTAACATAAGTTATAATATAAAAGGACCAATATGTCCTTTTGGGCTTTCCCCAGCATCATCCAATATGTCCCCTCAATATCCTAGTTTATCTGCAAAATTCAAGAAAGTAAAAGCTTCTAACTTGGTTTGCTAAACCTGAACAAGTGCAAGAAAAACTACGTGAAATCTAACATCTGACTTATCTAGTTATTAGACTCCCTAAAAAAAGGTAAAAAGAACTCCTTGGGGGTAAAAAGCATACCTCAGAACAGGTCTGATGTACTACTCTGCATGTATGACATATTCGTAGCTATGAATTTCCTAATTCTGCAGGTGTTGTCATGGAAGGTGGTATATCAAGCACAATACCAGAGAGTAAAACACATATAAGTAACAGCTACCTTAAGTCAACAACTACCAAACAAAACTTGCCAACTGCTAATCTGAGGATAGCAAGATAAACCAACCAGTGACTGTTGTATTGATTGTACTGTCTGCATAATAAGGATGAATTTTCTTGTAAAGGCAACAAACTACAACAGCTGAAGATTTCCAAAGACGTGAGGTAAGGAATGATACATTAACATTACAATGAAAATTTGAAATATAATAGCAGTAAAAACAAACAGTTGTCCTAATTATTGTCTACAAGCATGGTATTACATTCTATATATACTCAAGTCCTTGGATGTCTTAGATGAAAAATTGTTTAATTAATTAATGATAGAAACCAAGCTTTTAGAAGCACAAAACAAATCATGCTTTCTTTTGTAGTATATCTCCTGGCTCTTTGTTAGAAGTAATTGAAGATTTTTTTTTTCAAGAATCATTGGATCTAATGGCTTAGACATATATGAATATACTTGACTATTCATATATAAAATATATAGCTGAACTTAGTGACATCTACATATAACCATTTAAGTTGCTCCTATCATATAAATAATTGATCAATGAGTTCCTTTTTTTGTGAATACCATATACCACACCATATTTTCTTTCATTTCAAAAAGATGTCCAAAAATTGAATCGCATCAACCCTATACTCTAAAACGACATCTACAAGAAAATTTAGGAATTACGAAAATAAATAAATAAACCTGAAATTCCTTACCCCATGTTTACCGATGTGTTTGTAACTAAATTTATTGTATTTGTTTCACAAGTTAGAGATTACCATTGAAATCTTAACGTTTGCTTCACTAATAGAACGTCATATGAATTATCGAGATTAGAATAATAATTGATAAACGTCTAGGTGCATATTCAAATAACCTTCAAAATAAGAAACTTTGAAAATATTACTGTCAAACAAAAATGGCAAACACTGTCCAAAATTTCAAACTATTTGACAATAAAACTCTTAAAACACTTGACAGTAAAAACTTCTATGTATCCAAAGCAGTAAGAACATTTAATTATGGACATATGGTCAAGCATTAAAGTTACATATGGTTCAAGATTCAAAACTGATTCACTGACTCAAAAGGCATCAACATTCCAATCCATACAAAAATCTTTTTTAAGAAAAACCCAAATCCTTTTTACACATTGATAAACTAATCCAATCTATGATTTTTTTGAATTCACATACCTATTCATTTTTTTCCTAGTACTATCGTAGCATGAGTTTCACTTTTGTGGGCCTCTTGTGGTATTCCTTTCTCGGAAAGAAATTGAATCAACACACCGAATGTAACGTCCCGAAACAACGGAAATTTTAAATTTTTCATCAAAACAATAGAAATCAATAATCAAAGACGGGACTGTTACTTCTCATAAAACATATAAGCGGTGCACCATATTACATCAGAGTTTGTCAAACGATACATGATTACAACATAACAACAAGGAAGATAAAAGTAATCATGTCGACCTCAGTGGTCCGAAAGAGAGGATTTGATCCCAAGATGCGCGTGTCCGCTGATCACCACCCTACTGGACCTACTGCCGTCCTGAAAAATATGCAACAACAATGCCTGAGTTTTCAAAAGGAAACCTCGTATGTCAAACACATCTATATGCATGCAGTAGTACAAATGAACCTATCATACTAGTAGCATGTCATGTCATCTGCAGTAAGGAAAACAGTTCCCCCGAATGGTAACATGGGACATCAGTCCGACAATCATAATCGGATCTCTCGAGGAGACCTACTATAGGCACATACGGTCTAACGGAACATGACGTGACACTCCCCACACGCGGTTACACTAAACATGGGGTTCGGCAAGAAGCATCCACCAAGTCTGCGCCATAATAAACAGATCTGTAACTTCGTGGTCGAAACCACACCAACGGAGCCTTCGCTCGGTCGGTCCATCAATCATCATCTCAGTAGGTGCCCATCTGAGGAACATAGCCGGAACAACATCATCGACTCATCAATCATCATCGCCGGAACAACATCGGCAGCATCACCGGCGCTGCAACGGTGGTCCATGAATACGTCCGACACATCATCGGACGGGTCCAGACCGAAGTCTGCGAGGTCATCAGGCTCTACGAGCCGCAAACACCAACCGTGTCGCTATAAAAGCAGGGCAGCGACCTCCGTAGCCATCTAGGCCGGTAGTCACCTCACCCAACGACAGTTGTGTGTCCGCACAAACATCATACATTTGGATCCGCGATCCCCCAGGCCTGCTACTCTACAATGAGTCAAATCAATCCATCATATTAGTCACGATCCATACATGGAGGTGACGCGTCCCGAACACCCACACTCTTCCACACGATGGTCCCTGGGCAGGCACGCGTAACACGCCCACCGTCACCTCCCGGCTCACGCACAAGGTGAGGACACGCGTTTCCGTGGATAGAGTTGGCATCCTACACAGGACCAGGAATTCAGTCCTACGTAAAAACGGCCGACCGAAAGAGGCAACCCGGTCGACCGTTTCTTCAAGCGAATCGGTTGACCGAAAGTCTGCAACGGTCGAACTCTTTGCGCAAAACTTAAGTCAACGGTCGACCGAGATCTTACACCGGTCGACCGAAACGAGGTCAAAATTTCGAAATCTGGTCAACATCAATTCAAACTATCGGTCGACCGAAAACTACCAGGACATCCTAGTAATTCTAAGTCATATAACGGTCGACCGCAAACAAGCATAAAAATCTAGTACACTTAAGTTCCGGTCGACCGAAAACAACCAGGCAATCAAAATACACTACATTCGGCGACCGCCTGAAGGGACCCGGTCGACAGTTGGTCGTCTTCAACCTCGCGTCAGCCGAGGATTTACGAGGAAAATGTCACCGGAGAGGTCTCCGACCGACCAACACAATCCTCCCACGAGGGTGAGCAACCAAAACACACTAGAAGTCGACATACCTCAACACGAAGACGGAGCACGCCGGAGTTCGCTCAATGCCTCCACCACCCCGTAGCCGAGCTCGATCACCTCACTCCACGCGCCTCTCTTGCTCGACTAATGCCGACGCCGACTCCCGCACATCGCCGTCCAACCGAGCCACTGAGAAGAGGGAATGGAAATGGAAGAGAGAATGAGTGAGAGAGAGATGAGTTTTCTACCTCTAAACCCAACAAATTTGCACCAACAGTAACCTACACCCTCAACCCATCACTCTCCACGCCGTCACTGTTCACGCCCCTCCTCTTCCCCAAGCAACACTGCACATCACCTCTTCCCCATGCTAAACCTTCTCCTAATCACCATCTCTCCTCCTAACACCCATTAGCACTCTAAACCTAGGTTAGGGACATAACACTGAAGGTGTCATCTTAGTCATCAAAAAGTAGTAGTGCATCTTCCATCCAGCTAACACGACAATATCCATTCATTAGGCTACTAATTAAGTGAAAACATTGGGTGCAACTCCATCCTCAATTATCTTCCTGAAAACCACCAATGAAGTTTCATTCTCTATTGCTTGTAGAGCCATCTATGATCATGTTATAAATGTTGACATTTGGTGATTGATTGGGATCTTTGATACCATTAAGCAGTTGGAGCATCTGAAGAGCGGTTTGTACATCTCCACATCAACATAAGCCCTTGATAAGGGATCCGTAGGTGATCATGTTAGGAGTGTACCCAAAGGCCTCCATTTTGCTAACCAAAGTTGACAATCAATTTGCAGCTCATATTAGTTTGAAGTGGAATGTTCATGTGAAGAAAGCCTTGGAAGTCGATTCAGATGGAAAGTCTTGCTATTCTTACTGGTATTCCTTGCAAAGATGGAGGAGCAATTGTACTGTGGAAAATATTATCTTTCAACCAAAAAAGACCTAAGAAGCAAAGGAAAATAGCTTTTCAAGAAGTACAATTCTGATCCCCCAAGGTAATTTAGGAACTTCTCCCGCACCTTATCTCGCAAAGATGCCTTAAAGTGAGAATAGAGAATCGATATACACATTTGAAGGAGGATGTTTTGCCAAGTATTGCTGACCGAATATATAATATAGTGCCTAGGATATTGCCAACTCAACAATAATTTTAAGAGAAAGGATCTACTGGTGTGAATTTTTCCCATACTTGGTTCGTGCTTGCTTCAACAAGTGATACATCCCCATGTGTAAAAGATAGTTACTTCCAAAAAGAATGATGCAAAACATGAGGTATTGTGGCTCACATTCAAGGCAAAATCAGTCAAGTATAGTTTGAGATCATACCAGCAAACCTCAAGGGTAATTTAAGTGTTGTTACTTATCCTTTACCACCTATATGCATTGTAAGTTTGTAACTTAATCTTCATTTGTGGTATTCAGCTATGCTTATTGATTTTGTTGCAAATTTCTGTGGGACTCATTTGGATGATCAATTTATCTTTGGAGTTTAAGTCTCGTTTTATTTTTATGCAGTTCTTTTTTATGATCAATTATTTGTGGAGTTTTTTATTCTGATGAAGTTGTTAAGACTTCAGATCGATACATGAAGCATTATTTTACATCAATACCAGATATGTTTCTTTTTTCTTGATAACAGACAACTGTCATGTGGTTTTCTAAGTAAGTTGCATGGTCTAGTCATGTCGTTGCATGACTGTCATCAAGCATTATTCTACTTTCTAGGATCACATCATGAAGCTGAGAATGTATTCAGTTATCTTTTTATTGGTTCAAGAGTTTAATGGAGACACCCCTAGTAAAATTTACAAATCGAAAATGGTTGCAGGTATTGGGGTAATCCAAGATAATCTGAATTTGGTTACAACAACAACAACAAAACCTTTATCCCAAACTAATTGGTGTAGGCTAGAAATGGAACTCTAAGGAGTCACAATTCAGACACGTGAATCGTGACGCCCCAAACACGATTCTCTTTTAAGTTTCATTTCCATGGGAGTAGCTAGAGTTTTACGCTGGCTCGCAACACCTATCGCAACCTTCCTCCTTTATCCTGACTTGGGACAGACTATGTACATGTAATTTGGTTACATGTTACAGAAAAAAAAATTGTGAGCTGCAATTTTCAGATATCGTGTTTTCATCACTTTTATAAGAGGTGACCTTAAGAACAGAATTATTAGCACTAAGCTCTCTTGAATTAAAGTCTTGTTTGGAGATTGCAAAGGAGAACTTGTCTCTTCTCTACAAAAGGACTTTAGAGCTGCACTAAAAATGTCATAAAGAATATGAAAGTTAAGCCTCTTAACAGTCGTTATGATGCTACAAAAGGTTGTCTATGAACTGAACATATGATTTCTAGGAACTCATCTACTTCAAGCAGCTTAAGTACTCAAATAATTGGGACTACATTGTCGATCACTAAGACCAATGTCTGCATCAAAATAGAAGCCAATGTTAGCATCAAAGTGACAGTTCAGATGACATGTGGTGTAGGGAATTTTTTTATCATTGATAGAGTAAAAAAACATATAAGAGTTGAGAAAACCAAACAACGAAAACAGAAAAAACAAAAAAGACGGAGGACTCCTTCACACTCACACAGAAGCGAAATGTCCAAAATATGCTTACCAAAGGTTAGGTATACCAGGCAAAAGCTCGCAACCACCCCAATAAAAATAGGAAACACGTTTCCAAAACAGAAAGTTTGTCGCTATCCCCAAAATTTGCAGCCAAAGATAGACATCTCGGATTGTCTTTTGTCAAATCTCACCAAGTACAATTCTTTTGTTCTCAAAAGCATTGACGACGCCGTTAGGAATGTTCGATATCCAATTCACCCAAAATTCTCTGAAATTTGCAACCATGACAACCATACCCTTGGCCAGCTTAGAAGCAAGTTTTCCCAATATAGCTTTAGTAATCTCACAATTTCTGAAAAAGTAGTCATTATGTTCTTCCTCTACCAATCAAAATGGGCATCTACTAACAAAGCACCAACCCCTAGATTTCAGGGCAACCTGCGTCAAAAGCTTACCATGAAAAATCAGCCAAGCAAGCAAACAAATCTTCGACGACACGTTCTTGTTCCAAATCAGCGAAATGATGTCTAAGGTCGGGTCTGGACCAAGAAGAATATTGTAGAGGGATTTAATTGATAAAGAAATGTTAGATCAAAAAAAATCCAAATAAGGGAAATGTGAAGTTCGAAAAGTCAAAATTTCATAGCAAAATCAATTTATATAAACCAGTTGTTACATGAACCCTTTACAAATAAAACCAAGTAAATGGAAACTAGTTTAGCTCGATAGTAAATTCTTCTCTCGTCCAAAAGAAACAGAGATTGAAAGCTAGAGTCGTGATGCACCTTTTCGCAAGAGAAACATCAAAACTCATGAAGTTTCATTATTTCCAAGCTTTCTTGACATCTTGTTCTTGGCAAGACTCATCAGGACAATGGAAGCAAGCCATCCCTCGCCGGAGAAGCAAGGAACAACACTCGACTTTCCTCCATAACTAGTAGAGAAAGCATAGTTATGATCGAGAAAATCACGTAAGGAGCTTGCAGGTCTTATATTTGTCTATTGTGTATTCCGTTCCGAATACTCTCTCCCACTACAACAACCTGCAGAGCTTAACAAAGAACATCAATAAGAACAAAATATCATACTGAAGTAAATGTTAAGTTTATTGAGTTTCAAATAGCATCCAAACAATAAAATATAAGGCAAGAAAAAACAACACAATGAGAGGAACAAGTAACATAAAATTCAAACCAGACAACTGCAAACGAATCTACTTCAAGTGGATCTACAATCAAGGGTCGTTACAACTACTGCTGAGAGAAGGTAAAAATGATCATTAATGTGAAGGTTAATACAAGTTAATTGATATATGAAACAAATATAATCAAGAGTAAGAGGATTGTACGCTGGTGTGTATAAATACGATCACTTCGTTACACTCCTAGCATCTCTCACGCCTTCCATAAATTCCACCGCATCATTTACACATCCATTTAGGACAAGTCCATTCATAATTACAGTGCACGCCTCGTTATCTAGAACTTCACCACGTGCTTGCAGTGCGGTATATAGCTCCTTCGCATCAACAACTCTTCCAATCTTGAACAGACTATGTAACACCATGTAAGTGACCTCATTCACTGGGAAACCGCACAATAACATTTCTTTAAACCACTTTACACCCTCATTCACATGTCCACTGATACAACAACCTTTTATCACAATGGTGTAGGAGACGACATCTGGTTGGTGACCTTTGGAGACCATTTCTTCTAAAATCTTCATCATTTCTCCAAACTCACCAACTTTACTATATCCTTCCATTAGTGTACTATAGATAAATTTGTTGACGGGTTTCCCTGTTTGAACCAAAACATTTAATATTTCATGGGCCTGTATTGGAAATCCTTGCTTGCAAAGAGCTTCGATTAACACACAAAAGGTGACAACATCTGGAGAAATCCCACGATCCATCATTTCGAATAAATATTTGACGGCATCATCAATTTTTTTCATTTTGCAAAAGCCATAAATAATGGAAGTGTATGTTGCAACATTTGAAAATATCTCATGATCATTCATCTCTGCTAGCAAACTTTCTACCTCTTTGACTCTACGAAGGCGACAAAGTTCATCTATGATGGAGTTATAAACGAAGACATTAGGTTGCAAACCCAAATTGTGCATCTTCTTGAGCCATGATAGAGCCTCGGTGACTTTTTTGTTTTTGCAATACCCATTGATTAAGATGTTGTAAGAACGAATATCTAGCACAAGTCCTTTTGAGGTTATGGACTCAAAAATTAGCAATGCATCTTCCATCCGACCAACAAGACAATATCCATGAATGAGTGTGTTGTGAGTAATCACGCTAGGTTCAACCCCTCTATGTACCATTGAACTAAAAAGCTTTTGTGCATCTTCCATTTTACCCTGCTTGCATAAGATATCCAAAAACATGTTGAGTGTCACCTCACTAGGCAAAATCCCTTGACTTGTCATCCTCTTAAAAATCTCATTTGCTTCCTTCCAGCAACCGGCTTTGTAATACCCATGAAGAAGGCTATTGTAAGTGACAACATCAGGTGCAACTTGATTCTCATCCATCTCCTTAAAAAGTTCAAGTGCTGCATCCATTCTTCCTTGCTTGCAAAGTCCATCGATGATCATGCTATATATGTTGACATCAGGCAAACAATTAGGATTGTTGCTAGTATTCATCTGTTGGATCATCTTAAGGGCAGTTTCTAAGTCCCCAAATCTACAGGCGCCCTTGATAAGGGATCCGTAAGTGATGATGTTGGGAGTATACCCAAAGGTTTCCATTTTCCTAACCACTGTCACAGCGTCATCAAACCTGAATGCGGAGCAAAGACCAACGACTAAAGTATTCAACTTCACTATGTCAGGAGAATTCCCAACACATTTGAGCATGTTCCCAAGGTAGCCGAATCCGAGGTCGACGTTGGGGATGCGGCAGCAGGAGTTGATGAGAATGCCATAGGTGAAGTGATCGGGAGAGATGCGGCCGGACAACATCATTCGGTTGTAGAGAGAGAATACGGCTTTGGGTTGTTTACATGACTTGAGGACGGCGTTGAAGAGCATGTTGAAGGTGACGATGATGGAAGGAGTTCTGAGGTGAATCAATTCGTCGAACAGTTGGTGGGCTTCAGACAAGCGGAGTGGGTTTGAAGATCCTCCGTTGTTGGTGTTGCATCTTTCCCTGACGTACTTCTCGAGTGGATGGATGGGAGCATGAGCAGCAGCAGCACGAATCCGCTTCTTCATCACCAATGCTCTTTACTAATGAGTCTCTTCGGATCACGAGGTTGGAACAGATGGAGCAGACTACAGGCGGAGGAGATTCTAATCGGATCGGATCGGATCCTCAATGTAAGGGATTATAATCACAAAAATTTCATCGCAAACATGAAACACTACCGAAAAAATAACGTGACAAACAATTCTAAACTACCCCCAAATTTGACATTTTTTAATAACTTCTAGGGGTTTTTTTCCGGAAATACTGAAAAATGTCATAAACACTTGGGAAAAAGTTATTAGGAAAAATGTGTACAAAATCTTCAAAACTTGTCCTCCTACCCTCACGGATAGAGTGTAATCGATCCGCAAACGAACGATCAGAGCTTGCTCAAGATTGACTCGATAAGAGTTTCGAGTGGAAATTTCTGCTCGTGCTCGGCTCGCCCCTACTTACGAGCGGTTTGTTAACATGAACCAGATTTTTTTGGTATTGAATTACTAATAATGTTGTCCTAATAAGTAAATTATAAGACCACTTAAGACAAATATAATATTAGTTACTAACACCTAAAATCAAACACAATCTTATAAATTATACGACAACATCAACATCTTATAAATAAGATCATACACTTTGATCAAACAAAATCAACACAATCTTAAAATCAACACCTAAAATCAAACACAATCTTATAAATTATACGACAACATCAACATCTTATAAATAAGATCATACACTTTGATCAAACAAAATCAACACAATCTTAAAATCAACACCTAAAATCAAACACAATCTTATAAATTATACGATAACTCACAACATCATCTTATAAGTAATATCATATACTTGGATCAAACAAAATCAACAAAATCTTAAAATAAACATTGTAGACGTAGAGCTGTTGGGTTTAGGGTTTTTAAACCAAAATGTTTCTCTCCTCTCTTTTTCTTTTGGTCCAGGCCATCTCCCTCTCTCGTTTCTTCTTCCTTTTCCCCGGTGATCCAGAGGTGGTGGAGGCGGCGTCAGCGCAAGGCGCGGCGTGATCATGGAGGCTTCTGTTGTTGAGCGAATCTTCGGTGTGCTCCGTCTTCGTCTTGAGGTATGTCGGCTTTTAGTGAGGTTTTGTTGTTTCCCCACGTTGGTAGGAAGTTGAGGTCGGTCGCGGGAGGTCGGAGACCTTGCCGGCGACGAGAAAACGACGTAAAATCCTCAGCATGCGCGGGGTTGCTGTCGACCAACGGTCGACCAGTTTTACTGTTTTGCCCCACTTTAACCAACACCGGTTGCATGTGTGTTGGTGAGTTGGAGGCTTCCTGTTGGTTTTCGGTCGACCGCTCCTAGCGGTTGGTTCGATCGGAACCCCTGAGTCGGTTGACCGAATAGTCTTGTGTGATTTTGACCAACTCCGGATTTTGACCTCGTATTCGGTCGACCGGTTTTAGACTACTATCTGCCCGTTTGGACTTAAGTGATGCACATAATAGTTCGACCGTTGTAGACTTTCGGGCGACCGAACCTATTGGGGACAGTCGACCAGTTAGCCTTTTTCGGTCGACCGTTTGTGTGCAGAACTGAATTCCTGGTCCTTGTGATTGTGTCAACTCTGTCCACTTAGAGCGTGAGCCGGGAGGTGACGGCGGCTACGTGCTCGTGCCTGCCTGGGGACCGCCATATGGAAGAGTGTGGACACTTGGGTCGCGCCACCTCCGTGATGGACTGTGGTGTGACGCGTAGTTGCTTGACTATCTGTAGAGTAGCAGACCTGAGGGATCGCGGATCCCAATGCGTGTTGACGCATGGCTCGTGGAGCATGATGATCGTGCAGACTACAGTCTGGACCCGTCCGATGTTGTGTCGGACGTATGTTGTACCGCCGAGGTTGTGTCGGCGATGCCGTCGAGGTTTTTGCCGGCGATAATGGTGCCGACGATGTGCCGGCTTGTGGTTGTGTCGTCCGATGTTGTGTCGGACGTATGTTGTACCGCCGATGTTGTGTCGACGATGCCGCAGATGTTGTTCCGGCGATGATCCCCGATTGGGCACCTATCTTAGGATGTTGACCGACTGGGCTACGACTCTGTCGAGGTGGTGTAGACCACGTGGTTCTTTGTGCGGAAGTGCGGACGCTCCTCACTGATCCCTTTGGTTCGAGTAGTCGTGTGTGGGGGTGCGTCGCGTACTGTCTGTAAGACCGTATGTGCCTACGGTAGGTTTCCGAGGGAGACCTGTTGTTGTTGCTGGACTGATGTCCATGTTGACCCTTGAGGGTCCTTGTGTTGTTGGACTGGGGTCCTGTTTACCCTTGGAGGGATTTGATGCATTGCAGATGTTGATATGACATGCTACTAGTATGATATGTTCATTTACCGTACTATTACATTTCCTATAGGCGAGCTTGACATACGGGGTTTCTTAATGGGAAACTCAGGCATCGTTGTTTGATTCATGTTTCAGGACCACAGTAGGTTCTGTCGGGTGGTGACAACGAACGCACACATTTTGAGACCAGGATCCTCTTCGGACTCTTCGAGGTCGTCATGATTACTTGTACCTAGGGGTGTAAACGGGTGGGGTACGGGTCGGGTATGTCCCTACCCGTACCCGTACCTGGCTAAATTAGCGAGTACGGGTACGGGTATATACCCGGCAAAAAACATGTATACCCGTACCCGACCCGTACCCGTTAGGTTAGCAGGTACGGGGCGGGTAAACAGGTATATCAGGTATAATATATAATATATAAAAATATAATATGTAGTATATAAAGTATATATTATATATAAAAATATATAATATATAACATATAAAATATATAAAAATATTAAAAATATATTATTTAAAAATTTATAATATATCTTAACGGGTATACGGGTAAACGGGTACGGGTAATGAGTATACCCGTACCCGACCCGTTTATTAACCGGGTAAACGGGTATACGGGTTTGAATTTTTAAACGGGTATGAATTTTTGTGCCCATACCCGTACCCGACCGGGGCGGGTGACCGGGTATACGGGTATTACCCGCCCTGTTTACACCCCTACTTGTACCTGTCTTTTGTAGTATTGTTGTAATCATGTCTTTTGACAAACTCTGTTGTATTATTGGTGCACCGACTGTTGATTTATATGTGTAGCATTCCCGTTGATGAGTTTTATCTGATGGTTTAAATTTTTAAATTTTCGTTGTTTCGGGATGTTACACTAGGAGTCCCAAATCTGTAATCCCACTGCCGTACGTATCAGACAATTTGGTAAGTAGGTGGGCAATTCCACGACACCAGACAATTTGGGTTTTTTAAACAAATTAAGCGAATGTAACTTAGTTAAACAACTAAAACTGTTCGGGACGTTTCCAGATAATATGCTCATGCTTAAATTCAATTCTAATGAAATATTTCCAAGACATTCTGAAGTACAACCGTCTAATATGTTGTCTTAAAGTTTCAATGGTAATATATTCTATGACGACATTAAAAAAATCTAAAATTCTGCCAAGAAATTTGTTTTCTTAAAGGAAAAGACACTGTAGTTTTGCTAAATTCACAACTTTTGATGGTAAGTGAATCAAAGGGTTAGAACCAACAAGCATGTTGTCCACTTCTTTTTTGCATCTTCTACGAGGAACCTCGTCAGATCGTGGAATTCATTTACAGGATGGTCTCAGACCCTTCTAATTTTCAAGACCTTGTTCGAGCACATCACTGAACCCTTTTTGCTGCTCTTCAGGCTAGCCCACAGAAGGCAAGGTCACTATTTGGCTTTCTTCTTGCATTCCTCATAGGACTAGTCTAGCTACCAATCGTATGTAGTTGAAGTTCTGCCGCTCGTCAGCAGACTGGTTAGAACCGATATGCTACATCATCAGTTGGATTACCTCTGCAAATGTAAAACAAATGGGAATCAGGACAAGGAACTAAATGAGGATTCATATAGAACACTTCATAATAAAAATCTCATTATACAAGTAAGGTCAAATATCTACAAGTAAATTACAATTTACAAATGTTTGAAACATTTTTAGCGATCAAGATGATGGAATAAAGCCCAAGGCAGGCAAGAATATTGAGGTGAATCAATATAATGAGAGAACATACAGAACCAAGCCAGGGTGTCCATTATTGTTTCAGATAGGCAGTTTGATGAAAAGAGAATCAGCA
Organism: Triglochin maritima; assembly: GCA_963682175.1. Classification (NCBI taxonomy): domain Eukaryota; kingdom Viridiplantae; phylum Streptophyta; class Magnoliopsida; order Alismatales; family Juncaginaceae; genus Triglochin; species Triglochin maritima. The sequence continues at coordinate 41,505,042 of OY821774.1, forward strand.
CATTGGAATTTAAAAAAAATGTTTACATTATTATAAATCAAAAGGATAGACGTGTTTGCTCATCCAAAATAAGCACTCTATACTTACTGGAGGAAAATAAAATAAAGTGAAATCATTTTCGCAGAACCAAACTATATCGAGATCAGAGTATCATTTGATACATTAAATCAGAGTCGTGTGGCAGTAAGGACAAGATATGGAGTTGCATATTCACTTTGTTCATGGGCAGCAGAACAAAAAACAGAAGGAGAGAACCAAAACAGGGGTGGAGACACAGATGTTGTAACAGCTCGGGTTCATCACAAGGTAGCAACATCCAAATATACATAGCTTCTAGAGCAAGAGGAGAACAAATGCTTCGCAAGAAACCTGCAAATACGTTTTGTCATTAAAATATCATAAATTGGATATTGAAAATAAACAGATGAAAATACACTTCCGCTTCTGCTAACAAAGTTTAGACAACAAAAGATTACTGTATGCAGAATAATTTATAGTTGGAATAAAATGCTGACAGAAGAACACATTCATCTTTCCTTATGAAGAATGGAACAAACAATACCAGGAGCATACAATCTTGGAGATGATTTTATATGTATTAGTGCACATGTTATAGAAAAATATTAAGATATTTGAGAGTATGGTTAAATGAGACCCTTACCAAGTTGCATCAACATCATTTGCTTTAGATAAATGTGGAAAATTTAAAAGATTTGATGTCTTTCTACTTTCTAGAAAAATTAGTGATTGAGTGGCTTGCGCCAAGCAAAAGACTGCCCTTCTCCTTCCCTTCTCTTAACATTTCTATTGCTGCCTGCTCTGCTTCGATGGCCCTAATTAGGTTCCTCCAAACCCTTGTATGCCTACAGTTGATAGATGGTATAGCTAAAACCTCAGAACCATCGGGTCACAGAACCCTATCAATTTCAAACAGATGAAACCCACCAAGAAAAGAACTAAGGAGACCATACAAGAAATAGTTTTTTATTAAGAACATTTTGCAGTTGACCTGCGGCAAGTTCTTGTTCACACCCTTGAGTTGCATATATAAGTTTCATATACCAGATTGTCTGCATCAGCTGTGTTACGTAGTGGAAGTAAACATCAAATTCAATTATGAGGAGCACATATAAGTAGAAAATTTCAAATATTCACAATGTTACAAGTAATCCACACAACTAACAATACCTTCTTCACAATATTCAAATGCTTATCTAGCATAAGTTGGATGAAACTACTCAAATCCCATCAGTTACTATCATTATGGTTGTCAAATGATAGAGGATATCACAGAAAGAAATGCATGGGGACACTAAAATGAACTTTAATTTCAAAAATCATGATGAATCTTATCTGATACAACTGACATAACATAAGCAACTGGCCCGTACTACGTTGTCTTTTATTCAGACCATATGGCAACGTCGTACATAGAATATATAAGTACTATGCAAGTGCATGAAGCAACATTTTTTTGGCAATAAAATGGCATACACTTGGAAAGATACGGCACAAAAAAATAATAATAGCGTGTTTGAAATTTCAAGCTAAACAGTAATGAGGGAATCTAGTTCAAGATTGAGCTACAATCAAGCAATATAAAAATTACAGCTAGAAGTGAAAAAAGGTCAACATTACTTCTAAAAACAAGTATCTAATAAGCACCTTTTCATATAGATAATGAGAAAGTGATATATAAATTATTAAAAACAATTATGATAGATAGTAAGAGAATCAAACACTGGAAGAGTACAAGGAAGGACCTTTACTTTGTCACATTTCTAGCATCTGCAATAGTGGCTCCAAGACACTCCACAACACCGTCTACAAATTACACATCCAATTAGACAAAGTCCATAGAAAATTGTGTTGCACGCTTTGTCTCTTAATCAAGTTACCCCGACACTCAACTTCAAACTCATTTGGACCTACAAAACTGAATCTTAACATTTTATCAGTGTAAGAAGTAAGAACACTTCAAATTGGTATAAAACAAGTATATCTAGTAGCATCACAAAATGTGGATCAGATTTTGTTGGCTTCTACCCTAACTAGGATTATGGATAGATTTTCATGGAGCAAATGTTTAATCGTGAAACCAACACTATGATTTATGTGCATGATAATTATTTAAGAAGAGAGTATAATTTGTTATGACTTTTATACATAGATACCATGTTAATAGTACTAAGGTTGGGATTAGTATGTATCTTTCTATGTGTCAGTGAATGCTTCACATACATGAATTAGTATAACAGCAGCAGCAAACCTTTAATCCAAACTAGTTGGGGTATGCTACATACATGCATTAGTAATGTAACTAAATAACTGGCGAGCATCATCACCTTAAGAAAAATGACAAGTAGCTGAAAGAGGATTCTTGGCAAAGAGACCAGTACATATAATACCACATACCAAAAGCGATAAAAGGTTGATAAGAAAACCTCGAGAAAAAGAACAAACTTTTCAGATGAAATTTACAGGTATCTTACACCAAAACGGATTTGTACAAGTGTTTATGAATCTTGAATCAAGAATTATATCTCATTCATGATATTCAGAATTACAATTTTTCAATGTCAAATGTCACATTATACGTGTTAATTTGTTGAACCATTTGAGATAAATGTGAACCAACACATGATACATTTTCACATATTACTTTGTTTGGAAAATAATAATCAGCACAGAAAAAAAATGCAACGATTACAACAACACAAAGCATTTAATCCCAAACTAGTTGAAGTAGGCTAGAAATGAACTTTGTTTGGAAAATAATAATCAACACAAACAAAACAAAACAAAACAAATGTAATGATTAACAAAATTATTTCAGAATACGGGTGACTCAACAAATTGTTACTTTGGATAAAATGTACCTACATGTTTCAACTGGTCCTTGTGGAGGCTTAGTTGCTGAAAGAGAGCAGGTGAAGCTCATAACAAGGTAGTGATGCAAAGAGGGAATGATTCTTAAAAAAATCAACAAAAGAGTATATTTTATTTCATTGATTTAGTAGTTAGTACTTGCCTCTTCATCTTCTCTGAGAGAACTCATCAGGCCCTGGAACTTTTCTACAAGATGGTCTCAGCGCCATCTCATTTCCAAGACCGTGTTCTAGCCCTCATCGGCTAGAACCACATCACCAACCTTTTCCCTTTGCTTTCTTTCAGCTTTTGCTCTGACTTTATCCATAAATATCAAGTCTGTCTTAGTCCACAGATATTGATGTCACTATTTGGTTTGTCCTTGCATTTCTTTTCACAACACTTGCTTTACCATACTCCAATGCGCCATTTAGGGTTTAGAATGTCACATTGCTTGCAATTGTCTAACGACAGAGTGAAACAAAGCACCATGGTCTAATTCACTGACGTAGGCACCCAATCACACTGATATTGTAGGAGACAACATTTGATTTTCGACCTTTGGAGACCATATTTTCAAATGTCGTTATCATTTCTTCAAACTCCCCACTCTGAAATTTCCATCCATTGAGGTACTTTCGTCTTTTCCCATTTGGGCAAAAAGGTTCAACACTTAGTGAGCTTCTTTTGGCATTCATTTCTTGCAAAAAGCTCAAACCAACACATTCAAGGTTAGAGTATTTGGAGAAATCCCATGATCCATCATTCCATCTTAACTTTTAACAGAATTACACGTTGCAGCATCTGGAAGTGTGTCATGATCCTTCATCTCCTCCAACAAAACTTCTAACTCGTTGAACTTTTCAAGGCGAACAAGTTCATTTATTATAGAATTATAAGTAACGAAGTTAGGTCGCAAACCCAAATTGTACATCTTGTTAAGCCATGTTAGGGCTTCATCAACATTTTTATTCTTACAATACCCGTTGATCAAGATATTAAATGAATAAATGTTTGGTACAAGCCCTTTCAATGTTATCGACTTAAAAAGTAGCACAGCGTCTTCCACCCGACCAGCTAGACAATATCCATGCATCAAGGTGTTATGAGAAACTATGCCAGGTATGTGCCACTTTTCTTCCATTAAACTAAAAACCTTTTGTGCTTCTTTGATTCTCCATTGCTTGCATAATGAATCTAGCAAAATGCTGAAGGTTACCTGATCAGGCAAAACCTCTTGACTTGTCATTCTCTTGAAAATTTCAATTGCTTCCTTCAAACAACCTGCTTTGCAATGTGCCTCAAGAGGACTGTTATAGGAGAAAACATTAGGCACAACCTTGTTCTTACTCATCTCCTCAAGAAGGTTGAGTGCCTTATCTATATGTTTTTGTTTGCAATATACATGAATGAGGCTACTGTAAGTGACAACATTGGGTATAACACCATTCTTTCTCATCTCCTCAAAAAGTTTCAATGCCATATCTATCCATTCTTGTTTGCAACATTCATGAATAAGGGTACTATAGCAGACAACATTTGGAGCAATTCCATTCTTGCTCATTTTTTCGAAAAGCTCTAATGCCTTGTCTATTCTTTCTTGTTCACAATATCCATGGATAAGGCTGCTATAACTGTAAACATTGAGAGCAACTCCATTCCAACTTATCTCCTCAAACAGCTCAAGTGCCCTGTCAATTTGTTTTTGTTTGCAGTGTCCATATATAAGGCTACTATAAGTGACAACATCAGGGGCAACTCCATTCTTACTCATCTCCTCAAAAAGGTTCACTGCTTCAACCATCCGTTCTTGTTTGCAGTATTCGTGAATAAGGCTACTATAACAGATGACATCTGGCGCAAGCCCATTCCTTTTCATCTTCTCGAAAAGCTCAAACACCTTGTCCGTCATTCCTTTCTTGCTATATCCATCAATAAGGCTACTATAGGAGACAACATCAGGCACAACTCCATTCTCACCCATCTCCTCAAAAAGCTCGAGTGCTCTGTCCATTCTTCCTCGCTTGCAGAGGCCATCGATTATCATGTTATACACATTGGCATTCGGTGAACAATCAGAGTTACCGGTGTTCTTCATAAGTTGGAGCATTTGAAGGGCAGTTTCTAAGTACCCACATCTACAAGCGCCTTTAATAAGGGATCCGTAGGTGATGACGTTCGGGGCGAAGCCAAAGGCCTCCATTTTCCTAACCAAAGCCAGAGCTTCATCAAACCTAGATGCGGAGCAAAGACCGTGGACTAAAGTACTCAACTTCACTAGGTCAGGGGAATTCCCACCACGTTTGATCATGGTTCCGAGAAAACTAAACCCGAGATCGACATTGGGGATGCGGCAGCAGGAGTTGATGAGAATGCCGTAGGTGAAGTGATCGGGAGACATGCGGCCGGACAACATCATTCGGTTGTAGAGAGAGAGCACGGATTTGGGTTGTTTGGATGACTTGAGGACGGCGTTGAAGAGCATGTTGATGGTGACGATTATGGAAGGAGTTCTGAGGTGAATCAATTTGTCGAACAGTTGGTGGGCTTCGGGCAAGAGTAGCGGTTTCGAAGATCCGTTCTTGATGGAGCATCTTTCCCTGGCATACTTCTCGAGTGGATGGACGCCGACGCACCTCCTCGTCGCCATCGGGAGTTGCGGAAAGCGACGGCGACGGAGCGATTTTGGTTGGAAGGACAGCACACCCTATGCCTGCCTGGAGTTGGGAACGTGGTTGGATGTTCGAGGTTCTAAAGTCTAACCTACTCGGCCCACGTGAGTACGTGAACTTTATTTTTTTTTCTAATTCGTTGATTGAAAACATCTTAATAAATTAGACATTGGTGTTTAAACTGAATCGTTGATTCAAATTGTTGAATCTGAATCTTTCTGGATCTTAATCGCTCGTAAAAAAAATTCAACTCAAATCTTGTTACCACTGAAATCTTGTAACGAAATCTTAAATAATTTGAAATAACAAACCGTATAAATTTAAATTTTTTATTTTATTTTTGAACGGACGTCTGCAACAGACGTCTCTCCCATAGGGAAAGTGTTTTAGCTAGACTCATGGGGGCGTCTTAGCCAGATGCTTACCCCATAGAGGGGAGGGGCGTTTTACTCAGACGCTCCTGCCTTTTTCTTTTATTTTTGAAATTCGCGTGATCCAGACGTTTCGCGAGACATTTTCGTGGTGTTGGTACTGGTAAAGTAATGAAAACTTAGACAGACGTGACGGAAGTTGTAATAAATGGATTGTAAAGGGCAAAATGGTAATTAGACGTGCGATTTAAGTAGTTTTCCGACGACGAAACGTGTTTAAATTACCAATTTTAAAAGTTACACCTTTGGATTAACAATCTTTAGGTGTAGGGTTTTGGGTTGAATTTTTCCATTTCAATTTGAATTGAATCTAAATTTGAATTTGTTGAATCATATTTTAGTTTGGGTTTGGAACGAGTGTATTTTTAAACCAACTCGACCAATCTTTTTCTCATATTAATTGCAATTTGTACCTTTCATCTTTGACTTGATTGTACTTTACACCACCATCTTTGGGAAATATCGGATTCCCACTAGACTCGGGTATTGGGTCGTGTCGGGCTTGAGGTGGCTCGGTTTTTGTCGTGTTGTGCCAACACGCCACTGTTCCAACGGCTCTAAGAGTCGTTGGAGGCTGACGTCAACGTCACCCTTTCGGTCGTTGGTTTTTTAATTTGTTTTACTAAACTACCCCTACACTCTATATAAACCATTAACTCTCTCATTTTATTCACACAAATCTCTCCAAATCTTCTATAAATTTTCTTTAATTACTCTGATTTTGGTGGAGACAGGTCGAGTTTAAGCTAAAGCGTGAAGCCTAAAGTCATAAGCAGACTGCTGCCGATTTCGCAACTCCTCCACTCTTCATTTCCCAAGCTTTTCTAAATGTTTTTAGTAGTTAATTTTAGTTAATCAATCGTCATCACGAGTTTCTCATTTATGGGGGGAAAATTTACTTTTTGTTTGCATGTTTAGTAATTTTCATGGTTTTATCATATGATTCTGAAGATAATGATAACTCACAACCTCCCCTTGTTAATCCACTTAAACCTAAGGACAGAAATACTAGAAAAAAACATTTCCAGTATGAAATGATTTTGAGTAATGACAAGAAGAAGAGGGTAACACAACCGTTATTTATAAACATTGTCCTCACATATATTTCGCTAAGTCAAGTGGAAGAACTGATCATCTAGGTATACATATACTTGCTTGTAAAGTTAAGAATATCCTGAATCGGTAGTGAGTTCACGCTAATATATTGTTTCTCGAATTGAGTCAACAATTATTAATAAATAAATTCATTATTTTGGGGGGAAAATAAATTGTGTTTGTCTTTTTGTTAATTTAACTGTGATTGTATACTTCAAATTTAAAAAAACAATCGAAAAATCAAAACCTGACCCGACCAAACGAAGGAAAACCCAACCCGACACCCCATGGATCCGGCACTGCACGACCAGTTGAAAATATGATCGTTGGGGCTCAACCTCATCATCACCCAATCACAATCTTCTAGCATGGCAATCATATTTCTCTCCAAGGAAAGATATCAAGCATTCAAACATCCTAATTTAGCATGTACAACGACTATGAAAGCCAGTAGATAATATATAGTCATCTATGTATTATGTAAACACACAACACAATAATAAGAAATATATTCAATCACACATCTCTCGTATCAACTTTGATATGGTATCAGAGCATTGATCCGAGAAATCACAAACCTCAAACTCCCCCGGAGATCCTCATCGGCTTCCCTCATCCAAGGAGGTTGAAGGTGACAATAGACAACATCCATACCCAACAAAAACAACCAAAACATGTCGGACGGTACCGGAGGTGAACCACCCCTAATGCCTTGTCACAACATCCTTAAACGAAACAAATTATCTCTCTTGGGCTCGGACGGTGACTCTTTCCCTCAGTGACAGGGGGAGGGTCGACCACATCACCGGGAAATTGAAAAGACCCGAAGGAATAGGGATAGAAGCAAAGCAAGAGGAATGACAAACGATGGATCACCAAGTCATGTCGTGATCATTACTTCCATGCAACCGAACATCGGAGAAATCTTCATGTACAAAGAAAGTGCAAAGGAGTTGTGGGACGCGGTCCAAGAACACTATGGAAAAGCCGAAAACTTAACACATATCTTCAAAATCAAACAAGAAATAACCCAAACTCGACAAAACTCCACACCCATCATCGAGTACCTCGGTACTCGCAAGAAACAATGGGACAAATTACGGGTGTATGAACCACCAACAATTGATGCCAAAATCATCCAAAACCGACAAGAGCAAAACCAGATCTACCAATGCTTGGTAGGGTTAGATCCAAGCTATGAAGCCATAAGAGCACAGATCCTGATGGCGCCGGAACTACCAAGTCTCGCGACTATCACAAGTCTTGTTCAACGCGAGGAAACCAGGAGGAAAACCATGACAAACAACACCAATAATGTGGTCGCCGATAACCAAGCCTTCATCGCCAGCTACAACCAAGCTCAGGGCATCAACAACAACAAAAGGCGATTCGAAAATAAAGCAAATAAACACTGGGAAAATTGTAAAAAACAAGGCCATAATAAAAACTCATGCTGGTTTCTCTTTCCCCGTCTCATGCCTCCAAAGAATGGTGAAAGGAATGCTAGAGCAAACATGGTGGACGGGACTGCCGGCGGCAACACCTGCCAACTCAGAGGTGGCGACGGTCACTCGAACGGAAACCCTAACCCTAATCCAAACCCAAATGGCAAATATGGAAAGAATACAGAGCTTTATATGTCCGGTGAACCGATTGGATACCGATGCATTGCATACATTGCATCATATGTCTTTCATTTAGATTAATTCTAGATCAATAAATGCTACTAAGGTATGTGTTTAGTCTTATTTACAGAATACAGGGACCTGAATGCAAATTACCCATATCCCGAGCATAAATGCGTGCAAGAGACTCATTCCTGTCATAAAGACCAAGTTCAAGATTACCGGGATTCAAATGAAAGTCCATCCAAGCATAAACGCATTCAAAGACCTAATTACAAAAAGACCAAGGACTTAAGCACAAAAGTAGTCAGGGACTTAATTGCAAAAAGCCAAGGACCTAATTGCAAATTACGAGTAGCTTTTATTATTATGGAGAAAGTCTAAAGAAAAATCAATGTGGATCTCCAAATATATAAAGAAATAAAGTCGGAGCTCAAAAGAAAGGAAAGAATCAATCCAGACGCGCAAAGGATATTGAAATCATACCATAAACACACAGGAAAAATCCGGATTAAATCAGAGCGAATATTGAGGCGCTTCCGCCGCACCTTATGTGTAATATGCGGCGATTCCGCCGCATCCCTTGTGATCCGTGGCTCCGGATTTTGTCCAGTCGTGTCTTGTCACGTGTACTTTCCTATTTTATACCTAAGTCCCTTGTATCGGCTACAAATAGCCCCGAGAACGATGTTTTGAGAAGTTCTTGTTTTGTTCCATATTTTAGTAATAAAATTCTGTTCTTTTATTTCTTGTTTTTAGTTTTCTTTTGTAGTTTCTCTAGGACCTCTTCTCTTTCCTTCCATCCATGAGTTTCTAACTCTCTCCAAATGGTGGAGGTGACGGATTTAGGGTGATGAGAAGAAGAATTAGGTTATTATTTTAAGTTCGTGTTAGTATATTTTGATTACTTGAGTTTATGTTAAATCATTTATCATGTAATGCTTCATAACTAATGTGATTTATTATAAGTTTCAGAATTCTCTAATCAAAACCCGACATCTAAACCTCCACCCGCTGGACTCTCATCTATATTTGTTTTCTTCTTAGTTTTGTTTTGTTATTATTGATTTAGAAAATTAAAAACCCAAAAATCTCAAAACCAACCTTATTTTCTCTCTCTTCTTTCCTCAATCGATTTTCACAAAAATAACAATATCTCTCCCTCCTTGTGTTCGACCCGTATTTGCCACGTCTTCATTGACGTCGTGCACTTGCGGTACAAATTTAATTCTCAACAAGTTTTTGGCACCGTTGTCGGGGAGGCGACGAAGATTTTTGTTTATTTTAGTGATTTCGATTTTTTCTGTTTATCGTGTGCGCGGGAAATGACTCCTCGATAGGTAAATGGATTGCTCATTTGGGCCCATTTGTGAGGGCGTTATAGAACTATCTGAGTTTGCGTTTCAGGAGACAACAGAGTGCGCGACGAAAACCGAGCACATTTGGAGCAAAACGGGCGGCGAAAACGCCGCATCTCAAGAGCAACTTGAAGCAAATCCGCCGCACACCTGAAGCATCTGAGTTTCAAATTTTTCTGGGACGCGACTCATCTCTGGGTGGACGCGTAGAGCGACTGGAAATTTTCGAGAGCGGGCGGCGAACCCGACTGAGCGTGCTTAGGTAACCTTTGTTGCTTTTTTTCCTCGTAATTTCTAGTTTTAGAAAATTTCCTTTTGTAGAACTGCACGTGTTAAGCTTAAATTCCATACTTGGCAATAATTCAACTCTGACCCAAAAATTGGCAAAACTAGAAGAACTTAGTGCATACATCATATAATGTTTTGTATGCATTATTCTTGCTAAATTCTTGCAAATTAATTCTTGTTGAAGAGTGCTGGAGTCAAGGTACGTGCGCGAATTTTATCGATTGCATTTAAGCATATAATTTAGTTGCATACAACCTTGCAATTGCCCCCATTAAAGACCATTGTTTGACTATCTTTGCTAGATTTAAGTTAAACTATCTTAAGGGCAACTCCGTAGGAAAAGATACGGTGGGGATTTCATCACCCTTCCCTGGCCCACAAATCACAATCCTAAAGTGTCACCCAAACCTTAAAATTTAAAATCAATTAGACATTGGCCCTTAAGGACTCGGACTCAATTAAGGAGAAGATTGGTTTGACTTGCTATGACTTGAAGCTGATCGAATTTAATTTGGTGTCTAGGAAGTGTTTTTGTGTTGGCGTAAGTCTTCCAAGCGAAGTGGTTGTCTAATTGGCACCGACTCTGTCGGAAGCGCCCCCACTAGCTATACACTACCTGGCCAAGTTGGTTTGATTAGTGAGGGAGGTGAATCAAGCAAATCAACTCGACTCAACCAGTTAGGAGTCGTCTAGATTTAAGCGACACTAGGTCTAGGATTGTTTGAACCATGCTTGCTTAGGAAATTTCTGACCGACCCTCTTTTCTATCTTTAGAGTTAAGTTTCCCTTCTCATCTGAGTCTTCTTTCTCTTCTCATCTCAATTCTCTAGATTAGGATTCCTTTCTCATCTTTCCCCATTCTATTGTTTATTTCCTTTTTTGAAAGAAAAAAATTAATTTTTTTTTTAATTTTTTTTTGATTCAAGCCGGTGCACTCAGATTTGGATTCGGGACTTAAGTAATCGACTCTCACGAGTTCATCTAGATTACAGTCTGGAGCTTAGCCCCAATCCACCTGTTGCACCACCTCACCCAGAACCAATGGGTGAGAATGTAGTGGACCCGCCTGTTGCACCACCTATGACTCTGAGGGATCGATGCTACCCAACGATGACTGCTCAGCCATCGTGCATCGTTATGCCCGTTATTCCGGGTCGCGACTTCGAACTGAAGGCACAATACATGAGTATGTTGCCCAAGTTCACCTCTAAGGAAAACCATTATCTCTTCCTTAGAGAATTTGAGGAAATCTGCTCTCTTATGCAATACCAGCATATCTCTGAGGAGGCAGTGCGTCTGAAATTCGTGTCTCTAGCACTGAAGGACGACGCTAAGAAATGACTATATAGTCTAGCCGAAAGATCCATTAGGAGTTGGGCTGAGTTTGTTCAAGTTTTCTTAAAGAAATATTTCCCCAACCATAAGACTATTAGGATTAGGAATAAAATTGTTGCATTCGTTCAATCTGAGAGCGAGCGTTCTATTCCTATTTAGAAAGATTTAAAAGTCTGTTGACCCAATGCCCTCATCATGGAATTCCAAGATGGCAACTGTGCCAAATTATTTATGAGGGATTGACACCCACATCTAGGGTTATGGTAGAATACGTAAGCCAAGGGAACTTCATGTCAAAAAATGGAAATGATGCCTGGACTTTTCTTGAGGATTTAGCGGAAAACAGTATGCAATGGGACAATGCTAGAGCACCTCTTAACCCGAGTATTGGATCTAGAATAGCAAGTCAACCCAAACCAGGTGTCTTAGCTGTAGATGCCAATATAGCGGCTGAAGCAAAACTAGCTACCCTTATGCACAGAATGTAAAGTCTAGAGCTACAAACCCGACCCCGAGTAAATCAAGCCTCGTCTATCCCGTGCTCTAGATATGGTCAGACTGGTCATTTAATGGAGGATTATGCAGACTGGGAACAAGTTAATGCCACGTTTAACCATGCTAGAAATGACTCATACGCATCAACCTATAACTCGGGTTGGCGTAATAATTCCAATTTCTCATCAAGCCAACAAGGTCAACCTCCTAGACAACAACCAAACCCGTATAACCAAAATAATACATTATCTGGGTTTAGTAACAATGGAGATTATGATGCTAGGTTGACAAGCTTGGAAAATTTGATGAAGACTTTTATACAAACAACCAACCAATCCTTCCAAAGGCTAGAAACACAAGTCAGCCAACTAGCATAAAGAGTAGGTGAAAGAGAAAAGGGTCAGTTTTCAAGTCAACCTGAGGTGAACCCAAGATCTAATAATCAATATCAGCCCTATCAACCACCTTCAGGAAATAACAACCCTAAACCAGTTCAAATGGTTAATGAGGAAGGACCGTTCCAACAAATAAATGCAGTAGTATCATTACGGTCCGGAAGACAAGTTGATAACAATGTGGTAAATCCTAGAACGTCTAATCAATCTAGCCATCAAGCAACCACATATGACCTAACCATTGAACCTGACGTCCAATCTGAAACGCACAACCCACCTACTCAACCTGAACCCATAGCTCAACCTGAGCGAGTTTATGTTCCTAAAGCCTCATTCCCCAATAGACTAAAAAAGAACTCAAGTGCACAAATGAAGAAAATCTTGGAAGTATTTAAGCAAGTTAAGGTAAACATTACACACTTAGATATGATTCAACAAATACCTGCTTATGCTAAATTCTTAAAAGATCTGTGCACTAAAATGAGAAAAACGAACGTACCAAAGAAGACATTCTTAACTGCAAACATAAGTTCTATTCTGTCAAACTCATCTCCTATAAAATATAAGGACCCTGAGTGTCCCACAATTTCATGTGCAATAGGAGATACTTGTATCAACAAAGCCCTTCTAGACCTTGGTGCTAGTGTCAACCTACTCCCATTCTCTGTCTACGAGAAACTCAACCTTGGTCCATTAAAACCCTCTAAGACAACCCTTCAATTTGCTGATCTTCTGAAAGGCGAATCGGCGCGCAATTCGACGAGCAACGGAACTCCGGATCTTCTGAAAGGTTTTAAAGAACATTTGGGTATGATCCTCTATCCTTTATTTATTTTAATATGTGTAGGAATGCATGATATTAGAATAAACAAATACATGTACATTAAATCAATGAAAATATGAAATCAATCTTGTATGTTTGTATTAATTTTTTTAAAATATATACATACATAGGGACACGAAATCCTACACATTTAACCTGACACCAACTAAAAGCTTGGGTGGATCTAATGCAGGCTCAAGCGAATCTGGTGCGGGCTTGGGTGGATAGGGCTCATGAATGGAGCTCCTGATCACTAACAACTCGACTCTCTGGTGGGTCACCTCAATACCTATTTGCAAAATCACACCCTGAAAATAATGTAAAAGATCATTGACTCTGGCGCTACAGATCATATGACAGGGGATCCTACCACGCTAAATAATGTAAAAGATAATCTAAGACTATTAGATAAGTTTGTTATAGTTGCAATCGAAAATCAAGTTGAAATTAAAGGAACGGGAGATACAACTCTATTTAACAATATTCATGATAACATCTTGTATATACCTAATTTCGATACAAACTTACTTTCCGTTACAAAAATAACTAGAAAACTCAATTGCAATGTAATATTTACTCATGATGTAATATTTCAAGATCATACTAAAGGGAGGATGATTGATAAGGGTATCCTCAGAAACGGCTTATACATTCTCGAATCATCTAATAAAGCCTTAAATATTGTGTGCTTGGCTAATCACGAACTCAGGCACAAAAGGATGGGGCATCCATCCTCGAGTGTATTAAGACGACTATTTCTTTCTCTTAGTTCTGAATTTTTATGTGATATTTGTCGTTATTCTAAACAAACTAAATTACCGTTTCCCATTTCTACTACTAAGACCCATTTACTTTTTGAATTAATTCATTCAGATATTTGGAGACCTGTTCCCGTGGAATCATACAATGGTTTTTGTTATTTAATTAGATTTATTGATGACTTTTCTCGAACCACTTGGGTTTATCTGCTAAAAAACAAGTCATGTGATTACTCAGTTTTTTGTGAATTTTTGAGTTTTATTGAAAACATGTATAATGCAAAAATTCACATTTTTAGATCTGACAACGGTCAGAATACATGAGTAATATGTTTCAAAAATATTAAAACAAAACGGAATTTTTCACCAAACCTCTTGTATGCAAATACAACTCGAACTTCCCAGTGTAATTTCATGCATCATGTTAAATACAACTCAATCGGAATGTAAAGCTACAAGTCAAATAATAAGCTGCCATAGTCCCAGCTTCGGTAAGGGCCGCCTTCTGCTGCGGTAGGCAGCGGATATGACCGATCTGAATCGTAGTCTCCACAAGCCAAAAATGGAATATAAACCTTGTTTGGGCCCTCCAGCCATCTCCTGCTACAATCTATATCAAATGGATTGTCTGAGTTATAATAAAAAAGTTACCTGAAGTATAAATCTCAACAATAACTTTGCTTCCCTTCAACTTTTCCCATCTGAGCAAAAAGGTTCAACGCTTAGTGAGCTTCTTTTGGCATTCATTTCTTGCAAAAAGGACGAAGCAACACATTATACATTAGAGTATTTGGAGAAATCCCATGATCCATCATTCCATCTTAACTTTTAACAGAATTACACGTTGCAGCATCTGGAAGTATGTCATGATCCTTCATCTCCTCCAACAAAACTTCTAACTCGTTGAACTTTTCAAGGCGAACAAGTTCATTTATTACAGAATTATAAGTAATGATGTTAGGTCGCAAACCCAAACTGTACATCTTGTTAAGCCATGTTAGGGCTTCATCAACATTTTTATTCGTACAATACCCGTTGATCAAGATATTAAATGAATAAATGTCTGGTACAAGGCCTTTCAATGTTATCGACTAAAAAAGTATTACTGCATCTTCCATCCGACAAGCTAGACAATATCCATGCATCAAGGTGTTATGAGAAACTATGCCAGGTATGTGCCACTTTTCTTCCATTAAACTAAAAACCTTTTGTGCTTCTTTGATTCTCCATTGCTTGCATAATGAATCTAGCAAAATGCTGAAGGTTACCTGATCAGGCAAAACCTCTTGACTTGTCATTCTCTTGAAAATTTCAATTGCTTCCTTCAAACAACCTGCTTTGCAATGTGCCTCAAGAAGACTGTTATAGGAGAAAACATCAGGATCGACCTTGTTCTTACTCATCTCTTTAAGAAGGTTGAGTGCCTTAGCTATATGTTTTTGTTTGCAATATACATGAATGAGGCTATTGTAAGTGACAACATTCGGTATAACACCATTCTTTCTCATCTCCTCAAAAAGCTTGAATGCCATATCTGTTGTTCCTCACTTGCAGAGCCCATCGATTATCATGTTATACATGTTGGCATCCGGCGAACAATCAGGGTTACTGGTGTTCTTCATAAGTTGGAGCATTTGAAGGGCAGTTTCGAAGTACCCACATCTGCAAGCGCCTTTGATAAGGGATCCGTAGGTGATGATGTTCGGGGAGAAGCCAAAGGCCTCCATTTTCCTAACCAAAGCCAGAGCTTCATCAAACCTAGATGCGGAGCAAAGACCGTGGACTAAAGTACTCAACTTCACTAGGTCAGGGGAATTCCCACCACGTTTGATCATGGTTCCGAGAAAACCAAACCCGAGATCGACATTGGGGATGCGGCAGCAGGAGTTGATGAGAATGCCGTAGGTGAAGTGATCGGGAGAGATACGGCCGGACGACAGCATCATTTTGTTGTAGAGGTTGAGAACGGCTTTGGGTTGTTTGGATGACTTGAGGATGGCATTGAAGAGCATGTTGAAGGTGAGAAGAATGGAGGAAGGAGTGGTGTCCTTGATGCGTTGAAGCAATTCGTCGAACAGTTGGCGTGCTTCAGGTGGCAGGAGTGGCTTTCCTGCAGGCGATGAAGAGGCTTTGCATCTATCTCTGACATACTTCTCGAGTGGATGGATATGGAGAGGAAGAGGAAGAGGAAGAGGAACAACAGCAGCAGCACAAGCACGTCTTCCCCAAATCTTCTTCGTCATCACTTTTAACTCGTGCGATTGAATTCTGTTGGAGACCACACGACTTGAACTGCCTTTGGAGTGTACAGTACTGAGTTGGGCTTTGCTTTCTTCTTCTTCTCCTTCTATTTATTTGTTTGTTTATTTATATTTAAATGAACGGACTTCCGATCCAAACAAAACCAGCGGGTCGGATATGTCGCTTGGATTTCTACCCAACAGTTATAATTAATGTCATTAGTTATGCGGGACATCAACTTAAACCACCTTCTAATAATATATATATATTTATACAATAATTCTCCAATAGGCCTTAGGTTCAAAATTAAAATTTAAACTCCCACTACATCCACCGTCAATCCAAAATTTAATGGTAGATTGAGATAATGAGTAGTTACACTTGGTAGGAGGGTATTTTGGATATAATATATTAATATATTTTAAATATGTAAAATAAAATTTCAATCCATCGCAATAATTTTTGTTCTTTGCTTTCTCTCTTCCGATGTTTTCTTTTAATTTAAACCTATTTTTAACTTGCAAATGTGATTTTTTGCTTATTTTGCTCACATATTCAGATTCATTGCATTTTTCTCTTCCGTTCCATGATACTAAGGTACCAACCTACACAGATGAAAAACTTACTTTAGTTGATGGCATAATTGAAATCAAACTGCAATTAATGTCTTCCATGTTGTTGCTTGGTGTTGAAATGTGTTTCTCGGTTGCTTCATTTTGGTTTGTTTCCTTCAAAGTGATTAAATGGTCATGTTTATGCGGGCTCGAAAACTTCTTCATCTGGATGTTGCAAATCCATCAAAATAATCTTTTCTTTGACTTTGGATATTTTGTGGTGGGTTGGATTGTATTTGTTTTGGTTGATGATTTGGGATCTTGGGTTCGTACGTATATGGGTGAAGTGGAGAAGAATGTTTAATTTGTTAATATTAATTACCAAATTATATTATCATTTTTATCCTGTTTTTTTTATGGCAAGTTTTATCGTGGGAGGAATCGTGGAGGGTAGTTGAATTCTTTTGATTTAAACAAAAGTTGAAAATTACTTTTTTGTTCTTTTACAATTTTACCCTTCTTTGATCTTAACCATAGATTAGATTCAATGGTGAGACTATGAGATTTTAGGGAGCTTAATTTAGTAATATGAGCTCTGGACTCATTAGATATTGTTCTTTTATATATATATATATATATATATATATATATATATATATATACAAGGTCAAGTTCTAGTGAGTCCAAGACTTATCAAATTTAGTTTAAGCTCCCTACAATCTCATCATTGGATCTTATTTACAGTTAATCTCACAATTCATTAGTGTAACCATTTTTCTCTTAATCCACCTTATAATTTGAAATGATTGGTGGATATTGTGGGGACTTAATTTAGAATAATTAAGTTATGGGCTCACTAGAGAATTCCTGTATATATATATATATATATATATATATATATATATATATTCATAACATCTAAATCTAAATACGGAATTTGATGATTTAAGATCCGTTGGAAAGACGAGTGAAAGGAGTATATATTCGTTTCTCTTATGACTTGTCAAATTCTGATGATACGATGGTGAAAAACATGTTTAAAGACATCGTATTTGGAAATTTGACAATCGACAAATCTTCAATAATTTGTGCATAACTCTATCCTCTAATATCCAAATAAGGTGATTCAAGACTCGTTACAGAGAATATTTTTAAAAGCAAAAATTTAATATTTTACATATTTCTATATTAGAAACCTAATAAGATCATAAAGGACGTGGAAGACTGCTGATTTGAGAGAACAGAAAACAAGCTAGGTCTTCCTTTTTCAAATGTGTGGGGGGGGGGGGGGATCGTTCGGCCAAATGAGTTGGGTCGTTGTATTCATAACATCGACATTCAAATACGGAATTTGATGATTTGAAATGAGAACATATTCGTTTTTCTTACAACTTGCCAAATTTTGATGATACGATGGTGAAAAAGTGTCATGCTAGACATACCGTATTTGTTAACTTCACAAACGACAGATTATCAAAAATTTGTTCATAACTCTCTTCTCCGGTATCCAAATAATGTGATTCAAGACTCATTACAAAGAAGATTATGAGAAGAAAAACTTTCATATTTTACATATTTCGAAATTAGAATCCTTATGTGCCCATAAATGGCGTGGAAGACTTACCAGTCCTGCTCGGGACACAAGTGTCTCCCACTCAGGACGCAAGTGTGTTGCTCATGACGCAAGTGTGTTGCTAATGACACAAGTGTGTCCCGCTCGAGACGCAATAGTCCTGTGTGACATACCACTTGTTTTATTCATAACATCCCCATCCAAATATGAAATTTGATGATTCTAGATCTGTTGGGAATACAATTGAAAGTAACACATACTGGTTTCTCTATGACTTGCTAAATTCCGATAATACAATGGTGAAAAATGTGTATCAAGATAGATCGTATTTGGAAACTAGACAATCAACAGATCTTCAATAATTTGTACATAACTCTCTCCTCCAATATCCAAATAAGGTGATTCAAGACTCGTTACAAAAAGGATTTTGAGACCAAAACTTTCTTATTTTACATATTTCCAAATTATAAAAGTAATGGGCTCATAAATAGCATGGAATATGAATGAGTCCCGCGCAGGACGCATCACTTGTTTTTTACTCATAATATTCACATTCAGATATAGAATTTTATGATTCTATATCCATTGGAAACATATTTGTTTCTCTTACAACTTGCCAAATTTTGATGACACGAGGGTGAAAAACGTCTGTCAAACAAACCTTGTTTGGAAACTGGACAATCGACAAATCTTCAATAATTTGTACATAACTCTCTTTTCGAATATCCAAATAAGACGATTCAAGACTCATTACAAAGATGATTTTGAGACGCAAAATACTCATATTTAACATATTCCAAAATTAGCAACATAATGGGCCCATAAATGGCGTGGAAAACGCATTAGTCCCCCGCGGGATGCATCACTTGTTTTTTACTCATAGCACCCAAATCTACAATTTTATAATTACAGATACGTTAGAAAGATAATTGAAAGGAGGCACATATTAGTTTTTCTTACAACTTGCCAAATTCCAATGATATGATGGTGAAAAACGTATGTCAAGATATACCATATTTGGAAATTTGAAAATCAACAGATCAAGATCAGTAATAATTTATGCATAACTCTCTCATCTGATATCCAAATAAGGCACTTCAAGACTCGTTACAAAGAAATTTTTGAGAAGAAAACACTCAGATTTAATATATTTCGAAATTAGAAAACTAATGGGCTCATGAATTACGTGGAAGATGAACCAGTCTCAGTCCCGCGAGGGACGCATCACTGGGTTTTCACTCATAACATCCACGTCCAGATGTAATTTGATGATTCTAGATCCATTTGAAAGATAATTGAAAGGATCACAAATTAGTTTCATTTATGACTTGCCAAATTCTGATGATACGAGGATGAAAAAAGTGTGTCAAAACAAAAAGTATTTGGAAACTGGAAAATCGGCAGATCATCAATAATTTAAATAAGTTAAAAGGAAAATTTTATAGAACCACAATAAGACCTGTAATGCTATATGGTGTGGAATGTTGCGCCACTAAGAGACAACATATACAAAAGATGAGTGCATATGAAATGAGGATGTTAAGGTGGATATGTGGTCACGCACGAATGGATCAGATTAGAAATGAAGACATTCGTGAGAGAGTCGGAGTTGTTCCAATAGAAGAGAAAGTTATACAACACAGACTAAGATGGTTTGGACATGTACAAAGAAGACCTATAGAGGTACCTATAAGAAGAGAAGTATTGAATCAGATCGAAGACACAAAAAGAGGAAGAGGTAGATCACGATTAACTTGGGATGAAGCAGCTAAAAGAGATATAAAAGATTAAAATGTTCCTCGAGAATTGGCATTAGCTAGATAGAAACGTGTGGAAGAAGGTGATTCACGTGATTGAGTCATGACTCTTTAGAGTTTTATTTCTAGCCTACCCAACAATTTTGGGATTAAAGGCTTTGTTGTTGTTGCATCAATAATTTGTGCATAATTATCTCTTTCAATATTCAAATAACTTGATTCAGATTCTTTATAAAGAATATTGGAAGAAGTAAAATATTTATATTTAACAAATTTCCAAATTATGAAACTAATGGGCTCATAAAGGTCGTGTGAGATTACTAATTTGAGAGAACAAAAAACGCGTTGTAATTTTTGACCAAGAAATAATGTTCTCTAATAAGCCCCTTCAAGCTAGACCATCATGTGAGCACAGTTTAATCTTCTCGAGAAGGAATTGAAAACGTACTCGCGTTAGCGATTTGGTCATGAGATCAACGATTTAGTCTTCAGAGTGAATGAATCGAACTTGAAGAGAAGGTCGTGATTCATTGTGCCTTTAAGATACCGAAGCAACAGTTTGGCACAATACCAATGTTGGTCAGTAGGACTAGGGGTGAGCAAAATTCGGTTCGGTCTGGGTACCCGGACCGAACCCAATTTTTCGGTCCGGACCGAACCGGACCGAATTTTTTCGGTCCGGTCTTCGGTCCACAAAATTTTGGAAATTCGGTCTTCGGTCCGGACCTCACCGAAAATTTTAGGGGAAAATCCGGGTTTTGGACCGACACGGACCGGACCGAAAACGAGGTTTCTCCTCCTTAAGCGACATCTTCGCTTGCAACGTCTCCTCCAAGACATCTTGTCTTTTCTTCTTCCTTCTTTGCTCATGTGCCTCCAACGAGCTAGCTAGATCATCAATAGTCATCTTCTCGAGGTCCTTTGATTCCTCGATTGCGCACACCACATTCTCGAAGTCCTCGGTGAGAGAACGCAACACCTTCTCCACCACTCTTCCTTGGGGGCAGCGCCTCCCCATTTCTTTTTAACTTGTTTGCCACCATGCGAACTCTCATCACGAAATCGGCAACTCCTTCTGATTCTTTCATCTTTAATGCCTCAAACTCGCCTCGAAGCATTTGGAGGCGCACTTGCCTCACTCGATCAGCCCCCTTGTAGCTCCTTTCAAGAGTATCCCACGCCTCCTTTGACGTCCTCGCTTCAGCGATCTTTTCAAAGCCACTCTCATCCACCGCTTGGAAGAGAAGGAAGAGAGCACTCTTATCTTTGGCTCTTCTCTCCTTTTGTGCTTTGATCTGTGCGACGGTTTCTTCTCCCGTCTCGGCCTCCTCCTCGAATCCGCTCTCCACAAGATCCCAAGCATCATGCGCACCCAGCAGCGCACGCATTTGGATACTCCAATTGTCGTAGTTGCCTTTCGACAATCGAGGCAACGACGCATGACCAAACGAGGTCATTCCCGAGCTTCCCATCAGACGAGGCTCTGATACCAGATGTTGGAGAACGGGAGGAGGACGGGGAGCTACTGATCAACCCACCACAGGAGAATGCCCGTCTCCTGGGCTACAGGAACCGCTGATTGGCGGTCTAAAAGGCGCACCTAGTGCGCTGCCTTAGACCGCCCTGATCACCATTCCTTTTGCCTTCTTTTGACACCACTAGATTCATTCTTGATCTATTCTACTGGGGGGCACGAAGGAAAGAAGGTGGCTCTCTCCTTGACACTCACAAAGCAAAAAAACGATTTTGCAATGCACACTCTTCTTCTTTTTTCTACTCACATACTCACTCTTTTCTCACACAATTTCGTAGCTCAACTTGTAAAGCTTGCAATATATTGTTGTTGTATTGTTGTTGTGTTACAAATGGTGAATTCTAGTGCTTTATATAGACACTTACATGACCCTACAACTTCCAAATATAAAGACTACATAAACATGATCATTCAAGATCATTACACCCTCTACTTAAATTTCATACATAATTAGGACAAAAATTACTCAAAAAATGAAAAGACTCTTGTCTCTTCCACTCCCTCAACCTTTTGTCTTCTCATGTGTTGACTCTTCACCCCCTTGATGAGTCATCATGCAATGATGATGTGGCGGGTGACTAGGACGCCACATAGGGTTAAGTCGCCACCTAGGATTAAGTTCAATTCTCAATAATATTAAGTGACATGAGGTCACCGGTTTGAATCTGCACATTTGTTTTTGCACCTTTCAAGAAAAACAAACACAAAAATTATCCTGACTTAAACTTACCATTACACTACTCTATGGAAATGATAGTACTCTCAAATTTATAAATATATAATAACAGTGTGTATTTCATGTACTTCCCTGTACACGACATATGATACATGAAAACAACACGAAATAATTTCGTGTACTTGAAATACAACACGAATATGACAAGAAATACCAAATCTTTAAACCCAAATCCGATTATTTTGTGTCGTGTTCCGTGTCAAATTGATAGGTCTACATTAGAGCGTCGTTGCTGGTGCTTTTGTATTGTTTATATAGTAGACTCAAAGATTAGGTAGCCAAGTTCATTTAAAAAAAATCTCCAAAACGTGTTGCCAAGAAAATACCATTTCAGATAATTATTCACTCGAATTCTTTTCTGAAAAGAAAAATTATTTATAAAAAAAACAGAAAGCACCTTATACTCAACTCTCACTCTGTCAGTAAGTTATCACCTTCTGAGATAGAAGTTCACAAGCTTATCAACCATATAAGTTAAAATAACATAATAAACTAAAGAGAAGTAGGACTACATGGGCATGTATGTTTATGTTCCATTCTGTTCAAAACATGTCAACATGTTCTTGTATATATGTCGCCATTCCACCAAACTTTATCACCACCCACACAAAGACATGGACTAATTTAGATGGTTTAAAGCTATCCTTGGGCAAGCATAAGGTATTTTTAATACAAGTTGATTATTTATTTCCAAAGGCATCTTCAAAAATGGTTCCACTCTATGTACTAGATGCGTTACTGTGACGATTTTCGCAGGAAGATGCTCGTTTTATATTCGCATGCTACGGAACTACAGATTAAATGAATTGAGTAAAGATAATGACAATAAATGTTAGGTTATATTTCAGAATCAGTAGGACAACGTTAATGCTTAGAATAATCGTTTTTGCTAATGCTGACCGTATCAGTTCAAGAGTTTCATAATTAGACAAGCTTTGATTATGATTTATTCTATTGTAAAAGTCAACAACAACTGACCTAAGCAACAGGCAAAATTAAATCTTAAGCAGCTTTCAGATTTAGCTCCATGCAACCAACCATCAATAATGTTTTATTACCTTTATTTAAATTATATATATATTGGACTATAACGCGAACATTAAAGTTCATTTCAATTTCAATCAACAAACAATCATGCAAGAGCGAATTCCAAAGGTTTGTTTTGATGATCATTTTGGACCATCCCGATCTGTTTAAATGTAAAGATCTTAGTTTGAAGTCATTCTGCTTCAACACAATCAACTTACATTAGCTTTTCCTTATTCCATTTGCTCATCCAAGAGCAAACAACCAAGTAATTAACTAAATCAGCATTATCAACTGAAAACTTTACCTAGTCTTATACTCAAAACTCGTCTATAATATGATAGATAGTTTCCTTCAAGGAATCGATACTTTGCAATTTCGCATCGAAACAAACACCTTATCATCAAGATAACGAGATTGATATCTAACTATTAAGCTACAAAAATAAGCGTTCGAAATCCGAACTGGCAGATTATTTTACAGTCAAAATTACAATTCCTTCTGCTTCTTCTTACTCAAGAAATCCTGTTCTAGTATGAACAGCATTCCTGACCTTGGTTAGATCTCTTCCCTTGAGTGTCCTTCCAACACCTTCACAAACAGAAAAAGAGCAAATCTGGCTTCTTGCAAGCTTCTTGGCAATCCACTCATGCGGTGGGCACCACTCCTCCTCCTCCTCATCATCCCAACTTGTGGAGCCTTTCTCGCAAACTTTAGACCACTCCGGTATGTTCACAGGAGCTGAGTTCTTAAACCCTCTATTCCCTCCACCACCAATATTGGCCTTAGAAATGATCATGGATGCACCAGACATATGTTTGGAAGTGGAAGAAATGATTTCATGGGATCTCCTCTCATTGGAAGAACTTTCATCTTTCCACCTTATGACACCCCACACCTCTTCTTCATCAAAATCCCCATCTAGCCTTCCAGAGCCACAACCACCACTCATTTTCCAAATCCGATCCCTACCCAATTCTGGGATTCAAGTTTGGAGGCTAGAAAGAAATGAAAGAATGGATCTTGCCGTGGAGTCTTGATTGTTATGGTCTGGATTAGGGGGGTGAGTTGGGGGGTTGTGTGTTTTGAGAGTGGAGAGTGGTGTGGGAGTTGTTCCTTTATGGGGGATTTATGGAATTTTGATTGGACAACAGTCCAATCCAGCTGATGAGGTCTATTTTTTGGAAGTTGGAATTCAGACAGAGTTGTTTGGTGATTAGATCATTAGAATACTATTAGTATATCCTTTCAGTCTTTTCCCTCCATTTCTAGTGGATATGCTTTTATACCCCAAGGACATTCCAATTGGAAACAAAAGAGACATCACCATTAAGGGTGATAATGTGGACTGATCCAATCTGAAATTGTAAAAGAAACTAATTGAATTTTAGTGTTGAAAAATCATTTAGAATCATCAGCAATTCAATTTGTTGGTTGGAGCCAATTTGAAGTAGTTTATATGCCGTTAGAATTGATTTTAAATACATCTTTTGATGTAACCAATTCCAATATAATTTTGTTAGGTTTGCAAATTTGTATAATTTAGTTACATTTGGTTAGAAAAGATACTCCAAACAACTTTTATTTTTCATTCATCCACATAAGGCAGTATATAGGTATAAAATGACGATATCAATCTTTTCATCTCTGGAAAAGTGATCTTAGGTTTTCTTATGATGAAAACAACTAAGAGAAAATACATAACTTCACCCAACATTGTTATTTCTTCAAACCATCTCCCACAAAAATACAAAATCTAAGTTGATGTCTGTTGCTTTAGAACCAAACACATGGAAGCAATGATTAATTCCAGATGGATGGTGGTGTGGTGGAAAACCTTGGAAAATTGTGTTATTTTATGAAATGATTTGTTGATTTTTGTCTAGAGATTTTTTATATTGAAAATTAATGAGCTATAGGTTTTTATTTACTTATTGAGTTTTTTTAATATTTTTTAAATAATTTGCTCGCCTGTAAATAGCCTGCATGACTCGCTTAATATACAGGTACAATCAGTCTTATGTTTCTGCATGAATTTTACCCATTGTATTACTCTGGCTATGAATTCGAGAAGCATATGATTGATATGCCCCAACATGGACTAACTTAGTAATGTCGTAAGAAATTCAGTTATTTCAGCAACAAGTTTCAATAATTGAAAGTCTTGCTACTTCAAGTGCGACAAAAGGAATGAAATCAAAACCAGAGCAGTGGTATATTTTATTCTACTAAAATTCAAAATATAACTATTTTTAAATGAAAAAGAGTGGATCCAATTCAACCACCAAGATATAAAATGGTTACTTGGTGGCAATATTTTTCCACTCTGTCGGCTCATGGTTTTTGATTGCCCATCAAAAGCATATCATCACTGTCCCACACTTTTTTTTCCGAGGGAAAGCAAGATTTGATTGATGACACAAAGTGAACCAATCTCACTGATGCAGCTCCACAATGACTTGGAGTGATAGGAATTGAATGTAGTGAGAGCCTCATGATATAGCCAAATGATATTGGAAAGGACATCTTCTACTGAAATAGTGAATAGTTTTCTTCTTTCTATTTCTGTCAGAACTCAGCAAACTGTGGGCTGTTTCTGAATTCTGATGTGATTCTCTCCGATTTACCTAGAACCGAAGAAGGTAGATGAATCTAGAAACATCCACCCCTAAAACTCCATCTGGATCCTCTCGAAATTGGGGTCAAAATTTTCAAATCTTAACCATTAATTTTAATATAATGGTCGTAATTTTATTATGTAATGTAATTATTATGATATTTGAGAAATAAGATAAAATAAATATACATGGAATAAAGAAGATAAAAGATTTGGAGGAGAATATTTGTAGTATTTCATCATCACCAAAAGTATTACAATGGTCTTACAATGATCTCCTATTTATAAGCTATAGGAGGCAAATGAAAGGGTGTATGTTACAAGAGTTAGGGGTGCACATGGGTCGGGTTGGGTCGGGTTTGGACCTCAACCCGACCCAACCCGAATCCGAACCCGAACCGGTTTAGGTTCAACCCAACTTGACCCGAAATTTTCGGGTTGGGTCGGGTTGGATCGGGTTGAACCCGAATTCAGAAATTTTCTCCCAAACTTGGTCGGGTTCGGTCGACCGATGCTTAAACGGTCGACCGGTGGCTTGAACACCCGAAATTTTCAGATTGGAAACGGTCGACCGAGTGATGTTCGGTCGACCGGTTTATTTGGGAAAAAATAAATAAAATAAAATTAAAAATTAAAAATCGGGTTCGGGTTGGGTTGGGTCAACCCGACCCCCTCAACCCGAACCCGAACCCGACCCAAAAATTCGGGTTTTTGATTTTCCCAACCCGACCCGACCCGAACCCCTCCCCAACCCGACCCGACCAGTCGGGTTCGGGTTGGATTTCGGGTTGAACCCAACCCATGTGCACCCCTAACAAGAGTAATGAAAATGTGAGAGGTTGATGGAGTTATGGGAGGAGAACGTGAAGGTGAAGCATTCATGATGTTTCACAACACTCCCCTTTGGATCTTCACCTTTATACGTTAGGGATGCTGCCTCGTTAAAAACCTTATCAAGAAAACCCGATGGTATAAAAACTTGATGAAGGAAAAAAGAGTGCAGCGCGTATGATTCTCCCCCTCACTTCAACATATATTCTTCAAACGACGAACACCAAATTTAAAGACAAGCTTCTTAAAGACTTCGGTGACCAAGGACTTTGTAAATAAATCTGCCAAATTCTCGTTCGATTGGATCTGATCAGTTGTCACTTGATTGATTTGCCTCATTAAAAACTTTGCCAAGTAAAAACTTGTGAGACAAAACTTGGTGAAGGAAAAAAAGAGTGCATCGTATAATTCTCCCCCTCAATTCAACATACATTTATAACACTCTCTTATATAATATGCGTTATGTTTATGTCTCGTTAAAAACATTGCTATAAAACCATGTGGGAAAAGTAGCTAAGGAAAATAGTGCATAACATACTCTAACAAAATTACACAAGCTGCCTCATTAAAAACCTTAAACCAATAAAACCTTTTAGGACAAAAATTGGAAAAAGGGAAAAAGAGTGCAACTACAAGCCTTCCGGGCTTTATCTTTCAGGAATATCCGTCCTTCAGGGACCATAAATACAAATCCACTCCCCTTGATTCGTAGTTTATCAAACTTACGAATATATTTTACAGAGTTCTTAAATACAAAAGCGCATGAGGATTCAATAAACAAATACATGATAGTTTAACGGATTTAATTGACATTTACTATATTTCACTTAGATAATAAGATTGTGAAATATGTTTGCGTAATTTTTCTCAAATAATATGTTGAGAGTAACATAAATTGTGGTAATTTTTGTAAAATATAAATATGTTACTTCAAAATATATTATTTATTGACAATTTAAAGATGTCTCATAATTATATTGATGTCATAGCGATATGAGTGTAAGAATCCACAATTGATTCACCAACTTACATAAAGTTGTAATGACTTCACGTAATGACACCAAGATTTGTGATAATGATTGATGTGTATTGGACATGTAGGAAACATCACTAATACAAATCTTTGTCGTATGACTAGAAATTTGTAGATCCTTGAACGTCATATAAATATTTTCAGAAAAACATTTACTGTGAACATGATAAGGAACTTCATGTCCTATAAGATTTGGATCTTTGTCGATATACAATAGATTTCCTTTGTTAATGTCCTTTCAAGATGAGCATTTAGTAGAATATTTTTCTTCAATATTCTCTTTCTACAATTGAATAATTGTACCAAATCTCTTCTGGAGAATGTTCGAACTTCAGGTCGAAAAACAATTGGTTTATCTCTAGTCATTTATTTAAAAACCCATCATTTAAATATTTCACAGTTTTCAAAAACTCTGTTGGAGGCCCTATGACATCAAGTCATATGCATATAATAAATAATAGTAAATTTTATTATTGGGTGAAACACAATGACGGCTATGATCAACTTCTTATCATTCTTCGGGACGACTTTAATTGAAGAGGTTTATGCACATTCTTACTTGTTTCTTTATATAATGATCTTTGTATAGTGCATCTTTTGATTCTCGTTTATTATATAATATACTTTGTCATTTTTGTCCTTCAGGGACTCTCATATAAGTATCAATATTAAGTGACTTATAAAATTTTGAAGTCACAACATATCTTATATGCATATCATATTGATCATGTAACAGAACATATTATCAATATTACGAGGGAATGAGTAACATCTTGTTGGATGTTGGGTCCTGCGAATACATTTATATTACCTCTCGCTTTATAATGTATCACATTGTTATTGTGATTTCTATTTGTATCCTTCGGGGATATGATTTCAAAAATCAGGACTACAAGTCCAAATAGTATATTTATTCAGCGAGTTTATTATATATTGTTCGCCTTCTTTTGTTTATATCAAATACGAATGCTTTATAATATCATAGGTTTTGGATCCAATTTTTCTCTTGATATAGCATGCTATTAAGAAGGCGAATGAATTGTCGACAATAATTTTAATAATTATTTAATATCTCTCGTATCAACATATATAGTTGATTGTAAGTTTTACGTCAATAATAATCAAATCCTCATCGTTTCCCAAAATTTTAGGATTTGACCGTTCTGTATCCCCGTAATTTCATTAATCTTTTGTTTAGCAGCTGCATTTATTTTTACGGGTTTATATTCTTCAGGAATAACCTCTTCAGGAGGTGTAGTGAGAGTAACTAACTTTTATTTTATTTCCACAAATAATATATGTTATGGTCAACGCTTCTGGCATTTGTTGAGCTCAAATATATTTTATCATGTGGAGATCTTCACTTTATATTATGTGGTCTATGTCTAGTAATATAAGGCGTAGTCACACTTTTGTGATCAATACAAATGTATGACAATTACTTGCTAGATATTGCAAGATAATGATTTTATGAACTTGAGGTTCAATCATACTTGTATGTATATTCTCTTTTGAACTTCAGGTTCAATATAGTACATTTTCTTGACATTCTTTAAGCTTCTAGCTTCTCACCTAATGCCAGAAAATGTATATCATATATATATATATATGATTATTGGATTGGACAATAAAACTTAGCCCTTTAGGAGCTTTAAATCGCACGAGAGAAACAATTTATTCATTATTGTACAAGTAAAGTAGGGAAGATTCATAACATGATGTATATCAACCATAAAAATTAATGAATAATATTAGCAGGTATATATGCACATTAATGTATAATGTATAAATTTTAAGATCCCATAATGATCAATATTGAGAGATATTTTAAAAACAGAGGGGCTCTCATTTTATTGTGCAAATTAGTCGACAAATTTGACCTCATTTTAGTCGTGATAGAAGTCAACAAAATTATCTAAAGCTTTAAAAAACAATACCAATGATGACGTCCATAATTAATATAAGGGATGATTTTATTTAGGCACTTCTAGGCATGTTTCGTCTCGTTGATGTCATCTTTATTTCATATTTATTTACGCAAAATTTAGTCCACTGCTTATGCTCTTGTTTTCACGATACTTTGTAGTGAGTGCTTCTGGCACACAAAAAATGGTATAAAAAAGTATCGTGATTTTCCAACAACTCTCATGACCTTCAATCATCGGTGATTCATATCCCAAAAGAGTATTGGGTCATTAATTTGTAAATGATCAATAATATATATATTTTTTCTTTTACTACTAATCTCTATATATCTATGAACTTCTGGTCATAGGGTTTGATTTAGAGATCGACGTGCATTTTTACTCAACTAGCTATTTGCAAGTCGTTTAGATGGTCATATGAATCCTTCAGGGATTATCATAAAATTTCATAACCCTCTTTAAATGAATGATTTCTAAATCTTTGTATAGTAGCATTTTATGAATATTAAGATATTTGCATTCTGGGCAAATGCATATCATTTTCAATAACATTGATCACTTGTAACATGGTGATTCAAATTTCACTAAAATGTAGCACATTGTACTATATATATACATCTATCAAGATGGATATTATGTGCTCACGAGATGAATGCTCGTACTGGTTGTGAATGATCATGTGATGCATAAAAATTAACAAGTAATAATCACATGCTTGAACCAGTTTACAAATACTGTTTGAATCAACATGATACTAAGAATTCATATAACTTCTACGAAGCAAGTGAATCAATACATAGTTGCATGAGATATATATCATTTAATTTTAGAAGCACTACTAAATATGTAACTATTTCTTTTCATGCTTCATTGGATCGAGAATTCATGAAATTTGGATCAATAACTCGATGTTTTGTCCAACCACAAAAATAGACATGAGATTAAATCATAATAATTTTAAAATCATTTGTGCCACATTTCTGCATGCAAGCTAACTCACACAAAAGAAACACGAATATACTCAATCATATATCAATGTTGAGAATATATTGTGCAAATTTCAAAACAAAAATAATCATAATCATGACCATGCATTACATGTATCAAAAGAGCATCACTTATTGTATGCACATGATCTTGGAAATCAACTCAAGGTTGTGACATGTAAAACAAAGGCCCGTAGAAATAGATAATCAAGTAATATTTGAGTTTTGAAACAACAAACAAAAAATTCAACTCTTTTGCCATTTAAATCGCTCTCAGTTATCCTTGAACATATATGCCCAAGTGAAGGTCACTCACACGTGGATGATGGTCTTATGAATTTGAATGACTAATAACAATAACTAACATCACAAACATTCACATAAGCACCATACAACGTCACAATCAAACTATGTAGTAACCGGTAAAGATCTCAATAGAATCAAATACTATGACAAGCAATATATATTATATATATGTGTGTGTGAAGATAAAACAGTGATAACTAACTCCATATTAACATAATAATTTAACACATAATGTATGTATTTTCATACTAATCAACATAAACATGTGCAAGGTAGGATATATTACAAATAATGCTAAAAAGCAATATTTCAATTTGCATAATGAATATCAAGCAAGTGAATCTATAAAATACCACTTGAGATAGAAATTATTTCCTCCTTCTTCACCTTTTTTAACATATTATAAAATGTCATATGATATTAAATTCCAAACCAAGGTTTGCACTTCTATTTCAACAAATCAATATAGAATGGAATAATCGTGGAAGGAAATTCAACATTCACGTGTCTAACACTATGATCATAAATCTATAGTGCAAGGATTTTAAGACAGATGGATGACATGAAATCAATACATGTATGAAAATTTATAAGACTAAACTATGGATTGGTGGTATAAATACGTAGTTGGTAGCAAATGCAAAATTCTTTCAGCATGGATAATGACATCGTAAAATTAGCGCATACAAGATCTAAAAGAAATTTGTACATTCATGATTGATATCAAGGTCTAACGCTACTACAGGAAGAAAACAAATCAAATAATGTCGGTATAAAAACTTGATTTCGATTGGCATAACCAATCATCAAAACAACCACTCATAACCTATGTGTATTATAAACATTTTTCTCGATCATATTGCTGACATTTTATTTTATGATATTAAATCATTTTTCTTCTTCTTCTTCTTCAAATCAACAATAATGGTTTGAAGGATGCATGATACATACATCATATTAAATTGCATACCTCTGTTTCGCGTTCCACTAAGTCGATCCGCAAATCAACCGTTCCATCAAGTCGATCCACGAGTTGAGAAAATTTTCCCATGACCATCATCTTCAATTGGTTAGGCTAGAGACGTGATCGTGCTGATAACATGTTATAAAATAAATATACATGGAACAAATAAGATAAAAGATTTGGGGGAGAATATTTGTAGTATTTCATCATCACCAAAAGTATTACAATGGTCTTACAATGATCTCCTATTTATAGGCTATAGGAGGAAAATGAAAGGGTGTATGTTACAAGAGTAATGAGAATGTGAGAGGTTGATGGAGTTATGAGAGGAGAAGGTGAAGGTGAAGCATCCATGATGTTTCACAACAACAATTATATTTTACTAACTAAGTTTATCATTTATTTAGGCAAAAAGGAAATTCACGTGGAAGCTTTGGATGAAATTTAATCTCGGATTTTTCTACTTATTCCATTTTTCATATCAAAAATATTATTTTTCGGTGAACTATTTTATTATGTTTTTCATGATAAATGAGAGTTCAAATTAGGAAAAAAAATTGAAATATTCACCATTTGTTTTGAAAGAATATGCACTTGAAAACTTAATTAGCAAACTATGCATCTTAAAAACGGAACATGTGGTGTCATTTTCATTAACTAAAAACGGAATCACATGTACCATTTTTACCTATAATGAAAATGACACCACCAATGTCATTTTCAAGAGAGGTAAAAACGACATTCACTTCTTTCCATAACCGTTTTCCTCCTCTCCTCTTCCATCTCTCCAACGATTTTTGAACTCCTGGTGCAAATTCCACGTGTTTCATTCATTTTAAGGTATATGTAACTTGTTTTTTGTTAAGATTTTGCTTGATTAGTTTGTATTTGTGTAGATTGGATTGATTTGGATTTGTGTGGATTAGTTTGGTTTGGATTGGATTGATTAGTGTTTGGTTGATTGGTTTAGATTATTTTGGTTTGAAATTGGGTTGATTGAGAATAATGTATTGAACTCTAAATAATATATAATGTTTGAAATTGGGTTGATTGTGAATAATGTATTTTATGTTTAGATTGTTTTGGTTTGAAATTAGGTTGATTGAGAATAATGTATTGAACTCTAAATAATTATATAATGTTATGATTTTTTCATATATTTTATGTTTGTATTATTGGGTTTGATTCTTACCATTCGACTCGGTTATATGCTCGTTACGTAGAGATAAAGTACTTACAATTCAATATTTGGTTTGCAGCAACATAAACTTGGCATGTAGTTTGAGATTTGATTATACAAAGTATAAAAGTAAGAAATATAGAAAAAAATTGGTATGAAATTGGTTTGGATTGTTTTATTTAAACTCAAGACTAACTCATGTTTTTTGGGTAATTCTCTTTCAACAGCTACAAAAATGTATACTTCATACGAATCTCACGACCCTATTGACCCTTCAGTCCTAGTACTACAGAAAGATCATGGATCATCTTCGATTCTTGAAAATGTAAGTGTTTTGATTTTGAAATTAAAAATTATGTGTATTAGTTTATATTAGACATTTGGTAATTAATTATCTTTTTTAGGAGCAATTGACAGATATTAAGTGTATTGAGCATGTCATTCAGTTCAACCTATGGAATGTGGAAGATGATAGGGTATGAGATTTGTTAGAGATTGTTGGATATGCTATAGTATCTCGTTTGCAACGACTGCAATTGGATTGGAATCCGATCTGGAAGTGGTGTTGAATCTACATCAACAATGTTTATCTCCTCACCATTCATCTGTCCATCATTGTCTGCATCTTCAACACATCTTTTTTTGAGAATGTAATTGAACTACGCCTGCTTTATAATTACTAATAATCATTGGTGTGTGCTCATATGGTTCAAAAAAAGATTGAGGAACTGTCGACGATGGACCTGCTTCATATTGGCTACATGTCTGTGTTATTGCTTGATAATTCTCAGTCAACTGACTTTGGTGCACAGTAGTATAATGCTTGGGTTGTTTCTGAACAAACAATACAACCGTATTCACAATGTTAAATAAATATAACATCATAATCATGCTCTGATCATCAAAAATATTAGCATATGTATATTTTTCATATGGTGACCACTTGAAGGTTAACTTCATATCAAACTCTTCTTCTCGGAAACCACAAACTCGACAAATCGATTCACAAAGATCATCATATCGCATTTCAGTATTAACATTCATCATCTGTTTGTAACAATTTTCATATTATGGAATGTCATCTACGAATGTAACAATTCCATAAAAAACTATAACAAATTCGGTACCGGATCTCATTACTTCGGGTGTACAAAATCTACATTTGATACATGAAAATAACAATCATACATTAACTATACATGCATTACATTTTCATATCGAAATGATAAAAAAACCAAAAAACAAAATGAAAACCAACTTGAACAATGCTTGTCGCTGGAGAGAATGAGTAATGGGGAGTGGGGAGTAATTTGGGTGTGGGAGAAGGAAGATGGTGGCTGACCAATCTCATTTTTGCCGTAGGAAAACACGACATCGGTGATACCGTTTTCATTATGGGTAAAACGGTACGTGTGGTGTCATTTTTAGTTAAAGAAAACGACATCACAAATGTCGTTTTTAGTTAATGCATAGTCTGTCAATTAAATTTTTCAAGTACATAGTTTTTCAATTTTCTTTTATTATGTGATTATTTCAAAAAAAAAGTCCTTTAAATAAATGGGAGAAAAAACCTTTTAATTTTTGACCACCGCGTAACCGAGCAAAAATAATGAAATCGGACTTTGTTGTGCTTGTATATTAGATATTGATACAATATGCCATATAAATAATTTAATCGTTTTGTTTACATAGTTACGTTTTAGATTAATTTTTTAGTAGACCAATAAACAAAGAATGAATTGTACTATTTTTGCGTGGACGAGCAAGAGAAAAAATTGTACATGTTGGAATATATTTCCCCAAAGTGAACAGTACCAATGGTCCGAACTCGTCACCATTGAAATGCCAAAATAATTTTTTTATATTTTCAATGTTGAATTTGGTTCTTCATCTTTACCTTTTTAATTAAATGAATTATAGTCTTTATAGTGGGAGTTAATTTCTTTTGTTTCCAAATATCATAATAATTACATTGTAATTTTACCAAAGTTGATGGATAAAATAGCTACCATTCGATTGAAACTAATGGTTGAGATTT
Source organism: Triglochin maritima (assembly GCA_963682175.1). Lineage (NCBI taxonomy): Eukaryota > Viridiplantae > Streptophyta > Magnoliopsida > Alismatales > Juncaginaceae > Triglochin > Triglochin maritima. The sequence goes on from OY821774.1 coordinate 41,540,486, forward strand.
AAGAAATTTGACCCTAAAATTTGACTCCCATTTTGAGAGGTTCGGGACGGGGAGAGACTTGTTACACTAATAACAAGTATGTACGAGTCCTTTCAGTATGAATAGAATATGGGTACCCGTTGAGGTTCAAATTAAGAGTGTAATAAGAGGTAAAATTAAGGGTGTAAAAAATTTGTATTGAAAAGCCAAAGTTTGCGATACCAATAATTTTCCTTTATATTTTACCCTTCTATGACCCTCAATTTGTTTTTTTAAGTCTATCTACGGTACTCTACTTCCGTTTTAATCCCAAATATGTGACCGCACCCGTTGAGGTTCGATCAGAATCTGGTTATGACTATCTCAAGACTAATGACCTTCAAAATGAGTTAGTTATAGTTTGTTCTTACCCTAATTTGAACGATACGGTACATTGTTGGTCAATTTCTTTTTTCTCTTAAAGTAAAACCCGAACCAATATTTGATTAAAATATAAATATATATATATATATATATATATATATATATATATTAGAATAACAACAATAAACTTCCTATTACTAATTGCTGGACGGTTGAGATAATGGGAGTGTTACGTCCGAAGAAGAATCATTAAAGAGTTGTTGATGGGTGGGTCTAGATTTTGTTGTTGGTTCCATGAGATAAGAAGATGGGATTAGGATTTAATTGTTATTAAAAAAAAGGATGCACTTGCCCGACTATGGGTGAGTTTGGTTGCAGTTTTCTCCAGCTCCCAGAAGCCACTACAGTGCCAAAACTGTAGCCAAATGGATCAGCTCCCAGCTCGGATTTCAATGCAACATTTTGAAGCTGCGTGAGGGGAGCTTCACCAGTTTCTGCCTTGGTTGTGGGGATTTGTTCATTGGTTTGGGTGAGGGAGTAAATTTTGGTGGGACCAACTTCTTTGGTAATTAATGTTGTGAGTTGGATTCTTGAGAAATTGGATACCATGAAGCCCAAGCCAAACACAACTATATGTGTTGAGGTCCACAACAAGGGCCCATGAAACTTCTAAGCAATTGGTTGTCTTCGGTTTGTACATACGTTCGTCTTCAAAGAGTCAAAATTGGTAGAAGAAATGGCTGAAGAAAAAATTAAGTGCGAAAAAATTGAGGAAAAACTCCGCAAGGAAATGTGGAGGGTCGATTAGGTTCAACAAATGAAGAACACGATAGAGAAAGGGATGACCTACACTTTTTGCAAACACTGTGAGATGAGAAAGCAAGAAAACGGAGAAACTAATAAACAAATATCCTCACTCCGAACGCACTCCGAGAAGTAGATTTTGTTGGATTTTTGGCCTTAATCTATATTAATTTTGATTATTAATTACACTAATCTTAATCAATCAACCTAATCAATCAAAGTGAGCAAACACGATTACATGCACTGCATATATGTTTGTATACTTGTAATCATCTTAATATGATGATCAAGACAATCAAGGAGATGAGCATTTGGACAATGACATCATGACTCAAGACTTGTAATCAAAGTTTTGGACCAAGACTTGTAACTTTTATATTTATTGAGTCCATAAGGTTTTATGTAAACTTGAGCACTAGGATTCTGTCCCGTCATTCCTCGGTAACCCGAACCTATTTCAGTCAACTGAATCCTACCTAGTTCGGTCCACCGAACACCTATCGGATTGCCGAATACTTCCCAACAGTGAAACTTAGGTGTTCTCTGGAATTGCCCATACGGAAGACCGAAACACCTTCGGTCGACCGAATAGCCCTGGACCGGTTTTGGACTTTGCTCCAACAGTCGCATTCAAATCAAGACCCTAGAGCCCAATTAACTTGACCCACTTCGGACGACCGTACACACTTCGGTCTACCGAATCCAAATTGGCTTTAGGAGCCCAACGACTATTTAACTTGACCGTTATCGATATAACAATTTCCCACGCATTGTCAGCGCAATTCCGGCGCTACTTTGGTCTACCGAAGTATACACGATCAACCGAACTTGAGTAGATCAGAGCCCAATCAATTCTACTGTCCACCTTGGAACGGTGAACCGAATGGACTTCGGTGAACCGAATTTAATTATGGCTTAATAGATAAAAGCTACTGGAGGTTGGTGAACGGCGATCCGATACTTAATCGGTCAACCGAGTTCATAGTTCAGACCAATATTTCGGACTACCGTGTGGATAACGGTCGACCGATTTTGTCTCGATTTCTGGACGAGCTTAAGTCACATCTTGCTTTCTCATTGGTCCATTCACCACCAACTCCCAAACGGCTATATGAGCTTGAAGGCTTATAAATAGGACCTCATTTTGTTGCTTTGGACATCTTGAATACTTCCTATCTATCCAATACTCAAAGCCAAATTCTCTCCATCTTCAAGCTCTCAATCCACAACACTCAAGCCTAAAACTTCACCACTTGCATATCCAATCCAATATCATATCCAAGTGTGCTCAAGTATAGAGTGTTAGTTAGAGTGTGATTCAACTTCCATATCAAAGAATCAAAGAGTTGTAAAAGCTTCGAGGAAGCTCTCTCTCGGGTTGTGAGAGGAGACACGAGCAAGGCGAGGTTGTTCGCGAGGCGAGGTGTTGTAAACGACGCTGGTCTCGGTCCAGAACAGAGATCGGTTAGTGGAATCGTAAGCGAGGCTCGGGGGATCGAGCGAGGCTTGCGAGGAGGACTAGGACCCGGGTGTGGGTGCCGAACCTCTCTAAACTCCGACGTCGTCATTTTTGTGGTTTGCAATTGTCTCTTCCTTAATCCTTCAATTAGTAGTTTTAATTCCACATTTTTCTATCGATTAGAGGGTCATAGATCCTAACAGATTTATAATAAATGTGATTAACGACTTGTAATGAATAGTTTTCTAAGGAATACTTTGGGTAGTTAACGGACACATAAGGTGTCTCCCTTGGCAAAACTCACAAGTTCAAGTTTTAGGTGTGACCATTTCCGTAAGAACAAAAGAAGTTACGAGGGATTTTTAAAAGACCTCAACCACAAGCTTGTGTTAGTGAGCTTAATACACTACAACAATACATGGCTACATCGACAGTAGGTATCCGTCGGTGCATATCACATTTTGTCGGTATCTCGAAACACTGACGGATAGACTGTCATCGGTGTTACTTGCGTCAGTGTATATCTACTCCGACGGAAATACCGACGGAAAAAGCTTGTTGGTGTTACTTTTGGCGTAAAAATTCCCACCAAAATTTTTCGCCTACTTTCGTCGTATCGTAGAACACTGACGCCAATCACAGACAAATAATCCATCAGTGATAGACACCGACGGATCTTTCCGTCGGTGTAGGTTACACCAATAAATACATTATCCGATGGTTGTGTAACCTACACCGATGGATAGGTGATGTCGGAGATAAATATAGGTTACATACACTGAATGATATGTACCGTCAGTGTATGTCTACAAACGTCAGTACTTTCACCGACAACTATAGTCTGTTGGTGTATGTCTTTTCCGAAACCCGAAAGAGCTTGTTTGCTCTTCCGGGTTCCGGGTTTCCTTGTTCATTCATCAAACATTTATACACATCATTCAACAAGCATTCATACACAACCAATTCAATTATCATTCAACAACAAACATTCATAGACATCCAACTCTTTCAACAATAATTCATACAATCTAAACACAAAAGTCATATATATTGATTTCTCGTCGGTGGGGTGACAGCGGGAGGGATCGGGGAAGAGGGAGGGTTCGGGTTCGGGTTCAGATTCGGAGAAGAGGAAGAGGGACGCTTACAGTGCGAGGAGGGAGACAACGCGAGAAGCGACGGGCGGTGAGGGGGCGAAGATGGTTAAGGATCAATGTTTTGAGAAAGAGGGAAAGTGAGGGTGGAATCCTGAAACGACTTCTGTTAAAACCCTACACAGTGATTATTATATAATTCGTCGATGTATGTTATCGTATTAAGTTCAACGGGCATTTTTCGAAATCTACACCGATGAAAACTATCTGTCATTGCCTTTTACAAGCACCAACGGATAAATCCATCTGTTGGTGTAGCTTTACTAGTCGTCGGTGTGTATTTCCGCAAAAAAAATTCATTTAACCAGGATTCACATTCTTCACCATTGGATGCTATCCGTTGATGGCTTTGAGTGAGTCACTGGTGCCTATATATCGGTCGGTGATGGTTAACATTTCCGTCGGTGCATGTTTTCTTCATTTTGTCGTGCATTCGAAATCTACACCGATGAAGCTATCACGAATACTATGAAAACGTTTTGTGACGGCTCCTTTCTGTTGGAGTTATCGACCGGCTCCGTCGGTGAACGTTTACACCGACGGCCTACGCAATCTGTCGGTGTATGTAACTGCGACGAATGTTACTCTGATGGATTTTTCCATTGGTGAAATCTATATTTCTAGTAGTGATATTAGGTAACAAACATGAAGGACTCCAACTTGTTTGAAAATGTGAAGGTAACTTATGTAAAATTTGTTGGTTTACTAATTTACAAACCTTAAGCACTTAACTAAAATGTAGTCGATAAAACTCTATTATATAATGTTGGCACACTTTCCGTGATGTTATTTTCCCAAAATAACAATCTTGTAATAATACGAATCACGTCAAGTTGCAGTTAATAAAATGAAATTGAATGTCATACAAAATTCATGATACGTTTTAAAAGGAATTACTATTATAAACACGAGTGCCTAAGGCACTTCGAATTCAAGATACTCAAGCAAAGTAAGTCACAAGTCAAAATCTTTCTTAAAACTCGTAATTGACCATCTCAGTCTATGCATAAACCAGAACCAAGTCCTTCTCAAGGGCATCAACCAAAGATATTTTTCTTTTGTAATAAAAGTAGACCTGGGTACCGGGTCCGGGCCCAGTGGCTCGTTGGGCTATTCGTGTCGGGCCGGGGGACCCAATACGATAGGCAGGCCTCGGTCCTGGCATGGTGGGTCGGGCCGATTTCGGGGTCAGGTTCGGGTTCTTGTTGGTCGGGTATGTGGGTTTTATTTTTCATACAAGAGATATTCAAATAGAAGTAACTTACAAAGATTAAATTAAAAATATTATCAAATTATGATTTCAACAAAATAATCAATTCATCGATGTCATTGCCTCACCGACTACCTCATCTACCCATCCAAACCAAATGTGAAATTTTATTAAGTACAATAAATTTACAAATTACATACAAATCCTAATGTCTTAAGTATTACAATTGTATATTATATATAATTATAAATAGTGCATTCGTCTTCGTCGGTACGCTCATTGATTTGCGTGTTCTGCATTTTATCTGTCGCGTTCAACTAGTCTTTCATGCAAATGTTTATCTCGAGTGATCTGTTGAGCGTGTTGTGCCTCTTGTCTGTCAAGACTCGTTTACTTGTATTAAATGTAGACTCATACGCCACAGTTGACGCCGAATGAGTTAGTAAATCGTGTGTTAATAAAGAACTAATGGAAATTTAGCAGAGTTACATTTTCACTAGTCTAAAACATCCAAAAAAAATGTTGCTGCATGAGATAAGTACATTTCACTATTTAAATATTCAGTTAATTCGTTATGTGTTTCATTTTGTACTAATTTTAATTTTTTGTTTCTTATTTAACCAATTCCATTGAGAGTTCTCAGCATCTTCATCTTAATCCACAAATAGGTGTCATGACGTTTAATTAGCAATGTTTGAACCTATTTGATTAATATTATGTAATCTTTCATATATACTAAAATATCTATTAAGGTGTATTTTAATTTCTATTAAATAATCTTCACAACCTTTATGATTCATTTTTTTCAAAATAAGTAAATTTGTAAACTAATCATTTTAAATCTAGGATTCATAACAAAAGCTAAACAAAAAATCAACGGTGAAGGTTTCCAGTATTTATTAAATTTAGTCTCTATTACATTTATAATTTCTACAAAACTAGTATTACTACTATATTTCATAAATATTTTAGTAATTGAAAGTAATTCAGATATAAATATGCTAGCAGTTGTGTAATATGTTCCACTTAATGCCTTAGTTAAAAAGTTATGTAATAGTTCTCCCTTGACAATATGATGCATTACTTCTAACATAATTCTACAAGTTTTCCAATCAAGATTAGTTAAAAGTTTTCATTTTATTTTTCATTATAAAAAGCTGAAATTAAATGGAGTATAAGGATAACGACATTTAATAAGTAGTGTTTCATCTACGAGAGACATCTAATTTAAATTTCCTACTAGAACAAAATTTTCTAAATTCTTGATATTATATGTACTATTACTACCTATAAAGACAATAGTATCTCTAATAATTTGTAAAATGAGGTTTATTATTTTAAGTTCATCTTGTACAACTAAGATTAAAATATGACAGACACTTCTAATATGAAAAATAATATGATCTAAAGGTGGATTACATAAATTTTAAGTAATTTTGTTGTTGCAGAGTTATTAGTAGCATTGTCAAAAAAATTGTACGCATTTATTTTCTATTGAATAAGTTTGCAATATGTCTCTTATCTAGTTATATATAATCATAGTATGTGTGGGTGCAAAATCGGTGCAAAAGAAATAATTTGTTTATGTAAAACCCATGAATCATCTAAAAAATGAGAAGTTATGAAACAATATGGAAAGTCGTTAGGACCGTTCTAAACATCGCTAGTTAATGTTATCTTAGAAGTCATTGATGCAAATGTATTGATTAAGTCAATTTTTCCGGTATCAAATTTTTTATTTGCAGCAATATTAAATGTTCATAAGGAAAATGATTGAAATTGTGGGTCATGGTAACTAAATGTCCTTTTGAGCTTTGGATATTCACATTGGCTAAATGATAATACATTTGTAAATATATATTCAACAATTACATTTCTACCTTTAATTGGATCATATTTTCCTAGTTTTTAAATTTCCACTACTGTTATCTAAAATTGTTTGTTGCGAACTAGATGATTCAACAATTTTACGTATACATTTTTCGGCATGTCTTGATAGATGACCAGTTTCATTGCTACTAGGTGCAGTAAATTGTGCTCCACATATTTTACATATGGCGATAGTTTTACCATTTTATATTGGCTTGTGTCAAAATCTTCCCAAAAGTAACTAGTTCTTTTTCTAGTACTCTTACCTTTGGATTTTTTAATTGATGCACTAACAAGTTAGGTGATGAATTAATTAAGAGTTCAAATGTCATTGAAATTAAAAAATATGCAAACAAAAATCTATTTTTTAAAAATGAAAAAGTCATGATAATTAACTAAATTATGTTTAATTAAAATACCATAATCCTAATTAATAAATTTAAAGAGTAAAAAAATGCAAACGCAAATGTGAGAAACGAAGAAGATGTGTCAGTGTGTCGCGAAATCGAATGAATTGGGTAGTAGCTTTAGGCTTTTACTCTAACTCAACCCGCTTCCAATACAATTAAAACACTTAGTGAAATACCTAAAAGAGTAAGTAAGAAGATTGGGAGAGAATGAGAAAAATTGTTGTGAACATATGAATATAATGAGAGGTTTATATAATTTTTTATAATTATATATTTGTTATTAACATATTTTCGTAATAAAAAAATCCAACTGTTATAATTGTTGGGGCAATGACACAACATGAGCCGCTATAATAGTCGTTGGGGAGTATCGTGTCGGGTCCGCTAGGTCAGGCAGCTCGACCTCGCATGACACAACATGAGCCTACCTAGGCCCGTGTCCCTTAACGTGTCGGGGCCCAACATGATTGGTTTTGGGTAGGCTCGGGCGTGGAGCGGGCCGACCCGACTATTAACCAACATCATTACCTCCAATTATTTTAATCTTGAGTCTCACTTAATCCTAGTTAGATTTGTAGTATCGTGAGGGTCTACAATACTAATCACTTTTACCCTAATTACCTACTTATTTAACTATCAAAGATATATACAGCGGAATTTAAATTAAACAAGTAAGTAGGGAAGGAATAAGCAAACGACAATGGAACACGAGGGTTTTTACAGAGGTTCGGCCACCGCCTACGTCCTCTCTTGCAAGCTCCGCTCGACACTTCGAGCTTCGCTCGAGTCTTCACTATCCACTCCCCGTTCCGGGCCGGAAGAGAACACCTTTTACAAAACAAGCACCACGAACACCCTCACTTGCTAGACCTTCTTCCTCTCACAATCCGAGAGGGAACACTTTGGGCTTTCACCGAAATCCTTGCTCCTTGAACAACAAATGAGTGGGACAATACTCTCTAAATATTGAGCATACTTTGAGTATGATTTGGCTATGATCAAAGGTGTGAAATTTAGGTTTAGAGTGTGGGATTGGGGAAATTTGAGCTTGGGAGTTTCTCTCTAATGTATTGGACAACTATTAGTGGAAGGGTTGTGTTAAAATGTGTTTTACAACTCTTTATATAGCCATTAGAGAGAATAGATCCGTTGGGGTTGATTGGGTGAGTGTTGGTGTAGGATACACAAAATAGAAACTCGCAGGACCCAATTCTGAGGTAATTCGGTCGACCGGATCGGGATGAACGGTCGATTGTTAGGCAGTTTTGAACACAATTTGGTCGACCGGTTAAGTAAAGGTCGACCAAAAGTGTATACACGGTCGACCAAAAGTGTATACACGGTCGACCGAAACCGGGCAGTGAAAACACAAACAGGATAATTGATCTTCCGGTCGACCAAACGGTCTGTATCGGTCGACCGAAAGTGGACGGGCAGTTTGGGTTCAGGTTTAGTGTTTTTCGGTCTAAGTTTGGGTGATCTATTGAAGTCCAAATTATGTGAAATTTCGTGTGTGACTTCTATAAGGAACCTAATGTGTGTTTAACTTGATTTTAGCTCAAGTATGCTCAATTTACACAAGTTCCTAAGACTCAAAGAAAATACAAAATATATGTCTTCAAAAGAGCTTGATTACATGTCTTGACTTGATTTTCCTTTTTTCCTTGAGTCTTGATCACTTGTAGAGGTTAGCACAAAGTAATATATATGGAATGCAATATGTGTGCTATTCTACATGATTATAATTAAGATTAGGTTGATTAAATCATCAAAACATAGATTAAGGCCAAAACGCCAACAAGATTAACCTTAATCAATCTCATCTCCAATCCTATTAATAGAAAGGAATATCCCAATGTTGGAGATGTTGGAAACAAAGGATGAATATGGGCGGACGGTAGCGTAGGTTTTATCCAATTTCATTATATATTTAATTTCTATTCGATCAAATGATAACATGTATTCCGTCCTACATCCCAAAGACACTTAGTTTAGTTTGGATGTGGCTCCCAGATATGAGCTTCTGGGAATGTGGATCCAGGAGCAACTTCTTCCCCAGAGGATAGGAGTTTGTTTGGACGAGGAGAAAGTTTCTCGGAGTCCTAGATGTCTTGTCGAAGTAAATTCTCAAATTACCCTAAACTTTGATTAAATAAAAGCTTATACAGGTATGTTGGAATTAACAGGGGAAAAATTGTTACAAAAATCCAACAATACTAAAATCAAGTAAATCAACAATACTAAAATCACGACTAATAAGGAAATTTTATTTCCTTTGCTAAGAAGAATGAAGACAGAAATTTTTTCCATTGCCATGATGTCGCAATTAAGGTGGGATAAAATGTGGAGCCTCTCGATCTTTCCCTTTAAATTAAAGATCTTTACACCGTTTTTGTGACAGCAATCACGGTGTAAATATGTCCCCACCAAATGTTTTATGCTAATTATTTTGTGAGGTGATTACAGATAATTATTTTATACAAATTAAACAAATTGACAGAAGGCAGCAATAGTAAGGAACATGATTTCTTTTACTCCACCTTTTGATCTTTCTCTTCTCCATAAGTTAAAGCAATAACATTATGTTACTTGTGAACTGGGTATTAGAGCTAATTATTTCGTATCAAATGATTACGAAAATGATTTAAAACAGAAAAAATACTTATGAAAATTCATGTGCTGTGAGTCAGGAAAGTAGAGCTAAGTTATTGGGATTGGAATGTACATCAGTTAATGAGCCTTACAAGTTTACTTTGATTGATTTCACAAGTAACATGTTGTTATTGCTTTAACTTATGGAAAAGAGAAGGGAAAGATCAAAAATAGAGTAAAAGAAATAATGTTCCTTACTATTGTTGCCTTCTGTCATTTTTTTATACTTTGTATAAATTAAAAAGATACTAATGTTTTCGGTATGACAAAAAATGAAATTGATCCAAGTGCGAAGTAAAATGATAAAAGTGATCTCAACGTGTCGAAAATGGAAAGCAAAAGATAATCTTCTTTTAGGTACAAAATGGTTTCCATTATAAAAGATAAATGGAAGTCCAAAAGGTATTTGATGTTTATTTTTCCACGGACATGTAATAGGTTCCTTTCAAATTTTTATGTTGTCATTAGAGTTTCAAAAATGGGAATCGTGTGATCTAGAATCAAGTACCGATATATGGACCAAAAATTTCTAATAGAAATAGAAGGTATTGAAAAAGAATAGTACTTTTTGTGAAAGATTTTTTTCTTTTTTGGCAACAAGTTGCAAATGCAATGCTGAGATTCCAAGGAAATAATCTTAATCCTAAGATTGCTAAGATTTTTTTAGCTTAATCCAATTAAACTAACCTCGACAGGGGAGAGCTTCTGTCCGAACCCGGACCGGACCCAGATTCTCTCCGGGGTCCGGACCGAAGACCGGACCGGTCAGATTTGGTCCGGACCCATCGATCCGGTCCAAAAACCCGGACCATACTGAATATTTGTGAGGATTTTTGGGTTTTGGACTGAGATCGGATCGGACTGGACCGAAACTCGAATCCCTCCCGAGATCCAGACCGAAACCCGGACCGGTTGGTTTCGGTCCGGACCGAACCCGGACCGGACCGAATTCTGCTCTCCCCTGAACCTCGAGTTGGTTGACATTATACTTCTTAACCTTTCAAATGATGAATGATCCTCCTCTATGAATTTTATTAAGGGTTGCATGCCCCAAGTTTTTTTAGAGGTTACCAAATCAAAAGAATAAATTATCAATCTAAAATAACCAATCAATTTGGAGAATCAACAGAGTCCATTTTAACATATAAGAAACTAAAATTTTAATCTGATAGGCCCATGAAAAGCACCGATTATTGATTTGTAATATAATTACTCAACGTCCGTTTGGGACATCGAGCGTTTGAGTATGTGATCGATCCTGAAAAGTTATATTTGAGAGGTGGATAGATTTTTGAGTCTCGGTGTAACGTCCCGTTTCAGAACCCGCATCGAGTCCGGGTCCCAGTTCGTCACTCATGTGCTCACTGACCCACAACACCCACCTATTGCCACAAAACTTAAGTTGGTAAGTGTTATGGTAGTGGGCTCATGTCTTTATATCTCACCCCAACATTCTCATGTTAAGCAATGTGAAACTAAACTTGGGGGTTTTACAACCTACCCCACTTGAACACCTGACGTCCTTGTCAGGGTCAAGCCACTCAGTCACCAGACGTTGTGGGATTCTAGAGGTGGCTCCCACCCTTTAGGTGTAGCACTTAATTCCCACAATTCTGTCTGGTTCAGGCTCTGATACCATCTGTAACGTCCCGTCCCCAAACCCGCATCGAGCCCGAGTCCCGGTTCGTCACTCATGTGCCCACTGACCCACAACACCCACCTATTGTCACAAAACTTAAGTTAGTAAGTGTTATGGTAGTGGACTCATGTCTTTATATCTCACCCCAACATTCTCATGTTAAGCAATACGAGACTAAACTTGGGGGTTTTAGACTGGGATCCCAAAAGGTTATGTTCAGAGGTAGATAGTTTTTTTGAGTCTGGGATCCTAAAAATTTATGTTTGAGAGGTGGATAGTTTTTTAAGTGGTTCAAAGTTTTTGAATTGTGAGTTTAATTGTTACGTTTGGGTAAATAGAGTTTGGTTTTTTTTGGTTTCAGGTACCTTTCTAGATGTTAAACACTAAGTTGTTTGAGATATTTTTTAAAATTTTGATGACTCATTTTATATACAAAAATGACCACTTATTTAAATGTTATATATTGTTAATTTTGATCTTTTAACCCAAGTCAATTTATAGATCTTTTTCAATATAGTTTTCAAATTTAATTAATGTTGATATTGTTCATCTAAGTTGGATCATTACACACTAAAAATTCTCTTCGGAAAAAAAATACACCATCAAATTTGAAAAAAAAAATAGTTCATTCAGAAAAGCTAATTTAAAATAATATATGCGCAATTTAGTGACTCAAACATTTGGGAAAATTATAGAATTTGATGAAAATTGTGATCCAATTAACGTTTTTGAGAAATTAACTTCATTTGTGAAATTTTAACTCATAGATCTAATTTTTATTAATGGTAAGAATGTCCAAAAAGTTGGTGTCTCATGAAAAGTTAGGTGAGAATATATTCTAAAATCAAACAAAAATGAATGTTAGCTTCTGACTGTTAGTCTTTTATTTGCTTCATGATTAATGCACAACAAAACTCTAATTGCACATTATAGGATCTTGAACAAATGATTTCCACAATGATATTAAAGAGAAGACAAAGAACACATACCTTGTTCCATGATTCTATTCAACGAAGAGAAATCTCCAATTGCTATGAATTGATTTCTCCCTCTCAACCTCACACACCTTTGCTTGATAGAAGTTTTGATGGAGAAAACTAACTTGTGTCTTTGGAAGAGGGAGGACCAATCCTTTTATAGAAGTATAGGGAGTAACCACCCATCATGGTGTAACTACCCACTTACCATAAATCTCTCTTAATTAATTAATTGATTATTAATTTCGTAATATTATTAATTTAATAAAGTTGACACTTAATACATGGGTTACAAGAAATATCTAACATTCTCCCACTTACCCCATGTAACATAATTCAACTTCAAGTATTTAATAACAAAACATAATGTGCAAAATTTAAGCTAAATTCTTCCTTATATCAATTAAAACATTAGTCACTACTAAGTATGAAAACCTATAAGGATCATGGCGGTTGTGCGTCATAGATTCTGACACATTCCCTTCCATGTATCACAATATAGATTTCATATTTAGTATGATCATTAATGAGAGATATCATAATGGTCTAACGATTATGTCTTTATAAAAAACATTTCCTGTTTAATCACATAAATCATTGATGTACATGTACTATAATAATGAAACAGAAAAATATAATTTCAGAAACAATTCATAAGCGAATTCAAGAGGTCAACAACATAACATACATACTACATTAGTATGCATCATCAATAATTGTTTTCAATAATGCCCATCCGTTCAACATGTTCCCTAAATGTCTATGGTGGCAAACCTTTAGTTAACGGATCCGCAACCATTAAATTGGTGCTTATATGTTCAATTGACACCCTTTGTTTCTGAACTTCTTCTTTAACGGCATAGTATTTCAATTCCATGTGTTTAGCACCTTTCGAATACTTGTCGTTCTTAGAAAAGAAGACTGTTGCGGCATTATCACAATAAATTTTCAACGGCTTGGCAATAGAGTCGACAATTCCAAGTCCTAAAATATAATTCCGCAACCATAAACCATGAACTGTAGCCTCAAAGCATGCTACAAACTCAGCCTCCATAGTGGACGCGCAATGACAGACTGCTTCACACTCTTCCAAGATATTGCCCCTTCAGCTAAAAGAAACAAATATCCAAATGTAGATTTTCTAGTATCTACACATCCTGCAAAGTCTGAATCTGAATACTCAATCACCTCGAGGTGATCAGACTGCCTATAAGTGAGCATGTGATCCTTCGTTCCTTGCAAGTATCTTAATACTTTCTTTGCAACTCTCCAATGATCTATTCCAGGATTGCTTTGATATCTACCCAGCATACCGACAGGAAAACTGATGTCTGGTCGAGTACAAGTCTGAGCATACATCAAACTTCCAGCAATGGATGCATAAGGAATATTCTCCATTTGTTTATGTTCCAATTCATTCTTTGGACGTTGTTTAAGATTAAATTTATCTCCTTTCTGAATTGGAACAACACCTGCTGAACAACTTTCCATCTTAAATCTCTCTAAAACTTTGTTAATATATGCTTTCTGAGACAATGCTAACAATTCTTGTGATCTATCACGGAATATTTCTATTCCTATCACATAGGATGCCTCACCTATATCTTTCATTTCAAAGTTATTAGAGAGAAATTTCTTGGTTTCATGTAATAAACCAAGATCATTAGTAGTTAGCAAGAGATCATCAACATACAAAATCAGAAATATAAATTTACTCTCACTGACCTTCAGATATATACATCGATCAACGACGTTTTCATTAAATCCGAAGGAAGTAATTGTATCATTAAACTTGAGATACCATTGACGGGAAGCTTGCTTAAGTCCGTATATTTATTTCTTAAGTTTACACACCATGTGTTCCTTTCCTTCAATTACAAAACCCTCAGGTTGTTCCATGTATACTTCTTCATCTAAATTTCCATTGAGAAATGCAGTTTTCACATCCATTTGATGCAACTCTAAATCATAATGAGCTACTAATGCCATAATAATTCTAAGAGAGTCCTTTTTAGATACAGGAGAAAACGTCTCTTTGTAGTCAATACCACTTTTCTGAGGAAACCTTTGGCAACAAGTCTAGCCTTGTGTCTTTCGATATTGCCATTAGAATCGAGTTTAGTCTTAAAGACCCACTTACACCCAACTCTTTTAGAACCTTCAGGCAATTCTACAAGATCCCAGACTTTATTGTGATACATTGATTTCAATTCTTCTTTCATGGCATCCAACCACTTAATAGAATTAGTATTTTCCATGGCTTGTGAAAATGAAACTGGATCTTCATTAATTCCAATGTCAAGTTCTGACTCTTGAAAATAAACCACATAATCATCAGAAATAACAGGTTTCCTTGGTCTTTCAGACCTTCTTAATGCCACTTCATGTGATTCATTTACTAAAGTTTCATTGTTGACGACTTTATTGTGAGGTGTTTGGTCATTCATTTGTTGTTCTTGTACATTGTCAAATTGATCTACAATTGTAGGAACAACATTAGAAGAAGTAATGGGTAAAGAAACTTGCACCCTTACTTTTTGAATTTCCACTTTACGTGGTTCTTTACTCCCACTAATCTCGTCGTTTTCAATGAATTTAGCATTTCCAGTTTCAACAATTCTCGTACTATGGTTATGACAATAAAATTTAAAGCCTTTAGATTTTTCTGGATAACCAATGAAGAAACCACTGGTCGTTCTTGAATCCAGTTTCTTTTCATGTGGATTATAAATTCTTACTTCCGCCGGGCAACCCCAAACATGCAGGTGCCTTAAACTAGGTTTCCTTCCCGTCCACAGTTCAAAAGGAGTCTTTGGAACTGCCTTACTAGGAATCCTGTTTAACAAATACATAGCGGTTTTTAAGGCATGCATCCACAATGATAAAGGCAATGAGCAATTATTTAACATACTTCTAACCATATCCATTAAAGTACGATTGTGCCTTTCTGCAACACCATTTTGTTGTGGTGTGACTGGCATTGTGTATTAAGCACAAATACCACGTCCTTCAAGAAATTTAGCAAATGGACCAGGACATTGTCCACTTTCATCATACTTTCCATAATATTCACCATCTCTATCAGATCTAATTATTTTCACCTTTTTGTCCAGTTGTCTTTCAACCTCATTAACAAACACCTCTAAAGTATTTGCTGCTTGAGATTTTTCATGCAACAAATATACATAACCATAACGTGAAAAATCATTAATAAAGGTGATAAAATGGTTCTTAATCTTGCTGCTATGTTTTGGACCGTACTCCCGAGGCAAAGAATTTATGATAAACTGTACAAGGAAACTATCATCCACTTTCATTCCCATGGTTCTTAATCTTGCTGCTATGTTTGACATTTCTGTCACATGTTGATGCATAGTACGCGAACCATCGAACTTCATGGTGGTTAACATACTCATTAATGTACCAGCACGCGACTTATCAGCAGATTCAGATTGAGCAGTATCTTTCACATACTTCATAAATTCCTTAGCATCACTAGTTTCAGGAATAGTAGTCTTAATGTTATTTGTCACTGTGATTCGCATAAGCATTAAACTCAGTCTATTTGATCTTTCCCAACTCTTATGAAAATATTTTTCTTCATTATTGTTTGTCTCGGTAAGAGCAACGGGCTTATCAGTCATGAGTGCTAAGTCAATATCAAGAACACCTAAATGAAATTTGACTTCTTCACTTCATTCATTATAATTAAGCCCATTAAACTTTGTAATAGACGAAGCTTGCGAATGAAGTGAAACATTAACAGATGCTGCAAAAATAAATAAATGCTCCTACATTAATGCTTTGAGACATAACTTAATCACGTAATTCAGACTTCTATAGCTATAAAAATATTAAATTAAATATATATTGAACATCTCCTTTGGGTGATATAACAATATATAACAATGAACCATAATTGATGCTTAATTAAATTTTACATAATTGGAAATTAAATATGCTTCAATAAGACATGTTTGTTATCTTTGGATATACTAAACACATCCAAATCGGCATATCAATTAACCACAATAATGTTCATGATCACAAATAAGTTGATCCACCTTTGGGTGACCTTAAATTTTTTGTAATCTATGAACTTCAATTATTCATGATAAATCATTAAGTCATTTCATTATAGCATCACGTAATCATGAATAATAGAATCTAACTTAATTTGACATCTACGAGAAACATTCTAAATTGGTCACTTTGGCGACTACGATTTATACATAATATAGATATCATATGAATATTTCAACTATTCTATGTACGTAACGTTAGTGGGCAAAGTTAATTGTGATTACATAATAAACAATCAACATTTGAATAGTCATGATAATAAGTTGTAAATTCACCTGATACATATTATAAATCATATCCATGATATGCACATATACTAATTTATATTGCATGATCAGTTACAACACATGAATATCAGAACGTAGGAAATTAATGTGTTATCTGGATAGCACTTATTCTTGTTGCATTAATTATGTAATCTCAATATAGATTACGATGTGAAATAAATCCCATATCAAAACACATCATGTGCTATCATCTTTAATATAATGAAGGCCTGATAAATCCGTTAATAGATTAGATCAATTTTTACGGTTATGAACATCATGATGGATACAATTAAATATTAAAAGTTATTCCTTAATTAAAATAACATTTAATAAACAAAAAAAACCAGAACGTGAACCTACATTTTCATCTTTGATTAAAATAATAATAATACCAAAGCCTAATGAATCAATCAACCAAAATAACAGGTGACTTTCAATGATAAAATTCAAAGTATGGTTGTGATTACTTGTAGCGGTTAACATAATTTTAATATTCCGAAAATAAAAGAATAATAAATACACATAAAATCAAAAGATATGAACGGCGATAATCACGTTCAAACATATTTCATTGCAGCGGATAAACATAAGAATAATTATTGATTCATAACTTCATTTCATTGGAAAATCACAAAGTTCAAAACGTGGCTCTGATACCAAATGTTAGTCTTTTATTTGCTTCATGATTAATGCACAACAAAACCCTAATTGCACATTATAGGATCTTGAACAAATGATTTCCACAATGATATTAAAGAGAAGACAAAGAGCACACACCTTGTTCCATGATTCTATTCAACGAAGAGAAATCTCCAATTCTATGAATTGATTTCTCTCTCTCAACCTCACACACCTTTGCTTGATAGAAGTTTTGATGGGGAAACTAATTTGTGTCTTTGGAAGAGGGAGGATCAATCATTTTATAGAAGTATAGGGAGTAACCACCCATCATGGTGTAACTACCCACTTACCATAAATCTCTCTTAAATAATTAATTGATTATTAATTTCGTAATATTATTAATTTAATAAAGTTGACACTTAATAATGGGTTACAAGAAATATGTAACAGTGACTTCAACCACAAATACTCAAACGTCAAAAAACTCGTTGAACCAAAAGCTGCGTCTTGGTGTTTGGTGATATTTAAATGCAGTTTTTCAAGTGTCCCAATCAGTCCACAATCGTTTGTGAGCATATTACCTTTAGGGTGGTGAGTTTGGAAACTAGTCAAGTTGATTATGATCAAAGCAAAAATCAATTCTCGGAAAGGCAAGTAAGAAAACAATGAGAAGCCAAAATGGATTGTTAATAATCTAATTCTTCCCCTTTTGTTTCTCTTTTTTCTTCTCCTTCTTGGAAACACAACGATCAACTGGTCATGTGAGAAGCAGAAGAAAACTAAAATCGATTCTACGAAAGAAGCTTATTTCAGGACATTTCCATCTATAATTGATTCTTAAAATGAATTCATTCTTATTAACAATCAAAAGCCAAACAAACTCTTCGTTTGTCTAATTTTGTGCCATTTTATATATGCTACATGATAGCATACGCTAATCACTCACCTAATAACATTGTGCTCCAATTCATTATGGAATATTCCCAAATACTAAAACGAAATGCTATGGCAAATTCACAAGGAATATTCCGAAATATGTGCTCTAGCCAAGTCTTCCAAGCTCGATCTACTCTATTTGTTTAGACATTGAATCATTCACACATTTTTTTCTAAAAATATTAAAATTAAGTCTCGACAATCTTTAAGAAACAAATCCTTATTTGCATGCACACCCTCAGTGAAACCCATTTTTAGCTCAAGTAAGCGTCAACAAAAAATTCTTTAACTCGTATCTAATCATTCATCTAATTACTAATATTTACGTTGTTGATGACATTTAACTTCTTTTCTTCATCCCACCAAATCACAAATTACGACTTCACGGCCTGAAAAGTTGGTCTTCTAATTCGGTCCATTCTAAAGGGGAGTGAGGTATTTATTTAGTTTAAATCAAGAAACTAGTTTAACAAATTCGATCTCACTATGTCAATCGGTGTTGCCTTGGGTACGTGACCCGAAACCATTGTTAAGGCATTGTGCTATCTAAACATGTCCTTTTGGATCAAAAACTCAAATTGTGAGAAGCGAGGTTGTTAAGACTGCTTATAGTTAGTGTATACTGCTTGAAGATTCATTATATAGTTTGTGTATATCTACATGCACAACACGTACCATCTGAGAAAATGATAACCTATGATATGAAAACAAACTCCTACAAAATATGATCAAAATGGTTTTGATAATAAGCGTGTGTATTCCTGCAATTACAAAAGTTCAGCTAACAAGTTATGTACGTCATTTTATTCAAGGTGAGGTAGCTTCCTCTGCACCACGCAATTATGCATCTCTTTCTACTGTAGAACATAGTGTTTCTGATGCTCACGAAGTAGTTGTCGAAAGAATTCTTGTTCCGGGTATAATTAGTTTGGATGAAGTCAAAAAACTTTTGGAGATTTAGTTTCATGAATTCTCTTTACTTTAGAGTGAAAGTAGAAGAAGTCATTGCAAGTACAAAATTATAAACTTGTGAAATTTTTGAAACAGAATTTTCATAACATTGTTAAGTTTTCTTGCAAATCAATGATCAAAATTCATCCTGAAAGTTCAATTCCCTCACTTCCATGTTATTTTCTTGTAAATCAATCACACCTAGATCAAAACATCTTATTTTCCTACAAACCAGTCACACCACCGCGATCAAAATATTTCCGGGCGTAGTTATTCATTTTACGTGGCCCACTGAAAAGAAGGGTAGAATACTTCTAGAGAAAGATGTGATTGTTGTTTTAAATGACCCACCTGCAAAAGATCTTTTGACACAATGTTGTTATTTTCATTTTGTAAGTGCTTGCATTCGGAAAAATTAGCCAAGCACCCCTTTTTTTTTTGCATGTTTACGGATCATATCTTAGATACAAGTAAGATAGTGAGATTGTAAAATCCAACTAGTTTTACGTCTATTTCACATGAAATATATGTTGGGATTTTGTACTAATCTATTCAATTAATCATGATCTGACCTACAATACAGGTGTTCAAATCTTTGTGGTTGACACAAAATCATCAACATGAAAAAAAATAAAGGCTTTGTATCTAATATTTTTTGTTGTTCTTTCAATCTTGTGATTTTTTGAGAATCCATCAACATCGTATTTTAAACCACTTATCTTATTTTTCATTGTTATTTTACTCAAGATATGTTTGGGAGATCTTGTTTTTACAGGAAAATGCGTCAAGCTCAAAACCCCAAAAATCCTCATGACACAAATTAGTCAAACTTTTTCCCCAGAAACGCCAATAAGTAAGGCTTATATATATTGTTATATGCCTCAGTGACATTATCCTTTTCACGAATGCAAAAGAGTCACGCCAGTGTCGCCACAGTTAAAATTTACTTAGACCCCTACATCAACATTTAGGCTTCTTTTTAAAATGCCTAAACACCTAAGTCCGATAAGAACATACTTCTTGATTCCTACTTACTTAGTGATCATTATCCTAACAAAGATTGCATACTCGATCCCCACCACCACGCAAAATGGCCAAAATCTCTTATTCTTCTCGGGGTTTATGTGAGTGAGATATGTTCGTTCCCTCGGGTAATAATAAACGTTAAAATCTTTTGCTTTTATAAAACATAAAACACAAATGTCAGAGGTGGACATGCAAAAAAACCAAAAATCGGACAAAAACCCAACAAGAAATGAAAATCCAAAATGACTTATCGGTTTTAAATAAATTCCCAACACTTATTATTCAATCTTGTTCGGGAAATCCAAAATCCTTTCCTTCTCCATCGGTTGCCCGATCGCTGTTCAAACCCTTGTCTTCCTCCCCACGTCTCTCTTCTCCTCTCAGGTACGACTCCCTTCCCTCCTCCCTCTTCTTATTGCCTGGAAAACCCATTAAAGTTGCCATCTTTGCAGCAAAAAGCGCTTGAAACTCGTGTTTTTGTGGAGAAAAGTGGTAAAGATGGGACCTTTTTGGCTTTTTTGGGGGTTTCGCGTTTTGGTTTTTGTGAGTTGTGATTTGATGTTGGTATGTGGTTGGGTTGTTGCAGGTTTGTGTTTGATACCATGGCCAAGAGCTCCTTCAAGGTTGACCACCCTTTGGGTATGTCTTTTTTTTTCTTCTTCTTTTCCTTTTTGTTGTTTGAGGGAAAGAAGAGAGGACAAAGTTACCAGTTTTCCTGAAAGTTAGATAATTACACGATCTCTTTTATCAATGTTCCCAAGTGGTAATTTGATCCTGAGGGTTTTTTTTTGTAATTCAAGGAGATCATTTAGCTAAAAATTAGAGTTTTGAGGGTTTCAAAAATAAAAAGTTTTCTAGGAATCATAAGTTCCACCAAAGTTTAAATATTTATGTATATATTTGTCTCGAGAATTTTTAACAAATTGTTTGTTTTGTTGTTGCAATTTAACATGTTAATAGTGATTTTCCCCCTGACCTAGGAGTTTGTGGTTGTATCTAATTAGTTCTTTAGATATATTTGTCCATGGAGTCTGGTTCTGTGTTTTTTGTTCCTTTTTTATGCAAAACTTTATTGGTTTTGCCTTTAGTTTTCTATTGATTTGCAATTCACCTAAATATTGTAGTGAACTAAATGGTTAAAATCTCTAATATGTGTTTACACATTTGTCTTAATTTCTACATGAAGTTTTTTACTCTAATTTTTTTATTGGACATGGAAATACATCCCTTATGTCGTGGGCCACACTGGTAATGTTTTGATTTCCATCTGCTCGCCAAATGTTCAAACTTTTGTATTTGGTTTCTTTTTTTTAAAAAATAATTATGGGGCTAAAAATCCCAAAGTTCCAAATCCTTCAATTGTGTTTTCTTTTTTGCAATTTCCACTCTGATTTTGTCTAGATTCTGTAGCTTTTCCATGTTTCTGATTTTGGTTTTATTTCTCAACCAGTAATAAACCTGTGTAAGACGGTATGCTTCCTCGAATCTGTTTTGTGCTTTTACATTTTAATAATGATTTTTCTTCATTTTTGCGACAATTGGATCTCATTAGGGTCTATGTTCTTGTCACACTTCTTACATGATACATTCATGTTGTCCCTTGGTGGGTGGGGACTCAACAAAATGAAACTCTTTTGTTGGGTATATTGACATTGTTTCTTTAAATTTTACGGAGCCTTATATTAGGAGACTTATAAGTTGTTTCATCATTTCTCCTTTTGTTGTCTGATACAGTTAATATATTGTATTCTTTCTTCCTTTGGATTGTTGGCCCATTGTTTCTAGCATAATACCACTAGAAAATTACATAGAGCTGTCGGCCTATTTATTATCTTGTTTAATACTTCTTATTCATTGGACAATATTTATTATATAGTATTGCTGGCCTTTTGATTTCTGAATCTGCCCTTGCACTACAGAAAGGAGGCAGGCTGAATCTTCACGTATTAGAGAGAAATATTCTGACAGAATCCCTGTAAGAACCTTCTCTTGCATTTTTTTATCTACCACTTCAGCAAAGAACGGAGCCCTCTTTTGGTATTAATCCTTTCCTTTTGGTGTTAGGTCATTGTTGAGAAAGCTGAGAAAACCGACATACCAGACATTGACAAAAAAAAGTAAGCCATTTTGCACTACTAATGTCATATATTCACGTTTGTTTTGAATTGGATGTCCTTGTAAGTATAAACTCTAAAGTGAAACACATTCTGTTTCTATCAGTAGTTATGCAGTGTGTTAGATTTCCCCAGCCACGAGAGATGTATGTTGAAATGGAAAACATATTTGTCCATGCGCATATTTGTTGGTAGCATGCAACTTTCTACTTCTTTTTAATCTGAAGAACTATGGAAGCTCAATAAATTAAATTAGCTTCTTGGTTGTCTCGCATTTCATGTTTAAGTGGTTATTAAAATATCGATATCCAGACTACATGTGCTCTGCGTAGCACTGGTATGGCATCGTGCAAAACAAAAACAAAAAAATTATGCCAAACTATGCGAGTGTGTTATACGATGTTGTGTGATGACTATGCGAGCAAATTATGACTATGCGAGCATTTGCTAAGTATCTATTTGTGCTTATCTTGGCTCAGGTATCTGGTTCCAGCTGATTTGACTGTGGGGCAGTTTGTCTATGTTGTGCGAAAGAGAATCAAGCTTAGTCCAGAAAAGGCTATCTTCATTTTTGTGAAGAACATTTTGCCACCTACTGGTGAGACATTTCAGCTTCTAAGCATGAAGGAATCATGTTCTATCATGTTTTAAGTTTATACTCGGTATACTTATCGATGCTCTGTTTTTATATATCAATAGCTGCGATAATGTCGGCCATCTACGAGGAACACAAGGATGAAGATGGTTTCCTTTACATGACTTACAGCGGCGAGAACACTTTTGGGCTCGTCGAAGATTGCGGTCTCTGAACGTTCGTTTAGTGAAGAAAAAAAATTGTATATCCCTCCCGCTTCAAATACTTATTTCTCAAGATTTGCTTGATGGATGTTTTAGTTCATGCTTCAAATATTTGAATTTCTTCTCTTTGAGCAACAACACTACTTGTACAGTTCGACTTAATCAAACCAAACTCACATGTGTTTTGGTAATCTTGCATTTTCTCTCTTCATTTTTTGCGTTAAAATACAACATTGGGCATCGAGCAAAATGAGAACATAAGGCAGGTTCTCATGTGGAAATTGCAGCATCTTTTCTGTTCCTGCACCCCCACCCTGATCTTTATGTTAAGTAAATTTCTTTTCCAAGTAAAAAAAATCATGATTTCTTGCAATATAAACAATGTGCAATAGCAAACTGCAAATAACTTTCTTTTAGACATACTTGGTGAAAGTCGAGAACAACTAAAGAACAACTTCATATTTATGCACACACTAGTATTGTCATACTATATATATATATATATATATATATATGGTTCCAACCCTTCCAAAATTATAAACATCACTTGGAGCGCCTCTTCTGGTATTGTGTCTTGAGCCACTTGAAGCTGGCAATGCTGCTGGCCTTCACTTTTGTCGCCCCGAAGATTGCTGCAATTTTTGCCTTGTCGTAGCCTGTGTTTGCGACTGATTTTACCTTCGCCAGTTTGCTATCACTTTCTGATTTCTTGCCATGAGGAGGTACATTGTTGTCGTTGACGCCGCCACCGCCGCCAGAGCCCCACTGGTCAGCCCATGTAGGTGCATTGTTATTTGAACCCATCTATCTCAGAATTTTTTTGAAAGATCGTAAACATTTATCCTCCAAGGAATCGAGTGTAAGGGTACTAAAATAGGAGCTGTATAGATGATATAAAATGTTTAAAAGTAGTTAGTTATTAACTTAGTTTCCTTTCATATTCTCCACATCTAAACTGTAAAACTTCAGCAAATCATTACGTCTGTTTACCTTTAAGTTCAACTTTAATTTGTTTCGACACACAGATCATTTTCATTTGATTTGATACAACTACATCACTTTTGGGATTTTATTCTCAAAATTTCTCTGAATAAGTAGTAAGTACCAACATATCAAGTACTTGTATTATGTGTTTTTTTTTCAGAAATCTCCAAAAATTTAATATTTGAAACTAAACCTTTCCCTTCTTCCTCCTAACCTAAGCCTCACCCTAACCTTAGGTCAACTTATCTCGAACGTCTAAGAAGTTATAATAGACCTATAATCGTGTGAAATAAGATATAAAAAAGGAATCTCATTTGAACACAAACAATCAAAAATGTTAAAAATTATCATAAAAAATGGCCCAAAATTATCACATAAAACCAAAACCCAACTCTACAAATTAATGGTCAAAATCGAACAAACACGTCAAGCAAGTACAAAATCCAACGGATCGAACATCAACAACTTCTTGAAAGATGAAATTCAACTTGAGATCAAACAAACAACTAAAGCAACAAACAAATTTCAACAAACTAACCATCTTAAATTAAAAGTCAACATTTTCTAAGTTGACAAATAGACCCAAGTAGCAATATCAAAAA
Organism: Triglochin maritima; assembly: GCA_963682175.1. Lineage (NCBI taxonomy): Eukaryota > Viridiplantae > Streptophyta > Magnoliopsida > Alismatales > Juncaginaceae > Triglochin > Triglochin maritima. The sequence continues at coordinate 41,565,386 of OY821774.1, forward strand.
CTAGAAATTATCCATGCAAAGAGAGGAGTTGGAGCTCACCTAGTAGTTTTTGGGCAAGAAGGAGAGAGGGATGTGAGAAGGAGGAAGACCCAAGAGATAAGAGAGTAAATTTTTTGGTGAAGAACGAAGGAAAAGAGAAGGAATAGAATATAGAAAAACAGACAGGTGTTTAGGCGTGGCGAAAGTATATTTTATGATGTTAAATTGTTATCTGTCTTTACATGTGTGAGAAGATTCTTTTTCTTTTGTATTGGTTGTGTTTGGGGAATGACAGGGATTCACCTCATGTTGTTGTTTTTAGTCGGGTCATTATATAGTCACTACGATTATAGAATTAGTTTCACAGTCTAAATCAAAATAATTATTTATGCTTTTTAGATTTCTTATTTACTGTGAAATTACATATAATTTAATTGTGTTTGGCGATAATAAGATACATCAAAATTAATTTCACTGAGTAGTAATGTACAGATGCATACATCCGACTCCCTTCTATCTCGTCGTGACGGGAGCGTCTTTGACTTTCGAGGGAGTGAGGTCAAGTTGATGCAAGGAAGTGCAAAATTAAAAGTATTATTTACACATCTTTGTTTTTCTATTTACATCCTCCTTTTCTGGGCACATATTCTTCATATTTCCTATATGCAAGAACAAATACTTGATGCTTTTCAGAATAAGACTTCACTGCAATTTTTAACCCGTCCATTAAAGCTGTCACAAATCACAATACCAACTAAGTCATACTCAATAAGATTTTGTACCTTGAATTAAGGTTTGCAACCTTTTTGTGTTTCCTCTGTCAATTTTTTTTTGTGTGTTTCGCTTGATTAGCTTTTATCTTCCTTTTCAATTTAGTAAATTATATTAGGATCAAATCGTGACATTTTAGAATGTTTATTTCCGATGAATGTCAATTTGTCAAATTAACAATCTCTCTCTTCCACAACCTTTTCTCTCTCTCTCTCTTAACAACTTTATCATCTCAACTACAATTCACTAATAAATGTCAACTTGTCAAATCAACATTCTTTTTCTTCAACATAATTTTTTCCCCGTTCACAATTTTCAACAATAACCAATTAATTAACTTATTGTATTTATAACCCTTTTTATAACTAAATATAAATAGTAGGAAATAAAACTACAAAAAAATGTTATTAAATACTTCTGATCGCGTACGGAGGATTCCAAAGACTACTACACGCCTACTGCGGTGCTACCAATTGACATAGGAAACATTTAAGCAGAACCATACACTCGTCTAGAAGGAGTGAAGAAATCCAAGAAGAAAGAGAAAGCTAAGATCGACGATGATAGCAATGTCTCTCATATAATTGAAAGCATTACCAACAATGCAGACATCAAAAAAGAAGTTATTTGTCTCGAACAAGAGAAACAAGCTTTCCAACGTAAGAAGAATGAAGATAAAAAGACATGAGAAAACTTGAATGGTTGATGAGTTTGTCGAGTAAGTCATCGTTGACGGACCTTATAGAAAAAAAATGACTGTGGAATTGGAGGATCTCGACATATGAGAAAATAAGAGTTGTAATTTTTTATCTTCTTATAATCAGAGTTTTAAATCTTCCTAATGATTTTTTTTGATTTTTTTTGCAAAATAATTAGTAAGTCTATTTGCTCCTCTAAATTACAAAAAATCAAGAAAATTAATTTGCAAAAAAAAAATAATTAAATTTGAGTAAATAATTAATTTAGAAAAAAATTAAACTGATTAATTTACTAATTATATTGAATAAACTAATTTCAAACTAAATAAACTCATTAATCTACAAAAAAATGCAATGTGTGGAGGCCACGTGGCCTCCACCAAGGTCCACAACCAGGCGACGACCAGACGTTCCACTACTTGGTCACACCACCCCATTGACGGGTAGAAGAAAATGCCACCCATGGGCGGCATTTTCTTGGGCACCTCATTTAGGGTGCCCTTGGAGTGCAAGTTGGATAAGTTACTCTATGTATTATGGAGCTCGCGATAGAACTTAAGTTCCAATGTTCTATAATTTTCAAAGTATTACATGATAACAATCGCCTAAAACTCATTTTTGAGAAATTCAGTTCTCCACTTCTTTGGTACCAAACACATCATAAACAAATGATGTAAAAAGTGATGGTCAAAGCATTACTGTTAATTTCAATTGAAAACATAAAAAGCTATAGTTTTTTTCTAAAACCTTTTGGTTAGATTTTTTAGAATCCTCTTTCCAGTTTTTTTCCAATTTCTAGAAGAAGAAATCCAACTTCTTAAATTAAGTTATGTGGGTGCCGCGGGGAAAGAAAGAGAGTGCTAAAGAGAAATAAATTGTGGAATCAGTGGATGGCATTATAAGAGGTCAAGGTTCTAAAAATTAGAAAATGAAAGAGAAGGACCTTTATCAAGGTGCTAGACGTATGTATACCTACAATTCAAATCCAATTAAATCATAACCATCATGGCTAAATATAATAATATTAACAAAGTAACGCTACAATAATTTAATGTTTTAGCCACAGTAAAAATCCGTCACTAAAGCTTATCATATGTTGCAATACACTTTTAACCACAGATAATTTCCGTCACTGTTTCCGCGGTCACTAAATCCAATTAGCGACGGATGTTGTGACATATAAGAACTGTCACAAATTAGATTTGGAGGGCAGTGGGAACCGCGACGGCGAGGAGTGGCGGTGGCAGTGGGAGGCGGCGATTTTAGGGTGGGAGACACGTTTTGGGGGTTTGGGGATGTGGTTGGGTTCGAGTGAGGACTAAGGAGGCAGGGTTTTTTTTTTAACATTTGGGCCTTACTTTTTAGCCATGGGACTTATCTGTGGCTGATTCTTTCTTATTCGTTGCTGATTCATCTATCAGTGACGGATCCTACAGCCACGGATAGACCTACCGTGGTTGTAAGTCTAGTTTCTTGTAGTGTAAACAATCACATTATATTCCAGAAAGTCACAGGTTCTGGAGAACCACAGGTGTATGTTGACCTAACTACTACCAGATTCTTCATCAGAGTAGTTAATATAAAAAATTATCCTCTAAAAACTTGATATTGACATTTAACTTTACGGGCGCCGTTTATATAACTTTCTAAGTTACTTTTGAAAGCTCTCGTACCCATCCATTTCTAAATTGTATAGGATAAATCTTTTGATAAAATGCAACCAAAGTTATTTTGATAGATAGCAGCAATTCAAATGTTGAGAGCTTGAGGACTAGTGAAGTTCGAAGGACAGGAAGCTCTTAGCCCATAAATTTTAACGGAGAAAACAAATTTAGGTTTAATGTGGAAACTTAAATTCGTTTTAAATGTCCACTGCCGAGTAGGTTAAACTAGACGTGGGACTCGTGCCGCGCCGGTGTGGCACGGTGGACTGCGGCCCGCCAACTGTTGGGCTAACGAGCGGTGCCGGCAACGACCGGCTCAGCCCAAGTCCCAGGTGTAGGTTAAACTTAACTAGTAGGTCGGTATCAGGATTTTTTTTTTGCATTTTCCGCTTAGTTATAAATGTGATGTTTACCTCGCTAAGGCTTGGCTTAATTACTTCGATGACATATAAGCATACCATTTTAATAATAATTTCCAAGTTGTACATCTTCCTTCCATGATATAAGAAGAATCCATACGTTGCAACCAGAATATTTAGTTTATTCGCTAAAACATATTTTATAATCCTTTAATTGTAAATTCTAAACAATAGTTAATTTTGGTATCTTGTAGAGAATTATATATACAAGATATTAGAGTTTTAACTCAGATGGTAGAGCGCTCGCTTAGCATGTGAGTTAAGGGGATCGATGCCCCGCATCTTCAAATCACTTTTATTCTTCTTTTTCTTCGTTTTTTTTGGTTTAATAACCAATTGGACCCAACAAAAACCCACTCACAGAGAGCCCATTTTTGCTGGATTTTTAAAAAATAGAGGCCCAATTTCAGGAAGTACATAATAAATAAGGTTAAAAAAGAAAAGAAAAGAAGAGTGCTTGACATGATTTCCGATATAGGAGTGAGTGCTTTAACTTTTAAAACATTACGGTTAAACACAGTTATATAGGACTGTATATTTACAGATTTCATAGAAACGATAGTTGTCTCTTATAGCCCTCTAATTCTAGTAATGAATTTGGTTTTGTGATGCATTGAATGGATACATGTAACTAGGGGTGAGCTTCGGTCCAGAATCGGACTGAGGTCTGAATTTTCGGTATCCAGCGGACCGAAGGCCGAATCGAATAAAGTTGGGTCGGTCCGGTCCAAAAATTGAATTTTACCCACGAAAAAACCTCGGTTCGGTTCGATTCTGGACCGGACCGAGACCCGAATTTTCGATATCCTCCCGACCGAAACCGGACAGAAAAAAATTCAGCACGGTTCGATCCGACCCAAATTTAGCTCTCCCCGACATGTAACCACTAGATTTACAAAACCTCCCCCATTTTAAATTCCAAAATTGGGAACGAGACACTGAAAAATAAAAGATGATAGGGTGGTGCAGGGCTTTCATCTTTCAAAAATTGTGACGAGGTGATAACTAAAATGCTATTTATTAAGACACAAATGGAGGAGGTATATGCAAATTATTGTATGTATATAATATTTTAAATAATATATTCACACCAAAAGAGACTTGTTCCACCATCCAAGAACCAATTGTGATAGTAAAATTAGACTTTCTATGCTAAAAGTGACCCAAAATCGGAAAAAACCCCACATTGACTTCCTCTGATAAATATGTTTATGCACTTCTTCCTCAAAATACTCCTGCATAAACCGTGAGTCTATATTGTCCATTCCCCTCTTTCTCTCTCATTCCTTTTAAATTTTTCTCTCTGTCTTCTTCAAAAAGAAGCGAAAGTTCGTCTTCATTCCTGTCAATTCATGTTTTTATTTATGGTTTGCTCAATAGGCTCGATGGAGTTCAATAGACATCGATAGTGTAGATCATTGTTAGTTATTGTAGTACTTAGTTTGCTCGATGAGTTCGATAAACGCTCGATATAGGCTCGATAGTTTAGATTTGTTTTTATATACTTGAGTTTTTAGTTTACTCGATGAGTTCGATACGTGCTCAATATGAGCTCGATAGTTTAGATTTATTGTTAGTTACTGAACCTAACATAATATTTTATATTTGTCACAGTTGACCGTGTACACTTATTTGACGCACCATACATCACAGGCTGAATACTACAACAACAACCTTACAGAGGGTGATGACCCCCTACCACCTAGGCTCGGTGAGGATGCTGACGAGGGTGATGATGAGGTGGCAGAGAGATTGGCTAAGGCTGCTTTGGAGGCGAATGATTGATCTCGTTTAATATTTAACCGCAAGTGCACGACCGCGTTGAAGCGGTGGCAAATACGGGTCGTCCACTGGGAGGTGTGTCGACACTTGGTTTGTTCGAAGGCGAGAGGTAAAGAAAGGGAAGAAAGATTGGTTACACTAAACTACACTACAATGCTAAACTAGAATGCAAAAGGAAATGAAGATAAGCAATAAAACTAAACCCCAAAGGGGGTAGAGAAATAATGTGAACATAAAGAAGTGTGTGTGTTCATTAAGCTCCTCACAACATGTAGTGCATGAAATCATAAAACTACATCCAACTTTGCCTCTACATGAATTAAGATAAGACTACATCATTAAAACATACAAGACAATAATTGGAATGAAGCTACATGAACTCAAGTATAAAGACTATACCCTACTATGCCTCCACATGAATTAAGATTTCACTACATCATTAAAACATACAAGACATTAGCTAAGGTAAAGGCAACAAGAGCACATACATTACAATTTGTGTTTCCAATATTAACTTCATCCATATCCTAACCTTATCATTCCCCATAAAATAGGTCCACTAATCAAAGCATAAGCTAAGCTTCATTCAAGAGCATTAGCATATCAAAGATAAGAGTGGAGACCCATTAGATAGTTATGGAAATCATATAAAGCTCAATGGATAAAAATAACACACACTTAATACACTACATAATTATATCACATATTTCTCCACCCCCCAAATGGGGATGGAACTACTCACTACTCATTACACTACTGATTAGACTAAGTAAAGAAAACATTTAACTAAGATACTAAAATTACTAAACAAGAAATTAAACAAAGTAAAGCAACCCACACAAAACAAACAACATAACAAAACAAGATTAAAAGAAACAAATAAACTTTTATTAACAATGACTCACATTGAAGGTAGCATCCTTCTCCACCTTGAGTTATTGCTTCAAGGCTCACTCCTTAGTAGAGAGAATGCCACCAAACAATGGGTGGTGAAGAGTTCTATTTATAAGCATGGAAAAAGCTCATCCGGGACAATCCCCCGATGTGGGACTAAACCAATACCACAAATACACTAAGAATACACTAATACACGTGCTACAGAAAACTAGATGGATTCTGGGCTAAATGGACCGCCAATTAGCGGTTCCAGACCGCCAATTGGCGGTCTATAAAGTTTAGATCCGTCTGGTTTTCTTTGTGGGCTTTTCTTGAAGTGTTTCTTGGTCTTAGATGCATCTGGTTGGTTTATTGGAGCTCCGACCCGAATCGAATTGACAAAATACTCCTCATGATGGTGTGGAGTTTCCTGTTTTGCTCTTAGGTCCTTCTGTCTTACGATCAGGTCCTTCCCCCTTGCATCTTGGTCCCCAGGTCTCACAATTAGGTCCTTTTTTCCTGCTTTTGGGTCCTTTCATGGCTCTTCTCTTCAAACCTACTTATTTCTGAAAACTAAACATAAAACTCGTCACATAGCATTGCTTAGGTGTAAGATAATGGATATAAGGTACAAATATAAGCATGAAATGATGTCAATCAGCGAACATTTTTGCAGATGATGTCGTAGAGGAGGAAACAACAATCCCTAACTCCACCCCAGTTGAAGCCTCATCCCAAGCAACAACCCCAACCGCAGTCCCAACCCTAATTCAGTCATATCTTATGATTACCAACTTTTAGTAAAACAGTTGGAGAGGGTGGAAGCAATGCAACAGTCGATGGAAGCAAAACAACTATCGATGAAAACAATGTAACAGTCGATGGAAGCAAAGCAACTATCGATGGAAGGTCAACTAAAGAATCAGTCATTGAGAATCAATGCTCCATGATGGATTAGATGGCGATGATCGTGGCTTCATTAGACACACCTTCGAGACCACCATCTGATGACAATGAGTTGTCCATGTCGGACCAAATGGCTAAGATTGCGGCTTTGTTAGAAGCACCTTCTAGGTCACTATCTGATGACAATCAGTTGTCCATATTGGACCAAATAGTGAGATCGTGTCTTTGTTAGAGGCACGTTCGAGACCACCATCTGATGTTGAAGATGAACTACCCGGCGGTTACAAAGTTGAAGTAGATCCGTCCACCTTGTCGAGGAAGAGGCGTCCCCCAAAACATCTTCAGGATATCCATACAAATCCCAACAAAAAATTACGGCCTTCGAACCCAAGTGACGAGTCTTTACTGCTCGACCATTTGAAGAAGCCAGATGAAAGCCAATTGAGGACATTGGAACGGTGGGTACTTGGAAGGATCCCAAGTGAGAAGAAGGTTGATGTGAAGTTGGGGCATTACGGTCCACCGTGGATCATTACGATGAACACAGTCAGATCATGGCTCATCGGCGACGATAGTATTAAAAAATATTCAAATTTCATTATTTTATAGGTGTATCTCGATAGGCTCGATAGGAGCTCAATAATTTACATGTGAGCTCGATATTTAGAACGTTGGGCATGATGGGCCTGGCAATTGAGTTTGATATGTGCTCGATAATTTAGAATTTTTTGTTATTTTCTGGTGAACTTCGTTAGCTTGACGAGCTCGATAAGTAGGTCACTGGTAGAGGACTCGATTAGCTCAATAAAAAGCAATGAATACTCGATGGACCCGACAATGAACTTCGATATGAGCTCGATAAGCTACATTTGTTTGTTATTTTCTTGGAAATTTCGTTTGCTCGATGGGCTCGATAGGTGCTCCATAGGACGCTAATAGGACTTTAATTAGCTCGATATAAACTTGTTGAATACTTTGTTGGCTTTTTGGCCTTAATCTATGTTTTGATCATTTAATCAACCTAATCTTAATTGTAATCAATGTAAAGTAGCACACATATTGCATACCATATATATTGTTTTGTGCTAACTTCTACAGGTGATCAAGACTCAAGGAAAAAAGAAAATCAAGTCAAGACATGTAATAAAGCTCATTTGAAGACATGTAATCTTGATTTATTTTGAGTCTTAGGAACTATGTGTAATTGAGCATACTTGAACTAAAAACCACTCGCATACACATTAGGTTCCCTATAAAAGTCACACACAAATTTTCACATCAATTGGACTTCAATAGATCACCCAAACTAGAATCGGAAAACACTTTAACCAAACTTTTAACTGCTAGGACCAAATCGGTCGACCGGAACGAGTTCATCGTTCGACTGATTGAGTTTGTTTATTCTGTTACAGACTCAAGTATTAAACCGGTCGACCATTTAAATCCTTTTATTCGACCGTCTACACGTGTCACATGACCGTTAGACTTGTCGTATTCTTCAACGGTCGGATTTCCAAAACCCTAATTTTACCAAACTTCCGGTCGACCGATAAAATAATCTTTGGTCGCCCTGAACACTCTGGAAGTTTCCAGTCGAACGTCTCCAAGACCTTGGTCGACCCAAACTCAATTTCTCCTTGAACCCAGAAGTGCCTGGAAGTTTCCGGTTGAACCTACCATTTGCCATGTTTTCGACCGATCCATGCTTTACCAGACCAAAACCCTGAACGGTAAACCCAACCAAAACCTTAGTTTGACCGTTCACTTAAGTGAACTTAAGTTGTAGCCAAATTTGACCAACCGACTGACATACCTAATTAGGTCGACCGATTATGTTCTGAAATGTGACCTGCACTTCACTGCTTTGTGTTTCTTACAAAATCATTACCCATTTAGTCCCAACGACTATAACTCACTTAGAGCTTATAAATGTAGGATCGTGAGGGTCTCTAATTCTAATCACTTTTAGGCTAATTACATACTTGTTTAATCGATCAAAGATATGCAGCGGAATTTAAAACTAAACAAGCAAGTAAAGGAATGGAAAATGCAAACCACAAGGAGTCAGGGGATTTTACAGAGGTTAGGCACCTCATCCGGGTCCTAGTCCTCTATTGCAAGTTCCGCTCACGACTTTACTAACCACTCCCAGTTCCGGGCCGTGAGAGAACGCCTTTACAACACAAGCACCGCGAACACCCTCGCTTGTTTGATCTTCTTCCTCTCACAATCCGAGAGGGAACACTTCGGGCTTTCACCGAAATCCTTGCTTCTCGAACAACAAATGAGTGGGACAATACTCTCTAAATATTGAGCACACTTTGAGTATGATTTAGCTATGATCAAATGTGTGAAATTTAGGCTTAGAGTGTAGGATTGGGGAAATTGGAGCTTGGGAGTTTCTCTCTAGTGTATGTGACAAATGGAAGTGTGTGAGAGATCTAAGTGTGTCAAAGGAGCACCTATTTATAAGCTCCCAAGGTATTATAGTCGTTGGGGTTAAGTTGGGTAAAGATTGTGTAGGATACACAAAACTGAAACTAGGAGGACCCAATTCTGAGTAAGTTCAGTCGACCGGATCGGGCTGTTCGGTCGACCGTTTTACAATTTAGAACTCGGTTCGGTCGACCGGTAAAAGAACGGTCGACCGCCAAAGACTATAATCTAGGTACACTTAAGTGATCGGTCGAACACCGAGATAGGTTTGGTCGACCGATTCACACCAGACACTTTGGGGTTGACAAACAAGATCATATTCGGTCGACCGAAAACCGACAAGCACTTTGGGTTTGTCAAGGAACATAAGTTCGGTCGACCGAACAAGGTCCTCGGTCGACTGATACATTAAATGTATTTGGGGTATTTGGAGATAATACGAATACGACCGTTGGGTATAATATGACAAAACAAACGGTCAGAAATATGTTGATACTCGGTCGACCGAAAAAGTCTTCACGGTCGACCTAACTTGGGCAGTAAAATACTCACAAGATATATGATCACTCGGTCGACTGAATGTGGGCAGATTGTTCAGGTTTTGGTTTGGTATTTTTCGGTGTAAGTTTGGGTGATCTATTGAAGTCCAAATTATGTGAAATTTCGTGTGTGACTTCTATAGTGAACCTGGTGTGTGTTTGAGTACTTTTTAGCTCAAGTATGCTCAATTACACAAAGTTACTAAGACTCAAAGAAATACAAATTATATGTCTTCAAATGAGCTTGATTACACGTCTTGACTTGATTTCCTTTCTTCCTTGAGTCTTGATCACCTGTAAAGGTTAGCACAAAGCAATATATATGCAATGCAACATGTGTGCTACTCTACATGATCACAATTAAGATTAGGTTGATTAAATCATTAAAACACAGATTAAGGCAAAAAAGCCAACAATAAATAGGTGCTACCTTGCCACAATCACACAACTCTTACACTTCCTATTGTCATATACATCTAAGAGAAAGCTCCAAGTCTCTCATTCCCCAAATCCTAGTATCCAGGTTAAACTTCCACATCTTAGATCAATTCCTATCATACTCTAAGTGTGCTCAAGTTAGAGAGTGAGTGATCCACTCAAACTTTGTTTGTAGAGAAGCAAGGACATCGGTGAAAGCTCGAAGTATCCTTCTCGGGTTGTGAGAGGAAGAAAATCAAGCTAGAGAGGGTTGTTCGCGGAAGCTTGTGGTGTAAAGGCTTAATCTTGGCCCGGAACGAGGTTGATAGTGAAGACATAGGCGGAGATCGAGGGAGATCGAGCAGAGCTTACAAGAGAGGAAGTAGGCGGGAGGCCAAACCTCTATAAAAATCATCCGGTGCCTTTGTGGTTTGCCATATTTACTTTACTTGATTGTTTGTTTTGTTTCTAATTTCCGCTGTATCTTTGATTGTTAAACAAGTAGGTAATTAGCTTAAAAGTCATTAGAACTAAGCCATACATACGATCCTGCATACTCGACAATGTTTGCATCAAAATATTTGAAGATAGTATTTCTGACTTTCAACATGTTGATTTTTTGTAGCATATTGATGTGGATCAACATATGATGAGGAGGCGTCACATTAGCTTCCGAGGTCCATACTGCAAAGATGTTGGGGTTATGACCTGCTTTTTCTGTCAATGGATTCCAGAAATGGACGGCTTGTATGGTGAATCTACATGGAAGTTTACTTGGGATCCAACATGTCTGTCATTCCTCACCGGGATAAAGGAACATGTCATGCCTTCTTGGAAAGGAAATGAGTATGTGTACTGGTGCTAGAGCTACGAAAATCATCATTGGTTTGTGGTCGAGCTATCAATTCCAAACTAGAAGTGACGATCTATGATGAAGGTGTTGTATTTCGTCTCTATGCTTGGGTACATATACATTTTTATACACACGCAAAATTGTTTTTCATATTTATTCAATTTTATGTATAATACTATACAAACATTTTAATATAGATGCAATATACACTATTAAAATGCATAAGAAGAATCATACCTAAAAGGATTATCAAACCATTTTCAATGATCTAGAGTCCAATTGCACCTTGAATCGCCCGAAAGACTTTCTCCAAATGTTCACCAAACTCTAAACAAGATTAGAGTGATTGAAGCTAGACAATCAACTCTAATGTAAGGTTACAATCTAGCTAATAACTCATTTATGCCACCAAGATCTAAATCTATAGTACTCAATTAATTAAGAGAATTTTAATGGATGGAGAGAAGATGAAAAGTTGTATTTTTCAATTGTTGTGTCAAAGAAGAGGATGAGTGGTTTATATAGAAAACCTCCCCTAACTACCTCATGTATGAAACCAACCACACCTGATCCATAGTAGTTTTTATCTCCACCAATCACATTTTGACACATCGTCTTCTAACCAAAACGCGGGTTAAATCCATCCATAAATTTAGCAACCACCTCTTAATTAATAAAAGGCAAAACGTAGGGCAAACGATCGACTGAACCGCCAAGTCTGACGACCGTTCCGATACCGAGAAAAGTCCCTAATAAATTTGGTCGGACTGTGTTTCATGTCGGTCGATCATTCCCTTACCAAGAAAGTTCCTGATAATTTCGATCGAACCAAGTCTCACACCGGTCGACTGTTCCCATATCAAGTAAACTCCTGATAATTTCGGTCGAATCACATGCCACGTCGGTCCACCGTTCCCTTACTAGGAAAGATCCTGATAATTTTGGTCGAACCGCATAATCCAGTCGGTCGATCATTTTCGAACTCAAAAGAATTCGGTCGACCGGTTCCCAAAAAACGTTCGACCATTTTTTCTTTATTTTTGCCTAACGAGTTTTGGCTCAACATCCATCAAAATTTGAGTTTTGGGGTTTTAGCAAATTTATATGTTATAATGTTGCGGATCACATTATATTATGTAATATATTATCTTATATAATGTCAAAACACTATACCCCATAATATATACATCTCATACAAATTTATTTGTTATTCTAACATTGTCGTTATCACGACATAATAATTTCATAATTTTACCATATGCACTAATATCATATGAAATTTAATACATTACTTAAAACACAAAATTATATTTCTTGTTTTCCAGTTTTGTGGTGTGACATATATGATGATCTAAGTTATGTTAGTAATGATATAAACACTTTATATCATAAACTATAAGCGGTATCTGGCTACACATTATAATTACTCAAATAACAAAGATGTTTTGCTCAGTAGAACAGAACATGATTCATTTAGTGATATGAAGTAATATCACTTGTGTCTATCTCTTACGTCATGATATTAAAAATATTATACAAAGTAGGAATGTGTCATTTTTATATTATATATTTTTTTTTCTTGATCTCTTAAGCTAATTAAAATATATAACTATACATAAGTTAAATTGTGCACATTATAATTTTGCTTCATCAAGTGACTCAATAATATCATTACTCAAGTCAAGATGGACAATGATAATCATTTGACATATGATCTTTTTTGGCACAAGTCATATATATACCTAACTAATATCTTTATCACTATACGTAATGACAACTTTTGATAATAATCAAATTATATACTTCTCATATGAAAAGATATAAGTCTCATATCTTAGGATTCAAAGACACAATGAAAATATTAAAGACACAAATATAATTCCATAATGTTTCATTTACTATGTCTAGTCAATATATAAAAGTAAACATTTTCTCTTTAATATACTCATGTTCTTAAATACTTGTAAAACTACAATATCTTTTAACCAACATGACAATTATATCTCGGTAATTAATGTCTCATATTAATCACCATGATTGTGAATTATTTATATTTATGTAAATCATTATGTTTAGAGCTCTTCGGTTAAGACCAAGAGTCTCTTCCTTAACTATTCTAAAAGACGAATACATTAATCAAGGAAAAATTTATATACATTCAATTCATAATAAAGACATATAAAAGAATATTTTTAGAACACACATTCCTTTCAGAAGACTACATCCCTCTCTGATGAAGGCTTCCTCGTTGTCCAAGGATCACCTGAAACTGAAGTCCTTAAAAAGGACGCAAACCTTCAGAGTTCGAATGTTGCCCTCTGGAAAAGGAGGAGGTCCCCTAAACCGGGAATGGGTAAATTTTGTGATTACTTCGGTTGGTTAATGCTTTTATCCAATTTGTTTACAGTAAATGTTATTAATTTTGCAGCGGATATTGTGGCATGTACGCCATCAAGTATAGAGAGTATCATCTGGCTTATCTTCCCCTCACCACCATCACAGACCAAAACATACAAATTTTCCAAGATAAATGAACCGTCGACCTATTCTATCAAAATGTCAGACCTTGACGTCGAACAATTATTTTTTTATTTTGTAATTTTTCATAATGTGGACCCATTTTTGTATTGTATTTTATAAAACAATGAGTATAGAAAACAAGTATTTTCCCTCAACCTTTGTGACCTCCATATTCAAGTCCAAGAATGATGAGTAACGATGTTATCGCCGAGGTCATGCCCCTTGATGACCTCCTATGAATGTGCAGTTACACCGCACAATGTCTCTGTGTTGGGATCTTGATTGGGGTCTCGCAAGTGACATGGCGGTGTGGGGCATCGGGCCACCATAGATGCACCTTTTATGTGTGTGACCCCGTGTCTACAGTATTGCCGCCCCGGAACCACTACAGCATGTCAATTAGACCCTAGCGAAACTCGCCCGGCTGGTAGGCAATCGAGACCATCGTCGAAGACACGATGGTAGACCTGCTCATCGACAATGATATGTTTTTGTCATTTCTTTATTTCTGATTTTCAAGTTGTTATATGTTAATGATGTTATGATAACGGTTGTCATTTCCTTATTTTAATTGTGTAGTTTCCACCGTGAATACACCAACAACATCAACACCCATCCCTGATCGTCCAACCTCCTCAGTGCCTGACGTGTCCCCTGACTTTGAAGACTAGGAAATGGGAGAAGTTGTTAACCACCCCAGTGCCTGATGTGTCCCCTAACTTTGAAGACTAGGAAACAGGAGAAGTTGTTTTAGTTAACGTTGTTGTATAAGTTACAAACTTTTATTTTGTTAGTGTTGTTAATGTTATGTTTTGAATGTTTAAGTTAATGTTTTTTTTGAATATGTTTGTTAATGTGTTAATGAAGTAAATGTTGAAGTTACAAGATCTTTTGTTGGTTAATGTGTTTTTCGTTAATATTCGAATGTTGTGAATGTTTGTTGATGTTGAGAATATTGTTATTCTATCGAACACAACATTAAAATAATTCAACTTAAGATTGCTCATCAAGTCATAAATCTTTGATCACCATCGAGTGGCCTTGGAGTTCGACTCGAGTACAAGGATAGAACAGATCTAAATGAACACCAACTTCAGAAGTAAATATATATCGATCCATGTCGAGTTCATATGGAGCCTATCGAGCACAAAAATTAAAAAAAATCAACTTAAGATAGGTCGTCAAGCCGTAAAGAATCGATCACTGTCGAACGGTCATGGAGTTTGACTCGAGGTCTATCAAGTACATGTTCACAACAAGATAATTTAATATAATTTGAAGTGGAACACTAGTTTTATAGTCTAACTTTACATCCCCTCTTATTTTGTCCATTTCCGCCGCATCTACTGTACTTACGCGATTTGATCACAACTTCCCCTTGATATGGTAGACGTTTTCTCTTTATCCTTCCTATTTTTTTCTTCCTCAGACGACCAACTGGTTTTTTCTCAACAGGCACTTTCACATGTATATTATGTATGTCATCAGGAGCAGTCCATTCATCCTCGTTACCACAAGGGTAAATTATTTCTTTATATGTTTCCCTCCACGAATCAGTGGTGTAAAATAGGGAACACAAAGAGCACATATTAATCACCTGATCAAGAGCTGCAACAACCCCATGAACATAGGGTATTCCGATAATTTGAAACATGCCACAAGAATACTCTTTTGTCATTAGATTAACCTCACCATCACCATCCCCGTAACACATGAAATTCAAACTGATTAAGGTTGTGGACTGTCAAAAATATTGCTTTGTCAACTATTCCAAATAGATCAAGCTCCACGAGAGGTGACAATTTGGTTGTGCTTGCCTCGGAAGCAGCTCGTCGTTCACAAAATCATGTTTGAAGTGTGAACCGATTCTACTCCACAAAAGTCGTGACAGGCCATGTTCTTGCCTCCATGTTTTTGTTGTTTAGACTTTCAACGTAATTGTTGGTCATTAAATTGCATCGATTCCCAGGAAAATAAGTGTTGGCTTTTTAGCCTTAATCTTTATTTAGTTTTGATGATTAAGTAATCTAATCTTAATCTATATTTAATCAATCAACCTAGACAATCAAAGTAAGCAAACATGAATACATGCATTGCATATATATTCGTGTACTTGCGATATTCTTAATAGGTTGATGAAGAATCAAGCTAAGGAGCTTGGGGACAAGAAGATAAAGACTCAAGACATGTAATCAAGCTTTGGACCAATATGTAATGTAGTATAATTTGAGTCCTAAGTATTAATGTAAACTTAAGCACATTAGGATTCTGTCCCGTATCCCCACGGTTAACCGAACCCCACTCGGTAAACCGAATCTTGTAGAGTTCGGTCCACCGAACACCTTGCGGTCAACCGTGTAGAATCCTTTAGGTGTTCCCTGGAATAACCACCTCGGTATACCGAACCGCCTTCGGTAGACCGAATTAGCCTGGACCGGTTTTGGACTTTGCTCCAACGGTCGTATTTAAATCTTGACCTAAAGCCAAATTGACTTATCCATATTCGGTACACCGAACTTCATTCGGTCAACCGAATCATATTGCTTTAGGAGACCAACGGCTATTTAACTTGACCGTTATTGGTAAACCAATCTCCCACGCTTTGTCAGCGCAAAACCCGCGCAAACTTCGGACTACCGAAGTATACACGGTCAACCGAACCTAGCATAAACAGAACCCTACCAATCTTACTGTCCAGTTTGGAACGGTTCACCGAATAGGTTTCGGTAAACCGAATTACATTAGGGTTGCTAGTTAGAGAGCTACTGGAGTTGAGTGAGCGGTTCACCGAATAGAATTCGGTAAACCGAAACGACCATCTTCGGTAATCCGTTGGGTTAACGGTCTACCGAAGCGCGTGCAAATTCTGCCCGAACTTTTGTCACATCATCACATTTCATTGGTCCATTCCCCACCAACTCCCAAACGGCTAGATGAGCTTGAAGGCTTATAAATAGGACCTCATTTGGTTGCTTTGGACATCTTGAACACTTCCTATCTATCCAATACTCAAAGCCAAATCCTCTCCATCTTCAAGCTCTCAATACACAACACTCAAGCCTAAACTTCACCACTTGCATATCCAATTCCATATCATATCCAAGTGTGCTCAAGTATAGAGTGTTAGTTAGAGTGTGATTCAACTTCCATATCAAAGAATCAAAGAGTTGTAAAAGCTTCGAGGAAGCTCCCTCTCGGGTTGTGAGAGGAGACACGAGCGAGGCGAGGTTGTTCGCGAGGCTCGGTGTTGTAAACGGCGTTGGTCTCGGCCCGGAACGGAGATCGGTTAGTGGAACCGTAAGCGAGGCTCGGGGGATCGAGCGAGGCTTGCGAGGAGGACTAGGACCCGGGTGTGGGTGCCGAACCTCTCTAAACTCCGGTGTCGACGGATTTGTGGTTTGCAATTGTCTCTTCCTTAATCCTTCGATTAGTATTTTTAATTCCGCATTTTTCTATCGATTAGAGGGCCATAGATCCTAACAATTGGTATCAGAGCATTAGGTTGCTAATTTCATTTACTTAATCGTAATTTAGCATGGCATCTACTTCTAATCATTGTGAAGGATTATCTACATCTAAGCCACCATTGTTTAATGGGTTAAATTATGACTATTGGAAGAAAAGAATGAGAATATATTTGCAATCAAATGATTTGAAATATTGGACATTCATATTAAACTCATATACACCTCCTAATGATGATGAAATTGTATCCTTAACAAAACCCAAAATTAAGGAAGCGGAGATGAATTCCCGCATTATGAATATCTTGTATTGTGGGTTAAATGAAAGGGAATACAATAGGGTAAGAGGTTGTGAAAGTGCTTATGATATTTGGCATACATTAGAAATGCATCATGAGGGTTCAAATAGATTGAAAGAAACTAGGATTAATTTGCTCATGCATAAATATGAATTATTTCGTATGCAATCCGGTGAAAACATAAGTGAGATGCACACTCGCTTCACCGAGATAATTAACTCTCTTAAAGCACTTGGCAAGGATTTTAGCAAGGGAGAGATTACTCGAAAGATTCTCCGATCACTCACCGACGATTGGGAGGAGAAGACGACCGCCATCGAAGAAGCACAAGATCTCACAAAATTATCGGTCGATGAGCTAATGGGTAGTCTCATGACATATGAGATACAAATGAAAGACCGCATTGAGAAGAGAGTCAAGAAATCCTTAGGGCTACACGCCGTCGCCAATTCGATAAAAGGAGATAGTGATATCGAGGAACAATTGGCGACACAACAATTTAAGGAATTTCTCAAAGAAGAGAAAGAAAGAAGAAAAGAGAAGAAGAAGAAAGCTCTTAAAGCTACTTGGGACACTTCATCATCTTCATCAATTGAAGGCGAATTCGCCTCAATGTGCTTCATGGCAATAGAAGACGATGATAGTGAGGTATCTTCTTGCTCTAGTCATGATTCAATTGATTCAAATGATTCAAATGCATATAATGAACTTCAATGTGAATTCAATGAATTGCTTGAAAATTTTGAGAAAATTTGTCAAAAGAATAAACTAGCAAGAAAGAAAATCAATGAGCTACAATCTCAAATTGAATCTATCATGAATGATAAGAATGAATTACTTGCTAGTCATGATAAAATTGCATTAGAGAACACTCAATTGATTGATGAAATTGCAACTCTAAATGCAAAACCTTCATGTAGTGTTGATATTCAAGATCTAATTGCTAAGAATGTTCAATTACAAAAGGATCTTGAAAAATTCACAAGTGGAAAGAAAATGCTTGATATGCTTATTGGTAGTCAAAGACAATCACTAGATAAACATGGTATAGGTTTTTATGCTAACAACTTTAAGAACCATGTTATTCACACTACTTTGAATGGAAAGCATTTTGTAGTGAATAAAACTTCCTCAAGTATTTGGGCACCTAAAACCAAAATGGTTTGGGTTCCAAAAACTAACATGATTGGACCCAAGCAAAAATGGGTACCAAAATCTTCAATTGTAGGTACTTGAAGGAGGAAATCGGTGGTGACCGGATGAGCTTAAAAGAAAATTTTAAAGCCGGTTGCATCACCGAATACGGGTTGAGTCAATTCGAAGCACCACGACGGTATAAATTTTGATTGATTCTAATCTAAAATTTAGAGCTTAATTGACATATCTTTTACCCTATTCATTGCATATCATATACCACATCCATAATATAAATGCAAAATTGTAAAATGGATGTTAAATAGGCTAAGAGGGAGAATAGAAATGCACTTAATTGTCAATACTCATTGTTGCTATTTAGCCTAATTGATAGGGGGAGCCTTAAAGTACAAAATCATATAATTAAGGGGGAGAGTTAGATATCTCTTACCTTTGCATCAAATGCTTAATGTTTGCTTTTTGATTGATGTCAAAGGGGGAGAAGAATTAAGATGAGCTTCAATTTTAAATAAACTATGCATGTTGTTAGGGGGAGAAATCTTGTAAATGCATAGATTACATATATGTTAAGAAACAAAACATATAGAAAGGGGAGAAATACAATTGAACTCAAAATATTAAGATATAGATTTGCCATCATCAAAAAGGGGGAGATTGTTGGCTTTTTAGCCTTAATCTTTATTTAGTTTTGATGATTAAGTAATCTAATCTTAATCTATATTTAATCAATCAACCTAGACAATCAAAGTAAGCAAACATGAATACATGCATTGCATATATATTCGTGTACTTGCGATATTCTTAATAGGTTGATGAAGAATCAAGCTAAGGAGCTTGGGGACAAGAAGATAAAGACTCAAGACATGTAATCAAGCTTTGGACCAATATGTAATGTAGTATAATTTGAGTCCTAAGTATTAATGTAAACTTGAGCACATTAGGATTCTGTCCCGTATCCCCACGGTTAACCGAACCCCACTCGGTAAACCGAATCTTGTAGAGTTCGGTCCACCGAACACCTTGCGGTCAACCGTGTAGAATCCTTTAGGTGTTCCCTGGAATAACCACCTCGGTATACCGAACCGCCTTCGGTAGACCGAATTAGCCTGGACCGGTTTTGGACTTTGCTCCAACGGTCGTATTTAAATCTTGACCTAAAGCCAAATTGACTTATCCATATTCGGTACACCGAACTTCATTCGGTCAACCGAATCATATTGCTTTAGGAGACCAACGGCTATTTAACTTGACCGTTATTGGTAAACCAATCTCCCACGCTTTGTCAGCGCAAAACCCGCGCAAACTTCGGACTACCGAAGTATACACGGTCAACCGAACCTAGCATAAACAGAACCCTACCAATCTTACTGTCCAGTTTGGAACGGTTCACCGAATAGGTTTCGGTAAACCGAATTACATTAGGGTTGCTAGTTAGAGAGCTACTGGAGTTGAGTGAGCGGTTCACCGAATAGAATTCGGTAAACCGAAACGACCATCTTCGGTAATCCGTTGGGTTAACGGTCTACCGAAGCGCGTGCAAATTCTGCCCGAACTTTTGTCACATCATCACATTTCATTGGTCCATTCCCCACCAACTCCCAAACGGCTAGATGAGCTTGAAGGCTTATAAATAGGACCTCATTTGGTTGCTTTGGACATCTTGAACACTTCCTATCTATCCAATACTCAAAGCCAAATCCTCTCCATCTTCAAGCTCTCAATACACAACACTCAAGCCTAAACTTCACCACTTGCATATCCAATTCCATATCATATCCAAGTGTGCTCAAGTATAGAGTGTTTGTTAGAGTGTGATTCAACTTCCATATCAAAGAATCAAAGAGTTGTAAAAGCTTCGAGGAAGCTCCCTCTCGGGTTGTGAGAGGAGACACGAGCGAGGTGAGGTTGTTCGCGAGGCTCGGTGTTGTAAACGGCGTTGGTCTCGGCCCGGAACGGAGATCGGTTAGTGGAACCGTAAGCGAGGCTCGGGGGATCGAGCGAGGCTTGCGAGGAGGACTAGGACCCGGGTGTGGGTGCCGAACCTCTCTAAACTCCGGTGTCGACGGATTTGTGGTTTGCAATTGTCTCTTCCTTAATCCTTCGATTAGTATTTTTAATTCCGCATTTTTCTATCGATTAGAGGGCCATAGATCCTAACAATAAGAACGAGACCACTTATCAAAATTGATACCTTCAAGATCTTCTACTAGGGAGAGTCAATTTCTTTTATCGTGTCAAAGTGCTTGTGGAAATCTAACTTTCGGAATGCGTATGTCGTACACCATATCTTTTCATGACAATGGTCATTCTTGAACTTCGCAACCACATTCATATAGAGTGGTGGTAACATGCACTGTGATGGCCATCTGGAAATACCGTCTCCAAAGCATGAATAATGCTAGCATGCACGTCTGACATAAAAGCTAGGTTATTGACGTCCCCAATGACTTCCTTCAAGTTTGACATGAAATAAGTCCAAGAGTTGTGATTCTCATTGCCCACCAATGCAAACGTAATATGATACAAGTGATCGTTTGCGTCCAATGCAATGTGACACATAACATGTGCCCACCGTATCTGGTCTTCAAGAATGTGTCATCAACAAATATCACAAGACGACACCATCTAAATTCCTTTTTTGAAACTCCAAGAGAGAAGAAGCAATATAGGAAGTGGTGTTCATCTATGACAAAATGAGTGATTGTGTCCAGATTCTTTTGCTCCAACATGTACAAAGATGCATGTAACTTTCAATAAGATTCCTTAGGTGTCCCCTCACATACGTAAGTGCATTCTCTCTACATCTCCTCTTATTTTCGTAACTCATATTTTTACCGTATTGTTCCTTCATATCGTCTGTTATGTCTTTTGCCAAGTAGCTAGTATTGTCACTAACTTGTTTTTTTCTTGATTAGGTGGCCAACTACCCAAGTCCTGCTTGCCGGTGATCTTCTGTCTGAGTTCCAATGTGCAACTATGTACATTGTGGAAGACAATAAACTCAAACATGGGTGAGCGCACTTATTTTTTGCCCCTCAATCTCCAATCACAATTAGGATCCTTGCAAGTGACATACCACACCTCTTTACCAAACTTCTTCATTACAAACTCAAAATTGTTCTTCAGTGCAAAGAGAGCAACTTTGATTTTCAATACACCCTTTCTTCCGAACGTCTTACCAAAATGGAATTCTCCAGAAGATTCGCAAGCATAGGACATATGAGTTTATCTAGAATCCAATATATATTCTTTTGTTAATATTGGAGTACTCCAACTTCTGTTATCTTCTAGTGAAATGAATTGAGAACTCTCACCTCCAGTGGTCATGGGATCTGTTTGGGAAACAAATGTCCCAACTTGACTCTTAATTTCTTTATTAAACTTGGAATTCAGGGATGGTTCTACATGTGCATTCTTTTTAACCAGAGTCACATATAAAGGGATTTTTGAAAGGAATGTGTTCTAAAAGTTTTACTTTTATATGTCAATTATTATGAATTGGATGTGCAAACATTTTGTTCCTTGATTATAGTATTCGTCTTTTGGAAGTGTTAAGGAAGATGCGCTTGATCTTTAACCGTAGAGCTTTAAAAGATAATGGTTTACATAAATCAAAAGTTATTCACAATCATGGTAATTAACATCGAACATTAATCACCGAGATAAGATTGTCGTGTTGGTCATCGATTGTTGTAGCTCTACAAATAATTGACGACACGAGTATGTAAAAGAGGAAAAGATTACTATTATATATTGAATAGACCTAACAAGTGAAACATTATGGAATTGTGTTTCGTGTCATTAATGTTTTACTGTGTCTTGGATCCTAAGATATGAGACTTATATCTTTTCACTCAAGAAGTGCTTAATTTGATTCTTATCAAAAGCTATCAATGAGTATAGTGATAAAGACAATAGTTGGTTGAACATGACTTGTTCCGGAAAAGAAAGCTAGTCAAACGATTATCATTGCCCCTCTTAATTGAGTGATGATATTAGTGGGCCCCTTGATAAAGCAAAATTATAATATGCACAATGTAACTTGAGTTAAGTTACATAGTTATAATTAGCTTAGAGATATCAAGAAATGAATATAATACAAAGATGGCACATTTCTACTTTGTATATATTCTTAATATCATGTGGCAAGGGACGGACACAAGTGGTGCACTTACATCACTAAATGGATTGTGTTTTGGTTCGGATGGAACAAAGACATCTATGATAATTGGGTAACTATAATGTGTAGCTAGATACCGCTTATAGTTTGAGATATTAAGTGTTTAATATCGCTACCAATTTGGCTTAGATCCTCCTATAGGTCACACCACAAAACTGGGAAACAAGAGGCCTGATTTTAAGTTCACATGATGTGTCGGGTTTCATGTGAAAAATGGGACACATGTGGTGAATGAATAAAATCAATATGTCCTGAGAATTGACATAATTAGAATCATAATAAATTCATATGAGGTGTATATATTATGGGGTGTAATAATTTAATATTACATACGATAATATATTACATAAGATGTGAATTTGCTAAAAACCCCAAAAGATCAAATTTTGTTGGAAATAAATCCAAAATTTGACAAAGGCAAAATCAGGTTCAAACACGGTGAACCGTTCAGGGTTCGGTCGACCGGGGTATCTTCGGATCGGTTAACCGAATGGGGAACTGGTAATCACAATTGGTTGACCAAAATTGTCTGGAGTGCCTGGACAATCTAGCTCAGTTAACCGAGCGTGAACGGTCAACCGAGAAAAAGTATTTTTGGTAGACCGAAGGTGACACGGTCATCCGTAGACTATGTCCCAGGAGAAATTCTGGTAGGTCAACGGTAGACCGAGTAAAAGACGTAGTTCGTCCGAATTTTTCCAGAGAATTTTTCTCATGCAGATTCGGTCGACCGTCTAGCTCACGATGCACCGAACACATGTTAAAACCGAATGGTTCGGTTACCGAGAAAAATTCTCGGTCAACCGAACAATGCGATTTCTGCCTAAATTATTAAGAGATTAATTAGATCATGGGTGGATTAATTCCAAATTTAATTAAAACGTTTTTTAGGATGCTTATATGGAAATTTGAGAATAATTTTAGGAGAGAATAAGCAAGAGATCATGGCTAAAGAATAGTTATTGGTAAGGATGTTTTGGGAGCCTATAAAAGGGCACCTCCTCCTACTTGTTTAATACTAATGCAAAAATTATTTCTCTCATTAATCTCTCATCTAATCACCATGAAATTCTCTTAGTAATTTTGAGTTTAGGAGATAGAAATCTCAGGAGCTCAAAGAGGGGTTATTATCTAGATTCTAAGCCTTATTAGAGATTGATTGACTAGCTCCTTTCTCTCTAATCTTGTTTATAGTTTGGTGAACACTCGGAGGCAAATCCGTGGACGATTCAACGGGCAACGCGACTCTGGATCTTCAAAAAGGTTTTAGAGAACCTTTAGGTATGATTCTACCTTTGTCGTTTATTTTAATAAATGTAGAGTTGCATGATATTAGAATAAACACAAAGTAATGTACATAGAAATTGTTGAAAATATGAAAACGATCTTGTATGTTGTATTAAAAAAATTAAAATATATACATAAATAGGGACACGAAATCCTACAATTTTGTCATGTAATATTTTAGAGAGGAAGAAACGGACGTCAGAATCGTCTGTAATTTCAAAATGTCTAAATGGATACACATGTTTCAAAAGGTCTAATTATAGTTCAATTTTGCCATGTAGTAGTTGCAAGTATGTTACATTTTTTTCTATCGTGATCACTTTACTCTTGTCATCCTTGAAAAACCAATCTCTACCATCCATTTCCTAAATACCATTGTACACAGCCAATACGTTAGCAGTCAAACCTGATACGACAAAAAACAAAAAAGGTCAAAACAGTGGAATCTAGAATAATAATCATAACTCATCGAGTGTCTATCGAACACATATCGAGTTCAATTGAACTATAACCAAGTATAATTACCGAGCATACACATTGACCTGCACTATCTAACGTGTATTGTCGAGTTGATTCGAACTCGGTCGAACTCGAAAACAATTTTAACTATCGAGCAAACTCATCAAGTCTATCTATCGCATATCCTCGAGTACTATCGAGTACCGTCTGACATTGTCGTCAACCATCAGAAATTGTCATTTGTCGAGCTCGATCGAGCATAACTACCCCACAAAAGGCAGATTAAATCAGAACTTGAACAAACCAAGAAAACACACCAAGACATTGACATCAGTTCGAAAATGGAAGGAAATGGAACAAAATAACACACACATCAATTTTTTACAATTTCACTTACTCATTCTTTTTGTTGACCGGTTTCTCTGTCAAGAACACTAAAACAACTTGTTCATTCTGGTGGAGGTCCGCCGCCGGGAGTCCGAAGGGACGATCTCAGCTCGATATTGGTTACTGTGGACTCGATCTGGTCTTCACTGTCAACTTAAAAATCTGAGCTCGATACGCCTGAAAGAGAGAAAGAATGAGAGAGAGATGGAGAGAAGACCCGGAAAGAGGGGAATAGTCCAACGGTTTATGCAGATGTATTTTGGGGGAAGTGGAAACATATGCATATTTCTCAGAAGATGTCAACATGGGAGATTTTTTCTCGTCCTTAGGCTCATTTGAGTATAGAAAATCAAATTTTCATTGTAATAATTTTTTTCACGGGTAATATCTACTTTTTTTATATTGCAGATAGGAAATATGTTATCCTGTCAAAGAATTACGACCTGTATGCCCTCTCACTCTCCTTTTAAATCCCAAGCATGCCATCAATATTGAATTGAAAGCATAAAAAACGACCTTCATATTCATTGTTTCATGATTCCTTTATCACTTTATCAATAACAATCCATCGAACTACATCACTTAGCATACACTCTTTTATTTCTGAATCCTCTGCCCATACTTGATAACTTGACAAGTCACCAAATGGATGCATGCATGCATTCATAATGGACTAGAGTACAAAACCACATCCCTCATCATTTGTAAATTAGATTGGAATTTCACATGGGTGTGTTAGTTGGTTGAGACCACAATCAATTATAGTTTGGACCCACAAAGTTAAAAGTAAAATTCACCTTGTAGAAATTTTCTGATACACATGTTACATTGGAATAATTTAGAAATCTACTATTCGTCGTCAGAAAATTACTTAAATCGACCCAAAAATAACTTTTTTACCCTTAACAAATCAATTAATACTAATTTCGTCATGTGTCTTTAAATAAGGTGTTAGACTCAGTTTTACTCACATTCCTAGTACCAACACCACGAGAATGTCTGACGAAGTACCTGGATCCGGCGAGGTAACGGGGGCGGACTATTTTTCCCGACTCGGGCGTCTGGCTAACACGCCTCCACCTAGGTGGACGCGTCTTAGCCAGACGCCACCACCAATGTGTAGGCGTCTTAGCCAGACGCCCGTTTTTAAAAAAAAATTAATTTTCTGTTAAATTAATTTTTTTCAGGTTCCGTTGAAAGATTTTGGTGGTGATGGAGTAGATTACAATGAGCTTTTTGACAGTAAAGAAATATTACAACAATCGAGGAAGCTTGTAAATGGGCGAAACAAGTTGCAATAGGAGCCGAATTTTTTTGGTTATATCATCATACAAACCAAAAGCAAATAACCGGATGGATTGTTACCTGAGATGTGATCGCAGAAGTGAAATGAGTTCTCGTGATACGAGTATTGCACTACGAAAGAATACAAAAAGAAAAGGTTGCGGTTGTCGGTTTTTGGTAAAAGTGGTGGAGCGACGGGATCATGATGGATGAGTCATTGTTTCTAGTAGCACCTATGGGCAGCACAACCATGCACTTGCAGTTTATTCAGAGGGTCACCGACAGGTCAGCGGACTTAGTGTTGAGGCAAAGCAAATTGTTCGTGATATGATAGAGACACAAGCAAGACCACGTAACATTTTGTTGGCGGTAAAGGAGAAATTCCCGAACGATAATCCCAATCAAAGACACATTTATAACTTCAGAGAGTACATGAGGAGGACGAAATCTGAAGACAAGAATCCCGCGCAGCAGTTTCTCAGGGAGGCAGTGCAGCATAACTTTTTCATTGGATTTTGGCAGATTAAGAAACTAATGTCCTCACTCACGCGTTTTTGGCACATCTGACTTCAGTTCAAATGTTGCGTACATACCCATTCGTAATCTGTATGGATTCGACGTATGAGATGAACAAGTACAAGATGCCTTTGTTTGAGATGGTTGGGGTTACTCCAACAAACATGAATTTCCTTGTCGGATATGCGATTTTGCAGGATGAGACCGAGTCTAGTTACCGGTGGGTGTTGGAGAGGTTGCGAGATATGTTATTGGATATTGTTAGCCCGACTGCAATAATAACTGACCGGGAGATGGGTCTGATGCGACCAGTGGCAGAGGTTTTTCCTGGGAGAAATTTTCAAAATAATCAAAAAAAAATAAAAAATTGGAAAAATATGCACTTCAGAAACTTAATTGGCAAAATATGCACATTGAAAAACGGCACCACAGGTGCCGTTTTTACCCTTAATAAAAACGGCATCAGTGATGCTGTTTTTACTTGGGCAATTTTTTTCTTGGTTTCGAGATGTCGTTTTTATTTAATACATGTTGAACTAGAAACGGGTCGGTCGGGGGTCTCGCTGATCTGGAAATTTTTTGGATCTCCGACCGACCCGTTTCTAGTTCAACATGTATTAAATAAAAACGACATCTCGAAACCAAGAAAAAAAATTGCCCAAGTAAAAACGGCATCACTGATGCCGTTTTTATTAAGGGTAAAAACGGCACCTGTGGTGCCGTTTTTACTTAATGAAAACGGCATCAGTGATGCCATTTTTCAATGTGCATATTTTGCCAATTAAGTTTCTGAAGTGCATATTTTTCCAATTTTTTATTTTTTTTTTGATTATTTTGAAAATTTTTCCTTTTTCCTGAGTCTGCTCATTTACTATGAACCTGACATATCAACAAAGACGTGTACAACTATGCATACCACGTTTTCAGTCTGCAGAGATTTTCAGGCGTGGAAAGTGGATGAAAGTCATGCTTTTTGATTCACAGACGGATTATGATAGACCAGTCTGTAATCTGAAAGATTCTTTCAAGACTTGGTCAGTGCTCACTGAGTATATGGAAGACACATGGTTGGTGCATAAAGAAAAGTTTGTGTTGAATTGGACGAATAAAGTTCTTCACTTCGGTAACACTACGAACTGCAGGGTGGAAAGTGCACATTCGGCACTGAAAGAGTGGATCACTACATCGACTGCCGCTCTCGACACTCTTTTCGACCGCGTGAACTCGGCTATTGAAATGCAGCTGACGAATATTCGGAGCTTTCTTAAAGATTCGAGATGTCGAATTGTGACAAACTACATTGGTCATTTGTTTCAGTATATAAATGGGTGAGTTTCGCATCACTGCTTGTCGTTATTGAATCAGGAGTTGAAGAGAATGCAGGACTTAAGTGATGAAGTTGAATATTGTTGCGGGTGTGCTTTTCTGACATCACATGTGATTCCTTGTGCTTGTACCATGTACGAGTGTTTTGCGTCAGGTAATGGAATTTATTTAGAGCAGATTCAGCCATTCTGGAAAACACTTGTCATTAGAGAAGGAGTCTAGATGTCAGAGTTTATGGATCAGTCAGCACAAGACGTCGAGCATTTTCGGAAGCTCGTTGATGAGATTTCGGAGAGTAACCCTGCAGTAATTCGTAGTGCCTCTCATATTTTATACAAACAGTTACACCCCAATCAATCGAACTATGGAGAACCCGCAGAAAATACTAAGGTACGAGGTCGACCTAGGGGAAAGTCGACACGTCAGGACCCGAGTGCCTTCGAGTATGCTGAGCGAGGTCGTGGTCGGTCTGGCAGTAGTCGGAGCAGGGGTCGTGATCGGTCTTCCAATTCGTCTCGATCGTCCGTGAACACGGGCACAAGATCTTCTGGTATGACGATATCTTTGTTGTTATTTAATATATATCAGTAATCTAGATGAGGTTGAATATATTATCTCCTAATTTTGTTGTTTTAATGAATTGTTATTTATCTATCTTACAGTGTCCGGACGGATTGACGTGGACAACTTCCCAAATGTTGATATACTGCCAGGAATCATTTTACCATTTCTGGAAATTGGAATGACGTACGTGCTGATGGCAACTGTGGATTTCGATGTGTTGCCAATGTCTTCCATGGTGGTCAAGACAACTGGTCGTACGCCCGTCGTGCGATTTCTAATGAGATAGGTGCACATCCTATTTATGAGAGTGTCTATTTCGGCAATGTGGTAGAGGCTCGTCAACGAATTGATTGGGGCGGGGGAGCTTGTGGCGAGAATCATTATATGGATGTTTGGGCCGACTTGTTTCCTATTGCTAATTTTTACAAGTGTGCGATCATGTATTTCGCAATAGAAACGGATGGTTCGTTATTCTCGTGTCTTACTGTGCTACCTTGGGAGAGTCCGTCTGTCATGACGAGGCCTGTCAGAGAGTTGGTCGTTGCTCATTTAGAGAGTTACAAGCATTTTATTCGTTTGGAATTAGGTGAAAATTTCCCAGTACATCCTATAGCGACCTTATGGTATCAAATGCGAGATGAGAGTGTTGTTGGATGGGAGGACCAGTACGAAAGTAGGATAGAGTATTGGAACCGGTTACGTAGTACATTTTGATTGTAATTTGTAATGCATTTGTAATGTATAATATATCGTGTATTTGTACTTATATCGTGTTGTTCTTTTACCATATTTTAAATTTAAGTATTATTTGATATCTAAAGAAATAAAAGATATTTTGTGACAAATAAATTTTAAAAATACGATAGTCAAAGAAATACGTAGAAGATATGTTCGTAAGAAATAAATAATAATAGTACACAAATAAGCATAAGCAAGTACCAACAAATGTAGTAACAGTGCAAAATATAACAAAACGATAGTAAAAGCAAGTCAACTACAACTCATCATCTGAATCATGGTCCGAAATGCCCAACTGGTTGTTCCAATCCTCGATGAAGCGATCCCAATCTGTACATGCAAGTCTCGTATCCTCGGTCGGCATTTTGTCTCTCTATCGCAAGAACGGCTGCGTACACCGTATCACCCTACTCATCCACTGTATGTAAAATAAAAATTAGCGTACATTAACAACAATAACAAAATATACATTACAATTACAAATATAATTAGATAAACTTACCGCATCGGCACATGTCCTATCCAGTGGTCTCTCCGGTCTCGGAATGATACCGCGTACGATAAGTGGATGTGAGCACCTACCGAACCACTGCAAATAATATGCATCACAAGTGGAGGGGTCGCGGCTACAACTCAGATCGTCCAGGTGAAGTCGCCCTACTCTCGGAAATGTCCTCCAAACCAATTCCGCGAACGAAGCGCTATGCCTGACGCCGTACGTCGTCGCAGTCGCCGACCGTACTGCATGCTCGGGCGTCGGGATGTCAACCGGGATCACCTAAACGTAACCTAACTGACGTAACACGCGATCAGGTAAATAAGGCTTTGTGATATCCCTATAACGAAAAACGCCCATAAATGTAGTCCTCAGCACAGCTATAGCAGGCTCGGGACCATACAACAACCACTCCACCTAAACGTTTATACGTTAATAATAATAAAGTTAAAATTTAAATAAACGTGAATGATATATACATTATATACCTGCGATGCAGTCATCTGATCTAGCCGTCTACGAATAGAAAGAAGTCGACCCTCACTCTTATCCTCGGCCCGGACAGCCCACATACGCGAACGAGGATGACCACGCTCAATAATCTTCCGCTCCTGATGTGGGCGGAAAGCAGGAAAATACTCATAAATCCAAGCATGCAGCAGTGTGAGACAACCTGTAATCCCAGAACAATCAGCACGACTCGATATACCCAGCTGGCGATACAGATATGCCAACGTCGCGGACCCCCACGAGTACTGACCAATGGTATCTGGCTCCCTCGCCTCCAGTAGGTCGCGTGGTCTAACTCTGGAACCGCTCTTGTCGAAAAACAAGACGCAGCCTAGCAGTAAGAAGAGGTAAGCAGTCATCTGCGTATCCTCAGTCTGTGGTGGTTTCCCCCGTCTGCAACACTCGTCCACAGCATCGATGTTAACACTACAACCACTCAAAAATGAGCTATCTCGTCCAAGACCCTCCAGGCTGACACCCAACAACTCAGATACATATAACTTCAGCTCAGATGTCGGCGCCTGCGCACTGACCATAAGACCTCAATAGGATTGTGTAGAATCTGAAAGACGCCATGCAACATGATCGTCTTCTCTCCGAACGGCAAGTGGAAAGTGTTGGTGTCAGGCTACCACCACTCCACGACACCCAAAATCAATAACATGTCGATACAGGAAAACATGTTGTACGGCAAGTGACCCAATCCACTGTCACTGACGGTCGTCGTCATATCATCAGTCATCACCGAAGGCCATGCCTGCAATGTCGTACAGGCTCTGTGCCGATTATGCCACTTCAATACCTTCCGATCCTCGCCATGCCAGATGCGTCTGGCGATGTGGCTTCCGAAACTATGAATGACACTGTCATCTAGAGGACCACCGGGCATATTATCCGTGACGATCCAAGAGTCGACCTCACCCCTATTTTTCTTCTGAGCTCGGGCGTCTGCAGTGTACGAACTCGAATCACCGGTCACAAACCGGCCACCTCGATCCTTCCTAATGACCCACTCAGCCGAAGGACCACAATGTCGCCCCCGTCCTCGACCGGACTGATGTATCGCCTCCTCCTGTGGCCCCAAGTCATACCGGCCCCCATCGTCACTCTCATCGTGACTCCTCAACTCATCTGAATCATCCTTGTCGTCGAAAGAATCCTCAGCTGTCTGACGACGACGTAACAGACCTCTCTCTCTCCTAACTGAAGCAGAAATACTACGTGTACGTGGATGACGAGGACTTGACTCGTCTCCTACACTACGTACCGCGCGTAAGGGAATTGATTTCCCTTTTCCTCCACGGTAACCCGATGACTATTAATTCAATTTTAAAAATAAAATTTTATTAATGGATTTACTAAAATAATTAAACTAATTATTAACTTAATAATCGATTTATTTAGCAATTATCACAATTAATCAAAAATCCTTTACTAAAATCGTACACAACTAATTATTAACATAATAATCAATTTATTTAGTGATTATCACAACTTTTAATCAATAATTCATTACTAAAATAATTAAACTAATTATTAACTTAATAAGCGATTTATTTATTAATTATCACAATTTATAATCAATAAAGGATTTCCTAAACTAATTTAATTCATTATTAACATAATATTCAATCTATTTTAAATTTATCAAAATTTATAATCAATTTAAAAAAAATTAAAAAATCCCTAGGCGTCTGCGGGAGACGCCTGCCCTACGTGGGAGGCGTCTCCCGAAGACGCCTATGCCAATGGTTGGGTGTCTCCCGCGAACGCCCCAGCCAATTTTATTATTTTTAAAAATTTAATTAAAATAAATATGACAATTTACCAGATGTGAGTAGTCCGGAGCGTCTGCTGGTTCTTTTCCTAGCCTCCTAGACATTATATCCGGTGAATAGAAGAGTTATATGAAGAGAAAATTGTGTTAAAAGAGTGAAATGAAGAGTTATATAAATAGAAATGGTAGATGGGCAAAATGGTAATCTGTTGGGGCGATTTAAGTAGTTTTACAGCGACGAATAACAGTTCAGATAATTTAAGGGGCTTCTTTACCGATGAGGTCCAAAAAGAATGCCAAACTTGTGTGTGTGGTTGTCGGAAAAGTAAGAGGTGGAAGCGTTTCGCAATTGATTTACCTAAGAATAACTTTTCATTTTAAATTTATTGCAATTACTTTATTTTTTCCTTTTTTGTTTTTCTTTTCATAATTTCAGCACAATCTAAATCTATATAAATTTGCAGAATTAATTGAGAATTAGATAATAAAAAAATGGAATGTATCTAGGGTTTTGAGTTTCAACGGATCGGATCTGCCAACATCCGTATTCAAATTCGGAATTTTGTTTGACATCCGTATTCAATCAGATTTTTTTAATTATATCTGAATCAATATATGGCGGATCCGAATCGAATACATATATTATCCGTATCCAGACAATAACATCAAGAATCGAAAATCCGATCTGAATTCCTGATTTAAGGTAATAATAATCAAAATCGTAATTTTATTTTAATTCCATAATTAGAAAGTTGCTCTGAAACTTTTTCCATGAAGTAGGGACCCTTGTTTGATTAAGAATGGATTGGAATTCAAATGTATACATTTCTAGATGTAATTTTCGTAAAACAAATTGGATAATATTTGTCACGAGTTTGTATTTTACACTTAATTTCATGAGTGAGAATAACATAAATAATGGCAACTGAAAAGTGTGATGTTTAAATGAAATAATAATAATGACAATAATAACAACAACAACAACAAGAGTGACTTGTGTGTGAGGTGACTCAGTTGAATTTCAAGAATCGCTATTTTTGCTCGCTTGATGCTTCAAGTTCTGCTCTCTTAAGGTTTCCTGCGCAATCCATAAAATAGTTCTGAACAAGATGTGAACTTAGATTGAGACTTTATTTGTGGATTTCGATAAGAAGCCAAAATTATTGCCCACCACTAAATTTAGATCTATCAAAGATAGCCAAAACGAATGAATAAAATGGCACTTAAAGAACATGTAATCTGAAATCTAAATTTCAGTGTAGCTAGGGGTGCACATGGGTTGGGTTCAACCCGAAACCCAACCCGAACTCGACTGGTCGGGTCGGGTTGGGTCGGGTTGGGGAGGGGTTCGGGTCGGGTCGGGTTGGGAAAATCAAAAACCCGAATGTTCGGGTCGGGTTCGGGTTGAGGGGGTCGGGTTGACACAACCCAACCCGAACCCGATTTTTAATTTTTTAATTTTTTTTATTTTTTCCCAAATAAACCGGTCGACCGAACATCACTTGGTCGACCGAACATCACTCGGTCGACCGTTTCCAACCCGAAAATTTCGGGTGTTCAAGCCACCGGTCGACCGTTTAAGCACCGGTCGACCGAACCCGACCAAGTTTGGGAGAAAATTTCCGATTTCGGGTTCAACCCGATCCAACCCGACCCAACCCGAAAATTTTGGGTCGGATTGGGTTGAACCTAAACCGGTTCGGGTTCGGGTTGGGTTGGGTTTTTTCCCAACCCGAAAATTTCGGGTTGGGTCGGGTTAAGGCCCAAATCCGACCCAACCCGACCCATGTGCACCCCTAAGTGTAGCGCATTGGGCAACAAGGAGTTAGAATCCCTTTTCGGTTTAAAATATCTTTTATAAGCATTTGGTTTTAAGCAAATAGCCAGAAGAAATTTTTATCTTCAAGGACAAGGGTTGTGCCAAGTGAGTTTATAGAATGGATCGCTAACCTCTCTATTTGTTAGAAACAGAAAATCTCATTTTTACTTAGAGTCCAAGATATCTTAGACTCTTAAGTATCATTTCCTCTTTGCAAATTCAAAATGTCAAGTGAGTCCAAAATGCACTTTTCTCTTCTTTACATCAACTTCTCACTAAAACTTAACATTTTTATCACGAAAATATCAATCATTTTATCTTATTCACCGCATAAATTTTTCTCAAAGCACGGACCATTAAAAATGTGCAACGTGCCCCAGTAATCCATCTTCATTACCAGCTTTTTGAACGGACAGATGTGCCCCTTTGTGGTCGGGCAAATAAAACATGTCATGAATTTGAAACGTAAGTGTCAAGTTTATTATACCTTTTAGGCCGTCATTTTCTTTGCACCGTAACGGTGACCTTCAATAGAGAATACATCTATCAATGAATTGAGTTTGACGACGTGACAATATTTGAGTTATATTAAATGAGGTGATTACATTCCAATGTAATTGGATTACGATATTTTACGATGTAATCCAATTACCTTGAAATTTATGTAATTGTGATTACAACGCTTAATTTCCGAATCAAACAATGGGATGTAATCTAGCATGTAATTTGATTATACTACACCATTGATTACAATGAACCAAGCATGTAATCTAGCACTAAAGCATGCTTGGTTCGTTGTGATTAATGGTGTAATGTAATCTTATTACACCCTTGATTTCATTTCCTTACTTGGTTAAAAAAAGGTTGTAATCGTTATGTAATCCAAATACATCCATTTCAATGTAATTGTATTACACCCTTAGGTATCGTAATTCAATGTATTGCAATGTAATCAAGTTATTTCACATAACTCAAATATTATTACAGAGTCAAAACTCAATCTGGATGATGTCGGGAGTATGCATGAACTCCGATAACCTTTCTAAGCATTTATCAAATTTATTAACTTACATATTTACCTTCTGAATCATATTGGAATTCCCATGACGAATTCAAGCGTTACGAAATAATGTAATTTGATAACATGAAATCCAATATATGAAATGTAATCTAATTACATGGAATTTGATAACATGAAATTCAATATATAGAATGTAATCTAATTACGTAGAACTTGATTCCATGCAATCCATATATGACGACCCAAGTAAACTTGATATAATGTTGGCATCTGTTTAGCTAGCATCCTCCACCACTCCCCCACCGCAACAACTCTTGCAGTGGCCGTGATCCCCACCACATGAGCTCCCATTGAGGGTATCTTCACCCGTGATTTGATAATTCCAAGACATCAAATGGTCAAGTTGACGTTGCCTTTATGATTATGTGCCATCCTAACTTTTGTGTATCTTTTGTCTTATCGGACATTGCTTTTCTAGTTATATTTGCATGTTATTTTTTATATTTCATAGTTAAGCGTGTTACTAATACTGCAATCCTTATAAACAAGAATTAAATTAACCGTGTTACTAATACTGCAATCCTATATAAACAAGAATTAAATTAAGTGTGTTACTAGTACTGCAATCCTATATAAACAAGAATTAATTTCAAAATAAAGAATGCTTCTCAAACACTCAAAACCCTTTAACAGAAGGAACACGAATAAAACGGTTTAATCTAGAAGTGGGTCATATATATTAAACAACAAAGTTCCGGACATGATATTTTAACACATATTATGACCCCTAATCTCATAATTCAACAACACCACCAATAATCCCATCCCAGGTCACGTTTGACATGATTGCTCCCTAAAATATTTGGTAGTAAAGATCAAGCAGCTTCAACACCTAAGTGATGAAAATCATAGTTGGATTGGATCTATGTAAGTAGTGGTGGTGGCACTTGTGTGATTCCTATAATTTGGGCATGGAAGTGATTCCTGTGGAAGCTTTGTTTGGCTCTATAAAAGGGGAGAGACGTTTGGAAAAGCAAAAAAGCTAATCGGAAAGTGACAGGTGACGTAGAAAAAGAAATGCACCATTCACAATGAAGAGAGGCCTCTCTCTGGTTCTTGGATGCGGTCACCTCCCTATTGGTGATGAGGTCTTGTTTTTCCCTGTTGCCCGATCACGACCCCTAACAACCGGTCGACCACCAGGTCGTCACCGGGACGCGTTAAGTGGTGTGTTCCGGTTGGGTTTTTTTTTCGAAATTAGTTTTAATTTTTTTGATTTTGTTTTCAAAATATATTTTTTAGTTGTTTTTATTTTTATTTTAATTTTTTTCAGGATTGACTTCCAAATGACGTGGAGAAAATAGATGAGTTGTGGTAGGTTGTGGTTAAGATGTGAATATTGTCAGAAAAAGAAGAAAATGAGTTGATGATGGAGAAAACTGATGTAGATGGAAAAAAAGAAAAAAAATTCAAAATAATTTTTTTTTAAAAAAAATTTACCAAAAAAAATCTCCACTAAAAGTAATTTCCAAACTAGACCCGCTGCCACCACGTGGTGACATGTGCGCGTCGGCAAGTTTTGTTTTTTTGTGCATAGAGAACTCGGCATCACCAGTGCCGAGTTCATCTTCTGAGAACTCGGCACTGGTGATGTCGAGTTCTACTTTGGTAGAACTCGGCATGGGTGATACCGAGTTCAACTTTGGTATAACTCGGCATGGGTGATGCCGAGTTTAACTTTGGTTTTTTATTGGCCAACGCTTCGACATTTTTTCTTAGGTGATTCAAATAGAACTCGACACTCTAAGTGTCGAGTTCTATTTAAGAAACTGTTCTCCTGGCGATCAGATCGTGTATGAGATTGATTGTCAGGAGAACAGTTACTTAAATAGAACTCGGCACTTAGAGTGCCGAGTTCTAAAGGAAGAACTTGGCATTACTAACGCCGAGTACGCCGATTTCACCTAAGAAAAAGTGAGTTTGCAAATTTGCGGTCCTAAAAAATACATTACATTCATTCGTCTTACAATTAATCAACTCTTAAAAGGATTTAAGTCTTCGTACATTTATTCAAGTCATAACAAAATACATTACAAATACATTACAAGTCTTACAATACATCAACTCTTACATTCATTTGTCTCACATACAAAATATTTTGCTATATAGGTTCCTTGCATCGCTTTCGGTTATGCCCTATACCGCCGCATCTCCCACACCTTACCTTTCTTCCAGAGTGTTCGTCCATCTCGTTTCGGATTCGCGTTGATTTAGGCCGACCGGGAGGTCTTTTGGTTTGGGGAGGCTTCATTGTGATGTTGCCTCGATCTGGCCAATACCTCACATCAGGAATTGGGACAAATATCGGTTTGTACGCCTCCCTGTACATTTGAACCTCATAATACGGGGACACCAGATTGAAGTGTTGACATTTGCATGTCTGCCACTGTAAACTGCTAGTACATGTGAACATGGGACGTGCATTGCAATTATGTATCCACAAGTGCAAGTAATAACTCCTTCTTCAAATTTCACGAGGTATTTTTTCTGGTCATTGGCTTCAACCTGATACATCAGTTGGTGGTATCGAGTTACTGTATGTGTTCTGGCCAGATTACTGTTTGCCGTCACCACGGTGTGGACTGTCGGTACATATGTTTCATTCCATGACTCGGCGACGTCTCTTCTTTTAACAAAGAATTTGTTCAAGCGGAGAAATGTCATCAAAATCATGGTTGTAATTGGCATACCGCGTGCCCCTCGTAAGACATTGTTGAAGCTTTCTGACATGTTTGTTGTCATACATCCGAAACGCCGACCCCCGTCGTGACAACAAGTCCATCTTTCCAAAGGACCTTGATGTTGAATCCACTCATATATCGGTTTATGTTCCTCTGCAATAGCCTTCATTAACTCTTCAAATTTCATAAATGAATGAGTTTTACCCGCTTCGTAAAACTTGATTTGTCCCAACCTTTCCTTACAATTTCGATGTTTAGCAAGATTTGCTTTCATGTGTCGAAGATAGAATCGATGTACATGACCCTCCGAAGGTGGAAATGCGGCTCGCACACAAGCATTTATTCCCGAAAATCTGTCGGAGATAATACACAAATCGGGTCGCCTTGTAACTCTACTTGCCAGCAAATGAAGGAACCACGTCCACGACTCTGTATTCTCGCTCTCTACAACAGCAAATGTCAAAGGAAAAATTCCGTTGTTTGCATCCGTGCCCACAGCAATTAGCAATAAACCTCTATATTTGCTATAGAGGTGCGTTCCATCCACACTGACAACGGGTCTACAATAATGAAACCCACTAATTGAAGGCCCGAACGCCCAAAACACACGCTTAAACATCTCCTCGTCTGAATTTACCTGGACAGACTCTATTTCGACAACAGATCCTTCATTGTTCTGACAGAGAACTGTGACGAACATTCGCAAATCTTTAAAACTGTCTTCTTCGGCACCATATATTCGGTTCAACGCTTTTTGCCTAGCATGTCATGCTTTAGCGTAACCAATTTCAAGTGAGTATTTGGTCTTCACCCTTTCCATTATTTCAGCAGGAGTAATTGTGAACTTAGTTCTAACAGATGACATTATCAAGTCGCATACAAAATTAGCACTGCATTGTTTGTTGTCGTTTAGCAATATCGGATTGGAACAAGTGTGCTCGGCGTCGTATGTTTTAACTTGAAAATATCTACAGCCTTTTGGAACAGACGCATGTAGACGTCAATTGCAGTTATCTTCATCACGACGAATACAATGAACAGTATACCGTTTCGTTGAAGAAACCACAACTGAATACTGAATAATTTTTTTAATGTGCCACGATTGCAGAGCATGAACCAAATCATCTTTCGTTGGGAAAATTCGTTTATCCCAGAAAGAACGACCATCTTCCGTATGCCAATCACTCCGTTCCAAATTGTTCGCAGCATCGAAGAATGAATTGTTCCAATTACCAAATTCTCTATCCAGTTGTCGTCCTCGAAGATATCGGGAAGTTCATTAAAAGTTGGAACCATGTCGTTGTTAGCAACTGCATCATCAACAACGTCGTCGTTAGTAACGCCGAGTTTTTCCTTTAGAACTCGGCACTCTCAGTGCCGAATTCTATTTAAGTAACTGTTCTCCTGGCGCGTCAATCGTCTCATGCACGATCTGAGCGCCAGGAGAACAGTTTCTTATATAGAACTCGGCACTCTCAGTGCCGAGTTCTATTTGAATCACATCAGTAAAAATTGTCAAGTGTTGGCCAATAAAAAACCAAGTTGAACTCGGCATCACCAGTGCCGAGTTCTATGAAGTGTCACCTCCTGAGTAAAAATTTCAAGTGTTGGCCAATAAAAAACCAAAGTAGAACTCGACATCACCAGTGCCGAGTTCTCAGAAGATGAACTCGGCACTGGTGATGCCGAGTTCTCTATGCACAAAAAAACAAAACCCGCCGCCGCCACGTGTCACCACGTGGTGGCAGCGGGTCTAGTTTGGAAATTACTTTTAGTGGAGGTTTATTTTG
Source organism: Triglochin maritima (assembly GCA_963682175.1). Taxonomy (NCBI): domain Eukaryota; kingdom Viridiplantae; phylum Streptophyta; class Magnoliopsida; order Alismatales; family Juncaginaceae; genus Triglochin; species Triglochin maritima. The sequence goes on from OY821774.1 coordinate 41,605,059, forward strand.
GTAATTTTTTTTAAAAAAAAATTATTTTGAAAAATTTTCCAAAAAAAAAATTGATGTGGAAAAAAAAAAGAAATAAAAAGTTCATAACCAATTTGACTCTGGTCATGATCACAGATGGTCTAAGATTGCGATTCTACGCGAGAGAAAAGACTCTCAGATTAATTTTGATTTTGCCGAGACATACTTATGAAATTCAAATCGATGTCACCATCCTATATGATTATTCCCCGTTTGCCTTCACAAGTGAACCCCACTCTAGGGTAGCGTTGAAACTAGAGGGAATACATACATAGGCATGTAGAAAATCTCAGTATATTTATATTCATTTTATATTTACACAAGAACTACTAACATGGAGACATACTTTTCTGATTTTATAATATCTAGATTTGAGATAAATGGATATGAGTAAAAATCAGATATGAACACAAGTTAGATATTATATGTTACATTGTAAATTTATGACAAAAAATATCATGTTAATTAAGAAATCGCACGTACCCTTAGCACCATAAATAATATATTTAGAAATGGATTATACGTTTAGAAATAACGTCTTTGGTTGGTCGGAAATTAATTGGAACACTTTCACCTCTACCTAGGAACAATGGTTACAATTGTTAGGGTGTTATTGAACCGTAGAAATTAAAAAAGAAGTCTAGAAGTTCCGTTATAGAATTATACTTCTTAGATGTTTAGTTCCCGAATATTTAGTTCCTAGTGGTTAGAACGAAGGACCATCATTCACTTGTGGTACCGAAGAAGTTGCTGTATTCCACGACTTCTTATTTTAGAGTTTAATTTTCCAAGATACTAACTCAATTTGGAAGTAAATACTTCATTTTCTGAAAGTTCTAGAGTAACAATCACACACTTAAAGAAAAATAGAGGACTTAGACTAGTTTTGTAAAAAATGGGCACTTCTTTTAAATAGCAATTTTTGGAAGTCATGGACTTAGATCTCACAGAATAATTACATTTACGTGCAAACCAATCACAATAAAATTATCTCAATGCTTATTTTTGTGCTTCATTGAGGTTTTTCAAACAAATCACCCGCTAACTACAAAAGTTTTTTTCATTAGCAACACTAGTTAGGTTTCAGCGCTTGCCTAAACCTTGGAACCGGGCCGTGCCAGATCCTGGGTGGTCGGGTCGGGTCAGTTTTTGATTTTTCGGGTGTTTTTTTAAAATTTGAAGTATACAACCACAATCGAATTAATAAAAAAGAAACACAATTCCCCCCATAAAGTAACCAATTTATTTATTAGTAATAGAGAAACAATATATTGCTTACAAATAAAAGAAACCTGAAGGCTATACCGAATGAGTAATGGAAAAAATCTAAGGGTATTAGGAAAAAAATACTCATTTAACAGAATGGTTTAGCTAATTTGTCTTCAATATTCGTCGTCATTGCTGTCGTGAATATTCATGTTTTGCATTTTGTCCGCAACGTCGATCCAATCCTTCAGGCATACGTTCATCTCGATTGATTTGTCGGACAAGTTTTGCCTCTTGTCAGACAATACACGTTTACCTGCACTAAAACAACATCTGACGCAACAGTTGACACCAGAGGACATAATAAGTCTCGCGCCGTCAAAAAGACTAGTAGAAACTTACCTGAATTTTTTCTCCACAAGCCTAAAACGTCATTTTTTAACTCAGCCGTACTTAAATAAAGTTCAATGTTTAAATATACAGTTAATTCATTTTGGGTGTCGGTTTGCATTAATTTTGTTTTCTTTTGACTTAACCAATTCCATTGGGAGTCGTCATCATCTGGATCCGCTGCAGTTGGAGGTGGTTGTGATGGTGAACTAGCAACATTTGAACATACTTGATTTACATTATATAGTTTTTCATATTCTTCAAAATATTTGATTAACAAAGCCTACACCTATCTACATGATTTTGGAAAATTTCATAATTCATATTTTCAAAAAATTATTCTAAGAAACTTGTAAACCAGAAATCTTAAATATATGATCCATAATAAAAGTTAAACAAAAACTAAATGAAAGAGGATTCCAATATTTATTAAACTTAGCATTCATTACATATAAAATTTCAACAAACAAGCATTATGCCTATATTTCGCAAATACTCTAGTAAATTGGAAGTAATCATAAATAAATATGTTAGAGGTTGGGTAATACTGTCCACTTAATTCAGGGGTGAATGTGAAAAAATGGTTTAAAAATCATGCATAATCTTACAATTATCTCAATCTAAATCGGTTAACACGTACTCATTTTGTTTTTCATTGTAAAATGTTGAAATTGCAAGATAATAAGGAAGATAACATTTTAACATTTCACATGTAGAATTCTATATATGAGAGACATTTAATTTAAACTTTTTAGGTTTAATTTCATTATATGCACAAAATCTCTAAAATCTTAATATCTAGATATACTACTATAACCTACATAATCAATTGCAAAGTAAGGTTTAATTATGTTAAGTCCATCTTGTACCACTAAGTTCAAAGTATGACAAACACATGTAATATGAAAAAGTAAACTATCTACATGTTGATGACAATAACTAATAAACATTTGTATTGCAGAACTATTGTTAGTAGCACTATCAAATGCAATTGCACAAATTTTATATTCAAGATTGTTAGCTGCGATGACATCTTTAATGTGATTAAATATAACTTTGGTAGTGTGTGGATGCAGAAAAGGTAAAAACAAAATATTTTTTTATTTAAACACCATGAATCATCTAAAAAACGAGCAGTTATGCAATAGTAAGGATAATTATTTGGTCCGGTCCAAACATCACTAGTTAATGCTACTTTATTGTTCATTGATGAAAAATAAGTAATGTAGAGAAGTTGGGAAATCGACGATCAACAGTTCGTTTGTAGCTTTAGACTTCACGTGTTAGCTCAAACTCGACCCGTCTCCACTAAAATCAAAGCAATTAAAGAAACTAAGAAAGATTAATGGAGATTTGTGGGAAAAGAATGAGAGATGTTGAGTTTTGTGCGAAGAGAATGAGAGTGGTTGATGAGTTTATATAGAGTAGAGGGAGTGCAATTTAGGTATTTAAAAAAAATCTCCAACAACTTTTAGAATATGTTGGAACAGTGTCGTGCCTGCACGACCCGATTTCCACGTCTAAGCTTGCCCACTGCAAACTTTCGACAAAATCTTGCATATGTTTTGAGATTTAAGATCTTTTGGATATATTTCTGCATTCCCTCCACTTAGGACTCCAGCCCTCCACGAGCTGAAGTAAGGCTCTAAATAAAGGTATTAGAAGAAAGAGTTATATTATCAATTATCGTAATAAGTAGAATTTCAAGTGGTGGCTCTCAAATTTAGTCAAAATGATACTAATAAAATTATCTCTCAAGTATACGACACATTTAAGAGTTGATGTGTTTAAATTTCTCGACCAGTGTGAGTTTGTGATGTCCTTATAATGAGATGGATAGTTATACTAATATTGCTGGATCGCTGGTCATATTTGTGCTACAAAAGAGTTCTCAAGTCTAAACAAGTTGCAGTATCATTTGTTAAAAAATGATAAAATATTTTGTTGATACATGAAAGTGTAATTAACAACAACAATATGTTTTAAATAGCGTCAAGCTTGACAATCTAAAGAAGGGCAGTTCATAGAAATCCCCTAAATAAGTAGAAAGATCACCAATGTCTTAAAATATTTTCCAATGCTTTGGTTACACTCTACTCTGAGAGTTTTTTCAATTCGTAATCTCATGTTAAACCATATTTAGAGCTTCACACTCTATTTTTAGAGATCCACTACGTTGTCGAAATAACGAATTGAACATGTCTGAAATATCACGAACTACCAAAGGATATTGATGATATTTTGAATTCCTTAGAAAGGTGTTTACAAAATTATCCATCCTAAAAGCAACTTCAAGATTGTGTTGGCAGATACTTGACAAATATAGAAATGCTATAATCAGGGTAAGAGAATCTCCGGAAATAGATTAATCCAGATATCCACATGACAAATCCTAATCCTATTTATGGAAAGAGAATAGGGTAAGTTAGTAAGTTACTAGAGAGTAATCAAGACTGGAAACACCAAGTTCAGTCTTTTTTAAATGAAGTGTCATCTTTTATGGATGTTGTAAGTGGCTGAACTACTTCAAACTCATTTTTATTATGATTTGTTGTTTAATACATATTAGTTGAGAAACAAACAAGAGAACATAACTTTGAATGTTTTTCTTTCAATAAAGGGGTAACTTTTTTTAAATAAGGATAACTTTGACCAGCGCAAATTAAAATCACCCCATTAAGTGGATACATTGGGAAAAAGTTTTCACATTTGGCATTAAAAGGGCAAATGTTCCTTCTATAAAGGAGGTTAATTATCTTCAACTTTGCCATAATCCCATACAGCTAATGCTAAGTGGACCAGTAAGTGAAACACTTTTGGTGGTTGGAAAACTAGGGTTTAAAACGAAAATCTAGTTTTGTGCTTAGGCCCTTAAGTATACTTGTTTTAGAACTGATTACCTTTGACTTTCTTATTTTATATACCAACTATTTTGTTATTTATGACTTTTGTATCACCTTGTCCTCACGTCGTTGTTCATATTTAATACTACCATTAGTCTACCAAGTTGTCATATAAAATTTAGTCTTCTATGTAAAATAACTGAACGATTAAGAAAGAGAACTTCAATTTGGATTTCTCGAGGAATACAAAAACGTTTAATAAATTTAGTTTGAAGACCACTAAATTATATTTTGCATCTCATAAAGACATTACAGCAAGCTTCTCAAAATGACAATAAATAATGTCAGGGCAATAATTTAGGTATGTTTTCCACAAAACTTTCTATTGCAACTTCTAAGGGTTCAACTTCTATTGCCGTAATTTATGTATGTTCTCCACAATAATTTAGGTGTGCTAACAAATTTGTGATGCACTCCGATGATAAATGTTTCATGTGCGATAACTTATAGACATTTCAGTCGACCACTTAAGAGTAACATCAATCATGCTTATAAAAAAAAGTAACATCAATTATCAATTAGAAGTTTGAGTCTCGACTATGATATTTGCAAATAGGATTTTGCTCTTCCCCTCGTGCTTCTTTTCGTTGGAATTTGTAATTAAAATCATTTCGTTATTACATGTACACCAATACTTTATGGACTACTTGTAATTTCTTTCGACGTTTGTTGTGTTGTTTAAAGTGGGAGTGTCTGTGGTTTGATCGTTTTTTTTTGTAAATGACAATGAAACTTCAACAAGAACTCAATTTTCAGACTTTTTTTAAAGTTCATTGTCTTAACTAATGTCCCAAGTCAATTCATAACTATATTTTCCCACTTCCTCGACCACCAATCACACCCTCACAATAAAAATTAAGTTCCCTGAGTTGTAATGTAGCTTATTGCAAGAGTGGAATCACATCCTTAAGTCCTATGATCGAACCTGTAATGAGCACAAAAATGTACACATTGGATACCCAATGTTGGACCATCCCGAGTTTGGAACCACAACTCACCTCACAAAGCGGGGGCGGGTGCAATGAATTCTGAATTAATAAAAAAAACAACAAAAAGCCAAACCTCAAAAAACAAGTGGGTTCCTGAAAGCACAAAACCTGAAACTCTGGGGCTGGAACCGCAAAACGCCCACCTGACCACAACTTTAACTTTTCCACCCCACTCAACAACCCACTCCCATCAGGTGACCTCACGGGCGGTGACCACACCCGACCCCTGGCAAAAACTCACCTCCCAGGGCGGTGTCCAGACTCACCCAACCCCAAAAAATCCCACCCAAACCTAGAGAGAGAGTAGAGAGAGAGAACCCAACCCAACCCCAGATGCCTTCCGAGAAGAAGCGGGGTCGACCGCGGAAGCACCACCCGCCGCTGCCGTCTCCGGCGATATCCCGCCGGAGCTCCCGCCGTCCCCACTTTCACCACCCCAAGGACTTCTACAACGTCGACGACCTCGTCGAGGACGACTACTACGACCATCCAGCCCTAGAGACCCCCGAACTCGAGGAGGACGAGGAGGACGAGAGGTCCAGGAAGAAGAAGGTTAAGCTTTTGCTGAAGATCAACCATAGGCCGGTCGAGGAGGAGGAAGATGAGGAGGAGGAGGTGGAGGATGGTTACGTCAGCCCTAGTCCTCCGGTGGAGAAAGTTTTTTTTTAATATTTAAAAAAAGTTGGTCACATGGGGTTGACGCTCGGTTTGGGGGTGGTGTGATGTTTTCATCTTTGGCTTTATTCTAAGTTTCTTTGGTTTAGTTTTTTTTTTCTTTTTCTTTTTGGGTTTGTAGTTTAGTGTGTGTGTGTGTGGTGTTTAGTTTGTTTTGGGATAATGTTGGTAGTGTGTTGGTGTTTTTTGTTGTGACTGATTGGTTTCAGGTTTATGGATTGGTCTTAGTTGATTACTGTTTTGGATTGAGTATGTGTGAGTTGAATTGTTTTTTGGTAGGCAAGTGTTTTAAGTTACTTCTAGATTGTTGGTGTTTACTGTGGGTTTTGGTTCGATGTACAATGTTTCATTTTGTTGTTGGATTGTCACTTGTCATTTGTCTTAGCTCGATTAATATATGATTTGGAGCATTGTTGTTTTTGGTGATGTGTTTGTGAGTTACGTTGAGTTGGTTTTCGGCAGGTAATTGTTTATGTTCTAGATTGTGGTGTTTAGTGTGGATTTTGATTTGTGTGTGATGTTTCATTTTGGTTGTTTTGTTTCAGTGTATGATTTGTTTTCTGTTCAATGTGTGATGAGGTTTGTTTTATTGCACGTTGTGTGTGTTGGATTGTATGATTGGTTTCTTTGCAATGCGCTTGTTACATTAAAGATGTTTGGTTTAGTGTGTTTCTTTGATTTTTGTGTTGTGTTGATTAATGATGTTCCTTAGTAAGTTGTGTAATGGAGAGTTTGATTTATTGATGCTTCATGTTATGTTGGTGTGCCACATTGGTGGTCTTGTAGTGCTCAAAACTGTTTGGTTTGGTTGCTCTTTTGTTTGAGCTGACTAGTGGTGTTGGGTTTTTTGGTGTTTACCGGTGTCTAATTTAGTGATTTTTGTGTGTATTGCTGGTATTTGGTTCTGTGTTTTACAACGCTACCTAATTTTGTTTCTGTTCTTATCGTTTGTTATGTTGTTTCAGGATGAGAGCAGACAAGTGGATGGTAGTGGCAGTAGCTGCTCTTATTCAGGTAGTTATCTATTTTTTTTATAAGTTTGGACTTGGGTTTCACCACTTCAATGCATTTTATGCTGGTTGTGTCTTTCAGGGGGAGAAACACCGTTGCCGGATACAAATACTCTCATCATCATTCTGAACAAGATTCAAAAGTGGGTTGGGTCCAATTAATGACTTATCTTGTGTTTGGTTGGTATAATGATTGTTTGAGTGTGGACTTATCTGTCATGGAATTGTACTTGAGTGGTGCAGGAAAGACAAATATGGTGTTTTCGCGGAGCCCGTTGGTTCTGATGAGGTGATTGAAATTTGAAAATTTTGTTATCTTATAATTTTTTCTTGTTTTTGTGTGGATAGGAGATTAAATGTTGGATATTTTGTTGATTGTTAGCTTCCTGATTACCACGAAGTGATCAAGCATCCAATGGACTTCGGCACGATAAGGAAGAAGTTGGCAAGGAATTCCTATACTAACTTGGAGCAGTTTGAGGTTAGTTGCAGTGAAGTTCTTTGTTTTAGACATGTGAATCTGAATGCTATTTGGTTCTTTCACTTCCAATGTTCTCCGTTGTTTTATACTTTGGCAATTTTTAGCCTATGGAAAAAGAAAAGGCAATTTTTTTCCCAAGCAAATCATTGATGAAATCTGTGTTCTCATGGATCCTTTTCTTTTGCATCATTTCCTAAAATTAGCAGCATATGGAGAATGAAAAAAAACATTTAAGATTTCATTAACATTCTTTTCTTCAATTTACTTTTGTTGCAGGATGATGTTTTGCTTGTTTGCAATAATGCTATGCAATACAATGCACCAGAAACAATCTACTTTAAGCAGGTGAGTTTCTTCTCCGCGTCCAGATACCTTTTCTATTTATAGGATCTATATTGACTTAGGATTTTGGTCCGAGCTTCGTGCTTTGACTTGTAATGAATATTTATTTTTTTACATAATTTCAGTAGAATCTAAATGTATATTATATATTTGCCAAATCAATCTGGCAATTAAATGAAAAAAGGATTCTAGATAAACATTGATTAAAATTAAGAACTGTTTAGGTCATAGAAGTCTTCCACCAAGGTGGAGTATCATATACAAACAAAGCATTTTGAAAGTAGGTGGAGTGTAATATACAAACAAAGCATTTTGAAAGTAGCTTGATGGCTTGACTCAAACTTTTGAAAACACAAAGTCTTAGGCTGTTCTTTCTCCATTTCTCATATTCTTTATTCCAAATTCTTTTACACCATTAAATGTTGACATCTCTCTAGCACAGCGTTTCCTTACATCTGCAATACAACCTTTTCAGTCACGAATGCTTTTTAGAGTAGACACTTTTCTCTTTTAAAGTTTGTCTTTTGGAGTTATTTTTTTACCTTGATATGTTTTCCATTGAAAAGGCCCAATCCATGCAAGAACTGGCAAGGAAAAAATTTCAGCGTGTAAGAGCCAAAAGAATATATGCTGAAAATGTTCACAAGTGTCCTTACCAGATGAAACAAGATTCTATTGCTGACAAGCTCATAGAGAAATCCATGTGCTTGGATATGCTTGAATCGGGAAGAAAATCTTTTCAAAGACCCAGAAGCAGTGCTCTGGAAACTACCAGAAAGCCTGAACAAGAAGTGAATCAATCAAAACTAAGGTCTGAACAACGCCGAAGTCAATCAAAGCCTATAATTTACAAGTCAATGGAAAAGCCAATGTACAGTAGTCCACAAGAATTTGGAAGACCAAAATTTTTAAGAGTTGGGAACAATAATCCCGAAGACTGTAGGAAGCCTGAACAACATATAATTTCGCCCAAGAAGCCCGAGAAACCAATAAATCAACCGAAGCCTGTTACTGATAAACCCAGAGAGAGGCTGACATCTAGTAGTATTCAAGAACTGGGAAGAAAACTTCTTAGACCCAAAAGCAAAGGACCTGAAATTGTTCAGAAGCTTGACCAACTGGTAAAACTACCAAACTCTGATGCTGACAAGCAGTTACACAAGTCTGTGTGCAGGAGCCCAAGCGTACAAGTTGGTTCTGATACCTCTTCCGGTGTTATTTTAACTTCCAATGGAAATGCTGACCCTGAAATAAAGAATACGGAACATCCTGGTGAAGACAGGTCGTGTGATATCTTTTCAGCGAGTATACCAGTTCCTCCTGATACCTTGGAAAAAACAGAACCTTCTGGTATGGGCTACATCAATTTTGGCTAGCATTTAGTTCTAGTTAATTGTTTCCGGAAATTAGCTCATCACTTCATGGTCATTCAAGCAGCAACACATAATTTTAAGTGGCTAATGTTTTTGGACATGATGGTTGTTGTGACTTGTGAGACCCATCCATTAGGCAGGTTATTTTTCAGTACCTCATTTTACCTGGAGAAAGTTTGTGTTTGTTGGCTGGTTTTTAGTTGGTAGGTGGTACTTGTTTTGTGGAAACACTTGCACATTATACTAGTTCCAAAGATAACTGAACTCTTTCTCTGCTTTTGATTTTGCAAGTGGTCGGAAACCACAACATTAGAAAATGCAATGCATTAAATATGTAACAGTATAATGACAAATGTTAGGGTCAGATTATATCTTTGTGGTCTTGTAGTTGATTCCACCTTTTTTGGGGGAAAACGCTATAATATTTTAGTGTTTGTGGTTAATAGACAGATTGAGGTTTATGAATCAACTATGTTGCTTTCAGCTTGTACAGGTCTAACGATTTTCATTTTTATTGTTTTCCTCTTATGATCAGAAAAGGAAATGGACATCTCTTCTGCTGCTGGACAAAAAACGATTCCACTGGATGAGAATCGTCGTGAGACTTACAATACATCAAAGGAGCAGCCCTCCTTCCAACCAGATTTACTATTTACAGTTTTCGATGGTGAAAAGCAATTGATTTCTGTATGTAAGAGAGATTACATTTCTGTTATTCTGTGAAATATACGGTAATCATCTGATTATACAATTTATTTTATAGGTTGGGCCTCATGATGAGTCGTCTTATGCGAGGAGTCTGGCACGTTTCTCAGCTACACTTGGGCCAACAGCATGGAAAATAGCGTCGGAAAAAATTGAGAAGGCGTTACCAGCTGGTGTAAAATTTGGTCCTGGATGGGTCGGAGAATATGAGCCACCTTTGATACCAATCTTCTCACTAGAAAACCGCTTCCAGTTCACAAAACATTACATCAAAAACATGCATGATGGAGAATCTAGGAAGTGTCGGGATAGCAATGTGAATTTCAAAGCTAAAGAAGAAATCATCAACAAAAGAAATCAAGTGGCATCTACTGCCAGTTCTCAACCTACTGAGGTGAATAATAGGGTGCCAAACAATATCCAGGATGGATTTCGAAGCAAGGGAACAGAAGCAAAACAAGCTTTGTTTGGATTCCCACTAGGACACCAACCCCAAGTGTCAAATAACATGTTTCAACAAAAAATAGAGCCTTCTGTTAAAAAGTTTGCTAGTGAGAAGGTTCTGACAAATAAAACAGGTCAAACCACAGCATTCAGGAACGGTGCAACAGACATTCCTTCTGCTATGTCTCGGCATTCTACAGAGGTGGTGACCTCTAAATATATGGAGATGGGTTCTATTGATAGGAGCTATACAAAGTCAATACCTAATAGGGAGTTACAGTCACAGATTTCTACGATTAGAAGTAAACATTCTGGCATGGAAGGCGGAGGATTTCCTCAAGCACATGACATTAAGAACTTAAATGATATAGAACAGAGTGCTTCTTTGAATTTCATTTCCTTTGATCAAACTGGCAGGATGGTCAAACCGACCCCTTCTAAAAGCATCAATCAGAAAGTAGATGATCCAGTGGGACTAATAAAAATGCTGTCTGGGAAGGTCCTGAATAATTTAAATCATCCAAATGCATCTTTAAGTCCCTGCGGTAACCAGTTTACACCTGTCATGTCCCCTAGAAAGCACACTGATGTTGCTTTGCCTACATCAACCGAAGCATGGATGCCCGTCGCAACTTCTACAGAACAGAAACAAGCAGAAGTTTCACGTAGCTCGGAACCGCAAGTAGGAGCCTCGGTGACTAATAAACCCACTTGGATGACGTCTAATTCTATTTCCGAATTTCATGGGATTGATAACCGAATACCTGTTTCACAGTTTCTTCCTAGAACTGAAGAAGTAATGTCTCCAAGCTACCATGGCATAGCATTTCCTCAAGGTTTTACTCCTGAATTATCAAGATTTCATGTTCAATCTTCTTGGCAGGGTCATGTCTCGCATACACCAAAGAGGCAAAGCAGAAATATGCTTCCTCCAGACCTAAATATTAGTTTCCAGTCCCCAGGCTCCCCAGTTCAGCAATCTGCTAAAATTCTTGTTGATTCCCAGCAGCCTGATTTGGCTTTGCAGCTCTGAGGTTTTTGTTAGCAGTTTGTTACTTATTCCATTGCTTTGTCGTTACCAAGGGCCAAAGCTAGTATGCAGAACTTCGGATCACATTCATAGCTGACCTATCATAGACCCAGATAGTGAAAGATCCAAGTGTTTATCCTGAGAAATGGAAGAGGTATCAATTTTCTTTTGCTTGTGACTAACTACCACCACCATATATAACTGTTGATGGATGTCCCACTGACCACAGTGAGTCAGTCGTTGCTGGGTGTCCTTGTACAATGCAGGAATTCCATTGAATAGTAGATCCTAGTTATTGCTGTTTCATTCTTTGCTAGAAGTATTAAAAAGTAGTACGGCAGAAGTGTTTATTAGCCATGTGCGCATGTGACAGGGCTGTCTCGTTCAATTCTCGCTTAGGTTTGTTATTTGGGTGCTGTAATATATTGTGGAATGACACAAGCAGCAGAGATCTGGGGAAATTTTGTCGAAAGTTTATTGAAAGGCTCCATCTTCTATTGTTCGTCCAGAGCCATCTGCTCAAAGATGACCCTCATTGACCATGAAGATAAAAGGCTGGTCTGATTTACTTGTTGATGTAAATGATTCAGTGAAGAGAGCTGTTGATGTAATGATTCATGGTTCATTTCACGTCATATGGGCTTATGTGGCATGTAGTGCACGTCCTGAAATTTGGTGGGATTTTCGGTATGTTTTTTACTAGTCTAAACTTGTTTGGGCAGGTTTCGTTATGAGCATGCTATTGGTTGTAGTAGACATGATTAGGTTTGTTGGGTGTCATAGATGTTCATGTGTATTATGTTCTGTTCTTGTTTGGCATCCAATATGATTTTGAAGGGTAAAAGCATTATTATGTTAGTTATATGAAGGTCCTCACCAGAAAAGGAATCTGTGCTTGTCTCCAAGAAAATGGTTTGTTGAACCTCAGGGTTGGCTTTGTGATGTATGCACCAACCATTTCTCATTTATGTCTATGTTTACTCTTGTTTGTCAAGATGTAGACCAACTTGGGTTCTATGTATATCCAGTTGGTGCGCATCAAGTTTAGGCATCCTTTGTACCTAAAATAGTTGGAGAAAATTGTATGTTGAATCTACCAAGTTGGCATAGGTCTAGTTCATGGGTCCCCTATGACAGCCCAATTTGAGTTTTTCCCACATTTAAGCAATTGAAACAATTAACTATTATTATTATTACCCACACACCAGTCTTTCATTTCTAATTTAAAATTTCCTGAGCATATCCAATCTTCTAATTAAAGATGGTAACACACCAGAATATCAATTTGCTTGAAAATTTCTCTCCTTTGTAGGATCGCACTAATTTGAATTTTGAAGGTTCAAAATGATCTTAAACGATAGAAATGTAAGTTAACGACATACATGTAACGATAAAATGTTGCATAGGTTAATTATCGTATTCTAAACATGTAAGTTCCAACCATCAAGTCAAAAACTGTCGTAGTTTATGCAAACCATAGAAAATCTCATGCACAAATGAATGGCACCAGTCTACCCACTAAAATCTTTCACCATACGTGGTGGCGCCCACCCAAAATAGGGTCGTTGGTCCATGCAAACTCGTTTCACCGAGACACCACACAACGGTTTTAAAAAATCTCAACAGATTACCTCTTAGTTGGTTGTTTTTACTATTAATAAAATACTTCTCCACAACAGCCAACAAGAAACAATCTCAAAATCCGAAAAGGAAAAAAATTATAACAAAACACCAAAGCAAGACCCATATACGTAGAGAGAGGGAGAGAGAGCTTGCGTGGGAGTGTGGATATTTTCAGGGATAGTTGCATAAATACCCTTCAAATAAATAAAAATACTTTCGAACACTTTAGCCTTTTACAATTTCACAGAGACACCCTTCAATTTGAATTAGAATTCAAACTTACCATCTTGTCAAACCATATTTTTCATGGATGTGTAAGATAATGATCTAAATTAAGCAACGAATCGAAGCTTCTTATCTTACATATATAAACTTGATCACATATCAAGCCAAAATTTCTATTATCTCAAACTTAACATCAAGTCTTAGAAAAGCTACACAAATAACCCAAAACTATAGCTGAACTCAAACTTACCCAATGTTATCTTATAGGGTATTGGTGATATTTTGAATTATTACATAAGAAGATATTTTTTTCAAAAAAGAAAAAGAAGAAAAGAAATAGTAGGTGTGTGTCCAAAAGAGAAGAGAGAGAGAGAAAGCGCGTGGGGAAGGAGAGAAGAACGGGAGTCCAATGGAGGAGTGAGTGTGTTTGAGTGGAGAGACCAACACCACAACCACACGTAAGAGTCATTGCGAGACAAACCCGCAACCACAACCGATATGGATGCTTAATCCTCTAATATCTTCCCCTTCAGTTACCCTCCACTCCCCATATCCCCCTTCATTCCTCTCTCTCTCTCTCTCTCTCTCTCTCTTCGTAACAACAACAACAACATGTCTTCTTCTATTCCAACTCCAATATTTCTCAATCGTCATATAGTACTACTTTGTGTGTTTGCCTGAAATCTCTCTCACACACACACATAGAGGTATATATATATATATATACACTTAGTATGATGGCGGGCGAGGAGGTGGTGGTGGTGAAGAAGGGCCCGTGGACGGCAGCGGAGGACGCCGTGCTTGTGGAGTACGTGAGGAAACACGGGGAGGGCAACTGGAATGCCGTCCAGAGGAATAGCGGTTTGTCGAGGTGCGGCAAGAGTTGCCGCCTCCGGTGGGCCAACCACCTCCGTCCTAACCTCAAGAAGGGCTCCTTCTCCCCCGAGGAGGAGCGCCTCATCCTCGAGCTCCATGCCAAGCTCGGCAACAAGTGGGCCCGCATGGCCACCCAGGTAAACATTAACGACGTTAATTATCATTTGTAACAAGTAGTTATTAATGTTCTTAAAATCATATATACACGGATTGGTAATATATATGATTCTTGAAAGTAAGTTACTTGCCGTACGTACGTATTTAAGGAGCTTTATTTGTTGTACATGATGATTTTGGTTTGTTGAATGAATATGAATATATAATTTCATAAATAGCCTTTAAATAATTAACTTAGAGTGTCGGCAATCCTTTAATATCGATCGTACGACGTTCGATCCTCTGTCGTGGTGAATTGAAGCTTTTGAAATCAATTTCATATATATATATATATATGTCTAAATTAAGTTGAATTTGTTTTACGTCACGTGAGAATATTATTATATGGTCGATCTACTTTGATGGTGTAATTAATTATATATAATATTTTTGTACGTATAGCTTCCTGGAAGGACAGACAACGAAATCAAGAACTACTGGAACACTAGGATCAAGCGCAGACAACGTGCTGGATTACCATTGTACCCTCCAGACATCCAACGGCAAGCGATTCTTCAAAACCATCATCAATCTCCTCCACTAATGACAATCATTAATCAAACTGAACAACACAAGTCTCAATTATTCTCCAACAACATTAATATTCCGACCGGCCCTCTTCCACTTTTCGATCCTCTTCCCATCAATTTCTCCTCCCCATCAAATATTTCTCCAATGGCGGAACACTCTCTTAAGCGTCCGAGAGACGAATCCCATCTGGGCCGTATTGCTCCAACGGCTATATCGGTTCTTCGATACAATTCTCGTAGCAATGTCATCAACTTTCAACAACAACACTGCCCCTCTTTCTCTATTAAAGTATTGGAGTTCCCTTCAAACCAATTCTCTTCGGCTGAAGACCCGTGGGGCGCCCCAAACAATAATAATAATAATAACAACAACAACAATAATAATAATGGACTCTTGGATGCCCTCTTAGAGGAGACTGTCAACCGTCGAAACCCGCCACCTTCACACCTCCCCGTTATCGACACCTTTCTACCCAAGTCCACAGTCCAACAGGATAGCGATAACAACAATATTGCGGTCGAGGATGAGAATAACGATAACAAAACCAGCTGCAACGCCGATAACGATGATGTTGGCAAAGGTGATCCATTTTATTTTTCTCAATTTAATTGTTGATTCTTCTTTGTTGATCAATTAGTTTCACGTGACTAAACACAAGATGTATGTAACACTTTATAATAAAATTAGATATCAATTATTTTTCACGTAAGTACTTAAATTTTATTGATGTGTGAACCAATCAAATTTTAGATATTCTTTTTTTATATGTTGAATGTCTAAAAAAAATACACAATATTTTTTGGTAGTTGGTGGAAACAATAGTCTTCTACTAATCAACTATAATATTTGTTGGATTTTTTATTATTTAGGTTCTTGCAGATGGGCTCGACCATTTTTAGTAATCATCAAAGCGCGTCTAAGGGTCATTAATTAATTTGGAATCAAAACTATACCTTTTGAGTAATTATTTATTTTTCTTATTTCTAAGATCTCATCTTTCATGTGGATTTTAATTTTTCAAGTTCTTGAATTTTACGCTATAGGACATGCATGTATTTGTAAACTCTTAAACAAGTTTGTTTCTCATTTAATTTATACCTAAAACTTCAAATACTTTACTGAGTTGAATTTGAAAATCTAGATTTCATATATCTTTCGCTTAAATTCGATCATAGATAAGGATACCAGTAACATATATATAAATTCTGAGAAAATAGCATTCGCCAAACTTAAACCTAATCATCTAGCTCTTATATATATTATAAATTTTCTTATAATTACCACCCTAACAACTTAATTAATTTTTTCTGTTCCATTTCCATATAAACCATTCCTAGACCCTAAACCGAAAGGCGAGCCGATGGAAGGAGTAGAGGCGCCCCAGACGGAGGACTTGTCAGCTTTCTTTGATTTCATGCCTCCAGCTGCCCAAACAAACGCCACCACTACCGGAATTACTTGGTGCAAGAACGTCGATAATGGGGAGATATCGAACGGGCAATCGTCGGGGGTCACGGAGGACGATATCGGCCTAGAAATGCAACAATTGGCTTCATCGCTCTCCATGGCGGCCGACGAACATACTTGGAGCCTTGGCTCAGCCCACTGGGACAACATGCCTAGCATTTGCTAGAACACAAGCGTCTGCGTCTGCGTCTTGGGCTCCTTTTATTTTATGTATTATATATATATATATATATATATATATATATATATATATATATATATATATATATATATGTATGTAGGATCATGAGCTCCATCTTGGGCTCTCACTCTACCGTTAAGAAGTGGGATCAGTTGTAGACGTACGTCACATTGTTTGATTGGTTAATTGTTCGTGTTATCGTGTTGTAGAAGTGTACTTAATTTGTGGGGTTGGATCTTTGGTGGCGTCCTGATTGGAGGATGTTACACTCAAAAAATTTGTTGTCGGTGATGTCACATTATCTTTAATAACTAAACATCAAGACCGTAATTTTTTAATATAATAAAAAAAAATTTAAAAATTCGAAATTTAGGAATTTTTTTTTTCCAAAACTAGGTGGATCGCGGGTGTGACCCGCGATCCGTGGGGCACGGATCGCGGTTCCCACCCGCGATCCGTCTCTCCCGCCAAAATTTTTTTTTTTTTTTTTTTTTGAGAACCGCGATCCGTGAATTTTTTTTAATTTCTTTATTTCTGTTTTTCTTTTTTATTATAATTATTTTTAATCTTTTTTAAAATCTTTTTTTTTCAAAATATGTTTTCTAATTTATATTATTTTTTAAAAATTTAAAAATTTGTTTTTAATTTTTTCAAAAATCGACCTCCAAATCACGTCGATAACCCGACGTATTGAATTGTTAGGGTATTTTATACAATAAAAAAACAAAATTTATTTGTCAGAATAATAAATTATTTGCAACTAAATATTAAACAAACACTAAAACTAATTAAAACAAAAAATTGGTAACGTTGTCGAAAATTCGTAGGGTGTACACACATTACAAACAGTTTTGGAGGTCGATACAGCAAAAAATTAAAAACACAATTAATTTTTTTTAAAAAATAATAACAATTACAAAACATATTTTGGAAAGAAATATAATAAAAAAACTTAGTTAAAATGATTTAAAAAAAATTCAAAACATAAAACACTACGACTAAAATCCGTGATTTTATTTATTTTCTTTTATTGTTTTTGATTTTTTCGGTTTTCTGTTTTAGTTTTTTTTTCTTCTGTTTTTCTTTTTTATTTTAACTATTTATAATCTTTTTTTAAATCTTTTTTTTTTCAAAATATGTTTTCTAATTGATATTATTTATTAAAAAAAATTTAATTTTGTTTTTAATTTTTTCAAGAAACGACCTCCAAATCACGTCGATAACTCGGCGTGTATTGAATTGTTAGGGTATTTTATACAATATAAAAACAAAATTTCTTAGTTAGAATAATAAATTATTTACAACTGAATATTAAACAAACCATAAAACTAATTAAAACAAAAAAATGGTAACGTTGTCAAAAATTCGTAGGGTGTACACACATTACAAACATTTTGGAGGTCGATACAGCAAAAAAATAAAAACACAATTCAAAATTTTTAAAAATTAATAACAATTACAAAACATATTTTGAAATATATATATATATAAAACATAGTTAAAATGATTTGTAAAAAAACAAAACATAAAATCAAAAACAATAAAAGAAATTAAAAAAGTCACGGATTTTGATTTTTTAAAAATCGATTTAACTATGTTTTTTATTATATTTATTTTCAAAATATGTTTTGTAATTGTTATTATTTTTTAAAATTTTTTAATTGTGTTTTTAATTTTTTGCTGTATCGACCTCCAAAAATATTTACAATGTGTGTACACCCTACTAATTTTTGATAACGTTTCGAATTTTTTGTTTTAATTAGTTTTAGTGTTTGTTTAATATTCAGTTGTAAATAATTTATTAATCTGGCTAAAAAAATTTGTTTTTTTATTGTATAAAATACCCTAACATTTCAATACGTCGGGTTATCGACGTGATTTAGAGGTCGATTATTGGAAAAATTAAAAATAATTTTAAAAAATTTAGAAAAATAATATAAATTAGAAAACTTATTTTGAAAAAAAAAGATTTAAAAAAAGATTACAAATAGTTACAATAAAAAATAAAAACAGAAAAGAAAAAACAAAAAAAAAATCAATTTTTTTTTTTTTTTGGCGGGAACACGGATCGCGGGTGTGACCCGCGATCCGTGCTCCACGGATCGCGGGTGGGAACCGCGATCCGTGCCCCACGGATCGCGGGTGTGACCTAGTTTTGGTTTTTTTTTTTTCCTAAATTTCGAATTTTTAATTTTTTTTTATTATATTAAAAAATTACGGCATCAAGATCTAGTTTGATGAAGTGTATAAATTGATTTATTTTATTAATATTAGAAAAGCACGGGAGAGAAATTAAAGGAAAAAAAGGTCAAAGAAATATTACCTGTTTTTGATTTCTTGTTGTTGGTACGGTAGATTATTTCAAACAGAAAATTTCTGATATAATATTGGAAATTAGAAGGCAACAACGATATTTTAACCGAGTGTTTATGAAATGAACCCTTAAAAATGTATGCTTTAATACTAAGACATCTTGCCACTGGAATTTCCATTTCCCTTGCAACAAGAGTTGTGTTTCTCTTTACCACAATAATCATGGGTCAAGGAGGAAGATTAATTCTTCTAGAAATTAGAAACCAAAATATTATATCAATATTTGTTGAATAATATAATATGTCTCTTCGAACCTTCTTTGAAGAATTTGTTACACAGTACAGTAATATGGACCAAAACAAGTCGTGGTAATTAGAAGACAAGAAACAATTAATCGTCGCAAGTAGAAAATGTTGCTAAAACACTGCGGTGACAAATCAGAAACTCATTCGGTCTTCGGCATCAAAATTTGCATGACCCAAGTTTTGCTAATGCATGCAAACAACATGCGTACATGCTGCATGCATCCTCCTGTCTGTAATGTGTACTTTCCTTTTGTTTCAAGTCACATTATATAATGTATTAACTATCTTTTTCCAATATTTACAATTTATAGGTGCCAACATGCCTAAGTAAAAGTGCCACACAAAAAAGATACATGAACCAAATCACATAAGATTTGTAAATTTAAAATTGTGATCGACACTCTTTCATAGGTAAGAGGTCTTCTATAATCGAATCAAGTTCAAAATTTCCAACATTTTTTTTCTCAATGTAAACAACAATAGAATTTGTAAGATTGATTTGGTAGTCAAAAATAGTAAAATTATCAACCCCGATTTCAAAGTAACGAATAACGAATTAATAAACAAAGAATAAACATATATGTTTATATTTTGTATAGAATAAATTATTTTGTAACTTTTAAAAAATCACAAAAAATTATTCTTGTGAGGCCATTTTAAAATCCTAACCTATTATGAAATGTGAGTAAAAAATATTGGGACCATGACCGCCACTACCATGCAGTAGACAAATTGGGTGTTGATCGAGAGAAAAAAATAATGGGTTTTTTGCTATTGTATACCTTCTGCGAGACATAATTGGTGATATACACTCGAGTTTTTGATGTTGCCTCAAGTACACTTGCATGTCGATAAAAATTACGGATATACACCTCCCTTTAGTGGGACCCATCACAGACAAACGTCGTGGGACTTCCGTCAACGGCCGTTCATTAGGATTTCCCGCCGCACATTAATCATACATGTTTTTGTGAGCTCTTCTTCACTAGACACACTCTTTCTCTCATATCTTTTCAACCAAACCCCCTCTTCTTAACCAAACCCCTCTTCCTCCTCTCACTCTCCGTTGACATGACTGGCGGTGGTTTTGTGCCCTCGGACAGTGAAGACAACTCAATACAGGTGGTCAATCTCGTCTCCAACTCCACCTCCAACACTTCGAACCCCCAAACTAGCTGTAGCTACCACACCACCGACACCAACACTACCTCCCAAATCACACACTGGATCGAAAGAGCACCATACACATAAACATACAACACATAAAGTCAAAAAACAAACAAAACATGAAGAACTGGAAACATAACACCAACCTACCAACAAAACTACATTTTTCCATGATAAACAAATAGTCACAAAACATGATAAACAAATTAAGTCACAACTTTTTTTATTGATAACATACAACATAATCCCACAGAGGAAAAACTGGAAACATAATACTAACCTACCAACAAAACTACATTTTTCATGATAAACAAATAAAGTCACAAAACATGATAAACAAATTAAGTCGACTTTTTTTATTGATAACATACTGATACAACATAATCCCACAAAGGAAGAACCGGAAACATAATACTAACCTACCAACAAAAAAAACTACATTTTTTCATGATAAATCCAAGTATCACATAACAAAGTATAATATGCACACAGAAAACAATCATACAGAGGGACGAATGAACTCACTATCGTCGTTTTCCCACCAAACCCCTTCTTGTGTGTACCAGGTCTGATCTAGAACTCGATCATAGCTCTTTAGTGATCTTCCTCACCTGGAAGCTGGATTGTGTCGGCCACCAATTCGGAGATTCTAGTTGGGTTTTGGGGATTTCGAGGGAGACAATCGATCTCAGGTTTGGGGAACGGTGGAGGTTGGGGAAGATTTAGGGGTTGGGCGAATTGGGGGAACGAGTGGAACAGGGTAGCCAAATTTGGGGAGGATGGAGAACAAATGAGTTAGGCTTAGGGCTTCGACAGGTTTGGGGAAATTGGGGGAAAGGGTTAGTGTAAAGTCCCTAAACCCAATTAGGGGTTAATTGGTGGTTAGGTGGAGGTTTGACTTGAAGTGAGAGGGGAGAGAAAGGTCTAAGTGAGAGGGGAGAGAGAGATCTAAGTGGTTGGAGGTGGATGTTTTTATGATAAGTAATAGTTCCGTTTTTTGATTATTAGTATTTGATGTCTTGATGACAAAATTTAAATTCTGCTGTTTCAGGATGTTACAGTTAGGGTTTCGAAGGGTTTTTGAGCTTCGCTAGGTATCTAATTGGATGACTAATTCATCATCTATCGAGTTTGTTTTGATTGGGTTCGTCCGGGTTAGGGTTTATTTGGTCATGTAAGGTCATGATTTGGGTTAGTTAATAGCAAAATTTAACTAAACCAAATTAACGTACTGACGGATATTGAACGACCGTTGACGGAAGTCGTTGACGGAAGTCCCACGACGTCTATGTGTGGTGGGTCCCACTGACAGGAGAGGCGTATATCCGTAATTTTTATGGACATGCAGGTGTACTTAGGCAATATCAAAATCCAGGTGTTTATCACTAATTACGTGTCGTGGAGGTGTACGATATCAAAAAGCCCAAAAAGCAATAGTGGCGGAAGTGAGCTTCTCAATCAATTAGCAAGTTTAGTATGCCTAAGTTTACAAAACACTAATTAGTTGGGTTAAAAGCAACAACATGGGTCTTTTATAGGCGTATCGCTGTATGAAATTAGGCTCGTCGGAATTGAATGAGTACAACTAACTTAGAAAGAGAGGTGAAGTTGTATCCTTAATGCCATCAACAACGTCTGACAGGGACAAGTCAAAAGAGGTTATTAGCTGAGGTCGGAGATAACTTTTTTATACGTCATGCAGCGAAATATTACATGCCCATAGTCCTGTAAATGTAATTTTCAAGCATAGTGAATGGATGAGAGGGATGGTCCAGAGCTCCAACTATCCCGTGGAAGATCTACCACCTGATTAGCTCCCTAACAAATTATTTACATCGATTGGTGATTTTAGTTAACGACTTTCCACATGAACACTAGAAAATATTGGTATACAAAAACATGACCAATTAAACATAGCATAGATAGAACTGAAAATCCAAAACACACAGGGTTTATATTAAGCAAATAAGCAATCCAAACACACACGTTTGATACAAGAATGAGGACAACGGAGAGTAGCGATAAGTATGTCCCATCCTTGACCAAACACTTTATTTAACTTCTAGTTAAGCTATAGACACGCTACCTATTACAAGTGAGAACTTGGAATGGTCTTGCCACCTCTTTCATCTTCTTCAAAGATCTCATGCAGCCTCATGCAGTTCCTTGAGGAAGTCAGAGTTGTCAACAAGGACCTGAAATTACAAGTACTGAAAATTTAATTGCCATGGTAGGGGAAGGTATCATCAATCATAGATATGCATTTATGTCTTCGGCCTGAAAACTCGAAATTTAAAGATAGGATATACTGCTTTCGTGAAAAACAGCCTAATTGCAAACCAATTATTAAGAGTTGAAGAGTAGTCACGGTGCACTCTGCATGAAGCAGGAAAAAAATCAAAATATGCATAACAAACCTCATGTTGCACAGAGCG
Organism: Triglochin maritima; assembly: GCA_963682175.1. Classification (NCBI taxonomy): domain Eukaryota; kingdom Viridiplantae; phylum Streptophyta; class Magnoliopsida; order Alismatales; family Juncaginaceae; genus Triglochin; species Triglochin maritima. The sequence goes on from OY821774.1 coordinate 41,627,904, forward strand.
AACATTGTCAATAATTACGGCTCAAACTGACAGCTTAAAATTACAAATCTCGAACCCAGCCACTGGCCATGACTTGAACACGTTTTGAAGTCAAAACATCAAAACTAATCACTAGCTATAACTTCAAATTGTAACTTCAAGATGCAGATCGATAGCAAACAAAAAGAAAGGTATATCTATTGGATTGAAAGTGCTCACAGTTTTCCAGCCATCGGGGTCAAGGAATGAAGTGATCTTAGTGTTGATACCAGGAATGGGTCCTGGTTGCCTAGTAATCTTTCCTCCGAGCTCTTCAGTTACTTGTTTGACAACTTCACCACTTTTATATACATCGTCAGTACTGATAGCAACCTAGAAAGTACAAAGCAATATTATCAAGATAATGAATGACATATGTAGCAAATTGAATACAGTGCGACTAAAATTGCCTACCTGAGCATAGGCATTTCCCTTGGTATACTCAGTAACACCGTAATTGTAAGTCAACTCCAGAACAGTGGTTTCATGTTCATCTGCATAACCCATCATTGCAAGTTTGTACTGTACACGTAATATAACATTAAGCAAACCAATTATCAGAAATACATAAGGGTGTTTTAAATAACAATCTTTTACATTAACTGCATATGAATTGCAAGTCAGCTTACCTTGTATTCGGGTCTATCCACAGTCCTCAACAACTTCATCCCAAGAGCCTAAAACAAGGAAATGCAAATAAATGTTCAATCAACAAAGTTATGGACACATCCCATTAGGATCGTGCAAATACAAGTATAGGAATTCAACAATAATGTCAATAGGATGGTTCCTGATGAAGGGAAACACGAAGAACTTGCATGTCTATTCATAGAAACCTATAACCTATTAATATTCCAAGTCACGGGATTATGGTACCAGGTACTAATTGAAGTCTACGCCCTCTAGGACCTCGAGTTTACCTTCTCATAGAACTTGATCGATCTATCAAGGTCACCAACGCGAAGCATAACCTGGCACAGGGGTTGAGGAGTAGGGCCCCTTTGGATGAGTTCAAAAATATAACCATCTGAGTCCTTCACAAATGCAATTACACTATTTCCCCCTTTAACAGGGCCAGGTTCACGTGTAACAGTACCACCCTTGGCTTTGATGGTCTCGACCATCTTATACACCTGCACATTGCCATCCCGACATAGTCCAGTTACAACAGATACAATCGGAAACTGTACAGATGTACTAAATTGAGTAATATACATCCTCAGTTGCAATTGCGAAATGTCCAAAGCCAGTGCCAATGTCATATTTATCTACTCCATAGTCTGTCAATTGACAAAATAACAATGCAATTGTGTCAATGTTACTAAGTTGAATCATCAAAATGAAAACATGAAAATCATAGCAGTATAAATTGTATAATAACTAAAACATCTGAAGCAATTAAATTTGTACTAGAAATGTTAAACAGTAAAAACACGGAGAATAAATAATGTGGCAATGTGGTAAGTATACTTCCACAAGGGATGGTAATGATACTGGTTACAAGAGGAATTGATGACAATATGCCGTGGAAAGTAAAGTAACACGACAATATGACATTAAAAATTCTTCCTTAGAATTTTTTTATTTGTTTTGCAGTATTGGATGAGTTCGGGTATACTGCTGACGCTGGTTGGCCACTGCTTCAATTTTCATTGATTTTTCTATACTTTCCTACTTTCGACCTTTTTAAGGAGTAGCATTCCAGCTTATCAAAAAATAATACGATAAACTAATTAAAGGAACAAAATTCATATAAAAGTATTCTATGACCACAACTTCATTATAATTAAAATATGAAACCCCAGCCAGAATCAAACAAAACTACAAAAGGCTTCTCTACGGTGCAGAGAGAAATTTCAAATGTATCAAAAATAAGAAAACTCATGCCTATGAGATTGGCATCACGTCAACATGACAATGTTAAACAAGTTTAAAAAATGCATCAAATAGAAAAGGAAATGGAATAGCTGAAAGAGAAACTAAACCACTTTTCCATGCACAAAAGTCATACTAACAATTAAAATAAAAAAGATGTAACCTAATGATATTGATCTGGACAGAACACAAAATAAATTTCAGCATATTATATGTCAGCTCAACAACAAAGTGGGATTCCTCAGATCCAAATCCAAGAAAAGCATTAGAATATTTCTCCTCCGGGACATCCCTTTTCCTCAACAACTTCATCCCAAAGCATTCAGTGTAAAATCTGTAACATTAAGATAAATGCTAAAGAGAGAAACCAAAACTAAAACAAATTTAACATTGCAAACAATGAACTATTAAGTCATATAAAAATATAAAATATTGCACAAACATACTTTATGGTCCGATCTAAATCACCAACTCGATAAACAGCATGCAGCATGCGCCGCTTGTCACTTTTGACCCATTCCAGTAAGTTTTCAGACCCAAGACCTCCTTGAGATTCGGTAGATGCCATCTTCAAACTATATATGAATATGAACAAACATGAGCGTTGAATGTATAGCTAAGAACAACTCTCATAGAAACTCTCAAAGATAAATCAAAAGTAAGATAGATCAATCAATGCAGTCCTTCCATCAAGATAAGGATAACATTGAGCATCTCACCAAACTCCAAATATGTATACTAAACTTGATGTAAGCTCAATGTAGACGAGTGAAAATTGAAAGCACTTGATGGAAAATTTACCCAAGATGCTCAAACAAAGCAATCATATTCTTCCCTAGAGAATATTCAAAGTCAATAGCTACTTGACAATGGTATGTGACAAGTGAGACATTGGAAACGGGCTTCTTATGTTCATGAGCATTATATCTTCAAGTCAGCATAATGGACTACCAGTCACTGGTCTGCAGGGGATTCTTGTTTGCACTTTATATAGTTTTACACTCTATTTGCTCTAAAATAAAAATAAAAGTTCTACTTTGAAAAAAAACAAAACTAGTGAGCAAAAGACCATAAAGCTGGCAGAATCAAGAATAACCAATGGTGAAAGATTAAGTAAAGGTTGTAATGTACACTTGTACTGTAGTTCCATAAACAGATCATTGACACATGAAGCACCTGAACCTCCTCAAAATAGTACTTGCAAGGTACAACACAACCAGTTGTTCCATAATCGATTAATTTGACCTTCACAACTCATAAGTCAACAAGTGATTCACAATGGAACCTTATCCAAAAAGCATTTTCAGCCTTCATGCAACTAGATTAGTCTATAAACAGTGAACCAACTTTGCAGCAGCTTTGAGGCTTTAGAGTAACAACAACAACAAATAGTCGATTAACTAAAAAATATGCCGAAACACTAGTCCACGAAACACCCAGCTAATAGAATAAAAAGAAACATTTGAACTATAAGGTTCCAAAATCCCATCAAAACACAAACCACTAAAATAGCTCTAACCACCCAGATATCTCCTACCCAGGAAACCTTTAAGGAAGAAATAGACTTCCAAAACGACTTCTGGGCAACTAACAGGCAATAATACTTCAAAAATCATGGAATTTGAGATTCACGACTACAATTTTTGTAGTGAGAGTAAATCCTCACTTCCATTTTAAAACAAGAGAAGTCATAAAATCAACGTTCTAGACTTCTCTTTCATTCGTATCTATCCAGGACGGTACCACCTTTTTTTGGGGGGGGGGGGGGGGGGGGGGAGTGGGTTGGAATTTTTTTCCCTTTGGATTTTGACCCCGAATTTTTAGCCTGGTTTGAATTTTTATTTTGAATTCCAACACTTGTATTGTTAATATTGGATTTCAACCCCTCCAGATTTTAGTCCTTTTGGATTTCGACCCCTCTGAAGAAAATTCTTACCGATAATTAGATACCTAAATGAATTTCTGACCGGTTAGATTACGTGGGGCTGTAAGCGGGGCGGGGTGGGTTTTCACCCCACCGCTACCCGCCCCGCCAAAGTTAAGTGGGTAGGCGGGGCGGGGCGGGGCCAAAAAAAAATCCGCTACCCGCCCCACATAAGGATGGACTAAGCTATGCGGGGCGGGTTTGGCGGGTTTAATTTTTTATTAAAACTAAATACAAAAATCAATTTATTTTCTTTAACGTTATCTATTTTAATCAAAGCTAAGTACAAAAATCAAGGGAAAAAATCAATCAATGTATGTTTTTAAAACTATATACAAAAAATTTAAAGCTAAATACAAACAAAATCAAAACTAAATACAAAAAAATCAAAAAAAATATAAGGTTTATGCGGGTTGAGGGTTATGCGGGGCGGGTTGGGAGAAAACCGCAACCCGCCCCGCTTATTATGCGGGTGGCGGGTAACAATTTTTTGTCCGCAACCGGCGTTAGGCGGGGCGGGTTGCGGGTAAAATTCTACCCATTTACAGCCCTAAGAATACCCCAACAAATTCTGACCCGTCTGACCTAAATTCCTAACTCTTCCCAGTACCTATCAGTCTCAAAACCTTAAGCAATTAGGGAACTAGATTTCCAATGGGTGATCGATAACCAAGAAAACTCTAAAAATTATGGAACTTGAGTATCTCAACTGAAAAATTAGTGCCGACATGAATTCCCAACTTCAATTTTAAGGAAACCATGGAATCAGAGTTCCAGACTTCTCTCCACTTCTTACCTAACATGAATAAAAAACAGAGCATAAATCAAGAGCTCCAAACATCCAAACACTAACACCCCAAAACTGAACTTCCCCCACAAAACCAAACCGTAATCGGAGGCCACAAAAGGCGAGACCTTTACTTCACGAGCAATCGAATCGAATCGAAAGAAAAGAAAAAAAAACGAAAAAAAACGATCGGCGAAATCCACACGCAAAAAACAACGATCCGACAGCGAAGAGAGAGAAATTCTCACCGGAATGGGATGTGTGAGAGTCAGACACCAGTGGAGTGGTGCGGAGATGATCGGAGCCATCTATATATTATATGGGTGGGGTGGGAGAAATATTTTCCCTTTTGTTTGCAAGAAAGGGACTGTGCTCTGCGGATATCAGGGAACACCGCTAATTGAAGAATTGGCTATTTTGTAGTAATTATCCCAATGTTTTTCTTACGGGTAGATTACATATCTGAATTGTTATTCGTCGCCATAAAACTACTTAAATCGTCCGTACGAATTACCATTTTGCCCTTCTACACTTATTTTTATATAACTATTCATTTCACTCTCCTTACACCACTCTCTCTTCATATTACTTTCACATTTCTCACAAACGATGTCTCGGAGGCCAGAAAAAGAGGTAGCGAATGCCCCGGATCAGTCGAATCTGGTAAGAAGTCATTAATTTTTTTAAAAAAAAATTAAAAAAAATTCGTCCCAACCAGACGCCTCAACCATGGTGGAGGCGTCTCCTCCAGACGCCCGGGACAGATTTTTTAATTTTTCCCCCTTACCTCACTTGATCAAGGCGTTTCGCCAGACATTTTCGTTGTGTTGTTACTGGGAAAATGAGGAAAACGTAGGCAGAAACCTTATTTTAAGAGACATGACGTAATGTGTATTAAATGAATTGTGATGGGCAAAAAAGTAACTTTTGGGTCGATTTAAGTAGTTTTCCGGAGACGAATAGTAGTTCCCTTCTACTAAGTAGGCTTTCTCTCGGTAAATGTTGAAATCTGGTTTCTAATGTGTCATCGTCGAACTACTCTTAAGTTTGGCGAAACCAAAGTCGATTTTAACTGTGCACTAAAAAATAAATTTCACTCCAGGAGGGGTTTTTTATGTTTTAGGTGCTTTTAGAATCTCTTAGTACTTTTTAAACGCATTTATATTTAACAACTGAACTGTTATTTATCATCGGAAAACTACTTAAATCGTCCGTACAGATTACTATTTTGTCCTTCTACATTTTCTACTTATATAACTCTTCATTTCACTCTCCTAACACCACTATCTTTTCATATTACTCTTATATTAACAAGAAACAATGTCTCGGAGGCCGGTAAAAGAACCAGCGGACGCCCCATATTACTCAACTCAGGATAAGAGCGAGGGTCGACTTCTTTCTATTCGTAGACGGCTAGATCAGATGACTGCATCACAGGTATATAATGTATATATATCATTCACGTTTGGTTAAATTTCAAGTTTATTATTATTAACGTATAAATGTGTAGGTGGAGTGATTGTCGTATGGTTCTGAGCCTGCCGTGTGGTCTTGATTGTGCCTCAATCATATCACGAACAATTTGTTTGGCCCCAGCACTAAGTCCGTTGACCTGTCGGTGACCCTCTGAATAAACTACAAGTGCGTGGTTGTGCTGCCCATGGGTGCTATTAGAAACAACGACTCATCCATCACGATCCCGTTGCTCGACTACTTTTACCAAAAAACGACAACCGCAACCTTTTCTTTTTGTGTTCTTTCGTAGTGCAATACTCGTATCACGAGAACTCATTTCATGTCTGCGATCACATCTCAGGTAACAATCTATTCGGTTATCTGCTTTTGGTTTGTATGATGATATATAAACGGAATGTGTTCTAAAAGTTTTACTTTTATATGTCAATTATTATGAATTGGATGTGCAAACATTTTGTTTCTTGATTATGGTATTTGTCTTTTGGAAGTGTTAAGGAAGAGGCGTTTCGTCCTTAACCGTAACCGTAGTGTTATGGATTGAGTGTCAATCCGACCCAAATTCCAACCATATCCAACCTCCGTTTCGATTTAAACTTTCACGTAAATATAGGTTTAGGAGTGTATTAGGGATACAACAAAAAAAATTAGGAAAAGAAATGTCGAATGTGTGTTAAATAATGAGTTTTTGAAGTTCAAGGGGGCAAAGTGTTACAAAATTAAAGTTCAGGGGAGAAAACTGTTAACTTTGAAACTTCAGGGGGGCAAAGTGATACCAAGACATAGTTCAGGGGGGCAAACTGTAATTAACCCGTAATGTTTTTACTGTGTCTTGGATCCTAAGATATGAGACTTATATCTTTTCACTCAAGAAGTGCTTAATTTGATTATTGTCAAAAGCTATCAATGAGTGTAATGATAAAGGCAATAGTTGGTTAAACATGACTTGTACTGGAAAAGATAGCTAGTCAAACGATTATCATTGTCCCTCTAAATTGAGTGATGATATTAATGAGCCCCTTGATAAAGAAAAATTATAATGTGCACAATGTAACTTGAGTTAAGTTACATAGTTATAATTAGCTTATAGAGATCAAGAAATGGATATAATACAAATATGACACATTTCTACTTTGTATATATTCTTAATATCATGAGGCAAGGGACGAACACAAGTGGTGCACTTACATCACTAAATGGATCGTGTTTTGGTTCGGGTGGAACAAAGACATCTATGCTAATTGGGTAACTATAATGTGTAGCTATATGCCGCTTATAGTTTGAGATATTAAGTGTTTAATATCTCTGCAAATTAGGCTTAAATCCTCCTATAGGTCACACCACAAAACTAGGAAATAAGAGGCTTGAATTTAAGTTCATATGATGTGTCGGGTTTCATGTGAAAATATGACACATGTGGTGAATGAATAAAATCAATATGTCATGAGAATTGACATAATTAGAATCATAATAAATTCATATGAGGTGTATATATTATGGGGTGTAATAATTTAATATTACATATGATAATATATTAAATAAGATGTGAATTTGCTAAAAACCCCAAAAGATCAAATTTTGTTGGAAATAAATCCAAAATTTGACAAAGGCAGAATCAGGGTCAAACACGGTGAACCGTTCAGGGTTTGGTCGACCAGGGTATCTTCGGATCGGTTAACCGAATGGGGAACGTGTAATCACAATTGGTTGACCGAAATTGTCTGGAGTGCCTGGACAATCGAGTTTGGTTAACCAATCGTGAATGGTCAACCGAGAAAAAGTATTTTCGGTAAACCGAAGGTGACACGGTCATCCGATGACTATGTTGCAGGGGAAATTTTGATGAGTCATCGGTAGACCGAAGAGAAGACGTGGTTCGTCCGAATTTTTCCAGAGAATTTTTCTCATGCGGATTCGGTCGACCGTCTAGCTCACGGTTCACCGAACACGTGTAAAAAACGGAATGGTTTGGTTAACCGAGAAAAATTCTCGGTCAACCGAACAGTGCGATTTCTGCTTGAATTATTAAGAGATTAATTATATCATGGGTGGATTAATTCCAGATTTAATTAAAACATTTTAGAGGATGCTTATGTGGCAATTAGAGATAATTTTTGGAGAGAATAAGCAAGAGATCATGACTAAAGAATTGTGATTGATCTCGTTTTATATTTAACCGCAAGTGCACGGCCGCGTTGAAGCGGTGGCAAATACGGGTCGTCCACTGGGAGGTGTGTCGACACTTGGTTTGTGCGAAGGCGAGAGGTAAAGAAAGGGAAGAAAGGTTGGTTACACTAAACTACACTAAGATGCAAATGGAAATGGAAAAGAAGCAAGAAAAACTAAACCCCAAAGGGGGTAGAGAAATAATGTGAACATAAAGAAGTGTATGTGTGTGTGTTCATTAAGCTCTTCACAACATGTAGTGCATGAAATCATAAAACTGTTGGCCTTTTGGCCTTAATCCGTATTTTGATGATGTATTTCAACCTAATCTTAATTAGGACATGTAGATTAGCACATGTAGTATAATGGTATACATGTTGTATTGTGCTAACATCTACAGGTGATCAAGACTCAAGAAAGAAGAAAAATCAAGTCAAGACATGTAATCAAGCTAGGATTGAAGACATGTAATTTTATATTTCTTTGAGTATTAGGAACTTATGTAAATTGAGCATAACTTAAGCTAATATGCATGCATTCACACACTAGGTTCCTTGTAGGAGTCACACACAAAATATCATATAATTTGGACTCCATTAGATCACCCAAACACCTAAAACATTGGTCGCCAGTCTACCTGAGTTCGGTCGACCGTTCACCTTTCGGTCGACCGGTTATACACAATTTTTGTTATACCAGACCAATTCGTTCGACCGATTCCACCTTCTATTAACCGATTACCCAGACCTGTTCGGTCGACCGGTAGACCTTCGGTCGACCGTTTCGTTTGCCATTTCTGGTAAAAATACGACCGTTTTATTTGTCGTATTACACAACGGTCGTATACACATTTTTCCTATATACACCCCCAAATACTTTTGAACCGGTCGAACAAAATACCATTTTCGGTCGACCGTTTAATTCGTGAAAAACCCCCTGCTATCGGTCGACACAAGTTTGTCCAACCGATCAAGATTTCTCTCTACCGAACCCAGTAGTTCGGTCGACCGGTACCTGCTCGGTCGACCGTTGACCTATAGAACTTAAGTGATTCGGTCGACCAGTACCTTTGTTCGGTCAACCGATCCATCAACAGACTCAAGGGTTCGGTCGACCGATACACCTTTCGGTCGACCGTTTCTGGACAGATTTCTGAACCCGATTTTCTGTTTTGTGTATCTTGCACAATACCCAATCAAATCTTGTCCAAACGGCTAGAAATCTTTAGGAGCTTATAAATAGAGGTTCACACTTAGTTTTCTACAAGATTTCACAACTCCAAAGTGTCAAACTTATAGTGAGATTTTCCACAACCTCAAAGCTCCCAATTAGTGATCTTAAGCCTCACATCTACACATCATTCATCATACAATCAATCTAGCATCTGTTGTGCTCAATACTAGAAGAGTGAGTTCCACTCCAAATGTTGTCAAGAGAGCAAGGGTCTTGGTGAAAGCCCAAGACAAAGTGAGCAAGGGTCTTGGTGAAAGCCCAAGACAAGAAGCAAGGATTTCGGTGAAAGCCCGAAGTGATTCTCTCGGTTTGTGAGAGGTGGTGCCAAGCTCGGCGAGGGTTGTTCGCGAGCTTGAAGACTTGTAAAAGGCGTTGCTCCCGGCCCGGAACGGGGAGGCATAGTGAAGACGCAAGAGGAGCTCGAACGGGGATTCGAGAGGGGCTTGCAAGAGAGGACGTAGGCGCGGCCGAACCTCTGTAAATCCGACGCGTCTTTGTGTGGTTTGCATTGTCTTTCTTTCCTACTTGTGTTTGATTTGTTGTTAATTTCCGCTGCAATTCTTTGATCAATCAACCAAGTAGTTAATTAGGGCTTAATCGTGATTAGAAAGTGATTAGTGGACCCATAACCCACACGATCCTACATTTGGTATCAGAGCCTTGTTAGCTAAATTCTATACTTAATCGTATTTTTAGCATGGCTAGCACATCTAATCACTTAGAGGGTTTATGCACCACAAGGCCTCCTTTGCTTAATGGGTCAAATTATGATTATTGGAAAAATAGAATGAAAATCTTTTTAATATCAAATGACCTTAAGTATTGGAAGTTTATTCAAACTCCATACATCCCCCCAAATGAAAATGAGTTAGATTCTTTATCTAGGCCTCAAATGAAAGAAATTGAAATGAATTCAAAAATTATGAATATTCTTTATTGTGGCCTTAATGAGGGAGAATACAATAGAATTAGGGGATGTGAAAGTGCCAATGAAATATGGCATAGGTTACAAATGCATCATGAGGGTGATAGCAAAACCAAAGAAACTAGGATAAGTCTCCTCATGCATAAATATGAAATATTTTCTATGCAAATCGGTGAGAACATAAGCGACATGAACACTCGCTTCACCGATATTACTAACTCTCTTTTGATTCTTGGGAGAAGGATAAATGAAGGAGAGATGACTCGGAAATTCCTCCGATCTTTGAGCAACGATTGGGAAGACAAGGTCGTCGCAATTGAAGAATCGCACGATCTTTCCAAATTGAAGATGGAGGAACTCATTGGAAATCTCATGGCCTATGAGCTTCAATTGAGTCATCGCAAAGAAAAAGAAGCTTCCAAGAAAACTCCTACTATGGCCTTACATGCAGATTTTGAGGAGCAAAATAGAGAAGATGAAGAAGAAGAAATCGTGGTCCTTGCCCAAGATTTTTTCAAATACCTCAAGAATAAAGAAGACAAAATTGAAAGAAGGGGTATTAGGATTGAGAGAAGAGAAAAGAAGGAGAAGGAGGAAAGCAAAATTGAGAGAAAAGAAGGGGAGAAAAAGAGGGAGAAAAGAAAAGAGAAGGGAAGGAGCAAGAGAAGAGAAAGGAGAGAAGAAGCTCACAAAGCTACATGGGATGACTCATCATCACCATCAACATCATCTTCCACCTTGCATAGTAGAGGAGAATTTGCTTACTCATGTCACATGGCAATTGAAGATGAATTGAGTGAGGTAGCCTCTAACTCTTCTATTTCTAATTCTTGCTCATCTAGAGATCTTAGTGATAGCTCAAACTCAAGTGCATCTAATGAAACATTTACTAAAGATGAGCTTCAAAAAGCATTTCATGAGTTAGTTAAACAATATGAGATCATTTGTGAAAAGAACAAAAATGCTAGAATAACTATAAATGATCTCAAATGCCAAATTGAATTAATCATGAATGAAAAGAATGAGGTGATTGCTAGACTTGAATCAAATGAATCATCACTTGCTAGTCTAAGTAAAACACCCATTATTGATGAACATGTAGATCTTAAAGCCTCAAATATGCAATTAAGAAAAGATCTTGAAATGTTCACTAAAGGGACAAAAATGCTTGATATGCTTTTGAGTAGTCAAAGACAATCATTAGCTAAACATGGTTTAGGATACAATGTGCATTTGAAAAACCATGTATCTCATACTACTTTAAATGGCAAGCATTTATTTGTTAAATCTAGTTCCTCAAGTGTGTGGGCTCCCAAAACCAAAATGGTTTGGATCCCAAAAGCTAATGTTCAAGGACCCAAAGTTGTTTGGGTACCTAAGTCTACACTTGTAGGAGCTTGAGGAGGAGATTGGTGGTGACCGGGTGAGCTCAAGAGTCAAATTCAAATCCGGTTGCATCACCAAATGAGATTGGAGCTAAATTCGAATTCAACATTGGTATATATTCCTATCTATACAATTCATGTTAAATTAGCTCTAATCTAGCTTCACATGCTTAATTGACATATCATATAATTTAAATTCATTGCAAATCATATACCCTATTCATTGCAAATCTTTTACCACATCCATTGATTTTAAATGTCAAATTTTAAATGGATGTTAGAATAAGGCTTAAGTTGAAACTTAAATGAACTTAACTTGAATCATATTAATAGTTTTCATCTAGCCTTATTGATAGGGGGAGCTTAATAGTTATATCTTTTATTAGAGTAATGAAGTGCAAAATTTAGGGGGAGCATCTTCATTACAAATGACATCCTACAGTGAACTCAAATAGTTATATATAATTGTCAATGGGGGAGAAATTTCAATTCATATATTACATTGATTATTGTATGTTTTTGATGGATGTCAAAGGGGGAGAAATAATAAATTAGGGAAACTTGAAATTAACATGAAATTGTCAAGATAAACTATGCACATCCATAGGGGGAGCATTTATATGCATAGTTTACATACACAAATTTCAAGTATTAGGTTGGTTTAAGATATAGGTTGCCATCATCAAAAAGGGGGAGATTGTTGGCCTTTTGGCCTTAATCCGTATTTTGATGATGTATTTCAACCTAATCTTAATTAGGACATGTAGATTAGCACATGTAGTATAATGGTATACATGTTGTATTGTGCTAACATCTACAGGTGATCAAGACTCAAGAAAGAAGAAAAATCAAGTCAAGACATGTAATCAAGCTAGGATTGAAGACATGTAATTTTATATTTCTTTGAGTATTAGGAACTTATGTAAATTGAGCATAACTTAAGCTAATATGCATGCATTCACACACTAGGTTCCTTGTAGGAGTCACACACAAAATATCATATAATTTGGACTCCATTAGATCACCCAAACACCTAAAACATTGGTCGCCAGTCTACCTGAGTTCGGTCGACCGTTCACCTTTCGGTCGACCGGTTATACACAATTTTTGTTATACCAGACCAATTCGTTCGACCGATTCCACCTTCTATTAACCGATTACCCAGACCTGTTCGGTCGACCGGTAGACCTTCGGTCGACCGTTTCGTTTGCCATTTCTGGTAAAAATACGACCGTTTTATTTGTCGTATTACACAACGGTCGTATACACATTTTTCCTATATACACCCCCAAATACTTTTGAACCGGTCGAACAAAATACCATTTTCGGTCGACCGTTTAATTCGTGAAAAACCCCCTGCTATCGGTCGACACAAGTTTGTCCAACCGATCAAGATTTCTCTCTACCGAACCCAGTAGTTCGGTCGACCGGTACCTGCTCGGTCGACCGTTGACCTATAGAACTTAAGTGATTCGGTCGACCAGTACCTTTGTTCGGTCAACCGATCCATCAACAGACTCAAGGGTTCGGTCGACCGATACACCTTTCGGTCGACCGTTTCTGGACAGATTTCTGAACCCGATTTTCTGTTTTGTGTATCTTGCACAATACCCAATCAAATCTTGTCCAAACGGCTAGAAATCTTTAGGAGCTTATAAATAGAGGTTCACACTTAGTTTTCTACAAGATTTCACAACTCCAAAGTGTCAAACTTATAGTGAGATTTTCCACAACCTCAAAGCTCCCAATTAGTGATCTTAAGCCTCACATCTACACATCATTCATCATACAATCAATCTAGCATCTGTTGTGCTCAATACTAGAAGAGTGAGTTCCACTCCAAATGTTGTCAAGAGAGCAAGGGTCTTGGTGAAAGCCCAAGACAAAGTGAGCAAGGGTCTTGGTGAAAGCCCAAGACAAGAAGCAAGGATTTCGGTGAAAGCCCGAAGTGATTCTCTCGGTTTGTGAGAGGTGGTGCCAAGCTCGGCGAGGGTTGTTCGCGAGCTTGAAGACTTGTAAAAGGCGTTGCTCCCGGCCCGGAACGGGGAGGCATAGTGAAGACGCAAGAGGAGCTCGAACGGGGATTCGAGAGGGGCTTGCAAGAGAGGACGTAGGCGCGGCCGAACCTCTGTAAATCCGACGCGTCTTTGTGTGGTTTGCATTGTCTTTCTTTCCTACTTGTGTTTGATTTGTTGTTAATTTCCGCTGCAATTCTTTGATCAATCAACCAAGTAGTTAATTAGGGCTTAATCGTGATTAGAAAGTGATTAGTGGACCCATAACCCACACGATCCTACAAAAACTACATCCAACTTAGCCTCCACATGAATTAAGATAAGACTACATCATTAAAACATACAAGACAATAGTTGGAATGAAGTTACATGAACTCAAGTATAAAGACTAGACCCTACTATGCCTCCACATGAATTAAGATAAGACTACATCATTAAAACATACAAGACATTAGCTAAGGTAAAGGCAACAAGAGCTCATACACTACAACTTGTGTTTCCAATATTAACTTCATCCATATCCTAACCTTATCATTCCCCATAAAATAGGTCCACTAATCAAAGCATAAGCTAAGCTTCATTCAAGAGCATTAGCATATCAAAGATAAGAGTGGAGACTCATTAGATGGTATGGAAATCATATAAAGCTCAAGGGATAAAAATAACACAAACTTAATACACTACATAATTATATCATATATTTCTCCACCCCCCAAATGGGGATGGAACTACTCACTACTCATTACACTAACTATATTAGCAAAGGAAAGCATAATACTGAAATGAAACTATACTAATCAAGCAAGAAATATTAAAGAAGCATAAAACTAAACAAACAAACAAACATGCATATGAAAGGAAATTAAACTAAGACAGAAACAACACAATTAAAGGAAAACTTCTATTATTAACTCACTCAATTACAAGTAGCTCTTCCTCCACTAGAGTTTTGCTTCAAGGCTTCACTCTTAGTAGGGAAGGTGGCCACCAAAGAGAGAGATGGATACAATGGGAGGTGAAGAGTTCTATTTATAAGCATGGAAAAAGCTAATCCGGGACAATCCCCCGATGTGGGACTAAACCAATACCAAAAATAGCCTAAACACATGATAATACAAGTCCAGGAGAAAGCTTGGCGGATATGGGGCCATATGGACCGCCAATTAGCGGCCCAAGACCGCCAATTGGCGGTCTATAAACTTCAGATCTGCTTGGTTTTTGTTTTGGGCTTTTCTTGGAGTGTTTCTTGGTCTTGGATGCATCTAACTTGTTTAGTGGAGCTCCGACCCGAATCGAATTGACAAAATACTCCCCATGATGGTGTGGAGTTTCCTGTTTTTCTCTTAGGTCCTTCTGTCTTACGATCAGGTCCTTCTGTCTTGCATCTTGGTCCCCAGGTCTCACAATTAAGTCCTTTTTCCTGCTTTTGGGTCCTTTCATGGCTCTTCTCTTCAAACCTCTTTATTCCTGAAAACTAAACATAAAACTCGTCACGTAGCATTGCTTAGGTGTAAGATAATGGATATAAGGTACAAATATAAGCATGAAATGATGTCAATCAAATACCCCTACACCTAAGTTTTTGCTAGTCCCGAGAAAAATAAAGAAAGAGAAAAGCAAACGAAAAAACAAGAAATCCTAACTCACTTTCGTAGGAATCACGGTTGCACTTAGCACGTGCAACAAGCCGTTAAACCTCCTTGTTGCCAAGGAGGAGGAGTGTTGTCTCCTGAGGGTTTTCAGCGGATATACCCACAAAATCCGAACAAGATGCATTATTCAATCTAGACACTCGACTCGTTGGAAATATTTTGTCGATCATTGGACGCGGTAATCCTACAGGCCGACTCTATAAAGGTAATCAGTCCACACCTAGCCTAATAAACCATTCGTGCAAGTTAAATAAGGAATTAAGTGAAAGACATGGACAACCTCAAGATCCTCAAGTAATACAAAGTGTATGGTCCATTAAGGTTCTTATTTGCATTTTTTTTCCTTTTTTTTCTTTTTTTTCACATTTTTTCTTCTTTTCATTTTATTAGTTGGAGCTTCATTCTCCCAGGGTCAGGTTTCGTGCATCATTGCCCATGAGGACTTACATTATCACGTACACCTTTCCCCAAATCTCCACATAGGGCAATCCCTACCACCCGTGTAACGGGAGTTCGGTCGGCGCATCCCAAGTCAGATGACTCGAAAGGACCAGGCACAAAGTCCCCTCAGACCTACTTTCCCGAGTGATAGGAGCCGTGCGAGAAGAGAGAACACATACTCACTTATTTCTTATCTACACATGAACCAAAACCCCTACACTAATGTCTCACAACATGATTTAGAGGGTCCTTGACTACAACAAACATCCTTAAGTTAACAGACACGAATTATTGACTCACTAGGTTCAGGGTGGACTTCTTTAAATGTTTGAGCACTGAAACCCTATGATTACTCGCCCCCAAAGGAAAACTGGGGTGCATCCTAACGACTCGATAAATCCTAAAGTCACTGTACTGGATATCCTAATGCATCAAGTTCAAGACAATTTTGGGAGCTTTCTTTTTACTTTGCCTCTCAACGGTTTTGCACATGCTAAACACACGCAAAACCCACAAAACATTTTCTTTCGCAAACACATGAAGATTTTGAAAGAAATGTGGAAATTTTAAAGCACTGGGCAAGCAAAAGAAGACAAGTCACCCAAGGATCATGACAAGCAGATATATCGATATTAAATGCAGCACACTAACATGTCCCTAAAAATGCAAACACAAGAAAACAAAATCAAAAGAAAAGACTCGACTATGTACACACGTAAAACACCCCCCCCCCCCACACCTACTTCATGCATTGTCCTCAATGAATGTGAGCAAGATACTACATGGATTTATGCATGAAAAAGGAGAGATCTCACCAACATGAAGTACAAAGGGAAGTTCAAGGTCATGTTGATGGACACAAACCCGAATTCCCTCAAAACCTGTGAGATGCTAAATAAAGGATGCAAATACGTGAAAGAAATGGAGCCCAAGTACACAAGGATTGCGGCTCACAACAATCGATGCTCACTGAAGGAGTCTTTTATTGTACTTTTTTGTTTCTTTTCTTTTTTTTATTTTTTTTATTTTATATAACTATGTACAAACATTTTTTTTACTATGTACAACAATAGGCTTCCATATTCATATGTCAAGGGACATCAAATGGAACCCACAATCTCTCGAGCCAGAAATGCGCATGCATGGGCTCGCAACATACACAACAGAATTGCTCGACCACCTGACACCCTTATAAGCATTGTGGTCGGTTGATGCCTCTTTAGAGTTAGCAAAAGAGGAGGCATGAACGAGAGGTTAACCTCTATCAGGTATAAGGGTATCAGGTGGTTGAATCTTAACCCACATGGGGTCCTCAGCAGATACAGAATGAAGAGCATGTGGCCGAGAGGCCATAAAAATAGTATCTTGTGGCTCAAAAGCCACGTGCTCAAAAGGATGTGGCTCAAGGGCCACGTGGTCAAAAAGAAATGGCTCAAGGACCACATGATCAGAAGAATGTGGCTCAAGGGCCACAAGATCAGAAGAATGTGGCTCAAGGGCCACGTGGTCAAAAAGAAGTGGCTCAAGGACCACATGATCAGAAGAATGTGGCTCAAGGGCCACAAGATCAGAAGAATGTGGCTCAAGGGCCACGTGATCAAAACATAAGGCACCTTCTTGTGCCAGCCCAGGTGAAACATCTTCACCACCTTCAGGATCTTCATCGAACAATTCTCTGAAGTACTTGAAGGTGCCCTCAACTTCAATCTCATCCAAGCCCTGGATAAGGTTGACCTCAACAGGGTCATTGAAGGCACCTGGCTTCTTGCCAATGGTGAAGATGTTGAAATCAGCGCATTGACTACCATAAGTCAAGCGCATCAGACCATTACGACAATTGATCAAGGCATTGGAAGTCGCAAGAAATGGTCGCCCCAAAATGACAGGAATTTGTCCAAGTGGGGTTGACACAGGTTCAGTATCCAGGACAAAGAAGTCGACTGGATAAATGAACTCTCCCACTTTGATCAGCACATCTTCCACCACACCCCTCGGTTTCTTCATGGACCTATCAGCCAATTGAAGAGTGGTCTTTGTTTGTTTGAGGTCTCCAAGACCGAGGTGGATGTAGACAGAATATGGCAGAAGATTAACAGATGCACCAAGGTCCAATAAGGCTCGATGTATGGACACATCCCCAATCACACAAGAGATAGTAGGACAACCAGGGTCCTTGTACTTGACTTGCATGGGTTGTGCCAACAAAGAACTCACGTTAGCCGTAAGAAAAGCTTTCTTTGGAACATGAGTTTTTCTCTTCTTGGTGCATAAGTCCTTGAGAACCTTGGCATAAGGTGGCATTTGCTGAATCACCTCCAAAAGAGGGATATTCACCTTAACCTGCCGAAACATCTCAAGCATCTTGTCATGCTGATCAGAGGTTTTCTTTTTAAGACGCTCAGGGAATGGCGCCTTCGGGGCATAATGGTGCGAAGGAACCTCAGAATTCTGGTCCAAAGAAACATGAGTGGGGACCTCAGAATCTGGTTCCTTCGACACAAGAGGAGACAAGGGGACCTCAGGGTTCGGCCCCTTTGTCGAAGGAAATGTAGAAAGAACCTCAGGATCTGGCTCCTTCCTGAAAGTATTTGTGTAGGGAGCCTCAGGATCTGGCTCCTTCAGAGACGGTGATGACAAGGAAGGCACCCCAATGTGGTTGTCCACCTCCTTACCAGACCTCAAAGTATGAATCACATTAATATGATGGGTCGGTTCAGAGGTAGCATGAGGTAAGGTGTCCTTCCTTGCGAATGGGTACCCCGAGGATTCACCTCGGGTTGACTCGGTAATTGGCCCTTCTCGCGTTCATGGAGCTGATTAACCAACTGGCTAACTTGCATTTCCAATGCTTTGACCAAATTGTTGTTGGCCGAAAGCATGGATTGTGTACTCTGAATGAACGCGTGAAGGGTTTGTTCAAGAGTGGAGTCCTTAGGGTCAACCCATTGGGGTTGTGGAGTTTGGTTAGAATAACCCGACGAAGAGGTCTGAGGAGGTTGGTAATTGTGGTGCTGAGACCTTTGATGTGGGGGTTGGTAGGTCGCCGATGGGCGTGGAGGTTGATAAGGCGGAGGTTGAGGTTGAGTGTGCGAGCTCTGACCGTTACCCCCACTAGGCCCCCAAGAGAAGTTAGGATGGTTACGCCATCCCGGGTTGTAGGAGTGACTGTACGGGTCGTTTCGGGGCCTTTGTTGATACATCGCATTTGCATGCTCAGTATCCCTTGGAGCGTAAACGCATTCCAAGTCATCATGTCCCGACAATCCACACCTACTACACTCGGGAGTAGCGACCTGAGCTACAGGAGCTCGGTCCATCTCCAAACTCTCAATCCTACGCATGAGAGCAGCCATTTTCGCCTCAGACGCGATCGATGACTCAACTTGATAAGATCCAGCTCGACCAGAAGACCTGACGGCTGGTGGCTCTCTCATGGTATCCCACTCGAAGGTGCGTTCAGCCATGGATTCAAAAGTGTCCCAAGCCTCCTCGATGGGTTTCATTTGGAAGTCACCCTGACACATTGACTCCAACAATGTGCGGGTGTTGTAGTTGATGCCCTCATAAACAATTTGGCACAACTGCCAAAGCTCAATCCCATGATGAGGGCACTGCTGGAGAAGGTCCTTGAACCTCTCAAAGAAACCATGAAACGATTCGGTCTCGGTCTGATACATTTGATGTATCTGGTGCCGTATCTGTTGAGTTTTCCTTTGAGGGAAAAATCTCTTCAGAAAGACGGTTACAAAGTCATCCCATGACCGAATCGAGCTCGCCGGGAGGCTATACATACATTTCTTCGCATTATCCTTCAATGCGAAAGAAATCATCCTCAACCGGACTGAATCCTCGTCAAGCTGTTGAAGCTTGAACATGGAGCATACTTCCTCGAATTCGCGTATAAAAATATACGGATCCTCCTTATTGGCAGTAAAGGTTGGAAGCATGCTCACATACTGAGGTTTCAGCTCATAGTTGTTCCCGCGAGCAGGGGGAACAACTATGCAAGAAGGCTGCGCGGCCCGAACAGGATGGGTCCGCTCCCACAACGTCATCGGCCTATCCTGTCGAGCTAAAGGTGGTGGTGCACCTAGAACTCGATCCTGACCGAATCTCCCTTCCTCTCGAGTCAGAGGAGGAGGAGAAGGAGGTCTACGTGGTGGTGGGAATGGACCGAGGTAGTCCATGTATGGAACCCGGTCTCCTTCGTCACCACGAGACGACTCGGCCTCTTGCTCCAAAGGAGCACGAGGCGGAGATGGTCGATCACCAAGATCTTCCATCTCAGAAATAAGCACTCTCTCGAGTCGAGCGCTCTCACCAGAACGAGCACA
Source organism: Triglochin maritima (assembly GCA_963682175.1). Classification (NCBI taxonomy): domain Eukaryota; kingdom Viridiplantae; phylum Streptophyta; class Magnoliopsida; order Alismatales; family Juncaginaceae; genus Triglochin; species Triglochin maritima. Next base: position 41,648,132 of record OY821774.1, read on the forward strand.
ACCTCGCATAAAAATGCTCGACTCGACTCTAAACGACACACAACAGAAGGTGTACTCAGAGGAGGAGACTATACGTAGAGAATAGATGAGGAGAGGACTCAGATGAGGAGGGAAGAATCCCTAGAGCTAGAGAGGGTAGTGGGATCAGGAAGAAGTCTAACTAGCAAGCACGGCTCAAACAATGTAAGGCAATGGGTCCTTAGGCTAGACGACGCCTAACTTCGAGGTCACTAGCCTCGACACGTCTCACCTCCCTACAACGAGGACCACAATGCCCAGCAAGTGATACCAGATCCGGAGATCCAGTACCTCCTACTATCGACAAGGTAGGCAACGCCGATCAGGTCATGACGGTCTCAACTAGATTACTCTCCTAGTGCGCCCGCAATCCTAGGGCCAATGTCTACTTGCTTTTAGTTAAGGCTTTATTAAGAGTGGTTTTTGGGGCCAAGGAAAGGGTGATGAAATCCCCCACCTTATCTTTTATGGGACAGCCCCTCCTTAGTAGTGATTTGATCCTAGATCTAGCAATCAATCACTCCAATCAAACGCTCTCTCACTCTTGTCCTGATGCAAATCCTACTAACTAATGCATGGGCATACGAGATGCGTGAATGAGTGTAGGAAATGCGTACCTTACGCCAGCACTCAACAACTGAAATTAAAGCTAAAAGAAAAGACAACTATATGCTCAAGTCAATACATGATGCGTGACCTAAACAAATAAGAACGTCTAGTCTTTTGCTTTGGATTTTAGGGCCAAGTTGATTAATGGGGGAGTGATTAATGATCTGGGAGCAAACCAGAAGTCAAAGCATGCAAAATAGAGCTCACAGATAACAAAATGGAAGAACACAACTACCAGAAAAAATTTCAAGGCAAGATGACCTCACCAGGCCGCCAGTTGGCGGTTCCAAACAGCCAATTGGCGGTCAAGTTGAAGCTTCTCTCCTTCAAACTTGTCCAGTAGCCTCCCCGTGATCTGCTGGTTCCCTGAAACTAAGAAAAACTGGAAACAAAAAATTAAAAACCCCTCGAATCGTCCAAACCAAGGTCTGGACAGAGCACCTCCCCGGCAACGGCGCCAAAAACTTGATTGATCTCGTTTTATATTTAACCGCAAGTGCACGGCCGCGTTGAAGCGGTGGCAAATACGGGTCGTCCACTGGGAGGTGTGTCGACACTTGGTTTGTGCGAAGGCGAGAGGTAAAGAAAGGGAAGAAAGGTTGGTTACACTAAACTACACTAAGATGCAAATGGAAATGGAAAAGAAGCAAGAAAAACTAAACCCCAAAGGGGGTAGAGAAATAATGTGAACATAAAGAAGTGTATGTGTGTGTGTTCATTAAGCTCTTCACAACATGTAGTGCATGAAATCATAAAACTACATCCAACTTAGCCTCCACATGAATTAAGATAAGACTACATCATTAAAACATACAAGACAATAGTTGGAATGAAGTTACATGAACTCAAGTATAAAGACTAGACCCTACTATGCCTCCACATGAATTAAGATAAGACTACATCATTAAAACATACAAGACATTAGCTAAGGTAAAGGCAACAAGAGCTCATACACTACAACTTGTGTTTCCAATATTAACTTCATCCATATCCTAACCTTATCATTCCCCATAAAATAGGTCCACTAATCAAAGCATAAGCTAAGCTTCATTCAAGAGCATTAGCATATCAAAGATAAGAGTGAAGACTCATTAGATGGTATGGAAATCATATAAAGCTCAAGGGATAAAAATAACACAAACTTAATACACTACATAATTATATCACATATTTCTCCACCCCCCAAATGGGGATGGAACTACTCACTACTCATTACACTAACTATATTAGCAAATGAAAGCATAATACTGAAATGAAACTATACTAATCAAGCAAGAAATATTAAAGAAGCATAAAACTAAACAAACAAACAAGCATGCATATGAAAGGAAATTAAACTAAGACAGAAACAACACAATTAAAGGAAAACTTCTATTATTAACTCACTCAATTACAAGTAGCTCTTCCTCCACTAGAGTTTTGCTTCAAGGCTTCACTCTTAGTAGGGAAGGTGGCCACCAAAGAGAGAGATGGATACAATGGGAGGTGAAGAGTTCTATTTATAAGCATGAAAAAAGCTAATCCGGGACAATCCCCCGATGTGGGACTAAACCAATACCAAAAATAGCCTAAACACATGATAATACAAGTCCAGGAGAAAGCTTGGCGGATATGGGGCCATATGGACCGCCAATTAGCGGTCCAAGACCGCCAATTGGCGGTCTATAAACATCAGATCTGCTTGGTTTTTGTTTTGGGCTTTGCTTGGAGTGTTTCTTGGTCTTGGATGCATCTAGCTTGTTTAGTGGAGCTCCGACCCGAATCGAATTGACAAAATACTCCCCATGATGGTGTGGAGTTTCCTGTTTTGCTCTTAGGTCCTTCTGTCTTACGATCAGGTCCTTCTGTCTTGCATCTTGGTCCACAGGTCTCACAATTAAGTCCTTTTTCCTGCTTTTGGGTCCTTTCATGGCTCTTCTCTTCAAACCTCTTTATTCCTGAAAACTAAACATAAAACTCGTCACGTAGCATTGCTTAGGTGTAAGATAATGGATATAAGGTACAAATATAAGCATGAAATGATGTCAATCAAATTGTTCTTGATGGGGATGTTTTGGGAGCCTATAAAAGGACCTTTCATCATATTTGTTTATGTTAATGCAAAAATTCTTTCTCTCATTAATCTCTCCTTTAATCACCACAAAAATCTCTTATTAATTTTGAGTTTAGGAGATAGAAATCTCAGGAGCTCAAAGATGAGTTATTAGCTAGATTCTAAGCCTTATTAAAGATTGATTGACTAACTCATTTCTCTCTAATCTTGTTTAGAGTTTGGTGAACACTCGGAGGCAAATCGGTAGACGATTCTGCGGGCAGCGCGACTCCGGATCTTCAAAAGGTTTTAGAGAACTTTTTGGTATGATTCTCTCTTTGTGATTTATTTTAATATATGTAGGATTGTATGATATTAGAACAAACACAAAGTAATGTACATAAAAATTGTTGAAAATATGAAATCGATCTTGTATTAAATTTTTTAAAATATATACATACATAGGGACACGAAATCCTACAATATAACCAAAAAAATCTAGCTACTATTGGAACTTGTTTCGCCTATTTACAATCTTTTTCGATTGTTGTAAATATTTGTTTACTATCAAAAAAGCTCACTGTAATCTACTCCATCACCACCAAAATCTTGCAACGGAACCTAGAAAAAAATAATTTAACAAAAAATAAAAATAAAATAAAAGGGGTGTCTGGCTAAGGCGCCTCCACGTTGGGGGAGGCGCCTCGCTAAGACGCCTCAACCATGCGGCTTAGCCAGACGCCCGAGTCGGAAAAAAAAAATCCACCTTCGTTACCTCGCCGGATCCAGGTGCTTTGCTAGACATTTTCGTGGTGTTGGTACTAGGAATGTGAGTACAACTGAGTCAAAAATCTTGTTTAAAGACACATGACGAATTTGGTATTAATTGATTTGTTAAGGGTAAAAATGTAATTTCAGGACGATTTAAGTAGTTTTCCGACGACGGCAACGAACAGTAACCCCTTTAACAAAAACTAATTATGTCATACGGGTCAATTGCGTTCTTTGAAGACACAATTGAGCAGTATATAACCATGTGAAAATTGTGCCTTCAAAGAGGCGTATTAAAAATACTCAAATAGCTTAATATTACTTACTTTCTACAAAGAAAAGTGAGTATCATGGAAGGAAAAAAGTTTTAAAATGATTTTTGAAATCCACCGTTGGTTGAAAAATATGCGACAAATCCATCAGAAAATAGATAAACTCACGTTGGGACGAGAGTTGTCATCTTTATTTTGAAGTACTTTCGAAAACAAATATGAAAATAAAAAAGGACTTAAGTTATCATAGATAAATGCCCACCCTGATGATATGTCTCCTACTTAGACCTGGCTTGAAAATAACATGTAAAACCTTGGGAGAACTCACATAAACCTCTTGAGAAAGTCGTTTAACTTGAGTGCAAAGTTGAATAAAACAGAAAAAATGCAAGAAATTAAGCACATCATGTAGGATCGTATTGGTCTCTAATTCTAATCACTTTTAAGCTAATTACCTACTTGTTTAATCAATCAAGTATATGCAGCGGAATTAAAACAACTAAACAAGCAAGCATGGTAAATGGAAGGAAATAATGCAAACCACAATGAAGACATGAGATTTTTATAGAGGTTCGACACCCTACCCGGGTCTTAGTCCTCTCTTGCAAGCTCCGCTCGGATCACTGAGCTCCGCTCCCGACTTCACTAACCACTCTCCATTCCGGGTCGGGAGAGAAAGTCTTACAACACAAGTCTCGCGAACACCCTCGCTTGCTTGACCTTCTTTCTCTCACAATCCGAGAGGAAACACTTCGGACTTTCACCAAAATCCTTGCTTCTTGAACAACAATTGAGTGGGACAACACTCTCTAAATCTTGAGTACACTCTCTAAATCTTGAGTACACTTTGAGTATGATTTGACTATGATTCGACCGATCCTACTTTCTCAGACCAAAACCCTAGAACGGTCGACCAATCCCCTGAGCCAGTTCGACCTTTCACTTAATTGAACTTAAGTCATAGCCAAATTTGACCAACCGGTCGACCGGCGTGCCCGACTCGGTCGACCGATTTTGCTCTGAAATGTGACATGCACTTTTCTGTTTTATGTATCTTACACAAACATCTTCTAAACTTTGCCCAACGGGCATAACTTACTTGGAGCTTATAAATAGAGTTGTAAAACATCATTTCACACAACTCTCTCACTACTATTTGTCCTATACATTTGAGAGAAACTCCCAAGCTTCAAATTCCCCAATCCTACACCTTTGATCAACACTCTCCATTCTGTCAATAGGTATGTTAGGGTGTATTTGGATGGTCGCTCATAAATGAAATTTCAATTTTTTTAGAATTTCAAAATGTGACATTTGTAAATACCATGTTTGGTGGATTGAATATTGGAATTTGTAAATTCTAAGTAGAATTTGGAAATTTCACCATTATACAAAAATGACATAACAAAATTCAACATTTTTAGATGGAATTTACAAATTCTCATTCTAATTCCCAACACCAAATTACATCCTAAATCCTACACCAAATCCCAACACCTCCTCTCTCCACCTCTACCCCTTCGCCGTCGTCGCCGTCGTCGAGCTCCACCATTCTGATTAGGCGGAATACGGATCTCTAGGGACCCGAACAAAGTTGGTCTTAACCAGAAATTGGTCCTCGACTCTCCTAGCAAGTCAGCCTGCCTATACCTGACAGAAGGTTGACCGCCCTCTTGGCCGCCACGCAACTCTCGCCCTATCAAGGTGGCGAGAGGCACGAACGAAGGTCTAGTCTCACCTATTTTGAATAAAGTTCTACATCCGAAACCCCAATTCAGAGCCATCAAACGTGACCCTCTCTTTCTTCCCGTCCAATCGCATCAAATGCAACAAAAAATGGATTTTCGGCCCTCAAAAATGGGATTTTTAGGGCGAAAAGTGAATTTGGGAAAGAAAATGGAGATTTGAGGGCGAAAAGTGGGATCTTGGTGGTGGAATCGGGGGAAGAGTGTGTGAAGAACAGAGGAATAGTGATTTAGGATTTTGATAAGATTTTAGCATATAAATAGGATTTGAAAATTCCAAGGTTCTTCCAAAGAAAGCAAAATCAAATGATGAGATTTGTAAATGTTGTCATTTGGAAATGACATATCCAAATAATGTGAAAACAAATGACGTCATTTAGAAATCCCGGAATTTGCAAATTCTGTCATTTGAAAATTCCATGGAATTTTCAAAGAGCGCATCCAAACAAACCCTTAAGGCATATGATGTATATAATATCTTCAAATTTACAAACTAATCATAATTAATTTGAACATTTGAGCTTGTTTTACAACTCAAATTAAGCATGTCTAAGATTAATGCTTCGTTTGGATTCAACGCATATTTAAACTGAATTGCTATTCATCTCCGGAAACCTACTTAAATCACCCCAACCAATTACCATTTTGCCCTTCTGCCATTTCTGTTGGATCGTGAGCGTCGCTAATTCTAATCACTTTTAAGCTAATTACCCACTTGTTTGATCGATCAAGTTATGCGCAGCGGAATTTAAACAAACAAGCAAGTAAGGAAGGAATATGCAAATCACAATGGACACGGGGGTTTTTACAGAGGTTCGGCCTCCCACCTACGTCCTCTCTTGCAAGCTCCGCTCGACACTTCGAGCTCCGCTCGTGTCTTCACTATCCACTCCCCGTTCCGGGCCGGGAGAGAACACCTTTTACAAAACAAGCTCGACGAACAACCTCGTGAGCTTGACTTTCTTCTATCACAATTCGAGAGGAACACTTCGGGATTTCACCGAAGTCCTTGCTTCTTTACAAACGAATGTTGAGTGGAACAACACTCTCTAAACTTGAGCACACTTGAGTAAGATAGGATTTATGACTACAGTGTGGAAGGTTTGAGGCTTCGAGTGTGTTGAGTTTCTCTCTAATGTATTGGACAAGTATGGAGTGGGAGAGTTGTGTTAAAATGTGTTTTACAACTCTTTATATAGGCATTAGAGAGAATATAGCCGTTGAGGTTGATTGGGTGAGCGTTGGTGTAAGATACACAAAACAAAAACTCGCAGGACCCAATTCTGAGGTAATTCGGTCGACCGGATCGGGTCGTTCGGTCAACCGTTTGGCAGTTTTGAACTCAGTTCGGTCGACCGGTTAAGGAACGGTCGACCGCCCAACGCTACGACTTAGGTACACTTAAGTGATCGGTCGAACACCGCAAAGGGTTCGGTCGACCGATTCACAAGAGGCTCTAAGGGGTTGACAAACAAAGTTCTATTCGGTCGACCGAACCAAGATTTCACGGTCGACCGAATTCCAACAGGAGATTCGGGTTTGTCAAGAGACAGATATTCGGTCGACCGAACTAGGTCCTCGGTCGACCGATACACGAAAATGTATTTGGGGTATTTTTGATTTATACAAATACGATCGTTGGATATATACGACAAAACTAACGTTCGGAAAATAATTGGGACTCGGTCGACCGAAATGGTATGGTCGGTCGACCGAACTTAGACAGTTAAACACATAACAGAATAATTGATCACTCGGTCGACTGAACGGTCTATGTCGGTCGACCGAATGTGGGCAGACTGTTTGGGTACAAGTTTAGTGTTTTCCGGTCTAAGTTTGGGTGATCTATTGAAGTCCAAATTATGTGAAATTTCGTGTGTAGGGAACCTAGTGTGTGTTTGAGTAGTTTTTAGCTCAAGTATGCTCAATTACACAAAGTTCCTAAAGACTCAAAGAAATACAAAATACATGTCTTCAAACGAGCTTGATTACATGTCTTGACTTGAATTCCTTTTTTCCTTGAGTCTTGATCACCTGTAGAGGTTAGCACAAAGCAATATATATGCAATGCAATATGTGTGTTACTCTACATGATCATAATTAAGATTAGGTTTGATTAAATCATCAAAACATAGATTAAAGCCAAAAAACCAACAATTTCTACTTATATAACTCTTCATTTCACTCTCCTAACATCACTCTCTCTTCATATTACACTAATATTCACCCAAAACCATGTCTCGGAGGTCCGGAAAGAGTCAGCGGACACCCCGGTCTACTCGAATCTGGTAAAATACCTTTGTAGTCTTTATATATTTTTATTAAAAAAATTAGATCGGGCGTTCAGGGGAGACGTCGGACCCAACGGGCGGGCGCCTGCGGGAGCCGCCCCCTTGCGTCTGGCTTAGTTGCCACCTCCATGGTAAGGGCGTCTGGCTAAGCCGCCCTCGCCAAGGAGGAGGCGTCCCTGCCAGATGCCCCATCCTTGGGGGAGGCGGCTTAGACATACGTCCGAGGCGAAAAAAAATCCGTCTCACTTACCTCACTAGATACTGGCGCTTCATCAGACATTTTGGTGGTGTTGGTACTGGGAATGTGAGGAAAACTGAGGCAAAAACCTTGTTTTAAGACACGAAACGATATATGTATTAAATGAATTGTGAATGACAAAATGGTAATAGTTAGAGTGATTTAAGTAATTTTTCGGCGATGAATAGTAGTTCCGTAGTAGAACTCATAAAATTTTAACAAACAAAATCTTCAAAGACATCAAAAAATTACAGGGTTTCAACAAAAATTCTATATCATTAAATGGTTTAGTAAAAATCAGATCTTTGAGTGGTTATTTTGCATAAAACATGCAAACATTTATTAGAAGTAATGAACCTTCAGTCGTCAGATCACATCATAACGCCCACGACTTCAACGTGGATTCGTTTCCCGCCGCGTATTGAAATATCATAGTATTAATTTCGTGGATCATTCTGGAGAATATTTTGGTGGGGGCACGTAAGTGGTAATTAATGTACCAACCAGTTTTAATTTCGCGGATCATTCTGGAATATTTTGGTGGGGGCATGTGTTAAATGTACTCTTTCACGACTTATTAATATTGTATTTCGAAAATTAATGATGTTCACCGTACAAAATGGTTTCTCCACGGACAACTATCCGTATTAAATTACTAATCACGTTCATATTAAATTTCCAACTACAAATACAACTTAACTCAATCCAACTACTCAACGCACTATCTCCACCACATCATTCCTGCGTTAATTTTTTTATTTTAAAAAAACATATTTAAACAAAACAAAAACAAACCACTAATACCTAGACCTGTCAATTGGGCCGTGTTCGTGTACTATCGTGTCTGACAGTTCTGCATTCGTGTCAGGATTTCGTGTTATCGTGTATAGTATAAATTAAAAAGATTGCATCATGTTTAGATTGAAAATAGTTAAGTGACATGTTATATTGATATTTTTCATTCTAAATAACATCTTAATTGACTATAATCAAGTAAAAACAATTGATTATCTAACAAAAGATGCAGTTCGTGTCTGTTTCGTGTACAAAAATAACTTATCGTGTGTATCGTGTCGTGTTCGTGTACTAATTATTTTATATTTATATGTTTACAAAACATCGTAATAAATCATTTCAATTATACAAAAAATTTCGTGTAAAGTCATGTCTATATCGTGTCTCCTTATCGTGTCGTGTCCAAAATTGACAGGTCTACAATGCCCCTAGGCCCCAACCAGGAGTCAGGGTCACGACCCACCCAACCCAAGTTCGACCCCCGTTAAGGGTCCGGATCCATGTCCTGACCAGGTAGCGACCTGGAACACCCCCCCCCCCCCCCCCGTGAGTGGTCTTATAATTCCAAAACCTTCCCTTTATTTAGTTTTATGGTAACCAGAATTCACCGGCATCCATCGTATTTTATGAGGTGTGCTGCGGTTCCAAATTGGATTATGAAGTAACAATGTGGTCCTTGTTATCAAAAGAAACACTGTGCTCCTTGCCTTATCATGATGGAAGAAGTCCTGAGATCTGCTCGCCCAAAATACTAATGTCCATAGGTTTATCTCACTTTTAGAGGGAATCGATGCTTTTAGTCTCGTCAATGTTTCAACTTTTCTTTCCCAAAATAATGAAAGTGGTGGATTTGGAATCTGGATGGTGGACTCATCATTATCTAGCAACATTGCTCACTTTATAATGTGGAGATAAATGAGTTATAGAAGCAGGGCTTTTGATTTAAGTTGACTTATTTCATATTTTTAAATGAGAACTTAGTTATTTAATTTATGTTTATCTCGCATGTTACTTTAGAAAGCCTAGTAAAGCTCAACCTAATCTTTAGCTTGATGAGCTACTGAGCCGACTTAAGAAAAAGGAAGGAGCATCAACATTAAACAACAGCTAATAATAATACAACTATTTTTGACTAACAACACATAACATATGTTTCCAACAACATAATCCAAATGCGTAGACCACTTTTTTTGTTTAGGTAAAAAAACTGTGACATGCATCTCTACATCACACAATCAAGTAAATCCCCTTGCTGCAGATTGTTGAGCCAGATTATATATGGAACAGATATCTCAGCTAAAATGAATGAAGCTCAATCTAATACGTCTAAATGACAGCTAACCGAAGTCCAACCAATTTCTAACTACAAATCTTCTGAATGATGTATACCCGGCCCTAGAAGAAAAACAGTTGATATAATAAACTAGTGTCAGGCATGTTGCTATCTTGCATTGGAATACTCCTTTTGACGAATAAGTATCATAAACTATGAAATAATGATCTAACAAGACTAGATGCCACCATATTTGTAGCTTGTCATGCCTAGTATCTTCTGAATTCTGATTTTGGGGGTTAGAAATAACAAAGATTATGCAACCATTACACAATTCCTACGATCCTGTCACGAATAGATGCCATGTGGGTTGTGATGTCAAGTTAAGTAATGACTTTCCCCTGTAAAATTCTAGGAGAAGAAGAATGCATTCTAATTTTCTTTATCGTCTACATTATGCTTTTAAAATAATCATCTCACAAGATAATCTGTAATGATAACACCAAATTAAAAAAAGTTGTTTTACCATGATCAGCAAATAAAGGTCGAAATTCTCCTTTCAGGGTAGGAATTCCAGTACATTCAGTAAAATGACGATCTGATACATCAAAGACATGAAGAAAAAGTCCTAAACACCTTCCAGACATACTCGTGCTTGACATATTTCAAGGGCTGTTTGCCTTTTGGGCTGAAAATCGAAGCATTCCACATTGCCCCTCTTGCCCTGATCGCAGGTGTTGCACCTGTGGACAATTTAAGGGAAATAGCATCAAAGATAGTACTCAAGCTATAAGAAATGTGAAGTCAGCATAACTGATGCACAAAATGAATTTTATTTGAACACGGAAACCCCAACAGTACTAGGAATAGATTGGAAATGACAAAGATGTAATGATAACTACGAGAAAAAATTTGGTCTGAATCACATGAAATGGATTTCTGCGTCCTACATGGAAAAAAGGTCAAACTACATGGTGATGCTGACCATAATTCCGTTAACATGAACGAGAAGTTTGAAACATTGGTGAATCTACAAAAAGCATCAACAGTAAAAGAAATGACATCATAACCTGCAAATGTACGTTCCTAACATGTTATATTCTTCAGGAACTAGAATCAAGAAGAAAATTAAGCAACTCAAAAAATCTCCCCATGTGCATATAGAGACCTTCCCTTTGTGATCAACTTTCTAGGATCGCAATACAAGTGACAAGAAAGAGGCACCCATATCCACATAAAGGACCCTTCATCAAATAAAAACTATGATATCAGATGCATGGGATTGATATAGCAATTTATTTTAAATGGAAGGTGTTGTAACACTACAATTTTTTTCACGTGTAAGGAAAACCCAAAATCTCGTCATAAAGTCTAGCTATCATAAGATGAAGATTAATATGAATTCACTAATAATGTGTCATAGACTATATCAAAAGGCTATTTAAACGATCTGCATTTCTTTTATTGTGAAATCGCAGATGGTCAGTTGCATTTGCATCATTTGGGTCAATTGGAAACAACCTCACTGTTTTACAGTGGTAGGGTTGCGTACATCCGACCCCCCTTACCTCGCTTAGGCGGGAGCCTCTTCTGAGGCATTGGGGTTATGTTGATGTTGTTGATAGCAACATACTCATGACACTAATGTGGATATAGATGAGTGTTAAGGGCTTTTGTATCCTATATGGAAATGCTACCAATCAACTATATATATATATTTATAGGAAATAACATGGCTATGAGTCACTTATAGCCATCTTGGCTATGGGGCTTTATGTTTAGTATTTTTAAAAATATAATATATATATATTATATGAAATTCAATGAATAAAAGACATGTCAAGTAACCTCTATAAATTGAGATTCTTATTGGACAAATATGAAACAATATGCTTATCTCCAACTAATAATGATCGCTACACTGTTGGATTAACTTAACTAAAGTTATCGAAGCCCAAAATGCTATAGTATGTGATAGCGGATGACCTTTATAAATTCAAACCTTTGCCTTAAACTTCACTAAATTCAACTCCAAAAGCTTGTTGGCCAGAGCATCACAAAGAGAAGGTGACATGCATGAAGTTAAGATCTCATGTTTATTAGGCTAGGTAACTAGAGAAAACAAAACAAAGGGAAGCAAGGTAGCATCTAACCTGCAATACGTGAGATACAATAGGAAAACGTTCGGTGAAATTACCATATCTTGATAGGACCCAACAACAACAACAAATAAAATCACGTTACATTCCAAAAGAAAGTACAAGAAAATAATGTTCAAAACAAATTAAAATCGATTAACATAGGAATATGCAAAAAGAAACCAACGTTCATTTTTCTATCTAAAATAGGTAATACATACAAGTAACTATTCCAATAACTAATGAGAAGGCCATAGTTAAGCTAATAAGTACTTGTACGACTAATGACTATTTAAACGATTTGCATTTCTTATCTATTGTGAAATCGCAGACGGTCAGTTACACTTCGCATCACTGGGTCAATTGGAAAAAAAACGTCATTGTTTTACAGTGGTATGGTTGCGTACCCCCTGCACCTCTTTTGAGGCGCTGGGGTAATGTTGATGAAGTACTTCTACAACCAATGGTAAGAGAATCATACACTATATGAGTAAGAAAACCTTCACAATATTATGTCTAATAATAACATGTATAATTAAGAAAAAAGAATTATACAATAGGTGTACGCAAACTTTTAGATTGTTAAATTCCCAACATCTTTAAGGGTGACCTTCAGAAACTCTATAACATCATCTATACAACCATTTAGGCAAAGCTCATTTAAAATTATTGTGCTAGGTTTATCATCTATGATCTCCCCCGTGCTTGTAGCGTGGTGTATAGCTCCATTGCCTCGATTACTCTTCCAACCTTCACTAACAAATGTAACAAGGTGTTGTACGTGATATCATTATTTTTCATCTCCTCTAGCAATACTTTCACCTCATCGACTCTTCCAAGGCAAAGAAGTTTATTTATTACAGGGTCAAAAGTGACGGTGTTCAGTCACAAACCCATACTATACACCTTGTTAAGCCATGCTAGGGCTTCTTCGACATTTTTGTTCTTGCAGTACCCATTGATCAAGACGCTAGATGTCTGACACAAGCCCTTTTAAAGTTATGGACTTAAAAAGTAGCATTGTGTCGGCCATCCGATTAGCAAGACAATATCCATGCATCTATGTGTTATGAGAAATTATGTCAGATGTGTGCCATTTTTCATCCATTGAACTAAAAATCATTTGTGCTTTATTGATTTTTTGTTGCATAATAATCCTACTAAAATGTTGAAGGTTACCTCGTTAGGTACAAGCCCTTGACTTGCCATTCTATTGAAAATCTCAATCGCTTCCTTCCAACAATCTGCCTTGAAATGTGCCTCAATAAGACTAGTATAAGTGACAACATTGGGGGAACCACCATTCTTGCTCATATCCTCAAAAAGCGTGATAGCTCTAGCCATTTGTCCTTGTCCGCAATATCCATTAATAAGGGTATTATAAGTGACAACATCGGGTGCAACATCATTCTTGCTCATCTCCTCAAAAAGTGTTAAGAGCTCTAACCATTTGTCCTTGTTTGAAGTATCCATGAATGAAGCAACTATAAGTAACAACATCGGGTGCAACACCATTCTCGTTCATCTTCTCAAAAAGTCCGAGAGCAAAGACCATCTAGTAAGGTATTGAACACCACCAGGTTGGGGGAATTCCCAGCACGTTTGAGCATGTTCCCGAAGTATCCGAATCCGACATCGGGGATGCGACGGCAGAATTTGATGAGAACGTCGTAGGTGATGTGAGTGGTAGAGATAAGACCGGGCGACATCATTTTGTTGTAGAGAGAGAGTACGGCTTTGGGTTGTTTGGATGACTTGAGGATGGCATTGAAGAGCATGGTGAAGGTAACAATAATTGTGGATGAAGTGGTGTCCTTGATGAGTTGGAGGAATTTGTTGAACAATTGGCATGCTTCGGGCAGAAGGAGCAGTTTCGAAGATCCGTTCTTGGTGGTGCATCGTTCCCTGACGTACTTCTCGAGTGGATGGATTGGAAGAGCAGCACCAGCACAAATCCTCTTCTTCATCACCATTACTATTTGCTGATGTTAGTAAGAGGATTGTACGTTGGATGTGTATAAATATGATCACTTCGTCACACTCCTACCATCTCTCACGCCTTCCATAAATTCCACGGCATCATTTACACATCCATTTAGGACAAGTCCATTCATAATTATGATGCACGCCTCATTATCTAGCACTTCACCACGAGCTTGTAGTACGGTATATAGCTCCTTTGCATCAGCAACTCTTCCAATCTTGAACAACGCATGTAATACTATGTAAGTGACCTCATTAATTGGGAGACCACGGAGCGGCATTTCCTCAAGCCACTTTATACCCTCGTTCACATGTCCATTGATACAACCTTTTATCACAATATTGTAGGAGACAACATTTGGTTGGTGACCTTTGGAGACCATATCTTCAAATAGTTTCATCATTTCTCCAAACTCGCCGACTTTGCAGTATCCTTCCATTAGTGTATTATAGAGAAATGTATTGACAATTTTCCCAGTCTGAACCATAAGACCAAATATTTCATGAGCTTGTTTCGGAATTCCTTGCTTGCAAAGGGCTTCAATCAACACAGTGAAGGTGACAACATTTGGAGAAATCCCACAATTCATCATTTCAAATAAATATTTGATGGCATCATCAAATCTTTCCATTTTGCAAAAGCCACAAATAATGGAAGTGTATGTTGCTACATTTGGAAATATCTCATTATCATTCATCTCTGCTAGCAAACTTTCTACCTCTTTGACTCTACAAAGACGACAAAGTTCATCTATAATAGAGCTATAAAGGAATACATTAGGTTGCAAACCTGAATTGTACATCTTATTGAGCCATGATAGAGCCTCATCAACATTTTTGTTTTTGCAATACCCATTGATCAAGATGCTGTAAGAATGAATATCTACCACAAGTCCTTTTGAGGTTATGAACTCAAAAACTAGCAATGCATCTTTCATCTTACCAACAAGACAATATCCATGCATCAACGTGGTGTAAGTAACCACGTCATGTTCAATCCCTCTCTGCACCATTGAACTAAATAGCTTTTGTGCATCTTCCATTTTACCTTGCTTGCATAAGATATCCAAAAATATGGAGAATGTTACCTGATTAGGTGAAAGCCCTTGACTTGTCATCCTCTTAAAAATCTCATCTGCTTCCTTCCAACAACCGGCCTTGTAATACCCATGAATAAGACTAGTGTAAGTCACAACATTTGGTACAACTTGATTCCCATCCATCTCCTTGAAAAGCTCAAGTGCTGCATCCATTTGTCCTTGTTTGCAGAGTCCATCAATGATCATGTTATACACATTGACATCAGGCGAACAGTTGGGATTGTTGCTATTATTCATTTGTTGGAGCATCTGAAGGGCGGTTTGTACATCTCCGCATCTGCAAGCACCCTTGATAAATGATCCATAGGTGATGATGTTGGGGGTGATGCCAAAGGCCTCCATTTTCCTAACCAAAGTTATAGCTTCGTCGAACCTGAGTAACGAGCAAAGACCATCGACTAAAGTAGTGAACACCACTGCGTTGGGGGGATTCCCACCACGTTTGAGCATGTTCCCAAGGTAGCCGAATCCGAGGTCGACGTTGGGGATGCGGCAGCAGGAGTTGATGAGAATGCCGTAGGTGAAGTGATCGGGAGAGATACAGTCGGATGACGACAACATCATCATGCGGTTGTAGAGAGAAAGGACGGCTTTGGGTTGTTTACATGACTTGAGGACGGCGTTGAAGAGCATGTTGAAGGTGACGATAAGGGTGGATGAAATCTTCGTATCCTTGATGCGTCGAAGCAACTGGTCGAACAGTTGGCGTGCTTCGGGCAGAAGGAGTGGTTTTGACTGTGATTTAGAGGCTTTACATCGATCCCTGACATACTTCTCGAGTGGATGGAGATGGAGAGGAAGAGGAACAACAGCAGCAACAACAAATCCGTTTCCTCGATTCCTCTTCGCCATCACCTACTACTGCGATGCAAATCTTCTCGGAAGGGAGATTTTAGATTTTTAGTTTGGAGTCAAGACTCCACTCGGGGACTCAACAATCGGGTCGGATTCTCAATTCGGTCTTGTCCGTCCGATGGAACCAAATTCAATCCAATGGTGCTTAAACAGTTAAACTGGAGTTGCTGGTTTTTTGTTTTCTTTTTTCCAAATATATGGGTCACAAATTTTCCCAAAGGCCTAAATGTTGTAGGCTTTCCCGGTCAATGTGGGACGAGCAAAAGCAGCAATTTTCCTGCAAGGGAGAAATACTTTTTATGTTATCTTGAAATGCCCAAAGCAAGTGGAAGCTTTATAGCTTGGCATTCCAGATTGTTGATTAGCTTTTATGGCGGATGTTTTCGATTTGACAATAGATCATGTTTTAGAGCGATGAGGTACATTTTGTAAATTATCGAGAAATATACCCCAAAATTAGGTGGAAGTGGTGATGTTGTTCTTTACTGCATTTTGCTGAGTATTTGAGTACTTTGTGTGTGTTTCAATTTGTTCTCGAGTAGGAAGTTGTCAGTTCTAAATCGAGCACGACATTTTGAAGCAAAGCAGAAGTAATGGATAAATCCTCTTATAAGATCTGAAACAATTAATTGTGTGTTGGCTTTTAGAGTTCCAACCATCTTTAAAGATTATGCATCCTTCGTGATTCTGAGGTTGTGTTATGTTACTATATACTCTTTTAATTATAATTTTTGGGTTGGAATTTTTTTTAACTTCTTCCTCAAGAATATTATGTATTATTATTACACATCAATAATAATGTTACGTTTAAAATAAATTTTTAGTCAAATCAAAATGATACACTTTTACCTATATATGAAATATTAAATTAAGCATGATAATAATATGGGAGAAAATAATTTTGGATGCTTAACGTCCCTTACTAAGAAATTGATTATTTTTGTATGTTTGAAATATATTTTTCCTATCACCGTGCTTTAATGCAAGTGATAACTAACATTGTTTGTTTTGGTCATGGATAAAATTCAAGCCGGCTACAACAATATTATTCACGTTAATTACCAAAATATCACAAGTCATAATATTTTATAATTTGACATGTGTAACATGTAATTTAGCTATATGCATGCTAGATGAAATTACACTATCTAGTTTTACATATCATTTATGTATGTTTAATGAGACAATTACCATGTTAATTTCTATTAGACGTCAGTATGCTAGATTTCACTTAATTTTTTATTAACATTTTAATGCAATAATATGATTTCTGGTAAAGACCTATTTTATAAAATTTGAAAAAATTGCACTGCACAAATATGTTATATTTTTCGTAGGATTTGATGCAATATTGTTCTAGCTGGACCCAAACTCAAAAAACAATGAAATGTAAAAGACAACTTCACATAACCAAAAGGTAAGTAGAACAGCAAATATGAATGTCATCAATAGTAACCATAGGATGGGGATCCAAAGACAGTCACAATTTTCCATTCAACAATATATTTATTTTTAAGTAATTTTTTTTATAAATGACCAAACATCATACTTTCCCTCGAGGAGACTCTTATAGGTATGAAATCGTTGTCGGCTTAGGATATGGGCTAGATAATTAGGTTCAAACCACGAGACTATAGAAGTCAGACACGAGAATTAAATTTGAAATCTCAATGCTGGATATAACCATCATATTTGCCACTGTCATAACTTCCTTCTCATAATTAACTCCAGTACAGATTCATATTTTCGCTATTATTGACTACAGTGGTCGACTTAATCACCAACTGTTAATTAAGATAAAGAAAATTAACTTAGATGCTAAAAATTCACGTTGGTCACAGAGTTTTAAGTTGAAGTCCGATTCAAAAAAAGCAAAATGTAAATAAAATTCAACACATCAAACTTATTCCACGCAGAAATTATTGATCAACCAAATGACATCCGTAGAAATCTGCAAATGTACCAGAAATCTAAGGAATAAATCAATGATCTAAACAAACTCTACAGAAAACTGCACTAAATAAACATACATAACTGCACTAAATAAACATACATAGGTGATGAAGTTACGGGTGAAGCCAAAGGACTCCATTTTCCTAACCAATGTCACAGAGTCATCAAACCTGGATGCGGAGCAAATACCATCTAGTAAGGTATTGAACACCACTAGGTCAGGGGGATTCCCACCACGTTTGAGCATGTTCCCAAGGTAGCCGAATCCGAGGTCGACGTTGGGGATGCGGCAGCAGGAGTTGATGAGAACGCCATAGGTGACGTGAGTGGGAGAGATACAGTCGGATGACGACAACATCATCATGCGGTTGTAGAGAGAAAGGACGGCTTTGGGTTGTTTACATGACTTGAGGACGGCGGTGAAGAGCATGTTGAAGGTGATGATAACGGTAGGAGTTTTTTTATCTAGAGCAAGCAATTGGTCGAACAGTTGGTGGGCTTCGGGCAGAAGGAGTGGTTTCGAAGATCCACCGTTCTTGGTGGTGCATCTTTCCCTGACGTACTTCTCGAGTGGATGGAGTGGAGGAAGGACAAATTCAGCAGAAGCACGGCCATTCCTGATCATGTTTCTCATACGTACAGATTCTGCTTTAAAGTTCACACAATGGTTTTGGAGGAGAGTCGGAATAAGAGTGAACTAACAAAGGGATTCCACTCACTGACTCACACGTATCGGTCATGTGCTCCCTACTTTTCATCTAGTCTGTTTGGTTTTTGTTGATTTTGAAAGTGATTTTTTTTATTTTTTGGATAGCACCATTTCTCGAGGGTGACTATTGTATGTCTCTTGTACGTTTTTTTGCTAATAATTAAATAAAATTTATACTTTAAAAAAAGTCATTTTTCCAGGGTCAAGTTGGTGTATGAGAAAACATATTAGCCATCTTTGTTTTTCTCAAAACCTAGGGAGCGGTGAAAGAAATATTATAAGTCGGTTGAAGAATTAAAATGAACACTTAAAACAATTGGGTTTAATGAAGCTTTTGAAAGTCACATGAGGTGTAAGTCGGGCGGGATGACACAGATTTTGGTCCACCGCTACCCGTTCTACCTAAGTTAAGCGGTATGTCGGGTGGGTCAAAAATAAAGAAATCATTATCCGTCCCGCCTAAGGTTGGACCAGGCGGGGCATGACGTGTTATGCAGGTTTGATGAGTTTTTTTAACTTTTTAGATTTTTCCTAAGAAAACTAAAAGAATATTAAAAATTGTGAAATATTAATCACTCACTGCATTTTTTTGAAAATTGGACGTTTGGTGAGTATTAAGTGGTGACTTGGTACGGTAGGTTAATGATTATGGGTAAAACTGAAACATTAAAATGATTTTGGTATATAAAAATTTAATAACATATTTGATTTAGGCGGGTTGTGAGACAACCGTAACCCGCCTCGCTTATTAGGTGGGTTATGCAGGTGACGGGTTAGCGGGTAAGATTTTTTTATCCACTGCCCGCATTAGACATGACATGTTTGCTAATAAAATCCTACCCATTTACCGTATATACGAGTCATACTCAGTATCCTTCCTTTTTGTCATCTTATTGATTCTACCTCTTATTGTATAATTGAGAATTACAAGTCTAGTTACATAATGTGGACATATTTACCTTAGATAAATGATGTGGAAAAATAATTCAGAAAGAAAAACCCTACAACAATAGTATGGACGTATTACATTACGTTAATACTACATCCTAGATGTATTCGGTGGCAAACAAATTCGGTAACATCAATTTATCGTAACCTTTCAAAACAAAAAATAAATAAATCAATTTATCGTGGTGTCCACCTAGGCCTGTCAAGTTTGGCTCGGGATCAACGGATCGCTCGATGTTCGTTCGATTTTGCTCGGATCGTGCTCGACTCGATTACTAACGAGCCGAGCACGAGCAACAATTACCGCTCGACAAACTAAACGAGCCGAGCACGAGCAAACCGTGCTCGCTCGATACTCGCTCGATGCTCGACATTCAATTGCTCGTTCGCTCGCTCGTTAAAATACCCAATTGTCATATTTACTATATCCAATTACAATTATCCATATTAGGAGGGGGAATTACTATTAACCTCCCGTGGTGAAAATTCAAACCATTCAACCTCACTCACTGTCCAATGCCTTGTCGAGAAGAAGAAGTCCAACCGACTAACCCACCACCTGACCCAGAACCAAGCACTCCCTCCCCTCAGCCTCCCGAACCTAATAGCCCCATAGAAAACCAACCACGCCACAAGCGCAAACGCGGTAGCGAACAGAAACACGGCTTGCGACCTCGTTGACCGTCGGATCCCCTCGACCTCAAACACGCTCCACCACACCGACGACTCGTCGACGAGTGAGGATTTGACCTCAAAATTGCCGACGGAGGGGAGGGTGAAGAGGACGCATCGGCCAACCGAGAGGAAGTGTCTAGGGTTGCAAGAGCAGAGGGTGGTGTTGTAGCGGATGGGGTTGGCTGGATATGGTGGGTCCATCGTCGGAGATTAGGGTTTTCCAGTGGAGTTTGGGTTTGGAATCGTTTGCTTGCTTTTGGCGTGGAGGTGTGTGGATCCGAGCAATCGAGTGAGCGAGTGGTTCACGAGCATTAGGCGAGTTGAGCACGGGCATGTTTTTCTTCTCGACTCACTTATCGAGCGAGCAACGAGCGGGTGAAAATCCTTATCGAGCCACTCTCGATCCGAGTCTGCTCGCTCGATTATGGCTTGTTTACACCCCAATGTCCACCAGATCCACTCGTGTTTCCTCAAAAGGCCGAAAAGCATATTGAGTGGACCCCACCATCTGGCCCCAGTGTCAATGGCGTTTAGGATTTTGATGGTGTTTGGATAGGATAAATATGAAAAAAGTGAGGTTTTCTTCTTCTTTTTTGATAGAAAAGTTTAGAAAATAACCAAAAAAGAAAGTGAGAAGTTGAGAATAATTCTTCCATACAAATTGGCATATCAATTTTCTCTCCAAAAGAGAGAAAGGAAAGAAAATAGTTGTATATTTATTTAGATTCTGAAACCATCCATTATAAGGTCAACTTATAAACTTATATTAATCTGTTAGCTTTGTTTTCAAGGTTAGTGTGGTCATTTCACCCTGATACATTTCTTTTATTTTCTCTCCATGTTCTTAAGAAAATAAGAAAAACTAATATTCTTTCTTATACATCCAAATAAGAAAAAGATATTAATTTGTTCTTATGTATCTCTTCTCTTTTTCTTGATATTTTTCTTTTCTCTCTATAATTTCTATCCAAAGACACCGTAAGTTACAAAAAGCGTCTAAAGTCAAGGTCCTTCAAGGAAACATATCTACCAACAAATAAAGAAAACCATGTTATCTCATTATTTTCTCCAGTCGATGCTTCATAAAGAAATTAAATTACCATTAATTGTTTGTTGTTATGAAACATATGATAAATAGAAAGAAATTGAAAAAAAATGCAAGACAATAGGTAAATACGTATATAAGAAATCTTCATTATATTATGTGTACATCAAATTCCAGCTTAGACTCCTATATATAGGGCTCCAATTCTCAATAAATTACAACATATAAATGAGAAAGTTACGTCAACATAAACTAGTCTAACTTAACAACACTAATTCACATGAACTCTTAAGAGTTTTAGAAGGTTATACTTGAGATTAAACTATTTGGAGATCATATAATATAATGTGCTTTGGGGCTATGGACATTCACATAAATATATCAATTCATAAAAATTGTTAAATAATTTCTTAAATAATTCATTTTAATCATCCCAAAAACGAAATTGGATGAGCAAGCAACTAATTGATTATACGATCGATTTCTTTCTTATTCGGCTGCAAAAGGAAATAGAACCTAACATAATAATTCTTCCTTTTTATTTTTCGGAAAAAGGAAATGGATGAACAAGCAATTAATTATACGAGTTGTTTCTGATCTGGCGGAGTCAAAGAATATAATTTATTTAGATTGCGAATTCAGATTCATGGTCTATAAATTGCCGATTAAGCACTCGAACCTTTTGTGGAAGCAGATTTGAGAGTGCAACGATGAAAAGAACGTCTCAAATCTCGCTTTTTTTGTTTTTTGCTTGTGTCCATTTTGGTGTTAACAACAGGTTTTGTATGAATTTATATGTACTTAGTCTCGTAAATAATTTCTGTTTCTTTCTGTTACATCACAATTCTTTTGGTTTGTATCATTTTAACTAAAGAAATACGTACATGCAGGTGGAAAACTGCATGAGGTGCAAGAAAATTTAGGTGAGAAACATCGTAGTTCCACGCTATTAATTTTGATTCCTAATGTTTTAGAATACACAAGCAAGGTGTAACAAAAATGGTTAAGTTAAAGTCGAGGTTGAAGCCCAACCCAACATTCTTAGTCGATTTTTCTTCATGTGATTGTTGCACTTTTGTCGGTCCTTATTGTGCTGCAAGCTAATGTGTCGAGAGAAAAAAATTAGTTATGAAAAAGATTCAAGTTCTAACCGTTAATTTTGACATGGTCTTGAGCTTTAATTCCAGTCCTATATGTGTTTGTGGGATGTGTTATAAGTATGTTTTGTAATATCTCCTCGTCTTAGAAGAACATGTCTTCTCAATCATTAATGGTATGTGATCGATCGTTTGAAAGAAACTTCTTGGTTCAAAACAAATTGGTATATCGTTTTCCAACGAGTAAAGTTATCATTTTCCAACGAGTGAGGTTTGTAGGCACGAAGATATTATATTATTCCCACTATGGTAGGATCGATTGGATAGATTGAATTTGATTAATTTACAGCGATCGATTAATAAAGTAAAAGAAAAGTGGGTCTGAAAGTCAGAGATCGAATGAGAGAGACATTATTTTACGTACTCTTTTTCTACAAAATTAGGAATTTTGGCTAGGAGTATTGGAATTAAGGGCAACCAAAAAAATATTCATTTGGGGTTTGATATGGGCTCTAATTTGGAGTACAGTTTGGAGACTAATTGACAATTTTATCAATAAAATAACTGAACTGTTATTTATCATCGGAAACTATTTAAATCGGCACAACCAATTATCATTTTGCCCTTCTGTCATTTTTACTTATATAACTCTTCATTTCACTCTCTTAACACCACTCTCTCTTCATATTACACTCATATTCACCCAAAAGCATGTATCGGATGCCCGGAAAAGAGTCAGCGGACGCCTTGGTCTACTCGAATCTGGTAAAATGTCTTGTTTACCTTTTGTATATTTTAAATAAAAAAATTTGGGCCTCCCGCGAATTAATGTGCTTCTACTTCTATATTTAACTGATTCATCGTTCTAAAGTTGGTTGATACCAGTGGGTGAAGTCAAGGTAATGTCGTAATAAAAGTCATTAACTACTTAGTGGGGTAGATTCGATTTTGGAATCTTAACGGTGTAGGTTGTTAATGATGTAAAATATTGTTAATGATTCAAACTACGTTTGAGTTTATGCTTTTTTGGGTCTAGAACACTACTTTTTGTCAGTGTGATTATTTTGGTGTTAAAATTGTTTAGGTACGCTATTGTTGGTGTTAAAACTTGTACGATATCTTTACCATGCAGTCAAAAGTAGGTTCTTTGACAATCATCCTAGTATACCCATTGTCATGTACCAAAATACCCCGACAAGTTTTTATAGTTTCATCTAAGTGTGGATGTCTGTTTAACAATGTTGTAGATTTTATTCTATATTTTATGGTATAATTTTATTTCAATTCAACAGGAATAGCAAACCAGTGCAATAAGAAACAATAGAGTTCTATGTATGGAAGGTAAGTAATCCGGGTATTTTAATACATTAAGACTTACTTTCAAATTCTAAAGACAATACGTTCTAGGTGTTCCACCCAAATCCATCATAACAAATCAATGTCCAGCAATTGAAGAACACCGTACGTAAACGCATTGAAGGGCATATTGTCGGTCATCTATGAACAGGAGAGTAAACACAACTATAATCTCAGGCTGACTCTGATTAAATGGGATATAAACTAGGATTGTGTTATTTTCTGATGTTTAGGGACTGCGATTTAGAACCATTCGTGTGTTATTTTCCGGGTAATTGGCTGGTGATGTTACCGATTTTTTAGGTAATGGAGCTTCTATAACTTATTTGGAACAATTTGTGTGTAATATCTACCATGTTATGGTACAACTTCTAGCAATTTAACTAAATGTTTTTTGTTTAGTTGAATCATTTTTTGACGTTCACAGAAGAAAGGATGTTGAAAAATACCACATTGTAATCTGAGGTACATAAAAATTGTTGGAGGGTAAATTCAACAAATATATTGGAGCAAATTCATGCCCTTACTTCCCTTGCATTTTAATGTCTGGGGGATATTTTATCATGTATATCAACAAACTAATTTTTTCTATCAATTAAGATTACCCTCACGAGCCATCATTTACTCCAAGTTACACGTACTATTAAATCAAATTACCCCTTATCGATACTACATTTACCCCAACCTATCATCACTTCTACCACTTGGATTTATCAATTATGATTACTCTACTATTAAATTAAACTTACCTTGTCGTTCATTTAAGGTTACCCTGCTATTGAATTCAACTTACCTCGTCTATCAATTATGATTTTCCTGCTAGATTCAAGTAGATTTACCCTACTATTTGAATATAACTTACATCGTCTATCAATTAGAGTTACCTCAATGAATCATCAATTCGACCAATTGGACATATGTTTCTCATTTTATGTAAAACGACAAACTTATCTCTTCTATAAATTATGGTTATCCCCACAAACCATAATTTAATTCCTTCTTTTTAAAACCAATTTATCACGCTATTGAATTCAACTTACCCTATCTATAAATTAGGGTTACCCCCACGAACCATCATTTAATTCATTTTAATTACTCCAAAATACTCATCCTATTAAATCAAATTACCCATGATCGTAACTAGAATTACCACAACCTACCATCCCATCTACAATTTGGGTTTATCAATTAGTGTCACTCTGCAATTGAATGGCATGTACATATTCGAACTCATTTTGTGTAAATCGTAAAGCGTTGGAGAAAAGATGTAAACAGAAATCTAGGTTAAGTGCCCAAAAAAGATGTTCCCATGCTGAGGGATGCATTTGGTACGCAACAAGAAATAATAAAGTTCTGTGTTTTCTTACGAGATGAGTCGTTCCAATCTCATGAGCGATCACCAGAGGTGATGGAAGGTCTAAGGTCTTTAAATGTGAGCTTACTTGAATCAAAGTCGGACGCATACAACGAAGTCATAACATCAAAAAAGCAAAAGTGAAAAGGTGCAACTCTTCCTCCCCTAGCATAATACTTCTACACAACCCACAAACACCAGCTGAAAATATTTTTAATCTAAATGGATCACTGTCTAAATTAACTACAAAGACATGGCTAAAGGTCTTGGATCATAATTTGGTGAAGAACAAATGTCGCCCAAGTAATGCTAGGCTAAAGTCTACTGTTGAAATTAATTAAATCCAATGTACATGTCTTATTGAATCAAATTACCCACTCTCGAAACTATATTGACCCTAGCCTACCATTCATTCTACTGATTGGATTTATCAATTATGGTTACCCTTCTATTGAGTTAACTTACCTTATCTATTATTTAGGGCTACCCGACTATTGCATTCAACTTACCCTGTCAATGAATTAGGTCTACCCCGTAAGATTTACCCTGCTAGATACAACTACAAATACTCCGCTATTGAATTCAACTTACCTCATCCATCAATCAAGGTTACCCCCACAAACCATCATTTGACACATTTTATTTACTCCAAGTTACTCGTCCAGTTGAACCAAATTACCTCAACCTACAATTCCTTCTACCAATTGGATTTATCAATTAAGGTAACTCTACGATTGAATTCGACTTACCTCGTCTATTAATTAAATTAAATAGCATGGTCGATATATGTTCCTCATTTTATGTAAAAAAAGCATTGAAGAAAAGATGTAAACAGAATTCTAGGTTAACTACCTAAAAAAGATGTCCCCTTGTTGATGGATTCAGTTGGTACGTAACAAGAAACAATAGAGTTCTGTACTTTCTTTGGGGAGGAGTCATTCCAATCTCACGAGCGATCATGAGAGGTGATGGAAGGTTTAAGGTTTGTAAAGTTGAGCTTACTTGAATCTAAGTTGGACGCATACAACGAAGCCATAATATCTACAAAAGAAAAAGTGAAAAGGTGCAACTCTTCCTCTCCTGACATAATATTTCAATGTACCCGTCATATTGAATCAAATTACCCCTTTGACAATAGTAGATTTACCCCAACCTAACATCCCCTCTACCAATTGGATTTATCAATTAAGGTTACTCTACTATTGAATTCAACTTACTCAGTCAAACAATATATTAAATAACATTGTCGACAAATTTATCTCATTTTATGTAAATCGTAAAGCGTTGGAGAAAAGATGTAAACAAAATCCTAGGTGAATTGCCCACGAAACATGTCTCCTTAGTAATGGATGCATTTGGAAGGCAACAAGAAATAATAAAGTTCTATGCTTTCTTCGTAGAGGAGTAGTTCCAATCTCACGAATGATCATTGAAGGTGATGGAAGGTCTAAAGTCTTTATAGTTGAGCTTATTTGAATCTAAGTCAAACGTAATATTCTAAACCTAAATCTTAAAACGTAGTGATTGGGTCGAGGAATAGGTCGAGGATGATCGAAAACCAGAAGGAGTTTGAGGAGGTATTTGTAGAAGGGATTGGGGAAAATCTAGTTGCGATAAGGGGTAATTTGTTTTAATATGATGGATAACTTGGAGTGAATAAAATGTATTAATTGATGGTTTTGGGAGTAACCCTAATTGATGGACGGGGTAAGTTGAATCCAATAGCAAGGTAAATCTAGTTGAATCGAGCACGGTAAATCTACCAGGGTAACCTTAATTGATTGTCGGGCTAAGTTGTTTTTAATAGAAGGGTAACCCGAAATAATAGTCGGGGTAAGTTGAATTCAATAGCAGAGTAACCCTAATTGATAAATCCAATTGGAAGAAGGGATGATAGGTTGAGGTAAATCTAGTTTCGAAAGTAGGTAATTTGATTCGAAAGGACGAGTACATTGGATTCAATTAGGGTTACCTGCTATTGAATTCAACTAACTCTGACTATTATTTCGGGTTACCCTGTTATTGAATTCAACTTACCCCAACTAGCTTGGGGTGGTAGAAGGGATGGTAGGATGTGGTAAATCTAGTTTCGAGAGTGGGTAATTTGATTCAATAGGACGGGTACATTGGATTCAATCGGTAGACTTTAGCCTACGATTAATTGGGAAGTCTTTGTTCTTCACCAAATTATGGCCCAAGACTTTCAGCGGTGTCCTTGTATTTAAGTTAGATGGTGATCCATTTAGATGAAAAACATTTCCAGCTAGTGTTCATTTCTTCTATTTATTCCGTGTTACCCTGCTATTAGATTCAATTTACCTCTTCTTCATAATGGGATTACCAACACAAACCGTCATTAAAATTTTCCTATTTAAACCAAGTTACCCTAGTATTGAATTCAAGTTATCGATTCTTTCAATTTGTGTTACCCCACGAGTCATGATTTAATACATTCTATTTACTCTAAGTTACCAATCCTATTAAATCAGAGTTACCTTGCCTTGGATATAATAGCAATCATTATAATAAAAATTACCTAATTTAGTTCATTTCACATAACAAACATAACCATTACAGCAAGTTAGTTCTTAAAAATAAGTACCCAACATTTAATAAGTTCATACAACTTAACAAACATAAAACATTAGATTACTTAACCAAGTTCTCGGAAAGTGTGCATTCAGTCCTCAAAATCGCCAATTCTGTATATAGAAATTTGAGATAAATTAAACACAAAACCTCCCTCATAGGGCTCAAAATATTTTAGGTGCAAAAGGCTCAAAATAGGTCAGGTACAAAAGAATGGGTGCTACCAAGTGAGAGTCCTAATATGCAAGTAACATCAACGTCCTCGAACATCAATTCATATGCACCTATAACGAATGATTTTCATCGTGTTGAATAGCACCATATAAAATCACGAAGCAACTCGTCATCGACTATAATGGTCCATCTCCAAAATGTGGCTTAACGGTGAGGTCGAAAAGAGATTTCTATGAGGAAGTCTCATTTGTCTCGCTACTTTTCAACCAATGAAGGAAAGTAAGATGATTGTGGGCGTATTCCTCTTTTGTTTTCCTGTGAAATATTATTATTGAATTTTTTTTAACTTAATGTAATTCAACAATTTGCTTGCAACCAAAAAAATCAATAACAATATAAAAACAATTTGAAAATCAACACCAATATTAATAACCATTTTTCCCCCGGATTACCAAATTATTTGAGGTGGTCTAGAAAACTAATATTACAATTTGCTATTCTTAACAAAAACTGAACTCACCATGAATATACCCATCAATGTAACTAGGTTTACTCTCCATAAACTTATGTTGTCCTAACCAAATTACCCCTACTAAAACATGTAAATACCACCCAAATTTAAAATCCAGAATATATAACTACGAACTAAGCGAACCCCCTTGAATATACCCCTCAAAGTTAATAGGTTTACTCTCCATATTTTTATGTTGGTCTAATCGTAACACTGATGTTTCTTTTAACCAGATTACCCCCTACTAGATCATGTAAATACCACCTAGTTTTTTTTAATTAATGCTCAACATAAATGATTGGTTTGTTTTAAATTGTAAAGTCCAAAATATATAACCCAAAACTAAGGTAACCACCATGAATATACCCCTCGCTGATAATAGGTGTACTCTTAAGTCAATTAGTCGTCATACCTAATGTAAACAAAAAATCTTTGATTCTAACACAATTACCCAAACTAGATCATGTAAATACCAGTGAATGTTTTTACAAAAACTTCAACAAAATGATTCGAAAGTGGATCTCCAAAATATATAACCCCAAACTAAGAGAACAACCACACGTACTGCAAGTCTACCCCAAAACATATGTACCACAAATACTAAACACCCAAAACAACTGAAATACCCCATTTGTTGTCAAGTTTACCCCAATTTACCTTGATCCTGGAAATACCCAAACTGAAACACCCTGATTTAATTTCCCCACAAATCATTAATAAAATCCTACTTTAACCCATTTTACCCTGCTTCTGCTTTCAACTTATCCTCGACTATTCATAAGTTTACCCCACTAACCATTATTAAAATCCTACTACTTAATCCAATTAGGATGTTGTGCATCAGAAACATCATTTAAAAAATATCCTCACAAAAATATTGTATTTGGTTTAAACACACTACTAAACATCCAAAACAACTCAAATACCTATTTACATTAGCAAAACATACACTTTCAAATATAACCCAATACTACCAAACTTCCACACCAAATTTATACTACAAAATCTTAAATACCTCGTATTATTATAGAAGATACCTAATTACACCTACTTTAAAGTACTATTTCCAATAGCAAATATACCCATGCCCACCATTTTCTTACTAAAAATGAACCCCTACTTCTTACTGAAATTTACAACCAAATATATTCTAGAACTAACTAAAGTGTTAAAATGGATAATAAAATAAAATTATCTACTATACAATCAATAAAATTCTTCTAGATATAGTTGAAAATTTAACAATTAAAATACAACTGCTTTCACCCCCAATAATAGTTCTATCTCTGTAAATCACACAAATATATGTTTAGATTTGCAAAACCTAACAAAAAATGTTTAACATTAAATTCGCAAAACCTAGATATAGTTGAAGTAGTATAAGTAAAAAGTCAAACTAATACGAAACGAATACAAGTAATACATTGTAAAGTCAGTGCCAAAAAAAAGAAATGGTCATTAAGTATGTTTATAGTCAAATTTCATATTTGGCATTATTAAAATTAAAAATGTTAAAATAACACCTCCAAACATCTATAAAAACCCCCAAAAAAATTGCGACCCAAATTTTTTTACAAAATTTAGGGTGCCATGCGGAAAAATACATTTTCGATAGCCAATAAGGTTTCTTACGAAAATGTTTCTCTGGTGGGTGCGGTGCGGAAACACTAAACCTAGTGATGAATACATTTAACAAAAAAAATTCAAAGAGAAAATTTTAAAAACAAAAAAATACAAAACACACATGAAACTGACACTCAGTTCGCTCAAGAGGTTGAGGATGATGGGGGAAAAATACCGGAGGGTGCTGAAAAAACAACCAAAAAATTGCGGCAGATGGGAGGAAAAACATACCTGATAAAAGGAAAAAGAAGATCGGAGAGAAAACGGCACAAGGGGGAGCAAACGGCGGAGATCAAAGGAATATGGGTGAGAAAACGGGAAAAGAGGAAAGAGAAAAATAGTGCTTTTGGTGGTAAATAGAAGTTAGAGATTGGTTCATCTGTTACCTATTGAATAACATGTATGCTTTCCATACCCTTTCAATAACTCATTTACCTAGAGAATTTACAATCTTAAGCATGTCCTCTCAACCGATATCTATGACATTTGGTTCAAACACAAAGAAACACTAAAAAATTATTGTGTCAACTCACCCCATCTTCCATCACATGTAGACCATGTCAGACCCGCGTGGGAAAAAGGGTGATATCAGGCGTGGGTGTCCCGGGGTCCATACCGTCCTATAGGAAGCTGACCAGCAAGTAACTAAATCCGTCGTAAACGTTGAGGATAAAACGTGATAACAAGTTGCACCCTTTTTTGACCGTTTCACTTAATCTGTGCAAAAGCAAACTTGTGGACGAAATGTATTGTCTTGTGATGGTTTCAGTGGCGTTAAATGGAACAAAACATGGAGCTAGGGGAGGTGTTTAAAATAATAAATTAATAGTTACAAAGTTAAAAAACAAAAAAATTGTTGCTTTGGAAACCTAAGTAGAAAACAATTTACTTGATAAGAATTTTCCTGTTGTTTATGTTAGCACGTGAAAACGAAAATATTTTTTCTTCCATTTCTTTCTCTCATCCGGAATGACTTAAGATATTTTTTCTTAATTTCTCGTACCCCAAAGGAAATCAACGAAAAATTACAGAAATATTGTAAATAATGTAGAAGTCTGTCGAAATAATTTAGTGATTATTTTAGTTACATAAAAGTTTAACAAAAAATATTAAAAAAATATTTTAAAAACTAAACAATATGATTATCCAATATCTTCCAAAATAATACCATAAAATTAGATAGTAAAGATAAAGGCATCTTAAATTTCATATTATATTGTAAAATAATACTCTAAAATAAAATACTATTCTATTTTTAGTTCAGTGTTTTGTTTGAAAAAAACGTGACTACAATAATCTTATTTATTAAATTTAATCTTTAAAAAAATTAAAATTTTGTTTTTGTTACTCTTAAACAACTAAAAGGCATACGTATATAAAATACACTTCACACATTACATATTTTGAATTTGTTAAATTAAATCAAAATAGACAACATATTCTTCAAACTAAAATCGTTTATTTATACATACAACATTTACAAATAATATCTTTTTTACTTAAATCGCAGTTGATGGATTTTTTTTTTATTTTCCACTGAATTATAATAACATGCAAAGATAAAATAGTTTCAGTTGGTTTTCATATTCTATTATTTTTCCTTGGACCACATAATTAATTCTCTTTTACAGTCCACAAGCAACTCTGTAACGGTGATCTTTAAGTTTAAGAGTGAAACGCATACATCGTTTACATACACCAAAGCAATATTAGGTACTTATGTAATATAGCAAAACAGAACAATAACCACAACTTTGCAAGATTGATTAAAATGAACCGAGTGTCACATACGCCAAAGCAAGGCATCCTTTCTTGAAGATGGAAAAAAATATATCCGTTGCAACATCAACACACTCCAAGCAATGAATTTAGCATTCAAGAAGTGTCAGAATAGCTTCGGCTAAACCATATCATATATTTACAAAGAGCTAACTTAAAGTCCAATAATTGTTTACCAAAACTTGCCGATGCAAATCGGAAGATAAGAAAATTAGCCAATTAGTAGCTGCTGTATTGTTGGTTAACATTAATAGGATCAATTTTCAGGCGGACAACATCGAATAGAATCAACAAACTGCATCAAAATTTACAATGGCTAAAAATGTCCACAAGAATGTGATGTAACAAAAGGTTGCGTTACCTCCAAATGATCGACACAAGGAATTACTGCATTACAAAGGCTCAGAATGTCCACAAACGTGTGACATAATTTAACAATACGTTTAACTCCAAATGATCAACACAAGGAACTAGTGCATTACAAGTATGGCAATACATTATACTGTCACCTCATTTGGAGACTTGAATAAATAATGGTAAATAATGATTATAAATATTAAATAATGATGTGATGAGTAGAAAAGAAGCTAGCAGAAGCACAACAGAGGCTATACTTTACCTGTTGCTTGTTGTGCCACATCTCATAGCGTTTTCTGTTCTCTGTTAGAAATAATGAAGATTTTGCCACTATTACACTCTTTCCTGTCAAAATTTTACCGCCACTCTGCATCTGTAGATGCTACTACATTTTGGTGCACAAAAAGTAGAGCAAATTGCATCTACTTAAAGCATTGGACGATTGACTTGAACAAATTGGTAGTAGTCTTCTACTCCGTATAATTTCCTGATGACCAAAATGGATCAAGTGGTCAGATTTGGTTAACCAAATATATTTGACTTCGCTAGCATACATGCAGAACTCACGCTATGTCGCCCATGGTATCAGATTTATTGATCGCTTTACCCTCTGGAAGCTCAAGGCAAGAATAATGCATTATGATTTCCTTTAGGGTCTGCTTTGTGCTTTTCAAATCATTATCCCACAAGATGCTCTGCAGCAATAGCACCAAAATCAAAAGGTTGTCTCGAGTCTGATAGTGTGATGACCATCAACTAAAGATCCAAATTCTCATCTAAGGAAACTGCCCCCCCCCCCCCCCCCCCCCCAGTACAAACTGAAAAAAGACAACTGCTGTATAAAAGGTTTTTATGTCATAATTACCTTTCGTACGTGTTCGAGCTTGATGTCTTCCCATGGCAGTTTGCCTTTTGGGCTGAAAATTGAAGCATTCCACATAGCTCCTCTAGCCACCATGACAGATGTGGCACCTGGAGTCAATTTAAGGGAAATAAGATCAAAATACTGAAGTTATTCCAGAAATAGACTTCGGACAATTACAATATGAGTGGAAACTAAATTCAGCACCCAAAAAAAAACTAGAAGAGAGCCCAAATTAAGAATCAATTTATGATATGAGAGAAACGTTTGGCCTAAATCACATGAAAATGGATGTGTCCTTAAGGACAGAAGGTCCAAGAACTCGAAGATGCTGACTATAAGTCCACTAACTGCAGTTTGAACTTCAAAGTATGGCTGACTCCCTAAGACATCGATAATACAAGAAAAAATAAATCATGATCTGCAATTTTAGGTTCTTGAACTAGATCCTTACATTCCATTAGGACCATTGTCAATAACTACTCGAATCAAATAATAAAAAGTACCCTTATCAGTACATAATTGTTTATAACTATGTTAGAAAAGTGCCATATGTAAAATAAATTAGATTATTTTTGAAGATAGATCTTATAGGTACGTATATCAACAAAATGACTTTTGGTGTTACCTGTATCACTTTTTATACGCTCAAAATCATCATACTCAAAAACGTCACCATTGGCAATTACTGGTACGGATAATGCTGCAACAACATCTGCGATCTCATCCCACTTAGCAGGATCCCTCGGTCGATCTGCAACTTTTCTGCATCAAAATGCAGAAGAATTATGCAATGAAGAGGCCCCAAAATCATACCAAGTGGTGATAATCAACTGTCAATGCAGACAGAATAATGCAGGAAAAGATGTATAGATTCAATGTTCTACTGATATTTAGAACACAGGGAAGAGGATCAATAAATGTTGTGCAACACAGCTGTTTACATTAGATAGAGAACAAAACATCATTTAATCCCAAACTAGCTGGAGTAAGCTAGGAACGAGACTCGACAGGAATCAGGGTTCCAACATGTAAATCACCTCCTTCACTGCAATCCTGTCGAAAGCCAACTATCCTGATACATTCCAACTCTTCAAGTCTTCTAAGAATCTAACTATACCCTCCCATGTTAACCTTAATCTAACCCTGCTCTCTCTTTATCTCACTCACTGCTGCTTCCA
The DNA here is from genome assembly GCA_963682175.1 of Triglochin maritima. NCBI lineage: Eukaryota > Viridiplantae > Streptophyta > Magnoliopsida > Alismatales > Juncaginaceae > Triglochin > Triglochin maritima. The sequence continues at coordinate 41,682,465 of OY821774.1, forward strand.
TAGATCTATGCTAGACTTGCATGAAATAGAGAAGATTACCAAAAGTTGACCAGTTTTTACAGATGGAGTTATTAATTATTATAGTAAGTGCGAGGAACAACATCATAACCTCTAGTAATTAATTATAAAGTCGCAAGGTTAATCTAACTGGAACAGGGAGAGATCAAATACAAATAGTTCCAATAAACTATACTAAAATGACAGCAATCAGAGAATGGGCCCATACTAGGATTAGAAGATGACTGGATATCCTAGGTTCTCCAACATAGGCGAGTGGTTTTAAGTTGATGACTAGTTATATGTTCTACTTCATTGACTAGTACCAGAGAGCTATAAAGATACATAACATTTTTGGGAAGTTATTGTATGCTCCATTGAGGACAAGACCAACCATTAGATTTCTTCCAGTCACTCTGGATAGACCAAACCCCTTCCCATTCCATGTAGAGTGGGTTTCCTCAGGTTTATTCAATTCCTCCATTATCCCTAGGGCAGCACCATTCGAAAAATATATACATCCCTAGGGCAGCAACATTACTATCAATCAAGTGCCACAACAACAAAATACTGTAATATAAACATCAACGCAATTTATCACATGAAAGTGCATATAGATAACTTGCCTTCCATGCACGGCCAAAGCAGAAACACCCATTTTTTCAATTCTACGTGCTAGTTCTACGGTATCTTGAGATGACTTCAATAGCCTGATTTTGCATGTTATTGAGGTGTTCAAGTTTCTTATCAAAGTAGTCAGTATCTGCATTCAAGGTACAAGTTATATGCATGCTTGGACTGAGAAAACAAGCAATGGAAGTATAGATAAAATAATTGGTACATCATGAATAAGTTCAGGTTTACTCAACAGAGCAGCACCCATCCCTCCACTTATAGAGAATGCCTTGGGGCAACCCATATTAATATCAATTGCTGCCACATCATTGCACCTGGAAAAAGAATAAATGTATAGCCTTAATGCAGGAAAGGAGAACATATATATAATAAGTTAATAACCAATCACCATCATCATATAGAGTAATTTGTAGAAAAGAAACGTCAAGAACTCAAGATAGCTGAAAACTGAGACGGGAGATGATGCAATTGTCTGTTCAAATTGATGCTATATAAAGAAACCAAATGCTTGCAACTACGAAGTCTAATATTCTAGATATTGTACCAATCAAAAAAAATTCTAGATATTGTAAGTAAAAAACATGAATGCGTAATAACAAATAACTTGTAGCAACAGAAAATTTCAAAAGGCTCTCCGGCAAAAAATAACATAATTGTCATCCAAAGTTCACCATATCTGGCTCTTAATATTGGAAATGGCTACAACCATTAAATGTATTGCCATAACAGCAGCTGTTACAGTTACCATATTACTGTTTGAACCTCTTTAGGATTTTTCTTACTTAGACTACAAGGACCCTGTTCAGGATCAGACTTCAACACCAAATTATAGATAACTATAACTGTCTCATTCAAGAAACATATTGGAATGGACACAAAATCAAGTCCCAGTGTTGAAGGAGATTACTATCTCAGCGAAGAACTTTAGAAATTATATTTCACAAATCAAGTTATTACCACTGCAGTCTTATAGAAAACTTCGTGACAGAAATTGACCAAATAATCCAAGCTACAAAGTACAAACAATAATAAACAGAAAACAAACATCGTGATGATAATATTGCATTTTTTTAAGTACGCAATGAGATATTCTCACATCGCCAGGTGGCTCTTTTTGAGGCAACCAGGATCCATTACGGTACCTAGTTGCTGACCTCATAGAATTACCATGGACCTACAATATGCTACTTCACTGCCTTCTTTGCCAGAGGCTAGGTGAGGGCTACCTTGATAACTCTAGCCCTAACAGACAAAAGCTTAAAATCAGGTTATGACACACCAGAATTTGTTGTATGATTTTTACTAGTTATAATTTTGCATTAAACTTTCCAGTCCCACTGCAAATATATTTGGGAAACTGGAACAAGCAGCAAGTGTTTTAATAAAAGTTTGTGCACAATGTTCATAAGAAAAAAGTTTCAGCACATGCTTACACTAATTGAGCAGCAGTAAGAGCCCTCACCGCATTAGAGGTGCCCATTTGGAATACAACCTGATTTCTTTCCTCCTTACAGGTCCTGAAAACGACATTGGTTGTGCATTTCTCCACAAAATCAGTGGTGCCAAGATAATCTGCGAGAAAGAAAAGTAAGATGCTATAAACCCTTAGTATTACTGGTCTTAAGAAACAACACAATACTGATAGAAAATTTAATGATAACCTATTATGGTGTAACTGTAGGGTGACAAATAAAGTAAACAAACACCAAACGGACAGTAGAGAAAGCAAAAATACCTTTACTGCACCAGCAGCTATGAAGAACTAAAACACATTCCCTATGCAATAAAAACAATAAACGTTCAAAAACCTAGTGTCTTTCGCTGAACAAGTCGAAGGTTGTCCCCAAAACCTATTTGAACTCTATTGTGACTCGATGAAGACCTCATTATACCCAAACCCAGTCCCAATTTGCTATCTCCGGCAGCTATGTGGTTCAATTAGATAGATTTTCTCATCAAAATCCAATTAAATAGGCAGATACCCAACAGTCAGAGGACCAAGCAAAAATAACTTTGAGACGGCGGCAACTATGGAGTATGGAGAACTAAAACACATACGTTACCCACCAACGACAGCGAGATTTCGTAAACACACTCCTAAGACCATGCTTGGTTTGCCGTAATTGGAACATATAGAATCAAATTCTATGTAATTAAATTTGAATTGAATTCCATGCAATCGGAGTTACCAGGAAAATTACAAATAAACTAGAGAACCATATCATCTTGTAGAAGTTACAATATTCACCGGGAAAGAAAGAAAAAAAAACACCCATCAAATTACAACTTATTCAATACCACCACAGAAACCGAAAACCCAAAAATGGAGACCTCAAATCCCAATTCCTCCAATCATCATCAACGCAACAAACAACCAAATTAAAACCCGAAAAGGAGTCGAGTTGCTCCGTACCGTTAACGACGCGGTGGCACTTGAGGATCTTGTGATCGATGATCTCCTCGCCGTAGGTGATGTCGGCGCCGTACTGGGCCACCAGCAACCGGAACGGGAGCGTCCCCTGAGATGCAGCAAACCCTAATAATAATTTGATAAAAAGGAAAGAATATTGGGTTAAGCGGAGTAATTAAGTACTCTCACCACTCTCACCATCGGCGCTAGGATGTGCTTCTTCTCGTAATCCATTCTCTCTCTCTCTCTCTCTCTCTCTCTCTTTCTTCCCCGATGATGTTATACTTTCCAACAAATTGGGCCTAAAATTAGCTTACCCCGTTATGAATTTAAGTGTTTGGGTAAATTACCAATTGCCCCCATCTAAGTAATATATTATCTTTGGACTCGGAAGAGATGGTCAAAATGTTACGAAATAAAACATATATTGCGTTTAAAGTTGATTTGGTACTTGGTGGGTTATTGATGGAGAATATCCTAGACCACGGCAATAAGCAAGCCTTGGTCTATGCAACCTGAAAATTGCATTATTTCTTTTTCTCCGAATGATCCACAAGTAGGCAAGCCCCTTGGTACGAAAAATTTGCAATGGTAACAATTGTTTATTAGGAAGCGGGGAGAAGTACAAGCGGTCTAGGCCTAAAACTTAGGCCATCACTAATCATGACTTCGGACGACCTGGTCATGAACGTTCTCTCTCATCTCTCTTTTTCACGTCAGTTTTCTCTCTCCCCAACTCACTTCTTATCTTTCCTACACTATTCACTTATTAATCATGACCCACAACAACCTATCTCTCTTCTCTACATCATTTCGGGATTATTTTTGGAAAAAATTTAAAAAATTAAAAAATCAAAACAATTATAAAACATATTTTCAAAAAAAAAGTCAAACAAAAAATTCAAAAAATCAAAACTAAAAAAATAATTTTTTAATCAGGCGACCCATATTCGATCCATTTGCATGACCGGGTCGGGAGGGGGGATTTATCCCGTAAGGGATGCTCTTTTAATTGAACCGGCCTCTTAAGAATTTTTTTTGTTTATTAGAGCTTATTTGGTCAAGTCAGTGAAGTCCTATGCCTTAAAGGTAATAAGAGCAAGAAGTTCATAACCTGATTACCACGGTTAAAGACTTAAGATTGTCAATTATGTCGTGAACTAACTATGTTATTTATATTAGTGTGTATATAAGTCATATATTATATCCGACTTATTTAATAAGTTGTTGGATTCGATCCAAAATCCAACTCATTTTTTATCGTGTAAACACAACCCAACCCATTTAAAAACAATTAATTTATGAGTCATTGTCGTGTAGACGTTAGGACTCGCTCAACACGAATCTCATTTACATGTCTCAAACAAGAAACAATATGTTTAGTATTGTTTATGACATGATTTGTTTCTAGGTATTTTATTATAAATAACTACAAGTAAAAACTTATTTATTATTATGTGTACTAATCGTGTACGTAATCATGTACCTAAGTACACGACGATTACTTATCGTTTGGCAATCATGTTGATCGTTTTCACCTGAAATTCATATTCGACCCATTTAATAATCATGTTTCTATATCCAACTATTTGTTAATCGTGTTCAAATTCTCAATCAATGTAATCACGTTTCGTGTAAAATTGACAGTCATAAGTTTCAGAGTGAATCAACAAACCGAAAACTTTTTTGTGTAGAAATCTAGGGTGTCCCCACAACTAAGATATATGGAAGCAGAAACAAACATAGTTACAAGTGTAGACTCTTAAAATTAAACAAGTTATATATTAATATATATATATATATATATATATATAGAGAGAGAGAGAGAGAGAGAGAGACCCACACGGAAAATTTGAAGTATGCCCGAGACTTATTTAAGCTCATGTAAACCCCGTATGTGAGACGTAATGAGCTGTGACATATATTGTTAAAGCATAATACTATACTCTGATTAGTAATATTATTGTGTTGTAATATTATACCACTTGTGGCTGTTGGAATGAACGTAAAAATCGTGAATTTCAATATTTTTTTGGGTCTAGTAATCATAACGTAACATGAGTGGCTACAATGTAATATGAATCGTACATAAGTAACGTGATTTAAATGTCGTAATATAATACCACATATTGGAATGGACGTAAATCCGAAGTAATATTTTAATTTACATCAAATTGATGTATCTCTTCACACGAATCAGCAAATCATTTGATTTTTGATCTCCACTTGCAACTCATATAGTAAATCAAATCATGTAACGTCCCGAAACAGCGGAAGAAATTTTTAAATTAAACATAAAACATACGACCGTCAACGGTCAACAAGAGCACGTTATTAGAAAAGTCAACTGAATATATATATAAAATATCTCCACGTGGAAGTCATAATACAGAGTGTCAAAAGAGTAATTACATGACTAATACATAACTACTGTAATCACTACCTCTACAAAAACGATCAAATGACAGGACCCGATCCCGGAGGTACTCCCCTTGGTCACCACCAACCTACGATTGTCTGCTCCCTGAAAATGAAACACAAAATCCGCCTGAGTTCCCGAAAGGAACCCCGTATGCCAACATCTGCTATCATATACAGAAATACAGACGAAAATGCCAAATAATGCTCATGCAATGCAAATCCGCCTCGGGCCCAATGAATGCCCAACCACCACCACGGTCCATCTTCCAGCCGCACAGGCATGAAAGGCTTCCCTCTGCCGCACAGGCTCAAGGGGCATCACTCTCCTACACAAGGAAATGACATCTCCTTCCTACACAAGGATAGAAGGCGTCTCCCACCTACACAAGCATGGAAGACATCCCCCACCTACACAAGAATAGGGGGTCCAACTGAATACGCCCTCGTCGAAGGTGAAATCCGTAGCTCCGAAGTCCGGTGATCGACCGTGGGCTCAGAGCCGGTAGTCGACCTATGCTCGACGGCTCGCGTGTGGATAAATCCACCAACCTGCGGTTAATAAGTCAACCGCAACAAATACACCGGTCGACCGGTCTCCCGCTCAGTACTCAGTACTGAGGCAAATCACTATCAATCGGTCGGACAAGGTCTCTCAGACGGTCGACCGTTTAGCAAGTCACCGCCCAGTCCTAACCAATGAAAATTCGACCCACCGGTCGAACAAGGTCAATCTAGCGGTCGACCGTTTGGAAGGTCTACGTTATACGTTTTATATACATATATATATTGTCGGTCGAACCAGGGTCCGTTCAACCGATAAGAAAGTCTGCATGAATCCTGCCCACTGTATTCGGTCGACCGAAACTCTTTCGGTCGACCGGATCAACGTGCACTTCACTACAGGAAAACTGCACGCGGTCGGTCGACCGGATTCAGAGCGGTCGACCGTTTAGATGGTCAACGCTCTTAACCGACTTTGCGCAGTTCTGTCGACCGAGACATACTCGGTCGGCCGAAGGTCTATCTAACCTATCTAAAGGGGTTCGGTCGACCGAAACAAACACCGGTCGACCGGACTAATGTAACCCTTAAAATTCCCGGTAAAATTTGGCACAAACGGTCGACCGTCACACAGACATTGTTCGACCATTTTCGGGCAGAAAGATAATATTCACTGATATCGGTCGACTGACCCAACCACCGGTCGACCGGACTATACATTTTCCCTCTGGACATGCATCATTTAGACGTTGTTCGGTCGACCGAACTCTCAATCGGTCGACCGAACAGAGCGTCTTCAACCTCTGTCCAGTTGGGTTTCCACCGGAGAAACGACACCAACACCGCCTCCTACACTCCCACACCTCTTGGGGAGTTACTATGAAGACTTGGCATACATTTTCCGAGGCGAGAACGTGTCCGGTGAGCTCCTCCTCCTCCGGCGTCGATTCTAGCTTCTTCTCCCTCTTTCCTCCGCTCCCGACACTCCTTCCTCGCGCGTCGACTCCACCACGTCGCCAGCGTCCTCCCTCCTCCTCTGGTCGCCGGGATGCACGAAGATTGGGTGAGTGTTGGGTGGAAAAGCGAAAATAGCAACAAGAGAGAGATGTGAGTTTTTCTTCTTATAAACACAATAACCCATGCACTACAGTAACCGGCCCCTACCTAAACCCTAAACCTCATCATTCTCTTCAACTTCCCATGCTAATTACCCCCAATTCTAAGGCTTTTCCTAATCAAGGATTAGGTCATCACAAATCCAATGGCCGAATTTTTCTTCGACGACCAGAATTCAAGAACCTCAAGGGGGCTTAATTAAGCTTAAATAAGCCCTACGCTTATTTTATCCTTACCCTGTATAAAGATATATTTATATTTCTTGTATCATGTATGGTTTTTTATTTGATTAACAAACAGCATCTAATGCGCACCGATTTAAAGTTATCCAAATCAAGATCAATTTGATTTGGTTCGGTTGGATATCTTTACCGAAAGTAATTTGATTTAGATTTGGGAATTCAAAATTTCATACAAAACTAACGTAAAAGATATAAATATGCTCCTACATATAGATTTATCTTCCACACCCTCAAAACACACGTGCACAGCTCTCTTTTCTCACAGTTATTCCAACGAACTCTGAGCGAGCTCAGTAACCTCCGTCACCTTGTGAAAACTTGGAACAATGGAGAAGTGTAAGTAGGAACTTGTAATTACAAGAATATAACCATGTACACGTCTCACTAGATTATTAAAAAAATTCGCAACAATGAAGCCAGACATCAGCTCGAATTCATCGATCAAACATTCTAACATTCATGCAGGAAACAACTGAAAGAAAAGATTTTAAACCACAACTCATGGTTATATGCAAACATGAGGAGGAATGAGCTTCCCTGGATTCATGATGTTGTTAGGATCCAAAACAGACTTTATTCTCTTCATTGTCCTCAAAGCTCCCATACCATGTTCTTCTTCAAGATACTGGAAACAACAAGAGTTAGAAAAACAAAAGGCTGATTTTGCTATGAAATGTTTCACGAAAAAGACGTGATACAAAGTAAGCTTGTATGTTCTATCTTCTGTGGAGATAATTTCTAGCATACAATTTTTATTTTTATTTTTATTTTACACATGTGTTGGTTAGAATTATGAGTTTTCGAAGAAAGAACTCCAGCAGCATGATCTCGCAGATGACATTTTATTCTTGTCGTGGCTGAGATACATGTCAATTGACAATGAATCGAAAGAGAGAGAACAAATAGAACATATTCTTCTCACTGACCAGAGACGTATCCCTGGATCTACTTTCAATATAGCAGCATCATATACAAATAAACACTTACTCATATTTCTTTGGTTTATATCATGAAATTAAAGACGAAATCACTGTTCCCACGCTTACAGGTTATCTAGACGCACAAAAATCCCCAAAGCTGGTAACACACAAAACATTCTCAAGCCCTTCACTTTCACACATTTATCTAAAAGGCCATTCTTTTCGTTTCCTTTTTATTGATCGGTTCTTTTCCTTTCATGGGCAAAAATGGCAAGAAATAGCATTACCTTCATTTTCCCAGTTCCAACACCATGTTCCCCGGTGCATGTTCCTGATAAGATGAGAAATTTGAAATGAGAACAAAAGTAAGTGGGACCATGAACCAAGTCACGAGTGGCTTGGGAAAATGATGTCATTTTTAATGGCTAATGCCCATAGCACCCTACTACATAGTGAGATACAAGTCCATGCCAAGATCTGAAATATCAGAATCATAATCCAGTGCAAACTAAATACACAAGAGTGAAGTTTGGAAACAGAGCAAATTCTACTAAATCTGGCATATCTATAGCAAAATATCCCAGTGTTAGGTTGTTCTAGTCAATCTCATTATCTAAACTTGGCAGGATGGGGAAAAAATTGTACTTCATGAGAAACAGGACAAGGACCACGGGACCAGGGGACCTCTAAAGCCAAACGATATCCCTTAGTTGCAGTGACCACGGGACCAGGACACAACAAGACAATAGAGTGATATGACACAAATTGAGCTACACGGTAACTCTAGAATCAACTTGCAACCATTAATATTTGAGGTCCGCTCAGTGCCAATCTAGAACTTCGTAAATAGGCATATCGCCCATGTTTTAGCTGCTAGGGTACAAAGTGGATTCCTGACCAGCAGTAAAAGAGTGTCATGCAAAATTGCAAATTACAAGATGAAATGAATAATGGTGTGGTTGTTGCCTTGTTGGTTTGAGCACAATCACAACTTCACCAATATAACGCATATTACATGCCCTGCGACGCCAGCCAGAAAAGAACTATATAATACTGAAAAGGGACTATAATTTCTCAAGATAAATGGATAATCTGACTATTTATATTCTTTTAGTGATGTTTATTGCTGAGCTCAGCTGGCCACATATTCTCAATTCTCCAACCTATAATCTTAGAAGAGAGTAAACTCTTAGTGATATGAGTACCTTCCATAGACAAGGCAGTATGAACCATAATATGGTTCAGTCTTTCAGCTTCGCGACGGTCTTCTTCTTTGCTTGGGTCAAACATTATTATTGTATGGAAATTGCCATCACCAGCATGAGCAACTACAGCACTGAACAGAAATAGAGAATGAAATCAAAACAAAAAATTATTATTATTAAAGCCTTATAGTGCATTCCGACAATGGAGTGGAATGAGACGAACGTTGTAGTAACTCGGTTGAACTTATCTCATCGCAAGTATAATGGTAAGGGTAAGAAAGTTACAAAACTCAAAGCTCAAATTTTGCTCCACAAATAATAAAATTATGAAAGAAAAACAAAATAACACAATGTGAAACAATCCCCAAAAAAAGATATCACAATGAGGAATAATTCAATCAACCACAAAAACTAATTATGGGAAAACATACCACAATAGAGAGGATTTACTGAGCTCTTCTTTCGATTTTGAAATGCATTCAGCAAGATGGGATAAAGGAACACAAACATCCTGAAAGGAAGACTCATGTCAGAGAAGCTAACTGAGGTCTAAAGAAAAGAAGAAAAACTCATTCAAATTTATCCTCTTGGAAGAGAAACAAATTTACTCCTGCAGCTGCTTCTTGATCGAAGAACAATATGAAACATTTTCCATCAAGTTCTAGATGATCACATTTTGGGTAATACATGCTTTATTAAAAAAATCAAGTCTTAGGGTATAAAAACATTTTTTTCCTTTCCGTGAAACCTAGCATTAGTAAATAACATGATACCATTTTGTGTTCCCAAAAATTAGCTTCATTATAAAATGTTATTCTCCCTTTCATTGTTAACTACTAACATGCAGATAAATAGGTAAGAATAAACCAATTATACGGCCAATACCGAAGCACAACCACAGATAACAGAAGTAGAAGGTAGGCCAAGACAAACCGTGGTCATTGCTTCGAAGCCCGGTGCCATTGCAAAACATGCCCAAAGAGCCTCCTTCCTTATCTACATAGGAAGAACATGAATTTCCTTTTTAATATGATGTAGCTAATTATATATTGCAAAAGACCATCCAACAGAGATGGCACGCTGAAATAATACACTGCCATCTTTCAATGAGATGGCACACTTTAGATTCAGGATTAATACAGATTCCAGTTATTAATATATGTACCAGTGTCAATTTGCCTGGCCATTATCTTGATATGTATACAATTATCTAGAGTCATATTACTGTAATATACTTATACACATTTCTATCTGTAACAGATTTTTGGTCCCAAACTAGTTGGGGTGACATTACAATATATAATTTTTGATCGGTGGGTTACATTAGAAGATGATAAACAAATATACATTAGAAGAAAAGCTACATAGATACCATCTGAGAATGAACATGTGATAGAACATCAATAGAATTTACAAACTGAAAGATGAAAAATGCATGCTAACCTTCCATAGTTCTTCCTTAGCCTTCGCATCTTCAACTAGAACAAAATCAGAGCCCTTATGATCCTTCGCAATCTTTTGAACTATTAATGCTTGTTCACGGGAGTATGCTTCTATAAGACGGAACAATGCAAGAAAATGTACAATAAAAGCTCAGCCAGCATGGAAACAGAAGAGCAAAAATGATTGGTAAATTAATCAACAGTATTTTTATATCTCATGGAGTTTAGGATGCAGGTATTGCAGATGCATTATCTGCAAAAACAATTAAGCTTATTTGAATCTGTTTTTTTATATTGTGCATTTGTTTTCCTGTTTTCAAACCAAATTGCACCACTACTGGTAGTCTGGTAATGTGGTATTCACATATTTACGAAATGGAACCCCACTTGTTCCAGAAGGAATGACCAAGGGTCCAAGGCAACACAAACTAAAGTTGGTTTGTAGAACACTACAAACAATCACAAACACGTTAAGCTGTTGGAAGATCATGCAAGTTCATGGACATTCTTATTGGCTCTCATGATCAAACTATGGAACTCCCAATAACTTACCAGAATTTGAGAGTGTTTTTTTTATAAATAGCAATCGAGAGTGGATTGTATCGTAATATATCAATGTTGAAATGTTCCTTAGTGCATAAAGAACCAACTTCGCCGTATGATGGGCAACTATCTCCTGCGGGGATCTTCACGGACAGAAAAAGATTGCAGTCAGTTTGGAACATTAGTGAATGCATCCACTTTGTCAATCCATAAACAATTATTCCATGGTGCATACTGCACACGATCTATTATCTTGCTCCTCCACTCACAAGTTTCTTCTAAGAATCCATCTAATCAATACAACCATAAACCCTGTGCCTGATCAAATAATGTTAGGAACACCGGGAATGATCTGAATAATGCAGATAATGATTCCATAAACAATGTTTTTTTGTATCTGAAAGTTCCATAAGCAATCATTAGAAGCATGCAGAATATTTCTGCTCATGCAAATCCCTCAAGTGCACAACCACGTCAATGATACAGTAAACAAAATAAGAAGAAAAAAGAGAAAAACATTGTAATTTACATCAAATATTTCCTACGAAAGATTTTATTCCATGTAGGGGTTTAGCAGATAATTAGAACATTACGGTATCATGAGAATTCTTAGCTCCAAGCCTGCAATTTCAACCCTTGAACTGAAAGAATAGAAATCCCATTGAAGTGGAAAAAATTGGATTTCACGAAAAAAATCCCCAACTAGTTTGGGATTAAAGGCTTTGTTGTTGTTTGTCACGAAAAAATAGGATGTTTATGGGTTGTTTCAAGTAAAAGAAAGTTCAAGTATACATCACTTCAATTTACACTAGCTACAAACTGTGGAAAGGAGTCAAACTGCGTGATGCAGATATTGAACATGAAATCAATTTACAAATAGATCAAAGAAAACTGAATTTGTTGCCTTAAGCATTTGTTCTTTTTTTTCAATCTGGTACGAGGAATCTGAATAGGAAAAAAAATGCTTTACCAGTTCCTATAAATTCAAACATCAATGTTGGAGCTTCAGGAAGATGCTTCCCATTCGCAATATTTATGGCCTTCACTTGAATCTCATCCAAGAGTTCCACTCTAGATACCTAAATTAGCACATTGAAATAGGTGAGTAGAAACAAACTGGTGGGGAGGCTTCAAACAAAAAAAACAATCGGTTGACATAAAACATAGATACAACAGTATTTTAAGCTGCCTCGTTTCGTTTGGTATCAAACATAGTTCTTTTTCTCATATCAACAGTATCCATCATTGTAGTATAAAGTTGAAACTATAGAGATCTACTTTTCCAAGGTTTAGGAATGCACAATGTGGGAATTATGTGGGTGTATATGGGTTAAGATTTAAATAATTATGTTAATATTATGCATATCAAATATAAATACTATAAATATATACATAGAATAATGATGCACTCATCAAAAAATGGAAGTTTGATTTGGTGTTGGAAATTGTTTTGTTGGGAATGTTTAGGAAAAATATGCCTGAGGAGTTGGGTTCAATAAATGGATTATAAGTTATAACTTTATATGGATCAACTTAACCAGAATAAATGAGAGAGAAAAAACACCACTTCAAAGAATGTGATGCATATGACGCTGGTTATGCACCCTGATGCGGCCTCGATGCAGGTCAATATTTCCTGCCCCGCATCACCCTGTTTGGTGTGGCAGGGGAAACACCAGCGATGGTGCAGCACATGTGCCCACATAAACCACAATCCTGAACATCTTACTCATGGCCTGTAACCCCAAATCTTCCTGAATTTTTAGTACCAACAACTTGAACAAAAACACACTTAGCATTGGTTCATTCAACTACTACAACTATGAGCAAGCCCATCAAGGAAAGGAATCTTGAACAACAAATATGTGTATGTATGTGTTTTTGTGTATTTCATTCCTACATTCAACTTCAACAAAACTCACTTTGCATTGATTCGTTCAACTAAACCATTTATGACACAAGTTCATGAACGAAGGAAAACAAGAATTATAAATGGTAACATAGTTATCCAAGTGGGAGTACTAGCATAGAAAACAATGAACCAAGTTATCCAGTGATAGTATGATACAGTGATACCTGTATTCCACTATGCATCGCAGCTATAGCAACATCAGCAGCATCCTTGACTGTAGGAAAATTACACATTGCAGCCTGAAATAGGAAAGAAGTTTCTTGTTCCAGAAGTGCAAGGTGAAACAAATTATAGTCGTAATGAAAAGGTTATCTATTTCAAAAAAAAAAGGAAATGTAATTGATCCTACAAACTTGACCCCTACCCCAAACAGAACATCTTCAAAGATAATGTTCTAGCAATGCATGGGTGGATACCAAACACATAACTGAAAAATATATAAAGCATTCAGGTTGCAAAAATTCAAGCAAATAATATAGGAAACTTGAGAAGTAAGAGCATTTTTGTAAGATACGAGAGAGCATTGACATCATTTCTCAGACCTGACACACAGTGATAAATTTCAAGGTGTTTTGTGAGTTTTTGCTTCAGCGTGCTATGAAACATTTCTTCACCATTCATAGGGTACTACAGCATAATAGATTGCAAATTTTGCAAGTAAAATGAAATACTCTGCCAAGTAAAATATAAGAGAATTTACCACTGATGATTGTGGAAGTTTTTGTAGGCGCAAAGTAACTTCTGTTATGACTCCTAATGTTCCTTCACTCCCAATCATCAACCGAGTCAAATCATAGCTACAGAATATAAAAATAAAAGGTTGCATTTCTTTGCAAACAAGCATAAACAAACAGTTCATCATAAAAGTAGATTATGTACTAACAATTTAGAAGCAAATAACTTATTATGGGGTAGTTGTCCTTATGGAGGAATAAACATCAAGGCAAACCGTGTGAAAACCAAAAACATCACTCATGACGAAAAAATCAAACATAAAATATTAAAAATAAAGGATTACAAAAAACATAATGAATCACAAATTTTATCAAAATTAAGTTGACCATTAATACCGAGGAAGAGGATATTATATTATATGGGCAAGTGGTGCGTAGAAAAAATATTTTTAGATATCTTGGATCAATACTTCAAAAAGATGGGGAGATCGATGAAGATGTTAATCATAGGATTAGAGCAGGATGGATGAAATGACGACAAACTTCAGGTGTCTTATTTGACAAGAAAATTTCACTAAAGTTAAAAGGAAAATTTTATAGAACCGCAATAAGACCTGCAATGTTATATGGTGCGGAATATTGGCTCACTAAAAGACAACATATACAAAAGATGAGTGTATCTGAAATGAGGATGTTGAGGTGGATGTGTGGCCATACGCAAATGGATCGAATTAGAAATGAAGACATTCGTGAAAAAGTTGGAGTTGCTCCAATGGAAGAGAAAGTTATACAGCACAGACCGAGATGGTTTGGCCATGTACAAAGAAGACCTATGGAGACACCTATAAGAAGAGGAGTATTGAATATTTGAATCAGATCGAAGACACAAAAAGAGGAACAGGTAGACCACAATTGACTTGGGAGGAAGCGGTCAAAAGAGATCTAAAAGATTAGAATGTTCCTCGGGAATTTGCATTGGATAGAAACGCATGGAAGAAGACGATTCACGTGCCTGAACCATGACTCCTTAGAATTTCATTTCTAGCCTACCACAACTAGTCAGAGATTAAAGACTTTGTTGTTGTTGTTGTAAGTTGACCATTAACCACTTAACCAAGCTCCTTTTTCCCCCACAAACAGATCAAGTTATGCTCACAAAAACAAATAGCTATTGCCTATTAGCTACCAATTGTATCATTATATCTGCGCCAAAAATATGAAAAGTGTAAGCCCTAAAAATGGAAAAATAATACCATAATAAGTGATCATTTTTGTGTGTATCAGTATCATATGCATGTATGATTGTAAATACTTACGATTAAAATACTGTCATCATAGTTGTTGACCATTAGCAACATCAAAAAGTACCTATGAATGGTGCAGATCTGTATCACTCTTGAAGTGCAATGTAGTGGCCAACCAATATACAAGGCTTCTCAATAAGGGCCATACTTATATGACTTACTGTATGCATAAGCATTTTAAGAAAATGAAAGAAAAACAAAATGTTTTTTCTATCAGTAAGCAAACCCAATCAAATGACCAAAAGAGTACAAAATTCGGTAAGAGATATCAGTTACCTACTTGCAAAAAAGATACCAGTTACCACTAATCAGTAAATTATAGTTTTTTTCCAACAAATAAAGTTAAAACCTACCCAGATGAGCTTTTTCGAGCCCTTGAAGCAGTTTTCACAGATTCCCCATTTCCTAGAACAGCCTGTATGAAAATAACGCTGAGGAAGATGATAATAGAGAATCATGCAATGAAGATTAATGTATTATTATTGCAAAACAAAACCTGTATACTGATGACATTATCTCTCATTGTTCCATACCTACAAACTGACATTTGAATCATTAAATCTGATCATATACATGGACGATTGAATCATAATTCAGATAAAAGCATCAATCATCCATCATAAAAGAGAAACTAAGAAGAAGAAAAATGCATACTAGCAGTACCGTACAGCCAAAGATCCAGAGCAGCGGGTTGCACACATTCCTCCAATGCTTGCACCAGGTCCTGCTTATCAGAAAATAAATGATGGCAGAATTTGAAACTTTGGCATTATAATCCTAATTGGTATTTCATAATCAAGTTGGCAATTTAGATCCGATCAGCCCTTCAAAGTAGCATCAGGCTCAGGCAGAGGGCTACCAAAATATTACATTCGAACTTGGGGAAAGAAACCAGATAAGTATCACTATTACACAGTTTTGGAACAGTTAAGGAGCATAAAATTTTCTTTGTCCCACTAACCAGGATCAAGGGGGAAGAAAAGTCCATATGGTTTCAAATATTCATTAAGCTCCATCCAACCAATGCCAGGCTCAACAACCACGTCCATATCCTCCACATGAAGCTCCTTAATTTTCTGCAAAACAAATTGTAAAGACTTGCTTAGTGGTTACAAAGTGAAATAATGATCACTAAGTTAGAAGATATAGAGAAAAGTGAAAGAAATGAAACAACTCTAATCTGTGAAAAAAATGCATCGTTATTCAGTAGCAAATAACGCTTCAATTCGTTGTAGACATGTCAATACAGTTATTAAGTGGCAATGAAATGAATCAACTCTAATGTAAGAAAACATGCTTACATTCATTAGAGACATGTCAATACAAACACCTCCGTGAGGAGATAGTGTGTGTCCCTCAATAGAAGTAGCTCCACCATATGGTACAACTGGAACCTGCACAGTTTCAGAAAATGGGCTTCACCAGAACTTTAACAGTTCCAAGAACTATCCTTCTTCACTACCACAATTGAAACTATTTGCTTGTATTCCTATTATTGGCGACCCCTTGGAGTTATGACCATTCTTTTTGGAGGGAGAGTTACGACCAGTTTTCCATTTGGGTGTAAACATTTGGAGCATTTGTGGATGTGATTGCAAACACCCTGACCAACTCAAAAGTCCACCCAAACGACTTTTTCCCAATGTCATGTTCAAAATTCTCCACAGAGGACCCAGTGATGCAAAAGCACCTAGATAAGCAGGTAGGACATGGCAACTTGCGTATTCCAGATTGTAAGTCAGTTTTTGTTTTTTCTCAGCTTTTACCTCTCAACATATATAACTAGTATATCCAACCTTAGTAGTTATATTTGGCCAAAAGACGTAAAAAAACTAATTCCATGCTATTTTCCACATCTTGTCCAATTTTTCGAATTAGACACATTTGACCACATTATAGGGTTCTTCTCATTCTACCTCTAGGCTCTAACATGTAATCTTTTATATTCAGAATATAATCAATACACTCTTAATTTAATATTGAATAAACATCTCCCTCCTCCAACCTAAACCCCAACCCCAATGCCCCTAAAATCACCAACTCCCAGTGACGGTGGAATGGAGCATCCTCTCTGAAGATTATGACGATGGTGGCCTAACAAGACATTTTGTACAGAATGCGAAATGCATCAGTTGTTCAAGGGTTCGAGGGGAGGAATCAGAGGCAACTCCTCATCACCTCATGTGCCGAGGAAGTTGTAACAATTTCCTCACAGTCGAAGTCCAAGTCAGTAGTGGTGAGCCAGTGATGATGATATTGAAACTAATGTTGCTGTTATTTTAGTATTAGCATTCGGCTCTGAGTCACTGTGTCAGGCACATGCACCTTCATTCCACCACTGCAGCCCCATTCCACTCCGTTGTCACCACCAGATCCCTCTCCACCGCCACAACAATAATCATGTCGGTGTTGAGAATTGTAGGGGCATCAAATAGGTGTTATTTGTGATTTTTTTTAATATTTGAGGTGTCTACTGAAAATGGTAAACAAAATGTTTAATAATTATATTCTAAACATAAATGGTTACATGTAACATATTGCATAAGAAAGAACTCTATAATGTGGTCCAAAAGTGTTCAATTCAAAAAAATGACCCAAACATGAAAAAACAGCATAAATTTGATTTTTACAATGTCTTTTGGCCTTTTTTTATATTTTGCTTGATGCTCTATCAAATTAGATACTTTTTGCATCATGCTCTATCAATCTAGTGTCTTATATTTTATCCAACCTAGGTAATTTCTTGTATCATCGCTGAAAGGATTGTGTTCTAAAAGTTTTACTTTTATATGTCAATTATTATGAATTGGATGTGCAAACATTTTGTTCCTTGATTAGGTATTCGTCTTTTGGAAATGTTAAGAAAATACGTTTAGTCCTTAACCGTAGAGCTCTAACAGATAATAATTTACATAAATCAAAAGTTATTCACAATCATGGTAATTAACATGAAACATTAATCACCGAGATAAGATTGTCGTGTTGGTCATCGATTGTTGTAGTTCTACAAATAATTGACGACACGAGTATATAAAAGAGGAAAATATTACTTTTATATATTGAATAGACCTAACAATTAAAACATTATGGAATTGTGTTTCGTGTCATTAATGTTTTACTGTGTCTTGGATCCTAAGATATGAGACTTATATCTTTTCACTCAAGAAGTGCTTAATTTGATTATTGTCAAAAATTATCAATGAGTATAGTGATAGAGGCAATAGTTGGTTGAACATGATTTGTGCTGGAAAAGATAACTAGTCAAACGATTATTATTGCCCATCTTAATCGAGTGATGATATTAGTGGGCCCCTTGATAAAACAAAATTATAATGTGCACAATGTAACTTGAGTTAAGTTACATAGTTATAATTAGCTTAGAGATCAAGAAATGAATATAATACAAAGATGATACATTTCTACTTTGTATATATTCTTAATATCATGAGGCAAGGGACGGACACAAGTGGTGCACTTACATCACTAAATGGATCGTGTTTTGGTTCTGGTGGAACAAAGACATCTATGCTAATTGGGTAACTATAATGTGTAGGTAGATACCGCTTATAGTTTGAGATATTAAGTGTTTAATATCTCTGTCAATTTGGCTTAGATCCTCCTATAGCTCACACCACAAAACTGGGAAACAAGATGGTTGATTTTCAATTCATATGATGTGTCAGGTCTCATGTGAAAATAAGATACATGTGATGAATGAATAAAATCAATATGTCATGAGAATTGACATAATTAGAATCATAATATATTCATATGAGGTGTATATATTATGTGGTGTAATAATTTAATATTACATAGGATAATGTATTACATAAGACATGAATTTGCTAAAAACCCAAAAGATCAAATTTTGTTGGAAATAAATCCAAAATTTGACAAAGGCAAAATCGGGGTCAAACACGGTGAACCGTTCATGGTTCGGTCGACCGGGGTATCTTCGGATCGTTTAACCGAATGAGAAACGAGTAAACACAATTGGTTGACCGAAATTGTCTTGAGTGCATGGACAATTGGGTTCGGTCAACCGAGCGTGAACGATCAACCAAAAGAAAATATCTAGGAGCTATTTTGGGATATTTTCGGTAGACCGAATGTGACACGGTCGTCTGATGAGATTCGACCATGAGAAATTTTGGTGAGTCAACGGTCGAAGGTAGTAAGACGCGGACACAAGTGGTGCATTTAAATCACTAAATGAATCGTGTTTTGGTTCGGGTAGAACAAAGACATTTATGCTAATTGGGTAACTATAATGTGTAGATAGATACCGTTTATAGTTTGAGATATTAAGTGTTTAATATCTCTGTCAATTTGACTTAGATCCTCTTATAGGTCACACCACAAAACTGTGAAACAAGAAGCTTGATTTTGAGTTCATATGATGAGTCGGGTTTTATGTGAAAAAAAGACATGTGGTAAAGGAATAAAATCAATATGTCATGAGAATTAACATAATTAGAATCATAATAAATTCATATGAGGTGTATATATTATAGGGTGAAATAATTTAATATTACATATGATAATATATTACATAAAATATGAGTTTGCTAAAAAACCCAAAAGATCAAATTTTGTTGAAAATAAATATAAAATTTAACAAAAGCAAAATCGATGTCAAACACGGTAAACCGTTTAGGGTTCGGTCGATCGAGGTGTCTTCGGAACGATCAACCGAACGGGAAACGGGTAAACACAATTGGTTGACCGAAATTGTCTGGAGTGCCTGGACAATTGGGTTCGGTCAACCGAGCGTGAACGGTCAACCGAGAGAAAATATGTAGGAGTTATTTTGGGATATTTTCGGTAGACCGAATGTGACACGGCCGTCTGATGAGATTCGACCATGAGAAATTTTGGTGAGTCAACGGTCGAAGAGAGCAAAACACGGATCGTCCGAATTTTTCCAGAGAATTTTTCTCATGTATATTCGGTTGACCGTCTAACTCACGGTCCACCGAACATGTGTTAAAATCGAATGGTTCGGTTAACCGAGAAGATTCTCGGTCAACCGAACAACACGATTTTTGCCTGAATTATTAATAGAATAATTAGATCATGAGTTGAATTAATATCCAGATTTGATCAAACGTTTTTTAGGATGCTTATGTGACAATTTCAGATTAATTTTAGGAGAAAATAAGCAAGATATCATGACTAAAGAATAGTTTTTGATAATGATATTTTAGGAGCCTATAAAAGAACTTATCATCCTACTTGTTTATACTAATACATATTCTCTCTCACATTAATCTCTCCCTTAATCACCACGAAAATCTCTTAATAGTTTTAAATTTTGGAGATAGAAATCTCAGGAGCTTAAATAGAGGTTATTAGCTAGATTCTAAGCTTAATTAGAGATTGATTGACTAGCTTCTTTCTCTCTAATTTTGTTAAGAGTTTGGTGAACACTTGAAAACGAATCGGTGGGCAATTCGACGAACAATGGAACTCTGGATCTTCTAAAAGGTTTTAGAGAAACTTTGGAAATGATCATCTATCCTTTGTTTATTTTAATATGTGTAGGAATGCATGATATTAGAATAAACAAATACATGTACGTATAATCAATAAAAATATGAAATCGATCTTGTATATTTGTATTAAAAAATTTAAAATATATACATACATTGGGACACGAAATTCTACAATCGCGACCTAGGTAATTTCTTGCATGATTTCCTACCTAATAATTTACGCATCATAGTCAACCTACGTAACTTGTATCTTACCCGGACTAAGTAATATTTTGCATCAAACCCAACCTAAGTAGTTTATTGTATAATACCCCAGATAGGTGATCTCTTGCAACCATACAACAAGAACAACAAAAAAACAATGCAAAAGCAAAAGTTAGCAATATTGAATGTGAGAATGCAATCTAAAAGTTATTATCCCTATAGGTGTACACAAAACTGGACATTCGGACAGGTCCGGTATTGTCCAAACTAGATTGGATCTGGTCCGTATCGGACCTGGTAATTTTTTTTTTTTAATTTAATCGTGTATTTCATTTATTTAAAATAAGATGAAATTAAAATCTGATCCAACTCAGACTAAAATTGGATTTTCTGGTATGGTTTCCAGTTCACCTTTTCACCCCTTCCTGCTTCCCGATCTTGATTGATCTGATTTTCAGACATTATATGGCCCTAATTATCCCAACACAAATTGGTGTTGTGTACTACAATTATTGCAATGCCAAACACTAGCATCTTTAGGTTTAACATAAGGTGACCGCAAAAAAGTTGAAAGATGTGAGTATTAGTACTACAACAAATAGAAGACCTTATGTTTGTTGCAAGCAGAGATAATCTTAACAACATCCTCCTTTGACCTGCAAATTCAACAAAAGAAACTATAAGAGGTCATCTCCTATACTGCATTACTAAAAAAATTATTGATAACTAGTAGATAAGACTATACAAGCAACTAGAAGCAGTGATAAGGATGAAGTTGAAGATTTCTTATTATTTCAAGAAGAAAATTTTCTTTTTAAGTGGTGTAACTAATGAGTTATACCTTGGGTAAACAACAACATCAGGAATGTTGGTCGCCTTGTGGAAACTGTTCTGTGGTTTTCCATGAAAATGCCTCTCTTCGTGATCTAGTGTCATGTTGTTCTGAGATAGAGCCGAAAATTGATCCTTATGAGTGTTTAAGTCTTGAAAACTTGAAACCCCAATAACCATGAACTAGTAAAAAACCAACAATTTTGCAGGCTTTAAGACAAAGCTAGCTTGATATCATGAAACCAGAATAAGCCTCAAAAATGGAAAATCCTAGTGAGAATAAACATTACATCTCCGATGATAAATTCATCCACATGTCACATATCTGAAGCATTTTACCAGAGAAACATCTTTTCAAAGATAAGTTTTCATCAACATAAAAGATGGTATCTAAAGATGATTTATGTAATCACTGTCATGTATTATGAGTGCATCTACAAGAAGATACAAGTTATTGTAGGTTAAAAGATAACAATCATTACATCCACAAAACCCAAAAATGACGATGAGGTATGACATGGATCAGATAGAACAGAGTTGTGATTTACAAAATGAAAGCATAATTGTGAAGAAATGTGCCACTTGAACTACAAATGTTCCAGATCACAATAAAAAATGAATAAGATCAAGCTCCTTTTTTTCTTTTTTTTGAATTGTGAAATTCCTAATGGAGGCTTGCAAAGATCTTACATCCAAAATGGCTCTAAGTTCATCGATAAACTCCTTTGGAACCTTTGACTTCTGTCCAAGTACCACTAGTTCTGTACTGCCCTTTCCTCCAATGCTGCATCAAGACATGTAGGTATACAGTCACTATGTTATCAATGACCCACTACACAAGCTTGATTTTGCACAATGATAGAAGAAAAATCATGACAAAATCAGATCTTTCAAAGTAAAATCAGAGTTGATATCTCAAAACAAAACATCAACCAACCCTAACTAATCCAGAAGCCGTGGTGAAGAAAAGGAGCACAAAAGGTTATGCACTTGTGCAGGCGATTGGATAACGTACATTCATATTCACCAAATAGTGCAACTGATTTTTTATGCATGAATTGTATCATAGGTAACCAAAAATCAATTTTCTCAATGAGCAAAAAGCAGACATCTATAACATCTACTCGTGAATTAAAGGAGCCAACAACAGCTCTTGACGCAACTGGATGAACAGGTTCGTGAATTTGTAATCAATAAGAACGAAATAAATTCGATTTTTCAAACACCTAAGATAAACTATGGTCATGCATGTCATCAGATAAACTATTTGTCAAGTTCATCAAGCAAACACACATCAATTTCAACATTAAGGGCTAAGATTCCAATCTTTCCTTTGGAAAAAGTGACTTCCCCTCTCGGAACATTACGAAACTAAATACTGAAACCCAATCTTCATTTAAGAATACAACAGAAAGTTAAAAATACAATCTTCCCGCAAGAAAGCCGAAAGCATAAAAATGTCATGTGATTGAATGGATTATGTTTGGAATTTCTTTAACAAATAAAGAATTAAAATCCAATCAATAGAAGAAAACACACACAACTGCAGAACCAGAGAAGCAAGTTGCAGCCATGCATGCAATTGAACAAATTACAAAAAAGCAACATCATAAAAGCACAAAACAAGGATAAATCAGATGAAGAAAACAGCTGAGCTTGTGATCGAAAAAACTATTATAGTATTATTCAATATTTAGCAAATATAGCATAACAATCCACTCTTTAAAACAATTACAGAGCCAAAATTACACGTTTGCATCCAACGAGAAACTTTCCTCTCTCCGAAATTGGGGCACCACACCAACAGCTACAACAACTTGAAAATTTGGATACCACATTCACGACCTTTACAAAACCCAAGCACTCAAGTAGTGGGTCCAATTCTATTATAGAGTGTTGCAGATTTTGTGTTTAACAACGTTCCAGCGCAACTAAACCCAAACTTCAATTCCACACACCACAAGAAATCCGATCATTGCAGCATAATATACATCCGCCAATATGATCAAAGAAGAAGAAAAACTAGTGGAGCTTTTACAGCACACGCATCCTAAAAATCAAGCCAACAGAAGAAAAATACACAATTAGTTCCTCATGCAACCAAACAAACTATAATCCAAGACTTTCGTAAAAAAACAAAAAAAAACTAAACCCTCAATCAACATCACCGAAATGCATAAACAAGAGCTCCGGACACGATCGAACCGACTATTTCCAAACAAAAAACACCACAAAAATCACACAGCAGTGTCTAACCACAAGCAAAAACCAGCTCCGCACGCGATCGAGATAGCCAAGTTCCGGTTTATAACAAGTACAGCATAAAAATCGAATCTTTGGTTAATACCGGGGCTCGCAGAGGGAGGGCTGGGCTGTGGCGGCGGCAGTAGCGGCGGCGGCGAAGGCGAGGAGGGAGGAGGAGAGGAGGAAGTGAGAGCGCGTGGTCGGCGAGGGACGGGTGGAGATGGAGAAGCGGCGGGGGATGGACGGCTGGGATGGGTTGAGGAAGGACGATCGGAGGGTGGAGAGGATGCGATTGGACTTGGAGGCGAGACGGGAGAAGAGGAGGGGACCCATTTGGCGATGATGATGATGATGATGAAAACGATCGAGGGAGTAGAGAAGAGCAACGGAACTACGGAAGTGGTGCTGAAATTGGTGTTTCGTTGGAATTCTACTTATAATTCTGCTCGTAGGTATCGTTATTGGTTTGTAATTTTTTTTTAATAAAGTTACTGAAATCAAGTTCCAAGACTTCCACGATCTTGTGATTTTGTATTTGAGAGTAATTATTTTACTTACTTACACTCCAAAGTGAACAGAATGCATGAAACTAAAGTTCCAATTTTTTTTAAAATTTCCTCTAAACCACTCACAACTTTATTTGGGATTATCAATTTTAAATTCACATTATTCACTTGTACTCGGACCTGTCAATTCTGAACACGAACACGATACGATAATGTGACATGATTTAGACACCATTTTAACCCGAACCAACCGGCTTTGATGTCACTTTCAACCTGATCCATGAACCTTAGGTTACGAGGTGATAAATGTTTGGGGTTAGGAGTGGGGTTTAAGCATTTAACTGTTTAAGGGTATAAGAGGGTAATTGATGTTATTCGGATCCTATTAAAGCAAGCAACCAATTTGGCTCGATCCATTCCCAGGGTGAGGTGTCTACAAATAACTTTTCATTTTTTTTCGAAGTGATGTCTTACAAATGAAGTATTTATCCATAACAGTTTAAACTTATTAATTAAGGCTATGAATGCTTTATAAATTACCATATCAAAAGCACATTTTTATTAAGGTTATTAAGATTATAGGTCCGTTGGGCAGGCGCGTTGGGGCGTTGGCGGTGAACAAAGGCTGCGTTGGAGTTGCCTCCTCCCAAGAACAACGATAGCAACGTTAGAATGGAATTCGTAAAATCTGAAACACAGGAAGTGATTGACTTCATTTCATGCTTATATTTGTATCTTGTATCCATTATCTTTCACCTAAACAATGTTATGTTACGAGTTTTATGTTTAGTTTTCAGGAATAAATAGGTTTGAAGAGATGAAGCATAAAAGGACCCAAAAGCAGGGAAAAATGACTGGATTGTGAGACCTGAGGACTAAGATGCAAGGGAGAAGGACCTGAGGACTTCACACCATCTTGGGGAGTATTTTGGCAATTAGATTCGGGTCGGAGCTCCAATAAACAAAGTAGATGCATCAAATACCGACAAAGAAATCCAGAAAAGCCCAGAATAAATTCCAACAGGATCCAGACTATATAGACCGCCAATTGGTGGTCTGTTTTGGCCCAAATCCTCTCAGATTTTGGTGGGTCGCGTATTAGTGTGTATTTAGTCTATTTCTGGTATTTTTTTAGTCCCACATCGAGGGATTGTCCCAGATTGCCTTTTTCTTTGGCTATAAATAGAACTTTTCACCTTCTATTGTAATCACTCCATATTTTAAGTAACTATTCTTCCTACTAGAAGTGAGGCCTTGAAGCACACACTAAAGTAGGAGGATGCTACTTGAATTGTGAGTCACTTTAATAAATGTTTCTTTATTATGTTGTTTGTTTTATGTTTCTTGTTTTACTTTGTTTAATTTCATTTCATTAGTTTTAGTAGCTTAGTTAATATGTTTTCTTTTCTTAGTTTAATAATTAGTGTAATGTGTAGTGAGTAGTTCCATCCCCTTTGAGGGAGAGTAGATGTTCATACATGCATTAGAGAATGCTTTATTTACAATGTGTTGATAAAACATGAATGCATGCTTGCTTGTTTAGGATAGAATTTATAACTTGATGAGTTTTGCCAAAATGATTAGACATATCTCATGCTTGTTTAGGTTCTGAAATAAACAACTTGCATATGTAAATGTTAATCAACTAGGTTGGTGAATAGATTGATAGGTTTTGCCATAACATTTAGACATTTCCTATGCATGATAACACCACCTTTATTTGTGCTTAAAGAATGTGTTCAACACCCACCTCTTTGCATGTGTGCACTCACTCCACCCCTTAGGGGTTTTTCCATTTCTGAATTTCAGCACTCTTATTTCCTTCTTAGTTTAGTATTAGTTAATTGTTTGTTGCTTTCTTTCGCATTTCGTACTTCGTAGTGTAGCGTAGCTTAGAGTAGCATACTCAACTATCTTCTCCATTTTTCTCGCCACTTTATTTCGTGCAAACGAGAGGCTGCTCACCTCCCTGAGGACGACCCGTATTTGTCACCGCTTCAACGCGGTCGTGCACTTGCGGTTTAATTAAAACGTTCAATCAAATTTTTGGCGTCGTTGCCGGGGAGGTGCCAGTCCAGACTCTTGTTTGGACGATTCGAGTGGATTTAATTTGTGTTTTGTAGTTTTTCTTTGTTTCAGGAGACTTGGAGTCGCAAGGGGAGGCATCAGGAGAAGTTGGAGGCCAACCTGGGCACTTTGGACCGCCAATCAGCGGTCTGAGACTGCCAATTGGCGGTCTGGTGAGCCTTGTTTCCCTTCTTGTTTCTTCAGCTTGTTTCCATAATTGATGTAGTGATCTGGGACTTGATTTGGCATGTTTGTACTTATAGTTTGTTCCCAGATCAATAATCAAACCTCCTTTAAGCAACTTGGACCCTAAAACCCAAAGCAAAAGATTAGGCATTCTTTCTTGTTTAGGTCATGCATCATGTATGTGACTTAGGCATGTAGATTGTCTTCTATCTTAGCTTTATTTTCAGTTGCTGAGAGCTGGCGTGAGGTACGCACCTTCTACTCTCATTCATGCATTTCGTATGAACATGCATTAGTTAGTAGGAAGTGCATTGAAACAAGTGTGAGTTGAGCGTTTGTTTGGAGAGTTGATTGTTAGATTTAGACTCCAAAACGCTACTAAAGAGGGGTTGTCCCATAAAAGATAAGGTGGGGGATTTCATCACCCTTTCCTTCGCCCCACAAACCACACTAATAAAGAGCCTAATTTTTAAAATCAAGTAGACATTGGCCCTAAGGATTTCGGGCGCATTAGGAGAGTGATCCGGTCCCGACCGTCACGACCTGATTGGCGTTGCCCACTTTGTCGATAGTAGGAGAGACGAGATCTCCGGATCTTGGCTCACTTGATGGGCTTTGTGGTCCTCGTCGTAGGGAGGTGAGGCGTGTTGAGGTCGTGTGACCTCGCAGTTAGGCGTCGTCTAGCTGTAAGGACCTATAACGACCTTAGGATTGCTTGAGCCTTGTTTGCTAGTGTGCTTCTACCTGTACCCATCCGCCGTAGCATAAGGACTTCTTCCCTTCTCTCCTGTGTCCCCCCATCTTCTCCTCTACGCACATTCTTTGTAAAAAAAGAGAAAAAAAAAGTTTTGGTGTGTGTGCACCTTTGTGCATGTTTTCGTGGACACGAGACGAGAGTGGTCGTTTGACAAGGAGCGTTGTCAATCCGACTTCGGTAGTCAATTTCTCGACACCTTCCTCCTCTCGTGTCACACACAATCCGAGTTCAATGGCTGCTAATTTCCGTGAGGATGAGCAGTTGCTGGACCCACTTGTTCCACCAGTGCTTCCAGTTGTCGCTCTCATACCTCTATGTGATCGATGCTACCCGAGCCGTACTGCTCTACCTTCATGCATCGTATTGCCAGAGGCAAATGGGAACCATTTTGAGGTTAAGCCTCAGTATATTTTCATGCTCCCTCACTTCACTGGGAAAGGTGACCCATATATCTTTCTCAGGGATTTTGAGGAGGTCTGTGCTATGTTCAAGCTGCAACAACTTAGCACAGACTCCATCCATCTTAGACTTGTTCCTTTTGCACTAAAGGATGATGCCAAGAAGTGGTTGTACAGCAACCAGGCGAATGCCTTTAGGACTTGGGATGAGTTTCAATCTGCATTCCTCAAGAAATACTTTCCAAATCATCGGACTCAAAAATTGAGGAACGAAATCAATTCGTTCTATCAACTTGAGACCGAAACATTTCATGCATATCTAGAGAGGTTCAAGGAGCTACTATCCTCATGCCCTCACCATGGCATCGAGTTGTGGCGCCTGTGTCAGATTGTTTACGAGGGTCTTCACATCCCGTCCGGAACGCTCCTTGAGTCCACGTGTCAAGGAGAATTCTTAGGAAAGGATGAACGGGAGGCACGGGCTTTCCTAGAAGACTTTGCTGAGAAAACAATGCAATGGGAGAGTGTAAGGGAACCACCTGCATCATCTAGCATAGGAGCGAGGATCACGAATGCAAACTCGACTAGATCGGGTGCCGCATTGTCATTCATGTGGTAGGATAGGTCATGTAGAAAGAGAGTGTGCGTCCATTCCTCCTGAGATGGAACATGTCAACGCCATCTATGACAGAGCTAGGAATGACCCATACTCATCATCTTATAATCCTGGATGGAGGAACCACCCCAATTTTTCATGGAACCAAAATAATGCCCCGGGTGGTCCTTTAAACTCCTCTCGACCACCTAACCAATCATACCAACCTCCCATGCATGCACAATCGTATCAGCCACCCCAAGCTCCACTCACCAATCAATCGGGTTTCCCAAATTCCAATAATATGAAAACCCGATTCAATTCGCTTGAGACATTGACTCGTAGACTTGAGAACTCTGTGAAATTTTTTATGTCATCCACAAGTCAAGTTCTCATTTCAAATCAATAGACCATCAAATCTCTAGAGCTTCAGATGGGCCAATTGGCTCAGTCTGTACATGAAAGAGAAAGAGAGAGTCTTTTCCTAGCCAGTCTGAGGCTAACCCCCGCATGTACCAGCAACAACACATGCAAAATGAGAATGTGGTACCTCGGGGTAGGCAAGTGAACCATGTGGAAGAACCTGTTCACCATGTCAATTCCATTGTGACCTTAAGGAATGGAAAGCAGGTTGACAATCACATTTCCTTGCCACACCCACCACCAGCTATGCAGCCCCTCAGTGGGAATGGTGGTGAAGAAGAGGCTGAGGGTGAGGGTAATACACCAACGCCTCCTTCTCAGGCACTGCAGAAAATCTACCTGCCAAAAGCTCCTTATCCAAGTAGGTTAACCAAAAAGCAGAGTGACACAATGGACAATATATTAGAGGTGTTTAAGCAAGTTAAGGTTAACATCCCCTTGTTGGATGTCATCCAACAAATACCTCAATATGCCAAAGTGTTGAAGGATCTCTGCACAACCAAGAGGAAGACCAATGTTCCTAAGAAAGCATTCTTGGCTGCAAATGTAACCTCACTTTTGTCCAATCCCTCCTACACAAAATACAAGGACCCTGAGTGTCCTACTATTCAGTGTACGATAGGGGACACTAGCATGAGTAATGTTTTGCTTGATTTAGGATCAGCGGTCAACCTCCTCACATTTTCTGTTTATCAACAATTAAATTTGGGAGAATTGAAACCAACTAAGATCACCCTCCAACTGGCGGATAGATCCATTCGTATTCCAAAGGGGATTATCGAGGACGTGCTTATCAAAGTTGGAGATTTTATATTTCCAGTCGATTTTGTTGTCCTCGATACCAATCCTGTTGTGAACACTCACTCTCAAATACCTTTGATTTTGGATAGACCATTTCTGGCAACTTCCAACGCCTTAATTAATTGTAGAAATGGTCTCATGAAGCTCTCATTCGGTAACATGAGTGTCGAGTTTCATGTGTTCAACTATGGTAGGCAACAGGAGCCCATGGATCAATCTTTAAATCTAAATCTCATCCGCCAATTAGAGAAAGCACCACCAAATCAACGAACACTCCTAACACCAAGGCAACCCATTGAGAATGTTTGTGGGCCCAGCGAAAACTCATTGCCTGTCTTTGCAATGCAACAGAGTGAGCTGACATCAAACATAAATGTCCAAAAGGAGTGTTCGTTGCATGATTCAGTTGAGAGTACTAGTGAGAGTGAGACACCTCATCATATGCCTATACCAGAAGGTGTCTCTACCTCATGTCCCATGACCATTGAGTCATTTGAGCTTCATCTTGACTCCAACAAGGACCCACCTACGACCGAGCTTATGCTTGATGATCTAAATGATGGTGGGAGGTCCTTGTTGGATGACTTGAGGAGAAGCCCCATTCTTAGTGATGCAAGTTTGTTGCATCCATCGAATGAGCTTGAGGAACTCATTCCGATGCACCCGTCTATTGGTTGGAGGGTTTTGTTCGATGAGCAACTAAACCCTAGTGAGGCAACACAACTTCATTCTTTGTTGCCCACACCCAACCAATATCATGAGGGGTTCGAGCCTTTCAGCTTTGACCTTTCACCCCTCATGACACCTCAGAGTACCGGTGAAGTTTGCCCATCTCGGCAAGTCTCTGGTCCTCATAACTTGATGTTCTCATTTGATGTTCCTTGACCAAATGATTATGAGAATATCCTTGTTGCTGTATATATCATGTAAAAAAAAGAGAAAAAAACAAAAAAGAAGAAAAAAAAGTGTGTAATAAAAGACTATGAGCAAGCATTGATTGTTGTGGGCCCCAACCCTTGTGTACTCGGGCCCCATTTCTTTCACGTATTTGTCTCCCTTCTTCAGTATCTCACAGGTTTTGAGAGAATTCGGGTTTGTGTCCATCACTATAACCATGAACTTCGTGTTGCACTTCATGTTGGTGAGATCTTTCCTTTTTCATGCATAAATCCATGTAGTATCATGCTCACATTCATTGAGGACAATGCATGAAGTAGGTGTGGGGGGTGCTTTACGTGTGTACATAGTCGAGTCTTTTCTTTTGATTTTTGTTTTCTTTTGTGTGCATTGTTAGGGTCATGTTAGTGTGCCGCATTTAATATCGATATATCTGAAGGGAATGTGTTCTAAAAGTTTTACTTTTAAATGTCAATTATTATGAATTGAATGAGAAATCATTTTGTTCCTTGTTTATGTTATTCATATTTTAGAAGTGTTAAGGAAGAGGCTCTTGGTCCTTAACCGTAGAGCTCTAAAAGATATTGGTTTACATAAAACAAAAGATATTCACAATCATTGTAATTAACATGGGACATTAATTACCGAGTTAAGATTGTCGTGTTGGTCATAGATCATTGTAGCTCTACAAGTGAGTGACAACACGGGTACACAAAAGAGGAAAATATTACTTTTGTATATTGAATATACCTAATAAGTAAAACATTATAGAATTGTGTTTTCTGTGTCATTAATGTTTTACTGTGTCTTTGGTCCTTTGATATGAGACTTATACCCGATCACTTAAGAATTGCTTAATTAGACTAGCGTCTTGAGCTATCGATGAGTGTAGTGTAAAGGCATGGGTTGGTTAAGTATGACTTTTGTTGGAGAAGATAGTTAGTCAAAAGATTATCATTGCCCCTCTTAATTAAGTGATGATATTAGTGGGCCCCTTGATAAAGCAAAGTTATAATGTGCACAATGTGATTTGAGTTAAGTCACATATTTATAACTAGCTTAAAGAGATCAAGAAATGAATACTAATACAAAGATGACACAATACTACTTTGTGTGTATTCTTAATATCATGAGGCAAGGGACGGACACAAGTGGTGCACTCCATCACTAAAAGGATCGGGTTTTGGTTCGAGTGGAATTAAGACATCTAACTAATTGGGAGCTATAATGTGTAGCTAGATACCGCTTATAGCTTGTGATATTAAGCTCTTAATATCACTGTCAACTTAGTTTAGATCCTCCCATAGGTCACACCACAAAACTTGGAAACAAGAAATGAGGATTTTGAGTTCATAAGGTGTGTCGGGTTTCATGTAGAAAATATGACACATGGGGTGAACAAGCGAAATCAAAATTATGTTATGATTAATAACATAATTAGAATCTAAATTAAATTCATATGTGTTGTAAATATTATGGGGTGTAATGATTTATCGTTACATAGGATAATATGTTACATAAGTTGTGAATTTACTACTAATCCCGAAACATCAAATTTTGTAGGGGTAAAACAGAAATTTGACCAATCAGCAGAACAGTGCTCAATGGTCGACCGAACAACAGTAAACGGTCGACTGGTCGGTGCACGGTCGACCGGACACGTCTCGACCGATAACAAGGAATTTTCGTCTGTTCGGAACGGTTGACCGAATCTATCGGTCGGTCGACCGAACATTGCGATGCAATATTTTATTGTTGCGAACGGACGACCGGATGTCGAACGGTCGACCAAACTTGGTTCGAACGGTCGACCGAACCTCCAAACGGTCGACCGGTCCAGACGGTTTTCTGCAGAATTAATTTAAGAATTAATTAGATCATGCATGGAATTGGTCCATAATTGATTTAATTCGTGGCTGAGATTATTTGTTAGCAAATAATGGATGGTTAGATGGAAGTTTGCATGAAATCATGGGCAAGAGGTTGCACATGAATAGGTAATTTGGAGAGAACTTATAAATACAAGTTTATCTCATTACCTCATTAATTTAATTCATTATCTTCTTGTGCAAACATCTCTCTCCATAATTCTCCACGAATTTCACCTTAATTCTTGAGTTTAGTTTTAGTTTTCAGAGATCTTCTTCTCAAGGGAACTAAATCTTTTTTTTGTGAAACTTAAGTGTAGGGGTTTTGGTTCCCATGTAGATAAATAAATAAGTGGTGTTCTCTCTTCTCGCACGACTCCTATCACTCGGGAAAGTAGGTCTGAGGGGACTTTGTGCCTGGTGCTTTCGAGTCATCTGACTTGGGATGCACCGACCGAACTCCCGTTACATGGGTGGTAGGGATCACCCTATGTGGAGATTTGGGGGAAGGTGTACGTGATAGTGTAAGTCCTCATAGGCAATGATGCACGAAACCTGACCGTGAGAGAATCAAACACCAACCAATAAACTACTCCAAAGAAAAAAAGAAAAAAAAAGAGTCAAATAAGAACCAAAATGGACTTTACACATTGTATCACATTCAGAAGTTAAGGTTGCCCATGTCTTTCACTTAAGTCCTTAACTAACTTTCACGAATGGTTCATTAGGCTAGGTGTGTGGACTGATTACATATATAGAGTCGACCTGTAGTATTACCGCGTCCCATGATCGACAATATGAGTCCAACGAGTCGGGTAGCTAGATTGACTAATGCATCTTGTTCGGATTTTGTGGGTATATCCGCTGAAAACCCTCAGGAGACAACACTCCTCCTCCTTGGCGACAAGGAGGTTTAACGGCTTGTTGAACGTGCTAAGTGCAACCGTGATTCCTACGAAAGTGAGTTATGATTTCTTATTTTTCGTATGCTTTTTCCTTTCTTTGTTTTGCTCAGGACTAGCAAAAGTTAGGTGTGGGGGTATTTGATTGACATCATTTCATGCTTATATTTGTATCTTATATCCATTATCTTTCACCTAAACAATGCTATGTTACGAGTTTTATGTTTAGTTTTCAGGAATAAATAGGTTTGAATAGATGAAGCATATAAGGACCCAAAAGCAGGGAAAAATGACTGAATTGTGAGACCTGGGGACTAAGATGCAAGGGAGAAGGACCTGAACGTAAGACCGAATGACCAAAGAGCAAAACAGAAAACTCCACACCATCTTGGGGAGCATTTTGGCAATTAGATTCGGGTCGGAGCTCCAATAAACAAAGTAGATGCATCAAAGACCGACAAAGAAATCCAGAAAATCCCAGAATAAATTCCAGGCGGATCCAGACTATATAGACCGCTAATTGGCGGTCTGTTTTGGCCCAAATCCTCTCAGATTTTGGTGGGTCGCGTATTAGTGTGTATTTAGTCTATTTCTGGTATGTTTTAGTCCCACATCGGGGGATTGTCCCAGATGACCCTTTTCTTTGGCTATAAATAGAACTCTTTACCTTCTATTGTAATCACTCCATATTTTAAGTAACTATTCTTCCTACTAGAAGTGAGGCCTTGAAGCATACACTAAAGTAGGAGGATGCTACTTGAATTGTGAGTCACTTTAATAAACGTTTCTTTATTATGTTGTTTGTTTTATGTTTCTTGTTTTACTTTGTTTAATTTCATTTCATTAGTTTTAGTAGCTTAGTTAATATGTTTTCTTTGCTTAGTTTAATAATTAGTGTAATGTGCAGTGAGTAGTTCCATCCCCTTTGAGGGAGAGTAGATGTTCATACATGCATTAGAGAATGGAATGAATGCTTTATTTACAATGTGTTGATAAAACATGAATGTATGCTTGCTTGTTTAGGATAGAATTTATAACTTGATGAGTTTTGCCAAAATGATTAGACATATCTCATGCTTGTTTAGGTTCTGAAATAAACAACTTGCATATGTAAATGTTAATCAACTAGGTTGGTGAATAGATTGATAGGTTTTGCCATAACATTTAGACATTTCCTATGCATGTTAATACCACCTTTATTTGTGCTTAAAGAATGTGTTCAACACCCACCTCTTTGCATGTGTGCACTCACTCCACCCCTTAGGGGTTTTTCCATTTCTGAATTTCAGCACTCTTATTTCGTTCTTAGTTTAGTTTTAGTTAATCGTTTGTTGCTTTCTTTCGCATTTCGTACTTCGTAGTGTAGCGTAGCTTAGAGTAGCATACTCAACTATCTTCTCCATTTTTCTCGCCACTTTATTCGTGCAAACGATATGCTGCTCACCTCCCTGAGGACGACCCATATTTGCTACCGCTTCAACGCGGCTGTGCACTTGCGGTTTAATCAAAACGTTCAACAAGAAGCACGTTATGAAATGCTTCTTTCCCACTACTTTTTCATAGCAAATGACATTTTAAACCGCTCCTACCACCATCATAGAAAGGGTCAATTGATTTTATGCACCTGGTTTGGACCAAAAATGGCTGCGTGCACCCGTATTTCTCATAATTAGCTAAGTGCCCCCGAGATCTCAAATTGTTTACATCTATGCACCTCTGCCGTTTGTGGAGCCCTCAGTTACAGATTCTCTCAAGTCACGACTTTCGCTATCTCCTCCAATTTAGATTTCAATCACGAAACAGAACAATCAGAATCTGACGCGGCCTCAGACTCGATCAGCTCGAAAGTCGTGGTATCCTCCTCCTTCTGTATCACTCATCACATTATCGTTGTCCCACTGAAGGTGTGGAAGAGCTCGTCATGGCGATTTTGGTCCGAAACGACACTGACTCCGAAATCACTGACTCATCGTGGAGGAGATTCTCAGGGTTGAGGTCCTGATGGAAGATACCTCTGGCTTGACAGAATCCAACAACAGAGATGAGCTACTGGAAGTACTTCCGGGCGACGATGTTCGAGTGGCGAACGCGCCGGAGGATGGAGATCTCACACTTTATGTGAGCCACCATCCCTATCTTCATGATCTTCTCCTTGTCCAGAACCTTGATCGCCACGCCTTGCCCCGTGTGATTAACATTTGGTCGGGGTGGGTGGGGATGTGCGGGAAGAGGTTGGTGGAGTCGATGGATGGGTAGAGGGGTTGGGAGTTAGAGAGAGGAGGAGAGAGAAAGAGAGTACTTGAGAGAGAGGGATGAGAGAGAAAGGAAATAAGAGAAAGATAAGACTATTAAGGATATTTGTTAATTTATAAGGTGTAATGTGCAAAATTTCACTCCAAAACCGAACTTAACTGGACTATTAACGACAGATGTTCATAGATGTAAACAATTTGAGATCTCGGGTGCACTTGACTAATTATGAGAAATACGGGTGCACACGACCAATTTGGGTTCAAATCAGGTGCATACAACTAATTGACCCTCACAAAAATCGTCGAATTGTTGTTCGAATTGTGGCAGTGATGTTTGAGCTGGAATGAACAATTTCCAAAAACGCCACAACATCAATGATTATTATTACCAAAAGTAGCATATCATATCATTAGATTAGAATACATTATGAATTATCGGATCATAAAGATATATATGGCTCTTTAAGACTTGTAAAATTGTATTGTAGTTTTTTAAATTTCACCTATACTCTTCTACCCACCTCGTTTTAAATCTTAAACATCTCATGAAACTGCTAGAATTTGATACAAAGTCTTGACTATCTTAATTCTTAAGACGATAAATATCTCTCTTGAGTTAACCGCGGTTGTTACAATATATTGTATTACCAATTTATGGAGGTTGGACATGCCGTTATGGATACGATCCATATATTAAATGTTACTTGATTGGTTGAGTGACACATACCACATGCGTATTGCGTAGTTACTTTAAAAGAGAGATGAATGCAAAACATAATGTATTGTGTCGCAAACCCTGTAGTATATGTTAAACATTTTCTCAAATTTTACTGCTTCTACTCTTTTTGTTGAATACAACACTCCCATCTTAAAAAAACCATTCATTTTTTAAAAGTAACTACGGGTGCGTTTGGTGAAGGAATGTTGTAGCTGTTTTTCTGTTATATCGCTTATGTCACTGCTCTATCAAAAGTTCAGAATAGCTGCGACAGTTTGGTTGCGTCTTTACACATATATATATACGTGTCATATATTGAAGGTTGTACTAACAAAACATGATACACATTTCGTAAAAATAGCTCATCCATTGTCGCATAGACAAGATACAAGCATTAAAGTAAGAAAAAAGGTGGGAATCCGATTTGAAATTGAAACCACCACAGCGGAGCGAGTGTGACGAGAGAAGACGAGAATGGAGAAGCAAATCCGGGAATTCCAAGGATCCCTCAGTTCTCTCCTCAACCACATCGACGCCTCCACTCAATCCCTAACCCACCACCTCCACAGACCCGGTGTCCCCCTCGGTAAGACCCCAAACCCTAATTCCCCCTCCAATCCCGCCCCCTAACCCTCTCCTCTCTCCCAGACTCCGCTTCCGCGTCTTTCCTCGGGCGGCTTGGCTCCCGGGTCGCGTCCGCCGGGAACGATCTCGACCGGCTCCAGTCCGCCGCCTTCGGGTCGCTGTCGTTCGAGGAGCTGCTCGGGCACTGCCGGGAGGTGTGGAAGGTGAACCGGAGTCGTCTGGGGGAGATCGAGGAAAGGTTTGCGGAGGCTGGTTATGTTTGCGGTAATGCCTGTGACGGAGACGTTGTTTCCGGTTGGCCCGTGATATGGTGCCTAGACAATTTCTGCTAATTCATAATTAATAAGAATCATAAATAGCTTATATGAACCACGTTGTTTTAGTCAATTGTAACCCAAAAGCCAAAAAATAACTTAATCTTTGACTCGGTTAGGCTTTTTATGAGTGTGTTTTGGTTTTTGGAGATTTTTGGGGTGTTTTGGTTTCTGGAGATTTTGAGGTTTTAGTGTTATGTTGAACTGGAGGAATTAGATCGATCTGGTTGTGGTGGGGGTACTGTGGTTTCAGATGTTTTGGTTGTTGGAAGTTGAGGTTGTTGTCCGGAAAGTTTAGGGCTTTTATGGTGTTTTGGTCGGGAATTCGATTGTTTTCGTGTTATGTAGAATGCTTCACATTGAATTGCTGGTATGTTGAGCTGGTGTGGTTTCTGATGTTTTCGTTGTTGGAAGTTGATGTTTTTGTTGGTTTTGGTAGGGCTTCTTGTTGAAAGTTGAGATTTTATGGTGTTTCTGTTGGGAACTTTAAGGTTTTGTTGTTATGTCGAACAAGAGGCATAGCATTGAGTATGCTTGTTTTGATGTGCAAAATGATTCGTACTTCAGGATGTTAGAAGTGAGAATTTTCAGCATTCTGGTTGTGTATTTGGGGAGGATGAGTTTTTTCTTAAATGCTACTTTTGCATGTTGGTGTGCAGAGGTCAATGATGATGCTGAAAGTGGGGACTTTGAGCTTGATTTGGGGCAAGTTGATTGTAGAGGGACAGAACTAGAAGTTTGCTCTACAGAAAGACTTGAAAAGTACAATATGTATCATTACTGGGATTTGTTTGTTTATTGTTATGCTGTACTGCTATCCGTGTTTTATCTTTAAATTATGCCTGAAAATGAAAATGAAAAACGCATACTTCATTGTGTAGTGGAGGAAGGTTAAAGGTTTTTCTACCACGAAGAGTAAGGTTTTATAACCGTTGGTCATTTTCCAAATATTTCTGTTGACAGCAAGTATGTCATTTTATGTCCTGAGAGGGAAACACTATGCCGTGAATCGTTAAATGAATAAAAGAAAGTAGTACGAAGAAAAAATTGGCAATACAATAGCGGTTCTGCCTTCAGCTGTCTCCATTATAGGTGAAATCATGAAGCGTAGATTTTTATCCCTCTATCACTTTTACAAAAATATCAGTACAGGAGAAAAAGAAGCAAGAGAAGCGAAAATTACTTTCATCTGATTTTTTTCTTCTCAGAGTGAAAGCCGAAGTTTACTAATCCATCTAAGTTTTCTTTCAGTTTGCTTCTTTCTCTATAAGTTGCAACCTTGACGACAAAAATGTGTCTCTAAACTTCCTTTGTTTGGTTGTTCTACTACCATTGCTATCTAATTATGTTATACAGTGCACTTCCAAAAGAAACAAAAAGGATGAACTGTGCAAGTTATTTTTTAAAATTGCATAAAAGATTTGTTTCCCTACATTCCCTTTTCTCCTAACCTGTGTATACTATATGGAGGCACATGGAGAGAATGTGTCTTTTTTCTGTTTCTTTTATGTAATTTTCTTTTCTCTTGGCTTGTTTATCCGAATGGACATCTTATTCACTTTGATTTAATAAATGTGCTAGTTTTTGTGATTTTTAACAATATCATAGTCGAAATTGCGTGTTGACTACCAATGGTGAAGTGATATCGCTAATCACTATGCAACTGACTGCTATATTAGATTACAGAACATTGTTACCTATTGAAAAGAACTTGAAACTTGTGTTACATCAGTTGGAACCAAACAAAACAGAGATTTTGAAGTGCATTTGCCTGACATTACACATGGTAGGGAATTCCAAATGTGTTTTCATATGATGTTTGCATGATTGGAGTTGTGTATTACTGTTATCTGTAGTTATAACCTAAAAAAACTCTTTTAATATTTGTTAATCTATCTAAGAAAATAATTGAACACACAAGTATGATATTTAGAATTGGAGACATGAGAAATTAGATAATATTTGTTGCCTTGAAATCTTCACCCAATATTATTATGGTTAGGTTTGGGAGATAGAGGGGAATTTGTGGACATTGGATAGGGCAGTTTCA
Organism: Triglochin maritima; assembly: GCA_963682175.1. Taxonomy (NCBI): domain Eukaryota; kingdom Viridiplantae; phylum Streptophyta; class Magnoliopsida; order Alismatales; family Juncaginaceae; genus Triglochin; species Triglochin maritima. Next base: position 41,721,881 of record OY821774.1, read on the forward strand.
CCTTATTCGATCGATGAAGTATTGCTTGGAACGATCCCTTTTGGTATTCTCCCACAAAAGTGATAGTATTGACAATATTTGTATTTCATTCTCATTGGAACAAACAATTTATCTTCTTTATATTCTAGTTTCGATTTAGAATAAAGTTCATGGCTGCATTTTTCCCTTGGATCATTTTCCTTAACTTGTTAAAGATTTGACGAGTCCATGACAATCCAGAAGCTTGGTCTTTCAGATGCAGGTGTTGCTGCCTTATCATATAAGGGTTAGTATATTCTGGCATTCTAGTCCATGACAATCCCTTGTTGGACATTATTTGTCTTTCCTTTCCACTTATACATATGTTCCATTGGCAAAATGAAATCTAAAATTGTGAATGAAATTAGTTAGATGACTTAAAATTTTCGATGTAATTCGAACGACAGTTTGTGGCAAGTGGTAAAACTTAGGAAGTTTTCGTTGTGCCATTGTGACTCCTGAGGACACCCATCCACTCCATGATCAAGCTAAGACAACCACTGAAGGGAAATTTAGCCTCCAAACATGCATCCACACCACATGAACCACAGACACACACACACACCGTAGCAAGATCACATGATTATACGAAGTTTAGTCCTTTGATACAGGACAGAAGGTACAGGAAGAGTAATAGTTCCTACTATCAACTAAGTATGATTCCTTCTACCTTGTATGCTTCTGCTAGTGTATTTGGGCCTTATGGGTGTTTGACTGGTAGCTTCATGTTATTGGCTGAGCCAACCTTGGTGATTCTCTAAACTTGACTAAGGAGAGATTAAGTGGCTCCGAGAGTTTCTGCCGCATGGTGAGAACTTGTGAGGACTTTTATTCTTTGATAGTTAGTTCATTGAGATTTCTGAAGCGACAAATTTCTCAAAATGTTAGTACTATTTGAGCATTTTCCTTTCTACCTGTAGCCGAGGCTGATGCCAACCATTTTGACGTGCCTTCTAGTAATTTGGCCAGGTAAGTTTTAGTTACATAGAGATGCATTATCTTGTTTATACATGTATGGTTTTTTAAATATTTTTCTCAGCCATGGAACTGAAGCTGTGAAGTCAAAGCTCGAGAGTGTCCCTTTAGGCGCACTGAATGTGCCAGGTATTGGTAACACATTGCTGTTGGTTATGCGTTGAGAGTAAAGCTTAATTATCATATCATACTCCCTGTTTGATTACCAAGTGCTAGCACTGTTTCCTTCTCAGACACAGAGAACTTGAAGAGCCCCCCTTCCGTATCACATGGAAGTTCTACAAGAAATATGCTCCATGTATCCTCGGAGGAGTACAATAATCTTCCTTCCTATATGAAGAGTTTGGCATCATGGGAGGTATTCTCGCAAAGGAGTTTCATGAATAAATAGTACGATTGGATAGAGGATTCTGCAATTTTTTCTTCATTGGCTAATGTATCACTTTGTCATGGCTTTGATCCCTGAGGGTTCCCAAAATTAACTGTTTTCACCTGATCTTCACTGGAAAGAGGAAAATTTGAATTTATAGTGCCAAATAACTGTGTAGTAATTAGTATTTCAGAGTTCAGTTTTTTGGCATCAAGAAAGATGCCTGATAATCTTGCCTATCAGTTCAAATAATTTCTGTGCTTACTATTGCAATCACCCTAAGCATTCCTTTTCATTGGAATTACATCAGTATAAACTCATCAAGGCAAGCACGAATGGTTGCAGGATTTGTCAGCTGCTGTCAATAAGATGGATGTGGAACTCTGCAAGCATGATGGAGCAATCAAAAGCCATTCAATCACTGAGAAGGACATTGAAGTTCTTGGATTGGGTACTTTCAAATTAAACTTGAAAAAACGTTGGTCAATATTTTTATTCCAACTGTGATTACTTTTATGTTGATGGATTCAGGATTCAAAATTCTAAATCTTCTGATATATTATTTGTAGATGCGTATCTGTTTAATAATTACTAAATTCGACCAAGGGTAACTTGAAGCATTGACGTGCTTCAATTCTTATCCGCTGCAGGGCACAGAGCAAGAACGTATCTTTTGTTGCTTGTAAAGTTGAACAAGGTAAGCGTTGAGGTGGTGAATGGCTCACCTGCCTACCGTCTCATTATCTAGAAGACTCTAACGTAAACTCGGTATGATCTTCATGCGTATTGATGTTTGTAGAACAGAGGTTAGAGTTGAATTTTTTTAAGTAGTATATATTGATAACCGAATGCACTATACCTGAGGTATTAGTTTATTTGATTGTGTAATGACGAGAATATACATGTACGCTAGATTGTTTTATTTTATGAAACATTTATGCTATGTTTTTTTATAACATGTAGGATAGATTTTTCATTGCTTGCGTACATACCTTCTAAGATTTTTATGATTTTGTCACCCAACGCTTTACGGGGCATGTGAAATTTAAGATCAGCGTGACTCGGCATATTGCTCTCCATTAAAATAACTGGTTTGATGCCGTTTGATTTTTATTTATTTGTTTAAAATTCGTCTTGAACCCATTTGTTGTAAGTCAATGCAAGTTGGATATCAAAAGCAGCAAGGTTTGAGCATAAATCTTACCCCACAGCTAAAAATTGTTTCCATCTACTAGTGGTTTATAAAAAACCAAATAATAGCGCTTTCCGATAAGCAGAGGGGATTGGCAATCTCAAAAAGGGTTGTGCGTGGGGTGAGTTTTACCAGTCCTGCTTGGGGCGGGTTGCAGTTAGATTTTTCAACCTGCCAATCTGTTTGTTAAAACGGGGTGAAAAGTGGTGGTTTCTTAATATGTCCCGCTAACCTACCAATCCGTCTAATATTCATAAATATAATATATATTATAAATATTGATAGACGGGAATTTGGATACTGGTTTGGTGGTGAGTTGATTGTGTTTAAGACTATATTAGTGCATTTTCAGGGGTTTTATATTTATCCGTGGTTGCTGGTACCTCTACTCGTTCACGCACCGTTAGACGTGTATCTTCTAGCTTATTGCGCAAACCTACTGTTGCTGTTTAGTTCGATTTGTAGATGCCCAACAATCCTACCTATGCAGTTTTTTTCCAGCTATGATACAAACTATTTGTTGCTGGTGAGTTCTCCCATGAGGACGATGTCTATAGATTTGGTGTTGTTTTTGTTTGAATTAACGATAATACTGAATTGTATTCATAGTGTTTTTAATTTTTGATAGCGTTGAATTGGATTGTCCATGTGTTGAATTGAATTAGCGACGTGTTAACAATTGATGATAATATTAAATTATCGACATGTTATTGAAATGAATTGTCTATAAGTTGAGAATTGATATTGTCGATGTGTTGAATGAATGTTGCAAGAAATGTATATAAATTTGAATGTAGTTGAATTGAGTATGAATGTGATAGAGATTGAATGTGAATTACAGACATCAAATTAAAAAAGAAATATAAAAAATGAAAAATACTCAATCACGTCAGTTTTCTATAAAATCAATGTTTAGGGTATAAAAACCGAAAAATAAAAAAATAAAAAATTGAGATCAAGGATAACCGACGTGATAGACGCCCACTACCACGCTGGATGTTAGACAGGAGTGAAAGCGTACTCTCGTATAATTCTCCCACCTACCATGCCAGTCAACAAAAGTGGTCAACCCGACGTTGTACCCCCTTAATCTCTGATGTCATAGTCATTTTTTCCAGCAGTGGTTACTGGGTGAGTGATTAGTAGCATATCATGTATCATATTAATGCTATATATCATTTATTTTACCCCAATATTGTGCTACTTGAGTTGTTTGGAGTGTTTCAGAAGTTAGGCAATAAAGAAGAGGAAATGAGCAAAAAAGACCTAAATGTAGGAAGTATGAACTGATTTGGAAGGTTCTGGACCTATTTGTAATGCACAAGGACTGAATTGCAAACCCGGAAGGGCCCAAGTGAAAACCCCGAAGGATCTGATTGTGAAATGCAAAGTATTGTGACACATGACTTGAACCAAATCAATATTTCGCAAATTAAACTCAAATCAGTTCAAGCCATCAGACCAGGACTTCACCCTATGTGCCAAATGAAGAAATCAAACGCGACACAAAATTTCAGCCCGATCAGAGCCATTTGATCCGCCACTGGCGGATCAAAATGGTCCAAATAAGTTGAAATTTCGGTCGTGGGTCAGGTATTCGGTTTAGAGCACTCCTGGACTATCAAATATAATTTAGAGATGTTTGATTATTTCCAGATTGTCCGATTATTTCTAGATTGATCCTAATCATGTATTAGTCTATATAAATCATTGTAATCCCTCCTCTCTACCTCTTCTTCCTCCTTCCCCCATTAGAGTAATTTTAGTTTCCTGTTTTAGTAGTGTAATAAGGGAGTTGGAAATGAACAAAATTTATATTTTTGTGTCTTAATCTAGTTTTGTTCTTGTTCTACACTTTAGTGTCTTTACTTAGATGCAATTTCTTTTATGTTGTTGTTTGTTTAATATTGTTTTCAGTTATTTACATTATGAGTTCTTGTTGTTTTTTTGTGTTTTTTAGTTTAGAGATGAGTAGAGAGTAGTTCATCCCCATTGGAGGAGGGGGGGGGGGGGGGGGGGGGGGGAGAACAAGGTGATTTGATCTTGTGATGAATTATTGTGTGTTAATCTTAATCATTTGAGCTTTACATGATTTCCAAAACTATCTAATGATATTTCACTATTATCTTTGATTTGTTAATGCTCTTGAATGAAGCTTAACATATATGCTTCGATTAGTGTGCCTATTTTATGAGGAATGATGAAGTTAGGATAAGGATGAAGTGGAAGAATGGAACAAGGCATGTGCATGCATGTGTTCCTGTTGGCTTTATCCAAATTAATGTCTTGTATGTTTTAATGATTGTGATAAATCGTATTTCATGTGAAAACATAGTTGGATTTGAGTCATTTTGCATGTGAACATATTAGTTTCATTTCAATTATTGTCTTGTATATTTTTATGATAAGATATGTTCTTTCATGTGGAATCAAAGTTGGAATTGAGTTTTTGTAGATTTCATGTATGACATGTTTTAATAAGCACATTTGAACACACACTACACTACCGTAATTTTTTAATATAATAAAAAATAAATTAAAATTTTGAAATTTAGGAATTTTTTTTCGAAAACAAGGTGGATCGCGAGTGTGACCCGCGATCCGTGGGGCACGGATCAGGGTTCCCTCCCGCGATCCTTCCCTCCCGCCAATTTTTTTTTTAAAGAATCTCACGGATCGCGGTTCTGTGATTTTTTTTTAATTTTTTTTAAGTTTTCTGTTTTATTTTGTTTATTTCTGGTTTTCTTTTTTATTATAATTATTTTTAATCTTTTTTAAAATCTTTTTTTTTCAAAATATATTTTCTAATTTATATTATTTTTTAAAAAAATTAAAAATTTACTTTATTTTTTTCAAAAATCGACCTCCAAATCACGTCGATAACTGGACGTATTGAAATGTTAGGGTATTTTATACAATAAAAAAATAAAATTTCTTAACAAAAATAAGAAATTATTTACAAATGAATTTTAAACAAACACTAAAACTAATTAAAACAAAAAAATGATAACGTTGTCGACAACGTTATCAATTTTTTGTTTTAATTAGTTTTAGTGTTTGTTTAAAATTCATTTGTAAATAATTTCTTATTCTTGTTAAGAAATTTTATTTTTTTATTGTATAAAATACCTTAACATTTCGTCCAGTTATCGACGTGATTTGTAGGTTAATTTTTGAAAAAACTAAAAACAAATTTTTAAAATTTTAAAAAATAATATAAATTATAAAACATATTTTGAAAAAAAAGATTTTAAAAAAGATTAAAAATAATTATAATTCAAAAGAAAAACAGAAATAAAGAAAATAAAACAGAAAACTTAAAAAAAAAATTAAAAAAAAAATTCACGGATCGCGGTTCCTTTAAAAAAAAAATTTTGGCGGGAGGGACGGATCGCGGGTCACACCCGCGATCCACCTAGTTTTCGAATTTTTTTTTCCCTAAATTTCAAAATTTTAATTTATTTTTTATTATATTAAAAAATTACGGTTACACTATATATTTTCATATTCTTGTTCTTTCTCTACCCCCGAGGGGTTTAGTTTTATTGTTTGTTTTCGATTTCTTACGTGTTGTAGTTTGATTCCAATCGTATCTCTCTCATTTTTTTTCCCACTCGAGTGTTGCGAATCCGACTCGCACACGCTCCTTGTGGATCGACCTGTGCTTGCCATCACTTCAACGCGGTCGTGCACTTGCGATTATTAAACTGATTCAATCAGTGAGTTTGGATGAAGCTCCCAAAAGTCAGCTTCTGATGGGAAGCCAACTTCTGAGAGTGTGAATCCAAGATCAACTTTTTCTTGAAGGTTGAGAGTTGTTTGGATTGGGAGAAGACTTCTGGTAGTGGGTGATGTCTCGTCAAAAGAAATTCCTAAATAATCCAAAGACTTTGATTAAATAAAAATTCATTTAAAATTGATTTAAATTTTTTTTTCTTCTAATTTTTGGATGAATATACGTTTTTTATTTGTTTATATTTAAAAAAAATTATTTTTTTAACACATGATTGATCTCCAAATGATTGGGTTGGTAAATTGGTCTAAACAAAATCACAATTTCGAAGGAGCTGAGAAGCTCCGCTATCACAGCCTCGCATTCCACTATAATTCTTGCATTGTTTTGCGTGACAGAGTTGGAATTTTGAGGAGCTCAACCCCATTTGGATGTGCACCTAACAATGTAACAGTGTTAGCTTACGATGGACGTTGACTTTTGGACATCCAAACGGCTCTGAGTTAGTAAATCATTATCAACATCACACGTACTTTTTGACCGATTCTCGGATAAAATTAGTGACAATTACTGCTTTTTTTATTTTATGAAACAGTAAACGACATATAATAATTGAAATAATTGTATTATAAGATATTGCACCCTGTCACTAACGCCTATATATCCCGGAGAAACACTTCAATCCTCGCAGCTTAACAAAGCTTAGTAGATATAGATTCACTACGTTTCTGATTTCACAAACACAAACCAAACACGTCCGAGTCCCAACAAATCCAAGAAGACATACGAGCAATGCGTAGACCTCATACCAACTTTCCCTTCATCAGCAAGCTCCTCAATTAGCATTTACAAACACAAGGACGGTCCACGTACGTCCCGATATGGGACATTGCTGGTTCCATGGTCGCATCGCATGCAACACTTCAAGGATTGACCGACCGACATCGTCCTCGCCACCTATCCGAAGGCTCGAACCACATTGACCAAGGCCCTTTTGTTTTCAATCGTCAACCGGTTCAACTCGGATGAATCAGGCTCACGTGTCAACCCTATACATGGCTAACGACACCCGGCCCGCACCATTCTGTACCTGTCCTTGAGTCACAAGTCTACACTGCCAAAGGGACTCTCAACGTTGAGTCGTATTCCGACCCGAGGATGTTCTCCACCCACATTCCCTACCCGTCCTTGCCAAAGTCGGTTTTCGAGAGAACCAAAGGCTATTTTTAACTCATTGACACACTATATCCAAAAGGTTAGGTTGATCGACGTCTACTCTGCTAGCATATATGGTCCTAAAACCCTAAAACATGATGATTATGATAGAAGTTGAATTTGATGTATCGAAGTTCTTATGCCGTACTCGCTGGACAAAATTTTCTAATAGGTTACCATAACAATTTGATGGATACCCTCACAATAAGCTTCAATTTCATCAATACCCTCTAATTAGATAAACTTTCATATATACCATTTAAATCCAAATTTGCTTTCACCTATACCCTTTTATCATGTTTACAACATAAATTAACTTGGGTCAACCTAACTTTTAGGAGTTGAATAATTCAAAGTTTTCCCTTGTGTCTTCCTTTGAATTTGAAATATAAGTATAATATTAAACTAAAAATTAAGAGAGATTTTTTCGTTTGAGTGTTTACGAAAGATTCGAAGATACGTATATTATTGTTTTTTCTTGCACTTATTTTTACCATTACAATAAAAGTTTTATATATATGTGAAACTAATTGGAACAAACAACAGTTAAAATGTAATTTCAAGCATTAAGAACTTAATCCAATTTTTTGTTGGAAGATTTGAGAAAATGGACATATGTGAAAGAGGACTTGAGATTAAGGAGTATTGTTGAATTAAGATATAAATTTGAAGTGTAAAAGTGATATTTTCTTTATTTTGAGCATAATAGTGATATTAAAGTGTATTTGAATGGTATCTATAAAATTCCCTTATACTGATTTATACGTTGAGCAATGTGAGACTATCTCTCTCAACAAGTTGTGCATCCAACAAAGTAAGCGTTTGGGGAGTGTTGGGATCATGTTCTCGGGTACTAGAACGCGAGGGAGTAGTACTCCAACATGCTCTTCTTAAAGTACGAGGACATGTTGAAATATCCAAAACACCATGTGGTGAAGCTCGCGGAGTTGGTAGATAGGTTTCCCTTTGACAAGTAAGAAGAGGAGCAAGGTGCGCCGGAGAAGATCGTGGAGCTCTGCAGCTTGAAGAACTTGAAGGACTTGGACGTGAACAAGACCGGCGCTACCGATTTTGCCGGGTATAAAATTAGTAATGACGCTTTGTTTTGACAAGGAGAGGCCGACGGCTGAAATGGTTGAGATGATATATTGAGGATGTCACAGAAGAGAAGTTTGGTGGTTCGGGGCTTACCTTCTAATTAAGTAAACTGTTATCTATAATGGTTTTGTTCGTTCATGAATGAGTTGTAATTCTTGTTAAGCACATGCATGATAGTGACTACGTGGTTAACAAGATCTTGGGTTGACCATGATCTTAATAATAAGTTGATTTGAGTTCACTTGGAGTGGCATGATTGAGGTATATATTGAATTGTCTAGAAACATTGTTTTAATTTTCATAATTTGTGCAATATGAGATTCTTAGGAAGCTTAATTAACGAAAACTATGAATTTCTTAAATCTCTATTTTTGCCTTCTTTTTTCTTTCAGAGATATAATGAAAACTTCCTTAAAATCAAGATATGGCTTCGTTTAGGACGTAAAGACACTCATCTTTGAGAAAATCCTCTCTTTTTTATGTGACGATCAAGGTAATTTTGTGTTAATTGTAGTTTTCCACTTTGCCTTCCTGTCACTAGGCTAGCTTGCCTTACATATTGCACATGTGATATTTGAAATGTTTCATTTACCCCTTGATGTTTTAAGTTTTGGTAGCTTGCCACAGTTGCCACTTTCCTGAGTAGTCTTTATTAGTTTCTTACTATTTACCCAAAAAATCTTCCAAACTACCCCCTAATCGAATCCGTTGCAATATTTGGAGACAAACTGAACAATAAGGAAGAAAAGAATAATTTTCTGAAAAAAGAGAGGGTATTGACGCCATTTGACACGCCTACAGCTAAAATTGGATAAGTCAAAGGATAACTTGAATTAAATTAAGGTGAAGAAATATATTGAAACTTTATTAAAAAATGCCAAAGTAAAATCGAGCAATAAGCTAGTGTTACTAAAGAATTAGCGAAGGTAATTATTCAAATAAAAAAAGACGAGTTACGTGCTCATCATTAAAACATGTATACAAGAAGAAGAAAACTATATGTTCCATCTTCTCTTTAGGGGGAGATCTAAAGGAAGATGACACAAGTATTATCTTAAAAAGGTGAAACAAGAGAAAAAAAATGGTAGGGCATGTCGCATTTGACACCCCGACAAGGTCACCAGCATAGATACGTTACAATTTACAATCTTATACACACAAAATGCATACAACAAAAGGCTATTTTTTGTGTTTATTAAAACACTTTTTCAAATATATCATCAATGTTTTTTTTGTAACATTATATAAATTTAGTTAAGGGTTAATTACAATTTTTCTTAAACTATAACTTCATATCACTTTGCACCCCTTAACATTAAAATGTGACACTTTGTCTCCATGAATTTTAAAAGTCCATTATTAAATACACATTTGTAATTTTTTTGATTTTTTTTGCGTCGTATCCTTAATACACAGATAAACCTAGTTTAACGTGAAAGTTCGGATCAAATTGGATGTCAGATATGATTGATATTGAATAATTTTTTTTGGTTGGTGAGGTTGATGTACTCCACGACTCCACTTCACCACTCCTTTACTTTTAAATGAGAGTTGTGTAGCATACTACAATAGACAAATGAGATATATATATTTAATGGTCAAAAGATTGACACTTGGACTTAAAATAGTTGAAGATGTACTTGGAATTATTCAATGTATTTTTTGGATTATTTAAAAGAATAGACGTCAGTTTTATAGGGTAGCCGACTTTTATAAACCGTAATGTATTTTATTATTATTATTTACAGCTATAGACGTTGGTTTTATAATATAGTCGACATTGGAAATTTTGTTGGTTTGGTTGATATACTCCACCACTGATTTACTGTTGAATGAGATTGAGTTGGGGGCATTTGAACATCTTGGGCTTGATGTACTTGGTTAATGGTCAAAAGATTGACACTTTGGGTAACTTGGGCTTGATTACTGTACAGGTTGGATGTCTATTATAGACTGTAATGTATTTTTTGAGTTATTTAAAAGTATAATAGACGTCGATCGTATATAATCGACGTCTATACATTGTATAGATGTCGGTCGTATATAACCGACACCTATACACCAAGGCATAAGCGTTGAGGACATATACGACAATCGTCAGACCGTCAAAATTTGTCGTATATACCCCTATATGTGGTATTTAAGGTGATTGTTTTCGGTTGGAGAAAATATAATAATAATACATCAACAAATTTATTTTAATTGGTGGAAGTCGACACCAGATCTTGGTCGGAGCTATGGAGACGCAACGATGGAGCCAGCGAGGAGCAACACGAACGAAAAGGCATGTCTTTGGCACACTTTAACGTTTTCGTAGTTGGTCGACCAAAAGGTCGGATCGTCGATTGCGCCCTCAACCCGCATCGTGGTTGATGGCCGGAGTTTAACGTCACCTACATTGGAGAGGGTGACTGGGGTTGGATTGAGTGCCATTTGGGACCACCGTCGTGGTGGCCGGCGTTGCGGAGTTGTCGTCACCATTTGAGGTCGCGGTGGTTACTGAAGGATGGAACGACCGTGCAGTGTTGAGGCCACGTGGAGTCGTAGTGGAGCTTGCCGCTGGTGACACCACGCTGGGGAGGTGGTCGTGATGGAGGAGAGGTACTTAAAGCTTGCCGTGTTTGGGGCCATTGTTGGCTCACCGCTGGAGCTGCCGTGGGGGAAGTAGCCGCCGGTCTTGATTGGGGAAGAAGAGGAAGAAAAGAAGAATGGTGGCTAGGGTTTACATGAGTTTTGTTTAGGAGTGAGTCTTTTGCATTTCTACCCTGGACTGTTGGTTGTTGTGCATTTAAAATAAATGGTATACTTTTGTTTCCTACCCTGGACTTTTGGGTTATTGTTTTAAGAAAAGTAGACGTGTTTTGTAAATGGGGTTTCATACCTTGGAATTAAAATTTCAAAAGAGTATTGTTAATAAAATAAATAATTGATTGTCTTGGCACTACTGGCTCTCAGAAGCACTATTGTCTCTCCTAGAAGCAATACTTACTCTTAGAAGCAAAACTTGCCTGATAGGGCGATGGTCTCTGTAGAGACTAGTGACAACAATAAGTCTACAAAATCATATATGTATTCTACTGACACAAGTTAGTGTATGCGATCCTCACGATAATTGAAATTAAATTGTTATTGATTGTAAGAGTAATTGATCTATATATACATACATACATACTGAGGTGAGGATGGATCATATGCTAACCGGAAGACCGCATGTGCCTGCGGTGGTTAGTCCATGGGATTACTGTATATGAATGATTGTATTGACTAAATCCATATAGGATTGGTTGTATTGACTAAGTCCGTATAGTATATGACTATACCGACTGAATCCGTATAGTATTGACTATATCAATTGAATTGAATAATGGATTGAACTTATGATATTACTATTGATTGGATTTTTTTTGCATTCATTATAATTGACTATGATGAACATTGTGTCCACCGGTTATGTTGGAATTTGTTTTTGTCGCCCAAAGGCAAACACAATTTTCTTTATAAAAACTCATGCGTCGTGTGATGTTGTTTTGTAGGTACTACTGAGTAGGATTGTTTGTGGTTGATGACATTGAGGATTCTGTGTATCGGGAACCGAATGACCGGTCTTTTTTATATTTTATTTGTCTTTGAACCTTATTGTTATTGAGTTGTGTCGTTATCTTTGAATTCTACGTTAAGTATTCAAACATGTTATTTAATCATTTGAATTATATCATTTGAATTATCTTATCAATTTTACTTAAATTAATTGGAGCTCCAATCATTCTACTGCTCTTCTTTTATTGTATTCTTTTATTGTCATTGTGTCATTTCCTTGTGACGTTTTTCCCCATGGGAACTCTAACTTTGACTTTTGCGTTGACCCTGTGCGGAAAATGAGGACGTTACAAATAACACCAGCTACAACTGCCATTACCACTTTTCAAGGCCACTACTATATCACCACCACCTACCACTACCATCACCACCCAACCACCACTTTTTGTAGCCACCACCACCACCACCACCACAACCCAACCACCACTAGCACCAACCTTCACACCACTTTTCATGGCTGATGTTGGGCCCGAGTAGTATATCAAATACCCACACGGATCAACAACTAGACAATCAATCCAAAAATACAACACGAATAGGACACAATATTTTTACGTGGAAAACATCTTTGTTGTGAAGAGTAAAAACCACGGGACGTATGAGGAGTCCACCATTTACTTCTCTTATTATGATAAATTGAGGGTAAACATCAACCCAAATCAGTTCACAATACTACAACCCACCAACAACATCATACAATAAGAGATCTAACAAGAAGAGAAACAAATGTGAAGAATATCACCAAACACATGGGTTTTATCCAGCTGCGATTACAGACAAATCGGAGCCCAAAACAGCGATCCGACCGTTCAGAATGGAGCCCTGTGAGTCCAACAATCTGACACAATTTCAGAACGATCCAACGGTCGAATTTCAGGCAACGGACAGTTTTGTGAAGACTGTCCCTGAAAATCCGTACAGCAGCTCAAACCTTTGCTCTCTCTATTTTCTGATTTTGTGTGAGTGAAAAAACGCCATGTTTTCACCTCCCTTGCTGCCCTTATTCACCCAACAACAATGCTTCTCTTAGAAGTCTCCAATTAAAATCCAATGGACCGAGCTTAACAAAGAAACATTTTGGGCTTCACCCCAAAAATGCATTAGCAAAGTTAGATAACTTAATATTTGCTATAAGTGGGCTGGACCCATAACAATCTCCCCCTCCAGCCCATCACGGGGAAGAACAATCACTTCATGATCACTTGAATCTCATCCCGGAAAGCTTGCTACAAAGTTCAACCTTGCTTCCAGGAACCACTTTAGTCAACATGTCTGCACCATTTTTGTCGGTGTGGACTTTCTTCAGCTTCATTTGCTTCTCCTCGATCACATCTCGCACCCAATGATATCTAACATCAATATGCTTGGTGCGAGCATGATACATTGCATTCTTGCTCAAATCCATAGCACTCTGATTATCACAGAATACTACATACTCACCTTGCTTCAAACCCAACTCTCGAAGGAACCTCTTAATCCACAACATTTCTTTACTTGCTTCCACAGCTGCTATACACTTTGCCTCAGTTGTTGACAATGCTACACATTTTTGTAGCTTGGATTGCCATGAAATGGCTCCCCCTGAAAATGTAAACATGATTGACATCATTTCATGCTTATATTTGTATCTTATATCCATTATCTTACACCTAAGCAATGCTACGTGACGAGTTTTATGTTTGAATTTCAGAAATAAATAAGTTTGAAGAGATGAAGCATAAAAGGACCCAAAATCAGGGAAAAATGACTGAATTGTGAGACATGGGGACTAAGATGCAAGGGAGAAGGACCTGAACGTAAGACCGAATGACCAAAGAGTAAAACAGAAAACTCCACACCATCATGGGGAGTATTTTGGCAATTCGATTCGGGTCGGAACTCCAATAAATAAAGTATATGCATCAAAGACCAACAAAGATATCTAGAAAAGCCCACAACAAATTCCAGACCGATCCAGAACCAATAGACCGCCAATTGGCAGTCTGTTTAGCTCTGGATCCGCTAATCTTTGGCGGGCATGTGTATTAAAGTGTGTTTATTCTATTTCTGGTATTTGTTTAGTCCCACATCGGGGGATTGTACCGGATTACCTTTTTCTATGGCTATAAATAAAACTTTTTACATTCCGTTGTAATTACTCATTGCTTGGTGGCATTCTCTCTACTAAGGAGTAAGCCTTGAAGCAAAACTCGAGGTGGAAAAGAATGCTACCTTCAATGTGAGTCATTGTTAATAAAATAATTGTTCTTAGTTTCTTTTAATCTTGTCTTTTAATTCTTGCATGTTTCTTTAGTTTATGTTTCTTTCAATTAGTGTCTTTAATGTTCCTTTCTTGCTTAGTTAAATTTCCTTTCAGTATAATGTCTCATTTTGTTTATGTAGGTAGTGTAATGATTAGTGAGTAGTTCCATCCCCATTTGTGTAGGATTTCATGTTTAATTATACATATATATATTTCGAATTTTCATGTATAATAAGGATCTATTACAATTTTCTTCGATTTATTTTATGCATGCATCGGTTTGTTTTAACAACTAGTTTTAAAAACTTATTAAAACAAACACAAAGGGACTCCGAAATTCATACCTAGAAGTTCTCAAAAACTTGTTGACGTTTCAGAGACGTTGAGGAAGCCAATCGTCGCTTCTCGTTGCGCCGGATGCCTCCGAGTGTTCATCGAAGCCCTAAACAAGGTTGGAGAGAAAGAAGCTAGCCAATCAATCTCCAAACAAGCTTAGATTCTAGCTACAAGCCCCTTCCTTAGCCTCTGAGATTTCTCCTTCAAAGACTTAGAAAACTAAGAGAATTTTCGTGGATTTTTGTGGTGAATTTTGGAGAGAAAATAATTAGAAAACAACTTCTTTCAATTGAGGAGAATAATGACCTATTTATAGGCTCCTATCTTACTCTCAATCATAGCTATTCTTAAGCCACGAATTCTTGACATTTTCTCTCACAAACTAATTCCAAAATGCATTGTATGCATCCACAAAACGTTTGACCAAGTTTGGAGCTAATCCAACAATTGATCAAATTAATCTCTTAATTATCAAAGGCAGAAAATTGATCGGGACTCGGTCTACCGATACATACTCGGTTAACCGAATATGTCACGTTCGGATTTCCGTGCACTTGACGGAGGACCGATTCTTAAGGAGAAAAAATTCTTCAACCGTTCGGACGAATTCACGTTTTTGACCGAGTGCCATTCGGTTAACCGAAAATATCGGAACTGGACATTGTTCGGTCGACCGTTTCTGGTTCGGTACACCGATCCAGAGTTCCAGGCACTTTGGTCAAGTTCGGTCAATCAACTTGACCATCCGTTCCACGTTCGGTTGACCGATCCACAGATCCTTCGGTCGACCGAACCTTAACGGATTACCGAACTTCTACCCGATTTTTCCTTTTCAAATTTTGGATTTATTTCCAACAAAATTTGAACTTTAGGGGTTTCAGCAAATCCACAACTTATGCAATATATTATCCTATGCAATAATAAATTATTGCACCCCATAATATATGCATCTCATATGAATTTATCATGATTCTAGTTATGTTATATACAACATAATTGATTTTACTTGTTCACCACATGTGTCATATTTTCTATAAGAAACCCGACACATCAAATGAACCAAAATCAAGCTTCTTGTTTCCCAGTTTTTGCGGTGTGACCTATGGGAGGATCTAGACTAAGTTGACAGTGATATTAAGAGCTTAATATCACAAGCTATAAGCGGTATCTAGCTACACATTATAGCTCCCAATTAGTTAGATGTCTTAATTCCACTCGAACCAAAACCCGATCCATTTAGTGATGGAGTGCACCACTTGTGTCCGTCCCTTGCCTCATGATATTAAGAATACACACAAAGTAGTATTGTGTCATCTTTGTATTAGTATTCATTTCTTGATCTCTTTAAGCTAGTTATAAATATGTGACTTAACTCAAATCACATTGTGCACATTATAACTTTGCTTTATCAAGGGGCCCACTAATATCATCACTTAATTAAGAGGGGGCAGTGATAATCTTTTGACTAACTATCTTCTCCAACAAAAGTCATACTTAACCAACCCATGCCTTTACACTACACTCATCGATAGCTCAAGACACTAGTCTAATTAAGCAATTCTTAAGTGATCGGGTATAAGTCTCATATCAAAGGACCAAAGACACAGTAAAACATTAATGACACAGAAAACACAATTCTATAATGTTTTACTTATTAGGTATATTCAATATACAAAAGTACTATTTTCCTCTTTTGTGTACCCGTGTTGTCACTCACTTGTAGAGCTACAATGATCTATGACCAACACGACAATCTTAACTCGGTAATTAATGTTACATGTTAATTACCATGATTGTGAATATCTTTTGTTTTATGTAAACCAATATCTTTTAGAGCTCTACGGTTAAGGACCAAGAGCCTCTTCCTTAACACTTCTAAAAGACGAATAACATAAACAAGGAACAAAACGATTTCTCATTCAATTCATAATAATTGACATTTAAAAGTAAAACTTTTAGAACACATTCCCTTCAATTTGGGGGGTGGAGAAATATGTAATATGATCATGTAGTGTATTAGGTGTGTATTATCTTAATCCCTTGAGCCTTATATGATTTCCATAACCATGTAATGAGATTTCACTCTTATCTTTGATATGCTAATGCTCTTGAATGAAGCTTAGCTTACGCTTAGATTAGTAAACATATTTTATGGGGAATGATAAGGTGAGGATATGGATGGAATTAATATTGGAAACACAATTTGTAGTGTATGTACTCTTGTTGCATTTACCTTGGTTAATGCCTTGTATGTTTTAATGATATTGGGTTATCTTATTTCATGTGGAGGCATGGTAGAGTCTAGTCTTTATTTGATTGACATCATTTCATGCTCATATTTGTATCTTATATCCATTATCTTTCACCTAAACAATGCTATGTCACGAGTTTTATGTTTAGTTTTCAGGAATAAATAGGTTTGAAGAGATGAAACATAAAAGGACCCAAAAGCTGGGAAAAAGGACTGAATTGTGAGATCTAGGGACCAAGATGCAAGACAGAAGGACCTGAACGCAAGACAGAAGGACCTAATAGCAAAACAGAATACTCCACACCATCATGGGGAGTATTTTAGCAATTGGATTCGGGTCGGAGCTCCAATAAACAAAGTAGATGCATCCAAGACCACCAAATACACCAAGCAAAGCCCAGAACAAGATTCAACTCGATCCGGAAATTTTAGACCGCCAATTGGCGGTCCAAGACCGCTAATTGGCGGTCACTTTGGGCCCAAATCCACCAAGTTTTCTCCTGGACGTGTATTAATGTTTGTTTAGGCTATTTTTAGTATTGGTTTAGTCCCACATCGGGGGATTGTCCCGGATTAGCTTTTTCCATGCCTATAAATAGAACTCTTCACCTCCTTTTGTAATCACTCCATATTTTAAGTGGCTATTCTTCCTACTAGAAGTGAGGCCTTGAAGCACACACTAAAGTAGGAGGATGCTACTTTTAATGTGAGTCATTTTATCAATAAAGTTTTGTGTTTCTTTCATTGTTTATTTTATGCTTCTTTTATTGTTTGTGCATGTTTTAGTTTAATCGTCTTTTAATTCTAGCTTAGTTTTAATATGCTTTCTTTCCATAGTTTAATAATTAGTGTAATGTTTAGTGAGTAGTTCCATCCCCTTTGGGGGGTGGAGTAGATGTACATACATGCATTAGAGAATGGGATGAATGCTTTAATTTCAATGTGTTGATTAAACATGAATGTATGCTTGCTTGTTTAGGATAGAATTTATCACTTGATGAGTTTTGCCAAAATGATTAGACACCTCTCATGCTTGTTTAGGTTCTGAAATAAACAACTTGCATATGTAAATGTTAATCAACTAAGTTGGTGAATAGATTGATAGGTTTTGCCATAACATTTAGACACTTCCTATGCTTGATAAACACCACCTTCATGTGCTTAAAGAATGTATTCTACACCCACCTCTTTGCATGTGTGCACTCACTCCACCCCTTAGGGGTTTTACCATTTCTGTATTCCAGCATTCTTCCTTTGTTCTTAGTTTAGTTGTTATTCCATCGTTTGTTTGTTTCGTTCGCATTTCATACTTCTTAGTGTAGCGTAGTCTAGATTAGCATAGACAACTTTCTTCCCCTATTTTTGCCACTTGATTTCGTACAAGCAAGAGGCTACTCACCTCCCTGAGGACGACCCGTACTTGCCACCGCTTCATCGCGGCCGTGCACTTGCGGTTTTAAATAAAACGTTCAACATTATACATGAGTTCATTTAGCTTCATTCCAATTATTGTCTTGTATGTTTTAACGATACAATCTTATCTTATTTCATGTGGAGACAAAGTTGGATTTACTTTTATGATTTCATGCACTACATGTTGTGAGGAGCATAATTGAACACACACACACATCTTTATATTCACATTATTTCTCTACCCCCTATGCGGTTTAGTTTTATTGCTTATCTTCCATTTCCTTTTTGTATTGTAGTGTAGTTTAGTGTAACCAACCGCTCTCTCATTTCTTTACCACTCTCCTTCGAACAAACCAAAAGTCGACACACCTCCCTGTGGATCGACCCGTATTTGCCACCGCTTCAACGCGGCCGTGCACTTGCAGTTTAATTATAAAACGTTCAATAAAAACACATAGCCCGAGGTAGATTTTCTGTTATCAAGATCACCTGCCATGTTAGCATCTGTATAGCCTTCAAGTATAGGTTTGCCACCTCCATAACACAAACTCAATTTGGAAGTGCCCCGCAAATATCTGAAGATCCACTTCACTGCTTCCCAGTGAACCTTATCCGGATTGGATAAGTATCTACTCACTAAACCGACAGCATGCGCAATATCTGGCCTCGTACACACCATAACATACATCAAAGAGCCAACAACAGAAGAGTAAGGAATGGATGACATACTCTCTTTCTCCGTTGTAGGACAAGCTCTCTTACATAGCTTGAAGTGTGTTGCTAGTGGTGTACTAACATGCTTGGCATGCTTCATATTGAACCTTTCAAGCACCCGTTCAATATACTTTTCTTGTGAAAGCCATAATTTTCCAGCTTTCCTGTCACGAGCAATCTCCATGCCTAAGATTTGCTTTGCTGGACCCAAGTCTTTCATGTCGAATGACTTGGACAAGTCTTTCTTCAAACTTTGAATCATACTTGAATCTTGTCCAACTATCAGCATATCATCTACGTACAAAAGAAGGATGATGAAGTTACCTCCAGGGAACCTTTTGAAATACACACAAGGATCTGCCGAAGTTCGTTTATAACCATTGCTTGTCATAAACGAATCAATTTTTTTGTACCATTAACTGTAGGATCTACTAGCCCCTAAACTTAGTCTAAAGGGGGGGGGGGGTGAATAGACTAATTACGGTATTAGTGATAACTATGCCAAATTCAAAATATGAGACAATAAAGAAGAAGAGATGAACAAACAAACCACTACTCCGGATGTATAGAGGTTTGGATCCAACCACCGGATCCTAGTCCTCTCTTACGAATTGCTCTTACTCGAGCAACTTCGCGTTCTCCACTAATCCGATCTCCGTTGCGGGCCGAGATCACGCCTTTACACCACAAGCTTTGCGAACACCCTCGCCTAGCTTGGACCACCTTCTCACAACCCGAGAAGAGCTTCACTCCGGAAGCTTGTACAACTCTTGAAGAATAAAACTTCAGCAACTAATCTTGGCACTTGAAAATGATGATGCAATCTAATGAGGATGGTTTCAAGTGAGAAGATTTGTGAGCACAAGGGTTTTTAGCACTTTGGAAGTAGTAATGAGATTTTGAGCTTAGAGAAAGATTGGGGGTCTTGAATGAGTGTTCTAAGCTCTATTTATATGCTCCAAACAAGTTCTAGCCGTTGGGGATTAAGTGATGGAGAGTTGTGTAAGAAAACACAAATCAGAAAAGACAGCACAGGTTTCTGGCGACTAACGGTCGACCGGATCGAGTTACACGGTCGACCTATTCAAGGCAGTGCTTCATTCGGTCGACCGAAAATGATAACGGTCGATCCAACTGGGCTGGAACTTAAGTGATCGGTCGAACGGTTTCGAATACCAGTTCGACCGAAAAGAGACAGTAGCTCTGGGTCTGGAAAAGACTTAAGGTTCGGTCGACCGTTCAAAGAGTTCCGGTCGACCGGTAGACATGTTTGCTTTGAGACCCGATAATAACACATGTAATCGGTCGAACGAGGTAAGTGCAACGTTCGACCGAATCTGCCCAGTAGCAAAGAGACGGAGAAGAAACATGATTCGGTCGACCGTACAGGGAGGTCCGGTCGACCGGAATACTAAATCCAAACTTAGGTTAGTTAGAAAAATGTGTATACGACCGTTGGAGTATACGACAAGTATAACGGTCATAATAAATACAAATACGGAAATCAATCGGTCGAACGGAGATGAACTATCGGTCGACCGAAAGTCCTACCCAGAGGACACGTGTTGAAATGAGATAGGCTGAAGGATTTGTATTTGGTAAAATAATTTCTCACTCGACAAGGTCAAATGGTCGAACAGAACATATATTTCGGTCGACCGAAATATAACAGTAAAACAGGATATGAAGAAACGGTCGAACGGATGAAGGAATTTTGTCGACCGATTTCTAACAGGCAAAATTTATAGGCGGAACGGTCGACCGGAAGAAGTAATTGGGTCGACCGTTTTGAGACAAATTTTGTTGACTGGGAAGGTCTGGTGAAAAACGGTCGAACCAAATGGTTCTACCGGTCGACCGTTTTAGTTCAGTTTTTCTGTTCTTTGGTTCTAATGAGTTTGGTTGAGTTCTAATGAAGTCTAGGATATATGGAAGATAATGTGAGACTTCTATAAGTATCCTAAGTGATGTGTAATGCAATGAATCATGAGTTTCAAGTGCCAAGTTACATTTAGAGCCTAAATACATGGAATTGAAACTTAGCTACTCTTCGATCTTCATCTTTAGTTTAACTCAAACTTGAATCCTGAAATGTTAGATGACACATATATATGCAAGTAATAATATTTCAATTGATACATGTTTTTATTGAGAAGTTGATTAATCATCAAAACGGATTAACGATTATTAGCCAAAAAGCCAACAATCTCCCCCTTTTTGATGATGACAACTTATCAACCTAAATACATGTTTAGATTTGATTTTTATCATACACAATCAATGAGTAAAGCTCCCCCTATTTTATAGCTCCCCCTATCTATGAGAATGTATTTATTTCTCCCCCTTTGGCATAAGCAAAAAGACCCATAAGATAATGTGATAAGCGTTTTAAGCAAATAAGATATGGTACCGGAAGCGAGATTATTTAGCCAAGCCAAAACATAGAAGAGACAACAATAAACCATGCAATTAGCTTAGAATTCATAACAAACATCAATAACAACGTCGAAAGCAAATACTACAAAGAGGTTCAAAACAAAATACATCAATAAACCAAAGTTTGAACCAACAACATCATAAACCGAAGTACAACGACCAAACGACACACACGCTCCACAAAACACAACATCAAATCACCCAAGCCTCTGATCACGCAACAGCGATGAAAGGGAGTCAAGAGAGGCTTCAATCCGGCCAAGCTGAGAGGATGTGGAAGCCTCAAACGCATCGAAGCGAGCAGAAGTGGACTCCTCAAGTGCATCGAAGCGAGTAGAACTGGAGGCCTCGAAGGAATGAACTTGATCCGAAAGTTGTTGAAAACGATACTGATCAATGGAAGATGAAGAGGACCACTGCCCTTGAGCCCAAGCAGCAGAGTCTCCCTCACCCCACCAGGAGCTGGAGTCGCGAGGGACGGAACGAGGCATCCACCTCGGATCTTCAGATACTTCTTCTGCCTCTTCTCCTTCTTCTTCGGAATTTTGAGCTGAGTCCTCAGAAGATGAATGAGGTGGCGAAGGAAGAGGAATGAAATTAATTTTGAAAAGGGTGGTCTTACAGAAAGGAAATTTGTAGACCACAGAGGGAAAAGAAGTGACATCGATATTCCATGTTTCAAGAAGCACAGTAATCCACATAGGGTAGGGAAGATACGATCCACTACGATGACACATGTGCGAGATAATGAAACTAGGCCAATCTACCAACTTTTTCTTATAGATGCAATAGATGCACATAAAAGCCAAATTAGATATCTCGTTTCGGTGACCAAGTTTAGGAAAGATGTTGTAAGATATGATTTGGGCAAGAATCCGGGGTAGAGGGTGTAAAAGAGATGCATTGTGTTTGAAACGACCGTTTACCCGAGGAGGAGGAATAGCATATAACTCATCAACCATTGACTCTAGATTGGTGTCGGGGAGAACACCTTGAGGAAAGTCACGATAAATGTTTATTCCCCTTGACGAAAAACCTAGAGACTTAGACAACAATTCGGGTGTGATCCTATATTCAATCCCATTGATTAAGGTAGTCAAGACATGCTTATGAGGGACTTTTCTAAGATTGCAATAGAATTGTTGCACAAGAAATGGATAATAGGGTTTAGATGCAATAATAGTGTGAGAGTAAGTGAGTTTGTTTGCATCTAAAACGGATTGTAAAGACAAGTTATCAAAGTCGGCTACCTCAACCTTGCGACACGGTATGAAGTTAGCAACCGAGAAAAATTCATCCCACGACTTTTTAGCATCATCATCAACCGGAATGAACTGAAGCAAAGGTTGAACCGGAGAAGCCGGAGCACGAGAAGAGGAAGGTTGAGTGTCTTGTTTCTTCTTGGAGCGACTCTCGGAAGCCTTCTCTTGAGAGGGACGTTTCTTGGAGATGGTGAGCTTTGAGCGACCCATTTTGGAAGAAAATGGTGGAGAAGGTGGAAAGTGGTTGAAGGGAGTCGAAAAAGTGGAAGAACGAGTGGAGGAGGACGGCTGGAGAGGGTGGCGGTCGACCGGAATGGGAGGGGCGGCACTTAGGGTTTGAGGAGTGGAAATGGGTGAAATGAGGGAAAACCTCGCAGAAGCCCTAAATGTACAGAAAATAACACGAACGGTCGACCGCTCTCATTACTCGGTCGACCGGTGCGTTAATTTTTTTTTTGAAAACCTACGACAACACAACTACTGGTCAAAATCGGTCAGACGAGTATTACGAAACGGTCGACCGCGAGCAAAAATTTAAAACCAGGGAAGCTAGTGAAGATTTTCGGTCGGACGGAATGAGAATGTCGGTCGACCGAAACACGAATATTCAAAGAAGGTGGAAACACTAACGAATTTCGGTCGGACGGAAGGAGACTGCCGGTCGACCGAATGATGCGTGAAAGTTGCTAGGTGATTTTCGGTTGGACAAAAAAACACACATACGGTCGAACGCAAAACTTATACGGTCGACCGCAATTCAACAAAGGTTCGACCGAAACTTAAGTTAACTTAAGTCAGGTCGACCAAGTGAGAAACGGTCGAACTAAGTGGAATACGTGGTCGACCGAAACACACCAGGAGATCTCAAAAACGACACAGCATTGGGAACGGTCGACCGAACAAACTACACCGGTCGACCGAAACCGAGAAAATTTGAGAAACTGCTAGATTAAAACAGTAATCCGGTCGAACGAAACTTGCTTTCAGTTCGACCGAAAAACGTCTGAAAAGCCCAAATTTGATAAACACCCAATAAACCCGCAAGCAATTTGAAAGAAATCACAACCAAGAATGAAACTACGACAGAGTCACATGAAATGTTCAAGTTATACGTCATTTAAGTTGCACATGCCTAGATTTAGCCTTATATGAATGAATTGATCAACGTTTAAAGGTTTTGTGAAGATATCCGCAAGTTGATCATTAGTGGGAACAAATATAAGCTCAATGTCTTCCTTTGTTGCATGATCTCTTAGAAAATGATGTCTAACCTCAATGTGTTTAGTTCTAGAATGCAATATGGGATTTTTCGAAAGATTTATTGCACTAGTATTATCACATAAAATAGGAGTAGTTTGAAACTCAAGTTTCAAGTCTTTGAGGGTTTGTCTCATCCACAAGACTTGTGCACATGCACAACCGGCAGCAATGTATTCGGCCTCGGTTGTCGACAATGCAACACTATTTTGTTTCTTACTAAACCAAGAGACAAGCGATTTTCCCAAGAATTGGCAAGTGCCACTAGTACTTTTACGATCTAAAATGCAACTGGCATAGTCAGCGTCACTATAGGCAACAAGATCAAAAGCCCTAGTTTTGGGGTAAAACAAACCAAATTCTTGAGATCCTTTGAGATAGCGGAAAATACGTTTTAAAGCATTGAAATGAGATTCTTTAGGACAAGCTTGAAAACGTGCACACAAACACACGGAAAACATAATATCCGGACGACTAGCGGTAAGATAAAGCAAGGATCCGATCATACCTCGATATTTCTTGATATCCACCTCCTTGCCATTTTCATCTTTGTCTAGCTTAGTGCTAGTGCTCATCGGAGTGTTATGTGGTTTGCTATCTTCAAGACCAAAGCGTTCTAAAAGCTCTCTTGTGTACTTAGCTTGGTGTATGAAGTTCCCATCTTTAGTTTGCTTAATTTGAAGTCCGAGGAAAAAGTTTTGTTCACCAATTAAGCTCATCTCGAACTCCCCCTGCATAGAGTTGGAAAATTCTTTGCAAAGACGCAGGTTACTTGCACCAAAAATTATATCATCAACATAGATTTGTACCACTAGTAAATCATGATCATATGTTTTAACAAAAAGAGTGGTATCCACTTTACCCACACAAAAACCTTTGTCGATTAGGAAGTTCTTTAATCGCTCATACCAAGCTCTAGGAGCTTGTTTGAGGCCGTAAAGAGCCTTCTTAAGTTTAAACACATGGTTTGGGTAAGTTTCATTTACAAATCCGGGGGGTTGTGCCACAAAAACTTCTTCATTTATAAAGCCATTTAGGAAAGCACTTTTGACATCCATTTGAAATAATTTTATGTCCATGTAAGATGCATAAGCTAATAACATGCGAATGGCTTCCATTCGAGCGACGGGAGCATAAGTTTCATCAAAGTCTATACCCTCCTCTTGGCGATAGCCTTGAGCGACGAGTCTAGCTTTGTTTCTTATTACATTCCCATCTTCGTCAAGTTTATTTCGAAATATCCATTTAGTTCCAATAACCGATTGGTTAGAAGGTTTTTCAACAAGTTCCCAAACATTATTTCGAACAAATTGATTTAGCTCTTCATGCATAGCCATTAGCCAAAATTCGTCATTACATGCTTCATCAACTTTCTTAGGTTCTAATGAAGAGATAAATGCATAAGAATCACAAACTACATGTGCTTTAGATCGTGTCGTCACACCTTGAGAAACCTCTCCAATCACAAAGTCCTTCGGATGATCCTTTCTATAGGTCCAATCCTTAGGAAGATCCTCCACGTCCTCTTGTGGAAGACTTGGAGACTCTTGATGAGACTCAAGAGGGGCATCTTGTGATGATACATGTCTAATTATATCCATGCAATCATCATCAAGAGAGGAGTTATCCACACAAGCTAACTCGTCAAAGTTAACGTGTAGAGATTCCTCAACACAACTTGTTCGTTTATTATAGATTCTATATGCTTTACTCCTATCGGAATACCCTAAAAAGATAGCCTCATCATATTTTGCATCAAATTTATCCAAGTTGTCTTTAGTATTGAGGACAAAACATTTTGAACCAAAAGCTTTAAAATATGAAATTTTAGGAGTCCGGTCATGCCAAAGTTCAAACGGAGTTTTCTTCAAAATAGGTCTAATGAGAACACGATTCAACACATAGCAAGAAGTATTAACGGCTTCGCACCAAAAATATTTTGGAAGTCCTTTTTCCACAAGCATTGTTCTTGCCATTTCTTGAAGAGTTCTATTTTTCCTCTCAACTACCCCATTTTGTTGAGGAGTGCGAGGAAACGAAAAATTGTGCTCAATTCCATACTTTTCACAAAACTTTTGAAATGATTCATTTTCAAATTCTCCTCCATGATCACTACGAATAGTGATTATGTTAGAATCTTTTTCTCTTTGAACACGCTTGCAAAAACTTTTAAATTTTTCAAAAGCGTCATACTTGTTAGCTAAAAATAAAACCCAAGTGAATCTCGAAAAGTCATCAACAATTACAAATGCATATCTTTTCCCTCCTAGACTTACGGTCCTTGAGGGTCCAAAAAGATCTAAGTGTAAAAGCTCGAGAGGTTTTGAAGTTGACACCACATTTAGAGATTTAAAAGAAGATTTAAATTGTTTTCCAAATTGGCATGCATCACAAAGTTTGTCCTTTTTGAAATCAATTTTTGGTAGTCCTCTAACCAATTCAAGTTTGGATAATTTGTGCAATTGTGACATACTAATATGTCCCAAGAGGTTGTGCCATAACCAAGCTTCGTCATGTGAGGCAACTAAACAAGTTTCAACACCTAGGTTTCTAAGATTATCAACATGAACAATGTAGATGTTATTTGATCTATATCCATTAAAGACAATTTTCATGTCATTTTTAGAGATGATATGACAAGTGTGTTTGTCAAATACAACTAGAAAATTCTTATCGGTCAATTGACTAACACTAAGTAAGCTATGTTTTAACTCATCTACTAATAAAACTTTTTCAATGTTAGGAGTATTAGAATTACCAACATTGCCGATGCCGACAATGTGTCCTTTAGCATTATCTCCAAATGTGACGGTTCCTCCCTTCTTAGGCTTTAAGTTGGATAGAACATGGGAGTCTCCCGTCATATGCCTCGAGCACCCGCTATCGAGAATCCACTTCCCATTTCTCCTTGCTTTTATCTACAATCAAAGAAACAAGTGAAGACTTTGGTACCCAAATTTGTTTGGGTCCTTGAGGGTTAGCTTTTGGTACCCAAACTTGAGTAGTCTTAGGTACCCAAACATTTGAATAATTTGTTTTCCTAATAAAAGAGTTATTCATTTTAACAAAGTAGGAAGTGGGTTTCTTTTGTTTACCTCCCTTATAGCCTAGACCATGTTTTGTTAAAGATTGAGTTTGAGTTCCAAGAAGCATGTCAAGCATTTTTCTACCTAAGGTGAATTTCTCTAAGTCTTTCGTGAGTTGCATATTCTTGGCAATGAGATCTTCATTTAGATGATTATCTTTTGTAGATTTTAGAATTGTGATCTCATCATTTAGAACCTCAATTTCTTTGGTTAGCATATCACATTTGATAGATTGATCTAGATTAACTTTTCTAGCTAATTTGTTTTTATGACAAATCATTTCATAACGTTCGGCAAGTTCTTGAAAAGCATCTAATAGATCATCATAAGGAGGTGTTTCGTTTAGGGATACCTCATCGTCGTCGATTTCCACCACGTGAGGTTGATCACTTGTCTTTGGTGATGGAGGAGGACTCGAGTCGGAATCAACATTGGATGCCATAAAACACATGTGTGCTTCTTCTTCTTGGGAGTATTCGGAGTCGGAGTCCTTTGATGAACTTGAGTCATCCCAAGTGGCTTTGAGAGCCTTTTTCCCATCCTTTTCGCGACGATCCCTTCTCTTGTAATCGTCACGTCTTTTAGGCCTCTCTTCCTTTTCCTTTCGGGGTGGCCTTTCATCTCTATCTTTTCTTGGTCTCTCATCCCTTTCTCTTCTAGGAGGATATCTCCTTTCTTCTCTTCGTTCACGATCCGTTGGCCTAAGCAAAGGGCAATCCTTCTTCATGTGGCCGGTTTTGTTGCACTCATAGCAAGTGAATGTCCGAGAAGTTTCTCCTCTTCCTTTTGCAAATTTTCTCTTGGAGAGAAACTTCTTGAAGTTGCGGGTTAGGAAAGCAAAATCTTCATCGGTGTCATCGTCTTCGATTGCGTCCGAATCCGAGGTTGCTTTTAAGGCAATTTGTTTTTCTTTACGCTTATATCCTTCCCGTTCCTTCTCCTTCTCTCTTCTTTCTTCCATTTGGATCTCATACGCCATGAGGCTTCCAATGAGATCCTCCATCTTCAACTTTGAGAGATCTTTGTCTTCTTCAATAGCCGTAGTCTTTTTCTCCCAATCCAAAGTCAAAGACCTAAGAAACTTTCGTACCCTATCACTTTCAATCACAACCTTACCAAGGTTCTTCAAAGAGTTAGTAATAAGAGTAAAGCGAGTATGCATCTCGCTAATGGATTCATTCGGTTTCATAGCAAACATTTCATATTTTTGCATAAATGAATATATTCTAGTTTCCTTAACTGATGATCGACCTTCAAAGTGACTTTCTAACATATGCCATGCTTCAAATGCGGAATCACATGCATTAATTCTACTATATTGTTCTTCGGTCAAGCCACACATAATTATGTTCATGAGTTTGGCATTCATTTGAATCATGGCTAATTCATCATCATCCATACGTTCTAATGGTTTTTCTTGTTTATAAGGTATTTGGAAGAACACCCATAATTTAACATCATAAGATTGTATGAATGTGGTCATACGTTTCTTCCAATAGGCATAGTTTGTTCCATCAAACAAAGGAGGTCTTCCGGTGTGAAATCCCTCTCTTTGTTGGGCCATTGCTACAAACGTGAATTTGTATAAATGCAATTAACAAGGCTCTGATACCAAATGTAGGATCTACTAGCCCCTAAACTTAGTCTAAAGGGGGGCTGAATAGACTAATTACGGTATTAGTGATAACTATGCCAAATTCAAAATATGAGACAATAAAGAAGAAGAGATGAACAAACAAACCACTACTCCGGATGTATAGAGGTTTGGATCCAACCACCGGATCCTAGTCCTCTCTTACGAATTGCTCTTACTCGAGCAACTTCGCGTTCTCCACTAATCCGATCTCCGTTGCGGGCCAAAATCACGCCTTTACACCACAAGCTTTGTGAACACCCTCGCCTAGCTTGGACCACCTTCTCACAACCCGAGAAGAGCTTCACTCCGGAAGCTTGTACAACTCTTGAAGAATAAAACTTCAGCAACTAATCTTGGCACTTGAAAATGATGATGCAATCTAATGAGGATGGTTTCAAGTGAGAAGATTTGTGAGCACAAGGGTTTTTAGCACTTTGGAAGTAGTAATGAGATTTTGAGCTTAGAGAAAGATTGGGGGTCTTGAATGAGTGTTCTAAGCTCTATTTATATGCTCCAAACAAGTTCTAGCCGTTGGGGATTAAGTGATGGAGAGTTGTGTAAGAAAACACAAATCAGAAAAGACAGCACAGGTTTCTGGCGACTAACGGTCGACCGGATCGAGTTACACGGTCGACCTATTCAAGGCAGTGCTTCATTCGGTCGACCGAAAATGATAACGGTCGATCCAACTGGGCTGGAACTTAAGTGATCGGTCGAACGGTTTCGAATACCAGTTCGACCGAAAAGAGACAGTAGCTCTGGGTCTGGAAAAGACTTAAGGTTCGGTCGACCGTTCAAAGAGTTCCGGTCGACCGGTAGACATGTTTGCTTTGAGACCCGATAATAACACATGTAATCGGTCGAACGAGGTAAGTGCAACGTTCGACCGAATCTGCCCAGTAGCAAAGAGACGGAGAAGAAACATGATTCGGTCGACCGTACAGGGAGGTCCGGTCGACCGGAATACTAAATCCAAACTTAGGTTAGTTAGAAAAATGTGTATACGACCGTTGGAGTATACAACAAGTATAACGGTCATAATAAATACAAATACGGAAATCAATCGGTCGAACGGAGATGAACTATCGGTCGACCGAAAGTCCTACCCAAAGGACACGTGTCGAAATGAGATAGGCTGAAGGATTTGTATTTGGTAAAATAATTTCTCACTCGACAAGGTCAAACGGTCGAACAGAACATATATTTCGGTCGACCGAAATATAACTGTAAAACAGGATATGAAGAAACGGTCGAACGGATGAAGGAATTTTGTCGACCGATTTCTAACAGGCAAAATTTATAGGCGGAACGGTCGACTGGAAGAAGTAATTGGGTCGACCGTTTTGAGACAAATTTTGTTGACTGGGAAGGTCTGGTGAAAAACGGTCGAACCAAATGGTTCTACCAGTCGACCGTTTTAGTTCAGTTTTTCTGTTCTTTGGTTCTAATGAGTTTGGTTGAGTTCTAATGAAGTCTAGGATATATGGAAGATAATGTGAGACTTCTATAAGTATCCTAAGTGATGTGTAATGCAATGAATCATGAGTTTCAAGTGCCAAGTTACATTTAGAGCCTAAATACATGGAATTGAAACTTAGCTACTCTTCGATCTTCATCTTTAGTTTAACTCAAACTTGAATCCTGAAATGTTAGATGACACATATATATGCAAGTAATAATATTTCAATTGATACATGTTTTTATTGAGAAGTTGATTAATCATCAAAACGGATTAACGATTATTAGCCAAAAAGCCAACATTAACTTGGTGCCTGTTTAAGCCCATAAAGACTTTTCCTCAACTTGCAAACAAGCTTCTCTTTCCCTTTCTCTTCAAATCCTCCAGGTTGCTCCTGAAAGGAATGTGTTCTAAAAATTTACTTTTATATGTCAATTATTATGAATTGGATGTGTAAACATTTTTTTCCTTGATTATGGTATTCGTTTTTTGGAAGTGTTAAGGAAGAGGTGCTTGGTCCTTAACCGTAGAGCTCTAAAAGATAATGGTTTACATAAATCAAAAGTTATTCACAATCATGGTAATTAACTTGGAACATTAATCACCGAGATGAGATTGTCGTGTTGCTCATCGATTGTTGTAGCTCTACAAATAATTGACGACACGAGTATATAAAAGAGGAAAAAATTACTTTTATATATTGAATAGACCTAACAGGTAAAACATTATGGAATTGTGTTTCGTGTCTTTAATGTTTTACTGTGTCTTGGATCCTAAGATATGAGACTTATATCTTTTCACTCAAGAAGTGCTTAATTTGATTATTGTCAAAAGCTATCAATGAGTATAGTGATAAAGACAATAGTTGGTTGAACATGACTTGTGCTGGAAAAGATAGCTAGTTAAACGATTATCATTGCCCCTCTTAATCGAGTGATGATATTAGTGGGTCCCTTGATAAAGTAAAATTATAATGTGCACAATGTAACTTGAGTTAAGTTACATAGTTATAATTAGCTTAAAGAGATCAAGAAATGAATATAATACAAATGTGACACATTTCTACTTTGTATATATTGTTAATATCATGAGGCAAGGGACAGACACAAGTGGTGCACTTACATCACTAAATGGACCATGTTTTGGTTGGGTGGAACAAAGACATATATGCTAATTGGGTAACTATAATGTGTAGCTAGATACCGTTTATAGTTTGAGATATTAAGTGTTCGATATCTCTACCAATTTGGCTTAGATCCTCCTATAGGTCACACCACAAAACTGAGAAACAAGAGGCTTGATTTTAAGTTCATATGATGTGTCAGGTTTCATATGAAAATGAGACACATGTGGTGAATGAATAAAATCAATATGTCATGAGAATTGACATAATTAGAATCATAATAAATTCATATGAGGTGTATATATTATGAGGTTTAATAATTTAATATTACATAGGATAATATATTACATAAGATGTGAATTTGCTAAAAAATCCAAAAGATCAAATTTTGTTGGAAATAAATTCAAAATTTTACAAAGGAAATATCAGGGTCAAACACGGTGAATCGTTCATGGTTCGGTCGACCGGGGTATCTTCGGATCGGTTAACCGAATGAGGAACGGGTAAACACAATTGGTTGACCGAAATTGTCTGGAGTGCCTGGACAATCGGGTTTGGTTAATCGAGTGTGAATGGTCAACCGAGAAAGAGTATTTCGGTAGACTGAAGGTGACGCGGTCATTCGATGACTATGTCCCAGGAGAGATTCTGGTGGGTCAACGGTCGACCGAGTAAAAGATGTGGTTTGTCCGAATTTTTCCAGGGAATTTTTCTCATACGGATTCGGTCGACCGTCTAACTTACGGTGCACCGAACACGTGTTAAAATCGAATGGTTCGGTTGACCGAGTAATTCTCGGTTCACCGAACAGAACGATTCTGCCTGAATTATGAAGAGATTAATTAAATCATGGGTGGATTAATTCCAGATTTAATTAAAACGTTTTAGAGGATGCTTATGTGGCAATTAGAGATTAATTTTAGGAGAGAATAAGCAAGAGATCATGACTAATGAATAGTTCTTGATAAGGATTTTTTGGGAGACTATAAAAGCACCCCTCCTCCTACTTGTTTATATTAATGCAAAAATTATTTCCCTCATTAATCTCTCCTCTAATCACCACGAAATCCTCTTAGTAATTTTGAATTTAGGAGATAGAAATCTCAGGAGCTCAAAGAGGGGTTATTAGCTATATTCTAAACCTTATTAAATATTGGTGAACATTCGGAGGCAAATCCGTGGACGATTCAATGGGACACGCGACTCCGAATCTTCAAAAAGGTTTTAGAGAACCTTTAGGTATGATTCTACCTTTGTGGTTTGTTTTAATAAATGTAGGGTTGCATGATATTAGAGTAAAACACAAAGTTATGTACATAAAATTATTGAAAGTATGAAATCGATCTTGTATGTTGTATTAATTTTTTTAAAATGTATATATACATTGGGACACGAAATCCTACAACTCCATGTATATTTATTCATGCAAGTCACCATGTATGAAAGCAGTTTTAACATCAAGCTGCTCCAACTCAAGATCAAGACTTGCAGCTAAGCCCAACACAGTTCTAATAGATGTCATTTTGACCACCGGAGAGAAGATCTCATCAAAGTCAATGCCTTTTTTCTGGTTGCATCCCATTACCACCAATCTGGCTTTACGCTTCACTATCTTCGCACCATCTTCTTGTTCTTGAAAACCCATCTATTTTTCAAGACTTTCTTACCATTGGGTGTCTCCACTAGCTCATATGTTTCATTCTTTTTCAAGGAATCCATCTCTTCCTTCATTGCATCAAGCCATAGATCTTTCTCTTCAAGAGACAACACTTCTTGATAATTCTCTGGCTCTTCATCCTCAGTGACTAGAATGAACTCTAAGCTTGGATACTTTGCTGAAGGTTTACTCTCTCTGGTTGACCTTCGAAATTGAGTATCCTCCACATGAAGGGTGGGATGCTCCCCCTGCTCAGGAACCTCTTCATCATGGACCTCTTCCTCATCTGATTAAGACTCATCAAGATCATCACTGATGCATTGCATACATTGCATCATATGTTTTTCATTTAGATTAATTTTATATCAATAAATGCTACTAAGGTATGTGTTTAGTCTTATTTACAGAATATAGGGACCTGAATGCAAATTACCCATATCCCGAGCATAAATGCGTCCAAGAGACTCATTCCTGTCATAAAGACCAAGTTCAAGATTATCGGGATTCAAATGGAAGTTCATCCAAGCATAAAAGCATTCAAGACCTAATTACAAAAAGGACAAGGACTTAAGCACAAAAGGAGCCAGGGACTTAATTGCAAAAAGCCAAGGACCTAATTGCAAATTACTAGTAGCTTTTATTATTATGGAGAAAGTCTAAAGAAAAATCAATGTGGATCTCCAAATATATAAAGAAATAAAGTCGGAGCTCAAAAGAAAGGAAAGAATCAATCCAGACGCGCAAAGGATATTGAAATCATACCATAAACACACAGGAAAAATCCGGATTAAATCAGAGCGAATATTGAGGCGATTCCGCAGCACCTTATGTGTAATATGCGGCGATTCCGCCGCACCCCTTGTGATCCGTGGCTCCGGATTTTGTCCAGTCGTGTCTTTCCACGTGTACTTTCCTATTTTATACCTAAGTCCCTCGTATCGGCTATAAATAGCCCTGAAACGATGTTGTAGAGGAGGTTCTTATTTTTATTCCATAATTTAGTAATAAAGCTTTGTTGTTTTATCTTATGTTTTTAGTTTTCTTTTGTAGTTCTCTAGGACCCCTTCTCCTTCCTTCCATCCATGAGTTTCTAACTCTCTCCAAAGGGTGGGGGTGACGGATTTAGGGTGATGAGAAGAGAATGATGTTATTATTTTAAGTTCGTATTAGTATATTATGATTACTTGAGTTTATGTCGAATCATTTATCATGTAATGCTTTATAACTAATATGATTTATTATAAGTTTCTGAATTCTCTAATCTAAACCCTATATCTAAACCTCCAACCAACGGAATTCACCATCTTTGTTCTTATTTTAGTTTTATTTGTTCATGTTTCATGCTTTAGAAAATTAAAAACCAAAAATCTCAAAACCAAACTTATTCTTCTCTCCTTCTTTTCCTTAATCGAAAATCACACAAATAACAAATCTCTCCCTCCTTGTGTTCGACCCGTACTCGCCACGTCTTCATTGACGCCGTGCACTTGCGGTATAAATTTGATTCTCATCAATCACCATTATCATCAGCTGGTACATCACCATCAGGTTGTACCTCACCATCACCACCATGAATCTCCTCAACATTCTCATCTGCTGGCTGATTAACATGAGGAGTAGAAGAAGAAACATCATCAGTAGTATCAAAAAACAAATATGAAGTAGAATTGTACCTTGTACTCAGAAGATCTGCACCCTTCTTGTGCTCAAAGAATACATCTCTGCTTCTCACTACTTTCTTCTTTTCTGGATCGTATAGTCTAAAGCCATACTTTTCATCACCATAGCCAACAAATGCACATGGATTAGTCTTGGAATCAAGCTTCAACCTCTGTTCTTTAGGCACATGCATATATGCCTTGCATCCAAAGACTCTCAAATGTGAATAAGTGGGATTATATCCCTTCCATGCTCTCTCGGGAATGTCAAGACCAAGAGGAATCGATGGAGATCAGTTGATAAAATAAACCGCACATTGCACTGCTTCAGCCCAAAATGTCTTAGGAAGATCAGACATTCTAAGCATACATATCACTTTCTCCACAATGGTTCTATTCATCCTCTCTGCAACTCCATTGTGTTGTGGTGTACCGGGCTCTGTCTTCTCATGTCTAATGCCATGTTGTGAGCAATAATACTTGAATTCATTCGAAGTATACTCACCACCATTGTCAGATCGAAGACACCTCAACTTTCTTTCTGTCTCCCTTTCTACCATGACATGAAATTTCTTGAAGATCTCAAACACTTGGCCCTTTGTCTTCAACATATACACCCAAGTTCTTCGAGTGGCATCATCAATGAAAGTGACAAAATATCTATTGCCACAAGAGATTCCACTTCTATGGGACCACAAACATCAGAGTGAACTAACTCCAATTTGGCTTGCTTTCTAGTAGACTTCCTAGAAAAGGAAGCTCTATGTTGCTTTCCTGCCAAACAATAATCACAAGGGTCAAGAGAAACAGTTTTATCAACAAGAATGAGAGTTTTACCTGCTAAGAGTTTCAACCCCTTGTC
The DNA here is from genome assembly GCA_963682175.1 of Triglochin maritima. NCBI lineage: Eukaryota > Viridiplantae > Streptophyta > Magnoliopsida > Alismatales > Juncaginaceae > Triglochin > Triglochin maritima. Next base: position 41,757,471 of record OY821774.1, read on the forward strand.
ACTCATATGTCCCAATCTTCGATGCCACAAGTTAGGAGAGTTCTTCTCTTCAACTGCATTCAACTCACCAGAACATACATTCAAGTATGTCTTATACGAAGAACAACACAACTCACCTCGAGCAACTATCATCGAACCCTTGGTGAGTTTCCACTTACCACCACCAAAGGTATGTCGGAAACCTTCTAAATCAAGTACATTTGCAGACAACAAATTAAGGCGTAGGCGTAGATCAGGAATATGGCGCACATTCTTCAATGTAAGCATGCACCCAACACTTGTCTTCACACGAATATCACCTAACCCAACAATGCTTGCTGAGCTCTGGTTTCCCATCTTCACACTACCAAAATTATCAGCTTGGTAGTTCATGAAATACTCCCTTTTGGGAACACAATGGTATGAAGTACCTGTATCTACAAGCCACTCTGTGTTTGAACTATCAACATGATGACACTCACTGATTGCACAAATCAAAGTTACCTCATCATCACTTTTAGAAGCAATTGATGCAGTGTTTTTATCATCTCCCTCTTTCTGTGAGTCTTGCTTCTTACCATGTTCTTTCTTCCAATGGTAGCAAAACCTTTTGATGTGGCCCGACTTGTTGCAGTAGTAACATGTCTTAGTCTCTTTCCCATCTCTAGACTTGTACCTCCCCTTTGAGTTACCACGGCCTTTGAGACCTATACTCTTGCCTCTTCCTTTGTTCTCAACAACAAGAGCTTGTAAATTGTCAACTCCCATCTCCTTCTTATTTCTTCATTGAACATGCTTTCTTTGATCACATCCAAAGATAGAACGCCATTCGGAGCAGAGTTACTAATTGTCACAACCAAGGTTTCCCAACTATCTGGCAATGAACTCAACAAGAACAAAGCCTGCAATTCATCATCAAGAGCAATTTTCAAGTCAACTTGTTAATGATTTCCTGGAAGTCATTAAGATGCTCAGACAGTGACTTTCGACCTTTCAATTTTAAATTAACAAGTCTCTTAATTAGTGAAGCTTTGTTATGTGTGGTATTCCTTTCATAAAGACCTTCCAATTTCTTCCACAGATCATATGGGTCAGACTCCAGAGACACGATTGAAAATGTTAATATCAATCCATTGTCTAATAGTCCCTAAAGTCTTTCTTTTCAACTTTTGCCAATCTTTATCTTCCATTTTCTCTGGTTTTGTTGGTTTAGAAATACTCCCATCCGATTTGGTGACAGTTTCAATTGGGTCATACAAGTCCTTACAATATAACAAGTCTTCCATCATAAACCTCCAAATGGAATAATTGGTTGATGTCAATTTAACCATGGAACTACCACTAGTAGACTCCATAATAACAGAGAGTTAAACCTCCGCTTTGATACCAGATGTTGGGCCCGAGTAGTATATCAAATACCTACACGGATCAACAACAAGACAATCAATCCAAAAATACAACACGAATAGGACACAATATTTTTACGTGGAAAACCTCTTCGGTGTGAAGAGTAAAAACCACGGGACGTACGAGGAGTCCACCATTTACTTCTCTTATTATGATAAATTGAGGGTAAACATGAACCCAAATCAGTTCACAATACTACAACCCACCAACAACATCATACAATAAGAGATCTAACAAGAAGAGAAACAAAGGTGAAGAATATCACCAAACGCAGGGATTCTGTCCAGCTGCGATTACAGACAAACCGGAGCTCAAAACAACGATCCGGCCGTTCAGAATGGAGCCCTGTGAGTCCCCAACAATCTGACACAATTTCAGCACGATCCAACGGTGGAATTTCCGGCAACGGACAGTTTTGTGAAGACTGTCCCTGAAAATCCGTACAGCAGCTCAAACCCTTGCTCTATCTATTTTCTGATTTTGTGTGAGAGAAAACACTCCATGTTTTCACCTCCCTTGCTGCCCTTATTCACCCAACAGCAATGCTTCTCTTGGAAGTCTCCAATTAAAGTCTAATGGACCAAGTTTAACAAAGAAACATTTTGAGCTTCACCCCAAAAATGCATTAGCAAAGTTAGATAACTTAATATTTGCTATAAGTGGACTGGACCCATAACAATATTTGTTAAAGAAAAACGATTAGCGGACGCTAGCGTTCGGGACGGGCGCTTATGTGGTCAGCCCAGTCAGCAGACGCGTTTGAGTTGGCAGTCTCCACAGAAAAAGTTTATTTTTTATTTTATTCCTCGTTTCGTACAAATGTCTACATCCCTCCATCCCTCATTAATGCGTCTCAAATCACTCATTTTCCATGAACATTTTGGCTCTCCTACACAACACAAGAGACTTGTTATAAATCTCAACATGCGTCTTCCTTTTTCTTCCCTTCTCTTCTGTGGTCCTACCTCTGTGCTTTGATGGAAATCGTTCATGTGTCTTTCCAAGTGGAGCAGCCGACAAACGTTCCTAAGGAGGGGATGTTTTTCCCCTCTTTCGAAGAAGCCCAAACATTTTACGTTGCTTATGCCGATTCTTGTGGTTTTTGTGTTAAGAAAAGGCATCACACCCGTTTGTTTGCTACCTCTGGGTCAGGTGTTAATGTGCTGGAACGAGATGCAATGGTGTCAAAGCTTCCGAGGATTTTGGCGTGATGTTCTATGATGAAGATTTAAATTTATACCGCAAGTGCACGACGTCTATGAAGACGTGGCAAGTACGGGTCGAACACAAGGAGGGAGAGATTTCGTTGTTAATGTTATTTTCGATTAAGGGGAAGAAGGGGGAAGAAATAAATTGGGTTTTTGGTATTTTTGATTTAATTATCTAAAGTACGAAACAAAAGCAATTAGAATTAAAACAAGAAATAAGAAGAGAAATCCGTTGGGTGGAGGTTTAGATTTAGGTGTAGATTGGAGAATGGAGAAACTTGAAATAAATCATGTTAGTTATGAAGCATTACAAGATAAATGATTTAACATAAACTCAAGTAATCAAAATATACTAATCACGAACTTAAAACAATAACATGCATTCATCTTCTCTACCCCTAATTCCATCACCTCCACCCTTTGGAAAGAGTTAGAAACTCATGGAGGGAGGAAGAAGAAGGGGTCCTTGAGACATTAAAAGAAAACTAAAACAAGAATTAAAAGAACAGAATTTTATTAATAAAACTAAGGTACACAAATAAGAACAACAACCAAGGACCCTATTTACATCGTTCTCGGGTCTATTTATAGTTGCTACAAGGGACTTAGGTATAGAATTGGATAGTACACGTGTCCATACACGAGTGGACGAAATTGGGACACACGGATCGACCAATGGGCGGCGGAATCGCCGCACATCATGTGTATTGTGCGGCGGATTCGCCTCCCACGTTGGTCGGATTTAATCAGGATTTTTGTCACGCGTTTATGGTATGATTTGATCTTTATTTGCGTGTCTGGATGATTTCTTTCCATTGTCTTGAGCTCCGGATTAATTCCTTCCATTGTTGGAGATTTATAGTTGATTTTTCTTTTGACTTTTCCAACAAAATAACTTGATCCTTTTCTTTTGCAATTAGGTCCTTGGCATTTTGCAATTAAGTCCTTGACCTTTTTGTGATTAGCTCCTTGAATGCTTTTATGCTTGGATTCATTTCCATTCGGAACCCGATAAACTTGAACTCGGTCTTTATGATAGAAATGAATCTTTTGCACGCATTTATGCTCGGAATGTGGGTAATTTGCATTCAGGTCCCTGTATTCTGTAAATACGACTAAACACATACCTTAGTAGCATTTATTGATATAAAAGTAATCTAAATGAAAGACATATGATGCAATGTATGAAATGCATCAAATACCCCCACACCTAGATTTTGCTAGTCCCTAGCAAAGCAGAATATAAGAAAATGAAAACAGGGAAATCCTAACTCACTTTCGTAGGAATCACGGTTGCACTTAGCATGTGCAACAAGCCGTTAAACCTCTTTGTTGCCAAGGAGGAGGAGTGTTGTCTCCTGAGGGTTTTCAGCGGATATACCCACAAAATCTTAATTCAACATTCCATTAATAGCTCTTAATATTTCTGCCTTCACCTTATACATCTCACTTAAAGTTCTCGCATGCTCATTATATAAATCTAGCTCAAAAAATATGACTTGGTCTTTGTTCCTCCAACATTCACACCACTAACCCTTCTAAACATGTTATCACTTAAATTATTTTTCACGCCTCCTCTGGTGGTGAAATATCATTTGGATCAACCATGGCATGGATCATTCCTTTAGCTTTGGGCCTTGAGTATCTTAAAGTATTTATTTATTTTTATCCTTTTTCCGTGATTTAACACATTTGCTTTTCTTTTTGACACTTATACCCTTTTTTGCATTCGTGTAGCGAGTTTGGTCGATAATCCCGAGCTGGCAGACTCAAGTTACCGGGTTTCAAGATACCCCTACGGACCAGTGACTCGAAGGCTTGGGCTTTTGTAATCATTTTGCAAGATGTGTTTTCCTCACTTTATTCCTTTATTTTCACTTTTATTTTCCTCAAGGCTTAATTGCTATTAGAAGTCCACACTTCCCGGTATATTTTCCTCAACCTCTGCTTTTTATCAACCACTTCAAAGATTTGATTCATCCAATTTAAGTGCATACATGTCTTACAAGGGTCATGGGTTATTTCTTTGGAACTTAGATTTATGTCACAATTTCTACAAGCAGAACTATATAATAAGGAACAAAAACTTAATGCAATTTGTACACGGGTTTTGGCAGTTCAATCTTAAGCTATGTCATAGAATATTGAATTTTTATTATTATTATTATTATTATTATTATTTTTTTTTAAAATAAAGCAGAACAGAAAATCAAATAGATAGATATGTACATATATAAACACCCCCCCACACCTAAATCATGCATTGTCCTCAATGTATGCATAGATAAAATAAATGCACTTATTACCTGAGTCGGCTTGCGGTAGAGAGGTGAGTTTGCTCAGAGTCAACCGTAATCAGAACTGGATTGAATGACACCATATTGGTGCATGTATCCAGTTGAATTGTTCCCCATGTTGACTTGAGGAAAAGATTCCACTCTTCTCACTTGAATTGGTTCGTTTATTTGCTCGAGTGATGGTGGTTGAGTAATTGAATCACTCCCTTTTTTCTTACTTCCTTTTTGCTTATGTGATGATTTATTTGATTCAGAATTCTGATAAATACGTGCTCTCGTCACAACATCACTTGGGTTGCATATTATTTCTGGCTCATTATCAATATGGAAGATATTAAATTCTGCTTTTAAGTTCCCGAAAGATAATTGCATGAGCCCATTTCGACAGTTTATTAATGCTTCCGAAGTGGCTAAAAAGGGTCTACCTAGAATTACAGGGATTTGTCGATTAGGATTTACAACAGGTTCAGTATCAAGTACGACAAAATCCACTGGATAAATGAAGTCACCAACCTTAATCAAAACGTCCTCTACTATACCTCTCGGTTTCTTAACAGAACAATCAGCGAATTGGAGGGTTGTCCTAGAGGGTTTTAGTGGACCAAGGTTGAGTTGCTCGTAGACAGAAAATGGGAGCAAGTTAACGCTTGCACCAAGGTCTAGAAGGGCTTTATTGATAAACGTATCTCCTATTGAACATGAAATTGTGGGACACCCCGGGTCCTTATATTTTATAGGAGATGTGTTGGAAAGAATTGAGCATATGTTTGCAGTTAAGAATGCCTTCTTTGGTACATTTGTTTTTCTCTTCTTAGTGCACAAATCTTTTAAGAATTTAGCATAAGCAGGTATTTGTTGAATCATGTCTAAGAGTGGAATGTTTACCTTAACTTGCTTAAATACTTCCAAGATTTTCTCTATTTGTGCACTAGAGTTCTTTTTGAGTCTATTGGGAAATGGGGCTTTAGGCACATAGACTCGCTCAGGTTCAGGTTGAGCTACAGGTTCAGGTTGGGTAGGTGGATTGGGCTTTTCAATTTGGACGTCGGGTTCAATGGTCAAATCATATGTGGGTGCTTGATGGCTAGATTGATTAGTCATTCTAGGGTTTACCACATTATTGTCAATTTGTCTTCCGGACCGTAATGATACTACAGCATTGATTTGTTGGAACGGTCCTTCCTCATTAACCATTTGAACCGGTCTAGGGTTGTTATTTCCTGAAGGTGGTTGATAAGGTTGATATTGATTATTAGTTCTTGGGTTTACCTCAGGTTGGCTTGGAAATTGGCCCTTTTCTCTTTCACCTATAATCTGTGCTAATTGGCTGACCTGTGTCTCTAGCCTTTGGAATGATTGGTTGGTTGTTTGTATAAAAGTTGTCATTAGAGTTTCTAATTTTGTCAACCTAACCTCATGATTTCCATTGTTATTACCCCCAGATGATGTTTTATTTTGGTTATATGGGGTTGGTTGTTGTCTAGGAGGTTGTCCTTGTTGGGTCCACGAAAAATTGGGATGATTACGCCAACCTGGGTTATAGGTTGATGCGTAAGGATCATTTCTAGAATTGTTATATGTGGCATTAACATGTTCCAGGTTCACACAGTCCTCCATTAAATGACCAGTCTGACCACATCTAGAGCAAGGGGTAGGGGATGCTTGTCGGGTTTGGTTTTGCAGTTCTAGACTTTCCATTCTACGCATTAGGGTAGCTAGTTTTGCCTCGGCCGCTATGTTGGAGTCTATAGCTAAGACACCTGGTCGGGGTTGACTCGCTATTCTAGATCCAATACTCGGGTTGATGGGTGTTCTAGCATTGTCCCATTGCATACTATTTTCAGCTAAATCCTCAAGAAAAGTCCAGGCATCATTTTCATTTTTGGACATAAAATTCCCTTGGCTCACAGATTCTAGCATAACCCTAGATGTGGGTGTCAATCCCTCATAGATAATTTGGCACAATTGCCACTTCGGAATTCCGTGATGAGGGCATTGGGTCAAGACACTCTTAAATCTCTCAAGATAGGAATAGAACGGCTCGCTCTCAGACTGAACGAATGCAACAATTTCATTCCTAATCTTCATAGTCTTATGGTTGGGGAAATATTTTTTTAAGAAAACTTGAACAAATTCAGCCCAACTTCTAATAGATCTTTCGGCTAGACTATATAGCCATTTCTTAGCGTCGTCCTTAAGTGCTAGAGGCACGAATTTCAGACGCACTGCCTCTTCAGGGATATGCTGGTATTGCATAAGAGAGCAGATTTCTTCAAATTCTCTAAGGAAGAGATATGAGTCTTCCCTAGAGGTGAACTTAGGCAGCATACTCATGTATTGTGCCTTAAGTTCGAAGTCGCGACCCGGTATGGTGGGCATGACGATGCACGATGGCTGAGCAGCCATCGTTGGGTAGCACCGATCCCTCAGAGTTATAGGTTGCGCAACAGGCGGGTCCACTACGTTCTCACCCATTAGATCCGGGTGAGGTAGTGCAACAGGTGGATTGGGGTTAAGTTCCAGACTGGAATCTAGATGAACTCGTGAGAGTCGATTACTCAAGTCCCGAATCCAAATCTGAGTGCACCGGGTTGAATCAATTTTTGAATTCAAATTCGAAATTTAAATTCCAAATTTAATTTCAAGAATTAATTAAGTTTTTTTTTTATAATTTATGAAAATGGAAACAAACAATAGAAAGGTAAAGATGAGAAGGGAAAGAAGACTCAGACGAGAAGGGAAACTTAACTCTAAAGGATAAAAATTAGGGTTGGTCAGAAATTTCCTAAACAAGCACGGTTCAAACCAATCCTAGACCTAGTGTCACTTAGATCTAGACGACTCCTAACTGGTTGAGTCGAATTGATTTGCTTGATTCACCTCCCTCACCAATCAAACCAAGTTGGCCAGTTAGTGTATAGCTAGTGGGGGCGCTTCCGACAGAGTCGGTGCCAATTAGACAACCACGTCGCTTGGAAGACTTTCGTCGACACAAAAACACTTTCTAGACACCAAGTTGAATTCAATTAGCTTCAGGTCATAGCAAGTCAAACCAATCTCCTCCTTAATTGAGTCCGAGTCCTTAGGGGCCAATGTCTAATTGATTTTAAATTTTAGGCTTAGGCGACACTTCAGGATTGTGGTTTGTGGGCTACGGGAGGGTGATGAAATCCCCACCGTATCTTTTCCTACGGAGTTGCCCTTAAGATAGTTTAACTTAAATCTAGCAAAGATAGTCAAACAATGGTCCTTTTAATGGGGGCAATTGCAAGGTTGTATGCAGCTAAATTATATGCTCTAATGCACTCGATAAAAACCTCGATACGTACCTTGCCTCCAGCAATCTTCAACAAGTATTAATTTGCAAGAATTTAGCAAGAATAATGCAAGCAAAACATTATATGATGCATGCACTAAGGTCTTTCTAATTTTGCCACTTTTAGGTCAGAGTTGAATTATTGCCAATTATGGAATTGTAACCCTAACACGTGCAATTCTACGAAAGGAAACTTTTCAACTATTCAGATTTTACGAGAAAGGCAAGAAAAGTTACCTCCGCAATGCTCAGTCGGGTTCGCCGCCCGCTCTCGAAGATTCCAGTAGCTCAATGCGACCACCCAGAGATGTCGACGATGCCCCAGAAAAGTGAAGACCAGAACCCACACTGGTGCGGCGATTCCGCCGCAAGTTACCTTGTAGATGCGGCGATTCCGCCGCCCAAGTGTCTCAGAACGCTCCCGGATTTCGCCGCGCGCTCTGTTGTCTCCTGCTACACAAATTCAAATACTTAGATCGCGCACAAGGTAGACAGGATAAAATCGAAAACACAAAAACACAAAATCTGCGTCGCCTCCCCGGCAACGGCGCCAAAAACTTGATGAAGATTTAAATTTATACCGCAAGTGCACGGCGTCTATGAAGACGTGGCAAGTACGGGTCGAACACAAGGAGGGAGAGATTTCGTTGTTAATGTTATTTTCGATTAAGGGGAAGAAGGGGGAAGAAATAAATTGGGTTTTTGGTATTTTTGATTTAATTATCTAAAGTACGAAACAAAAGCAATTAGAATTAAAACAAGAAATAAGAAGAGAAATTCGTTGGGTGGAGGTTTAGATTTAGGTGTAGATTGGAGAATGGAGAAACTTGAAATAAATCATGTTAGTTATGAAGCATTACAAGATAAATGATTTAACATAAACTCAAGTAATCAAAATATACTAATCACGAACTTAAAACAATAACATGCATTCATCTTCTCTACCCCTAATTCCATCACCTCCACCCTTTGGAAAGAGTTAGAAACTCATGGAGGGAGGAAGAAGAAGGGGTCCTTGAGACATTAAAAGAAAACTAAAACAAGAATTAAAAGAACAGAATTTTATTAATAAAACTAAGGTACACAAATAAGAACAACAACCAAGGACCCTATTTACATCGTTCTCGGGTCTATTTATAGTTGCTACAAGGGACTTAGGTATAGAATTGGATAGTACACGTGTCCATACACGAGTGGACGAAATTGGGACACACGGATCGACCAATGGGCGGCGGAATCGCCGCACATCATGTGTATTGTGCGGCGGATTCGCCTCCCACGTTGGTCGGATTTAATCAGGATTTTTGTCACGCGTTTATGGTATGATTTGATCTTTATTTGCGTGTCTGGATGATTTCTTTCCATTGTCTTGAGCTCCGGATTAATTCCTTCCATTGTTGGAGATTTATAGTTGATTTTTCTTTTGACTTTTCCAACAAAATAACTTGATCCTTTTCTTTTGCAATTAGGTCCTTGGCATTTTGCAATTAAGTCCTTGACCTTTTTGTGATTAGCTCCTTGAATGCTTTTATGCTTGGATTCATTTCCATTCGGAACCCGATAAACTTGAACTCGGTCTTTATGATAGAAATGAATCTTTTGCACGCATTTATGCTCGGAATGTGGGTAATTTGCATTCAGGTCCCTGTATTCTGTAAATATGACTAAACACATACCTTAGTAGCATTTATTGATATAAAAGTAATCTAAATGAAAGACATATGATGCAATGTATGAAATGCATCATTCTACTGTTAGAAGTTCAATCAGAAAGTTCTATGCTTTTGCGTATAATTCCACATATACAACAAACAAGACCAAAGTCATCCTTAAGAATGTAGGAATGATCACATTCTTCTTCATTTTCTTCATGTACAGCAGTTGTATGTCTGTTCGGAATAAGAAGTCAGTCTGTTCGGAATATGTTGTGTGTCTGTTCGGAATAAGAAGTCTGTCTGTTCGGATTAAGTGGTGTGTATGTTCGGAATACTTTCTGTTCCATTTCTGCACAAATTTTCAACATAATCTGGACAAACATTTTACATAAACTGGACAAACTTTTTACATAAACAAGACAAGTTTTCTACATAAACAAGACAATCTTTCTACATAAATAATACAAACTTTCTGTTCCGTTTCTGGACACACTTTCTATGCTTTTGCGTGTAATTCCACATATACAAACAAGACCAAAGTCATCCTTAAAAATGTAGGAATGATCACATTCTTCTTCATTTTCTTCATGTATAACAGTTGTATGTCAGTTCGGAATAAGAAGTCTATCTGTTCGGAAAATGTTGTGTGTCTGTTCGGATTAAGTTGTGCGTCTGTTCGGAATAAGAAGTCTGTCTGTTCGGAATATGTTGTGTGTCTGTTCGGACTAAGAAGTCTGTCTGTTCGGAATAAGAAGACTGTCTGTTTGGATTAAGTTGTGCGTCTGTTCGGAATAAGAAGTCTGTCTGTTCGGAATATGTTGTGTGTCTGTTCGGATTAAGTTGTGCGTCTGTTCGGAATAAGAAGTCTGTCTGTTCGGAATATGTTGTTTGTCTGTTCGGAATATGTTGTGTGTCTGTTCGGAATAAGAGGTCTGTCTGTTCGGAATAAGAAGTCTTTCTGTTCGGAATAAGAAGTATGTCTGTTCGGAATAAGTAGTCTGTCTGTTCGGAATATGTTGTGTGTCTGTTCGGATTAAGTTATGTGTCTGTTCGGATTAAGTTGTGTGTCTGTTCGGAATATGTTGTGTGTCTGTTTGGAATATGTTGTGTGTCTGTTCGGATTAAGTTGTGTGTCTGTTCGGAATAAGAAGTCTGTCTGTTCGGATTAAGTTGCGCGTCTGTTTGGAATAAGAAGACTGTCTGTTCGGAATATGTTGTGTGTCTGTTTGGATTAAGTTGATCCAACCTAAAAGTTAAAAACAATATTTTATTATGATAAGTCTGGACTCTGCACGAATAAAGGGTCTGCACCTGTCCTAGGGTCTGCACTATCTGTGTATTGGGAAAAGAATCGTTCAACCTAAAGAACCGGCGTTTTTAAGAAGACCAAAGCACGTGAAGAGAAATTTTGCTGACTGGACGCTGACTCAACACGTCCACGTAAGGCGCGTCCGTGACGCCCGCGTCCGTGTATAAGGACTCTTTGTTAAAAGATCTTCCTTCGTCCGAAGAAACCTTCGAGAACTTGTACGTAGTTTGAAATCCTTAAGCATGCCCGTGATTCATTGCTAATTCAAGTTTGACAAAGAGGACATCAATATGGTGTTACAAAGGATGTTCATGATTTGTAACTGTGAGACCTCAATTTTTGTTGGAGGACGGGAGGAGGACGGGGAGCTACTGATCAACCCACCACAGGAGATTACCCGTCTCCTGGGCTACAGGGACCGCTGATTGGCGGTCCCCCACCGCCAATTGGCGGTCTAAAAGGCACGCCTCGTGTGCTGCCTTAGACCACCCTGATCACCATTCATTTTGCCTTCTTTTGATTCCACTAGATTCATTCTTGATCTATGTTACTGGGGGGGCACGAAGGAAAGAAGGTGACTCTCTACTCACAAAGAAAAAAAAACCGATTTTGCAATGCACACTCTTCTTCTTCTTTCTACTCACATACTCACTCTTTTCTCACACAATTTCGTGGCTCAACTTCTAATGCTTGATATATGTTGTTGTTGTTTTGTTGTTGTGTTACAAATGGTGAATTCTAGTGCTTTATATAGGCACTTACATGACCCTACAACTTCCAAGTATAAAGACTACATAAACATGATTATTCAAGATCATTACACCATCTACTTAAATTGCATACATAATTAGGACGAAAATTACTCAAAAAATGAAAAGACTCTTGTCTCTTCCACTCCCTCAACCTTTTGTCTTCTCATGTGTTGACTCATCTCCTCCTTGATGTGTCATCAAGCACTGATGATGTGACGGGTGACTAGGACGCCACATAGGATTAAGTCGTCACATAGGATTAAGTTCAATTCTCAATAATTTTTACTTCTATGGATAACTTTCAAGTTGGAAAGTCGTCGTCCTTAACAATTTGTGTTAAGATATCTAACAATCCTCAATCTTGGTTGACAGAAATCATAAGATTGGTGGTCACGTTTTCGCAGTTCATTATATGCAGATTAAAATATCATTGACTTTTCGTGAGTTACCTTTACAAGTTTCATCATTAAAATGAACACTTCGTTCCGAGTTTTGCTAGTGAGATTTTGGGATTAGGACGAGGAAGTGATGATCATAAGTAAGGTAGTGCTGGTGAAAGTCGAAGAAGTGTACACATATTTTGTGCTTTTGCTGTTACCACATTCATATTTATTTTGATGTCGTTATAAAACCTCATTATTTATGTTTATGCCATTGCAAACTCCTTTGTTTATGCATGCCCATGCCATCTAATTAGTGGTGATCATTTTTTTTTGTCTCCTTAGTTGTAAATGTCATCCCGAAAATGTTCACCATCATCATAGAAGTTGAATTTTTCTTATGAAAATCTCAATCATTTTCTAATAACTAAGTTAGATTCATATGTATACCCCTCAAATCTAACTATTTCCTACCGGTTTAGCATTGAAAACGAGAGTTTTTGAGTTACAAATGAGTTTTGAGAAGAAAGATTTGATTTCATTGATTAGAGTGACGGTTTGGGGACAAAATTTACAAGTTGGGAGATGAAGTTTTTATTACTCACTAATCCAATGGCATAAACATAATAAAAATGATTTTGTAATTATAGATAAGCATAAATAGAGTAGGTATGTCAATCGTGTCTTTTCGTGTAATTTCGTGTGTATTAAATATTTTTGGGGAACACGAACACGACACGGTTGTAACCGTGTCAACACGACACTGTTTGTACACGAATTTTTTTTCGTGTACATATCGTGTACCGACAACACGACACGACATGATATACGATTATACACGAAGTTACACGAAACTTGTACACGAAAAATTGTACACGAAAATACACGATTTCCCTGAATTGTTAGGATAATTGTTAATTTGGTATTTGGGTAATTGGATACTTGGGTGATCGGATAGTCGAGTAATCCGTAATCGGGTAATCGGTTTTCGTGTACTCAGGTAACCGACTAGTCAAACACGAACACGATACGGAAAAAAATTCGTGTACTGCTGACACGACACGAAACACGAAATTAGTAAACCCAAACATGAATATTTCATGTCGTGTTATCGTGTTTCGTGTCAAATTGTCATGCCTAGATAGAGAGGTCTTGTGATGACATCGAAATACATATGAATGCAACAGTGACATTTACATAAAATAGGTGTTTTTCAGTGGTATTGTGCAAAAAAATCCTTCTTGTAATGATTGAGGAAAGCAAAAAGGATTAGGATATAGCTAGGGCTTGTGCCCGTCTCGTATGGAATTGGGTATACCAATGATTAATTCCCAGGTGTATTCCAAGACAAGGGACCAATTTCTAAATGCCAAAGTTTGATAGCGGTCCACAACCTTATGAAAAGTAGGACATTGAAGAATTTGTTGCCTTTGCTGGTGTTTTTTTATTTTATATGTCTAGTACTCTAGCGTGATTCATAATGTACTCCCGTTCTTTCTCAATCAAACTGGTGTTGTTTTAGAAGGGCCAATGTTGATATAATCTGCTCTTTTAAGTGATGCTACACTAGAAATAGTTTTTCGATTCCAATTGGAACCCACAATTACGATTATAGAATACTTGAAAAAGAAAGAAGCAATCCGGCCATGATTATATGGATATATGCCATCACGATCACGTCACCAAAAATAATAGTTCCACACTGTGATGGGCATTTTTAATTTCCGCATTGCTAAACAACTTTTTCTTTAGAATACATAATACGGATTGGACCAGGTAAAACACCATTTTTTACTTCTTCTAACATCGGCAAAATAATAATATTTCAATTAAGCTACATTAAAGTGCTACTAGTTGCTTCAAGTTGTTGGGGAAAACAAAAGGTCGTGATCCCTCAAAACCCACATCGATCAGCATACGAGCAACGGCTTCGGTTGGATGGTAAAAATCCCAAAAAATATGATGTTCTCTATTTGAACAATAGGTTGCAATGGGTAGGCAAGCAACCTTGGCTCTTAGATCACCAAGCCCACAGCAAGCGGCTTCCACTTCCACAAACCCTAATCCACAACAAACATTAGGAATTAATTACTAGATTAGGGGAAGAACAAGCTACCGTTCATATTCATTAATTACACACACACATTTTCAGGTGAGGTCAACCTCATTTGAGGCTAAATGATCAGGTTGCCAAATGAGGTTGACCTAGCATGGATGGTCTGATTTTAATCTAATGGATTTATTGTGTTGGTCTAATTTGGAAATGATTTAATGCGACAAACAATTAAATTCAATGTAAAATCTTAAAAGTATTGTCTTCAATTTGCAAAATCCTCAAAACAATTAAATATCAAAATATCTCCCACAAGGATCATTCTTTATTATTTCATCATTCCCTTTAATAAATATGTGCATTTTACCATGAATGTTGTATCAATTCAAAAAAACTGATGGGAATGTGAGATATGCATATTTTTGTATTAAAGAAATGAAAATTAATTTATCAAAAAATAAAAATTTAATGAAATCAATATATATAATTAAAAAGTCATATATATATACATTATACATTAACCAAAATTATAAAATACGTAATTATCCAAAATAAGAAAATTGTAAATTTCAATAATGCAGTTACTCAAAAATGTGAATATTAACAAAATAATTATATTAACAAAAATGCAAAAAAATGCAAATTTCAATAATGCAATTACATCAGAAAACCATTTTCAATCATAGAATTTTGAAAACAAATCATAAAAAATTTAAAAATAGAATTTGAAAACTAATCATTTTTTTTAAAATACAAACTTTACAAAAATGCAGACTTCACAAAGTGCATTTTCTATTCTGACAAGATCTGTACAATTATCAATTATAAAAAATAAAAAAATAAAGTAAGAAAACATTATATATACATTTTGTATCAAAACTTAAAACAATTACGTAACAAAAAAGAAAAGAAAATGATTATTTCTAAAACATAATGCACTTCCCTAAGTTAGCCACCGTAATGATGTGGATGAACAAATATGTAAAGTTGCACGCCAACTCAAATTTTAGACAATTTGCATACGAAATACCATAGTTTTGCACATTGTAATGTATGAAATTAACTAATTTATTTTATCTTTAATTAATGTGAATTTAACGGATAAATTTGTTCATATATAGATCTGATGGACAAAATTAAACAACATGATTTATCTTTAAATGAGGTTGATCTCACATGAGAAACCACAAATATGTATATATCTTCTTATTTTACATCTACATCATGTTGTTATAACTTAATGCTTCAAAAATTCGATCCACAAGTATTGTTTTTTATTTATAATAATCAATCTATTAGGGGACTAAGAATGAGTTGTTTATGTGTAATACTTCCGTTTTTATCAATTTTCATGAGTTATGGTACTATGTTAGTCAACATTTTTTTGGTAGGGAAATATATATATGTTAGTCAACTACCAAGTAATTACCTTGTGTAATAGATAACAAGCCTTAAAAGTTAAAACTAAATAGAAATCATATGATGTCATAAAAACTTAAAAAAATATATTCTTGATTATTGAAAAATTACCATATTTAGTGGGGTTGTTGATGTACTCAAGTAGGGCAAGTCTGGTATCAAAGAATACGTAGGTCATATCGCTAAATTCTGACTTCAACACTTTCAGAAGTGCACTCGCACCCTCATTGTACTTCGAGGACAAGTAATTTGCTTCGGCAAGGCACTCACCGGACTTGTTTTGACTCCTCTGCGACGGGCAACACCCGATCGGACCCGTCCCAACAAAAGCGATCTTTCGAGCCCCAAGACCGTACAAAATCTAAATTCCATAAATTGTTGCTTGAACATTAATTTTTTGGGTACTTAAAAAAGGTAAATGTGTATTGGCTTGGTATGTTCGGGGTTAAATTTTTGTTACCCTTAGTTTCTCGTTGAGTTTGGAGATCAAGGAGTTGATGAACTGCTGAGGCGACGGTTTGTTTTGGTCGTTACTTCTAATGTAACCGAAGATGTCGTTGCTTCCAATCACAATTGCAAAGAGTGATTTGGAGAGGTGTGTTTGAGTTGAGGCACTTCCAAGTTGTTGCACCAGAGAAGCATGTACTGTTGTGTAGAACTCTATTTGCTTGTCAAGTGAGAGACATTGGTCCTACAAAAAAGAAAAAAAAACTTTTCTTCATGTATTTGTTTGATTGTTTCTAAGTAGTATCGACCGATTTCCTTCTTTTGTCATATTTATATCAATGGAATCTGGATTAATTGAGGTTGTCTTAATTGTCACTTATATCCTCAATAGTTTGATTCCTTATATACTCTCCCGTAGAGCTAGTGCTTCTTCATTTTAGATGTTTAGCTTTCTTGTTTTTGTTATTTTGGCATTAAAAAGCTACTGTTGAGGTGAAGATATATAGCATAACAATGTCAATACTAGCTAGGTGGAATTGATAACTGGATATGACATGGAATTAGTATAACCACATCGAATTGAAGGGTTTAGGGTGTCTAACAAAAGATTATCCAAATAAAGGGTATTGATGCAAAACATCATAATTGGAGGAAATAGCATTATGGGCTCATAAGTCATAGCGTCAAACTAGGTAGAGGTATAGCTTGCAATACAGTCTACGTTTGAGATTTAAATCCACACTATTTTTAAATCCAAACATGCCAATTAGGATACTGAAATTTGATCTCCGGTATTAACTATTCGAAAAAAAGATCTCACAACTAATCTAGCCTAAGCTCGTTAATTATGCTGATCGAAGAGAGTATTGATGCAAGAATTCAAAAAAATAAAAAATATTTGTAAATGTAAATCTGGCCCCCTTTTACTGAAAGATGAAATTAAGAAAATCTCACTTTGTTGGTGGTATTTAGGATTCCGGCGCCACCAGAGGCGAAGTTGACGCCTTGGAGGAAGGCGTTGGCTTTCCTGGATTTGAATTTCAGAGAGAGATATGGTGGAGATGTTGGTAAGCCAACCTTGTCCGCTGCAACATGAAAAATACAATAAGTCCACACACAAGTTGGATTCAACTAACATAATCTCACTCTTGATAAGGTTACTTTATATATATTACAAAAACCATGCCTTGGAATCCTATTGGTGTTTCTGGTAACAACTTAAACATGTCAAAAAAGATCATAATATGCTCTCTTTGGTAGCAAATTCAAGTTAGATTCCCGCATTAGCAAGTTCGTGCAAAAATTAAAGTGTTTTATAATCTGGCCACTTCGGGGACCTCAAATCTTAAGCCATTACTAATTAAAAAAAACTAAAATTCCGGCATATGCAATCCCCATATGCAAAAAAACACCAAAATACGCTGACCATAAGTATACATCTTATATAAACTAGTCGAATTTTTTAAGAGATTTTGGCAGCCACCTCAAATATGTTGATTCGACGGATAAAATCGAGACACAAAAAGATAGAAAAAGAGAAATAGCTAGAAAGAGAGTAACCAACCTATGAAGTCAGCAGCATTTTTGCCATTGCTAAAGCGACCAGTAGCCTTACGCCCAGGGTAGTCCACGCCATTGTGAGGGAAATTGGCCTTAAGTAGAGACAAGACAATGTGGTCATTATTTCCCACATCAACCAATGAGTCACCAAACACATAAACTGCAGGGACCACTCCTCCCATTGCTTCTCCCAAACCCCCCACCAAAACCATCCAACACAAACCACACACAACCCAAGATAAGCTACAACTACCACCCATGTTGGGATTGTTGTTGTTGTTGTTGTTGTTGTTGTTGTACTTGGGATTGGTGAGTAAAGTGAAGAAGTTGTTGTGGGTTTATATAGATTTGAGTTGGGACTTGGGGAGTGTGTTAAAGTTTGAAAGTGTGTGGTATCAATGCGGTTCCATCAACAAGGTCAACTTTATTAAATGTGCGAAACCGTTTCACACTTGGAAAGGTGAAGATTAGTGGTAGGTATTCAAAACACAAAAGTTTTTGGTAAGATTTATACTTAACCACTGGTACGATGTTTATTTGGACGTGCAATTGGTACTATATAGAAACATAAACATCGAAAACTCAAACATTGAAAATACATGTCCTCATTCGTGGGATTAGTTATTGGTCTCACATGTTTTTTTGAAGTATTTGAGATTTTTAGCTAAATCCAATATGTAACTCGCCTGTTGGAAGTATTTGATTCATCGTCCAAGTTTTTTAAGACTAGAAAAATCTGCAAACTCAGTTTGCCTAACTAATACTGACCATGAGAACATATAGATTCTAGTTTGGATACCGGGAAAATCGAAATTAAATTCATATTTTACTTGGGTATTCAGAATTGAACTGAGTTCGGGTCAATTCCCAACTTGAGTACCTAGAACCGAATCCAATCACGGATATCCAGTACCGGATATGTTGGAATCGAATTCGGTAAAAAATCCTGTATTTTTTTCTTCAATTTTTACATGTACAAACTATTTTTTTTCCATTTCTTATAACTTTTTTTTATTAATTTTTTAATATAATAATAGATCGATTCCGGATCTGATTCTAATAACTAAAATTGAATTGAACTGAACTGGAACTAGGACAGTTTTGAAATTGGGTAACCAGATCCGACTCATATCTTTTTATCTCGATTCGGTATCACCGGATTCGGTTCGGTTTAACCAATTTCGAATACCCTTTGACACACGTAGTTGTTTGGTTGTAAGTCATTTCTTGTAATAATTTTTTTCCAGCCGAGACAATTTTTCATGATCATATCCATTTTGCATGATAAATCTCAATCCTTTATCTTTTGTCACCCTTGAAACGTTGTTATATGAAAATATCTTTCTTGGCCACCTATTAGTTGTACTTCTCATGGACTTGTCGGGAACATACACGTTATACTAGAAATCAAAAATGTTGTTTGTCACCATTAACCCAAGAATTTGTACTTCATATATATTTGCACTTATTACCTAACACTTTGTGGTGGTAGAGAGTACCACGTCCTTGTCAAGAGATTGGTGAAATGCGATACGTAGAAGATGAAAATAATTAGTCTTGAAGTTAGTGTCACGAGTAGTGATATCTAGCTAATTAATCAGGTCGATCCAAATCGAACCCACTAGTTTGGCCAACTAATACTGGTCCTGTACATGGTTATAAGTCATTTTTTGTGATAAAAATATTCCAGTAGAGACGGATTTACATGATTATATCCATTTTGTATGATAAATCTCAATCCTTTATCTTTTGTCACCCTTGAAACGTTGGGTATGAAAATATCTTTCTTGGCCACCTATTAGTAGTAGTACTCATGACTTGTCGGCAACATACACGTTATACTAGAAATCAAAAATGTTGTTTGTCCCCATTAACCCAAGAATTTGTATTCCATATTTGCACTTATTACCTAACACTTTGTGGTAGTAAGAGAGTACCACGTCCTTATCAAGAGATTGGTGAAATGCGGTACGTAAAATATGAAAGTAATTAGTCTTGAAGTTATTGTCATGAGTAGTGATATACAGCTAATTAATCAGGTTGATCCAAATCGAACCCACTTGTGAATCCGTCTTCACACGGACTACCATGAGATGAGATTGAAACTTTGAAAGAGAGGTGTGTGCTGCACTCAAGAGTCGCTTCCACTGCAGATATTGTTGAGAAGGTGAGAATGACAACAAGTTCGCATGACCTTTGTGTGGGGGTGTGGCCTGGCCAATTTCATATTGAAGGAGCTAAGCCACCTTCTAGATTACATGAATAATACAAAAATAAGACCCGATAACAAGAGAATCCGTCTAATTCACCATTTCACACGTTGACTACGAAGGGGGCGTTTAGATGCAACTTTTGGTAGCAACTTCTGCTCTAGAAGCTGCTACAGTAAAATTGTTGCATCCAAACATAATTTTGGGAGTTTAGAATTTAGCTTCCAGCATGGGATTCAAGGTACCAATTTATATTGTATGGAGAAACGGAGGGGGGGGGGTCTAGTAGTTCATCCACTTGTTGGATTTTTGTAATTCTACTCCTATTTATTTTCAGCATATACCTACATAAGCTTTTATTTAATCAAAGTCTAAGGGTAATTTATGAATTTACTATGACAAGACATCACCCACACGGCTAGAAAAATGGGTTTTCATGTCGATTTTTTGGCCATATCACGTCGGTTTTACTATTCCAATCTACCAACGTCGTAATTGTGAGACTTAATAGGGAAGATGATATCACGTCAGTTGTATAAGCGACGTGATATATGGGCATATCACGTCGGTTTTTCAATAACCGACGTGAAATATCTCATATAGTGAATATTGGGTATTGAATATATCGAGTATATCACGTCGGTTTTCAAAAACCCGACGTAATATGAGGGCTTTCTACGTCAGCTTTTTGAAAAACCGAAGTAGAAAGTCCTACTGAAACAAAAATAATAATATATCCCTTATATTTTATATATATCTTATATCAATTCTTGTATTTACACAACCAATAAATGCACATAACATTATCGTGAAAAGAATGAAATTTCCATTTGAGAACCAAAAAGGTTTAAAAGAATGAATTTTCATTAGCCATAAATAATACAAAGTAGATGTAGAAGTGCAAACAAACATAATGAAACACAACTAAACAACTACAACATCATTATACATCCTACAAAACTCCTAATCACATGCCACACCTATCCACTACTCCTACGTTGTCAATTGAAACTTCATCCTTGTGGCAGAGAACTGATGTAATGGCTCTTGGAAGCCGTCTGACCAGTTATGATGCCAATGCAAGCCATCTTCTCAAATTCCAAATGCATACCTATTAAAAACCACCACAATCATAATCAAAATATCAAATAGCTTCCACTACTACTCATTTTTGTTTATGAAAAAATGATATGACAATTTTTACCCCAAACACTACCGAAAGAAATTGAAGCTAAGCACAATATTGTTTATAAACGTAAGAAAAGTGATTATCAAACTATTGAAATAGCATGTGAAACATAAGCTCACAACAGATGCAAAGCAAGAACTAATCCATGCAACAGAATGCAGCGCATGTTGACAGTAAAATTAACAAGTAACTACTATAAACTAAAGGTGGGTAACGGTCCGGCCGACCCGTCTTAATTAACGGGTTTGGCGGGCCGACCTACTCCAGCCTCCCTGTTTTTTAAACGGGCCGGGCCTAAAGCCCGACCCATTAGCTTTGGCCCGGCCCGACCCGATACCAGCTCTACTATAAACAATTAGAATATTTGAACTTCAGATTAAAAATTGTTAACAAGCAACCAATACGTGCAAAATGGTGCACTAAGAACTATGCTGGTTTGAGAAGAAACTGGAATGTGAAAGATGAAAGAAGACAAAAATGGCATGCAAGGTTTGTTGGAAGCATTAACGTGAGATACACTTTCTCTTCCAAACATCGAGACAAATTAAATAATTAGATGCATAAAAACCTAAACATCATCAAATGACAAACAAAATCAGAAATCTCAGATCTAATAAATTCCAGATCCACAACATCTAAAAAACAACTTTCAGATCCACGCCTCCAATCAACAACAATCGGAACAAGATACCATTAGCTTAAGTTCATGTGAAGCCTGTGCAGGGAGAGGATTGAAATAGGTTTATTTTACAGTATTCCAACATAAAGAAACAGAGTTACGATGTTTTTTCTTGGTCTTCAAAGAGGATACATTTCGTATCCAACCAAGATGAACTATTATTTATTGGGGATTTTGCTTGGGTTCACTTACAAAAGGTTCTTATTGGACCTTTGCACCACCTTTGCACACGTGTATTTTTTTTATTGCTCACAAACACTTGCATACCACATTATTTGCACCGGTGCACTTCCACTTCACCACTGTTAACGGCC
Source organism: Triglochin maritima (assembly GCA_963682175.1). NCBI lineage: Eukaryota > Viridiplantae > Streptophyta > Magnoliopsida > Alismatales > Juncaginaceae > Triglochin > Triglochin maritima. The sequence continues at coordinate 41,779,645 of OY821774.1, forward strand.
GGTAGATCCGTCTGTTAAGTTTGACCGTCCGTTAAGTGTGTTAGCATAAATTAACTATAATCCCTTGATTTATGCTTAACGCAACCCTTAGCCTGAGCCCTGTTGCAAGTGCACTTCCCTTCCCAACCCCTATTTGCATGCCCACTCTGACCCTCTCCCGTTCCCAAGCCGACCACCGCCAATCGACGAACCAATCTATGTGTGGTTATCCAAGTAATTTAACAGAACATGCTTACCCAATCTATGTATGACAAGCAATTGGATCGTGGAAAAGACACTCTCTTTCACTTATGAAATGATGTAATACAGCAAGAGGTCGCATTTTAAAAAGAAAATCCAAAATCTGAACTGTTATCAATGATGCATTTATTAGATGATTCACACATGTTTATCTTGCAGGTAAAAGAGGTGATCATTGCCTTGTTTATATTGCGGAGAACTCATCAAAGAAGAATTCAGTGACTAATAATAACTCATGAACTCAGTATGTACTTAATACATGAGCCCACAACTACACTTCTCACCCAAAATCAAATCTTGAGCCCCAAAAAAGAAGAAAACCCCCCTTCTCATAACCTACACTTCTTTCACCCAAAATATGAGAACTCCACTTTCTCCTTCCCCTAATCCAAATTTGATTCCTACCCTCTTTCCCAATTTCAATCTTTTGCCCAAAAACAGGAAAAATCTAGAAAGAAAATGAGATAGAACTTACCTTAACCTCCACCTGGCGAGCCCATTGCGACTATGCATTGTCCAAAAGTGGGGAGAGGAGGCGACTAGGGGTGGAGCAGCCAGTGTAGGAGAGTCGAACGACTTGGGGTGTAGCAACGATTAGGGGGACGAGGTTTTCGTGTCTCCAATGTTCTGAGTCTTCTGACCAACTTCAACGATTCCTTAATCCTATTAGTTGTACTCCAATATCATTAGCACCTTAATCACGTTATGTTTCGTTAATCCAAAAATTCTTAACGATTCATGTAACGACACGTTAGTGCAAACGACGGAAACCGTCTAATTGTGGGTCCCACATCAGGTGAAAGTGCACCAATGCAAATGATGTGGTATGCAGGTGTTTGTGAGCAATAAAAAAATACACGTGTGCAAAGGTCAAATAAGAGCCTTTTGCAAGTGCACCGATGTAAAAACCCCATTATTTATTTGCATCTTAATGATTCGTAAAGAACAACCTCTACTACTCTAGACCAGCAATTTTCACACACAAAAATTAATCTAATTAGGGGAATTTGCTACAGTACACCTCGTAAGTGTCCAAATTGGTCATATGCACCTGCTTTTTTAGTATTGCCGCATATACACCTACAAGTCGACATATTTACGTATATGCACCTCTACCGTTAGTGGACCCCACTCTGTCACCGTTACCGTCCAACAGTGTTAGACAAGTTGCAAATTAAAACTCGTAAAATCCAAATGTCCTTAATTGTAAAAATAAAAAACCCTATTAAAAATCAAATTGTCTAACACTCTCCGCTCTTTAACTTTCACTCTCTCTTTCTCTCTCTCTCGTTTCTCCCTCTCCACTCTTTCACTCTCACTCACTCTCATCCCTCCTTCCCTATCTCTCTTGAATTTATCTTTCTCTCTCTCTTGAATCTTTCTTTCTCTCTCTGGACAAAAGTCTGGACAATTAATTCTGGACGAATTCTGGAATTATGGAACAACACTGGACGAATTCTGGAATTCTGGACAAATTCTGGACAAAGTCTGGACAATTATGGAACAACTCTGGACGAATTCTGGAATTCTAGTCAAATTCTAGAACAATTCTGGACAATTCTGGAAAAACTCTGGACGAATTCTGGAATTCTGTAACTCTGAACGAATTCTGGAATTCTGGACAAATTCTGGAATTCTGGACAAATTCTGGACAAAGTCTGGATAATTCTGGACAATTCTGGAATTCTAAAACAATTTTGGAACAATTCTGGATGAATTTTGGAATTGTTCCAATTTTGACACCTACAAGTCGATCAAATTGTCTAACAGTCTCCACTCTTTCACTCACTCTCTCTTTCATCTCTCTCCAATCTTTCACTCTCTCACATCCCTCTCTCTCTCCTTTCTCTCGCTCCTCCATCTTTCTTTTTCTTGAATCTTTCTCTTTCTCTCTCTTCCATCTTTCTCTCTCTTGAATCTTTCTCTCTCTCTTCTTTCTCGCTCTCCAATCTTTCACTCTCTCTCTCTCATTCCACTTTCTCTCTCTCCACTCAATCACTCTCTCTCATCCTTCTTTCTCTCTCTCTCTCTCTCTCCTTTCTCCCTCTCCACTCTTTTACTCTCTCTCATCCTTCTTTCTTTCTCTCTCTCCTTTCTCCCTCTCCAATCATTCATTCTCTCTCATCCCTCCTTTTTTTCTCTTTTCGAGAGAGAGAGAGAAAGAGGGAGAGTGAAGGAGTGGAGAGGGAGAAAGGAGAGAAAGAGAGATTCAAGAGAGAGTGGAGAGGGAGAAAGGAAAAGAGAGAGAGAAAGATGTTGCATTTTGTGGAGAGAGATTCAAGATAGAGAGGGGGGAATGAGAGAGAGAGAAAGAGGGATGAGAGAGAGTGAAAGTTTGGAGATGGAGAAAGGGAAGAGAGTGTGAAAGAGTGGAGGTAGAAATGAGAAAGAAAGATTCAAGAGAGAGAGAGTGAAAAAGTGGAGAGAGAGAAAGGAGAGAGAATATTCAAGAGAGAGAGAAAGAGGGATGAGAGAGATTCATGAGAGAGAGAGAGAGTGATGAGAGAGAGTGAGGGATTGTGTTTCGTGGAGAGAGAGAAAGGAGAGAGGGATTCAAAAGAGAGAGCGGGATGAGAGAGAGAGAGAGAGAGAGAGAGAGAGAAGGATGAGAGAGAGTGATTGAGTGGAGAGAGAAAGTGGGATGAGAGAGAGAGTGAGTGAAAGATTGGAGAGCGAGAAAGGAGAGAGAGAAAGAGAAAGATTCAAGAAAGAGAAAGATGGAGGAGAGAGAAAGAGGGATGAGAGAGAGAGAGGAGAAAGAGAGGGAGGAGAGAAAGAAAGAGGGACGAGAGAGAGAGGAGAGAGAAAGATTCAAGCAACGATCTAGAGACGAGAGAGAGAAAGAGAGAGAGAAAGAGGGAGGAGAGAGAGAAAGAGAAAGAGAAAGAATGAGGAGAGAGAGAGAGAGGGATGAGAGATTCAAGAAAGAGAAAGATGGAGGAGAGAGAGAAAGAGGGATGGGAGAGAGGGAGGAGAGAAAGGGAGGAGTGAGAGTGAGAAAGAGAGAGTGATAGAGTGGAGAGGGAAAAAGGAGAGAGTGAGAGATTCAAGGGAGAGAGAAAAAAAAGGATGAAATAGAGAGGGTGAAAGAGTGGAACAATTCCGGAATTCCAGAATTCGTCCAGAATTGTTCCAGAATTCGTCCAGAATTGTTCCAGGATTGTCCAGAATTGTTCCAGATTTGTCCAAAATTTGTCCAGAATTGTTCCAGAATTCGTCCAGACTTTTGTCCAGAGAGAGAAAGAAAGATTCAAGAGAGAGAGAGAAAGATAGATTCAAGAGAGATAGGGAAGGAGGGATGAGAGTGAGTGAGAGTGAAAGAGTGGAGAGAGAGAAAGGAGAGAGAGATTCAAGAGAGAGAGAAAGAGAGAGTGAAAGTTAAAAAGCGGAGAGTGTTAGACAATTTGATTTTTCATGGGGTTTTTTGTTTTTACAATTAAGGACATTTAAATTTTACGAGGTTTAATTTGCAACTTGTCTAACACCGTTGGACGGTGACAGAGTGGGGTCCACTAACGGTAGAGGTGCATATGCGCAAATATGTGGACTTGTAGGTGTATATGCGACAATACCGGAAAAGAAGGTGCATATGACCAATTTGGACACTTACGGGGTGTACTGTAGCAAATTCCCCATCTAATTATTGTACTAAACATGGTTTCCTTGAAAAATACATGACAAATAGCGTAGATGTAAGGAAACAATCCGGAAACAAACAGTTTATGATGATATGTAAAAAATCGGGCAAAACTAGAGGATCAAGAAAGAGCTAACCTTCTTGTGGCTTGCTGCATCATCAGTCCACCTTTCGTGTAGTTTGGTAATGGTGTATGGTTTTCTCATCCGTTGGAACACAAAATCAAGTTTAAATAATATAAGGTAAGAGGTAAGGATTATAAATTTATATGCAAGAGGTATGCATTTCAATCTCCCGTTCTTTAAGGATTCTTTTTAAACTTCAAAATAATATCACATGCAAACAACAAAATAGATAATACGATGGGGGTCAAGAATGTCATAATTCAAACTGGTTTGAAAAAATGTTTAAGGTGGTTGTGGACGAGTTGGATGACACTTCTAACGGAGTTGCAAATAAGATGATACCAGTTACATAAATCACAAACTTTCCTACGCATGTAAAGGCATGGAAGCCTTTTCCCACATCTTTGGTAATAGTAAAGTAAGTTGTGTAGATTTCCTTTGTAAAAGCTTGGAAGCCTATTCAAATTTCAACATAACCACAAACCCATAATAATAATAAAAACAATTCACTTCCAAAATCAAACCTTCAAACTACCAAACCAAATCAAACCAGATCACACAAACCTAAATCCAAATCCAAATCCACACCGTAATCAAGCATCCAACACCAACACCAACACGAACACCAAAATCCCTTCCTAAATCCAAAACTACAAACAAATCCAACACAAACTTAATCCAGGCTGAGGACCCGGAGGGGGATCAGGTTGTAGTGGAAGTTCAGGCTGGGTTGTGGTAGGGGTAGGGACGGGGTGTGAGGGTGGGGGTAGGGATAGGTGAGGGAGGTGGACGGCGATCAGAGGGAGGGGAGGCTGGGGGTGAGGGTGGGGGTCGGGCTAGGACGGAAAGGAGGGAGGTGGACAACGAGGAGGGAGGAGAGGAAAATGTTACCCACGGTGGCGGTGCGGACAACGGATGGCGGCGGATCGGGCTTGGATCGACGTCGGGTGGGGGCATCGTGGGGTGGGGTGGAGGAAACAAGAAGAAGATGTCGTCTGATGTGTTGAGGGAGAGAGTGAGAACGAGAGTGAGCGAGGGAGAGAGAGTATATATTTCAAAAAAAGGAAGACAAACACGTCAGTTTTTATTAAAACTGACATAAAATATGCATAATATTTTTCAAAAATTTCATGATATTTTAAAAAGAAAACTATATCACGTTGGTTTAACCAAAACCAACGTGATTTATGCATATTTCACGTTGGTTTTGGTTAAACCAACATGATATAGTTTTCAAATTTTGGTGATATTTTCCAAAATTAAAGGAAAATATGTCGGTTTAACAAAAACCGACGTGATAAGTGGGTTTCACATGGGTTGGAAAATACCTGATGTGACATGCCGACGTCGTAGCACGTTTTTCTAGCAGTACCACTACCAGAAGCCTGCCAATCCAAACAACTTTCATCCTCTAGAGAAGAAACTGCTCTTGGATTCACATTCACAGAAGCTGACTTTCCACCAGAAGCTGACATTTGAGAGCTACACCCAAACACACTTGAAGTCCCAAATGATAATTTTGAGTGGAGTAAATTGGCAATTTGCCCTTTACCTAGTGCGTTTTCAACTTTTTTCCCTACAAACCTACACTTGACTCCTTTTGTGTTTTCGTCTAGTAACTCTTCTCCAAATACTTATTCCAAATTACGCATTATCTTACAAGATGAAAGCCACATTTTTTATATTTTGCAAAGCAAAAGAGAGGCATAACCTTGAAATTTCATTAAGTATGTAAACTATAACATTTACAACCTACAAATTTTGGGCAAGTATAAAAATGCAAGACATGCCGCCTACATGCCCAGCCACACAATTACTCATGAGATCACATCTCATCTACAAACAACTCCTTAGTACACTCAGTGCTAAGTAGATGAGTTTTCGGACTTGTCGCGTCTTGCCCACGATATCTCCATGCTTCTGCGAACTCGTTCATCGCCTCCGGGTCTTTGACGAGGTCTTTGATCTTTGGTTCCCATTAACCATACTGTATCTTTAACCAGACCGGTAATATCTATAGGACGTTTTTGCTCCTGGTCGAAGATCGATCAGTCTATTTTTGTCTTGCCAGCACTTTTTAAATAACCGCACTAAAAGCCAGCCGTAACGTTGTCAATTTGATATGGACTCCCTTTATCCGTTGCGTGTGTTTGCCTCATCTTCAATAGTAGTTAGTATGCCAGTGCTCAACCTTAGGATCTCTAGAACTCGTGTCCAAACTTTCTTGGTGTATGTGCATGCCCAAAAGAGGTGTTTCATATCCTCCTCGTCGACACTACATAACGCACATTCCAACCCATGATGTGCGCCCCAAGCTTTCATTAACCGCTTGGTCATCAACATGCCACACAATGCTCTCCAAGCGGTGATGTCGTGCTTTGGAACGTGGTTCTTAAATCAAATGAGCTTACTCCATCCCACGATTGCCTTATTTGGTTCTACCCATGTCCATGCATCCTTAGATGAAAGGCACATTCCTTTTCTATTACTCACCTTCTCTTCTTTATCTAAAGTCTAACCACCAAATTCTAGACATCGTTCCCACTACAATTTACAATGGTAATTTTGTTTCATGTCAAATATTTATTATATGAAACCTATGCTTTTATTTCCACATTTATTTTCATATGGTTATGGTTTATTGAAATTTAGGATATGGTGTATCCCTTTTCTGCAAGTACATCAGTGGGTCGCACCACCATCATAGCGACTCGCGTGTTTCAACTCATAACTTCATCAAAATAAAGTGGTGGGAACAAGGGGGAATTACTTACCCGAATAACCCGAATTAGAAATTGGAAAACCCTAACCTTAACCTAAAACAAACAACCACTATATTCCTTCAGTCATCTCCTCTTTCTTCAACCTCCAACTCCAAGGCTCCAACTCCATCACCGTCCTGCCAACCCCATCGCTGTTTCCTCTCGCTGTCCTCGCCACCCCGTGGCCGGTCCTTCCCCTTTGGGTTTGACCTCTTATTCTTCTTCTTCTCCTCCTCCTCTTCACCGTTCCAAATCCTAATCACAACACCACTCATGCCCGACCTCCACCCAACCTTAACCCACCTCCTACCCAAAGGACACCTCCTCCCTGACCACCACCCCCCGCCTGCCACCACCTTTCTTTCCACAACCACCTACACCACCCTCTTCACCCACAACTACCACCACAACAGCCACGACCACCACCCTCTCCATAACCACCACCTTCACCCGCAGACACCACCACCACAGTCCACCAACACCACCCTCTCCTCCCGCAGGCACCACCACCACAGTCCACCAGCACCACCCTCTCCTCCCGCAGCCACCACCACTGCCCACCAGCACCACCCTCTCCTCCCGCATCCACCACCACTGCCCACCAACACCACCCTCTCCTCCCGCAGCCACCACCACTGTCCACCAACAACCTCTTAAACTACCATAACCACCACCATTAGGTCCATTGCCTTATCTACATATTTTTATTTGAAGCTTGTTATTTATATATTGAATTATTGATGATGTTTGTGGGATGGAAATAGGGATACTTCTTAAATTTCTAGAATATTTCTTAAATCTTGAAAGTATGCTACCTTTGAGTTGCCCCAAAGTGTTTGAGGAAATGTTTCTATGAATCCTTAAGTAGCTACCTTTGAATATTCAAGATTTGTTGTTATTTTATGGTCTGAAATTGCAGTCCTTTGTTTGTATGATATGCATCAAACTTAAATGTTAGGTAATTATTAGTTTTGGTGGTTTTGTGGTTGATAAAGTTTTATTTACTTGTTTCTAAAGGAAATCGTTATTGCAAATGGAATTAGTGTATGTGATTGACAATGAAAATGATTTAGTGGAATGCAACGTGAAGAATTACAAGTAGAACAACTCGACACTAGTAACGTAAGTTGAAACCCGAAAGAAAAAGTGAAATGAAAATTTTCTAAGAGATCGCACGCTTGGAACTTTTTTGAGGAGCTCAAGAACCAACCTGACCAAACAAAGAGTTCAAAATACAAAGCTTGTGGGGTGACTTACATTGTTGATGGTAAATTTGGGACTGGAAATATGCAACGCCATATTTATGTTTGTCCTAGGAGTAGTTCTCGTGATATTGGACAAATGTTGCTTCTGAAGTTGCCTTTAGTGTTGGAGGTTGTGTTCTAGATCAGTTTCGTAGCTATCTTAAGCCAAGTATGGTTGAGTCAATAACTTGCACTAGAGATTGGCTATTTGGAGATAAAGGTCACCATAATATACTTCAACTCTCATTCATCTTAATTTATGTTAAGGTTTATCAAATTATTTAATCTAGCAAGCATGTTGAATGAGTAATGAAATTATACATACAACTTGACACTTGTTTCTACTTTGAATGACTTTTTATTAGGTGATACAAAAATTTATGAAGATATTGAGAAACTCACACAAAATAAAATAAATTGATAACTCATTTGAAGAAGGAATCAATTCTCATGAAGGTTTGTGGACATTCACATTTTTCATTTTAAATAAAATAAATTGATTATTATATTATTTTGATAACTCTATTTATCTTTTCACAGGTTTGGAATCATAACTTGGAGTGAACATTATTTGGAACGAACAAATTAATGATGAATGATTTTATGAAGCTTATGAATTTTATTTGTGTTGTACCGTTGTGACTTTTGTTGAATGTTTTTTTTATTTTGTATGAAACTTATGAATGTTATGAAGATTATCATTATGGATGTATGATTGGGTTTTTAAACAAATTTGTGATGTTGAATGTTAAATATTGGTGCAGGTTTATAATTAATTTTGTGTCAGTTCGTGTTTATCACGTGTGATTGAGTTAATTAGGTTAACTCGTGTCAAACAGGCTAGTTCGAGTTATTTGGGTTAATTCGTGCTCATGTCAAATTCGTGTCAAACATGTCAGTTCGAGTTATTCGGGTTAACACGAACACAAAAAATGAAATCGTGTCAACGTGGGTAGTGTTCGGGTTTTAGATTGGTTTTTTTTTCAAGTCGATCATTTCATTTTAATTCGTGTTAGTGTTCGGTTTGAGAAAAACAATTCGTGTCAACTCGTGTTCGTGTAAAACATGACACGAAACACAAATTTGCCAGCCATAGAAATACTGGATTGAATTAAATTGTAAAATAAAAGAATGAACCCTACTCGAGTTAAGAATTAAACTTGCCAACTAAAGTGCAAGAGTGAAATGTGGGTGTTCAAGTGATAAAAAACACCTAGGAGGTGGAGTGTGGCAAGACATTAAAGGATTAGGATTGTGTGTGTGTATGTGTGTGACAATTAAGAATGAGTGTGTGTAAGCATCATGAGTAGTGTATCCGAAGCATGAAAGTTTCTCGAGAAACAATTACATCCACATACGAACAATTCAAATGGCGTAAGCATGAGTAGGGTCGAGCCGAAAAAGAAGGAGGTAAAATGGGATCCTTTAATTTTAAATATGTAGACACATACCTGCCGGAGAAGGAGGCTGTCTGGGAAGGGAGGTCACGTGGGGAAGGGGTTGCCGGGGAGCGGAGGCTGCACAGGGAAGAGGTTGCCGAGGAGGGGAGGTTGCACAGGGAATGGCCTACCGAGGAGGGGGAGAGGGAGGCCGGTTGGGGTCGGGTTGGGGGAGAGGGAGGTTGCTGGGGTTAGGGAAGATGGAATGGGCTACTAGGGTGGGGAAGAGGCAGGCTAGCTGGGGTCGAGGAGTTGTCGACGGCTAGGGTTTATATTTGTTGATTTCCGGATTGTCGGGGTTTCATTTTGGTTTATGTGGCTTATACCAATTTTTTAAACTCCCACGTGGGAATATATAAAACCCGACATGGAAGACCACCCTACCACGTCCGTCAGAAACAACCGACGTGGTATGGTATGAATTGTTTAAATTGTTCAAGAAAGGTTGAAAAAAATGGTCGATCGGTTTCCTCCACCTGGTCGACTGGTCTGTTACCAAGAAAAGTTCATGATAATTTAGGTCGACCGGTGCCACAAACCGGTTGACTAATCCACTGGTCTCTGAAGCATTCTTGTCGATCAGTGTGTCACGCCGGTCGACCACGTCGAAACTATAAAAGTCCCTGAAAAAATTGATCGAACGATGTGCCACACCATCCTACTGTTTTCAACCTCTGAAATAAAAAAGAATCCTTCCATGTCGGATTATTTAAAAGCCGACATGGAAGACCACCCTACCATGTCGGTCTGACAAAACCGACATGGTGGGGTGATTGACATCATTTCATGCTCATATTTGTATCTTATATCCATTATCTTACACCTAAGCAATGCTACGTGACGAGTTTTATGTTTAATTTTCAGGAATAAAGAGGTTTGAAGAGAAGAGCCATGAAAGGACCCAAAAGCAGGAAAAAAAGGACTTAATTGTGAGACCTAGGGACTGAGATGCAATGGAGAAGGACCTGATCGTAAGACCGAAGGACCTAAGAGAAAAACAGGAAACTCCACACCATCATGGGGAGTATTTTGGCAATTCGATTCGGGTCGGAGCTCCAACAGACCGAGTAGAGGCATCCAAGACCAAGACACACTTCAACAAAAGCCCACAAACAAATCCAGACGGATCTGGATCCTATAGGCCGCCAATTGGCGGTCTGGATCATTCCAGATCCGATAAGTCTTCTCCTGGACGTGTATTATGGTTTGTTTAGGCTATTTTTGGTATTGGTTTAGTCCCACATCGGGGATTGTCCTCGATTAGCTTTTTCCATGCTTATAAATAGAACTCTTCACCTTCCATTGTAATCACCCATTGCTTGGTGGCATTCTCTCTACTAAGGAGTGAGCCTTGAAGCACAAACTCAAGGTGGAGAAGAATGCTACCTTCAATGTGAGTCAATTGTTAATAAAATAATTCTTCTAGTTTCTTTTAATCTTGTCTTTTAATTTGTGCATGTTTGTTTAGTCTTTCCTTTCCTTTTCTGTTTCTTTAATACTTCTTGCCTTCTTAGTTAACTTTCATTTCAGTATTATGCTTTCTTTTGTTAATATAGTTAGTGTAATGAGTAGTGAGTAGTTCCATCCCCATTTAGTAAGTGAGTAGTTCCATCCCCATGTAGTAAGTGTTATAATATGTCAGTGCTGACTTTTTGGAAAATAAAAGATCTTTTTTTTTGAGAAATGTTTCGACCCAAGTTACAAACGGTGGATATGGCACAACGAAAATGAATCATTTGGTTGTTCCAAAAATGACGAGGACAATGTTAGTGTGGGAGATCAGTTAGAGGAAATGGTCAGGATATAGCTGAATTATTTTCGTCCAACCTCGATTTACTTGGTAGTTTGTTAAGTGACAATGAGAAGTCATTGTATAAGGGTTGCATCAAATTTACTAGATTGTCAGCGATGTTGAAGTTGTACAATTTAATAGCAAGAAATGGTTGGACCGATGTCAATTTCATATCACTATTGAAGTTATTGAAATATATACTTCTAGAGCATAATTAATTGCCGGATAGAACTTATGATGCTAAGAAAGTGTTGTGTCCTATGAGAATGGAATATAGAAAGATACATGCATGTCCGAATGATTGTATATTGTATATGGGTGAGTTTGAAAACCTACATTCTTGTCCCAGGTGTACAATATTTCACGATACAAAATGAAACACAGTGGACCAAACCACAATGTAGATGGTGATGACTTGAAAATCAAAGGACCTCATGCTAAAGTTTTGTGGTATCTTCTGATAATACCAAGCGATAATAACATGGCATGAAATGAGAGTAAGTACATTCTCCAATTTTTGTTAATTAATTATGTTAAGTAATGAAACATATATTTAGAGAATTTATATTTTTATAGTACCGCAAGCAGACTGGTAATACGGAATGTGGTTACTACGGTCATGAGATACGTGAAGGAAATCCTCGAATCCGCTTCTCAAAACGTATCCATATCCAAGGTAATATAGGTCGCTATTTAGTTGTATAATTATAGTTTCATTATTTAGATATTAATATTTTTTACCTGTATTTTTATAGGTCTTCCAAAAGAATAGTGATCCTTACTCGTAACAAGAGCTCGATGATACTCGCGACCGATGAGCTCATTATTTTATGAGAAACATGTTAATGAACTAAGAGGTTCTTATTTCAATAACATTTTCTTTGTAATTAAACATGCAAATTTATTTATCATGTTTACTTGTATTAGCAACATACAATGTGATCTTTAGAATATCAAAAATCTTTGTGAATGAAAGTCAAGTGTTTGTGTATGTATGCTTGCAGATGAATGTGTTTGTGTATGTATTTGTGTTTGTGGATGAATATGTTGTGCATGATGGATGAATGTTTTTCTTCTGCAGGTTGATTGTGTGTGTTGCAGGAATCTATTATGATTGCAACATTTTGATTTTTTTTTTTAAAATCTGGTGAGGGTATATACGTCGGTTGTACCTAATAGCCGACATCTATACCCTTCAAAAAAGGAATAGACGTCGGCTAGTAGGTACACCCGACGTCTATACTTATAGAATAGACGTCGGTCGTTACACACAACCGACGTCTATTCGCTACGTCTAGACGTCGGGTGTACCTAATAGCCGACTTCTATTCTATACGTATAGACGTCAGATTTTAAGTGTCTGACATCTAGGTATATACGACACATAAATAGACGTCGTGTCAGGAAAACCGTATATCCGACATATATAAGTCATATATCCGATGTATATTCTCTTTTCTGCACTAGTGAATTATTGATAAAGAGAGTAGTGGAGGAGTTTTTAATTAATTTGTTTGAGGAGAGGAAGGATGAGTACGTGGGAATATTTTTTTGTTGAAAATACTCTTTGGTGACTAATTGAGCCAACTCATGAGCTTGTCTTTTACGTGCTTTTGTCGTTGAATTGGGTTTGAGATTTTTTTAGAAGGAAATGGTAGGCAGGGAGAGTGAAAAATCCTAAATCTGAATCCAGTCATCGGATTGGATCCTTCAATTTGTTGAAGATACAATTTGGTGACCGAGTAACCTATAAATACGTACTTATCTTCGAGTTATGTTGTAGCTCGATTTCTGATGTTTTTTTGTTTCTTACATTACAAAGTTTGAGTGGTTTTGTAGATTGGAGATATGGGAGCACAATGGAAAACGACATCTTCAACACCTAGTATGGAAGATCACAACCAAATATCTTCCACGACAGCTTCTCTCCACAAAGACAATCTGAGCAACATTTTCACCAACCCTCCAATTCTCTGTTTTCGATCAGTATCGATGGCGTTGCTGACATGTACGCGACCTCAAGGAAGTGGGGGAGCTTGGGGCGATGGAGAGGAGATAGAGGAAGATTAGGAAGACGAGGGTGTGGCTCGGGTGCCAGTACGGCCGGGACAGGAGGGACATGTTGCAGAAAGAAAAGAGGGAGAGGATACAGAGAGGGAGGAAGAGAGCAGAGAGAGAATTTGGGTTTTTTTATGTTTTGATTTTTTATAATATTAAGGACATTTATATTTTACGAGATTTAATATGTAAATTGCCTAACAACATTGTGGAATACATCATACTAACGACAAATGTGTATATAAGTAAATATATTCGACTTACGAATACACCTCTGGCAATAGCAAAAAACTAAGTACATATCGCTAATTAGAACACTTACGAGATTCACCCAAACAAAAAATCAAATTAAGAATGTGTCCGAGCAATCATTCTTATAGTCTAAGATGTTCTTCTTGCGGTGGCTTCTCAGTTGAACATGTCAATTAATCTTCCCGATCAAGTCTTCAACTTACATTAAATAGAAGAAGATAAAGACAATTCACAATTAGGAGATAATAGAACATAAGTATCGAAAACTTAATATATCGTGAAAACTTTAACGACGATCACCACCTCCTCCGATTCCACCTCCTCTTCCAGCACCAGCACCAGCACCAGCACCTGCACCTCCTCCAAAACCACCACCAGCACCTCCTCCATGACCACTTCCACCTCCCGCACCTCCACCAAATCCTCCACCACTACCGGCACCACCGCCAACTCCACCACCTCCTCCACTTCCTCCACCAAACCCTCCTCCTTGTCCACCTCCACTACCAAAACCTCCTCCGCTACCGGCACTTCCCCCTAGACCACCACCAGAGCCACCGCCTCCACCAGCTCCTCCACCTACGCCACCACCTGATCCACCACCAGCACCAAATCCTCCTCCTTGTCCACCTCCCCCTCCAACACCTCCACCACCACCGAAACCTCCTCCACGTCCACCACCTTGTCCACCTCCTCCTCCTACACCACCACCAAAACCTCCTCCATGTCCACCACCTCCACCAAGTCCACCACCTTGCCCACCTCCTCCTCCCGCACCACCACCAAAACCTCCTCCATGTCCACCACTTCCACCAAGTCCACCACCTTGTCCACCTCCTCCTCCCGCACCACCACCAAAACCTCCTCCATGTCCACCACCTCCTCCTACGCCACCACCAAAACCTCCTCCATGTCCACCTCCTCCTCCCGCACCACCACCAAAATCTCCTCCATGTCCACCACCTTGTCCACCTCCTCCTCCTCCTACGCCACCACCAAAACCTCCTCCATGTCCACCACCTTGTCCACCTCCTCCTCCTACGCCACCACCAAAACCTCCTCCATGTCCACCACCTTGTCCACCTCCTCCTCCTACGCCACCACCAAAACCTCCTCCATGTCCACTTCCACCACCAAATCCACCCCCCCCACCAGCTCCTCCTCCAGCACCACCACCAAACCCTCCTCCATGTCCACCCCCTATTCCACCTCCACCGCCAGCTCCAAAGCCACCACCATGTCCACCACCAAACCCTCCACCCCTTCCACCTCCAAAACCACCACCACCTCCTCTTCCAAATCCTCCCCGAGGACCGCATTTGCCAAACCGGCAGCCGTGGCCAGGAAACCTACCAAATCCATCCTCCTCATACCCACCATAGTGAGCTAAAGCACTTGCATTAAGCTGAAGTAAAACAATGCAAAGAACAACACATGTTAGGAGCCAATTCTTGCTTGAAGAAAGCCGACCCATGTCGGTTCTGACAGTTGCTGAGTATTGAGTGTGACTTGTGGTGCGTTGGATTTTATAGCACATGTTGCATTAAATGTTGCATGGGATATTACGCGTTATAAGTGGTTGAGGAGATGGGATCATAATTGGTGGTTTCATCTCACTCTCATTGCCAACTAGTTAGCTAATTTATGACAAAAAAGAAAGTCAATATTTCAACTTCTTATAAATGCATGTAGGAAAAGTGGAAAACTATAGGCGCCGACAAGATATGCTCATTGATTTGCTTTTCCCCCCTAGTGTACAAAAATATGTGTTTTATATACGGAAGAAGTGGACATGAAGATAATTTATAACATACAAAGAAGAAAAATTAAGAAAGTTAGCATTTCCTTGTTAATCTTTCGTGCTATAAGTTATTGGTTTCACATTTTCGTTAATGTTAATGTTAAGAGTTATTGGTTTCACATAAGTTATTGGAGTAATTGATTAATATTGGAGCGCGTCTACTCGTAAGATTAGTTCTTTTACCTCAGATCCGACAAAGATGTACGGATAGTACAACAATCTGTCTTCCTGCAGTGTTCCTGAATAAAGTAACAGCACTTTGTGTTTAACTGAAGATTATTGTATTTTATAAAATGTTATCCATGATCCAATAGAAGTTGAAAACTACTAGTGACAATAATGAAAATATCTGTACAATTTTATGTGCATGAGGTCCGCGACATGCGTCTTAGTCCAACAATAACCACATATTAGTTAGGTCACCATTATGGCGTGTAGTCGTCGAACATTATTGCTGTAGCCAGTGAGTCAAATTTTGATATATTTTGTTGTTTCTTTGATCGAGTTTCAGGAAATTAATATATGCAAGAAAATAATTGATACGAACGTATCTATACAGTATAAATGGTTTTGTCAAACACATTAAACTTAAGTAGTGTAACATTTGATATGCTTAATTACATGCATGCATGCCTACTCAAATACATTTGTCTTTGTTTATATACGTGCATACATATAGACCTTACAAATTTAAGACCAAAAAGCATGTATTTCAGATTGGTCGTTCGTGAATTTATTTATTTTTTGTATTTCGGAGATTCAATTTTGTATTCCGGATATGTATATGTTTTCCTGTTGATTTATAATTTAATGTACGGTGCAGATCGTACTAAGATTAGAATTTTGGTAAGATTTCTTTAATACTCATGCGTCCTCTCCAATTGTTGTAACCTTATGACGAATAGTGGGTTTGTGAGCGTGTGGTGATCATGATTTTTCCGCAAGAGTTTTTCACGTAAAATCTGTGTCGTGGTTTGCATGTTTTTGTTTGTTTGTCCTACATGTCATATTCCCAACAAGATCATCTTTTTTCACTTATCTGATTGTTTCCATGTAAGGTACTTGATTAATCAGTAAAAATTTCTCAAATAGGCAAATGTTTTATTTTCTAGTAATTTTCACATTCAAACGGGAAACCACCTGATATATGATTCGTCGGAAATGTAATTTGACAAGGAAAATTTCGTCTTTAATTTATGACAGATTTCAAGTAAGATTTCTTTAATACTCATGCGTCCTCTCCAATTGTTGTAACCTTATGACGAATAGTGGGTTTGTGAGCGTGTGGTGATCATGATTTTTCCACAAGAGTTTTTCACGTAAAATCTTTGTGTCGTGGTTTGCATGTTTTTGTTGTTTGTCCTACATGTCATATTCCCAACAAGATTATCTTTTTTCACTTATCTGATTGTTGCCATGTAAGGCACTTGATTAATCAGTAAAAATTTCTCAAATAGGCAAATGTTTTATTTTCTAGTAATTTTCACATTCAAACGGCAAACCACCTGATATATGATTCGTCGGAAATATAATTTGACAAGGAAAATTTCGTCTTTAATTTATGACAGATTTCAAGACGAGATTGTTAGAAATTGGTTTAAATTTGGGGCACTTCAACCATAGCCATAACCATATCACCAATTTGATCAATATCCTCCACCACCACCGTATCACCATGCCCACTGCCTCCACCATTTCCATAGCCTCTGCCGCTTCCATAGCCACCACCTTGGCCATAACCCCACCGTAGCCACCACCTTGGCCATAACCTCCACCGTAGCCACCTCCTTGGCCATAGCCACCGCCGTAACCGGGGCCGTACCACTTCTGGTCCTTCAAATTGTCATCGTTCAATAGTTTCCTTGCACTAGTGGTGGTGCAAACAAGTGCACTAACAAGAAATATGAAGAAAAGTTTGGAACTCATTGTATCTCTATTAAGCAATGTTTTACAGATGAAAAAGGGTAAGGGATAGGAGCAGGGGCGGACCCACCCCTAGGGCAGGTGGGGCAGCTGCCCCACCCAGATTTCTCAAAAATATCCCTAATTTTTTTTTTGCAATACACATTTCCCATTCCCATCCGACTCCTCCTCCTTACCCTAAAATCTCTGATCTCCTCCTCGGCTCTTCCAGTTGCCCCCCTACTCCATGCGGTAGCCGACTCAGTCGCGCCCAAACCCAATCCCCTCCTCCTCGTGGGGCTACCATTGGTGGCGTGGTGCAGAAGAAGGCGAGCTCAAGGGCCAGGGTTTTGGTGAAGAGGGAATGGGGAACGAAATCAGAGTGTGTTTGGGATGGTTGTTGCTTTTTGCATGTGTCATTTTCGAAAGTACAACGAAGGAAAGGTGTAGGGCACAAGAGGTGAAGAAGAAGCAATGGTTGTAACACAACAGGAAATTTGCAAGTCATTTTTTTCTTAGACTAGAAATTCTTCTCTTTTTGGGATTTGGGGTTTTGATGGTTTGGGGTTTGATTCTCAAGTAGGGGACTCAATTTCTTGTTTTGATTTATTTTTGTTCCATGACCTTTCTCTAGAAATTCTGACCACAAAAATGATTCCTTATTCATTTCTTTCAACTATTGAGGTAATGTTGTTTATTCCATTCAATTGCATACTAATTTATCTTCAAAGCCATAGAATATTGTCGCATGGTTATTGGACATTATATTGTAAATGACTTTAAATAGTTGTAATATATTTGATTTATTTCCATTTCCAGTAACATAGAGATTGTTGTCTGATTCTACATATATTATCATCCCATTTATTAGTCTGTATCTTTACACGTATTATACCTTTCAGATTTTTGAGTTAATTACTAATCGAATTAATTAATAGGTTATTGGGTTTGTGCTTCCTTTTGTGAAGAATATTTCTGAAGATTATATATATTCTTAACAAAGATAAAGACTTCTCTCCGATTGAAATTATGTTTTTGGATAATTTAAGCTCTGGGTTGAAGTAAAAAAAATCCTTTTTAGAACATACAATTAGTCATGTCAAATTTCTCATAATTGGTAATGACTTTTATTTATATTTTTCATGTTACATTATTTAGTTAATTAGTTGTTTAACTGATGTGTCATTATGGTTTAAAATATATTTTTTGGATGTTTGAATTTTAATGTATTCAGGTTTGGAAAAATATTAAAAATAAGAAGAATTTTTCAATTATTTATTTATTTATTTATTTATGTAAAATGTTATCCTAATGTTGTGTGTACTCCAAAAAAAATCTACCCATGTCGAGAGTGGAGACAGTTTTCCCCACCCAGAATTTTTTTCTGGATCCGCCCCTAGATCAGAGGGTTATATAGGCCTTGTGATCTTGCATGGGCCATGCAATGTCATTGGAAGTTGTGGTAGTAATTAGTGCAAAACACAAATTGAGGATGTGGAGTGGGAACTGAGAAGCTTGTAACTACAAATTATGATATATTGACAATTTGATGACAGTGATAGAGAAGACCTTTGCGAGAGTTTTGGTGGTGTGAGATTCATCCATCCTAATAGTTGGATAGGTGGGGCTTTCATACATTAGAAGAAAATGAAATTGAAAAGTTGGCTTAGAAGGATTTGCATTTAAGTATGTCTTTATGATATTCACCAATTGCCATATTTTCTTTATCTAGCTAACCCGTATTTGCTTTATGGCTTGAGCCGCTCAATCGATATATCAGGAAAAAATTTGCTGCGAAATATTTGATTCACATGATATTATTCAACAAATTCGATCCTTATTTGAAAATACAAGATAAAGTTTGTTGTTATAAAATGGTAGTTGAATTGTGACCTTTGTATTATTGAAAGATGATAAAAGCCGAATATTTTGACTTAGTTCAAATAAACCAGACATATTTGTTAGGGCCTTGGGTTCCAGGTGGGTTAATTTGAAGGGTTGAGTTGAGATGGTGAATTGCTACGAATACACTAAATGATTTGCAATGAAACGTATAGAACATTTACATGGGATTGAAGAGATGTCATGTATGAGTTAGGGTATGGTTTGTTAGAACCCTAAACCCATTTAAGGTGCTAATGGGTGTTTAGGGGGAGTTTAGCATGGGGAAGAGGAGGAGCACAATAGTATGCATGGGGATGGAGGAGAATAGGAAGTGTAGGTGATGGTGTGGGTGAAGGGAATGTGTTATAAAAGTTTTACTTTTAAATGTCAATTATTATTAATTGAATGAGAAATCATTTTGTTCCTTGCTTATGTTATTCATCTTTTAGAAGTGTTAAGGAAGAAGCTCTTGGTCCTTAACCGTAGAGCTCTACAAGATATTAGTTTACATAAAACAAAAGATATTCGCAATCATGGTAATTAACATGGGACATTAATTACCGAGTTAAGATTGTCGTGTTGGTCATAGATCATTGCACCTCTACAAGTGAGTGACAACACGGGTACACAAAAGAGGAAAATATTACTTTTATATACTGAATAGACCTAATAAGTAAAACATTATAGAATTGTGTTTTCTGTGTCATTGATGTTTTACTGTGTCTTTGGTCCTTTGATATGAGACTTATATCCTATCACTTAAGAATTGCTTAATTAGACTAGTGTCTTGAGCTATCGATGAGTGTAGTGTAAATGCATTGGTTGGTTAAGTATGACTTTTGTTGGAGAAGATAACTAGTCAAAAGATTATCATTCCCCTTCTTAATTGAGTGATGATATTAGTGGGCTCATTGATAAAGCAAAGTTATAATGTGCACAATGTGATTTGAGTTAAGTCACATATTTATAACTAGCTTAAAGTGATCAAGAAATAAATACTAATACAAAGATGACACAATACTACTTTGTGTGTATTCTTAATATCATAAGGCAATGGACGGACACAAGTGGTGCACTCCATCACTAAATGGATCGGGTTTTGGTTCGAGTGGAATTAAGACATCTAACTAATTGGGAGCTATAATGTGTAGCTAGATACCGCTATAGCTTTTGATATTAAGCTCTTAATATCACTGTCAACTTAGTTTAGATCCTCTCATAGGTCACACCACAAAACTGGGAAACAAGAAATGAGGATTTTAAGTTCATAAGGTGTGTCGGGTTTCATGTAGAAAATATGACACATGTGGTGAACAAGCGAAATCAAAATTATGTTGTGATTAATAACATAATTAGAATCTAAATTTAATTCATATGTGATGTAAATATTATGGGGTGTAATGATTAATCATTACATAGGATAATATGTTACATAAGTTGTGAACTTACTACTAATCCCGAAATGTCAAATTTTGTAGGGGTTAAACCGAAATTTGACTAGTCTACAGTACTGTGCAAAAACGATTGACCGCTAAACTGTAAACGGTCGACCGAATGTTGCACGGTCGATCGGATGTGTCTCGATCGCTACAGGAATTTCGTATGTTCGTTTTCGGTCGACCGAACATTGCGATGAAATAAATTATGTTGCGAACGGTCGACCGAAACCCGGTCTAAATGGTCGACCGAACCCTTAACACGGTCAACCGATTCAGACGGTTACTGCAGAATAAATTTAAGAATTAATTAGATCATACATGGAATTGGTCCATAACTGATTTAATTCGTGGCTAAGATTATTTGTTAGGAAATAATGGATGGTTAGATGGAAGTTTGCATGAAATCATGGGCAAGAGGTTGCACATGAATAGGTAATTTGGAGAGAACTTATAAATACAAGTTTATCTCATTACCTTATTAATTAATTCATTATCTTTTTGTGCAAACATCTTTCTCCATAAATCTCCACGAATTTCACCTTAATTATTGAGTTTAGTTTTAGTTTTAAGAGATCTTCTTCTCAAGGGAACTAAAGAGGGGTTAGTAGTTAGATTCTAAACCCTATTGGAGATTGAGAGACTAGCTCTTCTCTCTCCAATCTTGTTTAGAGTTTGGTGAATACTCGGAGGCATCCGGCGCAGCGACAAACATCTTCAACGTCTCCGGATCGTCAAGAAGTTTTAGTGAACTTCTAAGTATGAAATTCGGAGCCCATGTTTATTTTAATAAAGTTTTGAAACTAGAAATCCTACAGTAGGGGGTGTGCACTGTAGACGCGAGGAGAGGGTTGGATTTAAGAAGTTGTTTTGTTCTCTCTCTCTTTTGATCTCTCTCTCACCATTCTATTTTTCTCTTCCGGCGACCAGAGGGAGTTGCGACGTGTGGTGTCGAGCTCGGAGTCGTGGAGGCGAGGACGTGAGGCGTGCGTAGGTGGTTCCTATTGAAGAGGTGACGTAGGCGCGAGCGAGGCTCCGGTAGATTTGTTGCTTCTTCGAGGTATGCCGACTTCTTAGTATGTTTGGTGGTTGCTCACCCTCGTGGGAGGGTGGTGTTGGTCGGTCGGGGGAGGTCGGAGACCTCTCCGGTGACACTTTCCGTGAAAAACCTCGGCTGGCGCGAGGTTGAAGACGACCAACAGTCGACCGGGCCCTTCAGGCGGTCGACTGAATGTAGTGTTTTTATATGCCCTGTTGTGTTTCGGTCGACCGGTTCCTTGTGTTCGGTCGACCGGAACTTAAGTGTACTGGTTTTTATGCATGTGGGCGGTCGACCATTTTATGACGTAGAAATACTAGGATGCCCTGTTAGTTTTCGGTCGACCGAGACCCCTGAGTCGGTCGACCGATAGTTTTAAATTGATGTTGACCAGACTCCGGATTTTGACCTCATTTCGGTCGACCGGTTTTAGACTTTCGGTAGACCGTTGGGACTTAAGTTTTGCGCAAATAGTTCAACCGTTTCAGACTTTTGGTAGACCGATTCCCTTGAGGAAACGGTTGACCGAGATGGCTCTTTCGGTCGACCGTTTTTGCACAAGACTGAATTCCTGGTTCCCTTTTTGAATGCCAACTCTGTCCACGGAAACCCGTGTCCTCGCCTTGTGCGTGAGCCGGGAGGTGACGGTGGTTGCGTTACGCATGCCTGCCCAGGGACCGCCGTGTGGAAGAGTGTGGGTGTTCGGGAGGCGTCACCTCCATGTATGGATCGTGACTAATATGATGGATTGATTGGACTCTTTGTAGTATAACAGGCCTGAGGGATCGCGGATCCCAATGTATGATGATTGTGCGGGCATGCAAATGCCGTTGGGTGAGGTGACTACCGGCCTGAGGGGCTACGGAGGTCGTTGCCCTTCTTTTATAGCAGCGCGATTGGTGTTTGCGGCTCGTGGAGCCTGATGACCTGGAAGACTTCGGTCTGGACCGTCCGATGATGTGCCGGACGTATTGATGGACCACCGTTGCAGCGCCGGTGATGCCGCCGATGTTGTTCCGACGATGATGATTGATGGGCCGATGATGATGTTCCAGCCATGTTCCTCAGATGGGCACCTACTGAGATGATGATTGATGGACCGACCGAGCGATGGCTCCGTTGGTGTGGTTTCGACCACGAAGTTACAGATCTGTTTCTTATGGCGCGGACCTGGCGGATGCTCCCTGCCGAACAACATGATTAGTGTAGCCGCGTGTGGGGAGTATCACGTCTTGTTCCGTTAGACCGTATGTGCCTACGGTAGGTCTCCTCGGGAGACCCGATGATGACTGTCAGACTGATGTCCCATGTTACCCTTCGGGTGAGCTGTTTTCCTTACTGTTGATGACATGACATGCTACTAGTATGATAGGTTCATTTGTACTACTGCATGCATATAGGTGGGCTTGGCATACGAGGTTTCCTTATGGAAACTCAGGCATTGTTGTTACATCTTTTTCAGGATCGCAGTAGGTCCAGTTGGGTGGTGATCAGCGGGCGCGCATCTTGGGATCGGATCCTCTATTCTGACCACCGAGGTCAACATGATTACGTTTATCTTCTTTTGTTGTTCTGTTGTAATCATGTATCGTTTTTGACAAACTCTGATGTAAACTGGTGCACCGCTTTTATGCTTTTATGAGAAGTAACAGTCTCGTCTTTGATTATTGGTCTCTGATGCTTTGATAAATAATTTTTAAATTTCCGCTGTTTCGGGATATTACATGGTTTGAGTTTGTTGATGATTTACAATGAATAAGATAAATGGTTTGCAACGAGTTTAGTGTATGGTCACAACGAATAATGATAGATTGGGGGTTGGAAAAGATACTTCATTTGATATCGGCATTTCGGTTCGTTTGGGTCATTTCTCTAATTCTTAATTTAGTCTTATTATATACTTGCGTTTATCGGGTCAGGTCCGAGTAATGTGATGACTTATCCTCAAATCTCCACCGTTGCCCATTACAGCAAGAGCAGATTTTATTGTCTACTCTCCTCTTCTATACAATTCATCTCTCAATCAACTAATGATTAACATCTGATTATATGATACAGAAAATGTCCAAAACCGTAAGGACATACAAATCATTGTAACCCAAAATAATCTCAACTTCATTCGTGTCCAATCTATGATAGCCTCATCTATCCATCTCTTCACAAGCGAATCTCCACCATGAAAACTCACGCCAAAGTCTTCCGAATCAATGTCAACAAGTTAATACATAGTTAGACGGTTTCTACACCACTTTCCCACGTTGTATTTCGTAATAATTAGCACCACAACTTCCAACCACGTTGCATGGGCCATGCAAGAATCCCGGTCCTATATAAACCCCCGCCCTATTCCTTTTCTCAACCATCAAATATATTGTCCAAAAGTAGAGAGCTAGACAATGAGTAGCAAACTAATTTTCCTCCTTGTTCTTGTTTGTGCACTTGTTTGCACTACCACTAGTGCAAGGAAGCTTCTCAGCAATGACACTTTGAAGGACCAAAAGTGGTATGGCCCTGGCTATGGCCAAGGAGGTGGCTATGGTGGTGGTTATGGTGGTGGCTACGGCCGAGGTGGGGGCTACGGTGGTGGTTATGGAAGAGGTGGTGGCTATGGAAGAGGTGGGGGTTATGGAAGGGGCGGTGGCTATGGAAGAGGTGGGGGTTATGGAAGGGGCGGTGGCTACGGTGGGGGATATGGCAACGGTGGAGGCTACGGCGGAGGCTATGGAAGAGGTGGAGGTTATGGAAACGATGGAGGATATGGCGGTGGTGGCGGATATGGTGGTGGTGGAGGATATTGAAGAAGAAATGGTGATTGCCATGGTTGGAAGTACACTTGAAGTGTGACCGTTATATGTATGTCATCTTTATGTTCCATTATATATATGTCTATGATAGCCCTCTAAATAAATGTACGTCTTACCATCATAATACCATCTGATATATATGAACTAATTAATTCGGTTATGAATAAGATTACTTCGTTGGAATGATATGTTTTGTGTCCTTGTTATTTGCTCTTTTAATCTTTAAATTTCTTTAGCTTTCTAAACTAACCATTGAGGTAATGTCCATAGGTATGAAATGGAACATGCATGTAACCAATATATATTTAAATACTCATGAATTCAACCGAATGACTTCTTTTTGTTTTTTATAGCTATTTTTTTTCTTTCCAAAAAACATTATATTAACGAAGTGAGTGTAAACAACACAAATCCGAAACAAAGAGGTACTAGGAAGTTAAGGGAAATCTTAGGAGCGAAATTGGGGGCCGTTGAGTTTTGAACATGCAGTATTTGAGATTATTCTTAAGATGAAAGAACTCTATAGGTTAGCTTGTGAAGTATATCTCACCCATTTTACGACAGAACTACTGATTGTTTCTAAAAGAAAGGATAAGAATTGAATTCAAGGCACGGAAAATATCCCATGTGTTGCACAAAGCCTCCTTTGTTTGAAAGAATCTGTTAAAATTACATCCATACGAATTAATTTTCCATGCACGTGTCCCTGGAAACTGATGGCATCATAGGGTAGTTGATTTATTAGAAGTACACCCGATTAAAAAATTAAATCCCAAAACCTGAATGGAATGAAGGCATGTGTCCTACTAAAGAGACAGAGTTCAACAATATGACGATGACGACAATTAATGGCATATGCTTGTTCGTGTGCATGTATACGGACGTGATATGCGATGAGCAATACCAACGGATTGAAGGTCTGCTATTTTACAACCAAGTTGTAGTTCTCCACCGTTTTTTGAAAGAGAATTTTTATTATTATAAATGCTCGATTTCAACTTCATAAAGGAAAAAAAACAATAAAGTTGGAGCAAACGTCCATAAAAGATACATAACAACGATGATGACTAGTAGAGACAACATAAGAGGGTCCCCTAACGTCAACGTCGCCGTGAAGAAGTTGGAAGGAGCGGTGGCAATAAAATTTGTAACTCACAAGGGAAGACGCTTTCATTTGCCAACTTCACAGTCATGACATGAGTTGAATGTGTAGGTTGTGTGTGGTTATAGCAGCTATGGATTGAAAAAGAACAAAATACTAAAGAAACCACGCTATCTTACAAAGAGAAACCTGCCGTCTGGACCAATAATACCGAACTCCAAACTCACAACATTGGGGACAAAACCAAGGCGAAAAACATACGACAGCAAATAAGGTTTGATTATATATTATTTCTGAAGTATGAATCGATTTCACTTTCCACCCCTAAACTTTAAAACGGGATAATTACATCTCTTAACTTTGGTTTTATAACATTTTTTCCGTATAAACTTTAAAAATCCATTAATTATCCACTAAGTCGTTCTTATTTTTGGATTTTTTATACGTTGTATGTCTAACACACTGCTAATCCTAACTCTACGTTAATTTTCAGATAAATTAGAGGTCAATTATGGTTTGAATCAGGTCAGACTGGTATTGAATCTGATCTAAATTTGAATCAAATCTGACGCTCGATCTGATATGAACATTAACATAAAATTAGTATTAAAAGTATATTAGACATATATACAATGCGAAAATTCTAAAAATAATGACAATTTGATGGATAAATATTGATTTTTTTAAAGTTCATGGGGATAAACTATTACAAACGAAAGTTCAAGAAATGTAATTGTCACGTTTTAAAATTCAGGAGTGTAAAGTGTAATTGAAGCATAATTCAGGATGACAAGCTGTAATTAACCATATTTACTATGCCTAATTTTTCAATATAGATAAAAAAAATTAAGAATTCACCAACCCAATCTCATAACACAAAACAAGACGATATCATCCGACCAAAAAAGATGAAAACAACTACAACACATCAAAATCATAATGCAATACTAAACCAAAGTCTCTAACATCGTTTGAAATGCGAAAACAGGTTGATAAGGGGAGGGTAAGAGATCTATCTACTTGTCCCTTAGCTTCAGTAATGGAAATTCTCGGATGTACTCGACTAAACTTCCAATTCTAGGGAAACTACAGCGACCATACAAACATGTTCAGAATGAAGCCGACAGAGTTCTGTGTGAATAAAGACACCAAATGAGAATGTTGTGTAATAATCCTTTTTCTTTAACGTTCAGTCATAAAATTTAATTAAAAAAGTTTTAAAATAAAATTTGAAACAAAAATATCTAAATGTACCTGCAGTAGAACGACCAATTTCCTGACAAGGGTATCTATATAAGGCACCATCATATCTATGGAACGGTTTTTGTGACTTTTACTACTGCTGGATGAGTTATCAATTGACCATATAAGTTTTATTTGAAGAAAACCCTTAGATAATTAATAATCAATGCGCTATTTGTATTATATATACACCAAATAGAAGTGTAATCGATCTCTAAATGAGCGAGCTAAGCATGCTCAAGCTCTGCTCGATAAAAATTGTATGTGCTTGTTGCTTGCCCGATAAAGGTTTCGAGACGAAAATTCTACTCGTGTTCGGCTTATCCCGTGTTCGGGAGCGGCTCAACTCATTAACCTGCTCGATAATCATGTTATTTTTCCTATTATTATTGTATCTACAATAATGAATAAAATTCACCAACTCATGCATGTGTATTATTTTGCTGTGTTTATTTGTCCTTGTGTGTAGTCCTCTTTATATGGCATTCACAACATGTAATAGCAAACATCATGACGAAAAATGATATATATAAGAAATACAAAATTTAAATGATCATCATGATTAGGAAGTAGGGTTTTGTTTGGTCGGCTCTCGTGAAATGTGAGGTGAGGGTTTATGGGAATCAAGAGGGTTAGGGGATTTGGGTTTGGTTTGTTAAATGGGTTAGGTAATGAGTTTGATAAATGGGTAATGGGTTTGCTAAATAGGTAATTAGATAGAGTATTCAGGTTGATCGGGTAATTAGATAGAGTAATCAGGTCTCGATCGAGCAAAATTAACTAAACCATAATGCAATACCAAAACGAAAGTGACTAACAAGACAAACAAGACGAAAACAACTACAACACATCAAAATCATAATGAAATACTAAACCAAAGTCACTAACATCATTTCAAAGGCGAAGACAGGAGGATGAAAGAGAGGATAAGAAATCTATATACCTGTCACTTAGCTTAAGTAATGGAAATTCTTGGATGTACTCTGCTAAATTTCTAATTATGAGAATAGAACAACGACCATACAAACATATCCAGGATGAAGTTGATAATGTTCTATGTGAGAATAAAGGCATCAAGTGAGGATGTTATGTAATAAATCTTTTTCCTTTAATGCTGTCCTAAAAATTAATTTTAAAAAGTAGTAAGTCCTAAAATAAAATTTGAAACAAACATATCTAAATGTACTTGTAGTAGAACAACCAATTTCCTGACAAGAGCATCTACATAAGGCACCATCATATCTATGGGACAATTTTTCTCAAATTTTACTACAGTTGTAGCACGCACACACTAGTGCTGAAAAATGCATACTCGTTGCCCAATAGATGTCGTCCGACTATACAATCGCATTGTGTGGGTGCATGCTGAGTATGCAATCAGACACCTAAAACGTTCCACGAGAGGAACATTTTCATGTTACTTCATTGAAAAAAGCACAATGACAAAATAAAGTGCAAGATGTTGTATTAAGTAAAAAAACAAAAAAACTTATTCAAAATAACAAATTAGTAATAGTATTGTCAAATAACTTAGTAAGTAGCTTTACCTCAAAGCAGTTTTTCGGAATCTGTGTTTGAGCAATAAGCGCCGCGTGGTTCTCTCCATAACCAGGGAAAAAATGATACTTATAGACAAACTTGGAAATTGTCGAAAAGTAATCGACAACCTACCCAGACTCTCCTGTGCTACATTGTAAATGGTTGTCACCTCAATTTCGTCATGCGTATCCGGCAAGTGATGCCAATCTAGATCATCGTCCAAACATGAAAAAATCCTCACCAAAATCGCACCAACCCGTTAAATCGAGTGCAGATTGCCAATTCTCTTTCCCGGGGGTTTACAATAAGCTTCAATGCTAGGCATTCTGTTTGCCCCTCCTAAATCTCACTCCAATCCACGATATGGATCATGGTGAAAAGAAAATCTTCAATTATCATGTTGAAAAACTTTGCTCTTTCTCTGGTAGTTTGATCGACTCCTCGAGTGCATTTTGTGCGGCTTATTTGAGGTTGGAAATGAGCAATATCCCGAGCGTCCCCAACATTAAATGGAGGATATATGCCCCCAAACTGAATAAATGACTCAGAGTTTATAAATTTAATGGTGGTAGAGAATGCAACCACAGAAACACCAGGGGAGGCCTCAAAAAGAGAATATTCGACTAAGGCATTGATATGATCAATGTACTCACTAAAGGATTCTGGAACAAATTGTAAAAGATGCTAGAATACCAAAAGTGAGGCCTCGTGGAGGGGGCAAAATAGGACTACACATGTTGGGATTTAGAATACGACGAGTTCCGGCTAGGTGTGTCAGGTAGAATGTGAATATCAAACTCAAAGACTGAATATTATTTTCTTGGAGACAAATTTACATTTTTTGGACGTTCGGAAAAATGGATTTGAGGGTGGATCAAGTGGAATGGGGGGGGGGGGGGGGGGGGGTAGGGGAGATTTGGTTGTGAAGTAGTTGATTGCGAAGAAGGATGTCAGTTAAGAGAGTAACGAGCCAAATTTAACTGAGCCGACCTATGTTCAAGTTTGGCATGTAAATTTTATCGAGTCCAAAATTTGGTTTGAATTCGGCTCGTTAAATTTTGATCAAGCTCAAGTTAGAGTCGAGCTTTCAACAAGCCTATTACAAGCCAATTTCATTAAGTTTATTGTCATAAAAAATAAATAATTTACATGTTTGTATGTACTATGTAAAATTTTAAATAAAATTTGTAAATTAATGAAATTGAATGTTTGTTCTAATTTTATTTCTTGAAAACCAATATTAGAGTATCCATAAATTGCATAATAATATGTATATTTTAGAAAAATAAATATATAATTGTTTATATATTTATATATTTAACGAGCCGAACTAAGCCAACTAATTAATTTTTAGTAGAAACTAAAATAACCTAAGTCATTGTTTGATGGGAAGAGAGAGCCGAGGTGGAAGGTTAGAGAGAACGAGTGGTTGTCCTGAAGGACAGTATAGATGGATTCGACGGTGGAACAGAGGTGGTTGTTCGGAGAGATGAGGTTGGCAAGTATTAGGCTCATTATCAAATAAGCCCAATTAGCCCATATGACTTAGAGTATTCATTATGTATCTAGTCAAATATGTATGTAGCCCTATATTTGTATAAGTGTAATAAGTCTAAATACATTGTATACTTAGTCACTAAGGTTTGTAATACACTATAAATACATCCCCACATCTCTCATTTGTGATATGAGAGTTGATGGGTTTTCATTGCAATTGTGTTTGTGTGCTATCATAACATGATATCAAGAGCAATTTTTGGGTTCAAAACCTTGATCCAAAATTCTTCCCCTCACATTTTTCACAGCTTAACCCACCACTCTAAAAGTAGCCCAACAACCCACATTTTTTTCTTTAATCTAGATCAAACAAAGAATAACCCTCTCTGATCGAACAATCCACATCCAATCTCTCCTTAGCACACGTGTTGTGATTTGGGATAGATTGAGGAAAGTGAAGGAGGAAGCCTGAATTGACATATGATAAAACCCTACACCAACAGATGGTATCCGTCGGTGTATGTATTCATATTAGTTCATCATACATTTTCGAAATATTCATCGACGGATGCTATATGTTGGTGTAGGTCAACAAAACTGTCGGTGTTAGGTTTTTTTGAAACAAAAGTCATTTAAATGCGGTTTCGAAATCTTCACCAACGAATTCGATCCGTCGGTGAAGGTTAACACAATCCTCAGTGTACATTTTTCGGATTCGATCCGTCGATTAAGGTTAACACAATCCTCATTGTACATTTTTTCGCGAAAAAAATCATTTTACCGCGTATTCAAAATCTTTACCGACGGATACAAATCTCAATATTCGTCGGTAGCAGTTAGCGACAACATCCGTCGGTGTACGTGTACACTGATAGAAAATAGTATTCGTCGGTGTACAGTAGCATGCACCAACGGAAGTTTTTCCGTCGGTGAAACCTATTTTTCTACTTGTGATGGTTTATTTGTTGACACAATATTGGTTCCTTAAGTTTTCTTAAATGTGTTTTCAAAATGGCCTAATGTACGTTTTCTTCTTAAAAATGTCGGTTGATACGTTGCGGATAATACAACCACTGCCAAGTGGTATCAGATTGTCAACTTATGAAAGACGCAGTCATTTTTGTGGCTCTTACCACAGTCAATCTCACTACAAATAATAACATCGGTTTAAAAAAAATGTTTTGTTTGATGTCATATTACCACTTCGAGTCATCTAATTTTCCAGTTTTTACACGCTATTCCTGGCTTAGATAAGTCAGGTAGCAAATCTTTATTAAAGAAGGTATAACAAGTGTTCAAAGTCATATGGACAATTAAACAAATATTCCCAAGTCAAAAGATAACCTCATTCTTGTCTATATAACCTATGAAAGCCTCGTCTATCCATCTTTTTTCATGCAAAACTCGATCACGCCACAAAAATTCATTCGAAAGTCTTACCCATCGATCATTGTCACCAAACTAATCCATAGCATTTTCCACCCTACTTTCTCACCTTGTAATTTATAATAATTATTACCACAATTTGCAACTATATTGCATTCATGGACCATGCAAGACCGCAAGACCTATATAATTCCCCACCCCATTCCTCCTCCATCCATCAAATATTGTTTCTTGGAGACAATGAGTACTAAACTAATCTTCCTTCTTGTCCTTGTTGGTGCACTTGTTTGCACCACCACTGGTGCAAGGAAACTATTGAATGATGATACTTTGAAGGACAAGAAGTGGTTTCTTGGAGGTGGCTTTAGCCATGGAGGTGGCATTTTCGGTGGTTTTGGTGGCGGCTATGGTGGCGGTTATGGAAAAGGTTGGGGCTTTGGTGGGGGATATGGCCACAGGAGAGGCTATGGTGGTGGCTACGGTAGAGGTGGAGATTTTGATGGTGACTATGGCCATGGTGGAGGTTACGGCAGTGGCGGTGAGTACGGTGGCGGTGGAGGATATTGAAGAAGACATATATGGTGATCATAGCTGTGGTTTGAAGTACCCTCTTGTTGTAGGTCGTTTTATATATGTTAATGTCATTTATATATGTTCCATTATTTCCATGTATATGTTTCCCCTCTGAATAAATGTACATCATTCATATGGTGTAATAAAATTAGTTATGATATGAATAAGATGACCAACTTTGTTAGTATATATGATAACTTTGTTTTGTGATTGTGTCCTTGTCGTTGGATCTTTGGAGTTGGCATTGCATATTTCTTTGAGCATGTTCAAGCTCTAGCCAGTGCCACTTATTCTCAACAACTCGACCAGGTTTATTATCAAAAATGGTGCCAGCTAAAAGAAAGCGACATTAATGGTTTAGAGATTAATAACCTCTGAATTTAGTGCAACGGATGAAAAGTTATATTATTTCTTTCTTGCCATACATTCCATACATAGGATTACCAAGCTATATGGTTGGTTCACCGTAATCAAGATTCTAATGTAATTTGATTATACTCTTGATTACGTTTTATTTCTTGGTTGAGAAAATTGGAAGTGTGATTACTCTGCAATCAAATAAGGTAATAAATCATTTCCCTTTCAGGGTTATTAGATTACCTCAGTGAATATGTCGTAATATCAAATTACATTACTTCATAATCATCTCTTTCAGTTTATTTAAACATTGTCACGTAGTCAAAACTCAACTTAAATTTTACAACTAGCATGACGGGAGTTTCGAGGCAACATCTCCCTACATTTATTTAATTAGAAAATGGTGATTTCTTTGGGTACACCACAAAAGGCGCACGATTGCCGAAATACCCTCACATTTTCACTATTCATTTGGGTGCACCTACATTTCAAACATCATTGCTTGCATACCCTCAGACCATTTATAGACCCCACTCCGTTAATTTTTATGTTGGTTCATTTACAAAACATACCATCTAAAATTTAAATATCTTTAAAAACACAAAACAATTTTTTTCTTTACAAACACACACTCTCTCTCTCATCTCTCTCTTTTGTTCTCTCTTCTCTCTCTTTACTCTCTCTATTGTTCTCTCTCTCTCCTCTCTTTCTCTACCCTCTCTCTCTTTTCAACGACCCATCTCCGACTATCACGACGTTAGCCATGATACGTTCGACCTGGACGTACTCCTCGTAAACGTCTTCTTTTATATGAATCATAAATGTGTCGTTGCTCTTCTGAGGAACAGTCGACAATGCTTCGGTGATTGTCTTGAAGTCTCAGATTCCATCCTTCTCCACCAATGCATTCAGTTTCATCTCCGCCACGCTTCCAGTGGCAACAATGGCAAGTGTGTTACTCGTCAATTGTGCGGTGGTGTTCATGGTTTGCCTCATGGAAGCCCCAACAACGCCAGGGGTGCTCTCAAACCCGTTCAGGCATGTCTCCTCGTACGTTACGGTTGCGTTGAGGCAAATCTTGTGACCATCCATGACCTTCTCCATTTTTGTGATGTCGAACACTCTGATTTGCTTCATCGCGCGTCTTATGAAGATCATCCATAGCGTAGAGAAGCTCTTGGCAATTTTCCAGAGCGTAAGCGACCCTCAGATCGTTGCACGCCTGTTGAAGCGTCTTGGAGTGGTTGAATACGTTGTGGAGGTTCTCATCGACTCCGACAAACTCCAAACACAAGCCTCCTTGTAGTCAGTGGGCTGGTAGATGGACTCGATGGTCCTCATCGACTCAGACATTTGCTCATCGTTGCCCGTGGGCCTGCCCTTTGGACGAGTGAAAGTCATCGTGGCGACGACTACCATGGCGACGAGGAGTAGGAAGGATAGCACCATGATGGACAACTTCTTGCTATTCTTCCGTGCCGCACCGGTGGAGGACATCTTGTTAATTTCATTCGACAATGGAAGGGGTGTGGGTTGGTCCACTTGGTTTTTATTATGTCCTGGACTTTTTACACAAGAGAGAATGGATGAGAGACGGAGAAGAGAGAAGACAGAGAGAGAGTAGAGAGAGAAAAAGAGAGAGGAAGAAGAGAGAAGAGAGAAAGATAGGAGAGAGAGAACAGGAGAGAGAACTTGAGAGAGAGGGAGAAGAGAGAACATGAGAGAGAGAGGGAGAAGAGAGAAAAGAGAAAGAGAGTAGAGAGAGAACGAGAGAGAGAGGAGAGAGAACAAGAGAGAGGAGAGAGATGAGAAAGAGAGGGTGTGTTTGTAAAGAAAAAATATGTTTTGTGTTTTTATATTTAATATTAATGACATTTAAATTTTAGAGGGTATGATTTGTAAATGAACCAACAGAAAAGTTAATGGAGTGGGGTCCATAAACGGCCCGACGGAGCAATAATGTTTGAAATGTAGGTGCACCAAAATGAATAGTGAAAATGCGGGGGTATTTTGGCAATTGTGCACCTTTTGTGGTGTACCCAAGCAAATCACCCATTAGAAAACTATGGAATTGTGGCTTTACACTTTCACGGTTAGCTTAGTTGGTTGATAATCATCGATAAAAAAGGGGGAAGTTTGAGGGAAACTACGGGGAAGTAATTTTTGTGGAGTATAATAATTCCATAGTATATGTTAAGTATGTTAAGATAATTTTTTATGGAAAAATAATATTAAACTTAAATTAATTCAACTCAACTCAACCAAATTAAATTGCATTACTTAGTTCGATGTCGTAGTTGAAGTGTACCCTTCTTCCGAGCACAGAAGTTGTATGCGTCATCTGTATAAAAAACTTCAAATGAAAATTTTCCCGGAGCAATGCTACAAACACAACTCTGGAGTGCAGCTCGAGCATACAAATTGGATGATTACATGAAATTTATGTCTGAGATGTGGTCAACTAACTAACAGGCGTACGAGTGGATCCTTAAGGTTGAATAAAAGGATAAAGTGTGGTACATAAGTCATTTTGGTGGAAATGCAAAGTGCCATTTCATCACCAACAATTGCAGTGAGTCCTATAACGCCTACATCAATGAAGCCAGAGATCTACCAGTTGTTAGTATGGTGGACGTACTAAGACAAAAGTACATGAACACCATCTTTACAAGGAAGACGAAGTCAAGAGAATGGATGGGGAACTTGGTGCCATTTACTAAGAAATGGTTGGGAAGCATGACTAGAGAGCTTGGTGGGGGTAGTTCGATCAACAGACCATGTTACTGAAGTTACATCTCGTATAGAGCAGTGTGTAGTGGACTTGGATCAAAAGTGTTGTACATGTAGAGTTTGGGACATCGTTGACCTTCCGTGCAAGCATGCATGTGCACTAATTGGTTCTCTTAGAGTTGCATTGTGGGATGACTATGTCAGCAACTGTTATTTTGTTGCCAATTACATAAGAGCATATGCTAAAAACATCAGCCCATTGCCCGACAAAGGTTATTGGATTTCAGTAGGCAAACAGTTGAAAGTGGACCCTCCAAAAACCAAAAGAAAAGCATGTCGTCCAAGTCAAAAAAGAAAGAAGGCTACTGATGAGCCGACAAACATACAAAAGTGGCATAAATGCAAGAATTGTGGTATGTTGGGGCACCAAGCAAGAAAATGCAGAGGCACTAAACAACCACAATACACCACAAAAAAACTCACAAAGGTACAGCAGACTGGACCACTGTTTGTATTTATTTGAAACGTCTTATGTCTTCAGTTTATGGTCTATATATATCAAGTGGATCATTGTATTTATTTGAAATATTTTTTTGTTATTCTTATTTTATTCTATCATGTACTTTGTATGTTCTGCGTTATTTGACTAAAGTTCTGAAAGGACTAGCATGTGAGGCGGTGACAGAAGAGGCAACCGACCCTCCTCATCCATGCTGAATCAACAACTGTTGTTGAATCAACAATTAGCAGTACCGAGGCCAATGATGAACTTGTTGGGACAAGTCTCCAATGACACAAGTTTGATTTGATGTATTTACAATTATATGCTGGAACAAGTATTATGTTATTATAATTATGTGGTGGAACAGGTGTGCATCAACTATTATGTTAGAAGTATTATGTTATAATTATATGAACCGGTGTGCTGCAACAAGTATTATGTTGAGTTTTATTTAATTCTTGTGGTTATAGGTTGAAGTTTGAATGTTGTTATTTAAATCTAGTGCTTATAGGTTGAAGTTTGAATTTACAATTGTGGTTCATATTCGAAAGTTAAAGTTTGATGTTTGAAATTTAAAGTTGTAGGTTGAAGCTTCTGTGTATTCGATTCGAATTCATTAGGTTGATGCTCCGGTGATTTAATTTGATGTTAAATTTGTGTCATGATTGTGTGCGTTTTTACTTTGTTCTTCACTACATCTTGTGCCCAATTTCAAGAAAACTGCGAACATAATGTGTTCCACACGAAATAACATAACATATATTGCGAACATAATCTAAAAGTTTCACAACAAACATGAACACCTACTTAAACATCGCCGCTATTTAAGCATTGACACTTTCTTGAACATCACCACCAACGTAAACATCAAAAGAAAACTACAACAACAACTTCAAGAACACTGCGATAAACACCACAGACACAACAATCATCAATATCTCCGCATTCTCCACAATCGGCTTCAGGTCATCGGCAACCTTATTAAGCTCTTTCACCATCTCATAAATTTCATCTGAATGAACCAAAATGTCTACAAGACGATCCAAACAATACTCCAACTTTTGTTCATGGCGGGCAAAATTCTCCAACACCGCTTTACGAAACTCGTCCATATTGGTGGGAATGTCAGTAACGGAGTAGTCATGCTCACCCTCCTTAAAGCCGAACTAAACCAACAAGTTCGGTGCCCAGAACTGCACGTAGAACAATGTATTTAATTACAAAAACAACATTGAGCATGATCATTAAACTAATCAAATTTGAGAAGATAAGGGTAGAATTAGTGGTGACTTTTGGCATCTAAATCAAAGGTAGTCTGAAAATTGCGTGCATCATGCTCTGACTGTTTGACATATATCTTTCACAGCTGGACAGTAACGTGGCTCCAACATTATGAGTGGTAATATTGACTTATTAAAATTCCAATGCCCTTTCATAATTGTTTAATTAATTGATCAATTTGGCACTACTGTAACATTTTGTTGTGATTAATCACGAGTGTGTTCTCCTTTTGTACGGAGAACCAAATACCTCTATTGCTTCTAATTCACCACTTTTGTGTGCTTAATTAGAATTAGTGCTAGATTCTTATAAACCTAATTAATTTTCTCAAACCCTGGCACCGGATCTGAAAGGAGTTTTCTCAACCCAGTCTTGTTCATCAATTTCTAGGAACATCATGCCACAATCAATGCAGAAAATGATGCGTAAATTAAACATATTTTCTCAACGACATCAATACAAACACAGTTAACAGTTTTTCAATTTTCAAAAACACCATTGTTATGTAATGTAAATTTTCTTGTAATTGAACATGTTTAATTACATTATGATGTTTGATCTACAACATTCATGATAATTGTTCTAATAGAAATGATTAACAAAACAAGAAGAAGAAAAAAGGGAAAAAACATACTCGATAATAGCGGGGCAAACCCAAAATCGTCGACCAAACAACAAATGGTGGTTCGACGTGTGGATCCTCGCCGGTAACTCACATTTGCACATTGGTATGTTGTCAATGCCCGGCAACAGTCACGCTTCTTCGGTGGAGTCCACCATTGTCACGGAGCAGGAGAGTCGATGGGTCGATGAGAGAACCTGGAGTACTGACACCGATGGGGAGAAGGCGCCAAGTGGTGGGTGGTCGTCGGCTGCAATCTGACACCTCCGCGCGGGTTAGGAAATTAGGAATTTGGGGGGACAACGGGTTGGGGTGGGAAGGGTTTAATCGGTTATGTTTTTTGATTTTAATTAGGTCCAATCGGTTTTTAAAAATCTAGGTTCGTGGGTGGGTTCGAGTCGATTTAGTTTGTTGGGGGTCTGATTCGGGGAGTAACGGTACGTAACGGACATGAGTAACGGCGTGAAGGTCTGGGTTAACGGGGTTACACGAAGGTGCACCCAAGCAATTAAGTTGATTCATAAGCATTCTGAGAAAAATATAAAATTACACGTGTACAAAGACCCAATAAACGCCTTTTAGAGGTGCACCCAAGAAACCCCCCCCCCCCCCCCCCCCCCCCCCCCCCCCAAAATCTATGCCTTAGCAATCCAAGGGCACCCTAGCTCAAAGACTTGTCAACATTTTGAATCGTCCCGTCTCCGAGCCTGCATCAGGCTCGTGTTCCTGTTTGTCAACCACGAGCCCACTGAACCACATCACCCACCTATTGCCACAAATTTATGTTGATAAGTTGTGTAATAGTGAACTCGTGTCACTATATCTCACTCTAACATTCTCATGCTAGAAAATGTGAAATTAAACTTTGGGGTGTTACATGAACTAAAAATTATCGTAGAATTGATTAAGGTTATCCAACAACTAGCTAGAGACTACAATTAATAATAATAATAATAATAATAATAATGTCAGCTGGCAAAGTAGCAGCCAGGTGTGAGATGTCTATCTTAGCGTTTTATCGTGTCACATTTCCATCTCTAATGTAGATATAAAATCGGAAGCCTGTAGACATTCTTGTAGCTACTGTCGACATCAGAATATGAATTAAATGTCAACTTTCATTCAATTATTTTTGGCTTTCTTGACTCTTTCTTCACGAGTATGTGAAGTTGTTGACAGTTAGGCTTCATTAACTCGAGTCACTGCAAAAGTCCACTCTATCTCTCTTTGAGTACTTCTTCCAGAAAGCACTCTCTGATTTCAATATTTGCATTGTATTATACGTGTTGGATACGTGAAGTTGTATTAGTTCGACATCTCTTGTCATGTATTATACGACTTACTTCAATAATTCACTTGAGTCACGGTCTCCTTCTAATGATTTTCATCCCTATCTCCATGTATATCCTTTTCTTTCACAATTTTGTTGGATGATTTTTGGGGATTTTTAAAAAAAACATATTATAAAATCTGTCCTAATGAGCTCAAACTTCCAATGATACTTAGTTTATCCTAATAAGCTAGATCATAAGTACGAAATTAATTTCTTAATCTTAGGCAAAAGAGCATGCATGTAGAGTCTCAGTCTTAGATATTGTAAAATCATATAGTTTGTTATATAAGGATAAAATAGGTGAAACGAAAGGCGAAATCAGGCTAAATACCATTTTACAAAGTTATTTTGAAAATGATTATAAAAGATGAGGGGAATACAATAATACTTTTAGAAGCAACCCTAATAATTAGTGTATCTCCTCATATGCATCCCATGCAAATACAAAAAAAAGTTAAGACACAAGCACGTCGCTTTCGGCTTATATAAACTCTACAACTTCTCCTCCTTCCTCTCTACTGACTGGACTCCGTAGACCCCCCCGACGACGACTGCCGGTGTTCTGTCCTCCTCCATCACCACTAGGTCCACCGCGAAGTTCCCCCACTGCCTCACGATGCGACTTGTCGATGAGCGGCTCTCCAATCCCCAGTCATACCCCGCCGCTACTCTGATCTAAATAGAGAGAAGAAAAATTAGGGAGAGAAGAGAAAGCTGATAGAACATTAAAGAGAGTAGATCAGAGAAATTTTAAAATTATTTTGAGTAGATTTCATAAAAAGTATAAGGTACGTAGATTTGAATGTCATTCATTAGATTAGTTAAGGAAGATCTTGTAAATATTACAATTAAATATTATTTTTCTTAACACCGTCAATTGAAAATTAACGTTATTAACAAAGAACATTGACGGAATGGTAAAAACAAAAAAGTAATGATATATATGAACATACGATATGTATCCTTTTGGAGTGATATGGTTAGAAATAGTTGTAGAACGATGGTAGAAACGAAAATATAACGTATCAAAATGACACGCAACCAAAAAATCTTTTTTATCTACTATACTAACCTACTTTATTTTTTAAAAATTAATATCTCAAACATACATATGAGACTGCTAAGATTCAATCTATAGTCTTGACTATCTCAACATAATGAATCTCCAATTAAACTAGCATGAGTTGGTAAATTTTTGAAGTTACCGTCGACGTCAAAATATGGAATTAAAAATGTCAACTTTCTTTCAATTATTTTTTGCTTTCTTGACTAATGTTAATAGTTAGTTAGGCTTCATTAAATCGAGTCACTGGAAAAGTCGACTCAATTTTATCTTTGACTTCTTCCGGAAAGCACTCTTGGATTTATTGTATTTGTATATTTACATTGTATGAACGTGTTGGGTACGCGAAGTTGTATTAGTTCGACATCTCACTCATTTACACCTTTTACATTAAAAGCGGACTTCAATAATTCACTGTTTCAGTCTAATGACTAATCCATATCTCCCTGTATATCATTTTCTTTGACAATTTTGTTAAATGATATTTTGGATTAAATTTTAAAAAAACTTATGAAACAGGTAGGGTTGAGGATTCTCATCATTTATTCTTGAGTTTTCCTCATTTAAATCTGTCCTAATAAGCTCAAACGCCCAATCATATTATCATACTTAGTTTAATTATTAATAAACTAGACCATAAGTAAGAAATTAATTTCTTCTTCTTAAGTAAAAGAGCATGCATGTAAAGTCTTAATAAGTGTTAGATATGATTAAATCTTATAGTTTATGTATAAGGATAAAATAGGTGAAACGAGAGGCTAAATCGACATAAATACCTTTTTACAAAGCTATTTTGAAAATGATTATAAAAGATGAGTGGAACCCTAATAATTAGTGTTATCTCCTCAACTGTTAAGTGTCCCATATGCGTCCCATGCAAATACCCCCAAAAAGTTACGAAAGATAAATACAAGCACGTCGCTTTCGGCTTATATAAACTCCACATCTCAATACGTAGAAGCATCACATATCTCCTTGTCTATTCACTAGAAATCATTTAATTAACTTCCAAGATGGCTTCCAAGCTGGTCCTCCTCGTGCTTCTTGGTGCACTTGCATGTACAACCAACTCCAGCAAATTACCAAGCAATCAGAAAACACTAGAAGAACACATACCAACTGATGCAAAAACCCTAGAAAATGATCCCAAAACACTAGAAGACCAAAAATGGTTCTTCTTCCCTGGAGGATGGTTTGGTGGTAGGAGGGGCTTCGGCGGTGGAGGCGGTCTTGGTGGCGGACTAGGGGGAGGTTTCAGAAGGGGTGGTGGGCTTGGTGGTGGTTATGGTGGTGGAGGAGGGTATGGAGGAGGAAGTGGGCTTGGAGGTGGATATGGTGGTGGAGGTGGCTATGGAGGCGGCGGTGGGTTGGGGTTGGGTGGTGGCTTTGGAGGTCGTGGTGGATTTCCTTAATTGAGAGATATGAATATATGTCTAGGTAACTTAAAGGATATATTATGTGTCTGTACGTAGTTGGTATGTATGTTAATTTTTATGTTGTGTACTAGTTTGTTTCGATCAATTTGTGTTTGTTTGAACTTTGCTTTGAGATGTTTGGTTAAAATGAAATAATAGTCATGTATCGTGTACTATCTTGATGTTAATAAGTGTTAATGGTAATCTTATCTTATCCCAACTACAGAGAAGATGCACAAACTTCCATGTCACGCTGGTCGTTTAAATAGTCTAGTTTCAAATAGTATTTTTGCTTGCTTACTATTTACTAATGTAAAACATTAAAATTAGTATGGTACACGCTTAAATTGCATATGCACTCATGCAGCCATGTCCATAAAATCAATTAGTACCATCCGACATGCGTCAAACATTGTTAAATTAATTTGGACGTCTTCTATATTATCTCGTATCGTTAAATGTAAAATAACATTATCATCTTTCTCTTTCCATTTCGCAATATCCCACAAACTGTACAAGTTACGTTTCTATACTTATCATCTCATAGTTGTATTTGTGCTATCGTATTAATTTAATATTAAATGACTAATAAACATAATAGCTGAGATCTGGCTTACACCATTTCACGTCACGAATAAAAATGGGGAAAAATTAAAGTTGGAAGTGATATTTAACTCCATTAGCCTAATTTCCTTTTGTTTTAATACTCTTCTTCTTTCTGCAGCCATAACAAATAAATAATATTAGTCTCAAAGAATGTTATACACAAATTCAAATTCAAGGCATTTGTGATCGTAAGAGAGTGTCCGTGCTTTTCGGTCTACGCTTCACGAGTTAATAGAAGTAAAAGTTGACTTTCCACAACGAATATATATATACAGAGAGTGCAAGGAAAGAACGCCCTCAACTCATTTTGTTTAAAATGAACTTCCCAGGATCTAATCATTGATATCAATTTGATTGGTTGTGGGACTCTAACTTTAAGCGAGAGTAGTAAATCAAATTTGCAAGTCTTCCCACTCATCCATCATTCCTTTTTTTCTTTCACAAAACCCAAATTCTCTCACACAAATCTCTTTCCAATTTGGTCAGTCCCTTTCTCCTCACCCTCCCAACCCTCCACGTTGATCTCCCCTCCCCTCCCCACCATCTCCTCCTACACCATCCACTACGCCGGAATCATTGGGAACTAGTATTTCTTAAGATATTCGGTTAGTTTTGTATGTTTGTTTTGGTTTGTTTGAGTTTCTGTTTTTTTGGAGAACAATGGTTGATTTCGTGGATATTTGATTTATGATTGTTTTTGAAGATTTCTTTTGTTTTTCGATATATATTTTTTTGGAGAACATTGATTGTTTCCCGATTTTTTTGATGGGAGAACATTGGTTGATTTGGTTTTGTTTGGTTTGGTTTGATTTGGATTTTGATGTTTAGAGAAAGTTAGTTAGATTTGTAGAGTGTTTGGTTTGGTATTGGATGTTCTGATTTGTTTTAGTTTGCTTCTTGTTTTTTTAGAGCTACAATTCGACTTCAAAATCCACAGATCCCAGTTATGACAATTGTAGAAACAAATCCAACATCTTGTATGTCCGCCTCAATATTATCCAGCCTGCCGGAAAATGAGGTAAGTTTTTCAGTTAGTTTTGAATTTAGAATAACATAGGAGTATCGAAAATGTGAATTAAAGTTTCATGTATCTAAATAATGCGAGTACTGATTACATAATATTATTTTAGTTGAAACGAAAGTAATATTATGTTTGCAACCATAATATAACATTGCTAGCCGTAATATAGTTATTCTGTGTATGTAACATTGTGATATTGTAATATCGTTTCAAAAACTACAATATCATTTAGTTATCTTGAAAATCATTTTCAACATAAATAAATGTGAACTACAGTAACATGTATCTATTTAGTTGAAACGAAAGTGATATTATGTTTGAAACCGTAATATCAAATTGGTAGTCGTCATATAGTGTTGTTATGTGTGTGTAACATTGTGATATTGTAATATCGTTTCAGAAACTACAATATCATTTAGCTATCTTGAAAATCCTTTACAACATAATAAAATGTGAACTCCAGCAACATGTATCTATTTAGTTGAAACGAAAGTAATATTATGATTGAAACCGTGAATATCACATTGGTAGCCGTAATATTGTGCAATTATGTGCAATGATTTAGGATAATTTGGACAACCGGAATGTGGAGTCTGCCAAAGGGTTTTATTTAATACTCAATGTTAAAAGTGAGCTGAAACCAATAATTGGAAAAAAGTTACTCAATAGAAGAGGCGTACAACTATTATAAGACTTATGCAAATGCAGGAGGATTTAATATGCGTAAATCGTCAACAAAGTATACTGAAACATTAAATAATAAGTCTAGGGAGGTCATCTTGAAAAGGTTTGTTTGCTCTAGAGAAGAGTTATCATGTTTGCACTCAGTTGGACTCCCTTCGTCACATTCTTCTTGAGGTCAACTATACGTTGCTACAATTCGACTTCTGAATCCACAGATCCAAACTATGACAATTGTAGAAACAAATCCAACATCATGTATGTCCGCCTCAATATTATCCAGCCTGTCGTAAAATGGGGTGAGGAAGTTTTTCGCTTGATTTTGAATTTAGTAAAACATGCAACTATTAGTATATGAAACTCATTTCAAACCTATTCAAATACGAGTAAAAATAATGTGAATTACAGTTACATGTATCGATTAGTTGAAACGAAAGTAATATTATGTTCGCAACCGTAATATAACATTGTAAACCGTAATATA
The DNA here is from genome assembly GCA_963682175.1 of Triglochin maritima. Taxonomy (NCBI): domain Eukaryota; kingdom Viridiplantae; phylum Streptophyta; class Magnoliopsida; order Alismatales; family Juncaginaceae; genus Triglochin; species Triglochin maritima. The sequence goes on from OY821774.1 coordinate 41,823,494, forward strand.
GTGTTATGTTGTGGATATAACATTGTAATATTGTAATAATGTTTAATAGCTATAATATAATTTAGTAACACATTTTCAACATACAAATAATGTTAATGACAGTAAAATGTTTCGATTTAGTTGCAATGAAAGTAATATTATGTTCGCAACTGTAATATAACATTGTTAACTGTAATATAATGTCATTCTGTGGATGTAACATTATTATTTTAGGAGCTATGATAGCATTTAGCTCTCATGTAATATTCTGACCACGACTCGAGAACATGTCCAATTATGAAGGATTAGAAAACGTGAGTATTTAATGTTCTTTGTAAAAATGCATTATACTTGAGAATTGAATTATGATTTATTTGGTATTTTGCAGGGTTATACCTGAAGATACAAGTAAATGGCAGAAGTAAACTTGCAAACAAGAGAATACATTTGAAGAAGATTAAAATACGCCTACAGAACTACACATCATTTAGATTTTTTGGATATACATACTTTGGGAAAGTACTATGAATTTTTTTACACTTTGGATATACATACACCTGAGGTGTTGTTTTGAACATACATACTTTAATATAATTTGTTAGCCGTAATATAATGTAATAATTTTTAACAATATTCCTCCGAAAATGGGGAATGACTACAACTTGTGTAACATGTATCGTTGTTCGTATTAAATTTAATATTACGTACAGAACGGTAATATGACGTTGTTACCGTAATATTATGTTGTTAGCTATAGTATTATTTTGTTAGTTGTAATATAATGAAATTATTTATACTTACGTCCCATAATCATGTGTAACATGTGAAATTAATTTTACGTTCAAAACCGTAATATATTGTTGTTGTACTAATATGATGTTGTTAGTCGTAATTTAATGTAAGTTTGTAATTACTAACGTTTCGCAAGTAGTGATGGATGACTACACCATGTGTACAAAAATTGTCGTTCGTATAAAAATTAATATTACGTTCGCAACCGTAATATAATATTGTGGACGTAATATGATGGTGTTAGCCGTCAAATTATATAATTATTTTTACAAACGTTCCTTAAATGCCAAGAATTTGGTTTCAATCTATTAGTATAACGTTTAAAAAATAAGAAAAGTTCAATAAAAAATATTATCAAATTTCTACAATCACACCAATGAACGTAATTTGGTTTTGAGCATAGTGGTAGATTCAATCAAAAATATTATCAAATTGTTTAGGCAGCAACGACAAAATCCGAGCATTAATCCAAACAAATATGCAGAATATTATCAAATATTTTTACCACTATGCAGCCAAGAATATAATCCAAACAAATTTACCACTATGCACCACAACAGAATCCGAGAATTAATCCAAACAAATATGTTGCATATTCGACAATTAAAGTAAACAAACATGGCACATAATGGATATGTAACTTGTACATTGAGGCGGGGTTTCGTTGTTTGTAACAAAATTAATGGTAGATGACTGCAACATGTGTAACATGTATCGCTGTTCGTAACAAAATTAATATTACATTTACAACCGTAATATAATATTGTTAACCGTAATATGATGTTGTTAACCGCAAGAGGAGTTCAATAAGCCAGAAAAGGAGGAACAAAAGTTCCTCAAGATGGAACATGTGTAGCAATCACACACAAGCATTCAAAATGTTCCAAAATTTACCAAGAAGTCTCTCGGAATGGAAAATTTGAAAGTTCAACAATCTATAGTGTAGTTTTACTATTATACAAACAGAAATGTATACATCACAAAGCTATAACCTTAGATTCCCTTCATTCATGAACATATATTAATTGCAGACATTGAATCTACTAAGATAGCATAAACAACATAGTAATTACATTTCTTGGATTTTAATGATAGTATTTTTTCACCCTTTTCTGTCAACAAAGCTCCACAATGCAAGACACGTCAGATGAGGAAGGTACACACAACTCACCAATAAGTAAATAAAAATGTAATCAAGACTTGTAGTGATGTGTCATGATCCAGAAGGTTGCAAATCCTTCAATTTTGGAACTTTAAAACTTGTAGAGAACAACCTTGGGCTTTGCCTTGTAGACTTTGGGTTTTGTCTTGTACACATGAGACTTTGTCTTGTAGAACTAGAAGCAAGCGCTTTTGTTCTTGATCAACACTTGAAAACTTGAGAACACCAACCAGAGGAACAACTTGAGGAATTGAGAAATAAAATTGGACAAAGTACCCACAAGCGATTTATTGGCTAATAAAACCATATATGAGGTATTGTAACGAGTGTAATCTGAAAGTCAGGAACTAAAATAGAAGTGTATTCAAAGGCCAAAAGAATGACACAAAGACTACTAAACTATGGTGTTGAGTGTGATACATGTGATTGTAAAATGACGCATTGCAGCAGGTCCATACAGATCGAGTAATAGTTTTTAGATTTTAGAAGTGCATCTGTTTTCATTAAAGTATTCCAGATGAACTCTTCGCCTACCTGAATTTATGTCACTGATAAATATGATACCACTAGAACAAATCTGCTGTAAAAAGAAACAAACTGGGAAAGCTATTCGAATTCATAGCAATCGGCTTAATTATGCACCAACTATGGGTAAAAAGTAAAACCAAACATATCAAATCATTTTTGTCACCAATGAACAACTAATGTCACAAACGAACCACAAAGGCAATACTTTTTATAGCTAAAATAAGAAAACTTTTAATGAAAAACCAACCTTTCTCACTAACACAACATCAAAATTTTCAAACCCACTCCAAAAACATCAAGACGGAAAGCATTCAACCAAATAGAATTAGATCCACTTTCCGGAACACTAAAAACCCGATATTTCGCAACCATTTTCAGCACCAAAAGAGTCAAAATTGCAACATTTACTTCTTCCAAACCAAATTCCAACTTCCGACCAAAAAAAACCCACCCAAATCAGGATCAAACCCTCGATCACCAAACTACGCCTCCACCAGCCCCTCCAACCACCGGCCCAACCACCACCAAGCCTTGCAGCGTCCTCCGCCTGCCCACCCAACCACTACGCCTCCTTTCCAACCACAAAAAAACACCACCTTCCCAACGTCGGGGAGAAGGGAAAGCAAACGGATGATGGTGAGGAGGAACGACGTCGTGAAAGAACAACAACGATGAGACTCCGGCGAGGTAGGGAATGTAGGGGGAAAGATTGTGAGTTTGGTTTGAGAGAGGTGTAATGGAGTGAAGTGGGAAAGAAACGTGGGTTTTGTTTGAGAGTGAAAGATGAATTTCAATTTTTACCCTATTGTAAGTAAAAATAAGAAGATTTCATCTCAACCTTTGATTTTGATTTGGATGATGGATGTTTAGGGGGCTCACTTAAGCTTAAATGAGCACATGGCTCATTCTCTAATTTTTGTATATGTAACATCCCGAAACAGCGGAAATTTTAAAATTTATAATCAAGGTAACAAAGCTCAATAATCAAAGACGGGACTGTTACTTCTCATAAAACATATAAGCGGTGCACCATATTACATCAGAGTTTGTCAAAACGATACATGATTACAACAGAACAACAAAAGAAGATAAACGTAATCATGTCGACCTCAGTGGTCCGAATAGAGGATCCGATCCCAAGATATGCGCGCCCGCTGATCACCACCCAACTGGACCTACTGCGGTCCTGAAAAAGATGCAACAACAATGCCTGAGTTTCCATAAGGAAACCCCGTATGCCAAGCTCACTTATATGCATGCAGTAGTACAAACGAACCTATCATACTAGTAGCATGTCATGTCATCAACAGTAAGGAAAAAAGTTCCCCCGAAAGGTAACACAGGACCTCAGTCCGACAATCATCATCGGGTCTCCCGAGGAGACCTACCGTAGGCACATACGGTCTAACGGAGCAAGATGCGACACCCCCCACACGCGGCTACACTAAACATGGGGTTCAGCAAGGGGCATCCGCCAGGTCCGCGCCATAAGAAACAGATTTGTAACTTCGTGGTCAAAACCACACCAACGGAGCCGTCGCTCGGTCGGTCCATCAATCATCATCTCAGTAGGTGCCTAGCTGAGGAAAACATAGCCGGAACATCATCGGCCCATCATACAACATAGCCGGAACAACATCAGCCCATGAATCATCATCGCCGGAACAACATCGGCGGCATCATCGACACAACATCGGTGGTCCAAAATACGTCCGGCACATCATCGGACGGGTCCAGACCGAAGTCTGCCAGGTCATCAGGCTCCACGAGCCACAAACACCAACACCGCCGCTATAAAAGCAGGGCAGCAACCTCCGTCGCCATATAGGTCGGTAGTCACCTCACCCAACGGCAGTTGCGTGCTTGCACAATCATCATACATTGGGATCTGTGATCCCTCAGGCCTGCTACTCTACAATGAGTCCAATCAATCCATCATATTGGTCAAGATCCATACATGGAGGTGACGCGTCCCGAACACCCACACTCTTCCACACGGCGGTCCCTGGGCAGGCAGGCGGAACGCATTCACGCACAAGGCGAGGACATTGGTTTCCGTGGATAGAGTTGGCATTCAAAAAGGGAACCAGGAATTCAGTCCTGTGCAAAAACGGTCGACCTAAGGAGGCAACCCGGTCGACCGTTTCCTCAAGGGAATCGGTCGACCGAAGGTCTGCAACGGTCGAACTATTTGCGCAAAACTTAAGTCCCAATGGTCTACCAAAAGTCTAAAACCGGTCGACCGAACGAGGTCAAAATCCGGAGTTTGGTCAACATTAATTCAAGACTATTGGTCGACCGACTCAGGGGTCTCGGTCGACCGAAAACTACTAGGGCATCCTATTACTTCTAAGTCATATAACGGTCGACCGCAACAAGCATAAAATGATCCAGTACACTTAAGTTTCGGTCGACCAACCCAAGGAACTGGTCGACCGAAATACAACAGGCAGTCAAAAATACACTACATCGGTCGATCGCCCAACGGGACCCGGTCGACCGTTGGTCGTCTTCAACCTCGCGCCAACCGAGGTTTTACAAGGAAAACGTCGTCGGAGAGGTCTCCGACCTCCCCCGACCGACCAACACCACCCTCACACGAGGGTGAGCAACCACCAAACACACTAAGAACCGGCATACCTCAACACGAAGATGGAGCACGCCGGAGCTCCGCTCGTGCACGTCGTCACCTCCAGTGATCCTCCTCACACGATCGCCTCCGCACGCCTCACGCCGGAGCCTCCTCCTCTACTGTGTTGGAAATGGAAGAGAATGAGAGTGAGAGAGAGAGAGAGAGATTTTCGTTTTAAAACAAACCAACCCAACACAACCCTCTCCTTGTCTACAGTAACCCGTCTCCTCCACCATCACCTACACACCCTAAACTCCTCCATTCCCACGCAAACCACTGTGCTCCACTCCTTCCCCATGCAAACCCCTCATCTAATCACCATTAACCCCTAATCGGGTTTAGGGACATAACAGTATATGTGTATATATATATCCAACAAACTTTAAACCAAATTAAGTAGCCAACCAGCTCCATATGATTAGGATTTCTAAATGTGACTTCGTAGTCTCTCATTTGTCTAAGAGGTATTTGAAGACCTTTGCAACTTTCCAGTGTTCAATTTGTACGAGATCAATATATTTGTTCTCCGTTTCACATCTAACATGTCAAAGTTCATTTAGAGAAATTTCTGGTGTAACCTAATAAACGATTACCTATCATGGCAAACAAAATATCCTCAACAACATTTTTCTTAAATCCACCGGTAGCAACAATACCACAAAAAATAAACTTTTCTTTAGCTAGAAGCTTTCTTAATTAAGTTCATATATCGATTTTAGTTTGCATACCATATCAACTGCAGTTAAAGCCCGTCAAGTTGGTCCACGTAAAACTCTTCACCAAAATTCTTATTCTGTTAGAAAAATAATTTTCACATTTGATGTAACTTTAAGTCAAAATGAACCACTATAACGTCGTTACAATTCCAAGTGACGTGACGGTATCTTGGATACAAGAGAAAAGGTTCTGTCAGAGTTTTTATGTCAATGTTGTTGTCAGAGTCGCATTTAGTCTTCGAATTTTTTATGCTTTCAATTAGGTTTTTCGTCCTTCCGTCATTTATTCACTTAAATCCTAAATTTATGGAAACTTAAAAACTTTAAGCACATAAATAGTTGGGTCTCTATCTTCTTCTAGTCCACATTTCAAAATGAGTTTTAGTATGGATCAGATTAAGGAAATAAATAATGATTTAAGAGATTCCATCCACAAAGAATGGGAGATTTGTGTCTGTGTGTGTGCGCTTGTCTATGTCTATGCACAGCCAGGTCAGGTTGCATGCAGGTGCAATCTGCGTTACCCATACTGCACATATTGGTTGATTATATGTCCGAATCCACCTAGAATTCGGCTCGCAACTTTATTTTTTGTTTTTCAAATTTGTGGAGCATGTTGAGTAGCACAACCAAAGTAGAAAAAAAATTGAATGTCACACAACTACAAATACAACTCATGTACACTTACACTGCAGCACACTACGTAAACTAGAATAATGACTCACAAGACAACACTATTACACTCACACAACACTACTACACAGTCTACACTCACACTTGGATGGAGATGGTTGTTGTTAGAGAGATGGTCGGACGGGGTACAGAGGTACCTATTATAGGTGGGAATGGAAGGTGATTGAAGGTGGTGGAAGGAGTGAGTTAATAGGGTAAGCTGGCTGAAGCAAATTAGGGTTGATGGTAGTTGCCTAGTTGGAGGAGGAAAATATCTAGATATTTATCTAGGTAGAAATATCTAGATATTGGGCTAATTGGATTAGGTTATATATATACACACACATACACTGCTGTGAGTTTGAGACTTAATGTAATTATTTTAAGCCCCTACAATATCCATCATTCATCTTAAATTGTAATGTGGATTAAGGTTACGACAGTTATGCTAATAAAATGATTTAACAGTGGATATTAACTGTAGATTAACAGTAATTAAGTCTAATAGTGAGATTGTAAAGAGCTTAAATAAATAAGATGAGTCCTGAGCTCACTAAATCTTGGCGTCACACACTAATTCTCCAGTGAGTACAAGACTTAATCTAATTATTTTAAGTCATTACAATATCCATCATTTATCTTAAATTGTAAATTATATATATATATATATAAATTACTTATTGGGCCAAGTTGGTGTTGGATTTTCAATAGTACACCCTAGCTCCGTCGTTTGGGCCAGAGAGAAGGGTTGAATTGCATAATTCCTCCTTAGGTTGTTGCAGTTGAGGAATTTTGCAAAAACTTAACTTTTCTTTTTACAAATAAGTCCTTAGATGTTGTAATCAAGTCCAAACCTTTTCAGATATGTCCAAAGTTTCTACAAATTGGTGTTTCTTCCTTATGTAGTGGCTCTTGTATTTAAACTCTTCTACAACATGCTATTTGTGAAAAGATACACAACACATCCGTGTAGCACTTATACAAGGTAAAAATGAAGAATTTATCCTATTAATCGATATTGATGTGCTCTGATTTGTGTTTTAAATTTCAGACTTGATTTTTTATGGACAAGCTCATGCCCATATGAAACTCGTACCCTTTCTATTTTCCATCCTTATATCCTTCCTCAGTGTAACATCCCGAAACAGCGGAAATTTAAAAATTCATAAACAAGACACAGGAACTCAATAATCAAGACGGGACTGTTACTTCTCATAAACAAATAACGGTGCACCAAAATTACATCAGAGTTTGTCAAAATAATACATGATTACAACAAAATGACAACAGACGATAAAACGTAATCATGCCGACCTCAGTGGTCCGAGAAGAGGATCCGACTCCAAAATGCGCGTGCCCGCCGATCACCACCCCACTGGACCTACTGCGGTCCTGAAAATATAAACAACAATGCCTGAGTTTCCAGAAGAAAACCTCGTATGTCAACTCACCTACATGCATGCACTACATAATGAACCTATCATACTAGTATCATGTCATGACATCGACAGAAAGGAAAACAGTTCCCCCGAAGGGTAAAACAGGACATTAGTCCGACAATCAACAACGAGTCTCCCGAGGAGACCTACTGCAGGCACATGCAGCCTTACAGCACGCGACATCGCACCCCCCACACGCAGCAACACTACACAAGGGTTCGGCAGGGAGCCTCTGTCACGCCTGCGCGCCGATAGAATACAGATCTGCAAATCTCAGTGGTCGGAGCCACAGGGACCAACGGGGCCGTCGCCCGGAAGGTATAACAACAACATCTCGGTAGGTGCCCAGCCGAGGAAAACAACATAGCCGGAACAGCCTCGGCCCAACAATCAACATCGCCGGCACAACCTCGGCGGCATCCCCGACACAACATCGGTGGTCCATCACAACGTCCGACACAGCATCAGACGGTCCAGACCGAAGTCTGCCAGGTCATCAGGCTCCTCGAGCCGCAAACACCAACCGCGCCGCTATAAAAGCAGGGCAGCGACCTCCGTAGCCTGTGGGCCGGTAGTCACCTCACCCAACGCCAGTTGCGTGCCCGCACAACATCAACATTGGGATCCACGATCCATCAGGCCTGCTATACTACAATAAGTTCAATCAATCCACCACAAGTCACGGTCCATACACAGAGGTGACGCGTCCCGAACACCCACACTCTTCCCAACGGCGGTCCCTGGGCAGGCACGCATCACGCGCCCACCGTCACCTCCTGGCTCACGAACAAGGCGAGGACACGGGTTTCCGTGGACAAAGTTGGCATTCAAAATGGGAACCAGGAATTCTATCCTGTGCCCAAACCATCGACCGGAAAAGGTGATTCGGTCGACCGCTTCCAGGAAGGAATCGGTCGACCGTTCTCCTGACACGGTCTACCGCTGCGCTCAAAACATAATCCCCAACGGTCGAACAAGGGTCTAAAACCGGTCGACCGAACGAGGTCAAAATCCGGAGTCTGGTCAACATTAAATTCAATCCACCGGTCGACCGACTCAGGGGTCTCGGTCGACCGAAAACAAACAGGGTCAACCTAGTATTCTAAGTCATATAATCGGTCGAACGCAACCCTCCAACGGTCGAACAACAAATAATCGGTCGAACGTCACATGAAATCGGTCGAACAAATCAAGCATAACTAACAGGTACACTTAAGTTCCGGTCGAACAAAACAAGGACCGGTCGACCGACAACAGGCAGAAAAATCCCAACTCACCAGCAATAATGCACTATCGGTCGACCGCCACAAGGCATCGTTCGACCGGTGAAGGTTAAAGTCGGGCAAACAGTGCTAAAACGGTCGACCGCCCGAAGGATCCGGTCGACCGTTGGTCGTCTTCAACCTCGCGCCAGCCGAGGTTTTACGAAGAAACGCGTCGCCGGAGAGGTCTACGACCTCCCCCGACTCGACCAACGCATCCCTCACATGAGGGTTAACAAACAAACCACACAAGGAGCGGCATACCTCCACCAAGACAACGAACCGCCGGAGCTCCGCTCACGCACGTCGCCTCCTCCGGTCTCCCTCGCGCTAAGCCTCCGCACGAATGTCTTCCTCGTCTGCCTCCTCCGTGACAGCTGCTCCCATCGCGCGCACCAGCAAGGAAAGGAAGAAGAAATGAGGAAGGACAAGAAAAGGAGAAGAAAAGGAAGAAAACATGATTTATACACCCGTCTGCTACAGTGCCCGCCACCCTCACCATCACCCTACTCTCCTCAGGTCACTGTAGCCCGCCTCTTCCCCATGCAAACCCAACTTCCCATGCAAAGCAAGCCCTAATCCTCCTCTAATCTCCATTAGCCCCTCTAACCTAGGTTTGGGTTCTTACACTCTGTGTTCCTTTGTTTTCTTGGTTTCTTTGGTTTTCATTCCTAAGGTCTTAAGAAAAAGACAGTGTCCACTGACTCAAAGGGGCATTGTCATAGAGTGGGGATTCTTGCCCATCATGCTTTGTGTCATGGTATGTACGTTCATGAAGAAGGAAAAGTGGAATTCGTCATGACAAATTGAAATTAGCAATATGTGGAACGAAAAGGTAGAAAATGGAAATTGTGGACAAGCAGAATCGCAAGAACTATTGGTACATCGATTCGTCTACCCACACTGGTATAATATTTTTTGGGAATTCAAGTGCCTAACTTCCCGATATGGATACTTCCGCATTTTGTCAAATACATGGAGGGCAACAAACAAACAATCAACCAACACGTACCAGAAGCTGATAATTACCTTGGTGATGTTATTTTTAATGTTCGACCGGATTTTTCCCTGTAACTCGTCCACAAGTCATAGGCTACGTAGGGGCTTTAGGACGTGCATGAGCTGATATGCATGGGACTTGCATGAATTTACTAGTGGGGCCCACCAAATAAAGGAGAAATAAGAAAGAATAAAAGAAGATTTCTTTTAGGATCTTGATTGCTTCAATCTCATTTATTCAATTGCAATTACGAATATTTAGTTATTTGCTTTCATAGTTGTTTCCTTAAACCTTCCCCGGGTGTTTTGTATTAACTATATGTTTACATATTACATTATAAATAAAGACGAGGGAAGAGTGGATGGTATCCAATACCAAACAAAACCCCAAATTTACTTGGTTCATTGGATTGGTGTTTCTTGTCATTCAACTTCATTCAACGTGAGGGAGTGAGATTTGTACTAAACGGCGATCCCTCGTTCTCAATCGCGAGGCTCCGGTGAGGGCGGTCCGGAGGGTTCGAGAACACAAGCCAGTGTTCCCATCAACAAGCTGATAATTACCGGATACAAATTCAAGTGATAATTACCATATCTTTGCTTTCATGTTCTAGAGTAACTTGTCAAGCAAGCGTCCGAATATTGGAGAGTAACCATCAACAAACTATTAGGGCTGTAAATCGGTCGGGATGAGTTTCGAACCCACCGCTACCTGACCCGTCTAAGGTAGGCGGGTTGGCGGGTCGGGTCGGGGGATTTTTTTTAGACCGCTACCCGACCCACTGATTGACATCATTTCATGCTCATATTTGTATCTTATATCCATTATCTCACACCTAAGCAATGCTACGTGACAAGTTTTATGTTTGAATTTCAGAAATAAATAGGTTTAAAGAGATAAAACATAAAAGGACCCAAAATCAGGGAAAAAAGACTTAATTGTGAGACCTGGGGACTGAGAAGCAATGGAGAAAGACCTGAACGTAAGACCGAATGACCTAAGAGCAAAACAGAATACTCCACACCATCATGGGGAGTATTTTAGCAATTCGATTCGGGTCGGAGCTCCAACAAGCCAAGTAAATGCATCCAAGACCAGCAAATATACCAAGAAAAGCCACAACAAATCTGAGCGCGGTCCGGATCTTGTAGACCGCCAATTGGCGGTCTGGATCTTCCCGGATCCGCTGAGTTTTTCTGGAGCATGTGTATTAGTGTTTGTTTAGGCTATTTTTGGTATCTATTTAGTCCCACATCGGGGGATTGTCCCGGATTGCCTTTTTCTTTGGCTATAAATAGAACTCTTCACCTTCCATTGTAACTACCCATTGCTTGGTGTCATTCTCTCTACTAAGGAGTAAGCCTTGAAGAAAAACTCAAGGTGGAGAAGAATGCTACCTTCAATGTGAGTCATTGTTAATAAAATAATTGTTCTAGTTTCTTTTAATCTTGTCTTTTAATTTGTGCATGCTTGTTTAGTCTTTCCTTTCCTTTTAAGCTTCTTTAATGCTCCTTTATTGCTTATTTAAATTTCCTTTCAGTATAATATTTATGTTGTTAATGTAGGTAGTGTAATGATTAGTGAGTAGTTCCATCCCGGGGTGGAGAAATATATGATATGATCATGTAGTGTATTAGGTGTGTTATCTTAATCCATTGAGCCTTATATGATTTCCATAACCATCTAATGAGATTTCACTCTTATCTTTGATATGTCAATGCTCTTGAATGAAGCTTAACTTATGCTTAGATTAGTGGACCTATTTTATGGGGAATGATAACGTGAGGATATTGATGAAATTAATATTGGAAACACAATTTGTAGTGTATGTACTCTTGTTGCCTTTACCTTGGTTAATGCCTTGTATGTTTTAATGATATTGAGTTATCTTATTTCATGTGGAGGCATAGTAGGGTCTAGTCTTTATACATGAGTTCATTTAGCTTCATTCCAATTATTGTCTTGTATGTTTTAATGATGTAGTCTTATCTTATTTCATGTGGAGGCAAAGTTGGATTTAGTTTTATGATTTCATGCACTACATGTTGTGAGGAGCATAATTGAACACACACACACACATCTTTATATTCACATTATTTCTCTACCCCCTATGAGGTTTAGTTTTATTGCTTATCTTCATTTCCTTTTTGCATTGTAGTGTACTTTAGTGTAATCAATTTTTCTCTCATTTCTTTACCACTCGCCTTCACACAAACCAAACGTCGACACACATCCCAGTGGACGACCCGTATTTGCCACTGCTTCAACGCGGTCGTGCACTTGCGGTTAATATAAAACGAATCAATCACCCGCCCAAGATCGGGTAAACGGGTTACACGGGTGGGGCGGGTCGGGTAAACAGGTTATGTAGGGGGGTAGATGGATAAATGTATTTTTTATATGTTTTTTTTCTTTTTCTGCATAAGACCATAAATTAAAAACATGACACATTAACACCTTAAAAACATGACTCATGTGATTTACACCATAAAGTTATAAATAACTTCAACTTTATAACACTAATAGTAAATTAGAGAATAGAGATATATATATAAGGTATATAAGTGTATATATATAATATTTATTATTTAATTTATTAAATTCTTAAGCGGGTAATCGGGTAAACGGCATGAGTAGAAAATACAACCGCTACCCGCCCCATTTATTAGTCGGGTAGGCGGGTATTCGGGTTGGCGGGTCGCGGGTTGGAATTTTTACACCGCTACCCGACTTAGGCGGGTCGGGTCGGGTTTTTGTAGGATTTCATGTTTAATTATACATATATATTTTCGAAATTTTTATGTATAATAAGGATCAATTACAATTTTCTTTGATTTATTTCATGCATGCATCGGTTTGTTTTAACATCTAGTTTCAAAACTCTATTAAAACAAACAAGGGCTCCGAAATTCATACCTAGAAGTTCTCAAAAACTTCTTGAAGATTCGGAGACGTTGGGGATGCTTCTCGCCGCGCCGGATGCCTCCGAGTATTCACCAAAATCTAAACAAGATCGGAGAGAGGGAAGCTAGTCTCTCGATCTCCGATAGGGTTTAGAATCTAATTACTAACCCCTCTTTAATTCCCTTGAGAAGATGATCTCTTAAGAACTAAAACTAAACTTAAGAATTAAGAGATTTTCGTGGAGAATTATGGAGAGAGAATTTTGCTCAAGAAAATAATGAATGAATTAAGGAGGTAATGAGATAACCTTGTATTTATAGGTTCTCTCCAAATTACCTATTCATGTGCAACCTCTTGCCCATGATTCCATGCAAAATTCCATCTAACCATCCATTATTTATTAATAAATAATCTTAGCCATGAATTAAATCAATTATGGACCAATTCCATGCATGATCTAATTAATTCTTAAATTAATTCTGCATAAAACCGTCTGACCGGTCGACCGTCTGCGAGGTCCGGTCGACCGTTTAGACCTGGTTTCGGTTGACCGTTTAGACACTCGGTCGACCATTCGCAACATTAAAATATTTCATCACAATGTTCGGTCGACCGACCGATAAATTCAGTCGACCGAAAACGAACAGACGAAATCTCTGTTACGATGTGCACACATCCGGTCGACCGTGCAATATTGCGGTCGACCTCGAAACATTCGGTCGACCGTTTATGGTCTAGTGGTCGACCGTTTTTGCACAGTGCATGCAGACTTGTCAAACTTCGGTTTAACCCCTACAAAATTTGACATTTCGGGATTAGTAGTAAATTCACAACTTATGTAACATATTATCCTATGTAATGATCAATCATTACACCCCATAATATTTACATCACATATGTATTTATTTAGATTCTAATTATGTTATAAATCACAACATAATTTTGATTTTGCTTGTTCACCCCATGTGTCATGAAACCCGACACATCCTATGAACTCAAAATCCCCATTTCTTGTTTCCCAGTTTTGTGGTATGACCTATGGGAGGATCTAAACTAAGTTGGCAGTGATATTAAGAGCTTAATATCACAAGCTATAAGCGGTATCTAGCTACACATTATAGCTCCCAATTAGTTAGATGTCTTAATTCCACTCGAACCAAAACCCGATCCACTTAGTGATGGAGTGCACCACTTGTGTCCGTCCCTTGCCTCATGATATTAAGAATACACACAAAGTAGTATTGTGTCATCTTTGTATTAGTATTCATTTCTTGATCTCTTTAAGCTAGTTATAAATATGTGACTTAACTCAAATCACATTGTGCACATTATAACTTTGCTTTATCAAGGGGCCCACTAATATCATCACTCAATTAAGAGGGGCAATGATAATCTTTTGACTAACTATCTTCTCCAACGAAAGTTATACTTAACCAACCAATGCCTTTACACTACACTGATCGATAGTTCAAGACACTGATCTAATTAAGTATTCCTTAAGTGATTAGATATAAGTCTCATATCAAAGGACCAAAGACACAGTAAAATATTAATGACACAGAAACACATTTCTATAATATTTTACTTATTAGGTCTATTCAGTATACAAAAGTAATATTTTCTTCTTTTGCATACCCGTGTTGTCACTCACTTGTAGAGCTACAATGATCTATGACCAACACGACAATCTTAACTCGGTAATTAATGTTCCATGTTAATTACCATGATTGCGAATATCTTTTGTTTTATGTAAACCAATATCTTTTATAGCTCTACGGTTAAGGACCAAGAGCCTCTTCCTTAACACTTCTAAAAGACGAATAACATAAACAAGGAACAAAATGATTTCTCATTCAATTCATAATAATTGACATTTAAAAGTAAAACTTTTAGAACACATTCCCTTCAATCTCCCACTTGTTATTAAAGTTTTCTTTCTCATACATACTCAATGCATAAAACAATAATAACTAGGGTAAACCCCATTACATATCAATCATCAAGCCAATCTACATGGTTCCTCAATCTCATGGACTCGAAATGCATTTCGCCCTTGGCTTGGGATAAGGGTTTTGTGAATGGATCAGCTGTGTTGCTGTTGGTGTCCACCCATAACAGATTTATTTTGCCTTCGTTGATGAGGTCACGCGTCACGAAGTACTTACGATCCATGTACTTCACTTTGTGGTGTGATTTGGGATCCTTGATTTGCGACATAGATGCACTATTGTCGCAAAATAGCTCTATTGGTCCCTCGCTCGAGGGAACTACTCCAAGCTCTTCAAGGAACTTCTTAATCCACACTCCTTCCTTGCTCGCTTCAGCGACAGCCATCACTTCGGAAGCAGTGGTTGAGTCGGCAGTAGTGCTTTGCTTCCAACTACGCCAACTCACAGCTCCACCATTCAGAAGGAAGACGTATCCTGATTGCGACCTTCTATCGTCTGGATCACTCATGAAACTCGCATCCGAGTACCCTTCGGCTATCAATTCCCTTTGTCCTCCATAAACAAGAATCTTATCCTTAGTCCAATTAAGGTACTTTAGGATATTCTTGACCGCAGTCCAATGCTCAGGACCTGCGTTGGATTGGTGACGACTTGTCACGCTTAGAGCATACGAGACATCTGGTCTTGTGCAAGTCATCGCGTACATGATCGACCCAATTGCCGAAGCATAAGGGACATCCTTCATGTACTCTAAGTCCTTACGTGATTGCGCACGTTGAGACTTCTTGAGTTGCACACCCATACTCATTGGCACACTGCCCTTTTTGGAGTTGTTCATCTTGAACCTTTCCAAGACCTTGTCAATGTATGCACGTTGACAGAGGCCAATGAGTCTACGGGGTCTATCTCGATATATCTTGATTCCCAAGATGTATTGAGCCTCACCCATATCTTTCATTGAAAATGCAGATTTCAATGAACTTCTCGTTTGCTCAAGCAAAGGAATATGATTACCCATAAGCAATATGTCATCGACATATAAGATTAGGAATACTACGTGGCTCCCACTAACCTTCTTGTATACACAAGGTTCTTCCTTACTTTGAATGAAGTGAAGCTTCTTCACTTCCTCGTCAAAGCGTTTGTTCCAACTCCTTGATGCTTGCTTCAATCCATAAATGGATCTTTGAAGCTTGCATACCTTCTCGCTATTCTTTGGATCTTCAAAACCTTGAGGTTGTACCATGTACACATCCTCCTCCAAGTTCCCATTCAGGAACGCCGTTTTGACATCCATTTGCCATATTTCATAATCGTGAAATGCGGCAATAGCGAGCATGATCCGAATAGACTTGAACAAGGCAACCGGTGAAAAAATTTCATCATAGTCAATTCCTTGAACTTGAGTGAAACCCTTCGCTACAAGCCTCGCTTTGTAGGTTGTCAAGTTCCCATCCATGTCCATCTTCCTCTTAAAAATCCATTTATTATGAATGACCTTTTTCCCTTGATGAAGGTCAACCAAGTCCCATACTTGATTATCATTCATGGATTCTATTTCGGATTCCATGGCCTTAAGCCATAGTTTGGAGTCTTCCCTTTCCATTGCCTCTTGGAAGGTTAAGGGATCATTGGTATCTAGTACCATGATTTCATGAAGTCCCAGATACAAATCGGGTTTCTTCCTTTCCCTTGTTGACCTTCTAAGTTCTTTTGGTTCTTCTCGTGTCTCTCGAACTTCTTCCACAATTTCTTGAGGAGTGGGTTCCCGTTCAACTCTTGAACGTACACTTGGTGGGGATGATTGAGATTCTCTCATAATTTCTTGTGATGGTCTCTCGCTCACGCTCCCACTAACCAAAGGAATCTCGGTTGGGCCTTCATGATCTTGAATGTCATCATTCATGTCATGATCTTGTAGAGTATCTTGAGTTTCCTCAAGCACAACCCTACTCCCACTACTTTTTACTCTTTCTAGAAATTCTTTTTCCAGAAATGTGGCATCCCTCTCTACAATCACTCGATTGGAGGTGATATGCCAAAAGTAGTATCCTCTTGTCTCACGAGGATAACCAATAAAGAAGCACTTATCCGCTTTTGGTTGAAGTTTGGTCGACATCAATCTCTTGACGTAAGCCTCACAACCCCAAATCTTGAGAAAACTGAGCTTAGGTGTTTTACCGCTCCATAGCTCATAAGGAGTTTTCTCCACGGATTTGGATGAAACATTATTTAGTGTGTAAGCCGCAGTTTGTAGTGCATAACTCCAAAAGTAAAGAGGTAATTCCGCATGACTCATCATTGACCGAACCATATCGAGCAATGTCCTATTCCTCCTTTCGGATACCCCATTCCACTGAGGTGTACCGGGAGGGGTGAGTTGAGGTACATTACCAAACTCCTTTAGGTATGAGTCAAATTCGGCACTTAAGTACTCACCTCCACGATCCGTTCGTAGAGACTTGATTTTCTTGTCGAGTTGGTTCTCTACTTCATTCTTGAATTCTTTGAACTTGTCAAAAGATTCACTTTTGTTTCTCATTAGATAAACATAGCCATAACGACTATAATCATCCGTGAACGTAATGAAGTACCTGAAACCATCTCGTGCACTAGTACTCATTGGACCACATACATCGGAATGTATCAAATCCAACAAGCCACTCGCCCTTGGGCCTTTCTTCTTGAAAGGTTTTTTGGTCATTTTTCCCATTAGACATGGTTGGCACGTCTCCAATGATTTAAAATCAAGTAGACCAAGAAGGTTAGCTTCTTGCAATTTTTTGATGCGTTTTCATTTATGTGACCAAGACGATAGTGCCACAAGAGAGTATCATTCTCGTGAGTGGTCTTAAGTCTTTTGTTATTGATATTAAAGATTTATTTATTATCCAATTCAAGCAAATAGAGACCATTCCTTATGAACGCATTTGCATAGAACACACCATTCTTCGATATAGACAAACAAGAATTTGAAATATTTATATTAAAATTATCCATATCCAGACATGATACAGAAATAATATTCTTGCTAATCGAAGGTACATAATAAACATTCTTTAGACATAAATTTAAACCACTACACAATTGAAGCACCACGGAACCTTGTGCAACCGCAGACACGTTCGCACCATTTCCGACCTTCAATTCTACCTCGTTCCTTACGAGTTCCTTCCTATCCATGAGTAGCTGCACATTAGAAACTATGTGAGCACAAGATCCGGTATCAATTACCCAATCCTGGACAGAGGTGGCTAAATTTATTTCAATAACAAATATACTTTTGGCCTTTTTGGGGCGCTGACGTTCAATCACTCCGTTGTCAAGGTCTTCCTTGTACTTGGGGCAATTTGGCCGGATGTGTCCTTTTTCACCGCAGTGAAAGCACTCCATATTGGGAGTTGGAGATTTCTGAGATTTCCCCCTCGAGGCACTTTTATGAGCACCTCCTACTCCCTTGCTCTTGATTGAACCACTTTTGGTAGATTTACCCTTTCCTTTACCAATCTTTTGCCTCCTCCCATGGACGGCAAGGACTTGCTTGTCCCTACCCTTGCCCATGTCAACTTCAGCAGTTTTGAGAGCGTTGTGAAGCTCCTCAAGACTCACCCCTTTTTCACGCACGTGATAGTGCATCACAAAGTCCTTAAAGGACGGGGCTAGAGAGCCAAGAATCATATCTTCAGCAATGTCCTCGGGCATTGGTGAAGAGAGCTTTGCCAACTTCTCAAGGTATCCTTGCATCGTGAGAAAATGCATAGATACCGATGTTCCCTCCGCCATATGGCACCTTGTGAGTGCGATGGTGGTCTTATAGCGCTCTTTTCGGGCACTATCCATGAACATCTTTGATAAAGCCTCCATGATCTTCTTGGGTTTTGAATCCAAGTATTTCGCTTGAAGCGAGTCACCCATGGATGCTAGCATAAGACCGTGAACTTGGTTCTCTTGTTCTTCCCACTTGGCTTTAACCTCTTTCTCTCCATCGGTTAATCTCTCATTCCACTTTGGGATTGGACCTTCCAAAATGTGAGATAGTTTCTCAAACTTTAACACGATGTTGAGTTTGAGTTGCCAACTAATGAAGTTTGAGCCATCATTTGCTAAAGGGTGTTTTTCTATCATGGATCGTACGATAGGTTGGATGTTCGATATTTTTCTACAAAATAAATCATACAGGTTTTAATGCCAATTTTATGTTTTAATACACATGCATACATATATCGAATATATAAATGTAAATGTTGCAAATAAAAGTTTTGCCCATAAATGCAACAATCCAAGATCCCATCAATTGTAATATAGACTAGCTAAGGGCTATCGAATACATTACAATATCAAGGTAAGAAAACATTTTCTAATCACAACCTTTTTGAATTTTAGCAACACTTAGCATCTTCAAACTCTTGTGACTCTTGTCGTTTTAATTATGAGGGAATACGACCTATCCTCGTAAGAAAAACTTTTTCCCAAAACCGAGCGAGGGCTCTAGGTAATGTTAAGAAAACTTATTTTCATTTGATACGAGATACGTTTATCCATTGTATTCACAACTAAACATACTTGGGGTTCACTAGGGTGAAACACACCTCATTTATTTAATTGTGGCACAACAACAGACAACCTTTATATCTCCCACTATTCCCAAAGATGGAGGGAGCTATCTCCCGCTAAGGGCGAGCAAAGTATCCCTCGATCAATGGCTGCTAGTGGATGAAATAAGAAGGAAATTTATTCTTAATTTTTGTTGGACAATTTAACATGTGATTTAGAATTTTAGGTTATCATGCATATTATCAATTATACACATCCCAACATTCAACACATTCATCACATGCATAGCAAGATAAAAACAGAAATTAAACATTCACACAATCCACATCGTGTGAGTTTATATGTTCCCTTCGATCCTCGATCCTCGATCCCTGATCTTCGATCCTCGATTGATGCGCTACAGCGGCGACTTCCTCTTGCACCGGAGATGTAGATTTTACATAAAATAAACATGCTCCTCACATTCGATAAAAAACCGAGTAGTGCAAGTCCTATGTAAAAACCTCTCATATGCAAATGCAACTATCTAAAAGATGGAAATAGAGAGAATTTTGGCTTTTACATACATAAGCCCCTGTATTATAATAATAACATACATTCATAATCGCTGATTTGGAACATATAAACTCACAATTCCTGCAAAACAACTCGAGCATCCATGCACGCAATATCATTATAAACTATCCAACCTAGTTTATCAAGCATCTAGAATCCCAAACAATTCTTTGAAAAACATTTTGAAATCCATTAAAAACATTTTTCATGCATCCATAGTTCACAAATTAATTATGAACCGCTGTCCATCCAATTTCCAATGGAAAGATGAATCGCAGTTTTTCGGTTTTGTTGATTCTCTTACAAAATAATCGTTTATACTTAAAACGAAATTATTACAAGTTAGACTTATGTCTAAATCATAATTCTAATAATTACATGTCATGCTTTAAACATTCAAAACATTTAAAACGAATTATTATAAAGAATTATTTCAACAAATATTTAAAGACCGAAAAACCGGTAAAACGAATTGTTTAAATCCTAGATGGTAAACTAAATTTGTTTACAGCCATAAATCATAAGAAAATTGAACCCTATGCTCTGATACCACTGTAAGATTTCATGTTAAATTATACGTATATATTTTCGAAATTTTTATGTATAATAAGGATCAATTACAATTTTCTTTGATTTATTTCATGCATGCATCGGTTTGTTTTAACATCTAGTTTCAAAACTCTATTAAAAAAAACAAGGGCTCCGAAATTCATACCTAGAAGTTCTCAAAAACTTCTTGAAGATTCGGAGACGTTGGGGATGCTTCTCGCCGCGCCGGATGCCTCCGAGTATTCACCAAACTCTAAACAAGATCGGAGAGAGGGAAGCTAGTCTCTCGATCTCCGATAGGGTTTAGAATCTAATTACTAACCCCTCTTTAATTCCCTTGAGAAGATGATCTCTTAAGAACTAAAACTAAACTTAAGAATTAAGGAATTTTCGTGGAGAATTATGGAGAGAGAATTTTGCTCAAGAAAATAATGAATGAATTAAGGAGGTAATGAGATAACCTTATATTTATAGGTTCTCTCCAAATTACCTATTCATGTGCAACCTCTTGCCCATGATTCCATGCAAAATTCCATCTAACCATCCATTATTTATTAATAAATAATCTTAGCCACGAATTAAATCAATTATGGACCAATTCCATGCATGATCTAATTAATTCTTAAATTAATTCTGCATAAAACCGTCTGACCGGTCGACCGTCTGCGAGGTCCGGTCGACCGTTTAGACCTGGTTTTGGTTGACCGTTTAGACACTCGGTCGACCATTCGCAACATTAAAATATTTCATCACAATGTTCGGTCGACCGACCGATAAATTCAGTCGACCGAAAACAAACAGACGAAATCTCTGTTACGATGTGCACACATCCGGTCGACCGTGCAATATTGCGGTCGACCTCGAAACATTCGGTCGACCGTTTATGGTCTAGTGGTCGACCGTTTTTGCACAGTGCATGCAGACTTGTCAAACTTCGGTTTAACCCCTACAAAATTTGACATTTCGGGATTAGTAGTAAATTCACAACTTATGTAACATATTATCCTATGTAATGATCAATCATTACACCCCATAATATTTACATCACATATGTATTTATTTAGATTCTAATTATGTTATAAATCACAACATAATTTTGATTTTGCTTGTTCACCCCATGTGTCATGAAACCCGACACATCCTATGAACTCAAAATCCCCATTTCTTGTTTCCCAGTTTTGTGGTATGACCTATGGGAGGATCTAAACTAAGTTGGCAGTGATATTAAGAGCTTAATATCACAAGCTATAAGCGGTATCTAGCTACACATTATAGCTCCCAATTAGTTAGATGTCTTAATTCCACTCGAACCAAAACCCGATCCACTTAGTGATGGAGTGCACCACTTGTGTCCGTCCCTTGCCTCATGATATTAAGAATACACACAAAGTAGTATTGTGTCATCTTTGTATTAGTATTCATTTCTTGATCTCTTTAAGCTAGTTATAAATATGTGACTTAACTCAAATCACATTGTGCACATTATAACTTTGCTTTATCAAGGGGCCCACTAATATCATCACTCAATTAAGAGGGGCAATGATAATCTTTTGACTAACTATCTTCTCCAACGAAAGTTATACTTAACCAACCAATGCCTTTACACTACACTGATCGATAGTTCAAGACACTGATCTAATTAAGTATTCCTTAAGTGATTAGATATAAGTCTCATATCAAAGGACCAACGACACAGTAAAATATTAATGACATAGAAACACATTTATATAATATTTTACTTATTAGGTCTATTCAGTATACAAAAGTAATATTTTCCTCTTTTGCATACCCGTGTTGTCACTCACTTGTAGAGCTACAATGATCTATGACCAACACGACAATCTTAACTCGGTAATTAATGTTCCATGTTAATTACCATGATTGCGAATAT
This sequence comes from Triglochin maritima, assembly GCA_963682175.1. NCBI lineage: Eukaryota > Viridiplantae > Streptophyta > Magnoliopsida > Alismatales > Juncaginaceae > Triglochin > Triglochin maritima. The sequence goes on from OY821774.1 coordinate 41,846,078, forward strand.
CTTTTGTTTTATGTAAACCAATATCTTTTAGAGCTTTACGGTTAAGGACCAAGAGCATCTTCCTTAACACTTCTAAAAGACGAATAACATAAAAAAGGAACAAAATGATTTCTCATTCAATTCATAATAATTGACATTTAAAAGTAAAACTTTTAGAACACATTCTCTTCAGTTTTACCCACCCCATTTACATCCCTACAAACTATTGATCGACCGGATTTTTCAATGGCTTAAGATCTGATGTTGCTATTTTGTTTAATTTGTATATATCATACATGTTATACCTTGGTGATGTTATTTTTAACTTTATTTTTCATCATCCTTTAGGTGAACCTGGATAAAAGTTGGATACATGCCAATACGAAGAAGGGGTGGACAAGTTCAATGAATTTGCCAAAAAGAACGCTGAACCTGGGAATCCTACCCGAATGCTCTGTCCCTGTATGAAATGTTACAACATGAAACTACAGGATGCCAAAGAAATGAAATATCACTTGTTTGCAAAAGGATTCGACCCAAGTTATACACACGATGGATATGGGATGATGAAAGTCCAAGTTCTGCAGATTCCGGTAATGGTGGGTTGCAAAAGCATCATATTGCAGATGCTGAATCAGTTGCATCTTCATAAGAGAGAAAAACAGATATGAACAAGCGGTTGAAAGAAAAGAAGAGGAAGAAGAACGAACAAAAGGAATGGTTGGATGGTGTCTCCTGTTGTGTCCTTGTTGGTGAGTACAGATGTTGAGGATTATATTGCAGCAGCAGTTCAGTTGTCTGGTTTTGCAACCTTGTATCTCTGGTTTCATTTTCAAAGCGTGTTGGTTTAGTTTGTGTTTTTTAACATTTGGGTAAGAACTTATTGAAGGTGTCATTTGCACTTGTTGAATTTTGGTTTGAGGTGAGAAGTATAATTTCTTGCTTAATCAGAATGGTCTTATTCTACTGTAGTTATTTCAGAGGGATATTTTCTTCTGCCCAATTTCTTGTCCTGTTAGAGCCATGATTTGTTTAAATTTTAACTTGAACCCAAACAGTATTTTAGTGAATGTTTATTTTCAAAGAAATATACCATATTGAGATTTATAATGACCAAACATTAGGACATTTTGATGTTATTATATCATGAGATGTCATAAATAAGTGTTGTCAAGTAATATATAATTAATTAGACTACAAAAGATGTTTAATCGGTCGGTTTCGTGTAAATTTTCTCGTGTAAACGTATTCTTTTCTGTCTACTCCTGTAAAATTATTTCATGTAATTTATTTGATAAATTATCGTAAATAACGGGAACTACTATTCGTCGTCCAAAAATTACTTAAATAACCTGTCTAATTACCATTTTTCCCTTCATAATTCATTTAAGCAAAAAATTCAAAATAATATTATTTTTAATTTTTTTTGCCAAAATATACATCATTTAAAAAAAATCATACTAGACCAGCTACCACCACATGGTGAAACGTGGCGGCGGCAAGTTTTGTTTTTTAGTGTCTAGAGAACTCGACACTGATGATGTCGAGTTCTCTCAAGCAGAACTCAGCATCCCCAGTGCCGAGTTCAGTTTGATTTTTATTGCCCAACACTTCATATTTTGCTCGATGTGAGTTGCCAGGAGAATAGTACGTCAAATAGAACTCGACATCACAAGTGCCGAGTTCTATTTGAACTACTGTTCTCCTGTCAACTCATACCGTGCATGAGATGGAGGGCCAAGAGAACAGTGGTTTAAATTGAACTCAGCACTGAAGATGTCGAGTTCTGTTGATGTAAACTCGGCACTTGTGATGCCGAGTTTTATTGAAGAGTGCAAGTTCATTTAATTTAGGAACTCGATAACTTCATTTCCTGTTTAAATACATTTTGACAACAAAGACAATCATTCCAATTACAAAAAATTCAACAACAAACACAACCATTTCCAAGTAGCAAAATACAACCAATATCATCATTTCCCACTTCCTAAATTTCAACACACCAAAAAATCCAAGTTTAACTCAATAAAGAGTTTAACATAAAACCAAAAGTAGTGTAATAACAACCAAATAAGTTTAACACAACTAAATATCTATCATAAGTGACCTCTCAATCTCTTCTTCCTTTTAGGACGTGCTTGAGCACGTCCTCTCCCTCTCCCCTTGCCCTGTCCCCCTCCTCGTGCTGCATTCTCTGTATCCTGAGTCAGACCGCCAACGTCTTCTTGAGTGTGTGGATCTTCTTCTTCAACGACGCAATCCAGACTCAAATGTAATGTCGGTTCTTCAGCACCAAAACACATCAGCAAGGACTTCATTTTTTTCCTTCAATTTTGCAACCATCGAAAAGTCTGTCTTGTGATCTCTGATTGCCTCATGAATTTGATGGAGTTTTCGTGGAACTCATTAACTTCGTGCACCTACAAATAATTAAGCAGTTCATCAAACACTAAACACAATTTTAAAACGTGGTAATTGTTAAAATAAATGTTTAGATCTTACCATCTACCGCTCTGTACCCGCTCGAGGTCTGTATAAGCTATGAATCGGAGTCAAAATGTGATGAACAATCCAACGTACGCTGATGCTCTAGGATCATTCCATATACAGATGTGTGCTCTCTTCAGGAGTGACACCTAGGAATGGTCGCTCAAACTATAGATGATCTCTTCTGTGCGACCAATGCTGAATGAATCAGTGATTCTCCGCCAACCAATTGACATCTGACCTCCCCTGAGCCGATTTCACTACATGTCTCTCCATCGGCTCTGTAATGTGTTGTTGTAGACCGAACTGTCTCATCACTCGGTTTGGACAATGCATAGCCACCTCACCAAAATTTAAAAGCCAAGTATGGCTCGTCCAGATCTCTGAACCTTGCATAGTGGTGGTAACTGACTAAGATCCAAATGTGCATAAGGTCCCAGATCACTCGATTGAATTCCTGCACGTCCAGCTCATTCCGATAAAAATCAAGTGTCGTCGTCTTCGCACTACCCTTGAATGATTTTGGTCGTCTCCAACGGGCACCTAATGGTGCCATGTGGTCCTCCAAGTATAGTAATGGTATGCTCTTCAAAGGTCTCCTAATTAGGGGTGAGCAAAACTGGATATTCGAATTTTCGGATACCCGAAATCTGGATATCCGGTTTTCCGGATCACCAAAATATCATCCCGGATCAGATCAAGATTAAACTGGATATCCGGATTTCGGGTATCCGAAAATTCGGATATCTGATTTCCGGATATCGGGTTATTGTTCCCATAAATACCTCTATAATTTTTCACACATTCTCTAAGCTTTCAAATCCAAATTCCAGTCCAAAATAATAATTATTATTATTGTATCAATAATTATGCAAGGATAAAGAAATTATAATCACCAAAACATTCACAAAAAAACTGATTCTCCACCCTAAACATGAAAAGATCAAATGGTTCATAACAAATAAAAATCACAAAGTCAATTTGAAATTGAGGAGTCCAATACAAAGTCAACGTTCTTATAGTGTTCTTATAGTAATGTCGGAGTTGGAGAGGAAGGGGATGATGGACTGGAGAGGTTATGGTCCGGTCAGCTGAAGAGCAATTCGTGGGAATCTGGTTATTCGGATTTGACAAACATTCATAATTCGGATTCAGATATCCAAAATCTCCAAAGGCCTGATCCGAATCCGGTCCGAAAAAGGGGTAGAAAATCGGATCGGATACCCGATCTGGATTATTAGGGTCGGATATCTGAATATTCGGATGTCATAAATCGGATATCGGATCGGAAAACCGGGTATCCGACTTTTTGGATTTTTCTGCTCACCATTAATCCCAATGTGTAGATGTTCCCAACACCACAAACTGCAGGAACGTAAAAAAACCCACACAGATGTTTGGTCGGAATTAGTGAAGCTTCGTTTAACATGTGATATAAGTGAGCCAAAGCCGCACTACCCCAACTGTACTCCGATGCGATGGCCAAATATCCGAGCAAAGACAAGTACTTCAAGTGAATCATCATGTCGCTCTTATCTGCCAAAATACTGCATCCCAGCTGGAACAAAATAAATGCTCTGGTGTGTCGTGTAACCGTCTCCTCGTCAGCATTAAAAGGCAACTGTTGAAACTGAGCTTGCAACCAACCCAGAGTTACAAAACCCTTACAACCCAAGTCATCGGGGACTTGACCCAATAAATTCATGCAAACCTCTGACCAAACGTACTCTTGAGACTCACACACCGGCAAACCATCTACGTGCAAGCTGTTAATCATAGAGATGACACGCAAGGTGCAAGTGATCTCACCATGTCGCAGGTGAAATGAATGAGTCTCCGGTATCCAACGCTCAATTATCGCCCCCAGCAAGGTATGGTCCAACTGGACTCGGCCTAACCGAGTGACTGTCAAACCCCGCCATATCTATCAGAAACAACATCCTCTCAACAGTGACCTGTCATTCGTTGAGCTTCGATCCTTGCTCAACACATTTTACGCCATCAACATCCTTCTGCATAATTTAAGATAAATGTCAGAATATTAATACATACGTGAAAATATTTCACTTAAAGTAGTAAAAAACTTATAAATTTTTTGAACAAGTCAGACTTGTGGTTGGCCTGCAAAACCAACACTGATCTGTCTACCAGACCCTATGAAGCGTAGCTGCCTCTAACCGAACGGGTACTGGAACCACCAAACTCCATCTGTACATAGCACGTTAAATATTAGAAAACATTGAAGTGTTGCAAATCATATCTTAAGAATCAACGTAATATTAATTACAGTTACGAAAAATCACAGTCATAAAAATCAAACATCTAGTTTTTTACCAATAGGGAATGACATTCATTGATGTCTTACATCACAATAAAATCTTAAAAAGCATTCAACTCTTACACCACATTCAAGTCTTACACCACCAAGTCTTACACCACATCAATTCAACTCTTATATTTAATCACCATTCAAGTCTTACATTTATCTGAAATCCTACATAATAGTAACATAGACATTTTTTAAACAATTTTACTATATGGGTTCCTTGCATCATTTTCTATCATGCTCCAAACCTCCGTATCTCCCACATTGTACCCTTCTTCCAGAGTGCTCGTCCATCTCCTTTTGGATTCACGTTGATTTTGGCCGACCAGGAGGTATTTTGGTTTGTGGAGGCTTCATTGTGATGTTGTCATGATCTGGCCAATACCTCACATCAGGAATTGGGATAAATATTGGTTTGTACGTCTATCTGTACATTTGAACCTCATAATACGGGAAGACCAAATGTGAAGTGCTAACATTTGCATGTCTGCCGTTGCAAACTGCTAGTACATGTGAACATGGGACGTGCATTGCAATTATGTATCCACAAGTGCAAACATAACTCCTTCAAATTTCACAAGGTATTTTTTCTGGTCATTGGCTTCAACCTGGTACATCATCTGGGGGTATCGAATTACTGTATGAGTTCTGGCTAGATTGTTGTTTGTCGTTACCACGGTGTGAACTGTTGGTACATATGTTTCATTCCATGACTCAGTGACGTCCCTTCTTTTAACAAAGAATTTGTTCAAACGAAGAAATATCATCAAAATCATGGTCGAAATTGACATACCTCGTGCCCCTCGTAAGACATTGTTGAAGCTTTCTGACATGTTTGTTGTCATATATCCAAAACGTCGACCCCCATCGTGACAACAAGTCCATCTTTCCAAAGGACCTTGATGCTGAATCCACTCGTATACCGGTTTATGTTCCTCTGCAATAGCCTTCATTAGCTCTTCAAATTTCATAAAGGAATGAGTTTTACCTACTTCGTAAAAGTTGATTTGTCTTGATGTTTAGCAAGATTTGCATTCATGTGTCGAAGACAGAATCAATGTACATGCCCCCATGAAGGTGGAAATGTGGCTCGCACACAAGCATTTATTCCCAAAAATCTGTCGGTGATAATACACAAATCGAGTCGACTAGTCACTCTACTTGCCAACAATTGAAGGAATCACGTCCACGACTCTGTCTTCTCGCTCTCTACAATAGCAAATGCCAAAGGAAAAATTACATTGTCTGCATCTGTGCCCACAACAATTAGCAATAAACCCATATATTTGCTATAGAGGTGAGTTCCATCCACACTGACAACAGGGTCTGCAATATTGAAACCCACTAACTGATGACCCGAACGCCCAAAACACACGTGTTTAATCATTTAAACTACCGCAAGTGCACAACCGCTGATTGGTTCGTTTTATATTAAACCGCAAGTGCACAACCGCGTTGAAGCGGTGGCAAATACGAGTCGATCTATAGGGAGGTGTGTCGACTTTTGGTTTGTGCGAAGGCGAGTGGGAAAGAAAGGAGAGAAAGATTGATTACACTAAACTACACTATAATGCGAAAGTAAATGGAAGATAAGCAATAAAACTAAACCCCAAAGGGGTTAGAGAAATAATGTGAATGTAAAGATGTGTGTGTGTGTGTGTGTTCGATTATGCTCATAACAACATGTAGTGCATGAAATCATAAAACTAAATCAAACTTTGCCTCCACATGAGATAAGATAAGATCATATCATTAAAACATACAAGACAATAATTGGAATGAAGCTAAATGAACTCATGTATAAAGACTAGACCCTACTATGCCTCCACATGAATTAAGATAACACATTATCATTAAAACATACAAGACATTAACCAAGGTAAAGTCAACAAGAGTACATACACTACAAATTGTGTTTCCAATATTAATTCCATCCATATCCTCACCTTATTATTCCCCATAAAATAGGTCCACTAATCTAAGCATAAGCTAAACTTCATTCAAGAGAATTAGCATATCAAAGATAAGAGTGAAACCCCATTAGATGGTGATGGAAATCATATAAGGCTCAAGGGATTAAGATAACACACACCTAATACACTACATGATTATATCACATATTTATCCACCCCCCAAATGGGGATGGAACTACTAACTACTCATTACACTAACTACATTAACAAAATGAAACATTATACTTAAAGGAAACTACACTAAGCAAGCAAGAAATATTAAAAAACTAAAGTGAGATAAAACAAAACAAGTATGCAAGCATATGAAAGGAATTTAAACTAAGAAAACAACATACTAAAGGAAAACATCTATTTATTACTCACTCAATTACAAGTAGCACTTCCTCCACCAGAGTTTTACTTCAAGGCTTCACTCTTAGTAGGGAAGATGACCACAAAGAGAGAGATGGGGTACATGAGAGGAGGGAGAGTTCTATTTATAGTCATAGAAAAAGGTAATCCGGGACAATCTCCCAGTATGGGACTAAACAAATACCAAAAATAGCCTAAACAAACACTAATGCATACACTTCAGAAATCTTAGTGGATCCGGGGAGATCTGGACCGCCAATTGGCGGTTGATGAGAATTTAATTTATACCGCAAGTGCACGGCGTCAATGAAGATGTGGCAAGTACGGGTCGAACACAAGGAGGGAGAGATATTGTTATTTTTGTGATTTTCGATTTAGGAAAGAAAGAGAGAGAAATAAGTTTGGTTTCAGATTTTTAGTTTTTAATTATCTAAAGCAAGAACAACAAAAACTAAAAAGAAAATAAAGCAAATATGGATGAGAGTCCAGCGGGTGGAGGTTTAGATGTTGAGTTTTGTTTAGAGAAATCTGAAACAATAATAAATCACATTTGTTATAAAGCATTACATGATAAATGATTCAACATAAACTCAAGTAATCAAAATATACTAACACGAAATTAAAATAATAACATCATTCTTCTTCTCATCACCCTAAATCCATCACCCCCCACTCTTTGGAGAGAGTTAGAAACTCATGGATGGAGGGAAGGAGAAGGGGTCCTAGAGAAACTACAAAAGAAAACTCAAAACAAGAAATAAAACAACAAAATTTGATTACTAAAGTATGAAATAAAAACTAAGACTCATTTCAATACATGATTCGACCTTATTTATAGCCCCAACCAGGGATCCCAATACATAAAAGAAAAGTACACGCGTCAATACAACATTGGTAAAAATTTGAACGCACGGATCGACTTTTGTGCAGCTAATCCGCCGCATTTTGTACATGGGGTGCGGCGGAATCGCCACCTTTTTGGCTCATATTCGATCCGGATTTTTCCTGTGTGTTTATGGTATGACTTAAATGTCCTTTGAGTGTCTGGATTAATTTTTTCCTTTCTTTTGAGCTCCGGATTTAGCTCTTCATATATTTGGAGATCCAAATTGATTTTTCTTTAGAACTTCTCCAAAATAATATTTTGGTACTTTAATTTGTAGTCGGGTCCTTGGCTTTTGCAATTAGGTCCTGACTACTTTTGTGCTTAAGTCCTTGGCTTTTTTGTAATTAGGTCTTTGAATGTTTTTATGCTTGGATGGACTTCCATTTGAATCCCGATAATCTTGAACTTGGTATTTATGACAGAAATGAGTCTCTTGCACGCGTTTATGCTCGGGATATGGGTAATTTGCATTCAGGTCCCTGTAAATAGTAAATAAGACTAAACACATACATTAGTAGGATTTATTGATATAAAATTAATCTAAATGAAAGACATATGATGCAATGTATGCAATGCATCAAATGCCCCCACACCTAGATTTTGCTAGTCCCTAGCAAAACAGAATATAAGAAAAATGAAAACAGAGAAATACTAACTCACTTTCGTAGGAATCACGGTTGCACTTAGCTTGTGCAACAAGCCTTTAAACCCCTAAGTTTCCTTAGAGGACGAGTTTTGTCTCGTGAGGGTTTTCAGTTGACACACCCACAAAGTCTTAATTCAACATTTCATTAATAAATCTCAATATCTCCACCTCAACCTTATACATCTCACTTAGAATTCTTGCATGCTCATTATATAAATCTAACTCATAAAAAATTCTGACTTGGTCTTTGTTCCTCCAACATTCACACCACTAACCATTCTACACATGTTATCACTTAAATTATTTTGCACGCCTCCTCTGGTGGTGAAGTATCATTCGGATCAACCATGACATGGATCATTATTCTAACTTTGGGCCTTTAGTATATTTTTTTTCGTGATTCAACACATTTGCTTTTTTTTGACACTTTTACCATTTTTGCATTCGTGTAGCAAGTTTGGTCGATAATCCCGAGCTGGCAGACTCAAGTTACCGGGTTTTAAGATACCCCTACGGACCAGTGACTCGAAGGCTTGGGCTTTTGTAATCATTTTGCAAAATGTGCTTTCCTCACTTTTATTCCCCTTTTATTTTCCTCAAGGCTTAATTGCTATTAGAAGTCCACACTTCCCGGTATATTTTCCTCAACCTCTGCTTTTTATCAACCACTTCAAAGATTTGATTCATCCAATTTAAGTGCATACATGTCTTAAAGGGTAATGGGTTATTTCTTTGGAACTTAGATTTATGTCATAGTTTCTACAAGCAGAACTATATAATAAAGAACAAAAACTCAATGCAATTTGTACACGGGTTTACAGTTCAATCTTAAGCTATGTCATGGAGCATTGAATTTTTTTTAACCAACAGAATATATAGATAGATAGATAGATAGATAGATAGATACATAGATAGATAAACACCCCCCCCCCCCACACCTAAATCATGCATTGTCCTCAATGTATGCAAAGATAAAGCAAATGCACTTATTACCTGAGTCGACTTGCGGTAGAGGGATTTGAATTTGCTCAGAGTCAACCATAGTCAGAACTGGATTGAATGTCACCATGTTGGTGCATGTATCCTGTTGAATTGTTCCCCATGTTGCCCTGAGGCAAAGATTCCACACCCTCACATGTGTTGGTTCTCTTATTTGCTCGAGTGATGGTGGTTGGGTAGATGAATTACTCCCCATTTTCTTACTTTGTTTTTGATTTTGTGATAATTTATTTGATTCAGAAATCTTATAGATAAGCGATCTCATCACTACATCACTTTGATTGCATACTATTTCTGGTTCACTATCAACATGATGTTGGCTTTTTGGCTAATGATTGCTTATCCGTTTTGATGATTAATCAACATATAACTTAAACACATATAATTCGTTCATATCACTCTTGCACAATACACATATATCGTTTTATACTAACATTTCAGGTGACAAGTTTAACGAGAAATGAAGTTGAAGAGTAGATAGGTTTACATTATTGTCATTAGGATTTAAATGTAACTTGAGCACTTAAATCTTGATGCATTGCATATCATGACTCTTTAGGATTCCATAGAAGTAGAACTAAACCTTCAAATTCCATACAAAACTTCTTTAGAAATCAATCAAACCATATCCAGGATTTTTGCACTCAACCGGTCGACCGGTCGACCATCTGGTTCGACCGTTCAATCTAAAAAATCTGTTTTCTGAACCTTTTCGGTCGACCGAACTGTGTTCTGGTTCGACCGTTTCATTAGAGTAACATAAGGTTTTTGGTCGACCGATCAACTGTTCATACGTGCTGGAAAACACGTGCCTTAGTGCAAACCGGTCGACCGAAAGTCCTTTTCTGTTCGACCGTTTGATTTCTATTTTTGTCTTCTTTTGTGACCGTTATACTTGTCGTATTATACAACGGTCGTATACACATACTTTCACCTACCCTCAAATACATAGCTTACCGGTCGAACAATTCGTATTTACCGGTCGACCGTTTGTCCATTGATCTTTCGTATCATGCTTCCTGCTATCGGTCGATACCACCTTGGTTCGACCGAACACACTTTGTCTCTACCGAACATTTCACATCGGTCGACCGTTTCCTAGTTTCGTTCGACCGGTGCACTTAAGTTCCATCCCAGTTAGTTCGACCGTTCCTAGTTTGTCTGACCGTTTGACTACTATTCACGTAACCGGTCGATCGTTTCTTTCTTACCGGTCGACCGAACATTGACAGAATTGCTTCCCGAATTAATGGTTTGTGTATCTTACACAAAACCCAATCAAATCATTCTCAAACGGCTAGAATACTTAAGAGGCTTATATATAGAGCTTAGATCATCTTTACAAGGCACCAATCCAATCTCTAAGCTCTTATTGTGCTAAAACCTTCCAAGTTATCTTACTCTCTTTATTGCTCTCAACCACTCTCATGATCAATCATTCAATTGCATTCATCATCAAATTCAAGTGCTCAAGAGTAGGTTACGCATAGTCTACTACAAAGGAGTTGTACAAGCTTCCGGAGTGAAGCTCTTCTCGGGTTGTGAGAAGGAGGTCCAAGCTTGGCGAGGGTGTTCGCAAGCTTGAATTGTAAAGGCTCGATCTTTGCCCGGAAAGAAGATCAAATTAGTGAAGATCACGAAGTTGCTCAAGGAAGAGCAATTTGTAAGAGAGGACTAGGATCCGGTGCTTGGATCCAAACCTCTATACATCCGGTGTTTCGTTTGCCTTTTCATCTCTCTATTTTCATTGGTTATCTTGTTATTGCACAAATAGTTAGTAGTGAGTAATTAGTCTATAAACCCCCCTTAAGACTAATATTTAGGGCAATTAGATCCTACATTTGGTATCAGAGCCTTGTGAATTGCATATAAACAAATTAACATTTGTAGCAATGGCCCAACAACGTGAGGGATTCCACACCGGTAGACCTCCACTTTTTAATGGAACCAATTATGCCTATTGGAAGAAACACATGATAATCTTCATTCAATCATATGATGTTAAGCTATGGGTATTCTTTCAAATTCCATATACTCAAAACAAAGAGTTTGAACTCATGAGTGATGATGAACTAGCAATGGTTCAAATGAATGCAAAATTAATGAACATTCTCATGTGTGGATTAACCGAAGAGGAATATGGTAGAATTAATGCTTGTGATTATGCATATGAGGCATGACATATGTTAGAAAGTCATTTTGAAGGACGATCATCCGTGAAAGAAACTAGGATAGATTCATTTATGCAAAAATATGAAATGTTTGCCATGAAACCCAATGAATTCATTAGCGTATCTGCATACTAGCTTTACTCATATCACTAACTCATTGAAAAATCTTGGTAAGGTCTTGATTGAAAGTGACAAGGTACGGAAGTTTCTTAGATCGTTGACATTGGAGTGGGAGAAGAAGACAACGACAATCGAGGAGGCCAAAGATCTCTCAAAGCTAAAGATGGAGGATCTCATAGGAAGCCTCATGTCTTATGAGATTCAAATGGAGGAAAGAAGAGAGAAGGAGAATGAGCGAGAGGGGTTAAGGAGAAAGGAGAAAACAATTGCTCTCAAAGCAACGTCGGATTTGGAAAGTATCGAAGATGATGACACCGATGATGATGTTGCATTTCTAACCCGCAACTTCAAGAAGTTTCTCGCCAAAGGAAGGTTCACAAGAGGGAAAGGAGAATCATCCCGGACTTTCACGTGCTACGAATGCAACAAGACGGGGCACATGAAGAAGGATTGTCCACTCCTTAAGTCAAGAGATCGTGAACAACGAGAACCAAGAAGATTCCCTCCTAGAAGAGAAAGAGATGAGAGACCGAGGAGAATTAGGGAAGATAGACCTAGAAGACGAGAACGTGATGATCACAAAAGAAGGGATCACCATGACAAAGATGGAAACAAGGCTTTTAAAGCCACTTGGGATGATTCAAGCTCATCTACATCCTCCGACGCCGAATACTCTCAAGAGGAAGAAGCACACATGTGCTTTATGGCAAACAATGAGGATTCAGATTCAAGTACCGCTACATCCCCAAAGAGAAGCAATCAACCCCAAGTGGTAGAAATTGACGACGATGAGGTATTAATTCAAGAAACCCCTTCCTATGATGAGTTATTAGATGCCTTTCATGAACTTGCTGAAAGATATGAGATGATTTGTCATAAAAACAAATTAGGAAGAAAAGTGCATCTAGATTTATCTACTAAACATGAAGACTTACTTAAAGAGAATGAATTGCTTGCTAATGAGATAAACATGCTGAAATCTACAAGTAATTGTAACAACAACAAAGATCTTATTGCCAAGAATGAACAACTTACAAAAGATCTAGAGAAATTCACGTTGGGTAGAAAAATGCTAGACATGCTTCTAGGAACCCAAACTCAATCTTTGACTAAGCATGGTTTGGGGTACATGGGTGGAAAACAAAAGAAAGCTACATCTTATTTTGTTAAACATAATAATTCATATGTTAAGAAAGTAAGTTTGTCAAATGTATGGGTACCTAAGACCTCTCAAGTTTGGGTACCAAAAGCTAACCCTCAAGGACCCAAACAAATTTGGGTACCAAAGTCTTCACTTGCTTCTTTGCATGTAGATCAAAGCAAGGAGAAAGGGCAAGTGGATACTGGATAGTGGGTGCTCAAGGCACATGACGGGAGACTCTCAAGTTCTATCAAATCTAAAGCCTAAGAAGGGAGGAACCGTCACATTTGGAGACAACGCTAAAGGTCAAATTATCGGCATTGGTAATGTTGGCAATTCCTCTACTCCTCATATTGAAAATGTTTTGTTAGTAGAAGGGCTAAAACACAATTTGCTAAGCGTTAGTCAACTAGCGGATAAAAATTATATGGTTATCTTTGACAATTCAAATTGCTATATTGTCTCAAAACATAACATGAAAACTATATTTAAAGGTTGTAGATCTCATAATATTTACGTTGTGGATATTGTTGTCATTAGCAATCTAGCCTTAGAGACTTGTTTAGTTGCCTCAAATGACAAAGCTTGGTTATGACATAACCGATTGGGACATATTAGTATGTCACAATTACACAAATTATCCAAACTTGAATTAGTTAGAGGACTTACTAAAATTGATTTCAAAAAGGATAAACTTTGTGATGCATGTCAATTTGGAAAACAATTTAAATCGTCTTTCAAATCTTTAAATGTTGTGTCAACTTCAAAACCTCTTGAGTTTGTACATCTAGATCTTTTTGGTCCTTCAAGAACCGTTAGTTTAGGTGGTAAAAGATATGTTTTTGTGATTGTCGATGATTTTTCACGATTTACATGGGTTTTATTTTTGGCCAATAAATATGATGCATTTGAAAGATTTAAAAACTTTTGCAAACGTGTTCAAAGAGAAAAGGATTTACATATCATTACTATCCGTAGCGATCATGGAGGAGACTTTGAAAATGAGTTATTTCAAAAGTTTTGTGAAAAACAAGGGATTGAACATAATTTTTCATTTCCTCGCACTCCCCAACAAAATGGGGTAGTTGAAAGGAAAAATAGAACTCTTCAAGAGATGGCAAGAACCATGGTTATGGAAAAAGGACTTCCAAAATATTTTTGATGTGAAGCCATAAATACTTCTTGTTATGTGTTAAACCGTGTTCTTATAAGACCTATTTTGAAGAAAACACCTTTTGAAATGTGGCACAAACGTATTCCAAAAATCTCTTACTTTAAAGCTTTTGGGTCAAAATGTTTTGTCCTCAACACTAAAGATAACTTGGAAAATTTTGATGCAAAATCCGATGAGGCCATCTTTTTAGGATATTCCGATAGGAGTAAAGCTTATAGAATCTATAACAAACGAACCTATTGTGTCGAGGAGTCTCTACACGTTAACTTTGATGAGTTGGCTTGTGTAGATAATTCCTCTCTTGATGATGACTATATGGATATAATTAGACATGTCTCATCTCAAGATGTCTCCCATGAGCCTCATCAAGATCCTCCAAGTTTTCCACAAGAAAACAAAGAGGAGCTTCACAAGGATTGGACCTATAGAAAGGAACATCCAAAGGACCTTGTGATTGGAGATGTTTCTCAAGGTGTGACAACACGATCAAAGGCTCATGTAGTTTGTGATTCTTATGCTTTCATATCTAAATTAGAACCTAAGATAGTAGAACAAGCTTGTAATGATGAATTTTGGTTAATGGCTATGCATGAAGAGTTAAACCAATTCGTTCGAAATGACGTTTGGGAACTTGTTGAAAAACCCATTAATCAAACCGTTATTGGAACTAAATGGATCTTCCAAAATAAACTTGATGAGGATGGGAATGTAATTAGAAACAAAGCTAGACTCGTTACTCAAGGCTACCGCCAAGAGGAGGGAATAGACTTTGATGAAACCTATGCTCCCGTGGCTCGTATGGAAGCTATTCGTATGTGATTGACATCATTTCATGCTCATATTTGTATCTTATATCCATTATCTTACACCTAAGCAATGCTACGTGATGAGTTTTATGTTTAGTTTTCAGGAATAAAGATGTTTGAAGAGAAGAGCCATGAAAGGACCCAAAAGCTGGGAAAAAGGACTGAATGGTGAGATCTAGGGACCAAGATGCAAGGGAGAAGGACCTGAATGTAAGACAGAAGGACCTAAGAGCAAAACAGAATACTCCACACCATCATGGGGAGTATTTTACCAATTCTATTCGGGTCGGAGCTCCAACAAGTCGAGTAACCGCATCAAAGACCAACAATACCAGAAAGCAAAGCCCACAACAAATTCCAATACGATCCGACAATTTTGGACCGCTAATTGGCGGTCCATATTGCTCAGGATCCGTCGAAATTTCTCCTGGACTTGTATTAATGTTCGTTTAGGCTATTTTTGGTATTGGTTTAGTCCCACATCGGGGGATTGTCCCCGATTAGCTTTCTCCATGCTTATAAATAGAACTCTTCACCTTCCATTGTAATTACCCATTGCTTGGTGGCATTCTCTCTACTAAGGAGTGAGCCTTGAAGCAAAAACTCAAGGTGGAGAAGAATGCTACCTTCAATGTGAGTCATTGTTAATAAAAGTTTATTTGTTTCTTTTAATCTTGTTTTGTTATGTTGTTTGTTTTGTGTGGGTTGTTTTACTTTGTTTAATTTCTTGTTTAGTAATTTTAGTATCTTAGTTAAATGTTTTCTTTACTTAGTCTAATCAGTAGTGTAATGAGTAGTGAGTAGTTCCATCCCCATTTGGGGGGTGGAGAAATATGTGATATAATTATGTAGTGTATTAAGTGTGTGTTATTTTTATCCATTGAGCTTTATATGATTTCCATAACCATCTAATGGGTCTCCACTCTTATCTTTGATATGCTAATGCTCTTGAATGAAGCTTAGCTTATGCTTTGATTAGTGGACCTATTTTATGGGGAATGATAAGGTTAGGATATGGATGAAGTTAATATTGGAAACACAATTTGTAATGTATGTGCTCTTGTTGCCTTTACCTTAGCTAATGTCTTGTATGTTTTAATGATGTAGTGAAATCTTAATTCATGTAGAGGCATAGTAGGGTATAGTCTTTATACTTGAGTTCATGTAGCTTCATTCCAATTATTGTCTTGTATGTTTTAATGATGTAGTCTTATCTTAATTCATGTAGAGGCCAAGTTGGATGTAGTTTTATGATTTCATGCACTACATGTTGTGAGGAGCTTAATGAACACACACACACTTCTTTATGTTCACATTATTTCTCTACCCCCTTTGGGGTTTAGTTTTATTGCTTATCTTCATTTCCTTTTGCATTCTAGTTTAGCATTGTAGTGTAGTTTAGTGTAACCAATCCTTTTCTCCTTTCTTTACCCCTTGCCTTCGCACGAACCAAGTGTCGACACACCTCCCAGTGGACGACCCGTATTTGCCACCGCTTCAACGCGGTCGTGCACTTGCGGTAGAAATATAAAACGATCAATCAGTATGCTTTTAGCTTATGCTTCTTTTAAGGACATTAAACTTTTTCAAATGGATGTTAAAAGTGCTTTCCTAAATGGAATTATTTCTGAAGAAGTTTATGTTGCTCAACCCCCCGGTTTTATAAATGAATCTTATCCAAACCATGTATTTAAACTCAAGAAGGCTCTTTATGGACTCAAACAAGCTCCTAGAGCTTGGTATGAGAGGTTGAAGAACTTCTTGATTAATAAAGGATTCACAATGGGTAAAGTAGATACCACATTATTTGTTAAAACTCTTAATCATGATTTATTAGTGGTACAAATATATGTTGATGACATTATCTTTGGTGCAAGTAACCCGCGTCTATGCGAAGAATTTTCTAAGTCTATGCAGGGAGAGTTCGAGATGAGCCTTATTGGTGAGCTAAATTTCTTTCTCGGACTCCAAATAAAGCAAACTCAAGAGGGCAATTTCATACATCAAGCAAAGTACACAAAGGAACTTCTCAAACGCTTTGAGCTTGAAACTAGCAAACCTCAAAAGACACCTATGAGTACAAGCGTAAAATTGGACAAAGACGAAAATGGCAAAGATGTGGACATCAAGAAGTATCGTGGTATGATCGGCTCTTTACTTTATCTTACTGCAAGTCGTCCCGATATTATGTTTGTTGTATGTTTATGTGCACGTTTTCAAGCATGTCCAAAAGAAACTCATTTGAATGCGTTAAAAAGAATTTTTCGTTATCTAAAGGGCACCTATGATTTTGGACTTTTCTACCCTACGACTAGGACTTTCGATCTTGTTGCCTATAGCGACGCCGACTATGCCGGTTGTATTTTAGATCGTAAGAGTACTAGTGGCACTTGTCAATTTTTGGGTAAATCGCTTGTCTCATGGTTTAGTAAGAAACAAAATAGTGTTGCATTATCAACAACCGAGGCTGAATATATCGCCGCCGGTTGTGCTTGTGTACAAGTCCTTTGGATGAGGCAAATCCTCAAGGACTTGCAACTTGAGTTTCAAATTACACCATTTTTTGTGATAATATGAGTGCTATCAACCTTTCCAAAAATCCTATCTTGCATTCAAGAACTAAGCACATAGAAGTTAGACATCATTTTCTTAGAGATCATGCAAATAAAGAAGACATTAAACTTATATTTGTTCCCACAAATGATCAATTAGCGGATATATTCACCAAACCATTAAATGTTGATCAATTCAATCTCATTAGACTCAATCTAGGCATGTGTACCCTAAATGACATTTGAGTACGTTTTACTTGATCCCATTTAACTATATTTGGTTCTAGTGTCTCTTGCTATTTGAAGCTTTTTCTGGCTTTTACTGTTTCACCGGTCGACCGGTAATGAGAATCGGTTCGACCGGTGATGAGTTGTTTCTTGACCGAAATCTTTTTTGTTCAACCGACTGCCTGAGTGTGTTTGACCGGTACATGTTGACTTATGCTATATCGGTCGACCGGTATGTATTGTTCGACCGACAGCAGTGATGATAAGTTTTCGACTTTGAGTTTTTGTTCGACCGCTCGCGTTTTCGGTGCGACCGTTTTTAATAGTTCGGTCGACCGGTATCATTGTTCGACCGATAGCAGGGATGATGAGTTTTGGACTTTGAGTTTTTGTTCGACCGCTCGTGTTTTCCGTGCGACCGCTTTTAATCGTTCGGTCAACCGGTATGTTTTGTTCGACTGATAGCAGGGACTTGTGCCTGCCTTGTTCTTCGGTCCGGTCGACCGAAATATGCTTCTGTCCGACCGTTCGCTTTGTCGACTTAAGTTTTTACTTTATTTTTTTTAACCTTTCGGTCGACCGCAATATGGATCGGTCGACCGGTCTGTCGGTTTCTGCTGCATTTAGGGTAAAATCGAGACTTGTTCTTCACTTTTACCCATCTCTCTCTCAAACCCTAAGCCTTCCCCATCACGTTCCTCCCTCGATTTCGCATATTTCCTGCGGTAAAACTCAAATCTTTTTGCATTTTATCGCTTCTCATCATCTCCTCTTCACTTTGCACACATTTTTTCCCAAAGTTTTTTTTCTTTTTCTTCTCCTCCTTCACCATGACCGGGAAGAAAATGGCTATCCGCAAGAAACGCTTGGTTGCTCCCACAACTTCCACCAAAAAATGCACCAAAAAGGCCCACGATCGCTCCTCTACTACCCCCAATGTCCGTCATCCGCCCGCGCCTCCAACTCTTGCTTTCCATCCTATTGACGAGTTCGCCAAAAGCAATTGGGAGAAAAAGCTCTCGGCGGCTCCTTTCATTCCGAACCGCGCAGTTGAGGTAGCGGACTTTCGTGACTACTCTCTTAAATCTTGCTTAGATGCTAATGGCCTTACACACTACAAGAAACTAAACCTACAGTCACGGGAGGCTTATCTGTGGCTATAGGATCCGTCGCTATTGCCTACAACAGCGACGGATGTGAACGAATCAGCCACGGATAAATCCCGTGGCTGAATCATTACTACAAATTCTCGAAAAGAAAACCCGACTCAATCCTTCCGCAAACCCTCAACAACAACAAAAACCTTCACCCTCCTCCGACGTCAACCCTCCTCCGACCCACCCCTCCTCCGACGTCAACCCTCCTCCGACCCACCCCTCCTCCGACCTCAACCCTCCTCTGACCCAACCTCTTCCCTCACCCGAACCCCGAATCCCCCCTCCGAAACTCTGAATCCCGCTATCGTCCGCTTGGGGTACAAGGCCAAGTAGGTATTGGTTTCTTTTCAATCTCTCAATGTTTGAACTTTTTTGGTTTTGGCCTTCGTTTTTTTGTGGATCGAGTTTGAGTTGCCGTTTTAGTCGGTGTTTTTTTGGCGTTATTTTATATCGTGGTTCAGATCTATTTTGGTTTCTCTGAAAATGTGATTAGATTTGTCGTTGGTTTATGTGCTTTAGGTGATGCTAGAGATTTAGGATGCAGTGCAGTATGATGACATTTTGTTCGGTTTTGTTGATTGAACTTAAACTAGAACTACACGTTTAATCCGATTGATATGTACATCGGAGAAATACAGATATAATGTTAAAATGTAAATCATGTAAGTCATTTCTGCCACCCGATGTTCTGAAATATGATAGTCGATAATTAATACTTATTATCCAACCCTCCAGGTCCAAGCTCACGCCGTCCAACCCTCCAGGTCCAAGCTCACGTCGTCCAACCTCGCGCCGTCCAACCCTCCAACCTTGCATCGTCTAACCTCGCGTCGTCCAACCCTCCAGGTTTTGTAGGTCTTTCTTTTCCATTGGTTTTGGAAGGATTTGGTCAACTATAGTTGTGAGATCTTGTTTGAACTTATCTATGAAATAATAATCTTTGTTTGTTTGTGCTTAATCTCGTTTTACATGGAGTCAATTTTCGTTAGTTTGATCATGTATTGGGAGATTTTGAGATTTGACAAACCGGATTACATCGATCCAAAAGTTGTTAGAGTATATTAAAGTCAAATAAATATTCAACAAAATCATATTGAGATTTGAGAACTTGATTGGCGGGTGCATCATAATCCATTCATTAGCCATTTGGTAGTCTTTCCTCGTCAAAAAATCTTCACCTGGTCATGAAGTTTTTATTGTATTAGAGACTTGACTTGCAACTAATGAACGTCAAGCTTAATTTAAACAAAATGCTCATTTCATTCACCTTCTGATTTATTGTTCAACATGGATTTCTTGTAATTTTATCCAACATAGTTTTTGTGATTTATTTGAACTTGATAGAGACAGCATGGAGTCTAACAGAAGTTGGATGTATGGTGGAAGAAGTAGTTCTACATTTTCCGATCGACTTAATGGTTTTCTAGATTTTGCGTTTGCATCTAGTCAGAGTTCACATGTAGTTTGTCCTTGTTCTAAATGTAACAATTCCAAATGAAAGAAACGGAAAGATGTATATGAAGATGTTATTTGTCAAGGTTTCACTCGTAATTACACGTGTTGGATTTTTCATGGCGAGGACTTTCGAATTTCAAATCCATCGACCACGTCACGAATTGAGGGAGAGAATGTTGAGGAATTTGATGACATGCATGGCATGGTCCAGGATTTGTTACGCAACCAAATGGATGCAAACGAGTTGCGTGATGAAAACATGGAAGATTCAATTCCTGTAGGTGACCAAACGACGAAGCTTTACCAATATTTAGAAGTAGCAGAAGAAGAATTATATCCTAGTTGTAAATTGGGGCTCACAAAGTTGTCTTTCATCACAAGGCTATTCCACTTGAAGTGCGTAAGCAAGTGGACCAATAGTTCATTTAATAAATTGTTGGAGTTCTTTGCGGATGTACTTCCAGATGGTGCACATGTGCCTAAAATCATTATGAAACAAAGAAGATGATGAACAACTTAGGATTTGGTTACAATAAGATACACGCTTGTCCTAATAGTTGTATCTTGTACTGGAAAGAATTGAGTGAAGCCATTTCTTGTCCCGTATGTGGAGTTTCACGATGGAAGGTTGTAGAAATAGACGAAGATGATGAAGACATAATTGCCACTACATCGAAGAAGAAAAATAAGCAGAAGAAGATTCCAGCAAAGGTCTTACGTCATTTCCCAATTAAGGATAGACTTCAAAGGTTGTTTTCAACCAAAAATGTGGCATTGTCGATGAGATGGCACGACGAGAATCGGAAAAGAGATGGAGTTTTGAGACACCCAGCTGATTCAGAAGTTTGGCATGCATTTGATAGAATCCATCCATTTTTTGCATGTGAACCAAGAAATGTCAGACTTGGATTAGCATCAGATGGTTTTCAACCGTTTCGAGGGTCTGCACATAGTACTTGGCCAGTGATACTTGTAGTTTATAACTTGCCACCATGGATGTGTATGAAACATCCATATTTCATCATGTCGCTCCTAATACCAGGCCCACAAGCCCCAGGAAATGACATTGATGTTTACTTGCGACCTTTAATTGAAGAACTCAAGGAATTATGGGTTTCAGGAGTAAACACTTATGATGCATCTCGAAAAGAAACATTTTCAATGCGATGCGCACTTTTATGGACAATAAATGATTTTCCAGCGTATGCAAACCTAAGTGGTTGGAGCACAAAAGGTCGTTTCGCTTGTCCTTGTTGCCAAGGAGAAACTTGCTCTCGATGGTTAACAAATAGCAGAAAATTTTGTTACATGGGGCATCATCGCTGGTTAGATGAAAACCATCTTTGGAGAAAGGATAAAAGACACTTTGATGGATCTACTGAACAAAGAAGTGCTCCTGTTGCTTCGACTGGTGATGTAATTTTTGATCAGGTGAAAGAATTTGAAGTGGTATTTGGGAAAGGACAACCACATGCTGATTTAGGTAAAGATCACAGTTGGAAGAAACGAAGCATATTCTTTGAGTTGCCTTATTAGAAAGACATTCTGGTTCGGCACAATCTTGATGCAATGCATATTGAAAAAAATGTGTGTGATAGTTTGTTAAGCACTGTGGTGGGTGTTTTGCCTAACAGTAAAGACAATCTAAAGTCTAGGAAGGACTTGCAGTTGATGAACATCAGAAAGGATCTACATCCACACAATGGACCAAATGAAGGGAAATTCAAACCTGCCGCCTTTTGGATGAAAAAGAATGAGCAGAAAAACTTTTGTCGGGTATTGAAGTTTTTGAAAGTGCCAAATGGATTTTCATCCAATATATCACGTTGTGTTAAAGTGAAAGAATGGAAGTTGCATCAACTGAAGAGTCATGATAGTCATATTTTGATGCAAGAACTGCTCCCTTTGGCCCTTCGACGATCACATGGAGTAAAGCATGTCCGAAAAATTGTGATTGACCTGTGTCAATTCTTTAGAGGTCTGTGTTCGAAAGAATTTAGGGTTGTAGACTTCCTTCAACTAGAAAAGAAGATATCTCATACCTTATGCGAGTTGGAAATGATATTCCCACCAAGCTTCTTTGATATAATGTTGCACTTACCTATTCACCTAGCTAAGGAAGCTAGTTTATGTGGTCCTGTGTATTACCGTTGGATGTATCCATTCGAAAGGTAAGAGTACATTATGTTCGTACTTGTAGTAAGTAATAATATTATTTAGGATATGTTTATAAATATGTAGTCAAATTTCAGGTACATGGCAATGTTGAAATCATATGTTCGTAATACAAGTCGTCCGGAAGGGTCAATGGCTGAAGGTTACATTGTCGATGAGTGTGCGACATTTTGCTCACGTTATTTGCGTAAAGATGATACTCTAATCAATCAACCATTAAGAAATGAAGGAGACCAAGGTTGTGAAATAGGATGTTCTGACATGTGTCGAATTGAAACAACTGATTTAGAGAAAGCACATCGTTGGATCCATATATAGAGTATGATTACTTTTTTTCCTTTGGTCACTTTTGTTTGTCTATTTGAAACAAAATAATTCATTTCTGGACTATAGGCGTAGGAATGTATTGAATGTCATGCGGGGTCGAAGGCGTATTCGAAGAGATGTTACCAATCAACGAAATAAGGAATTTAGTAGCTGGTTTTCTGACACAGTTAGAGAGGAAAGTGAATCAGGCATGATTTTGTCTAACGTCTTAAAGGCACTGGCGAGAGGTTCAAATACAATTGGCAAGCGTTATTCTGCTTATTTAAGCAACGGGTATCGGTTCAACACCGCAGATCGTGAATCAACCTGAAAGACACAAAATAGTGGTGTAGTCGTCACAGCATCAACTGAAAGTTACTCAAGCAGAAGAGACTCTAACCCCATTGTAGGAGAAGTTGAATATTTTGGTGTTCTTAAAGATATCATACAAATTGACTACTTTGATGATATAAAAGATGTATTATTTAAATGTGATTGGTATGACACTACTTCTCGGGATACTGGGATAAAAAGTGACGAATTCGGGTTTACTTTGGTGAATCCAAAAAGGTATCTGAATAGTGACGAACCTTTTATTTTTGCAAGTCAAGCAGAACAAGTTTTTTACGCAAAAGAAAAACTCTTGGATCCTGGAGAGCAAGAATGGCTTGTGGTTATTAGGACCACACCAAGGCATTTATATAACATGCCAGAGTCTGACACACCAGAGACAGATGAGTTATATTGTCAAGCTCATCCTCTGGATTTAAGTAATACCCATGTTGAAATTGTTGATGTCGATTGGAGTAGACCTGACCTTGAGGAATTAGTAGATCCTCCACATGCAGTAGAGGAGGATGATGTTGATAGTGATAATTGGTAAATTATTTATATATTTATAATTCTGGATCTGTATTGCATTTATATGACAAGTTTTACAATCATGGTTTTTTTAAACTATTGATTTAATGAAATTTAACATTTGTTCTTTTTTAAACATTTCGCAAATATGAAAAGATTGAGACGTTTTGTGAGGGGTTCTTCGAGTCAAACATCACAACCCACTCAACATGAGAATGAGACACAAGAAGATCCAGTTGAAGACATCCCTCCACACGTGCTTGAGGATGACAATAACGTTGACGCATCACTTCCTTCCTCAAGTTAGTAAATTGATTTACATAGTTAGTGTGTTTGATACAAGTGGTGTTATTTACTCATTTATTTAAACTTCTAAATTGTTGCGTAGTGGATTCGAATTACACAAAACGTCAGGGACGCACCCAACCTCTTTCTACATGGGAGCTCAATTCCGAAAACAAGTTAATGTTGAGTTGAGACGTGAATGGGCTTCCTGTCGGGCCTAATGCAGTTACATTAGCAACATTTGTGGGTAGCATTGTGAGGAAAGGTAATCTTCTTCCATTGACGTATTTTGATTGGCGTTCTGTCCCTAAAGAAGATAAAGAAAAGGCATGGAACATTGTTAAGGTACATTTACACTCCCAAAATTTAATTAATGTAATGTAAATTTGTTTTTTAACAAATACTTTTATAAATTAGGAGCGATTTAACATTGAGGAACATCACAAGAAGAAGCTGATTGCTTGGATGAATCTGAGATGGAAAGGGTGGAAAAATAAATTACATGTTTTAGTTGAGGGTTTGGAGAGTAGATCTGATCGACTTGGTGCTAGACCCGATGAAGTTAATCCTCAACAATGGGTTACACTATTAGACTATTGGGAAACCCCAGAATTTAAGGTAAATTGGTATTTTAAATTAGTCAAAGTTATGATATACTTTTAATTTGTATTTTTACTAATACATTATATTTTTGTACATTTAATTAGCGCAAAAGTGAGGTAAACAAGAACAACATAGCCAAAAATGTAATACCCCACAGTTGCGGCACGAAGTCCATTGCTCGCAAAGCTGAAGAAATTGTAAGTTGTGAGCAAATTTAACTCATTTTCTTCATTTCTTGGTATGGAGAGTAAAAAGCAAATTTAACTCCTTTTCTATCGTGTATGTAGAGAAATCTAAGTAAAATTTATTTTTACTGCTTAAAATGGTTTCTTTTTTGTTGTTGTATGTAGAGAAAATCAAAGTAAACTTGATCTTGTCAACATAGTATTGAGTAATGTCATGATCTTTTTTGTTTTTCTCCTTTAGACCAATTTTGTCCTTCTCCTAGTCCTTTAATTGACCAATTCAGATTGTTATTCAAAAAAAATAAAAAATGCACACACATAAACAACAGAATACCCAAGGCACACATGCTAAATTTATGCTCATTCTGTTTATCATGCCTTGAGAAGCATTTCTGGAAGCTAATTTTTCTAATAGCACTGACAACAGAAACATACTTAAATTCAGATTGTTCATTAGTTAGTTATTGTGTCATATACTCTCTTTTTCCTTTCAAGCAACATGCTGACATGTTAACACAAGATTTTGTAAATCTGTCAACAGTAAATCATACTTAGATTAATTTAGTTTCCTCTCTATTGGCCTTACACACTGATATTAGCGCGATCCTAACTATCAATTTACCTCTGATGTTTTTCATAGATTAAGCGTAAATTATACTGGAAAGTATTTGCAGAATATGCAGTGTAAGCTAAGAACCAACTCATGAATATTTAATTATTTAACAACAAAGCTAAGGACCAGTTCATGAAATCCTTACTTGTGGAGAGACAGATTACAAGTAAGCTGCTGGGATACTCTTAGGTAAAATGGAATGATCATACAACTATTAGGACCTCAGATGCTGTTTTAGCAGACCATATATTATGGTTGTCATTCTAAAACAAATGCTTCAAAGCCCACCACCAACCAGTCAACAATAGAAAAACAGTCCACTTGCTGCTCAGAATAGTGTTTTATTAGCTTATTTGACATTTCATAGTGCAAGCAATATGATCCACGGTAACTTTAGCCATCTAAATAACATGCTTATTCATCTTAAGTTGGTTTGCCTAGCACATATAGGCACAATTACACCTAAAGTATTGTGAAAAGTAGTTTATCATGGTTTATCATTGAAGTTGTGTGGTACCCTTCCCTCCACATGAACAATTTCTCTAATAGCACTGACAAGAGAAACATACTTAATCTAGTGCAACATTAACTGTGGTTTACTGATTTTTAGTGTAAAATAAAAAACAACATTTCAAATCTGATTAGACTACATATAAGATATGTAGTCCCTAGTACCTTAATCAAAGTTAGTTTGTTTGTTATGGTTATGCATTTTGTAGAGAAAAGCGAATCCAGAAGACCCACCTCCAACTCGAGCACAGATGTGGTGTTTGTTGCATTCTGACAAAGATCCTGCTTCAGTGGAGATTAAGGTGATAATATAGTTTTTAAGCTTAATTCTTGTTGTTGTATGTCAAATTCTTTTTATTACAATGATGAATGTGTGTGTAGAGTAAACTGAGAGAAGAGGAAGCAAATATCAGAGATTCTGGTTCTATGGTTAGTACCGGTAGACACGACGCCCTTGCAAAAGTAATGGGTAATGACGAGCACGGCCGTGTTCGAGCAGTAGGCGCTCTCGTTACTCCTACCGACATATTTGGTTGTAGAGGTGCTCCAAGTGCTGAAGAGATAAATTTCCGAGTCGAAGTCGAAATCAACCAGAGAATGGAAGCCATAGGAAGTGAGCGAGAAATAATAGCCGAGCAACGAGAAACAATAGTCGAGCAACGACAAATAATAGCCGAGATGAAAGAAAGGATGAGCCTTAATGAAGCTCGATGTGCTCAACATGATCAGTTTTTCCTCCAAATGTCGAGAAGATTTGGCTTCAACTTAAGTGACATGGTAAATATACAAACTTTTTTATAGATAGTTATAGAATTTTACGATAATTGGATATTTTCTAATTAATTTTTTTATGAAACTCAGAATGAAGATGGAGTGCAAGATGAATCTTCTCCAATGACTACTAGGAATGGACGGGGAGTTGGGGGAGATGTATAAGTTTGTTTCCTTTACTTGAGTCTTAAAACACTTGTTATTTACTTTGACTAGTAACTTAAATATTTTGTTGAACCTTGCTTATTAATATCAATGAATCGTATGCATGATTGTAATTGACAATGAATTTCTTGTATGCATGTGTTTGTGAGATGATGGATATACAATGTGTTTCTTGTATGCATCTGTTTTACAATCTATTGTATGAAACAAGATTTGAAATGAATAATATCAAAAAATGGGCTGCTTTTATGTGTGGAATGAAACTTAGCTACTGCCACGGATAATTTCCGTGGCTATTGGTCCTCTGTCAATGATCAATAGCCACGGATATTCTCCGTGGCTGTTCCTACAGTAACCATATCAGCCACGGATACGATCCGTGGCTGATACATATTTACGCGCTCACTTTTCCCGCCAAAAAGGAAACAACGTCGGTATTTTTTCGTCACAATATCCGTGGCTGAAGATCTACAGTGACCGTCGAATTAGCCATGGGAAAAATCCGTGGCTGATGGTCCATTGCGACGGACATGAAGTTACAGCCACGGATATTTTCCGTGGCTAAAGGGTAAAAATGTTGTAGTGACACATTGTCTCACAAATCTAGCTTCAAAACCTTATTATCCTTTCTTGGTTCAATAATTCTATTGTAATCTTCGTTTTGAACCAAATCACCACATTGCTCGTACCATGATTAATGGAGTTAGATATGAAATTGTCCCCGGAACTCTTGCTGAAGCTTTTGGGTTAGAGTTCTCGGGTGTTCATTTATATGTTGATCATCCTCTTAGTGTACTTGAAAACATCTCTCATGATGATATGGTTGCTGAATTATATGCCTTTCCACCTCCTTCCAAATATGGTTTCATTATTCATAACTCCTCCTTGATGCATCCTTTCGCTCGAGTCTTGGCATATATCGTATCCTTCAATTTGCTCCCTAAACATGGTCATCATAACGAAATCTCTTATACGGAGCTTGTGTGTATCTATTGCATCTACAAGAAAATTCTGGTTAATTGGCCTTTATTCATATTCCTCCATATGCGCTTTAAGAAAGGGAGGTATCTCCCTTATCCCATGTTGCTCACCGCTCTCTTTGACCTTCTTAAAATTTGTGTTACCGATTGTCCATCAGCCACATACAAATATCCAATCTGCAAGACCACTCTATCAAAAATGAAAACCATTGCCTCATCTTCTCTTCCAGCGTCCTCTGAGGGAGATTCTGAGCAAGAAAATGAAGATGATGTGACGGCCGATCCGCGTTGGATGCCCCAGCCATCTCAGCAGGAGGGTCACTTTTCTTGGGGAGAAGGTGACGAATATGCTTGGCAGGAGAGTCAGTGGAGATCCGCTTATACTGACTACACTCCGGATCATTCCTTTCAGCAGTTGTCGGATCGATTTGATGTGTTTGAGGCTTCCACTTCTCAACGACTTGATCGTTTTGAAGCTTCGACATCTCAGCACCTTGAGCGTCTTGACACTAAGTTCGACTCGGTGCTTCATGGCATTGACTCTCTCACATCTATGTTTCGTGATCGCTTTGGGCATTGAGTTGGTTGACGTTGTTTTTAATGGTTTAATGTTGGTTGGTCGTGTGTCTTGTATGATATGTTTTCCGCTTTGGTTGCGTCGTGTAGCTTTTGCGTTTGATGTATTTTGAACCTTTCATTACTTAATGCATGTTTTGTTTCTCCTTCATTGTTTGTTTTGGCAAATGGTTGTGCTTTAGTTGTTGGATTTTTTTAGCTTTTTGATTATGCCAAAGGGGGCGAGTAATACTACTCATACATGTCTATTGGGTTTACAAATGCCATATAGCTAGGGGGAGCTATAAGATAGGGGGAGCCTTGAGTAGAATTCATTGAAATAACATGTATTTAATTTGATAAGTTGTCATCATCAAAAAAGGGAGATTGTTGGCTTTTAGGCTAATGATTGCTTATCCGTTTTGATGATTAATCAACATATAACTTAAACACATGTAATTCGTTCATATCACTCTTGCACAATACACATATATCGTTTTGTACTAACATTTCAGGTGACAAGTTTAACGAGAAATGAAGTTGAAGAGTAGATAAGTTTACATTATTGTCATTAGGATTTAAATGTAACTTGAGCACTTAAATCTTGATGCATTTCATATCATGACTCTTAGGATTCCATAGAAGTAGAACTAAACCTTCAAATTCCATACAAAACTTCTTTAGAAATCAATCAAACCATATCCAGGATTTCTGCACTCAACCGGTCGACCGGTCGACCATCTGGTTCGACCGTTCAATCTAAAAAAACTGTTTTCTGAACCTTTTCGGTCGACCAAACTGTGTTCTGGTTCGACCGTTTCATTAGAGTAACATAAGGTTTTTGGTCGACCGATCAACTGTTCATACGTGCTGGAAGACACGTGCCTTAGTGCAAACCGGTCGACCGAAAGTCCTTTTCTGTTCGACCGTTTGATTTCTATTTTTGTCTTCTTTTGTGACCGTTATACTTTTCGTATTATACAACGGTCGTATACACATACTTTCACCTACCCTCAAATACATAGCTTACCGGTCGAACAATTCGTATTTACCGGTCGACCGTTTGTCCATTGATCTTTCGTATCATGCTTCCTGCTATCGGTCGATACCACCTTGGTTCGACCGAACACACTTTGTCTCTACCGAACATTTCACATCGGTCGACCGTTTCCTAGTTTCGTTCGACCGGTGCACTTAAGTTCCATCCCAGTTAGTTCGACCGTTCCTAGTTTGTCTGACCGTTTGACTACTATTCACGTAACCGGTCGACCGTTTCTTTCTTACCGGTCGAACGAACATTGACAGAATTGCTTCCCGAATTTCTGGTTTGTGTATCTTACACAAAACCCAACCAAATCATTCTCAAACGGCTAGAATACTTAAGAGGCTTATATATAGAGCTTAGATCATCTTAACAAGGCACCAATCCAATCTCTAAGCTCTTATTGTGCTAAAACCTTCCAAGTGCTCTTACTCTCTTTATTGCTCTCAACCACTCTCTTGATCAATCATTCAATTGCATTCATCATCAAATTCAAGTGCTCAAGAGTAGGTTACACAAAGTCTACTACAAAGGAGTTGTACAAGCTTCCAGAGTGAAGCTCTTCTCGGGTTGTGAGAAGGAGGTCCAAGCTTGGCGAGGGTGTTCGCAAGCTTGAATTGTAAAGGCTCGATCTTTGCCCGGAAAGAAGATCAAATTAGTGAAGATCACGAAGTTGCTCAAGGAAGAGCAATTCGTAAGAGAGGACTAGGATTCGGTGCTTGGATCCAAACCTCTATACATCCGGTGTTTGGTTTGCCTTTTCATCTCACTATTTTCATTGGTTATCTTGTTATTGCACAAATAGTTAGTAGTGAGTAATTAGTCTATAACCCCCCCCCCCTTAAGACTAATATTTAGGGCAATTAGATCCTACACATGAAAGATATTAAATTCCGTTTTTAAGTTTCCAAAAGATAGTTGCATGAGCCCATTTCGATAATTTATCAAAACTTTAAAAGTGGCTAAAAAGGGTCTGCCTAGTATTACAGGGATTTGTCTCTTAGGATTGACAACAGGTTCAGTGTCTAGAACGACAAAATCTACTGGGTCAATGAAGTCACCAACCTTAATCAAAACATCCTCTACTATACCTCTTGGTTTCTTAACAGAGCAATCAGCAAATTGAAGGGTTGTTTTAGAGAGTTTTAGTGGACCAAGGTTTAGTTGCTCATAGACAAAGAACGGGAGTCAGTTAACACTAGCACCAAGGTCTAGAAGGGTTTTGTTGATAAAAGTATCTCCTATCGTACATGAAATTTTGGGACACCCAGGGTCCTTATACTTTATAGGAGATGAGTTGGACAGAATAGAGCTTATGTTTGCAGTTAAGAATGTCTTCTTTGGTACGTTCGTCTTTCTCTTCTTAGTGCATAGATCCTTTAAGAATTTAGCATAGGCAGGTATTTGTTGAATCATATCTAGGAGTGGAATATTCACCTTAACTTGCTTAAATACTTCCAAGATTTTCTCCATTTGTGCACTTGAGCTCTTCTTGAGTCTATTGGGGAATGGGGCTTTAGGAACAT
The DNA here is from genome assembly GCA_963682175.1 of Triglochin maritima. Classification (NCBI taxonomy): domain Eukaryota; kingdom Viridiplantae; phylum Streptophyta; class Magnoliopsida; order Alismatales; family Juncaginaceae; genus Triglochin; species Triglochin maritima. Next base: position 41,877,106 of record OY821774.1, read on the forward strand.
AGACTTGCTCAGGTTGAGCTGTAGGGTCAGGTTGAGTAGGTGGGTTGGGCTTTTCAAATTGGACTTCAGGTTCAATGGTCAGGTCACATGTGGGTGCTTGATGGCTAGATTAATTAGGAGCTCTAGGATTTACCACATTGTTATCAACTTGTTTTCCAGACCGTAATGATACAACTACATTTATTTGTTGGAACGGTCCCTCCTCATGAACCATTTGAACTGGTCTAGGGTTGTTACTTCCTGGAGGTGGCTGATAGGGCTGATATTGATTATTAGATCTTGGATTCACCTCAGGTTGACTTGGAAACTGACCATTTTCTCTTTCACCTACTATTTGTGCTAGTTGGCTGACTTGTGTTTCTAGCCTTTGGAATGATTGGGTGGTTGTTTGCATAAAAGTCTTAACCAAATTTTCCAAGCTTGTCAATCTAACATCATAATCTCCATTGTTACTAAACCCAGATGATGTATTATTTTGGTTATACGAGTTTGGTTGTTGTCTAGGAGGTTGACCTTGTTGGCTCCATGAAAGATTGGGATGATTATGCCAACCCGGGTTATAGGTTGATGTGTATGGGTCATTTCTAGAATGGTTAAATGTGGCATTAACTTGTTCCAAGTTCGCACAATCCTCCATTGTATGACCAGTTTGACCACATCTAGAGCAAGGGATAGAAGATGCTTGATTCACTAAGGGTCGGGTTTTTAGCTCTAGACTTTCCATCCTACGCATAAGGGTAGCTAGTTTTGCTTCAGCAGCAACCGTAGCATCTATAGCTAAGACACCTGGTCTGGGTTGACTTGCTATTCTAGATCCAATACTCGGGGTATTCGGTGCTCTAGCATTGTCCCATTGCATACTATTTTCGGCAAAATCCTCAAGTAAAGTCCAAGCATCATTCTCATTTTTGGACATGAAGTTTCATTGGCTTACAGATTCTACCATAACCCTAGATGTAGGTTTCAATCCCTCATAAATAATTTGGTACAATTGTCATCTTGGAATTCCATGATGAGGGCATTGGGTCAATAGACTTTTAAATCTTTCTAAATAGGAATAGAACGGCTCACTCTCAGATTGAACGAATGCAACAATTTCATTCCTAATCCTAATAGTCTTATGGTTGGGGAAATATTTCTTTAAGAATACTTGAACAAACTCGGCCCAACTCCTAATAGATCTTTCGGCTAGACTATATAGCCATTTCTTAGCGTCGTCCTTCAGTGCTAGAGGCACGAATTTAAGACGCACTGCCTCCTCAGAGATATGCTGGTATTGCATAAGGGAGCAGATTTCCTCAAATTCTCTAACGAAGAGATATGAGTCTTCCCTAGAGGTGAACTTGGGCAACATACTCATGCATTGTGCCTTTAGTTCGAAGTTGCAACCCGGGATGGTGGGCATAACGATGCACGATGGCTGAGCAGCCATCGTTGGGTAGCACCGATCCCTCAGAGTCATAGGTGGTGCAACAGGTGGGTCCACTACATTCTCACCCATTGGATCTGGGTGAGGTGGTGCAACAGGTGGATTGGGGCTAAGCTCCAGACTGGAATCTAGATGAACTCGTGAGAGTCGATTGCTCAAGTCCCGAACCCAAATCTGAGTGCACCGGTTTGAATCAATTTTTGAATTCAAATTCCAAATTTAAATTCCAAATTCAAATTCAAGAATCAATTGATTTTTTTGTTTGAAAAATGGAAACAAACAATAGAAGGGAGAAAGATGAGAAAGGAGTCCTAATCTAGAGAATTGAGATGAGAAGAGAAAGAAGACTCAGATGAGAAGGGAAACTTAACTCTAAAAGATAGATAAGAGGGTTGGTCAGAAGTTTCCTAAACAAGCATGGTTCAAACAATCCTAGACCTAATGTCGCTTAAATCTAGACGACTCCTAACTGGTTAAGTCGAATTGGTTTGCTTGATTCACCTCCCTCACTAATCAAACCAAATTGGTCAGGCAGTGTATAGCTAGTGGGGGCGCTTCTGACAGAGTCGGTGCCAATTACACAACCACTTCGCTTGGAAGACTTACGTCAACACAAAAACACTTTCTAGACACCAAATTAAATTCGATCAGCTTCAAGTCATAGCAAGTCAAACCAATCTTCTCCTTAATTGAGTCTGAGTCCTTAGGGGTCAATGTCTAATTGATTTTAATTTAAGGCTTGGGTGACACTTAAGGATTGTGATTTGTGGGCCACGGAAGGGTGATGAAATCCCCACCGTATCTTTTCCTACGGAGTTGCCCTTAAGATAGTTTAACTTAAATCTAGCAAAGATAGTCAAACATTGGTCTTTAGTTGGGGGACAATTGCAAGGTTGTATACAAACTAAATTATATGCTTAAATGCAATCGATAAAACCGCGCACGTACCTTGCCTCCAGCACTCTTCAACAAAAAATAATTTGCAAGAATTTAGCAAGAATAATGCAAACAAAACACTATATGATGCATGCACTAAGTCTTTGTAATTTTGCCAATTTTTAGGTATGGGACAATCCCCCGGTATGGGACTAAACAAATGCCAAAAATAGCCTAAAGAAACACTAATGCATACACTTCAGAAATCTTAGCGGATCCGGGGAGATCCGGACTGCCAATTGGCGGTTGATGATAATTTAATTTATACCGCAAGTGCACGGCGTCAATGAAGACGTGGCAAGTACGGGTCGAACACAAGGAGTGAGAGATATTGTTATTTTTGTGATTTTCGATTTAGGAAAGAAAGAGAGAGAAATAAGTTTGGTTTGAGATTTTTGGTTTTTAATTATCTAAAGCAAGAACAACAAAAATTAAAAAGAAAATAAAGCAAATATGGATGAGAGTCCAGCGGGTGGAGGTTTAGATGTCGGGTTTTGTTTAGAGAAATCTGAAACTTATAATAAATCACATTAGTTACAAAGCATTACATGATAAATGATTCAACATAAACTCAAGTAATCAAAATATACTAACACGAAATTAAAATAATAACATCATTCTTCTTCTCATCACCCTAAATCCATCACCACCACCCTTTGGAGAGAGTTAGAAACTCATGGATGGAGGGAAGGAGAATGGGTCCTAGAGAAACTACAAAAGAAAACTCAAAACAAGAAATAAAACAACATGATTTTATTACTAAAGTATGGAATAAAAACTAAGACTCGTTTCAATACATGATTCGACCTTATTTATAGTCTCAACCGGGGATCCCAATACATAAAAGAAAAGTACACGCGTCAATACAGCATTGGTAAAAATTTGAGTGCACGGATCAACTTTTGTGCGGCTAATCCACTGCATTTTGTACATGGGGTGCGGCGGAATCGCCACCTTTTTGGCTCAGATTCAATCCGGATTTTTCCTGTGTGTTTATGGTATGATTTAAATGTCCTTTGAGCGTCTGGATTAATTTCTTTCCTTTCTTTTGAGCTCCGAATTTATTTCTTCATATATTTGGAGATCCAAATTGATTTTTCTTTAGAACTTCTCCAAAATAATATTTTGGTACTTTAATTTGCAGTTGGGTCCTTGGCTTTTGCAATTAGGTCCTGACTACTTTTGTGCTTAAGTCCTTGGTTTTTTTGTAATTAGGTCTTTGAATGTTTTTATGCTTGGATGGACTTCCATTTGAATCTCGATAATCTTGAACTTGGTCTTTATGATAGAAATGAGTCTCTTACACGTGTTTATGCTTGGGATATGGGTAATTTGCATTCAGGTCCTTGTATTCTATAAATAAGACTAAACACATACCTTAGTAGCATTTATTGATATAAAATTAATCTAAATGAAAGACATATGATGCAATGTATGCAATGCATCAGCGGTCTACAGGATCCAGATCGAGTTGGTTTTTATTCTGGGCTTTTATTGATGTATTTGTTGGTCTTGGATGAATCTACTTCGCTTGTTGGAGCTCCGACCCGAATCGAATTGCCAAAATACTCCCCATGATGGTGTGAAGTTTTCTGTTTTGCTCTTAGGTCATTCGGTCTTACGTTCAGGTCCTTCTCCCTTGCATCTTAGTCCTCGAGTCTCTCAACTCAGTCCCTTTTCCTATCTTTTAGGTCCTTTCATGCCTCTTCACATCGAACCTCTTTATTTCTGAAATTCAAACATAAAACTCGTCACGTAGCATTGCTTAGGTGTAAGATAATGGATATCAGATACAAATATAAGCATGGAATGATGTCAATCAGCCGCGTTGAAGCGGTGGGAAGTACGGGTCGATCCTCAGGGAGGTGAGTAGCCTCTGGTTTTTCAGAAATCAAGTGACAACAATAGGGGGAAGAGTTTTGTTTATGTTAATCTACGCTACACTAAACTACTAAGAAAAGATGCAAATTAAAACAACTAACGATTACTTCGAATCAAAACTAAAAGAATGTAAAACTAAGCTGGAATCAAGAAGAGAAATACCCCTAAGGGGTGGAGTGTGTGCATACATGTAAAAAGATGGTGAAGTATGCATTCTATAAGCACAAATGTAGGTAGTGTTTTCATGCATAGGAAGTGTCTAAAGGTTATGACAAAACCTATCAATCCATTCACTAACCTAGTTGATTAACATTCATATACACAAGCTGGTTATTTCAGAACCTAAACAAGCATGGGAGGTGTCTAAGATGTGTGGCAAAACCCATCAAGTGTAGTATTCTACTCTAACAAGCAAGCATACATTCACATTTATCAACACAATCAAAATATAAAGCATTCATATCCATTCTTTAATGCATGTATGAACATCATCTCCACCCCCAAAGGGGGATGGATCTACTCACTACACATTACTCTAATAATTAAACTAAAGAAGAAAAGAAACATTCTAACTACTTTAGCCTAGAATCAAAGAAATAAAACTAAACTAAGCATGCATAAAGAAACAACATAAGAACAAAACAATGGAAAATTATTTTATTAGATGACTCGCATTGAAGGTAACATTCTTCTCCACCTTGAGATTTTGCTCCAAGGCTTACTCCAAGTAGAGAGAATGCCACTAAGCAATGGGTGATTACAATAGAAGGTGAAGAGTTCTATTTATAGTCACAGAAAAAGGTAATCCGGGACAATCCCCTGGTATGGGACTAAACAAATACCAGAAATGGACTGAATACACACTAATACGCGACCCACCTAAATCTTAGTGGATTTGGGCCAAATCAGACCGCCAATTGGCGGTCTATATGGTTCGAAGCACGCTGGATTTTCTTCTGGGCTTTTCTGGATGGCTTTGTTGGTCTTTGATGCATCTACTTCACTTGTTAGAGCTCCGACCCGAATAGAATTGCCAAAATACTCCCCATGATGTGTGAAGTATTCTTGTTTGCTCATTGGTCCTTTGATCTTACGTTCAGGTCCTTCGATCTTGCATCTTAGTCCTTGAGTCTCTCAACTCAGTCATTTTTCAGGTTTTTAGGTCCTTTTATGCCTATTCTCTTCAAACCTATTTATATCTGAAATTCAAACATAAAACTCGTCACATAGCATTGTTTAGGTGAAAGATAACGGATATAAGACACAAATGTATGCATGAAATGATGTCAATCAACACGCTTAAACATCTCCTCGTCTGGATTTACCTGTACGGTCTCTATTTCGACAACAGATCCTTCATTGTTTTGACAGAGAACTGTGAGGAACCTTCGCAGATCCCTAAAACTGTCTTCTTCGGCACCATAAATTTGATTCAACGTTTTTTGTCTGGCATGCCATGCTTTAGCGTAACCGATTTGAAGTGAGTATTTGGTCTTCACCCTTTCCATTACCTTAGCAGGAGTAATTGCGAACTTAGTTCTAACATATGACATTATCAAGTCGCAAACAAAATTAGCACTGCATTGTTTGTTATCATTTAGCAACATCGGATTGGAACAAGTGTGCTCGACGTCGTACATTTTCACTTGAAAATATATGCAACCTTTTGGGACAGACGCATGTAGATGCCATCTGTAGTTATCCTCATCACGATGAAGACAATGAGTAGTATACCGTTTCGTTGAACAAACTGAAGGACTTATCTCCAGCGACTTTACCACTCCACTAAAAGCAATTGCTGTTAGTGAGGGAGCCACTTCCAATATAGTCCATTCCCAGGCAGTGCAGAGCCCCAAACTAAGCGTCGGGTGGACATGAGGGGCTGCACGTTTGTGCCAACGAGTCGGGCTGTTAAACACCTAGGCCTTTAGGCCCACGAGCCATAGTAAGAGATTGCTTGACAACAACCCCTCATCTATACGGGTGGTCCCATAACCACCAAGGAATTTGCTGGGGTCCCATAACCCCAACAATCCCCCCCCCCCAGAAAATTGCTTTCCTGCGCGGGGCGTGACTCGAACTCGAGACCTCGCTCTGATACCAAATGTGGGGATCTTAAGGGGCCCTCTAGTGATCGTAATTAAACAAGATGCGGAATTAAAAACTAATTACGAACTAACAATTAATCATGCAAGGGTTATTCTAAGAGATAGAGAACTTGCAAACCAACGTTGAAGTCGACGCCCGATTTAACGAGGTTCGGCACCCTCCCCGGGTCCTAGTCCTCACTCACAAGCCCCGCTCGTCCCTCGAGCCTCGCTTGTGGTTTCCACTATCCGATCTCCGTTACCGGGCCGAGATCAACGCCTTTACAAACCCGAGCCTCGCGAACAACCTCGCCTCGCCCGTGTCTCCTCTCACAACCCGAGAGGGAGCTTCCTTAAAGCTATTACAACTCTTGTGATTTGGATGAGAGAATGGAATCACAACTCTTGCTAATGACACTCTAACTTTGAGCACACTTGGATTATGATATGGATCTAGGAATACAAGTGGTGAAGTTTTGGCTTGAGTGTATAGGATTTGAGCTTTGAAGGTTTGGGAAAGATAGCACAAGGATACTTGATGTTTTGGAGAGTGTAGTTCTTGTGTTGTGCTTCTAATGAGGTCCTTATATAGGCTTCAAAGCTCTTAGAGTCGTTGGGGAGTGGGTGAGAAAGTTGACCCATGAAATGTGATGATGTGACAAAAGTTCGGGCAGAATTCGTACGCTCTTCGGTAGACCGTTAACCCAACGGATTACCGAAGATGGTCGTTTCGGTTTACCGAATTCTATTCGGTGAACCGCTCACTCAACTCCAGTAGCTCTCTAACTAGCAACCCTAATATAATTCGGTTTACCGAAACCTATTCGGTGAACCGTTCCAAACTGGACAGTAAGATTGGTAGGGTTCTGTTTATGCTAGGTTCGGTTGACCGTCTCTACTTCAGTATACCGAAGTAACGCGGGAAATGCGCTGACAAAGCGTGGGAGATTGGTTTACCAATAACGGTCAAGTTAAATAGCCGTTGGTCTCCTAAAGCAATATGATTCGGTTGACCGAATGAAGTTCGGTGTACCGAATATGGATAAGTCAATTTGGCTTTAGGTCAATATTTAAATACGACCGTTGGAGCAAAGTCCAAAACCGGTCCAGGCTAATTCGGTCTACCGAAGGCGGTTCGGTATACCGAGGTGGTTATTCCAGGGAACACCTAAAGGATTCTACACGGTTGACCGCAAGGTGTTCGGTGGACCGAACTCTACATGATTCGGTTTACCGAGTGGGGTTCGGTTAACCGTGGGGATACGGGACAGAATCCTAATGTGCTCAAGTTTACATTAATCCTTAGGACTCAAATTATACTACATTACATATTGGTCCAAAGCTTGATTACATGTCTTGAGTCTTTATCTTCTTGTCCCCAAGCTCCTTAGCTTGATTCTTCATCAACCTATTAAGAATATCGCAAGTACACGAATATATATGCAATGCATGTATTCATGTTTGCTTACTTTGATTGTCTAGGTTGATTGATTAAATATAGATTTAAGATTAGATTACTTAATCATCAAAACTAAATAAAGATTAAGGCTAAAAAGCCAACAATCTCCCCCTTTTTGATGATGACAAATCTATATCTTAATATTTTGAGTTCAATTGTATTTCTCCCCTTTCTATATGTTTTGTTTCTTAACATATATGTAATCTATGCATTTACAAGATTTCTCCCCCTAACAACATGCATAGTTTATTTAAAATTCAAGCTCATCTTAATTCTTCTCCCCCTTTGACATCAATCAAAAAGCAAACATTAAGCATTTGATGCAAAGGTAAAAGATATCTAATTCTCCCCCTTAATTATATGATTTTGCAATTTTAGGCTCCCCCTATCAATTAGGCTAAATAGCAACAATGAGTATTAACAATTAAGTGCATTTCTATTCTCCCTCTTAGCCTATTTAACATCCAGTTTACAATTTTACATTTATGATTATGGATGTGGTATAAGATATGCAATGAATAGGGTATAAGATATGCAATGAATTATATCATAAGATATGTCTATTAAGCTCTAAAATTTAGATTAGAATCAATCAAAATTTATACCGTCGTGGCGCTTTGAATTGACTCAACCCGTATTTGGTGATGCAACCGGCTTTAAATTTTTCTTTGAAGCTCATTCGGTCACCACCGATTTCCTCCTTCAAGTACCTACAATTGAAGATTTTGGTACCCATTTTTGCTTGGGTCCAATCATGTTAGTTTTTGGAACCCAAACCATTTTGGTTGTAGGTGCCCAAATACTTGAGGAAGTTTTATTCACTACAAAATGCTTTCCATTCAAAGTAGTGTGAATAACATGGTTCTTAAAGTTATTAGCATAAAAACCTATACCATGTTTATCTAGTGATTGTCTTTGACTACTTATTAACATGTCAAGCATTTTCTTACCGTTTGTGAATCTTTCAAGATCTCTTTGTAATCTAACATTTTTGGCAATTAGATCTTGAATATTTTGATCACATGATGAATTTGCATTTAGAGATGTAATTTTATCTACTAATTGAGTGTTCTCTAATGCAATCTTATCATGACTAGCAAGAATTTCAATCTTTTCATTCATAATAGATTTGATTTGAGATTGAAGCTCATTTATATTTTTCTTTGCTAGTTTATTTTTCTCACAAACTTTTTCAAAATTTTCAAGCAATTCGTTAAATTCATTTTGAAGTTCATTATAATCATTTGAATTGTTTGAACTATTTGAATTATAAGAAGAGGAGGAAGATACCTCACTTTCATCGTCTTTTCTTGCCATGAAGCACAATGAGGCGAATTCCTCTATTGAAGAAGATGATGAGGAGTCCCAAGTGGCTTTAAGTGCCTTCTTCTTCTTCTTCTCCTTCTTTTTGCTCTTCTTCTTCTTCTTTTTCCTTTCTTTCTCTTCTTTGAGAAATTCCTTAAATTGATGTGTCACCAATTGTTCCTCGATATCACTATCTTCTTTGATCGAATTGGCGACGGCGTGTAGCCCCAAGGATTTCTTGACTCTCTTCTCATCGCGGCCTTTCATTTGTATCTCATATGTCATGAGACTTCCCATGAGTTCTTCAACCGACAATTTCGTTAGATCTTGCGCTTCTTCTATTGCGGTTGTCTTTTCTTCCCAATCGTCGTTGAGAGACCGGAGAATCTTCCTTGTCATTTCTCCCTTGCTAAAAATCTTTCCAAGAGCACTAAGGGAGTTAATAATTTCGGTGAGGCGAGTGTGCATCTCGCTTATGTTTTCACTGGGTAGCATATGAAACAATTCATATTTATGCATGAGTAGATTAATCCTAGTTTCTTTTAATCTAGTGGATCCCTCGTGATGCATTTCTAATGTGTGCCAAATTTCATATGCACTTTCACACCCTCTCACTCGATTATATTCATTTTCATTTAAACCACAATATAACATATTCATAATGCGGGCATTAATTTCCGCCTCCTTAATTTTGGGTTTAGGTAATGAAATAATCTCATCATCATTTGGTGGGGTGTATGATTTTAAAATAAAAGTCCAAAATTTTAAATCATGAGATTGCAAATATATTTTCATCCTCTTTTTCCAATAATCATAATTTAGGCCATTAAAAAGAGGTGGTTTATTAGTTGATAAACCCTCACTATGATTAGATTGAGTCATGCTAATATTTCGATTAAGAAAATAAATTTAGCTAACAAGGCTCTGATACCAAATGAAGGACTTATCTCCAGCGACTTTACCACTCCACTAAAAGCAATTGCTGTTAGTGAGGGAGCCACTTCCAATATAGTCCATTCCCAGGCAGTGCAGAGCCCCAAACTAAGCGTCGGGTGGACATGAGGGGCTGCACGTTTGTGCCAACGAGTCGGGCTGTTAAACACCTAGGCCTTTAGGCCCACGAGCCATAGTAAGAGATTGCTTGGCAACAACCCCTCATCTATACGGGTGGTCCCATAACCACCAAGGAATTTGCTGGGGTCCCATAACCCCAACAGAAACCACAACTGAATACTGATCAAACTTTTTAATGGCCACAACTGCAGAGCGTGAACCAAATCATCTTTCGTTGGGAAATTTGTTTATCCCAAAAAGAACGACCATCTTCCGTACGCCAATCACCCGGTTCCAAATTGTTCGCAGCATCGAAGAATGAGTCTTCAATTACAGAATTATCTATCCAGTTGTCGTCCTCGAAGATATCGAGAAGTTCATTAAGAGCTGGAATCATGTCGTTGTTAGCAACTACATCATCAACAACGTCGTCGTCTTCACGGTTTATGGATTGGCCCATCGCATATATGACATCCTGTGTCTCCAGAACAACTTCATTAGCAGAAACACCTTCAGATCCATCTTCTACAGCGAATGATGTATTGTAATCCCCTAATTCATCAGTGTCATCATCTTCAACGCTATGCATATCTTGCATGCATTCTGGTCGACTAAAATGAATTGGGTCAACAACTGACTAACCAAGCCCAAGGGAGGGATATGAGCTAGATAGTCCAGACCTACCAGCAAACTCATCATGACTGTAATGCATGAGTTCAAATTGCGATAGACCAGGATAAGGATTTGCACTACTAGACGAAATGTCACATGCATTTTCCGGGTCATTCATTGTCTGTTTGCTGGTAATTCTGCGATTGGAAAAATAGAATTTGCTGGTATGCCGGAACTTCGGTTGTAGGATTTAGACTTATATTCAAATATATTCCGTAGTCCCAACCGGTCAACCTTACTATACCATACTCCGGCGAATGAGTGTTGGTTGTCAGCGTAGGGTCAGGCACTTTAGGTTCAGCTTCCACATACACTCCAACCATAGACATCTTTTTAAACAAATTCATCATTCCATAAACCGATCTATCATTGGTTAATGGAGCGCATGTCCAATCATTGTTTAATGGAAATTTCGCTGTCAACTTCACATCAAACATACTGTGTGGATAACAACATCCAGATTTTTTGATATCCATTAAATCTCCATATTTTATGTTCAACGGAACAACTACCAATTTACGGTCAGATCCTGTATAATCTGCCACATCTCCGTTACATTCTAATTTCCCATTATACATGACCAACAAAGATCCTTCATCATCTTTATCCATTCCTAACATATATTAATTAAATTTGAAAACGTGTTCAAGTGATATGATTGTTCTTCTATTACTAATTAATTAAAAAATTGAAAGTACTAAAAGGTCTTAAAAATTACCTCAATCGAGTGTAGTAGCAAACGGCTGTAAACGTCGAGCAATGAGTGTAGTAGCAAAATCAACTATAATAAACAACGTTACGATTAATGTTAGAATTTTTAAAATTTTTGACTGAACCTCCCCTATATTTTCAAATTCGTAAAATTTAAACCTGCACTGTAAAATGAACTAACGATATACTACAAATAATATTCTCAACTTCCAAACATCTAAATAACGACATATTTCACAAATTCAAACGACATACATTCAAACAACATACAAATCACGACATATTTAAAACACATATTTCTCAACTTCAACACATTTTTTCCATTAAAACACATATACATTCATTACTCTATTTTTAAGATTACAAAAATCAAACTTCAATTCCAACATAAAATCAAAGACATACATTCAAACCCAAATAAATCATTTTTAAGTTTACATTCAATAAAACTAACATACATTCAAACCAAAATAACAACAAAAAATCTAATTTCAATCACAATAATCAATCTTAAATTCAAAAATATTTAAGATTACTACCGTAAACCTACAATCAAAAAAATGAAATGAATAATCAACTAAGAAACAAGAAATAAATAGTTTGGCCTAAAAACCTAAAATCGAAATGTAACCAAAACGGGTTCCTAAACCAACAAAAACACTACAATCATACCTAAAACAACCTTATAGCCCGACGGAACTCGACATCTAGATGCCGAGTGCTATTTAAGACACTATTGTCCTGACACGCCAACCGTCTCATGCACAAGCTAAGTGTCAGGAGAACAGTTCAAATAGAACTCGGCATCACAAGTGTCGAGTTCTCCTTAACTCACGTTGAACGAAATATGACAAGTGTTGGGCAATAAAAACCAAACTGAACTCGGCACTGAGGATGCCGAGTTCTCTCAAGCAGAACTCGGCACAGGTGATGCCAAGTTCTCTAGACACTAAAAAACAACACCCTCTGCCGTCACGTGTCACCACGTGGTGGCAGCTGGTCTAGTATGAGGTATATTTTGGCAAAAAATTAAAAAATATTATTTTAAAAAAAATCCTTCATTTGATACACATTTCGTCCCGTCTCTTAAACAAACAATTCTGCCTACGTTTTCCTCACTTTACGAGTACCAATACCACGAAAATGTCGGGCGAAGCGTCTGGATCCGGTGAAGTAATCCCAACAATTTTTCTCTCGTGTCGACCGTCAACGTAAGCCGCCGCCCCCATGGTGGGTGCGTCCTAGCCAGATGCCTTTTATTTTAATGTTGTGTTATTTTAAATTATTCCAGGTTCCGTTGCAAGATTTTGATGGTGATGAAGTAGATTACAGTGAGCTTTTTGCAAGTACACAAGTATTTCCAACAATCGACGACGCGAATAAATGGGCGAAACAAATTGCCATCGGAGTCGGGTTTTTTTGCTAATATCATCTTATAAATCACATGCAGATAATCGGATGGATTGTTATCTGAGATGCGATCACAGAAATGAAATGAGTTCTCGGGATATAGAAATTGCAGTACGGAAGAACAAGAAAAGAAAAGGTTGCGGTTGTCGTTTTTTGATAAAGGTGGTCGAGTGACGGGACCGTGAAGGATGGGTTGTAGTTTCTAATAGTACTCATGGTCAACACAACCACAAACTCGTAGTTTATCCAGACCGACAGATCAGCGGTCTTTGTCCTGGAGCCAAGAAAATTGTTCGTGATATGACTGAGGCACAAGCAAAATCATGTAACATCTTGTTGTCGGTAAATGAGAAATTTCCAGAGGATAATCTCAATCAGAGACACATTTATAACTTCAGAGAGTACACGAGGAGGACGAAATCTAAAGACAGGAATCCCGCTCAGCAGTTTTTGCACCAGACAGTGCAGTATCAGTACTTACATTGGATTATGGCGGAAGAAGAAACTAATGTCGTCACTCATGCATTTTTGGTACATTCGACGTCAGTTAAGTTGTTGCGCACATACCCTTTCGTAATATGCATGGATTCGACATATAAAACAAACAAGTACAATATGCCTTTGTTCGAGATGGTTGGGGTGACACCAACTAGCATGAACTTTCTTGTCGGCTATGCGATTATGAAAGATGAGACAGAGTCTAGTTACCAGTGGGTGTTGGAGAAGTTGAGAGAATTTGAAGTGTGGAAAGTGGAGGAAAATCATGCTTTCTACTTCAGAAACCGAGTACGATAGAGTTGTCCCTAATTTGAAAGATTCTTTTCATTATTGTCCAGCTAACACGGAGTATCTGGAAGACACGTGGTTAGTGCATAAAGAAAAGTTTGTGTTGAATTGGACGAACAAAGTCCTTCATTTCGGCAACACTACAAATTGTAGGGTCGAAAGCGCTTATTCGGCTCTGAAAGAGTGGATAACTACATCGGCTGCAGCCCTGGACACTCTTTTTGATCGAGTCAACGCGGCTATTGAAATGCAACTGACGAATATTCGAAACTTTCTTGATGAGTCGAGACGTCGAAATTTGACTAACTACAGAAATACTTTGTATCAACATATAAATGATCGAATTTCGCATCACTGCTTGTCGTTATTGAGGGAAGAGTTAAAGAGAATGCATGACTTAATCAATCAAGTTGAATATCACTGTGGGTGCTCTTTTCTGACATCACATGAGATTCCTTGTGCATGTACCATGCACGGTTGTATGGAGTCAGGCGAATGAATTTATTTAGAGCAGATTCATTCATTTTGGAAAACACTTGTCGTTGGAATGAGTCCAGATGTCAGAGTTTGTGGATCAATCATCACAAGACGTCGAGCATTTTCGGAACCTCGTTAATGAGATTTCAGGGAGCGACCCTACAATAATTCATAGTGTCTCTCGTATTTTATACATGCAGTTACACCCTGATCAGTCGAATTATGTAGAGCCCGCATAAAATACTAAGGTACGAGGCCGACCAAGGGGAAAGTCGACACGTTGGGACCTGAATGCCTTTGAGTATGCTGAGCAAAGTCGTGGTCGATCTTCTAGTAGTCGGAGCAGGGGTTGTGGTCGATCTTCTAGTTCGTCTCGATCGTCCGTAAACACGAGTACATGATCTGGTATGACGATATGTTTGCTCTTATTATTATTACTTCGTTGTTTGTTTTCTTCAGTAAACATGTTCTTGCAGTTATTATATATAACTTTGCTATTTTTTTCATCTTGTAGTGTTCGAACGGATTGACGTCGATAATTTCCCATATGTTGATAGACTGCCAAAAATCATCTTACCATTTCTGGAGAGGTGGAATGATGTACGCGCTGATGGCAGCTGTGGATTTTGATGTGTTGTCGATGTTTTCCATGGTGGTCAAGACGATTGGTTTTACGTCCGTCGTGTGATTTCTAATGAGATAGGGACGCATCCCATTTATGAGCACGTTTATTATGATGGTGTGGTACAAGCTCGTCAGCGAATTGATTGGGGCGGAAGACCTTGTGGTGAGGATCACTATGACGATTTGGTGCGAGTTGTTCCCAATTGCCAATATTTACAAGTGTGCAGTTATGTATTTCTCAGTGGGAACAGATGGTTCGTTGTACCCGTGTATTACAGTGCTACATTGGGAGAGTCTGCCTACCATGACGAAGCCATGCAGAGAGTTGATCATTGCTCATTTAGGGAGTTACATACATTTCATTTGCTTAGAATTAGTTGAGGGATTCTCAGTACCTCCTATAGCGACCCTGTGATTTGAAATGCGAGATAAGAGTGTTGCTGGATGGGAGGTAGAGTACGAAAGTAGGAGGGCGTCTTGGGACCGGTTACGTAGTACATTTTGATTGTAATTTGTAATGTATTTGTTAAATTACTGTATTTTTAATGTATAATATGTTCGCGATTATATCGTGTATTTTAAATTTAAATTACATTACATATTCCAAACTGGACCAATATATGCTCGTGGGAAATAAATAATAAAAGTACAACAGATAAACGAGTAGGGAGAAGATATGTTCGTCAGAAATAAGTAATAAGAGTATAACAAATAAGAAAATACCAATACATGTAGTAATAGTTCAACATATAATAAATAAAATAAATAATGTAAAAACCCACTACAACTCATCATCCGACTCATGGTCAGAAATGCCTAATAGACTGTTCCACGCCTGTATGAAGTCATCCCAACCTTCACATGCAGATCTCGTGGCCTCGTTCGACATCTGCTCCCTATAATCCAGAAACGTCTTCGCAAGCCGTATCACTCTACTCATCCACTGTATATAACATAAAAATTAGTGTCCATTAACAATAAAAACAAAATAAACATTACGAATTAAAAATAATTTAGAAAAACGTACCGCATCGCCACAGGTCCTATCCAATGGTCTCTCAGGTCTCGGGCGGTACCGCCCACGATAACTGAATGTGAGCACCTACCGAACCAAACCAAATAATTTGCATGACAAGCGAATGAATCACGGCTATGTGTGAGATCGCCAAGGTGAAGTCGGCATCCTCTCAGAAATGTCCTCCAAATCGATTCCGCCATCGCAGCGTTGTACATGACGTCGTATGTCGTCGTAATTGCAGACCAGACTGCATACTCTGGTGTCAGGATGTCAGCTGGGATAACCTGAACGTACCCTAACTGACGCAAGATGCGATCAGGCAAATAAGGCTCCATGATATCCCGATAACGAATAACACCCATCAATAAAGTCCTCAACACAACTGCAGCAGGATCAGGACCATAGGGCAACCACTCCACCTGAACGTTTACACGTTAATAATAATAAAAATAAAATTTAAATAAACGTAAATGGTATAGAGTTTTATACATGCGATGCAATCATCTGATCTAGCCGTCTACGAATGGAATGGAGTCGCGCCTCGCTCCTATCCTCGGTCCGGACAACCCACATACGCGAACGAGGATGGCCCTGCTCAAGGATTTTCCGTTCCCGATGCAGGCGGAAAGGAGGAAAGTATTCATATATCCAAGCCTGCAGCAACGTAAGACAACCCGCAATACCACAACAATCAGCACGACTCGCTATCCCCAACTGACGATACAATTATGCCAACGTCGCCAACCCTCACGAGTACTCACCAATGGTATCTGGGTCTCTAGCCTCCAATAAGTCGCGTGGTTTGACTCTGCAACCGTTCTTGTCGACAAACAAGACGCATCCGAGCAGTAAGAACATGTAGGCACTCAACTGTGTATCCTCAGTCCGCGGTGGTCGTCCCCGTGTGTAGAAGTCGTCAACAACGTCGATGCTAACATCACCGTCACTCCAAAATGAGTTATCCCTCCCAAGACCATCAACGCTCACCCCGAGAAACTTTGATACATAACTCCTCAGCTCAGGCGTCTATGCCAGAACACTCACCATACGACACTCAACAGGAATGTGCAGAATCTGGAAGACGTCATGCAACATGATCGTCATCTCTTCGAAAGGCAAGTGGAAAGAGTTGGTGTCAGGCTGCCACCGCTCTACAAACGCAGAAATCAATGACATGTCCAGGCAATGGAACATGCTGTAAGGCAAGTGACCCAATCCACTATCAGCAATGACCCCCGTGATATCATCGCTCAAAACTGAGCGCCACCCCTGCAATGTAGTACATGCTCTGTGCCGATTATGACACTTTAGAACCTTCCGATCCTCGCCCTCCCAAATGCGTCTGACGATGTGGTCTCCAAAACTCGGAATGACACTACCATCTAAAGGACCACCGGGCATTACACCTGTCACCATCCAAGAATCGTCCTCAACCATCTTCTTCTTCTGAGCCCGGATATCTGCAGTGCACGAACTCGAATCACCGGTTACAAACCTACCACCTTTACCCTTCTGAATGACCCACTCAGCAGAAGAACTATCATGTCGCCCCCGTCCTCTACCATACTGCTGCCTCGCCTCCTCCTACCGCTCCAACCCATACTGACCCCCATCGTCACTCTCGTCGTCACTCTCCACCTCATCTGAATCCTCCTCGTCGTCGAAAAAATCATCATGTGTCTGACGACGACGTTAACTATCCCTCTCCCTCCTAACCGAAGTAGATATACCCCGTCTACATGGATGACGATGTGCTGAATCATCTCCGTAAACATGTACAACGCGTAAATGTATGAATTTTCCTCTCCTCCACGGTAACCCGATGACTATTAATTAAATTTTAGAAATAAAATGTTGTTAAATGGATTTAAGCATCTAAATTAACAAAATTATTAATTATTTTTAACTAATTATCAATTAATACTAATTATTAATTATAAAAAAAAATATTAAAAAGGGCGGGACGTCTGAGGGAGACGCCTCCCCCGGGCAGGGGCGGGCACCCACCCCAATTTTTTTTAAAATTTAATTTAAATGAGACATTTACCAAATTCGAGTACACCGGGGCGTCCGTTGACTCATTTCCCGGCCTCCGAGACATTCTTCTTGATGATTATGAGAGAAAGATGAAGAAAGACTGATGGTCGGAAAGTGAAATGAGGAGATATATAAGTAGAAAAGAGAGAATGACAAAATGACAATCCGTATGAACGATTTAAGTAGTTTTCCGACGTCAATTAAGTAAATAACCTAAGCAAACACATGTTATCACGTATGATTTTGTGTAATCCCGTTAGCATAAGAAATTGACATGACAACTGGAGATAACCACCAAAATAATTAAAAGACAATGTCAAAACTCAAAAGGAAGGTTAGAAATAGAAAGGTTAGAGGAATGGGCAACCAATCCCAGCTGTCAGAAAGAGGCTTTGGTCAAAGGCAACTAACAGGAAGAGTGCGGGTGTCGCCGCCGGTTCGTTGCGCACTCCCTTTCCTCCCGTCCACACCAAACCCAAACCCTTCCTCCTTCTCTCCTCCTCCCCAACCAATCCGCACCCACCAAACCTTCCTCCGATCTCGCTATGCGCGCTTTGGTTTGGTTCTGCTTGGTCTTGGGGTTCGGCGAGGTGTTCGTGTCCGCGCTCCGGCCGCTCCGGGAGAGGGATGGAGGCGGGGTGGCTTCTTTGTCGGCGTGGAGGGATGAGGTGAGGGTTTGGGTTGGGTTTGCGGAAGGTTGGATTTTTTAATCTGTTTTGATGGGTTGAATTTGGTTTTTTGATTGGGTCGTTGGAGTGGGTTTTGGGTTTGGTGGGGAAATTCGTGATTTTGGGTGGTGGTTTATTCATTGGATTGGGATTTTTGGTTTTGGGATTGGAAGTATTGGGTTTTGGGGGTTTAGAATGGGTGCATTTTTTACCTCTTTTTTTGGGGTTGAATTTAAGTTTTGGAATTGGGGTTTGGTTGGGGAATTTGGGATATTTCTGTTTTTGGTCGGTGGGGTTTTCATTCATTGGTGGGTGGGTGAGCTTAGGAAGTGGTTTTGGGATTGGAAGTATAGGTGTGTTGGGGTTAGAAAGGTTGGTTTTTTATCTGTTTTTCCGGTTTAATTTGCATTTTTTTGTGGGTTCGGGGGAGTTTGGGAAGTTGATTTTGGGTTGTAACGATTGTGCTTTTCGGTTTTTGTTGGGGAATTTTGGAAATTTGAGTTTTTGGTTGGTGGTTTTTTTTTGCATTGGTGGATCTGATTGAAAGTGGTTTTTGGGTTGGAAGTATTAGTTTTTTTTCCACTTCAAAATCTGAATGGAGAATGTTGTGTTTGTTGCTAGTGTTTTTGATGTATTGATGGTTAGTGAGTTTGGGAAGTGGATATGTTTGAAGCAAATGAAATTAGTAATTCACATCAATTGTGGATGGAAATGTATGATTCTGAGGGCACCGTCTTATGTGGTTTTAGAGTTGAGTTTAGCAATAGATAACTTAGTGGGCTACTGTTACATTGACACACTGGACATACTTGCTTAGGCCCATACCAATGCTGTCTGTAGTTTGGAGACGTTCAAGTTTGATGTTTACTTGTACACTAAAACTGTACATTGCTTTTGGTGTATGCATGGAGCAATACTTGATGATGTTACAAGACTATGAGACTATGAAGTGTTTTTTCAGGATAGGGCCGTCGTATATGTAGGTTGAGGTGACTGATTGCTGTGGTCCCAACATCTACCCTTGGTATGTATCTTCGCCTGTCCTCACTAGTGTAGGTAGTAGGGACTGGTTGGGGGAGTTCCCTGTTACAAAAGAAAGTTAAATATAGGTAGTAGAAAGGATGGAGTTGTAGAGAAAACGCATTGGAGGCTGTGGCTGTGTGAGATTTCGTGATTAATTCTACCCATTCAAGTTCCATCAACTAAAATACATGACTTCATTATTCTGCAACCGCAAGACATTGGGTTATTTTTAACTTTGTTGAAATATCCGAAAAAGACCTATACCACATAGAAGTGGTAACCGTGCCACTATTATTTGAATTTTAAACTTTTTCCTAGAAAATGCATCAGGATATATTCTCAAAAAATGTTGCCAATTACCAAGCATAGTCATACTAGCTAATAACAGGTTGGTAGTAACAGACTGCTGGTTTGTCATAAGAGATTGCTCCTCTTAAGAAGTCTTTTCGGTGACCAAGTAGTCAAATACTGGCACCCTACTCTGACAGGAACTTCAAACATGGGTGATTTGTTCTCTTTATATATCTATGGTAAAGAGAAAAATACTTGTTTTTAAGGCTTCTATCTACAGAAAGATCATAATTTTTCCTCTAAATGTTTTTAATGTAGCTTCCTTTTTTATTGATAACTTTTTGTTCCTATGGCGAGCTTATGCTTTTGGAGTGAAAGTAAATGTTCTATTTATGACTATTTCCCTTTTGACTTTTCAGAGATTATTTTTTAGAAGAGATGACAGTGACATAGGCCATTCTGACTGGAATATTACTGGCACATATAGAGGTCTGCGATTTTTCTTCTGGATATTTTATGACAGTAATTGACAGTACATGTTATTTACATCTAAATGACATGATACATTTTTCAGAAAAATCCTGATGTGATTTTTTTGCTTGTTATTTTGATATTCTATTATTGGAGCATCTCAAGGCTAGTTGTTCATCTCTTGTCTTTTTCTCATTATGTTGCTGGCTAATCTTTTCGCCAGCTCTTCTGATTACACTCAGTAACTAGCTTAAAGTTTAGGTTTTCTTAAACTGAAGCAGTTCTTTTATTTTTTTGGGAAAAGCAGGAACATGGAGCTTTTCCACTTCCACAAGCATGAATAATAGGTCTACAAAGTTCTCAGATTTTGGGAATTCTAATGGTGTTTCTGTGTTGGAATTGTTTAGCACTCAAACTAAGATAAATGGGGTACACTATGTTCAGGTATGGTGATTGTTGTAGCTTATGGATTATCTTTTGTTTTTATGAATTATCTTGCGAAAGAATGCCAACCAGGATGGGTAACTTGTTAATTATTTTTATCATTACTGTACTTGATATTTATTGAGAGGGCGGCCCGTAGAGCAACTGCTTTGTGACCAAATGGTCATGGGTTTGAGTAATGAAAACAGCGGCCTCGTTGCCTAAAAAGGCAGGGAAGGCTGCGTACAAGTATACCCACCATGATTACTGATTATCCTTTGGGTACCTTTTGCTCTTTACATTTTATTTTGAATTTTCATATGGTTGAGTGCTCCCACCATGTTTGTTAGGGAGCAATTACTTTCCATGACATTTTTGGATACACGAATGAACGGGGTATTGTGCGGATGAGAGTTGAAGGTGTGTATATATGGCCGTTTAGACAGCTTCGACTGGTGGTCAATAGGTAAGGTTGTTTTTTATTAAATATTTTTTTGTGAATTTCATTGTTAGTGAATGCTTTATAACTTTACCTAATCACAATTTACCTAAATCACCATTCCTTTTCTTAAACTGCTGCCTATGAAGTTTCATTTACTTGATTTACGGATATCTTGCCTAGTTACGACTAGTTCACATATATTTTTAATTTTATTTTTCAGTGGAACAGATGGTGATGCAGGTCAAGAAGAAGACTATTTTCTGTCTCATCCATACCACTTGGTAAAGAATTATGTTTTGGATATCTTTAACATCTAAATAGTTTTTCCTTCGTCGAAATTATGCTCAATGGGTCCCTGGAGTGTTGCACATTCAGAAATCTCACATGAGAATACCGTGTCTCCAGGGCTCTGGAGTTACCTGATTATTAAGTTGTGGCATTTTTAGGTTCAATAAGTACATCACTTATTGAAGACTGAAGACACATCTTGTAGTACTTAAATTCACACAAAAAATAAGTTATAATCACAGAGGACATGACAATTACGATGTTTTGTTAAATTTGTAAGGATTAAAAAGAATTTACTACCATTTGAGCTATTGATGAAGTTCTTGTTTGACTGATTTAGAAGTGAATACATATTGGATACGTGTAAGTTTTCATTCCATATTTAACAGCCCACATTAGTATTATATAACTAAATATTATCCATGGCATTGAAGTATTGTATTTCACCTAGAAATTTTTGAGTGGCAAAATATTATGTGGTTGAAAATTTTCATAGACAAAAGTACTTCACCAAGACATTTTATGGCAAGATTTGATCGTAAGAGTTTAAGAGAGGTTTCATGACAAGTGGGAGCACAAACCATATTCTTGAGATATGAAAAATTGACGTGCTGATATCCTGTATGAAAGTACTTTGTCATGTTATTATGCACCCATGCTTCAAAATGTGTTTTATAAAACCAAAAAAATCAGTGCTTGCAGTGATCTAGCCATTTGTTCATGACTTACATTTTCTGTTCCTGTTTGTATATCTTATATTCCACATTTAAGTCTCAGAATTGATGCAGCTTGGAGTTTTCTCGTCTCAAGTATTTCGAGATTCTTCAAAAGACTTGATCCAAAGAAGAAGACAATGTATAATTTCTCTCCAATATCTTCAATAGTTTGTACTGATTTCCTTTGTGTGGTATCCATAACTTAATAGAATTGCTTTTACTTTTATAATAGCACTTCCTTCTGATATTGAGAAGCACTGCAATCTAGATATATCAGCCAAGGTTTCACAAGTCTCTTCTGGAATGAATGGTACCGAAACTTCTTCACCCTATCCGTCAAATGTATTTTCACTTGTTATATGAGCTCTTATAGTTGAACTCAAAATTGATTTTTGAGAAGCATTGCTTGGTACATATGGAATTGGGATCTCTTCTAATCTGCCTCAGTGTTACTATTGATGGTTATTGTTTGGAGTAACGTTGAACATTTTGAACTTGTAGTATTGCCTTTGCAAGTGTTAAAGGGAGATTTCCATCTTAGGATACTTTAGGAACTGAAATGGTAGAGGACGAGAGTGGGTAAGTTTGCAAAGCACAAGCTATTCTAACCAACTTGTCTGTGTTGTGGTATGGGATATGGATGTGATGTGGACATGTGTTAGATACATCGTGTCGTGTGTTTGGGGCAGTTTGGGTGCTATTCAAGTTTAAACATGACACATATATCGGGACATGGCGCAATTATGTGGAAACTGGGTGACATGTATGGATACAATATTTTATGTGAGAGAGGTTTCGTAAAGAAGTTTACAATTAATAAAAATTATGTAAGGTAAAAGTTGCAATTTTGCAATACAGACAAATCTTCGTAACCTTTTTTCCTTTGCTCTTTGGGGTTTAGAGAAATCTAAATTAAAAAGGTGCCAGGGCAGAACCTATGTTACACCACAATGCCGGTTGGCATCGGCCATTAACTCCAGCTTACATTGACCATCCTTCCTATATACTTCAGTCCTCTGGCTGTCCAGCATCTACTGCATCAAACAATTTAAATATATCATTACAGAAAATATTTTGACAACGGCTTCCCTGTCTTCTTATTGTGTCATGCCTGTGCCTATTGGTCAAAATTGTCTTTTATTTTCTTTTTGGTGATGAGGTAGGTGAAGTGCACCTCAAATGAGCAATAATATGATTTTCTGGTGCCCAGAAACTAAATTAGAACCAAGAAGTTAATTGTCATGGCTCCACATTTGTCCTAATAATTTCTAACCATGACCTAGATTTCCGTTCATTTTCTAGGACCTGGAGGAGAGACTAGCTTTGGGAGATAATATGTTTAATTAACATGGATATGATTTCTTGAGCAGTTGAACTTTATATGGTTAGGACTTCTTTTGTTAAGGACTAATATGGACTTAAAGGTTTCACAAAGAAAAGACACATATCGTGTTGTTGAGTTACTACTTGAATTAAGGTGAAGAATTTAATATAGAAAGTAAATATTATCATAGATAGATAAGCCTCGTGAACTAATAGCAAGTGACAAAGTAGTAGGTCAAGCTTTTTTACTTGAGTATGTAGAAGTGGAACCAGTATATCCATCCAGGCATATCTTTCTCAATGCCATTTGTTGTGCATTCTTCATTCATCAATTCCATGTTCTCAAATATTCTTTGAAAAATGAAAAGAAATGATACGGTCTTGACCTGATATGGTAAGGCTTGTTTTACATGATGACATCCATGGTGTTGTTACTTTATGCTTGCAGGTGGAGATCATGAGAGATATCATTTGGAGGGGCTAATGGAAAGTCCTGTAGTAGATGATGATGGGGATTGTTTCTCACCTATTGAACTGAATGCCACTTCACTCAACATCGAAGTTTACTACAATAAAGCAGTCAACTACACCCTGATGGTCACCTTTGTATCCTTGTAACTTTTGAAAAATGAAAGGCATATTGTAATCACTTCCGTTGGTACTTTGCATGAAAATCCTTAAAATTCAATGCTAAAAAACCCCTTAATATTAAGTTTAGGTATCCTTTCTCCAAGTTCTTCTGCTATTACGGCAAATGGAACACAGCAATACCCAATCAGTATGTCTTTACAACATCTTAAAGTTTCGAGTTAATTTACAGTATGCATGTGAATTAAATCTCTTGCAATACATCTCGTTTTTTTATCATTAATTCATCTCTGTTCTTGACTTCCTCTGTTATGTCAGGGTGCTGCTAAAGTTTCCATTTTGATTATTGGTCAACAAGCTATTATGGATGCATACCTCTGTTTGTTGCATCTGACAGCGGGTATTTTAGTTGGTGAGTAGAGTTCCCACGTGCTTCTTTTTCATTGTCATCATACTTCACCTCTTGAGTTCAAACAACTAATTGTAATTGAAGTTTGTGAAATGATGTTAATTCATGAAAAGATGCATGTTATTTGACATGCAATTCACCCACAGAATGTAGTACATAGCTTTTGAAAACCTTACCTACAGTGAGGCCCCTGTGGTTCTCAAATGTTTTAGGAATTATTTCCAATGGTGTCCTTTCTAAGTTGTACACGCCACATTAATCTTTTATACTTCAATCCTGCAATGTCTTTGTGAAATGTACTTCCGTTCCTGCGCTGTTTGTTCAACTTGCCTCTGCTAGTTATATTGATTTTTAGGTTTTGAAGGGAAATGTGACTCTCCACTTTGTTGGTTGCAGAATCTCTTTTCAACGCATTCGCTACAGCAGCTTTTTTCAAATTTGTTGTTTTCTCCATTTTTGAGATGAGATATCTTCTCGCGACATGGAAGGCCTGCAGACCCGTGAACTCAGGCGAAGGTTGGGAAGTAATGAGGCGTGAGCTATCAGTCCTTTACAGTAGATTTTGTGAGTATATTTCCCATTTAACATAAATATGTATGTGTTAGCCTGAAAGCTTTTATCTACGTTTAATTGGACAAAAAGAAAGCTAGAATGGTATCAAAATTACTTATTGGTGTTTTAACAGAGTTTATTTCATTCGAATTTTCTTCTTCAAGGCCTCAAGCCTCTTACAATTTGTGCTTTTGGCTGCATTTTCTTTATTGTAGACTTTTTAGTGTATTGTTTTTGAACTATATAAATTACATTTTGAGGCATTTAGGTTTTATTTCACGGGCTTTGTAATAACTGATGTCCCTACGACCATTGCCGCAAATTTAACTGTAGTTGGAAGCCTGGGTAGCTATATGTCACCACATCTTATTCTTGGAAAACACAATGATGTGATTAGGGTTGTCCATCTAGTGACCTAAATTTGGCATGTGAATCGGAAAATATTTTCAGTCTTATTCATAGGTATTATAATTCATCTATCTGATCATCAGAAATTAATTCATAAAGCAGAATGACAAAATGATTTCTTGTTTGAAGATATTTCATTTGTAACAAGTATGAAAATCAATGTTATTTTTCCTTAGTAGAACGTCGTGCACATATGTTTAACCTAGTATTGACTCAAAAGAATTCAAATAAAAGAACATGTTAGACATATCAACAAAATTATAAAAAAACCCCTACTAAAAACAAAATTATAAAAAAACTGGGTGTCCCGTGTCAGTTCCTAGTTTAGACACCTTTGGCCTAAGAAGCACGAAGACAGACACGGACACGGTATTTTTCTAAAAAGGACACGTACTCGGCATTATAATATATATAAAAATAAAAAATAATATACTTGTAAAAAAATAATTACTCATAAATGTTAAATGTTCGTTATGCAGTAGTTGCACGTGAACCTGACGTTCCCACCTCCACTCATTTTCCCCAATTTCGTGACATTTCCAAAGTGGTTGACTATCTACGTCATTTGAAGGTGTTGCATCAGAAGAAGCCATAAAACTAAATGGTCTGAGAAGGTCAAGAAACGGCGCTGGGAAGAAAGTGGTGGTCAGAGACAGCTGAACAGAAGTGCAGATGACCAAATCAGTGTTTTAATGTGCGACCGCATAAGCGTTTATGCGGTCGCACAAATTGGAAATCTACCCGGGGTTGCATATGCGACCACCGCACAATCGCACCCAACAGTGTGCGGCACTGTGCGGCCGCATATGCGGTCGCACAGGGCGTGGTGAAGGTGGGGTGGGGTGGTGATGGGAGAGGGCTTTGAGAGAAGAAAAAAGAAAAAAAAGAAGAAGAGTCGAGAGGTTGAAGAAGAAGAAGGAAGAAGAAATGTTAGGTGGGAGACAACTGTTATATGCTGGCTGATTTTTAATTTTTTATTATTGTTTCGATTTTTTTCAAATTTTTTTTTTGCAGTTGTGCGGCCGCATATGCGACCGCACAACCGCATATGCGGTCCTGGGCACAATTTCACACAGGACCGCATATGCTGTTTTAAAACCTTGGACCAAAATAGAGGTTGAGGGTGAACCGTCGGAAGAGGTTGAGGGTGACCGGAGAGGTTGGAGTCGTCGGTGAAGAGGTTGGAGTTGCCGGAGATAGGATGGGGAGATGGGTTAGGGTTTCTCCCAAACAACGGTGGAAGAAAGGTGTCATTGGGTTTTAAGTCTTGAAAATTTGCAATATTAATCCGAAAGTTTTGAAGTTTAGAAAGTTCTTAATTTTTAAAAGAACCCCAAAACTTTTAAAACTCACAAACGTTGCCGTGTCCAAATGTGGATATCGTGTCCATGGAGTGTCCCTCCTGCGTCCTAGCCGTATTCACCACTACGAAATGTCGAAACTTCCCCGGACACGCCAGCGTGTCCAAGGCGAGTCCGAGGAGTGTTGGTGTCCGACACGGCCACAACTTAGACACGAAGACCGTTTAGAAGTGTTCGTGTTTCCTAGCCTTTGGCACTTGAGGAGCAATCTCAATGATAACTTCCTAGACTAAAAAGAAAATAAGTGAAAAAGATGAGGAAAGTCGAAGGAAAGAAAATAAAAAAAATGACACTAGAAGTGGGTTCATCAGTATTCAGTAGTCATGTGATTTGTTGATTTTTTTGGGAGTTGACTGCGATTTATTGTAAACTAGGTGGATTAAGCTTTTATGTGGTTTTGCACTTTTTGCTTGTTATAGGCATTTAGTGAGAGCTCCATTTGATTATAACGGTGACCTTATTAGATATATGTTTTTATTTAATGTTATATTGTTATGTTACCATGTCATTGATGGGAAAGCTAACCATTGTCAAATATTTTCAGATGGGATTCTTTTGGGAGGTATTCTTGTCATTTATGAACTCCATAATTACCTGCGGCCTATCCTTGTAATCATGTACTCCTTTTGGATACCCCAAATAGTATCAAATGTGATGTATGATACAAGAAAACCACTACATCCCCATTACATACTTGGCATTACATTCACTCGACTAGCCATTCCATTATATTTATTTGGATGCCCTAGCAATTTTATGCGGGTGGAGGTTAGTGAGAACGTCTGCAAATTTTTGGGATCTTTCATGGGATTGCAAGCAACGGTGCTTCTCCTTCAACATTATCTTGGTTCACGCTGGTTTATACCACGTCAGGTTTGTGTAATTCTTGAGGCCAGAGGACTATGGTGGTTTCATTTTGATCAAGTTTTATCCATTGGTCTTGTTTGAAACAAAATGTCTGGAATGGTCTAGGATTAAAATTGGAAGATGCTTGACCATGCCACATTGATATGTTGTTTTTATGATTTTACAATTCCACCTTTGTCTTATTGCTCATCCTGTTATGTACGATTCACTGGTAATCCTCACTTGACACATCATAATAGATCTCAATGTTGCCAGTTTAGGACATGATCTAGTGTTCACTTCATCAATCCATCTTTATCTGTATCTATCATTAACATTTAAGACATGTGTATTCATATCCGTATCGTTACCCATTTCCTCCAAGCCCTGCCTTTTGCAGAGCATGTGAACTTAAAGCGTGAAGTTTGTATATTTTTTACATCTATTTGTCTCTTTATACCAAGAACCTACTGTAGGTTTGTGTAATAACAAGAGTTTTTAATAAGTTTGTGTTTTTCCTATTATGCTAGAATTACTTTGGCTCATCATTTTAGATTGTGTTATCTCCAAGAATTATTGAGCGTCAGGTTGAGCTATGTGCCATTTTGGTTTCTCTAGTTGTAACTCTCTCAGTTGCCTATTGCAGATCCTTCCAGAAAAATATAGCTACTGTAGAAAGCTCGAGAGTGATACAAGTCAATGTATCGACTGCGTGATTTGCATGACTGCCATTGATCTAACTCAGAGATCTAATGATTGCATGGTATAACTTAAGCCGCTTCTTTCTATTTTGACATTTAGCTGATGTTGTCATCATGTTTCAGCCCTCTTTTAACTCTAGAGAACATTTTCTGCGGGGTCTGTAGGTAACACCCTGTGATCATTTTTTTCACACTGGTTGCTTACAAAGATGGATGGATGTAAAGATGGAATGCCCAACATGCAGACGTACCTTACCTCCAGCATAGCATTAGATCACATGTGCAATCACTTTAGATATAAATCCGAAAATGACATTCATGGGTATTTAACTCACCTTTATTTTCGCAGTGAAGCCTAAATCTTGTTGTAGTTTTATTAACAGTATTTCATATGCTCATAAAATTTATTCTTTTGAATTTCAGGTACATATGGCAACCCCAACGTACGTTAGTTTATGCAGCAGACTTTTTTCTTCTTCTGCAACTTGTTTTTTATGTAAAAAGTGAGCGTAGTAGGTGAGAAGAAATTGTGTAATTATAGAACGGAATGTGCATTGTTATTATGTAATAGGGATCCTGTAAGTTTGTAATAACTTAGGTGATATAAATGGTTACAATTTTCTTGTGTATATATATATTTTCTTACATTTACAACTTATGGTCTCAGCAGGAAGATTCCATCATCTAAAAATGCGAGTTAAGTGAGTTTAGTTCGGAAATCTAGTCTGTAGTCATGCAACATTGACACATACATTGACACGTTGTTGAATGTTTAAGTTTCAGCGACAGGCAGGTTCGGTATCTGTTTTTACAGGCTACAGATCTTTTGGTACCGTATTAAAATTAGTGCGGTCAAATGAACTTCCACATCCACTGATGTCCTTTTTTAAACGAGGAAAGTTTGGACCATTAAGTGATCTCCGGAAATAAAAATCGGTCAATACAATCGTAAATGTCAGTCTTCATTACAAATTTCCTTACGATACTCATAATTGTACATTGGTGAATTACAGAAATTTGCCAATTCCTATTCATAATTGGATTTCAGATCCTAACAAACGGCAATAACGGAATACACAAGGAGTATATTATTCAATGACTAGTTGGTGAGATATATCCAATGATTATAATATGAGACGCAAGTTGGATCCCCACAATTGTAACAACAGATGGTCGGTAGGATATGACTTAAAATTAATAATTAATAATCAATAATTAATTTGTAGGATTAGTTTCTACAACTTCACGTAACAGATACACATGAATTACAACATTTGCATTTCGTTGTTGTAGTTAACATTACCCATATATAGATCTTAAGGGGATTTTATTGATACACCTCAAATTCGACCCTAGATGTTGACTACCTCAAGATAAGAATCTCCCATTTGGACTGCTCCGAGTTGGCTAGCTTAAGTATTTTGTTAAACACCATATATATGTTTATATTTAGAGGCTAATGGGGTTGTATGAGCCCCTTATAATCATCTTCGTTGTAACGCCTCATTTTCAACAACTTCCGATTGGTATTTTCTATAAAAATATATGGATGAGATATACTATATATAATAAACATGTGGTAAAATTTTCAGATTAAATCATCAAATGGATCATCGTAGACATTGTTCTAAACACTTCCAAATTCAGTAAATTTCTACAATTCAAATATAGTATTTTAGTATTCAAATTCAAATATTTTAGATCAAATTCAGATTCAAATATAGTATTCAAATTCAGTAAATTTCAGTATTTTAGATCAACGGTGAAATTAATTTGGATTTACTTAAAATTTTAATATGTTATAACTTAAGAGATAACAATACACATGATTTAGATTGATTTACAAAATATACCTTAAAATACCTTAAATTTAAGTAACACGACCAAGTTGGCTATAATCACTTATACAATCACTTATACCCACGTGCATTTCCATGCAGCCCCCACGTGCTTGGTCCCCCATGTCACGTCAGCTTTCAATAACTTTTGGTTACTAGGTAGTTTATGTATACGAAAATATTCAAACTATAACAACAAAACACCTGCATTAAGACAAAAATATTTACAACTTCATACGACAATACCCACATTACGACACTTTTTTCTATCTTCTAACATTTTTTTGCTTTCTCATCCAACAATTATTCTCTCTCTAAGACCTTCAGAATTTCTTCCTCTCTCCAACTTTTTCAATCTCTCTTACACGTGACATTCTTCCACTCTTTCTTCCAACACTTTTCTCTCGTCTCACACCTTTTCAGTGGGTAATTACACAAATCTCACATGGTAACTTATACATTGTTTTCGGGTAAACAACATATCATGAATGAATAAAATGTTTTAAAATAATAAGAAAATGTTATGACTTGTAGTTACTTTTTAGAGTTTTGTTTGAGCATTTTTCTTTCTTATTTGGGAATTCTCCTTTTTATTTTGGTTACTTTTTAATGTTTCGTTTGGGGCATTATTATGTTTTTGTTGTATCTTATAAGTATTCAAGATTTTGGTTATTTTGAAGTTTATATATACGATAATACCAAAACTATAACAAGAAACTATCTACATCAAGATGCGAAAATACGTACATTACGAGACACTTTTTATAATTCCTTTAATACTTTTTCCTCACTCATCCAACTCATTTTCTCTCTCCTCTTGCACTTCTTTACCTCTCTTCCTATTTTTTGACGGTTTCCATTCTAATGTGAATTTCAAATTAATATGCCTTCACATTATGATTACATTTGTTATTGTCACTAATCCTCCACAAGTCACCAATTAGTGAAGTGGCATAATTATTCCACTATATATCCATACTATACCATGAAAATACCTAAATTATATCAGTTGTATACCCAATCCATAAAATATAAATGGAGACAGAAGTACAAAGATTGTAATATGTAAATACCCAAACAATAGCAGGAAAACATTCAGTCTACAAATTCAAAAAATTGTACTCCAAACACCACGGATGACCAATATAATTTTCTTGGTTCATCAAGAATTGATACAACATTAATTAATACAGAATTATGGATATTGTAATATGAAAATACCCAACAAATAACACAGAATACCTATACTGCAATAAAAATACTCATATGAAAACACCAATGAGGACGAAAAAAACATGTTGTCCTGCACCTACTTCTCCTCCATTTTCCTCAACTTTGTCATCTCTCCAACTGTCTCCCAATCCCGATCATCACTCACCTCATCATCAACACGTCATCTCTCAATCCCAATCACCCATCCCACCATCAACATGGGAAGTTTGTTGGGTACTTATATTTGGTGATCTGGGTATCATTTGTGTGTTTTGGGTAAATTGAGAAGTATTTTGAGGTAGGATCAGAATCAATGCCGACAAGTTCATTGTTTCAACCTAATGTATTATTTCTACAACCTGAATTTTGAACAAAAAATTTAAATAGATTAGATCATGTTGTAATAATAAACATATTGAACCAGAAAAAAAACACATTTACGATACAAAAATATTAAAAAAGACATAATAATGTAGCTGAAAAATGAACAAAAAACATAAAAAACAATAAATGAAGATGGGAAAGTTAAAATGTAGAAATGGATAAAACAATGGACCGTTGGCAATAAATATGTTGTAAATGCGAGATTTTATAGTTGTAATAAACGTAGCAAGAAAAACAAATATGAATAATAGTACGAAATTAACTAAAATCACAAAAAAGGCGGTGGAATGCACGAGAGGGAATGATAATGGTAACAGGGAAATGAAATTGATATGCATGGTTAGAGTTAATATAATATTTTTCTTCCAAAAAAATGAAATGTTTTAAAATTCAAAATATTAAAAATGTACAACTTTTAGCATACGAGGTATGCAGCCGCTTTTAGTAGAACTACTTTTGGTAGGATGGATAACTACGTAAAAGTGATCGAGTATTATACGGGTATAATAAAGCGTATGGATAATATAAATATAAATATACTAAAGAAAGTGGCATATTTGTCGTAACTCCAAATTGTAGTTGGAAATGAAGAGGGTGCCTTAATTTCCGATTTTTTATATCTTAAAACAAAATTAATACAAAATTAAATATTCAGGTAAACGTGGGACAAATGTAGAGATATACTCCCCTCGGACCTGCCAAGCCTGAGGGACGAGGACCCCTCTAAAGCCACGAGAAGCAGCCCCTTCTCCCCCTCCCCCTCCCTGCAACCGAAACCAACCTCCCACCCCCACGGAATTTCCAGATCCGTGGCATGAAAAAGAATCCGGCCCACCCAGGTAACTTTTTCCATCATCTAGTCCATTTTTTCAAAGTATGGGTAGAATTAATGTGTAGTTTTGGTTAAAAATAGGTGATTATTGAAATATAGTTTTTAATATTCTTTTTTACATTAATTTTATGTTTAAATATTGGTTTAGATTATGTTTACGTTTATAATTACAATTAGAATTTTTTGTGCATTTTATCATTAATATAATATGTAAATTGAAAATAATATTTTTTATTGAGTTTAAACGTAATTTTTTTATTTTGTTATTAAACTAACAAAAGTGGGACCCACACGTAGGTATAAATATTATATTTATTATTTTGGTATTAAGTTGATGCAAATTTTACTTAAGTTGATGTAGGTATAAATATTTTTTTAGAATTGTTACATTTAATGAAATATATTTTAATTCCATGAATAGATTTTTGGAATGACAAATTTGAGTAGCGGTCCTCCGTTTCCAAACGAACCCGATCTTAATGACGCAATCGATAGAGAGTTTATTTCCCCACTCCTGGGCATAGCGATTGCATGTTTAGAGTGAATGACGTTGTCGCAAATGTAAGTACCAACACAAATCATATTAATTTAATGAATTGCAGATATTTTTTGGTTGTGTAATTTGACGAAATATTTTAATATATTGTAACCGGAGGCTATTTTGGACTGTCGAACGCGTTGTCCTTTTATTTCATTTCACGACAGTTGTGGTCAGGCACTAAAGAATTTGAGTCTGTATCAGCTTGTTCAGATAAAGCATACGAAGATAGACTCCAGACTGATAACTACACTTGTGGAGCGTTGGAGTTCCGAGAGTCACATTTTTCACTTGCCAATTGGGGAGGTAGGACTGACATTGTAGGATGTGAGCTGTGTGTGGGGTCTACCTATTAGTGGTCTTTTGATAATTGGGCCCAGTGATCGAGATGTCGGGGAACTAATTATAGACGCTTTTGGGATCAATATCAACGCCGATATGATGAAGAAAGGAATTCGGGGTTTAAATCAGTCTGAAGTGTTGCAGGCGAATTACCAGAACCTCCCGAACAATCCGACAACTGAGGAAGTGGCCCGATACACACAAGCTTTCATTTTAGACTTGTTCGGATCCATGATTTTTCCTGATACCTCTGGAGACAGTGTGTCTGTCATGTATTTGAGGTTGTTGCAGAATCTGGACAAGCCGGTAGTGCACAATTGGTGTGCGGCGGTACTTTCGTGTTTGTACTGGAACTTGTACATTTCATGTCAGATAGGTAAGAAGACAATTGGTGGGCATATTACTCCTTTAGCACTGGACTTGGAGTCGATTTTCTATAGCCCGACCGAGACATGTGGGACTTGTTGAGTGTCTAGGTGGAGATGCCCCAGAAGCCAGACCTCCATTTGCTATTAAGTGGCAATACTACCAGACCTATGAGGTTAGTCTCACACATTCTAGTCTCACATATTACAAAAATGAATTTGAAAGTATCTTGGATGAGCATGTCAACTGACACCCGTATGATTCATATTTGGCATTGCTTCAAGACCAGGTTCTTACTGATGCAGCATATTGGCTTGCGAGAGTACTCATGATTTATTTCTAGATGATATCCTGCCACTATCTAGATAGAGTTATGAGACAGTTTGGACTTTTCAGACGATGCCTCCGCCAGAGTCTCACCACTGGACAAAGATGAAAAGACTTGATAAGATAGTTCATGCAACCCGACAGATGGATGGTTGGTCAGCTAAGCATCAAGTTTATATATGGGAATGTGATAGACCAGAGTTTATTCAGGATACTCAACAGTATGATCAGAGCGAGCTTCGATGATATCGCTAATGGTTTCAGCTCAATGGTATGTACACAGTCTACATACGAGGCCAGATAGAGCTTGGTCTTGACAGACCATTGCCAGCCTCACGTGATTCAATCAAGGAGTTAGGTTATGTTCCTGGTGGACCAAGTATTCACAACTGGTATGGTTTTTCAACGTATTTATTGTTACAACTACTGTGATGAAGTATAATAATACTTTTTGTTGTGTTGTGATGTTTAATTTTGAAAATACAATTTCAGTGTTTACGTGGCTTGCAGTGGGTTGCATTTGTTATCAAACGACATTACAAACGGGGCATGAAGGGAATCTGCAAAATGTTACTGAGGAGTCACCGACTCGATGTCGTCGATTACGATCAGGTCCACCAATTTTAGAGAGTGTTGACTGAGGCCGGATTACCTGCAGACATTGAGTCAATTCCTGGAGATGACGACGGTGATGTTGACGATGACGATGACGGTGTGGTACCGAGACATGAGGACCCAAGATCATACAATTTTTCCCAACGCAATCATCGTACAATGATTTTGGCGCAGGTACATCGCAATCATCGTAGTTAGGACCTTCTTATACCGCAGATGATTTTTCCACGTTTCAGAGATCGCAGTTTGGACTTTCTCAGTTTCCCAGTGATTTTTCCATTTATCATACGTCGGCTGCTGAGTTTGGCACAGGTACATCCCAACCATTACGTTCTGATTATGACACTGGACTTTCTCAACCGCCACAGTTAGACTTGGGCGTTTGGTTCACTGATATATTCAGCACATCACCCGAACATGGGTACACTGATGCACTAACTCTTTCACCTTCTGTGGTTGTTGAAACTCGGTCACCTCTATCATTGATTCCACTGGCCCATCTGAGGATGAGGTTGAAGAAGTTGAGCATGTGGAGGCAACTCTAGTGGGTCGAGGGGTGCCGACGCAAGATGAAGACGAAGATTTTCACTCCTATCCAGCAGTCGTCATTTTAGTTCAGTTGTAGACTTATGCTATTGTAGTTTTTATGATATGCTTTTGCCATTTTAGTTGATATGGGTTGACTTATGCCATTTTACTTCTTATGATATGCTTTTGCCATTTTAGTTGATATGGTTTGACTTATGCTATTCTAAAATAATTCAAAGTAATTAAGCTCACAATAAATTCAACATAATAAAGATCACAACAAATTCAACACACTAAAACTTACAACAAAAGCTCACAACAAATTAAACATAAGGAAGCTCACAACACATTCAACATAATAAAGCTCATAACTAAATGTTGTTTGATCTATTGCAGCAATCACTTCTGTGATTGATCGGGCCACAACCGGTACAATGTCGTGGACCCATCATTCCTTCCATGACATCCATCGTCATTGGTAAATGCTTCGACTTTCTCCTTCATTTCTTCACAAGTTTGCGACCAGGTATAATTTTGTCTCCATATTCTGGCCAATCTTCTTCCTTCCCATATATATCCCAACGACCATCCCATGTGTGCACCAAAGAGTAGACACTGTAGTACGAATCTGTATATTCATTGGGATTATAGTTTCGTGCGGAACATACTGCCAGAATATGACAACAAGCGATACCTGTATTTTGTAGTTCCCGACACTTACATTTCAGTCTATTGCCCTCAACTAAAACCGCCTTATAACTACGATCCCTCATACTTCCATTTCTTGTGACTAGTTCATGTTTGGAAATAATTTTCTTACTAGCCCATAAACCTGTTTAATCGGAAGAGAGACATTATTTTCGATATTTTCACAGATGATATCGGTCATCATCTTCGTAGTCAGCTGAGCATGATCGATTCGGGCAACCGTGGACCTGCAAATATGCTTGTACATGCATTTTGTTATCGCCCATGCGTCACCAGAGCCAGTTCATGTAGCATACAAGCTCCAACTACAATTTTCATCTTTGCATCTTACCCTATATTTGGTTCTGCTGCTATCTTGCACATTGATCTCCCGATTATTGTCAATATGTCATTTCGATACAGCGTTCTTGAGAGCGTCTTTCGATGAAAAGACTTGATTCTCAGCTAACAGACCCTCAACTGTTACGCTAGTTCGTATAAACGTTGTATCTACAGGTATCCAACAAGAAGAATCATGGAAGCTACTAGCTGGGTGAACCCAACCCCTACCTCTAAATGGATTGAATTGACTTAACTGATTTACATTCGGACAAATATCTTAATCATCCTCAACCTCATCATTCTTCTCACTATCCTCATCATCTTCACCTGATGATTCATTCCTATCCTCCGGCTCCATATTATAATCTTCGTCATCATTTTCTTCTTCATCCTTAGTCGGTATCAGTTCGAAGTTAGTTCTCTTTTGTTGATTCAAATCAAAAGTTCTACTCGCAGGCCGACTTGTTTTTGCTATGGTGTTTGCATTACATGATTGTTGAGATGTCAACCGTGGGCCACTGCTACTACCGGGTTGGCTACCCGCAAACATCTCAACATTCCACACAATCTCCAAAGGATTCAACTTGACATATAGCTCGATCATCCCCATTTTCGAATATGTTGTCTGATAGACTATTCTGCAGGAGTTCTCGTCATATTATGGGCATCACATTAAAATAAAAGTAACGTATCGGTGCAATATTGACTCAACATTGAATATCAATCGAGTACCGAGATTCTACGACCTACAGACCTTGCACTAGTGCAGAATAGTGAATACTCGTCGCCCAATAGATGCCCAATAGTGAATATCAATCGAGTACCGAGATTCTTATTTCAATAACACTTTCTTTGTAATTAAACATGTAAATTTATTTAACATGTTTACTTGTATTACCAACATACAATGTGATCTTCAATATAATCAAACATTTTTGTGAATGAATGTCAAGTGTTTGTGTATGTATGCTTGTGGTTGAATGATTGTGTTTGTGTATATATGCTTGTATGTATTTGTGTTTGTGGATGAATTTCTTGTGCAAGTTCAAAGTGGTTGTTATGTAGGAATCTATAATTGCTTTGTATTTTTTTAATTTGGTAAAGGTATAGTCTTTAGGTATAGACGTCAGTTGTACAAAAAAGGCGACGTGTATATGCGTTAGGTATAAATGTCGGTTGGTTGTGGTGACCGACGTATATGCGTTAGGTATAAACGTCGTTTGGTTGTGGTGACCGACGTATATGCGTTAGGTATAAACGTCGTTTGGTTGTGGTGACCGACGTATATGCGTTAGGTATAAACGTCGTTTGGTTGTGGTGACCGACGTATATGCGTTAGGTATAGACGTTGGGTTTTAAGTAGTCGACATCTAGGTATATATGACACAAATATAGACGTCGGGTCATGGGGTGCCATATAGCCGACGCATATACCCCCAATATCCGACATATATTCTCTTTTCTGCACTAGTGTTGGTAAATCCAACCCTTAATTTCTTTTAGGGTCACATTTTTGCTCGCTGAAAGTGTAAGTCTTGGGTCTATTGTGTATTCCATATCAATGCTTGCATTTTGAGTTATATCACCACCAAAGTACACGCTTATCAAAATCATTTCCGTTAATCTACAATAATGTAATGTTTTTCATCAATTTTTATACTGAAAGTGCTTGAAATTTTTACAAAATTACTCTAACTATTCAATAGAGATGATTCAAAATAAGAGGAAAAAAATTACCTCAAATATCAACAACTGAGTCTGGCATATCAGAAATTTGCTATCACCATAAAAAAAATTATTAACAGGGTGGAAATGAAATAGATCAGAAAAATTGCTATCGAACCATTGAAGAAGCAAGATAGGCTGCCAACTTTTATAATAATTTTCTTCACGCCCGGATTTGTCAAATCCGAGGCGTGGGGAACCCCTCGGGCTTCGGGTGAGAATCTCGGGAGTATATCTCAAAATTTGTAGTGTATTTACCTGAATATTTAATTTTGTATTAAAAAAATTCGGCTTAATTTCCGTAATTTTTTAATATAATAAAATTTAAATCAAAAATTACAAAAATAAGAAAAATAAATAAATTTCTAAAAGTGATGGCCCGCGATCCGTGGGCACGGAACGCTCTTTAAAAGTGCAATCCGTGATCATGAATTTTTCCAACGCTTCTCTCATCTTCTCTTGTCTCCTCTCCTAACTTTCTCTCCCATCAGCTCATTGCAATTTATTTTTAACATAATTATCCTATGTTCTGACGTTGACCGCTATTCTGAATACGTAGCCCATATAATTCATCAGAGTTCTTATCTTGGGATCCAGGTTAATTTTTCGCATTATTTATTATGTTTTACTTAAGAATGATTAAAATTAAGATTTAATTTCTTTGTTAAATAGAAAATATTCGGAATATTTTTTATTTTAGATTAAATTTAATTTGAAATATTAGTTGAATTTATGTAACCGTTTATCATTATAATTAATTTTTTTAGTACATTTCATCATTTGTTTAACATGCATTTTGTTATGAAACCTGCTACTTTCATTTTGTTTACATTGTTAAAATTAATTTTGTTTTTATTTTCGTGAACATTTTTTTGTCAATATGAGTCTTTTTAGTAGAAGTCGTTGTGTACAAAACAAACGTAACTATAATGATGCAGTGGACAGAGAGACTATTTCCTCACTTCTCGGAATTGCAAATTGCGTGTTCAGAGTAATGACATTTGCGCAAATGTAAGTACCAACAAAAATCATATTGTGTTAATTTGTCTAAATATTTAAATTACATATTTTTAGTTGGTGTCTTTTTCACGAAATATTTTAATATATTATAGCCGGAGGCTATTTTGAATGTCGTGCACATCGTCCAATCGTTTCTTTCCACGAGAGTTTTAGCGAGGCACTCAAAAATTTGGGACTATATCAACTTGCTCAAATAAGACATACAAGGACAGACCACAGATTGATTACTGCACTTGTAGAGCGTTGGCGTCCTGAGACTCGCACTTTTCACTTGTCGGTTGGGAGGTTGGACTGACATTGCAGGATGTGAGCTGCTTATGGGGTCTACCTATCACTGATCTTCAAATGTCTCGATACACACGGGCTTTCATTTTAGATTTGTTCGGATCCATAGTTTTCCCTGATAGCTCTGGAACATGCGTTGTAGTTATGTATTTGAGGTTTTTGCAGGATTTGGATAAGTCGTTAGTGTACAATTGAGGTGCGGCTGTTGTTTCATGTTTATATCGCAACTTGTCCATTTCATGTCAAACAAGTAAGAAGAACATGGGTGGTGCATTATTACTCCTTCAGCACTGGTCTTGGACTCAGTTTCCTGTAGCCCGATCGAGACACGTGGGTCTTGCTGAGTGTCTAGGTGGAGAAGACCCAAAATTGCGACCTCCATTTGCTATCAAGTGGCAATAGTCACAGACTTATGAGATTAGTACCACACGTAATTGTCTCACACATTATAGAAATGAGTTTGAATGTATGTTGGATGAACATGTAAACTGGCAGTCGTATAATCCATATCTGACATTGCTTCCTGGCCGTGTACTTACTGATCCTGCATATTGGCTCGCGAGAGTGCCCTTGATTCATTTCTGGATGATATCATGGCATTATCTAGAAAGAACTATGAGACAATTTGGACTTTTTCAGATGACGCCACCGCCAGAGCCCCATACGTGGACATAGCTTAAAAGACTTGATAAGATAGTTCATGCGGCTCGACAGAAAGATGATTGGTCAGCGACGCATCAAATTTACATACGAGAGTGAGATAGACCGCGAATTTTTGAGGAAAACCGACCCTATGATCAGAGATTGAATTGATGGTATCGTCAATGGTTTCAGCATAATGGTATGTACACAGTCTACATACGAGGCCAAATAGAGTTCGTTTTGGACATGTTGTTTCTAGCCCCACGTGATTCCATCGAGGACCTCGGTTATGTTCATGGTGGACCACGTATTCAACGAATGGTATGTTTTTTTAACGAATTTGACGACTAGTTTTTGTTGTGTGTTAATGTTTAACTATAAAACTATAATTTCGGGGTTTACGTGACATCCAATGGGATGCATTTGTTATTAAGCGGCTGTATAAAAGTGGAACCAATGGACTCTGTAAAATGTTGCTGAAGAGTCACCAACTCGATGCCGTCGATTGAGATCAGGTTCACGAATTTGAAAGAGTATTGAGTAATGTTGGATTACCTGCAGATGTAGAGTCGATTCCTGGAGACGATGATGGTAATGATGACTATCGTGATGACTGTGCGGTACCTAGACATGAGGACCAAACGACATATAGTTTTGACTCATCCAATACATACAGTGACATTGGTGCAGACCCATCGCATACATACGGTGACATTGGTGCAGGTCGATCATAGTTTGGACCTTCTCGTACAAACGATGACAGTGGTGCAGGTCCATCATAGTTTGAACCTTCTCATACATACGGTGACATTGGTGCAGGTCCATCGCAACCATCCCAGTTTGGGCTTTCCCAGATTCCCGAAGATTACCCCAACTATCACACACCGAGTATTAATTATGACACCCCTCAGTTTCCGCAGACATACTTGGGAACTTGGTTTGATGGTATATTCAGCCCAGCAACTGACTAGGGGTACACTTTTGTAGGATCGTAAGGGTCTCTAATTCTAATAACTTTTAACCCTAATTACCTACTTGTTTAATCAATCAAGTGTATATAGCGGAATTAAAACAAATAAACAAGCAAGCAGAATAAAGGGAAGGAAATAAAGGAAAGCAATAGATGAGTTGGGTTTATTTTTCAATTTTCCATTCTCATCTCTTAAGCATGCATTTTCCAAAGAGATTTTGTCAAGTTTAGCAAGCAAATCATTTTTCTCATCCAAGATGGATTCATTTAAACATTGTAGATCATTTGCTTGCTTATTTGCTAGTTGATTCTTTTCACAAACCACTTTGTATCTAGCAACTAAATCATGAAATGCATTTTGTAGTTCTTTAAAAGAATATGTTCCATTAGTTGAACTACAACTAGAACTATCGCTAGAGCAAGATGATACCTCGATTTCGTCCCCCTCTAATGCCATGTA
This sequence comes from Triglochin maritima, assembly GCA_963682175.1. Lineage (NCBI taxonomy): Eukaryota > Viridiplantae > Streptophyta > Magnoliopsida > Alismatales > Juncaginaceae > Triglochin > Triglochin maritima. The sequence continues at coordinate 41,918,614 of OY821774.1, forward strand.
GCTCTTTTGGGCAACTTCTCCTTTGGATGAGCTTGATGAGGAATAAGATGTGGAGGTGTTCTTGTCCCATCTTTCTTGTGCTTCATCCATTGATGTTGATTCATCTTCACTTGAGTTTAGTGAAGTGTTGCCAAAATTATCTTCAAGTCTTTGCCAAATATCATGTGCACTTTCACAAGAACAAATCACATTAAAAAGTTCACTTGCAAGTGCACAATATAACACATTCATGGCTTTAGCATTTGAAGAGGCTTGTTTTTCATCTTCTAAACTCCATTGTTTAAAATCATACTTAGGTGTTTCATATGGAGTTTGAATCATGGACCACATGTTTAAATTCATGGATAAAAACGTTTTCATTTTAACTTTCCATGAACAATAGTTTGTTCCATCAAAATATGGTGGTCTAGATGAATCATAGGATGTGGATGCAATTTCGGTCATGCTAAGATTACGGTTAAGTAATGAAATTAGCTAACAAGGCTCTGATACCAAATGTAGGATCGTGTGGGTTATGGGTACACAATTAAGGTTAATCCTAATTCTCTACTTGATTAAGCAATGAACATGCGCATCAGAATAAACAATCAAAAGTAGAGAAAGAAAGATATGCAAACCACAAAGGAACACTAGGGATTTTTATAGAGGTTCGGCACCCCACCCGGGTCCTAGTCCTCTCTTGCAAGCTCCACTCGGATCATCGAGCTCCGCTCACGACTTCACTAACCACTCCCCGTTCCGGGCCGGGAGAGAACGCCTTTACAATTCTTCAAGCTCGCGAACAACCCTCGCCGAGCTTGGCTCCTCCTCTCACAATCCGAGAGGATCACTTCGGGCTCTCACCGAAGTCTATACTAGATGTCTTGGGCTTTTACCAAGACCCTTGCTTTCTTTCACAAACAATGAGTGGGACAACACTCTCTAATTCTTGAGCACACTTGAGTGAGAATAGGAATTATGACTAAAGTGTGGAAGGTTTGAGGCTTTAAGTGTTTTGATATTTCTCTCTAATGTATTGGACAATATGGAGTGGGAGAGTTGTGTTAAAATGTATTTTACAACTCTATTTATAAGCATTAGAGAGAATATAGCCGTTGGGGTTGATTGGGTATGAGTTGGTGTAAGATACACAAAACAGAAACATGCAGAACCCAATTCTGCCTAAAAACGGTCGACCGAAACGGGTATGTCGTTCGACCGTTTGGTCAAAATTCAACTTTGACTTGAGTTCACTTAAGTTAACGGTCGAACGGACTCAGGGGATTGCTCGACCGAATTAGTCCAGACACTTCTGGGAGACCAAATTGTGTTGGTTCGGTCGACCGCTAGGAAAGTTTCGGTCGACCGGATGTTTGGTAATTTTTGGGGGTATTTGGGAATAATACGAATACAATCGTTGGGTATAATACGACAAAACAAACGGTCATGTGACACGTGTAAACGGTCGAACAAAAAGGTTTCAACGGTCGACCGTTTTTGTCCAGGCAGTTCAAGTTTTGTTTAGGTGTTTTCCGGTTCTAGTTTGGAGGATCTATTGAAGTCCAAATTATGTGAAATTTTGTGTGTGACTTCTATAGGGAACCTAGTGTGTGGTTGAGTAGTTTTTAGATCAAGTATGCTCAATTACACAAGGTTCCTAAAGACTCAAAGAAATACAAAATACATGTCTTCAAATGAGCTTGATTACATGTCTTGACTTGATTTCCTTTCTTCCTTGAGTCTTGATCACCTGTAGAGGTTAGCACAAAGCAATATATATGCAATGCAATATGTGTGCTACTCTACATGATTATAATTAAGATTAGGTTGAATAAATCATCAAAACATAGATTAAGGCCAAAAAGCCAACAATATATTCATTGGAATTGTAGTTACGTGCGGCATACACTGCCAGAACATGGTTGCAAGAGATACATGTATTTTGTAGTCCCCGACACTTACATTTCGGTCTGGTGTCGTCACGTAGAACCACCTTGTAACTACGATCCCTCCTACTTCCAGTTCTGCTCACTCTTTCATGTTTGGTTATGACCTCGTATACCCCTGTATCCAAATCAGTAATTTTCACCTCATGTTGACATGCAACTGCTGCAAATATTTCCAATATTTGTGTGACCCTCTCGGAAAATGTGTCCTTTTTGTGCCAACACACGTGCATGTTGCCTTCTGTTGTTGAACCACTCCAAAAGCTTATAGTATGTCGCCTCTACAATTGCACAAACGGGTAAACCACGAGCTTCTTAGAATACATTGTTTAGGCACTCCGCAACATTGCTTGTCATTATTCCCTATCTTTGGCCTCCGTCGTGACACAACGACCACTTACTAGGAACCTCAGGTTCATGCTCATTGGTTTCATCTTTTTTCCCAATCCATTTTTATGTATTGTAATGCATCTTTACTCCAACACTCAACTTGATCCAAACTGGCTTTGAAATCCCACGGACTATTATGTATGCATGTTGTTTTGAAGGCGTCAACTGCATACTGGTTCTTACAATTTTTAAGCAAATTTTCGGCAAGGTGTTGTGTGCATAAGCGGTGAACTGCTTCATTTGCTTCCTCGTGCCAACCATAATCGGGATTCCGAAAAATGTGTTTTATTGCAGCATGTCGATCAGATATAACACATATCTTCCTATCTCCAATCACCTCTTGTTGCAACCATCTCATAAACCATCCCCAATGAGACATATTTTCCTTCTCAACGAGCCCAAATGCAAGAGGCAAAAGTTGATTCTCAACGTCATACCCAACAACAACATGTAACCTTCCTTCATATCTACCTTTTAGAAATGAAGCGTCTATGCTGATAATAGGACGCAGATATTGGAAGGCATGAATACAAGGACCAAAAGCCCATGCTGCACATTTAAACTGATGGGCACCGACGCATGGTAAAGGGTCGGAATGAACTACACCTTTACTCCCAGGATTTGATTGTTTAATAGCATTTAACAATTGAGGCAACAAAGCATATGAACCTGACCAACTTCCAAATATATATGCAACAAAAATCTCGCGGGCACGCCATAATTTATTGTACTTTGGATTAACACCTGGAAATACTTTTCTTACCAGACTATGAACCTGTTTAATCGGGAGCGAGACATTATTTTCGACGTCGTCATGGATGATATCGACCATCATCTTCGCAGTCAACTGAGGATTATCGAATCGGGCAGCTGTAGACTTGCATATATGCTTGTACGAACATTTTCTTATCGCCCATGCATCACCAGAGCCGGTCCGTGCAACGTACAATATCCAGCTACAATTTCCATCTTTACATCTTACCATATATTTGGTTTTGCTGCTGTCTTGCACCTTGATCTCCCGATTATTGTCAATATGTCATTTCGATATGTCGTTCTTTAGAGCGTCTTTCGATGAGAAGACTTGATTCTCAGTTAACGGACCCTCAACTATTACGCTGGTTTCCATAAATGACGTATCTGCAGGAACCCAACTAGAACAATCATTAAAGCTTTTAGCTGGGTGAACCCAACCCCTACCTCTAGATGGGTTGAATTGGCTTAACCGATTTACATTCAGACCAATATCTTCATCCTCCTCAACCTCATCCTCCTCCTCACCTGATGATTCATTCTTATCCTCTGCCTCAATATTGTAATCTTCGTCATCATATTCTTCTTCATCATCAGTCGGTATCGACTCGAAATTTGTTCTTTCTTGTGGATTCAAATCAGAAGTTTTATTCGCAGGTCGACTGATTTCTGCTATGGTGTTTGCAACACATGATTGTTGAGATATGAACCGTGCACCACTACTACTACCAGGTTGGTACATGCAAACATCTCAGCATTCTACTCAATTTCCACAGGATTCAACTTAACATATAGCTCCATCATTCTCATTTTCGAATAAGCTGTTTCATAGGTTATTCTCCATGAATTTTCGTCATATACGGACATCACATTAAAAAAAGAAATCAGTCGATGCAATGTTACACGACATTGAATATCAATCGAGTACCGAGATTCTTCGACATGCAAACCTTGATAATTCCAACTCTTAATTTCTTCTAAGGTTACACTTTTGCTCGCTGAAAGTGTAAGTCTTGGACCTATCGTGTACTCTACACCATAACTTGCATTTTGAGTTATATCACCACCAAAGTACACACTTACCGTAATCATTTCGTTAATCTACAATGCAATATTTTTTCATCAGTTTATACTAAAATTACTTCAAGATTTGACATTATTACTAATTATTAATCACTGATAATACAAATTAAAAATGAAAAGCCGGAGAAGAGGCGCAACGCATAACCGAAAGTAAGGGCACCCTTAACGGGGGTGCCCCGACCGGGAGCACCCCTGTTAACGGGGCGGGCGTCCGGGTAGTCTCCCGTGGCGCCCTTGGGTGGGGGGCACGTGCCCCCTCCCCTCATTCGTTGAATTTTTTTAAATATATTTAGTGGAGGTTTTGTTATTAATGGCTTGGGTATTTGTTATTAATGTGGGGTAATGATTTTTGGTGTAATTAATGGAATAAAGTTTGAAATATATACATTAAATAAACAAATGTAAATCCATATTTAAGGTTTAAAATAGAATATGTATTAATACGACAATACCATAAGAACAATACGTTAATAATACTGAAATACCAACCACACGAAACAGATGTTAAAGGAAATACAAATCATACGAAATACAAACCATACAGACTACAACAACACGAAATACAAACTAAGGTAAATACAAACCATACGAAATACGGACTACAACAAACTACACGTACTCATTCTCTTCTGCCCAGGCGAGAAGTTTATCGATTACTTTTTGATCCTTCTCCATCGGGTTGTCCTTCCTCATCAGAGAGTGAAGCATGTCCAACTTAGTTTTTTTTAAATGCCTCTGGAAATTCCTTTCCGCTAACTCCTCCTGCTTGGAGAAACCATCTTCAGAGTGACTTGAGCGGTGTATCGAAGTTGTTGTGCAAGTACTCTAACATTTGTGTCGCATTCGGGGCGTAATGCACTCTTAGCCTTTTTCTTGGCCTTCTTCACACCTTCCGAGCGTGTAGACGACCCCGACGTCAGCTTTTCTGCATTCGAGGGTGATTGTGTCCTGGAGCCATCCGTGGTCTTTCTTTTCCCAATGCTTCCTGACTGGGGACTATTTTCATCGTGCAACTCCGGGGACTCCCAGTCAACACGCACGACATTAGCTCTGGATATCACAGACTCCCATTTTGGGTACCTACGCAACATAACCCAAGCATCAAAATAAAGAAATTTAGGCCCATGAGTTCGCTCGTAGATCACGTGCGCTTGTCGGACAACATCGTCGTCATTCTGGCCGCTCCATTTCCGTCGGAATGCCTGATCGAAGCACCCGACCCACTTGTTCACAGCAGGTACAATTCTCCTCCACCGTCCTTTTAAGGGCTCCGCATTCCTCTCGGGGAGGCCTGTGCCTTCCACAGAGATGTCGTAAACACGTTTCACTCTAGCCCACAGTGAAATAGACTTCTGGTTTGTCCTTGTCACCGCATCTCAACTGATTTCCATATACGCAGAGACAAGTCTCTTGTCCTCAGCCGTGGTCCACATCTTCGGATTGACTTTGAGAGTTTGGACTTGCTTGCGGCGGCGGCGCTGTGGAGGTGTGGATGGTGGTGTGGCGGTGTGTCGGTGTGTCGTGGTGGGGACTCATCGTCGTCGTGACCCTCTTCTTCAGTGTCCGCCATACTCGGACTACTTTGTTGAGACATGAGTCGGCCAAACATCTGGAATTACGGTTGATTATGTGGGAATGATGGTGCATGTTGAGAGAATTGTGGGAATGATGAGTTTTGGTCTGGTTGTGCGTAGTGGGAGAATTGTGGGAATGATGAGTTTTGGTCCGGTAGTGGGAATGATGGTGCGTAGTGGGAGAAGTCTGGTTGTTGGAATGGTTGTTGGTAAAATGGACGTGAGGGGTATCCTTGTGGATAGCGTGGATGCGGATTTGATTGTGGACGAGGGGGGAACGATTGTAATCCGGAGAAGACATTGCAACGTTGTGTTTTGTGGAAGAGATATGAGATATAAGTTGTGTTTTGTGTAAGGTATATATAGAGAAAAAATTAGACATTGTGTAGTCACGCGGATTACTTTTCACGCACGTGTATACTGTACATTCACGCGGACTACTTTTCTTTCACGCGTATACTGTGCAATCACGCGAATTATTTTTCATGCACGCGTATACTGTACATTCACGTGTATACTGTGCATTCACACACGTTTCAATTTTCAAATATTCAAATATTCGTGGTTTAATAGTGATTAATATTATTAATGAATAATTATTATTGTTAATTAATTAATATTAATAATAATTATATCGTGAATTAGAATTATAATGTAATTAAATTTAGATTTATATAAAATATAATTTGTTAAATGTTGTTTGAGAATTAAAATTCTTTAATTAAGAAATGACGTGGAGGAAAGAGAGTGTATGGTGGGTGGGGTAGCTCAGACATGGGTAATGATATTTTTTAGATTGGTTGGGTGAACTGACGTACCAGAGAGAAAATGCAGCCGTTAATTGTGCTACGAGAGAAGAAGAAATCAAAACTCCAACGCGAAGAAACCAAACCCGACTTACTACCGGAATCCGCATCTCCGCCGGTCCCCGAAATGCCGTCGCAGAAGCTTCCCCCTCAGGACGCGAGTTACGATCCGCGGAGCGGAGGTGAGGATGAGTTTGGGTTGGGCGGAAGTTTGGGATTTGTTACGTGGTTTGATGTTTCTGTGTTGGTGTGTGTAGATGTGAATTCGGGTGGTACCGCTTCTTCGATCGAGAAAGAGGAGTACGTTTTCTGCTCTCTTCCTTTTGTGTTTGTTGAGTTTCAGGTTGTGTTGATGGATGCGTGTTTTCGGTTATTTTAGTTGTCGGTTGGAGGTTCGGTTGAATATTTTTAGTAGTTAGTTGCGAATCTACATTGCGAAAATCTAATGTGTATGTTTTGTTGATATCGGTGTGTGTGTGCGCTTTTCAGTCGTGTTAGTTGTCGGTTGGAGGTTTGATTGAATATTTTAGAAGTTAGTTACGAATCTACATTGCGACAATCTAAGGTGTATGTATGTAAGCAATGATTGGTAAAGATGTGCCCAAAAAACAATTTATTTACCAGCAGAAAAAAAATTACTAGTCAAGTGTGCAGAGGGTGCCGCTCGTGATAATACGATATTAAGGTTGCTTAAGTGACAAGGTGTAGAAATTTGGACGAGATACATGAGTATGAAGCCAGTGTGTGTACGTCTTAGTGTGTTTCTATATTCTGAAGCAGGATATTCTGGATTTAATCACTTGATATGTAATAAATTGAGTTTCTATTATGCTTGCCTTCTGCCCCTGTAACATTGTTTTCCTCCTTAACACATAGAAAGTGAAATTTTGCTAATGCCAAAATGGGTTCATTTCTGTTTATCAGATAGAACTAATATCGAATTTTCGCGCAATCTTTACTTAAGTAGACTACTTCAGTTGAATTCATCCACACAATAAACCTCCAGTTCGTCTCGATGGTGGGTAAATATAGCCACCCAAATGTGTCGCACGAATGCAACCAATCCAGATCCAGAAAACCATTTATCAATATCACTATAACATTTATTTTTTTCATTTGCTTTATAATGGTTTTATCAGTATTATTTGGAACTTTATAATGGTTTTATCAGTAGGGGTGGGACCCGGGCCGTGCCGGCCCGGCCCGGCACGGCCCGCCTCGGCCCGCCAAGGTTGGCGGGCCAGGCCGGCACGGCCCGCCGGCCCGGCTCCTGGCGGGCCGGGCCGGGCCTTCAGTCGGGTCGGATCGTGTCGGATCGGGTTTTTTCGTGTCGGGTTATTAAGAAAATATTTTCAACTCAAAATAGAAATGATTTTCCCCAAAAAATGCCAATTTTATTAATGGTTTTTGAGAAATACAAGTTTGTAGCCGAAACATAGGAATCATTACAAAAAAACCTAGGGGGTTCTAGGAAAAATTCATCCCATTTGGCGCGTTTTCGGCTACAATCTTCGACGTACGTCTACTGCTCCGGCCACGTCTCTTCGTCGTCGTCTTTGGCTTCGTATTGGTTCTGCACTCTATCTTCTGCGTCCAACCAATCCTTGAGGCACACGCACATTTGCATCGAGTCGGGCGCGAGATTGTGTCGTCGATCCATCATCACTCGCTTCCCTGCAGAAAAAGCCGCTTCCGACGCCACAGTAGACGCCGGAGCACACAATAAGTCCTTAGCTATTTCAGCAACTATGGGAAACCTACCTTCGTTGTGTTTCCACCAGTCTAGTACATCTAAATTTTTGGATTCTTGGGGGGACAGATATAAATCTAAGTTCAAAAACGAATCTAATTCATTATGACATACATTTGAAACATATTTTTTCTTCTTTTGGGTTAACCACGCCCATGTAGCGTCCTCGTCGTCTTCTAACGACATCGGCTGAACGGGTGGTTGTGATGAAGTACTTGCTACATTAGATCCTACATTATAAGTTATACTATATTCTTCAAAATATTTTCTTAATAAAGCCATAGATGCATCTACATGGGCTTGAGGGTTATCATAGTTCATGTTTTCATAAATTTCTTCTAAAAAAACTTGTAAACCTTCTTTTTTAAACCTAGGGTCTATGACTAAAGCTAAACAAAACACTAGTGGGGGGGATTCCAATACTTAGCAAATTTCGATTCCATTGTTGTAAATACATCTCCTAAACTATTTTGAAACCTATATTTTGCAAAAACTTTAGTAACTCTACATATTTCGATTAAAAATAAGTTCGAAGTTGGATAATAATGTCCACTTATTTTTTTAGTAAATAGAAAAAAAGGTTTCAAAAAATCGACTAAAAATTCAACATTTAACCAATCAATTTCAGATAACATGGCATTATTTTGTTTTTCATTATAAAATGTTGTAATAGCAAGTTTATATGGAATTGTCATTTTAAGCATTTCATATGTGGAGGTCCATCTATGAGGTGCATCTAAATTAAATTTCTTAGGCCTAATGTCATTATAGGTACAAAATTCTCTAAATTGTTGATACCTAGATGTACTACTAACTCCACAAAATCTAATAGCCTCCCTAACATTACTTACATAATATTTAAGAATCTTTAATCCGTCTTGTACAATTAAATTTAAAGAATGACATACACATCTAATATGAAAACATTGGCCTTTTACGGGTGGTTCTAAAAATGCCTTAAACATTTCTACAGCAGATGTGTTGTTAGTTGCATTATCAAAAGACATGGTTGTTACTCTCTTTTTAAATTTGTGGGTTGAAATAATGTCACTAACATGATCAAATATAGCACGAGTAGTGTGTGGATAATCTAAAGGTAAAAATGACAAAATTCTTTTGTTTAACCTCCAACGATCATCTATGTAATGAACAGTTGTACATGCATATGCAAATTCATTAGGTGAGGTCCAACAATCACTAGTCATTGCTACTCTTTTATTTGTTGATTCAAACAAGTTAATAATTTTCGATCGTTCAAATTCAAATCTTTTCATAGCTAAATTTTTAAAAGTACGTCTACTCATATGTTTAGTTTCAGGATTAAGATATTCACACATTTTTCTAAATGCACTAGATTCGACAATACTAAATGGCAATTCATCTCTAATTATGTATTCCACTACATGTTCTCTAGCACGAGCAGGATCAAATTTCCTAAATGTACCAGAACTACAATCTATTGTGGTTTGTCTAGAATCTTGCACAGATGAATTATGCCTAAGTTTACATTTAATTGCATGTCTAGTTAAATGGCATGTGTCTGCACTAGTTTTAGCAGTATATTGTTTTTGGCATAACTTACAAAATGCAATGTCATTACCATCTTCATCTTGCCCTAAATCAAAATTTTCCCAAACTTTACTAGTTCTACGTCTACGTGATTTAGATGAAGATGCAACATTTGGCAATGCAACATTTTGAATTTCATCGTCAGAACTAGTCATGCAAATTACTAAGTAAAGCATAAATATTGTTTTCAAACTAGTCATGTAATCTAATGAAGTAAATGCAAAGTAAGTTTAGAAAATGCTCAGTGATCGGCGAGAAGTCGGTCGGACGAGAAGAAAACTCGGATGGAAAGCTTCAACTCGACCCACTTTACTTCAAACTCGACCCGCTTTTCGCAAAACTCGACCCGCTTAGAAATTGCTTGAAGATTGGAAATTTGGAATGATTAGAAGAGAAGAAGATTGAGAGAATTGGTGAGGAATGAGTGAAGGGGTGGGGGGTATTTATAGGATTGGTAAAAGGTAAAAAAATAAAAAATAAAAAAAAATTGTCTTCTAGCCGTTGCGGGCCGTACCGGCCCGCGCCAACGGCAGGCACGCCGGCCCGCCGCGGGCCGGGCCGGCACGGCCCGCAACGGCTATAAGCCCGGCCCGGCACGACCCGCCAGCACGGCGGGCCGCGTGCCAGGCCGTGCCGTTCACGGGCCGTGCCGGCCCGCCCAGGTCCCAGGTTACTTTAGCACATTGATTTATGAGCTATTTGCATCCTATCACCACCTTATATATATTTTTTTACAGATATATCCAAGTTGTGCTGGCAGATATACGCAAAGAAGTTAGTGCCCGATATGTCTTGGTAGGATTTGTTATGTTTTTTTTCGTCCTTTACTATCATACGAAAAGCTCCTCCCTCGGTTGTTCCAAAAGAGTCAAACAGGAAAGTTGCGGCACAATATTGTAGTTCCTGCAGAACTGATATAGAAATGCACTAGAAAGAACTTTGCACCGCAGTACATTACATATTGATCTTTATATTAAAAATAATAACAAGATCGATCATTTGGTTCCATGCATGTGGACATAATCAACTATTACAAAGCTCAAGTGTGCAAGGGTGATGATTCTCTTCAGTCTTGACCACAACAATACTATTGATATATGCTATACATATAAAACACGCACAGATAATGTCTCTCTGCTCCTTAATGCTTAAGCTCCAGATTTAACTGTGTAAACCCTCATGGTAACATTCTTGCTGTTCTTAGCCAGACCTAAGACGTATGGGCACCCTTAATGTATCCATTTGTATCATTATCCATGTAGGATACTCGCCGATAGTTTTGGATAAATATCTGATGCTTCATTTGTAACATCATATTTAAATAATGAATGACTTCAGTTTTCATACCTTTTAAGAACTTTTAGATATTTTAGATACTTAAGGATATTCTCATATTCCTATAAAAACATGTCCATCACAATTGAGTGTTTGCGTGCAAACATTCTTGTAGATCAATATTTTATTTTTCGTTTTAATTCTTCTTTTAGATTTTTCTGGCACTATCAAAAATGTTTATTACGTGCTCTTGCCATATTGTAACTACTTTTAGATTAGTACGACATCTGTATTTGCAGTTAACACTGCACTGCTAACAACAGCCTTGTATTTTTTTACTCATGATTGAGGAAAGTTTTTGTTGAAATGTCAATTCTTTTTGCATGGTAGGAATTATCAGGAAGAGAGGAACAGTAATGGAATGCCTACATCGCTTTTGTAGAGAATGTATCGACAAATCAATGCGACTTGGGTATGATAGCAGATATAATTTTATTGGATATGCTACTTTTTGTGAAATTTGCCCTGCTTTATGCCCTTACAGCAATTTGCTGTAGTTTTTCTCTACAAAAATCATGGGCAACTCATATTTCATAACAATTTACTATTAGTAACAATGAGTGTCCTGCATGTCGCACCCACTGTGCTAGTCACCTTCTTTGCAGAATGGTCCAAATTACGATGCCTTGATCGCAGCTCTGTATCCTGATATTGATGGATATGAAGAGGCGGTAACTTTAATCTTGACATGATCTCGTTAATGGAGTCTTTTTATCTTATGCCAATAAATAACTTCCATGCAATGTTTCGGATATGGTCCTTAAGTTTGAATATTTGGTATCAGTAATTGACATTTCATGAAGAAGATACCAATCGTAACAAAAACGAACAATACATATAGAATTGGCCGTGAATTTATGAGATTTGTCTTCAGCTTGATTTTGTGACATTCCTCTTATTTTCTAGATTCAAGAATTGATAGCGGAGAAATGTAGAAAACAAACAGAAGCACTGAGTAAGAGACGGTCCAACTCTAAGGTTACAACTGCAGAGGGGTAGACGAAGATGTATTGTTCCCCAAACGGAGTTTCATTGTTCAGAGGACGAGGAAGGGGAAGGAAATGGTAATGGTAATGGTAATGGTAATGGTAATGGTAATGATGCACGAAAAGGTTCCTCCTCAGAAGATGAGCCTGTGGATACAAGGCCAAAGAAGCACCAGAGATGGCCAGGGCCACACCATTGCCCATTTTTGGAAACGTGTTGTCCTAACGGTGGCTTCGATGGAAATGCAGGTATGGGAGGCCGACAAAGTAGAGTGGTTTCGCATGCAAGAGCAGCTAACAGAGAGGTTCTTGTTTGGGGAAAAGGTGGCTTTCGAACAAAAAGTCAAAACTCGCCATGGTAATAGTAGTGGATCAGGTAGTAAGATTGCTAAACTTGCCCATGCAGCAAAACTAGTAGACTACTTGCATAATCTAGATGAAGATGCAAATGAGGTAAGTATATCACCATCTTTTTAGTTCTTTCATTATCTTTTCTCAAGTTAAGTAACATGAGAATCTTTGTTCTAGTTTGACCTGCATGTGGCACTCCCTTTGGATAAAGAGAAAACACCTTGTCTGGATCAGCCATATATTTGCTGCCGATCAACTGTATCCGTTGGACAACTTTGTCAAGTTAGTTTCCTTTCACATTGTCATAAATATTTTAATGTAGGGCTTCCTAAATCTTCCTCCGCACGTCGACCCAAAAAAACCCAAATCGAAGAAAAGACATCAAGCATAGAAATTGCAAGCACCAACGGTAGAGAGTAGGTGATGTGGTGGTCGTAAAAACACCGTCGTTTTCACTGGTCTAGGGTTCTTGAATTCTTGTTTTAATCGAGCTTTACGACCAATGAGGTGTGGTCGTGTCCAAATTGTTGGGGTTTGTCCTTCAAAACCGAGTGTGTCATTTTACCATTCGATAGTGTGTCCTTTAAACAATCGAGATTTTGTCCTTTAAACAGTCAAGGTTTGTCTCTTTAAAAGGATACCGGAGTGTGGTCATGACAGTTCGCTGAAGTCTGTCCTTTAAACCGAGTGTGTCCTTTTAAGGTATGTCCTTTTAACAGTCGATGTTTGGTATGTCCTTTTAAGGTATGGTATGTCTTTTTAAAACATTTTGCACTAATGAATGCATATGTTTATGTTGCAGATTTTCAATTACTTTTAACCGTCGAAGTGTTCGTGGGTAGCCTTCGAGAAGGAGATTCCACTCCTTACAGACAACCAACGGGTGATATTCAAGAGGACATCGTTCTCTCACTTCTTGAGGATGCAAAGAATAACTGTAGACAATAACATTTTTGACTTCTTAATTGAAAATTTTGAGGTGGAAGGAGGCTGCAAAATAGGAAACAAACTTGTGAATTTCAACACCTCCGATGTGGTCGTCATATTAGGATTGAAAATAGGAGGAATGTCAGTCAGCATGGCTAAAAAACAATCGACCAAACGAGCATGTCGGAGATTGGAGAAGAAAGAATTAAAAAGACAACTAAGTGATGCCAGAGACAGAGGAGATGATGAAGAATACGTCAAACTTCTGATCTGTCTTCTTTTCACTACATTCCTGTTTTGCGACGGTACAATTAGAGCGAAGAAATAATACATGTCTGTTGTTGAAAAACTGGAAGACATGAGAAAGTACGCTTAGGCAGATGTGGTTTTTGAAAATCTGCTTGAAGAGAATCAAATCTTCATGCAAAATTACCCGAAAGCAGGGGAACGTGGATGGTTATGTAGCTATACAAAGGTAAAAAAAATAGAGGATTTAAAACATTTGCAAAAAAAAATTATGTTTTTAATAGGTTTTTGTGATACAAAATTTGTGTTTGCTATGTGAAAGTTAAAATTGAGAATGCAAGACCACCTTGTATATCAAGAGTTAATAGATGAAGTTATTTGCTTGGGTCAGGGGAGATGCTTAAAAGATTGGAAATGCAGGGCATCACTCTCCAAAAATAATCAGTGGAGAAGTGGAAGTCAGACACTTAGAAGAACTAGAACAACTTGAATATGTACAGACATGTGAGGACCGTGAGGTTAACAAACAGGTTGACCATGAGACCGACAACGAGCAAAGAATCAACGGCATTCCACGATACACTGAGTCTCAAAGAACAACCGTTGGTGCCTACGAAATTTCAAGGTACCCACTACATTACTCATCCATTATTAAAGCAAAGAGATATGGTGAGAGAGATTCCTAGTAGTGAGAAATTTTGTATTGGAGGAGATTTAACATTTGGTAAAGATAGTGAAGGGTTTGAACGTATCCATGAAGGGTTTGGGTTTGGTGTTAGGAACCAAGAAGAAGAAGATTTTCTGAATTTCGCTGTAGCATATGACCTCATGGCAGTAAATACTTTCTTTAGGAAAAGAGAATCTCATTTAGTCACATTTTGTAGTGGTCAACATCAGAGTCAAATTGATTTTGTCCTTACTCGAAAAGATGATCGAGGATCTTGTATAGATTGTAAGGTAATACCTGGAGAGTGTATGGTGACTCAACATAAGTTGGTAGTAGTGAACTTTCGCTTTCGTATTGGTGTGATACGAAATAAGTGTAATAAAGATGTGAAGATTAAGTGGTGGAATCTTAAAGGAGAAAAATGTATGAGATTTATGTATAGACTTATGACAGAGGGATCTTGGGATGTTGTAGGAGACACTAATAGTATGTGGGAGAGTATGTCATCTTACATTCGACGAGTGACTAAAGAAATTTGTGGGGGAGAGTAGAGGAGGTAGACTAAATTTGATAGACACGTGGTGGTGGAATGATGATGTAAAACAGACAATTAAAACTAAGAAAGAATGTTATAAAATGTGGTTTAAAGATAAAAATGAAATTAACTTAGAAGAGTATAGATTGATTAATAAAAAAACTAAGAAAACAGTAAAAGAAGCTAGATGGGTTGTTTATGAGAATTTATACCAAAAATTGGGATCAATGAATGAAGATGTTGGAATACATAAGTTAGACTAAAATAAGAAAGAAGAAAACTAAAGTCTTTAATAAAGTTAAAATGCATTAAGATGATAATAATAACATTTTAGTTAAGACGGAAGATATCAAGGAAATGTGGAGATGATATTTTGATAAGTTGTTCAATGAAGAGGATATGGACTTAAAGCTTATCAAAATACCCTCTCCACATATCCTTGATATCATTCACCTTAACTAAAAGATTATTATTATCATCTTTAATGCATTTAATTTGATTAAAATCTCAAGTTTTCTTGTCTCCTATTTTAACCAAATATGTTCCTAACATCTTCCTCATTTGATCCCAACTTTTGGTATAAATTCTCATAAACAATCCCTCTAGTCTCTCTCACTGTTCAAGTAAACTAATTCCCACAGTGGTGTCGTTAGCAATGAATCAAGTTAAATTAAAACAAAATGTTTCTAGCTTATCTTTTCAGGAACACAATCATATTCAAGACGCAGTTCAGAGCTTTGAGAAAGGACAAGCAACTGCTGCTTTGATGTAGGGTTGCAACTTCTGACAGATGGTATTACTGCTGTAGTAATAAGTGTATTAGTACAATAAGACTTACGCAGGTTTAAGTACATCTTGCCGTTCCAAACCCCGCATCTATCAAATCTCCAAGGTGCCAACAGCGACGAGAATATATACAACCATGCCAGGTTGAGTTTCTATATGACCAAAAAAGGGGATGTCTGTCGTCTCGACCGTGAGGCCAGACTTCAGGGAAATAGGGAATATACAAGTACAAGTCAACATCTTATTTAATGACAGACATCAGAAAGGATGATGCTATGCAGTTATTCGACTGGAGAGGTACTTTGCTGCTGCTGCTGCTCTTCAGCTTTGTTAACTTTGATCTCAAGGAGTCTCTCGACTGGTTGCCGGCAAATCGGGCACTTGTTTGACTGATATCTCAGAACCTTTGCACACTCGCTGCACATACACTGCACATGATGCATACAATACTTGTTCAAAATTAAGAAAACACGTGTTTTCATGAAATGGCAACTTCAAACATCCATTTCTTTGGAATATATGATATAGTTCAGGAAATGCAGAATACACAGGGCTTCAAATGCTATACTTACGATAAATCAAAGCATATCAAACAATAACCTGCACCTTGCCTAGTATGCTTTGAAGAAAGGTAGTGTTACTATTAGAGTGTTACCAATAGAAGTTGATAAAGTTCTAATTTTTAATCATCACTTTCAGCCTTTCAGGAACTACAATTACATTTATGTACGATTTACCAACCCATGCACGAATTCACAAGTTTAAGCTTCTCTACAACAATATACTACGAACGACCTGCCTGTGTAACGAGGGCACTAGAAGAGCCTATCAGATGCAATTTATATACATTGATTCTTCTACGGTAGTAGAGATATCAATTCCTGACAAACTAATTTCACCAGTTCTAGATATGGCAGCAGCTACAGAACCACATGACTTAATAAAGACTAAGAGAGTGAAGTACTAAGAAGTTGGAATTACCATGTGCCTGCAAGGTAGGACAGTTGTATCACGTGGTTCCGAGAGGCATATAACACATTCCTTTCCAGGATCATTAGCATCAACATCATTTTCAAGCGAATTGCCAATCCCATAAATTTCCTGCAACTCGTATCTAACACCATTGACCCATAATATCTGCTTCATCACCCTCACGTGATAGTCACCGTTGTCTTTCTTCTCAAACACAGCTTGCGTAATTTGAGAATTCGGAGTTCCAGTCTTCGGGTCATCACCAGCTGACTGTGGATCATCAGCTGGAGATGCTTCGGCTTTCACAGCAAGGGGATACACTTCCATTTCACCCTCATTGAGGAGTTCAGCCTCCCCAATGGTTGAGAAGTCAATTCCTGTTCCTGGTGGCTGTCGGAAATTCTGACCCAGGCCAGCCTTAAACGAGACAGTGATTGGTTGAGGCAGACCCTCCTTCATTGGTGTAAGGTTACAGTCTACCCCTTCTTTGGCAAAAAACAAGACAGCAATGCTGTTCGCGTGGAAAGAGGGAAACATGGTCAGACAGTATGGTATGACCACCTTCTTAAAGTATAAACATACAAGATAGACCCATTAGGCCTAGCAATAATACATGATTTCAGGATTAGTTATATATTCATTGCAGTGACATTATACTCAAGCCGAAAGAGGCCATAACATGTTATATGTTCTCAAGACATCTTAAGGGAAATACAACCGGAGTTCAAATACCTTGGAAAGACGTCCACAGTTAGATGATTCTTTGAATAAAAAATCAACGTAAAAACAAATAAAAAAACTAAACAAGAAAAATTAGGCAGAGAAAATACATTTTCTTTTGTTTGAACAGTTTGATGTCATTCTGTAGAATCTAGTGAAAAATGTCACCTAAACCCTGAACCATAATTTTTTTAAATTTTTTCTTCTTCAAATTTTAAGGCTTGCCCTTCTTGCATAGTGGACACTAGCATTAGGAACCAAAACTTAATAACCTAGGATATTTGTTTACAAGACGTTTTGCTAAGACAAACTGACAATAGCTAGGTAATATCATTATGATCTTGGTAGCATCTATTATCTATTTACACTTGGAAAATAGGCAAGTCTACTGGACGTGACAGACGCAAAAGATCTACTGTGAACTATGTATGGGTAACAGTATAACACATATAGACATCATGTAACTGTAATATAACTTCCTTTTAAAATTCAATACACAAGGTAACATGAAAATTGCAACCACTTGGGGTAGGCTAGAAGAGAAGCTCATCAAGAATCACAGCTCCAATATACCGGATAACATGAGCATGGAAAATTGAATAGTTATTAAGTGGGGAGGTTTGAAAAAGAAAGGGTCCTTTCTTAGTTCTTACAAAACAAAAAAATGCAATTGGTGATGAATGTACTTTGGTAGTATTGTTTTGTGAAACATGAATTTGCATAAAACAACTGCTACATCAAAGTATTTCTGTTCTTATTTAACAAGATTAAACAACCCATAAATAACTAAAGCTTTGCTTCTAATATGCTCTGAACTCTTTGCTAATGGGCCAGGTGGCTAGTTCTCTTAAGGTTCATATGGGAACGAACAATGGAAAGATCTAAATCCAATGGCTATACTCAAAGGCCATTCGGCAAAAAATTAGGTATAATTTAAATTGTGGCTCATAACATTGTCATTGATGCATGCAGTAGCGACAAGTTCAAAAAACGTATGCAATAGCCACAGCATAAATTCAAAATTCAAACTGAAAAAGATAAAATGATATTCACCAAATCAAAGAATTTCCAAAAATAAATTGACAGCCAACAAAACAAACTGTAGTAGTTGCACTCTAATAGACAGTTGAAGAGCTAAACTGTCATTTTATTATAGATTATATGAGCATTTTTTTAGGTCAAAAAGAGCATCAGTCTAGAGAAGGTGGGTTCAGTAAAGGTGACCACACGAAAAAAGGCTGGACATAGAGAAACTTGAAAATAGGTCCAGAGCGTTATGTCCTTCCAAAAAAGGTAGTATTGTGCTTTGGAGGGCAAAGAATTTAGTAAACTAAAAGCATAATGCAACACCAACAATCATTACAATTTACACATCAATGTGCAGCATAGTTTACTCCAAATAACTAGTTGGACTTCACAGTGCGGGGAGGTAATGCATCTAATTATATATGGAAATCATTCTTATTCTTCTTAAAAAGCTCAAGCTTCAATAGACATATAAACAAATTATTTAATATCATAAAAGAATCGTACTATCTTCTAAACCTAAATTATATCAATTTGCACAATATTGCAGCAACAGAAGGAAGAAAAAAATACCTTCCTGCAACAGTGGCATCAAATGTGAATGCAACAAGATACCGACCGGGGCTCAGCTCATCCGGCTCAACCCTCAAAGTCTCCTTCTTGAGGTTCACATCATTCCGAATCGTAACAGCCTTCTGGTGCTCAACGTACGGAGGCACAGGAGGCGTTGGAGCAGCGGGGTATCGCCCCCCAGGTCCCCAATTCATGTGGTAAGGAAGCTGATGGTGTTGGTTATGGTGCTGAAGCTGCCCGTGATGTTGAAGGTAAGATGCGGGCATCGGGCTGGGGATTGGGGGCGGTGGATGATAGTAGCCGGGGTAATTGTAATACTGCGGAGGGCTTGGGTTGGGGTATTGGGGCGGGTAAGGTGAAGCGGCAGCAAAAACATAGTGGTTGCCACCGGAGGATGTTTCCTGAGGCGGAAGCGGTGGAGGCAATGGTTGCTGTGGAGGTGGAGCTAACGCCGGCAGAACCTGCCCATGAGAGCCGGTGTGGTGCCGCCGCCTCCCTCCGGAGTTGCTCCCTACGTTGCCCATTCTTTTTGAAGGCCTTCTAGTTAGAGAAGAAATAGAATCAACTGGTAACCTGAAGTCAAGTTTGGAACAACAAAATGAAGAATTTTTTAGCAAGATCAAAAATTTCATGTGTATTTTTTAGCAAGATCAATTCTCCATTTCATTCACCTCTAAATTGCCGATTTTGATTGGAAAATAAATTCTCAGAACAATCCAATCAGTAAAGATGGAACTTTTAAAATCCTTTTTTCTACAAATTCTCCTCTTCTTTTTTCACCTCCCAACTTCGCCTAATCCAACGGCGAAACCCTAGAAAGCAAGGAATCAAATACCAACTCCAATACCAAACCCCAAACACACACAAAAAAAATCGAATCTTTCCCCCCTAGTTTTCAATAAATTACCCCGAATCAGAATAAACTCACAAAAAGGTCGGTACCAAATAACACAAAAAAACGAAACTTCCAAAACCAACTTTCACCCAACAACCCCAGAACCAAACGCAAAGGGGGCAAAGGCGAGACCTTTGGTGGATGAGACTTGAGAGCGGTTGGGGATTGTAACCACCGCCACCGCTTCGGCTTCTTCTGCTGGGAAACTGGAATAAAGAAAGGTAGTGGAGGGTTGCGTAAAGGTCCACTGCCCACTGGCAACAAGAAAAGGGGGAGGATGATTTGGGCTGGGGCTTAGATTTATAGATAGATGGGTTAATTGCTTGCTTGTAATCCTAAAAGGTCGTAATTTCTGATGCTTACCCCTTCACACTTATTTTCTTAAATGTCATCTCAAAACACATACTATACAAATTGTCATTATAATTTCGAAAATGTCACTCCCTTAGTCATCTTGTGTTAGTTGAAGTGTAATAATTAGGGAGTAGTTTCATCCCCAATTGGGGGTAGGAGAAATATGTGATATGATTATGTGATGTATTAGGTGTGTGTTATTTTAATCCTTTGAGCCTTATATGATTTCCATAACCATCTAATGAGATTTCACTGTTGTCTTTGATATGCTAATGCTCTTAAATGAAGTTTAGCATATGCTTAGATTAGTGGACCTATTTTATGAGGAATGATGAGGTAAGGAGAATGATGGAATTAATATTGGAAACATGACTTGTAGTTGCATGTAATTGTCGCATTTACCTTGGTTAATGTCTTGTATGTTTTAATGATAATGTGCTATCTTATTTCATGTGGAGGCATAGTAGGGTCTAGTCTTTATACATTAGTTCATTTAGCTTCATTCCAATTATTGTCTTGTATGTTTTAATGATATTGTGTTATCTTAATTCTAGTGAGCTGACTTTGCTCCAAATGTCGTTCTGGTTGTTTGTTTCGTCAATTTAGTAGTCTGGGAGTTCAATTTTCCATGTTTCAACCTTTAGTTAGCTCCCAGATTAATCAATTCCCCTTTTAAGACAACTTGGACCATAAAACTCAAAGCAAAAGATTAAACTTCTTGCCATCTAGGTCATGCATCATTTGTAGACCTTGCACACATTTGTCTTTTCTTTTCTTTACATTCTTGTTGTCGATTGCTGGCGTGAGGTACGTGCACCCATTCTCTCATTCATGCAAACATGCATTAGTTAGTAAGGTGCATCGGGACAAGAGTTAGGTGAGTGCTTTTTTGGTGAGTTGCTTGCGAGCATAAGATTTCAAAACATCTTTAAGGGGCATCACCTATAGTCTTCAAAGATAAGGTGGGGGATTTCATCACCCCTCCCTTAGCCCCAAAAAGCACACTCAAGTAAAGCCTTAATCTAAAAGCAAGTAGACATTGGCCCTAAGGAATTCGGACGCACTAGGAGAGTGATCGAGTTGAGACCGTCATGACCTGATCGACGTCGCCTGCCTTGGCGATAGTAGGAGGTACTGGATCTCCGGATTTGGTATCACTTGCTGGGCATTGTGGTCTTTGTTGTAGGGAGGTGAGGCGTATCGGGACTAGTGACCTCGAAGTTAGGCGTCGTCTAGCCTAGGGACCCATAGCCATAAGTTGTTTGAGTCGTGCTTGCTAGATTAGACTTCTTCCATCTCCCACTACCCACGCTAGTTTCTAGGGATTCTTTCATTCTCCTCTGAGTCATCTTCTTCTCACCTACTTCTACGAAAGAGTCTCCTCCCCATTACACTCTGTTAGCATTTTAGGGCCGAGTCGAGCACTTTTTGCGAGGTTGGCCTCGTGGTGGTGAGAGTGGTCGACTCGAGAGTTTTTTGTTGAGATGGATCGTTACATGGGCGACCATCCATATCATTGTTGGGACCAGGACAATTCTCCCTGGTATTCCGGACCCATGCAACCTGGGGTGGCTCAGACTAACACCCCTTATGGTTGGGACAATCTTAATTGTGAGGCTGAGTGATCTTCAGATTGAGACAATATAAGAGAGGCACCGACTGCTAGACCACCATCTTGTTATGTCGGATCATATGCTGGTCAACAAACTGAGACATTACAACAAACTTTGGCCTCTTTTATGCGTGTGGTAGATGATATGAGTGCACCGGTGGCTCCAGTAGCCGTACCGTGTGACTGTTGTGGGTTGAGTGATCATGTTATTGGGGAATGTCCTTATGTTCCCCTTGAGCCCGAGTATGAGCATACCTTTTCCCAAAATGCTAAATATGACCATTACGCATCCGCGTACAACGCAAGAGGGATGGATTCGTTGGGAGACCATTCTTATGCAAATTCTTATACATCATTTTCACCCCAGTACCTCCTCCCGAATACCTAGAATTCTACCAACACCCCACTTCAAATCATTGGACTCATTCTCAGTCCATCAACACCCAACCCCAAAATTTCCCAAGCTCTGACTTGGACCTCATAGTTGACCGCATACTTGATTCCTTGAAATAAACTTTCCTTACATTCATGGAAACCACTCAACAGCCCATACAAAATATGGCACTGCAAGTGAGTCAAATGACGTAGCAATTACGTGAACGTGAGGAGGGTAACCTTTATTGTCAACATGAGGATTTCTCTTCTGATATCGAACCACCACCACATCCACAAATTCAAAGTACAATCTTTCAAAGTCAAACTCCTAGTCAGTCTGAGGGACTTGTGGTTTCGATTCACGATCACTTGGTGGAGGATTCGATTCCAATTGAGAAAAACGTGGACCAATTTTTGAAGGGAATGTGTTCTAAAAGTTTTACTTTTAAATGCCAATTATTATGAATTGAATGAGAAATCATTTTGTTCCTTGTTTATGTTATTCGTCTTTTAGAAGTGTTAAGGAAGAGGCTCTTGGTCCTTAACCGTAGAGCTCTGAAAGATATTGGTTTGCATAAAAAAAAAGATATTCGCAATCATGGTAATTAACATGGGACATTAATTACCGAGTTAAGATTGTCGTGTTGGTCATAGATCATTGTAGCTCTACAAGTGAGTGACGACACAGGTATGCAAAAGAGGAAAATATTACTTTTGTATACTGAATAGACCTAATAAGTAAAATATTATAGAAATGTGTTTCTGTGTCATTAATATTTTACTGTGTCTTTGGTCCTTTGATATGAGACTTATATCTAATCACTTAAGGAATACTTAATTAGATCAGTGTCTTGAACTATCGATCAGTGTAGTGTAAAGGCATTGGTTGGTTAAGTACAACTTTTGTTGGAGAAGATAGTTAGTCAAAAGATTATCATTGCCCCTCTTAATTGAGTGATGATATTAGTGGGCCCCTTGATAAAGCAAAGTTATAATGTGCACAATGTGATTTGAGTTAAGTCACATATTTATAACTAGCTTAAAGAGATCAAGAAATGAATACTAATACAAAGATGACACAATACTACTTTGTGTGTATTCTTAATATCATGAGGCAAGGGACGGACACAAGTGGTGCACTCCATCACTAAATGGATCGGGTTTTAGTTCAAGTGGAATTAAGACATATAACTAATTGGGAGCTATAATGTGTAGCTAGATACCGCTTATAGCTTGTGATATTAAGCTCTTAATATCACTGCCTACTTAGTTTAGATCCTCCCATAGGTCACACCGCAAAAACCGTGAAACAAGAAGCTTGATTTTTGGTTCATATGATGTGTCGGGTTTCTCATAGAAAATATGACTCATGTGGTGAACAAGTAAAATCAATTATGTAATATATAACATAATTAGAATCATGATAAATTCATATGAGATGCATATATTATGGGGTGCAATAATTTATTGTTGCATAGGATAATACATTGCATAAGTTGTGAATTTGCTAAAACCCCCTTAAGTTCAAATTTTGTTGGAAATAAATCCAAAATTTGAAATAGGCAAAATCGGGTAGAAGTTCGGTAATCCGTTGAGGTTCGGTCGACCGAGGGATCTGTGGATCGGTCAACCGAACATGGAACGGATAATCATATTTGATTGACCGAACTTGACCAAAGTGCCTGGATCTTTGGTACGGTATACCGAACCAAAATCGGTCGACCGAACAATGTTAAGTTCCGATATTTTCGGTTAACCGAATGGCACTCGGTCTTAGACGAGAATTCGTCCGATCGGTTAAGGAGAATTTTTCCCTTTAAGAATCGGTCATCCGTCTAGTACTCGGTCAACCAATCGTGACATATTCGGTTAACCGAATGGGTCTCGGTCAACCGAACAGCGATTGATTTTCTGCCTTTGATTATTAAGAGATTAATTTGATTGATGGTTGGATTAGCTCCAAACTTGGTCAAACGTTTTGTGGGTGCATGTAATGCATTAAGGAATTAATTTATGAGAGAAAATGTAAAGAAAAATGTGGCTAAAGAATAGCCATGATTAAGAGTAAGATTGGAACCTATAAATAGGTCCTTATTCTCCCTAATTGGGTTACACAATTCAATAATTAATTTCTCTCTTAATTCTCCACAAAAACTCACGAAAATTCTCTTAGTTTTCTAAGTCTTTGGAAGGAGAAATCTCAGAGGCTAAGGAAGGGGTTTGTAGCTAGATTCTAAGCTTGTTTGGAGATCGATTGGCTAGCTCCTTTCTCTCCAACCTTGTTTAGGGTTTCGGTGAACACTCGGAGGCATCCGGCGCGGCGAGAAGCATCCCCAACGTCTCCGAATCTTCAAGAAGTTTTTGAGAACCTCTAGGTATGAATTTCGGAGCCCTTGTTTGTTTTAATAGAGTTTTGAAACTAGATGTTAAAACAAACCGATGCATGCATGAAATAAATCAAAGAAAATTGTAATTGATCCTTATTATACATAAAAATTTCGAAAATATATATGTATAATTAAACATGAAATCCTACAGTGGTATCAGAGCTTAGGGTTCAATTTTCTTATGATTTATGGCTGTAAACAAATCTAGTTTACCATCTAGGATTTAAACAATTCGTTTTACCGGTTTTTCGGTCTTTAAATGTTTGTTGAAATAATTCTTTATAATAATTCGTTTTAAATGTTTTGAATGTTTAAAACATGACATATAATTATTAGAATTATGATTTAGACATAAGTCTAACTTGCAATAATTTCGTTTTAAGTATAAACGATTATTTTGTAAGAGAATCAACAAAACCGAAAAACTGCGATTCATCTTTCCATTGGAAATTGGATGGACAACGGTTCATAATTAATTTGTGAACTATGGATGTATGAAAAATGTTTTTAATGGATTTCAAAATATTTTTCAAAGAATTGTTGAGAATTCTAGATGATTGATAAATTAGATTCTGTAGTTTATAGCAATTGCGTGCATGGATGCTTGAGTTGCTTTGCAGGATTGTGAGTTTATATGTTCCAAATCAGACACTACAAATGTATGTAATTATTATTATACAGGGGCTTATGTATGTAAAAGCCATATTCTCTATTTTCCATCTTTAGAATTGCATTTGCATGTGAGAGGTTTTTACATAGGACTTGCACTAGTCGGTTTTTATCGAATGTGAGGAGCATGTTTATTTTCTGTAAAATCTACATCTCCGGTGCAAGAGGAAGTCGCCGCTGTAGCGCATCGATCGAGGATCGAGGATCGGGGATCGAGGATCAAGGATCGAAGGGAACATATAAACTCACACGATGTGGATTGTGTGAATGTTTAATTTCTGTTTTATAATTTCTGCTATGCATGTGATGAATGGTGAATGTTAGGATGTGTATAAATTTTAATATGCATGATAAACTAAAATTCAAAATCACATGTTGATAAATGAAATTGTCCAACAAAAAATAAGATTAATTTTTCCTTCTTATTTCATCCACTAGCAGCCATTGATCGAGGGATACTCTGCTCGCCCTTAGCGGGAGATAGCTCCCTCTATCTTTGGGAATAGTGGGAGATATAAAGGTTGTCTGTTGTTGTGCCACAATTAAATATATGAGGTGTGTTTCACCCTAGTGAACCCCAAGTATGTTTAGTTGTGAATACAATAGATAAACGTATCTCGTATCAAATGAAAATAAGTTTTCTTAACATTACCAAGAGCCCTCGCTCGGTTTTGGGAAAAAGTTTTTCTTACGAGGATAGGTCGCATTCCCTCATAATTAAAACGACAAGAGTCACAAAAGTTTGAAGATGCTAAATGTTGCTAAAATTCAAAAAGGTTGTGATTAGAAAATGTTTTTCTTACCTTGATGTTGTAATGTATTCGATAGCCCTTAGCTAGTCTATATTACAATTGATGGGATCTTGGATTACTGCATTTACGGGCAAGATTTTATTTGCAGTATTTACATCATATTCGATATATATATGTATGTATGTATTAAAACATAAAATTGGCATTAAAACCTATATAATTTATTTTGTAGAAATGTCAAATATCCAACCAATTGTGCGATCTATGATCGAAAAGAACCCTTTGCAAAATGATGGCTCAAACTTCATGAAATGGCAACTCAATCTCAATATCGTGTTGAGGTTTGAAAAACTATCTCATATTTTGGATGGTGAAATCCCAAAATTAAATGAGAAGGCAACCGATAAAGAGAAAGAGGCGATAGCCAAGTGGGAAGACCAAGAGAACCAAGTTCACGGTCTTATACTAGCATCCATGGGTGACTCGCTTCAAGCGAAATACTTGGATTCAAAACCCAAGAAGACCATGGAGGCTCTAACCAAGATGTTCATGGATAGTGCCCGAAAGGAGCGCTATAAGACCACCATCGCACTCACAAGGTGCCATATGGCGGAGGGAACATCGGTATCCATGCATTTTCTCACGATGCAAGGATACCTTGAGAAATTGTCGAAGCTCTCTTCTCCAATGCCCGAGGACATTGCCGAAGATCTGATTCTTGGCTCTCTAGCCCCGTCCTTCAAGGATTTTGTGATGCACTATCATGTGCGTGAAAAAGGGGTGAGTCTTGAGGAGCTTCACAACGCTCTCAAAACGGCTGAAGTTGACATGGGCAAAGGTCAGGACAATCACGTCCTAGCCGTCCATGAGAGGAGCAAAAAGATCAACAAAGGTAAAGGCAAATTTACCAAAGATACGTCAATCAAGAGCAAGGGAGTAGGAGGTGCTCATGGGAGTGCCTCAAGGGGGAAATCTTTCAAATCTCCAACTCCCAACACGGAGTGCTTTCACTGCGGTGAAAAGGGACACATCCGACCTAATTGCCCCAAGTACAAGGAAGACCTTGAAAATGGGATGATTGAACATAGGCGCCCGAGAAACGCCGTAGGTATGTTTGTTATTGAGATAAATTTAATCACCTCTATCCTTGATTTGGTAATGGTTACCGGATCTTGTGCTCACATAATTTTGATGTGCAGCTATTGAAGGATAGGAAGGAACTCGTTGGGAACGAGATGATATTGAAGATTGGAAATAGTACAAGCATCGCTGCGATTGTACAAGATTCTATGGAACTTCAATAGTCTAGTGATTTAAATTTATGCTTTGTAGAATGTTTGTTATGTACCTTCGATTAGCAAGAACTATTCTGTATCAAGTTTTGGATATGGATAAATTTTAATAAATATTTTAATTCTTGCTTGTCTATATCGAAGAATGGAATTTTCTATGCAAATACATTCATATAGAATGATTTCTATTTGCTTGAAATAAATAATGAACAAACTCAAACAAACAATAACAAAAGAGAAACTAAGATAACTCACGTGAATGATACAATCTTGTAGCACTATCAGATTGGTCAAATAAATGACCAAGAGACTTTTCAAGAAGAAAGGAACGAAAACGAACAACTAATTGGATATGATACATTCTAATGTATGTGGTCCGATAAGTACAAGTGCAAGAGACGGTTTAAGGTACTTCATTTTGTTCACGGACAACTATAGTCATTATGACTATATTTGTCTAATGGGAAGCAAAAGTGAATTCTTTGACAAGTTCAAGGAATTCGAGGATGAAGTAATGAACCGACTCAACAAGAATATCGAGTCTCTATGAACGGTTCGTAGGGGTGAGTGCTTAGAATACCTAATTTGACTCATTCCTAAAGTAGGAATAGGATATTGCTCGACATGGTTCGATCAATAATAAGTCAATTTAAATTGCCGATTTACTTTTGGAATTATGCACTACAAATAATGACAAACTCACTAAATAATGTTTCATCCAAATCCGTGGAGAAAATGGTTTATGAGCTATGGAGTTGAAAGACACCTAAGCTCAACTTTCTCAAGATTTGGGGTTGTGAGGTATACATCAAGAAATTGATGTTGACCAAGCTTCAACCAAAAGCGGATAAGTGCTTCTATATAGGTTGTCCTCGTATGACAGGAGGATACTACTTTTGATATATCACCTCCAATCGAAAGATTGTAGAGAGAGATATGTTTTTCTGGAATTTCTGGAAAAGAGAGAAAAGTAGTGGGAGTAGAGTTGAGCTTGAGAAAACTCAAGATACTCTACAAGATCATGATGTGAATGTTGCATTCAAGATCATGAAGGCCCAGCCGAGATTCATTTGGTTAGTGGGAGCATGAGTGAGAGATCCTTATAAGAAATTGTGAGAGAATCTCAATCATCCTCACCTGGTGTGCGTTCGAGAGTCGAACATGAACCTATTCCTCAAGAAATTGTAGAAGAAGTTCGAGAGACACGAGAAGAACCAAAAGAACTAAGAAGGTCAATGAGGGAAAGGAAGAAACCCAATAAGTATGTGGGACTTCATGAGATCATGGTACTAGATACCAAAGATCCCTCGACCTTCCGAGAAGCAATAGAAAAGACTCCAAACTGTGGTTAAAAGCCATGGAATCCGAAGTAGAATCCATGTATGATAATCAAGTATGAAACTTGATTAGCCTCCCTCAAGAGAAAATATCATTTGGTATAAATGAGCTTTTAGGAGGAAGATAGACATGGATAGTAACTTGACAACCTACAAAGCAAGGCTTGTAGCAAAAGGTCATACTCGAATTCAAGAAATTGACTTTGATGAAACTTTTGAGAAGTTGCCATGATAAAATCTATTCGGATTATGCTCGCTATTTCCACATTTCATAATTATGAGATATGGAAAATGGATATCAAAATGGCGTTCCTTGAACAGGGACTTGGAGGAGGATATGTACATGGTACAACCTCAAGGTTTTGATGATCCAAATAGTAGCGAGAAGAAATGCAAGTTTCGAGAATCCATTTGTGGATTGAAACAAGCATCGAGGAGTTGGAACAAACGCTTTGACGAAGAGGTGAAGAAGATTCACTTCATTCAAAGTAAAGGAGTACCTTGTATATACAAGGAGATTAGTGGGAGCCATGTAGTACTTCTGATCTTATATGTCGATGACATATTGCTCATGAGCAATCATATACCTTTGCATTAGCAAACGAGAAATTTCGTTGAAATCAGTGTATTCAATGAAAAGAAAAGGATGAGGCTCAACACATCTTGAGAATCAAGATACATTGAGATACATCCCGTAGACTCATTGGCTTCAGTCAACGTGCATACATTGACAAGGTCTTTGGAAATGTTCAGGGTGAACAATTCCGATATGGACAATATGCCAATAAGTATGAGTATAGGTGTGCAACTCAAGAAGTCTCAATGTGCTCAATCACACAAAGACTTGGGGTACATGAAGGTATCCCTTATGCTTCGGCAAAAGGAAGGACCATGTACACGATGGCTTGCACAAGACTCAATATCTCGTATGCTTTAAATGTGACAAGAGGTCACCAATCCAACGCGAATCCTAATCATAGGATTGCGGTCAAGAATATTCTGAAGTACCTTAACCGGACTAAAGATAAGGTTCTTGTTTATGGAAGACAAAGGAGAAAATAGCCGAGGGCTGTTTTGATGCAATTCTTATAGGAATTCTAGACAATAAGAGGTTGGAGTGATGATGCGTCATCATTATCGAAGGTGGAGGTATGAGCTAGTATAGTTAGGAGTAATATCACTACAGCTAACTCAACCACCAACGAAAGACAAAATAAATAAATAGGTGGACACAACAGTGGCACAATTGATCCATTCAACAAACCTTCATACCAAGCTAAGAGACGAAATATATTTCGAGTCCATGGATCCGAGGGTCCATGTGGATTGGCTTGATAGGTGATTTAGGAAGGTTACCCTAGTTATTAATGTTTTATACATTGAGAATGTATGTGAAAGAAAACATTGATAACAAGTGGGAGATTGAAGGGAATGTGTTCTAAAAGTTTTACTTTTAAATGCCAATTATTATGAATTGAATGAGAAATCATTTTGTTCCTTGTTTATGTTATTCGTCTTTTAGAATTGTTAAGGAAGAGGCTCTTGGTCCTTAACCGTAGAGCTCTGAAAGATATTGGTTTGCATAAAACAAAAGATATTCGCAATCATGGTAATTAACATGGGACATTAATTACCGAGTTAAGATTGTCGTGTTGGTCATAGATCATTGTAGCTCTACAAGTGAGTGACGACACGGGTATGCAAAAGAGGAAAATATTACTTTTGTATACTGAATAGACCTAATAAGTAAAATATTATAGAAATGTGTTTCTGTGTCATTAATATTTTACTGTGTCTTTGGTCCTTTGATATGAGACTTATATCTAATCACTTAAGGAATACTTAATTAGATCAGTGTCTTGAACTATCGATCAGTGTAGTGTAAAGGCATTGGTTGGTTAAGTACAACTTTTGTTGGAGAAGATAGTTAGTCAAAAGATTATCATTGCCCCTCTTAATTGAGTGATGATATTAGTGGGCCCCTTGATAAAGCAAAGTTATAATGTGCACAATGTGATTTGAGTTAAGTCACATATTTATAACTAGCTTAAAGAGATCAAGAAATGAATACTAATACAAAGATGACACAATACTACTTTGTGTGTATTCTTAATATCATGAGGCAAGGGACGGACACAAGTGGTGCACTCCATCACTAAATGGATCGGGTTTTAGTTCAAGTGGAATTAAGACATATAACTAATTGGGAGCTATAATGTGTAGCTAGATACCGCTTATAGCTTGTGATATTAAGCTCTTAATATCACTGCCTACTTAGTTTAGATCCTCCCATAGGTCACACCGCAAAAACCGTGAAACAAGAAGCTTGATTTTTGGTTCATATGATGTGTCGGGTTTCTCATAGAAAATATGACTCATGTGGTGAACAAGTAAAATCAATTATGTAATATATAACATAATTAGAATCATGATAAATTCATATGAGATGCATATATTATGGGGTGCAATAATTTATTGTTGCATAGGATAATACATTGCATAAGTTGTGAATTTGCTAAAACCCCCTTAAGTTCAAATTTTGTTGGAAATAAATCCAAAATTTGAAATAGGCAAAATCGGGTAGAAGTTCGGTAATCCGTTGAGGTTCGGTCGACCGAGGGATCTGTGGATCGGTCAACCGAACATGGAACGGATAATCATATTTGATTGACCGAACTTGACCAAAGTGCCTGGATCTTTGGTACGGTATACCGAACCAAAATCGGTCGACCGAACAATGTTAAGTTCCGATATTTTCGGTTAACCGAATGGCACTCGGTCTTAGACGAGAATTCGTCCGATCGGTTAAGGAGAATTTTTCCCTTTAAGAATCGGTCATCCGTCTAGTACTCGGTCAACCAATCGTGACATATTCGGTTAACCGAATGGGTCTCGGTCAACCGAACAGCGATTGATTTTCTGCCTTTGATTATTAAGAGATTAATTTGATTGATGGTTGGATTAGCTCCAAACTTGGTCAAACGTTTTGTGGGTGCATGTAATGCATTAAGGAATTAATTTATGAGAGAAAATGTAAAGAAAAATGTGGCTAAAGAATAGCCATGATTAAGAGTAAGATTGGAACCTATAAATAGGTCCTTATTCTCCCTAATTGGGTTACACAATTCAATAATTAATTTCTCTCTTAATTCTCCACAAAAACTCACGAAAATTCTCTTAGTTTTCTAAGTCTTTGGAAGGAGAAATCTCAGAGGCTAAGGAAGGGGTTTGTAGCTAGATTCTAAGCTTGTTTGGAGATCGATTGGCTAGCTCCTTTCTCTCCAACCTTGTTTAGGGTTTCGGTGAACACTCGGAGGCATCCAGCGCGGCGAGAAGCATCCCCAACGTCTCCGAATCTTCAAGAAGTTTTTGAGAACCTCTAGGTATGAATTTCGGAGCCCTTGTTTGTTTTAATAGAGTTTTGAAACTAGATGTTAAAACAAACCGATGCATGCATGAAATAAATCAAAGAAAATTGTAATTGATCCTTATTATACATAAAAATTTCGAAAATATATATGTATAATTAAACATGAAATCCTACAATTTTATTATGAGTCGGCACAAGATTGTGTCATATCTTTTTGTCCTGTGGCCCTTGAGCCATATGAGCTTCATGTTGTGCCTCTTAAGGACTCACCTCTGGTGGAGCAAGAGCTTCCTAGTACCCTCAATTTCAAACAATTTGATGAGAGTTCGCCTCTCACTATTGTTCCTGGTCATCTTGGAAATGATGGAACATCAAACAACTACATTGCTAATGAGGGTATTAAGAGTTCCTTGGAGGATACTTTGGTAAGAGACTCGCTTTCTGTTCTCCTGGTGAGTCGGACATGCCTAACGAGGTTCTTGACTTCGTTCCGACCCACAAGCATGTTGGTTGGAGAGTTTGGATTGACGATCATAACTTCAGCAACGCAATGGGAGAAACTCTTCTTCTGTTGCCCCATATTTACCAAACTCTTGAGAGGTTCAAGCTCTTTCAGTTTGATCTTTTGAATGAGACGTCTTTGCGTCCAATTCATGAACCTCTCCTTTCATCTTGTGCACTTTGTGAGGGTGGCCCAAACATGAGTATTTTGGCCCCGCGTGGGGTCATGTTCCCATTCCAAGTGCATTGACCCACTTTTGAGGTTCTCATTTGATGTCATTTGACAAATGAAGATGGGAACTTATTTTTGTACATATTAATTTAAAAAAAGAAAGAAAGAAAAAAACGAAGTACAATAAAAGACTCCATCAGTGAGCATTGATTGTTGTGGGCTCCAACCCTTGAGTATTTGGGCCTCATTTCTTTCACATATTTGTATCCCTTCTTTAGCATCTCACAGGTTTTGAGGGAATTCGGGTTTGTGTCCATCACATAACCATGAACTTCCTTCTGCACTTCACGTTGGAGAGATCTTTCCTTTTTCAGGTATAAATCATTGTAGTATCTTGCTCACATTCATTGAGGACAATGCATGAAGTAGGTGTGTGGGTGTTTTACGTGTGTACATAGTCGAGTCTTTTCCTTTGATTTTGTTTTTCTTTTGTGTGCATTCATATGGTCATGTTGGTGTGTTGCATTTAATATCAATATATATGTTTGTCATGATCCTTGGGTGACTTGTCTTCTTTTGCTTGCTTAGTGCTTTAAAATTTTCAGATTTCTTCCAAAATCTTCATGTTTTGTGAAAGAAAATGTTTTGTGGTTTTTGCGTGTCTTTGGCATGTGCAAAACCGTTGAGAGGCAAAGTAAAAAGAAAGCTCCCAAAATTGTCTTGAACTTGATGCATTAGGATATCTAGTACAATGGCTTTAGGACTTATCTAGTCGTTAGGACGCACCCCGGCTTTCCCTCGGGGGCGAGTAATCATAGGGTTTCAGTACTCAAACAATTAAAGAAGTCCACCCTGAACTTAGTGAGTCAATAATTCATGTTTGTTAATTTAAGGAAATTTGTTGTAGTCAAGGACCCTTCAAATCTTGTTGTGAGACATTAAGTGTAGGGGTTTTAGTTTATGTGTAGATAAGAAATAAGTGAGTAGGTGTTCTCTCTTCTCGCACGGCTCCTATCACTCGGGAAAGTAGGTCTGAGGAGACTTTGTGCCTGGTGCTTTCGAGTCTTCTGACTTGGGATGCGCCGACCAAACTCCCGTTACACGGGTGGTAGGGATTGCCCTATGTCAAGATTTAGGGAAATGTGTACGTGATAGTGTAAGTCCTCATAGACCATGATGCACGAAACCTGACCCTCGGAGAATGAAAGTCCAACTAGTAAGAAAAAGAAAAAAAAAGTAAGAAAAGAAACAAAAAGAAAAAAAATGGTAATGCAAATAAGAACCTTAATGGACTTTACACTTTGTATCACTCGAGGATGTTGAGGTTGTCCATGTTGTTCACTTAAGTCCTTTAGGGACTCTCATATAAGTATCAATATTAAGTGACTTATAAAATTTTAAAGTCACAACATATCTTCTATGCATATCCTACTGATCTTGTAACATAACGTATTATCAATATTACGAGAGAATGAATATCATCACGATGGATATTGGGTCCTGCGAATACCCTTATATTATTTTAATAATTATTTAATAATATCATATAATATCATATGTTTTGGATCCAATTTTTCTCTTGAGATAGCATGCTATTAAAAAGGTGAATGAATTGTCGACAATAATTTTAATAATTATTTAATATCTCTCGTATCAACATATATAGTTTATTGCAATTTTTATGTCAATAATAATTAAATCCTCATCGTTTCCCAAAACTTTAGAATTTGACCGCTTTGTATTCCCAGAATTTCTTTTGTTTAGTAGCTGCATTTATTTTACCAGATTTATATTCTTTTGTAATAACTTCTTCAGGAGGTACAATGAGTGACTAACTTTTATTTCATTTCCACAAATAATATATGTTCTGGTCCATGCTTCTGGCGTGGCATCAGCTCAAATATATTTTATCATGTGGAGATCTCCAGCACTTTATGTGTATTATGTCAAGTAATACACGATTTAGTCACTCATTTGTGATCAATAAACATGTATGATAATTACTTGTTATATATTGCATAATAATGATTTTATGAACTTCAGGTTCAACCATACTTGTACGTATATTCTCTTATGAATTTCAGGTTCAATATAGTACATTTTCTTGGCATTCTTTAAGCTTCTGACTTTCTCCCCCTAATGCCAAAAAATGTGTCTCTATATATATAATTGTTGGACCGAACAATAAAATACATCCCCTGTCAGGGCTTCAAATTTTTTAATTTTATCAGGAATATAAATCCTGTTGAAATGTCCAAGTCAATTTGAGGTTATTAAATTGTGGAGGTGGTAATGTAAAAGAAATCGCAAATAGAAAACATTTCATTCATTATTGTACAAGTAAAGTAAATGAGTATTTATAATATGATATTGGTCTAATAATAAAAAATGGAAAATATGCATGTTTATAAACCGTTTCGAAATTATATCAGACGTATAAATATGAGCAATACAAAGTGTTCAATAATTTTACGATTTTTGGAGATCCAAAGTGATCTATATTTAAGAGATACTCTAGCAACAGAGAGACTCTCATATATTGTGCAAATCAGTTGGCAAACTTGACCTTATTTTTGGTCAACTGATAGAAATCAACAAAGTCATCTAAAGTTTCACAAAAATAATACAAATGCTGACATCCATAATAAATATAAATGATAATTTTATTTGGGCGCTTCGGGGCCTATTTCGTCTAGTTGACCTTCGAGAGTCATTTCAATTTTTTTCTCCTTATTTGCACAATTTCTCTCTCAATAGTTATGCTCTTATTTTCGTGGCCCATTGTGGGTTTCTCGTCGTCATCCACCAACCTAAGAACAATCACCAACGGTTGGCTTGTCTTCAAAGCATTGGTGACATATTTCCAGAAGACGGTCGATATGATGGATTCGTAGACCTGATCGGTCTATATTTTCACCTTGGCATTTCTTTGCTAAAAAGAATGAATGTCTTCAAAGCTTTTCGTTTCACAGGTGACGGCTAGACGAATTAGATTCCCTTGAATGGCTTGCGTCATCCGCTTGTTTAGTGGATTGTGCGCCTTGACGTAGGTGACAATCTTCCGACCCGTGGTAACAGACCTGATGTACAACTTGCCTATGTCCTTCAAGATTAGATCGATGCAGTGAGTTGTGCATGGAGTCCATAATATCGACCTTCTTTTGGACATCAACATCGGCTACCAGCGGATACATAGGCAGCGGTATTGTCAGTGATCACCTGGATAACATATTTCTCTCCCACTTCCTCCACCACCTTATCGATCAACTTAAACAAGTAGTCTGCGGTGTGGGAGTGGACAGAGGCATCGATAGACTTCAAAAACATAGTGTACGTAAACTAGCTAAAAAATTAATTATATTATGACCACAACCATCAGTCCACCCGTCAGTCATAATTGTACAACCACATATTTCTCAATCTTCCCTATATGAATCTAATAAGGTTTTGGTTGAGATGGGACCTCCTTCATTTCTGTCCACGACATCGTCGGGACATCCGCGACAAAAACGGTCCTTGTAAATAATATGGTTGACGGCTGAAACGATCCGTCGGGTGACGGCTGAAACCGAAACCACACATGGTTTACTACGGCTCTACAATCCAGCTAGCATAATAGCCGATCCTTGTAAATAAAATATATACACATATGTCCCGTGTCATCAGACCATCCTTACCGGATCAAAATTTGGGTTTGGGTCGGGGCAAGACCCGACCCAAAAGCCCTTAACCATGGGCTAGCTCAGGTTGGGTCGCGACTTAGGTCCGCCTGCAGACCTATGTCGCGACATCAGTGAGCCCACGAGCATCCCCGGGTTGGTCCATTTTTTGTTATTATTTGTTTAAGAAATTATTAAAAATCATTTATTTATATTTGTTAAATAATATTTTATTGATATGTACATATATTTATATAATTAGAATTAATTTCTGAAAATTAAAAAATGTAAATAATGAATGAAAAATAGTAAAATAAATCAATTAAATTAGGGGAAATCATAAGTGGATATCATAAGTATTAGCCGATTGTAACCCAAATAAAGGATATTAATTTTACTTAACCCAAGGTTTTCGGAACCAAACCGGTCATCAAACCGATAAAGTTTTGGTTTGGGTTCAACGTGGTCGAACCACGGTCCAACCACAGTTGAGTTGTTGATGACGTTAGCATTTTTGAGACCTGAAGTTGGACCGAACCAAATAAATATAATTCATGATATTCATGACATCAAACGTTAAATATATTTGCTTAACTCAGCAAATTTGATATCTTTACTTAACTCAACAAATTTGCTTGAATAAGAATTAGAGAAAGCATTATTTCGATTAAGAATCTAAAATCAAAATCAACCTTCGATACTGTAGTATCCTCAACAAAGCGGAATATTTAAAATTTCTAGACAACAATTAACAGAGGATATTACTCAAACACAAGGAAGAAAGTGCACCAACATATATAGTGTATATATATATCCGAGTATTTCAAAAGTGTGATTACATTCCAAAAGGCTAAACAATAGATACAAGTAATGACTCCGACCTCAAAATGAGACAAAACAGGATCAGGTAGCAGCGCTCCTCTCCTCGGTCACCACCCCCTATCGCCGATCACGGCCTGAAAAACAAACATGCAACAATGCCTGAGTTTCCAGAAGGAAACCCCGTATGACAAACTCTACAATGCATGAACTGAAAAACACTCTAGCATGCAATTCTACCAACAAGAAAAGCACCACAACCAGACTGGGCTCCACGGCTTTTTCCCCAACCACAGCGCACACCATCGTTACGGGGCACCGGGGCTTTTTCACCCAACCACCGCAACACACTCGTCGTCAAGCTGGGCTCCAGGGCTTTTTCACCCAACCCTTGTCACACGGTCCATGCTCAGGCTCCAGGGCTTTTTCACCCTACCTGAACGCACTACGGAGCTCCAGGGCCTTTTCACCCAACCCCGCACAGACTAGTTAGGCTCCAGGGCTCTTTCACCCAACCGCAGCTCTCACACATTTACGGGGCTTCAGGGCTTTTTCACCCAACCACTGTAACACACACATTTCCAAGTTGAGGTCCAGGATTTTTTCACCCAACCACAGCTCTCACACGGTTACAGGTCTCCTTGGCTTTTTCACTCAACCACCGCAACACTCGTGCTTACTAGCACACCTACCAGAAGAACATCTGCACCACAACTCGTCCCACCCGAATGACCACAATAACTGCACCTCCAACGTCCAAAACTGGACACAAACGGTCGACCGAACCAAAAGTCTTGGTCAACCGAATCTCACAAACACAGGGCAATTGCCTCAACCGACACTCCATCGGTCGACCAATTCCCACCAACCACATTCGTTCGGTCGAACCAAGGTTAGGGATCGGTCAACCGTTTAGAAGTCGCCTCCCAGGTTCAACGAACAAAACGACCAATCGGTCGAACGGCAAAAGGGACCCGTACGACCGAAAGTCACCAGGGAAAAATCTCCCACTTACAACAATCAATCCGGTCGAACCCCCGAGCACTCTCGGTCGACCGAATTCCACCAGGTAATTCCCCCCACTCTCACCAACGAATCCGGTCGAACCCCCGAGCACTCTCGGTCGACCGAATTCCACCCGGGAATTCCCCCACGCTCAACATCAAGTCCGGTCGACCAAACCACCTTTGGTCGAACCAACCACATTTCCAACTTAAGTCACCGGTCGGACAAAGTCACACAGGCGGTCGACGTTTAGATGGTCAACGCCCCAACCGACCTATGAGAGTGCACATGGTCGAACGGCAAAGGGGCCCCGTTTGACCAAAAACCACTAGGCTTGCCTCAAATGCACGACCGGTCGACCGCTCAAGGGCATTGTTCGACCAAGGTAAGGCAGAACCCGAATTCTCATTAAGAACGGTCGACCGTTTGCACCAACCGGTCGACCGATCAGGCAGTAAAATCTGCTGCACGTTTGCTTGCGACGAACCGGAAGGCCTACCGTCGACCTCCAAATACTCACACTACAAAAGTGAGCTACAACTACAAGTTTGACATACCGTGAAGGTTTGAAGAAACCTTCGAAGAACCACGACGACGCTTCCACGAGCACTTCTCCCCAAAATACGATCCGCCGACGAACCTCACGCTCGATCAACGATCACCAACTCCTCGATAACTTGAGCACAACTTCACCTCCTTCACTCTCCACGCGCAACCACAACCACTGAAAATGGGGTAGGTTGAGAGAAAGAACCAAACAAGCGGGAAGGGTTAAGAAACCAACACTCACCTCCACGAGCAACCTACACACGACGACCACCTCCGCCTCGCTGAAGCTCAACCCTCTCGCCAGAGCACCAACTGAGGGAGAAAGAGAGTGAGAGGGAAGTGAGGGAAATGTGAGAAAGAGAGAGGGGGGGAGAGTTCACCTAAAATATCTTCCATCCAATCTCAACCGTCCATCCACTCCACTCCATCTCAGCCGTCCATCTCATTTCCTCCTAATCACCACCTAAATCAACATTAAAATTCAATTAGGATTAGGATCCCACAGATACTATCCATGACATCATACTTACAAAGGGACTTGGTGATGGGTTTTTGTTGGTAAGAATTACAAAAAATCCTCATATTTTCTGATTTTAAAAAATTAGGAAAAATTGAATATTTTTATGTCCGGTCCGGTCCGACCAACCGGTCAAACCAAACGGTCTGTCCCGGTTCAATTCGGTTCAGAACGGTTCGATTAGAGGCTTGATTTTTTAGCTGAACCGACCGCTCGACCATCGATTCCCGGTCTGACCGAGTCAAACCGTCCGGTTCGGTTTTAAAAACCTTGACTTAAACCGATCAACAACCAAGTAAATAACACAAACTATTTCCATAATTGTAACTAAACCAAGTACATAACCTAATAACGGAGGAATGGGACACCCGGAAACATATGGCATTGCGAGCCAATTTGATCGAAAATATATGGAAACGCTTTGGAAGGAATGCAAGCTAATTTTGTTCCTATTAAACTATTATAATATTTTACTTTTGAATTATTATAATATGTACTTGTCAAATTTTAATTAAATCTAACTTTTGCATGTAAAAATAGTAACATAATTTTAATTAGATTAAGTCATTGTAAAAATAATTTATTTAATAGTTTGTGAATTATTGTAATGGAATAGAAAATGAGGTAAAAAGAAATGATGTGGAGAAGAGAAAGTGTGGTTGGGGTTAACGAGTGAAAAATGTGTTGGGTTGAGTTGTGTGTTGCATAGTATTTTTTACTGACGTGACAGATAGAGAAACTAAGATTGTGAGGGGGGTTTGGGGTTGGGGTAAAAGACGCCCTCACAATCCCTACCCACTAGTGACTAGGGGTGCACATGGGTCGGGTTTGGGTCAGAACCCGACCCAACCCGAAAATTTCGGGTTTCAGAAAAACCGAACCCAAACCCAAACCCAAACCCAAACCAATATGGATTCAACCCAACCCGAACCAAAATTTTCGGATTGGGTTGGGTCGGATCGGGTTAGACCCGAATATAATAAGAAGAATTGCATGTTGAAGAAATTTTAAGTATAGCTGATCAAGTGATGTATAAAAAAATTGATTGGGCTTGGATGAATCTCAAATCCTCCTCCTGAATTCAAACAATCACAACACAAACCAAATTTCAATTAAGCAACTAAAGTCCATCTTTTCTCTCAAACTAACAACCACAATCACACTCAAAAAAAAATGAAAAAACACATACACATTCCCAAATCTCAAATCCCCCAACAACATCACAGGAATTTCAGTTAAGCAACCAAAAGAAAAACCAAGCTTTGTCTCAAAATCATAATCACACTATGTAAATAAAGAAAAAAACGTTTTCAAATTCCAAATCCTCCAACAACAACAGAGATCTTCGAGATCTCGAGGCCGTTGGGCGTGGATTCGTCGGCGACCGCGGTCATCGGGAGGCTAAGGTCGGTCTTGGCTTGGGGAG
Source organism: Triglochin maritima (assembly GCA_963682175.1). Taxonomy (NCBI): domain Eukaryota; kingdom Viridiplantae; phylum Streptophyta; class Magnoliopsida; order Alismatales; family Juncaginaceae; genus Triglochin; species Triglochin maritima. The sequence continues at coordinate 41,959,279 of OY821774.1, forward strand.
GCCGGATCAACGGACTGGAGCCTGTGGAGGGGACGAGGGGTGAGGCCGCGAGGAGAGGGATGCGTGAGGAGGCGAGGGCGCGATGGAATGGGTACGTGAGGTAGACCGAGGAGAAGGGTGGGATAAGGTTTGCTCTTTGGAATGGGTTGGTTTGTTGGGAAATGGGGGCTGAAATTTGAGTTTCGTTAGGGTTTCGGAGTTAAGAATAGGGGGTAAGATGAGATGGACGGTCAAGATGGGATTTAGGGATAAATTTATTAAAAAAAATATTCAGGTTCGGGTTGGGTTGGGTCAACCCGACCCCTCAACCCGAACCCCTTTCCAACCCGACCCAACCCGACCCGACCAGTCGGGTCCGGGTCGGTTTTCGGGTTCAACCCGACCAGTGTGCACCCCTACTAGTGACACATTCAGCAGTGACCTAATGGTGTACCTACGAGAAAATCGATGATAAGGATAAGGCTCCAGTATACTACATTAGAGGGTGATGATATCCATCTTTCCTTGTATCAAATGCATCAAATTTAGATACATTTAAACTTGAAAACGGTTCAAATTTCATTGTCATTCGATCCGCAGAATTTTCAGTACTTTTTACTAAAATTCTGGTGAAGCTGCAGCAAGGCATTCAATATCGGCCTTATCTAGCCTCCATCTATCTGTATTTTTGACTTGTGGAAGTGATCCGCACTTGGTTTTGTGACTCATCATCTACTCATCCATGTGTTAAACTTTAAAATGCTAATCCTCCTATATCTTGGACTTCTTTTAGAGTCCTTATACACTGAGGTAGGCATTCGTGACGTTGATCACATGTCCTACCATACACATCCAGTCAGCGTCCAGTCATCACGCCACGCAATTTCCTTACATCATGCTCTTTTTTCGAAAAATAAATTTATCTCCTTTTTGTTGTGTCTGACGGTTCCTTTTCCATCACAAAGAGAAGACATCAAAAAGATATCAAACCATCGATGGTTCGGAATCTGAGGAAAGTATTCGAATGTCAAAAAACAAAAGACATCTTCTTCCGTAGTATTTCCTTCTTGTTTCAAAATCCGGTGACGGTTCAATACTCCTTTTTCTTCCACATTTTTCCCTTGACCAATGGATTCTCCGCGTCGTGATTCATCAAGCGAAGTGGTGGTGCATCAAGTTTGTCGATGTAATCGTTGTTTCTTCCTTTGTTTGATTTACGAACTTGATGAAGTTGGTGTGTCTATTGTCTTAGGAGTCCACCCACTATTTCCAGTCGTCGAAATGTGTCAGGACACCGATAGAGAAGAGTTCATAAAGATGGACGCTGAGAAGGACGTATTCCGGGGGACACCCTTCGGTCACTTCCTAAAGTTGAATAACGTCTCAGTTGATAATGACATTGTCGATTGGTTCGTCGAACACTATGACGCCAATGATGTGGGGTTGAAGATCGAGTCTGTGGTAGTCCCCTTTACGGCAGAAGATGTCCTAATTTGGGCCTAAGACTGCGTGACCAAGACAGTGGAGTCCGATGTCAAAACAGTGATGAGAAAACTACCCAGGTGCCTCTAGTGGAGTCTGATGTCAAAATAGTGGAGACCATGAGTGATGTGGTTTCGAGCGTAGTGCAAACCAAGAATCGTTTGCTGATGTAGATACCAAATTAGAACAACAACAAGCCGCTCCTAAGGAATCTTCGTGTGAGCCCAAAGTTGAATTGGTGGATGAGAAGATCGAGATGACTTCAAGTACTGAACGGAGCTTTTCTGAGGCACCTATGTTTACTCGGAGGCCAGGCCAGTGCAAGAAGAGAAAGTCACTTTTGAAGAACCATCGATGGAGACCAAGATCAAAGAAGTTGAAGTTGTGACAACTGACAGGTCCATCCAGCAGCCACTTGTTGAGGAGAAACCTTTGGATGTCTCTAGTGTTGCTGAATTCAAGAATCAAACCAGGAAGCGGGAATCGCCACCAAGAACACACCTACCAAATCAGAGACAAAAGTTGTGGAAATTTTTACTGCTGAGGAATCAATCCAAGAGGTCGTTACCCAACAGCTACTTGTTAATGGTAAACCTTCTGGATTAGATGAGGTTGAAGTAATCAAAGTTGAAAAATCAATCCAAGAAGCACAAGACATCACCAATGGCGAAACATCTCTAGAATCAGATATCAAAGTTGTGAAAGTTCCTACTGCTAAGGTATCATTTGAAGTGGAAAATCCCATCCAACAAGAAGTCGTTACAGATGAAACTTCAAGAATGGAAGACAACAAAGTAATTGAAATTGAAAAAGAAAGCCAAGAAGTGGACAAAATTGTTGAGCCAGCATCTTTAGAATCACAGATGACCATTCGAGACTTGATTACAGTTGATCTTGCCCACCCGCTCGAATCTTGATGGTGTACCTTTTTCTTATGAATAAAATATTACTTGGTATGTAGGTTTATTTCTAGGAGACTTGATAAACCTCTTTTACCTGCTCACCAATGTAGTTGGAAAATTCCAATGTCTGTGGTTATATAAAAATGAAGGTCTTGAAATTCCAATGCCTTGGTCTTGAAATGTTTCATGCTTAGTTTCTAGGTGCTCTCCTACGAATAATCGAATCTGTTAACCCCCCATCCCCAATCTACCCCAAATCCCTAACCTTTTTTTCCCAAACCCACATCTCTCTCCCTCATCCTCTCTTCCCTCTCTCAGTACAGCTCCGGCGAAAGCGAGGAAAACGACGACGACAGCGTCCGCGCGTGTGCGCGGAGGGGAAGACGTCCCCTTTTCCGACGAGTTCTTCTCGACTCGTTTTGAGTCAAAGTATACCACCCACCTCCGATTTTGGTTCCATGGGGTCTAGACGGAAATGTTGGGTTGTCGGAGATGGCTCCGGTGGTTGTGGGGGTGTGGTCGGAATGGTGTTGCGGTTTGCAGTCGGAGTTGAGGTCGAGGGGGGGTGCTACTGGATTTGTGGCCGCGAGTTGGGCTGACGTTGGAGCCGAGGGAGCCCGGGGCTGGCCGGCGGTCATGGGGCGGTGCAGGGCCGGAGGGTCGGGCGCCGGGGAGGTGCTGGATCGATTGGGTTTGGGGAGAAGGTTTGGGAAATTTGCATATTATCCATGAAATCTATGGTATTGTGTTGGTTGATTAATAATTGAATATTTTTTGGAAGAAATCTTGTGATTTAATTGTATTTAATTTGTTATGAATTGGTTGGGTTAGTTGCAGAATAAATACTAAACTTTATAGTATTTGATTAAACAATAGATAATTGGATTAATTGCTGGAAAATCCTGAAATTAGTTGTATTTGGTTTAATAGTTAATAACTAGATAAATTGCCTTGAAAACCTTAGATTTGGTTGTATTTGCTTAATTGAGTAATAATTGGACTAATTTCTCTTTAACCTTGAACCTGTGAGAATTGGGAATTATAAGGAAACTTTAGGAGAATTACATTTATATCCTTGTACCTTGATTGTGGATTTAGAGTTATATTTTCTTCATGTTGCTTATATGATTTTGTAGTTTGGTTCATGTTTATTGCTCTATATTATTTCTGGGTTGTGTAACTCGTGTTGTGGTGTAAATTGTGTTTTTCATCCTTGTCTTGTGTGGTTGTGTGAGAGGTTCGTGGAATCGACTATTTACCTACGTTGTTGCGAGTAGCCGTTGGAGCGTTGCTCACGGACTCGGACGTGTGGTCGGATAGTGAGGATGGTGTGTGAGGCACGTATAACTAGATGTTATAGTGTTTCTCTTATTGGGGCAGTCTGGGATGGTTTACCAGCGTTATTATGAGTGACCGCTGGAGGTAGGCTCCTGGGCTCAAGCGTTGTGGTTGGATTCCTGAAGTCGGTTTTCCCCCTGTGTTGTGGTTCGGAATGGTCCACCCACGTTTTGGCGAGTGACCGTTAGGGAGCGTTGCTCACAGGATCGGGCGTGTGGTCGGCTTCCGAAGTCGGAAACGGAATTGGTCAACTCAGCAACGTTGTGATGGGTGGCCGTTTGGGAACGTTGCTCACGGGCTTGGGCCCGTGGTTGGAGTATGGCGTTGCCTTGTGGTCCAGATGCGCGGTCTTGTCGAGGGTGTACGTTCGACCTAGCTGGGCGCGTGGTCGCCTTGGGACATCTGACAGTTCTATCGTGAGAGCGGGTTGAGTGTTGCTTTATGGATCGGATGCGTGGTGGGGTCGAGGTGCATGCTCGATTTTGTTGGACGGGTGGTAGCTTTGAGACACGAGACCAGTGTGAGCTGTCAGGTGCGGCTAGACCTTGTATGGTGTTAGGTTGGGGTGGTGTACTGAGTCTTGATTTAAGACTCATGCGTGACTTGTACGTGTGCAGGTGGGACGCGGTTGACGGCTGAAGGTGACTTGGGCTTGGACGCGTGGACTGGATCAGTTGAGCTCAATTGTTATGTATTTTTCAAGCTCCTCTTGGTAGTCATGTTGTAGGAGTTCAAATATCTTTGTATTTTTCTTCCGCACTTTACTCTAGTCATGTCACTTGGTTATATTTGTATTGAGGCCTCGACTTGACGGTTTTTAGTTAATGTCCATTTTTCGTTTGATTTTAATTGTATGGATTGTTGTCCCGAGTGCGGATTAGGGGCATTACAGAATCTGACCGAGTTGCTCGATAATTCGGTTTGAGTCAAGCTCGAGTCTAGTTTTCTAGGCTCGGTTCAATCTCCAGCCGGTCTAGCTCGCTCAAACTCGACTCAATTACACCCCTGAGCTTGGGTACTAGGTACAATCTATTTTACGTTCTCTTTTTTTTCGAGTAAAGTTTTATGCATTAATATAAATAAGTTGTAAGGCTACGAAACCACCACCCACGGTACAAAATATAAGGTTTTCTTAGTTAAAAGGGTTTGGAACCTTTTGCAAGCATTCTTGTTACATGAACCAACAGTCAACATCGTGCGGTGCGGTCCCTGCAACAGCACTGAAGCGGCTTAGCGACAACTGGAAATAGCTACTGCAAGCTGGTGGACAGTACCTCCTTCGAATTGAAATATGGTATTGTTGTTTGGTAGTTTCTATGGATGTCAGTTCATCTTACAAAACGGTATTAAATCTTTGGTACCTCGTAGTAATGAAATAGTAATAGGGCTAGTTTTCCATAAAAGGAAAAAAATTGTGTTGGATTTTGTTGTTTGTGTTTGTAGCTTTATACCCAAAATGAGATTTTGTTAAAGACCAATGTTATTCGTTTTTTCTCATGTCTTTTAACAATGTGATTTGGAAGGCGGCAGACTTCGTACAATTTTAGAATCGAAAGGTGAACGTAAGAAACATGTAAAAGGGAGGGCCACAAAATGTAATTAATCTTTGCGTGAAATCTCATCTTATTAGAATGTTTTATTAATAGTTGGACTTTTTTATCGGAATTAAGAATTAGTCTTGATCATACACTGAACGAGAACTAGTTGCTAGATCATTGGAAGGCCCTTTATGCCTCCAAAATGAATGTATGATCTATTTGGATATGATCCGACACTGTTTGCACTAAGTTATGCTCCTAAGAATTGTGAAACCACATTTTCTTGGGACCCAACCTGTGATTACAATGTATACAACCACACCTCCGCACATAATAATACCCAAACTTCCGACTGGTATCCCTTTTAAATTGCAATCGTCCAGCTAAAAGCCCTTCAACCAAAAAATACTACCAAGAGTCAATGGCGATCTAAAGCCATACTTTAACATAACAGTATTAACTACGACGGAAATCTAGCACCGATTCTATATTGATCCAAATGAGCTTTCACTTAGAAAGGAGCTTTTTATTTTGTGGACTGGTCTTTTCCCAAACAAACCCAGCAATACAAACATCCTCCCTCCCTGCTGGTTTTAGCTTGACTGAATGAAAAGCACATTCACAACCTTGACAAAAATAAACCACATATGGTGAAAAGAAATATCACCTTCAAAGATTCAATACCGGACGGGTAAGTCCAAACAGAAGGGAAAATTTAGTTCACTCAACACTAACCAACATACCGAGATAATAGATAAGAACATGATTTGGTCACGAACACTAGTGCTTTGTGTATGGCCATTACGTACAAACATGTAAAACCATAAATGTCTGCTGCAATGTAGTAATTTATTGTTCCCTCTTGTGACTAAAAGCTTAAGAGAGAGAGAATCAGGTGATGTAGCAGTCGAATGAACTTCACCAGCCTACCTCCCGAGGTTGTGCATTATATACTGAGCATACAGATCCATGTAACAAAGTTGTAGTTTTAGTTTCGGCTAGATACAACATACAAGACCAAAGCAAAGACCTAGAATAATGTAATAGTCGTCGGCCAAGAATGATGAAAAAAGATCGAAAGCTCAAACAACCAAGAATAGAAACCACTAATTTACATAATGCAGAACAAATCCAAGCAGATAGCAGGAACCTCTGCACAGAATTTTACTTTTCCCAATGTGAAATGCACAATGCACCATGGAAATGCAACTTACAGTAAGCCCACTGCTAACAAGTGCCTTGACAAAAACTTCATTTGAAAGCACGTCCAGTTTCTTTTGTTCATCACCCTGAAAGAAATGCCAAACGAACCCAGTTACTCACCCAAGTAAACCACATGATTGGACAATATTAGTAGTAAATTACGAGTTAGCTGTACATTGGTCTCCCCAGCCAATCCAATAAGTTTTGCAAGTCCTGCCTGTATAAGACATTCAAAAGTAATCACTCATCACCTCTATTTTGCATACATACACCTGATATAAACAAAGACATCCATGTCTCTGCCTGAAAACCTATTTAACAGTTGAAGTGAAAGTGGCCGTTTGTAACAACACATCGGGGGGACCAAGATGGTTGTTCGGGTAGGATGTTGGATGCGTCTTTTTTTAAAGCATGGAGAACAACTTTTGTAACACAACTAGGATTACAAAAAACCCGTAGACGACTACAGGAATATTATAAGCATAAACTATCTAAAAGAACAAAAGGAAAACGATGGGGATGAAATTTTCAACAAAACTCAATCCAAGGAAGAAAAATAAGAGGATCACCAACTACTACGGTATAAAAAGCCTTAAGGCTTGGCATGACTTTTCCAACGCTTGTATCTATTTTAGTACATACACTAACTTTAGGTTCAATAGAATGTGCACGTGGATATTAACAAATTTAGGTTTGTTTAGAATATAAATTCATATCCTTTTCCCCCTGTATATACTCCTGTGTCAAGGAAACAAGATGAATATCATTCCAAACAAAAACAAATTCAGAGTTTGTTATCACAATCTCATATATCAAACAATCATATTGTGTTGCACTTCACTTTTATTGCAATTTATGTTGTCATAATGATTTATCCTGCAGATATTTATTATGAAGCAACAATCTAGAATCTCATTTAGTTGAATCCGGAAGACGTGAAGCGATTCATTGCAAAAAAAACCACTTTCAGTCGTAGACTCATTCAAAAAACTAACACCAAAACGAAAAATAGATTCACTCCAAAATTCATCACAACAAACTAACTGAATGTGTGGTTTCGGTTTCAAAATGAGCTTAATTTTCACGGTATCTCCTATTGTATTCGGCTTCCTATAATTCATTCGCCTGAATCCTTAACATATCCGGGTTGTAACAGAATTGGGGGCCGTTGTCACACTCTATAAAATGTTTGATTAGATTTTACCCAATGCACATGAGCACGAGCAATAGCTCTGATGTTCCATGCCGGAAATGTAGCTTGAACTTGGTCAGTTAGTTGCAGGCTTGCAGTAGACCGACCATTGACCACAAGAGAGAGTTAAAGGAACAAAACATATTGTCATTCCACCACAGCAAGCAGCGTAGATCCAAAAAGTTTACAGAAAATCAAAACAGGTCGACTTTGGTTCTACAGTACAGATGCAGGAAAAAATTCAATTCCCCAAACTTGGATCTTTCATAGATAGATATCAAGGAATCACCAAGGTGCCTCAAACCTATACACTAATGTCCAAGATGCACGAAAGGAGATGAATACTGTAACATTCCATTTAAAACTGGTACAGATGTTCCGCCAAGATAATTTTCTTTCTCAAAATCTACTTAAGTAACACAATTGATTAAAAAGATGCTCAGTCAAAACAAACAAGGTGCAAGATAATCTGATAACTATGTTAGTGTTATATTGTAAAATTCAGAACTCATGACTAATGACAGAAAAATAGTGAAAATGAACACAATAAGTGCCAGAGAACAATAGCAATTCTTAATCTCAAATTGGATGACAAAGTTTTATTTGATAAATTGATAATTGCATTAATATAAAGGTCCAGCCTTGAAGCACAGCAAGAAAATCAGAAGACGAAAAAAAATTCCCCATTATGGGGTTACAAATTGGATGACAAATTTATAGGAGGTACCCCAAAAGAAAAGTGCAAATATGAACCATACTTATGACACAAACCAAATATACATTGAACCAATGACACTTTGAAGATCATCAGACACCAATCACTAGCATTTAAAGTTAAAACTTAAAAGTACAAACATAACTTTGACAAAGAGCTGAACAGATCGTACAATTACATAGAGTGAATTCTCGACTTCCTTAGCCCGAAATCTACAATCCTTAGCTTAGCATTTAGACCTTTGGTTGATATCAGTCAATCACTGATCAGAAGAGTCCACCAAATATTCTTTCTTGTATAAATTGGATATCTTTTAAATGCAAAAATCAAATAAAGATCCGAAGAACGACATAGAAGTTATAATCTTCTTGTATAGACATCCTAACGACGACAACATCAACAACGAAGCCTTTAACAGCAAATTAGTTGTGGTTTGTAGACATCCTAATGCCCTTTACTATTGATGATTGCTCATTTCGGAGTCAATTGCTAATAAGCAGTCCAAATAAGCTTGGCAATTGTTGATTCGTGAAATCGATTGCTAGTAATCAAATGACAACTTGTGTATGTGATCAAAATTTATTTATTGCTATCAATTATTTGGTTAATCATTTGTGATTAATTCTTGACCATTGTCATCATCGTTGAAAATGCAAAAACTAATCAAGTTGACGGAAAAAACTGTTGGGGTGTAACCAATTACTACCTGTCTGAGATGATGATAACACAAGAACCAACAATCTATCTTCGGACATTGAGCATATCCTTGGCTTCACTCTGCTCCACGATCAGCTCCTCGCTCGTGTACTTACTCAATAACTCAGCTTTCTTCTTCTCCAAGATCATCTTCTCAATCTCCTTCTCATCCGGCAAAGGCACGTGAACAACAAACTCCTGCTCCTTATTCCTCTCCTTCTCCTCCTTCTCCTTCACCTTCCTCTCCTCCTCAACCACATCCTCCTCTCCCTCGAACAAAATCTCTTCCACAGCATGCCCCACGCTCGCAACCTCGCCGCTCTTAACCGTCTTCCTGGCCTCCTTCCTAATCTTCTCCATCCTCTCCCACTCCGCCACCGCCCTCACCCTCATCTCCTCCTGTGCGGGCCCCTCAAGCTTCTCCAATATCCCATCCTCGTCATCCCTGTACCCGTAATAACTGGCGTCGATCCTCTTATAAATCTCGTACCGCGTCCTCCGCTTCCTTAGCTCCGGCGGCTTCTCGAACAGCTCCTTAACCCCTGGAAGCTTCTTCGCGGCCCCGAAGTACCGATACCCGGGGCCTCTCCCGCTAGGGTTCGGAACGTCAATTATGTTCCCGTCGAGATCCGTCATCTTGGCGGTGTTCCGGTGGTAGTTCGGACCTCCGAGCTCGACGATCCGGCGCTCCCAGTGAACGCGCTCTCGGAGGAGCTTGTTGATCTCGTCGTTGAGGTCGCGGAGGCGGTGCTCCCCGAGGCCCTCGTTCTGGATCTCGGCGACCTTGACACCGATCTCGCGGAGGATCTCAGCGCGCCACCGGTCGGCGTCCGCGAGGTCGCGGCACTCCGAGGCGAGGTAGGGGCGGCGCTCCTTGGGTTTCTTCTTCTCCTCGTTCTTCATCGTAATGAAGCGGTTGAGCATGGATTGGGCCTTCTCCTCGTTACGAGCCATGGTTGTGGGAAGGGTTTGGGTAAGCGCTGGGTTTTGGGGGTGGACGGAGGCGGAGGAAACCCTAACTAGAAGGAACAAAATTTGGAACTTGGAAGGAGAGGAGAGACGAAGAGGGCGGAGGTTTAAGATGTTGGATTCATTTATAATCGGGATTTTTGCTTGGGTGCACTTGTAAAATACCTTTATTGGAGTTATGGTCACCTTGTGCACTTGTAGACGCCTTATATTTGCATTTATGCACTTCCTTTAATTTCCCGTGAGAATCTAACTTACACCGTTGAATCACCGTAAGTGTTCATGTTAACTCCGTTATATTCAACCTCTTTTAATACTAATCCCTAATTTCTTAGTTAAGAATTTGGCTTAATGTGATACAATATTTACAAGCATAATTAGGGGTGCACATCGGTTGGGTTCAACCCGAAACCCAACCCGAACCCGACTGGTCGGGTCGGGTTGGGTCGGGTTGGGGAGGGGTTCGGGTTGGATCGGGTTGGGAAAATCAAAAACCCGAATTTTCGGGTCGGGTTCGGGTTGAGGGGGTCGGGTTGACCCAACCCAACCCGAACCCGATTTTTATTTTTTTTTTATTTTTTTTATTTGTTTCCCAAATAAACCGGTCGACCGAACATCACTCGGTCGACCGTTTCCAACCCGAAAATTTCGGGTATTCAAGCCACCGGTCGACCGTTTAAGCACCGGTCGACCGAACCCGACCAAGTTTGGGAGAAAATTTTCGAATTCGGGTTCAACCCGATCCAACCCGACCCAACCTGAAAATTTCGGGTCGGGTTGGGTTGAACCTAAACCGGTTCGGGTTCGGGTTGGGTTGGGTTTTTTCCCAACCCGAAAATTTCGGGTTGGGTCGGGTTGAGGCCCAAACCCGATCCAACCCGACCCATGTGCACCCCTAAGCATAATAATGATTCACCATCTTCTTATTATTCCTCCTCCAAAATACCTAATTCCTCCAAATCCTACCCAACCGAAATCCCGATCTCATCACTCATCCACCCCCAAAACCCAACGAAATCCACCTCTCCAGCGACATCTAGCCTACATCTCCGACGACCCCTACATTTCTTCCGTGCGAGTAGTTTGCTCCACTCTTGCCGCATTCAGCAAACCCAACTTTCATCCCTCGATTCCACTGCCAAAGTCTGGATGTCGTCTTCTGCTGATTGCCCATCGATTCCTCTGTTCGACGTTCTGACCTGCAAATGTGGACATCCATCCAAGATCCAAGTGTCCAACAAGGTCATCTCATTTGGTCGTCGCTTCTGGGTGTGTCTTAGGGATTTCAAAGTATGCCTTCAATGATTTGTAGTTTATGATGAATGTTGGAGCGAAGGTGTTCAATGATTTTTATTGTTTGGATGTCCAAGTTGTTTGTTCTGGCCACTGGTGTATCTGGATAGGCAAAGTTTAAAGTTGCATTACATGTTTTATTTGTAACAAGGGAAACACAAATCCCATCATTTTTAAATTTTGAAACTGATACATTAAAGTAGAAATTGCCCTTCCTATTTATTTATATTTGATGCTTCATTGGGATTTATAAGTTATTTTGGTAGAAACTATGCTTTTTATAATCCTATATCTCAGTACGTATAATTTTGTGTTGCTAGGAAGTCCCTTGTTCCCGTTTTGTTTACTGTCAGTTTGTGGTATTGATTATTCCATTATAGCTAGTGTTCTCATTGATGGAAAGAAGATGATTATACACTATATTGGTACCAAGTTTGTTTTCCAGTGGATAGATAGTTACCACCACAAATCTTGTGATTGCTCATGCCCAAATGGTGGTTTCTGAAATAAGTAGATTTGGGATTTTCTTATGTTGTCTTTGTTAGCCGGTGGTATTTGATTTTAAGAAAAAAGATATTAGTATTCTACATTTGTTAAACCGAGAAAATTGATAATGTATTTTATTTCTCTTTGATTTTATATACCAAAGCTTGATAAGATAGATAGTTTCATTTCCTCTCACGAAGCTAATAGAATGGAGTGATATTTGAAAGATGCTTTGGGTTGAATTTTTAGTTCCTAGCAAATGAGTGCATGCTGCTGCAACAATATTCGGTCGGCTTCACAGATAAGTTTATTATTATTATTATTATCTTTGGCTCCTGGCAAACGAGTGCGAGTTGCTTGGGATCCTAATCCTAATTGAATTTTAATGATGGTTTAGGTGGTGTTTAGGAGAAGATGGGTTTGAACGGCTGAGATGGAGTGGAGTGGATGGATGGTTGAGATTGGATGGATGGAAGATATTTATAGGTGAAGCTTTCTCTCTCGTCTCTCTCATTTTTCCCTCTCTCACGTTTCTCTCTCCCTCAGTGGTTGTACTTTGGCCTGATCGGTCGACCGGTTGGTGCAAACAGTCGACCGTTCTTAATGAGATTTCGGGTTCTACCACACACCGATCGAACGATGCCCTTGGGCGATCGACCGGTTGTGCATTTGAGGTAAGCCTGGTGGTTTTCGGTCCAACAGGACCCCTTTGTCGTTCGACCGTGTGCACTGTTGTAGGTCGGTTGGGGCGTTGACCATCTAAACGGTTGACCGCCTGTGTGAATTTGTCCGACCGGTGACTTAAGTTGGAATAGTGGTTGGTTCGACCGAAGGTGGTTCGATCGACCAGATTTTTTGTTGAGCGATGGGGATTTCCCTGGTGGAATTTGGTCGACCGAGATTGCTCGAGGGTTCGACCGGATTCATTGTTGAGAGTGGGGGATATTCCTTGGTGGTTTTCGGACGAGCGGGTCCCCTTTGCCGTTCGACCGATCGGTCGTTTTGTTCGTTGAACCTGGGAGGCGACTTCTAAACGGTCGACCGGTCCCTGACTTTGGTTCGACCGAACGAGTCTTGTTGGTGGGAATTGGTCGACCGATGGAGTGTCAGTCGAGGCAATTGTCCTCTGTTTGTGAGATTCGGTCGACCGGGACTTTTGGTTAGATCGACCGTTTATGTCCAGTTTTGCACATTGGAGGTGTGGTTGTTGTGGTCGTCTATGTGAGGCGAGTTGTGGTGTTGATGTTCTTCCGGCAAGTGTGCTAGTGAGCACGTGTGTTGCGGTGGTTGGGTGAAAGAGTCATGGAGCCTCGTAACGGTGTGAGAGTTGTGGTTGGGTGAAAAAAACCCTGGAGCACAGCTTGGTGATGTTGTGTGTGTTGTGGTTTGGTGAAAAAGTCCTGGAGCCCGGCAAGTGTGTTGCGGTGGTTGGGTGAAAAAGCTCTGGAGCCCCGTAATTGTGTGAGAGCTGTAGTTGGGTGAAAGAGCTCTGGAGCCCAGCTAGTCTGTGCGGGGTTGGGTGAAAAAGCCCTGAAGCTCCGTAATACGTTCAGGTTGGGTGAAAGAGCACTGGAGCCCAGCTTGGCGATGTGTGTGTTGTGGTGGTTGGGTGAAAAAGCCATGGAGCCCCGTAACGGTGGTGTGTGTCGTGGTTGGGTGAAAAAGCCTTGGAGCCCAGCCTTGTTGTTTGTGTTTTTCTTATTGGTAGAATTGCATGCTAGGGTGTTTCAGTTCATGCATTGTAGAGTTTGGCATACGGGGTTTCCTTCTGGAAACTCAGGCATCGTTGCATGTTTGCTTTTCAGGTCGTGATCGGCGTTAGGGGGTGGTGACCGAGGAGAGGAGCGCTGCTACTATATCTTGTTTTCTCTCATTTTGAGGTCGGAGTGATTACTTGTATTTATTGTTTAGACTTTTGATGTAATCACATTTTTGAAACTCGGATATATATATATATATATATATATATATAATATATTATATATATATATATATTGGTGCACCTTCTTCCTTGTGTTTGAGTAATATCCTCTGTTGATTGTTGTTTAGAAAATTTTAAATTTTTCCACTGTTTGAGGATGTTACATTTGTGGTTTCAAACTAGCTAATTTGTGGTTGAAAGAACATAGGTGTTATGTCCCTAAACCGGATTAGGATTGGATTAGGGTTAAGTGAGGTTTGACTTGGAGGAGAGAGGAGGTATGGTGGAGTTGTTGTGGAGGTATGGGTTGGAGTGTAGGAGTATGGTGTAGGGTGAGGGTGAGGTGTTGGGGGTAGAGTATTTAAGTTGGGTTTTCTCTCTCTCTCCCTTACTTGCTCTCTCTCACTCTCTCTCCATTTTTCTGTCCGGCGACCAGCGGAGGAAGAAGGCGCGGAGGCTCCGGCGTGAGGAGGTCGCGGCGAGGAGGAGGTTGCGCGTGCGGAGGTGCGGAGGCGCGAGCGTTGCTCCGGCGTTTCTCCGTCGTTGGTTGAGGTATGCCGCTCATTAGTGTGATTTTGTTGCCCACCCTTGTGGAAGGGTGTTGTTGGTCGGTCGGGGGAGGTCGAGGACCTCTCCGGCGACGCGTTCTTCGTAAATCCTCGGCTGGCGCGAGGTTGAAGACGACCAACGGTCGACCGGGTCCTTCGGGCGGTCGACCGTTTTAGCACTGTTTGCCCGACTTTAACCTTCACCGGTCGAACGATGCCTTGGGGCGGTCGACCGGTAGTGCATTATTGCTGGTGAGTTGGGATTTTCTACCTGTTATCGGTCGACCGGTCCTTGTTGTGTTCGACCGGAACTTAAGTGTACCTGTTAGTATTGCATGTTTGTTCGACCGATTTATATTGCGTTCGACCGATTGCATGTTTGTTCGACCGGTAGTATGTTTACGTTCGACCGTTTGATGACGTAGAATACTAGGTTGACCCTGTCTGTTTTCGGTCGACCGAGACCCCTGAGTCGGTCGACCGATAGAGTTGGATTTAATGTTGACCAGACTCCGGATTTTGACCTCGTTCGGTCGACCGGTTTTAGACTTTTGTTCGACCGTTGGGGAATTAGTGTTGAGCAGTGAGTTCTACCGATTCAGACTTTCGGTCGACCGAATTCCTCGTGAAAACGGTCGACCGGTTAGACTATTTCGGTCGACCGAATCTGCTCAGAACTGAATTCCTGGGTCCCGTTGTGAATGCCAACTTTGTCCACGGAAACCCGTGTCCTCGCCTTGTGCGTGAGCCGGGAGGTGACGGTGGGCGCGTGATGCGTGCCTGCCCAGGGACCGCCGTTGGGAAGAGTGTGGGTGTTCGGGACGCGTCAACTCCATGTATGGACCGTGACTTTTGAGATGTTTGTTGGCACTTTGTAGTATAGCAGGCCTGAGGGATCGCGGATCCCAGTGTTGATGTTGTGCGGGCACGCAACTGGCGTTGGGTGAGGTGACTACCGGCCCTTGGGGCTACGGAGGTCGCTGCCCTGCTTTTATAGCGGCGCGGTTGGTGTTCGCGGCTCGAGGAGCCCGATGACCTGGCAGACTTCGGTCTGGACCGTCCGATGCTGTGCCGGACGTTGTGATGGACCACCGATGCTGTGCCGGTGATGCCGCCGAGGTTGTGCCGGCGATGATGATTGTTGGGCCGAGGCTGTGCCGGCTTGTTGTTTTCCTCGGCTGGGCACCTACCGAGATGATGTTGTTATACCTTCCGGGCGACGGCCCCGTTGGTCCCTGTGGCCCCGACCACTGAGATTTACAGATCTGTTTCTATCGGCGCGTAGACGTGACAGAGGCTCCCTGCCGAACCCTTGTGTAGTGTAGCTGCGTGTGGGGGGTGCGATGTCGCGGGCTACTAGACTGCATGTGCCTGCAGTAGGTCTCTTCGGGAGACCCGATGATTGATTGTCGGACTGATGTCCTGTTTTACCCTTCGGGGGAACTGTTTTCCATATCTGTTGATGCCATGACATGCTACTAGTATGATAGGTTCATTATGTGATGCATGCATATAGGTGAGTTGGTATACGGGGTTTCCTTCTGGAAACTCAGGCATTGTTGTTGCATCTTTTTCAGGATCGCAGTAGGTCCGGTGGGTGGTGACCGAGGACGGAGCGCTTTGGAGTCGGATCCTCTTCGGCATTTGCGAGATCGTACGACTACTTGTATTTTCATTTCTTTCATCTGGATTGTAGTTGTACACCTTTTGTAAACTCCATGTATTTCGGGTGCACCCGGATTTCTATATTATATATTAGTGACGTTCCCGCCTTGAGTTGTCAGTTTTATTCGTTATTTCGAAATTTTAAATCTTCCGCTGTTTCGGGACGTTACAACTTGGTATCAGAGCGGTCGATTCCTGTGTCTTCGTCTAAAGAACCACCCTTAGGAGTAGTGCTAGAGGCATGCATTAATTTCGTAGCTCATGCATGCATTGTTGCTTATCTGTTGATTGTTGTGGTGACAGATGGCACCTAGGCGCGTGAGGAGTTCTCCACGCGATCGTGATCCCAGTGACGACACTTCAGGTGCTCATTGGGACAGGTTGGGCGAGTTTCTGGAGCGTCAGGCTGCTCAGAGCGCTCAGAGCGGGGTGGGAGCTGAGCACGATCGGTTCATGCGTCAGCACCCGCCGACTTTTGATGGCAGGAGGGCCCCAGAGGTTGCAGAGGACTGGGTCTTCCGGATGGAGAAGATCTTCCGCGCTATTGGTGTAGTACCTGAGAGGATGGTGGAGCTGGCCACCTACGTGTTCGATGGCGAGGCCGCCAACTGGTGGAGATCTACGTCCACAGTGTTGTTTGATGATCGTGTGGACGTGAGCTGGGAGGAGTTCTTGGAGGTGTTTCATGAGCAGTACTTCCCCCAGCATGTCAGGGATCAGAAGAGGGAGGAGTTCATGTCGCTGGAGCAGAAGGACATGACACTGACGAGCTACATCAGCAGGTTCAACGCTTTGGAGCGTTACTGCCCTGAGATTTGTGTGACCCCAGAGCAGCGGGCGAGGAAGTTCGTGAAGGGACTGAGGCAGCCGCTTCGTTCTCGGGTGATCAACAGCATGCCGCGGACCCTTGCAGATGCGGTGAAGCATGCTACGATCATCGAGCAGGACCAGAGGGAGTGTATTCAGGAGGCGCGGAAGGCGCCAGTGAGCACCGGCAGCAGAGTAGCTGGTCGTGGAGCAGGGAACTCGGGCAAGAGGCCCAGGTTCGATGGTGGAGGAGCACGACAGTCAGGAGCGTGCACTTACTGCGGGAGGTTCCATCCAGGGCAGGAGTGTCCCCGTCGGACTGGAGCGTGCATGGGTTGCGGCCAGATGGGGCATTTTGTCCGTGAGTGTCCTCAGAGGCAGGGTGAGCCGAGCAGGAGGCCGGGACCACCAGCAGTAGGCAGAGGCGGAGGCAGCCGATCAGTTGTTGCACCGGGCCAGAGCAGGAGGACTGGGCGAGTCTTCACTATCCAGGCTGAGGAGGCGAGGGACTCCAACACCGTCGTGGAAGGTACGCTTTCAGTTTCTGGTTCAGTAGCGCGTGTGTTGTTTGATTGCGGCGCCACTCACTCCTTCATTTCGGAGAAGTTTGCTGGCGAGTTGGGTCGGACCCCTGTGCTGCTGACTGATGTTTTGGAGGTCAGCACGCCCATGGGTGAGGTGGGCACTGTGGGGAGCTTTTTCCCCGGCACCACAGTTGCTTCGGGAGACCACGATTTTCCGGCAGATCTGGTCTTGTTACCGATGGTGGACTTCGACGTCATACTGGGGATGGACTGGCTGTCCCGGTACGACGTGCGGGTCTTTTGCCGTGAGAAGAAGATCCTGATTCCGATGGAGGGTTTGCCAGATGTTCTGATCAGAGGTGCGAGGAGCAGAGGGGGTCGTCTGATTGTGTCTGCAGTTAGGGCACAGAGACTGATACAGCAGGGATGCAGAGCGTTTGTGGCCACGCTGGTAGTTCCTGATCGTGAGACGAGGAGACTGGAGGACATAGAGATTGTGCAGGAGTTTCCGGATGTGTTTCCAGCGGAGATTCCAGCGTTACCGCCGCACCGAGAGATCGAGTTCGGCATCGAGCTGGTAGCGGGTTATCATCAGTTGCGGATCAGGGAGGCAGATGTTCAGAAGACAGCCTTCAGGACGCGGTACGGCCACTACGAGTTCTTGGTGATGCCATTTGGACTAACGAATGCGCCTGCAGCATTCATGGATCTGATGAATAGGACCTTCCAGCCGTACCTCGACAGATTTGTCGTTGTATTCGTAGACGACATTTTGATATACTCGCCTGACCGGGAGCAGCATCGAGAGCACCTGAGGATTGTGCTTGGCATCTTGAGGGATCAGCAGCTATATGCCAAGTACACGAAGTGCGAGTTTTGGTTGGATCAGGTGGCTTTTCTGGGGCATATTGTGTCAGCAGATGGGATTTCAGTGGATCCGGCGAAGGTCGAGGCAGTGACTCAGTGGAGAGCCCCGACGAGCGTGACGGAGATCAGGAGTTTCGTAGGTCTGGCAGGGTATTACAGACGGTTTATCCAGGATTTCTCCAGACTTGCATCGCCGCTGACAGCATTGACGCAGAAAGGCGTCAAGTTCGTTTGGTCCCAGAAGTGCGAGGACAGCTTTCAGGAGCTGAAGAGGCGTCTGACGACAGCGCCGATTCTGACGCTACCGAGTGGCAGTGGAGGCTACGTGATTTACAGTGATGCATCAGGAGTAGGCTTGGGTTGTGTTCTGATGCAGCATGGGAAGGTGGTCGCGTATGCTTCGAGACAGCTGAAGGTGCACGAGAAGAACTACCCTACTCACGATCTGGAGTTAGCAGCAGTAGTTCACGCGTTGAAGACCTGGCGGCACTATCTGTATGGCGAGCAGTTCGAGGTCTTCACCGACCATCAGAGTCTGAAGTACTTGTTCTCGCAGAAGGAGCTGAATATGAGGCAGCGCAGATGGCTCGAGTTCATTAAGGACTACGACTTCACCATTTCCTATCATCCGGGGAAGGCGAATTCGGTTGCAGATGCGCTGAGCAGGAAGGTGGAGGTTTCAGTTGCGAGTCTGTGCATCCAGGAGTGGAGGTTACTCGAGGCTTTGTCAGAGTGGAGACCGTTCACAGAGGGCTCAGAGGGAGCAGTGATTGCTGGGCTTCGGGTGGAGCCGCAGACTGTCTCACGGTTGGTTCAGGCTCAGCAGGGGGATGAGGAGTTAGCTGGTCTGCTACAGTTGGCTTCCAGAGATGGATCAGATTTCAGTGTGGGGGTTGATGGTGGTCTGAGGTTCAGGAGTCGGATTTGGGTGCCGAAGGTTGATGGGCTGAGAGATGACATCATGGAGGAGGCACACAGAGCTAGATACACCATTCATCCGGGGAGCACGAAGATGTATAAGGACCTGCAGCGGAACTTCTGGTGGAAGGGCATGAAGAAGGATATTGCAGAGTTTGTGGAGCGATGCTTGGTCTGCCAGCAGGTGAAGATTGAGCATCAGAGGCCAGCAGGACCGATGCAGTGTATTGAGCTTCCTGAGTGGAAGTGGGAGCACGTGACGATGGATTTTGTCACGGGATTGCCGAAGACGAGGAGATTCCACGACGCGATTTAGGTGATAGTCGATCGACTGACCAAGTCGGCGCACTTCTTAGCGATCCGGACCACGTTGCCTTTGGAGGGTCTAGCTAAGTTGTACGTGGAGGAGATAGTCAGGTTGCATGGAGTGCCAGTGAGCATCATCTCCGATCGAGATCCTCGATTCACTTCCAGATTTTGGGGGAGTCTGCAGCAGGCTTTGGGGACGCGTCTGAGATTCAGTACAGCGTTCCATCCGCAGACCGATGGTCAGTCAGAGAGGACGATTCAGACCCTGGAGGATATGCTGAGAGCATGCACACTGGATTGGGCAGGGCACTGGGATGAGCACCTGCCGCTGATAGAGTTCGCCTACAACAACAGCTACCACTCGAGTATTGGGATGGCACCGTACGAGGCTTTGTACGGGAGGCCTTGCAGATCACCGGTATGCTGGAGTGATGTGGGCGAGAGGCAGTTAGTTGGGCCAGAGATCGTGCAGATGTATGCAGAGAAGGTGGATGTGATCAGGAGGAGACTGGCCACGGCACAGAGCAGGCAGAAGAGTTATGCAGATCGACGCAGACGAGCGCTGAGTTTCGAGGTGGGCGACCATGTGTTTCTGAAGATTTCCCCTGCCCGAGGTGTGATGAGGTTTGGGAAGAAGGTGAAGCTGAGTCCGAGGTATGTTGGACCGTTTGAGATCCTCGACCGGGTTGGAGAGGTTGCCTACCGGATTGCGTTGCCGCCGCAGTTTTCAGGTCTGCACAATGTCTTCCATGTGTCTATGCTGAGGAAGTATGTGGCAGATCCATCGCACGTTATTGAGATAGCAGTGCCAGAGATTCAGCAGGACTTGTCGCTCGAGGAGAGGCCGGTCGAGATTGTTGATCGCATGGATCACCAGCTCAGGAGGAGGACCATTCCGATGGTGAAGGTCAGGTGGCAGCATCACAGCGAGCGCGAGGCCACTTGGGAGATTGAGGAGGATGTCAGAAGGCAGTATCCAGAGCTTTTCGGTGAGTGTTTGCTTTGATTTCGGGACGAAATCCTTTTAAGTTGGGTGGATTGTTATGTCCCTAAACCGGATTAGGATTGGATTAGGGTTAAGTGAGGTTTGACTTGGAGGAGAGAGGAGGTATGGTGGAGTTGTTGTGGAGGTATGGGTTGGAGTGTAGGAGTATGGTGTAGGGTGAGGGTGAGGTGTTGGGGGTAGAGTATTTAAGTTGGGTTTTCTCTCTCTCTCCCTTACTTGCTCTCTCTCACTCTCTCTCCATTTTTCTGTCCGGCGACCAGCGGAGGAAGAAGGCGCGGAGGCTCCGGCGTGAGGAGGTCGCGGCGAGGAGGAGGTTGCGCGTGCGGAGGTGCGGAGGCGCGAGCGTTGCTCCGGCGTTTCTCCGTCGTTGGTTGAGGTATGCCGCTCATTAGTGTGATTTTGTTGCCCACCCTTGTGGAAGGGTGTTGTTGGTCGGTCGGGGGAGGTCGAGGACCTCTCCGGCGACGCGTTCTTCGTAAATCCTCGGCTGGCGCGAGGTTGAAGACGACCAACGGTCGACCGGGTCCTTCGGGCGGTCGACCGTTTTAGCACTGTTTGCCCGACTTTAACCTTCACCGGTCGAACGATGCCTTGGGGCGGTCGACCGGTAGTGCATTATTGCTGGTGAGTTGGGATTTTCTACCTGTTATCGGTCGACCGGTCCTTGTTGTGTTCGACCGGAACTTAAGTGTACCTGTTAGTATTGCATGTTTGTTCGACCGATTTATATTGCGTTCGACCGATTGCATGTTTGTTCGACCGGTAGTATGTTTACGTTCGACCGTTTGATGACGTAGAATACTAGGTTGACCCTGTCTGTTTTCGGTCGACCGAGACCCCTGAGTCGGTCGACCGATAGAGTTGGATTTAATGTTGACCAGACTCCGGATTTTGACCTCGTTCGGTCGACCGGTTTTAGACTTTTGTTCGACCGTTGGGGAATTAGTGTTGAGCAGTGAGTTCTACCGATTCAGACTTTCGGTCGACCGAATTCCTCGTGAAAACGGTCGACCGGTTAGACTATTTCGGTCGACCGAATCTGCTCAGAACTGAATTCCTGGGTCCCGTTGTGAATGCCAACTTTGTCCACGGAAACCCGTGTCCTCGCCTTGTGCGTGAGCCGGGAGGTGACGGTGGGCGCGTGATGCGTGCCTGCCCAGGGACCGCCGTTGGGAAGAGTGTGGGTGTTCGGGACGCGTCAGCTCCATGTATGGACCGTGACTTTTGAGATGTTTGTTGGCACTTTGTAGTATAGCAGGCCTGAGGGATCGCGGATCCCAGTGTTGATGTTGTGCGGGCACGCAACTGGCGTTGGGTGAGGTGACTACCGGCCCTTGGGGCTACGGAGGTCGCTGCCCTGCTTTTATAGCGGCGCGGTTGGTGTTCGCGGCTCGAGGAGCCCGATGACCTGGCAGACTTCGGTCTGGACCGTCCGATGCTGTGCCGGACGTTGTGATGGACCACCGATGCTGTGCCGGTGATGCCGCCGAGGTTGTGCCGGCGATGATGATTGTTGGGCCGAGGCTGTGCCGGCTTGTTGTTTTCCTCGGCTGGGCACCTACCGAGATGATGTTGTTATACCTTCCGGGCGACGGCCCCGTTGGTCCCTGTGGCCCCGACCACTGAGATTTACAGATCTGTTTCTATCGGCGCGTAGACGTGACAGAGGCTCCCTGCCGAACCCTTGTGTAGTGTAGCTGCGTGTGGGGGGTGCGATGTCGCGGGCTACTAGACTGCATGTGCCTGCAGTAGGTCTCTTCGGGAGACCCGATGATTGATTGTCGGACTGATGTCCTGTTTTACCCTTCGGGGGAACTGTTTTCCATATCTGTTGATGCCATGACATGCTACTAGTATGATAGGTTCATTATGTGATGCATGCATATAGGTGAGTTGGTATACGGGGTTTCCTTCTGGAAACTCAGGCATTGTTGTTGCATCTTTTTCAGGATCGCAGTAGGTCCGGTGGGTGGTGACCGAGGACGGAGCGCTTTGGAGTCGGATCCTCTTCGGCATTTGCGAGATCGTACGACTACTTGTATTTTCATTTCTTTCATCTGGATTGTAGTTGTACACCTTTTGTAAACTCCATGTATTTCGGGTGCACCCGGATTTCTATATTATATATTAGTGACGTTCCCGCCTTGAGTTGTCAGTTTTATTCGTTATTTCGAAATTTTAAATCTTCCGCTGTTTCGGGACGTTACAACTTGGTATCAGAGCGGTCGATTCCTGTGTCTTCGTCTAAAGAACCACCCTTAGGAGTAGTGCTAGAGGCATGCATTAATTTCGTAGCTCATGCATGCATTGTTGCTTATCTGTTGATTGTTGTGGTGACAGATGGCACCTAGGCGCGTGAGGAGTTCTCCACGCGATCGTGATCCCAGTGACGACACTTCAGGTGCTCATTGGGACAGGTTGGGCGAGTTTCTGGAGCGTCAGGCTGCTCAGAGCGCTCAGAGCGGGGTGGGAGCTGAGCACGATCGGTTCATGCGTCAGCACCCGCCGACTTTTGATGGCAGGAGGGCCCCAGAGGTTGCAGAGGACTGGGTCTTCCGGATGGAGAAGATCTTCCGCGCTATTGGTGTAGTACCTGAGAGGATGGTGGAGCTGGCCACCTACGTGTTCGATGGCGAGGCCGCCAACTGGTGGAGATCTACGTCCACAGTGTTGTTTGATGATCGTGTGGACGTGAGCTGGGAGGAGTTCTTGGAGGTGTTTCATGAGCAGTACTTCCCCCAGCATGTCAGGGATCAGAAGAGGGAGGAGTTCATGTCGCTGGAGCAGAAGGACATGACACTGACGAGCTACATCAGCAGGTTCAACGCTTTGGAGCGTTACTGCCCTGAGATTTGTGTGACCCCAGAGCAGCGGGCGAGGAAGTTCGTGAAGGGACTGAGGCAGCCGCTTCGTTCTCGGGTGATCAACAGCATGCCGCGGACCCTTGCAGATGCGGTGAAGCATGCTACGATCATCGAGCAGGACCAGAGGGAGTGTATTCAGGAGGCGCGGAAGGCGCCAGTGAGCACCGGCAACAGAGTAGCTGGTCGTGGAGCAGGGAACTCGGGCAAGAGGCCCAGGTTCGATGGTGGAGGAGCACGACAGTCAGGAGCGTGCACTTACTGCGGGAGGTTCCATCCAGGGCAGGAGTGTCCCCGTCGGACTGGAGCGTGCATGGGTTGCGGCCAGATGGGGCATTTTGTCCGTGAGTGTCCTCAGAGGCAGGGTGAGCCGAGCAGGAGGCCGGGACCACCAGCAGTAGGCAGAGGCGGAGGCAGCCGATCAGTTGTTGCACCGGGCCAGAGCAGGAGGACTGGGCGAGTCTTCACTATCCAGGCTGAGGAGGCGAGGGACTCCAACACCGTCGTGGAAGGTACGCTTTCAGTTTCTGGTTCAGTAGCGCGTGTGTTGTTTGATTGCGGCGCCACTCACTCCTTCATTTCGGAGAAGTTTGCTGGCGAGTTGGGTCGGACCCCTGTGCTGCTGACTGATGTTTTGGAGGTCAGCACGCCCATGGGTGAGGTGGGCACTGTGGGGAGCTTTTTCCCCGGCACCACAGTTGCTTCGGGAGACCACGATTTTCCGGCAGATCTGGTCTTGTTACCGATGGTGGACTTCGACGTCATACTGGGGATGGACTGGCTGTCCCGGTACGACGTGCGGGTCTTTTGCCGTGAGAAGAAGATCCTGATTCCGATGGAGGGTTTGCCAGATGTTCTGATCAGAGGTGCGAGGAGCAGAGGGGGTCGTCTGATTGTGTCTGCAGTTAGGGCACAGAGACTGATACAGCAGGGATGCAGAGCGTTTGTGGCCACGCTGGTAGTTCCTGATCGTGAGACGAGGAGACTGGAGGACATAGAGATTGTGCAGGAGTTTCCGGATGTGTTTCCAGCGGAGATTCCAGCGTTACCGCCGCACCGAGAGATCGAGTTCGGCATCGAGCTGGTAGCGGGTTATCATCAGTTGCGGATCAGGGAGGCAGATGTTCAGAAGACAGCCTTCAGGACGCGGTACGGCCACTACGAGTTCTTGGTGATGCCATTTGGACTAACGAATGCGCCTGCAGCATTCATGGATCTGATGAATAGGACCTTCCAGCCGTACCTCGACAGATTTGTCGTTGTATTCGTAGACGACATTTTGATATACTCGCCTGACCGGGAGCAGCATCGAGAGCACCTGAGGATTGTGCTTGGCATCTTGAGGGATCAGCAGCTATATGCCAAGTACACGAAGTGCGAGTTTTGGTTGGATCAGGTGGCTTTTCTGGGGCATATTGTGTCAGCAGATGGGATTTCAGTGGATCCGGCGAAGGTCGAGGCAGTGACTCAGTGGAGAGCCCCGACGAGCGTGACGGAGATCAGGAGTTTCGTAGGTCTGGCAGGGTATTACAGACGGTTTATCCAGGATTTCTCCAGACTTGCATCGCCGCTGACAGCATTGACGCAGAAAGGCGTCAAGTTCGTTTGGTCCCAGAAGTGCGAGGACAGCTTTCAGGAGCTGAAGAGGCGTCTGACGACAGCGCCGATTCTGACGCTACCGAGTGGCAGTGGAGGCTACGTGATTTACAGTGATGCATCAGGAGTAGGCTTGGGTTGTGTTCTGATGCAGCATGGGAAGGTGGTCGCGTATGCTTCGAGACAGCTGAAGGTGCACGAGAAGAACTACCCTACTCACGATCTGGAGTTAGCAGCAGTAGTTCACGCGTTGAAGACCTGGCGGCACTATCTGTATGGCGAGCAGTTCGAGGTCTTCACCGACCATCAGAGTCTGAAGTACTTGTTCTCGCAGAAGGAGCTGAATATGAGGCAGCGCAGATGGCTCGAGTTCATTAAGGACTACGACTTCACCATTTCCTATCATCCGGGGAAGGCGAATTCGGTTGCAGATGCGCTGAGCAGGAAGGTGGAGGTTTCAGTTGCGAGTCTGTGCATCCAGGAGTGGAGGTTACTCGAGGCTTTGTCAGAGTGGAGACCGTTCACAGAGGGCTCAGAGGGAGCAGTGATTGCTGGGCTTCGGGTGGAGCCGCAGACTGTCTCACGGTTGGTTCAGGCTCAGCAGGGGGATGAGGAGTTAGCTGGTCTGCTACAGTTGGCTTCCAGAGATGGATCAGATTTCAGTGTGGGGGTTGATGGTGGTCTGAGGTTCAGGAGTCGGATTTGGGTGCCGAAGGTTGATGGGCTGAGAGATGACATCATGGAGGAGGCACACAGAGCTAGATACACCATTCATCCGGGGAGCACGAAGATGTATAAGGACCTGCAGCGGAACTTCTGGTGGAAGGGCATGAAGAAGGATATTGCAGAGTTTGTGGAGCGATGCTTGGTCTGCCAGCAGGTGAAGATTGAGCATCAGAGGCCAGCAGGACCGATGCAGTGTATTGAGCTTCCTGAGTGGAAGTGGGAGCACGTGACGATGGATTTTGTCACGGGATTGCCGAAGACGAGGAGATTCCACGACGCGATTTAGGTGATAGTCGATCGACTGACCAAGTCGGCGCACTTCTTAGCGATCCGGACCACGTTGCCTTTGGAGGGTCTAGCTAAGTTGTACGTGGAGGAGATAGTCAGGTTGCATGGAGTGCCAGTGAGCATCATCTCCGATCGAGATCCTCGATTCACTTCCAGATTTTGGGGGAGTCTGCAGCAGGCTTTGGGGACGCGTCTGAGATTCAGTACAGCGTTCCATCCGCAGACCGATGGTCAGTCAGAGAGGACGATTCAGACCCTGGAGGATATGCTGAGAGCATGCACACTGGATTGGGCAGGGCACTGGGATGAGCACCTGCCGCTGATAGAGTTCGCCTACAACAACAGCTACCACTCGAGTATTGGGATGGCACCGTACGAGGCTTTGTACGGGAGGCCTTGCAGATCACCGGTATGCTGGAGTGATGTGGGCGAGAGGCAGTTAGTTGGGCCAGAGATCGTGCAGATGTATGCAGAGAAGGTGGATGTGATCAGGAGGAGACTGGCCACGGCACAGAGCAGGCAGAAGAGTTATGCAGATCGACGCAGACGAGCGCTGAGTTTCGAGGTGGGCGACCATGTGTTTCTGAAGATTTCCCCTGCCCGAGGTGTGATGAGGTTTGGGAAGAAGGTGAAGCTGAGTCCGAGGTATGTTGGACCGTTTGAGATCCTCGACCGGGTTGGAGAGGTTGCCTACCGGATTGCGTTGCCGCCGCAGTTTTCAGGTCTGCACAATGTCTTCCATGTGTCTATGCTGAGGAAGTATGTGGCAGATCCATCGCACGTTATTGAGATAGCAGTGCCAGAGATTCAGCAGGACTTGTCGCTCGAGGAGAGGCCGGTCGAGATTGTTGATCGCATGGATCACCAGCTCAGGAGGAGGACCATTCCGATGGTGAAGGTCAGGTGGCAGCATCACAGCGAGCGCGAGGCCACTTGGGAGATTGAGGAGGATGTCAGAAGGCAGTATCCAGAGCTTTTCGGTGAGTGTTTGCTTTGATTTCGGGACGAAATCCTTTTAAGTTGGGTGGATTGTTATGTCCCTAAACCGGATTAGGATTGGATTAGGGTTAAGTGAGGTTTGACTTGGAGGAGAGAGGAGGTATGGTGGAGTTGTTGTGGAGGTATGGGTTGGAGTGTAGGAGTATGGTGTAGGGTGAGGGTGAGGTGTTGGGGGTAGAGTATTTAAGTTGGGTTTTCTCTCTCTCTCCCTTACTTGCTCTCTCTCACTCTCTCTCCATTTTTCTGTCCGGCGACCAGCGGAGGAAGAAGGCGCGGAGGCTCCGGCGTGAGGAGGTCGCGGCGAGGAGGAGGTTGCGCGTGCGGAGGTGCGGAGGCGCGAGCGTTGCTCCGGCGTTTCTCCGTCGTTGGTTGAGGTATGCCGCTCATTAGTGTGATTTTGTTGCCCACCCTTGTGGAAGGGTGTTGTTGGTCGGTCGGGGGAGGTCGAGGACCTCTCCGGCGACGCGTTCTTCGTAAATCCTCGGCTGGCGCGAGGTTGAAGACGACCAACGGTCGACCGGGTCCTTCGGGCGGTCGACCGTTTTAGCACTGTTTGCCCGACTTTAACCTTCACCGGTCGAACGATGCCTTGGGGCGGTCGACCGGTAGTGCATTATTGCTGGTGAGTTGGGATTTTCTACCTGTTATCGGTCGACCGGTCCTTGTTGTGTTCGACCGGAACTTAAGTGTACCTGTTAGTATTGCATGTTTGTTCGACCGATTTATATTGCGTTCGACCGATTGCATGTTTGTTCGACCGGTAGTATGTTTACGTTCGACCGTTTGATGACGTAGAATACTAGGTTGACCCTGTCTGTTTTCGGTCGACCGAGACCCCTGAGTCGGTCGACCGATAGAGTTGGATTTAATGTTGACCAGACTCCGGATTTTGACCTCGTTCGGTCGACCGGTTTTAGACTTTTGTTCGACCGTTGGGGAATTAGTGTTGAGCAGTGAGTTCTACCGATTCAGACTTTCGGTCGACCGAATTCCTCGTGAAAACGGTCGACCGGTTAGACTATTTCGGTCGACCGAATCTGCTCAGAACTGAATTCCTGGGTCCCGTTGTGAATGCCAACTTTGTCCACGGAAACCCGTGTCCTCGCCTTGTGCGTGAGCCGGGAGGTGACGGTGGGCGCGTGATGCGTGCCTGCCCAGGGACCGCCGTTGGGAAGAGTGTGGGTGTTCGGGACGCGTCAGCTCCATGTATGGACCGTGACTTTTGAGATGTTTGTTGGCACTTTGTAGTATAGCAGGCCTGAGGGATCGCGGATCCCAGTGTTGATGTTGTGCGGGCACGCAACTGGCGTTGGGTGAGGTGACTACCGGCCCTTGGGGCTACGGAGGTCGCTGCCCTGCTTTTATAGCGGCGCGGTTGGTGTTCGCGGCTCGAGGAGCCCGATGACCTGGCAGACTTCGGTCTGGACCGTCCGATGCTGTGCCGGACGTTGTGATGGACCACCGATGCTGTGCCGGTGATGCCGCCGAGGTTGTGCCGGCGATGATGATTGTTGGGCCGAGGCTGTGCCGGCTTGTTGTTTTCCTCGGCTGGGCACCTACCGAGATGATGTTGTTATACCTTCCGGGCGACGGCCCCGTTGGTCCCTGTGGCCCCGACCACTGAGATTTACAGATCTGTTTCTATCGGCGCGTAGACGTGACAGAGGCTCCCTGCCGAACCCTTGTGTAGTGTAGCTGCGTGTGGGGGGTGCGATGTCGCGGGCTACTAGACTGCATGTGCCTGCAGTAGGTCTCTTCGGGAGACCCGATGATTGATTGTCGGACTGATGTCCTGTTTTACCCTTCGGGGGAACTGTTTTCCATATCTGTTGATGCCATGACATGCTACTAGTATGATAGGTTCATTATGTGATGCATGCATATAGGTGAGTTGGTATACGGGGTTTCCTTCTGGAAACTCAGGCATTGTTGTTGCATCTTTTTCAGGATCGCAGTAGGTCCGGTGGGTGGTGACCGAGGACGGAGCGCTTTGGAGTCGGATCCTCTTCGGCATTTGCGAGATCGTACGACTACTTGTATTTTCATTTCTTTCATCTGGATTGTAGTTGTACACCTTTTGTAAACTCCATGTATTTCGGGTGCACCCGGATTTCTATATTATATATTAGTGACGTTCCCGCCTTGAGTTGTCAGTTTTATTCGTTATTTCGAAATTTTAAATCTTCCGCTGTTTCGGGACGTTACAATAGGCATGTTGAATAAGAAAGCAGTATGCAAGATTAAGATAGTATATTGTGTCCAGTCACATGGTCACCTCTTTTAATTATTTTTTATCAATAATTTTTTATTTTTGTAGAGTTCAGATTAGTTGTTGCGGAAGTTCTCCCACTTCTCATATCAGCACATCTACCCGATGTTCCTTGTGATGTCCTATTGTTAATAATAACACAACAACAAAAATTAATATATGGCATGTGAAAACTGCTTTAGCAAATCTTAATTTTTGGACTCAATTTTTGGAAAGCTTAAACTGGGAACTATAGAAATACGTGATTATGTTTAAGAAAAAATAAATACATGCTTCAGGCTTCAGAGCTAAGAAAAGTGTACTTGTGTGGACAAGCAACAAAAGTAACACAGTTGCCTTATCATGAAATAAAATCAAAGGTAATATGCAAAATAAAAGTAACACAATAAATCAAGCTACTACACCTTTGAGGCGAGGAGTGTTGATCCAAAAGTGATTCTTTGCATTTCCTAGCTTGGTGTCCCAAAATCTCACAATTCTTGCATTTGTGTCTTCTTTGTGCTTTCGTTGGCTCGTCACATGCTTTTATTCTCTTCAGTCATGGTATCCCAGCTTTCCTCTTCGTTTTTGGGGGCAACACAAGACCCCCTTCTTTTACCCAACTCATCTTGTCCGGCATTGGACTAATGTTGGTAGCGTAAGCACGTTTGTATTTCTCGATGGTGTACCACTCACTCACGTAATTCTCCCACACCACACCTCTAAGTGTTGCAAGCAATGCACAGGCATGCCTGCAAGGCAACCCAATGATTTGCCACATTCTGCATGTGCAAGACTTTTGCCCTAAGTCTATGATACATCTTTCTTTGTCGAAGGTAATTTCTGCTAGGTCGTCATTAGACCTTACGACCGTGTATGTCCCCAGTTCTCTTGTTGTATTAAACAACCACTTCTTCGCCAAAGGTACCAACGCGTCGGTCCACTGCTTTGTCTTTGTTTGTCTAGTATAAATGATTTTCATGTACTTCTGTCACAATGTGTCAACCATACTTACCATTGGTAAGTGCCTTGCTTCATTAATGTATGTGTTATATGACTCACTGCAGTTGTTTGTGATGAAAGGACACTTCACATATGTACCGAACTTGCTTCTTGACCACACTTTGTCCTTGTACTGCACCTTCTGTATCTAGTCATACGCTGCCTTGCTTGCTACTTCCATTTCCGACATGTACCACTGGAAGTGCTCTTCTTTATAGGATTGAACGGTACGCCAAAGAAGAGATTGCAAATAAGCTCCATGAAATTTTTTCTTGAAATTTTTGTAAAGGTGCCTAATACAACTTCTATGCTCACACCCTAGGTAAGTCTTAGCCACCGCTTCCTCTAGTCCCTTGCACCAGTCAAATATGATTACTATTCCTTTAGGTCGACCCACAGCTTCCATCTGATTACCCATGAACCATTGCCAAGAAAGCTCACTATCAATATCTGCTATACCAAATGCTAACGGGAAGATGTCGGTGTTCCCATCAACAGCAGTGGCAGACAACAAAATGCCTCGATACTTGTGTTTTAGATGGCATCCATCAATGCCTACTACTGGTCTGCATCCTTCGAGGAAACCTTGCCTACAAACATTCAAACATACAAACAAGTACTGAAATTGGTTGTTCGGATGCAGTTGAAACTTGATCACACTACCGGGGTTCCGTCTGTTCAATTCACCAACTAACGTGGGAACGAACTCATATTGTAGACCGTCTGCTCCATGAAGTTTCTGCAACGCTAATGTTCGAGCTCTCCAAACTTTGTGGTACAGGAGCTTCAGGTGATATTCTCTCTGAAGTTGGTCGGCAATGTTCTTGACTGTGAGCTCTCATCCTGCCTTAACCACTGCAGTGCCTGATAGGCAATCTAGTGCTTCGTAGCCATTTTGGAAGCACAACTATTAACTGAGCAGCAAATGTGAGGAGCGGTAAGTGTCTTGATTTGGAACACTTTCGATTCTTGCATCACCGACGCATGAATTCTCCATGTGCAGTGGGAGTCCTGACACTTCGTTGTCACCTGATCCGGTTGACTCTTAATGAAATCAACTGCACTCTTAGACAATATGCAATGTTGTATCAAAGCCATTCTGAATCATGCCACATCTGGAAACATCGCCCCAACATATATCTCTAGATTTTTCATGTTTACATGTAGTGGTTCTGGCTCGTCATCAAAATTGTAAGTGAAGTCATCAACAATGTCATTTTCAAAGCTGTAATCAAACTCAGGGAAAACAAATTCTTCTTGCTCTTCTCTTTCTTCGTCTGATTCTCTACTTGGCATGTAATCAGTTCCATCTTCATCAGACTCCCAAGTAGCATCCATGTCAACATCATCGAGGTCCTCTATAGTGGGATCATCGTTTTGGATGCCCATTGACCTCCTCCTACGACTTCCACTGAGAGACTTTCTTGGATGTCTTTCATTTTCAGCATTTTCAGTTTGCGTGGGTGCACTTGTAAAAGGCTCGACTAGACATTGTGGTTCCTCTTGACTAATATGTGTGGCTTTGGGTTGCATTTCTGATACTGGAACCATTTGACATTCAGGTTGATCTACACTTCTGCTACCGGAACATGAGTCTACACGGTGGACTGGTTCAACTGGACACAATTCCTCCATATTGCTATCATTTTCTGTGAAAGGAGGACAACCATCTTCGATAGTGGTGGACAATTTTTCTGCACTCCCAAATATGCACAACTCCATCTTCAGATTAGTGGATAGTAGAGCTTCCTCTAAATCAACATCCGAAGACAGGATTCGATACTCTTTTATCTTAGGATGAGGAAGCATGTAATCAATTCTTAATGCTTGGTTCACACCCACTTCGACAAACTTCTCTATCCACCTCTTCAGCTCATTAAATGTCAAGTCTTCGATCAAAATCATCCCCTCTATTACTTTAAAATTAACAGCACGCCTACGTCCCTTTCTTAGCACCTATTTACCTCCAATATGCAATTTAAGTTGAATATTCGTGACCCGAACATTCCTACTGAAATAAACAAAATAAATTACATTACTAGAAAGAACATAAAAAAAACAAATCAAACAATAATTTAGACAATAAGAGAGGTTTTCAACAGTTTCTTCTTATTATACAGAGATCCAATCCAACTACACTTTAATGTGTGCATATCAAAATTATGGTGATATAATCTTTACCCAAAAATTCCTCTTACAATATATGTAAAAATTATCACATTGGTTTTGTGCATTAAGTTTATTTGAATGGTTCTTATCTAGCCAATTCCCGCTTAAGTAAAAAATAATATCAAATTAAGCATACTTTAACACAATCCAACTGTGAAACAAGAGGATAAAAATCAATTAAATACACTTCAATAGGCGCATGCAGTAACTAAAAAACCAACAGAGCATGCATATAAATGATGTACTCTTCAATAGTTAATATTGAATCAGAGCATGCATCCAGTGCATACAATAGCAAAACTCTGAAGTATAAACTCTAACTTACCAATCAAACGATTATATCATACTTCTAATCAAAGTCAACAAGCACTTGGAATGTTGATGTTACCCCCAGAGCACCAAATGAGCAAGAGTCGTCGTTTCAAAAGACACTAAACAAAACAAAACTAATATTAATTGATCACAAAACAAGTGTCGTATAGTGAAAAAGGTTCTTGTGATAGGCTACGAGTTTGATTTTGAAAATTCCTCATTTGTTATAAGAAAGGGAAAAAACTTGATTCAAATGAAAGAAAACCTATATTGCACCAACTTTTTGAAAATAACATAATTCACAATAAAATGTGTGGGTTTGACTAAAAATCCAAAGTTTTCAAGCTAAAGTAAGCACGACAAAGCAAAACTGTCAAAAATCATCAGAATGAGAAGGAAGTCCACAACAACTAAATTCACCACCAAACAATGTCACAACCCGTTTTCTCTCACCCTTTGCTGAAGAGCCACAAATTGAAGGTTGAGTACAATTTCTAATCTTCTTCAAAAATGATGGTGCTGCCTAACAAGAATGAAAGATATGGTGGCTGCCTAACAAAGATATCTTTAAGTAAATGGAAGCCCTGCCTCAGACGGCGACCAGCAAGCCCACTTCTTGTGTGCATTGTCTACCAAACGTGTCAAGATCAAATGTGGCTCGATTTGGGAAAGTAAGGATTTGGTTGGGGTTAGACGTGGATGACGAAGCTGGCGAGATTGCTCGAACTCCTGGAGGAAGGTGCGGGTCCGGTTGACGGGAAAGGGGTGAACCCGACGAGAGGGCTTAAACGAGGTGGATGTGGCCGGAGAAGGGTGTAGGTGGATGAGATCTGGATTTCGGTTGGGTAGGATTTGGAGGAATTAGGTATTTTGGAGGAGGAAGAATAGGAAGATGGTGAAATCATTATTATGCTTGTAAATAGTGTATCACATTAAGCCAAATTCTCAACTAAGAAATTAGGGATTAGTCTTAAGAGAGGTTGAATATAACGGGGTTAACATGGACACTTACGGTGATTCAACAATGTAAGTTAGATTCTCACGGAAAATTGACACATTTTGGATTTATTTCCAACAAAATTTGATCTTTTGGGTTTTTTAAGCAAATTCACATCTTATGTAATATATTATCCTATGCAATATTAAATTATTACACCCCATAATATATACACCTCATATGAATTTATTATGATTCTAATTATGTCAATTTTCATGACATATTGATTTTATTCATTCACCACATGTGTCTTATTTTCACATGAAACCCGACACATCATATGAACTTAAATTCAACCCTCTTGTTTCCCAGTTTTGTGGTGTGACCTATAGGAGGATCTAAGCCAAATTGGCAGCAATATTAAACACTTAATATCTCAAACTATAAGCGGTATCTAGCTACACATTATTAGTTACCCAATTAGCATAGATGTCTTTGTTCCACCCAAACCAAAACACGATCCATTTAGTGATGTAACTGCACCACTTGTATCCGTCTTTTGCCTCATGATATTAAGAATATATACAAAGTATAAATGTGTCATCTTTGTATTATATTCATTTATTGATCTCTTTAAGCTAATTATAACTATGTAACTTAACTCAAGTTACATTGTGCACATTATAATTTTATTTTATCAAGGGGCACACTAATATCATCACTCAATTAAGAAAGGCAATGATAATCGTTTGACTAACTATCTTTTCCAGCACAAGTCATGTTCAACCAACTATTGCCTTTATCACTACACTCATTGATAGCTTTTGACAATAATCAAATTAAGCACTTCTTGAGTGAAAAGTTATAAGTCTCATATCTTAGGATCCAAGACACAGTAAAACATTAATGACACGAAACACAATTCCATAATGTTTTACTTGTTAGGTCTATTCAACATACAAAAGTAATCTTTTCATCTTTTATATACTCGTGTCGTCAATTATTTGTAGAGCTACAACAATCGATGACCAACACGACAATCTTATCTTGGTAATTAATGTTCCATGTTAATTACCATGATTGTGAATAACTTTTGATTTATGTAAACCATTATCTTTTAGAGCTCTACGGTTAAGGACCAAGCGCCTCTTCCTTAACACTTCCAAAAGACGAATATCATAATCAAGGAACAAAATGTTTGCACATTCAATTCATAATATTTGACATATAAAAGTAAAACTTTTAGAACACATTCCTTTCAATCGGCTATAGGAGGGTGGTGACCGCGGATGAGAGCACTCGGGACCGGATCATGTTTTCATTTCTTTCGAGGTGGTCGTGATTACATGTGTATATTTCCTGTTTATGAGCTTTTGATGTAATCACATTTTTTTTAAACTCGATTACACACACACAGATATAAATATATATATTATGTTAGTGCACTTGTGTTCGTGTGTTTTGCCGTAATGTCCTCTTCCTGATTGTATGTTTTAAATTTCAAAATTCCTGCTGTTTTGAGGATGTTACTACTTGGTATCAAAGCGATCAGTTCAAGTGTCTTCGTCCAAAGAAACCACCCTTAGAGTTGTGTAGAGCGTGCATGCATTGTTTTTTACTCCTGTTTCATGTCTCTTGTGTAGATGGCACCGAAACGTGTGAGACCTCCTCCCCGAGACCGTAGCACCAGTGATGAGGTTGGCGGGGAGACAGGAAGGAGGAGTGGAGGACGTGCCATGGCATGTTGGGTAGACTGGGTGAGTTTCTAGAGCGCCAATCTACTCAGGCTGAGCAGGGAGGAGCAGGTGCGATACTAGATCGGTTCATGCGTCATCATCCCCCGTCTTTTGATGGTCGTGGCGACCCTGGGGCAGCAGAGGACTAAGTCTTTAAGATCCAGAAGATTTTCCGGGCGATAGAATGTTCTCTTGAGAGGAAGGTGGATCTGGCCACCTACGTTTTGGACGACGGCGCAGCCAGCTGGTGGAGGTCTACTTCTGTTGTGGTTTTCAAGGACAGTGAGGAGTTGAGCTGGGAGGAATTTCTTGCGGAGTTCAACCAGCAATACTTTCCACAGCACACCCCTGACAAGAAGAGGGAGGAGTTCCTAGCTTTAGAGCAAAGGGACGTGACTCTGGCAACCTACATCAGCATATCCCACGCTTTAAAGCGTTATTGTCCAGAGATCTATGTGACACAGGAGCAGAGGGCTCGGAAGTTTGTGCGGGGTCTGAGGCTGCAGTTCAGGGCGCGTGTACCACTAGCATGCCGCAGACCTTAGCTGACACCGTGAAGTTTGCGACCATTATGGACCAGGATAGCCAGGAGATTATTGAGGAGGCTAGGAGGTCGCAGGTGAAGGCCGGAGTGCATCCAGGGGGTCAGTTATCAGGGAATTCGGGCGGTGTAGGCAGGTGTGGAATATGGGCACCCGGATTGACGGAGGTGGAGCACCGCAGTCTGGGCAGTGTAGACAGTGTGGCGGAGTTCATCCGGGGCGTGGTTGTGGGCCCCGTTCTGGTGCTTGTCATGGTTGTGGCCAGTTGGGTTACTTTATCTGTTATTGCCCGAGTAGGCCAGATGGGCCTAGTATTCGACCAGGATCATCACAGCTGGTGGAGCGGGACCTAGTCGTTTAGCTGCACCACCCCAGCAGGGGAAGAGAGCCAGACGTATGTTCACCATCCAGGCAGAGGAGGCTAGAGATGTCAGCACGGTGGTGGAAGGTACGTTGTTTGTTGATGATTTGGTAGTTAGGGTGATGTTTGACTCTGGGGCCACAAACTCGTTTTTCTCTGAGTAGTTTGCGAGCGTGTTAGGTCGTACCCCTGCGATGTTGACTGCCACTTTGGAAGTCAGCACACCCCTGGGTTTGGTGGGCATATGAGAGTTCCTTTTCGGCACCACGATTCTTTCGGGAGACCAGGAATTTCCGGCTGACCTGGTCTTGCTACTGATGGTAGACTTTGATGTCATACTTGGGATGGATTGGCTGTCTCAGTACGATGTTCGAGTCCTATGCCGTGATAAGAAGATTCTAATTCCGAGGAAGGGTCTACCTGGTCTACTGATCAGGGGGACGAAGGACAGAGGAGGTTGGGTAGTGGTTTCTGTAGTGAGAGCACAGAAGTTGATTCAGCGGGGTTGCAGAGCTTTTGTGGCCACTTAGTAGTTCCAGATCCTTAGCTGAGGAGTTTAGAGAACATCGAGGTGGTCCGGGATTTTACAAAGGTCTTTTCAGAGATCACTGCTTTGTTGCCTCGCAAGGAGATAGAGTTTGGCATATATTTGGTAGTTGGGACCACACCACAATCGAAGGATCCGTACAGGATGGCACCGGTAGAGTTGGCTGAGCTGAAGGAGCAGTTACAGGATTTGATGGATTTGATGGATACTAGGTTTATCTGACCTAGTTTCTCACCTTGGGGAGCGCTGATTCTCTTCGTGAAGAAGAAGGATGGCTCGTTGCGGATGTGTATAAATTATAGGATGCTGAATAAGGTTACCGTGACGAATCAGTATCCTTTGCCCAGGATCGAGGATCTGTTTGACCACTTGCAGTCAGCGAAGGTGTCTCGAAGATTGATGTACGATCTGGTTACCATCAGTTGAGGATCAGAGAGGCAGATGTTTAGAAGACAACATTCCGGACGAGGTATGGGTACTTTGAGTTTCTGGTGATGTCATTCGGGTTGACGAATGCGCCTGCAGCTTTCATGGATCTAATGAATAGGACATTTAGTCCGTACCTCGACCTTTTCGTGATTGTCTTCGTGGACGACATCTTGGTCTATTCACCAATATAAAGCTGCATCGGGAGCGTCTGAGGATTGTACTTGACATTCTGAGAGATCAGCAGTTGTACACCAAGTTTTCGAAGTGCGAGTTCTGGCTTTACTGTGTGGCAATGGATCCAGCGAAGGTCGAGGCAGTGACACAGTGGAGAGCCCCGACGAGTGCGACTGAGATTATGAGTTTTGTTGGATTGGCGGGTTATTACCGTCGGTTCATCAAAGACTTCTCGAGACTTGCTTCACCTCTGACAGCACTGACGCAAAAGGGAGTGAAGTTCGTCTGGTCCCAGAAGTGCGAGGACAACTTCCAGGAACTAAAGAGTCGGTTGACGACTGCTCCAATTTTGACTCTCCCAAGTGGCAGCATGGGTTTTGTGATCTATAGCGACGCGTCAGGCGTTGGGTTGGGATGTGTAGTGATGCAGCATGGACGGGTGGTGGCGTATGCTTCGAGACAGGTGAAGGTGCACCCGAAGAATTACCTCACTCACGATTTAGAGTTAGCAGCAGCGGTTCATGCTCTGAAGACCTGTCGTCACTATCTGTATGGCGAGCGGTTTGAGGTCTTCACAGATCATCAGAGTCTGAAGTACCTATTTTCGTAAAAGGAGCTGAATATGAGGCAGCGCCGATGGCTCGAGCTGATCAAGGATTATGATTTCACCATCTCCTATCATCCGGGGAAGGCAAATTATGTTGCAGACACACTGAGCAGGAATGTGGAGGTGTCAGCTGCGAGTTTGTGCATTCAGGAGTGGAGGCTACTCGAGACGTTGCCAAAGTGGAGACCGTTCACAGAGGGCTCTGAGGGGGCAGTGATTGTGGGGCTTCAAGTGGAGCCGCAGACCGTCTCGCGAGTTGTTCAAGCTCAGCGTGGTGATGAGGTGTTAGCTGGTCTGCTACAGTCAGCTGCCATAGATGGATCAGACTTCACTGTGGGAGTGGATGGGGGTCTGATGTTCAGGAGTCGGATCTGGGTGCCGAAGGTCGATGAGCTGAGAGATGACATCATAGAGGAGGCACACCGAGCGAGATATACTATTTCACCCGGGGAATACGAAAATGTATAAGGACCTGCAACAGAACTTCTGGTGGAGAGGAATGAAGTGTGATGTGGCTGATTTTGTGACCAGGTGCTTCGTTTGTCAGCAGGTGAAGATCGAGAAGAGACCAGCGGGACCGATGCAGAGTATAGAGCTACCTTAGTGGAAGTGTGAGCATGTGACGATGGATTTTATCACCGGGTTGCCGAGGACGAAGAGCTTCCATGACGCGATTTGGGTTATAGTAGATCGACTGATCAAGTCAGCACATTTTCTGGCTATCCGGATTACTCTACCTTTGGAGGGTCTAGCGAGGTTGTATATTGAGGAGATTGTCAGACTGCATGGGGTGCCAGTGAGTATCATTTCGGATCGAGATCCGAGATTCACTTCCAGATTTTAGGGGAGTTTGCAGCAGGCTCTAGGGACTCGGCTGAAGTTCAGTACAACATTTTATCCACAGACAGACGGTCAGTCCAAGAGAACCATTCAGATGTTAGAGTTTCATATAAAAGGAAGGTCGAATGATCTTGATATAAATAAAAAATATGCTGAGAGCTTGCACTCTGGATTGGGCAGGGCATTGGGATGCGCACTTGCCACTGATCGAGTTCGCCTACAACAACACCTACCATTCGAGTATTGGGATGACGTCGTACGAGGCTTTGTACGGGAGACGTTGTAGATCACCGCTATGCTGGAGTGAGGTAGGCGAGAGACAGTTAGTCGGGCCTGAGATCTTACAGATGTATGCTAAGAAGGTCGACGTGACTAGGCATAGACTAGCAACAACTCAAAGCAGGCAGAAGAGCTACGTGGATAGGCGTATGCGTGTGCTGATTTTTGAGGTTGGCGATCACGTCTTCCTGAAGATCTCACCGTCGCGTGGGGTGATGAGATTCGGGAAGAGGGGGAAAATCAGTCCGAGGTATATTGGGATGTTTGAGATCTTAGACCGAGTTGGAGAGGTCGTTTACCAGATTGCACTGCCGCCGCAGTTTTCTGGTCTTCACAACGTCTTCCACGTTTCGATGTTGAGGAAGTACGTAGCAGATCCATGTGATTCAGATTGAGGTTCTAGATATCCAACATGATTTGTCTCTTGAGGAGAGACCTGTAGAGATTGTGGATCGGATGGAGCACCAGCTCAGGAGGAGGACCATTCTGATGGTCAAGGTCAGGTGGCAGCATCACACTGAGCGGGAGGCTACTTAGGAGATAAAGGAGGAGGTCCGTAAGAAGTATCCAGAGTTGTTTGGTAAGTTCTGCATTTAATTTTGGAGTTTGGATTGTTATATCCTAAACATTTTTAATGTTTTAATTGTGAATTAGGTTTTTATGATACACATTGTTTTGTTTTTCCTTATTTTTTTACAATTTTTCCTGATTTTTTACTATTTTTTGTGAAAAATTAATTAAATTAATAAGAATTAATTAATTTTACAGTTTTGTTACCGCTTATGTGACCGCACAACCGATTATGCGACCCTGGGCACCCAGCCGCACATGGTCGCATAATCGAACTTAAAACCTTGGTTCCACCATTCCTTAATCCTTCAGTGTATATGAATTATCAAAGAGAGCAAGGTCACTTTGTTTTTGTTCTTCTCTCTATGCAATTTTGTGCTGTCTTGATATCTACTATTCTTTCTTTCATGGGTTGTTACTATCTGCAATTACTAATGTTGTTTTTGGCAGGATTCCCTTTCTGAAGCCCTTTTGTGCTTTGGAGCGAGCTCGACCAGCATGAATGACACAAGCGGTTGTGCGGATGTAGACAATAAGGTTAGTCTTGTAGTTAGAGTGGCTATGCTTGAACCATGTCCACACTTTCCTGTCTCAACTTTGTGTAAAGTTCTTGGTACTTCTCTCTATTCTAACTCTCATGTGTAAACTTTTGGTACTCCAGTAAAAACTTGAACTACTTCAAAGCTGATGTTATAACATCTACACCCCCCCCCCCCCAATGAAAACAGTTTTTTAGAATATTTTCACGCTACATTTCAGATATGTATTACGTCGATATTCCCTGATTGCCAAGACATGCATGAAGGGATTGCACTTGCTGCAGATTCCATCGGTCTTAGAAAGGTACCTGTCTATGAACTCAAAACAGGTGACCCGAATAACTGGATGAGTCATGCGCAGGTTACAACTTCCAGCAAGCTACTTAACTTTTTTCCCCTTTTCGGTCTATTGTTTCATTTCCTTCTGCCTTTTGACATCTTTGATGAAACAATGTTAACCATTTGCTGTATTTCCCACATCATGTTATGATGGTGACGTTCATCACCAAAAATTCGTACTTTTGTCTCTTGCAATGAAAAACTCGTGGATCTGAATTCCCCTCTTTCTCTTTGTCTTCCATCATTTGCAGGAAAGTTTTCACCCTATTGAAGTTTATGATAGACTTTGGATAGTTCCTCAATGGAGAACTCCTCCAGTAAGTTTGTTTCTGCTATTTTTTATTCCACAATACTGAATATGAGAAGTGTCATCTTTGGCTGACCTTGTAATCCATAATAAATATTTTTCTATTTTTTATTACTTTGTTTTTGGAAACGAGGGAAAAAGTATTACAAATCATAATATATTACTCAACCTGGTCATACTTCACCTGGAATTGGTTCCTCAACTACATGCCACCTAAATTGTGAAACTATTGCTGTCTTTTGTGAATCTATTAGTCATGGAGCATGAGATAGTGCTTACCTTGTGTTAACAGGACTCTCAAGCAACAAACATTATTCTAAATCCAGGAATAACTTTTGGAACAGGAGAACCCAACAACAAAGTTGTGTTTGCTGTTGCTAAACAAACTAATACGAGGAGGGGAAACACTATTGGATTATGGCACTGGTTCTGGAATTTTGGCAATTGCAGCACTAAAGGTACAATATGCTAACACACATTAAATGATAAAACAAAACACTGATTATTTGCAGTGCATTTCTTACGATCATAGCGTCACCAAATTTATGCCGATCACCTTATACAAGCCAATGTTGATAATTTTTCCTTGTTTTGGATAAACAAATCATCTATGTGGAGTTAGATGTTTTCTAAAATTATGAAATAAAAAATGCATTAATTTGATCATCTGTTTCTGTTTTGTACGTGTACATAGCCTGTCCCAAGCCAGGATAAAGGAGGGTTGCGATAGGTGTTGCAAGTCAGCGTAAAACCCTAGCTACTCCCATGGAAATGAAACTTAAAAGAGAATTGTGTTTGAAGCGTCACCCTCTTAGTGACGCGTTACATCGGGCCCCGGATGTAGCGATTCAAAGTGAGCAATGTTTACGCATCATTCTCGACGGGTGTGAGCGATAAGGAAGTTAGTCGAGGGACGCCATCACCTTAGTGGCACACTGCATCGGTGCCCGGATGTAGTGCACAAGGAGTTAGGGTCCTCGTACTTTACTTAACGGGTGCGAGGGGTAAGGAAGCTAGTTGAGGATAGTAGGATTTGCATATGAAGTTGAAATGTTAGATCTTTAACATGGGAGTTGAGAGAGTTAATTGATGTAATCATTAAGAGAAAAGTAAATATTCTTTATGTTCAGGAGACCAAATGGGTAGGTGAAAAGGTTAAAGAGGTCGGGAATACAGGGTTTAAGTTATGGTATAGTGGAAAAGATAGAAACAAAAATGTGGGTGTGAATCTTAGCAGGTAAGAGCCTAAGAGATGTGGTAGAGGTTAAAAGGCAAAGTGATTGAATAATTTTGATTAAGTTAGTTATCGGAAAACTAGTTTTGAATGTCATTAATGCCAATGCCCCACAAGTAGGTTTGAGCGAAATACTGAAGAAACAAATTTGGGAGGACCTTGACCTTATGGTGAGAGAGATCCCTAGTAGTGAGAAATTTTGTATTGGAGGAGATTTTAACGGTCACGTTCGTAAAGATAACGGAGGGTTTGAACGTATCCATGAAGGTTTAGGGTTTGGTGTTAGGAACCAAGAATGAGAAGATTTTCTGAATTTCGTTGTAGCATATGACCTCATGGTAGCAAATATTTTCTTTAGGAAAAGAGAATATCATTTAGTCACATTTTGTAGTGGTCAACACCGGAGTCAAATTGATTTTGTGCTTACTCGAGAAGATGATCGAGGATCTTGTATTGATTGTAAGGTAATACCTATAGAGAGTGTGGTAACTCAACATAAGTTGGAAGTAGTGGACTTTCGCTTTCGTATTGGTGTTGTACGAAACAAGTGTAATAAAGATGTGAAGATTAAGTGGAGGAATCTTAAAGGAGAAAAATGTATTAGATTTAGGGATAGACTTATGGCAGAGGGACCTTGGGATGTTGTAGGAGATGCTAATAGTATGTGAGAGGGTATGTCATCTTAAATTCGACAAGTGACTAAAGAAATTTGTGGGGAGAGTAGAGAAGGTAGACTAGATTCGAGAGACACGTGATGGTCGAATGATGATGTATAACATGCAATTAAAATTAAGAAAGATTGTTATAAGATGTTGTTTAAAGATAAAAATAAAACTAACTTAGAAGAGTATAAGTTGGCTAATAAAAAAACTAAGAAAGCAGTAAGAGAGGCTAGATGAGTTGTTTATGAGAATTTATACCAAAAGTTGGATCAAAGGAGGAAGATATTGGAATATATAAGTTGACTAAAATAAGAGAGAAGAAAA
The DNA here is from genome assembly GCA_963682175.1 of Triglochin maritima. Classification (NCBI taxonomy): domain Eukaryota; kingdom Viridiplantae; phylum Streptophyta; class Magnoliopsida; order Alismatales; family Juncaginaceae; genus Triglochin; species Triglochin maritima. Next base: position 42,002,265 of record OY821774.1, read on the forward strand.
CTAGAGACCTTAATCAAGTTAAATGCATTTGAGATGATAATAATAACCTTTTACTTAAGGAGGGGGATATCAAGGAAATGTGGAGAGCGTATTTTGATAAGTTGTTCAATGGAAAAAATGATAGCGACAATTTTGAAGTGGATAATACAATTGAGGAATCTAATAGACGATTTGTACGGAGGATAAGAGAAGTTGAGGTTAAGGAATCCTTAAAAAGGATGAAAGTTGGTAAGGCTTTAGGACCAGGCGAGATCCCGATTGAGGTATGGAAATGTCTCGGGGATAGAGTTGTAACGTGGTTAACTCATGGTTTTCAGAACCGGATGTCGAACCAGAATTCTCAAAGGTTCAAAGGTTCAACCAGGGTTGAACTGGTGACATCATAAATAATTAAATATAACATATATGTATTTATAAATTTCCAGAATAATATAGACATAGTAAAATATAGGGAAAAAATTGGGTTATTTCGTTCCATTCCTTGACGAGAAGTTTTAGAAGAAAGAAAAAAACAAAACACAATCTAAAGAAATTTAGAAAGAAAGAAAAAAAAACAAAACACACAATCTAAAGAAGAGGAAGGAGTAAAATACAAAACCCCCAATCGTGAACAACATGAAAAGATACCAATCTCTCTCTTACCCATTCGATCCGGACCTCATTCTAAAAATATCTCCCACTGACGTCTCCAACACTCCATACCCAAACTCACCAGAAACCAGCACAAACTCCACTCCCAAGTCCCCAATGGACCGCCCAAATGACGTTGTCGAGGCCGCGAAGGCCCTCATCCACCGTTGGGACTCCTCCTCGTCTTCCTCCGACCGGATGCTGTTTGATGGCCACTACCTCTCCACCTCCGACCTCTACCTCCACGCCGTCGATGAGATCCGCCGCCGCTCCCTCCTCGACTCGCTCAAGATCGCCATGACCAGACTCAAGGACGAGTTCCGCCACATCCGTTTACACAAAACCGGGCTTGAACTGGACGGTTGAACCGGTTCAACCGGTCGAACCACCGGTTCAAGCCGGTTCAATCACAAACACGGTTTCAGATGAGTTACTGGACCGGACTGGCCACCGGTTCACGGTTGAACCGGTTCGACCGGCCGGTCCGGTTTTCATAACCATGGGTTAACTAAATTGTTTAGTAGTATTTTTGAGAAAAATAAAATACCAAATGAGTGAAGGAGTACTTTGGTGTCAATTTACAAGAATAAATGAGATATTTAAAGTTGCACTAACTATAGTGGTATCAAGCTCATGTGTCATACTATGAAATTGTGGGAAAGAGTAATTGAGCACCGTCTAAGGAAAGAGACTTGTGTTATAATCAATTTGGTTTCATACCTGGAAGGTGAACGATAAATGTCATATTTCTTATTAGACAACTTATGTAGAGGTATAGGGAACAAAAGAAAGATCTACACATGATTTTTATTAATTTAGAGAAGACATATGATAGAGTTCCAAGAAATGTTATGTGGTGGTCCTATAGAAGAATAATGTATCGACAAAATATGTGTACTTGATTAAATATATGTACGAGGGAGTTGTAACTAGCATTACAATTTGTGATGGTGTGACTAAAGCATTTCCGATTAATATTGGACTTCATCAGGGTCATCTTTAAGTCCATATCTCTTTGCTTAGAATTGGACGAGGTGACAAAAGACATACAATGTGAGGTTCCATGGTGTATGTTTTTTTGCAGATGATGTAGTATTTATTGACGAGAATAGGATATGTGTGGAGAGAAAATTAGAGTGGTGGAGAAATACTTTAGAAACAAAAAGTTTTTAAAACTAAGTAGGTCTAAAACTGGATATATGAAGTGTTGTTTCAGTACCATTAATACTAAGGAAGATGAGATTTGTTAGATGGGCAAGTAGTGTGCAGAAAGGATATTTTTAAATATCTTGGATCAATACTTAAAAAAGATGGGGAGATCGATGAAGATGTTAACCATAGGATTAGAACAGGATGAATGAAATGACGACAAACCTCAGGTGTCTTATGTGACAAGAAAATTCCACTTAAGTTACATGGAAATTTTTATAGAACCGCAATAAGACCTGCAACGCTATATGGTGCGGAATGTTGGGTCACTAAAAGACAACATATACAAAAGATGAATGTATCTGAAATGAGGATGTTGAGGTGGATCTGTGGTCATACGCGAATGTATTAGATTAGAAATGAGAGAGTCGGAGTTGCTCCAGTGGAAGAGAGACCTATATAACACAGACTGAGATGATTTGGACATGTACAAAGAAGACACATGGACGCACCTATAAGAAGAAGAATATTGAATCGGATCAAAAACACAAAAAAATGAAGATGTAGACCACGATTGACTTGGGAGGAAGTGGTCAAAAGAGATCTAAAAGATTGGAATGTCCCTCAAGAATTTGCATTGCATAGATACACGTGGAAGAAGGCAATTCACGTGCCTGGACTGTGACTCTCTAGAGTTTCATTTCTAGCCTACCCCAACTAGTTTGGGATTAAAGGTTTGGTTGTTGTTGTTGTTTATCATCTGTTTACTAGTTTGCGCATGAAATTCCAAATGCTATATAACCCTCAGTCAAGTTATGATCGGGACCTGCTTCTCAGTGCAGATGGGAGCTTCCCTGTCTGTTGGAATAGATATAGATCCTCAGGCAATTTCATCTGCTCAGCAGAATATGGCTTTAAATCAAATACATTCAGACAAAATGCAGTTGTATTTGGCTAGTGGCAAGGCCAATCATTTAGAGAGTGGGAGGACATCAGATGATTTAGAAGAATCAGCCTTTTATCGTTCTGTTTTGGGGTCTAGAAGAGGAAAATTTGACTTGGCCCTGGCAAACATACTTTTAAATCCGTTGGCAGAAGAAATTGTATCATATGGCAAGCCGGGAGCAGTTATAGGTGTCTCTGGAATCATAGTGGATCAAGTAACTTGCAAATAACAAAATTTCTTTCTTGCTTGTGTATTTTGCTGGTATTATTACACGTATCAGTGTTATTATTCTCCCCCCTAAACATAGTTTGCAGAATTATTTTTTCATCGACATCGACAGTCCACATCAAGAGGTGAAGATACCCGTTATATCATATATTCTAGCATCTATGATACCGATACTGTAACATCCCGAAACAGCGGAAAATTTAAAAATTTAAACAATCGAGAGAATATCAGAATAAACTCATCAACGGGAATGTCACTCGAATAAATCAACAGTCAGTGCACCAATAATACAACAGAGTTTGTCAAAACACGTGATTACTACAGTACAATGAAAAGACAGGTAAAGCAATCACGACGACCTCGAAGGGTCCGATGAGGATCCTGGTCCCAAAATGCGTGCACCCACTATCACCACCCGGCAGAACCTACTGCGGTCCTGAAACATGAATCAAACAACGATGCCTGAGTTTCCCATTAGGAAACCCCGTATGCCAAGCTCACCTATATGCATGCAATAGTACGGTAAATGAACCTATCATACTAGTAGCATGTCATATCACATCTGCAATGAATCAAGTCCCTCAACATGGTAAACGGGACCTAAGTCCAACAACAACGACCCTCAACACGGTCCACAAGGACATCAGTCCAGCAATGACAACAACGGGTCTCCCCCGGAAACCTACCGTAGGCACATACGGTCTTACTGACAGTACGCGACGCGTCCCCCCACACGCGACTACTCGAGCCAAAGGGATCGGTGAGGAGCGTCCGCACTTCCGTGCAAAGAACCACGTGGTCTACACCACCTTCGACGGAGCCGTAGCCCGGTCGGTCAATATCCCAGGATAGGTGCCCAATCGGGGATCATCGCTGGCACAACATCAGCGGCATCGCCGGCACAACATCGGCGGTACACACATACGTCCGGCACAACATCAGACGACACAACCACAGCCGGAACATCGTCGACACCATCATCGCCGGCAGCAACCTCGGCGGCATCGCCGGCACAACATCGGTGGTACAACATACGTCCGGCACAACATCGGACGGGTCCAGACCGTAGTCTGCAGGGTCATAATGCTCCACGAGCCATGCGTCAACACGCATTGGGATCCGCGATCCCTCAGGTATGCTACTCTACAATGAGTCCAATCAATCCATCAAAAATAGTCACGATCCATACATGGAGGTGACACGTCCCGGACACCCACACTCTTCCACACGACGGTCCCTGGACAGGCACGCGTAACACGCCCACCGTCACCTCCCGGCTCATGCACAAGGTGAGGACACGGGCTTCCGTGGACAGAGTTGGCATCCTAAATGGAACCAGGAATTCTGTCCTGTGCAAAACGGTCGACCGAAAGAGACAACTCGGTCAACCGTTTTCCTCAAGGGAATCGGTCGACCGAAGTGACAACCAGTCGACCGCTTCCACAAGGGAATCGGTCGACCGAAGCGTCTGCAACGGTCGAACTATTTGTGGAAAACATAAGTCCTAACGGTGTACCGAAGGTCTGAAACCGGTGAGGTGGCGGGGGTGGCAAGGGGGCAGCGCCCCGTGGAAATTTTTTGGATCTTGAAATTGTTTGATCTGGAAATTTTTGAACTGACCAAATGTGTTGGTTTGGACACATTTTTGATCTTGGTTGTAACTCCAAATGGAGGTGATCTGACCAATGTTTTGGGACACATTATCCATTTAGAGTTGGGACTCATTATCCAAAGTGATCTGACCAATGTGTTGGAGTTGGGACACATTATCCATTTGGAGTTACAACCCCGTCACAATAATTACAATGAGTTTTTTTGCAAGTGATGAAGATTCAAAAATTTCCAGATCAAACAATTTCAAGATCCAAAAAATTTCCAGTGGGCGCTGCCCCTTTGCCACCCCCGCCACCTCACCGGCGAGGTGGAACGCCACTCGCTCACCGGTGAGCGAGACCCCCGACCGATTCGTTGCTAGTTCAACATGTCTTAGCTAAAAACGACGTCTCGAAACCAAGAAAAAAATTACCCAGGTAAAAACGGCATCAGTGATACCGTTTTTATTAAGTGTAAAAACGATATCTACAGTGCCGTTTTTAGTTAATGAAAACGGCACATGTGCTGCCGTTTTTAAAGTGCATACTTTGCCAATTAAGTTTCTGTGGTGCATATTTTTCCAATTTTTTATTTTTTCTTTATTATTTTGAAATTTTTTCCTAAAAAAACGTTTATATTTTGCTTAATAAAGTTCTAAGATACTTAAAACGGTCAAGGTCTGCTACTTATGGCAGATAATGGCTTCAAAGTCATGATTTTTGTGATGTTGATGGGGTTGTTTGCCTTATTACCGGCAGGTCTACAGTCCATTTTATTTAGGAGAAGATTCAAGATGAAGAGCTAAAGAGTTCGTACGTTGCAAGCATAGACCAAGTTGACCATTTGCTGACAAATCTTCTAGGAAGACATTAGTTTTTAAGCTCCTTGGCAAAATGGAACTGCATGACATCTTTAGTTTGAGAGAACTATGGTTTTATAGTCTCATTATTTTGCCATTAGCATTTGTCTTACTAATTTGTACTCTTATTACATTGTTTTGTTTGATGAAGAAATGAGGCCCATTTAGAGACTTTTTGGGTCATCGCCCATTAGTTGTAATAAACAAGACCATGTAATAAGACTGGTTCGGCATATGTAAATTCAGCCCAACTTGCAATTTGAGAGAGTACAATTTTGGGGTTTCTGCCTTTGTATCACTTTACGAAACCAAAGTTCGTAAAGTAAATACAGGAGTGTAAAGTGTAATTACACTAGAGAACAATATTGGAAACTACTTTCTCCAGAGGCAAACATTCGTTGCAAATCTGACGGTGCAGGCTGAAACAAACATCCTTGACACGCTCAAGATAACCTCCTTCATTGGAGGTCAGTTCCTGACGGTAGGGGTGTCAACGGATCGGATACGGATCATATATAAGTATATTCATATTTATATCCACAGGAAATTTACGGATTCGGATACAGATTGTTTGTAGATATGAAAAGTCTATATCCGATCGGATATTTGACGGATTCAGAGCGGATACAGATAATATCCACATCCGTAGACATAATTCTCAACCTTTTAACAATTTTCATTTTCACTTAGACAAATTTTATGCATAGTCACACTTATAACTTTATTTGGTTTCAAATATGGATACGGATGTTGAAATACAAATATGTAGTTTCGAAGTTGATATTATTCGGATTGGATACAACAATATCCATATTCATCCCTCAAGTTTCGGATACGAATACGGTTTTACGGATGACGGATTCTCAGATAAAACGAATACGGACGCGGACGGATTCTCGGATTTCGGACATCCACTTTAGGGTTAGTAATTTAGAATAGTTTATATAGTTGGGTAATTTATAGAAAAAATACCTAACTTATATATATATATATATCATTAATTTAAAGAATAGTTATATATAATACGAATACGAATACGGATGTTGTACTACGGATATTCGATCCCGGATCGTATATTATACTGATCGGATGTTCCAATAACCATATCCGCTCCATGACTTTATGGATCAAATACGAATACGGTCTTTCAGATATATTTTTCTCAGATCGAATGTCCAAATTCAAATACGGATACGGACGGATGCTAGGATATTCGAATATCCATTGACACCCCTACCTGACGGGAACCGCCAGGCTTGAATTCCTGGCGGGATCCGGCCACGAATGGCACCAAGAATGGGAAGGCAGCCACACCATGTGGCCCCTTTCTATTGGCCCAATTTTTTTTAATTTAATTTTTAATTTTCTGTTTTGTTATTTGTAATGTTAATTTATTTGTTTTAATTTCTGATAATAGTAATAATATTAATAATATTTTCTGATAATATTAACTAATGTTAGTAATATTTATGTTAATATTAATTTCTGTTAATCATGATTTTGTTGCTATTTTAATTAATTATCATTACTTAATTTATGTTAATTACATTTAAAATACTGAAATTGAAAATACATTAAAAATATTGAAACTGAAAATACATTGATTTAATAAAATTACAAAATACAACACTGATACTTAACAATGTTTTTTGAATATGTAATTTATTATTTATGATTAAATTATTGTAATATTTAGTTGTCAATGATTAATTATCAATAATATTTTGTGGTTTTAATCGTAATATTTGTTATTTTATTATATTATGTAATTGCAATGATAAAATAATAATTAATTTGATGGTTATTGTGAAAGAATAAAAAAGATGATAAAATGTAATGATGTGAAGGAAAGAGAGTGTTAAAATTCTGTGAGTTTTAGGGAGGGTTAAGAAGTGAATAGTGACTAGTTGAGAGATTTATGTGCTGAGTAAATGTGACAGAAAGAGAAACTGACGTGACATAGTGAAAATTGAGCGTGACTGTGGGATTTAATGGTGGCCTTAGAGCACGTATAAGCAGGAGTGGACCCAGGCGTGGGCACGTGTAGGCAAGTGTCACGCTGAATCTGTGTGGTATGAATCTTCTTGAAGTGTGCCCACTCTGCAATCCTGATGCTTCTCCTCCACTTCTGACATCTTTCGTGCGAGGGGCGCAAGAGAGATGACTAGCCACCTCCGGTGACTTCTCCAACAAGAGGTCGAAGAGAGGGGGCGGAGATGGCAGAATTACGAGCAAGAAAAGAGATCACCAAATGCTGGAGGAAAGATGTGGGAGAGTAGGAGGAGGAGAGGGCCCGAAAAGGAGGAGAAGGAGGAGGAACAGGACGGGGAGGAGTAGGGACCGAAAAATGAAGTCACCACAGAGGAGGAGAGGATGGACGGGACGGAAGAGTTGTTGGGTTTTTTCTTTTCTTTTTATATTTTTTATTTACCATTAAGATATTTTTGTCTTAGGATGTATGATTTGCAAACGTTCTAACAAAGTTAGGTAGGTGGGATGGAAACATTAAAAGAGTTGGACGCACACTAATGATAAATGTAAACAACCAATTTGTATGTGTATTCAAGAGTGATCTCTAATTACGACGGTTCAATGAACATGCAAGTAAAAAGCCCATTAAATTGGTTTAGATCTTTATATGTGAAATTATTCAAGTACATTTGTGTCTTAAATTTATTATATTTTAATTTAAACTTTGCAGATTATTCGATATTAAATTTGGAAAATTTACAAAATTCTCATAAAATCCAACTGTTTTTTAATAAATTTCTATGTTAATCCTACAAACAACACATTATGATTATTCTACAAATTTTTAGCGAGAGAAATAGATTAAGTCAGAAAATAGAAAAAAGGAGTTGAGGATAGAGACATCATTTCTAGATCTCTTTCCTTCTCTAGAATATTTTCTCTCTCTAGAAATTTCATCTTCTCTGCAAATTTTTCTGTCCTAATATCTCCTCTTTAGAAATCTATTTTCCTGTTTAGAAATCTACTTTTCATTCTAGTTTTATGTTTCTTCTAGAAAAAGTTCTCTTTCTAGAGTTCTATTTTCTTCTTCATAATTATTTCCCCCCTCTGGAATAGCAATTAAGGGATTACCTGACTCGGTAAATTTTGCTAAATTTAACGTAGTTTTTAAGAATTAAATAGAAATTTCGAATTTAGCATGAGATAATTTGCAAATTTTCAATTTACATATATTAACCCTGGGACAGAAGTAGGGGTGAAACTTTGTGTCCGAAATCCGTCAATCCGACCGACTCCGTATTCGAAATCAAAAAAAAATATCCGAGAAAAAAAAATCCGCAACTGAATTTGTATTCGGATATAAACATCTGTAAAAAACGAAGCGAATATGGATATTGGTACATCTGATTCGAATAATATCCGGTTCGTATTTTATATGCACATATAAATAAATAAATAAATAAATAAAATATATAAAATATATATGAATTAAATTATGTTATTTATATTATATTTAATATTTTTTCATGTAGGCAAAAAATAATGACTGAAATTTATTCTTGTTTAGATCAATCACAAAATGTTTTTAAGTCTATTCGGATTTTTAACGAATTTGGATATCCTAATTTGGAATGGATTTTAAACTTGATTCGGATGCGAATTTATTCGAATTCGGATCCGAATTCGACGGATACGAATTCAGATCCCTTTCTCATACATTCGATCGGATTCGAATTCGGATTCGGATTCGAGAAAAAAAAACTGATACGAATTCGAATACTGGCACATACGCTTCGTATCCGCTCCGTTTTCACCCCTAGACAGAAGTGCACCGAGTACAACAAATATATCATGTAATTCGGAGGCCGTAGAACTGTAGAAGTTAACGCAAGTAATTTTCAAATTAAAGTACTTGTACAAAGGTCCATATTTATCATTAGTAGGTGTATATGTGCAAAATATCTTATATAAACTCATGAAAATGTTGATGTCTTGCTGACGTCATCATCAGTTTGACCAGATTGAACCGTCAGTTGGACAACTTTGAACCAAACTGAGTTGTTTTCGGTTCACTCTTCGGTTCAATTTTTAAAACATTGCTTATAGGATGCCCACCGTTCAATTCCGTCTTGGGTCCGCCCTTGGGTATAAGTGACGTCACTTATATTGTCGATCATTAGTGTTTGCTAAACATCAGAATGTCATTTATAAGTATCTATCTGTAATATTGATGATCAAAGTATTAATTTTTGGAAAAATAATTTATGGATTCCTTCAAATTGCATGCACATGAAACATTTTATCAACTATTTAATTTGTTTCAGAATTAACGACGTGATAATGTAGACGTTTGTTGGTTTTCCAATGCACGTGACTATTCACATTAGAAGATTCATAGATGTGTGTCCAACACGAAACTAGTGTGTCATGCGCGAGACTAGTGTGTCCCACGCGGGACCGGTCTGTGTCCCACGAGGGGACTCGTGTGTCTCGCGTAAGACTAGTTTGTGTCCACTGCAGGACTGAAGTGTGTCACATGCGCGGACATATGTGGGTCTCAGGATGGACAGATGTGTGTCATATTTTTACATTTAAAGTGTCTACTAACAGAGAACTCAATCGTATCTTATTTTATCGGAAACCGTATTTTTAAATAATAAAATAAAAAAAACACAAATTATGTCATAGACAGGGACGCGAAGTGTGTACTGCGTCTGTGTACTCTTAATTTTTTTTCCGTCTCTCTCTCCAATTCATCTATAAAAAGAGGCCTCTTCATAGATTAAACGTATCACACATTGCTTTATCTAGCACAAGGGTAAGGAGTAGTGATCGTCAGAGTAGGATGTAGAAGGTAACTTATCATCATTTTGATATTGTTTTTGGTAGGAACCAACAAGGACCAGCTTAATTAGTAGTCTTGGATTAACTTAATTAGCTAGCATTAAGTATCAATCCCTAACATGTGATTACGTGATGCCTTCGTAAAACAAAGATTGGTAGGACATACACATTATTCCACTACTTTGGATCTAGTTCTATTATATATACGCACAACTTATTATAAATTTTCAAATGTAACTTAATTTTGTTATCTAATAATTTGTATGGGATACACAATTTCTCCTCTATTTGGGGTATGACAGCCATAGATATCTTTCTTTTTTCTACGTTTAATTAATTCTGCCAGTAATAGCAATTTGGAAAATCATACGTTCAAGTGAGAGGCTATATATTCATCACTTCAGGATGATAGCTGTAAAATATTTCTCTATTGTTCAACAAAAAATGTCTAACTGAAAACAAATGTAGAACCATTTTTCTGAAAAATCACTACATTTTTTGGTAGATCTGATATTTGTTGCTGAAAACCACATAGCCAAGAAGCTGAACCACTTAGCGTTAGTGGATCCAGTCTTTAAATACACATATTCTTGTGCTTACATTTATTTCCTTCAACATTTTACGAAAGAACACAAGGAAGCCAACGTGCTTGCACAACATTTGGTGCAACATCAGCACAACCATGCTCATATCTTCTTTCACTCCACCAGTCATAGTAATTTGACGAGAATGAACGTCATTAGTTTCATTATTGGCAAAAATAAAATACCATAAAGATCCATCATCTTCATTGACATCATGATTTCCATATTGGAGATTTTGATGAGCAAAACTAGTGGCAATTTCATCTCTAATGGGGCCAGGAAAGATGGAGTAGGATGATATATCCAAGGACGAAGGATAGCTAGGGAATTTACTTGGGAAGTCTTGCATGGGATCATCAACATATGGGAGAGAAGAATAGAAATTCAAGTTGGGTATTTTAAGTTGGAAGTTGAGGTTATAGAGATTAAATATTTTATGTTATATTTGATTTTTGTTATATTTTCATGTTTTGTGAAATATATTGAGGAACGCTAACTGTTATTATTGATTTATTGTTTTTCTTGCAAAATGAAGTAAAGCACATGTGTTTGGTACTAGACATAAAAGCTTCTGAAAGCTCTAGAAATAAAAGTCTTTGAAGGTTTTAGACATAAAAGTAATATAGTACTTTCATTTTAGGGCACGACGTGAGAACCTTTGTTACAATGCTCCTCCATTTTCTTCTGATATATATTTTTTCATTCTAAATTAACAATCTACAACAAAAGTTTCTTAAGAGGAAGGAATATTAGTTACTGATATATTTGGGGTTTTGCAACAATATACTTATAGAATCAACTATGGAGGGTTTGAACGTATCCATGGAGGGTTTGGGTTTGGTGTTAGGAATAAAGAAGAAGAAGATTTTTTGAATTTCGCTATAACATATGACCTCATGGTAGCAAATACTTTCTTTAGGAAAAGAGAATCTCATTTAGTCACATTTTGTATGGGTCAACATCAAAGTCAAATTGATTTTGTGCTTACTCGAAAAGATGATCGAGGATCTTGTATAGATTGTAAGGTAATACCTGGAGAGTGTGTGATGACTCAATATAAGTTGGTAGTAGCGAACTTTCGCTTTCGTATTGGTGTAGTACGGAATAAGTGTAATAAAGATGTGAAGACTAAGTGGTGGAATCATAAAGGAGAAAAATGTATGAGATTTAAGGATAGACTTATGGCAGAGGGACATTGGGATGTTGTAGGAGACGCTAATAGTATGTGGGAGAGTATGTCATATTACATTCGTCGAGTAGCTAAAGAAGTTTGTGGGGAGAGTAGAGGAGGTAGACTAGATTCGAGAGACACGTGGTGGTGGAATGATGATGTACAACAAGCAATTAAAACTAAGAAAGAATGTTATAAGATGTGGTTTAAAGATAAAAATGAAACTAACTTAGAAAAGTATAAGTTGGCTAATAAAAAAACTAAGAAAGCAGTAAGAGAGGTTAGAGGGGTTGTTTATGAGAATTTATACCAAAAGTTGGGATCAAATGAGGGAGAGGTTGGAATATATAAGTTGGCTAAAATAAGAGAGAAGAAAACTAGAGATCTTAATCAAGTTAAATGCATTAAAGATGATAATAATAACCTCTTAGTTAATGCGGAGGATATCAAGGAAATGTGGAGAGAATATTTTGATAAGTTGTTTAATGGAGAAAAGTATAGCGACACTTTTGAAGTGGATGATACAATTGAGGAATCTAATAGACGATTTGTACGGAGGATAAGAGAAGTTGAGGTTAAGGAAGTCTTAAAAATGATGAAAGTTGGTAAGGCTTTAGGACCAGACGAGATCCCGATTGAGGTGTGCAAATGTCTGAGGGATAAAGCAGTAACGTGGTTAACTAAATTGTTTAGTAGTATCTTTGAGAAAAATAAAATATCAAATGAGTGGAGAAGAAGTATTTTAGTGTCAATTTACAAGAATAAAGGGGATATTCAAAGTTGCACTAACTATAGATGTATCAAACTCATGTGTCATACTATGAAATTGTGGGAAATAGTAATTGTGTAGGATCGTGTGGGTTATGGGTCCACTAATCACTTTTACGCTAATCACCTACTTGTTTAAGCAATCAAGATGCGCAGCGGAATTTTAAACAAAACATGCAAGTAACGAAAGTGAAAATGCAAACCACAAAGACGCGTCAGTTTTTATAGAGGTTCGGCACCCCACCCGGGTCCTAGTCCTCTCTTGCAAGCTCCGCTCGACTCCGCGAGATCCGCCTACGTCTTCACTAACCACTCCCTGTTCCGGGTAGGGAGAGAACGCCTTTTACAAAACAAGCTCCGCGAACAACCTCGCGAGCTTGACTTTCTTCTCTCACAATCTGAGAGGAACATTTCGGGCTTTCACCGAAGTCCTTGCTTCTTGAACAAACGAAATCTTGAGTGGAACACACTCTCTAAACTTGAGCACACTTGAATGAGATTGAAAATAATTCTAAGTGTGGAAATATGAGGCTTTGAGTGTTTGGGATTCTCTCTAATGTTTGGGACATGTTTGTAGTGGGAGAGTTGTGTTAAAATGTATTTTACAACTCCTTATATAGGCATTAGAGAGAATAGAGCCATTGGGATTGATTGGGTATGAGTTGATGTGTGATTACACAAAACAGAACCTGCAGGACCCAATTCTGGATGAATTCGGTCGACCGGATCGGGATGAACGGTCGACCGTTTGGCAGTTTTGAACTAAGTTCGGTCGACCGGTTGGGTAACGGTCGACCGCCCAACGCTACGACTTAGGTACACTTAAGTCATTGGTCGAACACAAGAAAAGGGTTCGGTCGACCGATTTCGTCCAGGCACTTTGGAGTTGACAAACAATTAGATATTCGGTCGACCGAAACAGGTCTAGCGGTCGACCGATTTTGTCCAGGAGATTTGGGTTTGTCCAGAGATGAACAAACGGTCGACCGATCTTGGTCCTCGGTCGACTGATACATAAAATGTATTTGGGGTATTTTTGGTTTAATACGAATACGACCGTTGGGTATATACGACAAGAATAACGGTCGGAAAATTAAGTTCAAACGGTCGACCGAAAGAGAATGTGCGGTCGACCGAAACTAGACAGGGAAACACAAAACAGAATACTTGATCATCCGGTCGACCGAACGGCCTGTTGCGGTCGACCGAATGTGGGCAGACAGTTAGGGTTCAGGTTTAGTGTTTTCCGATCTAAGTTTGGGTGATCTATTGAAGTCCAAATTATGTGAAATTTCGTGTGTGACTTCTATGAGGAACCTAGTGTGTGTTTAAGTTGATTTTAGCTCAGGTACGCTCAAAATACACAAGTTCCTAAAGACTCAAAGAAATACAAAATACATGTCTTCAAATGAGCTTGATTACATGTCTTGACTTGTTTTCCTTTCTTTCTTGAGTCTTGATCACCTGTAGAGGTTAGCACAAAGCAATATATATGCAATGCAATATGTGTGCTACTCTACATGATCATAATTAAGATTAGGTTAATTAAATCATCAAAACGTAGATTAAGGCCAAAAAGCCAACAAATTGAACATCGTCTAAGGAAAGAGACATGTGTTAGAGATAATCAATTTGGTTTCATGCTTGGAAGGTCAACGATATATGTCATATTTCTTATTAGACAACTTAGGGAGAGGTATAGAGAACAATATAAAGATCTACATATGGTTTTTATTGATTTAGAAAAGGCATATGATAGAGTTCCAAAAAATGTTATGTGGTGGGCCTTTGAGAAAAAGAAAGTATCAATAAAATATGTGAATTTAATTAAAGATATGTATGAAGGAGTTGAAACTAGCATTAGAATTTGTGATGATGTAACTAAAACTTTTCCGATTAAGATTGGACTTCATTAGAGTTCAGCTTTAAGTCCATATCTATTTGCTTTAGTAATGGACTAGGTGGCAAAAGACTTACAATGTGAGGTTTCATGGTGTACTTTTTGCGTATGATGTAGTATTAATTGACGAGAGTAGGGTATGTGTGGAGAGAAAACTAGAGTTGTGGAGAAATACTTTAGAAACAAAAGGTTTTAAACTAAGTAGATCTAAAACCGAATATATGAAATGTTGTTTCAGTACCGTTAATATTGAGGAAGAGGAGATTATATTAGATGGGCAAGTGGTGCGTAGAAAAGATTTTTTTAGATATCTTGGATCAATACTTCAAAAAGATGGGGAGATCGATGAAAATGTTAACCAAAAGATTAGAGCAGGATGGATGAAATGGCGACAAGCCTCAGGTGTCTTATGTGACAAGAAAATTTCACATAAGTTAAAAGGAAAGTTTTATAGAACCGCAATAAGACATGCAATGCTATATGGTGCAGAATGTTGGGTTACTAAAAGACAACATATACAAAAGATGAGTGTATCTGAAATGAGGATGTTGGGGTGGATGTGTGACCATACACGAATTGATCGGATTAGATATGAAGACATTCGTGAGAGAGTTGGAGTTGTTCCAATGGAAGAGAAAGTTATCCAACACAGACTGAGATGGTATTGACATGTACAAAGAAGACTTATGGAGGCACCTATAAGAAGAGGGGTATTGAATCAGATCGAAGACATAAAAAGAGGAAGAGGCAGACCACGATTGACTTGGGTGGAAGCGGTCAAAAGAGATTTAAAAGATTGGAATGTTTCTCGAGAATTTGCATTGGATAGAAACGCGTGGAAGAAGATGATTCACGTGCCTGAACCGTAACTCCTTAGAGTTTCATTTCTAGCCTACCCCAACTAGTTTGGGATAAAAGACTTTGTTGTTGTTGTTGTATACTTATAGAATCAACTATTGTGATCTACGGATATAGCCCTTATTGTCTACAACACACTACAATCTACATATGATGCATGCATAATTTTTTGTTGTTGCATAAGGTGTTATGTTAAACCCTAAATCTTAAATATCAGATCCTAAGGATTCCAATAGATTCTCAAATAAATGACTGAAACCACTATAGAAATCTTAATTTATATCTTTCCCTGAAGTAGTAGAATGTGTTTATCAACAAACTTCCTTCTAATTTCTCCCTCTCTATCTCTTTTCCCTCCTTTAATTTGTGGATTCATATCGCCAAACATCTATCTTAATTCTTTCACTCTCAACTACACCTCATACCCTACTTATACCCTTCCTTCTTGTCTTCCTCTTCTCATCTCAAAGCAGTGTTCTTCACATCCTTCAAATCTTGCTTGCTTAATTATTTCTCAAATTCAATCTTTCTTTTCAAATCTCTCTATATATATGGAACCAAATCCTTCTTTTGTTTATTACTCCGAGGCTCCTCCTTGTATTGAGCTCCCACCTCTACCACCTAAACTTCAAATATCTAAATTAGATTGTTATTCTTCTTTCCATATGTTGATGAACCCATACACGACTTCCCAAATACATTCCCTAGTTATGCATCTCCCTTGGATATGTCATCCCATTCCATCTTTCCTACCCCCATGGGAGATAGAATTGCCACTAGTATTGCTCATCAAAATTCCCAGCGCGAAAATGATGTCAATGAAGACGATCAATGGAACTTTATGGTCTTTGATTTTAGCCAACATTGACACTAACGACGTCCATAGTCGTAAAATTACCACGATGGATGGTGCGGAAGGAGATGAGCATGGTTATGTTGGCAATATTGCACCAAATGTGGTGCAAGAACAAGGGCTTTCTTGTGTTGTTTCGCAAAAATGTTGAGGGGACTAAATCTTTTAACATAAGTTGAGCAATTCCTCTCAACATTGGTGCGCCTTCGAGTTCAGCCCCAGATCCACCGCAATTGGCAAGTATCCCTCCAAGTCCTCAACAATGCAACCTTTTCCCATTTTTTCAGGTATACTACCTTGATGATGTTTGCATTGATTATGTATATATATAGACTTTATTTAATCATATTTAAGCTAGGCTTGCCAATTTTTAATACGAAACGATAATATGAAATGATAATACAACATGAAATGATCGCTTACTCGATTAAACACAATTACATGATGATGTTTGCATTGATTATATATATATAAATAGGGTCAAGTTCTAGTGAGGCCAGAGCTCATCAAATTTAATTTAAGCCCCCTACAATCTCACCATTGGATCTTCTTTACAGTTAATCTCACCATTCATTAGCATAACCATTTTTTTCTTAATCTACCTTACAATTTGAAATGAGTGGTGAATATTGTGGGAGCTTAATTTAGAAAAATTAAGTCCTGGACTCACTAGAGAATTCCTGTATATAAATATATATACCTTAATTTTTTTATCATAGTTAATAATCTAGCATCAAAATGTGTTTAAGTCACATCTATGCCACGTTGGTATAATTAAAAGTTCAGTTCAAATCAAAGGTATTAGAAAACATTAATTAGTTAATGATATCTCTTAAAAGTACTAAAAGTACTAACGTGTCATTATCAACAAAATTAATTAGTTAATGATATCTCTTAATTCTTCTTTTACTTAATCGTTTTCCATTCTTCGATCAGTTGGAATTTTCATTATCCTAGTGACCGTAATTGTTTTTGTGATTTTTCATTTGTTTCGTTCGTAGGGATTGACCTTTATTCTAGGTAAGGAGTTGAGCAACTCGGACGTGAACCATACCGGAAGGATTATCCTCCCTAAGGTAAGGTAATTCAATCAACATAAGTTGTCAAAAGTTTGTTCTGAACCTTTTTTTTAATACAAGTTTGATGTATTTAACTCTCCACAATCAACAGATGGAGTCACGGGCTGGACTTCCTACTTTAATTCGGAAGGAAGGTATAACCTTGACCTTGTTCGACCTACGTATTCCCATGTATTGGACGATGAAATACAGGTAAGGATATATACACTCACGTTCCAATAATCCAAAGAGTATTAAAAAAATTAACATTAATTATTCTTATACTATTAATTTGTTATGTGTAATCCACAGGTATTGGATGAACAACCAGAGTAAGATGTATGTACTGGAGAATACAAGTATACAAAGTAGTAAATTTCAACGTTGACAAGTATATTACATATTAACACTGGCGGATCCAATAACACTGGCGTAGCAATTGCCCCCCCCCCCCCCCCTTTTTTTTTTGGAAAATTAGGCTTAATTAGTTATAGGTTCTAAATATAAACCCTCACATTTTTATTAATACATTTAGGTCCAAGTCTAATCTAATTAAATAAACAACAACCACAAGTCCACAACCACAAATAACCCACAACAACTAAGATCTTAACCATACGTGTGACACACCTCATTCTCTCTCTCTCTCTCAAACTCTCACCTAATCCCTAACCCTAAGTCCTAATTTCCTAAGAGCTACAAATCCAGGCATCCAACAACGGAGGCACCGGGCACGGAGGAGGAACGAACGGTGAGGGACCTGACGGAAGCATAGAGGCAGAGGCGGAGCGACCGGCGATTTTGAAGTTGTGAGTTTCTATTTTAGATTTTCGTTTTTACGTGTTTCTAGTTTAAAATTTTATTTTCATTTTCAGATTGTTCTGCAATTTGGAGTTGTGAGATTTTAGATTTTCAGCCTTTTAGATTCATGTTTAACACTCTAGAAAATAAGTGAGAATTGGGATTATCTAAGAACGAATTGTACAATTGTAAAATTGTAAAATTTGGTGTAAAAGTGGGTTTTTGTTTTTGTTTTGGGGTTTGAATTGGTTGATTGGTGTAAAAGTTACGGGGTTTAATGTTTTTTAGATTTGTTTTGTGTTTTTATGTTGTAGGTGTTCTGTTTGTTTGGTGTTGAAGTGTTTTTTGTTGTTTGTTTTGTTTTTTTTTGGTTTTAGGGAGTTTCACGGTTTGAGAATTATTTGGCTTCTTGGGGGTTTTTTGTTGTCTTCTTTTCATGAATGGTTACAAACTTATAGACGAGACATGTCTCCTTGGTTCTCCTTTGTGTGAGAATTCACTATATGGGTGGAAATATATGAAGTATGTGTCCGAGTGTGAAGAATTAGTGAGGTGCATTTTCTATCTCAAGTGGATTTCTTTGAAAAAAAATGCTCAAGTCGTTTTACTCGGTTCGATTTTCAAAATCTTGGTTGTGATTTGGTCTTTGCTCCCATAATTCAGTCTGGTCGGTCCAGTTCTGGATCATTAGATTGTTTTACTCTCATTGGTTTGTACCAATTTAGATGTAATTTAGATTTGTAGAAAGAATTAAAGATTTAGAAAGATGCAATTCTAAAGATGTAATTCAGAATTGAAATTAAAGATTTAATATTCTAACGTTTCTAGGATTGTCATGGAAAGATTTATTGGATCTTTCTTCACAAGTTCAAGTGGGACTAAACGTCCTAGATCTGAATCTTCTCAAGCTCCACCGACTGTTGCATTCTCGCAAGAGTTGAATCCTAAACGTGGAGTTTCAATTGAAGATAATCCAGCGAATGATGACCTTGTTTCAGACCCGGGGAAAAGGCGGTCAATTTCGGAGCTTGCAAAGAACTCCACGGAATTGGAGAATGTTCGGAGGGCCTACATTCTGAAAGGACCTCATCAACCGATGCTCGATCAATTCCCACAAACAAAATTTGGGTCGGTCAATCGTAAATTCAATCCAAATTGGTACAAAGAGTATCACTGGTTGGAGTATAGTGAATTGAAGGATAGAATATTTTGTCTCTATTGCTATTTATTTAGTGAGGAGATTGGCCACAGTGACCACGACGGGTTTGTGAAGGACGGGTTCAGGAATTGGAAGGCCAAGAAAAAATTGGTAAAACATGTGGGTGATGTTGGAAGCACACACAACTTCTGTTTCATGGCTGCTGAAGATTTGATGAATCAAGCTCAGCATGTTGATATCATCATGTCTGATATATCTGATCAAGCAAAACGTGATTATCGCATTCGCCTTCAGGCTACTGTTAGATGTGTCAGATGGCTACTAAATCAAGGAGCCCCTTTTAAGGGACATGATGAGACCGATACCTCAACAAGGCCTGGTTACTTCCTCGCGCTATTGAAGGAATTTGGTGAACTGAACGCAGAGATAGGAAGAGTTACATTGAAGAACGCCCCTGAAAATTTGAAATTAGTAGCACCATCGATCCAGAAAGACATTGTTAATGCGGCAGCCACATTAACTACGGAAGCTATAGTAAGAGATATCGGAGATTGTTTTTTTGCATTATTAATTGATGAAGCTCAAGACGTATCCACCAAAGAACAAATGGCAGTTGTTCTACGATATGTTGACAAACAAGGTTGTATTGTGGAACACTTTCTAGGTGTTGTTCATGTTATGGATACCACAGCTAGGTCACTGAAAGAGGCTGTCGAGTTAATAATTAGTAGACATGGATTGAGTTTGTCCAATGTTCGAGGTCAGGGATATGATGGTGCAAGCAACATGTCTGGCGAGTTCAACGGTTTAAAAAGCTTGATTTTGGCAGAAAACAAGTCCGCTTATTATGTACATTGCTTTGCTCATCAGCTTCAATTAGCACTTGTAGCAGCCGCCAGCAAAATTCAACATGTATCTGATTTTTTTGATACAATTTCCTTGATTTGTAATGTGGTCGGTGGTTCTTGCAAGAGAAGAGATATGTTGCGAGTAAATCGAATTCAACAAGTAATTGAGGGATTAACAACTGGCACTATCGAAACAGGTAGAGGTTTGAATCAAGAATTGGGTTTGCCACGACCTGGAGATACACGATGGAGTTCCCATTATCGCTCATTAGTGGGTTTGCTGACCTTGTTCAATCCCGTAGTGGATGTCTTGGAAGTTGTATCAGAAAGTGGTCCAAATTACAAGAAAAAACATGAAGCTTATGGTCTTATGAAACAAATGCAAACTTTTGACTTTGTACTATTCTTGAAGCTAATGATCAAAGTTTTGGGAATAACGAATGACTTGTCACAAGCACTCCAGAGGCAAGACCAAGATCTAATCAATGTCGTCCAATTTGTTTAAGGGTCAAAGAGTCTACTACAACAATTGAGGCAAAATTGGTGGGATGTTTTGTTTACCGAAACTACAGAATTTTGTGTGGCACAACAAATTGAGGTCCCTCACCTCGATGACATACTCGCGGTTCAAGGGAGAAAAAAACGTGGAGATCGATCAATTACATATCGTCATTATTTCAGGAATGACTTTTTTCATGCAGTGATTGACAGCCAACTTCAAGAGCTGAATGATCGATTTACGGAGGTTAATACTGAGTTACTCCTATGTATGACTTGTATAGATCCACGTAACAACTTCTCAGTCTTTGATGTGGAAAAAATATGTCAATTTGCTAGCTTCTATCCTGTGGAGTTCAATGAGAATGACATTCTAATGCTTGAAAATCAACTGGACAACTACATTGTTCACGTGAGAAGCAGACCAGAATTTTCGAATCTGAGGGGAATCTCTAATCATGCAAAGGAGATGGTTGAGAATGGATTAGATGAGGTTTTTCCTTTGGTTTTTTTGCTTATCAGATTAGCATTAACCTTACCAGTAGCAACAACAACAGTAGAGAGATCATTCTCAGCCATGAAGATTGTGAAGACTAAACTTCGTTCTTCGATGAGTGATGATTGGATGAACGATTGTCTCGTCACTTACATAGAACATGATGTATTTAATTCTATTGAAACTGAAGCGATCATGAAACAATTTCAAGACATGAAACCTAGGAGAATGATTTTGTATTGATTAGTTATGTTTAATTAATTGATTTTCAAGTTTGAAAATTTGATAATATTGGGAAGGATATTTTGAATTTTTGAAGTGTTGTGGAAAATTTTAGACGATCGATTAGTTGGAAATTTTTTGTTCTGCCTCCCTGTAAAAAAATCCTGGATCCGCCGCTGCATATTAATGTTTCCTTAAGTTTCCGATTAATTAGTTTTAAGCTGGCTTTGGATAATAGGTGGATTCATAAGACGCCACGGGCTAAAAAATGGGGACTTCATTGGTCTTTACAAAGACAATGAAGGTCATCATGTAAGAAGATCTCATTATCCGCACATCCCATATTTTGATACTATGAAGACTAGACCTATTCATATTAATTGGCTAATTAATGTCTTCATATTGCTTGGGCCATGCAGTTCATCTACGCGCTTCATGTTGAGAGATCCCCCACAAAATCCATCAACTAGTATGGGAAGATATCTTGGATGGGCAAACAAGGAAACATATTGAAGTTTAGTTGTCAACTCAAAATCAATTAGCGAAGATTGGACGGTCAACATTTTTTAACTTAAGATAATGTCCACGTGTTATTGAATATGAGATTGTTCTCTAACAAAACAACGCAATGACAGGATTAGATGTTCCAACACATCCCAATATGTGAGATGAAAGAAAAACCACTCTCTATCACTTTGAAAGCAGCAAGTTTTTTTATCACTTCATTTTGTGGATGATATTAGGGGTCCAGATGGAAAATTGTGAAGCACTAATCAGTTTTTTTGTAACAATTTTTTTTTTGTAAAAAAAATGTATCTCATTCATCCAATAAATGGAAGGGATAGGAGAAAATATATTTTTAATTTTCAATCATGTAAAGAACGCATGTTCTGCTTTACTTTCTTTCTGTAGACTATATCAGGCTAAATCACGTTAAACAAGATAAACTAGAATGGACCAAGTCTTTGGGCTCGTTAGGGAATGCAGTTTTGTTTTTGAGTTTTGCGTTTTGACGGGTAGTGATGCCAAAACGTCACTTTTTGTATCCAAAAGTTTTTTTTTCAATGTTTGAGTGTGCGGCTAACAGTGCGATGGGTCACAAATGTGACCCTTACGTAGTTGCACCTAGGGTTACAAATGGTTACAATATATTTGGGTATTCGATTTGAAAATTTCTATTTAGTTTATATTTGATAAGTTTCATCTTACCAATTTAATTTTGAATACGAATTTGGTTAAAAAATACCAATTAGAAATTGGTACAAGGTGTTTCAAATTGGAGGTTGGATACTTCATGCTTGGATGGTTTTGATCTCAATGGTTAATGGTTGAATTTTATATATTTATTGACTTGTGAATCTGTGATATAATTTAAGCAGGTTAAGCTTCTAAATATAATATAAGACTATGTTATTTATTGATGCAAACATGTCAAACTACATATATTCTTGTTCAAATATGATAGATATTATAGGTTTTGCTTTTGTTTATCAACTAGGTTGAAATTAAAGATTTGTTCAATTCAATTTCTGATAATATCTGAATACCAATTAGTATTTGAAAATTTTAAAGATTCGAATTCGGATAATTCTAATGATTTCGAATTTAAATTCGAATTTGATAATGGATTATGAAATTCAGATATACTATATATCCGAGTCAAATATATATGTTTGCATCCCTAGTCGCACCCAAGACATTGCAACTAGTATTGCCGCACAACCCGTCTGTGCGACAATACAAGCCCAACAACTAGTTGGGCTTCTAGTCGTTGGATCTGGCTGCATATTGGTGCTATATTGCCGCACAATGTAGAAAGACGCACAATGCACAATGCACAAAATTAGTATTCGAAAATTACCAATTTCGATAATTTGAAGATTCGGATTCAAATTCGGATGATTCTACTGATTTTGGATTTGAATTTGAATTTGGTAATAGATTATGAAATTCGGATTCGAATTCAGATATACTAAGTATTCGAGTCAAATTATCCGAGTTGCACCCCTAATCAGTGAAACCTCTCATCCCCTATTCTTCTCATTCTTTCCACTCTCTACTCTCCTAAGCTCTCAAGATTGTGTAATAAAATTTGGAAGCCTCGTTCCTCCGAACAAAACATTAATCCAAGTTAGAGGATCACATATTATCTTTCACTTGATCAAAAAGAAAACGTGTATGTTAATTGTATGGATTTATAAATAGTGGTGGTATAAACAGACAAACATATTGCTCACCGAAGCAGTAGTAATGCAAAATCATGTCCACATGCAACAACTTATTGCCGTGACGAAATTGAACGTAATTTGCTGGCTAGATTTAAGAGTTATCATAACGAAAGAGCTATTGTAGGGTATTGTAGACCTAGATACTAAGGGTTTCGAAGCAACCGGGTCCAGTTCGGATGTAGGTCGAGGTCGTGGTGGAAGCTCATCTCCCACCCTTATATTTATCTTACGCTAGTTAATCTAAATTAACGTTGGAGACCTCTTGTAGCTATTATAGGGTATATTTTTTGTTCGGTCTTTAAAATTTGGGTGTAACTAGATTGGGTTTTAAATTTGGATCACGCTCGTTGTATTATTGTTAAATTTAGTAATGATAATAATAGTGGTAACTTTTATAAAACAAAAGATACTAGTAACAGTATAGCTTTTATAAATAAGGTAAAACCAACACGCATTGTCTTAACAAGTATAAACTAACTTGTGAAAAATAAATTCTACAAACCTGACTTTTATCTAAATAGACTTTGACGTCGTTCTTCATCATCGAAATTCATGATTTTTCATGGAGAAGAAAAACCACATCCTATTCCTAGCCGAAATACATGTTGTACACAAAAAAATCTAGATCTTTCCATGTGATTAATTGCCATAAGTCAAGATGGATTTATTTATGTTGTGACATTTATTTAGAAAAAACATATGAACATATCTATCTGTTAATAACTGCATTAGTCTTTGGTGCTTTGACTCAACGACGGAAAGTTCAGAATCTGCTTCTTTTCCAAGAACGGGTGTATACATGCTAGTAATAACTAATAAGTATTAACTTTGGACTATTTCAAAAAAAAAGTATTAACTC
The DNA here is from genome assembly GCA_963682175.1 of Triglochin maritima. Classification (NCBI taxonomy): domain Eukaryota; kingdom Viridiplantae; phylum Streptophyta; class Magnoliopsida; order Alismatales; family Juncaginaceae; genus Triglochin; species Triglochin maritima. The sequence goes on from OY821774.1 coordinate 42,026,788, forward strand.
TGGAATCCAATTTGGCAGCACTGATTCAGTGACTGCAGGGAACCGGTTTTTGTCATCACCGTCATTGGTGGTTTGTTTATATCAAAACACTCTTCTCTCCTCTCTCTCTCTCTCTCTCTCTCTCTCTCTCTCTCTCTCTCTCTCCCCTTTATTTCAATATAAATACTCTCTCCTCTGTCAGCTCTCCTCTTTCTGTCTTATTTTACACTTCCCAACCACATGGATTCACATCGCCAAAGTTATCTTAATTGTATTGTTTTTCCATTTCTGTTATTGCCTAACTCCACTCCCTACAAATTTACCCAGTAGTATATATATATACCCAAGGTCGATTTTGAGTCAAGTTTAGTTTTGGATATGTTCACATATTCTATGCTAGAGTTTAGGTGTAGTGCAGCTGATTGAAAGTTTGAAATTTTATCCAATGAACATAAAAAAATACACTTCGAGTACCTAATTTGGGCTACCTCTAATTTGGAATGGAACTCACCTTACGAAGTGGTGTGAGTGACCGAGAATTCTGCGTCAAAAAAAATTCCTTCTAGAGTTCCTACACTTGAATAAATTTACCATTTCTATCAAATATAAATCATTAGAATCCTGCATGAGCTATTCCCTTGGAGTAAATATAACTTTCCATTCCGATAAATCATTCTTTATTAGTTCATCCTTGCAAGTGTAGTTTGAGATCTTTGTTGAAACATAACAGCTTGCTAAAATAATGGTTCATTTTTGCCTCCATTTTTCTTTTCAACTTTTACCCTTATATAATCTAAATTTACATTTCACCTCTTGATTCGTTTCACTTTCCTCGACCTCCCTGTTCATTTCAAATTAGGTTAATTTCCAATGTTCGCCAACGGTGACAAGTTAAAATATGTCCTCAACCTACGTGCATTGAAGACAATGGTGAGGTGGCATGTTGGAACTTCCTATAGATGATGTAATGTGAAATGAAGCTAAAAGTCGAAGAGTAAACAGTTAATTGTTAAACTTTATTTCAAAATTACTTAAATCGTCCGGGTGAAATACCGTTTTATCCTTCTTTCATTTCTACTTATATATATCTTCATTTCACTCTCCAACCATCACTCTCTCTTCATCTTCCTCTCATAATCATCAAAAAAATGTCTCGGAGACCAGGAAAAAAGTCAGTGGACGCCCCGGTGTACTCGAATCTGGTAAAATGTCTCATTTAATTTAATTTTGTTTGAATTTTTTTGGGGGAGGGGCCTCCAATTTTTTTAAAGTAATAATTAGTATTAATTGATAATTAGTTAAAAATAATTAATAAATTTGTTAATTTAGATGCTTAAATCAATTTAACAACATTTTATTTCTAAATATTAATTAATAGTCATCGGGTTACCGTGGAGGAAGAGGAAAATGCATACCTTTACGCGTTGTATGTGCGTAACAACTAAACTGGGTCGGATGTGCCGAAAATGCGTGAGTGACGACATTAGTTTTTTCATCCGCCATAATCCAATGTAAGTACTGATACTATACTGCCTGGTGCAGAAACTGCTAAACGGGATTCCTGTCTTCATTTACTTCTCATGTACTCTCTGAAGTTATAAATGTGTCTCTGATTAGGATTATCCTTCGGGAATTTTTTCTTTACCGCCAACAAGATTTTACGTAGTTTCGCTTGTGCCTCTGTCATATCATGAACAATTTTCTTAGCCCTAGAACTAAGATCGTTGATCTGTCAATGACCCTCTAGATAAACTGTAAGTCTGTGGTTGTACTGATCATGAGTACTATTAGAAACTATGATACATCCATCACGGTCCCGTCGCTCGATCATCTTTATCAAAAAAGGACAATCGCAACCTTGTGTTTTCGTGTTCTTCCGTACTGCAATATCTATATCCCGAGAACTCATTTCATTTCTGTAATCGCATCTCAGATAACAATCCATCTGATTATCTGCATGTGATTTATATGATGATATTACCAAAAAACCCAGCTCTGATGACAGAACTTGTTTCGCCCATTTATTCGCGTCATCGATTGTTGAAAATATTTGTGTACTTATAAAAAACTTACTGTAATCTACTCTATCACCACCGAAATCGTCCAACGAAACCTGAAATAATTTAACATAACACAACACTTAAAAAAAGACGTCTGGCTAGGACGCCCCCAAGGGGCCTCATACGTCTCATGGAGGAGGCGGCCTACCCAGGCGCCTCATTCATCAGGAGCGTCATAAAAAACGTATTAAAAAGAAGGGTTAATTACAGTTTGCCCCTCTGAACTATGCCTTGATATCATTTTGCCCCCCTAAAGTTTCAAAGTTAACAGTTACCTCCCCTGAGCTTTAATTTTGTAACACTTTTCTTCGCTTGAACTTCAAAAACTCATTATTTAACACACATTCGACGTTTTTTTCCTAATTTTTTTTGTTGTATCCCTAATACACTCCTAAACCTATATTTACGTGAAAGTTTGGATCAAAACCTATATCTTGAACTATGGTGGAGGCGTCTGGTTTAGACACCCCTTTTGTTTTTAATTTTTTTTCAGGTTTCGTTACAAGATTTCGGGGGTGATAGAGTAGATTACAGTGAGTTTTTTGATAGTAAACAAATATTTACAACAATCGAGGAAACTTATAAATGGGCGAAACAAGTTGTCATAGGAGCCGGATTTTTTTGTTATATCATCATATAAATCAAAAGTAGATAACCGGACAGATTGTTACCTGAGATGTGATCGCAGACATGAAGTGATTGTAGGATCGTGTGGGTTATGGTTTTAAGTGATTTCCGACTAAGGTTTGGGTGATCTAATGAAGTCCAAATAAGGTGAAATTTTGTGTGTGACTTCTCTAAGGAACCTAGTGTGTATGTGATAAGTTTTTAGCTCTTGTATGCTCAATTTACACTTGTTCCTAAGACTCGAAATAAAATCAAGATTACAAGTCTTCATATAGCTTTATTACAAATCTTGACTTGATTTCCTTCCTTCCATGAGTCTTGATCACCTGTAGAGGTTAGCACATGCAATATATATGCAATGCAATATGTGTGCTACTCTACATTACTTATGATTAAGATTAGGTTGATTAAATCATCAAAACAAGGATTAAGGCCAAAAAGCCAACATTCTCCCCTTTTTTGATGATGACAACCTATATCTTAATACTTGATAATTTTAAGTGTAAACTATGCATAAAAATGCTCCCCCTATGGATGTGCATAGTTTTTGTTCAATTTTAACCAATTTTCAAGTATCTCCCCTTTAATTATCTCTCCCCATTTGATATCCATCAAAAACAAAAATAATTATGACTTTAAGCAAAGAATTTGGATGTCTTGTAATGAAGTTGCTCCCCCTAAATTTTGCACTTCATTACTCTAATAATAGATATAACATTTAAGCTCCCCTATCAATAAGGTTAGATGGAAACTATGAGTATGATTCTAGTTAAGTTCAATTTAGTTTCAATTTAAGCCTTATTCTAACATCCATTTACAATATGACATTTAAAATCAATGGATGTGATATATGATTTGCAATGAATAGGGTATATGATTTGCAATGAATTAAATTCTAAGGATATGACAATTAAGCATATAAAACTAGATTAGAGCTAATTTAACATGAATTGTATAGATAGGAATTTTATACCAATGTTGAATTCAAATTTAGCTTCAATCTCATTTGGTGATGCAACCGGATTTGAATTTGACTCTTGAGCTCACCCGGCCACCACCAATCTCCTCCTCAAGCTCCTACAAGTGTAGACTTTGGTACCCATTTTTGCTTGGGTCCATTAAGTTTAGCTTTTGGTCCCCAAATCCAAGTTGACTTTGGTACCTCTACACTTACTTACTTTTTCATGGCAAAATTATGTTTAACATTAATTTGAATAGGAAATTTTTTAAAATAAAAATTGTTTTTATTGTCATGTGTGAACTTATGCAATTTATTTGACAAATTTTCATTTAAGGCATTAAGTTCACTGTTTTTAGTTGCTAGAGATTCATTTAAGCAATTTAGATTTTTAATCATAGAATTATGCTTTTCATTCATGTTAAGCATGTGAATCTCTAAATTTGCAACTTTTTCATTTATGCAATTCAAGTCATGTAATAATTGCTTGCTTTCTAAATGAGATTTATCAAGTTTAATAAGCAAGTCATTAGTATCAATTTCTAGCATATGACTATCAATTGCATGAGATGAGGTATTTTTAACATTTAAATTTTCTTCCTTCAAGCATGCATTCTCTAAAGTTGGAACTTCAATTTTAGCAAGCAAATCAACTTTATCATCTAAGATAGATGTATTTTGACATTTAAGATCATGGATTTGCTCATTTGCTACTTGATTAGTCTTGTGAAGTTCTTTATATTTTTCAAATAATCTTTGAAATGCATTTTGTAGTTCATTAAAATCATGGACATTATCTTTTGAACTACTACTCGAAGAAGAGCTAGAAGATACCTCATCTTCACTTTCTCCATCGGATGAGCTTGATGATGATGAAGATGTTGAGTTAATCTCCATTTTCTTTGCTTGAGCTACATCCTTCGGATTTGCTTCTCCCGTCTTCCCGGTTAGTGAATCTCCTTCACCAAAATTCTTTTCTAATGTTTGCCATATTGAATAAGCACTATCACATGAGCAAACAACATTAAAAAATTCATCTCCTAATGCACAAAATATGACATTCATAGCCTTAGCATTTAGGGATGCATTTTTCTCATCTTCTAAACTCCATTTAGGGATGCAATGCAATATGTGTGCTACTCTACATTACTTATGATTAAGATTAGGTTGATTAAATCATCAAAACAATGATTAAGGCCAAAAAGCCAACAGTGACTTCTCTTGATACGAGTATTGCATTACGGAAGAACACAAAAAGAAAAGGTTGTGGTTGTCGGTTTTTAATAAAAATAGTCGAGCGACGGGATCGTGATGGATGGGTCGTCGTTACTAATAGCACTACAATGTCTCCCCCGTCCTCCACCAAAGTGCTGCCTCCCCTCCTCCTACGGCTCCAAGCCATATCGGTCCCCATCGTCACTCTCGTCGTGACTCCCCACCTCATCTGAATCATCCTCGTTGTCAAACGAATCATCACGTGTCTCACGACGACGTAAAATATCCCTCTCCCTCCTAACTGAAGCAGAAATACCCCGTCTACGTGGATAACGAGGACCTGACTCATCTCCTAAACTATGTAGAGCGCGTAAGGGAATTGATTTCCCTTTCCTCCTCGGTAACCCGACGACTATTAATCCAATTTTAGAAATCAAATTTCATTAATGGATTTAAATTACAAAATTTACAAATTTAACGATCGATAAATGAAACTAATCATTAACATAATAATCAATTTAACTAACAAATATATGATCAATTTAACTAATAATAACAAATAATAAAGGGTTTAACTAATTACGTAATTAATGAATCTAATTATTAACTTAATAATCAATTATAACTAATTATGATCAATTTAACTAATAATAACAATTTTTAATCAAGGGATTAACTAATTAATCAATCATTTAAACTAATTATTAACTTAATAATAATTTATTTAGCAATTATCACAAATTATAATTAATTTTAAATAAAAAATAAAAAAAGAGGGACAAGCGTCCCCGGCAGACGCCCCCACCTAGGCTTGCTCGTTCGCGAGAGAGGCTCCCGCGGACGCCCGGGCAAAAAAAAATTAAAAAAAAAAATTAATGGCTTCTTACGAGATTCGACTGATCTGGGGCATCCACTATCTCTTTTACTGGTCTCCGAGACATCGTTTCTGAGAAATGTGAAAGTAATATGAAGAGAGAGTGATGTAAGGAGAGTGAAATGGAGAGTTATATAAAAAGAAGTGTAGAAAGACAAAATGACAATTCGTATGGACGATTTAAGTAGTTTTACGGCGACGAATTGCAATTTAGCAAATCAATCTATACTAACCAATATTCATATTTTAAACAAAAAATTAGTAATAATCTCAATTCACAAACATATAATATATACAATAAAAACACAACATTCAAATAACAATCTCAGAGACAAGGCTTTAAGTAAAAAAGCTTATTTTCACACTTGGCAATGGCACTTTCATTGACCAAGCAGACCAAAGTAGGTCTTGCCCAATTAGCCGCCTGAGATGCAAGAACAGACAAGACAGAAGTGCTTCTTCTCTTCCAGATCATTGTGATCCATATCATGTTTCTTTTCACATTTACAGTAATACATTGTACATTCTTTTCCAAAAAACGGCTATAGAAGCTAGAATCCAATTTTGCAGCATGTGTGCAATCCAGAGGTTGATTTATGTTATTTCTATCGTTGGTTATTTACTTATTTGTTTATCAAAAGTTCAAAACCCTCTCTCTCTCATCTCACCTAAATTAATTTGTTTCAGTTATTTTATCTCTCCTCTCCGTGTCATTCTACAATTCCCCAACCACAAACTCATCACTAAAACTAGTTCTACGTTTTTCTCTGCTTATCCAATTAATTATGTTCCTACTATCCCAACATACGGAGTAAAATACCTAGTTGAGTTTGAGTCGTGGTTAATTCAAACCCCCAAACATCTCAACTCCAGGTAAAATTTTAGCTAACATCTCAAGTTTTGGCTATTCCAATACTACAATAGTAACTATTAAGTCAACTTTGGCCTTGTATATATTCTTATTTTCTCTTTCAATAGATCCTTCCTAGCATCCCTATCATGCATGCATAATTGGATATATTTGTATAAGCTTAAGAAGTTATAGCTACAATATATCAACGCCACTTCACAAAAAAATATCGACCATCAATTAGAAATTACATCTTACCTGCATGCTTGGATATTAAAAAGTAGTGGGTCAATCAAATTTCATATACGGTGGACAGCCACATCTCAAGTAATTATTCGATATAATCTAATTGAAATACAAAGATATAATCTAACTCAAAAATAATTATATGCATGCAAAAGTGATATACGTGAATCTCTTTCCGTATCCAAATATTAAAAAAAAGATTTTGTTAGTAGAAAATTAGTTACTGAAACTCAACGGAAATGACTCTTATAGCAACATTGTTAAAAACATATACGGGGTCATATATATTTTGTAGACCAACCTTTACATAGTGGAATCAAATCTAATTAGTTGCCTTAGAGAGTCGTTGATCTTCTTCTTTTTCTTCAATAGATTGGCATTCCGTTCTTTTGGAAAATAAGCACAAATCCAAAATCCAAATGTCTCTCGTCTGACGAAGGATAACGGTGGAAAATCCTAATTGGGTTAGTAGCTAGGAATTTAAAACCTCACCTTAGAATGCTGCAACCCTAGAGTGAAGCAATTAAGGTTTGGTGTAGTTTCATGTTGTCCACTAGTATTAGGCTACGTGTCCTACCGCATATATCTCAATTTTGCACATATTCTAATAAAATCTTAAACAATTAACTAACTTATTTTATCATGCATGGTGTTAATTAAGATTAGTGTGATGGAATTGTAGATCTGATTATAAACTACATTAGCTTAAATAGAAGATCGACAATGCAGGCTATAAGGCGGGTCTACGGTGTAATTGTGATTCCCTCGTGATCAAGGTTCAAAAATGCGAGATGCAGATTGGATGTGGCGATGCACCACATCTTGGATATGCGGGATCCGGATTCGATGCTAGTGCATATGCGATTTAGGATTTAATAATTAAATAATATAATAAATATTTATTAATTATAAATTTTATATATATAACTAAAATTTTAGATAAACTTTTTGAAAAATTCTTAACATCAATAATTCAATATTAAACAAAACTTGACAAAATTTAGGCCCATTTGAAATGCGCAACATATGCGGTCAAATCCACCGCATATGCTGGCGACGATGCAGACCACATCGAGTATCTTGTATCCTTCACATGCGATGAGCATCCCACCCACATCCGCATATGCGGCCGCATCCTCCCGCGTTTCTGAAAAGAGCTCGTGACAAAGAATATACTTAAGCCTTTTTTTAAAGCAGAAATATTTAAGAGCATTGTCTTTAGTAATTTAAGAGCATTGTATCTACTTTTTCTTGAAACTAGGTGCTTGAGTCATAAAGCAAGTGGTTGAGAAACTAAATTTCACAGATAAGACGGTATTGGTCACAATGCAAAAGTTTTGAACAAACAAATAAATAAATAAATATAGAAGTGAAATTCCACTTGGATTGGGAGATTTTCATAGTCTTCTTATAACCTCCCCATGACCAGCCTCCACTTTTACTGTTTCATTCACTAGCCCTAGTACTTAATCCATGGATGACCCCTTTGCTGATCTTCCACCTCTACCATACCAACTCCCCATGCATAACGTGGACTTCTCACTTCAAGACCCTTCCTATTCACTCCATCCCAATTCCCACTATAACAACTACTCTTCCATTTCCAGCCCTTTTAATACTTCATCTTCAACTACAAAGGGAAGTGACACAAAAATGATTTGCACCATGGAAGATGGATCCCCTGGAAATGACATGTTTGTTGACCAAAACTGTCCTTGTCCAATGATTTGGTCTGAAGTACAACCACACCCTTGTTGTGTTCCTCCATATGCTACAAGTACTGGAAATGAACCAAGTTGTGACCAAACTTGTGCTTCTCCTCCTCCTCCTCTAGATTATAATGTTCCATGTCAGTTTGGTTCGTTATTGCCATCTTTGCAGTATGGTTCTTACACCACTCAAGATTTCAGTGTATTCCCTCCTCTTGAGGTAGGTAATATATAGTTGGATTTTTTATATGTGTATTTTTTCTTTCAAAACATCATGTAAGCATAATGCAGAAATATTCACTTTTTAGAAGAATAAAAAAATCTTTAGGGGATTAGAAGTGTACATTTATTTAGATTCGGAATCAGTTTGATCATTCACATTGATTGTTTTGAGAATAGGGTCTGAGTTTTGTGCTTCAGAAGGAGTTGAGGAATAGTGACGTGAACAACATTGGAAGGATTGTACTTCCGAAGGTATATTTTTCTGTCACTTTCTTCAGCTAAGAAAGAAGAAATTTCAATAGAATATTGTAGTGAGAGTTAACATCAAATATCTGTAGATGTGATTTAACATGCATTTTATTTATTCTTAAATATTATAAATAAAATCAAAAGACTTGCACTTAATTTTCAATACAAAATGATCAAACTATTATTTTTCCTTTGCAAAAAAGGAATATATGTAATGGGGATAGTTAATTAATTTTTATTTCATGTACCTTTAAGCCTAGAAACCCACTGGAAACTTCGTTACTCTGATTGAACCCTGGAACCATTAACTGACCACTGTCCTTTTACTATGCGCAACTGCGTACCAACCAATTCATCTTGTTCTAATTGAATGATAACAGTATGTTTTCAAAATGGGACCCTTCTTATTTCTTTATTCTGGTCAAATCCACCCTTGAAGTACAATAAGAAGACAAAGAAAATCATAGACCATATCTCACATTTTTGTCTGACCTAAAATTTTACAATCACGCATGCAGAGGGAGTCAGAGGCCAACCTACCATTTTTGTCAATGAAGGAGGGCATGCAACTTACCATCTTGGATCTCCACACTTCTTCCCCTTGGAGAATGAGATACAGGTTAAACACATGTTCTTTCTTTAATATCAGTGATGAAGTCCCTTTGATAATAATTTTGTTAAGATTTTTTATTATCAATACGTACGTACCTAGCTATGAAGGTTTGATTTTGTATCTTGATCATGTGCAACCGATCGATCTGTACTTCAAATTTGGTTAAGGGTTTTATGAGGAATTCGATTTAACATGTTATTTAAATAACATGTTATTTAAATCGAATTCCTCATAAAACCCATAACCAAATTTTGATAGGAATTTTATTTCCTAAACCAAAACCTAATCCTTCATTTACTGGTGCTCTAATGAGCCTTCTACACCACTATCTCCTCCATTCTCCTATATGGATCACCACCAAAACTGAAACACATCCAAACCAGAGTCTTAATATGGAATGAGTAAGAAATTATACCTAGAATTTGGTAAGAGGAGAGGAAGGAAAAATCGCTTCAGAGAGGACAATAACACAGAAGAAAAAAAATGTAATGACTTTCAGAATGATCCTTTTCGGTAATGAAACGATTTCAAAATTTTGGCAAGGGTATACGGAAATTCACTTTAAAAAGTTTATATTCTTTCATGAATACGCAATTTTAAATAGTTTGAGTAACTAAATTGATGTGTTTTGTAGTTAAGGGCGTTTAAGTTAATTTTGATCATAATGGATGGTAGTAATAATTTTTTTTATCAAAAAGTGTATAATATCAAGTACTAGTCATTAACAAATTACTTTCGAAATTTGAAAAAAAATGCATACTTAGCTAAGCAAATAGAGATTTGCTAGTTCTAAATTTTCATATTTCTCATATACTCAAGACAGGTTCTATTTCATGTTAGATTCTATTACTTGGTTCTTCACAAAGGTCACAAAAGTTACTTGAATTATAAAATAGATTTTGAGTTAATATCAACTGAAATCCTCTCTATTTTGTAGGTTTTGGCCGAATAACAAGAGTAGAATGTACGTATTAGAAAATACAGGTAAAGGAAGCACATTTTCCCCATAAATCACAAAACATATATGTCTGTGTGTGTCTTTCTTGCCTATAGACAGTTGGTTGTTGTTGGATTTCAGGAGATTTCATAAAGCATCATGGTCTTAAATGTGGAGACTTCATTGCTCTTTACCAAGACAAGAGAAAGCAACTTGTAAGACTCCCAATCCAAGAACCAACTTGCCTACTTTAAGCAATTCAAATCCTAATTCTTATTGCATGTCCAAAACACAGTACATCTATTCACTGAAAAAAGAGAGAACTCCGGAGAACGACCCGTTAATGAAGAATTCAAGTTCAGCTCAAGAGAACGAACAAACCGATGAGACACAAGGTGGCAATGAAGAAGGATCAGGAGATAATGCGGACATGAGTGGATTTCTCAACTTATCACCGGAAGGCCAAGATCACAACTTCGGGTTCGATGACCTTTCTGGTGTTTCCATGTTCAAGGATCGAAGTTTCGAGGATTGTGACATCTCAGTTTATGACATGGAGACTGAGAGACACGAAGGTTTGGTTTTCAAGTAGTGCAATATTGTAATATCTTGTTTCCTTTTTTTATTTATTTAAGTGAAACTCGAATGCAGTTTCTATCATGCAAACATGTACTTCTCTAATTGCTTGGTTGATACATGGATTGCTCTTTGATACGGACTAGAAACTAAATAATTTTGTTTTTGTTTGAAAGTAAATATTTTTTTGGTGTAGACGTAATCTCACAATGAATTTACGTATTTTTTTCAAGAGAAAGAAGGTAATCTCACAATGATCCATAACCATCGGGCTTGGAATCTTGAGACACAACCTATGTTTAATTAGTATGCCCTTAACTACATTATTTACCACGGTTCTCTGCAAAGTTAACCGTGGACTGGACTACACAAACTCGTAAATCGAAATAGTAATTAGTGAATTCATTTTGTCGGTATATCTGGAAGAATAAACAATTTTGTAAATTATTTTAGCACAATCATATTTTAAGAAAATTATATAACTAAGAATTAATAAGTAACATATCTATCATTAGTAATTTCTTGGATAGGAATCATGACAAGAACCTCAAGTATAGCTTTGTTTTCAGAACTAAGCTTAAAGTAAATAATCTTTTTGATACCAGTTGTTGGGAGGGAGATCTAACGATGCGCTACACAACAAAGAATCAAGAATGCATAGCTAAACACCAAAACGAATATTCCACGCGGAAAAACTAACATTTGACCATCTCCCAAACTTAATGCAACAAAAATCACACACAAGATAAAAAGAACAAGTAATAAACGAGCGCACGTCTGAAAACAACCACGACACACGTGTTTTACAAGGTTCGGCAACATGCCTAATCTCTCAATACTCAACGAAGAAAATAAGAATTGTACGTTGTAAACAAATTAGGACAAATGATCCCTTAAATAGACAACTCAAAATCCATTCAAAACCATACAGAAAACGTGGGCAACGGTCGACCAGACTCCTCAAACAATTGACCAAAACGGTTAACAGGAATAGTTCATGTTAATTTCGGTCGACCGACTCCCTCGCGCGATCGACCGCTCCACGATAGTCTTCAGTTCCATAACCACTTTTCGGTCGACCGGACTCACCATCGGTTGACCGTTCTTGACTCCAAGAAAGTCCCTGTTATTTTTGGTCGACCGGTGTCCAACACGGGTCGACCAAACCTACAAGTCCGAGAGCTCTTGATAATTTTGGTCGACCGAGCTCCTCCACCGGTCGACCGTTTTATCCTGGTTTTGCCTTACCAAAATACAAACCAATTTTCAACAATCTCCACCTTGGTTTGAATTTCTTACTTGAGTTGTCTTCTAACCATCTTCTTGCTTCTTTGAAGCACCGTTGGCGCTACCCCCTGGAGCAATTCTCCTTCTCAGTTTCTAAGGACATTGAGAAGCGTCGAGCACAACTCGAACTTCTCCTGATTGACCACCTTGGTCATCATATATGCCAGAATCTTGCTCATATCAATCCTGTGGAGAATAATCTGGCCTTCCGCGATCATTCACGGATCTTGTGGTACCTTACTTCAATATGTTTGGTCCTTGAATGAAATGTTTGATCTTTGGCTAGATAAATTGCAATTTGGCTGTCACAATGCAATTTAGTCACTTCATGTTCCATCCCCAAAGAGCTTACCAAACCCTTCAACCATATAGCTTCCTTTCCGGCATCAACCGTTGTCATGTACTCTGCTTCCGTTGTTGACAATGCAGTAGTATGTTGGAGAACGAATCTCCAACTCACTGGTCCTCCACCTAGAGTGAAAATGTACCATGTTATGGACCTCTGTTTGTCCAGATCACCAGCATAATCTAAATCAACGTACCCCTCCACTTGCCTTTATGCTTCATCTCTGATGTACCTCAAGCTAACAACCATGGTTTCCTTCAGGTACCTCAATAGTCACTTCAACGCCTCCCAGTGATCCTTTCCTGGGTTAGCTATATAACGACTCACGAGGTTAGCTAACTGCGTGTGAAATGTTTGGCCTAGTGCAAATCATAACATACATAATGGATCCGACTATACTAGCATATGAAATTGTCTTCATATCTCTCCTTTCCTTTTCAGTAGAGGGGTTGCACTTCAACGAGAGCTTGAAGTGAGTGCTAATAGGTGTGGTCACCTGCTTGCCATTCTTGAGATTATACCTCTCGAGTATTTTTTGGATATAACTCTTTTGAGTGAGCAAGATTTCACCTCTTTCAGTATCCCTGAATATCTTCATACCGAGAATTTTCTTCGCACTCCCGAGGTCTTTCATCTCAAACTCCCAATGAAGCTTCTGTTTGAGATCTTCTATATGCTTAATCTCTTTAGCTGCGATCAACATATCATCAACATACATGAGCAAAAACACGTGTGACCCGTCTCTAAGACTCTGTAAGTAAACACAACTATCATAGTCACAACGTACAAAACCATGTTCTAGCATAAATGTATCGAACATTTCGTACCAATGCCTTGGCGACTGCTTAAGTCCATAGAGGAACTTCTTCAGCATGCAAACTTGCCATTATTTGCCTTGTGTAATGAACTCATCCGGCAACTTCATATAGATCTCTTCCTCTATGTGCCCGTGAAGAAGCATTGTCTTCATATCCATTTGCTCTAACTCCATGTTGTCCATCGCCACCATGGATAACAACACTCTAATAGAGGTATACTTTACAACGGGTGAGAAGATTTCATTGTAATGGACCCCTTTATTCTAAGCATATCATTTTGCCACCAACCTTGCCTTGTATTTTAACTCCTCATTCGGAGTTAACCCTTCTTTCTTTCGGAAGATCCACTTGCACCCAATCACGCTCTCTCCTTGGAAGCTCCATTAACCGTTAACTCCCAAGTCTGATTCTTATGAAGAGACCCCATCTCTTCGGTCATGGCCATCATCCACTTGTTCATGTCCTCCTGCTCAATGACTCCATCAAATGTGCAAGGGTCTCCACATTCAGTAACAAGTGCAAACACAATGCTAGCATCATCTTGATCATACATCATCAGTGCCTCAGTGATCTTCCTTTGTCTCCCCTGAGCAATACTTGTTGAACGTTTTAAATTAAACCGCAAGTGCACGGCCGCGATGAAGCGGTGGCAAGTACGGGTCGTCCTCAGGGAGGTGAGTAGCCTCTTGCTTATCAGAAATCAAGTGGCAAAAATAGGGGAGAAAGATGTTTATTAAGCTACTCTACACAAAACTACGCTAAGAAGTATGAAATGCGAACGAAAGAAACAATCAATGAACTAACAACTAAGCTAAGAACAAAGGAGGAATGCTGGAATACAGAAATGGGAAAACCCCTAAGGGGTGGAGTGAGTGCACACATGCAAAGAGGTGGGTGTAGAATACATTCTTTAAGCACATGAAGGTGGTGTTTATCAAGCATAGGAAGTGTCTAAATGTTATGGCAAAACCTATCAATCTATTCACCAACTTAGTTGATTAACATTTACATATGCAAGGTGTTTATTTCAGAACCTAAACAAGCATGAGAGGTGTCTAATCATTTTGGCAAAACTCATCAAGTTGTAAATTCTATCCTAAACAAGCAAGCATACATTCATGTTTAATCAACACATTGAAATTAAAGCATTCATCTCATTCTCTAATGCATGTATGTACATCTACTCCACCCCCTAAAAGGGGATGGAACTACTCACTAAATATTACACTAATTATTAAACTATGGAAAGAAGGCATATTAAAACTAAGCTAGAATTAAAAGACGATTAAACTAAAACATGCATAAACAATAAAAGAAGCATAAAACAAACAATGAAAGAAACACAAAACTTTATTGATAAAATGACTCACATTAAAAGTAGCATCCTCCTACTTTAGTGTGTGCTTCAAGGCCTCACTTCTAGTAGGAAGAATAGCCACTTAAAATATGGAGTGATTACAATGGAAGGTGAAGAGTTCTATTTATAGCCATGGAAAAAGGCAAACCGGGACAATCCCCCGATGTGGGACTAAACAGATACCAAAAATAGCCTAAACATCCTCTAATACATGTGCTGGAGAAATTTGAGCGGATTTGGGCCAAAATGGACCGCCAATTAGCGGTCTATATGGTTCAGATCCTGCTCATTTTTGTTTTGGGCTTTTCTTTCTGGTATTGTTGGTCTTTGATGCGGTTACTTGACTTGTTGGAGCTCCGACCCGAATCGAATTGGTAAAATACTCCACACCAATACTCCACATGATGGTGTGGAGTATTCTGTTTTGCTCTTAGGTCCTTCTGTCTTGCATGCAGGTCCTTCTCCCTTGCATCTTGTGAAGGGAATGTGTTCTAAAAGTTTTACTTTTAAATGTCAATTATTATGAATTGAATGAGAAATCATTTTGTTCCTTGATTATGTTATTCGTCTTTTAGAAGTGTTAAGGAAAATGGGCTCTTGTTCCTTAACCGTAGAGCTCTAAAAGATATTGGTTTACATAAAACAAAAGATATTCGCAATCATGGTAATTAACATGGAACATTAATTACCGAGTTAAGATTGTCGTGTTGGTCATAGATCATTGTAGCTCTACAAGTGAGTGACAACACGGGTGTGCAAAAGAGGAAAATATTACTTTTGTATACTGAATAGACCTAATAAGTAAAATATTATAGAAATGTGTTTCTGTGTCATTAATATTTTACTGTGTCTTTGGTCCTTTGATATGAGACTTATATCTAATCACTTAAGGAATACTTAATTAGATCAGTGTCTTGAACTATCGATCAGTGTAGTATAAAGGCATTGGTTGGTTAAGTATAACTTTTGTTAGAGAAGATAGTTAGTCAAAAGATTATCATTGCCCCTCTTAATTGAGTGATGATATTAGTGGGCCCCTTGATAAAGCAAAGTTATAATGTGCACAATGTGATTTGAGTTAAGTCACATATTTATAACTAGCTTAAAGAGATCAAGAAATGAATACTAATACAAAGATGACACAACACTACTTTGTGTGTATTCTTAATATCATGAGGCAAGGGACGGACACAAGTGATGCACTCCATCACTAAGTGGATCGGGTTTTGGTTCGAGTGGAATTAAGACATCTAACTAATTGGGAGCTATAATGTGTAGCTAGATACCGCTTATAGCTTGTGATATAAAGCTCTTAATATCACTGCCAACTTAGTTTAGATCCTCCCATAGGTCACACCACAAAACTGGGAAACAAGAAATGGGGATTTTGAGTTCATAAGATGTGTCGGGTTTCATGTAGAAAATATGACACATGGGATGAACAAGCAAAATCAAAATTATGTTGTGATTAATAACATAATTAGAATCTAAATTAAATTCATATGTGATGTAAATATTATGGGGTGTAATGATTGATCATTACATAGGATAATATGTTACATAAGTTGTGAATTTACTACTAATCCCGAAATGTCAAATTTTGTAGGGGTTAAACCGAAATTTGACAAGTCTGCAAGACTGTGCAAACGGTCGACCGGTTAATGGATAACGGTCGACCGAAGGTGCACGGTCGACCGGACATGTCTCGACCGATAACAGGGAATTTTCATCTGTTCGAACGGTCGACCGAAAGTGATCGGTCGGTCGACCGAACATTGCGATGGAATAATTCCTGTTACGAACGGTCGACCGAGCTATTGAACGGTCGACCGAAACTGGTTCGAGCGGTCGACCGAACCTCCAAAAACGGTCGACCGGTCCAGACGGTTTTATGCAGAATTAATTTAAGAATTAATTAGATCATGCATGGAATTGGTCCATAATTGATTTAATTCGTGGCTAATATTATTTATTAATAAATAATGGATGGTTAGATGGAATTTTGCATGAAATCATGGGCAAGAGGTTGCACATGAATAGGTAATTTGGAGAGAACCTATAAATAGAGGTTATCTCATTGCCTTCCTACATCTTAATTAATATTGTTTTTCATGCAAAATCTCTCTCCTTAATTCTCCACGAAAATTCCACAAAATTCTTAAGTTTAGTTTAGTTCTTAAGAGATCATCTTCTCAAGGGAATTAAAGAGGGGTTAGTAATTGGATTCTAAACCCTATCGGAGATTGAGAGACTAGCTTCCCTCTCTCCGATCTTGTTTAGAGTTTGGTGAATACTCGGAGGCATCCGGCGCAGCGAGGAGCATCCCCAACGTCTCCGAATCTTCAAGAAGTTTTAGAGAACTTCTAGGTATGAATTTCGGAGCCCTTGTTTGTTTTAATAGAGTTTTGAAACTAGATGTTAAAACAAACCGATGCATGCATGAAATAAATCAAAGAAAATTGTAATTGATCCTTATTATACATAAAAATTTCAAAAATATATATGTATAATTAAACATGAAATCCTGTAGTGGTATCAGAGCATAGGGTTCAATTTTCTTATGATTTATGATTGTAAACAAATTTAGTTTACCATCTAGGATTTAAACAATTCGTTTTACCGGTTTTTTCGGTCTTTAAATGTTTGTTGAAATAATTCTTTATAATAATTCGTTTTAAATGTTTTGAATGTTTAAAACATGACATGTAATTATTAGAATTATGATTTAGACATAAGTCTAACTTGCAATAATTTCGTTTTAAGTATAAACGATTATTTTGTAAGAGAATCAACAAAACCGAAAAACTGCGATTCATCTTTCCATTGGAAATTGGATGGACAGCGGTTCATAATTAATTTGTGAACTATGGATGCATGAAAAATGTTTTTAATGGATTTCAAAACGTTTTTCAAAGAATTGTTTGACGTTCTAGATGCTTGATAAACTAGGATTGATAGTTTATAGCAATTGCGTGCATGGATGCTTGAGTTGCTTTGCAGGATTGTGAGTTTATATGTTCCAAATCAGACACTACAAATGTATGTAATTATTATTATACAGGGGCTTATGTATGTAAAAGCCAAAATTCTCTCTATTTCCGTCTTTTAGATAGTTGCATTTGCAGATGAGAGGTTTTTACATAGGACTTGCACTAGTCGGTTTTATCGAATGTGAGGAGCATGTTTATTTTCTGTAAAATCTACATCTCCGGTGCAAGAGGAAGTCGCCGCTGTAGCGCATCGATCGAGGATCGAAGATCAGGGATCGAGGATCGAAGGGAACATATAAACTCACACGATGTGGATTGTGTGAATGTTTAATTTCTGTTTTTAATTTCTGCTATGCATGTGATGAATGTGGTGAATGTTAGGATGTGTATGAATATTAATATGCATGATAACCTAAAATTCTAAATCACATGTTAAAATTGTCCAACAAAAATTAAGAATAGTTTTCCTTCTTATTTCATCCACTAGCAGCCATTGATCGAGGGATACTCTGCTCGCCCTTAGCGGGAGATAGCTCCCTCTATCTTTGGGAATAGTGGGAGATATAAAGGTTGTCTGTTGTTGTGCCACAATTAAATATATGAGGTGTGTTTCACCATAGTGAACCCCAAGTATGTTTAGTTGTGAATACAATAGATAAACGTATCTCGTATCAAATGAAAATAAGTTTTCTTAACATTACCTAGAGCCCTCGCTCGGTTTTGGGAAAAAGTTTTTCTTACGAGGATAGGTCGTATTCCCTCATAATTAAAACGACAAGAGTCACAAGAGTTTGAAGATGCTAAATATTGCTAAAATTCAAAAAGGTTGTGATTAGAAAATGATTTCTTACCTTGATATTGTAATGTATTCGATAGCCCTTAGCTAGTCTATATTACAATCAATAGGATCTTGGATTGTTGCATTTATGGGCAAGATTTTAATTTGCAACATTTACATTTATATATTCGATATATGTATGCATGTGTATTAAAACATAAAATTGACATTAAAACCTATATGATTTATTTTGTAGAAAAATGTCGAACATCCAACCTATCGTACGATCCATGATAGAAAAACACCCTTTAGTGAATGATGGCTCAAACTTCATTAGTTGGCAACTCAAACTCAACATCGTGTTAAAGTTTGAGAAACTATCTCACATTTTGGAAGGTCCAATCCCAAAGTGGAATGAGAGATTAACCGATGAAGAGAAAGAGGCTAAAGCCAAGTGGGAAGACCAAGAGAACCAAGTTCACGGTCTTATGCTAGCATCCATGGGTGACTCGCTTCAAGCGAAATACTTGGATTCAAAACCCAAGAAGACCATGGAGGCTTTATCAAAGATGTTCATGGATAGTGCCCGAAAGGAGCGCTATAAGACCACCATCGCACTCACAAGGTGCCATATGGCGGAGGGAACATCGGTATCTATGCATTTTCTCACGATGCAAGGATACCTTGAGAAGTTGGCAAAGCTCTCTTCACCAATGCCCGAGGACATTGCTGAAGATATGATTCTTGGCTCTCTAGCCCCGTCCTTTAAGCACTTTGTGATGCACTATCACGTGCGTGAAAAAGGGGTGAGTCTTAAGGAGCTTCACAACGCTCTCAAAACTGCTGAAGTTGACATGGGCAAGGGTAGGGACAAGCAAGTCCTTGCCGTCCATGGGAGGAGCCATAAGATTGGTAAAGGAAAGGGCAAATCTACCAAAAGTGGTTCAATCAAGAGCAAGGGAGTAGGAGGTGCTCGTGTGAGTGCCTCGATGGGGAAATCTCAGAAATCTCCAACTCCCAATACGGAGTGCTTTCACTGCGGTGAAAAAGGACACATCCGGCCAAATTGCCCCAAGTACAAGGAAGACCTTGACAACGGAGTGATTGAACGAAGGCGCCCCAAAAAGGCCAAAGGTATATTTGTTATTGAAATAAATTTAGCCACCTCTATCCAGGATTGGGTAATTGATACCGGATCTTGTGCTCACATAGTTTCTAATGTGCAGTTACTCATGGGTAGGAAGGAACTCGTAAGGAACGAGGTAGAATTGAAGGTCGGAAATGGTGCGAACGTGTCTGCGGTTGCACAAGGTTCTGTGGTGCTTCAATTGTGTAGTGGTTTAAATTTATGTCTAAAGAATGTTTATTATGTACCTTCGATTAGCAAGAATATTATTTCTGTATCATGTCTGGATATGGATAATTTTAATATAAATATTTCAAATTCTTGTTTGTCTATATCGAAGAATGGTGTGTTCTATGCAAATGCGTTCATAAGGAATGGTCTCTATTTGCTTGAATTGGATAATAAACAAATCTTTAATATCAATAACAAAAGACTTAAGACCACTCACGAGAATGATACTCTCTTGTGGCACTATCGTCTTGGTCATATAAATGAAAAGCGCATCAAGAAATTGCAAGAAGCTAACCTTCTTGGTCTACTTGATTTTAAATCATTGGAGACGTGCCAACCATGTCTAATGGGAAAAATGACCAAAAAGCCTTTCAAGAAGAAAGGCCCAAGGGCGAGTGGCTTGTTGGATTTGATACATTCCGATGTATGTGGTCCAATGAGTACTAGTGCACGAGATGGTTTCAGGTACTTCATTACGTTCACGGATGATTATAGTCGTTATGGCTATGTTTATCTAATGAGAAACAAAAGTGAATCTTTTGACAAGTTCAAAGAATTCAAGAATGAAGTAGAGAACCAACTCGACAAGAAAATCAAGTCTCTACGAACGGATCGTGGAGGTGAGTACTTAAGTGCCGAATTTGACTCATACCTAAAGGAGTTTGGTATTGTACCTCAACTCACCCCTCCCGGTACACCTCAGTGGAATGGGGTATCCGAAAGGAGGAATAGGACATTGCTCGATATGGTTCGGTCAATGATGAGTCATGCGGAATTACCTCTTTACTTTTGGAGTTATGCACTACAAACTACGGCTTACACACTAAATAATGTTCCATCCAAATCCGTGGAGAAAACTCCTTATGAGCTATGGAGTGGTAAAACACCTAAGTTCAGTTTTCTCAAGATTTGGGGTTGTGAGGCTTACGTCAAGAGATTGATGTCGACCAAACTTCAACCAAAAGCGGATAAGTGCTTCTTTATTGGTTATCCTCGTAAGACAAGAGGATACTACTTTTGGCACATCACCTCCAATCGAGTGATTGTAGAGAGGGATGCCACATTTCTGGAAAAGGAATTTCTAGAAAGAGTAAAAAGTAGTGGGAGTAGGGTTGTGCTTGAGGAAACTCAAGATACTCTACAAGATCATGAAATGAATGATGACATTCAAGATCATGAAGGCCCAACCGATATTCCTTTGGTTAGTGGGAGCGTGAGCGAGAGACCACCACAAGAAATTGTGAGAGAATCTCAATCATCCCCACCAAGTGTACGTTCAAGAGTTGAACGTGAACCCACTCCTCAAGAAATTGTGGAAGAAGTTCGAGAGACACAAGAAGAACCAAAAGAACTTAGAAGGTCAACAAGGGAAAGGAAGAAACCCGATTTGTATCTGGGACTTCATGAAATCATGGTACTAGATACCAATGATCCCTTAACCTTCCAAGAGGCAATGGAAAGGGAAGACTCCAAACTATGGCTTAAGGCCATGGAATCCGAAATAGAATCCATGTATTATAATCAAGTATGAGACTTGGTTGACCTTCCTCAAGGGAAAAAGGTCATTCATAATAAATGAGTTTTTAAGAGGAAGATGGACATGGATGGGAACTTGACAACCTACAAAGCGAGGCTTGTAGCGAAGGGTTTCACTCAAGTTCAAGGAATTGACTATGATGAAACTTTTTCACCGGTTGCCATGTTCAAGTCTATTCGGATCATGCTCGCTATTGCCGCATTTCACGATTATGAAATATGGCAAATGGATGTCAAAACGGCGTTCCTGAATGGGAACTTGGAGGAGGATGTGTACATAGTACAACCTCAAGGTTTTGAAGATCCAAAGAATAGTGAGAATGTATGCAAGCTTCAAAGATCCATTTATGGATTGAAGCAAGCATCAAGGAGTTGGAACAAACGCTTTGACGAGGAAGTGAAGAAGCTTCACTTCATTCAAAGTAAGGAAGAACCTTGTGTATACAAGAAGGTTAGTGGGAGCCATGTAGTATTCCTAATCCTATATGTCGATGACATATTGCTTATGGGTAATCATATTCCTTTGCTTGAGCAAACGAGAAGTTCATTGAAATCTGCATTTTCGATGAAAGACATGGGTGAGACTCAATACATCTTGGGAATCAAGATATATCGAGATAGACCCCGTAGACTCATTGGCCTCAGTCAACGTGCATACATTGACAAGGTCTTGGAAAGGTTCAAGATGAACAACTCTAAAAAGGGCAGTGTGCCAATGAGTATGGGTGTGCAACTCTAGAAGTCTCAACGTGCGCAATCACGTAAGGACTTAGAGTACATGAAGGATGTCCCTTATGCTTCGGCAATTGGGTCGATCATGTACGCGATGACTTCCACAAGACCAGATGTCTCGTATGCTCTAAGCGTGACAAGTCGTCACCAATCCAACGCAGGTCCTGAGCATTGGACTGCGGTCAAGAATATCCTGAAGTACCTTAACCGGACTAAGGATAAGATTCTTGTTTATGGAGGACAAAGGGAATTGATAGCTGAGGGTTACTCAGATGCGAGTTTCATTAGTGATCCAGACGATAGAAGGTCGCAATCAGGATACGTCTTCCTTCTGAATGGTGGAGCTGTGAGTTGGCGTAGTTGGAAGCAAAGCACTACTGCCGACTCAACCACTGCTTCCGAAGTGATGGCTGTCGCTGAAGCGAGCAAGGAAGGAGTGTGGATTAAGAAGTTCCTTGAAGAGCTTGGAGTAGTTCCCTCGAGCGAGGGACCAATAGAGCTATTTTGCGACAATAGCGCATCTATCTCGCAAATCAAGGATCCCAAATCACACCACAAAGTGAAGTACATGGATCGTAAGTACTTCGTGACGCGTGACCTCATCGACGAAGGCAAAATAAATCTGTTATTGGTGGACACCAACAGCAACACAACTGATCCATTCACAAAACCCTTATCCCAAGCCAAGGGCGAAATGCATTTCGAGTCCATGGGATTGAGGAACCATGTAGATTGGCTTGATGATTGATATGTAATGGGGTTTACCCTAGTTATTATTGTTTTATGCATTGAGTATGTATGAGAAAGAAACTTTAATAACAAGTGGGAGATTGAAGGGAATGTGTTTTAAAAGTTTTACTTTTAAATGTCAATTATTATGAATTGAATGAGAAATCATTTTGTTCCTTGATTATGTTATTCATCTTTTAGAAGTGTTAAGGAAAATGGGCTCTTGGTCCTTAACCGTAGAGCTCTAAAAGATATTGGTTTACATAAAACAAAAGATATTCGCAATCATGGTAATTAACATGGAACATTAATTACCGAGTTAAGATTGTCGTGTTGGTCATAGATCATTGTAGCTCTACAAGTGAGTGACAACACGGGTATGCAAAAGAGGAAAATATTACTTTTGTATACTGAATAGACCTAATAAGTAAAATATTATAGAAATGTGTTTCTGTGTCATTAATATTTTACTGTGTCTTTGGTCCTTTGATATGAGACTTATATCTAATCACTTAAGGAATACTTAATTAGATCAGTGTCTTGAACTATCGATCAGTGTAGTATAAAGGCATTGGTTGGTTAAGTATAACTTTCGTTAGAGAAGATAGTTAGTCAAAAGATTATCATTGCCCCTCTTAATTGAGTGATGATATTAGTGGGCCCCTTGATAAAGCAAAGTTATAATGTGCACAATGTGATTTGAGTTAAGTCACATATTTATAACTAGCTTAAAGAGATCAAGAAATGAATACTAATACAAAGATGACACAACACTACTTTGTGTGTATTCTTAATATCATGAGGCAAGGGACGGACACAAGTGATGCACTCCATCACTAAGTGGATCGGGTTTTGGTTCGAGTGGAATTAAGACATCTAACTAATTGGGAGCTATAATGTGTAGCTAGATACCGCTTATAGCTTGTGATATAAAGCTCTTAATATCACTGCCAACTTAGTTTAGATCCTCCCATAGGTCACACCACAAAACTGGGAAACAAGAAATGGGGATTTTGAGTTCATAAGATGTGTCGGGTTTCATGTAGAAAATATGACACATGGGATGAACAAGCAAAATCAAAATTATGTTGTGATTAATAACATAATTAGAATCTAAATTAAATTCATATGTGATGTAAATATTATGGGGTGTAATGATTGATCATTACATAGGATAATATGTTACATAAGTTGTGAATTTACTACTAATCCCGAAATGTCAAATTTTGTAGGGGTTAAACCGAAATTTGACAAGTCTGCAAGACTGTGCAAACGGTCGACCGGTTAATGGATAACGGTCGACCGAAGGTGCACGGTCGACCGGACATGTCTCGACCGATAACAGGGAATTTTCATCTGTGTAGGATCGTGTGGGTTATGGGTCCACTAATCACTATTAAGCCTTAATTAACTACTTGGTTGATTGATCAAAGAATTGCAGCGGAAATTAAAAACAAATCAAACACAAGTAGGAAGTAATGCAAACCACAAAGAAGACACCGGATTTACAGAGGTTCGGCCGCGCCTACGTCCTCTCTTGCAAGCCCCTCTCGAATCCCCGTTCGAGCTCCTCTTGCGTCTTCACTATGCCTCCCCGTTCCGGGCCGGGAGCAACGCCTTTTACAAGTCTTCAAGCTCGCGAACAACCCTCGCCGAGCTTGGCACCACCTCTCACAACCCGAGAGGATCACTTCGGGCTTTCACCGAAATCTCTACTTCTTGTCTTGGGCTTTCACCAAGACCCTTGCTTCTTGACAACACAAGTAACCTTGAGTGGGATTCACTCTTCTAGTATTGAGCACAACAATTTGCTAGATGATTGTATGATGAAGGATGTGGAAATTAGGCTTTGGAATCACTAATTTGGAGCTTTGAGGTTGTGGAAAATCTCACTATAGGTTTGACACTTTGGAGTTGTGAAATCTTTTGGAAAACTAAGTGTGAACCTCTATTTATAAGCTCCTAAAGATTTCTAGCCGTTTGGACAAGATTTGATTGGGTTTTGTGCAAGATACACAAAACAGAAAATCGGGTTCAGAAATCTGTCCAGAAACGGTCGACCGAAAGGTGTATCGGTCGACCGAACCCTTGAGTCTGTTGATGGATCGGTTGACCGAACATAGGTACGGGTCGACCGAATCACTTAAGTTCTATAGGTCAACGGTCGACCGAGCAGGTACCGGTCGACCGAACTACTGGGTTCGGTAGAGAGAAATCTTGATCGGTTGGACAAACTTGTGTCGACCGATAGCAGGGGGTTTTTCACGAATTGAACGGTCGACCGAAAATGGTATTTTGTTCGACCGGTTCAAAAGTATTTGGGGGTGTATATAGGAAAAATGTGTATACGACCGTTGTATAATACGACAAATAAAACGGTCGTATTTTTACAAAAAATAGCAAACGAAACGGTCGACCGAAGGTCTACCAGTCGACCGAACAGGTCTGGGTAATCGGTTAATAGAAAGTGGAATCGGTTGAACGAATTGGTCTGGTATAACAAATATTGTGTATAACCGGTCGACCGAAAGGTGAACGGTCGACCGAACTCAGGCAGACTAGCGACCAATGTTTTAGGTGTTTAGGTGATCTAATGGAGTCCAAATTATATGATATTTTGTGTGTGACTCCTAAAAGGAACCTAGTGTGTGAATGCATGCATATTAGCTTAAGTTATGCTCAATTTACATAAGTTCCTAATACTCAAAGAAAGGAAAAATTACATGTCTTCAATCCTAGCTTGATTACATGTCTTGACTTGACTTTTCTTCTTTCTTGAGTCTTGATCACCTGTAGATGTTAGCACAATACAATATGTATACTATTATACTACATGTGCTAATCTACATGTTCTTATTAAGATTAGGTTTAATTACATCATCAAAATACGGATTAAGGCCAAAAAGCCAACAATCTCCCACTTTTTGATGATGGCAACCTATATCTTAAACCAACCTAATACTTGAAAAATGTATAAGTTAACTATGCATATAAATGCTCCCCCTATGGATGTGCATAGTTTTCTTGACAATTTCATGTATATTTCAAGTATCCCTAATCTATTACTTCTCCCCCTTTGACATCCATCAAAAAATACAACAATCAATGTAATATATGAATTTAAATTTCTCCCCCATTGAGAATTATATATAACTATTTGAGTTCAATTTAGGATGTCATTTGTAATGAAGATGCTCCCCCTAAATTTTGCACTTCATTACTCTAATAAAAGATATAACTATTAAGCTCCCCCTATCAATAAGGCTAGATGGAAACTATGAGTATGATTTAAGTTCAATTAAGTTTCTATTTAAGCCTTATTCTAACATCCATTTAAAATTTGACATTTAAAATCAATGGATGTGGTATATGATTTGCAATGAATTTGGTATATGATTTGCAATGAATTAAACTCTAAGGATATGACAATTAAGCATATTAACTAGATTAGAGCTATTTTTCAGAAATTTTAGAGATAGAAATTTTTATACCAAACTTGAATCTTGAATAGCTCCAATCTTGATTTGGTGATGCAACCGGATTCGAATTCGACGCTTTTGCTCACCCGGTCACCACCAATCTCTTCCTCAAGCTCCTACAAGTGTAGATTTTGGTACCCATTTTTGCTCGGGTCCATTAAGTTTAGCTTTTGGTACCCAAATCCAAGTTGATTTTGGTACCTCTACACTTACTTTCTTTTTCATGGCAAAATTATGTTTAACATTAATTTGAATAGGAAAGTTTTTAACATAAATTTTTTTTTTATTGCCATGTGTGAACTTATGCAATTTATTTGACAAATTTTCATTTAAGACATTAAGTTCACTGTTTTTAGTTGCTAGAGATTCATTTAAGCAATTTAGATTTTTAATCATAGAATTATGCTTTTCATTCATGTTAAGCATGTGAATCTCTAAATTTGCAACTTTTTCATTCATGCAATTTAAGTCATTTAAAGTTTGCTTGCTTTCAAGATATGATTTATCTAGTTTCTTTAGCAAGTCAATTTTGTCATTTTCAAGCATATGACTTTCAATTGCATTAGATGAGGTAGATTTATCATTTAAGCACTCATTCTTCAAGCATGCATTTTCTAAAGTAAGAGCATCAATTTTAGCAAGCAAATCAACTTTATCATCTAACATAGATGCATTTTGACATTTAAGCTCATCTATTTGCTTGTTTGCTAATTTATTTGATTCATGAAGCTCTTTACATTTTTCTACCATTTTCAGAAATGCATTTTGTAGTTTATGTGAATGCGATGATTTTCCACTTGAACTACAACTTGAAGAGTGACTAGAAGATACCTCATCTTCACTTTCTCCATCGGATGAGCTTGATGTTGAACAAGATGTTGAATTGATTTCTTCACATCTAACTTGAGCTACATCCATTGGAGTGGCTTCTCCCTTTTTCCCGGTTGGTGAATCTCCTTCACCAAAATTCTTTTCTAATGTTTGCCATATATGATGAGCACTATCACATGAGCAAACAAGATTAAAATGTTCATCTCCTAATGCACAAAATAAGACATTCATAGCTTTTGCATTTAGGGATGCATTTTTCTCATCTTCTAAACTCCATTTACTAATATGATATCTAGGTGATTCATATGGAGTTTGAATCATAAACCACAAGTTAGCATTCATGGATTTAATAAATGATGACATTTTAGATTTCCATGAAACAAAATTATTTCTATCAAAATATGGTGGTTTACAAGATTCTAGAGGTGTGGATGCATTAAGAGTCATGTTAATTTATCGGTTAAGAACAAAATTAACGAACGAGGCTCTGATACCAAATTGTAGGATCGTGTGGGTTATGGGTCCACTAATCACTATTAAGCCTTAATTAACTACTTGGTTGATTGATCAAAGAATTGCAGCGGAAATTAAAAACAAATCAAACACAAGTAGGAAGTAATGCAAACCACAAAGAAGACACCGGATTTACAGAGGTTCGGCCGCGCCTACGTCCTCTCTTGCAAGCCCCTCTCGAATCCCCGTTCGAGCTCCTATTGCGTCTTCACTATGCCTCCCCGTTCCGGGCCGGGAGCAACGCCTTTTACAAGTCTTCAAGCTCGCGAACAACCCTCGCCGAGCTTGGCACCACCTCTCACAACCCGAGAGGATCACTTCGGGCTTTCACCGAAATCTCTACTTCTTGTCTTGGGCTTTCACCAAGACCCTTGCTTCTTGACAACACAAGTAACCTTGAGTGGGATTCACTCTTCTAGTATTGAGCACAACAATTTGCTAGATGATTGTATGATGAAGGATGTGGAAATTAGGCTTTGGAATCACTAATTTGGAGCTTTGAGGTTGTGGAAAATCTCACTATAGGTTTGACACTTTGGAGTTGTGAAATCTTTTGGAAAACTAAGTGTGAACCTCTATTTATAAGCTCCTAAAGATTTCTAGCCGTTTGGACAAGATTTGATTGGGTTTTGTGCAAGATACACAAAACAGAAAATCGGGTTCAGAAATCTGTCCAGAAACGGTCGACCGAAAGGTGTATCGGTCGACCGAACCCTTGAGTCTGTTGATGGATCGGTTGACCGAACATAGGTACGGGTCGACCGAATCACTTAAGTTCTATAGGTCAACGGTCGACCGAGCAGGTACCGGTCGACCGAACTACTGGGTTCGGTAGAGAGAAATCTTGATCGGTTGGACAAACTTGTGTCGACCGATAGCAGGGGGTTTTTCACGAATTGAACGGTCGACCAAAAATGGTATTTTGTTCGACCGGTTCAAAAGTATTTGGGGGTGTATATAGGAAAAATGTGTATACGACCGTTGTATAATACGACAAATAAAACGGTCGTATTTTTACCAGAAATAGCAAACGAAACGGTCGACCGAAGGTCTACCAGTCGACCGAACAGGTCTGGGTAATTGGTTAATAGAAAGTGGAATCGGTTGAACGAATTGGTCTGGTATAACAAATATTGTGTATAACCGGTCGACCGAAAGGTGAACGGTCGACCGAACTCAGGCAGACTAGCGACCAATGTTTTAGGTGTTTAGGTGATCTAATGGAGTCCAAATTATATGATATTTTGTGTGTGACTCCTAAAAGGAACCTAGTGTGTGAATGCATGCATATTAGCTTAAGTTATGCTCAATTTACATAAGTTCCTAATACTCAAAGAAAGGAAAAATTACATGTCTTCAATCCTAGCTTGATTACATGTCTTGACTTGACTTTTCTTCTTTCTTGAGTCTTGATCACCTGTAGATGTTAGCACAATACAATATGTATACTATTATACTACATGTGCTAATCTACATGTTCTTATTAAGATTAGGTTTAATTACATCATCAAAATACGGATTAAGGCCAAAAAGCCAACAATCTGTTCGAACGGTCGACCGAAAGTGATCGGTCGGTCGACCGAACATTGCGATGGAATAATTCCTGTTACGAACGGTCGACCGAGCTATTGAACGGTCGACCGAAACTGGTTCGAGCGGTCGACCGAACCTCCAAAAACGGTCGACCGGTCCAGACGGTTTTATGCAGAATTAATTTAAGAATTAATTAGATCATGCATGGAATTGGTCCATAATTGATTTAATTCGTGGCTAATATTATTTATTAATAAATAATGGATGGTTAGATGGAATTTTGCATGAAATCATGGGCAAGAGGTTGCACATGAATAGGTAATTTGGAGAGAACCTATAAATAGAGGTTATCTCATTGCCTTCCTACATCTTAATTAATATTGTTTTTCATGCAAAATCTCTCTCCTTAATTCTCCACGAAAATTCCACAAAATTCTTAAGTTTAGTTTAGTTCTTAAGAGATCATCTTCTCAAGGGAATTAAAGAGGGGTTAGTAATTGGATTCTAAACCCTATCGGAGATTGAGAGACTAGCTTCCCTCTCTCCGATCTTGTTTAGAGTTTGGTGAATACTCGGAGGCATCCGGCGCAGCGAGGAGCATCCCCAACGTCTCCGAATCTTCAAGAAGTTTTAGAGAACTTCTAGGTATGAATTTCGGAGTCCTTGTTTGTTTTAATAGAGTTTTGAAACTAGATGTTAAAACAAACTGATGCATGCATGAAATAAATCAAAGAAAATTGTAATTGATCCTTATTATACATAAAAATTTCAAAAATATATATGTATAATTAAACATGAAATCCTGTAGTGGTATCAGAGCATAGGGTTCAATTTTCTTATGATTTATGATTGTAAACAAATTTAGTTTACCATCTAGGATTTAAACAATTCGTTTTACCGGTTTTTTCGGTCTTTAAATGTTTGTTGAAATAATTCTTTATAATAATTCGTTTTAAATGTTTTGAATGTTTAAAACATGACATGTAATTATTAGAATTATGATTTAGACATAAGTCTAACTTGCAATAATTTCGTTTTAAGTATAAACGATTATTTTGTAAGAGAATTATGATTTAGACATAAGTAAAAACGTGCGAGAAGAGAGAACACCACTTATTTATATATCTACATGGGAACCAAAACCCCCTACACTTAAGTTTCACAAAAAGAGATTAAGGGCCCTTGACTACGACAAACTTCCTTATACTAAAAGACACGAATTATTTGACTCACTAGGTTCAGGGTGGACTTCTTTAAATGTTTGAGTACTGAAACCCTATGATTACACGCCCCCTGAGGGAAAACCAGGGTGCATCCTAACGACTCGACAAGACCTAAAGCCAATAAACTAGAAATCCTAATGCATCAAGTTCAAGATAATTTTGGGAGCTTTCTTTTTAGTTTGCCTCTCAACGGTTTTGCACATGCTAAACACACGCAAAACCCACAAAAACATTTTCTTTCGCAAACACATGAAGATTTTGAAAGAAATGTGAAAATTTTAAAGCACTAGGCAAGCAAAAGAAGACAAGTCACCCAAGGATCATGGCAAGCAGATATATCAATATTAAATGCGGCACACTAACATGACCCTAACAATGCACACAAAAGAAAACAAAATCAAAAGAAAAAGACTCGACTATGTACACACGTAAAACACCCCCCCACACCTACTTCATGCATTGTCCTCAATGAATGTGAACAAGATACTACATGGATCCATGCATGAAAAAGGAAAGATCTCACCAACATGAAGTACAAAGGGACGTTCAGGGTCATCTTGATGGACATAAACCCAAATTTCCTCAAAATCTGTGAGAAGCTGAATAAAGGAGATAAATACGTGAAGAGATTGGGCCCAAGTACATAAGGGTTGGGGCCCACAACAATCGATGCTCACTGAAGGAGTCTTTTATTACACACTTTTTTTTTCTTTTCTTATATATATATATATTGTTGTTTTGTTTTTTTGTTTTACAAGATATATACATCAACCAAGATATTCTCATAATCATTTGGTCAAGGAACATCAAATGAGAACATCAAGTCATGAGGACCAGTGACTTGCCGAGATGGGCAAACTCCACTGGTACTCTGAGGTGTCATGAGGGGTGAAAGGTCAAAGCTGAAAGGCTCGAACCCCTCATGATATTGGTTGGGTGTGGGCAACAAAGAATGAAGTTGTGTTGCCTCACTAGGGTTTAATTGTTCATCGAACAAAACCCTCCAACCAATAGGCGGGTGCATCGGAATGAGTTCCTCAGGCTCATTCGATGGATGCAGCAGACTTGCATCACTAAGAATGGGGCTTCTCCCCAAGTCATCCAACAAGGACCTCCCACCATCATTTAGATCATCAAGCATAAGCTCGGTCATAGGTGGGTCCTTGTTGGAGTCAATATGAAGCTCAAATGGCTCAATGGCCATGGGACATGAGGTAGAGACACCTTCTGGTATAGGCATATGATGAGGTGTCTCACTCTCAGTAGTACTCTCAACTGAATCATGCAACGAACACTCCCTTTGGACATTCATGTTCGAGGCCAGCTCACTCTGTTGCATTGCGAAGACAGGCAATGAGTTTTCGCTGCGCCCACGAACATTCTCAATGGGTTGCATTGAGGTTAGGGGTGTTCGTTGATTTTGTGGTGCTTTCTCCAATTGGCAGATGAGATTTAGATTTAAAGGTTCATCCATGGGTTCCTGTTGCTTACCAGAGTTGAATACATGAAACTTGGCACTCATGTTACCGAATGAGAGCTTCATGAGACCATTTCTACAATTAATCAAGGCATTGGAGGTTGCCAGAAATGGTCTACCCAAAATCAAAGGTATTTGAGAGTGGGTGTTCGCAACAGGATTGGTATCGAGGACAACAAAATCGACTGGAAATATAAATCTCCAACTTTGATAAGCACGTCCTCGATAATCTCCATGGGAATACGAATGGATCTATCCGCTAATTGGAGGGTGATCTTAGTTGATTTCAATTCTCCCAAGTTCAACTGTTGATAAACAGATAATGGGAGGAGGTTGACCGCTGATCCTAAATCAAGCAAAACATTGCTCATTCTAGTGTCCCCTATCGTACACTGAATAGTAGGACACCCCGGGTCCTTGTATTTTGTGTAGGTGGGATTGGACAAAATTGAGCTGATATTTGCAGCCAAGAATGCTTTCTTAGGAACATTGGTCTTCCTCTTGGTTGTGCAGAGATCCTTCAACACTTTGGCATATTGAGGTATTTGTTGGATGACATCCAACAAGGGGATGTTAACCTTTACTTGCTTAAACACCTCTACTATCTTGTCCATGTTGTCACTCTGCTTTTTATTTAACCTACTTGGATAGGGAGCTTTTGGCAGGTAGGTTTTCTACTGTGCCTGAGAAGAAAGTTTTGGTGTATTACCCTCACCCTCAACTTCTTCTTCACCACCATTCCCACTGAGGGGCTGCATAGATGGTGGTTGTTGTGGCAAGGAGATGTGATTGTCAACCTGTTTTCCATTCCTTAAGGTCACAATGGAATTGACATGGTGAACAGGTTCCTCCACATGGTTCACTTGCCTCCCCCGAGGTACCACATTCTCATTTTGCATGTGTTGTTGTTGGTACATACGGGGGTTAGCCTCAGGCTGGCTAGGAAAAGTCCCTCTCTCTCTTTCATGTACAGACTGAGCCAATTGGCCCATCTGAAGCTCTAGAGATTTGATGGTCTGCTGATTTGAAGTGAGAACTTGACTCGTGGTTGACATAAAAATTTTCATTGAGTTTTCAAGTCCACGAGTCAAGGTCTCAAGCGAATTGAATCGGGTTTCCATATTATTGGAATTTGGGAAACCCGATTGATTGGTGGTTTGCGCTTGGGGTGGCTGATAGGAATGCGCATGCATGGGAGGTTGGTGTGATTGGTAAGGTGGTCTCGAGGAGTTTGGAGGACCACCCGGGGCATTAGTTTGGTTCCATGAAAAATTGGGGTGGTTCCTCCATCCAGGATTATAAGATGATGAGTATGGGTCATTCCTGGCTCTATCATAGACGGCGTTGACACGCTCCATCTCAGGAGGAATGGACTCACACTCGCTTTCTACGTGACCTATCCTACCACATGAATGACAGGGAACTGGACCAGATGTAGACATGTGAGGTGCACTTTGTTGGTTTTAGAGCTCAATCAAGTCCATACGGCGCATTAAGGCCGCCATGCGTGCCTCGGTGGCCGTAGTGGTATCGATAGCAAATGCGGTACCCGATCTAGTCGAGTTTGCATTCGCGATCCTCGCTCCTATACTAGATGATGCAGGTGGTTCCCTCACACTCTCCCACTGCATGATTTTCTCAGCGAGGTCTTCTAGGAAGGCCCATGCCTCCCTTTCATCCTTTCCCAAGAACTCTCCTTGACACATGGACTCAAGGAGCGTTCTGGACGGGATGTGAAGACCCTCATACACAATCTGACAAAGACGCCACAACTCAATGCCATGGTGAGGGCACGAGGATAGTAGCTCTTTGAACCTCTCAAGATATGCATGAAATGGTTCGGTCTCATGTTGATAGAACGAATTGATTTTGTTCCTCAATTTTTGAGTCTGATGATTAGGAAAGTACTTCTTGAGGAATGCAGATTGAAACTCATCCCAAGTCCTAAAGGAATTCGCCTGGTTGCTGTACAACCACTTCTTGGTGTCATCCTTTAGTGCAAAAGGAACGAGCCTAAGATGGATGGAGTCTGTGCTAAGTTGTTGCAGCTTGAACATAGCACAGACCTCCTCAAATTCCCTGAGAAAGATATAGGGGTCACCTTTCCCAGTGAAATGAGGGAGCATGGAAATGAATTGAGGCTTAACCTCAAAATGGTTCCCATTAGCCTCTAGTAATACGATGCATGAGGGTAGAGCTGTACGGCTCGGGTAGCATCGATCACGAAGAGGTATTGGAACGACAACTGGAAGCACTGGTCGAACAGGTGGGTCCAGCAACTGCTCCTCCTCACGGAAATTAGCAGCCATTGAACCCGGACTGCGTGCGACACGAGAGGAGGGAGGTGTCGAGAAATCGATGACCGAAGCCGGATTGACAACGCTCCTCGTCAAACGACCACTCTCGTCTCGTGTCCACGAGAGCATGCACAAAGGTGCACACACACAAAACAAAACTTTTTTTTTCTTTTTTTTCTAACAAAGAATGTGCGTAGAGGAGAAGACGGGGGAACACAGGAGAGAAAGAATGACTCAGGAGAGAAGGGAAGAAGTCCTTAAGCTACGGCGAATGAGTACAGGTAGAAGCACACAAGCAAACAAGGCTCAAACAATCCTAAGGTCGCTATAGGTCCTTGCAGCTAGACGACGCCTAACTGCGAGGTCACACGGCCTCAACAGGGGTCTCGTTCGACCGAAAACACGCAGAGCCTTTTTCCCTTGATCAAACGTACCACCGGTCGACCACTCGAAGAGTATCGTTCGACCGGTGCAAGGGTTTCCGCCCAAATTACTCTACAACCGGTCGACCGAACCATGCCACCGGTCGACCGAACCATGCCACCGGTCGACCGATTATAGTGCAGAACGCAGCTGCACGGGTCCGACGAGCCCTTCGGCCTACCGTCGACCACCCCAACACCCACCAAAGCATAAGTGAGCATCAAAGTAAAGCTTGGCATACCTTGAAGACTTGAAGAAGCCCTCGAAGACTCAACGGCGAGCTTTTCCTCGCAAAACACCTTCTCCGACGAACTCCGACCGAGCAACGATCTACCCTCACCGGCGAACGTCCGATCCTTGCCTCGCCTTCAGAAACCCACGGCTCGAGCTCCTCCACACACCGGAGATCTGATCAGAGGGAGAGAGAGGATTTGAGCGGGAGAGAGAGAGGAACGCGAGAGAGAGAGAGAGAGAGAGTAATACTCACCAATATATATACTTTTCTCCTCTAATCTCCACCATCCATCACATCTCTTCCAAATCAATCTCATCCCTCCATCCAAACCACCAATTAAGCACCTAATCAAGGCCAAAACATGATTAGTCCTAAGTAAGGATTTAGGATATTACACCCTCACTTCAGAATCGTCTCCCTGTATGGAACCCTATTGCTACTCTTTCTCCTCAAGACTCTTAAGTAAACCCGTTTCATCAAATACCACATTACTCCGCAAGAGCACCTTCTTGTTTACTGGATCCCAAAGTTTATATCACTTCACTGACCTATCATAACCAAAGAAAATGCATTCCTTCGATTTCGAATCCAGCTTTGACCGCTGTGTTTCATCAACCAACACATAAGCTTTGCATGCAAATATTCTCAGCCTTGAATAATCAAATGGCTCACCCGTCCACACTTCGTGAGGCTGCTTCAGCCTAGAAATCCTTTGACAAATTCGCATGAAGCGTCATACTCCTTGCTTGTTCACCCAAAGTCATGTTCATCCTTTTAGCCATGTTGTTCTGTTCCAGACTTTGCGGTGTAGTGAAATGCATCGTGATGCCTTCCTTATCACAAAAGCTTGTGAACTCCTTTAAGCTGTATTCACCTCCATTATTCGTCCTCAAGTACTTTACAAGTTTTCCTGTACTTTTCTCTACCTGGACCTTCCATGACTTAAACTTCTCAAAAACCTCAAATTTATTTTTCAGAAAATAAACTCATACCTTCCTTGAGAAGCCATCGATGAATGTGACAAAATATTCGACTCCACATTCTGACTGAACCTATGCCAGTCCCCAGACATCGGAGTGCACATACTCCAATATACTTCTCGTCTTGTGGATCGTCGTCTTGAATTGAATCATATGTTATTTAATGAAGACACAATACTTGCAAAAATCCAATTTTCAACTTTTAACACCCTTCAATAGACCTTGTTTGTGTAACTCACACAACCCTTTTCCGACATATGACCAAACCTCATATGTCATAGGAAGGTGTTGTCTTCATCTTGTGCAACAATTGCTACACCTATTCCTGCTAATGCATTCTCTTGCATCTAATACAAGTTGCCCACATTGGTTCCCTTTATCACTATCAACGCTTCATGAGTGACATTGAAATTTTTGTCCGCCCCGGACCTGAGTGTATCAAGCTCTCTTAGAGATATCTGGTTCTTCTTCAACTCCAGAACGTGACGCACACCCGTCAACGTTCAAATGCATCCATCGAACATCTTGAACTGTATGGAACCGATACTGACGGTAGTGCAAGGCGCATCGTAGCCCATAACAACGATCCATCCTTTTAGTGGTTCATATGATGTAAACCACTCTCTAACCGTGCACATGTGATAAGATGCTCATGTATCCAAAATCCATCCCGCAGCACAAACTGTAAGGACGTTTACCGCGTCCCTTTCCTCCACCACACTGGAGGAATCATACCCATCTTTCCCATTCTGTTGCACCTCCTTGAAGGCTCTACATTCACACTTCATGTGACGTGTCTTCTTGCAGAAAAAACATTCAAGGGATCTTCCCTTTGATTTCAACCGGCCCCTTCCGTTGTTTCCACATATGTTGCTCATCCTGCCACTACCACTTGGTGCAACAATCAATCCTTCACCCTTGTCTGAAGAGCTACTACCCGAATTCTTTCTCGCATCAAAAGAGATCAATGTGACATTGACTTCTTCTAATGCCAACAAATCCTTTCCATATATGACTGTGTTCACCAAATTCTTGAACGAGTCTGGCAGTGACATCAACAAAAGCATTGCTTTATCTTTATCTTCCAACTTGACACCCAGCTGCGTCAAATCTACTACGAGCTTGTTGAACTTTGCTAGATGAACAACAAATGATGTGTCCTCCCTCATCCAAAGCGTGTACAGCTGAAGCTTCACATTCAACTTGTTGCCAAGGCTTTCCTTCATAAACCTCTCCTCCAGACGTTTCCAATATCCAGTCGTTGTAGTCGTCGATTCCTCGCCGAGAATATCATCCGAGAGGCACAACTCGATGATTCCTATCGCTCAGAGATTCAAACTCTCCCACTTCTCATTGGTCATCTTCGACGACCTCTTCTCGACTCCATCCAACGTGTTCAAGAGTCCATCCATTTGTGACATCAACGCACGAACCCTCCGTTGTCATGTCGAAAAGTTCTCTTTTCCGGTGAATTTCTCCACCCGAAAATTTCTTGCATCTTCCGTCATCGTAAACGCGGCCAAAGCTCTGATATCAGCTGTTGGGAGAGGGATTTAACGATGTGCTACACGACAACGAATCAAGAATATTACCCATGGGTTGCGCGTGCACTTCTAATATCTAATGTGACAATTTATTTGTATAATGACCAATTTGTTATATTATAGAAACATTTCTAGATAGAGAACAAACCAAAAACAATGAACCAAAACATATACAAATTCACAAAATCACATATAGAGAAAAAATATCGTTGAAAAAGTTATTTTATTACATTATTGAACAATGAAAAATGACTTACAAAAATAATAATAGATTTTCAAGTTATTTTTCACAATACATTGAGGTTAATAATTTATCAACAACATAAATGCAACCAAAAAATCAAGTTGTTATCTAAATAGTGTATTTGATAATTCTTATTTTGGTCCGTCCAAACAATCCTAACCGTACCCATATAAATGTTACAATCTCCACTGATCTCCACGAATAAAACTAATCTCTATATAACCCAAACAAAACTCCTATTCTAAATGTACACGACACACTTTTCTTAACGACTTAATTTTTCACCACAACTACCCATTTTTTACTGCCGCAACCACCAACAATAACACTCAATTAATTGTTTTTAAACTTCATTCTCAGCTTATAATCTCCGACCTCTAATTACAAATTGACGTCCTGTAGCGCCAACCACCCACAGTAACCACTACTAGAAAAAGAGGTTATCCATCGGTGTAGGTACATTTCCACCGGCAGATAACATTAATTGTCAGTGCTAATATACACCGACATATATTCTTATAAACATCGAGGGACAACATATGTCGGATAATAATTTCGTAACTTTCGTCAGATCAACAACATACACCGAGAGATATATCCATCGGTAAGGCGAAGGGAAATAAATTTATGGGCACAAAAAGAACCACCAACGGGTAATTTACAGTTCATCGATGGATGTATCCATCAGTACTTACATACGAACATATTATTTGTCGGTGAATGGTTTGACAATAAACCATTACAAACTTAATCCCTTTGTATTCACCAACGAATAACACTGATGAATAATGTCCATCGATAAAACTTTAATCAGTAGCCCAAATCGGGTTTCCCTTCACTCTTCCATTCTTTCCCAAACACCCAAACCATAATCAACCCCATCACCGCCATTGCCCACCGTCGCCTCCAATCGCCCTCGTCGTCGCCTCCGATCTCTCCTTTATCACCTCCCACAGCCTATGTTCTCCCCCTCATTGCCGTCAGTGCTCCGCCGCCCTCCTCTAACCGCCTCAACTTCACTAGTGAGCATCTCCTCCCCGACCCCGAACGCCCAACCCCCTCACCTCCTCCTCCCTCGACCGGCTAAAATATGTATTTACAGACTTCAATGCCCCTACCAAAATATGTAAAAGTTCAAAAATGATTCAAACATTCAACAACAACAAATTAACTTAGAATATGAATGAAATTATTCTAAATAACTTACAATTGAATGCTTCCCTGGGTTCGTCCGATGCGAAAGTATGAAACCAGCAATATAATAATAACTCAGCCAAGAAAACATGAGTTAGTAATTTAATGCAAAACAAAAATTTGCCATTAGAAGTATAAAATCACACATTCACTCCAATGTGGATGGTGGTTGGCACTTACAAGCACCGTACTAACCACGGAAAGTTCATATAATACTAACCTTCGAACTTTCTGGTGCGGTTGTGGGGGCGACTCTGGTTGATGTCTGCTCGGGAGAGACCAGGTCAGTGTGGGTGATCAGTGATGGTCCTGTATTCCAATTCTTTCACTTGCATGTTGACACATTGCACTACTAACCATGTAACAATTACGGTCACTTTTCACTCGTTAGGGCCGATTTTGCCCTCCTGTGTTAAGTTTCATTAGCTTTTAACCCTTTAGTAAAATTTTCCCCCTAAAATACCTTCTACTCGAATCCGTTACAATATGCTTTTGAGTTCAAATTCCACCTACCAAGTTGTAAATTTCAATTACGACCTTCTTGTATTAGTTTTGGTGATTGCAAAAAAAAAGTTACCTTGGTTTAGAACTCCAATTAGGACTTTTATGCAAAATAGCATCTATAAAGTCTAAAAATTAAATTTGAAGGTTAACACATGCATATATCCAATCACCTTCTTACTTTGGAATTTGGAGCATCCTTTGAGCCAAACCGAACTGCTTAATTATAGGATCTACGATCCAGTTAATATACAACCGACTTAACATCCAACTTATTTCTTTTTTCCGTTTGCAAAACACAAAACAAATTAAATTAAATTAAATTATTAAGCAATATGAATTAAAACACACACAAATAACGAAAACAAAGAAGAAATTGAGGTCTAGCATGAGTGATAAGAGCCACTCAGCCTAGCCAAGGAGACTTGGCGGTAAACAACTTGAAGATTTCAAGTATTTAGAACTCTAGAAACCTCAATGAGGACACAGGCAAGTCATCCTTGGCTAGCAAAGGAGACCCTTATCTTCATGTAAGACACCCTCTCTTCATCCATTTGCTCTTCCTAGCTTCTTGTTGTCTTGCTATATATGTCGGCCTTGATTTTGTTGGATGGTAGGTTTTTCTGGGCTTGGCAATGTCCTCTACTTATAGTGGCTGGAGGAACTATAAGAAATACTTCAAAATTGGCTCATCAACTTTCCGAATTGTTACTTTATTTCTAATCCTTTCCTACCTTTTTTATCCGGAATTTGTTCTTGTCATCTCATATATATATGGATCATAACTGGCATGTTGAGTCTATTCAAAATCATCTTTACAGATAGAGAAATAAATGGTTGAGAAATAGATATTGTATTAATGTATGTATGTATATGTGTGTATGTATATATATGTATGTATATATATAAAACTCTCTAGGGGTTCCAATGGAATTATGACTCAAGTCAAAATTGTGTCCTTCAAATAATATTCAGGGAAGCATCACGGTTCGCATATATCGTCCCACTTAGATCTTGTATTTTTTGAGTACTAGCAAGTTGTTATAGCGTCACCTTAATAATGTAAAAACGTATTTTGTTCCATAACAAAGTGGCACAATAGGTTTTCATATAAATACTTAGTTGAGGCTTATAAGAATAGTGAACCAATCAAATTCCACACAGCACGTACTAGATATACGAATGCAAGTTACAAAATTCATTAAATGAGATCAAATTACAAATTGAATTATCACTTGGAACCTCATATCATTGACTAGTTGAAACTAGTCTTGTTGGTAGGTTTGTATAGGACAAATCAAGATCTATATGAACACCTAACAAAGCGGTGTGTGTATATATATATAAAATATCCTAAAATTCAGTTGGAGCCGAATAAAAAAATGAGTTCCAAAAGAAAATCATGATGGATTGAGGAAATCCAAGGTACCATACTAGTGGAAGTGTGGAACATAAATATTCCCAAGTAAGATCTTTTTTGGTACGTTTAAAAAGTAGAACATATTTTTGTCATATCACTTGCAAAAAAGTGATGTAAAGGTTCTCTACGATGGGCTTTGACATTACATATTCGGTCCTACATATAGCCGCTTTGCATCTTTTGTCAACGGAGAGCATCAGAACAACACCAATTTAGCTCCCACAAAGACAAAGAATATTAGTAGTACGTGATCTTGTTTGTACATATTAATGTCCGCAACTTTAAGGTAGTTAATTTGATTCCCTTTTTTTTTCTCTGGAACCATAGACATGTCTAATGGGGTTGTATCTAGGCATGGTTACCGGGCCGGGAACCCGACCCGTTAAGCAGGGATTGGGTCCGGTATTTTTATTTTATTTTTTGAAGGTATTTTAGTTGTTTTTTAAGATTTTTGGGGGTATTTTAAATATAAAAAAATAGACGGGTCAGGTCTTACCCCAACACCCAGATCTAGTTGTATCCGACATAAGGTTTTGACTACACTACCCATGATTAGAGCCCTAAGAATCTGTTAAAAGATTAGTGAATTGCTTGACTACCTAACAACCATCGAAATTGACTTTATGTCATCTGAAAGTAATTATTTAGCATAATATCATAACTATTTTATGTCATTTTTTACCAATGTCATTTTGTTAGCAACCGTTACTTGTATTAATATTTAATGAAAATTTTAGAGTATCACTCTGAATTAAACCTAGAATTCATAAATTTCATGGTGTTGTAAATATTGCAAAAATCACTTAAATAAATTATCTATATTCTCTCTCATCTCTCTCGTTCCTCTTGTCTCATATTTTTCTATTATTAAATTTAATGGCTCGGTTACTAAATTAA
This sequence comes from Triglochin maritima, assembly GCA_963682175.1. Classification (NCBI taxonomy): domain Eukaryota; kingdom Viridiplantae; phylum Streptophyta; class Magnoliopsida; order Alismatales; family Juncaginaceae; genus Triglochin; species Triglochin maritima. The sequence goes on from OY821774.1 coordinate 42,068,624, forward strand.
TGAAATCCGATAATTTTTATATTTTAAAAATACAAAATAATTAATTATTTTTTATTAAAAATTAAATTTTCTAATAAATATTAAAAAAAATTAAATCTAATATATTTTCCAAAAAAAATTCACGAATTTTTTTGCTTCTAAAACTATTTTTTATTATCTTATTTCAAATTCATGTTTTTAAATATATTTGGTAAAGAAATTTGATAGTTGATAAAAGAATTTTTATACAAAAAAATAAAATTTCAAATAAATTAAATAGATTTCGGAAAACAAATATTTTATATAAAAAGTTAATATTTATAAGAAATTAATTATTAATTGTTTTTAAATATAAAAATTATCATTTTTATTAGTTTAGTAAAAATATAAAAACAATCCTTTGTAAGTAGACCTGGGTAACGGGTCCGACACCCCCGGGCCCGACACAGACCGGTGCGTGGGTCGTGCCAGGCTGAGGACTCGGACTGTCGTGGCGTGCCGGCACAACACGGCCCATTACCCTCCTCTATTTGTAAGTGTAATCAAGCATAAATACCCTATCAACATATTTACTGAAAAATAAATATCAAAATTGAAACCTAACAATTATTAAGTGGACTTCCTATGGGTCCATGTCCGCCATTGGATGTTGCTTTGCTTAAGTTTTCACTTTCAGCAATAGTTATGAAGTTGCAAATAATAGTGAGATTTTTCTTTGTATCTTCTGAATTGTAAACTATAAGTTTGATTTTAGGAATTTTTTTCTGGAGCGTCAACAATTACGAAAACCTATTTTATTGCAATAATTTAACCTTACATGATTGAGCAAACGAAAATAAGTAAGATGGGGTGCGATCCTATGAGCACAAAACCACTCAGATTCTGTAACGTCCCGAAAGCAGCAGAAAATTTAAACATTAATAAAGACCGTCAACGGTCAACACCGGGCACGTCACGGGAAAACAAACCAACATATATATAAAATATATAAGATATAGATCCACGTGGAAGTCAAACTATACAAATGAGTCAACTGTGATTACAACAAAACTGAATATACATGTAATCACTACCTCAACAAAAGATATAAAAGAGGACAGGATCTGATCCCGGGGGCACCGTCCTCGGTCACCACCTCGACTCTAAACCTGCTCGCTACCTGAAATGCAAACAATTGAAATATGCCTGAGTTCCCTGCAGGAACCCCGTATGCCAAACCTCCTAAAATACAAAAATGGAATTAAAGACAATGCAATGCAATGCACATGATCATCCACCTCGGGCCCACAATAATGCCCTCTCCGCCTCCACGGTACTGAACCACTCCTGCCACTAGGGTCAGGTCAGTCCACCGCTGCCTCACAAGGGTCAGTCGGCACCACTGCTCCCCAAAAGTGCAGAAAGGAACCCTGGCACTACGCCGCCACCCCAGGAGCGAGTCAGCCCGCCGAATACACAACTCGGGTCAGATGACAGCCGCTGCTCCCCCAAGAGCCGTCAGACGCGCACCCTGCCGGAACATCCTCGGCCTACCGCTAAACCCCAGCAAACTGCCCAAGGTTTACGGCACACATCCCTCACACCCCGCTCGGTAAGAGAGGCAACAGTACTACAATAATACGCCCTCGTCGAAGGTGAAATCCGTCGCTCCCAAGGCTGGTAATCGACCGTCGCCTCAGAGCCGGTAGTCGACCTATACTCAACGGATCGCGTGTGGATAAATCCACCAACCTGCGGCAGATCGGTCGACCGCTACAAGCACACCGGTCGATCGGTCCTCCACACAGTACTCGGTACTATACAAACAAGTCTATCGGTCGAACCACGCCAACCGAATTACCGACCAATCGGTCGAACAAAAGTCATCTAGCGGTCGACCGTTTGGATGGTCTACGCTATACCAATTTATATTATATATATATCCGACCGGTCGAACCAAGGGGTCGTTCAACCGATAACAGGGATTTCAGCATTTTGCCTAAGTGGTATTCGGTCTACCGGAACTGCTATACAGTTCGACCGAAATATCACAGGCACTCTACTGCTTAATTAAATGCTCAGTCGGTCAACCGAAAGTTAAAGAGCGGTCGACCGTTTTGATGGTCAAAGCTCCCAACCGACTTAGCATCGAATAGATCGGTCGAACAAGGTTAAGGACGTTCGACCGTTTAATAAGTCAAAATCCCCAACTGACCTATTCTCATTGTTTTCGGTCGACCAGCAAAGTGGATCCGTTCGACCGATAACAGCATCAACCCATTTTTCCCGCACAAATCTGGCATAACGGTCGACCGCCCATAGACATCGTTCGACCGTTTGCGGGTGCAAAACAATATAATAATAGGATCGGTCGACTGCCCACAGGCACCGGTCGACCGATCGTCGTCTTCAACCTCTGAATAGGTTGCAATCCGACGGGGAATTCGACACCAACGTCGATCCCCAACACTCACAAAGCTTGTGTGAGTTATATTGAAGACTTGGCATACCTTATTGACAGTTGTGAAAGTCTCCCAAGCTTTGGCAACCTCCACCCAACTTCTTCTTCTTCTCCTCTTCTTCTCCTTCACTTCTTCTGCTCTCCAAAACTCCTCTCTCACTCTCTGCTAAACCACGAATTGAAGAAAAACGTTTTACAACCAAACTTTAGCTTAACCTTATCTTCACTATATATATATCTCCTTTAATTAACCACCTCCAAATCTTCCAACCATAGCATGCCACCTCATGCTATACTAATCAAGGCTTAATTAGGTTAATTAGGTTTAATTTAGTTTAATTTAGGTGTTTAGATTAAGGTTATTACAGATTCCACCAAAATTACGTAGTTAAGCGTGCTTTGGTAATAATAGTATTAAGATGGGAGACATTTTAGAAAAATTTCGTGTTTCACCCTTTTGTCACTCCCTCGAAAAACAAATTAACGAAGTCGAGTAAGGTGATGCATGAGCAACTCCGACAGTTGTAGGACATGTATCACCCATGCATGCATGCACAAGAGGCAACGTGTCGTCCTCCACTCCACGTGTGTGCACTTCACTTCGCCACCTTTGCTCCCCAAAATCTATTTCAAACGCCATGAAACCTCCCACAGAGTTCGTGGTCTGTTTTGTAGTGATCCATTTCAGAGGACAAATCTTTACATAAAAATTGGAGCGAAATTAATTAAGAAGGGGTTTTGATCGATCAGACTGTTATGGCAACCATGTCGCTCTTATGCAACGGCCCCAAGGCTTTCCCTTACCTCTCTGGTTCTTTCAAGCATACGAGTCTCAAACCTAACATGGTTCGTTTCACTCGTGCTGCCTACAAGTCTACAAAGGTGTGTATTACGCAAATATTTGGTATTTAAATTTTCGTCCGTGTAGTTTAATTAATTCGATCATATATTTTAAGCAAGTGAAGGGAACGTTTAAAAGGAACAAATAACCTCAAAAAAATAGGCTATAGAAGCACATAGTTAAGTTGGTAAAACTCTTTCAAATAACTTTAGCTAAACTAGTAACTTGATTAGGTGCTGCATCGATAAACTAATAACTTGATTACTTGTGGGGTGTTGTAATTACTTGTAGGAGAACTTAATCGGCTTTTTTCTATTTTTTATATAGCATATCAGTACCAACTTAAACACATTACATAAGTCCAGGTCTATATTTTGTAGATGTATGCCCTTTAAGAACTTAATAATACCATTTAAACACATTACATAAGTCCAGGTCTATATTTTTTATATAGCATATCAGTACCAACTTAAACACATTACATCAGTCACTATCCTCGGCTATTACTTGTGGGGTGTTGTAATACTTTGTCGATCGATCATAATTTCCATTTGGCACGTACGCACGTTTCTCGATCAAGCCATGCATGGGATATTGAATAGTTATATTCAAATGTGGTACGTTTAGCCTTACAACGACGAGGAAGAGAATCACATCCGGGACAACAACACAAGGGACACTACTGATGGAATCAGGGACAGGGCGTCTCATGCATCCGAGGAGACCATTAAAGAAAGTATTGATAAGGCCATAGAGACCGGTCAGGAAGCGAGGGAGAGAGCATCCCACGGCATGGACTATTCGACGATGGATTCTATGAAAGAAATGGGTCATACATTGTACCAAGGCATGGACAAGGCAAAACAATCCGGCGAGGCAACGAGAGATGCCATGAATGAAGCGAGCGAGAAGGCCTCACATGCCGCGGAAATGGCGAGAGACGACACATGGGAAGCGACTCGAGCAACGAAGGGTACCATGAAAGAGGGAGCTAATAAGATGGGCAATATGGCGTCGGATGCGGCTCGAACAACCAAGGATACCATGAAGGAAGGAGTTAACAAGAGCGTTGAGGGGGCGGAGAAGGTTTCCGATACCACGCAGAATTTAGGGGATAGAGTGAGACAAACGGTAGAAGAGACGTGGATGGCGGCCAAGGAGACAACGCAAAATATCAAGGATACGGTTGTCGGAAAAGGCGACGGAGGAGGCGGAACGGCTGGATGAAGCAAGGAGACGAGCAAAGGATATATAAGATGGGTGAATAATGAAGCATAAAGGGATGGGATTCAAATGTATATGTAGTGAATAAAGTCCCCCATATGTTTAGTGTTTAATTAATATGCTTTGCTTCTGCGCACTTTGTTTACCTGTATTAGAACTTAGAAGTGTCTCAAGTCTTTTTGACATCTTTGTTGACAAGCGCTACATACACATAATTAGCTACATTACAGTTTTGTGGTACATTTTGGGTGATTTGAACTTTTTAAGCGAATTGTACTGCTCATGTGGTATTGTCAAGCGTTGTGTTTCAAGTTTTGCGTATCAAGAGTGCGAGTATTTGGTCCAATCACGATAGCTCAATCAAATCCAATAATTTTCATGGGATAGTTGTAACGTCCCGAAACAGCAGAAGAAATTTTTTAAATTTAAGACATAAACATACGACCGTCAACGGTCAACAAGGACACGTTATTGAAAAAGTCAACTGAATACATATATATAAAATATCTCCACGTGGAAGTCATAATACAAAGTGTCAAAAGAGCGATTACATGTCTAATACATAACTACTGTAATCACTACCTCTACAAAAGCTAAGAAGACAGGACCCGATTCCTGAGGTACTCCCCTCGGTCACCACCAACCTAAGACTGTCTGCTCTCTGAAAATGAAACACAAAATTTGCCTGAGTTCCCGCAAGGAACCCCGTATGCCAACATCTCCTATCATAAACAGAAACAATATATGAAAAGTCATGAATGCACATGCAATGCAAATCCGCCTCGGGCCCACTGACTGCCTCCGCTCTCCAACACAAGGAAAGTGCATCCCCTCCCTACACAAGGAAGAAGACGTCTCTCGGCCGCACAGGCACAAGTGACCTCGCTCTCCGACACACGGAAAGTGCAACCCCTCCCTACACAAGGAAGAAGGCATCTACCACCCACACAAGCATGGAAGGCATCCCTCTGCCGAACAGGCTCAAGGGGTCCAACCGAAATACGCTCTCGTCGTAGGTGAAATCCATAGCTCCGAGGTCCGGTGATCGACCGTGGGCTCAGCAGCCGGTAGTCGCCTATGCTCGACGTCTCGCGTGTGGATACATCCACCAAAGAATATAATTCGACCCACCAGTCGAACAAGGTCAAATCCAGCGGTCGACTGTTTGGAAGGTCTACGCTATACATTTTATATACATATATATCCTGTTGGTCGAACCAGGGTCCGTTCAACCGATAAGGAAAACTGCATGAATCCTGCCCCCTGTATTCGGTCGACCGAAACTCTTTCGGTTGACCGTATCAGCAGACACTTCACTACAGGAAAACTGCACGCGGTCGGTCGACCGGATCCAGAGAGGTTGACCGTTTAGATGGTCAACGCTCTTGACCGACTTTGTGCAGTTCGGTCGACCGAGACACACACTCGGTCGGCCGAAGGTCTGTCTAACCTATCTACTGGGATTCGGTCGACCGAAAAACCACCGGTCGACCGGCTAATATAATCCTTAGATTGCCGCTAAAATTTGGCATAAACGGTCGACCGTCACACAGACGTCGTTCGACCGTTTTCGGGCAGTAAGTTAATATTCTAACACTCGGTCGACCGACCCAACCACCGGTCGACCGAACATGCATTTTCCCTCCTGGACAGACATCATTCAGACCTCGTTCGGTCGACTGAACCACACTACTGGTCGACCGAATAGAGCGTCTTCAACCTCTGTCCAGTTGGGTTCCCAGGGAAACGGCACCAACGCCGTCCCCTCACACTCCCACACCACTTGGGGAGTTACTATGAAGACTTGGCATACCTTTCACCGTGGAGAAGACGTGTGCGGCGAGCTCCTCCTCCTCGGGCGTCGCTTCTAGCTTCTTCTTCTCGAGCTCCCTCCTACGGCGCCTCTTCTCTGTGTCCCCGGTGCTCCAGCTCTCCTCCTGGTCCGCCGGAAGCAAGGGAAGGGTGAGGTTTAGGTGGAAATCACGAATGGGCAGCAAGCTACAATACCCGTCCCCCACCTATCACCCTAAACCCCATCATCTCTCCCCTCTTCCCCATGCAAAGCACACTCCAACCCATGCCTCCCCTAATTTCGTGGGTTTAATCCCTAACGAGGGATTAGGTCTTAACATATGCTACTCTTTACCTAATCCTTATCTCAAGTGGCGGACTCAGAATTTTCATATTGGGTATGCATAACTTGAGTTTAATATGGGGTATGCATAACTTGAGTTTGAGGTCAAACTATTAAAGATCGAAAACTTTCACATGATGTTGCCGCCTAAAGGATTCGAAATGTTTGTACTGTAAGTATTTATGTCTTTATAGATTTTTGATTTAATGTGTTATTAATGTCATTGAACACAACTATAGGAGATTATAGCACACACTTAAATTATAATTAATTTCGTATTACTATCTGCCACACTTATAGTAATATTTCTCAGCTTAATTGGAAAGACGATGCCGTGTTCTACCAACAAATAAGGTCGAATGACCTTCGAAAGTCCATTTTCTTAATGAGTAGGCCTAACCTGTTATATACGGATGCGAGCGTCCGTGACGCGTCCTACGTGGAATAACACGTCAGCTGCCAGGTGTGCGTCCAGTCAACCAAAACCTCTGCGCGGGGAAATGTATACGAATTGTTGGGTGCGACGGTTCATTTCCCTAAATCACGATTTGTTGGGAGCGACGGTTCATTTCCGTGCGACGATTCATTTCCCTAAATCAAGATTAGACGGTTCGACTTCACGTACATCAGTAGCGGCGGTACAGCATTCGAGTAACTTTCCCCATTTCACCCGGAGTTCCTTTCCATACGCTCATCCAAAACCTTCATTGCTCCAAAACCTTTCCATTCCAGTAACGAAAACCAAGACAAGGCAAAAATGGATCCTTCTCTACCTGAAACCTCCATTGCTCCTGAAATTGTAGCCGCGCAGGTGTTTTGTCAACCATGTTCTTTCTGGTTCATTTTAAGGTTCATTATTGGCCTCTAACAATTTTTTTGTGTGGTTTAAGGGAAGCACGTACTACTTCCGCGAAACCAAGTGCGGTTTCGCGGCCCTTCACAAGCAGTTCGACCGGATGAAGGAGGAGGAGAAAAATGTCTTCCAACGGACGCCTTTCGGTCACTTCCTCAGCTTTCCTCACGTCACAACTGACAACGAGATACTGGGTTGGTTCGTCGAACACTTCGACGCCAATGAAGTCGGTCTGAGAATAGCCACTGGGGTGGTCCCATTTACGGTAGAAGACGTCGCCCTTCTACTTGGACTAAGAGTACATGGGCAGAGAGTGGATATGGATGCCATGTACGTAGCGAAACGTGACGGGGTTAACCTCGACAACACCCAGCTACTGGGTCATCTTACCGCCACGAGCAAGATGGGCGAGGAGGAGGAGCACGTCCGACTCCTTATTTCTATGATTTTCAATCATTTTTTGTTCTTCGATGGATCACTGCGAACTAAAGCGTGGTACACGAAACACCTTAAGAACCTCAAGCGCCTCAAGAGATATGCGTGGGCAAATGCGGTTCACACTTTCTTGGTTGAAGGCCTGGAGGAAGCCCAACGGGACCTCTCGAGGAGGAGATCGTCAGCGAACTTCTCTATGAAGCAGGGCTACGTGTCTGGTTGCGTTGCCGTATTACAAGTAAGCATCTTGGTCCGGAATGAGTGTTGTGTCAGTCCGGAATAGTGTCGGTTTATGTCCGGAATAAGTGTGTTGCCTGTCCGGAATAGTCCTGTATGTGTCCGGAATTACTGTCTTGCGTGTCCGGAATACGTCTTCTGTCTGTCCTGAATAGTGTTGTCTCTGTCCGGAATAAGTGTCTTGAGGTTTTCCGGAATAAGTGTCTTGTGGTTGTCCGGAATGAGTGTTGTGTCAGTCCGGAGTAGTGTTGGTTTATGTCCGGAATAAGTGTGTTGCCTGTCCGGAATAGTCCTGTATGTGTCTGGAATGATTGTCTTGTCTGTCCGGAATAAGTCTTGTGTCTGTCCGGGATAAGTTTTGTGTCTGTCCTCAATAGTGTTCTCTGTCCGGAATAAGTGTGTTGCCTGTCCGGAATAAGTGTGTTGCCAGTCCGGAATAGTCCTGTATGTGTCCGGAATGAGTGTCTTGTCTGTCCGGAATACGTCTTGTGTCTGTCCGGAATAAGTAATTTGTATGTCCGGAATACGTCTTTGTCTGTCCGGAATAAGAGTTGTGTCTGTCCGGAATAAGAGTTGTGTCTGTCCGGAATAAGAGTTGTGTCTGTCCGGAATAAGAGTTGTGTCTGTCCGGAATTAGTGTTTGGTCTTTCTGATTAACGTTATGAGACTGTCCTGGGGATGTTATGTTTCTGTTTTTTAACTTATTCCTGTTTTCAGGTGTGGCTTTGCGAGAAGTTCAAATTGGGGGATCCCCGGTCAGCATTTCCACGGTTCAAGTGTTGGACCGAAATGTTTAGCAGACGCCAAATCCTTAGAAAATGGGAAGATCGAGGCATCAACTTGTCCCGGATATACTCGGGCCAATTTGAGTTGAAGGGCACCCCAAAACTCAGTGCACGGGAGCATTCACTGTTGTCAGAGGATCAATTTCCTCCTGCAGCAGCAACTCCCGCAGCGAAGGAAACACCTTCAACTCCTGCAGAAGCAACGGTCGCCTCGAAGGAAACACCTTCAACATCCACTCTACCAAGGATACAACTCAGTGAATGCAGCATTCCATGTGACCCACTGCTACAAGAGTTGGAACTTAGTGAGGTGAAGACGAAATGGCTGCGAGCCGAAGCAGCACTTAGGGAGGCGACCCTTAAAATTAACAACCTGGAGGAAGAACTGCGGATCTCTCAAGAAGAGTGTCGTGAGCTGAGAGTCCGTGGGGAGGAGGAAGAGAGGGAAAAGAGGGAGGAGGAAGAGAGAAATAAGAGGGAGGCGGAGGAGAGGGAAGAGAGGGAAGAGAGGGAGGAGGAAGAGAGAAATAAGAGGGAGGCGGAGGAGGAAGAGAGGGAAAAGAGGGAGGAGGAAGAGAGAAATAAGAGGGAGGCGGAGGAGAGGGAAGAGAGGGAAAAGAGGGAAGAGGAAGAGAGAAATAAGAGGGAGGCGGAGGAGAGGGAAGAGAGGGAAAAGAGGGAGGAGGAAGAGAGAAATAAGAGGGAGGAGGAGGAGAGGGAAAAGAGGGAAAAGAGGGAGGAGGAAGAGAGAAATAAGAGGGAGGAGGAGGAGAGGGAAGAGAGGGAAAAGAGGGAGGAGGAAGAGAGAAATAAGAGGGAGGAGGAGGAGAGGGAAGAGAGGGAAAAGAGGGAGGAGGAAGAGAGAAATAAGAGGGAGGAGGAGGAGAGGGAAGAGAGGGAAAAGAGGGAGGAGGAAGAGAGAAATAAGAGGGAGGAGGAAGAAAAGGAGGAAGTTATGAGGAGACAGGAGGAAAGAAAGAGGAAGGCTGGGGTTGCGCTTCCGCTTTTGCACCCCAAAAAAATGCGGACCTTTAAACCACGCTTGCGCACAGAACACATACACGAAGCGCAAAGCAAATCTGGCCTAGATGAGGCACAGAAGATTGCCGCAGAAAAACAAGAACAAATAAAGGAGGCCGAAGAAGCCACCACAAAAACAAAAGGGCTTGAAGTAGCCAGTGAAGAAAAAGCGAAAGATGAACTGGCCGCCCATATTTCGTCCACGAGGCCAGATGTGGATGATACCGCCTTGAGAACGCTGACCAATGATGAGGTACATCGTTTATTGAATGCAACGGCCCCCGAGCGAGAAGCAAAAGATATTATCTGGAGGGGGGTTCTCAGCATTATCAGCAGGGGTGATCTCAAGGAAATAATTTCGCGAGGCACAGAAATCACCAACGAAACTCTTGACGGCCTAATTGAGGTACTCGTCAGAAGAGGAGGGCAACAAAAGGTGGTCTGCTTATCATCCTTCGAATCGGAAATGATTGTGGAGGGACAGGGAGAAGATATAAAGAGAGATTATTTACTCCCAAAAATGGAAGGACTTAATGTGGAGGAAGTCGTCATCGCACAGCCATGCTGTTTGTCCGGCCACTGGACTCTGTTCGTTGCCCACGGACCTCGATCGGAGTTCATTCAGTACAACAGCATCTCCCGCACGCTTAAAAAAGGTGAAAATCCTAACTGTTTCGTCGGAACTCATGAATGCACCGCGTCTAAGATAGCGGGATTCTGGCGAGCATTTTTGGGGGTCGAATGGCCACTGAGAGTTGACAGGAAGGGTAGCCAACGACAGCTAGCGGGGAGTAACGACTGCGGGCCATACGTTTTGTACTGGATCAAGCGTTTGATGGAGAATGCTGATCCGACGAAGCCGAAGCAGAGCAAGGTTCTTCACCGTTTTAGAGGCGATTTGGCCAATTTCTTACTCGAAGACCCTGGGATGTGCGATCAACAATAAACGACCGGAAAATGTTTCAATTTTTTTTCCCCATAGTTATACATGTATACATGTTAAAATTACATAGAATATTTGAATGATTGATCAATACAAGGACATTTGGTGTTGGTTTTTTATATATAAATGATTTTCTTTTTTCCGGACATACATGATACGTAATCCGGACAGACAAACAATGTAATCCGGACTGCCTAATTACTTATTCCGGACAGAAATTAACGTAATCCGGACAGACAAACAATGTAATTCGTACAGCCTAAGTACGTATTCCGGACATACTGGTTACTTAATCCGGACATAAATAAAACATAAACCGGACATACTGTTAACTTAATCCGGACTTAAATAAAACTTATTCCGGATGGACATATAACGTAATCCGGACAGACACAAATGTAATCAGGACGGCCTAATTACGTATTCCGGACATACTGTTAACTTAATCCGGACTTAAATAAAACTTATTCCGGACGGACATATAACGTAATCCGGACAGACAAAAATGTAATCCGGACGGCCTAATTACGTATTCCGGACATACTGTTAACTTAATCCGGACATAAATAAAACTTATTCCGGACGGACGTATAACGTAATCCGGACAGAAAACCAATGTAATCCGGACTGCCTAATTACGTATTCCGGACGTACTGGTCACTTAATCCGGACTGCCTAATTACGTATTCCGGACATACTGGTCACTGAATCCGGACTTTGATGTTACGTAATCCGGACGGACATATAACGTAATCCGGACATACTGGTAACTTAATCCGGACATAAATACAACTTATTCCGGACAGATATTAACGTAATCCGGAAAGACAAACAATGTAATTCGTACAGCCTAAGTACGTCTTCCGGACATACGGGTCACTTAATCCGGACATAAATAAAACATAAACCGGACATACTGTTAACTTAATCCGGACTTAAATAAAACTTATTCCGGACGGACATATAACGTAATCCGGACAGACAAAAATGTAATCAGGACGGCCTAATTACGTATTCCGGACATACTGTTAACTTAATCCGGACTTAAATAAAACTTATTCCGGACGGACATATAACGTAATCCGGACAGACAAAAATGTAATCCGGACGGCCTAATTACGTATTCCGGACATACTGTTAACTTAATCCGGACATAAATAAAACTTATTCCGGACGGACGTATAACGTAATCCGGACAGAAAACCAATGTAATCCGGACTGCCTAATTACGTATTCCGGACGTACTGGTCACTTAATCCGGACTGCCTAATTACGTATTCCGGACATACTGGTCACTTAATCCGGACTTTGATGTTACGTAATCCGGACGGACATATAACGTAATCCGGACATACTGGTAACTTAATCCGGACATAAATACAACTTATTCCGGACAGATATTAACGTAATCCGGAAAGACAAACAATGTAATTCGTACAGCCTAAGTACGTCTTCCGGACATACGGGTCACTTAATCCGGACATAAATAAAACATAAACCGGACATACTGTTAACTTAATCCGGACTTAAATAAAACTTATTCCGGACGGACATATAACGTAATCCGGACAGACGATCAAGCAAAGAAAGGGTTGAATGTTATGCAATAATACAATGACTTTCAACAAAATTACATACAATGACTTTCACCAAAATTACATACAATGACTTTCAACAAAATTACATACAATGAGTTTCAACAAAATTACATACAATGACTTTCAACAAGATTACATAGGAATAATTCCAACCAAGGACAAATACAATAATCAAGGAGGAACTCCCTCGTAATGCAAATTCATGTCCCAGTCATCGAAATCGTGATCCCCCGGTTTGGGTGCTGCAGGGTGTAACGGGGGTAGAACCTTCTTCCTGTTGATTTTCTTAACGTTACTTTTAATTATTTTCTCAGACAAAGAAATTCGTCGTTTGCTCGGCGGTCTGCCTTTCCGTATTGTCTTATCCGGATTGAGAATGGATGTACCAGCGAACACAGGATCAGGTCGTTGCATACGTTCCTTAAGCAACTCAAGTGCCTCTACCGCCTGAAGATATCTGTCGTTTGAGTCGAAAGCGGCCTCGGCGATCCAAAGCGCACGACCCATTATGTCGTCGTGGCGACGAAGCGAATCGTTCCCCGTTATGCCGCTTTGAAGAGGAAACTTGACTCCATAGCTCCTTCGGATATCCTTCCTCCATCGGTGGACGATGTAAGACTCGGGGAGCAACGCGTTTGGACGTATTCGGGCAATAACAACATAAACGTGACAACATAGGATGCCGACGTGATCAAACATCCTGCAATCGCATACCCACTTCTCATCGATAATTTGCACTGTGAAACGTTTCGACAATGGGAGGATATGTGTCAATACATGTTCGGTCACGTTGTAGTGCAATGTGTCGTCCTCGTTGAACTCATCCTTGATGTCGCAGTACATCATCTTCCCAATTTCTAACTGCACCTTCTTGAAGACACCCACCGTATACAACTCGCTCAATTGCCTCTCGAATGGATATTTCGAAATCAATTGTGGAGCCTTATGCTGACAATCGAAATCAGACTGAGCTTCCTTCTCATACTTGTGGCGTAGTGCGAGTTCGTATTGTTGAACGAACTGCTTAAGTGTCGTCCTTGATGTGAGGTACTTATCGAAGAAGGCGTTCATACCCTCACTTCTCTGGGTTGATGCCATTCCGGCGGAAAAACAATCCCGCGAAAATGCAGGTACCCAGTGCTCTCGAATTGCATAAATGGATCGGAGCCAATTATTGTCGTGCAACTCGAAATCATCTAGAAATCCCTGCCAATTCCGCTCGAATTCTGCCGGAGTCTTGGAATCGAATACACAGTTGTTGAGGTCAAACAACGTATGCTCCCGGTACTTCTTGGGCAGCTTCACAGGGGCCTTATTCATTATGTGCCATATACAAAATCTGTGCCGCGCTTCAGGGAACACAGTCCTCACAGCCGAAGCTATGGCGCCACATTGGTCTGTTATGATCGCCGGGGGGCTTGTATCTGCACACAAAGCGATCAAGATAAAAACATATGTTAATCCGGACAGAAATAACGTAAACCGGACAGACGTCAAGGGTAAACCGGACGAGCAAAAGACGTAAACCGGACAGACGTAAGGGATAAACCGGACGAGCAAAAGACGTAAACCGGACAGGCGTCAAGGGTAAACCGGACAGACGTAAGGGATAAACCGGACGCGCAAAAAACGTAAACCAGACTTACGTAAGGGATAAACCGGACGAGCAAAATACGTAAACCGGACAGACGTAAGGGATAAAACGGACGAGCAAAATACGTAAACCGGACAGACGTAAGGGGTAAACAGGACGAGCAAAAGACGTAAACAGGACAGACGTAAGGGATAAACCGGACGAGCAAAATACGTAAACCGGACAGACGTAAAGGATAAACCGGACGAGCAAAAGACGTAAAACGGACAGACGTAAGGGAGTAACCGGACAGGCACACAACGTAAAATGGACAAAGCCGGACAAAATAAAACACGTACCGTTCATGCACGTCAACCATGTTTGGAACAACCAAATGTAATTTTGTGTCGTCTCGGAAGAGAGGAGTGCGCAACCGAGTAGGACGGACTGGTAGTGGTGATTTACCCCCACAAATGGGGCAAAAGGCATGTCATACTTGTTTGTTATGTATGTTGTGTCGAAACATATTGCATCTCCAAAGTAAGAGTAAGCAGCTCGAGACCGACTGTCGGCCCAGAACACATTTCGTAGTCTGCCTTCGTCGTCCATATCCATTACGTAAAAGAAGCGGGAATCATTCTTCTGCATCCTGATGAAATAATCTTGGATAGCTTGCGCATCTCCTGGTCCCATTTTGAGGTTTCTAACCTCGTTCACAACATTCCTGCGAAACATAATTTTTATGACAAAGCTAAATGCGTAACTTCAACCAGGTTAAGTGGAGAATAAATAACCTTAGGTCCCGCTCGTTGAAAGACAATTTATCGTGACCTCCAGCTTCGACCACAAAAGATTGCATGGTCTTGGCGGCAGATATACCGGCAGCATCATTGCACGAAATGCGTGCTCTGGCGGACTCCGGGACGGATCGTTTTTGACGGAGGAAGCGCATCTGGTCTTCCGACAGCATGGCGTGATTATGTTCGAGATCTACGTAGTTAATTACGTAGCCTCTGGATGGATTACCGGAGACCCTAATCCGCGCAGTGCATTCGACCCTACCGGATAACCTATGTTTCGGTCTACCTTCACCTTGGTTTCCGGGAGCATTACCTTCCTTTGAGCAAGTAAGAGTGGCCCGTATAACAACACCACGATCGTAATGAGATTGCCTTATCTTCACACCAAAACCACAGGAATCGGCGTATGAAACGTAAAATGCTTTGGCTTCTTCGAAGGAAGGAAAATTCATCATCACTTGAGGGACGTTGGAGGCAGGAGCCGGCTGTGAGGACACATTTACGAGTGCCATTACAGTACAACAAAAATGGAGGAAGGAGAGAAGAAGGAATGGTTCGTAGGATCGGAATAACCTAGACACTCATATTTGTATCTCCGTGAAGCGCCAAACAATAAGAAAGAAGACGGAGGACGTGCTGATTTGAAAAGCATTAAATGCGATGGTGGACGCATCGGGAAAATAAAACAACATCAACAAAAAATCAGGAGTAAGTAGTTCGTCTGTCCGGAATAAGTGTTCCGTCTGTCCGGAATAAGTAGTTCGTCTGTCCGGAATAAGTGTTCCGTCTGTCCGGAATAAGTATTCCAACTATCCGGAATAAATACTCACTAAAGAAAATGAATGATGTGTGTGTCCGGAAAAAAATGAATTTAATAAAGAGAAGGGAAGAAATAGGACGAAAGAATGGAGTGATTTGAGACGCATTAATGAGGGATGGCGAGGGATGGCGAAATTTGTACGAAACGAGGAATAAACTAAACAAAGAAATTGTTTCTGGGGAGAGAGCGAACTCAGCCGCGTCTGCTGACTGGGTTGCCCACATCAGCCATTCTGCTGACTGGGTTTGCAGCGTCCGTGACGCGAAGCGTTCAACAAACATTTCCCTATTTTAAATTCCTGCTTAAAAGCAAGCAAAAGGGAAGTAAATTTTTAATTGCTATGGATGAATATTTAGAATTGACTTTAGCAAACATTGTTTTCGGATCTGTATTTAAATGGGTAAATTACAGTTTATTTCATTGAATTTTGACTAAATTCACTTTAAACCCTTGAATTTCGAAATTCGTCAATGCACATTCACATTGCTTAACTTCTCAAAGAACAACGAAGTTAAGATAGTGATCTGCAATTAAAGATAGTTTAGTAAAGATCGGATCTTTTTCATTATGATGCCCGTCTCAAGTGTGCCATGATCTTGAAAGGATGGCTTTTGTTTACTACTTTGATGTTATTTGCAATTTTGTTGTTTGTTGGTTTCGTCTAGTGTTATAATAGTACTATGAGATTGAAGTTGGATTAGTAAATATTCGATCTTTTCGTTACGATGCTTGCCTCAAGTGTGTATGGTTCTTGAAAGGGTTGATTATCTTTATTGTTGTGAACTCTTTGAGATTGAAATCTTCATCACTTGCTTGACTTTAATTTTTTTTCTTCGTTTACTTGAAATCTTTATTGTTTTAGCCTTCTTAATTTTACTACTGTTATACTTTTGTAATTAAGTATAGGGCACAACAATATGTTTCTGAAATATATCTTAATTCGGGTCCAACCCGATCTAACCCAACCCAACCCGAAAAGTTCGGGTCAGATTGGGTTGAACCCGAATCGGTTCGTTCGGGTTCGGATTTTTCCCAAAACCGGATTTTTTGGGTTGGATCAGGTTCTGACCCATGTGCACCCATTGTAGCTATCGTACAGTTTTAATTTTTGGCAAGTTTTAATTTTTACATTTGAACTTATTTTTACATTTGAACTTATTTTTGTTGTATTTGAGGTGGGACAAAACTTTGGAGTTTAAGATTATAATCTTGCAAAACACTGGCAATCGCAAAAAATATTTATCAATGGGTTCCAAAATATAATTAAAATATTTTGGCAAGAGCGTCCCTTTAAGTTTTAAATTTTTAGGTCAACCTGTCTAAAGAAAAAACACATGCATCAAGAAAGCTAAATGGAAGCCCACAAAGCGTAATAGAAGTTTGTAGGTAATAAAGCCATACGCCCACGTTCAACGGTAGGAATATTAATCCATCATGTAACAATGTTGTAACCAATGTTTTAAAAACCGAACCGAAGAGTGAACCGAAAACAGCTCGGTTTGGTTTAAAGTGGTTGAACCGATGGTTCAACCTGGTCCAACCGATGATGATGTCAGTATGACATCAGAATTTTGTGAACCGAGAGTTGAACCGAACCGACTCCGTAGCGGCGGTCCAACCGATTGAACCAATTTTTCATTTTTTTATAACCAAGTGTCTAACCAATGAACAATTCAACAAAATTACTCATATGTAAAATAATTTAATTAAAACCTGTAAACAAAATTGAAATGATCGCGAAGGGGTGGAGGAACGGTGAGGGGTGGAGGCATGGTGAGGGGTTGGGGAAAGAGTAGTAAAAAATAAAATCCCTAAAATTTGGGTCAAAATTGAACAAAAAATAAAACAATAAAAATCAATTTTTGTTTAAATTGAAAAAACAGGTTCATTTCGGTTCGACCAAACCGAAAAAATCGATCGGTTCGATCGGTTTTTTCGGTTTTTTTCGGTTCACTTCGGTTCATAAGGGGGGCCGGTTTTTTGACAGAACCGACCAGTCTGCTACCGGTTCACGGTCCAACCCGGTCTGACCGTCGGTTCGGTTTTTAAAACAGAGGTTGTAACCTCTAGTGTAGCACCTTTTCATCCCCCCGTATAGTCCGCATCCTGTAATCCTGGCTCATGTGTTCACGTTTGCCATTTAAATCAATAAAAATTTACATGCTTTGAAAAATCAATACATATGCTTTGAAAAATCTACAGAAATTGATCTTACCACCATTCACAATCTTTCTTTTAACAGATTTTTAACTCTTAAGGCTCTAATTAGGAGTGAGCATTCGGTCCGGACCGGATCGAATTTTTATCCGGAGTCCGGACCGAAGACTGGATCGGACCGAATTCTCATGGACCGAAGACCGGACCGTACCAATTCGGTCGGGTCCGGTCTGGTCAAAAATTAAATTTTAAATAAAAAAACAAAAAATCGGACCAGTCGGACCGAACCCAAAATTTTCAAAACTTTCGGACCGAACCTGGAACGGTGTAGTCAATACAAAAAAAAGGAATCAAATCCAACCACCTTAAAGTTGAGGACATGAATATATATGGACACAACAAGATCACGTACTACTAATATTCTTTGTCTTTGTGGGAGCTAAATTGGTGTTGTTCTGATGCTCTCCGTTGACAAAAGATGCAAAGCGGCTATATGTAGGACCGAATATGTAATGTCAAAGCCCATCGTAGAGAACCTTTATCACCGATATATGATTTTACTTGGGAATATATATGTTCCACACTTCCACTAGTATAGTATCATGGATTTCGTCATTCCAACGTGATTTTCTTTTGGAACTCATTTTTTATTCGGCTCCAACTGCTTTGTTCGGTGTTTAATTATATAGACTAGTCTCAACTAAGTATACAATTGGCTGGAGGAACTAAACGCAACACTTCGAAATTGGCTCATCAACTTTCCGAATTGTTATACAAATTTACCAACCATACTAGTCTCAACTCGTCAATGAGATTAGGTTCGAAGTGATCATTCAATTTGCAATTTGATCTCATTTAATGAAATTTGTAACTTGCATTCGCATATCTAGTACGGAATTTGATTGGTCCACTATTCTTATAAGCCTCAACTAAGTACTTATATGAAAACCTATTGTGCCACTTAATTTATTATAGAACAAAATACCGTTTTACATTATTAACGTGACACTATAACAACTTGCTTGAACCAATAAATACAAGATTTAAGTGGGATGATACATGTGAAACGCGTCCACACAACCGCAATGCTTCCCTGAATATTATTTGAAGGACACAATTTCGACATGAGTCATAACCATTGGAACGGCTACAAAAATTTATACACACACTAATTCTCCAATAAATCCAAAACTTAATCTAACTATTTTAAGTCTCTACAATATCCATCATTCATCTTAAATTGTAAGGTGGATTAAGGTTACGACGGTTATACTAATAAAATGATCTAACAATGGATATTAACTGTAGATTAACCGTATTTAAATCTAATAGTGAGATTGTAGAAGGCTTAAACAAATAAGATAGACTTTATGCTCACAGATATATATAACTATATACATACATTAATACAATATCTATTTCTCAACCATTTATTTCTCTATCTGTAAAGATGATTTTGAATAGACTCAACATGCCAGTTATGATCCATATATATATGAGATCACAAGAACATATTCCGGATAAAAAAGGTAGGAAAGGATTAGAAATAAAGTAACAATTCGGAAAGTTGATGAGCAAATTTTGAAGTATTTCTTATAGTTCCTTCAGCCACTATAAGTAGAGGACATTGCCAAGCCCAGAAAAACCTACCATCCAACAAAATCAAGGCCGACATATATAGCAAGACAACAAGAAGCTAGGAAGAGCAAATGGATGAAGAGAGGGTGTCTTACATGAAGATAAGGGTCTCCTTTGCTAGCCAAGGATGACTTGCCTGTGTCCTCATTGAGGTTTCTAGAGTTCTAAATACTTGAAATCTTCAAGTTGTTTACCGCCAAGTCTCCTTGGCTAGGCTGAGTGGCTCTTATCACTCATGCTAGACCTCAATTTCTTCTTTGTTTTCGTTATTTGTGTGTGTTTTAATTCATATTGCTTAATAATTTAATTTAATTTGTTTGGTGTTTTGCAAACGGAAAAAAGAAATAAGTTGGATGTTAAGTCGGTTGTATATT
The DNA here is from genome assembly GCA_963682175.1 of Triglochin maritima. NCBI lineage: Eukaryota > Viridiplantae > Streptophyta > Magnoliopsida > Alismatales > Juncaginaceae > Triglochin > Triglochin maritima. Next base: position 42,088,475 of record OY821774.1, read on the forward strand.
AACTGGATCGTAGATCCTATAATTAAGCAGTTCGGTTTGGCTCAAAGGATGCTCCAAATTCCAAAGTAAGAAGGTGATTCGATATTTGCTTGTGTTTACCTTCAAATTTAATTTTAGAGTTTATAGGTGCTATTTTGCATAAAACTCCTTATTGGAGTTCTGAACCACGGTAACTTTTTTTTTGCTATCACGAAAAATAATAAAAGAAGGTGTTGCATGAAATTTACAACTTGGTAGGTGGAATATGAACTCGAAAGCATATTGTAACGGATTCGAGTAGAAGGTTTTTTTTTAATATATACTAAGGGTTAAAAGCTAACGAAACTTAAGGTGGGAGGGCAAAACCCTAACGAGTGAAAAGTGACGTAGGTGTTACATTTAATGATTAGATGTGCAAGGTGTCAACATGCATGTGGAAGAATTGGAATACATACTACTGCATTTAACCCTTTTTAAAAGCATCTATTTCTTAGTTAAATCTCAATATGTAATTAACGATACAATAATTTAATAACAATATTAAAAATAAATGACCACATCCAACTCTTGTATTTATACACGTCGACATGACTGCTTTGTGTCAATATAAATATATACAAGACATACAACACTAACAATAATCTCGTTCACTGTGATTCTTTTATTGTTTGTTATTTTTTGTTCTTTAGAATGTGTTTACAACCGCCTCCATATTATACATCTATATTTCATTTTTATTGTTCTTAATTAGATTTAAAAGAGTAGAAGGTAATTAGAAGAAAAAACAATCTATCCTTCAATGGATACCACCCGCTTGCCATAGCTACATAGACAGGGTACTTGAGAGGCTCGTAGAAAAATGGAAATATTTAAAATATGCTTCAAAGAGGAGATATCATCTGACATGAACAATTGCGGTGGTGTCGGTTAGGCAAAGGGTGAAAATCCATTTTAATCAATGTGAAAATTGTTGGAGATATACCTCCAATTAGAAATATTACAAGTCTTTGGCGAAAAATCCATATATATAAGTCAATTTTCAATTTGGAATTGTCTATTTTGTTAGTAACCGAAAATAATTAAAAATCTTAATTTTAGTGTATATATTAAAAAAAGTAAAAAAATGTGTAATGTTATGCCAAATAGAAAATTAAGAGACATTTGAAAAGCACTAGTACATCTTACTTACCACTAGTAGTTGATCTAGATAGGGTTTTGAAAAGCACTAGTACATCGCCCGATTTTTACTTAAATAGTTTGTCTGAATTATCATTTTGTCATTCACAATCAATTTAATACTCATTTCGTCCCGTCGCTTAAACTAAGACTTCTGTTTCAGTATTTCTCACTCTACCAGTACCAAAACCACGAAAATGTCTGACGAAACACCTGAATCTGGTGAAGTAAGTCAAACCAAAAACAAAATTTAGAGTGGCGTCTGGCTAGGATAGGAATATGGCCGAGAAAAGAAGAGGAATTAGGAGAACGGAAAAGAAACATTATTTCTCATCTATATGAAGTGAGTATTGACACAAGAGTATTCGCATGACCTAACATCTATTATGATATCACACATTCTATTGTAATGTATAATATTATGTTATGTTGCGTAATTAGTACGACTTGTAAACATAAATATAGATATACATATAATATGTGTTGTGACTGTAAATTTGTTTGAGTCACTTGGTGTTGATATTTATATGTCCATGAAAGATTAAAATACCCAAAGCATATTATAATGAAAGTATCAAAGGATACTTTCTAAAAATCTATAAAAGATCACTATATGAAATAAAAGAGAATGTGTATATAATCTCTTCGATCAAAGTCATCTCAGAGAATGATATGAAATGTGATCTTATTAGTCCATATGTATTACCCAATATCAAAATTTACAATTATTTTTATTGTATGTTAGTGACTAAAATATCACTGCAACTCCCAAAGAGTTTTGAAAACCTGTGAAATATGTAAAAGATGGATTTTGAAATAAATTAGTAGAGAAAAGTCAATTGTTTTTCGACCTGCAATTCGAAATTCTCCCAAAAAGAATTGGTACAATGATTTAATTATATATATAAAAGTATTAAAGAAGAAATATCCTACAAAAAATGTGCACCTTAAAACACACTAATGATGGTTCATCTATTCTATATAGACAAAGATGAAATTGTAATATTTATCTAAAAAGGTTGTAATAGGAGCTAAAGTTCCTCACACTTGAACGTCATGAAAATATTATTATACTTAGCAAATCAAATTAAAACCTAGTAAAGTTCATAGTGAATATTTTATCTAAGCATAATGTTTCTACGAAAATATTTAGATGACGTTCACCGTATTTTCCATTACCTCTTTATGGATCTACAAATCTTTACTTACTATAGTCACGAGATAAAGTTATACATTAGTGAAGCTTCGTATCTGTTTGATTCACGTCAATCAAAATCACAAATATTTTATTTTATTTTGTGAAGACATTGCTTTTTTTATACAAGTTGAAGTAATTCTTGATCATTACATTATCATACCACCGTGACATCAATATAAACATGAGACACCTTTGATTGTCATGTATAATATATTTGAGGTAACATATTCATATTTTACATAAGTCACCCACACTTTGTATTACTCCCAGTATAATATTTAACAATTGTACAAATATATTTCATCTTATCTAAGTGAAATATAGTAAATATCCATCAACGAGCTTTATTGATAATATATTTGTTTATCGAAACCCCCACGTGTCTCTATATTTAAAAAACTTTGTAAATGATATTCGTAGGTTTCGTGAAATACGAATCAAGGGGAGCAGATTTCTAATTATCATCTTTGAAGGAAAAAAACCCAAAAGGCTTGTACCTATACTCTTTTTCCCTTTTGCAATTTTTGTCATAAAATGTTTGTATTGGTTAAAAGTTTTAACGAGATAGTTTGTGCAATTGTGTTAGTGTATGTCGTGCATTATTTTTCTCATAGCTACTTTTTCCCACTAAGTTTCGTAGCAAGGTTTACGGGACATTAACGCACTACTGGAAAATTGGCCTACCACATCGCCCCTACCACGTCGGTTAATTAGAAACTAACTTAGAAGGGTGGCTTCTACGTTGGTTTTAATAAACTGACGTGGAAGACCCCTCCTACCACGTCGGTTTTAGTTAACTGACGTGGAAGTTGTAGGATCGTAAGAGTCTCTAGTTCTAATCACTTTTAAGTTAATTACCTACTTGTTTAATTAATCAAGTATATGCAGCGAAATTTAAACAAATACAAGCAAGTAAAGCAAACCACAATGATGACACCGGATTTTTATAGAGGTTCGGTCTCCCTCATACTTCATCTCTTGCAAGCTCCGATCGATCTGCCTCGAGCTCCGCTCGCGTCTTCACTATCAACCTCGTTTCGGGCCGAGATTAAGCCTTTTAAAACAAGCTCCACAAACACCTTCGTGAGCTTGACTTTCTTCTCTCACAATCCGAGAGAAACACTTCGGGCTTTCACTGAAGTCCTTGCTTCTTTACAACAGAGATGTTGAGTGGAACACACTCTCTAACTTGAGCACACTTAGCTTAGGATGTGGAATTGATACTAAAATGTGGAAGTTTAGGCTTGGAGAGTAGATTTGCGGATTGTGAGACTTGGGAGTTTCTCTTAGGTGTATATGATTAATGGAAGTGTAAGAGTTGTGTAATTGTGTCATAGGAACACTTATTTATAAGCTCCAAGTGAGTTATAGCCGTTGTGACAAGTTTGGTAAGTGTTTGTGGAAGAAACACAAAACAACAAATTGCAGGACCCAAAACTGAGTGAGTTCGGTCGACCAGATCGGGCTGAACGTTCGACCGTTAGGTAAATTTGAACTCGGTTCGGTCGACCGATAAGGGTACGGTTGACCGGATTCGGTCGAATACCGAATAGGGTTCGGTCGACCGAAAACTAACATGCTCTTTGGGGTTGACAAATATGATCAAATTTGGTCGACCGAAAACCAACATGAAGTTTGGATTTGTCGAGACATCTTAGGTTCGGTCGACGGATAGGAAAAAGTATTTTGGGGTATTTGTAAGTAATACGAATACGACCGTTGGTATAATACGACAATTTTAACGGTCGAAAATTTGTGTTGACTCGGTTGACCAAAAATGTCTTGACGGTCGACCGAAATCGGGCAGTAAAACACTAACAGGATAATTGATCACTCGGTCGACCGAACGAGACCGTTCGGTCGACCAAACGTGGGCAGACAATTCTAGTTTTGGTTTGGTGTTATCCGGTCTAAGTTTGGATAATCTATTGAAGTCCAAATTATATGAAATTTTGTGTGTGACTTCTATAAGGAACCGAATATGTGTTTGAGTAGGTTTTAGACCGAACGTGGGCAGACAGTTCTAGTTTTGGTTTGGTATTTTCCGGTCTAAGTTTGGGTAATCTATTGAAGTCCAAATTATATGAAATTTTGTGTGTGACTTCTATAAGGAATCTAGTGTGTGTTTGAGTAGGTTTTAGCTCAAGTATGCTCCATTTACACAATGTTCCTAAGACTTAAAAGAAATGCAAATTACATGTCTTCAATTGAGTTTGATTACATGTCTTGACTTGAAACATTTCTTTCTTGAGTCTTGATCACCTGTATAAATTAGCACAAAGTAATATATATGCAATGCAATATGTGTGCTACTCTACATTGATTATAATTAAGATTAGGTTGATTAAATCATCAAAACATAGATTAAAGCCAAAAAGCCAACAGAAGCCCCCTACCACGTTAGTTTTAATAAACTGACATCGTATGGGGGTTTTTTAATATATTTTTATAAAAACTTCAAACCCTACCACGTCGGTTTTATTAAGCTGGCGTTGGAAGGACTCTTTTCACACAAAAAAAACAATCCATACCCCTACACGTCGGTTTTGTCGGACCGACATGGTAGGGTGGTCTTCCACGTCAGCTTTTAAAAAATCCGACGTGGAATGGTTGAATATTTTTTTGGAGTATAAGGCACGTAAACCAAAACAAAATCCATTTCAAAATTCGATTCAACAAACATATAATATAGTATATATACGACACTCCCCCTCTTTCCTATCGCCTTTTACTTTGAGTCAATTTCTCTACTTTTTATCACGTTCGTCTATGTTTTCTTCTCTCTCCAAATTCGATTTCGGATTTGAGATTTCGAGGTCTGATCTCGTATCCGATCGGTTTCCGGTGGATTTTAGCTTCCAGTCGTCAAGGCCTCGCTTTACAAATCTCGCACATGGCTTCCACGATGCTCTCACTCTCCTTCGCCTCGTCTTCCAACACCACACCAATGCCACTTCCAGGCTTAGGCTTTCCTTCCCAACCCACACCAACAAGAACAAGAAGAAGAAGCATCGTTCAACCAACCACAACAACACTTGGGATCCAACCCCAATTTTGTTTTTGTAGAGATTTGGTTTCTTTTGACTCGACATCTTTGTTTTGGACTCTAGTTAGTTAAGTAAAGGGGATAATGAAATTGAAGAGTAAATTAAAATGAGATTAAAGTAAAGTAAAAGACTAGCCCTTTATTTTCTTCTTTTGGTGTGTGCTTTTATGAGTTGGTTATCTGTTGTGGTGTGTTGTGTTGTGTCCTTCGTGAGACCCAATATCCCATTTTTTTGGGTTTCTATAATTTGGGTCACTCAAAACTGCAGCATTTTGAAGGACTTGGTGGCTTCAGCAACGGTCCAGACCCGGAGAGGAAGACAGATTCGTCCGATATCGACCAAAACCAGCATGCTTCCAAGGTTGCCCCCACGTTCTCTTCTTTCTATGTTTCTTTGTCCAAAAAATGTATGTGAATTTGAATGTTGCTGAATTGAATATGAATGTTGCAAGGATTAAGTGTGAATTACAGACATCAAGTTAAAAAAATACCCTACAACGCCGGTTCTATAAAACCGACGTTGTGGGGGTATAAAAACCAAAAATAAAAAATACCCTACTACGTCGGTTTTCTATGAAACCGACGTATTAAGGTATAAAAATTGGATTTTTTTTATTAAGGGGTCTACCACGTCAATCAGATCTTCTTCGGATTTTAGACTGCCGTGAAATAATACACCTGTATAATATCCCCCACCTACCACGTCGATCAACCAATGTGGTCAACCCGACGTTGTAGCCCCTTAATATCCGACGTTATAACTTTTTTTTCCAACAGTGACATAACACATATTGTCTGAGGGAGTGTTATAAATGTATGTTTAAATGGGGAGGAGAGTTATACACTTTGCTTTTTTTTCCTTCACAAAGTTGTCTTACAAGATTTTCTTGGTAAGATTAACGAGACAGTCTGAAAAGCGTATAGCAAAAGGTAATCATCCAAAATGAATGGCCATGAAACAACAAACAAATCATATTGGATGAGTCACCTTACCACTTGGTGTTATAACTTCTTGTAACTTGTACATTTAAATGCAATGTAATTCTCTCGTTCACATAGATATCAATTTTCATTATTACGTTGTAATTTCCATTATTATATTTATTATGACTCATTATTCCTCATTACTTTATAAATCAAAATCGAAAGCTATTGTAGTACTTGGTTGACGGTGAAATACAATAACTATTCTCCCACAAATCTCTATCTTCTTGTTTATTCTATTGATTCCTAACAGTTAGTTCCGTTACTTATTCGACTTTTCTTTATTTTATATGTAGGCTACTTTTTGAATGTTTGCTGAAGCTTTGTGCTGGTAACATAAATAAGCCAAGTTGATGGGAGACAGTTGGCTGTCAAACATGACTCCTCGATCTGGAATAACATGAACTACTTGCATCTTTCCTGCCAAAAGGACTCCAATATAAGGTTTTTTTCTTAAATGCCATTATATTTTCTCAGCAGATTTGTCATTTCGTTATTTTTTTCCAATCGATTGAGTTGGTTTGGTTTCATCAGAGATCTCGTGTGGTCCTCTATGTTTCTTAAAAGGTATAAATATACTATAACAGCTACGACAGAGACTGTGACACTACACAGAGATCGAGACCTGGCACTTGTATTCTTCTATAAGAACTATTCCTGCAACAACAACAAAATCCCCAAGTTCTGAATTATTTGATCTTCAACTCATGACATTTACCTAACCCCACACAAAAAAACATATGCTTTAAGACCCAAACATAAGCTGCCATTGTGGAAGCAATGGCAGCAACAAAATACAGAAACTCCAAGAGGGTCTGCTGCAGGGTTAAGAGATGTTACTTCTTCCTGGACTTGCATCTGACTACAAATTATGGCTCCTACAGAAACTAATCGACTACAAAAAAAGTAACCAACCGAGGCTTCTTGTTAAGAACAGAGTTTTCAGTTTTTCCCCTTGTTGTTTCTAGGATTCCTTCAGACGTGTGAATTCCACTGTATAATTTCCATTGGCCTCCATTATGCGCAGAAACTCAATTATAGTGGTAATAAGCTTTGCTAAGCACTTTCACCATTTCAACAAGGCATTTAGGAAAATATCTTATCCTTAGGGTGCAGCAGGAAGAATGTCATTTGTTGTTGTCAAAAACTCAAGATCACTAGACAAATAGAAATATAAAAACAAGGTATGGGAAGTCGGTTTTAAAAGTCTTGCAAGGAGATGGTTGCAGCATCGCACACAAATTAGGTCATAGACAAATCAGAACAAAATCACAAAAATTCCTTAGCTAGATCTTCCCTAGGCCATATTGTCAAGGATCTCAACAAAACCATGATTCTTCATGGATGGATAGTGGAACATTATATATAAAAATCATCAAATTTTATATTAATTCCATTTGATTAGTAATTCACAGATTACTAACTGTCATTTAAATATCCAGAACTATAACTACAGAAACCAAGTTTCACATGTGGTGTTCCTTTCATGTTGCCTTTCGAGTAACATAGAAACGCATAAGAAATACTTCTTAAAATCGGATGGGATCATGGGAGAAGCAAAGACATGATTTCTCATTGCAAAATAATGAACCTAAAGCTGCAGATGTTCCAACCTCCAACTGACGTGCAAATTGTCTTTCAACGTCGACATAAATGAGAAAGGGTATTCATTCTCAACATCCCTCAACAGAACAAATAGAAAACATGTTTCGCTTCTAATGATCTACCCTAAAAGATGTAACACACGTCTGCAAATTAATAGTGGAAGGTAATATATGTGATACATTCCTATGATTATAGTTCTTAAGAATTAATTGGTAGCACTTTTTCTGGTATGGAAAGAAAACAGGAATGCATTTGCCCACCAAATGGAGTAAAATTTTGCAACTATACTTGTAATTTTGATTCCTGAAAATTTCTATGTTTGTTCTGTGCTTCTCAGTAACTAGTGTGGGTAATGCTAACACATTCATCTTTCAAATCAATAGAGGCATGAATCCGAAGAACAAGTTAACAACCTTCCACAACAAAAAGAAACTATAACCCGAAGGAATGCCACTTTTCTTTTCGATACTAACGCATTTCTGTTTACTTCTTCTACATAAGTCACTGGTGGAGAACAAAAATCATCATTTTCCGTTTCACTCCAAAACTATAATTTAAACAGGATTGCACAAACTTCAATTGGTATAAAAATACATAAATAAGAAGCTGCAACATACATACCTTCCCCAAGTAAAACTACGACAGCAACTTCATGTCCTTGTCACCAAGTCTGATTTAAGTTATAACACCGTGAACAAACTCATCAACTTGAGACCGTCTTCTGAAGATTATGCTTGTCCAAATTCTCCAAAGGCGTGGCACTCTCCTCTCTGATCCTCTTAATCTTGGCGGTTGACAGCTCTTTGTGTGTGAAACCATACATATCAAGCACCTGATTGTCGGCAAAATTGAACGCCCTCTCCATGCTACTGATGCACCTCTCAACACTATAATCTCCATACATACCGCACGGCTTGCACCCGACAAAATGCGTGACGAACGGCCACTTCTCGTCCCCCAACCCTGGGTGGAACTTCTCTATCATCTCCTCGTACTTATCCACCAAACCCTCCCAAAACCCGTGAAGATAATAAGAATTCTCCATGAAAACCTTATCCATCCACTGATCCTTCTTCGTCAAAAGCAAGTAGATCAGTGCAGACTGATCATCAGCCTCGAACGCGGGCCTCCCATCAAGATACGCCGTCAGAATCCTTCCGGCCTCCTCTCTCACAGATCCCTTGGGCCCCATGGGGGCCCACGCATCAAGCAAATCAAGAGACCACTGGCAATTCCTCAACAGAAAGCTCCCGGTGTTCAACGCGATCCAGGAATGCTTGTCGAACATCAAGTCGGGGTATCCATGAATAACGAGGTTCGACTTCTCGTACTTCTCCATCGGGATCTCGAACACCATGTCAGTGAAAAACGCATCGGAGTCCATCCACCAGATCCATTCCACCTCCGGGTGGGACAACATCAGCTTCCTCAACAACGGTAGTTTCGCCCAGTAGCCGGCCAACTCCCGGTCCAAATGTGCCATATTGTAGACGATCTCAATCCCGTGAAGCCGACAGTAATCGATCTTGTTCTTAGTGCTCTTAAGCAGATAATGGTCCCCAATCGCCCTATCGCACGGCGTGGGGGGCGATCCGGTGACAAGCAGAATCCGCGGCTTCCCCCCGAGCCGGCTCGGGAAGCCGGAATTCTCCTCCAGCCACCGCTTCCGCTGCTCGTCCCAATCGGAGATCTTGGGGCCGAGTGTGTAGGTGGAGTTGGCGAGCGTGTAGAGGACTGGCGGAGGGGTGGAGTGAAGAGTGGAGTTCGTATCGGGTTTGGGATCGTCGGGGTCGGAGTCGGAGCGGATCTCGGCGAGGATCCGGTCGATGTCCTCGACGACCTTGGGGGAGTCGGAGGGGGTGCCGCCGGTGAGGCTTCCGACGCCGATGGTGCCTCGGAGGACGAGGATGGTGACGAAGCCGCAGAGGACGGTGATCTTCAGGTTGTTGAAGGTCTTCTGGATCTGGCGGGTGCGGGGGAGGCGGGAGGTGGGGCGGGTCGTGGGGAGGGCGGCGCCGCCGGAGGCCACGCGTTCCCGGACGGTGGCGGTGGCCTTGAAGCCGAGGGACTCTTGGCCCATCAGGGGAGGGACGGAGGTAAGGTTACCACCGGAGGTGAAGAGGATGGGGTTTGGAGATGCAGATGTGAATTGGGGAGTGGAGGAGGGAAAGTTAAGTTATTTTGTTTTTGTTTTTTTTTCTTTTCTGGAGTGATTATGATCTTGGTGAATGATGATGTAACATCATCAGTATATATAGAACAAATACATATGTTATGGTTAATCTCATCAGTATGTTAGGGTTTTACTTTTGTGTCTTTGATTTGACTCAACCGGTCACCTTTATATTTAGGAATTTTTTTCAAAATAATTTTTTTTAAAAATTATGAAAATAGACCTCAATAAAAAATATTTGTCAAACTAAACTCGCTGCGGGTTTTATTTTTTTTGTGCATAGTGATGCCGAGAACTTCTTGAGAGAATTCGGTACTGATGATGCCGAGTTCTATAGTTTTTTATTGCCCAACACTTGAAATTTTTCACTCAACGTGAGTTGGCAGGAAAGGTGATTCAAACAGAACTCGACACTGGGGATGCCGAGTTCTATTTGAATTGTTCTCCTGGCGCTCTGATCGTGCATGAGACGGTTGGACGGTCAGGAGAACAGTGTCTTACATAGAACTCGACATCTTAGACGCTGAGTTTAATAGGCAGAACTCGGCGTTTGTAACGTCGGGCTATAAAAACAGTCTGACCCCCTCCCCCAGCCGAGATCTCGCGTTTTTTAGGTTAGGATTTCGATTTTTTTCGTTTTCCACCATTTTCTTGTTTTTTTATGTATTAGGATGATATACATTGTTGTTTTAGGTATGATTGTAGTGTTTTTGTTGGTTTAGGAACCCGTTTTGGTGCAAACTCGATTTCAATTTTGAGTTTTTAGGCAAAACGTTTTATTTCTTGTTTGTTAGTTGATTATTGATTTTAGTTTTGTTGATTGTAGGTCTACGGTAGTAATCTTAAAAATAGTTGAATTTAAGTTTGATTATTGTGATTGAAAATAGATTTTTTTTTTGTTATTTTGGTTTGAATGTATGTTACTTTGAATGAATGTAAACTTAAAAATGATTTATTTAAGTTTAAATGTATGTGAGTTTGAATGTATGTGGGAATTGAAGTTTGATTTTTTTAGTCTTAAAAATAGATTAATAATGTATGTGGGTTTCCATGTTGAGAAATTCGTCCTTACTTCAATGTTGAGAATGTGATGATGTTATTTGTAGTATTGTTAGTTTGTTCTACCGTGCAGGTTTAAATTTACAAATTTGAAAAATATAGGGGAGGTTCTGTCAAAATTTTAAATAAAATTCTGACATGATTCGTAATGTTATTTATTGTAGTTGATTTTATTGGAGAGATTGCTCGACGTTTACAGTCGTTTGCTTCTACACTCGATTGAGGTAATTTCTAAAACATTTGAGTATTCTCAACTTTTTAAGTAGTTAGTAACGAAGAACAATCATCTCACTTTTTAACGTGTTATGTACAGATGGAGTTTGGTGGTTCCAGTACTGGTTCGGTTAGAGGTAGCTAGGCTTTACAGGGTCCGGTAGACAGATCAGTGTTGGTTTTGCAGGCCAACCACGAGTCTGACTTGTTCAAAGATTTTGTAAGCATTTTACGTCTTCAAGTTAAATATTTGCACGTTGGTTTCAATATTCTGGCATTTCTCTAAATTTATGCAAAAGGAGGTTGACGGTGTAAAATGCGTTGAGCATGGATCGAAGCTCAACGAATGACAGATCACTGATGAGAGGATGTTGTTTCTGCTAGATATGACAGGGTTTGACACAGTCACTCGGTTGGGCCGAGTTCAGTTGGACCATACAATGCTGGGGGCGATGGTCGAGCGTTGGAGACCGGAGACTCATTCATTTCACCTGCGACATGGTGAGATCACGTGCACCTTGCGTGACATCTATATGATTACCGGCTTACGCATAGATCGTTTGTCGGTGTGTGAGTCTCAGGAGTACGTTTGGTCAGAGGTCTGCATAGATTTATTGGGTCAGGTCCCCGATGACTTGGGTCGTAAGGGTTCTGCAACTCTGGGTTGGTTCCAAACTCAGTTTCAGCAGTTGCCTTTTTATGTTGACGGTGAGACAGTTACACGACACACCGGAGCCTTCATTCTGTTCCAGCTGGGATGCAGTATTTTGGAAGATAAGAGTGACACGATGGTTCACTTGAAGTACTTGTCTTTGCTCGGAGATTTGGTCGTCGCATCGGAGTACAGTTGGGGTAGTGCGGCTCTGGCCCACTCATATCACATGTTAGACGAAGCCTCACTGATTCCGACCAAACATCTGTGTGGTTTTCTTACGTTCCTGCAGTTGTGGTGCGGGGAACATCTACACATTGGGAGACCTTTGAAAAGCAGACCATTAGTATACCCGGAGGACGAGAGGGCACCATTAGGTGCCCGTTGGAGACGACCAAGAACATTCAAGGGTAGTGCCAAGACGACGACACTTGATTTTTATCGGAATGAGTTGGACGTGCAGGAATTCGATCAAGTGATTTGGGACCCTTATGCACATTTAGATCTTAGTCAGTTACTACCACTATGTACGAAAGGTTCAGAGATCTGGACGAGCCGTACTTGGCTTATAAATTTTGGTGAGGTGATTATGCATTGTCCAGACCGAGTGATGAGACAATTCGGTCTACAAAGCACATTCCAAAGCCGATGGAGAGACATGTAGTGAAATCGGCTCATGGGAGGTCGGATGTTAATTGGTTGGCGGAAAATCATCAATTCATCCAGCATTGGTCGCACAAAAGATATCATCTACAGTTTGAGCAACCTCTCCTAGGTGTCACTCCTGAAGAGAGCACACGACTGTATATGGAATGGTACTGAAGCATGTAGGATTTCGTGTCCCTATGTATGTATATATTTAAAAAAAATTAATACAACATACAAGATCGTTTTCATATTTTCAACAATTTCTATGTACATTACTTTGTGTTTATTCTAATATCATGCAACCCTACATTTATTAAAATAAACCACAAAGGTAGAATCATACCTAAAGGTTCTCTAAAACCTTTTTGAAGATCCGGAGTCGCGTTGCCCGTTGCGTCATCCACGGATTTGCCTCCGAGTGTTCACCAAACTCTAAACAAGATTAGTGAGAAATGAGCTAGTCAATCAATCTTTAATAAGGTTTAGAATCTAGCTAATAACCCATTTTTGAGCTCCTACGATTTCTATCTCCTAAACTCAAAATTACTAAGAGATTTTCGTGGTGATTAGAGGAGAGATTAATGAGAGAAATAATTTTACATTAGTATTAAACAAGTACGAGTAGGTGCCCTTTTATAGGCTACCAAAACATCCTCATCATGAGCTATTCTTTAGCCATGATCTCTTGTTTATTCTCTCCAAACATTAATCTCTAATTTCCACATAAGCACCCTAAAAATGTTTTAATTAAATCTGGAATTAATTCACCCATGATTTAATTAATATCTTAATAATTCAGGCAGAATCGTTCTGTTCGGTCGACCGAGAACTATTCGGTCAACCGACCCATTCGGTTACAACACGTGTTCGGTGCACCGTGAGCTAGACGGTCGACCGATTCCGCATGAGAAAAATTCCCTGGAAATATTCGGACGAACCACGTCTTTTACTTGGTCTATCGTTGACCTACCAGAATTTCTCCTGGGACATAGTCTACGGATGGCCGTGTCACCTTCGGTCTACCGAAATACTCTTTCTTGGTTGACCGTTCACACTCGGTTAACCGAACCTGATTGTCCAGGCACTCCAGACAATTTCGGTCAACCAATTGTGCTTACCCATTCCTCATTCGGTTAACCGATCCGAAGATACCCCAGTCGACCGAACCATGAACGGTCCAACAAAATTTGATCTTTTGGGGTTTTTAGCAAATTCACATCTTATGTAATATATTATCATATGTAATATTAAATTATTACACCCCATAATATATACACCTCATATGAATTTATTATGATTCTAATTATGTCAATTCTCATGACATATTGATTTTATTCATTCACCACATGTGTCGCATTTTCATATGAAACCCGACACATCATATGAACTTAAAATCAACCATCTTTTTTCCCAGTTTTGTGGGGTGACCTATAGGAGGCTCTAAGCCAAATTGGCAGAGATATCGAACCCTTAATATCTCAAACTATAAACGGTATCTAGCTACACATTATAGTTACCCAATTAGCATAGATGTCTTTGTTCCACCCGAAGCAAAACACGATCCATTTAGTGATGTAAGTACACCACTTGTGTCCGTCACTTGCCTCATGATATTAAGAATATATACAAAGTAGAAATGTGTCATCTTTGTATTATATTCATTTCTTGATCTCTCTAAGATAATTATAACTATGTAACTTAACTCAAGTTACATTGTGCACATTATAATTTTTCTTTATCAAGAGGCCCACTAATATTATCACTCAATTAAGAGAGGCAATGATAATCATTTGACTAGCTATCTTTTCCAGCGCAAGTCATGCTCAACCAACTATTGCATTTATCACTACACTCATTGATAGCTTTTGACAATAATCCAATTAAGCATTTCTTGAGTGAAAATATATAATTCTCATATCTTAGGATCCAAGACACAGTAAAAACATTAATGACACGAAACACAATTCCATAATGTTTTACTTGTTAGGTCTATTCAATATATAAAAGTAATTTTTTCCTCTTTTATATACTCGTGTCATCAATTATTTGTAGAGCTACAACAATCGATGACCAACACGACAATCTTATCTCGGTGATTAATGTTCCATGTTAATTATCATGATTGTGAATAACTTTTGATTTATGTAAACCATTATCTTTTAAAGCTCTACGGTTAAGGACCAAGCACCTCTTCCTTAACACTTCCTAAAGACGAAACCATAATCAAGGAACAAAATGTTTGCACATCCAATTCATAATAATTGACATATAAGAGTAAAACTTTTAGAACACATTCCTTTCAATCTCCCACTTGTTATCAAAGTTTTCTCTCACATACATTCTCAATGTATAAAACAATAATAACTAGGGCAACCCTCTCTAATCACTCATCAAGCCTATGGACTCGAAATGCATTTCGCCCTTGGCTTGGGATAAGGGTTTGGTGAATGGATCAGCTGTGTTGATGTTTGTGTCCACCCATAACAGATTTATTTTGCCCTCGTCGATGAAGTCACGTGTGACAAAGTACTTACGATCCATGTACTTCACTTTGTGGTGTGATTTGAGATCCTTGATTTGCGAGATAGATGCACTATTATCGCAGAATAGCTCTATTGGTCCCTCGCTCGAGGGAACTACTCCAAGCTTTACAAGGAACTTCTTAATCCACACTCCTTCCTTGCTCGCTTCAGCGACAACCATTACTTTGGAAGCGGGGGTTGAGTCAGCCGTAGTGTTTTGCTTCCAACTATGCCAACTCACAGCTCCACCATTTAGAAGGTAGACGTATCCTGATTGCGACCTTCTATCGTCGGGATCACTCATGAAACTCGCATCCGAATAACCCTCGGCTATTAATTCCATTTGTCCTCCATAAACAAGAAACTTATCTTTGGTCTGGTTAAGGTACCTCAGAATATTCTTGACCGTAGTCCAATGCTCAGGACCTGCGTTGGATTGGTGACGACTTGTCACGCTTAGAGCATCGAGACATCGGGTCTTGTGCAAGTCATCGCGTACATGATTGATCCTATTGTCGAAGCATAAGGGATATCTTTCATGTACTCCAGGTCTTTACGTGATTGAACACACTCAGACTTCTTGAGTTGCACACCCATACTCGTTGGCGCATTGCCCTTTTTGGAGTTGTTCATGCTGAACCTTTCCAAGACCTTGTCAATGTATGTACGTTGACTTAGGTCAATGAGTCTACGGGATCTATCTCTATATATCTTGATTCCCAAGATGTATTGAGCCTCACCCATATCTTTTATTGAAAATACAAATTTCAATAAACTTCTCGTTTGCTCAAGCAAAGGTATATGATTTCCCACGAGGAGTATTGTAGGATCGTGTGGGTTATGGGTCCACTAATCACTATTACTCTAATCCCTAATTAATCAAACAATAAACGCAGCGGAAACAATTTAAAGACTAGTACGCAAATAACATGCAAACCACAAAGAGACTCGGCATTTTTATAGAGGTTCGGCACCCCACCCGGGTCCTAGTCCTCTCTTGTAAGCTCTGCTCGACTCCGCGAGCTCAGCCTACGTCTTCACTAACCACTCCCCGTTCCGGGCCGGGAGAGAACGCCTTTTACACCACAAGCAACGCGAACAACCCTCGCTTGCTTGAATTCTTCCTCTCACAATCCGAGAGGGACACTTCGGGCTTTCACCGAAGTCCTTGCTTCTTTTGACAACTCTTGTAACTGAGTGGGATTCACTCTCTAATTTAGCACACTTTGAGTAGGATGAGTAATTGATCAAGTGTGTGAAGTTTAGGCTTATGGAGTGTAGAAATGGGAGCTTTGAGGATTGAAGTTTCTCTCTAATGTATTGGGACAATTTGAGTTGGAGAGTTGTGTTAACAACAAGTCTTGATCCTCTATTTATAAGCTCCTCAAGATTTCTAGCCGTTTGGACAAGATTTGATTGAGTTTTGTGCAAGATACACAAGGCAGAAAATCGGGCTGCAAATCTGTCCAGAACCGGTCGACCGAAACTACTAAACCGGTCGACCGTTCACTTGATTTCAAGGAGAACGGTCGAACAAAAGAATACTCGGTCGGACAAATACGCTAGAACTTAACTCTACTTAAGTTAAATGGTCGAACCAAAGTATGGGGCGGTCGACCGTTTAGGGGATTCGGTTGAGACAAAGGTGAAACGGTCGAATGAAGATGTATCGACCGATAGCAAGGGAATTTTGTTTCTGTTCAACCGGTCGACCGAATCAAGGTCGTCGTTCGACTGGTTACCGAATGTATTTTGGGGTTAAGTTTGTTTTATACGAATACGACCGTTATAGGAATACGACAAGAAAAACGGCCATATTAAAATCCGGGATCGGTCGACCGAAAAGGTAAAACCGGTCGACCGGTAGAGTTCGGTAAAATCACTATGGAGAGTCTATTATAAACCGGTCGAACTGAGAACTGGTTCGGTCGACCGGTTTCACAGAGGAATTCTGGATTTAGGTTTTAAGTGATTTCCGACTAAGGTTTGGGTGATCTAATGGAGTCCAAATGATATGAGATTTTGTGTGTGACTCCTACGGGGAACCTAGTGTGTAAGTGATTGGTTTTTAACTCTTGTATGCTCAATTTACACATGTTCCTAAGACTCAAAATAAAATCAAGATTACAAGTCTTCATATAGCTTTATTACAAATCTTGACTTGATTTCCTTCCTTCCATGAGTCTTGATCACCTGTAGAGGTTAGCACATGCAATATATATACAATGCAATATGTGTGCTACTCTACATTACTTATGATTAAGATTAGGTTGATTAAATCATCAACACAAGGATTAAGGCCAAAAACCCAACAAGTATGTCATCGACATATAAGATCAAGAACATTATGTGGCTCCCACTAACCTTCTTGTATATACAAGTCTCTTCCTTACTTTGGACGAAGTAAATCTTTTTGACTTCTTCGTCAAAGCGTTTGTTCCAACTCCTTGATGCTTGCTTCAATCCATAAATGGATCTTTGAAGCTTGCATATTTTCTCGCTATTCTTTGGATCTTCAAAACCATGAGGTTGTACCATGTACACATCCTCCTCCAAGTTCTCATTAAGGAACGCCGTTTTGACATCCATTTGCCATATCTGATAATCATGAAATGCGGCAATAGCGAGCATAATCCGAATAGACTTGAACATGACAACAGGTGAAAAGTTTCATCATATTCAATTCCTTGAACTTGAGTGAAACCTTTTGCTACAAGCCTCGCTTTGTAGGTTGTCACGTTCCCATCCATGTCCATCTTCCTCTTGAAAACCCATTTATTTTGAATGGCCTTTTTCCCTTGAGGAAGGTCAACCAAGTTCCATACTTGATTATCATACATGGATTCTATTTCGGATTCCATGGCCTTGAACCATAGTTTGGAGTCCTTTCTTTCCATTACTTCTTGAAAGGTCGAGGGATCATCGGTATCTGGTACCATGATCTCATGAAGTCCCAAATACATATCGGGTTTCTTCCTTTCCCTCGTTGACCTTCTAAGTTCTTTTAGTTCTACGTGTACTTCTCGAACTTCTTCCACAATTTCTTGTGGAATTGGTTCGTGTTCGCTTCTCGAACGTACACTAGGTGGGGAAGATTGAGTTTCTCTCACAATTTCTTGCGAGGGTCTCTCACTCACGCTCCCACTAACCAAAGGAACCTCGGTTGGGCCTTCATGATCTTGAATATCATCATTCATATCATGATCGTGTAGAGTATCTTGAGTCTCCTCAAGCACAACTCTACTCCCACTACTTTTTATTCTTTCCAGAAATTCTTTTTCTAGAAATACGGCATCCCTCTCTACAATCACCTGATTGGAGGTTATATGCCAAAAGAAGTATCCTCTTGTCTCACGAGGATAACCTATGAAGAAGCACTTATCCGCTTTTGGTTGAAGTTTGGTCGGCATCAATCTCTTGACGTAGGCCTCACAACCCCAAATCTTTAGAAAATTGAGCTTAGGTGTTTTACCACTCCATAGCTCATAAGGTGTTTGCTCTACGGATTTGGATGAAACATTATTTAGTGTGTAAGCCGCAGCTTCTAGTGCATAACTCCAAAAGTATAGTGGCAATTCAGCTTGACTCATCATTGATCGAACCATGTCGAGTAATGTCCTATTCCACCTTTCGGATACCCCATTCCACTGAGGTGTACCGGGAGGAGTGAGTTGTGGTACAATACCACACTCCTTTAGGAATGAGTCAAATTCGGTACTTAACACCTCCACGATCCGTTCGTAGAGACTTGATTTTCTTGTTGAGTTGGTTCTCTACTTCATTCTTGAATTCTTTGAACTTGTCAAATGATTCACTTTTGTTTCTCATTAGATAAATATAGCCATAACGACTATAGTCATCCGTGAACGTAATGAACTACCTAAAACCGTCTCTTGCACTAGTACTCATTGGACCACATACATCGGAATGTATCAAATCCAACAAGTCATTCGCTCTCGGTCCTTTCTTCTTGAAAGGCCTCTTGGTCATCTTGCTCATTAGGCAAGGTTCGCACGTCTCCAATGATTTAAAATCAAGTTGACCAAGAAGGTTAGCCTCTTGCAATTTCTTGATGTGTTTTTCATTTATGTGACCAAGACGATAGTTCCACAAGAGTGTATCATTCACGTGAGTAGTTTTAAGTTTTTGTTATTGATGTTTAAGATTTGTTTATTATTCAATTGAAGCAAATAGAGATCATTCCTCACGAATGCATTTGCATAGAAAATACCATTCTTCGATATAGACAAGCAAGAATTTGAAGTATTTATATTAAAATTATCTATATCCAAACATGATACAGAAATAATATTCTTGTTAATCGAAGGCACATAATAAACATTCTTTAAACATAAATTAAAACCATTAGATAATTGAAGCTCCACAGAACCTTGTGCAATCGCAGCAACGCTTGCACCATTTCCGACCTTCAAAATCATCTTGTTTTTCACGAGTTCCTTCCTATCCTTTAGTAGCTGCATATTAGAAATTATGTGAGCACAAGATCCGGTATCAATTACCCAATCATGCACAGAGGTGGCTAAAATTATCTCAATGACAAATATACCTTTGGCCTTCCTTGCTTACGTTCAATCACTCCATTGTCAAGGTCTTCCTTGTACTTGGGGCAATTTGGCCGGATGTGTCCCTTTTCACCGCAGTGAAAGCACTCCGTGTTGGGAGTCGGAGATTTCAAAGAATTCCCCCTTGAGGCGCTCCCACGAGCACCTCCTACTCCCTTTCTCTTGATTGACGTATTCTTGGTGAATTTTCCTTTACCTTTGGTGATCTTCTTGCTCCTCTCATGGACGGCTAGGACGTGCTTGTGCCGACCCTTGCCCATGTCAACTTCAGCCGTTTTGAGAGCGTTGTGAAGTTCCTCAAGACTCACCCTTTTCTCATGCACATGATAATGCATAATGAAGTCCCTGTAGGATGGGGCTAGAGAGCCAAGAATCAAATCTTCCGCAATGTCATCGGGCATCGGGGAAGAGAGTTCGACAATTTCTCAAGGTATCCTTGCATAGTGAAAAAATGCATGGATATCAATATTCCCTCCGCCATGTGGCACCTTGTGAGTGCGATGGTGGTCTTATAGCGCTCTTTTCTAGCATTATCCATGAACATCTTTGTTAAAGCTTCCATGGTCTTCTTAGGTTTTGAATCCAAGTATTTCGCTTGAAGCGAGTCACCCATGGAGGCCAACATTAGACCGTGAACTTTGTTCTCTTGGTCTTCCCACTTGGTTTTTGCCTCTCTCTCGCTATCGGTTGCCTTCTCATTTAATTTTGGGATTTCACCATCCAAAATATGAGATAGTTTCTCAAACTTCAACACGATATTGAGCTTGAGTTGCCAGCTTATGAAGTTTGAGCCATCATTTGCCAAAGGATGTTTTTCAATCATAGATCGCACAATAGGTTGAATATTCGACATTTCTACAAAATAAATTATATGAGATTTAATGTCAATTTTATGTTTTAAAAATCAATATCGCAAATAAAAATTTGTCCATAAATGCAGCAATCCAAGATCATATCAATTATAATATAAACCAGCTAAGGGCTATCAGATATATTATAAAATAAAGGTAAGAAAACATTTTCTAATCATAACAATTTTGAAATATCGCAATATTTGCATTTTCAAACTCTTATGACTCTTGTCGTTTTAATTAAGAGGGAATTTGACCGATCCTCGTAAGAAAAACTCTCTTTCTCAAAACCGAGCTAGGACTCCGGGTCTTGTTAAGAAAACTTATTTCATTTGATACGAGATACGTTTATCTATTGTATTCACAAACAAATATACGGTGTCCACTAAGGGTGAATCGCACCTCGTGCATCTATTCATGGCACAACAATAGACAACCTTATATCTCCCACTATTCCCAAAGATGGAGGAAGTTATCTCCCGCTAAGGGCGAGTTGAATATCCCTCAATCGATGGCTGCTAGTGGATGAAATAAGAAAGAAAGATACTCTTAATTTTTTGTTGGACAATTTAAACATTAATATGTGATCTTAGAATTTAGGTGATCATGCATATTTATCATCTATACACATCCTAACATTCATCCATGCAATCACATATATATCAAGCACACAAACATAAATAAATCCACTCACACACACATTGTGTGAGTTTATATGTTCCCGTGTCCTTGATCTTTGCGCTTCTTCAGCGTCTTCCTCTTGCACCATGGATGTTGATATTGCAAAAATATAAACATGCATCTCTCAATTTTGAAAATTGTCTAGTGCAAATCCTATGTAAAAATCCTCTCATATGCATGCATATACATATAAATAGAAATTTGGCGTTTACATATACATAAGCATCTGTGATTGAATAATAATAACATACACATTTATTCATTCATTCACACATGACTTCTTTGGAACATATAAACTCACATATCCCTGCATTAGAGAACTCGAGCAACGCATGTACATATACTATATATTACTCGATTTAGTTTATCATGCATCTCTAAATCAAACAATTCTAAAAACATTTGAAATCCATTAAAAATGATTTTATGCGTCCATAGTTCAAAACATAAAATATTTGAACCGTTGTTTATCCAATTTCCAAAAATAAAATTTTACAGAAAGATAAACATATGCATTTTTCCGTTTTGTTGATTCCTTATAAAATAATCATTTAATTAAACAAACGAAAATTCTATAAATTAGACATAAGTCTAAATTTTAATTCTAACATTCACGTGATGTGTTTCAAAACATTTAAAACTATCAAAAAAATCAATTAGAATTAAATCAACAAAACTATCTGAAAACTCGAAAAAGATATAGAACATGAATTGTTTCGATTGTAGATGGTAAACTAAAATTAATTATATAGTCTAATCATTAAAAATATGAACTAAATGCTCTGATACTACTGTAGGATTTCGTGTCCCTATGTATGTATATATTTTAAAAAATTTAATACAACATACAAGATCGTTTTCATATTTTTCAACAATTTCTATGTACATTACTTTGTGTTTATTCTAATATCATGCAGAGCATCACCGTACGTTGGATAGTTCATCACACCTTGGCTCCGACTAATACCTTATACAGACCTCGAGCGGGTAGAGAGCGAGAGATGGTAAGATTTAAACATTTATTTAAACAATTACCACGTTTTAAAATTGTGTTTAGTGTTTGATTAACTTTTAATTATCTGTAGGTGCACGATGTTTATGAGTTCCACGAAGAACTCCATCAAATTCACGAGGCGATCAAAGATCACAAGACATGCTCTTCGATGGTTGGAAAATTGAAGAAAAAAATGAAAGCTTGGCTTATGTGTTTTGGTGCTGAAGAACCCACATTACATTTGAGTCAGGATCACGTCGTTGAAGAAGAAGATCCACACTCACAAGAAGACGCTAGCGGTCTGACTCGGGATACTGAGAATGCAGCACGATGAGGGGGACACGGCAGGGGGAGAGGACGTGCTCAAACACGTCCTAAAAGGAAGAAGAGATTGAGAGGTCACTTAGGATAGATATTTAGTTGTGTTAAACTTATTTGATTGTTATCGCACTACTTTTGGTTTTATGTTAAAATGTTACACTCGTTATTGTGGTTGTTTGTTGTTTAAAACGTTTGTTGTTTTGGTTTTATGGTTGAATTGTGTTTTATCGTAGTTGTTTGTGTTTCATGGTTGAATTGTGTTTTGGTAATTAGAATGATTGTCTTTATTGTCAAACAGGAAATGAAATTGTCTTTGTTGTGTTTGTTGTCAAACATGGAAAAAAATTTGTCGAGTTCTTAAATTAATAAACTCTTTAAGAGAACTCGGCACTGAGGATGCCGAGTTCTATTTGAATCACTGTTCTCCTGGCAACTCACGTCAAGTGGAATATGGCAAGTGTTGGGCAATAACAAAGAGAACTCAACACTGGTGATGCCGAGTTCTATATGCACTAAAAAACAAATCCGCCGCCGTCACGTGTACGTGGTGGCAACGAGTCTAGTTTGACAAATACTTTTTATTGAGGTCTATTTTGACAAAAAAATTAAAAAAAAGTTTATTTTGAAAAATTCTCCTTATATTTATAGTGTTATGGATTTAGCCCATTTACTTTGACTCAACTGGTTAGCCCTTTTTTAGTGGACGTAGTCTTATGGTCCATAATCCGAATATGTTGAGAGGCGTTTATGCTGGACAAGAGGCTCAAAAGAGGCTCTTACTTGGACGAGGTAACGAGGATCGGTTTTATACAATCACACCACTGTAAAAACAGATATGTTTACAAATAACCCGGACAAGGTTTGATAAATTGCAAAAATTATCTAGACACAAACACAGACACAAATATTTTTCAGTGGAAGGATGGCACCCCGTGACAAGCAATCTTAGGACCACTTTTGCCTCGGAGGTTAATTGGAGCTACACTCTAGATGTGTTATAGGTTTGGGAGGAAGAAAATGGATGAGAGGCAGTGGCGTGTACCTGTGCTTCAAATGTAGAAACAACAACAAAAATCTTAGAATAAGAAGAAACTACAAGATGGTAAGTCACATCTTGAGGTTAGTTATAATGAGTAGATAATTTTTTAAATTTTTTGTCATATTTTGTGAATCAAGATGATGTAGTCTATTTTTTCTAACATTAGGTTGTAAACTAGCATGACTTTTTTGAACTCCACTCGTTTACTTTCATGAGCTTAGTTTATTTAATGAAAAATTTAACTTTTTATGCCTCAAGTGGTCCAACCGTTGGACAAAAAATTCTAACTTTGACATCTTCTAAAAAAATGCTAATCTTTTCACTTCTTCCCAAAATACCTCAAAATATCTTTCCGCTTCTCGATATTTAAAATTGTTATAGAGTTAAAAAGAGAGTCTTCTTTGTTGGGATTGATGACGCTGATATGCCCTCTATACGATGAGCTCGATATGCACTCGATATTGGCTCAACGGCACGATTACTGAGTACGTTTTCGACGGTTCGGTTTTCTTCCCTCCAGACGTCACGTTAGTAATTAAGAGCGAAGCGTGAAAATTGCACAATGACGGTACGATGTGACCTCGATATGATAAAGCAAGAGAGTCGTCTTTGTTTGCATCGATGAACTCGGTAGTGGCTCGATAGTTTACTCGACCAACAACGACACGATTATTGAGGATGTTTTTTACTTTTCACTTACCTTATCACCAAACTCCAACTCAACAATTAAGGGGGAAGCGTGAAAACTGTATCAATGTGTGGTTCGAGGTGACACTATGTTGGGATCGATGAGATCAATACATACTCGATCTAAGTTCGGTAGGTTACACGACTGTCAATGACACTTTTTAGGGTGTTTTCCACGGTCAGGTTTTCTTCTGTCGAAACGTCTCGTCAGTTAATAGCAAAGTTTGTAAAACCATACTCGACAGTTATGAGAAAAGTTTGAAAAACCATACTAGTGGGAGGCTCTATAACACGCAATATGATGAAGGAAGAGAGTTATCTATGTTAGGATTTGTGACCCTCTAATCGCTAGATAAATGCGAAATTAAAAATACTAATCGAAAGATTAAAAGATAAGACATGCAAACCACAAAATCAACGACACCGGAGTTTAGAGAGGTTCGGCACCCACACCCGGGTCCTGTAGGATCGTGTGGGTTATGGGTCCACTAATCACTATTAATCTAATCACCTACTCGTTTTATCGATAGAGTTACATGCAACGGAATTTAAACAATTAAACGAGCAAGTAAGAAAGTAATGCAAACCACAAGAAGACACGTCGGTTTTATAGAGGTTCGGCCGCGCCTACGTCCTCTCTTACAAGCACCTCTAGAATCTCCGTTCGAGCTCCTCCTGCGTCTTCACTATGCCTCCCCGTTCTGGGCCGGGAGCAACGCCTTTTACAGGTCTTCAAGCTCGCGAACAACCCTCGCCGAGCTTGGCACCACCTCTCACAATCCAAGAGGAACACTTCGGGCTTTCACCGAAATCCTTGCTTCTTGTCTTGGGCTTTCACCAAGACCCTTGCTCACTTTACAACAGAGGTAACCTTGAGTGGAACTCACTCTCTAGTTGAGCACAATAATTGCTAGTATGATGATTGATGAAGGATGTGGAAATTAGGCTTTGGATGACTAATTTGGAGCTTTGAGGTTGTGGAAAATCTCACTATAAGTTTGACACTTTGGAGTTGTGAAATCTTGTGGAAAACTAAGTGTGAACCTCTATTTATAAGCTCCTAAAGATTTCTAGCCGTTTTGACAAGATTTGATTGGGGTTTGTGCAAAGCACACAAAACAGAAAATCGGATTCAGAAATCTGTCCAGAAACGGTCGACCGAAAGGTGTAACGGTTGACCGAACCCTTGAGTAAGTTAATGGATCGGTTGACCGAACAAAGGTACTGGTCGACCTAATCACTTAAGTTCTATGTCAGCGGTCGACCGAACAGGTACCGGTCGACCGAACTTCTGGGTTCGGTAGAAGGAAAACTCGATCGGTTGAACTAAACTTGTGTCGACCGATAGCAGGTAGATTTTCCCTAATGGAACGGTCGACCGAACAAGGTATTTTGTTCGACCGGTTCAAAAGTAATTGGGGGTGTATTAAGAGAAAAATGTGTATACGACCGTTGTATAATACGATAAGGATAACGGTCGTATTTTTACCAGAAATAGCAAACGAATCGATCGACCGAAGGTCTACCGGTCGACCGAACAGGTCTGGGTAAACGGTTAACAGAAGTGTGATCGGTTGAACTGATTGGTCTGGTATAACAAATATTGTGTATTACCGGTCGACCGAAAGGTGAACGGTCGACCGAACTCAGGCAGACTGGCGACCAATGTTTTTAGGTGTTTAGGTCATCTAATGGAGTCCAAAAGATATGATATTTTGTGTGTGACTCCTACAAGGAACCTAGTGTGTGAATGCATGCATATTAGCTTAAGTTATGCTCAATTCACATAAGTTCCTAATACTCAAAGAAAGGTAAAATTACATGTCTTCAATCCTAGCTTGATTACATGTCTTGACTTGATTTTTCTTCTTTCTTGAGTCATGATCACCTTTAGATGTTAGCACAATACAACATGTATACCATTATACTACATGTGCTAATCTACATGTCTTAATTAAGATTAGGTTGAAATACATCATCAAAATACGGATTAAGGCCAAAAAGCCAACAAGTCCTAGTCCTCCTCGTAAGCCTCGCTCGATCCCCCGAGCCTCGCTTACGGTTCCACTAACCGATCTCCGTTCCAGGCCGAGATCAACGTTGTTTACAATTCCGAGTCTCGCGAACAACCTCACCTCGCTCTTGTCTCCTCTCACAATCCGAGAGGGAGCTTCCTCGAAGCTTTACAACTTGGTGATTCTTTGAATATAGAGATGGAATCACAATCTAACTAACACTCTATACTTAAGCACACTTGGATATTGATATGGAATTGGATATGTAAGTGGTGAAGTTTAGGCTTGAGTGTTGTGGATTGAGAGCTTGAAGATTGAGAGGATTTGACTTTGAGTATTGGATAGATAGGAAGTGTTCAAGAGATCCAAAACCAACAAATGCGGTCCTTTTTATAAGCCTTCAAGCTCAACTAGCCGTTTGGGAGTTGGTGGGGGCAATGAACCAATAGGAATGCAAGATGTGACTTAAGCTCGGGCAGAAATCGATGCATCTTCGGTTGACCGCTAACCAAACGGTAGTCTGAAGAATTGGTCTGATTTACGAATTCGGTTGACCGATTATGTATCGGATCACCATTTACCAATCTCCAGCAGCTTTTATCTATTTAGCCCTTATTAAGTTCGGTTAACCGAAGTCCATTCGGTTCACCGTTCCAAGGTGGATAGTAGAATTAGTTGGGCTCTGATATACTCAAGTTTGGTTGACCGTGTACACTTTGGTAGACCGAAGTTAGCACGGGTTTTGCGCTGACAGTTATAGCTCAAATAGTGTTGTTGAATTTCTAGTTTAATTGCACATATTTATTTTCGAAATTTTTATGCACAATAAGGATCAATTACAATTTTTCTATGATTTGTTTCATGCATGCATCGGTTTGTTTCAATAACTAGTTTCAAAACTTTATTAAAACAAACATAGGCTCCGAAATTCATACCTAGAAGTTCTCTAAAACTTCTTGAAGATCCGGAGACGTTGAGGATGCTTGTCGCTGCGCCGGATGCCTCCGAGTATTCACCAAACTCTAAACAAGATTGGAGAGAGAATAGCTAGCCTCTCAATCTCCAATAGGGTTTAGAATCTAACTACTAACCCCTCTTTAGTTCCCTTGAGAAGAAGCTCTCTGAAAACTAAAACTAAACTCAAGAATTAAGGTGAAATTCGTGGAGAATTATGGAGAGATGTTTGCACAAGAAGATAATCAATCAAATTAATAAGGTAATGAGATAAACTTGTATTTATAAGTTCTCTCCAAATTACCTATTCATGTGCAACCTCTTGCCCATGATTTCATGCAAACTTCCATCTAACCATCCATTATTTGCTAACAAATAATCTTAGCCACGAATTAAATCAGTTATGGACCAATTCCATGCATGATCTAATTAATTGTTAAATTTATTCTGCAGTAACCGTATGAATCGGTCGACCGTGTTGGAAGCTCGGTCGACCGTTTAGACCGAGTTTCGGTCGACCGTTCGCAACAAAAAATATTTCAATACAATGTTCGGTCGATCGAAAACGAACAGACGAAATTCCTGTAGCGATCGAGACACATCCGGTCAACCATGCAATATTTCGGTCGACCGTGCAACATCCAGTCGACTGTGTACGGTTTAGCGGTTGACCGTTTTTGCACAGTGCTGCAGACTCCTCAAATTTCGGTTTAACCCCTACAAAATTTGACATTTCGGGATTAGTAGTAAGTTCACAACTTATGTAATATATTATCCTATGTAATGATAAATCATTACACCCCATAATTTTTACATCACATATGAATTTAATTTAGATTCTAATTATGTTATTAATCACAACATAATTTTGATTTAGCTTGTTCACCACATGTGTCATATTTTCTACATGAAACCCAACACACCTTATGAACTCAAAATCCCCATTTCTTGTTTCCCAGTTTTGTGGTGTGACCTATGGGAGGATCTAAACTAAGTTGGCAGTGATATTAAGAGCTTAATATCACAAGCTATAAGCGGTATCTAGCTACACATTATAGCTCCCAATTAGTTAGATGTCTTAATTCCACTCGAACCAAAACCCGATCCATTTAGTGATGGAGTGCACCACTTGTGTCCGTCCCTTGCCTCATGATATTAAGAATACACACAAAGTAGTATTGTGTCATCTTTGTATTAGTATTCATTTCTTGATCTCTTTAAGCTAGTTACAAATATGTGACTTAACTCAAATCACATTGTGCACATTATAACTTTGCTTTATCAATGGGCCCACTAATCTCATCACTCAATTAAGAGGGGCAATGATAATCTTTTGACTAACTATCTTCTCCAACAAAAACCATACTTAACCAACCAATGCCTTTACACTACACTCATCGATAGCTCAAGACACTAGTCTAATTAAGCAATTCTTAAGTGATCGGATATAAATCTCATATCAAAGGACCAAAGAAACAGTAAAAGATCAATGACACAGAAAACACAATTCTATAATGTTTTACTAATTAGGTCTATTCGGTATACAAAAGTAATATTTTCCTCTTTTGTGTACCCGTGTTGTCACTCACTTGTAGAGCTACAACGATCTATGGCCAACACGACAATCTTAACTCGGTAATTAATGTCTCATGTTAATTACCATGATTGCGAATATCTTTTGTTTTATGTAAACCAATATCTTTTAGAGCTCTACGGTTAAGGACCAAATGCCTCTTCCTTAACACTTCTAAAAGACGAATGACATAAATAAGGAACAAAATGATTTCTCATTAAATTCATAATAATTGACATTTAAAAGAAAAACTTTTAGAACACATTCCCTTCAAGTGGTTGGGTACAATGGTCAAGTGTCACGTGTAAATAGTCGTTGTGCACTGAAAGCCAATAAGGAATCAGTAGATTGATAGGTATTCGGTCGTCCGAAGTGGGGGCAAGTCAATTGAGCTCTAGGGACTCGATTCGAATGCGACCGTTGGAGCAAAGTCCAAAACCGGTCTAGGGCTATTCAGTCGACCGAAGGTGGTTCGGTCTTCCGTTGGGGCAATTCCAGAGAACACCTAAGTTTTACTGGTGGGAAGAATTTGGATATTCGAAAAGTGTTCGGTGGATCGAACTAGACAGGATTCGGTTGACCGAAAGGGGTTCGGTTTACTGATGATGAACGGGGCAGAATCCTAGTGCTCAAGTTTACATTAAACCTTATGGACTCAATAAATACAAAATTACATGTCTTGGTCCAAAGCTTTGATTACAAGTCTTGAGTCTTGATGTCTTTGTCTCAATGCTCATTTCCTTGATTGTCTTGATCAACCTATTAAGATGTTTACAAGTATAGAAGTATGTATGCAATGCATGTAATCATGTTTGCTCACTTTGATTGACTAGGTTGATTGATTAAGATTAGTTTAATTAATCATCAAAATTAATATACATTAAGGTCAAAAAGCCAACAATCTCCATTTTTTGATGATGGCAAATCTATATCTTAATACTTGAGGTTCAATTTAAGTTCTCTCATTTTCTATATAATTGCTCCCCCTTCATATATGCAAACTATGCATGTATAAAATACTCCCTCCCTAACAATATGCATAGTATGAGTAAATTGAAGCTCAATCCTTATCATTCTCCCCCATTGACATCAATCAAATGCAAACAATACAAGCATATGATGTAAAGGTATAGGAATACATAATTCTCCTCCTTAATTAAATGATATAACATTATATGATCCCCCTGTCACTAAGGCCTAAAAGCAATGATGTATGATATCAATTAATCATGCAACCATCCTAGATTAGAACCAAATGTTAAAGTTTAAGAGCATTGAAAATGTCACCCATCTTTTGATCCTCTATTTGGTATTGGTTCCAATCTCCTTTCGATAGCGACGACGACTTTATGAATTCGATCCAAATGATTTCATTGAAGCTTGGAATCGATCTTTTATTGCTTGAGCCGATCGCTACCGATTCTCCTCCTTCTAAGTACCTAAAAGTGAACATTTCGGTACCCAAACAACTTTGGGTCCTTTGACATTAGTTTTTGGTACCCAAACCATTTTAGTAATAGGTGCCCAAACACTTGAGGAATTCCTATTCACAAAGAAATGTTTTCCATTCAATGTAGTATAACTAATATGATTTATGTAGTTGTTAACACAATAGCCTAAACCAGGCTTATTTAAAGATTGTCTTTGACTACCAATAAGTCTATGAAGCATTTTTTCCCTTTATAAATCTTTCAAGATCTTTTTATAATTGAACATTCTTAGCAATTAGATCTTCAATATCTACATGAAGGTTTTGCATTTAGAGTTGCAATTTCATCAATCAAATGAGTATTCTCTAATGCAATTTTATCATGACTAGAAAGCAATTCATTCTTCTCATTCATAATAGATTAAATTTGAGATTGTAGCTCAATGATTTTCTTTTTAGTTACTTTTTTCTTTGACAAATTTTCTCAAAATTTTCAAGCAATTCATTGAATTCACATTGAGGTTCATTATATGCATCTGAATGAGTTGAATCAATTGAATCACGACTAGAGCAAGAAGATACCTCACTATCGTCATCTTTTATTGCCATGAAGCACATCGAGGCGAATTCGCCTTCAATCGATGAAGATGATGAAGTGTCTCAAGTAGCTTAGAGAGCTTTCTTCTTATTCTCTTTTCTGTTGCTCTTATTCTCTTTTCTCCTTTCTTTCTCTTCTTTGAGAAACTCCTTGAATTGTTGTGTCGCCAACTCTTCAATGTCACTATCTTCTTTGTTGGAATTGGCGACGGCATGTAACCCTAAAGATTTCTTGGCTCCCTTCTCAATGCGGTCTTTCATTTGTATCTCATATGTCATGAGACTACCCATTAGCACCTCGACCGATAATTTCGTGAGATCTTGTGCTTCTTCGATGGCGGTCGTCTTCTCCTCCCAATCGTCGGTGAGTGACCGGAGAATCTTTCAAGTCATTTCTCCCTTGCTAAAGTCCTTGCCAAGTTCTTTAAGAGAGTTAATGATCTCGGTGAAGCGAGTGTTCATCTCGCTTATGTTTTCACCGGATTGCATACAAAATAATTCATATTTATGCATGAGCAAATTAATCCTAGTTTCTTTCAATCTATTTGAACCATCATGATGCATCTCTAATGTATGCCAAATAGCATAAGCACTTTCACAACTTCTTACCCTATTGTATTCCCCTTCATTTAACCCACAATACAAAATATTCATAATGCGGGAATTCATTTCCGCTTCCATAATTTTGGGTTTTGTTAAGGATACAATTTCATCATCATTAGGAGGTGTGTATGAGTTTAATATGAATGTCCAATATTTCAAGTCATTTGATTGCAAATAAATCCTCATTCTTTTCTTCCAATAGTCATAGTTTAACCCATTAAACAAAGGTGGCTTAGATGTGGATAATCATTCACAATGATTAGAACTAGATGTCATACTAAATTACGATTAAGTAAATGAAATTAGCAACCTAATGCTCTGATACCAATTGTTAGGATCTTTGACCCTCTAATCGCTACATAAATGCGGAATTAAAAATATTAATCGAATGATTAAGAGATAAGACATGCAAACCACAAAATCGACGACATCGGAGTTTAGAGAGGTTCGGCACCCACACCCGGGTCCTAGTCCTCCTCGTAAGCCTCGCTCGATCCCCCGAGCCTCGCTTACGGTTCCACTAACCGATCTCCGTTCCGGGCCGAGATCAACGTTGTTTACAATTCCGAGTCTCGCGAACAACCTCACCTCGCTCTTGTCTCCTCTCACAATCCGAGAGGGAGCTTCCTCGAAGCTTTACAACTTGGTGATTCTTTGAATATGGAGATGGAATCACAATCTAACTAACACTCTATACTTAAGCACACTTGGATATTGATATGGAATTGGATATGTAAGTGGTGAAGTTTAGGCTTGAGTGTTGTGGATTGAGAGCTTGAAGATTGAGAGGATTTGACTTTGAGTATTGGATAGATAGGAAGTGTTCAAGAGATCCAAAACCAACAAATGAGGTCCTATTTATAAGCCTTCAAGCTCAACTAACCGTTTGGGAGTTGGTGGGGGCAATGAACTAATAGGAATGCAAGATGTGACTTAAGCTCGGGCAGAAATCGATGCATCTTCGGTCGACCGTTAAC
Source organism: Triglochin maritima (assembly GCA_963682175.1). Classification (NCBI taxonomy): domain Eukaryota; kingdom Viridiplantae; phylum Streptophyta; class Magnoliopsida; order Alismatales; family Juncaginaceae; genus Triglochin; species Triglochin maritima. Next base: position 42,121,034 of record OY821774.1, read on the forward strand.
CAAATGGTAGTCCGAAGAATTGGTCTGATTTAGGAATTCGGTTGACCGATTATGTATTGGATCACCGTTTACCAATCTACAGTAGCTTTTATCTATTTAGCCCTAATTAAGTTCCTAGTGCTCAAGTTTACATTAAGCCTTATAGACTCAATAAATACAAAATTACATGTCTTAGTCTAAAGCTTTGATTACAAGTCTTGAGTCTTGATATCTTTGTCTCAATGCTCATTTCCTTGATTGTCTTGATCAACCTATTAAGATGTTTACAAGTATAGAAGTATGTATGCAATGCATGTAATCATGTTTGCTCACTTTGATTGACTAGGTTGATTGATTAAGATTAGTTTAATTAATCATCAAAATTAATATAGATTAAAGCCAAAAAGCCAGTACTCTATGTTGGGATCGAAGAGCTAGATATGAGCTCGATAAGTTATGCGACTAAAACGATGTGATAATCGATGGCATTTTCGACAGTTCGGTTACCTTCTCTCCAAACGCCGCGTATGTTATCAGGATAGTTTGAAACGTCATTCCCTTCTTTCAGCCTTACACTATTACACTTCTCTTTCCAACACCTTGTTCTCTCAACCACATTCCAGTCCAAGAATGATGCACAACGACGATATCGTCGAGGTCTCACCCATTGACATCCTCTGCTTCTGCAATTACCTCGCACGACGGGTGTGTGTCGGGTCCTCAACTGGGGTGGTGCAATAGACCTGGCGTTACGGGGGCCCACAATGCCAGAAATGCCTATTTTACGTGCATGACTCCATATCTCCAGTTTGACCGCCCCCGGAACCACTAGAGGAGGTCAAGCAGACCCTGGCGGAACTCCACCGCATGATAGCCGTTGTGGAGCGTCGTTTGTCCGTCATACAAGACACGGTGGTAGACCTCATCATTGACAGTGGTAGGTTTTAATCGTTTCTTTCTTTATTTTCAGTTACCTGTGGTTATAAGTTAGTGTCCACTCATATTTTATTATTTGGTTTGCGTAGTTTTAACCCTATGACACCAACCCCAACACCCCCTTCCTGGAGCACACTTGCCCCAACTGCGGGGCGACCTGTCTCGTCGAGACACTCATCCCTGACCACACGCCATCTTCACTGCTTGAAGTGCCTCCTGGCTTCGAAGAACACATCAGGTGGACTAGGAAGAGGGCGAAGTTATTTTAGTTAATGTTTATTTCTATGATGTTTTCTTGTTTTTGTTGTGTATGTGTTAGTTGCCAACTTTGACAACCTTGTTTGTTTGTAAAGGAAAATTTGGCTAAAGGAAAGTTTGTTTGTAAATGTGTAGTCAATACACAAGCAGTTATGTTGTTTACGTTGTTTTTTGTTAATATTCGAATGTTGTTAATTATCGAACTATTTTTTTGTTAAACCCTAAACCCTAAAACGATTCAACTAAATGATTGTTCGTTTAAGTCGTAGACCATCGAGCTATTATTGAGTTATTATCGAATTACTATCAAGGTACTATGAGAGAACAATGAGAGAAACTTCAGACTGTTCGTCTGAAAAAATTCAAATAAATGATTGTTTGTTTAAGTCATAGACCATCGAGTTATTATCGAACTACTATCGAGGTACAAGGAGGGAACAATGAGAGAAACTTTAGAATGTTCGTTTGAAAGATTCAACTAATTGATTGTTCATTTAAGTAATAAACTATCGAGCTAAGAACAAGTTATTATTGAACTATTACCGAGGTACAAGGAAAGAACAATGAGAGATCACAAAGACAAAAAAACACAAACACACAAAAATTATAAATCTCTTCTAAGTCAATTAGAAGATAATTATCTGCTCAGATGTCGTTGCAAGCCCAAAAGATAGTTTTGTTTTTCTCTTGGCTCTAACTCAACATAGCAGCCTACCAGAGAAGCTTCTGCATCCCTGGGTCCTTTACGCTCTAGTCGGGTTTATCCATCGGTGCTACCGGTGTTCCATCGTCCCAGACAAAGTACCGACAGTGAAGGGTTGGCTCCGAGGAGCCACAAACATAGAACTTTTTGCTAATATTGTTCGAAGTATTGGACCACAGCTCTGTTGCCTTCAAACCGCGCCTACAGGTGCGATTGGGTAGAGGTAAAACTCTCAGTATTTCAACGGGGGGACAACCTCCCCATATTGGTCCACCGAGGAGTAGTCGTCATTGGCATTGTGTTGGAAGACCATTTTTTTCCAGTGGGGGTGGCGAATCGAATACACAACTAAATGGAAGACACTCTAACCTCTGATTTTATAGACCTTGTAATGAATGGTTGTGCCTTTTCGCGCAATAATGAAAGGTTGTGTCCTCAAAAGGAAAGAATATCGAATGGTTGCATCTCTTCGCATAATAATGACTTGTCCATTGCCTCATGGGACATTTCACTTTGACATGTGAACATTTATCATGTTGACCATCGAGCATAATCGAACTCATATTGAGTTTCTATATAACACATATCGAGTTCAACCGAACCATAGCCAAGTATAACTATCGAGCATACACATCGACTCACACTATCTATCGCGTACCGTCGAGTACCATCGAACCCGATTGATTTCAAAAATAATTTAAAATATCGAGACAGAGAGAGAGAGTTCTAGACAGAGGTTGTTTCATGTTAGTGGTTCCACGATTTTGGGGAGAAGTAGAAAGATAAATATATTTTTCAGAGGATGTCAAAGTAGGTTTTTTTTCAAGAGATTAGGTCACTTGAGGCATAGAAAGTTAAATTTTCCTTTTAAATTAATAAGCTCATTTCCTTTGTTGAACTTGACTTATTGTGAGCTCACAAGCCACTTAGCTAAGTTTGACAAGCTTGCTCGTCTTGGCTCTCGACCTAGTGAGCTTGACAAGCTCGTTTGGCTTATAGTTGGACTCGTTATCTCATCAGTCTAATTCGAGACATTAGACATGAGCTATAACTTACAAATTCGGTACACATGTATATCACGTAATGAGTTAGACGAGTAAACAAGAGGAGCGCATAAGCATTCCCTCAGTGAGCTCGAGGCAACTCATTTAACTAGATTACAGATCAAGCTCGAGAGATCTCGCGAGCGCAATCCACAATTGACATTCCTAGCTAGTGGGAGATGTGAGGTAGATGTCATGATAAATTAGGAGAATTAAATAATTTTTTGATAATATCAACTTTGGTCATGGCATCTTTTAGATGACTTTCGGCAGCATTAGCGATGTGTAAATGTTGCATAAATAACCTAATTTTGTGCACCTAACTTTTTTGTCATACCCAAACCCGACCAGATAAAGAATAGTGCCTCATTCCCTAAACTCGTACCCAACCCATTAATTTTTGTGTATATGCAACCCAACCCATTATGCACACATTAAGATATCGTATTGTTCTACCCAAAATGTACACAACGTGATAAGGTACATGAAAGCTATTTGTGTTTGGAGACAAAAATTTGCTCCACACATTATACTCGATTGTACGAAATTTACACGACAACTAGTTACACAAATTGTACAAGGAATTTACACGAAAACATGTTAAACTTAGCAAGTTTCAACTTTAAAGCAAATACAAGTATGAATGTACGATCGAATTGTTTGGGGCTGCGGTTATGAGATACAACTTGCAAAACCATAAGTCCATGACAATGAAATATTATTTAATTTTTTTTTTTCAAATTGAGCCTATTTTGTAGAATGAAAATTTAAAACTATATGTTAATGTCATTGTGTATGTATGGTGTGCTTTCGTGTATCCCAGGCGAGTACTGAAGAATACGTTATGTGATTGTGTCTAGTTCTTAATTATTTTGGTTTCAAATAGTCGAAGACCTTGTACCCAAACACAACCTCGTTCTCTTATCGTGTCAGCCCCTTTATCCAAGAAGTACTTGAAAACCCAATCGTGTTATATTGTGTGTTGTGTATGTACTTGCTCTTATATTTCATTGGTAGCTCTTATTATCTACTTAGAAAAACTCTAGAACTTATTCCTTATCACTTGTGTGCTTCAAGTCTATCTTCTTCAAGGATCAAGAGGGTAGACATCTATCTTCTTCTTCTATCTTCTCTACTATAAAAGAGAGAATGACCATTTTTTCGGTCATTTTCATTTTTTATTTTTATTTTTTAAAAAATCCACTTCTACAAGACAAGCCATCCCACATGCTCGTCTTCCTTATGAGGACGACCTACACCTAAAATATCCTTTTATGAGAAATTATATTACCATTTAGATAACTTAAAAGTCGCCTATACCCCTTAAATTTAATATTTAAAAATATTCTAGACAACCTTCTAACTGACGAAAACTTCAATTGCATATTTTGACGGTATTTTGTATATTAACAATGACATACAATCGAACAACTTCACACGAAATTATATATGTAACCACCATATTTGAACATCATAATGAACAAAAAAAAAAGAGTTTCAAGTTCTAATATTCTTACTTAAATGAAAAGCCTACTTTGAACTAGAAGTCTAGTTCAAATTGAAGGGTATTGTGGATATCACGAAGGATATTTTGCTTGCAAGCAATTTGAAAAGACATCACCCCCTTTACGACTTTACGTCATTACTTTGTATTATGTACTATTCATAAGTTATTTGCTCGACTTCCATAGGAAAATTGAGGTCCCTAAAAATTAACTGGTTAATTGCAATTTGCCCTTTACACTACTAATCTTTAAAACATTGTAATTTTCCTTACCGTTCTTTCACTCGTTGGCAATTTGTCATCCTATGATAGTTTTGACCACAGAAAATGATCAAACTTGTCTCAACTTAAAATCCAAAATTATCATAAACATTTAGAAAAACATTAAAAATAACTTCATGGACTATATTGTTTATTATTAAAATTTAAAAAATTAATATTTGTTTCAAAAAGTTTTGTGGTAATTTTAAATTTTCGGGTTAAGAGCAGTTTGATCATTTTTAGGTCAAAATTAATACAAAAGGACAAACTACAATGTTTTTAAATGTCAATGGACAGGAGTGCAAAGTGTCAATGAGGAAAATGATGGGAGGTAAACTGCAACTAATGCTTAAAAATATGTTTAGATTGGTATTAGTAATAGAAATAAAGTAACGATCTAAGATGAAAACTGACATTTTTAACAATCCTTGTAGAATCCATCAACTTAATTGCCAGATGATAACGAAGTTAATTATGTGATAACGGGATTAAAAACTTCGAAAGAATCACAAAACACGAAGAAAGTTTTTTTTGAAGATACGTTAAGTAATAAGTGTGTATCACAATATTAAAAGGAAATCATCGTTATGTCCTTTGATGAACTCTCACTAGCCACCATTGACGGTAACATCGGAGTAATGTATAATGTAGAGGGTGACTCAGAAGCATACTTTCCTTTTGCAAGAAAATTATTGTTCGACTTGTATGATATTTTCTAAGGTTATATTTTCTTGTTCTTTAACAACCTTGATCATAAATCGGGACTACTATATCCTATGATGATATATTCGAATTCATATTAGGGTAAAAATCGACCGACTTGTTACTCTTTTGGGGTCTTTGTTGTGATACATAACAAAGTTTTTTGTAGGGCGTGATTACGAAATTAACCCCAAAAAAAATCTTCGTGGACTTGTTTTAAAAAAAAATGCCGTCAGCGCCAACGGTTACAACGTCGCTGTCGACACTTCCTTTCTGCTCTCCTTTAAAAACCCTAATTCACCTTCGTCGTCGTCGTCGTCAACCCTAATCCATCGGGAACAGGGGCGATCCGGCGGAGGATGGTGAAGGAGACGGACTACTACGACGTCCTCGGCGTCCGACCTGAGGCCACCGATTCCGAGATCAAAAAGGCCTACTACATCAAGGTGAGGTCACCACTAATTTGTTCGAATTCTTTTGCTTTTCCGATTTGGTTGTGTGATTTTGGTTGATTGGAATTGGGAAAGTTAATGGAAAACAAGAAGATGTAGTTTAGTTTGTTTGGTTTGGAATGGAGAAAATAAAGAAAGCAAAACGTGTTGAATTTTTATTTGTTTTTTATCCGTAACCGTGTTGAACTTTATGTGTTTGTTCGGGAATTGAGAATTCGAACGAAAATTACGGAGAGAAACTGTGTTTGTGTTGGAATGGGGAGATCAAAGGAAATGTTGGCTAATAATTGTGTTTATCTTCTAATGGAGAAATTAAATGGTAAACAAGAAAATAAACCCTGTTTAAGTTTCCGAGTTCAATTTTTTTTTTGTGAATGGAGAAATTAAAGGGAAAACAAGAAAATAGGCGATGTTGGAAAATTGGCCACGTTGAAGTTTTCTGTGATTATATTGGAATGGAGGAAATTAAGGAAGAAGAAAAAAAATGTTTTGAATTTTTCTGTATTTACTTTGGAATAGAAGCTTAACGGAAGGACAAGAAATTAGCCTGCTTTGGCCCAGAATAGTCATCACAATTCCCCCAATATTAATAAAAATCATACAAAAAACCCTGACCTTCAAACGGGACTTGCCCTCAACCCTAGAATCCTGGCTTCTTCAGTCCAAATCTGAACTCCACTTCACCAGCGACAATTTAAACCCTAGAATTCCACTGGTATCGGCCATGGGAGTTGTCGCCACTGCCGCTGTTGTCAGCTTCCACAACCATAGGGGACGACTGTTGGATCCTGCGCACCCATCAAAAACTAAAACAGAAACAAAAAAACTGTTGGATCCTGTGCCCACTGCAATGATGTCTCCAGTGCGCAAGCCGAGCGGTTCACAACACTCAATAAGAAAGATGTCAGCAGAAGCATTTTCAGATTCAACTAACATTATCTCTAGTGTTTTAATCGGATTATGGTTTTTAAGATCATTTTGTGCAGACTCATCGTTTTCGTTTTGGGATTAAGAGAAGGTTGTTTTAGTTAGTGTGCGTTGGGGAACCAGAAACAAAATTGGACTTGGAGTCAGTGATGCACAGTAACCCGCTTATGATGATTTGTTTCCCTCTTTCTACAACATTTTCTGATTTAGTTTGGTTTGGTTGTAACATGTCTTTTCTTTTTGGGAGTTGATTACTTGATTTTGGTCATCAGAGACTGTCAAATTGTCAATGCAATGGGAATTAGAGCAGAAGATGATGAATAGCTAATGTCTTTTTTTACAATTGTTCGTTTGGGGCTTAGAATGGAAAGAAGTTTCTTTTGGGAATTGATTTGTTGCTGGTTGGGAAAACCAAAAACGAAATGGTGTATGGGTGTGCTTTTTAGTGATGAGGAATTCAAAATCAAGACAAGGAAGTGGAATACGTTTCATAGCCTGTTGGTGATAGCTTATGTACTAGTTTTGATCCTTGTACTTATTGTGTACTTTCGTAAGCAATTATAAGTGAAGTATACATAAAAAAAAGTAACATTGTGTGGCAGTGACACCTACTTACGCACAATGTGTGGCACAAAAGGCCATTGTGCAAAAAGAAAAAAAGATTGTGCCTAATTATTCCAGGTTATGTCAACTATGTGACATGCCATGCACGATGCATTTATTTGCACCTTTTTGCAGCATATGCACTGTACTTTGTGCACCTGAATGGTGTTTGCAAGTAAGAATGGACAAAAATAGTAGAGTATGAGTGCCTGGTGATGGATTTTTTCCTTTTCCTTTTCGTTTTCCTTTACATTTTGTAGTATGTCAAACTGTTGTACATATTCAGGTGAAAGGTGAAAGGAGTTGAATCTGGAAGTTAGTACTATCTCTTGCTGTGTGGCATCTTTAGAAAATAACTATCTTGAGTGATCTAAGATTATGGTCGACTGACATATAATTTAATATCTGTTCTTTTCTGAGCAATTGTAATCTAAGAAAAGATTATCTATTTGGTTTATGTGTTGGTAATTGGAAAATAACGAGTGAAATAAAAAAAACTCCAAGATGGATAGCAGATGATCGGTTTTGTTTATATAGTTAGAGATTTTAAAGGGGATTCAGATGTTGGCTGATGATTAGCTGATTCAATTTTTTTTCCTTTTCTTATTGTGTTCCTAATGGGAAATAAGTGATCTTTTAGGGATGATGTCTGTGTTGGGAACATTAATAATTTAATGAAAGAAAGTAAAAGATGGCTATGTCACTGCTGATAACTGATATGTTAGGCGTTTACAGATGTCTTTTTTTTTGTTTATTGGATTGGGAACAAGAGAAGATGGAATATGTGCTCTTCTATTGTTTAGACATGGCTATAGTATGCCCATATACTCCAAGTGTTTTGTTGGTATCTTGTAAATTGGATCCTCCCTGGATTGCTTGTGGTGTAGTACTGCAGATTCAGACATTCTATATGAATAATATTACTTGGTATAGATTCAACTTTAGTTACTGTCGTTCGTCCTGAAGCATTTGGCTGTTAACTACAGGTTTCATGTACTTCTCGTTTCTTTGTAGGCAAGGCAAGTTCATCCAGATAAAAATCCCAACGATCCCCTTGCAGCTCAGAATTTCCAGGCAAGCATTATGTACTTGACATCTAATTATTGTTGGTCTTCAGCAATAATAAAATTTGTTGTATTGCACATGTACTTATGAGCTATTAATATTCTGAAGAAATGTTGATTTTGTTGGATTTTTTGGTCATTCAAGAGTAATAGATACTTCAGTTAGTTTAACTATAAGAAAGCTTTATACGGAAGCATATGGTCACCTTTTGTAAGCAAAAGGGCGTTAGGTTATGCATGATGACATATAGAGGACATTAATCCTTCGCTGCAACTGCAAAGTAAGCAGATGTCCCAATCCATCGCTGCAACTGTTGATTTTGTTGGAATTTCGGTCAGTAGATGTTAAGGACCCAAATTCCCTACGATATTTGAGATATTGTTCTTTGTACAGAAAAGTGCTCCTGTTTCTCTCAGTGTGAGAGCATGGTGTAGTTTTCTCTTTCACGGAAACATTATCAGCAGCTTCACTTTGCACTATTATGTGCGTCTGGAGATTGGTTTCTGTTTCTATATAATTGGCCATAATCATTAATAAAAAAAGTTATCATGGTCTGCGACTGCGTTAATGCATAAACAAAATATTGTTGACGTACACTTTATTTCAAGGGATGACAATAGAGACTACCCTTTTTCAGATTTTAGGGGAAGCCTACCAAGTACTCAGTGACCCAGCCCAACGCCAAGCCTATGATGTGCATGGAAAAGCTGGTATTTCAACGTAAGTATGTTGACAAATGATTTTGATGATATATCTTCGTCAAAGCTTGCTTTTGGGTGGGTAAAGTTCAGGAGTTTGCTAGCTGAGTTCATTTGTAAATGTGTTAAAAGTTGCTAAAATTTGGGGATATTCAACTAACTTAATAGGGCTCCCCACATGATTGATGTGAATGGAAATATTTGGTATTTCACATATGCAAAATGTGCAATAGCAAATGTGACTTGTGACATGTGCATTGGGCAAATGTCATTTTGTGAAGAAAAATATTTTTTACAAAAATTGTGAAATATGTGAATTATATAAGTTCCATGACAATTGTGCAAGCGTATGTCACAGACGCCATCCCTTGACATAACTGCAGTTACAATGTTACATATGTCAAGTCCTTCGGCTGCTTCTGCAAAACTTTGATGATGCATATGCATCTCATGCCCAAACATGCTGGAGTACGATTGAACCATTTTGCTCGTAGGAATTGCATGATAGTGTTCGTTGTAGTTCTACTGTTCCAGTAAAGCAGACTTAACCTATGCAAATCTTATGCAACAGAGAAGCAATAATGGATCCTGCTGCCATATTTGCTATGCTTTTCGGAAGTGAACCTTTTGAAGATTATATTGGACAGTTAGCAATGGCTTCAATGGCTTCAATGGATACTTTTACTGAAGGAAAAGATTTTGATGCCAAAAAATTGCAAGAGAAGATAAAGGTAAAGATTCTTGTTTCTCTTGGAACAGTATGTGACTATGAGTTCAAGTCCTTTGACTTCTTACCTGCTGCTATTTGTACTTATTTTGTAGCCAAAAGAAGGTGGTTCTTACGAAAATATTTGACTCAAACAATAGTATCCATGGAAAAGTATTTGGCTTCAATAACTGGAACGGTTTAGGGCTTATTTTGCTTGTTTTTCAAAAAAATAATGAACACTGTATATATTCTCATCCTTCTTCATATAGGAACACATTATTACATGTATATACCTTTTTCGTATATATATTTTCAGTAGTAGTTCACTTATCTTGATATCAAATTGAAAGTATATGAGAGAAAATATTGGCTTAGCTTTGCTGGTTTCAAAATTAAAAGGATAATAAATTTTTTTTCCGGTTCAGCTTCTATGTTGCAAACTAAAACCAAACTATTTCAAATTTGAAAGTGTTGTTTGTGGTGAAAAACAACAATTTTTTTCTTATCTCGTATTCACAATAATAATCCTTATTTATACACATTCTTCCTGACCGTTACAACTCTAAAAAGGAAGGGATTAAGTGGAGTTAATGACCATAACTTCAGACTTAACAACTGTAGTTATTTGCCGCAGTTACATACCCTAACAGACTCCTAATTGTTTGCTTTCCAAAACTCCCCCTCAAACTGGTGAATAGATATTTTCCATTCACAACTTGGATATAAACTTCTCAAATATAGGGCTACTCAATCCCTTTGTTAGAACATCAACAGTCTGGGCTTGGGTAGACACAAATCTTCCCACTTTCCAATTTTTATTTGATGAAGTGTCTGTCAATCTCAATGTGTTTAGTCCGATCATGTTGAACTGGGTTGTGAGCTATACTGATTGCAGATTTATTGTCGCAATAGAGTCTCATTGGACCATCCCACTTAATTCTCAAATCATCCAGGACAATTTTTAGCCAAAGTAGTTCACATACACCTTGAGCCATTGCACGGAATTCAGCCTCTGCACTTGAACGAGCCACCACATTATGTTTTTTACTTCTCCAAGTCACAAGGTTTCCACCTAAAAAGGTGCAATGCCCTGAAGTTGACCTTCTATCAACCATAGATACACCATAATCTGCATCAGTGAAAGCCTCAATCATCAAACCTTCATTTCTTTTATATAGAATGCCTCTCCTTGGTGTTCCCTTGAGATATTGTAGAACCCTATAAACTGCTTGTAAATGAACTCCCCTTGAATTATGCATGAATTGGCTAATCAAGCTTACAACATATGCTATATCTGGTCGAGTGTGAGACAGATAAATCAGTCTTCCTACCAGCCTTTGATACATCTGTCTATCCACTACCACATCCTCTTCTGCAATCTTCACCTCTAACTATTGCTACCACCTCATTGAAGCTTGGAACTTCAACCTTCCCAAGAATCTGGACTCTCACTTGATCAAATTCTGGATTGAGTCCAACCAGAAAATCATACACCCTGTCTTGTTCAATAAAATTCTTAAGAACTGCTGCATCATCTGGACACTTCGTTTGGATCACACGATAATGATCCAACTCTTGCCATAAGGACTTCAACTGGTTTGCATACTCAGTGACAGCTTTATTCCGTTGTTTTGCAGCAATAGTCTTCAGTTTAACCTCGTACACTTGGGCAGCATCCTTGGCCGTGGAATAGGTTTGCTGAATAGCATCCCATATATCCTTGGCAGTTGCCAAGAACATACAAGTGTCGTTGATCTCTGGTGTCATGGCATTCCATAACCACGCCATAATCATAGAGTCTTCCTCATCCCATGCTGCAAATTTAAGATCCTCCGATTTAGGGCTTTCTCCCGTAAGATGGCTAATCTTCCCTTTTCCTTTCAATGTAGTTCGAATCAGTTGGGACCACTTCAGATAATTTTTTCCATCTAGCCTGTAAGACGCATGAATGCTTGGCAATTCTCCAGCAGGCTGGACTCCAGAATTAGCGACACCCTTACTTTCCGACATTATGACAAAATCTAGGAACAATGCCTCCAACAGCAATAGAACAATGAAAAAGAAGAAAGACACAGTCGGCAATGAAGGGTGACAGAGAAGAAAAACCTTAGAACAGGTCTGACGACTATGGAGGCCGATAGAGTAAATAGGTTTGACGGCAATGAAGGCCAAGAACAAACCCTAAACAGACAAGAAAGGCTCTGATACCATGTTTGTGGTGAAAAACAACAACTTTTTTCTTATCTCGTATTCACAATAATAATCCTTATTTATACACATTCTTCCTGACCGTTACAACTCTAAAAAGGAAGGGATTAAGTGGAGTTTATGACCATAACTTCAGACTTAACAACTGCAGTTATTTGCTGCTGTTACATACCCCAACAGACTCCTAATGGTTTGTTTTCCAACAGAAAGCGTTAGTTAAATTAGAAATTTAGGACAAACCACATGACAAATTTTGGGTTTTTTGGTTAGATTTGTTGCTTCATCTTAGTAGAAAACCTGAAAGACATCACGGTGTAAAGGTCCATTAATTGAACAATGCATCCATATCTATGATGTTGACAACTGTATGTTGATGTTATCTAAATTATAGAAAACATAAAAGACATCATGGTATAACTGACTGTAAAAGGTCCATTTGATTGAAGTAACAACACATTCATAACATCCATATGCTGATCTTTATTGAAAACATGAAGGACACCACTGTGTAACTAACCATAAAAAGTCCATTAGTGAAATATCAAATAACACATCCATATCTACGATGTTGATTTTTGTATGCTGATGTTAATCCAAACGTTGACTTGTAGTACAATTAACAATTATTTTGAATGTTTCTCTGAACCTTCTTGTGTTATATAATAATTGCTATTTTGTGTGGTATGTGGTGCATCACAAAACACGCTTGTAGTTTGGTTGTCGCTTTAGCTAGTGAAGACACTTTTTACTCATATGCTGTTTTTAATAAGATTGTTCCTTCAACCACAGGACATCCAAAAGGTAAGAGAGGAAAAGCTTGTTATCATACTAAAAAAATCTTCTCCAAGAATATGTCAATGGGAATGAAAAGGCCTTTATTTATCACACCGAAGCTGAAGTCTCCAGACTATCCAATGCAGGTTCTTTCTTTCCCACATTTAAATGTGTCTTCGTGTTCTTCTGTGCAAGTGCACATACTAAGCAGAATCGTCGTTATAATTTTTTTTGTCGTCTTGGTTGTGCTTAAAACAGCTTATGGAGTTGATATGTTGAAGACAATTGGCTATATTTATGTCAGACAAGCAGCAAAAGAACTTGGCAAGAAAGCAATATATTTGGGTCTGCCGTTTGTTGCTGAATGGTTTAGAAATAAGGGCCACTTCATCAAATCCCAAGTAACTGCTGCAACTGGTAATTAAACGACTACACATTTTATTTGGAATAATTAAATGACCACGTTTTATTTGGAATAATGAGCAGTACATTGTCATGGATGGAAATGTTTTTCCCTGACTATCCAGTGGTGTGCCTTGCCTTCTGGAGAAGCATGGGAACTAGCTTGTGTCTATGGTTGCTCTTGCTTTGACTTTGGAGTAACATGGGAGATAGCTAACTTGTGTCTATGGTTGTTCTTGCTTTGACTTTCGAGTAACATGGGAGATCAGTAACATTTTGTGTTTGTTTGTCACGGCCGTAAGGTTTTTTATTGTCGTTATCCAGGTTAACTGTTGAAACCATGTTTTCCTCCATTTTAATATCTATCTACGCTTCAGGTGCAATTGCACTGATCCAGCTGCAAGAGGATATGAAGAAACAACTAAGTCAAGAGGAACACTACACTGCAGACGAGCTTGAAGAGTACCTGCAATCACATAAGAAACTCATGACTGAGTCCCTACGGAAACTCAACGTTGCTGACATCGAAGCCACCCTTTCCCGTGTCTGTTTGATGGTATATAATCCTATTGTTTCTTTTGTCAATCTGAAGTTTTTAACTTTTAGTCGATGCAGAGCCAGCGGTCATAAGACCAAAGGCCCCCTGATAATTGCGTCGTTGTGCCTAGGCTGTGAGGATTATAGGTTCAATTTACCTTATCTTGCTTTGTGGTCATTTTTTCGAATGGTACAAAAACGATGTTACACACTTGGAAAGACACTACTACCCCTTTTGATCGTCAGAGGAGTTTGTTAGACGCTACTAATTTCAACTTAATTTCTTACCATCTATTTGGTTTACAATCCTTGCACATGTAATCATCTTTCCTCATGCTAATATGTTATCCCTTGACCAAGGAATCTTCAGTTCTTCACTGTCCACGATATCTTTTTTTAATTAGATGCAACCTCACCATCAATATGCTGTGCTCATATAGTTTTTGTTGTATTTACCCAGGTGCTCCAAGATAGTTCTGTCAAGAAAGAGGACCTTCGTGCTCGTGCTAAAGGATTGAAAACTCTGGGGAAAATTTTCCAGGTTAATTAATCTTTCGTGCTGGACTTCAGAAATTTTTATTTTACTTCATTGTTTTGCCAAATTTGATGAAATATGGTACGGCAGGGAGCTAAATTGGCAAGTGATAGTGAAAATGATTCTTCGAATGGTAAGACTCAGAAAAGGTTGAATGGAAATGAACAAGCGAATCATGAGAGTTCTCCTGATATCGCTCCAAAAGTTGGTTTTGAGCAACCAAGTACAGGATTTTCTCATGCTCCCAAGGTCCATTAGTTTCCTTGCATTAACAACAAAGTTTTTTTCCCCCCTTTGATTGTGCATCAACAACAAAGCTTTTAACCCAAAAATAGTTTTACATCAAATGGTTTGTTTAGAACATTTAGCATTTCTTATTTGATCCAACTCTAATCCCACCCCATTTTGTTAATCTCAACGCTGTTGCGATTCAATCATTAGTCTTGCCATCCCAAGATAAAGGATGTCCCAACTAAGCTAGTCTTAGCATTCATCACATGACGTTGTCTAACATTATTGTAGACTCTTATCAGAATTTTGTTGGAAACTGGATCTCTTGTTGATCATAGTTAATGAAGTCGAGGAGCTAGAGATAATTAGGTTCCTTCGATTGCATCTAATTATAAGTGTTTAAATTGGCATTTACAGAGCCCATATGTGAGTCCTCCTCAGCTTGGAAATGAAAACACATACGGAATCCCCGTACCGACTGCACCCGTTGGCGCACCAAAGCACGCATGTTCATTTCCATCCTGAGAAGCAAGCTATGGGCCAATGGGCCTTGTGTAAAGTGTTTTGGTACTCACAATTGTCTTACATATAGAAGTTGGAATCGCTTTCTTTACACATCAAAAGGGTTTTTTATAGGTTTAAAGTAATAAAATGGCATTGTAGTCTTCTTTTTAGCTTTTTCCTCTCTGTGAGTGTCTCCTTCGGTTTCTGAATATGGTTTCTTTTCTGGCCTCTCAACTGTATCAACCAGTGAACCAGCATTGCTTTATTGTACTCTGCCTTCGATCCAGTTGTATAAATCATGCTCTGATCCATCTTTATTTGTATACAAAATTTTGGTTTATATTTGTTTCTGAAGAAATTTTATTTTTTGAGATATAATCCCAAAAATTTAACTACAATACATGTTATTATGTTTCATTCCTCAAGGTCTTGTTAATGTATCTAAATAACTTGCTATAATTTTTTCGGTTCCTTCGTCACACTTTATTCTTGCTTTTCTGTAAGGCCGCGATTTATATATACAAAAAAAAAGAATTCAAAAAAGAATTTTGTGGCGTGGTCATTTGGATGTTAGTTTATTGGTGAGTTAAGAAATGGGACCTCAACATAAATGTTGTTTCAGTTGTTGCAGATTTAGTCAGCCGACGAACATGCAATTTAATTCACCAATTAATGATGGGATCTGAGTGTTGAATTCGCCCAACACTAATGCAGTCAATGTGCTTATTCAAGTAGACATTTTTATATGGTTCGGGTTAGTTGTGCCCGCTTTTAATTTATTTGTATAGAAAAAACTAATCTTTGCAAGTTGATGCGGAAAGGTAAGGGTATAGCTACTAAATATAAGTAGTTAATGTGGTGTGGTAATTTAATTCATGAAGGATCAATTTATGGGAGTGCAAAAAAACATTTAGAACTATAATTCCAATTTTTTTCTGAAGAATGAATTTATGGGTGTGCCAAAACATTTAGAACTATAACTATCAATTTATGGGAGTGCAAAATGGTTGAAAACTCCACAAATTCACCGACTGTAGTTATCTTAGTTGAGATATCTTTTATCTTTAGATACTCTAAGACTATGGATTTAATCACAGCGGTCTCATTGATATCTTTGAAAACTTGAATTAACAAGTCATATTGCAATGGTAGTTGAGATTTGTATGATGTCATAGTTGGTACGCCAAAATCCTGATTGAATGTCTGGATTAAAATCTTAAAACAACCAACTCTTTATTAGGTATCATGAGATAAGTGAACCTGTGTTGGATGTCTAACCTTCAGTAGACACGGTTGAACTTTAAGCTACCAACAAAAATTCATATTACCTCAATAACATTTAAATCTATTGACAGTGCTTTTGTTTGATTTTTTATTGTTCTGTTTACATCAATATTTTTTAATCGAATGCACTTGTATTTTTTAAAATAAAAAGACAAATGTAACACACATAACCTCCCAGAAAATCCAAGTTGTTTCGGAATCCATAAAATTCAAACCTCTCATTTTTACTTGAGGTTATTAAAAAATGACCACCTGAATTATCTTCAAGACTGTACCCTAGAAATTTCACTTACTTTGACTTGGGTTTGGATCTATTTCTGCTGACTGATGAACAGATTACTTGGGTGCATGCAAACACAAAAATCAAAACTCCAAGGACCACAATATGATGTAGAATATTTCCCAATCATCAAAGACAAAACCAGCTGGCATTCAAAAGCTGTCCCAAAAGCACACATCATGGACCTTACAAATCTTAGAGGAAATAATGCAACCTGCAACTTCATACCTCACAGCTTATGATGCAGACAGAATAAAAAAATCTAAACAAAACTTTTTTCCGTTCCACATATAAATAACAAAAAATATCCACATATTACATATAATTTCCCAACAGAAACAAAAACAAAAAAACACAAACACTTGATACAAGCTGACATCCATAGAAACACTACTGGAATCAAATCCACTCCATGTTTGTGTTCTGTTCTTTTCTTTTCCCACTAGAAATAGCAGACAAGCAAGTTGTAGAGGTAAAACTGAACACTTCAAGCAAGCAAAACTCTGCCTTATTGTGAAGAAAACAATAGAGATCAAACTTTAGTATAAATAGTACATGAGACATTTCCTCATTTCTGTCCAACTAATAAAGAATACGCGACCTGGTGGCTGTACTTCTACAACAGGGGAGAACTACACAAGCAATGCTGACGTCCGAGTTCCAATTGACGGTGGAAATTTTTTAAGCTGCGGACATCACATTGTGTATCTACAGCATAATGGTAGGAACGAATTTATCTTACCATGAGGCGGCAACGAAGATTGGAGTGGGTGGTTTTGCATGATTTACATCTTAGTTGCAGTTCAATCCACATTCTTCGAGTAGAGGGCCTTCGCTTTTTGGTAAGAAGGGGTTGACTCGAACCCAGAGGAGAGAGAAAATCGATGCAAGAAGAATAGACCACACAATGATGATGGTTGGAGTGCGGTTCTGGCGCCCAACCAAACCTTTTAGGAACGGGTAGAGATGGACAATAACCCAGAACGCGAAGAAGAGTCTTCCAAATAGAGGCCCCCACGATTCATATCCATTGTTAATTGCATTGGAGATTCCAGCAACCACACCAATGATATTGATAATGAGAAGGGTCGTCGGAGGAATGAGCATTGTCGTCCACTTGAAAGTATACAGCTCTGAGAAAGCATCGTCATCACTTGCTTTTGATGTGACAGTGAAATTGGTGTCTATACCAGCAAGGACCTTTAGAAGTCCCTGAAACAATGCAAATAGATGGGCGGAAACACCTCCAATGACCCAAAATTGCTCGTTTCTCCACCAGTCATCAATTCCAACACCACTCCATCTCATTTCTAGAATGCCCGTGACAATAATACAGGTGAAAAGCGCCAAAAACCACAAACTAGCTTCATTGGAGAGCTGTAGAAATAAATAAGAAAAGTAGCACATGTTCAGAATCAATATTATCTAGACCTACAGTTATGTATACCATTATTCTTATTTGAACTCGACGAACTTACCACTGGTGTTATGAACTTCCCAGTTAGAAGGCAAACTGCGGGTAAGGTACAATACGCCAAAAGAGGGATCGAAGTCAACGGGTAAACAATGGCATTTATGTAAGAAAAGCGCTCTAGCCATTTCAATCCACCACCGTAGCCATACCATAGAGGACAATGCTTACTCAAAAGAATTTCCACAGACCCCAAAGCCCACCTAAGGACCTGGTGAAGACGATCCGAAAGATTCAAGGGTGCAGAACCTTTGAATGCGGGCCTTGATGGAATGCAATATATCGATCTCCACCCATGGCAGTGCATTTTGAAACCCGTTAGGATATCTTCTGTAACAGACCCATAAATCCATCCAACCTGCAAAACATCGATTTGGTGAAACAGTGCATACAAATATGAGAAGTTCGATCATCGATAAATTGATGGAACTTACCTCACTTCCCCATTCAGTTTTGTCTTCGTAACCGCAGCTGATCACATGGATAGCTTCCTTTAGTAGGGAGGCAGGGTCGGCACTTTTCAGCGCCCCACCATTCTCGATAAGAGTAGACGCAACAAAAACAGGAGACTGCCCAAATCTCTTTTCCAGTTTTCCTTCGGAAATCATTGCAGATCGAATTTCAGCACCTGCAACATTCATCCTCATGTTAGAAGTTTAGATCAAATAAAACAATACGTAAATGAAGGAAAAAATATTTAAACACGAGCAATATAAATTTCAGCACCCATTGTTTTAAGCTAAATGGCTTCAGATATGAACTATACCTTCAACGCCATCTTCGATTTTTCCCAAAGAAAATGCAGGTGGAGTATTGTTGCCTTTCTTAGAACCTTTCTTCTTATCCGTCTTGCCCTTTGTCGTTCTCCTCCTCACAGAAGCGCAGCAGCAACAGCACCATTTGGGCAAGCAGTTACATGTCCTTGTTGGCGGCTTCTTTGTTTTAGGAGCGTCATAACCGTAAAGTGCCTGCCGTCTGAAAACACACCCAGTACCGACATAAATTGGCCCTTGAATACCATCAAGACCTTTCATATTGATCTGCAATTACATATGAAGCCATAGAAGGTGTTATTTAAGGCCAACATATTTCAATGAAACTGACCATAAAAAATATATAACAATTTTGCTTACATCAAAGAACACAATATTCCGATTAGCATATCGATCGTGTCTATCGATACCATCAAATCTCTGGGGGAATTGAACATAACATATTTTCTTCGCCAACAGAGGATCCATCATAAAACACATTGCCTCTCTCAAAGCCATCGAGTTGTTGATGTAGTGATCACAATCCAAGTTCAACATGTAAGGAGCGTTGGTGAGGACTGCCGATACCCTGACCTGTTAACGTATGCCAAGTTAATCAAATAATGTTTACACATGACGAAAAACAATAAGGGAAAAAGATGACGTGCATATACCAGAGCATTCATCGCACCAGCCTTTTTGTGGTGGTTAAACCCAGGCCTCTTCTCCCTAGAGACATAAACTAGACGGGGCAACTCATTTCCTTCCATGTCATGTCCACCACTTTGACCTAAGAACACCTTTAGTTCAAGAAAAAGAAGGCACTCATTTAGATATACTTTAAGCGCAACCGAAAACAACCGAAGATATTAACATTTAAAATTCTTGATAACCTACTTGAATCATCCCAGGATGATCTCGAACATTGTTGCCGGGCCACAGTGTTCCATCTTGCATTGTCCAACCCTCTTCCGGAACCTTTTGTGCTTTTGAGACCAACGCATTGATCCTTACCTTGAACTCCTCATACTCTCTCTGCAACGGAGATCAATATTAAATGCAACTACAAATGAAAAATAAGCACATTCATAAAACCATCACAATATTTTGAATGAGGTAGAAACCTTCATTGCCCTGCGTTCTTTAACAAACGAAGGTACGACCTTGTACTTCAGATAGTCTATCTTTTGCTGGAAGTACCATTCCGGAGCTCTTGGTTCAATGGCAAACTTTTTGCAAAAAGGGACCCATTTCTTGGCAAACTCTGAGGTCTCGGATAATGCTTCAAATGTCAACATAGCAGCACCATCGTCAGAAACATAGCACGAGACTTTGTCTGTTGGGTAGTCCACCGCAAGTATTGACAAAACCGTATTTGCAGTGACTATTGGAGGTTCCTTCATTGGGTCGACGGTACTCACAAATATGTCCACAGGAGCTAGCTGAGAAGGTTGCCCCTCCTTCTCGTATCTGCAACAATAGCACAGTCAGCATGAATGTTATAAATTTTGTTAGAGAATTAAGAACTAAAAATTGAGTACCTTAATGAAAGACGGTCGAGATAAGTCTCCCTATCAATTGGGAGCCACTTTGGAAACTGATCGAGGATCCAAGAAAAACCAAACCATATCTCACATATAACAGATGTAAGCCACAGAAAATATGCATCAGGCACAGGATGCGAAATACGGTAACGGAAGAAGAATGCGACAACCACCAGACGAATCACAATAATCATTCGATACGGATTGATCAAACTCGAGGAAATAGGCAGCTTTCTTGATAATGGTTGTCTCCCTTCGTCCATTCTAACAAATTTAAATAAATATTAGAACAACAAACAGCATGCTGCTAGTCTACTAATCAATTTGATTCAAAAACATTTGTGTACAATTATAGATAATATAACTAGAGCAAATTGGTCACTTTTAGACATGGATTACACAATTAATGTCAAACAAAACAAATAAACTTCATGGGCTTACAGAGGGAGATCAGGTCCATCGCCGTTATTATCCCAATCTTTCCCTCCACCGTCGTTCCTCGTTGCCTGCATCTTCTCTTGTTTCTGCTTCCAACTCTCCATCCGCTCCTTCCAGGCCACACTTCCATAACCATAAGCCGCCAAATCCTTAGATGGATCCATTGGGTTGCACTGCAATAAACAACCAGATTTCCCATAATTCACAAGATTTCAGAAGGCTAAAAGTTAATCTTCATATTAAGTGTGAATCGTAGACCAAATCCGAAGTAAGAATCCGCTAACCTGGAGGACCATGATCGGCGAAGGGTAGAGGGTGAATCCTTTTGCCTCCACCACCCATGAAGGAAGGCACGAGAGCATGCTGCTCGGGTGGAATATCATCAACCTAAAATAATCAAGAATTAATATGAAGCATCCACTGCATACCAGGAGAACTAGAGCATGATATGTGTCAACGCCGAGGAAAAGTATCCATCAACGGGGAACAAGTTTATATCTCACAAGAGTAGAATAAAATTAGCTAAAAGAAGCATACCATCTCCCCGTTGGTAAGCAGAGGGACTTGAGGCGTAGCGTTGCCAGAAGCGTTGACATCTCCAGCACGGCCATAGCTCATGTGACCTTGCAGCATAGACTCGGCAGAGTGCTGCATTCCCTGCCTATCTCTTCCGACAAAGCTAAACTCATTGTCAACATCGTCAATGTCCTCCTCCTCTTCGTCTCCAGCAACCCGGGCACATCCTGTATAACCCAATCTTTAATAACTATTGGAATTAAGGGAATTCTCCAAATTCGGAATAACAAAAGATCTAACCTTTAAAGCGCTTGTATCGGGTTTTGCACTGTGGGCAGACCTGATTCCCTTCTTTACGCTCATACTCATAGCAAGTCCCGCAAACTGGGAATGCACACTCATTGCAGGCAACAAAGAGCTCTCCATCAACTGTTAGGCCAACGTCATCCCCACAGATATGACAGATTTGGCCGCTCACCTGATTCAACGGCCGAGGCTGCAAAATAATAGAACGTGAATCTCACATGCCCAAATATACATCAACAATTATTAAAATTGACCTCTTTCTTTACAAGATAGCAACACTAGAGACTAATAGGTAACAAAAACAATTGGTATTTTGACAGATTTAAACATACTCCAAAAAAACAGTAACATCTACTTTTCAGATTTCGATCAACCAAAATGCCAAATCTAAGAGCCTTGCTATCAAAATCTAAGGTTTAAATTGTACAGATCAAACCACACAAATTCACAATCCCAGACTTACTGCTAAAATTATACTGGCACTCTCCTATTGTATTGCAGATAGACAAGGACACATACAGAAAATCTAAACATAGAGACCACACAAGAAGAAGAAAAAAAGAGTTCCAATCTAACAAATCCAAACAAAATAAAAGTAGCATTTTCCCATCAATTACCCATAGTTGAAAACAATAGGGGGGGGGGGGGGAATCAAATTTTAGAAAATAAATAAAATGTAGAACATAAATCTCAGAAATCCAGAAATGTATACTAAATGATAAACACCACATTTCCTTGTCCAGAGCCCAAATCTAAAGACTAAAACACACACCATTTTTTTAAAAAGAAAAGAAAAAAACAGAAAATATAAATCTTCCAGAACCAAAAACAGAACAAAACACAAACATGACTAAGAACTTACACCAGATTCGCCGTCCCTGCGGATAACAACAAGCTCATTCCTGTTATGAGAACCAGCAACAAGGCCAGCACTAGCCTCCATACCACCCAAACACCCACCAGATCTACCAAATCTTACCGACCCACAACCCAAAATCCAACCTTTCTCACCAAAACCCAATCTTTCTCACAAAAACCTTCAATTCCAAGACTGACCCAACTCGAAAAATCGAATCTCAAACCGCACAAACTCCACCACTTGGGGGGGAAATCCGTTTTGGGGAAGGAAGGAAGAAAGAAAGAAAGAAAGGAGTGGGAGAAGAGGAAGTGTAACACAATCGACTTCGCTGCTTCACACCCACATTCTCTTCTCTTCTTCTTCTCTCTCTCTCCTCTCCTCTCCTCTCCTCTCTCTCTTGTATATGTGGGGATTATGCCTGGTTGGCATGCACACAGTGTTTGGTTTTGGTTATTCGTTGCTTCTTACCGCATCCAAACAGAGAGTAAGGTAAGATAATTAGAGCAGTGAGTTGGAGTGGTAAAATAAAATAGTGGATCGAGTTGAGTCCTCAATGTGACTCTCTCTCTCTCTCTCTCTCTCTCTCTCTCTCTGTGTGACAGCGGTGGCGGTCGGTGGTGTCAAAACAGCATCACTTCCTGCTTTTGTCTGTTGGGATTTTTGGTTTGGGGTTTTTGCAAATCTACCCTTCTTTAGGATATATTTTTGTTTATTAGGGTTTTTCGGAACTAATATTCATCATCAGAAAACTACTTAAATCGTTCTAACAATTACTTGTTTCCCCTTAACAAATTATTTAACACTTATTTCGTCCTGAGTCTTTAAATAAGGTTTGTGACTCGGTTTTACTCACATTCCAAGTACCAACACCACGAAAATGTCTAGCGAAGCGCCTGGATCCGGTGAGGTAATGGAGGCAAAATTATTTTCATCTCGGGCGTCTGTCTAAGACACCTCCCCCATGGTGGGGGTGTCTGGCTAAGATGCCTTTTTTTATTTAAAGTTTTTTTAATTTTGTGTTAAATTAATTTTTTTTCAGATTCCGTTGCAAGATTTTGGTGGTGGTGGAGTAGATTACAGTGAGTTTTTTGATAGTAAACAAATATTTACAACAATTGAGGAAGTTTGTAAATGGGCGAAACAAGTTGCCATAGGTGCCGGATTTTTTTTTGTTATATAATCATACAAATCAAAAGCAGATAATCGGACGGATTGTTACCTGAGATGTGATCGCAGACATGAAATGAGTCCTCGTGATACGAGTATTGCACTACGGAAAAACACAAAAAGAAAAGGTTGCGGTTGTCGTTTTTTGGTAAAAGTAGTCGAGTGATCCGATCGTGATGGATGAGTCGTTGTTTCTAATAGCACTCATGGGCAGCACAACCACGCACTTACAGTTTATTCAAAGGGTCACTGACAGATCAATAGACTTAGTTCTGGGGCCAAGCAAATTGTTCGTTATATGACTGAGGCACAAGCAAGACCACGTAACACTTTGTTGGCAGTAAAGGAGAAATTCCCGGAGGATAATCTCAATCAGAGATACATTTATAACTTCAGAGAGTACATGAGGATGACGAAATCTGAAGATAGGAATCCCGCTCAGCAGTTTCTGAGTCAGGCAGTGCAGTTTATCGCCGACCCCCATGAGTACTGACCAATGGTATCTGGCTCTCTCGCCTCCAATAGGTTGCGTGGTCTGACTCTGCAACCGCTCTTGTCGAGAAATAAGACGCAACCTAGCAGTAAGAAGAGGTAGGCAGTCATCTGCGTATCCTCAGTCTGTGGTGGTCGTCCCCGTCAGGAACAATCGTCCACAGCATCGATGCTAACACCGCCGCCACTCCAAAATGAGTTATCTCGCCCAATACCATCGAAGTTGACCCCAAGCAACTTTGATACAAAAAACTTCAGCTCAGACGTTGGCGCCTGCGCACTGACCATACGACCCTCAACAGGAATATGCAAAATAAGGAAGATGTCATACAACATGATCGTCATCTCTCCGAATGGCAAGTAGAAAGTGTTGGTGTCAGGCTGCCACCGCTCCACGAAGGTCGAAATCAACGGGATGTCAAGGTAGGAGAACATGTTGTGTGACAAGTGACCCAATCCGCTATCAGTAATGATCGTCGTCATATCATTAGTCATCATTGAACGTCAAGCCTGCAATGTAATACAGGCTCTGTGCCGATTATGGCACTTCAGAACCTTCTGATCCTCATCCTCCCAGATACGTCTGGCGATGTGGCCTCCAAAACTCAGAATACGCTACCATCTAGAGGACCACCGTGCATCATATCCGTCACGATCCAAGAATCGTCATCACCCCTCTTCTTCTTCTGAGTTCGGGTGTCTGCAGTGCACGAACTCGAATCACCGGTCACAAACCGGCCACCTTGACCCTTCCTAACGATCCACTCAGCCGAAGTACTACAATGCCGCCCTCGTCCTTGACCATACTGCTGTATCGCCTCCTCTTGTGGCTCCAAGCCATACCGGCCCTCATCGTCACTCTCGTCGTGACTCCTCACCTCATCTGAATCATCCTCGCCGTCGAAAGAATCCTCGGGTGGCTGACGACGACGCAAAATATCTCTCTCACTCCTAACTAAAGCAGAAATATCTTGTCTACGTGGATGACGATGACCTCACTCATTTGTTAAACTACGTACAACGCGTAAGGGAATTGATTTCCCTTTTCCTCCACGGTAACCCGATGACTATTAATTAAATTTTAAAAATAAAATTTTGTTAATGGATGTATTAAAATAATTTAACTAATTATTAAGTTAATAATCAATTTATTTAGCAATTATCAAAATTTATAATCAACAATGGATTTACTAAAATAATTTAACTAATTATTAACTTAATAATCAATTTATTTAGCAATTATCACAATTTATAATCAATAATGGATTTACTAAACTAATTTAACTAATTATTAACTTAATAATCAATTTATTTAGCAATTATCACAATTTATAATCAAATTAAATAATTTAAAAAAAATCAAAAAAACAAAATGGGGCATCTGCCAGAGACGCCCCATCCTAAGGGTTGGGGGGCTCCTTCAGACGCCTCCCCCTAGGGTCGGGCGTCTCCCGCGAACGATCGACCCAAATTTATTTTTATTTTAAAAAAAAACTAAACAACACATTTTACCAGATTCGAGTAATATGGGGCGTCTGCTGGTTCTTTCCTGGTGTCCGAGACATTATTTTGATGAATATGAGAGTAATATGAAGAGAGAGTGGTGTTAGGAGAGTGAAATGAAGAGTTATGTAAGTAGAAAGGATAGAAGGGTAAAATGGTAATTCGTACGAACGATTTAAGTAATTTTCCGACGATTTAAGTCATGTTTGTTTTGTTTTTTTACTTTGATTATAAGTCACATTGTCTTCGGTTTTGTTGACCCCTTTATTAAGACTAACAACCTTTTACGGTTTGTTCGTCCTTATTTTGGGTTATTTGCAAATCTACCCTTTGGGTATGTTTTTTGTTTATTAGGATTTCGTGTCTGCTAATATGGTTTATATTCATCTTTCGTTGACTTACACTCATCTATGTTGTAAGAACAAGTGAATAACTATTCATTACACGTGGGGTGTGTCAACTATGAATAAGTGTTAGTCAAGTATGAATTAAACTCACACCAGTAAATCTTTAATTAGATAGTTAGTGATTAGATGGGTTTTTGGTTGCTTCTATTATGCCGTATGAATTATGGTATAAGTCTTTCTTAGGGTATGTTTTAGGACATTCCCACTTGCGTCTCTATGACTTGGAATCTACACTCTCCCTTAGATGCAGATGCATGTTGTGGTTCGAGGCACTCAGACAACTTTTGCATTTGGTGTTTCGAATATCAAATTTGACTCTTATATCTGGGCAACTCCTACCAAGCTCTTTCATATAGGTTTTTTGTCCCTTCGAGACCTGATGAAGCTTGGATTTTTCCCCCTTTTATTCTTGTAGTTAGCTTAATAGAAAATTAGCATGGATTATTTGATTCGTAAGAAGTTCAAAATAGTTTCTTTTCAAATTAAGTAAGTAGTCATTTGTTTTTCCTAAATGTCCAAGTAATGATTATATATACTTATTTCTTTTTATTTGTTCACTAATGATGAATTCACCATGGTAGTTTTTTTTATGTTCAATCACTTTTTATGGTTAGATATGTTCACTTTGTGTTACCTTTGGTATCTTCTTTGAAAGTGTGGTGAGTGCATGGACTTAAAAGAAGGTAGAGCATGGTACAAAGTTTCTGCGAGTTCACTTATATAGTCTTTTTTCGTTTCTATAGCTCAGTTTGTTTTTTGTCTTTGGACTTTTGTGTTGTTAACATAAAATTGTCACTCATTCAAGGCTACAAGAGAACTTATTATATGCGATGAACTTTTGTCGTGATGATATTATTTATTTGCATCTTTGCATGCAAATACTATGTCCCTCTTGGAATTGAGCGTTACTTTTTCATCCTCAAGTCAAATAGCTAAGAACCATAATAGACATAAAAATTCATGGTTCTGCAAAAGTTTTAAAACATCCAATCAATTTTGTATGTACTATCCATAAACAGAATGTTCATAGACTTATAAGCAAATAACCCTATTATATGCATTATTGTTTGTGCTTTGGCTCCTTTGCTTATGCCATCTCACCATACGTCTAAAATAAAATAAAAAAACTCACCAAGTCACCATACCACTACAACCACTGATACTCATGGATGGAGCATCTTTTTGGAATGTCTATAATCAACAGCGAACGCATACAGTTTTACCTTAATTTCTCTCTCACTGTAAATAAGTAGTTTTACTACTTTGGAGATCATGGTTTGTTTCTCTCTCATCTCTCTGCCGACACAGCTGTTGGAGAGATTGCCATCTCATACCTACAAAACAAAGTGGGCCACTTGAGTTTGATATACTAATTACCGTTTATAGTAACTTATTCGATATGGTTGTGGAGTTGGGTACTTGGGTGTGCAGTTGAAGAATATTATATCATATCATATGAAATCCTTAATTTTGTGTGGCAATATGATTGTTTTAGATGAGTGTAAAGGTTTTGGAGGTTGCAAGGGACAATTGAGCTGCAAATATGTGGTTAAGATTTTATTGTGACTATAAATTTGCTATTGCAAATCTTATGATATTGCAATCTGAGTTACTTTACGTGATCGGCTAACTAACTCAGTTTATCAAAATACCGTATTCAGTTGTTACTAAAATTTGGGTGAAATATCCGAGGGTACCATTACTTTTCAAACTTTTTTGTCACCTTGAATCTCACTTCTACATAGAATAAAGTATTCTTACGTGAAACCAACAAAATTCCCTGAATTTTATGCAACTTTTGGAAACAATATATATATATATATATATATATATATATATATATATATATATAGACACACACAGGAATTCTCTAGTAAGTTCCGGGTTTAATTTTTCTAAATTAAGTCCCCACAATATTCACCACTCATTTCAAATTGTAAGGTAGATTAAGAAAAAAATGGTTATGTTAATGAATGGTGAGATTAACTGTAAATAAGATCCAATAGTGAGATTGTAGAGGGTTTAAACTAAATTTGATGAGCTCTGAGCTCACTAGAACTTGACCATATATATATACAATGGATGGACATTTAATAATATTTCTTTTATGATCGATGTTGTACTATCTTCTTCTGTTGATACGTTGCAGCTTGGAGTATCTGTTACTACTAAATGAGACTTGGACAAATCATTATATGTATCAACAAATATGGTTAGAGAACAATTTCTTTGTGGAGTATTATTTTGGGTATACAACTATACATTGCACTTTATATAAAATAAAAAAAAAACTAGTCGTTGCTTTCGGGTGGAAATGTATAAGAGCTGCCATATTATTTGCATGGCGAAACGAGGACATAACTACAAAAGTATTGGGTAAGTTTTTTGAAGTGGGTGGTTGGTCCATTCATTTTATTTTAGATTATCATTTCAACAACTAATCAAGACACAAGATTCTGTATAATTTCAGGACAATATCTCTTCCCTTTCTTAGAAGCATTTTGCCACGAAATTCTCTTTACAACACAAAAACAAATCACTAAATTTTATCTTTTTCAATTTTGGATCAATAAATTTGTGGGAAATTAGTTTAGCTGAAAGGGAAATTCTTGAGAAAGATCCGACACGTGTCAAGTAGTTTAATTCTTCAGAAAGATTTTGGTGAGGCGAGTCATAAAAATATGAACCACCGACACTGGAATAGATATTCTATTGTAAAGGCACATGTGGTGGGACTGTCCTAATTATGGAAACGGTCGAGAGGTGTCGTATTATTTTAATAATTATTGTTATAACATAATATACATGATTAGTAAGATCGACATGAGACATATATATGTGCTAGTTTTGTATGTCTATTAATTATTGACATGATGCCACTAAGGACACCCTTAACAGGGAGGGCGCCTGCCAGGCGGGCACCCACCTGGGCGTCCATTCGGGCGTCGGAGCTCCTGAAAGGACGCTCGGGCAACTATCGGGTGCGGGGGCATGTGTTGCCCTCCCATTGGTCGAGTTTTTTTTATGTTTTTTAGTGGACGTTTTGTTATTATAGTTAATTGATAATGTATTGTGTATTTTTTAGTAACGTGAGGTGATAATTTTTGATGTTATTAATTTGAAAATATTTAAAATTTATACAGTACATCAAATTTCATGCTCAAATCAAAGATAAATCCATATTTAGTGTTGAAATTAGAAAATATATTAATACTAAAACATCATAGGAACAATACATTGCGGTACAAAATACAAAGTACACGTAATACAGAGCGGTACGAAATACACGAAATACGAAATACAACAAACTAAACATAATATAAACTACACGAAATATGAACTAATATGAACTAACAAACTACATGAAATCATTCTCTTCCGCCCAGTCCATGAGTTTCACAATCGTTTTTTGTTTCCGTTCTGACGGGTTGTCTTTTTTCATCAGAGAGTGAAGCATGTCGAGCTTAGTTTTTTTAATATGTCTTTGAAAATTACGCTCCGCTAATTCCTCCTGCTTGGAGAAACCTTCTTCTCTCACTTGGGCGTTGTATGCAATTTGTTGTGCAAGTTCCATAACGTCGGTGTTGCCTTTAAGACCTAATGTACTTTTACCCTTGTTTTTTGTCTTCTTCACACCTGGTGGGCGTGCAGACGATCTTGACATCATTTCTTCTTCCTCTAGTGGTGATTGTGTTATGGAGTCATCAGTGCTCTTTCTTTTCTCAAGACTTCCCGAATGGGGATTGCTTTCATCGTGAAACTCCGGGGACTCCCGACCAACACATACGTCATTTGCTCTAGATAGCAGGGACTACCATTTCGGGTACCTACGCAACATGACCCAAGCATCAAAGTAAAGAAATCTAGACTTATTAGTGTGCTCGTAGATGTTGTGAGCTTGCCGGACGATATCGTCGTCGTTCTGCCCGCTCCTTTTTCCGTCGGTACGCCTGATCGAAGCACCCGACCCACTTGTTGACAACAAGTATAATTCTCCTCCACTGTCCTTTTAAGGACTCCGCATTCCTCTCGAGGAGGCCCGTTTCATCGACGGAGATGTCGTAAACCCGTTTTACTTTGGTCCACAAGGAAGTAGCTTTCTGGTTCATTCCCGTCACCGCATCAGATGTGACCTCCATATATGCCAACACGAGTCGCGCCCTCATGTGTAGTCCACATCTTTGGATTGCTTTTAACGGCTTGGACTTTGCAGTGTCGTTGTGGACGTGGGATGGTGGTGTGACAGTCTGGTGTGGTGGGGACTCATCTTCGTTTTGGTCGTCTTCTTGAGTGTCCTCCATAGTAAGAGTACTTATTTGTGACATGTTGCGGCCAAACATCTGAAATTGAGGTTGATTTTGTGGGAATTGTGGTGCGTATTGGGAGAATTGTGGAAATTGTTGATTTTGGTCTAGTGGTGGGAATGATGGTGCGTATTGGGAGAAGTTGGACTGTTGGAATGGTTATTGGAATGACTATTGGAATGACTGAGTGTAATGAGAGAAATCTGGCTGTTGGAATGATTGTGGGAAATATGGAGGGGGTATCCTTGTGGATAGTGTGGACGTGGATTTGATTGGGAACGATAGGGAGAACGGTTGTGATCTGGAGAAGACATTTTGAAGTTGTATGAAGTTTATATTGTGTTTGTATGAGTTATATATAGAGGGAAAATCGGACACTGTGCATTCACGTGTGTATTGTACGCACACACGGATACTATGCATTCACGCAGACTACTTTCTTTGCACACGTGTACTGTGTATTCACGTGTGTATTGTACGCGCACGCGGATACTGTGCATTCACGCGAACTACTTTCGTTGCACGCATGTAATGTGCATTCACGCGTTTACTATGCATTCCTAATTTCAATTACTAAAATTTCTTGTGGTTTAATATTAATTATTAATGTTAATTACTAATTATTAATATTAATCATTTCGTCAATTGGAATTATAACGTAATTAGAATTAGAATTATGTAAAATGTAATTTGTTAAATGTGGTGTAAGAATTAAAATTATTTAATTAAGAAATGATGTTGAGGAAAAAGAGTGTAAGGTGGGTGGAGTAGCCTGGGCGTGTTTAAGGTTTTTTTTTAGGTGGGTGGGGTGAGCTGACGTGACGAAGAGAAGGAGCAGAACGCCTGGGAGTAGTCCGATGCTGTTAAACATGGTCTAAGTGATACTCATAGTAGACATTAATCACCATTTTGACCACTCTTTAGGTTATAGCATTATCAACCTAGTCCACAGGTTTGTGTCTGCTTTTAGAGAGAGAATATATTTCTTTCGTTTAGTTTATTTTCTCATTTCATTTAATGGACATATTTAGAAATGATTTCTTGTTTTGTGAACATTCTATTCCAAAGGTCAACTCCTACTCATACAATAACTTAATTATTTTGTGAAAAAGTGAGAGTATAATACCAAGGAGAGTGGGTAGGAAGGAAAAGATAGCTCAAGCTTTAGACTTCTAATCTAATCTAATCAATCTTTCTAAGAGAGGTAAAATGTGTAGTAAATGTTTTATCTCAGCCAATTAAGTTATTTGGTGTATTTTCTGAAATATATATTTGGAAGATTCTTGTATACACTATACAATAATAATCCACGTAACAACTAGATCTTTTATTTTATTTTTCTTTAATGAAAACGAAGTTGGTATAAATGATGATATACTATCATGACGTAGATGGAAGTGGTGCTTCCTTTGTTGGCACATAAATGAGATCTAGAAAAAAGAAGGTGGACCTAGATATTTATTTCTCCTCTCACCTAACCGAATTAAAGTACTGCTTTATTTATGGAGTATACATGTTCACATACTACCAATAGAAATAATAGATTTCCAGGTATTGAAATAATACAATAGTTTTTTCGAAAATGTCATAACTTAAATTCCGTATAACATACTGGGTACTAAATTTTGCAAAACAAATTACTTAATGTTTGGCCGTATATATATACACATAATATAGGTCAATTAAATATCATAAATGAATTGTCAACATGATATCATCACCTAGTACTATACTTGATAAGTATTTTTCCCCCTAGAATTAGTAATTTGAATCGTGTATTGTTTGTAGTATACATATATAATTGGGTAGATGTACTAATACCATACTTGTCGGTCTACACAAAATTGCGGTCCTTTTTTGTATCAATTTTGGCATGAGATCTACTGTACCAAACAAGCAGACGTGACCCCACTTGCAGACCATGAATTCCTTAAAATTGGGCCAATTGGAAATTTAATTATATTTCTTCTAAAGATGCATCATCATGCAATTTAATTATATGTGCCAAAATTAATAAGTCTTACTTGCATGAGTATCGCATTAGGTACGACCAAATCGTTTATCGTCATCCAAGTTAAAAAGGGATAGTTTGTGAATACACTTTATTGACGATCAATATCATTGGTCACTCAGTACAAATAGTTTACCAATTAGTGTTTGTAACATAACATCTACACAAAAGAATAACAAATTAAGTTTAGCACCAACTGAAAGATAATTCACAGACCTTCCCAAACGCAAGAAGATCTAGATATTGATTTTTTTTCAACAAATTGACTTTACCACTAGATATTTAGAGTCACCCATAACTGTTCTCTCTCATAATGATTAACCAAAACAAAGAGTTAATAGAAAACAATTTTTTTTTGAATTTTGATTAAAATTATTTAAAATATTTTTTTAAAATCTCTTTTTTCTAAAATATGTTTTTATTTTATTCTATTTTTTAATTTTTAATTTTTGTTTGTTTTACTTATGTTATGGTATGAAGGTAAAAAGAAATGATATTGAGGAAAGATAGTGTTGAAAAATAGGATATGACATTGGTAGTGAAGGTTTTTGGAAATAGATTGATAAAATGATAAATTAATGAATGACATGACGAATTAAGAAAAAAAGTGTTTTTTGGAGAAATAAGTGTGAATGCCCGGGTCTCACAAAACCACTTGATCCAATAATTTTAGATGTGTGATTTAATTGTAAAATGAAAGCTGAAATTTCCAAGATGACAGAGATGGTCAAAGTCAATAGTGTGTTCATGCATTCCAATTTCCAAACAAATTTTGATATGGAAATAAAGTGTGCCATTTGTAAATTAAGCAGAAGCTATTTATTGTTGAGGGTAGTACTGACGCATCACCTAAACATGATGGAGGACCAACCAATATTTAGAACTATGCCACATATTTTTCATATTTTATATATTTGCTTTTTTATCATTGAGAGTTATCTATTATGATAATTTTAAACTTATTGTTTTTCAGTGATCGTCCAAAGAAGTCATGCATAACTTTGACTTGATATAAGAGACTATTTTTTTTTCTCTTGTTTTTTTACTCATCATATTATGTGCAACTTAATCCTTCTTTAAATTTTATCATGAATGATATATTTCAAAAAAAATTAAAAAACTTTGACTATCGAATAAAAAACAAGCTAACATTTCTTCTTCTTTTTTGTAGAGATAATAGTTTATTATGGAATGAGAAATTTGAATGCTTGGTTGGATATTAACATCTGCAAGAGTGCAATATGTAAAATACATTAACGCAGTCCAATTGTTTCAGTTTTTCTAAAAATAACTTTTCAATAATTTGGCGAAATCTCTTTCCAATATATATTAATGCAGTCCAATTGTATCAGTTTATTCCAAAGAGTCCCATATTTTTTTAGTAATTGGGCATGATCTCTTCCCAAACAAACAACAAATAAACATTGAAAAACAAAAAAGATCTTCAAAGAGTAAGTTTTTTTATATATCTGAAATTAAATTATCTAGAACATGATCCCTACCAGCTAAGAAAAAGTTTCACAAGGGTGTTTGAGCAAAGCATGGGAACTAATTAATTTAAAAATATCGTAAGACTTTTCCATTGTGATATTTTTTTTATAGTTCCATAAACCCAATTTGATTCCACAATAAAGAAACAGACATAAGATCTACCTGCAATGAAGTAAAAAGAAACAAAAAATGATTCGTTGAAACTTCCAAGAAGGGTTCTAGTGTTTGTGATTACAAGGTAAACTAATCACACTCACACTAGGCTAATTATAAACCCTAGACATCACTAAAACTTTTGTGGCGTAAGAGGTGATCTTCTCCTATCTCAAGAAAAACTAAAAGCACTCTTTCTCCAACTCACAAGGACTTTTTGATGTAATAAAAAACATGGACTTCTGGGGAAAGTTGATGACTAATGGAGAAGAGGATTTAACTAAGCAATGGTGTACCACATAAGGCGAAGTTCATAATTATATAAGACTTGGTTTTGCGAAAATACGTTTTTGAAGTGAGTATTTATGGATATTCTTTGTCTTAAGTTAGCTTTTGCTTTAACCTTTGCTAAGGTGCAATTTGTACCGAGTTTCTGCAATTTCTTATATTTTATTAAAATTTGAAGTAGTTTTTAACAATTTTTAAAATTCACTCCACACGATCAAATGATAGTTTTTTGAGTTTTAGATTACCGATCTTCCGTTATATTATTTTTTGTCCTAGTTTACAGTATATTTTAACAATTTTAAAAATCACTCCAAGCGAGCAAGTGATAGTTTTTGAGTTTTTAGGTTTGGTTAAATATTATAATTAATTATTAGGAAAAGATATGCAACATGGTGAAATATTTAGACATTTAGATTCTCACAAGTATTTTAAAACTAATAATGAAAACGAAGGGATGGTTATAAGTATATAATCCTCTTAAAGGACTCGTTTGTAAAATAAACCCCACTTTTGATGCCATTTCCGCCATGGTAGTTGAGTATTTAATTAATTGTGTTAGTTGTGAGAGAAAGGATCCACTTAAGAACATGTGAAGTGGGAAATGCACATAATGGTATTAGGTAATCACAACTATACTTGTTAGAAAGGTATTTATATAAACTCAATTATCACACTTCGAAAAGGACATCTTAACCACGAAGTATCTCATTTGGCGGTCTTCTAGACTCTTAAAAGTTAACTTTCTAAATAACATCGCAAAGTACAAAAGTGTGTGATTCAGACCATAGTGTTAATTTATCCGAGATTATGACTTCATGGTTAATATAGAATATAAAGGTGTTAGTTCAGAAAACGAACATGTTGAATATATTTTCCATTTTTTTAATCTTTTTTTGGATATGTTTGATCTTTAATTTGCTGAAGAGAAATGGAGATCAACCGACTATGGCTATATGGCTATATGTCCAAGAATCTAATCAATGACTTAAGTTATCCATGCAAGCTAATAATCATAAAATTTGGGATGTGTTTTGAATGGAATTAAGAGATGCGGACTACATTTGTCACAAACCTTGGTGTTTGAATTCGCAACAAACCATGAACCCGTAGAATTTTATAACACATCCACTATCTTTGAGACTTCGACGCCAGGGTGTTATAGCAACGAAATCTGGTCTACTTAAGGAATAAGGATTTTCCTTCGAAGTATGCTAGCTCTTCTTGTCCAAGCAGTGCAAGGAATTAATGATTAACAATCTCTAGAGATTCTTTTGTTATTTGGACTCCAATTTCAAAGATCCAGGACGCTTAAGCCATGTTATATCAACTAAGTGCCTATGACGAGTACTTAACAATCCCCATTTAGTCTGTAATCAAGTGCTTTATGCCAAGTTGAGCTCTTCTAGTCTAGCTTGAGAGATGAGGGAGAATTGATTTCAACAAGCTGTGGGAAAAAAGAATTCCTATTCAATGCAGAGGGATGAGGGAGAATTGATTTCAAAAGGCTGTGGAAAAGCATAAAGAAGTGTGAAAGTGATAAAATTAATTTTTTTTTGTATCAGATGAATCATTTTTTTGTATCGTAGTTAATAACTAACACTTTGGTTGGTGGGACTAAGAAATAAAATTAAAATTAATTATTATGGTTGGTAAAAAGTAAATTAACAAGTCAATTGAAATGGCTTGTAAGAATTGTATTTACATTAATAAGAAGAACATGTAAAACATGTTGGAGAAGTAGGTTGTAGTGAGAATATAAAGTTGAAATTGTTTTTAATCAACCAAGTAAAAGAAAAGAAAAGAAAAGAAAAGAAAATTTATTTTCGTCTCATTTGTAATAGAAAAGTCAATTGTAGTAGAAGAAAAGAAGTTCAATTTTCTTCTTAGTAATCTATAAAAAGATGTCGTAATCTTAATTTGTAATTGGCCAAGCGGGAGCGACAGAGAATAAGATTTATTGTTTTCTCTCAATAGTTGGCCCTTAGATGCGTTTATTTTTTTCATCGCCGAGAAGATCCAATGTAAGGCTAGATTTGAGTGCCAGAAGAACAAACTAAAAAAGAACGAGAGCATTGAAGAGGGAGGGGAAGAAAGGAAATTCGAGTTTCATTGGTCACCCTTGCCACCGGTTTTAGTTAGTTTAATTTCTTTTTGTTTGTAATTTAGTTAGTTTAATTTGTTAATTGAGATAGTTTAATTTGGTTATGTAACTTGTAAGTTATTTTAAATTCATGTTGTAATTTGGTTATGTAATTAAGAAATTTGTAGTTATTTTTTCTCTCAAACATTTTAGTCTAAAATCCAATTTGGTTGAGATATGTCAATACTATGGAGGAAATGCGGATTGACATTGTTTTCTTGTAATATGGATTTTAATTTTTAGGATTTTCAATTAATGTAATATGTAGTGTTATTTATTATTTATTAATAATATTTTCGTGGTTTAATAATAAAACGTCTTAATTAATTCAATTAAAGTAATTACAATAATAATTGCTTACGTAATCTGTGTTGGCTTTTAGGTCTTAATAAATATTGATTTTGATGACTAATCAAACTAATATTAATCAATCAACATAATCAATCAAAGTGAGTAAACATGATAACATGCATTGCATGCATACTTGTATACTTGCAATCATCTTAATAAGTTGATGAAGAATATAAAAAGAATGAGTATTGGGACAATGGATCATCAAATGGTTGTAAAGCTTCAAGTAAACTCCTTCTCGGGTTGTGAGATGAGACACGAGCGATGCGAGATTGTTCATCTCGCTGGTGTCTCATCTCACAACCCGAGATAGAGTTTCCTCGAAGCTTTACAACACTTGGGTGATTCTTGAATATGGAAATGGAATCACAATCTAACTAACACTCTATACTTGAGCACACTTGGATATAAATATGGAATGGATATTCAACTGGTGAAGTTTTGACTTGAGTGTAGAAGAATGAGAGCTTGAAGATGAAGAGGATTTGACTTTGAATATTGGATAGATAGGAAGTGTTCAAGAGTCTCAAAACCAACAAATGGGATCCTATTTTTAAGCCTTCTCAAAACCAACAAATGAGATCATATTTATTAGCATTCAAGCTCTACTAGCCGTTTGGGAGTTGGTGAGAAATGGACTAATAAGAAGCAAGAATTTGCTTAAAGCTCCGGCAGATTTCTATGCAGGTTCGGTCGACCGTTAACAGAATGGTAGTCCGAAGGATTGGTCTGAATTAAGCATACGGTTGACCGGATCACCGTTCACCAACTTCCAGTAACTATTATCAATTTATCCATAATTAAGTTCAGTTAACGAATTCCATTCGGTTCACCATTCCAAGGTGGACAATAAGATTGGTTGGGCTCTGATATCTCAAGTTCAGTTGACCGTGTACACTTCGGTAAACCGAAGTTAGCACGAGTTTTGCGCTGACAGTTAAAGCTCAAATAGTCGTTGGGTGCAACGATTAAGTGTCACGTGTAAATAGCCGTTGGGCACCTAAAGCGAAGAAGAACTCGGTTGACCGATAAGCATTCGGTCGTTCGAATTACGACAAGTCAATTGGTCTTTAGAAATTCGATTCAAATGCGACCGTTGGAGCAAAGTCCAGAACTGGTCCAGGGCTACTCGGTCGACCGAAGGTGGTTCGGTCTTCCGTCAGGGCAATTCCATGAAGCAACCTAAGGTTTACTGATGAGAAGGATTCGGGTAACTGATAGGTGTTCGGTGGACCGAACTAGAAAGGTTTCGGTTGACCGTGAAGTGTTCGGTTTACCGAATCTTGACAGGACAGAATCCTAGTGCTCAAGTTTACATTACACCTTATGCACTCAATAAATATACGATTACATGTCTTGGTCCAAAGCTTTGAGTATAAGTCTTGAGTTTTGATGTCTTTGTCTCAATGCTCATTTTTTTGATTATCTTGATCAACCTATTAAGGTGATTACAAGTATACACATATGTATGCAATGCCTGTAATTGTGTTTGCTTACTTTGATTGATTAAAATTAGTTAGATTAATTATCAAAATTAATATAGAGTAAGGTCAAAAAGCCAACAGATTGTTGTTCTCCTTGTAGTGGTCGCGATGACATATTTTGTAAGAGATGAACGGGCAACGGGTCAACATCATCTTCGTCTGCAGTCGTATCATCAACTACATTTGCACGTCTCCCTACTAAGTATTTGGGCATACATTTGATATTGCTTTGGTTAATTCTGTGGATATGTCGGGAAACTATTAAGGTCATAAGATGGATATTATGGGTATGCTGGGAATGGTGAGTGCTCGTAAAAATGATATGAGTTCTGGTATGAGAATTGCAGATATTTGGTGGGAAATAATGGACAAGGGTTGGTCATTCGACGATTCACGGTTGTGGTTGGGAGAAGACATTTTGGTGTAATATTAGACAGAT
Source organism: Triglochin maritima (assembly GCA_963682175.1). Classification (NCBI taxonomy): domain Eukaryota; kingdom Viridiplantae; phylum Streptophyta; class Magnoliopsida; order Alismatales; family Juncaginaceae; genus Triglochin; species Triglochin maritima. Next base: position 42,159,745 of record OY821774.1, read on the forward strand.
TCGAAAAAAGATTTGGGATAAGTAAGTGTTTGTGAGAAATTAAGTAAATGATGAGAGTTTATATAGAGTTCTTCAGTAAGTGTAGACACTCAATGCCACATAAGTGTACAGAGTAGTGTAGATTCGTCCGACAGAGCATGAATAGTGTAGATTCGTCTAACAAAGCATGAATAGTGTAGATTCGTCTAACAAAGCGTGAGATGTGTAGATCACAAGTTTTCTGTAGCAACACGAATTTTTCTGCAAGATTATAAAGTGGTCGTTCTTCATGTCACCAGCACCACATTATCGACTACTTACACTCATAATCTTTGTCTTTCCCTAAGGATTCTTTCGGTGAAGGGAGTTCTTACATTTCTTGTAGTGGCTCTGGTTCATCCTCTTCGTCATTTGACGAGACAACCTCCCGTGAGAGATACGCGACACTAGACCAAGCAACCAAAATAGTTCGTTAGTTATTAATTCCTCAGCTTACTGCTAATGCTCCAAAAATGAGGAGGAGAACTCGTAACCCAGACAGAAAGCGTACAATCGGTTATAACTGTCTAATTTCATATTATTTTACCGACAACCCTATGTATTGTGATCGTATTTTCAAAAGAAGGTTTCGAATGAGGAAGAATGTCTTCCTTTGAACTTTAACCGCCCTTGAGGCATCTAATGTTTTCTTTCAACGGATGTCAGACGTTGTTGGTAAGCTTGTCATATCAGGCTTACAAAAATATAATGCAGCACTTCGAATGCTAGCATATGGTGTAACGGATGATGTCGTTGATGAGTACTTGAGACTTAGAGAAACGACAACAAAAATGACCCTGAACAAATTCTGTGAAGGTGTCAGCTGCAACTTCGGCGCAGAATATCTACGAAGACCTATTCCAACGGACTTAGCAAGGCTACTCCAAGTTAGTGAGGAACTGGTGTTTCCTGGCATGATGGGGAGTGGAATGGAAAATTTGTCTAACTGCTTGGAAGAGAATCGACAATATCAAAGATGAAGTGGTAAGACAACACTTGTTTCTTGAAGTTGTTGCATCTTATGACCTATGGATCTGACATTCGTTTTTCGGTATCCTGGGTTCGTGTAATGATCTGAATGCCCTTCAACGATCTCCGGTTTTTAGTGATATACTGGAAGGTCGAGCACCACCTGTAGCTTATGTGGTCAATGATTCTCAATATGATATGGGTTATTATTTTACAGATAATATTTTTTCCAAAATGGGTTGCATTTATCCAATCAGTCATTCTTCCTCAAACACTGAAATATATATTATTCGCTCAATATCAGGAAGCAGCGTGAAAAGATGTGGAACGCGCGATTGTAATTCTTCAAGCTAGTTAGCGATCGTGAAAAAATCATCTCTTGCCTGGAATCCTGACATGCTTACTAAAATAATGACTGCATGCATCATCCGTGCACAATAAGATCATGGAGGATGAACGCGACTCATACGGTCATTTTGCTGATATAAATGAATTTATCCAGGATTGGCTTCGAAATATCAGTGGAAGTTTTAATGAGGAACATTTTAATTATTCCACTAATCGTATCATGGATATTAAAAAAATTCTGGATAATAGAGACCGAGTTTGTGATAGACAGAAACATCTGCGTTTGAGATCTGATTTGATCAAAAAAATGTATGACAACACTATGGAGGGAATGCAAATTAACAATGTTTTTGTAATATGTATTTTAATATTTAAATTATTGTGCAGTGATCAATTATTATTTATCAATAATATTTTTGTGGTTTTATCGAAATACTTGTTATTTAATTATATTAAGTAATTACAAAAATAATTTATTACGTAGTTTGTGGATTGTTGTGAAAGAATAAAAAGAAGGTAAAAAAATGATGTGGATGAGAGAATGTTGAAGTATTGGGTTGTGACAGTGGAAGAAGTTTGACGTTGGATTGGATAAAAAATTGGATAAAAGATTGTGCTAATGTGGGTTTGATTAATGGTTGTAACAGTAGATGACCTTAGTCTTGCACCATATCCAACATAACATGAACACCTGTGAATTAGTTCACCCGTAAATAAAGTCTTTTTAGTAGCCAAAGTTATAGGTTTAACGCTTAGAAGTGACATTAGTAATAAATTCTTCCAAAGCTACAGGAATGTCTAACATACCAAAGTGTTTTGTTGTCCAACCAATTGAGAAGTTGGCTCTCATATCTTGTGATCATAGTTGAGCTACAGGAAATACAGTTTCACAATGTTTAAGAGTGTATATTTCTGAATAATCGTGTTGGATCACCTCCAATTTAGATCTTGTATTTATTTTGAGTCGAAAATTTCTAGATGATAAACAAGATTGTGCGCTTTGTTCGTCGAAATATTTACTAATATAATACTCTTAATGCAATAGTTTAGAAAGTGAGGATGCCCTGAAGTGGAGGTCAGGCAGGAGAAAAGATCGCAAAGGCGATATTTTGACTAAGATGGTCGGACGGAAGTCAAATGTTTAAGTGAGATCGATAGGGCCGGGACACAGTGGAAAGTGTGGTGTCTCTTGTCTTTTGCAATTCATCTAATCCTGCATTAAATCTTAATCCTATAGCTTAGGCCCTTCTTCTTCATGAATGGATCTTACCATGCTCCTATATTTTGTAATTTTTCGTTTATATCAATAAACAGAAGTTCATTGTTCAACGATGTTTTGTGGCTAACTTATCAGTATATTCTATTTTTTATTTTTTTCCATATTTTTCTCGTTTCAAAGAACCCGATTTGATCTTTCCTTCTCTAATATATTTATGATATTAAATTCCTATATAATGGAGGAAAGGACTACATAGAATCTCTAAAATTATTTTTGTAACTCCTCCACAATAAATTTGCCATAAGTTCCAACAATGCAACCATAATCAACAAGAGCTTCTATGTTAGATCTTCATGTTTCAAAAACAAAAACTTATAACAAATAAAACAAGGATAACGACATAAATATCATCCGAATGATTTGAACTACCATCATTCCTTTCGAGGGTATTTGTAACACACTAACACCAATCTTAAAGACAGTCTAAATGTTTCAATAATAATAAAGAACTCGACAGCAAAATCATGTTTTCTAGATAATCCTCACAGGAAAGAATCTACATATCGCAAGAATCTACATACCGAAAAAAATCAAACGACACTTTAAGCCTTTGCTAGACCACGACAGGGTTTGTCGTCACTCGACTTAGACATGATGCATTGTCATTACGGACGGACTGTTACCAGCCCAGCAATTATTTATGATTGCACAATAACATGTTATGAATCGGCAAACTTCTTATATAGTTTATGTGACGAATGACAGAACTTGAATCGTATTTTTATTATTATACTGTAGTAATGATTGGTATATCATTGCAATGCATGTAACGACGAAATGCCGTTCGGCCGTAGTCCGTAGACCAATATTTATGTACAGAAATAACCACAAAAGTTCACGAAATAGTTGTAGGAAGATGAATGAATCGGAGTTGGTCACACAACCGTGGGACGTACAAATTGGTCCATGGTTGTGGAAAACGTAAAACTAAATTATTTAACTTTGCAAGTGCCCATTCCCTTTTAAATTAGTAATTACCAGTCCATTACTCAACGTCGTCAGAGTTTATTACCACTCAACGACATAAATTAGTAATTCCGACCTGAATTATGACGAGGGAAAAGATACGAGCAAAAATCAACCATTAAACCTTTATTTAGGCTCATATTTAACAAACCAAGCGGCAACCATAGGTTCATCTTCTAATAGTCCTAACTCCTAACAAGTTGAGTATCCTGATTCCATCCAGAATTAAAAAAAGGTACTTCGAAATCATTTCTTTTGATCATGTGGCACCTTTAGGTGGTTATTTCGGTTGGGCATTCACCTTTTCTTTTACTCCTAGGACCTAAGGTAGTTAGGAGCTTACCCATCACTCCATCAGCATGTGATGATGGCTTCACATGACCTCTAATAAAACACTTGAAAAACATGAGATCAACAGGCTCTAATTCTGAAAGGGTCCCACCCAAAGGTTGAAAGTTCAACATCCAACTGGAGCCCATGCAGAAATAGGAACAGCAGAAGCTGGAGAAAAATGTACTTATCTTAGGTAGGAAGTCAACAATCATCAAAAGATGGATGAATATACAGATTACATTACAGCGTGCGGGTGGCATGCTGCTGTGGTGATCACTAGGGGTTACTTCCATATATGTCGCCATCCTCCCAAGCATATATGTTGTTGGGCAGGACAGCTTTCCATGTCACAAGCATTGTTTAATGGTTTTGCATACCAATCATGACAGGAGGAACAAAGAAGCTTCCTGGAAGGCCACGCTCATCAGAGTAAATACCTACTACATACATCTTCTCAAAGAAAAGAAAAGAAAAGAAAAGAAAAGAGATATACCTTCATGAACCTGTTGAGTTTACAACCCCAACTTAAGAAACAAATACATCCATAAAAGACTTCAAACCTAAAGATAGACGTACCAAAACCCCAAAAATACTGTCTTGTAGCAGGTAGGCGGGAGCCAATATGCAGCACCAAAAATCAGCAATGACAATCTGCTAGGTGATTTTCCTCACACAAAAAAAATCTGCTAGCTGATAAACATGCGTTAGTGGTAAGTTTCAAACGCTTCACAAACTGGAATAAACATTATATCCGTTACTCTTCCACAGGAAATGCAACTAAGGAATAAAAAATGCATCTTTAAAACATACTTAAGGGACTGAAGTACCATAGGTGTCCGATGCAAGATTGATACAGAGAATAGCTTAATTTGATTGATAACTATACAAGCAACAGAGATTTAATGATTTACATCAACTTGAGCTTCCTCATTGCATGTGAGCCCACAACAATAAGCAAAAGGACTGTTGCTTAATTTACACAAAATAGTTAAGTTTACACAATAAGCAATCTAAGCATAAATTCAGTGCATGTATTTCATGATTATGTCTTTGCAAACTTTGTTTTGCGCCGGAATTTTGTAGAGTGCAGCACATGACCACCGCCCTAGCCACCAACTGTAAAACTTACAGGATCAATAGTTATGCTCTTGGTGCAGTTCTCGGTCTTGTATATTCCGACCAGTCTATCAGCCAACTCAAACATATTATTCCTAAGACTGCATTCAAGGTAGAACAGTGAGATATCAGAAAAATAAGTCAGACTTGAATGAAGATCCAAAAAACATCACAACAATAATAAAAACAAGATGGGCATGAAACGAAGAATTTGTATTTCCTGGAGCACAGTAATTAGGGCTTCGTAAATTTATTCAACTGCATTTTCCAAAAAAATATCGCTTGTACTGCACATCAAGAGCTGTACCTTATGATCACAAACTGTGCATCTTTTGTGCGGTCTTTCACATAATGGCCTACGATCGATACATTTTTGAAATCTGTTGAAGGAAGAACGTCTTTGAGGATTTAGAATGCAGAGAACAATGTGAGAGAAGAAAACTATTATTGCCTGTAAAAATACCTAAAGCAGCATCAATTTCATCCATCACGTAGAGAGGAGTAGGTTTGTAATGGTGAAGAGCAAACACAAGAGACAATGAACTAAGGGTCTGAAGAAAAAGCAATGCATGTCAAATGGAGTTAGAAACAAGATTAACGAAATATACCCCAAACTGACAAGAGTGTCAACTTAGAAAGTATAAGGGGATATACAGCAAACCCATGTAAGGACATCTTTTGACGTATATGTTTTTTTTAGTCGATCACAAAAAATTACGCTCAACAGCAGCTATTTTTTATATTCTTTTAATTTTCCAATAGATCAAGGAAAAAAATAACACCTTCCCACCACCCTATTAAATTTTAATGAAATCACATAACCACTTCAGTGATTGAAATCTTTTAACAGGTCACAACATACAAATTGTGGAAATACAACTTAAATTTTCTTCTAGACAGAACAAGCATTACGAGACGAACTCAGACATTTAAGGCAAGGAAAGGAAGCAAGGCTGAACAGTATCAAACCAGTGGATAAGTAGTTAAATATTGTGATACAAACAAATAAGAATTCACACCACCATATGACCATGGCACATTAAATCGCAACATAATCACTACATGACTTTTGAAATTTTAAGACGTGGACAGCAGCCGATGATGTCACACAATATAAAGCTATTGATTGTGCTCATTTTTCTAGAAAATTTAAATGTCAATATAGAAAAGCAGAATCCATATAATAGTTACCATTACGCTTCTTTGGAACACTTAACCTATTTCTTAAACTAAAAAAGGATCCTGAAATTTTGCTAATTTTAAGCTAAATAAAATTAAAATATTGAATTGTTTGCTCATTCAAGGGAGTATCGAAGAATCTCTAACCTTCTCGCCACCAGACAAGTTGGCAATGTTTTTCCAGCTCTTTTTGGGGGGTCTAACGCTAAAAACCACCCCTTCTGAGAAAGGATCCAAGGAATCAACCAACTCTAATTCTGCATCACCTCCAAGAGTGATCATCTAGAATTTCAAGGAACACAAAATTGTAAATGACAATTTCACGTCTCTTGAAACAAGCTTCAAATATTGTGAGGAGAACGAAAGGGAAGAAATTGTAAGCATGCTTTAGGTTGGAGAAACCTATGAAAAGTCTGTTGTTTCATCTATCTAGTATCCTACCATAAACAGAAACAGTGACAATCTTATTCAGCAAGCAATGTCAAACCTGATACATTTCCTTCAGCTTCAGAGATATTATATTGAAACCTGTCATGAACTCATCTAACCTGAAATGCGTCAATAATTTTATCATGATTATATAAATAAAATCAAAGTTTATCAACCTCAATACTAAGAAGGTGACAATATAGTAAATACCTTTTCTTTCTCAAATCATCGTAGTGCTGTTTTATATCATCGCGCTCCTGTGTTGCAATATTGAGTTCCTGCACTCTTTCATTATACAGGGACACTTTTTTCCGATACCTGCAATTGTATATCTAGTTTAACAGAGTAAAAAGAAAAAATTCTTTAATTTGCAGCTATCAGGACTTCAGGAGTGCATACTCTGATATTGAATCCAGATTTGGATTCAACTCCTTCAGCTGTGCTTCAAGCAATACCACCTTTTCTGATGCCTTTTTCAAATCACAGTCGTCATTTATTGACTCATCGTTCAGTGTTGCTTGCAGTTTTTCAGGATCAACCGCATCTTGCTGAACTCTGTAGACATACATAGAGATGATACACCTGTCTTAAAGATCAAAATGTTATATGACTTACTGGTTCATGTGGTTAGCAAGTTCAGTCTGTATGTCAGCAAGCCTTTTCACAAGTCCATTTCCTTTCATTTCCCAATCCTTACAAAGCTTCCTCATATCTTGCAATTTGTACTCAGCATCCACCTGAGAAAAAAACTATGGTCAATAATTAAAAGCACATATATCAAATACACTTTCTTAAATGTTTATAATTTTTGGTGGAAAACCTCCGCAGCTCGCAGATCATCCATGGTTTTCTTTAATTTATTGTACTCGTTCTTTGTCTCATCAAGCACAACCTTGTGCTCATCAATAAGCTAAGGAAAAAAACATGCCAGTAACATGACATATCTGTTAGGAAAATATAACTAGGAATAAATAAATGTGCGTTTATATTATTACAGTTGATACCTTTTGTGTTTTGTTGAATTCATCATGGACTAGGAAAGCTTTGTGCTCACTATCTTTGAAGGAAGCTACAGTTTTTTCCTTATCACCGAGTGCTTTATCTTTCTCTTTCTTTGATTCCTCAATCCCTTTAGCTAGCTTTTTTACCATTTTCTCACTCGAGACAATTAAAACTTTATGATGATTGATCTCGGTGCTCGTTTTGTCAATATCCTGATGACAAAAGGGGCAGATATTAGCAAGTCTTGCAGTCGAGGGTGCTTTGACCTTTAGAGTAAGCCAAGCAGAAAATGCTTACCTCTTGTATCTTGGTGACCTTGTCAATTTGTTTCTTGAGTCTTTCACCACCCGCATTTTCTATGTTCTTCTGAAGTGCAGAAGCCTAGTTCAAAAAATATATACTTTTAAAATGTGATCAACTACTCAGTGGTGGCACCAAAATGACATTCCAACAACATACCATGTTAATAATCGTTGTAGGCCAAATACGATACCGAGGAGATTTAATATGAACAGTCGTCTTATGTGTATTATTATCATGCATGTTATATTTACATGGAATGGCAAGCAGTTGATTGAGGTTTGTAAAACAGTACAAGACCCTACTGCAATATTTACCTTTTCTTTCAGTTTGTTTGAACACTTGGCTATCCGATCGAGTTCTGCTTCTTCTTGCTTTATTGTTTTGCTTAGCTCCTTCAACTTGTCCAACTCATCCATTCTTGGTTCTGCTTCAGCCTTTAGAGAATCCAGTTGCTTTTCTATGTAAGTGTGTTGTGTAGTCAAGCTGTCCACCTGCACTTGCATAAAGAGATTTCTGTTAAGAAATAGACGGTACGGAAGGGAAGGGAAATTTATAACCGTAGTCTGAGGACAAAGGTCACAAAATGAAACAACTGCACAATCACCTCCTTTTGCCTTTTAGCCAACTCCATTTCCAATTTAGCTACAGCATTTTTTGAGGTTTGGTAAGATCTGGTGGCATGAGAAATCTTCTCTCTAAGAGAATTCAGCTGGTTAACTAGTTCAGAATGCTCTTTCTCAGCACTTGTAACAGCTTCTACTGAAACACTTGCTCGTATAGATGTTCCCATCTTACCTCCACGTGGTTTACCGCCACCACCACTCATTGTACCTGATTTCTCAAAAAGTGCTCCTTCGAGTGTCACCACGCGACGAAATTCTTTATTTCCACCATAAGCAATCCTTGTGGCCTATAAAGCATTCAACGAGAGGTTGCAGGTTATGCAAACAACAGAACTTGCAATGTGCATTTCATAGCTAAAAAATACATTCCATAAGAAACAGATTGCAAAGAAAAAATTCTAACTGTGATTTAATGTGCATAAACTCTTTATATATATATACTGTGCATATCTTTAATTCTAACTTTGACCTTAACAATAAAATCATTGAGATTGATATAGCCTTATTTTTCAGTTCATACCAAGAGTTTCTTATAAACATAAAGAAAGCACTACCCATGATCTCCTGTAGTAAACTTAATTCTTATTACATCAATACATCAAAACAGCAGTAGAAAGAATTTAAATCGTACTAATGTAGTAATCAAAATGGGGGGAATAAGTCAATTGTATATCACGACTTAAAGGTTAAATTTCTTTGTCTTTGCTTTTGTAACATATGAGCCATTATTTGAGGAAAAAACAGAGTGCTACTAAATAAGTTTCAGTATACCCCACGATTAGCAGTTGCAAATGAAAACCTAACCAAGAAAAAAGTATGACAAAGCTCCAAAAAAAGTTCCAAACATTAACCAGCTAAGCACAAGATAATAAGTCACATACAGCAGCACTAGGTCCTAAGATCCAGTATGAATTCACAAATGAGAGTATGTGAAGCATTACAGAAATTTTTAGACTCACCTGATCAATATCCTTTGCAACAATTGTGTTACCTAGTGCAGCAAAAAATGCAAGTTTCAGACGCTCATTGTCAACACTAATCAAGTCAAAAAGACGAGGAACTCCCTCAGGTGTATTAGCTTTCATTTTCATTTTCTGTAAATGATCTGCCTGTTTCTCCTGAATATTGGAAAGGAAGGAGAAGTGAGCAATGTGAACCAAAAGCATAACCCTATCTGATTTTACAAGAAAAACAAGAAACAGATAGTGATCATGTGTCAAAGTCCTGCATTCTTGTAAAGAGACTGTTAATCTAGAATGACCCGTGTGAAATTAACCAACTATTATTGGTGACTTTTATTATCCTGGGAACTCCCCTCAACACCAAGCTGCTTGGAGATCACAAACTCACATATCCAGACAAGCTGCTTGGAGATGAATGATACACTCTCACTTATCCAGACAAGGGACGATGCATCCTCCAAATATATTAATGACAATGGATGGTCAAGATACACTTTTTATTGTGCATACAAAACCTAGAAGACCCAACAATTGCTTCAACACATACATCCATCGTTAAATATTGTCGGATATGTGATACACCACACGCAGAGAGAAATTTCAGAGTAGTCAGTCCTATACTTCCGCATTGGAATGTTTGTTATTAATACGATCCTAAGCACCTCCACTGAACACAAATTGATTTTGAGATGAAAATTCACACTTCATTGTGCAGCATCACTCATCCTGCATAGCCACTCACTAATAAACTATAAGCATTCCTTAGTAGTTGGTACAAATATAACACCCAACTATTCATCTAAAATAACTTGGCATGAGATAGGCAGAGCCAAATGCTAGAACTTAGCAAACTCAAGTTTAAGCTAAGAATTTTAATAACTTTGCATAAAGACCACCTACCAGATAATAACTATTGCCTCTTAATGATTAAGTAGAGTTACGAAGACTGATACCGTTTACAATTATTCATCTTTATCAACAAAGTCGATGCATGACCAGGATATGTGATGCAAATTCTTAGTGGTATTAGTTAGCACATGACTAGTGGCTTAATATCAAATTCAATAACTGCAAAGTGACTATGATGGTTGTCATACCAATATCATGAAGGTCGCAACCCCAAGATTTTTTCTGCGAAGCAGTTCAACACATTTTTGTGCTGCAGCAGTTGTTTCGACCACAATATAATCAAGAGCATGGCAAGCTGTTGATACAGCAATATCATATTTTCCTGCAAGCATAAGAATGTCAACAACAAAAAAAGAATATCATGTTTTCTTGCAAGTATAAGAACATCATAAAATAAGAAACATCATAGTCTCCAAGGATAGAATAACAAAATATGGAAAAATATACCAACTATGTCAGAGAAGTTTGCACTAGACAATGTCCATTAATATGAACAGGTACGAGGGAACAAAGCATCGAGTGCTTGCACCTTCACTCCTTCCATTTCATCAGACAGATATATAGTAATTATTAAATCGACCATGATACTCGAGATTGCTTAGGGAACAAAAACTAGCAGATTAAGTTCAAGAAATGCTAGCACGTGTCACAGACTATCATAGTAAGAAATGACTTTTACTTGGTCATTATTTAGCTTCACTCTCACATGTACAAAGTGCCATTACATTGCAATGACCAAAAATTACACTAATGACCACCTATAATGCTGCCCCTTAGGCCACCATAAGGAGAAAGGGCTCTTCAAATGGTTCTCTCCTGCAGTATAACTCTTTGAAAAACTGCTCTGTTCCTGTGACAACTCAAACAATCCATTGAAATTACCAATTAACGGATTCTCTAAAGGTCCCTGACTCCCCGACCCTCGCAATCCGGGCATCCTCTTCCAACATCTTCAGGACCATGTGTGAGAACAATCCCATTCCACCATCCCAAGGCTATCCTAGTCAGCCTACTCAAACAACCCTGGTGCCTAAGATCCTCTCCAAAGCAAACTGACACCTACTATCAGGTATCAACCAACTCCTCTTCCTTAACTGGACTTCATAAAGCACATGCTCCCGTCATTCAAACATTGACAAGACTCCGTTTAAAAGGCGCATTCCAGATCAGCTTAGCCTCAGAGGAGACAGACAGTTGGAAAAAATAGAAAAGGGAATTTTCACAGAAAATTTCTACCCCAATCCAGAACACCTGGCACTCAGACATGAAACTTCTCGGTTAACAACAATTCTAACGAAAGAGGAAAATTTTCACAAAGAGCCTCCTCACCAACCCATATTACCTCACAGAAACTTTTTCAGGGCCACTCCCTTGCTTCATGACCCATCCCACCTTTCCGCAAACATTCCTCAAAATTATTTGTCAAATCTTTTTTGTTACTCTGTTTCACAATTTACGAATCCAGAGAGAGTATAGGTATAATGCTTAAGACAGCACAATGGGCTTTAACTACATAACTAATTAACTCCCATCAGTAATGATATCCTTACTTGACTTTAAAACCCCAAACTCACTTGAAAAGGGTTACGAAAGTTGCCACATTCTCCTTTTTGCAATACAATATCATAGTATCATTAGCAATTCACAAACTATTTATTTCTCTACACTCTTATATTGCAAAAGGTTTAAAAACCAAAAGAGAATAACCTTGCAATGACCCATTTACCATAACTGAAATTTTCACGGCTTTAAAGTTCATCCTAATCTACACCCTCCTCCACTTAACCCCACAATTCATTTCTGTCATAACTTGGCCCAAACAAAACCAGCCAACACTATCGTAGGCTTTGCAATATCTAGATTGACCACTAAACCTCTCCTCGCCCCTTTCTAGGTCTGTGCTTTCTTGAGTCGAAAAAATCTATCACAGATTGACATATCTCCTAAAAAAGTAGTCTAACCAGGAGGATTCAGCTCGAATACTAGAACTAACATCAGTCTATTTGCAAGAACATTGGAGTATTGCAAACACATGTAGGAGACTTACCCAACCCATGTCAGACAACTCTTAAGCCCCATCTATGTTAGGAATCAATGGTATGGATGTTGCATTCAGACCATAAAAGTACACCCTAATAAAACACCACCAAACAAAGTTCCAGCACTTTGACAGAAAAGTGTTGAAATTGGTAAAGACCCGGTGCACACTGCAAGGTCATCTTCATTCCTAGTACCACACTTTTTAAAGAGACAGCATTATTAAATTTCTTCTACCAGATGGTAGCTTAATTTCTACAATAAAATGCTACAAACAAGTGAATGCATTCCTACCGTCAATAGCACCCAAGTCCCCTAGGCGACCATAAATTCCATCAATTTCATTTCCTTCTTTAGCTTTCAAAATTTCTTTTAGGACAGATCCCTGGCTTTTTTCAGATTCAAGAACTGAGAGAAGCTCGGTTACTTTCTGTCTTGCTGCCTGCTCAATAGGAATCAATGTTTCTTGTTGCTTCATGCATTCCTGTTGGTAAAAATGTTATTACAGAGATAGGTAAAATCTCTATAAACACATGAAACAAAAGATGGCAATCATCACTGGCCTGTTCCAACTCACGTGCTCGACCCATCTCAAGTTTATGGTTCTTCAAGTCATTCTGAATATCAGATAGCGCGATATCCTTAACTTTAATTTGTTCGTTAATATCATCCATTTGAACTTTTGCACTCTCAAAAGCTTTTCGACCATTATCATGCTGAAGAGGGAAAATAATCAATTAATATTGCACATTGATGCCAACTGAGAGCATATATTTAGCATTTAGAAAGGAATATATTCAAAGGAAAGGTGTTTCCTTTACAGAACATAAGTTTTTTAGAGGAAATTTTGTATTGAAATAGCAAAATATTTCATTTAGTGGATAAAGCGTTCAAAATGTTGGCACGACCTTTTCTTTCAAAATTTTGCTTTCTGTTGATGCCACATCAAGTTTTCCTTTATGTGAAATTTGCTCTTTCTCCCAGGGCTCTAACTCTGCACGCACCTCTGCAAGCTCCAATCGGTATCTCTCTGTTTCTTCTGCACTTCCATCATAATTTTAAAAAAAAAGAATCATGAGAAGATTGAGCAAATTGAAGATTGTATTGAGAAAGACCGGGCAAAATAGAAGTTGGTGTTAATTTTTCCAATTTGGTGAAGGTAAGTTGAGGTTCAGATTTCTGGAAATTAAAAGCATTAACATGTCTAATTTCTGAAAACAAAATTTTCCAAGATAAGTAAGTTTTAATACATGGGTAAAACACAGAGATAACCACCTATTTATTAATAGGAAATATATTATTTAAAAGGAGACACAAAAATGTTGGTATGACGGCCTGGAGCAAGGTATACGGAAAAAAACGTGAAATGGTTAAGGAAAGTTCTAGAACATAGAGGTGAAAGAAAAAGGTAATTTTTTACTATTATAATAAGTCTATAAGAATTTTATGTCCATTCAAATATAAAAGTCGTAGTTTCCAATCTAAAGAAATGATTTCAAGTTGGTGAGAAATCTATAAATGCAAAATTTGGTCCATAATCCTAAGGGTCTCGTATTAGAGGATACTCTATACAAAAGGATGGAGTAAATAGCCTAGTAGCATCTAAATGAACGGTTTTATCATACACGGGGATCAACATACCATTTTAACAGTCAAATGGTACATTGATGAATGGTGATCCAACGTGTCAGCCAGTTTGGCACAGATCAACCGAAATAAACCCCCAGAAACAGATAGGAATGGAGTTTTAATTGTGAGATAAGAGATTTCCCATCTTCGGTCATCTTTTACTAAATACAGGAAGCAAAAGCATCCCTTCCATTAGTTCATAACTTAAACGTTTTTATCCATCAATTCAACCCATGAAAAATTTTGTAGCCCTCATGCAATTATATATATGCAAAAACTTTATCTGCATTAACTATCACTATATAACATTTCCAAGATATAAATCTACATAATAGTATGTGTTGATCTAAGTATCCACATAAGATTTGGCATCATTACTCTCACCTTTAGAGATTTCCTTTATTTCTTCCAACACTTTTTCTTCATCAGTTAAAAGTTGTTGGAGTTTAGGCATCTCTTCCTCAAGTGTTGGAATCAGAACAGTTGAGTCCTGTATTTGTTTTTGAGTTTCTTCGAATTTCAATGAATCCTGCGATCAAAGGAGTGCATTCATAAGTTACTCTATAATGTCTGAGAATTTAAAAGAAATAAATATCCTTACTTTAGAATTTTTTTCCTCTAATTTCTTTATCTTTTGCTTCAGATGCTTTAGATCTTCCTGGTATTTAGTATCTTGTCTCTCATACTCCTTGAACTTGGCTTTGCAGGACCTAAGTTCATTGTCAAGTTCCTGAAATGAATATAAATCATCATTAGTAAACAAGCTTTTCGGAAAGCAAGATAAATATTTATAGTGACCACAAATTGTGAAGATCAATGAGATAGATGGATTACATACATAAAAAAATTGCGAGAAAGAGGGTTTAGTTACAACTACAGACGGCAGAATAATGCAAATGTTAAACTGAATTTTTTCCCTAAATATGAAATAAAACTATGCGAGGATTATACAACATAACTAACACTATCAGGTAGCACAAAAGGTAAGCAAGTTGTAGAACACAATTAACCTTTCAATGCATGGCACATAAAAAAACAATAGATAAAGTTTTATGACTTCATCAAAGTAAAACAATACAGAAATACGTTTTTTTATCTGATTACACATCGAAAATTTTCAGAAATGTGACTAAAAAACGAACTCAAACATTTATCAACCATGTAGATGATGTACCACGTCTTATTCTACATACTTGTGTAATTTGTGGCAAATCAAGTATAACTTCAAGAGAAAATCACAAATATCATGATTGGAATTCATAAAAAGATGTGTTAAAGTACTTGGTTTTATTTATCACTACTCGGATGGAGAACAAGGTAACAATCACATCAGGTGTCTAGGATGTATTTCTACAACACTCCAAGTTGGAACTGAACTTTTGCCAACTCTGAGTTGAACAGTTAACCAACTTAACCCATTTCTTCCTCTCACTGGGACATTATTATACTATACACCTCATAGAACCTAATCTGAAATTTAGCACCTACTCTGGCTTGACTAATTCTCAACTCAACTTTCATCAATCTTGTTGATCTCAATTTAAATTCCCCTATAGTGTGTTTTGCTTTAGTCCAACGTAGACGTATAATTCACAAGATTTAACCAAACAAAAAATGAAATCCAGTGGACTTTCAAGTACCGTGAATTGAATAAGTGGCATACTGCCCAAACAGGTAAAAGAAAAGGATAAAATCATAAATTGAGAACTATTAACACCATAACTCCAAATTTGACTGAAAAAGGTTTAAACATGTAAATAGTAAAATACATCCTAATTCCCTCAAAGATGACGATATCACACATTAAAGGTAATAAAATCTCATTTTCATACCAGAACACTATTTTAAACATAAAATACAAGTAGTTTACAAATTCAACCCCTGCATAGTACACACAGCATAAATTTCCTAATGTTGATATTGTCAATAAGGAGCAAATAGAAAGCTGCAGTACCTCATTGCAGTGATTGAAAAAGCGACCTAGTAGCCCATGGGCACCTAGTCGCCGAAGTGCCCTCACCCCGCCCAGTGACCACCTAGCCACCTTTCAATCCTTGCCTCATTGTACGTGTAAGAATTAGGATATGGGCACAGTTTTTGAGTGTGAATGAACTTTCTAATTTCTATGTATCAATATTCATTTTGAGCTCAACTAAGTGACCAAAAGAACATTAGACATGCAAAACTTGGATTGTTAAAAAGTAAATAACTTTTGGAATTTCAGGCAAAATTGAAAAGTAAAATCTATTTTCAAGGGGAAAACAAAAAGGAAAGCACAGCAACATTAAAATCTAGAGAAAGGGGACAAGAAGCACTCCAGAAAAAGAACAAGAAAAGCATCAAAACTCTCAGCCAGACAGAGCAACAAGGAATCTAACCTCTTGTGTTTTCAAATGCTTGTCATGAAGAACCTCAAGATCTTTTAATGTGGTAGAGTTTTGCTCAATCTTTTCCCTGAAGTTTGACAATTAAGATCAAGTTTGCACAACTTTAAGAGCACAGCAAGAATATAATTCTGAAGATCCAACCTTTCATTATTGAGATTTTTTTCCATGTCAGACACCTTGCTCTTTAGTTCATCGGCATAAACACGAGCATCATCAGAAGCCAATCTTGTGGCTTTCTCTTTCCATTTCAATAAAGTTAACTCCTTCAGCATATAGGTTTCTGCTTCATTCTTAACATCCTGTAAACAGGTAATTAGAGATTAAATTATAGAAGGAGAAAAACTAAAGATGGGAGAGAGAATTCATGTGAAACAATGTTTTACTTCTAAGCTGTCTCTTTCCTTTTCAGCCAGTTTTACCATTTGCACCACTCCAGATCTTTTCTCGTTAAGGGACTCTAGCCTACACGGTCCATCCATCAAGTATAATTATGAGAAAAACTGAAAAAGGATGATTCTATATTTGCATTATGAGGGTAATAATAGAACATATTATTTCACTGAAGAAGACAAATACATGCATTAAAACGAACGTATCACTCCATTATCTAAACAAGGAGAGAAGAGAGACGATACAAATGTCTGCGTGAGTTTTTCATGAGCATCAAAGTATCATCGATATTTCTGTAAAGTGACAAAGTTCGAAAACCCAAACCGGAACTTAACCCGACCGAGGCAATGGGTCACCGGCTCAATCGGCAGGTAGAACTAGATGAATTGTGACGTTATAAAACACGTTGAGCCGCCAGTTTGACCGGTTCAACAGCAGTTCAGTGATCAAACCGCTCAAAAACGGTTTTAATACACTACCCGGACGGCAGGCCGACCATCCGACTGATTCCCAGTCAACTTGGTTCGACCAGCCGATCCAGTCCAGTTTTTTTAAAACCTGATTGTATCATCGTAGGATGAAACATGTTCAGTTAATCATGAAGAAATAAGTGGACCAAGATCAAGGTTTGCATATAGGTTGGCAAAAGGACAGAAAACAAACAAACATAGACATGTTAAATGAAATAGACGTAGCAATGTTCTCTATTCTTCAATTGCATTAGAAAAGGTACACTTGTTTGGAAAACTAGTACTTCTAAATCAGTCGGAATGTGTACTGTAAATTTTATGGTTTCTTAAATGCATGAGAATTATTGCATGTAAAATTTCAAATATCAATAAAAAAGTTAAGCATAATAATACATGTTAATGCAATAAATGTAAATAAAAGCCATATGGGGTGAATATAAAATCACCCTAAATAAAAATTAATTCCTAAATTTTATGAAACTAAAATATTATAAAGATAGATTTTAAACGCTCCTAAACATAAATACTATAAGTATGTGTTGATTGGGATTACTCAGAAGTAAATAAACAAACCGCTCATGAATGGTGACTCTTGGACATTGAAAAGTAAACCGATCATCAAAAATGGAAAATAAACTCACTGTTTGTTTGCTTCCTCTATTTTTTCCACGTATTGTTCGGTTCCAATAATATCCTCCAGGTATTCCAGGAATCCTTCATCATGAGGACCTTGTGCTTTTGGCTTCATCAATGATATTTGTTCCACCTCGCCCTGTGTGATGCAATCTTAGAATTGGCAAGAAACAACAATATGACTCAGAATTGATTAAAACAGAAACACTCTTACACCCAACCTGCAAAATTAGAAAGCGGTTGTTGTCCAAGTCCACTCCTTTCCCCTTGAGCTTCTTAGTGACTTCTGTAAAACTACTGCCCCTATCATTGATGTAGTATTTTGATGAGTTGTCGCGAAAAGCAACTCTTGTAATCACAAACTCGCTGCCTTTGATTACTTCGTAGGTTCCATCATCCTGGATTTTTTTCAAAGAATCATGATAAATCGAATGCATAGTTGGATCTCAATTAAAAACAACTTTTATCTTTTTCCAGTTTTTTTTACTCTAATCAAGGGCAATCCTGAAAGGAACCAAAAATATTGGTTATAAGGAAAGACAATACCATATCAATAATCTCCTGAAAACGAACAGAGACTTCTGCTTTCTGCAAATTCTGATGATTGCTTGAATTGTGTATAAGCTCGGAAACTTTGTTTAGACGCATCTTCATGTGTGAATCCCACAAGACAAGAACCAGAATGCATAATTAATCAACTAGCATATCAAGTCACTCCTTGACACCATAAATACATTAGAATCAAAGTTTGTGCATCAACTACCAAATCAGAAGGGAGCTCACCTGTTTAGCTCTTTTCCCAAACACAAAAAGCATGGCATCAATAACGTTGCTTTTGCCACTTCCATTAGGCCCAACAACTGCAGTGAAGCTCTGCAAAATAGAACCAGACATTCTTCAAAAATTGCAAAAGCCTGACGTTTGTTAAAGTTGAATTTCTTTACCATAATCAGTATTTCAGTTAAAGCTTAATCATGCTAGATAATAGAACTTTGCTAAAACCGTCTCAATCAACCATTAACTTGTAAGCTGTAGGGACTTCAACCATGTTATACTTTTGAAAGGCAAACTGGTTTGCTTAGTCAATCTATTAAAACGCAAGACCAATTGAACTTCACAAAAGGTAGCATCAAAAAACTGTATTTTCATCAAAATTCATAACTTTTAACATCCACGGCCTTTATTTGCATCTAATTGAAGAAGAGAAAGCAGAAAATTGCCAAACTTCAAATCCATTTTCACACCAGCCTGACTCTTAAAACTTGCAACTCGTTTATGATAAGCAACGAAACCTACTATTTGGATATGAATCGTTCCTCATCCAACTGTTTCATAACAGCTAATTCAAGTGCACAAAAAAAAACAAAAGCTTGTAATATTCTTCAATCTCTGAACCTTTCAGAGTTCAAATCTTACTCACCGAACTGGCCTATTGAAACTAGTGGTCAAATGAAACTCGCAATTGGTTTATCATAAGCAACGAACCCGGCTAGTTGGATACGAATTATTCCTCATCCAACCCTTTAATCACATCTAATTCAAGTGCACAAACCTATTGAAACTACCTTTCAGAGTTCGAATCTTACTCACCCGATCAACCTATCGAAACTAGTGGTCGAATGAAAGCAAAATCAGCAAATACTGCTAATTTTTTCAAATTTTTGAATCTTTCCTCTATTATCTATTTATCGGAACCTCAAATTAAAAAAAATCCTCCAACTCAACCCTCACAAACACCCCAACCCCGTCACATCCCTCGAATTCCAAATCTTCTCGCCGCAACGGTCTAGTAAACTTCGACCTAACCTAGAAATGGGGGAAAAGACCAAAACACCCTCACCTTGTGGAAAGGCCCGACACGCTGCTCTCCGGCGTACGACTTGAAGTCGCGCATCACCATCTCCTTAATGAACAGCCGCGGTCGTCTCTCCGGAGAGGGCGTCGGAGGGGCGGGGTCGAAGTCCATGTCGTCGGTGGACATGAGGAGTAGATCGGAGGGTGGCGACGGCGGACGGCGGCGAGGGGTCGCCGGAGGTGGGGACGGGGGGAGTGAGCGGGGAAGTGTTTGAAATGGGGAAATTTTGGAGGGGTTTGGGTTTTGGGTCGTGGAGTCGGGTTCGGTGGGAGTGGGACCCGGTAAGGTGGATGTGGGTTTTCGGGTTCGGGTCTCTTTGGATGTCACAAAGTGATTTAAATTAGAAATACGTCGATTGACATTTATTATGATTTTACCAACTTCATCATTGTTCATTAATTTTCATCATTGTTCAAGCTTTGACTAGTCTGACTTTGACAATGACGAATTGAAGTTCACACCCCAACTTGCTTCGAAATACCCCATCTTCAAACCCAAATAATTCAACCACTTAATCGAAAATACCCACTTTCTAGTCCTCGTTGTTCGACCTCCTGTAGAAAATCTCATCTCAAATGCAAGTATACCAACCAACAAACACTAAATTACCACAACTAAACCAAACCATATGTTATTCAACACTTTAACCATGGGGTAGGATTCATTCAACACTTTCGTTCGTATTTGCACCGATGTTCAAGTAATGCCTAGGAGAGCTTAGGAGACTAAGCTTGCCCAGTCACCTAGGCGATTGGGTGATCGCCCAGGTGTGGGCGACCTTTTTTTTAATTAAAAAATAAGAAAAATACAAGATAAAATATACTTAAAAAACTCTTACATGTTTGGGCATAAAAAAGAAACTTAAATCACTAACTTACTAGGGATTTATAGGAATGAAAGAAGAGTATGGGTGGGGATAAAACAAAAAGAAATATAAAAAGAAAATGAACGGCCAAGATTGCATCTCACCAAAACAACTCACTAAATAACCCTCTTTTCCCCAAACTCTAACCTGGCCACCATCTCTTCCCCAAACCCAACCACCCTCCCTCTCCCAAACCCTAACCCAACCACCCTAATCTTCTTTTGATCTTCTCTCCCATTATTTTCTCTCGTTGCTAGAGTAGCAACCACCAACAATCATCGACCAGCAACCAGCCAGCGGCCCTAAACAGTAGCAACAGTACACCCAGTAGGCCAGCACAACACATGGACACCTAGGCAATCGTCTGGTCGCCTAGGCGACCATGTGCAGCTACATAAACCGCACACCATTGTGTGCGGGTGGTCGCATATGCGACCACCCGAAGGGGCGGTCGCCTATTCGCATAAGTGATCGCCCACCTAAACATTGATTTGCACACCTCACTTACTTTTGTGCTTCTTTGTTCATCAACTTTGGAAGTTCTTAGTTGTTACTTGAGCTTCATTATTGTTCTTTTATTAAATAAAGGTTATTCTTGATTCTTTGTTATTATCCTATATATGTTTCTTTAGAGTTTTTGTTGCTCCTTTCCAACATATGCCTTACTCTTGGAACGATACTCAGATTACTATTCCAAATGATGCACAATCATGATGAAATACACTGCTAACTACTTGTATTTACATTGTTCATATTAAATTACACTCCACCGAAACCTACAATAACAAACTAATAAAATAAAAAATAAATTTACCTTACTGTGTACATCTAATTACCCTACATTGTTCATGGGTTTACCTTTAGTATTGTATAAGCTAATAAAATTACCACCAATTGTGCACAAATTTACCAAAATGTTCATACAAATTTACCTACTCTTTTAAGGTGTAAATTTACCTATATATGAAGATTCTACTCTACCTTCATGTATATTCCTCTCAGAATGTTATCCAACAACCTCTTGCATCTATCTCTTAGAACAGTACTGAGATGACTATTCCAAATGTGTAAAATCACGATGAAAATACCCTCCTAACTACTTGTATTTACCTTGTTGTACATTTATCACTCTGCCAAATCACGATGAAAATCGCGATGAAAATACCCTCCTTACATGTATATACCCTCCTAAATGTGTAGATGACTATTCCAAATGTGTTAAATAGCTCTCCACCAAAACATAAAATAACGAAGTAATAAAATAACAAATAAATTTACCTTACTATGTATGTCTAATTACCCTACCTAGTTCATGGGTTTACCTTCAGTATTGTATAAGCTAATAAAATTACCATCAATTGTGCACAAATTTATCACTCTGCTGATGTGAATTTATCTACTCTTTTAAGATGTAAATTTACTCTTCACTATCAACCTCGTTCTGGGCCGATATTAAGCCTTTTACAAAACAAGCTCCGCGAACACCCTCGCGAGCTTGACTTTCTTCACTCACAATCCGAGAGGAACACTCTCTAACGGGCTTTCACCAAAGTCCTTGCTTCTTTATAACATGAATATTGAGTGGAACACTCTCTCTAACGTGAGCACACTTAGCTTAGGATGTGGAATTGATACTAAAGTGTGGAAGTGTAAGCTTGGAGAGTAGATTTGGGGATTGAGAGACTTGGAGTTTTATCTTAAGTGTATAGACAAATTGAAGTGTAAGAGATGTGTAATTGTGTCATAGGAACACATATTTATAAGCTCCAAGTGAGTTATAGCCGTTGGGACAAGTTTGGTAAGTGTTTGTAGAAGAAACACAAAACAGCAAAATGCAAGACCCAAAACTGAATGAGTTCGGTCGACAGGATCGGGCTAAACGGTCGACCGTTACGTGAATTTGAACTCAATTTGGTCGACCGATAAAGGTGTGGTCGACCGGATAAGGTTATAACTAGGTACACTTAAGTTATCGGTCGAACACCGAATAGGGTTCGGTCGACCGAAAACTAACATGCTCTTTGGGGTTGACAAAGAAGATCCAATTTGGTCGACTGAAACAAGGTCCACGGTCGACCGAAAACCAACAGGCAGTTTGGGTTTATCAAGACATCTTAAGTTCGGTCGACCGATAGGAAAATGTATATTTGAGGTATTTGGAAAAATACGAATACGACCATTGGGTATAAAACGACAAAACAAACGATCGGAAAATTGTGTTAACTCGGTCGACCGAAAAGGTCTGGACGGTCGATCGAAACTGGGCAGTAAAACACTTACTGGGTAATTGATCACTCGGTCGACCGAACGGTCTGTTTCAGTCGACGGAACATGGGCAAACAGTTATGGTTTTGGTTTAGTGTTTTCCGGTCTAAGTTTGGGTGATCTATTGAAGTCAAAATTATATGAAATTTTGTGTGTGACTTCTATAAGGAACCTAGTGTGTGTTTTGAGTAGGGTTTAGCTCAAGTATGCTCAATTACACAAAGTTCCTAAGACTCAAAAGAAATGCAAATTACATGTCTTCAAATGAGCTTGATTACATGTCTTGACTTGATTTTCATTCTTCCTTGAGTCTTGATCACCTGTAGAAGTTAACACATAACAATATATATGCAATGCAGTATGTGTGCTACTCTACATTGATTATAATTCAGATTAGGCTGATTAAATCATCAAAACATAGATTAAGGCTCAAAAGCCAACAACATTGCCTACGCAGTTGAATATAACACCCTAATGATTTCGATTTTATAAAAATTCCAATGGAATACTTGCATAATAGCATGAAGTGAACATAACAAAAATAAACAAAAGAAAACGTTCTTTTTTCTCTTCTTTTGTCATGCTTCAAGAATCGTTTGATTTGTTAGTGTAGTTAAGATTATAATTTTAGTAATGGGATAATTTAAGAAATGTGTATTAGCACTTTCATACAAATATATATGTCCTTTTTAGAGTGTAAATTTACGTGTGACAATTTTCAAAGGTTCTTTCATTCATGATAACAAATATTTTGGACATTAATAAATGGTAGATCCAACCAAGTAATAAAACTATACTTATGATTGTTGGCTTTTTGGCCTTAATCCTTGTTTTAATGATTTAATCAACATAATCTTAATCATAAGTAATGTAGAGTAGCACACATATTGCATTACATATATATTACATGTGCTAACCTCTACAGGTGATCAAGACTCATGGAAGGAAGGAAATCAAGTCAAGATTTGTAATAAAGCTATATGAAGGCTTGTAATCTTGATTTTATTTTGAGTCTTAGGAACATATGTAAATTGAGGATACAAGAGCTAAAAACATATCACATACACACTAGGTTCCTTAGAGAAGTCACACACAAAATTTCACCTTATTTGGACTTCATTAGATCACTCAAACCTTAGTTGGAAATCACTTAAAACCTAAACCCAGAATTCCTGTGCGAACCGGTCGACCGAACCTGTTCTCAGTTCGACCGGTTTATAACAGATTCTCCACAGTGATTTTACCAAACTCTTTCGGTCGACCAGTTCTACCTTTTAGGTCGACCGATCCCGGATTTTATTATGGTTGTTACCTTTGTCGTATTCCTATAACGGTCGTATTCGTATAAAACAAACTTAACCCCAAAATACGCGGTAACCGGTCGAACGACGACCTTGTTTCGGTCGACCGGTTGAACACTTATAATATTCCTGCTATCGGTCGACACACTCTTCGTTCGACCGATCCAACTTTGTCTCAACTGAATCCCCTTATCGGTCGACCGCCCCATACTTTGGTTCGACCGATTCACTTAAGTAGAGTTAAGTTCTAACTCGTTTGTCCGACCGAATATTCTTTTGTTCGATCGTTCTCCTTGAAATCAAGTGAACGGTTGACCGGTTTATTAGTTTCGGTCGACCGGTTCTGGACAGATTTGCAGCCTGATTTTTCTGCTTTGTGTATCTTACACAAAACCCAACCAAATCTATCCCCAACGGCTAGAATACCTTAGGAGCTTATAAATAGAGGATCAAGACCTATTGTTAACACAACTCTCCAACTCCAAATTTCCCAATACATTAGAGAGAAACCTCAATCCTCAAAGCTCCCATTTCTACACTCCATAAGCCTAAACTACACACACTTGATCAATCACTCATCCTACTCAAAGTGTGCTCAATTAGAGAGTGAATCTCACTCAGTTACAAAGGTTGTCAAAAGAGTAGACTGATTGTGAGAGCCTGAAGTGATCCTTCTCGGATTGTGAGAAGAGGATTCCAAGCTCGGCGAGGGTTGTTCGCGAGTTTGATGGTTGTAAGGCGTTGTCTCCCGGCCCGGAACGGGGAGCGGATACTGAAGTCGTAGGCGGAGCTCGCGGAGTCGAGCGGAGCTTGCAAGAGAGGACTAGGACCCGGGTGGGGTGCCGAACCTCTATAAAAACGCTGAGTCGATTTGTGGTTTGCTTGTTCCTTTTCCCTACTAGTCTTTAAATTGTTTCCACTGCGTTTATTATTTGATTAGTTAGGGATTAGTGTAAAAGTAATTAGATTAACCCGACCCACACGATCCTACAATGATGTCTTCAACAAAAACAACCATAGAATCTTCTTCTTAAGTTTTTAGTTATCGTATATTTTTGTAAAGCACACATGTTGCAACAATGAGTTAAAGGTCATGAAGAGTCACCGACTCTCCTACTTGATATAAACAAGTGGGATGTGGAAAACACCACGTTAAATAGAGGTGGAAGATATCATGACAAAAGCATATACTTTGACTAATGTGGGTTTTTAATGCACTCACCTAACATATGTTGTTGGATTGTTGTTCCTTAAATAATTACACTCATTTCAACAGTTGTTGTTAAACATTGCCCATCTAATAACCCGCAGATCGAAGAAAATATTGTTGGTTTTTTTACTAATAATCGTTAATCCGTTTTGATAATTAATCAACATATCAATAAAAACATGTATCAATTAAAAGATCATTACTTGCATATACGTGTATTATCTGACGTTTCATGAATCAAGTTTGAGTTGAATTAAAGATAAAGATTGAAGCGTAGCTAGGTTTAAATTCCATGTATTTAGGTTACAAATGTAACTTGGCACTTGAAATCCTTGATTCATTGCATTGCATAACACTTAGAATACCTATACAAGTCTCACACTACATTCCAACTATCTTAGACTTCAATAGAAAATCATTGAAACTCATTAGAATTGTAGAACATGAAATATGCACTCAAACGGTCGACCGGTAGAACCATTTGGTTCGACCGAATTTCAACAGACATTCCCAGGAAACGTAATCTGTCCAAAACGGTCGACCAACTTTCATTTCCCGTTCGACCGTGCCTTCTATTTGGTTTGTCTGTCTGAAATCGGTCGACCGGAATATACATTCTGTTCGACCGTTTTATCAATCCTCTTTGACTGTCTGAAATCGGTCGACCGAAACACTTGTTTTGTTCGACCGTCTCACCTTGTCGAGTGTTAGAAATTTGTTTATCCTATACAAATCCTTCAGCCTATCAGTTGTCGACACGTGTCCAGTCAGTGAGACATTCGGTCGACCGAAACTTCGTATTCGTTCGACCGATTGTATTGTCGTATTTGTATTAAATATGACTGTTATACTTGTCGTATACTCCAACGGTCGTATACTCCAACGGTCGTATACACATTTTCTCAACTAACCATCTTTTGGATTTGGTCTTTCGGTCGACCGGAAGCTTCTTAAACGGTCGACCGAGTCTTCAATACTTCCTAGACCCATTGTTTCTGGGCATTTTCGGTCAAACCATTAACTCATTCTGTTCGACTGATTACATTTGTTTTAATCATGTCTAAAATCCAACATGACAACCGGTCAACCAAAACTCTACTCACGGTTGATCGATACTTATATATGTTCTAGATCCAGTCCTACTGTTCATTTTCGGTCGAACTGGTGTTCCAAACCGTTCGACCGATCACTTAAGTTCTAGCCAAATTAGATCGTCCGTTTGCGTCTTCGCTCGACCGAACCTTGCACTGTTGCATTCCGGTCGACCGTGTTACACAATCCGGTCGACCGTTTGTCTCCAGAAATGTGTCATGTCACTTCCTGACTTGTGTTTCTTGCACATCTTTTCACCATTTCAATCCCAACGGCTAGAACTAGTTTAGAGCATATAAATAGAGCTGAGAACAGTTCTACAAGCCACCCAATATTTCTCCAAGCTCAAATCTCATTACTACTCTCAATTTGCTCTAAACACTTGTGCTCACATCTTCTCATTTGAAATCACCATCATTTGATTGCATCATTCATTTCAAGTTCTCTTAGTTGTTGAAGTATTAGTCTTCAAGAGTTGTACAAATCTTCCGGAGGGAAGCTCTTCTTGGATTGTGAGAAGGTGGTCCAAGCTAGGCGAGGATGTTTGCAAAGCTTGTGGTGTAAAGGCGTGATCTCGGCCCGCAACGGAGATCAGATTAGTGGAGGATGCGAAGTTTCTCGAGTAAGAGCAATTCGTAAGAGAGGACTAGGATCCGGTGGTTGGATCCAAACCTCTATACATCCGGAGTTGTGGTTTGTTGTTCTCTCTTTCATATTTATTGTCTTATCTTTTAATTTGCTCATAGTTCCATTAAAAACCTTAATTAGTCTATTCACTCCCCCTTAGACTAAGTTTAGGGGCTAGTAGATCCTACAAATACCATATGTCAAGTATTAAAAAAACCACCCTAACTCTACATTAAATACCTCAACCAACCTGTGAAATTACCTTTTGTGTTTTATGAAATCACATTCACATGTACATGAAATTTCCCCTATATGTGTTGGTGTTTGAGGTTTAATTGTACATTTCTATCGATTGAGAAGACAGAAAGACAAAACAAATGTACTATGTAAAGACGAACACAATAAAAACATTTAGGTATGTCGAAATCAGACACGACACAATAACACAACACGGACATGACACGATAACTTAGTGTATAGGTACCAGAACCTGTACATGAATACACGATACGATACACTAACCCTTATCAGGTCGGGTTCGTGTATAAGGGTTCATACACGAATACACGATAAGGTATCATGTATACACGATATACACGGTTGTACACAATACACGATTGTACACGATACACGATACACGATAGACACGTTAGGACCCGGATCCACCTAAACCGACTAACCAAGCCAATTAAGCCAAACTCAATTAGCCTTTATCGGTCTTTATCGTGTCTATTGATTAGTAGCATATCATGCATCATATTTATGCTATATATCCTTTATTTTACGAAAATATTGTGCTACTCAAGTTGTTGTTTGTAGTGTTTCAGGAATTAGGTAATAAAGAAGAGGAAGAGATCAAAAAAGACTTAAATGTAATAAGTATGTACTAATTTGGAAGGTTCTGGACCTATTTGTAATGCACAATGGGCTGGATCGCAAACCAGGAAGGACCCAAGTGCAAACCCGGAGGGACTTGATTGTGAAGTGCAAAATATGGTGACACATGACTTGAATCAAATCAGTATTTCGCCAATTAAACTCAACGTGATTTGAGCCAGAAGACTAGGACATCACCCTACGTGCCAAATGAAGATATAAAGTAGACGCAAAATTTCAACCGGATCAGAAGCAATCGATCCGCCACTGGCGGATCAAAATGCTCCAATTCGGTTGCAATTTTGGTCGTTGTTTGGGTTGTCGGGTCATAGCATTCTTGGACTATCAGATGTGATTTAGAGTCGTCCGATTATTCCCAGATTAATCCTAACCATGTATTGGTCTATATATATCATTGTAATCCATCATATCCCTTGATTAACGTCATTTCATGCTTATATTTGTATCTTATATCCATTATCTTACACCTAAGCAATGCTACGTGACGAGTTTTATGTTTGAATTTCAGAAATAAATTGGTTTGAAGAGATGAAGCATGAAAGGACCCAAAAGCAGGGAAAAGACTTAGTTGTGAGACCTGGGGACTAAGATGCAAGGGAGAAGGACCTGAACGTAAGACCAAAGGACCAAAGAGCAAAACAGAAAACTCCACACCATCATAGGGAGTATTTTGGCAATTCTATTCGGGTCGGAGCTCCAACAAGTAAAGTAGATGCATCAAAGACCAACAAAGACATCCAGAAATACCCAGAATAAAATCCAGCGTGATCCGAACCATATGGACTGCCAATTGGCGGTCCAAGACTTCTAATTGGCGGTCTGTTTTGGCCCAAATCCGCTAAGACTTTGGTGGGTCGCGTATTAGTGTGTATTTAGTCGATTTCTGGTATTTGTTTAGTCTCACATCGGGGGATTGTCCCGGATTGCCTTTTTCTTTGGCTATAAATAGAACTCTTCACCTTCTATTGTTACCTACCCATTGCTTGGTGGCATTTTCCCTACTAAGGAGTGAGCCTTGAAGCAAAAACTCAAGACGGAGAAGAATGCTACCTTCAATGTGAGTCATTTGTTAATAAAATAATTCTTCTAGTTTCTTTTAATATTGTCTTTTAATTTGTGCATGCTTGTTTAGTCTTTCTTTTCCTTTTAAGCTTCTTTAATATTTCTTGCTTTCTTAGGGTAATTTCATTTCAGTATAATGCTTCATCTTGTT
This sequence comes from Triglochin maritima, assembly GCA_963682175.1. Classification (NCBI taxonomy): domain Eukaryota; kingdom Viridiplantae; phylum Streptophyta; class Magnoliopsida; order Alismatales; family Juncaginaceae; genus Triglochin; species Triglochin maritima. The sequence continues at coordinate 42,189,052 of OY821774.1, forward strand.
TAAATAGTTAGTGTAACGAGTAGTGAGTAGATCCATCACCATTTGGGGGTGAAAAAATATGTGATATGATCATGTAGTGTATTAAGTGTGTGTTATCTTAATGCCTTGAGCTTTATATGATTTCCATAACCATCTAATGAGTCTCCACTCTTATCTTTGATATGCTAATGCTCTTGAATGAAGCTTAGCCTATGCTTTGATTAGTGGACCTATTTTATGGGGGAATGATAAGGTTAGGATATGGCTGGAATTAAGATTGGAAACACAAGTTGTAGTGTATGTACTCTTGTTGCCTTTACCTTGGTTAATGTCTTGTATGTTTTAATGATATAGTCTTATCTTAATTCATGTAGAGGCATAGTAAGGTCTAGTATTTATACTTGAGTTCCTTTAGCTTCATTTCAATTATTGTCTTAATAAAGCCTTAACTAAAAGCAAGTAGACATTGACCCTAGGATTTCGGACGCACTAGGAGAGTAATCTAGTTGAGACCGCCATGGCCTGATCGGCGTTGCCTACCTTGTCGATAGTAGGAGGTACTGGATCTCCGGATCTCGTATCACTTGCTGGGCATTGTGGTCTTCGTTGTAGGGAGGTGAGGCGTTTCGAGGCTAGTGACCTCGAAGTTAGGCATCATCTAGCCTAAGGACCCATTGCCTTACATTGTTTGAGTCATGCTTGCTAGTTAGGCTTCTACCTGATCCCATTACGATTAAGTAAATGAAATTAGCAACCTAATGCTCTGATACCAATTGTTAGGATCTTTGACCCTCTAATCGCTACATAAATGCGGAATTAAAAATATTAATCGAATGATTAAGAGATAAGACATGCAAACCACAAAATCGACGACATCGGAGTTTAGAGAGGTTCGGCACCCACACCCGGGTCCTAGTCCTCCTCGTAAGCCTCGCTCGATCCCCCGAGCCTCGCTTACGGTTCCACTAACCGATCTCCGTTCCGGGCCGAGATCAACGTTGTTTACAATTCCGAGTCTCGCGAACAACCTCACCTCGCTCTTGTCTCCTCTCACAATCCGAGAGGGAGCTTCCTCGAAGCTTTACAACTTGGTGATTCTTTGAATATGGAGATGGAATCACAATCTAACTAACACTCTATACTTAAGCACACTTGGATATTGATATGGAATTGGATATGTAAGTGGTGAAGTTTAGGCTTGAGTGTTGTGGATTGAGAGCTTGAAGATTGAGAGGATTTGACTTTGAGTATTGGATAGATAGGAAGTGTTCAAGAGATCCAAAACCAACAAATGAGGTCCTATTTATAAGCCTTCAAGCTCAACTAACCGTTTGGGAGTTGGTGGGGGCAATGAACTAATAGGAATGCAAGATGTGACTTAAGCTCGGGCAGAAATCGATGCATCTTCGGTCGACCGTTAACCAAATGGTAGTCCGAAGAATTGGTCTGATTTAGGAATTCGGTTGACCGATTATGTATTGGATCACCGTTTACCAATCTACAGTAGCTTTTATCTATTTAGCCCTAATTAAGTTCCTAGTGCTCAAGTTTACATTAAGCCTTATAGACTCAATAAATACAAAATTACATGTCTTAGTCTAAAGCTTTGATTACAAGTCTTGAGTCTTGATATCTTTGTCTCAATGCTCATTTCCTTGATTGTCTTGATCAACCTATTAAGATGTTTACAAGTATAGAAGTATGTATGCAATGCATGTAATCATGTTTGCTCACTTTGATTGACTAGGTTGATTGATTAAGATTAGTTTAATTAATCATCAAAATTAATATAGATTAAAGCCAAAAAGCCAGTACTCTATGTTGGGATCGAAGAGCTAGATATGAGCTCGATAAGTTATGCGACTAAAACGATGTGATAATCGATGGCATTTTCGACAGTTCGGTTACCTTCTCTCCAAACGCCGCGTATGTTATCAGGATAGTTTGAAACGTCATTCCCTTCTTTCAGCCTTACACTATTACACTTCTCTTTCCAACACCTTGTTCTCTCAACCACATTCCAGTCCAAGAATGATGCACAACGACGATATCGTCGAGGTCTCACCCATTGACATCCTCTGCTTCTGCAATTACCTCGCACGACGGGTGTGTGTCGGGTCCTCAACTGGGGTGGTGCAATAGACCTGGCGTTACGGGGGCCCACAATGCCAGAAATGCCTATTTTACGTGCATGACTCCATATCTCCAGTTTGACCGCCCCCGGAACCACTAGAGGAGGTCAAGCAGACCCTGGCGGAACTCCACCGCATGATAGCCGTTGTGGAGCGTCGTTTGTCCGTCATACAAGACACGGTGGTAGACCTCATCATTGACAGTGGTAGGTTTTAATCGTTTCTTTCTTTATTTTCAGTTACCTGTGGTTATAAGTTAGTGTCCACTCATATTTTATTATTTGGTTTGCGTAGTTTTAACCCTATGACACCAACCCCAACACCCCCTTCCTGGAGCACACTTGCCCCAACTGCGGGGCGACCTGTCTCGTCGAGACACTCATCCCTGACCACACGCCATCTTCACTGCTTGAAGTGCCTCCTGGCTTCGAAGAACACATCAGGTGGACTAGGAAGAGGGCGAAGTTATTTTAGTTAATGTTTATTTCTATGATGTTTTCTTGTTTTTGTTGTGTATGTGTTAGTTGCCAACTTTGACAACCTTGTTTGTTTGTAAAGGAAAATTTGGCTAAAGGAAAGTTTGTTTGTAAATGTGTAGTCAATACACAAGCAGTTATGTTGTTTACGTTGTTTTTTGTTAATATTCGAATGTTGTTAATTATCGAACTATTTTTTTGTTAAACCCTAAACCCTAAAACGATTCAACTAAATGATTGTTCGTTTAAGTCGTAGACCATCGAGCTATTATTGAGTTATTATCGAATTACTATCAAGGTACTATGAGAGAACAATGAGAGAAACTTCAGACTGTTCGTCTGAAAAAATTCAAATAAATGATTGTTTGTTTAAGTCATAGACCATCGAGTTATTATCGAACTACTATCGAGGTACAAGGAGGGAACAATGAGAGAAACTTTAGAATGTTCGTTTGAAAGATTCAACTAATTGATTGTTCATTTAAGTAATAAACTATCGAGCTAAGAACAAGTTATTATTGAACTATTACCGAGGTACAAGGAAAGAACAATGAGAGATCACAAAGACAAAAAAACACAAACACACAAAAATTATAAATCTCTTCTAAGTCAATTAGAAGATAATTATCTGCTCAGATGTCGTTGCAAGCCCAAAAGATAGTTTTGTTTTTCTCTTGGCTCTAACTCAACATAGCAGCCTACCAGAGAAGCTTCTGCATCCCTGGGTCCTTTACGCTCTAGTCGGGTTTATCCATCGGTGCTACCGGTGTTCCATCGTCCCAGACAAAGTACCGACAGTGAAGGGTTGGCTCCGAGGAGCCACAAACATAGAACTTTTTGCTAATATTGTTCGAAGTATTGGACCACAGCTCTGTTGCCTTCAAACCGCGCCTACAGGTGCGATTGGGTAGAGGTAAAACTCTCAGTATTTCAACGGGGGGACAACCTCCCCATATTGGTCCACCGAGGAGTAGTCGTCATTGGCATTGTGTTGGAAGACCATTTTTTTCCAGTGGGGGTGGCGAATCGAATACACAACTAAATGGAAGACACTCTAACCTCTGATTTTATAGACCTTGTAATGAATGGTTGTGCCTTTTCGCGCAATAATGAAAGGTTGTGTCCTCAAAAGGAAAGAATATCGAATGGTTGCATCTCTTCGCATAATAATGACTTGTCCATTGCCTCATGGGACATTTCACTTTGACATGTGAACATTTATCATGTTGACCATCGAGCATAATCGAACTCATATTGAGTTTCTATATAACACATATCGAGTTCAACCGAACCATAGCCAAGTATAACTATCGAGCATACACATCGACTCACACTATCTATCGCGTACCGTCGAGTACCATCGAACCCGATTGATTTCAAAAATAATTTAAAATATCGAGACAGAGAGAGAGAGTTCTAGACAGAGGTTGTTTCATGTTAGTGGTTCCACGATTTTGGGGAGAAGTAGAAAGATAAATATATTTTTCAGAGGATGTCAAAGTAGGTTTTTTTTCAAGAGATTAGGTCACTTGAGGCATAGAAAGTTAAATTTTCCTTTTAAATTAATAAGCTCATTTCCTTTGTTGAACTTGACTTATTGTGAGCTCACAAGCCACTTAGCTAAGTTTGACAAGCTTGCTCGTCTTGGCTCTCGACCTAGTGAGCTTGACAAGCTCGTTTGGCTTATAGTTGGACTCGTTATCTCATCAGTCTAATTCGAGACATTAGACATGAGCTATAACTTACAAATTCGGTACACATGTATATCACGTAATGAGTTAGACGAGTAAACAAGAGGAGCGCATAAGCATTCCCTCAGTGAGCTCGAGGCAACTCATTTAACTAGATTACAGATCAAGCTCGAGAGATCTCGCGAGCGCAATCCACAATTGACATTCCTAGCTAGTGGGAGATGTGAGGTAGATGTCATGATAAATTAGGAGAATTAAATAATTTTTTGATAATATCAACTTTGGTCATGGCATCTTTTAGATGACTTTCGGCAGCATTAGCGATGTGTAAATGTTGCATAAATAACCTAATTTTGTGCACCTAACTTTTTTGTCATACCCAAACCCGACCAGATAAAGAATAGTGCCTCATTCCCTAAACTCGTACCCAACCCATTAATTTTTGTGTATATGCAACCCAACCCATTATGCACACATTAAGATATCGTATTGTTCTACCCAAAATGTACACAACGTGATAAGGTACATGAAAGCTATTTGTGTTTGGAGACAAAAATTTGCTCCACACATTATACTCGATTGTACGAAATTTACACGACAACTAGTTACACAAATTGTACAAGGAATTTACACGAAAACATGTTAAACTTAGCAAGTTTCAACTTTAAAGCAAATACAAGTATGAATGTACGATCGAATTGTTTGGGGCTGCGGTTATGAGATACAACTTGCAAAACCATAAGTCCATGACAATGAAATATTATTTAATTTTTTTTCTTTCAAATTGAGCCTATTTTGTAGAATGAAAATTTAAAACTATATGTTAATGTCATTGTGTATGTATGGTGTGCTTTCGTGTATCCCAGGCGAGTACTGAAGAATACGTTATGTGATTGTGTCTAGTTCTTAATTATTTTGGTTTCAAATAGTCGAAGACCTTGTACCCAAACACAACCTCGTTCTCTTATCGTGTCAGCCCCTTTATCCAAGAAGTACTTGAAAACCCAATCGTGTTATATTGTGTGTTGTGTATGTACTTGCTCTTATATTTCATTGGTAGCTCTTATTATCTACTTAGAAAAACTCTAGAACTTATTCCTTATCACTTGTGTGCTTCAAGTCTATCTTCTTCAAGGATCAAGAGGGTAGACATCTATCTTCTTCTTCTATCTTCTCTACTATAAAAGAGAGAATGACCATTTTTTCGGTCATTTTCATTTTTTATTTTTATTTTTTAAAAAATCCACTTCTACAAGACAAGCCATCCCACATGCTCGTCTTCCTTATGAGGACGACCTACACCTAAAATATCCTTTTATGAGAAATTATATTACCATTTAGATAACTTAAAAGTCGCCTATACCCCTTAAATTTAATATTTAAAAATATTCTAGACAACCTTCTAACTGACGAAAACTTCAATTGCATATTTTGACGGTATTTTGTATATTAACAATGACATACAATCGAACAACTTCACACGAAATTATATATGTAACCACCATATTTGAACATCATAATGAACAAAAAAAAAAGAGTTTCAAGTTCTAATATTCTTACTTAAATGAAAAGCCTACTTTGAACTAGAAGTCTAGTTCAAATTGAAGGGTATTGTGGATATCACGAAGGATATTTTGCTTGCAAGCAATTTGAAAAGACATCACCCCCTTTACGACTTTACGTCATTACTTTGTATTATGTACTATTCATAAGTTATTTGCTCGACTTCCATAGGAAAATTGAGGTCCCTAAAAATTAACTGGTTAATTGCAATTTGCCCTTTACACTACTAATCTTTAAAACATTGTAATTTTCCTTACCGTTCTTTCACTCGTTGGCAATTTGTCATCCTATGATAGTTTTGACCACAGAAAATGATCAAACTTGTCTCAACTTAAAATCCAAAATTATCATAAACATTTAGAAAAACATTAAAAATAACTTCATGGACTATATTGTTTATTATTAAAATTTAAAAAATTAATATTTGTTTCAAAAAGTTTTGTGGTAATTTTAAATTTTCGGGTTAAGAGCAGTTTGATCATTTTTAGGTCAAAATTAATACAAAAGGACAAACTACAATGTTTTTAAATGTCAATGGACAGGAGTGCAAAGTGTCAATGAGGAAAATGATGGGAGGTAAACTGCAACTAATGCTTAAAAATATGTTTAGATTGGTATTAGTAATAGAAATAAAGTAACGATCTAAGATGAAAACTGACATTTTTAACAATCCTTGTAGAATCCATCAACTTAATTGCCAGATGATAACGAAGTTAATTATGTGATAACGGGATTAAAAACTTCGAAAGAATCACAAAACACGAAGAAAGTTTTTTTTGAAGATACGTTAAGTAATAAGTGTGTATCACAATATTAAAAGGAAATCATCGTTATGTCCTTTGATGAACTCTCACTAGCCACCATTGACGGTAACATCGGAGTAATGTATAATGTAGAGGGTGACTCAGAAGCATACTTTCCTTTTGCAAGAAAATTATTGTTCGACTTGTATGATATTTTCTAAGGTTATATTTTCTTGTTCTTTAACAACCTTGATCATAAATCGGGACTACTATATCCTATGATGATATATTCGAATTCATATTAGGGTAAAAATCGACCGACTTGTTACTCTTTTGGGGTCTTTGTTGTGATACATAACAAAGTTTTTTGTAGGGCGTGATTACGAAATTAACCCCAAAAAAAATCTTCGTGGACTTGTTTTAAAAAAAAATGCCGTCAGCGCCAACGGTTACAACGTCGCTGTCGACACTTCCTTTCTGCTCTCCTTTAAAAACCCTAATTCACCTTCGTCGTCGTCGTCGTCAACCCTAATCCATCGGGAACAGGGGCGATCCGGCGGAGGATGGTGAAGGAGACGGACTACTACGACGTCCTCGGCGTCCGACCTGAGGCCACCGATTCCGAGATCAAAAAGGCCTACTACATCAAGGTGAGGTCACCACTAATTTGTTCGAATTCTTTTGCTTTTCCGATTTGGTTGTGTGATTTTGGTTGATTGGAATTGGGAAAGTTAATGGAAAACAAGAAGATGTAGTTTAGTTTGTTTGGTTTGGAATGGAGAAAATAAAGAAAGCAAAACGTGTTGAATTTTTATTTGTTTTTTATCCGTAACCGTGTTGAACTTTATGTGTTTGTTCGGGAATTGAGAATTCGAACGAAAATTACGGAGAGAAACTGTGTTTGTGTTGGAATGGGGAGATCAAAGGAAATGTTGGCTAATAATTGTGTTTATCTTCTAATGGAGAAATTAAATGGTAAACAAGAAAATAAACCCTGTTTAAGTTTCCGAGTTCAATTTTTTTTTTGTGAATGGAGAAATTAAAGGGAAAACAAGAAAATAGGCGATGTTGGAAAATTGGCCACGTTGAAGTTTTCTGTGATTATATTGGAATGGAGGAAATTAAGGAAGAAGAAAAAAAATGTTTTGAATTTTTCTGTATTTACTTTGGAATAGAAGCTTAACGGAAGGACAAGAAATTAGCCTGCTTTGGCCCAGAATAGTCATCACAATTCCCCCAATATTAATAAAAATCATACAAAAAACCCTGACCTTCAAACGGGACTTGCCCTCAACCCTAGAATCCTGGCTTCTTCAGTCCAAATCTGAACTCCACTTCACCAGCGACAATTTAAACCCTAGAATTCCACTGGTATCGGCCATGGGAGTTGTCGCCACTGCCGCTGTTGTCAGCTTCCACAACCATAGGGGACGACTGTTGGATCCTGCGCACCCATCAAAAACTAAAACAGAAACAAAAAAACTGTTGGATCCTGTGCCCACTGCAATGATGTCTCCAGTGCGCAAGCCGAGCGGTTCACAACACTCAATAAGAAAGAGGTCAGCAGAAGCATTTTCAGATTCAACTAACATTATCTCTAGTGTTTTAATCGGATTATGGTTTTTAAGATCATTTTGTGCAGACTCATCGTTTTCGTTTTGGGATTAAGAGAAGGTTGTTTTAGTTAGTGTGCGTTGGGGAACCAGAAACAAAATTGGACTTGGAGTCAGTGATGCACAGTAACCCGCTTATGATGATTTGTTTCCCTCTTTCTACAACATTTTCTGATTTAGTTTGGTTTGGTTGTAACATGTCTTTTCTTTTTGGGAGTTGATTACTTGATTTTGGTCATCAGAGACTGTCAAATTGTCAATGCAATGGGAATTAGAGCAGAAGATGATGAATAGCTAATGTCTTTTTTTACAATTGTTCGTTTGGGGCTTAGAATGGAAAGAAGTTTCTTTTGGGAATTGATTTGTTGCTGGTTGGGAAAACCAAAAACGAAATGGTGTATGGGTGTGCTTTTTAGTGATGAGGAATTCAAAATCAAGACAAGGAAGTGGAATACGTTTCATAGCCTGTTGGTGATAGCTTATGTACTAGTTTTGATCCTTGTACTTATTGTGTACTTTCGTAAGCAATTATAAGTGAAGTATACATAAAAAAAAGTAACATTGTGTGGCAGTGACACCTACTTACGCACAATGTGTGGCACAAAAGGCCATTGTGCAAAAAGAAAAAAAGATTGTGCCTAATTATTCCAGGTTATGTCAACTATGTGACATGCCATGCACGATGCATTTATTTGCACCTTTTTGCAGCATATGCACTGTACTTTGTGCACCTGAATGGTGTTTGCAAGTAAGAATGGACAAAAATAGTAGAGTATGAGTGCCTGGTGATGGATTTTTTCCTTTTCCTTTTCGTTTTCCTTTACATTTTGTAGTATGTCAAACTGTTGTACATATTCAGGTGAAAGGTGAAAGGAGTTGAATCTGGAAGTTAGTACTATCTCTTGCTGTGTGGCATCTTTAGAAAATAACTATCTTGAGTGATCTAAGATTATGGTCGACTGACATATAATTTAATATCTGTTCTTTTCTGAGCAATTGTAATCTAAGAAAAGATTATCTATTTGGTTTATGTGTTGGTAATTGGAAAATAACGAGTGAAATAAAAAAAACTCCAAGATGGATAGCAGATGATCGGTTTTGTTTATATAGTTAGAGATTTTAAAGGGGATTCAGATGTTGGCTGATGATTAGCTGATTCAATTTTTTTTCCTTTTCTTATTGTGTTCCTAATGGGAAATAAGTGATCTTTTAGGGATGATGTCTGTGTTGGGAACATTAATAATTTAATGAAAGAAAGTAAAAGATGGCTATGTCACTGCTGATAACTGATATGTTAGGCGTTTACAGATGTCTTTTTTTTTGTTTATTGGATTGGGAACAAGAGAAGATGGAATATGTGCTCTTCTATTGTTTAGACATGGCTATAGTATGCCCATATACTCCAAGTGTTTTGTTGGTATCTTGTAAATTGGATCCTCCCTGGATTGCTTGTGGTGTAGTACTGCAGATTCAGACATTCTATATGAATAATATTACTTGGTATAGATTCAACTTTAGTTACTGTCGTTCGTCCTGAAGCATTTGGCTGTTAACTACAGGTTTCATGTACTTCTCGTTTCTTTGTAGGCAAGGCAAGTTCATCCAGATAAAAATCCCAACGATCCCCTTGCAGCTCAGAATTTCCAGGCAAGCATTATGTACTTGACATCTAATTATTGTTGGTCTTCAGCAATAATAAAATTTGTTGTATTGCACATGTACTTATGAGCTATTAATATTCTGAAGAAATGTTGATTTTGTTGGATTTTTTGGTCATTCAAGAGTAATAGATACTTCAGTTAGTTTAACTATAAGAAAGCTTTATACGGAAGCATATGGTCACCTTTTGTAAGCAAAAGGGCGTTAGGTTATGCATGATGACATATAGAGGACATTAATCCTTCGCTGCAACTGCAAAGTAAGCAGATGTCCCAATCCATCGCTGCAACTGTTGATTTTGTTGGAATTTCGGTCAGTAGATGTTAAGGACCCAAATTCCCTACGATATTTGAGATATTGTTCTTTGTACAGAAAAGTGCTCCTGTTTCTCTCAGTGTGAGAGCATGGTGTAGTTTTCTCTTTCACGGAAACATTATCAGCAGCTTCACTTTGCACTATTATGTGCGTCTGGAGATTGGTTTCTGTTTCTATATAATTGGCCATAATCATTAATAAAAAAAGTTATCATGGTCTGCGACTGCGTTAATGCATAAACAAAATATTGTTGACGTACACTTTATTTCAAGGGATGACAATAGAGACTACCCTTTTTCAGATTTTAGGGGAAGCCTACCAAGTACTCAGTGACCCAGCCCAACGCCAAGCCTATGATGTGCATGGAAAAGCTGGTATTTCAACGTAAGTATGTTGACAAATGATTTTGATGATATATCTTCGTCAAAGCTTGCTTTTGGGTGGGTAAAGTTCAGGAGTTTGCTAGCTGAGTTCATTTGTAAATGTGTTAAAAGTTGCTAAAATTTGGGGATATTCAACTAACTTAATAGGGCTCCCCACATGATTGATGTGAATGGAAATATTTGGTATTTCACATATGCAAAATGTGCAATAGCAAATGTGACTTGTGACATGTGCATTGGGCAAATGTCATTTTGTGAAGAAAAATATTTTTTACAAAAATTGTGAAATATGTGAATTATATAAGTTCCATGACAATTGTGCAAGCGTATGTCACAGACGCCATCCCTTGACATAACTGCAGTTACAATGTTACATATGTCAAGTCCTTCGGCTGCTTCTGCAAAACTTTGATGATGCATATGCATCTCATGCCCAAACATGCTGGAGTACGATTGAACCATTTTGCTCGTAGGAATTGCATGATAGTGTTCGTTGTAGTTCTACTGTTCCAGTAAAGCAGACTTAACCTATGCAAATCTTATGCAACAGAGAAGCAATAATGGATCCTGCTGCCATATTTGCTATGCTTTTCGGAAGTGAACCTTTTGAAGATTATATTGGACAGTTAGCAATGGCTTCAATGGCTTCAATGGATACTTTTACTGAAGGAAAAGATTTTGATGCCAAAAAATTGCAAGAGAAGATAAAGGTAAAGATTCTTGTTTCTCTTGGAACAGTATGTGACTATGAGTTCAAGTCCTTTGACTTCTTACCTGCTGCTATTTGTACTTATTTTGTAGCCAAAAGAAGGTGGTTCTTACGAAAATATTTGACTCAAACAATAGTATCCATGGAAAAGTATTTGGCTTCAATAACTGGAACGGTTTAGGGCTTATTTTGCTTGTTTTTCAAAAAAATAATGAACACTGTATATATTCTCATCCTTCTTCATATAGGAACACATTATTACATGTATATACCTTTTTCGTATATATATTTTCAGTAGTAGTTCACTTATCTTGATATCAAATTGAAAGTATATGAGAGAAAATATTGGCTTAGCTTTGCTGGTTTCAAAATTAAAAGGATAATAAATTTTTTTTCCGGTTCAGCTTCTATGTTGCAAACTAAAACCAAACTATTTCAAATTTGAAAGTGTTGTTTGTGGTGAAAAACAACAATTTTTTTCTTATCTCGTATTCACAATAATAATCCTTATTTATACACATTCTTCCTGACCGTTACAACTCTAAAAAGGAAGGGATTAAGTGGAGTTAATGACCATAACTTCAGACTTAACAACTGTAGTTATTTGCCGCAGTTACATACCCTAACAGACTCCTAATTGTTTGCTTTCCAAAACTCCCCCTCAAACTGGTGAATAGATATTTTCCATTCACAACTTGGATATAAACTTCTCAAATATAGGGCTACTCAATCCCTTTGTTAGAACATCAACAGTCTGGGCTTGGGTAGACACAAATCTTCCCACTTTCCAATTTTTATTTGATGAAGTGTCTGTCAATCTCAATGTGTTTAGTCCGATCATGTTGAACTGGGTTGTGAGCTATACTGATTGCAGATTTATTGTCGCAATAGAGTCTCATTGGACCATCCCACTTAATTCTCAAATCATCCAGGACAATTTTTAGCCAAAGTAGTTCACATACACCTTGAGCCATTGCACGGAATTCAGCCTCTGCACTTGAACGAGCCACCACATTATGTTTTTTACTTCTCCAAGTCACAAGGTTTCCACCTAAAAAGGTGCAATGCCCTGAAGTTGACCTTCTATCAACCATAGATACACCATAATCTGCATCAGTGAAAGCCTCAATCATCAAACCTTCATTTCTTTTATATAGAATGCCTCTCCTTGGTGTTCCCTTGAGATATTGTAGAACCCTATAAACTGCTTGTAAATGAACTCCCCTTGAATTATGCATGAATTGGCTAATCAAGCTTACAACATATGCTATATCTGGTCGAGTGTGAGACAGATAAATCAGTCTTCCTACCAGCCTTTGATACATCTGTCTATCCACTACCACATCCTCTTCTGCAATCTTCACCTCTAACTATTGCTACCACCTCATTGAAGCTTGGAACTTCAACCTTCCCAAGAATCTGGACTCTCACTTGATCAAATTCTGGATTGAGTCCAACCAGAAAATCATACACCCTGTCTTGTTCAATAAAATTCTTAAGAACTGCTGCATCATCTGGACACTTCGTTTGGATCACACGATAATGATCCAACTCTTGCCATAAGGACTTCAACTGGTTTGCATACTCAGTGACAGCTTTATTCCGTTGTTTTGCAGCAATAGTCTTCAGTTTAACCTCGTACACTTGGGCAGCATCCTTGGCCGTGGAATAGGTTTGCTGAATAGCATCCCATATATCCTTGGCAGTTGCCAAGAACATACAAGTGTCGTTGATCTCTGGTGTCATGGCATTCCATAACCACGCCATAATCATAGAGTCTTCCTCATCCCATGCTGCAAATTTAAGATCCTCCGATTTAGGGCTTTCTCCCGTAAGATGGCTAATCTTCCCTTTTCCTTTCAATGTAGTTCGAATCAGTTGGGACCACTTCAGATAATTTTTTCCATCTAGCCTGTAAGACGCATGAATGCTTGGCAATTCTCCAGCAGGCTGGACTCCAGAATTAGCGACACCCTTACTTTCCGACATTATGACAAAATCTAGGAACAATGCCTCCAACAGCAATAGAACAATGAAAAAGAAGAAAGACACAGTCGGCAATGAAGGGTGACAGAGAAGAAAAACCTTAGAACAGGTCTGACGACTATGGAGGCCGATAGAGTAAATAGGTTTGACGGCAATGAAGGCCAAGAACAAACCCTAAACAGACAAGAAAGGCTCTGATACCATGTTTGTGGTGAAAAACAACAACTTTTTTCTTATCTCGTATTCACAATAATAATCCTTATTTATACACATTCTTCCTGACCGTTACAACTCTAAAAAGGAAGGGATTAAGTGGAGTTTATGACCATAACTTCAGACTTAACAACTGCAGTTATTTGCTGCTGTTACATACCCCAACAGACTCCTAATGGTTTGTTTTCCAACAGAAAGCGTTAGTTAAATTAGAAATTTAGGACAAACCACATGACAAATTTTGGGTTTTTTGGTTAGATTTGTTGCTTCATCTTAGTAGAAAACCTGAAAGACATCACGGTGTAAAGGTCCATTAATTGAACAATGCATCCATATCTATGATGTTGACAACTGTATGTTGATGTTATCTAAATTATAGAAAACATAAAAGACATCATGGTATAACTGACTGTAAAAGGTCCATTTGATTGAAGTAACAACACATTCATAACATCCATATGCTGATCTTTATTGAAAACATGAAGGACACCACTGTGTAACTAACCATAAAAAGTCCATTAGTGAAATATCAAATAACACATCCATATCTACGATGTTGATTTTTGTATGCTGATGTTAATCCAAACGTTGACTTGTAGTACAATTAACAATTATTTTGAATGTTTCTCTGAACCTTCTTGTGTTATATAATAATTGCTATTTTGTGTGGTATGTGGTGCATCACAAAACACGCTTGTAGTTTGGTTGTCGCTTTAGCTAGTGAAGACACTTTTTACTCATATGCTGTTTTTAATAAGATTGTTCCTTCAACCACAGGACATCCAAAAGGTAAGAGAGGAAAAGCTTGTTATCATACTAAAAAAATCTTCTCCAAGAATATGTCAATGGGAATGAAAAGGCCTTTATTTATCACACCGAAGCTGAAGTCTCCAGACTATCCAATGCAGGTTCTTTCTTTCCCACATTTAAATGTGTCTTCGTGTTCTTCTGTGCAAGTGCACATACTAAGCAGAATCGTCGTTATAATTTTTTTTGTCGTCTTGGTTGTGCTTAAAACAGCTTATGGAGTTGATATGTTGAAGACAATTGGCTATATTTATGTCAGACAAGCAGCAAAAGAACTTGGCAAGAAAGCAATATATTTGGGTCTGCCGTTTGTTGCTGAATGGTTTAGAAATAAGGGCCACTTCATCAAATCCCAAGTAACTGCTGCAACTGGTAATTAAACGACTACACATTTTATTTGGAATAATTAAATGACCACGTTTTATTTGGAATAATGAGCAGTACATTGTCATGGATGGAAATGTTTTTCCCTGACTATCCAGTGGTGTGCCTTGCCTTCTGGAGAAGCATGGGAACTAGCTTGTGTCTATGGTTGCTCTTGCTTTGACTTTGGAGTAACATGGGAGATAGCTAACTTGTGTCTATGGTTGTTCTTGCTTTGACTTTCGAGTAACATGGGAGATCAGTAACATTTTGTGTTTGTTTGTCACGGCCGTAAGGTTTTTTATTGTCGTTATCCAGGTTAACTGTTGAAACCATGTTTTCCTCCATTTTAATATCTATCTACGCTTCAGGTGCAATTGCACTGATCCAGCTGCAAGAGGATATGAAGAAACAACTAAGTCAAGAGGAACACTACACTGCAGACGAGCTTGAAGAGTACCTGCAATCACATAAGAAACTCATGACTGAGTCCCTACGGAAACTCAACGTTGCTGACATCGAAGCCACCCTTTCCCGTGTCTGTTTGATGGTATATAATCCTATTGTTTCTTTTGTCAATCTGAAGTTTTTAACTTTTAGTCGATGCAGAGCCAGCGGTCATAAGACCAAAGGCCCCCTGATAATTGCGTCGTTGTGCCTAGGCTGTGAGGATTATAGGTTCAATTTACCTTATCTTGCTTTGTGGTCATTTTTTCGAATGGTACAAAAACGATGTTACACACTTGGAAAGACACTACTACCCCTTTTGATCGTCAGAGGAGTTTGTTAGACGCTACTAATTTCAACTTAATTTCTTACCATCTATTTGGTTTACAATCCTTGCACATGTAATCATCTTTCCTCATGCTAATATGTTATCCCTTGACCAAGGAATCTTCAGTTCTTCACTGTCCACGATATCTTTTTTTAATTAGATGCAACCTCACCATCAATATGCTGTGCTCATATAGTTTTTGTTGTATTTACCCAGGTGCTCCAAGATAGTTCTGTCAAGAAAGAGGACCTTCGTGCTCGTGCTAAAGGATTGAAAACTCTGGGGAAAATTTTCCAGGTTAATTAATCTTTCGTGCTGGACTTCAGAAATTTTTATTTTACTTCATTGTTTTGCCAAATTTGATGAAATATGGTACGGCAGGGAGCTAAATTGGCAAGTGATAGTGAAAATGATTCTTCGAATGGTAAGACTCAGAAAAGGTTGAATGGAAATGAACAAGCGAATCATGAGAGTTCTCCTGATATCGCTCCAAAAGTTGGTTTTGAGCAACCAAGTACAGGATTTTCTCATGCTCCCAAGGTCCATTAGTTTCCTTGCATTAACAACAAAGTTTTTTTCCCCCCTTTGATTGTGCATCAACAACAAAGCTTTTAACCCAAAAATAGTTTTACATCAAATGGTTTGTTTAGAACATTTAGCATTTCTTATTTGATCCAACTCTAATCCCACCCCATTTTGTTAATCTCAACGCTGTTGCGATTCAATCATTAGTCTTGCCATCCCAAGATAAAGGATGTCCCAACTAAGCTAGTCTTAGCATTCATCACATGACGTTGTCTAACATTATTGTAGACTCTTATCAGAATTTTGTTGGAAACTGGATCTCTTGTTGATCATAGTTAATGAAGTCGAGGAGCTAGAGATAATTAGGTTCCTTCGATTGCATCTAATTATAAGTGTTTAAATTGGCATTTACAGAGCCCATATGTGAGTCCTCCTCAGCTTGGAAATGAAAACACATACGGAATCCCCGTACCGACTGCACCCGTTGGCGCACCAAAGCACGCATGTTCATTTCCATCCTGAGAAGCAAGCTATGGGCCAATGGGCCTTGTGTAAAGTGTTTTGGTACTCACAATTGTCTTACATATAGAAGTTGGAATCGCTTTCTTTACACATCAAAAGGGTTTTTTATAGGTTTAAAGTAATAAAATGGCATTGTAGTCTTCTTTTTAGCTTTTTCCTCTCTGTGAGTGTCTCCTTCGGTTTCTGAATATGGTTTCTTTTCTGGCCTCTCAACTGTATCAACCAGTGAACCAGCATTGCTTTATTGTACTCTGCCTTCGATCCAGTTGTATAAATCATGCTCTGATCCATCTTTATTTGTATACAAAATTTTGGTTTATATTTGTTTCTGAAGAAATTTTATTTTTTGAGATATAATCCCAAAAATTTAACTACAATACATGTTATTATGTTTCATTCCTCAAGGTCTTGTTAATGTATCTAAATAACTTGCTATAATTTTTTCGGTTCCTTCGTCACACTTTATTCTTGCTTTTCTGTAAGGCCGCGATTTATATATACAAAAAAAAAGAATTCAAAAAAGAATTTTGTGGCGTGGTCATTTGGATGTTAGTTTATTGGTGAGTTAAGAAATGGGACCTCAACATAAATGTTGTTTCAGTTGTTGCAGATTTAGTCAGCCGACGAACATGCAATTTAATTCACCAATTAATGATGGGATCTGAGTGTTGAATTCGCCCAACACTAATGCAGTCAATGTGCTTATTCAAGTAGACATTTTTATATGGTTCGGGTTAGTTGTGCCCGCTTTTAATTTATTTGTATAGAAAAAACTAATCTTTGCAAGTTGATGCGGAAAGGTAAGGGTATAGCTACTAAATATAAGTAGTTAATGTGGTGTGGTAATTTAATTCATGAAGGATCAATTTATGGGAGTGCAAAAAAACATTTAGAACTATAATTCCAATTTTTTTCTGAAGAATGAATTTATGGGTGTGCCAAAACATTTAGAACTATAACTATCAATTTATGGGAGTGCAAAATGGTTGAAAACTCCACAAATTCACCGACTGTAGTTATCTTAGTTGAGATATCTTTTATCTTTAGATACTCTAAGACTATGGATTTAATCACAGCGGTCTCATTGATATCTTTGAAAACTTGAATTAACAAGTCATATTGCAATGGTAGTTGAGATTTGTATGATGTCATAGTTGGTACGCCAAAATCCTGATTGAATGTCTGGATTAAAATCTTAAAACAACCAACTCTTTATTAGGTATCATGAGATAAGTGAACCTGTGTTGGATGTCTAACCTTCAGTAGACACGGTTGAACTTTAAGCTACCAACAAAAATTCATATTACCTCAATAACATTTAAATCTATTGACAGTGCTTTTGTTTGATTTTTTATTGTTCTGTTTACATCAATATTTTTTAATCGAATGCACTTGTATTTTTTAAAATAAAAAGACAAATGTAACACACATAACCTCCCAGAAAATCCAAGTTGTTTCGGAATCCATAAAATTCAAACCTCTCATTTTTACTTGAGGTTATTAAAAAATGACCACCTGAATTATCTTCAAGACTGTACCCTAGAAATTTCACTTACTTTGACTTGGGTTTGGATCTATTTCTGCTGACTGATGAACAGATTACTTGGGTGCATGCAAACACAAAAATCAAAACTCCAAGGACCACAATATGATGTAGAATATTTCCCAATCATCAAAGACAAAACCAGCTGGCATTCAAAAGCTGTCCCAAAAGCACACATCATGGACCTTACAAATCTTAGAGGAAATAATGCAACCTGCAACTTCATACCTCACAGCTTATGATGCAGACAGAATAAAAAAATCTAAACAAAACTTTTTTCCGTTCCACATATAAATAACAAAAAATATCCACATATTACATATAATTTCCCAACAGAAACAAAAACAAAAAAACACAAACACTTGATACAAGCTGACATCCATAGAAACACTACTGGAATCAAATCCACTCCATGTTTGTGTTCTGTTCTTTTCTTTTCCCACTAGAAATAGCAGACAAGCAAGTTGTAGAGGTAAAACTGAACACTTCAAGCAAGCAAAACTCTGCCTTATTGTGAAGAAAACAATAGAGATCAAACTTTAGTATAAATAGTACATGAGACATTTCCTCATTTCTGTCCAACTAATAAAGAATACGCGACCTGGTGGCTGTACTTCTACAACAGGGGAGAACTACACAAGCAATGCTGACGTCCGAGTTCCAATTGACGGTGGAAATTTTTTAAGCTGCGGACATCACATTGTGTATCTACAGCATAATGGTAGGAACGAATTTATCTTACCATGAGGCGGCAACGAAGATTGGAGTGGGTGGTTTTGCATGATTTACATCTTAGTTGCAGTTCAATCCACATTCTTCGAGTAGAGGGCCTTCGCTTTTTGGTAAGAAGGGGTTGACTCGAACCCAGAGGAGAGAGAAAATCGATGCAAGAAGAATAGACCACACAATGATGATGGTTGGAGTGCGGTTCTGGCGCCCAACCAAACCTTTTAGGAACGGGTAGAGATGGACAATAACCCAGAACGCGAAGAAGAGTCTTCCAAATAGAGGCCCCCACGATTCATATCCATTGTTAATTGCATTGGAGATTCCAGCAACCACACCAATGATATTGATAATGAGAAGGGTCGTCGGAGGAATGAGCATTGTCGTCCACTTGAAAGTATACAGCTCTGAGAAAGCATCGTCATCACTTGCTTTTGATGTGACAGTGAAATTGGTGTCTATACCAGCAAGGACCTTTAGAAGTCCCTGAAACAATGCAAATAGATGGGCGGAAACACCTCCAATGACCCAAAATTGCTCGTTTCTCCACCAGTCATCAATTCCAACACCACTCCATCTCATTTCTAGAATGCCCGTGACAATAATACAGGTGAAAAGCGCCAAAAACCACAAACTAGCTTCATTGGAGAGCTGTAGAAATAAATAAGAAAAGTAGCACATGTTCAGAATCAATATTATCTAGACCTACAGTTATGTATACCATTATTCTTATTTGAACTCGACGAACTTACCACTGGTGTTATGAACTTCCCAGTTAGAAGGCAAACTGCGGGTAAGGTACAATACGCCAAAAGAGGGATCGAAGTCAACGGGTAAACAATGGCATTTATGTAAGAAAAGCGCTCTAGCCATTTCAATCCACCACCGTAGCCATACCATAGAGGACAATGCTTACTCAAAAGAATTTCCACAGACCCCAAAGCCCACCTAAGGACCTGGTGAAGACGATCCGAAAGATTCAAGGGTGCAGAACCTTTGAATGCGGGCCTTGATGGAATGCAATATATCGATCTCCACCCATGGCAGTGCATTTTGAAACCCGTTAGGATATCTTCTGTAACAGACCCATAAATCCATCCAACCTGCAAAACATCGATTTGGTGAAACAGTGCATACAAATATGAGAAGTTCGATCATCGATAAATTGATGGAACTTACCTCACTTCCCCATTCAGTTTTGTCTTCGTAACCGCAGCTGATCACATGGATAGCTTCCTTTAGTAGGGAGGCAGGGTCGGCACTTTTCAGCGCCCCACCATTCTCGATAAGAGTAGACGCAACAAAAACAGGAGACTGCCCAAATCTCTTTTCCAGTTTTCCTTCGGAAATCATTGCAGATCGAATTTCAGCACCTGCAACATTCATCCTCATGTTAGAAGTTTAGATCAAATAAAACAATACGTAAATGAAGGAAAAAATATTTAAACACGAGCAATATAAATTTCAGCACCCATTGTTTTAAGCTAAATGGCTTCAGATATGAACTATACCTTCAACGCCATCTTCGATTTTTCCCAAAGAAAATGCAGGTGGAGTATTGTTGCCTTTCTTAGAACCTTTCTTCTTATCCGTCTTGCCCTTTGTCGTTCTCCTCCTCACAGAAGCGCAGCAGCAACAGCACCATTTGGGCAAGCAGTTACATGTCCTTGTTGGCGGCTTCTTTGTTTTAGGAGCGTCATAACCGTAAAGTGCCTGCCGTCTGAAAACACACCCAGTACCGACATAAATTGGCCCTTGAATACCATCAAGACCTTTCATATTGATCTGCAATTACATATGAAGCCATAGAAGGTGTTATTTAAGGCCAACATATTTCAATGAAACTGACCATAAAAAATATATAACAATTTTGCTTACATCAAAGAACACAATATTCCGATTAGCATATCGATCGTGTCTATCGATACCATCAAATCTCTGGGGGAATTGAACATAACATATTTTCTTCGCCAACAGAGGATCCATCATAAAACACATTGCCTCTCTCAAAGCCATCGAGTTGTTGATGTAGTGATCACAATCCAAGTTCAACATGTAAGGAGCGTTGGTGAGGACTGCCGATACCCTGACCTGTTAACGTATGCCAAGTTAATCAAATAATGTTTACACATGACGAAAAACAATAAGGGAAAAAGATGACGTGCATATACCAGAGCATTCATCGCACCAGCCTTTTTGTGGTGGTTAAACCCAGGCCTCTTCTCCCTAGAGACATAAACTAGACGGGGCAACTCATTTCCTTCCATGTCATGTCCACCACTTTGACCTAAGAACACCTTTAGTTCAAGAAAAAGAAGGCACTCATTTAGATATACTTTAAGCGCAACCGAAAACAACCGAAGATATTAACATTTAAAATTCTTGATAACCTACTTGAATCATCCCAGGATGATCTCGAACATTGTTGCCGGGCCACAGTGTTCCATCTTGCATTGTCCAACCCTCTTCCGGAACCTTTTGTGCTTTTGAGACCAACGCATTGATCCTTACCTTGAACTCCTCATACTCTCTCTGCAACGGAGATCAATATTAAATGCAACTACAAATGAAAAATAAGCACATTCATAAAACCATCACAATATTTTGAATGAGGTAGAAACCTTCATTGCCCTGCGTTCTTTAACAAACGAAGGTACGACCTTGTACTTCAGATAGTCTATCTTTTGCTGGAAGTACCATTCCGGAGCTCTTGGTTCAATGGCAAACTTTTTGCAAAAAGGGACCCATTTCTTGGCAAACTCTGAGGTCTCGGATAATGCTTCAAATGTCAACATAGCAGCACCATCGTCAGAAACATAGCACGAGACTTTGTCTGTTGGGTAGTCCACCGCAAGTATTGACAAAACCGTATTTGCAGTGACTATTGGAGGTTCCTTCATTGGGTCGACGGTACTCACAAATATGTCCACAGGAGCTAGCTGAGAAGGTTGCCCCTCCTTCTCGTATCTGCAACAATAGCACAGTCAGCATGAATGTTATAAATTTTGTTAGAGAATTAAGAACTAAAAATTGAGTACCTTAATGAAAGACGGTCGAGATAAGTCTCCCTATCAATTGGGAGCCACTTTGGAAACTGATCGAGGATCCAAGAAAAACCAAACCATATCTCACATATAACAGATGTAAGCCACAGAAAATATGCATCAGGCACAGGATGCGAAATACGGTAACGGAAGAAGAATGCGACAACCACCAGACGAATCACAATAATCATTCGATACGGATTGATCAAACTCGAGGAAATAGGCAGCTTTCTTGATAATGGTTGTCTCCCTTCGTCCATTCTAACAAATTTAAATAAATATTAGAACAACAAACAGCATGCTGCTAGTCTACTAATCAATTTGATTCAAAAACATTTGTGTACAATTATAGATAATATAACTAGAGCAAATTGGTCACTTTTAGACATGGATTACACAATTAATGTCAAACAAAACAAATAAACTTCATGGGCTTACAGAGGGAGATCAGGTCCATCGCCGTTATTATCCCAATCTTTCCCTCCACCGTCGTTCCTCGTTGCCTGCATCTTCTCTTGTTTCTGCTTCCAACTCTCCATCCGCTCCTTCCAGGCCACACTTCCATAACCATAAGCCGCCAAATCCTTAGATGGATCCATTGATCGGGGTTGCACTGCAATAAACAACCAGATTTCCCATAATTCACAAGATTTCAGAAGGCTAAAAGTTAATCTTCATATTAAGTGTGAATCGTAGACCAAATCCGAAGTAAGAATCCGCTAACCTGGAGGACCATGATCGGCGAAGGGTAGAGGGTGAATCCTTTTGCCTCCACCACCCATGAAGGAAGGCACGAGAGCATGCTGCTCGGGTGGAATATCATCAACCTAAAATAATCAAGAATTAATATGAAGCATCCACTGCATACCAGGAGAACTAGAGCATGATATGTGTCAACGCCGAGGAAAAGTATCCATCAACGGGGAACAAGTTTATATCTCACAAGAGTAGAATAAAATTAGCTAAAAGAAGCATACCATCTCCCCGTTGGTAAGCAGAGGGACTTGAGGCGTAGCGTTGCCAGAAGCGTTGACATCTCCAGCACGGCCATAGCTCATGTGACCTTGCAGCATAGACTCGGCAGAGTGCTGCATTCCCTGCCTATCTCTTCCGACAAAGCTAAACTCATTGTCAACATCGTCAATGTCCTCCTCCTCTTCGTCTCCAGCAACCCGGGCACATCCTGTATAACCCAATCTTTAATAACTATTGGAATTAAGGGAATTCTCCAAATTCGGAATAACAAAAGATCTAACCTTTAAAGCGCTTGTATCGGGTTTTGCACTGTGGGCAGACCTGATTCCCTTCTTTACGCTCATACTCATAGCAAGTCCCGCAAACTGGGAATGCACACTCATTGCAGGCAACAAAGAGCTCTCCATCAACTGTTAGGCCAACGTCATCCCCACAGATATGACAGATTTGGCCGCTCACCTGATTCAACGGCCGAGGCTGCAAAATAATAGAACGTGAATCTCACATGCCCAAATATACATCAACAATTATTAAAATTGACCTCTTTCTTTACAAGATAGCAACACTAGAGACTAATAGGTAACAAAAACAATTGGTATTTTGACAGATTTAAACATACTCCAAAAAAACAGTAACATCTACTTTTCAGATTTCGATCAACCAAAATGCCAAATCTAAGAGCCTTGCTATCAAAATCTAAGGTTTAAATTGTACAGATCAAACCACACAAATTCACAATCCCAGACTTACTGCTAAAATTATACTGGCACTCTCCTATTGTATTGCAGATAGACAAGGACACATACAGAAAATCTAAACATAGAGACCACACAAGAAGAAGAAAAAAAGAGTTCCAATCTAACAAATCCAAACAAAATAAAAGTAGCATTTTCCCATCAATTACCCATAGTTGAAAACAATAGGGGGGGGGGGGGGAATCAAATTTTAGAAAATAAATAAAATGTAGAACATAAATCTCAGAAATCCAGAAATGTATACTAAATGATAAACACCACATTTCCTTGTCCAGAGCCCAAATCTAAAGACTAAAACACACACCATTTTTTTAAAAAGAAAAGAAAAAAACAGAAAATATAAATCTTCCAGAACCAAAAACAGAACAAAACACAAACATGACTAAGAACTTACACCAGATTCGCCGTCCCTGCGGATAACAACAAGCTCATTCCTGTTATGAGAACCAGCAACAAGGCCAGCACTAGCCTCCATACCACCCAAACACCCACCAGATCTACCAAATCTTACCGACCCACAACCCAAAATCCAACCTTTCTCACCAAAACCCAATCTTTCTCACAAAAACCTTCAATTCCAAGACTGACCCAACTCGAAAAATCGAATCTCAAACCGCACAAACTCCACCACTTGGGGGGGAAATCCGTTTTGGGGAAGGAAGGAAGAAAGAAAGAAAGAAAGGAGTGGGAGAAGAGGAAGTGTAACACAATCGACTTCGCTGCTTCACACCCACATTCTCTTCTCTTCTTCTTCTCTCTCTCTCCTCTCCTCTCCTCTCTCTCTTGTATATGTGGGGATTATGCCTGGTTGGCATGCACACAGTGTTTGGTTTTGGTTATTCGTTGCTTCTTACCGCATCCAAACAGAGAGTAAGGTAAGATAATTAGAGCAGTGAGTTGGAGTGGTAAAATAAAATAGTGGATCGAGTTGAGTCCTCAATGTGACTCTCTCTCTCTCTCTCTCTCTCTCTCTCTCTCTGTGTGACAGCGGTGGCGGTCGGTGGTGTCAAAACAGCATCACTTCCTGCTTTTGTCTGTTGGGATTTTTGGTTTGGGGTTTTTGCAAATCTACCCTTCTTTAGGATATATTTTTGTTTATTAGGGTTTTTCGGAACTAATATTCATCATCAGAAAACTACTTAAATCGTTCTAACAATTACTTGTTTCCCCTTAACAAATTATTTAACACTTATTTCGTCCTGAGTCTTTAAATAAGGTTTGTGACTCGGTTTTACTCACATTCCAAGTACCAACACCACGAAAATGTCTAGCGAAGCGCCTGGATCCGGTGAGGTAATGGAGGCAAAATTATTTTCATCTCGGGCGTCTGTCTAAGACACCTCCCCCATGGTGGGGGTGTCTGGCTAAGATGCCTTTTTTTATTTAAAGTTTTTTTAATTTTGTGTTAAATTAATTTTTTTTCAGATTCCGTTGCAAGATTTTGGTGGTGGTGGAGTAGATTACAGTGAGTTTTTTGATAGTAAACAAATATTTACAACAATTGAGGAAGTTTGTAAATGGGCGAAACAAGTTGCCATAGGTGCCGGATTTTTTTTTGTTATATAATCATACAAATCAAAAGCAGATAATCGGACGGATTGTTACCTGAGATGTGATCGCAGACATGAAATGAGTCCTCGTGATACGAGTATTGCACTACGGAAAAACACAAAAAGAAAAGGTTGCGGTTGTCGTTTTTTGGTAAAAGTAGTCGAGTGATCCGATCGTGATGGATGAGTCGTTGTTTCTAATAGCACTCATGGGCAGCACAACCACGCACTTACAGTTTATTCAAAGGGTCACTGACAGATCAATAGACTTAGTTCTGGGGCCAAGCAAATTGTTCGTTATATGACTGAGGCACAAGCAAGACCACGTAACACTTTGTTGGCAGTAAAGGAGAAATTCCCGGAGGATAATCTCAATCAGAGATACATTTATAACTTCAGAGAGTACATGAGGATGACGAAATCTGAAGATAGGAATCCCGCTCAGCAGTTTCTGAGTCAGGCAGTGCAGTTTATCGCCGACCCCCATGAGTACTGACCAATGGTATCTGGCTCTCTCGCCTCCAATAGGTTGCGTGGTCTGACTCTGCAACCGCTCTTGTCGAGAAATAAGACGCAACCTAGCAGTAAGAAGAGGTAGGCAGTCATCTGCGTATCCTCAGTCTGTGGTGGTCGTCCCCGTCAGGAACAATCGTCCACAGCATCGATGCTAACACCGCCGCCACTCCAAAATGAGTTATCTCGCCCAATACCATCGAAGTTGACCCCAAGCAACTTTGATACAAAAAACTTCAGCTCAGACGTTGGCGCCTGCGCACTGACCATACGACCCTCAACAGGAATATGCAAAATAAGGAAGATGTCATACAACATGATCGTCATCTCTCCGAATGGCAAGTAGAAAGTGTTGGTGTCAGGCTGCCACCGCTCCACGAAGGTCGAAATCAACGGGATGTCAAGGTAGGAGAACATGTTGTGTGACAAGTGACCCAATCCGCTATCAGTAATGATCGTCGTCATATCATTAGTCATCATTGAACGTCAAGCCTGCAATGTAATACAGGCTCTGTGCCGATTATGGCACTTCAGAACCTTCTGATCCTCATCCTCCCAGATACGTCTGGCGATGTGGCCTCCAAAACTCAGAATACGCTACCATCTAGAGGACCACCGTGCATCATATCCGTCACGATCCAAGAATCGTCATCACCCCTCTTCTTCTTCTGAGTTCGGGTGTCTGCAGTGCACGAACTCGAATCACCGGTCACAAACCGGCCACCTTGACCCTTCCTAACGATCCACTCAGCCGAAGTACTACAATGCCGCCCTCGTCCTTGACCATACTGCTGTATCGCCTCCTCTTGTGGCTCCAAGCCATACCGGCCCTCATCGTCACTCTCGTCGTGACTCCTCACCTCATCTGAATCATCCTCGCCGTCGAAAGAATCCTCGGGTGGCTGACGACGACGCAAAATATCTCTCTCACTCCTAACTAAAGCAGAAATATCTTGTCTACGTGGATGACGATGACCTCACTCATTTGTTAAACTACGTACAACGCGTAAGGGAATTGATTTCCCTTTTCCTCCACGGTAACCCGATGACTATTAATTAAATTTTAAAAATAAAATTTTGTTAATGGATGTATTAAAATAATTTAACTAATTATTAAGTTAATAATCAATTTATTTAGCAATTATCAAAATTTATAATCAACAATGGATTTACTAAAATAATTTAACTAATTATTAACTTAATAATCAATTTATTTAGCAATTATCACAATTTATAATCAATAATGGATTTACTAAACTAATTTAACTAATTATTAACTTAATAATCAATTTATTTAGCAATTATCACAATTTATAATCAAATTAAATAATTTAAAAAAAATCAAAAAAACAAAATGGGGCATCTGCCAGAGACGCCCCATCCTAAGGGTTGGGGGGCTCCTTCAGACGCCTCCCCCTAGGGTCGGGCGTCTCCCGCGAACGATCGACCCAAATTTATTTTTATTTTAAAAAAAAACTAAACAACACATTTTACCAGATTCGAGTAATATGGGGCGTCTGCTGGTTCTTTCCTGGTGTCCGAGACATTATTTTGATGAATATGAGAGTAATATGAAGAGAGAGTGGTGTTAGGAGAGTGAAATGAAGAGTTATGTAAGTAGAAAGGATAGAAGGGTAAAATGGTAATTCGTACGAACGATTTAAGTAATTTTCCGACGATTTAAGTCATGTTTGTTTTGTTTTTTTACTTTGATTATAAGTCACATTGTCTTCGGTTTTGTTGACCCCTTTATTAAGACTAACAACCTTTTACGGTTTGTTCGTCCTTATTTTGGGTTATTTGCAAATCTACCCTTTGGGTATGTTTTTTGTTTATTAGGATTTCGTGTCTGCTAATATGGTTTATATTCATCTTTCGTTGACTTACACTCATCTATGTTGTAAGAACAAGTGAATAACTATTCATTACACGTGGGGTGTGTCAACTATGAATAAGTGTTAGTCAAGTATGAATTAAACTCACACCAGTAAATCTTTAATTAGATAGTTAGTGATTAGATGGGTTTTTGGTTGCTTCTATTATGCCGTATGAATTATGGTATAAGTCTTTCTTAGGGTATGTTTTAGGACATTCCCACTTGCGTCTCTATGACTTGGAATCTACACTCTCCCTTAGATGCAGATGCATGTTGTGGTTCGAGGCACTCAGACAACTTTTGCATTTGGTGTTTCGAATATCAAATTTGACTCTTATATCTGGGCAACTCCTACCAAGCTCTTTCATATAGGTTTTTTGTCCCTTCGAGACCTGATGAAGCTTGGATTTTTCCCCCTTTTATTCTTGTAGTTAGCTTAATAGAAAATTAGCATGGATTATTTGATTCGTAAGAAGTTCAAAATAGTTTCTTTTCAAATTAAGTAAGTAGTCATTTGTTTTTCCTAAATGTCCAAGTAATGATTATATATACTTATTTCTTTTTATTTGTTCACTAATGATGAATTCACCATGGTAGTTTTTTTTATGTTCAATCACTTTTTATGGTTAGATATGTTCACTTTGTGTTACCTTTGGTATCTTGTTTGAAAGTGTGGTGAGTGCATGGACTTAAAAGAAGGTAGAGCATGGTACAAAGTTTCTGCGAGTTCACTTATATAGTCTTTTTTCGTTTCTATAGCTCAGTTTGTTTTTTGTCTTTGGACTTTTGTGTTGTTAACATAAAATTGTCACTCATTCAAGGCTACAAGAGAACTTATTATATGCGATGAACTTTTGTCGTGATGATATTATTTATTTGCATCTTTGCATGCAAATACTATGTCCCTCTTGGAATTGAGCGTTACTTTTTCATCCTCAAGTCAAATAGCTAAGAACCATAATAGACATAAAAATTCATGGTTCTGCAAAAGTTTTAAAACATCCAATCAATTTTGTATGTACTATCCATAAACAGAATGTTCATAGACTTATAAGCAAATAACCCTATTATATGCATTATTGTTTGTGCTTTGGCTCCTTTGCTTATGCCATCTCACCATACGTCTAAAATAAAATAAAAAAACTCACCAAGTCACCATACCACTACAACCACTGATACTCATGGATGGAGCATCTTTTTGGAATGTCTATAATCAACAGCGAACGCATACAGTTTTACCTTAATTTCTCTCTCACTGTAAATAAGTAGTTTTACTACTTTGGAGATCATGGTTTGTTTCTCTCTCATCTCTCTGCCGACACAGCTGTTGGAGAGATTGCCATCTCATACCTACAAAACAAAGTGGGCCACTTGAGTTTGATATACTAATTACCGTTTATAGTAACTTATTCGATATGGTTGTGGAGTTGGGTACTTGGGTGTGCAGTTGAAGAATATTATATCATATCATATGAAATCCTTAATTTTGTGTGGCAATATGATTGTTTTAGATGAGTGTAAAGGTTTTGGAGGTTGCAAGGGACAATTGAGCTGCAAATATGTGGTTAAGATTTTATTGTGACTATAAATTTGCTATTGCAAATCTTATGATATTGCAATCTGAGTTACTTTACGTGATCGGCTAACTAACTCAGTTTATCAAAATACCGTATTCAGTTGTTACTAAAATTTGGGTGAAATATCCGAGGGTACCATTACTTTTCAAACTTTTTTGTCACCTTGAATCTCACTTCTACATAGAATAAAGTATTCTTACGTGAAACCAACAAAATTCCCTGAATTTTATGCAACTTTTGGAAACAATATATATATATATATATATATATATATATATATATATATATAGACACACACAGGAATTCTCTAGTAAGTTCCGGGTTTAATTTTTCTAAATTAAGTCCCCACAATATTCACCACTCATTTCAAATTGTAAGGTAGATTAAGAAAAAAATGGTTATGTTAATGAATGGTGAGATTAACTGTAAATAAGATCCAATAGTGAGATTGTAGAGGGTTTAAACTAAATTTGATGAGCTCTGAGCTCACTAGAACTTGACCATATATATATACAATGGATGGACATTTAATAATATTTCTTTTATGATCGATGTTGTACTATCTTCTTCTGTTGATACGTTGCAGCTTGGAGTATCTGTTACTACTAAATGAGACTTGGACAAATCATTATATGTATCAACAAATATGGTTAGAGAACAATTTCTTTGTGGAGTATTATTTTGGGTATACAACTATACATTGCACTTTATATAAAATAAAAAAAAAACTAGTCGTTGCTTTCGGGTGGAAATGTATAAGAGCTGCCATATTATTTGCATGGCGAAACGAGGACATAACTACAAAAGTATTGGGTAAGTTTTTTGAAGTGGGTGGTTGGTCCATTCATTTTATTTTAGATTATCATTTCAACAACTAATCAAGACACAAGATTCTGTATAATTTCAGGACAATATCTCTTCCCTTTCTTAGAAGCATTTTGCCACGAAATTCTCTTTACAACACAAAAACAAATCACTAAATTTTATCTTTTTCAATTTTGGATCAATAAATTTGTGGGAAATTAGTTTAGCTGAAAGGGAAATTCTTGAGAAAGATCCGACACGTGTCAAGTAGTTTAATTCTTCAGAAAGATTTTGGTGAGGCGAGTCATAAAAATATGAACCACCGACACTGGAATAGATATTCTATTGTAAAGGCACATGTGGTGGGACTGTCCTAATTATGGAAACGGTCGAGAGGTGTCGTATTATTTTAATAATTATTGTTATAACATAATATACATGATTAGTAAGATCGACATGAGACATATATATGTGCTAGTTTTGTATGTCTATTAATTATTGACATGATGCCACTAAGGACACCCTTAACAGGGAGGGCGCCTGCCAGGCGGGCACCCACCTGGGCGTCCATTCGGGCGTCGGAGCTCCTGAAAGGACGCTCGGGCAACTATCGGGTGCGGGGGCATGTGTTGCCCTCCCATTGGTCGAGTTTTTTTTATGTTTTTTAGTGGACGTTTTGTTATTATAGTTAATTGATAATGTATTGTGTATTTTTTAGTAACGTGAGGTGATAATTTTTGATGTTATTAATTTGAAAATATTTAAAATTTATACAGTACATCAAATTTCATGCTCAAATCAAAGATAAATCCATATTTAGTGTTGAAATTAGAAAATATATTAATACTAAAACATCATAGGAACAATACATTGCGGTACAAAATACAAAGTACACGTAATACAGAGCGGTACGAAATACACGAAATACGAAATACAACAAACTAAACATAATATAAACTACACGAAATATGAACTAATATGAACTAACAAACTACATGAAATCATTCTCTTCCGCCCAGTCCATGAGTTTCACAATCGTTTTTTGTTTCCGTTCTGACGGGTTGTCTTTTTTCATCAGAGAGTGAAGCATGTCGAGCTTAGTTTTTTTAATATGTCTTTGAAAATTACGCTCCGCTAATTCCTCCTGCTTGGAGAAACCTTCTTCTCTCACTTGGGCGTTGTATGCAATTTGTTGTGCAAGTTCCATAACGTCGGTGTTGCCTTTAAGACCTAATGTACTTTTACCCTTGTTTTTTGTCTTCTTCACACCTGGTGGGCGTGCAGACGATCTTGACATCATTTCTTCTTCCTCTAGTGGTGATTGTGTTATGGAGTCATCAGTGCTCTTTCTTTTCTCAAGACTTCCCGAATGGGGATTGCTTTCATCGTGAAACTCCGGGGACTCCCGACCAACACATACGTCATTTGCTCTAGATAGCAGGGACTACCATTTCGGGTACCTACGCAACATGACCCAAGCATCAAAGTAAAGAAATCTAGACTTATTAGTGTGCTCGTAGATGTTGTGAGCTTGCCGGACGATATCGTCGTCGTTCTGCCCGCTCCTTTTTCCGTCGGTACGCCTGATCGAAGCACCCGACCCACTTGTTGACAACAAGTATAATTCTCCTCCACTGTCCTTTTAAGGACTCCGCATTCCTCTCGAGGAGGCCCGTTTCATCGACGGAGATGTCGTAAACCCGTTTTACTTTGGTCCACAAGGAAGTAGCTTTCTGGTTCATTCCCGTCACCGCATCAGATGTGACCTCCATATATGCCAACACGAGTCGCGCCCTCATGTGTAGTCCACATCTTTGGATTGCTTTTAACGGCTTGGACTTTGCAGTGTCGTTGTGGACGTGGGATGGTGGTGTGACAGTCTGGTGTGGTGGGGACTCATCTTCGTTTTGGTCGTCTTCTTGAGTGTCCTCCATAGTAAGAGTACTTATTTGTGACATGTTGCGGCCAAACATCTGAAATTGAGGTTGATTTTGTGGGAATTGTGGTGCGTATTGGGAGAATTGTGGAAATTGTTGATTTTGGTCTAGTGGTGGGAATGATGGTGCGTATTGGGAGAAGTTGGACTGTTGGAATGGTTATTGGAATGACTATTGGAATGACTGAGTGTAATGAGAGAAATCTGGCTGTTGGAATGATTGTGGGAAATATGGAGGGGGTATCCTTGTGGATAGTGTGGACGTGGATTTGATTGGGAACGATAGGGAGAACGGTTGTGATCTGGAGAAGACATTTTGAAGTTGTATGAAGTTTATATTGTGTTTGTATGAGTTATATATAGAGGGAAAATCGGACACTGTGCATTCACGTGTGTATTGTACGCACACACGGATACTATGCATTCACGCAGACTACTTTCTTTGCACACGTGTACTGTGTATTCACGTGTGTATTGTACGCGCACGCGGATACTGTGCATTCACGCGAACTACTTTCGTTGCACGCATGTAATGTGCATTCACGCGTTTACTATGCATTCCTAATTTCAATTACTAAAATTTCTTGTGGTTTAATATTAATTATTAATGTTAATTACTAATTATTAATATTAATCATTTCGTCAATTGGAATTATAACGTAATTAGAATTAGAATTATGTAAAATGTAATTTGTTAAATGTGGTGTAAGAATTAAAATTATTTAATTAAGAAATGATGTTGAGGAAAAAGAGTGTAAGGTGGGTGGAGTAGCCTGGGCGTGTTTAAGGTTTTTTTTTAGGTGGGTGGGGTGAGCTGACGTGACGAAGAGAAGGAGCAGAACGCCTGGGAGTAGTCCGATGCTGTTAAACATGGTCTAAGTGATACTCATAGTAGACATTAATCACCATTTTGACCACTCTTTAGGTTATAGCATTATCAACCTAGTCCACAGGTTTGTGTCTGCTTTTAGAGAGAGAATATATTTCTTTCGTTTAGTTTATTTTCTCATTTCATTTAATGGACATATTTAGAAATGATTTCTTGTTTTGTGAACATTCTATTCCAAAGGTCAACTCCTACTCATACAATAACTTAATTATTTTGTGAAAAAGTGAGAGTATAATACCAAGGAGAGTGGGTAGGAAGGAAAAGATAGCTCAAGCTTTAGACTTCTAATCTAATCTAATCAATCTTTCTAAGAGAGGTAAAATGTGTAGTAAATGTTTTATCTCAGCCAATTAAGTTATTTGGTGTATTTTCTGAAATATATATTTGGAAGATTCTTGTATACACTATACAATAATAATCCACGTAACAACTAGATCTTTTATTTTATTTTTCTTTAATGAAAACGAAGTTGGTATAAATGATGATATACTATCATGACGTAGATGGAAGTGGTGCTTCCTTTGTTGGCACATAAATGAGATCTAGAAAAAAGAAGGTGGACCTAGATATTTATTTCTCCTCTCACCTAACCGAATTAAAGTACTGCTTTATTTATGGAGTATACATGTTCACATACTACCAATAGAAATAATAGATTTCCAGGTATTGAAATAATACAATAGTTTTTTCGAAAATGTCATAACTTAAATTCCGTATAACATACTGGGTACTAAATTTTGCAAAACAAATTACTTAATGTTTGGCCGTATATATATACACATAATATAGGTCAATTAAATATCATAAATGAATTGTCAACATGATATCATCACCTAGTACTATACTTGATAAGTATTTTTCCCCCTAGAATTAGTAATTTGAATCGTGTATTGTTTGTAGTATACATATATAATTGGGTAGATGTACTAATACCATACTTGTCGGTCTACACAAAATTGCGGTCCTTTTTTGTATCAATTTTGGCATGAGATCTACTGTACCAAACAAGCAGACGTGACCCCACTTGCAGACCATGAATTCCTTAAAATTGGGCCAATTGGAAATTTAATTATATTTCTTCTAAAGATGCATCATCATGCAATTTAATTATATGTGCCAAAATTAATAAGTCTTACTTGCATGAGTATCGCATTAGGTACGACCAAATCGTTTATCGTCATCCAAGTTAAAAAGGGATAGTTTGTGAATACACTTTATTGACGATCAATATCATTGGTCACTCAGTACAAATAGTTTACCAATTAGTGTTTGTAACATAACATCTACACAAAAGAATAACAAATTAAGTTTAGCACCAACTGAAAGATAATTCACAGACCTTCCCAAACGCAAGAAGATCTAGATATTGATTTTTTTTCAACAAATTGACTTTACCACTAGATATTTAGAGTCACCCATAACTGTTCTCTCTCATAATGATTAACCAAAACAAAGAGTTAATAGAAAACAATTTTTTTTTGAATTTTGATTAAAATTATTTAAAATATTTTTTTAAAATCTCTTTTTTCTAAAATATGTTTTTATTTTATTCTATTTTTTAATTTTTAATTTTTGTTTGTTTTACTTATGTTATGGTATGAAGGTAAAAAGAAATGATATTGAGGAAAGATAGTGTTGAAAAATAGGATATGACATTGGTAGTGAAGGTTTTTGGAAATAGATTGATAAAATGATAAATTAATGAATGACATGACGAATTAAGAAAAAAAGTGTTTTTTGGAGAAATAAGTGTGAATGCCCGGGTCTCACAAAACCACTTGATCCAATAATTTTAGATGTGTGATTTAATTGTAAAATGAAAGCTGAAATTTCCAAGATGACAGAGATGGTCAAAGTCAATAGTGTGTTCATGCATTCCAATTTCCAAACAAATTTTGATATGGAAATAAAGTGTGCCATTTGTAAATTAAGCAGAAGCTATTTATTGTTGAGGGTAGTACTGACGCATCACCTAAACATGATGGAGGACCAACCAATATTTAGAACTATGCCACATATTTTTCATATTTTATATATTTGCTTTTTTATCATTGAGAGTTATCTATTATGATAATTTTAAACTTATTGTTTTTCAGTGATCGTCCAAAGAAGTCATGCATAACTTTGACTTGATATAAGAGACTATTTTTTTTTCTCTTGTTTTTTTACTCATCATATTATGTGCAACTTAATCCTTCTTTAAATTTTATCATGAATGATATATTTCAAAAAAAATTAAAAAACTTTGACTATCGAATAAAAAACAAGCTAACATTTCTTCTTCTTTTTTGTAGAGATAATAGTTTATTATGGAATGAGAAATTTGAATGCTTGGTTGGATATTAACATCTGCAAGAGTGCAATATGTAAAATACATTAACGCAGTCCAATTGTTTCAGTTTTTCTAAAAATAACTTTTCAATAATTTGGCGAAATCTCTTTCCAATATATATTAATGCAGTCCAATTGTATCAGTTTATTCCAAAGAGTCCCATATTTTTTTAGTAATTGGGCATGATCTCTTCCCAAACAAACAACAAATAAACATTGAAAAACAAAAAAGATCTTCAAAGAGTAAGTTTTTTTATATATCTGAAATTAAATTATCTAGAACATGATCCCTACCAGCTAAGAAAAAGTTTCACAAGGGTGTTTGAGCAAAGCATGGGAACTAATTAATTTAAAAATATCGTAAGACTTTTCCATTGTGATATTTTTTTTATAGTTCCATAAACCCAATTTGATTCCACAATAAAGAAACAGACATAAGATCTACCTGCAATGAAGTAAAAAGAAACAAAAAATGATTCGTTGAAACTTCCAAGAAGGGTTCTAGTGTTTGTGATTACAAGGTAAACTAATCACACTCACACTAGGCTAATTATAAACCCTAGACATCACTAAAACTTTTGTGGCGTAAGAGGTGATCTTCTCCTATCTCAAGAAAAACTAAAAGCACTCTTTCTCCAACTCACAAGGACTTTTTGATGTAATAAAAAACATGGACTTCTGGGGAAAGTTGATGACTAATGGAGAAGAGGATTTAACTAAGCAATGGTGTACCACATAAGGCGAAGTTCATAATTATATAAGACTTGGTTTTGCGAAAATACGTTTTTGAAGTGAGTATTTATGGATATTCTTTGTCTTAAGTTAGCTTTTGCTTTAACCTTTGCTAAGGTGCAATTTGTACCGAGTTTCTGCAATTTCTTATATTTTATTAAAATTTGAAGTAGTTTTTAACAATTTTTAAAATTCACTCCACACGATCAAATGATAGTTTTTTGAGTTTTAGATTACCGATCTTCCGTTATATTATTTTTTGTCCTAGTTTACAGTATATTTTAACAATTTTAAAAATCACTCCAAGCGAGCAAGTGATAGTTTTTGAGTTTTTAGGTTTGGTTAAATATTATAATTAATTATTAGGAAAAGATATGCAACATGGTGAAATATTTAGACATTTAGATTCTCACAAGTATTTTAAAACTAATAATGAAAACGAAGGGATGGTTATAAGTATATAATCCTCTTAAAGGACTCGTTTGTAAAATAAACCCCACTTTTGATGCCATTTCCGCCATGGTAGTTGAGTATTTAATTAATTGTGTTAGTTGTGAGAGAAAGGATCCACTTAAGAACATGTGAAGTGGGAAATGCACATAATGGTATTAGGTAATCACAACTATACTTGTTAGAAAGGTATTTATATAAACTCAATTATCACACTTCGAAAAGGACATCTTAACCACGAAGTATCTCATTTGGCGGTCTTCTAGACTCTTAAAAGTTAACTTTCTAAATAACATCGCAAAGTACAAAAGTGTGTGATTCAGACCATAGTGTTAATTTATCCGAGATTATGACTTCATGGTTAATATAGAATATAAAGGTGTTAGTTCAGAAAACGAACATGTTGAATATATTTTCCATTTTTTTAATCTTTTTTTGGATATGTTTGATCTTTAATTTGCTGAAGAGAAATGGAGATCAACCGACTATGGCTATATGGCTATATGTCCAAGAATCTAATCAATGACTTAAGTTATCCATGCAAGCTAATAATCATAAAATTTGGGATGTGTTTTGAATGGAATTAAGAGATGCGGACTACATTTGTCACAAACCTTGGTGTTTGAATTCGCAACAAACCATGAACCCGTAGAATTTTATAACACATCCACTATCTTTGAGACTTCGACGCCAGGGTGTTATAGCAACGAAATCTGGTCTACTTAAGGAATAAGGATTTTCCTTCGAAGTATGCTAGCTCTTCTTGTCCAAGCAGTGCAAGGAATTAATGATTAACAATCTCTAGAGATTCTTTTGTTATTTGGACTCCAATTTCAAAGATCCAGGACGCTTAAGCCATGTTATATCAACTAAGTGCCTATGACGAGTACTTAACAATCCCCATTTAGTCTGTAATCAAGTGCTTTATGCCAAGTTGAGCTCTTCTAGTCTAGCTTGAGAGATGAGGGAGAATTGATTTCAACAAGCTGTGGGAAAAAAGAATTCCTATTCAATGCAGAGGGATGAGGGAGAATTGATTTCAAAAGGCTGTGGAAAAGCATAAAGAAGTGTGAAAGTGATAAAATTAATTTTTTTTTGTATCAGATGAATCATTTTTTTGTATCGTAGTTAATAACTAACACTTTGGTTGGTGGGACTAAGAAATAAAATTAAAATTAATTATTATGGTTGGTAAAAAGTAAATTAACAAGTCAATTGAAATGGCTTGTAAGAATTGTATTTACATTAATAAGAAGAACATGTAAAACATGTTGGAGAAGTAGGTTGTAGTGAGAATATAAAGTTGAAATTGTTTTTAATCAACCAAGTAAAAGAAAAGAAAAGAAAAGAAAAGAAAATTTATTTTCGTCTCATTTGTAATAGAAAAGTCAATTGTAGTAGAAGAAAAGAAGTTCAATTTTCTTCTTAGTAATCTATAAAAAGATGTCGTAATCTTAATTTGTAATTGGCCAAGCGGGAGCGACAGAGAATAAGATTTATTGTTTTCTCTCAATAGTTGGCCCTTAGATGCGTTTATTTTTTTCATCGCCGAGAAGATCCAATGTAAGGCTAGATTTGAGTGCCAGAAGAACAAACTAAAAAAGAACGAGAGCATTGAAGAGGGAGGGGAAGAAAGGAAATTCGAGTTTCATTGGTCACCCTTGCCACCGGTTTTAGTTAGTTTAATTTCTTTTTGTTTGTAATTTAGTTAGTTTAATTTGTTAATTGAGATAGTTTAATTTGGTTATGTAACTTGTAAGTTATTTTAAATTCATGTTGTAATTTGGTTATGTAATTAAGAAATTTGTAGTTATTTTTTCTCTCAAACATTTTAGTCTAAAATCCAATTTGGTTGAGATATGTCAATACTATGGAGGAAATGCGGATTGACATTGTTTTCTTGTAATATGGATTTTAATTTTTAGGATTTTCAATTAATGTAATATGTAGTGTTATTTATTATTTATTAATAATATTTTCGTGGTTTAATAATAAAACGTCTTAATTAATTCAATTAAAGTAATTACAATAATAATTGCTTACGTAATCTGTGTTGGCTTTTAGGTCTTAATAAATATTGATTTTGATGACTAATCAAACTAATATTAATCAATCAACATAATCAATCAAAGTGAGTAAACATGATAACATGCATTGCATGCATACTTGTATACTTGCAATCATCTTAATAAGTTGATGAAGAATATAAAAAGAATGAGTATTGGGACAATGGATCATCAAATGGTTGTAAAGCTTCAAGTAAACTCCTTCTCGGGTTGTGAGATGAGACACGAGCGATGCGAGATTGTTCATCTCGCTGGTGTCTCATCTCACAACCCGAGATAGAGTTTCCTCGAAGCTTTACAACACTTGGGTGATTCTTGAATATGGAAATGGAATCACAATCTAACTAACACTCTATACTTGAGCACACTTGGATATAAATATGGAATGGATATTCAACTGGTGAAGTTTTGACTTGAGTGTAGAAGAATGAGAGCTTGAAGATGAAGAGGATTTGACTTTGAATATTGGATAGATAGGAAGTGTTCAAGAGTCTCAAAACCAACAAATGGGATCCTATTTTTAAGCCTTCTCAAAACCAACAAATGAGATCATATTTATTAGCATTCAAGCTCTACTAGCCGTTTGGGAGTTGGTGAGAAATGGACTAATAAGAAGCAAGAATTTGCTTAAAGCTCCGGCAGATTTCTATGCAGGTTCGGTCGACCGTTAACAGAATGGTAGTCCGAAGGATTGGTCTGAATTAAGCATACGGTTGACCGGATCACCGTTCACCAACTTCCAGTAACTATTATCAATTTATCCATAATTAAGTTCAGTTAACGAATTCCATTCGGTTCACCATTCCAAGGTGGACAATAAGATTGGTTGGGCTCTGATATCTCAAGTTCAGTTGACCGTGTACACTTCGGTAAACCGAAGTTAGCACGAGTTTTGCGCTGACAGTTAAAGCTCAAATAGTCGTTGGGTGCAACGATTAAGTGTCACGTGTAAATAGCCGTTGGGCACCTAAAGCGAAGAAGAACTCGGTTGACCGATAAGCATTCGGTCGTTCGAATTACGACAAGTCAATTGGTCTTTAGAAATTCGATTCAAATGCGACCGTTGGAGCAAAGTCCAGAACTGGTCCAGGGCTACTCGGTCGACCGAAGGTAGTTCGGTCTTCCGTCAGGGCAATTCCATGAAGCAACCTAAGGTTTACTGATGAGAAGGATTCGGGTAACTGATAGGTGTTCGGTGGACCGAACTAGAAAGGTTTCGGTTGACCGTGAAGTGTTCGGTTTACCGAATCTTGACAGGACAGAATCCTAGTGCTCAAGTTTACATTACACCTTATGCACTCAATAAATATACGATTACATGTCTTGGTCCAAAGCTTTGAGTATAAGTCTTGAGTTTTGATGTCTTTGTCTCAATGCTCATTTTTTTGATTATCTTGATCAACCTATTAAGGTGATTACAAGTATACACATATGTATGCAATGCCTGTAATTGTGTTTGCTTACTTTGATTGATTAAAATTAGTTAGATTAATTATCAAAATTAATATAGAGTAAGGTCAAAAAGCCAACAGATTGTTGTTCTCCTTGTAGTGGTCGCGATGACATATTTTGTAAGAGATGAACGGGCAACGGGTCAACATCATCTTCGTCTGCAGTCGTATCATCAACTACATTTGCACGTCTCCCTACTAAGTATTTGGGCATACATTTGATATTGCTTTGGTTAATTCTGTGGATATGTCGGGAAACTATTAAGGTCATAAGATGGATATTATGGGTATGCTGGGAATGGTGAGTGCTCGTAAAAATGATATG
This sequence comes from Triglochin maritima, assembly GCA_963682175.1. Taxonomy (NCBI): domain Eukaryota; kingdom Viridiplantae; phylum Streptophyta; class Magnoliopsida; order Alismatales; family Juncaginaceae; genus Triglochin; species Triglochin maritima. Next base: position 42,229,049 of record OY821774.1, read on the forward strand.
AGTTCTGGTATGAGAATTGCAGATATTTGGTGGGAAATAATGGACAAGGGTTGGTCATTCGACGATTCACGGTTGTGGTTGGGAGAAGACATTTTGGTGTAATATTAGACAGATTCGAAAAAAGATTTGGGATAAGTAAGTGTTTGTGAGAAATTAAGTAAATGATGAGAGTTTATATAGAGTTCTTCAGTAAGTGTAGACACTCAATGCCACATAAGTGTACAGAGTAGTGTAGATTCGTCCGACAGAGCATGAATAGTGTAGATTCGTCTAACAAAGCATGAATAGTGTAGATTCGTCTAACAAAGCGTGAGATGTGTAGATCACAAGTTTTCTGTAGCAACACGAATTTTTCTGCAAGATTATAAAGTGGTCGTTCTTCATGTCACCAGCACCACATTATCGACTACTTACACTCATAATCTTTGTCTTTCCCTAAGGATTCTTTCGGTGAAGGGAGTTCTTACATTTCTTGTAGTGGCTCTGGTTCATCCTCTTCGTCATTTGACGAGACAACCTCCCGTGAGAGATACGCGACACTAGACCAAGCAACCAAAATAGTTCGTTAGTTATTAATTCCTCAGCTTACTGCTAATGCTCCAAAAATGAGGAGGAGAACTCGTAACCCAGACAGAAAGCGTACAATCGGTTATAACTGTCTAATTTCATATTATTTTACCGACAACCCTATGTATTGTGATCGTATTTTCAAAAGAAGGTTTCGAATGAGGAAGAATGTCTTCCTTTGAACTTTAACCGCCCTTGAGGCATCTAATGTTTTCTTTCAACGGATGTCAGACGTTGTTGGTAAGCTTGTCATATCAGGCTTACAAAAATATAATGCAGCACTTCGAATGCTAGCATATGGTGTAACGGATGATGTCGTTGATGAGTACTTGAGACTTAGAGAAACGACAACAAAAATGACCCTGAACAAATTCTGTGAAGGTGTCAGCTGCAACTTCGGCGCAGAATATCTACGAAGACCTATTCCAACGGACTTAGCAAGGCTACTCCAAGTTAGTGAGGAACTGGTGTTTCCTGGCATGATGGGGAGTGGAATGGAAAATTTGTCTAACTGCTTGGAAGAGAATCGACAATATCAAAGATGAAGTGGTAAGACAACACTTGTTTCTTGAAGTTGTTGCATCTTATGACCTATGGATCTGACATTCGTTTTTCGGTATCCTGGGTTCGTGTAATGATCTGAATGCCCTTCAACGATCTCCGGTTTTTAGTGATATACTGGAAGGTCGAGCACCACCTGTAGCTTATGTGGTCAATGATTCTCAATATGATATGGGTTATTATTTTACAGATAATATTTTTTCCAAAATGGGTTGCATTTATCCAATCAGTCATTCTTCCTCAAACACTGAAATATATATTATTCGCTCAATATCAGGAAGCAGCGTGAAAAGATGTGGAACGCGCGATTGTAATTCTTCAAGCTAGTTAGCGATCGTGAAAAAATCATCTCTTGCCTGGAATCCTGACATGCTTACTAAAATAATGACTGCATGCATCATCCGTGCACAATAAGATCATGGAGGATGAACGCGACTCATACGGTCATTTTGCTGATATAAATGAATTTATCCAGGATTGGCTTCGAAATATCAGTGGAAGTTTTAATGAGGAACATTTTAATTATTCCACTAATCGTATCATGGATATTAAAAAAATTCTGGATAATAGAGACCGAGTTTGTGATAGACAGAAACATCTGCGTTTGAGATCTGATTTGATCAAAAAAATGTATGACAACACTATGGAGGGAATGCAAATTAACAATGTTTTTGTAATATGTATTTTAATATTTAAATTATTGTGCAGTGATCAATTATTATTTATCAATAATATTTTTGTGGTTTTATCGAAATACTTGTTATTTAATTATATTAAGTAATTACAAAAATAATTTATTACGTAGTTTGTGGATTGTTGTGAAAGAATAAAAAGAAGGTAAAAAAATGATGTGGATGAGAGAATGTTGAAGTATTGGGTTGTGACAGTGGAAGAAGTTTGACGTTGGATTGGATAAAAAATTGGATAAAAGATTGTGCTAATGTGGGTTTGATTAATGGTTGTAACAGTAGATGACCTTAGTCTTGCACCATATCCAACATAACATGAACACCTGTGAATTAGTTCACCCGTAAATAAAGTCTTTTTAGTAGCCAAAGTTATAGGTTTAACGCTTAGAAGTGACATTAGTAATAAATTCTTCCAAAGCTACAGGAATGTCTAACATACCAAAGTGTTTTGTTGTCCAACCAATTGAGAAGTTGGCTCTCATATCTTGTGATCATAGTTGAGCTACAGGAAATACAGTTTCACAATGTTTAAGAGTGTATATTTCTGAATAATCGTGTTGGATCACCTCCAATTTAGATCTTGTATTTATTTTGAGTCGAAAATTTCTAGATGATAAACAAGATTGTGCGCTTTGTTCGTCGAAATATTTACTAATATAATACTCTTAATGCAATAGTTTAGAAAGTGAGGATGCCCTGAAGTGGAGGTCAGGCAGGAGAAAAGATCGCAAAGGCGATATTTTGACTAAGATGGTCGGACGGAAGTCAAATGTTTAAGTGAGATCGATAGGGCCGGGACACAGTGGAAAGTGTGGTGTCTCTTGTCTTTTGCAATTCATCTAATCCTGCATTAAATCTTAATCCTATAGCTTAGGCCCTTCTTCTTCATGAATGGATCTTACCATGCTCCTATATTTTGTAATTTTTCGTTTATATCAATAAACAGAAGTTCATTGTTCAACGATGTTTTGTGGCTAACTTATCAGTATATTCTATTTTTTATTTTTTTCCATATTTTTCTCGTTTCAAAGAACCCGATTTGATCTTTCCTTCTCTAATATATTTATGATATTAAATTCCTATATAATGGAGGAAAGGACTACATAGAATCTCTAAAATTATTTTTGTAACTCCTCCACAATAAATTTGCCATAAGTTCCAACAATGCAACCATAATCAACAAGAGCTTCTATGTTAGATCTTCATGTTTCAAAAACAAAAACTTATAACAAATAAAACAAGGATAACGACATAAATATCATCCGAATGATTTGAACTACCATCATTCCTTTCGAGGGTATTTGTAACACACTAACACCAATCTTAAAGACAGTCTAAATGTTTCAATAATAATAAAGAACTCGACAGCAAAATCATGTTTTCTAGATAATCCTCACAGGAAAGAATCTACATATCGCAAGAATCTACATACCGAAAAAAATCAAACGACACTTTAAGCCTTTGCTAGACCACGACAGGGTTTGTCGTCACTCGACTTAGACATGATGCATTGTCATTACGGACGGACTGTTACCAGCCCAGCAATTATTTATGATTGCACAATAACATGTTATGAATCGGCAAACTTCTTATATAGTTTATGTGACGAATGACAGAACTTGAATCGTATTTTTATTATTATACTGTAGTAATGATTGGTATATCATTGCAATGCATGTAACGACGAAATGCCGTTCGGCCGTAGTCCGTAGACCAATATTTATGTACAGAAATAACCACAAAAGTTCACGAAATAGTTGTAGGAAGATGAATGAATCGGAGTTGGTCACACAACCGTGGGACGTACAAATTGGTCCATGGTTGTGGAAAACGTAAAACTAAATTATTTAACTTTGCAAGTGCCCATTCCCTTTTAAATTAGTAATTACCAGTCCATTACTCAACGTCGTCAGAGTTTATTACCACTCAACGACATAAATTAGTAATTCCGACCTGAATTATGACGAGGGAAAAGATACGAGCAAAAATCAACCATTAAACCTTTATTTAGGCTCATATTTAACAAACCAAGCGGCAACCATAGGTTCATCTTCTAATAGTCCTAACTCCTAACAAGTTGAGTATCCTGATTCCATCCAGAATTAAAAAAAGGTACTTCGAAATCATTTCTTTTGATCATGTGGCACCTTTAGGTGGTTATTTCGGTTGGGCATTCACCTTTTCTTTTACTCCTAGGACCTAAGGTAGTTAGGAGCTTACCCATCACTCCATCAGCATGTGATGATGGCTTCACATGACCTCTAATAAAACACTTGAAAAACATGAGATCAACAGGCTCTAATTCTGAAAGGGTCCCACCCAAAGGTTGAAAGTTCAACATCCAACTGGAGCCCATGCAGAAATAGGAACAGCAGAAGCTGGAGAAAAATGTACTTATCTTAGGTAGGAAGTCAACAATCATCAAAAGATGGATGAATATACAGATTACATTACAGCGTGCGGGTGGCATGCTGCTGTGGTGATCACTAGGGGTTACTTCCATATATGTCGCCATCCTCCCAAGCATATATGTTGTTGGGCAGGACAGCTTTCCATGTCACAAGCATTGTTTAATGGTTTTGCATACCAATCATGACAGGAGGAACAAAGAAGCTTCCTGGAAGGCCACGCTCATCAGAGTAAATACCTACTACATACATCTTCTCAAAGAAAAGAAAAGAAAAGAAAAGAAAAGAGATATACCTTCATGAACCTGTTGAGTTTACAACCCCAACTTAAGAAACAAATACATCCATAAAAGACTTCAAACCTAAAGATAGACGTACCAAAACCCCAAAAATACTGTCTTGTAGCAGGTAGGCGGGAGCCAATATGCAGCACCAAAAATCAGCAATGACAATCTGCTAGGTGATTTTCCTCACACAAAAAAAATCTGCTAGCTGATAAACATGCGTTAGTGGTAAGTTTCAAACGCTTCACAAACTGGAATAAACATTATATCCGTTACTCTTCCACAGGAAATGCAACTAAGGAATAAAAAATGCATCTTTAAAACATACTTAAGGGACTGAAGTACCATAGGTGTCCGATGCAAGATTGATACAGAGAATAGCTTAATTTGATTGATAACTATACAAGCAACAGAGATTTAATGATTTACATCAACTTGAGCTTCCTCATTGCATGTGAGCCCACAACAATAAGCAAAAGGACTGTTGCTTAATTTACACAAAATAGTTAAGTTTACACAATAAGCAATCTAAGCATAAATTCAGTGCATGTATTTCATGATTATGTCTTTGCAAACTTTGTTTTGCGCCGGAATTTTGTAGAGTGCAGCACATGACCACCGCCCTAGCCACCAACTGTAAAACTTACAGGATCAATAGTTATGCTCTTGGTGCAGTTCTCGGTCTTGTATATTCCGACCAGTCTATCAGCCAACTCAAACATATTATTCCTAAGACTGCATTCAAGGTAGAACAGTGAGATATCAGAAAAATAAGTCAGACTTGAATGAAGATCCAAAAAACATCACAACAATAATAAAAACAAGATGGGCATGAAACGAAGAATTTGTATTTCCTGGAGCACAGTAATTAGGGCTTCGTAAATTTATTCAACTGCATTTTCCAAAAAAATATCGCTTGTACTGCACATCAAGAGCTGTACCTTATGATCACAAACTGTGCATCTTTTGTGCGGTCTTTCACATAATGGCCTACGATCGATACATTTTTGAAATCTGTTGAAGGAAGAACGTCTTTGAGGATTTAGAATGCAGAGAACAATGTGAGAGAAGAAAACTATTATTGCCTGTAAAAATACCTAAAGCAGCATCAATTTCATCCATCACGTAGAGAGGAGTAGGTTTGTAATGGTGAAGAGCAAACACAAGAGACAATGAACTAAGGGTCTGAAGAAAAAGCAATGCATGTCAAATGGAGTTAGAAACAAGATTAACGAAATATACCCCAAACTGACAAGAGTGTCAACTTAGAAAGTATAAGGGGATATACAGCAAACCCATGTAAGGACATCTTTTGACGTATATGTTTTTTTTAGTCGATCACAAAAAATTACGCTCAACAGCAGCTATTTTTTATATTCTTTTAATTTTCCAATAGATCAAGGAAAAAAATAACACCTTCCCACCACCCTATTAAATTTTAATGAAATCACATAACCACTTCAGTGATTGAAATCTTTTAACAGGTCACAACATACAAATTGTGGAAATACAACTTAAATTTTCTTCTAGACAGAACAAGCATTACGAGACGAACTCAGACATTTAAGGCAAGGAAAGGAAGCAAGGCTGAACAGTATCAAACCAGTGGATAAGTAGTTAAATATTGTGATACAAACAAATAAGAATTCACACCACCATATGACCATGGCACATTAAATCGCAACATAATCACTACATGACTTTTGAAATTTTAAGACGTGGACAGCAGCCGATGATGTCACACAATATAAAGCTATTGATTGTGCTCATTTTTCTAGAAAATTTAAATGTCAATATAGAAAAGCAGAATCCATATAATAGTTACCATTACGCTTCTTTGGAACACTTAACCTATTTCTTAAACTAAAAAAGGATCCTGAAATTTTGCTAATTTTAAGCTAAATAAAATTAAAATATTGAATTGTTTGCTCATTCAAGGGAGTATCGAAGAATCTCTAACCTTCTCGCCACCAGACAAGTTGGCAATGTTTTTCCAGCTCTTTTTGGGGGGTCTAACGCTAAAAACCACCCCTTCTGAGAAAGGATCCAAGGAATCAACCAACTCTAATTCTGCATCACCTCCAAGAGTGATCATCTAGAATTTCAAGGAACACAAAATTGTAAATGACAATTTCACGTCTCTTGAAACAAGCTTCAAATATTGTGAGGAGAACGAAAGGGAAGAAATTGTAAGCATGCTTTAGGTTGGAGAAACCTATGAAAAGTCTGTTGTTTCATCTATCTAGTATCCTACCATAAACAGAAACAGTGACAATCTTATTCAGCAAGCAATGTCAAACCTGATACATTTCCTTCAGCTTCAGAGATATTATATTGAAACCTGTCATGAACTCATCTAACCTGAAATGCGTCAATAATTTTATCATGATTATATAAATAAAATCAAAGTTTATCAACCTCAATACTAAGAAGGTGACAATATAGTAAATACCTTTTCTTTCTCAAATCATCGTAGTGCTGTTTTATATCATCGCGCTCCTGTGTTGCAATATTGAGTTCCTGCACTCTTTCATTATACAGGGACACTTTTTTCCGATACCTGCAATTGTATATCTAGTTTAACAGAGTAAAAAGAAAAAATTCTTTAATTTGCAGCTATCAGGACTTCAGGAGTGCATACTCTGATATTGAATCCAGATTTGGATTCAACTCCTTCAGCTGTGCTTCAAGCAATACCACCTTTTCTGATGCCTTTTTCAAATCACAGTCGTCATTTATTGACTCATCGTTCAGTGTTGCTTGCAGTTTTTCAGGATCAACCGCATCTTGCTGAACTCTGTAGACATACATAGAGATGATACACCTGTCTTAAAGATCAAAATGTTATATGACTTACTGGTTCATGTGGTTAGCAAGTTCAGTCTGTATGTCAGCAAGCCTTTTCACAAGTCCATTTCCTTTCATTTCCCAATCCTTACAAAGCTTCCTCATATCTTGCAATTTGTACTCAGCATCCACCTGAGAAAAAAACTATGGTCAATAATTAAAAGCACATATATCAAATACACTTTCTTAAATGTTTATAATTTTTGGTGGAAAACCTCCGCAGCTCGCAGATCATCCATGGTTTTCTTTAATTTATTGTACTCGTTCTTTGTCTCATCAAGCACAACCTTGTGCTCATCAATAAGCTAAGGAAAAAAACATGCCAGTAACATGACATATCTGTTAGGAAAATATAACTAGGAATAAATAAATGTGCGTTTATATTATTACAGTTGATACCTTTTGTGTTTTGTTGAATTCATCATGGACTAGGAAAGCTTTGTGCTCACTATCTTTGAAGGAAGCTACAGTTTTTTCCTTATCACCGAGTGCTTTATCTTTCTCTTTCTTTGATTCCTCAATCCCTTTAGCTAGCTTTTTTACCATTTTCTCACTCGAGACAATTAAAACTTTATGATGATTGATCTCGGTGCTCGTTTTGTCAATATCCTGATGACAAAAGGGGCAGATATTAGCAAGTCTTGCAGTCGAGGGTGCTTTGACCTTTAGAGTAAGCCAAGCAGAAAATGCTTACCTCTTGTATCTTGGTGACCTTGTCAATTTGTTTCTTGAGTCTTTCACCACCCGCATTTTCTATGTTCTTCTGAAGTGCAGAAGCCTAGTTCAAAAAATATATACTTTTAAAATGTGATCAACTACTCAGTGGTGGCACCAAAATGACATTCCAACAACATACCATGTTAATAATCGTTGTAGGCCAAATACGATACCGAGGAGATTTAATATGAACAGTCGTCTTATGTGTATTATTATCATGCATGTTATATTTACATGGAATGGCAAGCAGTTGATTGAGGTTTGTAAAACAGTACAAGACCCTACTGCAATATTTACCTTTTCTTTCAGTTTGTTTGAACACTTGGCTATCCGATCGAGTTCTGCTTCTTCTTGCTTTATTGTTTTGCTTAGCTCCTTCAACTTGTCCAACTCATCCATTCTTGGTTCTGCTTCAGCCTTTAGAGAATCCAGTTGCTTTTCTATGTAAGTGTGTTGTGTAGTCAAGCTGTCCACCTGCACTTGCATAAAGAGATTTCTGTTAAGAAATAGACGGTACGGAAGGGAAGGGAAATTTATAACCGTAGTCTGAGGACAAAGGTCACAAAATGAAACAACTGCACAATCACCTCCTTTTGCCTTTTAGCCAACTCCATTTCCAATTTAGCTACAGCATTTTTTGAGGTTTGGTAAGATCTGGTGGCATGAGAAATCTTCTCTCTAAGAGAATTCAGCTGGTTAACTAGTTCAGAATGCTCTTTCTCAGCACTTGTAACAGCTTCTACTGAAACACTTGCTCGTATAGATGTTCCCATCTTACCTCCACGTGGTTTACCGCCACCACCACTCATTGTACCTGATTTCTCAAAAAGTGCTCCTTCGAGTGTCACCACGCGACGAAATTCTTTATTTCCACCATAAGCAATCCTTGTGGCCTATAAAGCATTCAACGAGAGGTTGCAGGTTATGCAAACAACAGAACTTGCAATGTGCATTTCATAGCTAAAAAATACATTCCATAAGAAACAGATTGCAAAGAAAAAATTCTAACTGTGATTTAATGTGCATAAACTCTTTATATATATATACTGTGCATATCTTTAATTCTAACTTTGACCTTAACAATAAAATCATTGAGATTGATATAGCCTTATTTTTCAGTTCATACCAAGAGTTTCTTATAAACATAAAGAAAGCACTACCCATGATCTCCTGTAGTAAACTTAATTCTTATTACATCAATACATCAAAACAGCAGTAGAAAGAATTTAAATCGTACTAATGTAGTAATCAAAATGGGGGGAATAAGTCAATTGTATATCACGACTTAAAGGTTAAATTTCTTTGTCTTTGCTTTTGTAACATATGAGCCATTATTTGAGGAAAAAACAGAGTGCTACTAAATAAGTTTCAGTATACCCCACGATTAGCAGTTGCAAATGAAAACCTAACCAAGAAAAAAGTATGACAAAGCTCCAAAAAAAGTTCCAAACATTAACCAGCTAAGCACAAGATAATAAGTCACATACAGCAGCACTAGGTCCTAAGATCCAGTATGAATTCACAAATGAGAGTATGTGAAGCATTACAGAAATTTTTAGACTCACCTGATCAATATCCTTTGCAACAATTGTGTTACCTAGTGCAGCAAAAAATGCAAGTTTCAGACGCTCATTGTCAACACTAATCAAGTCAAAAAGACGAGGAACTCCCTCAGGTGTATTAGCTTTCATTTTCATTTTCTGTAAATGATCTGCCTGTTTCTCCTGAATATTGGAAAGGAAGGAGAAGTGAGCAATGTGAACCAAAAGCATAACCCTATCTGATTTTACAAGAAAAACAAGAAACAGATAGTGATCATGTGTCAAAGTCCTGCATTCTTGTAAAGAGACTGTTAATCTAGAATGACCCGTGTGAAATTAACCAACTATTATTGGTGACTTTTATTATCCTGGGAACTCCCCTCAACACCAAGCTGCTTGGAGATCACAAACTCACATATCCAGACAAGCTGCTTGGAGATGAATGATACACTCTCACTTATCCAGACAAGGGACGATGCATCCTCCAAATATATTAATGACAATGGATGGTCAAGATACACTTTTTATTGTGCATACAAAACCTAGAAGACCCAACAATTGCTTCAACACATACATCCATCGTTAAATATTGTCGGATATGTGATACACCACACGCAGAGAGAAATTTCAGAGTAGTCAGTCCTATACTTCCGCATTGGAATGTTTGTTATTAATACGATCCTAAGCACCTCCACTGAACACAAATTGATTTTGAGATGAAAATTCACACTTCATTGTGCAGCATCACTCATCCTGCATAGCCACTCACTAATAAACTATAAGCATTCCTTAGTAGTTGGTACAAATATAACACCCAACTATTCATCTAAAATAACTTGGCATGAGATAGGCAGAGCCAAATGCTAGAACTTAGCAAACTCAAGTTTAAGCTAAGAATTTTAATAACTTTGCATAAAGACCACCTACCAGATAATAACTATTGCCTCTTAATGATTAAGTAGAGTTACGAAGACTGATACCGTTTACAATTATTCATCTTTATCAACAAAGTCGATGCATGACCAGGATATGTGATGCAAATTCTTAGTGGTATTAGTTAGCACATGACTAGTGGCTTAATATCAAATTCAATAACTGCAAAGTGACTATGATGGTTGTCATACCAATATCATGAAGGTCGCAACCCCAAGATTTTTTCTGCGAAGCAGTTCAACACATTTTTGTGCTGCAGCAGTTGTTTCGACCACAATATAATCAAGAGCATGGCAAGCTGTTGATACAGCAATATCATATTTTCCTGCAAGCATAAGAATGTCAACAACAAAAAAAGAATATCATGTTTTCTTGCAAGTATAAGAACATCATAAAATAAGAAACATCATAGTCTCCAAGGATAGAATAACAAAATATGGAAAAATATACCAACTATGTCAGAGAAGTTTGCACTAGACAATGTCCATTAATATGAACAGGTACGAGGGAACAAAGCATCGAGTGCTTGCACCTTCACTCCTTCCATTTCATCAGACAGATATATAGTAATTATTAAATCGACCATGATACTCGAGATTGCTTAGGGAACAAAAACTAGCAGATTAAGTTCAAGAAATGCTAGCACGTGTCACAGACTATCATAGTAAGAAATGACTTTTACTTGGTCATTATTTAGCTTCACTCTCACATGTACAAAGTGCCATTACATTGCAATGACCAAAAATTACACTAATGACCACCTATAATGCTGCCCCTTAGGCCACCATAAGGAGAAAGGGCTCTTCAAATGGTTCTCTCCTGCAGTATAACTCTTTGAAAAACTGCTCTGTTCCTGTGACAACTCAAACAATCCATTGAAATTACCAATTAACGGATTCTCTAAAGGTCCCTGACTCCCCGACCCTCGCAATCCGGGCATCCTCTTCCAACATCTTCAGGACCATGTGTGAGAACAATCCCATTCCACCATCCCAAGGCTATCCTAGTCAGCCTACTCAAACAACCCTGGTGCCTAAGATCCTCTCCAAAGCAAACTGACACCTACTATCAGGTATCAACCAACTCCTCTTCCTTAACTGGACTTCATAAAGCACATGCTCCCGTCATTCAAACATTGACAAGACTCCGTTTAAAAGGCGCATTCCAGATCAGCTTAGCCTCAGAGGAGACAGACAGTTGGAAAAAATAGAAAAGGGAATTTTCACAGAAAATTTCTACCCCAATCCAGAACACCTGGCACTCAGACATGAAACTTCTCGGTTAACAACAATTCTAACGAAAGAGGAAAATTTTCACAAAGAGCCTCCTCACCAACCCATATTACCTCACAGAAACTTTTTCAGGGCCACTCCCTTGCTTCATGACCCATCCCACCTTTCCGCAAACATTCCTCAAAATTATTTGTCAAATCTTTTTTGTTACTCTGTTTCACAATTTACGAATCCAGAGAGAGTATAGGTATAATGCTTAAGACAGCACAATGGGCTTTAACTACATAACTAATTAACTCCCATCAGTAATGATATCCTTACTTGACTTTAAAACCCCAAACTCACTTGAAAAGGGTTACGAAAGTTGCCACATTCTCCTTTTTGCAATACAATATCATAGTATCATTAGCAATTCACAAACTATTTATTTCTCTACACTCTTATATTGCAAAAGGTTTAAAAACCAAAAGAGAATAACCTTGCAATGACCCATTTACCATAACTGAAATTTTCACGGCTTTAAAGTTCATCCTAATCTACACCCTCCTCCACTTAACCCCACAATTCATTTCTGTCATAACTTGGCCCAAACAAAACCAGCCAACACTATCGTAGGCTTTGCAATATCTAGATTGACCACTAAACCTCTCCTCGCCCCTTTCTAGGTCTGTGCTTTCTTGAGTCGAAAAAATCTATCACAGATTGACATATCTCCTAAAAAAGTAGTCTAACCAGGAGGATTCAGCTCGAATACTAGAACTAACATCAGTCTATTTGCAAGAACATTGGAGTATTGCAAACACATGTAGGAGACTTACCCAACCCATGTCAGACAACTCTTAAGCCCCATCTATGTTAGGAATCAATGGTATGGATGTTGCATTCAGACCATAAAAGTACACCCTAATAAAACACCACCAAACAAAGTTCCAGCACTTTGACAGAAAAGTGTTGAAATTGGTAAAGACCCGGTGCACACTGCAAGGTCATCTTCATTCCTAGTACCACACTTTTTAAAGAGACAGCATTATTAAATTTCTTCTACCAGATGGTAGCTTAATTTCTACAATAAAATGCTACAAACAAGTGAATGCATTCCTACCGTCAATAGCACCCAAGTCCCCTAGGCGACCATAAATTCCATCAATTTCATTTCCTTCTTTAGCTTTCAAAATTTCTTTTAGGACAGATCCCTGGCTTTTTTCAGATTCAAGAACTGAGAGAAGCTCGGTTACTTTCTGTCTTGCTGCCTGCTCAATAGGAATCAATGTTTCTTGTTGCTTCATGCATTCCTGTTGGTAAAAATGTTATTACAGAGATAGGTAAAATCTCTATAAACACATGAAACAAAAGATGGCAATCATCACTGGCCTGTTCCAACTCACGTGCTCGACCCATCTCAAGTTTATGGTTCTTCAAGTCATTCTGAATATCAGATAGCGCGATATCCTTAACTTTAATTTGTTCGTTAATATCATCCATTTGAACTTTTGCACTCTCAAAAGCTTTTCGACCATTATCATGCTGAAGAGGGAAAATAATCAATTAATATTGCACATTGATGCCAACTGAGAGCATATATTTAGCATTTAGAAAGGAATATATTCAAAGGAAAGGTGTTTCCTTTACAGAACATAAGTTTTTTAGAGGAAATTTTGTATTGAAATAGCAAAATATTTCATTTAGTGGATAAAGCGTTCAAAATGTTGGCACGACCTTTTCTTTCAAAATTTTGCTTTCTGTTGATGCCACATCAAGTTTTCCTTTATGTGAAATTTGCTCTTTCTCCCAGGGCTCTAACTCTGCACGCACCTCTGCAAGCTCCAATCGGTATCTCTCTGTTTCTTCTGCACTTCCATCATAATTTTAAAAAAAAAGAATCATGAGAAGATTGAGCAAATTGAAGATTGTATTGAGAAAGACCGGGCAAAATAGAAGTTGGTGTTAATTTTTCCAATTTGGTGAAGGTAAGTTGAGGTTCAGATTTCTGGAAATTAAAAGCATTAACATGTCTAATTTCTGAAAACAAAATTTTCCAAGATAAGTAAGTTTTAATACATGGGTAAAACACAGAGATAACCACCTATTTATTAATAGGAAATATATTATTTAAAAGGAGACACAAAAATGTTGGTATGACGGCCTGGAGCAAGGTATACGGAAAAAAACGTGAAATGGTTAAGTAAAGTTCTAGAACATAGAGGTGAAAGAAAAAGGTAATTTTTTACTATTATAATAAGTCTATAAGAATTTTATGTCCATTCAAATATAAAAGTCGTAGTTTCCAATCTAAAGAAATGATTTCAAGTTGGTGAGAAATCTATAAATGCAAAATTTGGTCCATAATCCTAAGGGTCTCGTATTAGAGGATACTCTATACAAAAGGATGGAGTAAATAGCCTAGTAGCATCTAAATGAACGGTTTTATCATACACGGGGATCAACATACCATTTTAACAGTCAAATGGTACATTGATGAATGGTGATCCAACGTGTCAGCCAGTTTGGCACAGATCAACCGAAATAAACCCCCAGAAACAGATAGGAATGGAGTTTTAATTGTGAGATAAGAGATTTCCCATCTTCGGTCATCTTTTACTAAATACAGGAAGCAAAAGCATCCCTTCCATTAGTTCATAACTTAAACGTTTTTATCCATCAATTCAACCCATGAAAAATTTTGTAGCCCTCATGCAATTATATATATGCAAAAACTTTATCTGCATTAACTATCACTATATAACATTTCCAAGATATAAATCTACATAATAGTATGTGTTGATCTAAGTATCCACATAAGATTTGGCATCATTACTCTCACCTTTAGAGATTTCCTTTATTTCTTCCAACACTTTTTCTTCATCAGTTAAAAGTTGTTGGAGTTTAGGCATCTCTTCCTCAAGTGTTGGAATCAGAACAGTTGAGTCCTGTATTTGTTTTTGAGTTTCTTCGAATTTCAATGAATCCTGCGATCAAAGGAGTGCATTCATAAGTTACTCTATAATGTCTGAGAATTTAAAAGAAATAAATATCCTTACTTTAGAATTTTTTTCCTCTAATTTCTTTATCTTTTGCTTCAGATGCTTTAGATCTTCCTGGTATTTAGTATCTTGTCTCTCATACTCCTTGAACTTGGCTTTGCAGGACCTAAGTTCATTGTCAAGTTCCTGAAATGAATATAAATCATCATTAGTAAACAAGCTTTTCGGAAAGCAAGATAAATATTTATAGTGACCACAAATTGTGAAGATCAATGAGATAGATGGATTACATACATAAAAAAATTGCGAGAAAGAGGGTTTAGTTACAACTACAGACGGCAGAATAATGCAAATGTTAAACTGAATTTTTTCCCTAAATATGAAATAAAACTATGCGAGGATTATACAACATAACTAACACTATCAGGTAGCACAAAAGGTAAGCAAGTTGTAGAACACAATTAACCTTTCAATGCATGGCACATAAAAAAACAATAGATAAAGTTTTATGACTTCATCAAAGTAAAACAATACAGAAATACGTTTTTTTATCTGATTACACATCGAAAATTTTCAGAAATGTGACTAAAAAACGAACTCAAACATTTATCAACCATGTAGATGATGTACCACGTCTTATTCTACATACTTGTGTAATTTGTGGCAAATCAAGTATAACTTCAAGAGAAAATCACAAATATCATGATTGGAATTCATAAAAAGATGTGTTAAAGTACTTGGTTTTATTTATCACTACTCGGATGGAGAACAAGGTAACAATCACATCAGGTGTCTAGGATGTATTTCTACAACACTCCAAGTTGGAACTGAACTTTTGCCAACTCTGAGTTGAACAGTTAACCAACTTAACCCATTTCTTCCTCTCACTGGGACATTATTATACTATACACCTCATAGAACCTAATCTGAAATTTAGCACCTACTCTGGCTTGACTAATTCTCAACTCAACTTTCATCAATCTTGTTGATCTCAATTTAAATTCCCCTATAGTGTGTTTTGCTTTAGTCCAACGTAGACGTATAATTCACAAGATTTAACCAAACAAAAAATGAAATCCAGTGGACTTTCAAGTACCGTGAATTGAATAAGTGGCATACTGCCCAAACAGGTAAAAGAAAAGGATAAAATCATAAATTGAGAACTATTAACACCATAACTCCAAATTTGACTGAAAAAGGTTTAAACATGTAAATAGTAAAATACATCCTAATTCCCTCAAAGATGACGATATCACACATTAAAGGTAATAAAATCTCATTTTCATACCAGAACACTATTTTAAACATAAAATACAAGTAGTTTACAAATTCAACCCCTGCATAGTACACACAGCATAAATTTCCTAATGTTGATATTGTCAATAAGGAGCAAATAGAAAGCTGCAGTACCTCATTGCAGTGATTGAAAAAGCGACCTAGTAGCCCATGGGCACCTAGTCGCCGAAGTGCCCTCACCCCGCCCAGTGACCACCTAGCCACCTTTCAATCCTTGCCTCATTGTACGTGTAAGAATTAGGATATGGGCACAGTTTTTGAGTGTGAATGAACTTTCTAATTTCTATGTATCAATATTCATTTTGAGCTCAACTAAGTGACCAAAAGAACATTAGACATGCAAAACTTGGATTGTTAAAAAGTAAATAACTTTTGGAATTTCAGGCAAAATTGAAAAGTAAAATCTATTTTCAAGGGGAAAACAAAAAGGAAAGCACAGCAACATTAAAATCTAGAGAAAGGGGACAAGAAGCACTCCAGAAAAAGAACAAGAAAAGCATCAAAACTCTCAGCCAGACAGAGCAACAAGGAATCTAACCTCTTGTGTTTTCAAATGCTTGTCATGAAGAACCTCAAGATCTTTTAATGTGGTAGAGTTTTGCTCAATCTTTTCCCTGAAGTTTGACAATTAAGATCAAGTTTGCACAACTTTAAGAGCACAGCAAGAATATAATTCTGAAGATCCAACCTTTCATTATTGAGATTTTTTTCCATGTCAGACACCTTGCTCTTTAGTTCATCGGCATAAACACGAGCATCATCAGAAGCCAATCTTGTGGCTTTCTCTTTCCATTTCAATAAAGTTAACTCCTTCAGCATATAGGTTTCTGCTTCATTCTTAACATCCTGTAAACAGGTAATTAGAGATTAAATTATAGAAGGAGAAAAACTAAAGATGGGAGAGAGAATTCATGTGAAACAATGTTTTACTTCTAAGCTGTCTCTTTCCTTTTCAGCCAGTTTTACCATTTGCACCACTCCAGATCTTTTCTCGTTAAGGGACTCTAGCCTACACGGTCCATCCATCAAGTATAATTATGAGAAAAACTGAAAAAGGATGATTCTATATTTGCATTATGAGGGTAATAATAGAACATATTATTTCACTGAAGAAGACAAATACATGCATTAAAACGAACGTATCACTCCATTATCTAAACAAGGAGAGAAGAGAGACGATACAAATGTCTGCGTGAGTTTTTCATGAGCATCAAAGTATCATCGATATTTCTGTAAAGTGACAAAGTTCGAAAACCCAAACCGGAACTTAACCCGACCGAGGCAATGGGTCACCGGCTCAATCGGCAGGTAGAACTAGATGAATTGTGACGTTATAAAACACGTTGAGCCGCCAGTTTGACCGGTTCAACAGCAGTTCAGTGATCAAACCGCTCAAAAACGGTTTTAATACACTACCCGGACGGCAGGCCGACCATCCGACTGATTCCCAGTCAACTTGGTTCGACCAGCCGATCCAGTCCAGTTTTTTTAAAACCTGATTGTATCATCGTAGGATGAAACATGTTCAGTTAATCATGAAGAAATAAGTGGACCAAGATCAAGGTTTGCATATAGGTTGGCAAAAGGACAGAAAACAAACAAACATAGACATGTTAAATGAAATAGACGTAGCAATGTTCTCTATTCTTCAATTGCATTAGAAAAGGTACACTTGTTTGGAAAACTAGTACTTCTAAATCAGTCGGAATGTGTACTGTAAATTTTATGGTTTCTTAAATGCATGAGAATTATTGCATGTAAAATTTCAAATATCAATAAAAAAGTTAAGCATAATAATACATGTTAATGCAATAAATGTAAATAAAAGCCATATGGGGTGAATATAAAATCACCCTAAATAAAAATTAATTCCTAAATTTTATGAAACTAAAATATTATAAAGATAGATTTTAAACGCTCCTAAACATAAATACTATAAGTATGTGTTGATTGGGATTACTCAGAAGTAAATAAACAAACCGCTCATGAATGGTGACTCTTGGACATTGAAAAGTAAACCGATCATCAAAAATGGAAAATAAACTCACTGTTTGTTTGCTTCCTCTATTTTTTCCACGTATTGTTCGGTTCCAATAATATCCTCCAGGTATTCCAGGAATCCTTCATCATGAGGACCTTGTGCTTTTGGCTTCATCAATGATATTTGTTCCACCTCGCCCTGTGTGATGCAATCTTAGAATTGGCAAGAAACAACAATATGACTCAGAATTGATTAAAACAGAAACACTCTTACACCCAACCTGCAAAATTAGAAAGCGGTTGTTGTCCAAGTCCACTCCTTTCCCCTTGAGCTTCTTAGTGACTTCTGTAAAACTACTGCCCCTATCATTGATGTAGTATTTTGATGAGTTGTCGCGAAAAGCAACTCTTGTAATCACAAACTCGCTGCCTTTGATTACTTCGTAGGTTCCATCATCCTGGATTTTTTTCAAAGAATCATGATAAATCGAATGCATAGTTGGATCTCAATTAAAAACAACTTTTATCTTTTTCCAGTTTTTTTTACTCTAATCAAGGGCAATCCTGAAAGGAACCAAAAATATTGGTTATAAGGAAAGACAATACCATATCAATAATCTCCTGAAAACGAACAGAGACTTCTGCTTTCTGCAAATTCTGATGATTGCTTGAATTGTGTATAAGCTCGGAAACTTTGTTTAGACGCATCTTCATGTGTGAATCCCACAAGACAAGAACCAGAATGCATAATTAATCAACTAGCATATCAAGTCACTCCTTGACACCATAAATACATTAGAATCAAAGTTTGTGCATCAACTACCAAATCAGAAGGGAGCTCACCTGTTTAGCTCTTTTCCCAAACACAAAAAGCATGGCATCAATAACGTTGCTTTTGCCACTTCCATTAGGCCCAACAACTGCAGTGAAGCTCTGCAAAATAGAACCAGACATTCTTCAAAAATTGCAAAAGCCTGACGTTTGTTAAAGTTGAATTTCTTTACCATAATCAGTATTTCAGTTAAAGCTTAATCATGCTAGATAATAGAACTTTGCTAAAACCGTCTCAATCAACCATTAACTTGTAAGCTGTAGGGACTTCAACCATGTTATACTTTTGAAAGGCAAACTGGTTTGCTTAGTCAATCTATTAAAACGCAAGACCAATTGAACTTCACAAAAGGTAGCATCAAAAAACTGTATTTTCATCAAAATTCATAACTTTTAACATCCACGGCCTTTATTTGCATCTAATTGAAGAAGAGAAAGCAGAAAATTGCCAAACTTCAAATCCATTTTCACACCAGCCTGACTCTTAAAACTTGCAACTCGTTTATGATAAGCAACGAAACCTACTATTTGGATATGAATCGTTCCTCATCCAACTGTTTCATAACAGCTAATTCAAGTGCACAAAAAAAAACAAAAGCTTGTAATATTCTTCAATCTCTGAACCTTTCAGAGTTCAAATCTTACTCACCGAACTGGCCTATTGAAACTAGTGGTCAAATGAAACTCGCAATTGGTTTATCATAAGCAACGAACCCGGCTAGTTGGATACGAATTATTCCTCATCCAACCCTTTAATCACATCTAATTCAAGTGCACAAACCTATTGAAACTACCTTTCAGAGTTCGAATCTTACTCACCCGATCAACCTATCGAAACTAGTGGTCGAATGAAAGCAAAATCAGCAAATACTGCTAATTTTTTCAAATTTTTGAATCTTTCCTCTATTATCTATTTATCGGAACCTCAAATTAAAAAAAATCCTCCAACTCAACCCTCACAAACACCCCAACCCCGTCACATCCCTCGAATTCCAAATCTTCTCGCCGCAACGGTCTAGTAAACTTCGACCTAACCTAGAAATGGGGGAAAAGACCAAAACACCCTCACCTTGTGGAAAGGCCCGACACGCTGCTCTCCGGCGTACGACTTGAAGTCGCGCATCACCATCTCCTTAATGAACAGCCGCGGTCGTCTCTCCGGAGAGGGCGTCGGAGGGGCGGGGTCGAAGTCCATGTCGTCGGTGGACATGAGGAGTAGATCGGAGGGTGGCGACGGCGGACGGCGGCGAGGGGTCGCCGGAGGTGGGGACGGGGGGAGTGAGCGGGGAAGTGTTTGAAATGGGGAAATTTTGGAGGGGTTTGGGTTTTGGGTCGTGGAGTCGGGTTCGGTGGGAGTGGGACCCGGTAAGGTGGATGTGGGTTTTCGGGTTCGGGTCTCTTTGGATGTCACAAAGTGATTTAAATTAGAAATACGTCGATTGACATTTATTATGATTTTACCAACTTCATCATTGTTCATTAATTTTCATCATTGTTCAAGCTTTGACTAGTCTGACTTTGACAATGACGAATTGAAGTTCACACCCCAACTTGCTTCGAAATACCCCATCTTCAAACCCAAATAATTCAACCACTTAATCGAAAATACCCACTTTCTAGTCCTCGTTGTTCGACCTCCTGTAGAAAATCTCATCTCAAATGCAAGTATACCAACCAACAAACACTAAATTACCACAACTAAACCAAACCATATGTTATTCAACACTTTAACCATGGGGTAGGATTCATTCAACACTTTCGTTCGTATTTGCACCGATGTTCAAGTAATGCCTAGGAGAGCTTAGGAGACTAAGCTTGCCCAGTCACCTAGGCGATTGGGTGATCGCCCAGGTGTGGGCGACCTTTTTTTTAATTAAAAAATAAGAAAAATACAAGATAAAATATACTTAAAAAACTCTTACATGTTTGGGCATAAAAAAGAAACTTAAATCACTAACTTACTAGGGATTTATAGGAATGAAAGAAGAGTATGGGTGGGGATAAAACAAAAAGAAATATAAAAAGAAAATGAACGGCCAAGATTGCATCTCACCAAAACAACTCACTAAATAACCCTCTTTTCCCCAAACTCTAACCTGGCCACCATCTCTTCCCCAAACCCAACCACCCTCCCTCTCCCAAACCCTAACCCAACCACCCTAATCTTCTTTTGATCTTCTCTCCCATTATTTTCTCTCGTTGCTAGAGTAGCAACCACCAACAATCATCGACCAGCAACCAGCCAGCGGCCCTAAACAGTAGCAACAGTACACCCAGTAGGCCAGCACAACACATGGACACCTAGGCAATCGTCTGGTCGCCTAGGCGACCATGTGCAGCTACATAAACCGCACACCATTGTGTGCGGGTGGTCGCATATGCGACCACCCGAAGGGGCGGTCGCCTATTCGCATAAGTGATCGCCCACCTAAACATTGATTTGCACACCTCACTTACTTTTGTGCTTCTTTGTTCATCAACTTTGGAAGTTCTTAGTTGTTACTTGAGCTTCATTATTGTTCTTTTATTAAATAAAGGTTATTCTTGATTCTTTGTTATTATCCTATATATGTTTCTTTAGAGTTTTTGTTGCTCCTTTCCAACATATGCCTTACTCTTGGAACGATACTCAGATTACTATTCCAAATGATGCACAATCATGATGAAATACACTGCTAACTACTTGTATTTACATTGTTCATATTAAATTACACTCCACCGAAACCTACAATAACAAACTAATAAAATAAAAAATAAATTTACCTTACTGTGTACATCTAATTACCCTACATTGTTCATGGGTTTACCTTTAGTATTGTATAAGCTAATAAAATTACCACCAATTGTGCACAAATTTACCAAAATGTTCATACAAATTTACCTACTCTTTTAAGGTGTAAATTTACCTATATATGAAGATTCTACTCTACCTTCATGTATATTCCTCTCAGAATGTTATCCAACAACCTCTTGCATCTATCTCTTAGAACAGTACTGAGATGACTATTCCAAATGTGTAAAATCACGATGAAAATACCCTCCTAACTACTTGTATTTACCTTGTTGTACATTTATCACTCTGCCAAATCACGATGAAAATCGCGATGAAAATACCCTCCTTACATGTATATACCCTCCTAAATGTGTAGATGACTATTCCAAATGTGTTAAATAGCTCTCCACCAAAACATAAAATAACGAAGTAATAAAATAACAAATAAATTTACCTTACTATGTATGTCTAATTACCCTACCTAGTTCATGGGTTTACCTTCAGTATTGTATAAGCTAATAAAATTACCATCAATTGTGCACAAATTTATCACTCTGCTGATGTGAATTTATCTACTCTTTTAAGATGTAAATTTACTCTTCACTATCAACCTCGTTCTGGGCCGATATTAAGCCTTTTACAAAACAAGCTCCGCGAACACCCTCGCGAGCTTGACTTTCTTCACTCACAATCCGAGAGGAACACTCTCTAACGGGCTTTCACCAAAGTCCTTGCTTCTTTATAACATGAATATTGAGTGGAACACTCTCTCTAACGTGAGCACACTTAGCTTAGGATGTGGAATTGATACTAAAGTGTGGAAGTGTAAGCTTGGAGAGTAGATTTGGGGATTGAGAGACTTGGAGTTTTATCTTAAGTGTATAGACAAATTGAAGTGTAAGAGATGTGTAATTGTGTCATAGGAACACATATTTATAAGCTCCAAGTGAGTTATAGCCGTTGGGACAAGTTTGGTAAGTGTTTGTAGAAGAAACACAAAACAGCAAAATGCAAGACCCAAAACTGAATGAGTTCGGTCGACAGGATCGGGCTAAACGGTCGACCGTTACGTGAATTTGAACTCAATTTGGTCGACCGATAAAGGTGTGGTCGACCGGATAAGGTTATAACTAGGTACACTTAAGTTATCGGTCGAACACCGAATAGGGTTCGGTCGACCGAAAACTAACATGCTCTTTGGGGTTGACAAAGAAGATCCAATTTGGTCGACTGAAACAAGGTCCACGGTCGACCGAAAACCAACAGGCAGTTTGGGTTTATCAAGACATCTTAAGTTCGGTCGACCGATAGGAAAATGTATATTTGAGGTATTTGGAAAAATACGAATACGACCATTGGGTATAAAACGACAAAACAAACGATCGGAAAATTGTGTTAACTCGGTCGACCGAAAAGGTCTGGACGGTCGATCGAAACTGGGCAGTAAAACACTTACTGGGTAATTGATCACTCGGTCGACCGAACGGTCTGTTTCAGTCGACGGAACATGGGCAAACAGTTATGGTTTTGGTTTAGTGTTTTCCGGTCTAAGTTTGGGTGATCTATTGAAGTCAAAATTATATGAAATTTTGTGTGTGACTTCTATAAGGAACCTAGTGTGTGTTTTGAGTAGGGTTTAGCTCAAGTATGCTCAATTACACAAAGTTCCTAAGACTCAAAAGAAATGCAAATTACATGTCTTCAAATGAGCTTGATTACATGTCTTGACTTGATTTTCATTCTTCCTTGAGTCTTGATCACCTGTAGAAGTTAACACATAACAATATATATGCAATGCAGTATGTGTGCTACTCTACATTGATTATAATTCAGATTAGGCTGATTAAATCATCAAAACATAGATTAAGGCTCAAAAGCCAACAACATTGCCTACGCAGTTGAATATAACACCCTAATGATTTCGATTTTATAAAAATTCCAATGGAATACTTGCATAATAGCATGAAGTGAACATAACAAAAATAAACAAAAGAAAACGTTCTTTTTTCTCTTCTTTTGTCATGCTTCAAGAATCGTTTGATTTGTTAGTGTAGTTAAGATTATAATTTTAGTAATGGGATAATTTAAGAAATGTGTATTAGCACTTTCATACAAATATATATGTCCTTTTTAGAGTGTAAATTTACGTGTGACAATTTTCAAAGGTTCTTTCATTCATGATAACAAATATTTTGGACATTAATAAATGGTAGATCCAACCAAGTAATAAAACTATACTTATGATTGTTGGCTTTTTGGCCTTAATCCTTGTTTTAATGATTTAATCAACATAATCTTAATCATAAGTAATGTAGAGTAGCACACATATTGCATTACATATATATTACATGTGCTAACCTCTACAGGTGATCAAGACTCATGGAAGGAAGGAAATCAAGTCAAGATTTGTAATAAAGCTATATGAAGGCTTGTAATCTTGATTTTATTTTGAGTCTTAGGAACATATGTAAATTGAGGATACAAGAGCTAAAAACATATCACATACACACTAGGTTCCTTAGAGAAGTCACACACAAAATTTCACCTTATTTGGACTTCATTAGATCACTCAAACCTTAGTTGGAAATCACTTAAAACCTAAACCCAGAATTCCTGTGCGAACCGGTCGACCGAACCTGTTCTCAGTTCGACCGGTTTATAACAGATTCTCCACAGTGATTTTACCAAACTCTTTCGGTCGACCAGTTCTACCTTTTAGGTCGACCGATCCCGGATTTTATTATGGTTGTTACCTTTGTCGTATTCCTATAACGGTCGTATTCGTATAAAACAAACTTAACCCCAAAATACGCGGTAACCGGTCGAACGACGACCTTGTTTCGGTCGACCGGTTGAACACTTATAATATTCCTGCTATCGGTCGACACACTCTTCGTTCGACCGATCCAACTTTGTCTCAACTGAATCCCCTTATCGGTCGACCGCCCCATACTTTGGTTCGACCGATTCACTTAAGTAGAGTTAAGTTCTAACTCGTTTGTCCGACCGAATATTCTTTTGTTCGATCGTTCTCCTTGAAATCAAGTGAACGGTTGACCGGTTTATTAGTTTCGGTCGACCGGTTCTGGACAGATTTGCAGCCTGATTTTTCTGCTTTGTGTATCTTACACAAAACCCAACCAAATCTATCCCCAACGGCTAGAATACCTTAGGAGCTTATAAATAGAGGATCAAGACCTATTGTTAACACAACTCTCCAACTCCAAATTTCCCAATACATTAGAGAGAAACCTCAATCCTCAAAGCTCCCATTTCTACACTCCATAAGCCTAAACTACACACACTTGATCAATCACTCATCCTACTCAAAGTGTGCTCAATTAGAGAGTGAATCTCACTCAGTTACAAAGGTTGTCAAAAGAGTAGACTGATTGTGAGAGCCTGAAGTGATCCTTCTCGGATTGTGAGAAGAGGATTCCAAGCTCGGCGAGGGTTGTTCGCGAGTTTGATGGTTGTAAGGCGTTGTCTCCCGGCCCGGAACGGGGAGCGGATACTGAAGTCGTAGGCGGAGCTCGCGGAGTCGAGCGGAGCTTGCAAGAGAGGACTAGGACCCGGGTGGGGTGCCGAACCTCTATAAAAACGCTGAGTCGATTTGTGGTTTGCTTGTTCCTTTTCCCTACTAGTCTTTAAATTGTTTCCACTGCGTTTATTATTTGATTAGTTAGGGATTAGTGTAAAAGTAATTAGATTAACCCGACCCACACGATCCTACAATGATGTCTTCAACAAAAACAACCATAGAATCTTCTTCTTAAGTTTTTAGTTATCGTATATTTTTGTAAAGCACACATGTTGCAACAATGAGTTAAAGGTCATGAAGAGTCACCGACTCTCCTACTTGATATAAACAAGTGGGATGTGGAAAACACCACGTTAAATAGAGGTGGAAGATATCATGACAAAAGCATATACTTTGACTAATGTGGGTTTTTAATGCACTCACCTAACATATGTTGTTGGATTGTTGTTCCTTAAATAATTACACTCATTTCAACAGTTGTTGTTAAACATTGCCCATCTAATAACCCGCAGATCGAAGAAAATATTGTTGGTTTTTTTACTAATAATCGTTAATCCGTTTTGATAATTAATCAACATATCAATAAAAACATGTATCAATTAAAAGATCATTACTTGCATATACGTGTATTATCTGACGTTTCATGAATCAAGTTTGAGTTGAATTAAAGATAAAGATTGAAGCGTAGCTAGGTTTAAATTCCATGTATTTAGGTTACAAATGTAACTTGGCACTTGAAATCCTTGATTCATTGCATTGCATAACACTTAGAATACCTATACAAGTCTCACACTACATTCCAACTATCTTAGACTTCAATAGAAAATCATTGAAACTCATTAGAATTGTAGAACATGAAATATGCACTCAAACGGTCGACCGGTAGAACCATTTGGTTCGACCGAATTTCAACAGACATTCCCAGGAAACGTAATCTGTCCAAAACGGTCGACCAACTTTCATTTCCCGTTCGACCGTGCCTTCTATTTGGTTTGTCTGTCTGAAATCGGTCGACCGGAATATACATTCTGTTCGACCGTTTTATCAATCCTCTTTGACTGTCTGAAATCGGTCGACCGAAACACTTGTTTTGTTCGACCGTCTCACCTTGTCGAGTGTTAGAAATTTGTTTATCCTATACAAATCCTTCAGCCTATCAGTTGTCGACACGTGTCCAGTCAGTGAGACATTCGGTCGACCGAAACTTCGTATTCGTTCGACCGATTGTATTGTCGTATTTGTATTAAATATGACTGTTATACTTGTCGTATACTCCAACGGTCGTATACTCCAACGGTCGTATACACATTTTCTCAACTAACCATCTTTTGGATTTGGTCTTTCGGTCGACCGGAAGCTTCTTAAACGGTCGACCGAGTCTTCAATACTTCCTAGACCCATTGTTTCTGGGCATTTTCGGTCAAACCATTAACTCATTCTGTTCGACTGATTACATTTGTTTTAATCATGTCTAAAATCCAACATGACAACCGGTCAACCAAAACTCTACTCACGGTTGATCGATACTTATATATGTTCTAGATCCAGTCCTACTGTTCATTTTCGGTCGAACTGGTGTTCCAAACCGTTCGACCGATCACTTAAGTTCTAGCCAAATTAGATCGTCCGTTTGCGTCTTCGCTCGACCGAACCTTGCACTGTTGCATTCCGGTCGACCGTGTTACACAATCCGGTCGACCGT
Source organism: Triglochin maritima (assembly GCA_963682175.1). Lineage (NCBI taxonomy): Eukaryota > Viridiplantae > Streptophyta > Magnoliopsida > Alismatales > Juncaginaceae > Triglochin > Triglochin maritima. The sequence goes on from OY821774.1 coordinate 42,255,932, forward strand.
TTGTCTCCAGAAATGTGTCATGTCACTTCCTGACTTGTGTTTCTTGCACATCTTTTCACCATTTCAATCCCAACGGCTAGAACTAGTTTAGAGCATATAAATAGAGCTGAGAACAGTTCTACAAGCCACCCAATATTTCTCCAAGCTCAAATCTCATTACTACTCTCAATTTGCTCTAAACACTTGTGCTCACATCTTCTCATTTGAAATCACCATCATTTGATTGCATCATTCATTTCAAGTTCTCTTAGTTGTTGAAGTATTAGTCTTCAAGAGTTGTACAAATCTTCCGGAGGGAAGCTCTTCTTGGATTGTGAGAAGGTGGTCCAAGCTAGGCGAGGATGTTTGCAAAGCTTGTGGTGTAAAGGCGTGATCTCGGCCCGCAACGGAGATCAGATTAGTGGAGGATGCGAAGTTTCTCGAGTAAGAGCAATTCGTAAGAGAGGACTAGGATCCGGTGGTTGGATCCAAACCTCTATACATCCGGAGTTGTGGTTTGTTGTTCTCTCTTTCATATTTATTGTCTTATCTTTTAATTTGCTCATAGTTCCATTAAAAACCTTAATTAGTCTATTCACTCCCCCTTAGACTAAGTTTAGGGGCTAGTAGATCCTACAAATACCATATGTCAAGTATTAAAAAAACCACCCTAACTCTACATTAAATACCTCAACCAACCTGTGAAATTACCTTTTGTGTTTTATGAAATCACATTCACATGTACATGAAATTTCCCCTATATGTGTTGGTGTTTGAGGTTTAATTGTACATTTCTATCGATTGAGAAGACAGAAAGACAAAACAAATGTACTATGTAAAGACGAACACAATAAAAACATTTAGGTATGTCGAAATCAGACACGACACAATAACACAACACGGACATGACACGATAACTTAGTGTATAGGTACCAGAACCTGTACATGAATACACGATACGATACACTAACCCTTATCAGGTCGGGTTCGTGTATAAGGGTTCATACACGAATACACGATAAGGTATCATGTATACACGATATACACGGTTGTACACAATACACGATTGTACACGATACACGATACACGATAGACACGTTAGGACCCGGATCCACCTAAACCGACTAACCAAGCCAATTAAGCCAAACTCAATTAGCCTTTATCGGTCTTTATCGTGTCTATTGATTAGTAGCATATCATGCATCATATTTATGCTATATATCCTTTATTTTACGAAAATATTGTGCTACTCAAGTTGTTGTTTGTAGTGTTTCAGGAATTAGGTAATAAAGAAGAGGAAGAGATCAAAAAAGACTTAAATGTAATAAGTATGTACTAATTTGGAAGGTTCTGGACCTATTTGTAATGCACAATGGGCTGGATCGCAAACCAGGAAGGACCCAAGTGCAAACCCGGAGGGACTTGATTGTGAAGTGCAAAATATGGTGACACATGACTTGAATCAAATCAGTATTTCGCCAATTAAACTCAACGTGATTTGAGCCAGAAGACTAGGACATCACCCTACGTGCCAAATGAAGATATAAAGTAGACGCAAAATTTCAACCGGATCAGAAGCAATCGATCCGCCACTGGCGGATCAAAATGCTCCAATTCGGTTGCAATTTTGGTCGTTGTTTGGGTTGTCGGGTCATAGCATTCTTGGACTATCAGATGTGATTTAGAGTCGTCCGATTATTCCCAGATTAATCCTAACCATGTATTGGTCTATATATATCATTGTAATCCATCATATCCCTTGATTAACGTCATTTCATGCTTATATTTGTATCTTATATCCATTATCTTACACCTAAGCAATGCTACGTGACGAGTTTTATGTTTGAATTTCAGAAATAAATTGGTTTGAAGAGATGAAGCATGAAAGGACCCAAAAGCAGGGAAAAGACTTAGTTGTGAGACCTGGGGACTAAGATGCAAGGGAGAAGGACCTGAACGTAAGACCAAAGGACCAAAGAGCAAAACAGAAAACTCCACACCATCATAGGGAGTATTTTGGCAATTCTATTCGGGTCGGAGCTCCAACAAGTAAAGTAGATGCATCAAAGACCAACAAAGACATCCAGAAATACCCAGAATAAAATCCAGCGTGATCCGAACCATATGGACTGCCAATTGGCGGTCCAAGACTTCTAATTGGCGGTCTGTTTTGGCCCAAATCCGCTAAGACTTTGGTGGGTCGCGTATTAGTGTGTATTTAGTCGATTTCTGGTATTTGTTTAGTCTCACATCGGGGGATTGTCCCGGATTGCCTTTTTCTTTGGCTATAAATAGAACTCTTCACCTTCTATTGTTACCTACCCATTGCTTGGTGGCATTTTCCCTACTAAGGAGTGAGCCTTGAAGCAAAAACTCAAGACGGAGAAGAATGCTACCTTCAATGTGAGTCATTTGTTAATAAAATAATTCTTCTAGTTTCTTTTAATATTGTCTTTTAATTTGTGCATGCTTGTTTAGTCTTTCTTTTCCTTTTAAGCTTCTTTAATATTTCTTGCTTTCTTAGGGTAATTTCATTTCAGTATAATGCTTCATCTTGTTTAAATAGTTAGTGTAACGAGTAGTGAGTAGATCCATCACCATTTGGGGGTGAAAAAATATGTGATATGATCATGTAGTGTATTAAGTGTGTGTTATCTTAATGCCTTGAGCTTTATATGATTTCCATAACCATCTAATGAGTCTCCACTCTTATCTTTGATATGCTAATGCTCTTGAATGAAGCTTAGCCTATGCTTTGATTAGTGGACCTATTTTATGGGGGAATGATAAGGTTAGGATATGGCTGGAATTAAGATTGGAAACACAAGTTGTAGTGTATGTACTCTTGTTGCCTTTACCTTGGTTAATGTCTTGTATGTTTTAATGATATAGTCTTATCTTAATTCATGTAGAGGCATAGTAAGGTCTAGTATTTATACTTGAGTTCCTTTAGCTTCATTTCAATTATTGTCTTAATAAAGCCTTAACTAAAAGCAAGTAGACATTGACCCTAGGATTTCGGACGCACTAGGAGAGTAATCTAGTTGAGACCGCCATGGCCTGATCGGCGTTGCCTACCTTGTCGATAGTAGGAGGTACTGGATCTCCGGATCTCGTATCACTTGCTGGGCATTGTGGTCTTCGTTGTAGGGAGGTGAGGCGTTTCGAGGCTAGTGACCTCGAAGTTAGGCATCATCTAGCCTAAGGACCCATTGCCTTACATTGTTTGAGTCATGCTTGCTAGTTAGGCTTCTACCTGATCCCATTACCCACACTAGCTCTAGGATTCTTTCCTTCTCCTCTGAGTCATATTCTTCTCACCTTCTTCTACGTTATAGTCTCCTCTCCTTTACACTCTCTGTTAGCATTTTAGGGTCGAGTCGAACACTTTTTTGCAGGCTTAGCCTCGTGGTTGTGAGAGTGGTCGACTCGAGAGTTTTTTGTTGAGATGGATGGTTACCTGGGCGACCATCCATATCATTGTTGGGACCAGGACAATTCTCCCTGGTACTCCCGACCCATGCATCCTGGGGTACCTCAGACAAACACCCCGTATGGTTGGGATAATCTTAATTGTGTAACTGAGCAATCTTCATATTAGGGTAATATGAGAGAGGCACCGACTGCTAGACCACCATCTAGTTACGTCGGATCATATGTTGGTCATCAAACTGAGACATTACAAGAACCTTTGACCTCTTTCATGCATGTGGTAGATGACATGAGTGCACCGGTGACTCCAGTAGCCGTACCGTGTGACTGTTGTGGGTTGAGTGGTCATGTTATCGGGGAATGTCCTTATGTTGCCCCTGAGCCTGAGTATGAGCACACATTTTCTCAAAATGCTCATTATGACCATTACGCATCCGCGTACAACCCGAGAGGGATGGATTCGTGGGGAGACAATTCGTATTCAAATTCTTATACATCATTTCCACCCAAGTATCCTCCTCCCGAATACCCAGAAGTCTACCAACACCTCACTCCAAATCATTGGACTCATTCTCAGCCCATCAACACCCAACCCCAAAATTTCTCAAATTCGGACTTGGACCTCATAGTTGACCGCATACCTGATTCTTTGAGACAAACTTTCCTTACGTTCATGGAAACCACTCAACAGTTCATACAAAATATGGCACTGCAAGTGAGTCAAATGTCGCAGCAATTACGTGAACGTGAGGAGAGTAACTTTTCTGGTCAACATGAGGATTCATCTTTTGATATCGAACCACCACCACATCCACAAATGCAAAGCACAATCTTTCAAAGTCAAACTCCTAGTCAGTCTGAGGGACTTGGGGTTTCAATTCACGATCACCTAGGGGAGGATTCGATTCAAATTGAGAATAACATGGACCAGCTTCATTATGAGTCGGCACAGGATTGTGCCTTATCTTTTTGTCATGTGGCCCTTGAGCCACTTGATCTTCATGTTGTGCCTCTTAAGGACTCACCTCTGGTGGAGCAAGAACTCCCTAGTACCCTCAATTTCAAACAACCTGATGAGAGTTTGCCTCTCAATATTGTTCCTGGTCATCTTGGAAATGATGGAACATCAAACAACTACATTGCTCATGAGGGTATTAGGAGTTCCTTGGAGGATACCTTGGGTATGAGACCCACTTTTTGTTCGCATGGTGTGTCGGACATGCCTAACGAGGTTCTTGACCTTGTTCCGACGCACCAGCCTGTTGGTTGGAGAGTTTGGATTGACGATCATAACTTAAGCACCGCAACGGGAGAAACTCTTCTTCTGTTGCCCTATATTTCCCAAACTCTTGAGAGGTTCAAGCTCTTTCAATTTGACCATTTGAATGAGACACCTTTGCATCTAATTCATGAACCTCTCCTTTCATCTTGTGCTCTTTGTGAGGGGGGCCCAAACATGAGTATTCTGGCCCCACGTGGTGTCACGTTCCATTTCCAAGTGCATTGACCCACTCTTGAGGTTCCCATTTGATGTCTTTTGACAAATGAAGATGGGAACTTATGTTTGTACATAGTTATATTAAAAAAAGTACAATAAAAGAATCCTTCAGTGAGCATCGATTGTTGTGGGCTCCAACCCTTGTGGATTTGGGCTCCATTTCTTTCACGTATTTGTATTCCTTCTTTAGCATCTCACAAGTTTTGAGGGAATTCGGGTTTGTGTCCATCTACATGACCTTGAACTTCCCTTTGTACTTCATGTTGGTGAGATCTCTTCTGTTTCGTGCATACATCCATGTAGTATCTTGCTCACATTCATTGAGGACAATGCATGAAGAAGGTGTGGGGGGTGTTTTACGTGTGTACATAGTCGAGTCTGTTCCTTTAATTTTTGTTTTCTTTTGTGTGCATTGTTAGGGTCATGTTAGTGTGTTGCATTTAATATCGATATATCTGCTTGTCATGATCCTTGGGTGACTTGTCTTCTTTTACTTGCCTAGTGCTTTAAAATTTCCACATTTCTTTCAAAATCTTCATGTGTTTGCGAAAGAAATTGTTTTGTGGGTTTTGCGTGTGTTTAGCATGTGCAAAACCGTTGAGAGGCAAAGTAAAAAGAAAGCTCCCAAAATTGTCTTGAACTTGATGCATTAGGATATCTAGTACAGTGGCTTTAGGATTTATCGAGTCGTTAGGATGCACCCCAGTTTTCCCTTGGGGATGAGTAATCATAGGGTTTCATTGCTCAAACATTTAAAGAAGTCCACCCTGAACCTAATGAGTCAATAATTCGTGTCTGTTAACTTAAGGAAGTTTGTTGTTGTCAAGGACCATTTAAATCTTGTTGTGAGACATTAAGTATAGGGGTTTTGGTTCATGTGTAGATAAGAAATAAGTGAGTATGTGTTCTCTCTTCTCGCACGGCTCCTATCACTCGGGAAAGTTGGTCTGAGGGGACTTTGTGCCTGGTGCTTTCGAGCCATCTGACTTGGGATGCGCCGACCGAACTCTCGTTACACGGGTGGTAGGGATTGCCCTATGTGGAGATTTGGGGAAATGTGTACGTGATAGTGTAAGTCCTCACGGGCAATGATGCACGAAACCTGACCCTGGGAGAATGAAACTCAAACTAATAAAAAGAAAAGAAAAAAATGAGAAAAAAAAAGAAAAAGAAAAAATGCAAATAAGAACCTTAATGGACTTTACACTTTGTATCACTTGAGGATGTTGAGGTTGTCCATGTCTTTCACTTAATTCCTTATTTAACTTGCACGAATGATTCATTAGATTAGGTGTGTGGACTGATTACCTATATAAAGTCGGCCCATAGGATTACCGCGTCCAATGATCGACAAAATTTGTCCAACGAGTCGAGTGTCTAGATTGAATAATGCATCTTGTTCGGATTTTGTGGGTATATCCGCTGAAAACCCTCAGGAGACAACACTCCTCCATGGCAACAAGAAGGTTTAATGGCTTGTTGCACGTGCTAAATGCAACCGTGATTCCTACGAAAGTGAGTTAGGATTTCTTGTTTCTCGTTTGTTTTTCTCTTTCTTTGTTTTGCTCGGGACTAGCAAAAACTTAGGTGTGGGGGTATTTAATTGACATCATTTCATGCTTATATTTGTATCTTATATCCATTATCTTACACCTAAGCAATGCTACGTGATGAGTTTTATGTTTGAATTTCAGAAATAAATTGGTTTGAAGAGATGAAGCATGAAAGGACCCAAAAGCAGGGAAAAAGACTTAATTGTGAGACCTGGGGACTAAGATGCAAGAGAGAAAGACATGAACGTAAGACCAAAGGACCAAAGAGCAAAACAGAAAACTCCACACCATCATGGGGAGTATTTTGGCAATTCTATTCGGGTCGGAGCTCCAACAAGTAAAGTAGATGCATCAAAGACCAACAAAGACATCCAGAAATACCCAGAATAAAATCCAGCGTGATCCGAACCATATGGACTGCCAATTGGCGGTCCAAGACTGCTAATTGGCGGTCTGTTTTGGCCCAAATCCGCTAAGACTTTGGTGGGTCGCGTATTAGTGTGTATTTAGTCGATTTCTGGTATTTGTTTAGTCTCACATCGGGGGATTGTCCCGGATTGCCTTTTTCTTTGGCTATAAATAGAACTCTTCACCTTCTATTGTTACCTACCCATTGCTTGGTGGCATTCTCTCTACTAAGGAGTGAGCCTTGAAGCAAAAACTTAAGGCGGAGAAGAATGCTACATTTAATGTGAGTCATTGTTAATAAAATAATTGTTCTAGTTTTTTTTAATATTGTCTTTTAATTTGTGCATGCTTGTTTAGTCTTTCCTTTCCTTTTAAGTTTATTTAGTATTTCTTGCTTGCTTAGTGTAGTTTCATTTCAGTATTATGCTTCATTTTGTTAATATAGTTAGTGTAATGAGTAGTGAGTAGTTCCATCCTCATTTGGGGGTGGAAAAATATGTGATATGATCATGTAGTGTATTAAGTGTGTGTTATCTTAATGCCTTGAGCTTTATATGATTTCCATAACCATCTAATGAGTCTCCACTCTTATCTTTGATATGCTAATGCTCTTGAATGAAGTTTAGCCTATGCTTTGATTAGTGGACCTATTTTATGGGGAATGATAATGTTAGGATATGGCTGGAATTAAGATTGGAAACACAAGTTGTAGTATATGTACTCTTGTTGCCTTTACCTTGGTTAATGTCTTGTATGTTTTAATGATATAGTCTTATCTTAATTCATGTGGAGGCATAGTAGGGTCTAGTCTTTATACATGAGTTCATTTAGCTTCATTCCAATTATTATCTTGTATGTTTTAATGATGTAGTCTTATCTTAATTCATGTGGAGGCAAAGTTGGATGTAGTTTTATGATTTCATGCACTACTTGTTGTGAGAAGCTTAATTGAACACACACACATCTTTATATTCACATTATTTCTCTACCCCCTATGGGGTTTAGTTTTATTGCTCATCTTTCATTTCCTCTTGCATTCTAGTGTAATTTAGTGTAATCAATCTTTCTCTCCTTTCTTTACCACTCGCCTTCGCACAAACCAAAAGTCGACACACCTCCCAGTGGACGACCCGTATTTGCAACCGCTTCAACGCGGCCGTGCACTTGTGGTTTAATATAAAACGAATCAATCATCTCTCTTCTTCTTCCTTCTCCATTAGTTTTAGGTTTTATTTTGTTGCTGCTTAGTGTAGTTGGAGGAGAAGAAACACACTTTGTAATCCTTTCATTTCAATCAATAGTGAGTTGTGTTCTTTAAATACATATCTTTTACTTTGATACAATTTATTTGATGTTGTTGTTTAGTTAATCTTGTTTTCAGTTATTTACATTATGGGTTCTTGTTGTTTTTATGTTTTCTTTAGTGTAGAAATGAGTAGAGAGTAGTTGATCCTCATTGGGGGTGGAGAAGAAGGTGATTGATCATGTGATGGATTAGTATATGTGTTAATCTTAATCATTTGAGTCTTACACGATTTCCATAATCATCTAATGGGTTTCACTCGTATCTTTGATGTGTTAATGCTCTTGAATGAATCTTAGCACATGCTTAGATTAGTGAGCCTATTTTATGGGGAATGGTGAGGTTAGGATAAAGATTGAGTGGAAGAAGGAAACAACGCATGTACATACATGTGCTAATGTTGGCTTTATCCAAATTAATGTCTTGTATGTGTTTAATGATTGTGATAAATCTTATTTCATCTGGAGACATAGTTGGATTAGAGTCATTTTGCATGTGAACATATTAGTTTTATTTCAATTATTGTCTTGTATATTTTAATGATAAGGTTTTATCTTATTTCATGTGGAGGCAAAGTTGGAATTGAGTTTTGTGGATTTCATGTATGACATGTTTTGATGAGCACATTTGAACACACACTACACCACACTTTTTCATTTTCACATTCTTGCTCTACCCCCCGAGAGGTTTAGTTTTATTATTTGTTTTCGATTTCTTACGTGTTGTAGTTTGATTCTGATCGCATCTCTCTCATCTTCCTTTCCCACTCGAGTATTGTGAACTCGACTCGCGCACGCTTCTTGTGGAATCGACCCGTGCTTGCCATCGCTTCAACGCGGCCGTGCACTTGCGGTATATTAAACTGACTCAATCATCTATTATTGTATACATGTATTATCGTGGCTTATTCATGTATACATGTATTTATCGTGTATTAGGTCTTTATCGTGTATATAGGTTCTTATCGTGTTTGTAGGTACTTATCGTGTATACATGTACTACTCGTGTCCATTCGGGTATTATCGTGTATCGTGTTACATGACCCGATAAGAATTCGTGTACAAATCGTGCAGTGTCCGTGTATACACGACAATTATCGTGTCGTGTCCGTGTATACACGACAATTATCGTGTCGTATCCGTGTCCGGGTTCGTTGATTTCTTATTGTGTCGGGTTCGTGTATACCCAATACCAGTTAGCATACGATCATACACGATAAGACACGTACACGAGTATTGACAAGCCTAACAACATACACTGGATCATCTGAATCCAACAATTTGAGCTCTAAAGCTCCGACCTCAGCATGTCTTAGCAATTTCTTCTAGAAAAAAAAAGAAATGGACGCATTTTTCAACAATGTTCGCAATAAGATTGTAATAGTTCTCACCACCAAGTGACATTCCTAAAATGTAAGGCACGTCGACGTCCTTGAATATCATTTCATTTTCAGCCATAACGAACAATTCCGTCTACTTGAATAACACCTGATTACATCACGAAGAATCTCGTCATTTACTATAGTGTTTTCCATTTGTAAAATGTGGCCAAAGGGCGTTGCAGAGAACAAATTTCTATGAGGTTGTCTCACGGGTGGATCCAGGATTTTTCGAGTAGGGGGGAGGGGGTTAAACAATCACACAAAAGGTTTCATATAACATTCTTCATGACTTCATGTCTTGAAATTATTTTGTAATTATTTTGTCATCAATATATTCTCAATATATTCAAAAACAACATTTTCCATGTATGTTATGAGACAATCATTCAGTACGGAGCTTAATTAATCTAGACAATCTTCGTAGTCGAGAATGTTTTTTAAACAATTGCGGTTACTACTGGCAATGTTCAGGCTAACTTGACAAACAAACCAAAAAAATGCACCACGTTTAAATTCTTTTCAACCATTTTCTTTGTAATATTCACAATACCGCAAAAATATGAGAAGTCTCAAGAAATTCTCACATGATCGAAATAGTTGTCAAGTTGATTTTCAAGCATTAGATAATCTTTTCCATTAAACTCAACGGGATAAAAGCCAGCAAATTCTTATAATACATAATTTGTACATATCTAATGTTGACAAATCATTACGGGGATCCAAACACATCATAGACAAGAGCAACTAATTCTTATCATTTTAACATCTGAAAAATGATCATTGAGCTCCTAAAGCTAAGTGTCAAATAACAACATGGAGGGTGTCAACCTTGAAGTAATGAAGATGTCTAAACTTTAGAAATACACACACTGCTGGAAAAATGCACTACAACGTCGACATATCACGTCGGGTGTTTTGAAACCGACGTTAAACACGCTTATTAAATTGGTTTAAGTAACACCGATGTGACATATGCATCTATCACGTCGATTAAACAAAACCCGACGTGATATATGCATATTTCACATCGGTTTTATAAACACCGACGTGTTTTAACATATATAACGCCGGTTTTTGAAATCCGACGTGATATGTAAGTAACAAAATATTGTCACGCCAGATTTAATATAACTGACGTGTTTTTGTTGACCTTTCACGTTGGTTATCTTAAAAAACCAACGTGATATGTGTGGTTTGTCACGTCGGTTTTAAGTATAACCGACGTGACAAACCACGGTTATACTTAAAACCGACGTGGCTGTCCAATTTTTTTAAAAAAATGCTACACATGTTATCTCTCTAGCTCACTCTCTCTTACACATGTCTTCTTATTTCCTCTGCCCCACCCTGATTCGGGCCATAAGCGCCTCTGTACTGCCACCGTGCACAAGTATTTCCTCTCCTCCCTCCTCGCCATCCCTCCCCCTCCCTTCTCCCCGTCCTGACCCCCTCCCTCCTCGCGGTCCCACCCGGTCCCGATAATGGTGATGTGAAACTGAACAAAGAAAATGAACCATCTTCAGAAGATATTGGTGATAACCAGGAAAGAGGAAATGGTATTCATGCAAGAGATATCTTGGTGGAGCGGAATACCATTGAAGGAACTAATGATTTGTCCAGATAACCTTTTTATCTTTTTGGTTTTTGGTTTGTGTCGAATGGTGAATTTAGGTCTTACTCTGGTTATTGATTTCACATTTTAGGAGCCACTTCAAGACCACATTCAATCTATGTAACGACTGATATACTTGAGGTAGCTCGATCTGAGATAGCTAGTTTTTTTTGCAGGTTGTGGAATTAGGTCATAGTTAGTGAAATTTTGGAAGATGAATAGTAGGGCTGTCAATGGGTAGAAATTTACCCGCAACCCGCCCCGCCCCGCCCCGCCTAACGCGGGTTGCGGACAAAAAATTGTTACCCGCCAACCCGCCACCCGCACAACCCGCATAATAAGCGGGGCGGGTTGCGGTTTTCTCCCAACCCGCCCCGCATAACCCGCAACCCGCATAAGCCATATATATTTTTGATTTTTTTGTATTTAGTTTTGATTTTGTTTGTATTTAGCTTTAATTTTTTTGTATATAGCTTTAAAAACATACATTGATTGATTTTTTCCTTGATTTTTGTACTTAGTTTTGATTAAAATAGATAATGTTAAAGAAAATAAATTTATTTTTGTATTTAACTTTAATAAAAAATTAAACCCGCCAAACCCGCCCCGCATAGCCTAGTCCATCCTTACGCGGGGCGGGTAGCGGTTTTTTTTTTTTGACCCCGCCCCGCCCCGCCCCGCCGACCCGCTTAACTTTGGCGGGGCGGGTAGCGGTTGGGTGAAAACCCGCCCCGCCCCGCCCCGCTGACAGCCCTAATGAATAGCTAGTATTTTGTATCAGGATCGGAACTTACTTTCTCTTGTGCTTCATAAGCTGTGGTGCATTCCTTCTCCGAAATGGAAGTATCAATCTAGTGTTTGATTTTCCCTGATTCCTAATCGCTATAGTCCATATTACTAGTTTATTTGGAAGCTTTTAGCTGACTAGCTGCTGGGATCCAAAGAGCTTGTGGTTGAGGGTCAATTTTTGCTATTTATCTTCATTGTTTTTTTCTCTTATTCTCACTGTACACTGTACAATGAACCTTTTTCTTGTCATTTCAGCTCCATTGCTAAACAGAGGCTCCATGATCATGGCTCCTTATATGGTGAAAGCTTCACCATCTGAAGCTTCTTCTTTTGACCAAAATGACAACCATGAAATTAAGAAGATTGAAAGAAGAAGCTTAAAAACTCCATTCTTTGTAAAGTTGGCACTTATGCTGGCATAGCTGCAACAATTACAATTATATCCAGCCTTCTTAAGTGGCCAACACCAGGATCTTCCTTTGAATTTCCAGTTGTTGTTGAGAAGTTGTCGTCTTCAGTTACACATGCATCTACTGCTGGTTTCAGTTTTAAATTGTTTGGTCGCAACATTATTCTTCCAGAATATACACCAGGGTAGTAAGCTTCTTGTTTCAACTTAAACATGTCTATCATTTCCTGCTGCGGATATACTAGCCTTTCTTATTTCTAACATCTTCTGTATTTATAGTGTGGTAGATCTTTTATCACATCTCTAGCATGATTTTCATACTTTACTTTTGTTATGTTTATTTGATGTATGATATGTAAGTTTTGTTTCTTAAAAAAATTAACGTAAACAACTCACTGTTTTGCATATGGGTTTATTTTGGGTTCCTCATGGCTGCTGGATTTGGACATTTTATCAGTGAAGAGGCACTAAATGTTTCGGTCTGTCCCTTGTACTGGTACCTTCTATTTTTCCGTCTCAATTAAGAATATTTTGATGTGATTATCGCATTTGCTTTGGTCTGCACACTACAGGTTAGTTGTGGATTCTTACTTGATTTTAATGCAAAACCCATCTCATGATAAGTTTTTCTGATCATATTTTTGGACTCTTTTTTAGTATTCACTTTTTAACGTTGCCATCTGTATGTATGTGTTGTTTGCTTTCATGTTCCTGTTGCACATTGTTGTGCATGTGTTAATGATTGTTTATGAATCATCTAGCCTTTTGTTGTTTTTTGTCCCTCTTTAGTCGTCCATCCAAATGATGGTTTGTTGTCCTTATTTGAGTTGCATAATAACATATCCTTATTTGTTAACAGGTGAGTCTTAGATTTTCGTTTTGTTAACGTCCTTAATTACCTCAAGTTGTTACTTACAGTTACTTACAGACGTAATATGTAACATTGATATAAGATAACCAACGTGAAATCTTGATCCTATATACAGTTCAAATGGAACATTGATAATATATATATATATATAAGGATTTTTTTTTGTTCTAGCAAGACTTTCTACGTCGGTTATCCAACCGACATGGTATATGTGATATATAACATTGGTTTTTGCATAACCGACGTGATTTACTCCCATATCACGTCGGTTTTTGAACCAACGTTGTATCTTCCTCCATATTACGTCTCCCAAATATGACGTCGGTATATTGGAACAATAAACCCGACGTGATATGGTCCAAAAAACCGACGTGAAAACTCTTTTTTCCAGCAGTGACAATTTGTTTTCGTGTATTTTATTCGTACCCACAAAAGTACACCATATACTTAAATATATAGCACCTGTGACCGTTTTATAACATAGAATTACAACATTGTAGTGGTGAATCTTAGACGACATTCCCAGGTTCGAAACATCACGAGTCTACATTATTTTTTTTCTTCTGTTCGGAAAAAAAAACCAAGGTTAAGGTTCGAACTCACGACCCGAAGGATTAACCACTTGGATAACATTTATGTCATGCTATTATAGCAAGAGAGAATGTAATATATCATAGTTATTTTCCAAAATTTAGTGGGTGGGATTGTGCCCACCTGGGCCCATACGTGGGTCCGCCCGTGGGTTGTCTCATTTGTTTCGCTTCTTTTAGCCAACAAATGAAATTAAGTCGACTAGGAGTGTACTCCTCCATTTGCATGTGTATTTTTAACAAAATAATATAATTCTAAATTTCAGGGTTTAAAAAATACAATAACAATGAGACAATACAATGTATAAATGAAATATATAATCATTTCTTCGTACGCATTTAATCAAATGAAAAATTCGTACTCGCCATGAAAATATCTCGACTTACTGTCTAACCTACCCTTTGCGTTAGTGTTTTTAATTACGTTCACATGTACGTGAGATTGCCCCTAGATGAGTTGTGTTTGGTAATACACTCACTTCATATATTAGTTATACCGTAAGGTATGGATTTACCGAATTATGTATATGAGGGTATCAACATGTAAATAACAAATTACGTGGTTACCCATATATTAATTACAAATTATCTTTCAAACACGGAATTCAAACACCAAAAATAAAATCATGCATAGCTTAATCAAGAAATAACAAAGAAAGAAAAAGTGCTCAAGAAATATGATAATGGTTCGGAAAGGAGTGCAACTTTTATATGGTGCAAAAGTAATATGATAGTGGTGTAGCATAGACCTTGGTAACGAGCCGTCAGCACGACCCGTTACAGCCTGACTGGTCTTGCCGTGTCGGCATGGCGGCCGGGCTCCTCGGCCTGGCACGGCATGTCGTGTCGGTGTGTCAGGTCGGGCCAATAACAGGTCGGGTCCTGCCGGTCTGACCTGTTACCCATGTCTAGTGTAGCAAAGTGACACAAGTCAACTTTCAAAACCACCATCTCATACAAAAACCATCATTTTCAAAAGTTTTCTTCACTGTGGCCCACCACACAATCCCACATGGCAGCCACATCAGGTGCGCGTGAGAATGTGTGTGCAATCCTGGGTGGCCATCCTGGACTCCTGAAAATTACATGAGTGTATTGTTTTTTTATATCTCCAAAGGAAACTACAAATTATGAGGGATTATGTTTGGGAAACTTTACTCAATGAAGTCATAATTTTCGGTGACAAACATGATATTGATATCCAAAACATGGAGGATAGACGTCGCTTGCGGTCGATCACCTCATAGATAAGGAGAAATGATAAATCTTCAAGATTATCGAATAGAACTCTTTTATACAGTGTTAATATGCAGCTTTAGGAACTTAACGACCGCTTTGATGAAGTAAATACCAAGCTTGTTTTATGCAAGGCATGTCTTGAACCAAGAGATATCTAATCATTAATTCTCCTTCTACGACAAAATGAAGCTGGTACAAGTACAACTTGCACAGTTCTATCTGTCCGATTTGTCTTCGATTAACGTACTGTTAGAGCAGCCTAGATGACAAGCTTCAAAATTACATATATGATATTCGTGGTGACAAAAACTTTAATAAAATAAAAGGAAAAATGAGGATGCCTATAATGAAAATTGAAGTCTATCTTGCTAGTTAAATTGGCTTGAATCTTGTGTTACCACAACTACCCCAGAAAAAAACCCTTTTAGCTATGGAGATCAACAAAAGTCCACTTCAAAATGGGATGGAGATGAATTAATAAATGATTGTTTGATTAATTACACGAAGATATTATTTTTTACCATAGAAAGTGATATTGTAATGCAACATTATACTTTAGAATATCAAAAGTCGTAGAAGAATTTTGTCAAAAATTGATGTTATTTTTGAAGTGTTGTGTATACTATATAATATTCCAATTTCGCGTGAATTTATTTAGTTAATGATTATTCTTAGAAATGTGCCCGTATTGGCAAAAAATTATCGATCCACCACCGAACACGAGTGCCCTAATTACTATATTTCAAATGTGTGATTCACTATAACTTAAAATGCGCCTACTTCAATTGCAAATGTAAGTCATAAACACAAATGTCCAGATCAATTCCATAGATCTAACCATTTTTCCTATGGATATGAAAATCTAAGAACTTCAAATCCCTTGATATATGTTAGGGAAAAAAGTATATATACAAAGGAGGGCTCGTTTGGGTGGTGCATAAGCTCGTCGTGGTGGAGTGAAAACGTGAGGAGAACTCCACCACATGCATGCGTTGGAGGCCGGAGAAGAACAAATGACCCTCACTGCTCCAAACTTCTTCTTCCAAGCAAGCAAAAAACTTCAATGCCTAGTGTCACCGGTTAAACTAGCTAGGAAGCACTAAAGATCCTCAAGAGGGTGACACTACTGCCACCGTCAACACCAAAATTTTAAATTTCAAACGAATATTGCAAACAATAGGAAATTTAAAATTTCTTATTGTTTTAAAGGAGAGTTAATTAATATATTTAAGGCAAGTTGACATGGAGGAAGAGGCACAAGAATTAGTGAGAATCTTTGAGGCCACCTCCACGGCCGAAACTTGACGAAGCAAGAGCATTTCGGGTTGGTAGCAGGGTGCTCATGGACCCTGAGCAGGATGAAACATCCGTGTTTTTGTTTTGTCTACTTGACTTTCTGGTCAAGTCAAAAACCTCAAGACTATTATCCTGACTTTGTTGTAATGAGGTGTTTGGTTGGGGGTACCTGGAATGGAATGAAATGGATTTCATTCCATTCTGATGTTTGATTTGTTTATTTTGGACCTAAAATGAGAATCCATTCCAGCCTGGTATGAGATTCTCATTCCATTCCATTCCATCACAGCCAACCAAACACCCTCTTAAGAGATGTTGTGTCTTGCAGCCTCTCATGTGATCTATTTATGCAATCTACTACTTTCAAAAAAATACAATCCATGGGCCAGCTCGGTTATGGGCGTAATGGCGTAGTTAGACCCTCTTTCTAAATGGGCGGGCAGAGGGACAATTTTAATCCACAATTTAAAGGTCATATATGGTACATGCTAATTGCTAATCTCCGAGAATGGGGTAGGTGGTATATATAATAAATAAATAAAGCATCTGGGATACACACTTATGGTGTAGTAACATGAAGTTATTAAAGCCGAAATTAACAAACCACACTTGTTGTGTAAGTTTGCACAGAACGTAAGGGTTACAGGAGATGAACTAAACAAACAAAGAGCGGCGCACGTGGACGTGAAGGCAAAGCGACGACCGAAGAACGTGCATGGCTCGTGGACGTGCATGGGCAATGGCCGGCAACCACGTCACCCTGTCCATGTTCGGTCCCATTTGCATGATAAGGACCCGAGACTTACACATGATGGTCAATTGGATGGTTTTGCATTCACACCATCTGTGTTTGCGATATTTGAACTTGAAAATTCCAAGTTTAATTTGAAATGTATATTAATTGGGTTATACCTTGAAAGGTAGATGATTAAGCATAGAATCAAAATGTATAGACGACGGTTATCTATATTTTAAGGCAATCAACTTTTTCTCGCCTTGCAAATAACTTCAGAACCAGGTCATCTATTAAATTTTTATTAACAAGTACATTAATTTTGGTATTTCACTAGTACATGGCAAAAGATCACAGATTCAATTTGTAGATGTGACAAATTTTCCAAGCCCGCTTGAAAGTTACGATTGTATACTTTCTATTTTATTTGCTGAAAAAAACATTTTATATGATTGTGTTGACACTTTTATAAATCACACACACGCACATATTATATATGTATTCCTTGTAAATGAATATTTAAGCAAAGGAAGTAAACTGTCAACATACTCGTCGGTAGTTATTCTATTAAGGATAAATAACGTTAGGATTATCAACAAGTGATGATAGACATGTACCATGGTTGTTTGATGCGTCTATGTACACAATAATTATTATAAATATGCCATCATCTAAGTGAAGTTGAAGCATTAAAATGCACCTCGAGTCCACGACTAGTACCAAATACACGACCACCTTGTTACCTCAGGCCTTTGTTTAGTGATGAAATTTAGATTGAAACTTCTTCATTATGTTTTCTACAGCTCCGGTAATTATGCTGTTGAGTTTGATATGGAAATGAAAGTCGAATGACTCGAAAATGTGTAACGCATACTTGACTACGTTAGGTGTCTAATAAGTTTCGTAAAGTTGCACACCAGGAGGGTGCATGGCAAAATAAACTACATATGTAATATGACATCATACAATGGAATATGACATCATACAATGGGTAAATATCTTTAACATACATTGATAAAAAAGAGTTTTTTGCTATTGTACGCAGGTGACATAATTGGCAATATTCACCTGTAAGTCGAACATATTTGCTCATATGCACATCTACCGTTAGTGGACCCCATTTCGTCACCGTTTCCGTCCAACGGCGATTAGAGAATTTGTAAATTAAATCTTGTAAACTCCAAATGTCCATTATATTAAAAACAAAAACATAAAAAATTAAAAACATAAAACCTCTCTCTTCCTCCCTCTCTTAGATCTCTCTCTCTCCTCTCCTACCCCCTCTCTTAGATCACTCTCTTCCCTCTCCTCCTCCCTCTCTTCCTCCTCCTCCCGACCAACCAACCAACCAATTGTTTTGACGTCAAATGCAGGTGTTGCAGATGGTTGTCGAGGAATATGGTGCCCGGGTGAACCTCGCAAAGGCGGTGGTGCAGTTGTGGGACATCAGATCGGTCGTGGTGTTGTTGAATGCAGTGGAGTGTTTAGTGGAGGCATTGTCCATGGGGGCGAATGTTGGTTAGGGCGTTGACGAAGGATGCGATCAGGGCTTTTGTGCTAGTGAGGGGTGTTAGGAATAGGGTTGTGGCCGCCGGTGTTGTTCTGGGGCTTGTCGAGTTGGTCAGGGGTAGGAATTGTTTGGTTAGGCCGACAATGGTGAATTTATTGGGGGTTATTGCGTCACATGTGGATTTATGAGAGTGGTCGTGGATGTCGGGGTGATTCTGGTTTACGCACGGTTGCTTGACGGGTTGGATGCCATCGGGAGGGAGATTGTGGATGGTGTTTTGTCGGTTATTGGGATGGCGGTTTGTAAGTTGGTCGAGGCTAAGATATTGAGGTGTTTGATCAATGAGGACAATGTGCTTATGAGTATTGCGATGTCTAGGCAACCTATTGAGGAATTTGGCAACGAGTTACAGAATTTGATTCCGACAATGAGAGATGGGGATGAAGATGTGGTTGGGAGATCTAAGAGAGGGAGGAGGAGAGGAGAGAGGGAGGTAGAGAGAGGGGTTTTTTGTTTTTATTTTTAATATGAAGGACATTTGGATTTTACGAGGTTTAATTTGAAAATTTTCTAACGGTGTTGGATGAAAACGATGACAGAGTGAAGTCACTAACAACAGATGTGCATATGAGCAAATATATTCGGCAATACCAAAAATCCAGGTGCATATTACAAATTAGGTCACTTGCGAGGTGTACAGTAACAAGAAATCCTAAAAAAGTATTCAGCAATATTTCAAATGATTTATTTTTAACTTATATATGTAAGAAAATGAAGGTACAAATACACAAAATCCCAACACCCAACGTGTGGGGACACACCGACACACATCGACCATAATATTTTTAAGGTGATACTCAGATAAGGATACTTTTTAAGAGAGTAAGATAAAGACGTAATGTTGTAGATCCAAAAACATGCATGCATGTGGCTTGTGGCCAATTGGGCAGAGACATGTACATGTAGCGATAATTACTAGGTTTTACCTTCACAGGAAGCAACTTAAGAACACAGATATCATTATTATATGTGATATGATATAAGGCAGCAAGTCGATTAAACTTGACGACCTACGAATGCATTACGTACCAAGGATAGTTCAGTTGGTAAATTTATGGTATTGGATTAACTGGAATTAATTATAGATCAACTTCTAGCAGTGAGTCATATCTATCACACTCAATCTAAGATTGTAATTAATAACGAATTGTGGTAGCAAATTCCCAATCGAATACTTTGCCAATCTCCCACCAACCATTCTCACGAGAATTATATGATTTTGGTTGCTATAAATTCCGATTAAACTATTCAGCATAACATCAATTCTTCTTGTTCTGTGACCATAATATATATTGATAATATTGCTTGGCCTCAACCTAAATATACAATTAACTTTTGACTTTTTATAATGTTCTTATAAATTGTAATTACAACCATAACTGACCACCCTCTAGTACGGGGCTGTCTAGAGGAAACGAATGGGGTTATGGTTGTTAAATCCAAATCTGGTTGATTATAATGGGTCATACTCTCTGTTCAGGAATGTAGTCTGATGCGACCGCATATGCGGGTCACGATGCGGGCCCGCATATACGGTCACATTTCAAAACACCTACTTTTTGGTTTTCTTTTATATTTTTACTCTGATTTGTTTAATATTAAATTATTGGTCTTAAAAATTATTTAAAAAATTTACTTAAATTTTTAGTTACATGTATATAATTTATAATTAATATATATTTATATTAATATTAAATTGCAAACCACATATGCACCTGTATCACATCTGCATCCTGCATTTCTGAACTTTGATCGTACTAGAAAGTTGGGAATAATATACCTTTGGGAGAAAGTTATCCTTTTTTATTTTTTAATCATATGTCAAAGAAGGTGAAAATGAGTGGAGAGTCAGGTTTCTTCCTGGATAAAGGGTTTGTTTTTGCTTGCGGCCACTTCAAACGTGACGAAATTGGAGATTTGTATCCATGTGTTTCCGAAATTGGTTTTGCACCCTTCACAAGTTTATTTATTTATTTCGTGTGTGCACTTTCGTCGGAACCCACTCCTTAATGTTTTTTTCCAACTTTGTTAAACAATATGCTAAAAGCACATCCTAAAATAAAAATATATATACTTGATGTTAAATAAAAAACACAAAAAACATGCCCCTCGATCCTCCACCTCCCGTCGACCACTCCCTCTCCTCCTCCATGTCGACCACTCCCTTACCGTCATTGTTGCCTCCTCTCCAGCCCCGCACCCGCCTCCCTCTCAACCTCATGCCATCCCATGCCTCCCCTCTCCTCCCTCCTCAACCTCATAGTTGCCTTCGCTACTCTCCCTCTCCTCCTTAACTCTGTCGTTGTCGCTTTCTCTGCCCCATCCTCAACCTCTCCTCCACTCGAGGAAACGACAACGAGTAGGGCTTTAAATGGGCGGTTATAGGGCTTACCCATGACCAAGGTTCAGAAATGCAGGATACAATTGCGATGCGGCGAGGCACCGCATCCGACATATGCAGGATGCGGATGCGATGCGGGTGCATATACGGTTTGCGATTTAATAATTACATGATATAATATAGATGTATTAATTATAAATTATATACATGTAACTAAAATTTTAGGTACATTTTTGAATAATTTCTAAGATCATTAATTTTATATTAAACAAATTAGAGTAAAAAAACCAAAAAAACCAAAAACAAAAATTGGGTGTTTTGAAATGCGGCCACATCGATCCGCATATGCGGGCTCAGATGCGGGCCGCATCGAAGAGATGTGATGCACATCACGCCCGCATCCGCATATGTGGCAGCATCCGGCCGCATGTTAGAACATTGCCCATGACTCTAGTCGCCTAATTAAACGGTTCGCGATTTGGTTAGAAATCCGTTTATTTTTACCTCCACCCATGACCATACATGTTTATTTAATTAAACGGTTTTGGGCGGTTAAATGGTTATATGGTTAAAACTTAATGCATACTAAAATCTATATAAGAATTGGGTAAATGGTTAAATGGATAAAAACTGTCAAATGGATAAACGTATAACAAACTAAACCTACATTACTTACAATATTTAACATCAACGTCCATAAATTTATAATCAAAACCTCCAAAAATCCATAATCTTTGAATTTTTGGGTTATCTTTGAAAATAATAATACAAAAAATTATATGTATATAATATATATAACAAAATATTATATATATTCATTATGTTTCGCGGTTAAATGTATGGTGAAATCATGTACCATTATCCGGTCATTTATTAAACAATTACGTTTTTTGTTTGTAAAGTGCACAAAGCCAATTTCGGAAAATATCAGTGCAAATCTAAAATTTCGCAATGTTTGTGGTGCAACAAAACAAACAGAACATGTATAAATATAAACATAAAAAGAGCATGTGATTCTTCTACATACGTATTATTTTTGGCTTTTGAAAATGAAATTATCTCAAAATTGTCAAATGTTTTTTAAAAAGGTAAATTAAATTTGATTTTTTATGCAAACAGTTAAACTTGATCATAATGTTATGTAACTCTTTGATAGTCATAAAAAGCAATTAATTTTGAGAATTTTGGAACAAAAACCTAATTAATCGTCTTTTCGGTAACAACCCCCCACCCGAGATATTGTTTAATTAGCTGATGCAATAGAATTTAAGCAATTTCCACATGCCGTTGATTGGCTTCTCTAAGGGGCATATCCCAATTATTAATTTTTCATGTTGTTAACACACTCACGAACTCATTTTTATGATACCCCCACCGTGTAGCTTAGCTGGTGAAGATCCATGGAACATGAGGTTGAAGGTTTGAGTCTCCTCAGGTGCCTCTAACTCCTATATGACAGAATGGATCAAATTGGGCGGATGGTAATAAAAGGGGTGATCATGCTCTTCTCAGGGTTTGCAGACTGGTCGGAGTCCAAAATGTGTTGGTCCGGTGAGTTTCTCGTCAGCATAATAAAAAATAATTTTTTTTTGTTTCCGACACTAACGTGGAATTATGCCCACATTCATGTCAACGAAAACGACCCGAATTTGTCTTTATATTAATTAAATTATTTATGCTTGTATTTATGCCACAAGCCCACAGTCCACCTATGACGTAGCGGTCTCCATCAACATAGGCAGAAACAATTCCCTGTTAGAGCATGACCAACGGGGGGTCATCCGCCCCACGACCCGGTCATCTCCTGATGACCGGGTCGTCAATTTTTTATTGTTTATTGTTTTTTTGTTTTTTGAATTTTTTTTTGAAAATACGTTTTATAATTGTTTTGATTTTTTAGGATTTTTTTTATTTTTTCCAAGATGAACCCCAAAATGATGTGGAGGAGAGAGATAAGTTGTTGTGTGTTGTGGTTAAGACGTGAATAGTGTAGGAAAGAGAAGAAAGTGAGTTGGGGAGAGAGAAAGCTGGTGTGGAAGAGAGAGAGAGAACGCTCATGACCAGGTCGTCCGGAGTTGTGGTTAGTGATGACCTTATGTTCCATGCTACACTACACTAACTAATAGCTAAAAATTGATGGGGACATAATAAACTTGGATAACTAACTTGACAACTTTACGTGAACCATGTATTATCAAGGTTTATTTTACTGAATTGCTAAACATCGTCGGAAAACTACTGAAATCGTCCGTGCGAATTACCGTTTTGTCAGTCTTTCATTTCTACTTATATATCTCTTCATATCACTCTCTTACCAGCACTCTCTCTTCATCTTTCTCTCATAATCATCAAAGACAATGTCTCGGAGGCCAGGAAATGAGCCACCAGACGCCCTAGTGCACTCGAATCTAGTAAAATTTCTAACTACTTTCTAGTAGAATAAAATAAAATTAGAAGACGTCTGCCTGAGACGCCCTCTTTGTGTGTTATCTCAAATTAATTCAACTTGTTACCACCGAAATCTTGTGACGGAACCTCAAATAATTTGAGATACACCGTATAAATTTAAGATTTTTTTTTGGATGAGCGTTTGCAACAGACGCCTCCCACAGGGGGTGTTTTACTCAGACGCTCGACCAATTTTTTTTTTTTTTTGAAATTTGCGTGATCCAGACGTTTAGCTAGTCATTTTCGTGGTGTTGGTACTGGTGAAGTTAAGAAAACTTAGACATAAGTCTTAGTTTAAGAGACAAGACGAAATGAGTATTAAATAAATTGTAAATGACAAAATGGTAATTAGACAGACGATTTAAGTAATTTTCCGGTAAGAAATAGTAGTTTCCTTATTTTATCATTTTATACGTGGGGTAGTTGTACTGAATTTTTAGTATTTAGTTCAATATAATAGTTGGTAACTTTCTATAAAAAAACTTTATCCCAAGGATCCGTTTGGGTGGTGCTTCGGTGGGGAAAATTTGTAAACTCATCCCACCGCATATTTGGTCATTCGAACAAAGATTAGAGGCGTGGCGGTGAGTTTCCTGCGGTAGAGGCACTGAAGATTTTGTAGGTAAAAAATGTATTTAAGTGAACTCTAATCTCGACTATGGTTGGGGTGTATTGAGAAGAAAACTTGCTACCCACCCACCCATCGCAATGTTGGAGAGGGAAAAGGTTTAAAGCCTGCAACCCTAAGTAGAGGAGTGTCCGAGTGTGTATCCTTAAAAAAAAATACTTTCCCTCAAAATGTTTTGTTTTTTGTGATATGTGATTTTCGTTTTCTCCATCAAGGAGCATGCAAAGTAATTGCATATGCAAAATTCAAGGACATTTATGCAAGAACGTCCAATGTAATTACTATAAAATATCCAAGGATAATTATACATGAACATGCAACGTGAATTCCGGTAAATATTTAAGAGCATGCAACTATATTTTCTATAGAAACCGAAGAGTGTTTTCGCAAGTAATTTCCTACAAAAAAAATGAATAGCATTTATGCAAGTACTTGCAACCACCACATAAAACGCATAATTGTAGGTACTTAGATGCAATAATCAAATAAAATACCCACCCTGCCCCTGACCAGGAGTCAGGACTCCTCCACTAGCTTGTGACATAGGTTTGCTTAGACGGTCGATTTTAGGGTGTATGACGTTTTGATTAAACACACCAAACCACATTGGCTACAACCCAAATGATTTTCGGGTGCAGGATGTCTGGCGTTGCATATGTTATTTTACATAAAAAATAGCTATAAGAAAAAACTAGTAGGATATAAAAATTTGACGTGGGAATTTTTTCACTAACACTTCACGGAATGTGTAAGTGTAATTGATTTTTTGGGTGAGACGTAACGGTAAGAGCAAGGGTGACGCCACATGCATTTAAAGGCCTGGATTTTGGAATTTGGTCTTTTGTAGAAGATCTTTTTCAACTTCGACACTTAGATTTTTAATTCTTTTGGATTTCGTTCATCTTAGTTTTTTGGTCATTTTGGATTTTGACTCCCTTAAAAAAAATCTTACCCATAATTAGAAATGTAAATGAATTTCTAACACATTTGAATATCTTAATTTTTTTATGACTTATGGGGGGGGGGGGGGGGGGGGGGGGTCGAGTGACTTTTCCCTTTGGATTTTGACCCAAAATTTTGATATTTTGTCAATATTTTGAAGATCTTATATGATTCTGACCCCTGTATTTTGGAATTTAACATTATTTTTAAAGGTTTTTGGACTCTAACACTTATATATTGTTGATACTTTTGGATTACGACCTCTTTGGACTTTAGCCATTTTGGATTTCACCCCATTTGATTTTTTTTCTTTCCAGTAATTACATACATAGATGAATTTCTGACTCTATTGGAATACCCCTACAAATTTCGACCCCCTGGCCTAAATTATTGGCACGGATCGTGGACATTTGAATGATGTAAATACAAAGTAACACTTAAAGGCATCCGAACAGAAGTCCGAACCTACAATAACAAACCAATGAGCCTTTTCTTCCACCACACTAATCTGTGCGAGTGTTTATAAGTTTTCACACACAAGCATACCCTCCCAAACAAACGGTTACATCTCCAAACCCAAAATCACCTACAACAAATATCCAAAGGGTTTTTTGCTTGGGTGCACTTCCAAAATCATTTTATTAGACATTTGCTCATGTGAAATTTTTTACTAGCCGCAAACACTTGTCTTGGTGAATAATTACTGAAGTGCACTTCCACTTCACCACAATTAACGGTCATTAATGTTGGTTTTTAGGCCTTAATCTATATTAATTTTGATGATTAATCAAACTAATTTTAATCTATTAACCTAATCAATCAAAGTGAGCAAACACGATTATATGCATTGCACATTTACTTGTATATTTGCAACCATCTTAATAAGTTGATCAAGATTCATCAAGAAAAGGAGCATTGAGACAAAAATATCAAGAGTCAATACTTGTAATCAAAACTTTTGACCAAGACATGTAATTTTATATTTATTGAGTCCATAAGGTTTAATGTAAACTTGAGCACTAGATTTTTGTCATGACCAAGTTCAGTCAACCTAACACCTATCTGATGACCATTGTACTCAACAACTATTTGAGCCTTAACTGTCAGCACAAAATTTACGTAACTTCGGTTATCCAAATAGAGAACGGTCTACTGAATGTGAGTAATCAAAGCTCGACCAATCTTACTGTCCACCTTGGAATGGTGAATCGAATGTAATTCAGTAAATCGAACTTAAATAAGGCGAAATTGAAAATAGTTACTGGAAGTTGGTGAACGGTGATCTGAACCCTATTCACCCAACCATATGCTTCAATCTGACCAATTCGATTATATTATTTCAGACTACCGTTCTATAAACTATCGACCGAACATGCATAGAAATCTGCTTCAGCTTAAAACAATTCTTGCTTCTCATTTGTCCAAAATCTCACCAACTTCCAAACAACTAGTACAACTTGAAGACTTGTAAATGAGGTCTCATATCTTTATTTTAGAACTCTTGAACACTCCTTATTGATCCATACTCAAAGCCAAATACTCTACATCTTGAAGCTCTCATCTTTTTATACTCAGCCAAAACTTCATCACTTGCACATCCATTCCAATCATATATCCAAGTGTGCTTGAGTTAGAGTGTTTAGATTGTGATTCAACTTCCATATCAAAGAATCACCAAGTTGTAAAGATTGGAGGAAGCTCCCTCTTGGATTGTGAGAGGAGACACAAACGAGACAAGGTTGTTTGCGAGACTCGGTGTTTGTAGAAGACGTTGATCTCGGTCCAGAATGGAGATCGGTCAGTGGAACCGTAAGCGAGGCTTGCGAGGAAGACTAGGACCGGGTGTGTTGTCGAAACTCTCTAAACTTCGACGTCGAATTTGTGGTTTGCTTGTTTATTTCTTAATCTCTTACTTATCATTTTAATTTCGCATCTAGATCGTAAATTAGAGGGTCATTGATCCTAAAAATTTGATCTATCTGTTATGTCTGACAATCGTAAGGTGAGAGCACTATTTTTTTTTGGAAATTAGTATAATGCATTGAAATTAAGAATACACTGGTGTCCCCATAGGGATTCAAATAAGTATCCTCAAAGTATATTTCACCGTGAGACCACAAGTTGAGGTACACCACTTGTGTGGGTGTGAGCAATGTCAAGCGAAGGTAATGAACCGGACGACCACTAACTCTTCTCTCCAAAATTTCCCACTTAATTCTTTGATGTAGACTTAATCCCCTCCCGACCCCTATTGCATGCCCACTCAGACCATCTCTTGTTCCCAATACAATCACTACCACTCAACGACCCAACAACCATTTGTTGTCCTACTCCACTCCCTTCCTTGTGTCGTCCTCCTCTGGAAATTGGACGTCTCCCGGAATCAGTGAAATTTCGGTATGCAAGTTTGGGTTGCCGACGAAACTCACACATTGAACAACTCTATTTCGTTTGGGCATCGCTTTTGGTTTTGTCCGAAGTACTACAAAGTATGTTTTTTGTTGTTTCTCATTTTCAGTGTTGCAACTTATGTGTTTGATGAAATGCCTAGTATGCCGCTTTCGCTTTTAGAGTCTCGAGCACTACGAGTTCTTCGAGTGATTTGACAAGGAACACCATTATTTGGCCACAAACATTCCTACTAAGATGTAAGAGATTCAGAAGGTGGTAGAGGAGAAGTTCGAGCGTATTGTCGTGTTTTAGTAGCTTTGGACGTGTTTATTGCAATTCATCTGTGTGTGTTTGTTGTTATGTGCATTTCAACTTAATTGAATTATTGAAGTGTTACATAATTGTCTTATTTTACGATGTTGTGGTTTTGTGATTGTTTGATTGTGTGTTTTGATTGGGTGGTGGTATTGGTTTCTCGTGTGATTGGTGTGGTTGTGTGTGTTGTAGTGATGATTGTGTAATTTTGTGGTTGTGTAACCGGGTGATGGAATGTTGTGCTTGTGTGGACGGATGATTGTGCTTCTGTGTGACCTTCTGTGTGGTTTGTGATGCTTTCAGCGAAGTAAACTAGTAACATGTGTGCATGTTGTAGGATCGTAATGAGACTTAGTTCTAATCACTTTTAAGCTAATTACCTACTTGTTTAAGCAAACAATGAATGCACAACGGAATTAAAAAAACAAGCAAGTAAAGAAAAATTAAGGCAAACCACAATGGAGACGGGGATTTTTATAGAGGTTCGGTCTCCTGCATACTTCCTCTCTTGCAAGCTCCGCTCAGATCACCGAGCTCCGCTCACGACTTCACTAACCAGTACTCCCTATTCCAGGCAAGGAGAGAATGCCTTTACAACACAAGCACCGCGAACACCCTCGCTTGCTTGACTTTCTTCCTCTCACAATCCGAGAGGGAATACTTCGGGCTTTCACTGAAATCCTTGCTTTCTTTGACAAAGGAATGAGTGGGACAACACTCTCTAAACTTGAGCACACTTGAATAAGATATGACTATGATCAAATGTGTGGAATTTAGACTTAGAGTGTAGGATTGGGGAATTTAGAGCTTGGTAGTTTTTCTATAATGTATAGGACAAATAGTAGTAGGAGAGTTGTGTAAAATAGTGTTGGACAACTCTATTTATAAGCTCCTAAGGTGTTATAGTCATTGAGGTTAATTGGGTAAGTGTTTGTATAAGATACACAAAAAAAAAACCTACAGGATGCAATTCTGAACAATTTCGGTCGACCAGATCGGGTCAAACAGTCGACCGTTAGGCAATTTGGAACAAGGTTCGGTCGACCGATAATGGAATGGTCAAACGAAACGGGTTATAACTTAGGTACACTTAAATTAACGGTCGAACACCGAATAGGGTTCGGTCGACCGAAAACTAACAGGCTCTACGAGATTGACGAAAATGATCAAGTTCGGTCGACCGATCCAAAGTCTTCGGTCGACCAGAAACGTCTAGGTAGTTGCACAATTTGGAAACAATTAAGCTCGATCGACCCAGGTCCACGATCGACCGATAGGTAATTATGTATTTTGGGGTATTTGTGAATAATTCGAATACGACCGTTGGTATAATACGACAAGTCTAACGATTGAAAAATTATCTTGATTCGGTCGAACGAAAAGGTCTGCACGGTTGATGGAATGCGGGCAGTTAAAAACACTACAGGATAATTGATTACTCGGTCGACCAAAAGGTTTGGTTCGGTCGACCGAATGTGGGCAGACAGTTCAGGTTTAGTTTTAGTATTTTCCAGTCTAAGTTTGGATGATCTATTGAAGTCCAATTGATGTGAAAATTTGTGTGTGACTTCTAAAGGGAACCTAGTATGTGTTTGAGTTGATTTTAGCTTAAGTATGCTCAATTACACAAAGTTCCTAAGACTCAAAAGAAATGAAAATTACATGTATTCAAATGAGCTGTATTACATGTCTTGACTTGAAGCATTTCTTCCTTGAGTCTTGATCACTTGTAGAAGTTAGCACAATACAATGTTTGTACCTATTGGTATTGTTATTACATATTTTTGAAAGGTATATTTTTCAAGTCTACGTTAAGAGAGCACAATGTTTTGCTTTCTTGATCATTTGAACATTTGGCCATATTGAAGCGCATCCAATTGTAGTCATGGAAAGCACATAATAAGAAATAATCCTATTAATCTTGTGTTGTTGTGTGATGCTTTAATTAAAGTGAACAAGTCACACTTCTACCCATGTTACTAGACAGATCAAGAGTTGTCATGTTGAAATCTAATGTGAACTGAACTTAACCAAATGTTCAATCAAGGGTTGCATAATCATGAATGCATGTTCAAAGATTTGGTTTAACAATGAAAACAATGCTGCCAGTATGACCATTGAGGATCATTCGAGACGTACCTCAGTCAGCGATCGACGAGTCCACCTCTCAAATGCACTGTTCACTACACGCCCCAAATCAAGTCTTCCAATATAGTCGCCACGGGAAACGATTTGGGTTTAGGGCTTGTAAAATTAGGATTTGGGTTGTGGAATGCTGGAAACGAGAAGATGAGTTTTGAGTTTAATTTTAGTTGTTAAGAAGGTTTGGGTTAACAAACTTAACCCTCATCGTAACAACCGTTAACGTTGGCTTAACAGTATTCTCACCCAACTGTCATTAGACATACCAGACGAGTGTAATGGTCGTTAAAAGCTGTGAAGTGGAAATGCACGTGCGTAATTATTCACCAAGACTTGGACCAGACCGGACTAAACCGGACCAAAGACCGAATTTTTGGTATCCCCCGGACAGAAGACCAAACCAAAAAAATTCGATCCGGTTCGGTTAGATCTGGGTGCCCGGACCGAACCGAAATTTGCTCACCCCTGCAAGTGTCCAAGTCAAGTGATTGTTGTGGCCAATAATGTGCAAAGGTCAAATCAAAGGGTTTTGGAAGCAAAAAACCCCAAAATCCAAAATTCCAAACCCATTTTCCTCTCAGAGCCCAAATATCCGATCCGATCCGTCACTGCCAATGCGAGCCCACCATCTCCTCTGATTCCCACATGACCGGCCACACCGGCGGAAGCAGCAGTGCCGCCACCGTCGCAGCGGCCGCCGCCGCCATGGGCTCCGCCGACACCAGATTCGGGTCTCACCTCGAACGCGTGAGTCCAAACTCCAAAACCTTTAGCTTTACGTCTTTCGCTTCGTGCTTTTCGTTCCAGATCTCGAGGTTTTGGGGTCCGATTTGCTCGAATGGTAGGGTTAGATATGGAAGTTTGGATCTTTGAGATGTGACGTTTGGATTGTGTTTGCTTTGGTGAATCTGTTTCCATGTGTGAGTTCAGTTTAGTACTTTTTTTGTTGCAACAATTGTTTTGGATTTTGATTTTTTTTCTTTGGGATTCGTGAAGATGACGGTTTTGTGGATGTGGTGAGTATCACTGAATATTATGTAGTCGTAGAGATTTAGAATATTTGGTTTTATTCCACACACAAAAAAAACAAGTTTATTCTCCCCTTATGTTGAAAAAGTCAAAGATTTTCTTGATTGAGTTTTTTTTTAAAATTTATTTCTTGTCTCTGTTTAGTAAGTGCACAATGCGAATCTGGGACTAATTTCAGCCAATTTTTAGTCCAGACGTGGCTGGCTTAGCTGTGTTCTGTGCGTAATGGCTTGAGTTTGTGGAATCAAGATCTAAATAACGGGCTGTTGTGGTTGTTTTTGTTGTCGGGTTTGGAATGGAGCTAGGAAGGATCTTTGACCGATCCGGGTTATTGTTCAGGACCTGTTCATGTTCTTGTTTTTGGAGGCTATCTGGTTTTAAGGATGTCTTCACATAATTAATTTGAAGAGGGAAAAATAAATTTTTTAAGAGTCATATGTATGATTTCCAAGATCTTTACTCTGCCCCGATGACTTAACTAAAACCAACGATATGATTTTTCATATCTGAATTATAGCTCCTTGGTTAGATTTTTTGTTTTCATCAGCAAAAAGTAGTAGTACTTTCTGCAGGCCACACGGTCACTTAAAGAGCACTTTGTTCATCTCACGTTCTTAATCTCTTAGTGCTGTTTAATTGGAATGCTCAAATTCTGCATTCTAGTATGATTTTTTGTTACCCCTGATGATCATCTTTTGACAGCATCATAGACGAGAGAGTCAAGGCTGCTGGGGTGGATTTTCCTGCTTTGGTTCAGATAAGAGAACTAAAAGAGTGGTGCCTTCGTCTCGAGTTCCAGAAGGTAATGTTACTGCAAACTCTGGAAATGGATCAATTACAGTCAGTTTACGAAGCCAAAGCGCAGCACTGGCACCTTCTCTTCTTGCTCCACCCTCATCACCTGCATCATTCACAAGCTCAGCTCTTGCTTCGACTGCCCAATCACCAAATTGCTTCCTCTCAGTATCTGCAAATTCTCTCGAGGAGCCATCATCAACCATGTTTGCCACAGGGCCGTATGCTCATGAAACTCAGCTGGTATCACCTCCTGTTTTCTCGACGTATACAACTGAGCCTTCAACTGCACCACTCACGCCACCACCTGAACTGGCTCATCAGACAACACCTTCATCACCTGATGTGCCTTATGCTCGTTATCTTTCATCTTCTATGGATTTCACTAAAGTTGGCAAGAGGAACACTTTCATGTCAAATGGCTATGCAGCTGGTAGTGATCTTCAAGCAATCTATCCACTTTCTCCTGGAAGTCCATCTAGCAGTCTGATATCACCATCTGCTGGAACTCCGAGGACTGGAGCGTCTTCACCATTTCCTGAGCAAGAGACTGCTACTCAGGGGGATGTTCCTACATCTTCCCAAGACATACACCAGTGGAGAGATCTGTCATCCAAGATACTTGGTTGTGATATCTCTAGTTCGAGATTCTCTCTAGATTCTAGTTTCTTTAACTCTTCAAATGCCTATCTGGACCAGGCACAACAATGTTCTCATTCTTCTATGGGGAGGATAAGCATATCCAGAGATGGACCTAGCAAATCTGGCAAACAGGATGTGGAAGAGATAGAAGCTTACAGGGCCTCATTTGGGTTTAGTGCAGACGAAATTATTACGACGCCTAATTATGTGGAAATTTCTGATGATATTGACATATCCTTTGTGGTGCCCCCACTTTCAAGCAATAGTAAGCTCTGTTCAACTCAGTATCCGATCACCAAAATCTTTGATGAAAGAGGAAAGGAGGCCACAAAATCTACTGACCAGGACAAACAGAAGTTGAAGCCGAAATGTAATCAAAATGCAAATGGAACTGATTGCATCCATACAGAAACTTCTGATGGAAGTGCAGGTAAATTTAGAGTTTCCTGGTTAACAACTCTCAGATCCATGCGATATCATGTTATTTGGAGAACACAATATTTTCTTTTCGTACTCTGCCTTTTTAAAATACAGGATTTTACACCCCTTGTTGTCTCATCAAGTCAGGAAGCTCTAAACAACTACAACAAATTAGAAAGATAAAAATTGTACTTGAGCTTTCTTACTAGTATTTGCTGATTGGAAAAGCATGCTGATATTTTGCAGTGTAATAGTATGGATGTCTTATGAAGTAATGATGTAGTGAATTACTAATGTAGTTCATGAGCTTTCTTACTAGTAATTGTTGTGCCTTTGAACCTACGAAGTCTACTGTCAGAATTCCGTTTATGTCCTGACCAAGCTTGTGTTCTTATCTTAGGTTCTATACTTCATGCATCATCTGGACGTGGTGCTCGTACGAGTGGTGATTCCCATGCTTCAGCTGATGACATGATAATTCAAAAGATGCTAGTCTTGGGAGTTGATAAGAGTTCCCATGCTGTTACATCAAGCCCAGATGCAGAAATAGGTTATAGAAGATCAAGAAGTTTAAAAGAAGCAAAGCACTAGATTGTAGCCTGATGCCAGTGACATGAACATTTATGACTAACTGACAGGTTACTACTTATCAGTTTTCAGAAACACAATGTTCCACTGAAGTTTCAATGGAGAATTAAGATATAGTCTGCTAACTTAATTCTATCTGTATCTTCTACGCCTTTCGGTTCCTATTAATTTGAGAATTTAATTTGTGAATTTCTGCTGACAGTTCTTGATATTAGTTTTCTAAATTCGCCTACTGCCATTCTCCTCCGACTACCTCATCCTTTTCCAAGAGGTGGTAGGGAACAAGAGGAAGCATGCTAACAACCTACAATCATGTTCTGGGTATACACAGGACCAATGTTCATGTAGGCGGTCGCCGCCTTTCGCCCAGTAAAGCTGGGCGAAATAGGCGATCGCCTCGCCTAGGCGAGAGCCGTTGGAGAGAGGCACTCCAACGGCTCTCTCTTTTTTTATTTTTTTTATTTTTTTTTTCAAAAATTACAAGTTTGTCACTACCCCAAATCCTATATAAACTCCTCCAAACCTCTTTATTTTTCACACATCTCTCATTTTCTTCTTCTTCATAATTCTATTCTCATCATCAAGTTTTCGCGATTAAGTCTCCGGTCTGGTGTTTAGTTTTGAAGTTGGAAAGTGAAGTCTTTGATCCGGTTCTTCGTTCTTCAACCGCCAAAATCAAGTGCACTCTTTCTAACTTCTATTTAGAATTAAATTAATTAGTATTTTATTTTCATATTAGTCTAAATGTTAATATCAGTCTAGTTTTAAGATATGGCTTACGTACCCGGTACTAGTCTCCCTATGCATCACGAGAGTTACGATGAACTAAGACCTACCCGTACAAGTGACTCTGGTTGGAATACTGCCCATTACATTAGTGCTAATGATAAAAACTGCATTGTCTATGAGTTATGTGGTAAGGAAACTAGATGTGGTATAGCCTGTCACAAACAACATCTTGCACACACACTCGGTAGCAATACTAGACCTTGTGATAAAGTTCCTGACTCTATTAAACAAGACATAACTGCATACATGATTAGAAACAGTAAGACATTACAAAACGAAAATGTATGTCTTGATGATTATGTAGACCGAGAAAACATAGAATTTGATCTGGAAACCGGGTTGGGTTTCGGTTCTGCTCGGACCCCAACCTCTCGTTCTCGCCCTGTTCCTGGTCGAAAGAGACAAAAAACGTTTGTGGGCACCATTTTGTGGATGTGGGAAGGACGTGGTTTCCCCTCCCCCCCAAAACAACCATCGAAAGAACCTTTAGAAAAGAAGATATGAAAATAATTAATAAAAAATGCTCTAGGCTTTTCTATAGATGTGGTATATCATTCAACACTGTAAGGACGCCTGAGTGGAAGGAAGCAGTATCCGCTACTTGTACTTACGGACCCAGACTTAAACTCATGACGTATCATGAAGTTAGTGACTCGTGCCTTAAACAAGAAATTGACTACACTAGAGGTATACTAAAGTCGTACAGACAAGATTGGGCAACATACGGGTGCACGTTGATGACAGATGACTGGACTGATAGGTCCGGTAGGAATATAATCAATTTTCTAGTAAATTGTCTGACATGTACCATGTTCACGAGGTCTGTAGATGCTTTCAGTCACTCTCACACCGCAGACTACCTGTAAAAGCTGATGGACAAGGTAGTCGGTGAGATTGGCGAAGAACACGTTGTTCAGATGGTCACCGACAACGCCGCCGCGTACGTACTTGCCGGTAGGATGTTGCAACAAAAAAGAAGGAGATTGTTTTGGACTCCCTGCGCAGCGCATTGCATCGATCTTATCTTGGAGGATATTGACAAGTTGTTTTTGAAGACTATTGCTTTAGCTCGAAAGATCGTCAAACATTTCAACAGTTCTGCCATGTTGTTGAAGAGGATGTGAATTGCCATTGAAGGGAACCTGCTACGCCCTGCTGTCACGAGATTTGTCACCGCCTTTCTGACTTTGCAAAGGTTGTTCCTGATGAAAGACAAACTCCGAGCCTTTGTTGTTTCCCCGGAGTACAATGATCCTAATGCAAGTTGGATAAAGAACAAGAAAAAAAGGAGATATCTACTGAAGTTGCCGAGACCATTCTACAAAGTGGCTTCTCGACCAACGTTGTGAAGGCACTGAAGGCCTCAGAACCTATGGTCCATGTTCTTAGACTTGTTGATGGCGATGAGAAACCACCGATGGGATATCTGTGTGACGCAATGGAGAAAGTCAAAGAACAAATCATGAGAAACTTTGACGGAAACCCGAGGTTGTACAAGCAAGTCATCGACCTCATCGACACCAGGTGGGGTCCAGGGAAGATGATGTCATCACCGCTACACTCAGCTGGTTTCTTACTCAACCTTGGTACCTTCTTCTCCGTCCCACCTCAGGATCGAAATGTAGCTTTCAATGAGCATATGCCTGGATTCATGGATGTCGTAGAGCGGTTCGTCCCCACTCCTGCAGAACAAGACAAGATTTGCAGTCTACTTGATCGTTACAAGAACTCCCTCGGAATATTCTCGAGGGATATGGTCGTCAGACAAAGGACGGAAAGAAGACCTATAGATTGGTAACAATCTTATGATGTAGACATGGGAGAGACCGCATTACAGAGGTTGGCCCTGAGGGTGTTGGGATTGACATGCTCGGCATCAGGTTGTGAGCGGAATTGGAGTGTCTTCGAGCAGTTGCACTCAACGAGAAGGAACAGGTTGGCTGTGAAGAAGATGAATGACTTGGTGTATGTGAATTACAACCAAAAGTTAAGGCAAAGACTTCAGCAAATGATGGAGAAGCCTGAATTTTATGACCCCATCAGTGTGGACTACGATCTCTTCGACGAGCATCCATGGTTGGTAGAAACTGAAGATCCGGTCTTCGCTGGAGAGGAGCTTACATGGGCCGATGCCGAGGAAGCAGTTTTAGGACATTCTTCTTCACGGAGACGCTTTGCTTGATCCATGTCCACTGCATCTGACGCGCGATGTTCCACTGCATCTGACGCACCATTATTAAGTGGTGGCATGGATGATGCCATCATTCACATTAGTTCTAGAGATCCAGGTGCATCGAGTTCTCAACCACCGATGGACATCGACGAGCAATATGTCCAATCCGACGATGAAGAAACTGAAGAAGATGATGTCTACGTCGACAATCCGTACGAGAACCACTCTGACGACTCTGATGGTGGTAGAGGATATGATATGGTTCACAGTTGGACATTGGATCAATGTGTCTAATGAAATTAGTTAGTTAGCTTGTAATTCTAATTTCTCTCTTATCTGCTATTTTATGAATTTTGAGTTACCTTTGTAATCGTACTATTAAGCAATAAATTGTATACCTGAGTGTTTAGGTGGGTAAAGGGGGTGCCTAGTGAGGCCTTGGTCGAGGAACTAGGTGTCTTTTCGAAGCCTAAACATGTATGATATTTTTAGATAATATTTGTGCATT
Organism: Triglochin maritima; assembly: GCA_963682175.1. NCBI lineage: Eukaryota > Viridiplantae > Streptophyta > Magnoliopsida > Alismatales > Juncaginaceae > Triglochin > Triglochin maritima. The sequence goes on from OY821774.1 coordinate 42,292,746, forward strand.
TTTCCTATTTTTTCCGATTTTTCCTGATTTTTTATCTATTTTATAAAATTTAATTGAATTTAAAAAAAGACCGCCCAGACTTGGGCGGTTGCACAACCGCCCAGGCGACCGGACGCCCCCGGTCGCCCCCGGTCGCCTAGGCTTGCCGAGGCGGTCCGTGAACATTGCACATGACTACTCTTTGGTGCCATGTGAGATAAACTCATCTTGCTCTTATGTTAAAAATTATCCCAGGTCACCTTCTATACGAATGCAGTAATCTTTCTGTTGGATTATTGGGTCCGGGCTAAACCCATGAATAACTCAATTGAAGAAATTCAATGTTGAGATGAAGATGAGAACTATTGCTCCATGTGTCATGTGCTCACCTCACTTTTAGTCTCACATTGGTGAAGCTAACAAGTTGAAGAATGTTGATAAATATCCTATTCACTTGACCATTTGTAGGTGGAAAGAGAGGATGAGAGAATTCTCAACACGCGTGCGTCCGCCCGTCCGGTCTGGAGCAAGGCTAGGCAGTAGGGGTTTTGGGGGAAATTAGAGATTTTAGCCTAAATGTGATTGGTCTATCTTAATTTTTGGACCTCATGTTAATTGATTTTTGCAATTAAGTCTTTAATAGTTACAAATATATATATATATATATATATATATATATATATATATATATATATATCAGTCGGTTTCCTTCGGTATACACACATTTTATTCTCATCATCTCTCTACGAAAATCGCCCATCTCTGGCGATTATAGGTCTCCGAATCCAGAGTTCTCCGGCGACCGATTCTTGTGGTCCGTCGACTCTGGTGTGTGCCTGGTCGACGACGAGACCGTTCTACCCTGGGAGAAAACCGACAGACCATCATACACACTGGTATGTTGGTCGATATTTTCTCTGAGGCAAGTCACCTTCTGACGGCTCGGTCTTTGAGGTCGTCTCTAATCACTGTTCTTTCTTTTGTTGTTTTCCTCTACATGTTTTTGTATGTTGACTTTATCTGGATCCTAATGGAAATTTTATTCGACATATGTATATCACATGCATATATTTGTAATTGTTTCAACAATCTCAGAGAAAATATTGTTAATTATGTCGTCTAATAAATCGTTTGCACCAAAAGTGGACATGTCAGACATGTCGGAAAAAAATTTCCGGACAGAATTTCAAACGTTGGCAACAACGTATGAATATCTGGTTGACCGCTATTGGTTTAGTTGATGAAATTGAAAATGTTTTTCCACTTTCTGAAACTGAAGATCCCAAAATCAAAGCAGTACAAGAGCTGTGGATAGAGAATGACAAATTATGTCGAGGGTGCATCCTGTTGGCTCTGTCCAACGTGCTCTTCGACGTATATAGTTTGTCCTCCTCTGCCTCTGTAACTGCAAATGAGTTATGGGATGAGTTGGATAAAAAAATATAATACTGAGGACTTAGGTCATGAAAAATATTATGTTGGAAAATTCCTGAAGTTCCAAATGGTGGAAGGCAAGTCAATTACTGAATAGGCTCATTAGTTTATGATCATAATCCATGACCTAAAAGAAGCTCACATGAAGCTTCCTGAGAAGTTTCTGGTAATGTCAATTATCGAGAAGTTCCCTCGATCTTGGGAGGACTTCGGTACGTCTTTAAAGCATAGGAGATGAAAACTAACTATGGATGACTTCATGGTTGCTATTGCAATCGAGGAGGAACATCGAGGTGAAAAACCAGTGATGCCTGTATAATTCTAAACAAAGGCAAACATATTAATTGGATCCTCATCTAAGTCACATTTTAAAGGAAAATCACAATCTTCTAATAAGATAAAACCTAAGGCCAAAATCCAGAAAAAGTCAACAAACAAACCATGTTGGAACTGTGGACAGGTTTGACATTGGGCTAAGGATTGTCCTTCGAAGAAAACCAAACGCCAACAAGGTACCACTGAATCGACTTCACAGGTCAATGTATTGACTGGGGTGGATGACACCAACAATACGTTTGTTTCTGTTAATCCTCAAGGTTTTTCCATTTATGAACCACGTGAGTGGTTGGTTGACACTGGGACTAATGTGCATGTATGTGCTAACAAGTCCATGTTTGTCTCTTACCTGCATGTTGATCGTAGATCTGTGTCGATGACCAATGAGAATGTTGCAAAGGTGTTTGGAATTGGACGTATCGACTTGAAGTTACCTTCAGGACGAGTTCTTTCACTACACAAGACACATCATGTGCCTGCTGTTCGTCGTAATATTATTAGTTGTCAGTGTCTGGTAGTCGAGGGTTATGAAGTAACATTTAAATGTAACAAAGTTGTGATTACTCTTTCTGGTACTTTTATTGGCAAGGGGTACTTGTCTTGTGGTTCTTTTTTAATTCATGTTGAACATGTTTTTTTATAATCACAATGCTATTTCTGTTAAAGATGTGTCTTCTCCTGTTGTTTATTCCATTGAATCTGGTGATGTTTGGCATAAACGTTTAGGACATGTGAATTATCAATGTTTGAAAAGAATGATGAATTTAAATATGATTCTTAAGTATGCTATTGAGAATAAAAAATATTAAGTGTGTGTACAGGTTAAACAACCGAAAAGACTGTTTCATTCTGTGACTAGAAATACTAGTATTTTCGATTTAGTACACACTGATACTTGTGAATTTAATGACATGTTAACTAAGGATAAAAAGAAATATTTTATCACTTTTATTAATGATAGTTCAAAATATTGCTATGTTTATCTTTTGAAAAGTAAAGATGAAGCGTTGTCTAAGTTCCTTATTTTTAGGAATGAAGCAGAGACACAACTGAAAAGAAACTTAAGAGGTTGAGATCCGATAGAGGTGGTGAATACACGTCCAACATGTTCGAACAAGTGTGTCAGGATTCTGGCATCGTTCATGAGGTGACGGTGCCGTATTCTCCACAATCTAACGGAATTGCTGAACGAGAAAATAGAACATTATCTGATATGATTAATGCATTATTGGAGAGTTCAGGATTACCCAAATATATGTGGGGAGAAGCTTTGAATACGGCTTGTTATATTCTGAATAAAGTTCCTCAGAAACATAAGGAGGATAGTCCATTTGAACTATGGTGTGGTCGAAAACCTAGCATTAAATATCTTAGAGTTTGGGGTTGTCTTGCAAAAGTGTTAATCCCTGAACATAAGAGGAAAAAGCTTGATCCCAAGACTGTAGATGCAATATTTATTGGATATGTGATTAATAGCTATGCGTACAGATTTTTGGTAATCAAGTCCGAGATATTTGGCATAGAAGTTAACACAATTGTTGAATTTCGTGATGTCACATTTTTTGAGGATGTATTTCCCATGAAATATGAAGTTCCTCAACAAGTTTCTTCTTCAGTTGATCCCTCTACGTCTGGTTCCATCCACGAGAATGTGGAAAGGATGACAAATGTGAGGGTAGATTTGTCCATAGCCGATTTTGAGTCTTCTCAAGCTAAAGTTGAAATTGAACAAAAAAAGAGCAAACATTCTCGAATTGCCAAGGATTTGGGAAGCGATTTTATCATATACCATATCGAGGGTGATCCTAACACTTTAAAGGATGTTATGACTTCATCCGAAGCAAAGCATTGGAAAGATGCAATTAAGGTCGAAATGGACTCTATTGTCTCTAATGGGACATGAGAGTTGGTAAATTTTCCTCCAGGTTGTTCAAAGATCAGCTGTAAATGGATATTTAAAAAGAAATTAAAACCAGATGGTTCCATCGATAAGTATAAAGCCAGATTAGTTGCCAAGGGGTTTAAACAAAAGGAAGGAATTGACTATTTCAATATCTATTCTCCAGTGTCTCGTATGACTACTATCCGAGTGCTCTTAGCATTGACGTCTGTATATGATTTTACGATCCATCAAATGGATGTAAAAACTTCTTTTCTTCATGGTGATCTTGAAGAAGAAATTTATATGGACCAACCTAAAGGATTTGTAGCTTCTGAAACGAGAACAAAGTTTGTAAACTTGTTAAGTCTCTTTATGGACTTAAACAAGCCCCACAAGCTTGGCATGAGAATTTTGACAAAATTATACTATCATTTGGATTCCAGGTTATTGATTCTGACAAATGTGTCTATTGAAAAGTTCAAGGTAATGCATGTATTGCATTGTGTTTATATGTTGATGACATATTACTATTTGGCTCAAATCTTAATATAGTACATGAAACAAGTCATTCTTGTGTACTAAGTTTGAGATGAAAGATATGAGTGTTGCAAATGTGATCTTGGGTATCAAACTAACTAGGTCAGTTGATGGTATTTCCATATCTCAATCTCTATATGTTGAGAAGATTCTTGAGAGATTTGGCTATACGAATTGTAGATCTGTGAAAACCCCCATATGATTCATCAAAACCTTTGTACAAAAACAAGAGTGGTGTTCCAGTTTCACAATTGAGATATTCTCAGATTATAGGTAGTTTGATGTATCTTGCAAATTGCATACCACCAGATATTTCATTCTCGGTGAGCAAACTTAGTAGATACACAAACTGTCTTGATCGTACTCATTGAGAGACTTTGGATAGAGTACTTAAGTACTTGAAGGGTACTTCTACACTTGGGCTGCATTATGGGAAATTTCCAGCTGTACTAGAAGGGTATAGTGATGCAAGCTGGATAACCAAAAACTCTGGGAGTAACAGTGTTACAACGTATGTTTTTACTCTGAGTGGAGACGCAGTCTCCTGGAGGTCTACAAAACAGACCATATTGTCTCGATCTAGTTTAGAGGCTGAACTTTGTGCTTTGGATACAAGTGGAATGGAAGCTGAATGGTTGAAAAGACTCCTTTCTGAATTGTCAATGACTAGCAAACCAGTTCCTGCAATATCTGTGCATTGTGATAGTATGACTACTATTGCAAAGCTAAGAAACTGAAAATATAACCACAAACAAAGGAGACACATCGAAGTCAGACTGAAGTGTGTAAGGGAATTAATCTCGGAAAGGGTGATAACTGTTGATTTTGTTGGTACCAAAGACAATACAACTGATCATTTCACCAAAGGACTTGATCTAGCTCAAGTTCTGAAATCCAAGTTGGGGATGAAACTGAGACCCATTTCATGACTCATTTAGAATGACAACCCAACCAATCTGAGTGGAGATCCCATGAAGTTGGTTCAATGTGATAATAACAAGTTCTTGAATGAGTTAAGTGCAACTGATTGGTGATACATTGTACGTCATACATTGTATCTATGTCAATACCCAAAGAATGGATATGTTGCTGAAACTGCAAGTTTAGTAAGAGTGTAGACTCTGAATGAGTTCAAATCTTTGAGACAAGATGTTAGCAGTGCATCTTTGGAGAAACCCAACTATGTGAATGCAATTGTGTGACCGCAATTAGAGGAATGTGGGTCATTCCTTGAAAGCATTTATGAAACAGGATACAGATGCATGACCGTAAAACATCAACCCTGTAGATTGCAGCATAACCTGCTTAGTGTTGTTCTCAATGGACATCTCCACACAAACGGTTCAAGTTCAAGACTTCGTTTCAGTTAGTTCTTGTGGGGGTAAAGTTGAAGGACTCAGGTCGTGGTTCAAACCCGAAAGGTACCATTACTGAAAGCACTAGGCTGCAAGGTTTAGTCGCTCAATCAACAATGTATTTTTGGGGGATTGTCGGATTATTGAGTTTGGGCTAAGCCCATCAATAACTCAATTGAAGAAATCCAATGTTGAGATGAAGATGAGAACTATTGCCCTATGTGCAATGTGCTCACCTCACTTTTAGTCCCACATTGGTGAAGCTAACAAGTTGAATGATGTTGATAAATATCCTATTCACTTGACCCTTTGTAGGTGGAAAGAGAGGAGGAGAGAATTCTCCACACGCGCCCGCGCGTCCGCCTGTCCGGTCCGGAGCGAGGCGTGGCGAGGCAGCGGGGGTTTTGGGGGGAAATTAGAAGCTTTAGCCTCAAAGTGATGGGTGTATCTTAATTTTTGGGCCTCATACTAATTGTTTTTTGCAATTAAGTCATTGGTTACAAAATTAAATACACACACACACACACACACACATATATATATATATCACAATCGGTTTCCTCCGGTATACACAAGTTTTATACTCATACTCTTTCTACGAAAATCATCCATCTCCGGCAATTTTAGGTCTCTGAATTTAGAGTTCTCCCGCGACCGGTTCTTGCGAGATTCCACGTTGTTCTTGTGGTCCGTCGACTCCGGTGTGCGCCTGATCGACGGTGAGACCGTTCTACCTTGGGAGAAAATTGGCAGACCATCAAACACACTGGTATGTCGGCCGATATTTACTCTGAGGCAATTCCCCTTCCGACGGCTCGGTCTTTGAAGTCGTCTCTGATCACTGTTCTTTCTTTTATTGTTTTCCTATACATATTTTTGTACGTTTTTTATATGGATCCTAATGGAAACTTTATTCGACATATGTCCCGGGTCACCTTCTATATGAATGCCTTGTGTTTTTAATGACATTATTGTCACATGAGTATCTACCCAAGTAATCTTTCTATCATGTTATTCTGCCACCTGAATGCCTTCTATCTTTTTTATGCTATTTTGTTTTGATTGCTGATAGAGTTTGTTATTAGCAACTGCACATTCTTTATCTGCATGATTATCAGAACCTTAAGTTAAAACACTTATTCATGGATGTGTCTTGGTGCAGGGGTTTAGACCTCAGAAGTCCAAACTCTAAATGAATTTTCTTCTTTGGTGTATTTTAAGCGTAAAATATGGGGGCTACTAATTGTCGCCGGAAAACTACATAAAACACCCCAAAATTACATTTTTGCCCTTAACAAATCAATTAATACACATTTCGTCCCGTGTCTTTAAACAAGGTTTGTGACTCAGTTTTACTCACATTCCAAGTACCAACACCACGAAAATATCTGGCGAAGCACCTGGATCCGACGAGGTAATGGAGGCGGATTTTTTTCCCGACTCGGGCGTCTAGCTAAGAGGCCTCCACCTTGGTGGAGGCGTGTGGCGCAGACGCCCCGTTTTTTTAATTTTTAATTTTTCTGTTAAATTAATTTTCTCCAGGTTTCGTTGGAAGATTTCGGTGGTGATGGAGTAGATTACAGTGAGCTTTTTGATAGTAATCAAATATTTACAACAATCAAGGAAGCCTGTAAGTGGGCGAAACAAGTTGCAATAGGAGCCAGATTTTTTTTGGTTATATCATCATACAAACAAAAAACAGATAACCGGATGGATTGTTACCTGAGATGTGATCGCAAACATGAAATGAGTTCTCGTGATACGAGTATTGCACTGTGAAAGAACACAAAAAGAAAAAGTTGCGGTTGTCATTTTTTGGTAAAAGTAGTCGAGCGACGAGATCGTGATGGATGAGTCGTTGTTTTTAATAGCACCTATGGACAACACAACCACGCACTTACAGTTTATTCAGAGGGTCACCGACAGGTCGACGGAGTTATTGCTGGGGCCAAGAAAATTGTTCGTGATATGACAGAGGCACAAGCAAGACCACGTAACATTTTATTGGCAGTAAATGAGAAATTCCCGGAGGATAATCCAAATCAAAGACACATTTTTAACTTCAGAGAGTACATGAGGAGGACGAAATCTGAAGATAGGAATCTCGCTTAGCAGTTTCTCAGTCAGGCAGTGCAGTATAACAATTTGCATTGGATTGTGGCAGATGAGGAAACTAATGTCCCCACTCACGCATTTTTGGCACATCCGACTCCAATTCAGTTGTTGCGTACATATCCTTTCGTAATCTGCATGGATTGGACGTATAAGACGAACAAGTATAAGATGCATTTGTTTGATATGGTTGGGGTTACTCCAACAAACATGAATTTCCTCGTCGGATATGCGATTTTGCTGGATGAGACCGAGTCTAGTTACCGATGGGTGTTGGAGAGGTTGCGAGATATGTTATTGGATATTGTTAGCCCGACTGCAATAATAACGGACCGGGAGATGGGTCTGATGAGACCAGTGACAGAGGTTTTTCCTGAGTCTGCTCATTTACTATGTACCTGGAATATCAACAAAGACGTGTACAACTATGCATACCACATGGGAGTTGAAGAGAATGCAGGACTTAAGTAATGAAGTTGAATATCGTTGTGGGTGTGCTTTTCTGACATCACATGAGATTCCTTGTGCATGTACCATGTACGAGTGTTTTGCGTCAGGTGATGGAATTTATTTAGAGCAGATTCATCCATTCTGGAAAACTCTTGTCATTGGAGAAGGAGTCCAGATGTCAGAGTTTGTGGATCAGTCAGCACAAAATGTCGAACATTTTCGGAAGTTCGTTGATGAGAATTCGGAGAGCGACCCTGCAGTAATTCGTAGTGTCTCTCGTATTTTATACGAACAATTACACCCCGATCAGTCGAACTATGGAAAACCCGCAGAAAATACTAAAGTACGAGGTCAACCTAGGGGAAAGTCGACACGTCAGGACCCGAGTGCCTTCGAGTATGTTGAGCGTGGTCGTGGTCGGTCTGCCAGTAATGGGAGTAGGGGTCTTGGTCGGTCTTCCAATTCGTCTCGATCGTCCGTGAACATGGGCACAGGATCTGGTATGACGATATATTTGTTGTTATTTAATATATATCACTAATCAAGATAGGGTTGAATAGATTATCTCCTAATTTTGTAGTTTTAATGAATTGCTATTTCTCTATCTTACAGTGTCCGGACGGTCTGAAGTGGATAACTTCCCATATGTTGATAGACTACAGGAATCATTTTACCATTTCTGGAGAGGTGGAATGACATGGGAATGTGTTCTAAAAGTTTTACTTTTAAATGTCAATTATTATGAATTGAATGAGAAATCATTTTGTTCCTTGTTTATGTTATTCGTCTTTTAGAAGTGTTAAGGAAGATGCTCTTGGTCCTTAACCGTAGAGCTCTAAAAGATATTGGTTTACATAAAACAAAAGATATTCGCAATCATGGTAATAAACATGGGACATTTATTACCAAGTTAAGATTGTCGTGTTGGTCATATATCATTGTCGCTCTACAAATGAGTGACGACACCGGGATGCAAAACAGGAAAATATTACTTCTGTATACTGAATAGACCTAATAAGTAAAATATTATAGAAATGTGTTTCTGTGTCATTAATATTTTACTGTGTCTTTGGTCCTTTGATATGAGACTTATATCTGATCACTTAAGGAATACTTAATAAGATTAGTGTCTTGAACTATCGATAAGTGTAGTGTAAAGGCATTGGTTGGTTAAGTACAACTTTTGTTGGAGAAGATAGTTAGTCAAAAGATTATCATTGCCCCTCTTAATTGAGTGATGATATTAGTGGGCACCTTGATAAAGCAAAGTTATAATGTGCACAATGTGATTTGAGTTAAGTCACATATTTATAACTAGCTTAAAGAGATCAAGAAATGAATACTAATTCAAAGATGACACAATACTAATTTGTGTGTATTCTTAATATCATGAGGCAATGGACGGACACAAGTGATGCACTCCATCACTAAATGGATCGGGTTTTGGTTCGAGTAGAATTAAGACATCTAACTAATTGAGAGCTATAATGTGTAGATAGATACCGCTTATAGCTTGTGATATTAAGCTCTTAATATCACTGCCAACTTAGTCTAGATCCCCCCATAGGTCACACCACAAAACTGGGAAACAAGAAATGGGGATTTTGAGTTCATAGGATGTGTCGGGTTTCATGTGGAAAATATGACACATGGGGTGAACAAGCAAAATCAAAATTATGTTGTGGTTAATAACATAATTAGAATCTAAATTAAATTCATATGTGATGTAAATATGATGGGGTGTAATGATTAATCATTACATAGGATAATATGTTACATAAGTTGTGAATTTACTACTAATCCCGAAATGTCAAATTTTGTATGGGTTAAACCGAAATTTGACAAGTCTGCATGCACTGTGCAAAAACGGTCGACCGCTAAACCATAAACGGTTGACCGAATGTTGCACGGTCGACCGCAATGTTGCACGGTCGACCGGATGTGTATCGATCGTAGCGAGAATTTAGTCTGTTCGTTTTCGGTCGACCGAGTATTCTCGGTCGGTCGACCGAACATTGCGATGATTTTTTTTTGTTGCGAACGGTCGACCGAGTATATCGATCGGTCGACCGAAACACGGTCTAAACGGTCGACCGGACAGACGGTTTTATGCAGAATTAATTAGATTATGCATGGAATTGGTCCATAATTGATTTAATTCGTGGCTAAGATTATTTGCTAGCAAATAATGGATGGTTAGATTGAATTTTGCATGAGATCATGGGCAAGGGGTTGCACATGAATAGGTAATTTGGAGAGAACTTATAAATACAAGTTTATCTCATTACCTCAATTAATTCATTCATTATTTTCTTGTGCAAAATTCTCTCTCCATAATTCTCCACGAAAATTCCTTAATTCTTAAGTTTAGTGAAATTAAGACATCTAACTAATTGGGAGCTATAATGTGTAGATAGATACCGCTTATAGCTTGTGATATTAAGCTCTTAATATCACTGCCAACTTAGTCTAGATCCCCCCATAGGTCACACCACAAAACTGGGAAACAAGAAATGGGGATTTTGAGTTCATAGGATGTGTCGGGTTTCATGTGGAAAATATGACACATGGGGTGAACAAGCAAAATCAAAATTATGTTGTGGTTAATAACATAATTAGAATCTAAATTAAATTCATATGTGATGTAAATATGATGGGGTGTAATGATTAATCATTACATAAGATAATATGTTACATAAGTTGTGAATTTACTACTAATCCCGAAATGTCAAATTTTGTAGGGGTTAAACCGAAATTTGACAAGTCTGTATGCACTGTGCAAAAACGGTCGACCGCTAAACCATAAACGGTTGACCGAATGTTGCACGGTCGACCGCAATGTTGCACGGTCGACCGGATGTGTATCGATCGTAACGAGAATTTAGTCTGTTCGTTTTCGGTCGACCGAGTATTCTCGGTCGGTCGACCGAACATTGCGATGAATTTTTTTTTGTTGCGAACGGTCGACCGAGTATATCGATCGGTCGACCGAAACGCGGTCTAAACGGTCGACCGGACAGACGGTTTTATGCAGAATTAATTAGATCATGCATGGAATTGGTCCATAATTGATTTAATTCGTGGCTAAGATTATTTGCTAGCAAATAATGGATGGTTAGATTGAATTTTGCATGAGATCATGGGCAAGGGGTTGCAAATGAATAGGTAATTTGGAGAGAACTTATAAATACAAGTTTATCTCATTACCTCAATTAATTCATTCATTATTTTCTTGTGCAAAATTCTCTCTCCATAATTCTCCACGAAAATTCCTTAATTCTTAAGTTTAGTGAAATTAAGACATCTAACTAATTGGGAGCTATAATGTGTAGATAGATACCGCTTATAGCTTTTGATATTAAGCTCTTAATATCACTGCCAACTTAGTCTAGATCCCCCCATAGGTCACACCACAAAACTGGGAAACAAGAAATGGGGATTTTGAGTTCATAGGATGTGTCGGGTTTCATGTGGAAAATATGACACATGGGGTGAAAAAGCAAAATCAAAATTATGTTGTGGTTAATAACATAATTAGAATCTAAATTAATTCATATGTGATGTAAATATTATGGGGTGTAATGATTTATCATTACATAGGATAATATGTTACGTAAGTTGTGAACTTACTACTAATCCCGAAATGTCAAATTTTGTAGGGGTTAAACCAAAATTTGACCAATCTGCAGTACTGTGCAAAAACAGTCGACCGCTAAACGGTAAACGGTCGACCAGATGTGTCTCAATCGTAACGGGGAATTTCGTCTGTTCGTTTTCGGTCGACCGAAGTATATCGGTCAGTCGACCGAACATTGCGATGAAATATTTTTGTTACAAACGGTCGACCAAGTTATGAACGGTCTACCGAAACTTGGTCTAAACGGTCGACCGAACCTCCAAACGGTCGACCGATCCAGTCGGTTTCTGCAGAATTAATTTAAGAATTAATTAGATCATGCATGAAATTGGTCCATAACTGATTTAATTCGTGGCTAAGATTATTTGTTAGCAAATAATGGATGGTTAGATGGAAGCTTGCATGAAATCATGGGCAAAAGGTTACACATGAATAAGTAATTTGGAGAGAACTTATAAATACAAGTTTATCTCATTACATTGTTAATTAATTCATTATATTCTTGTGCAAACATCTCTCTCCATAATTCCCTACGAATTTTCCTTAATTCTTGAGTTTAGTTTTAGTTTTCAGAGATGTTCTTCTCAAGGGAACTAAAGAGGGGTTAGTAGTTAGATTCTAAACCCTATTGGAGATTGAGAGGCTAACTCTTCTCTCTTCGGTCTTGTTTAGAGTTTGGTGAATACTCGGAGGCATCCGGCGCAGCGACAAGCATCATCAACGTCTCCGGATCATCAAGAAGTTTTAGAGAACTTCTAGGTATGAAATTCGGAGCCTATATTTGTTTTAATAAATTTTTTGAACTAGTTATTGAAACAAACCGATGCATGCATGAAACAAATCATAGAAAATTGTAATTGATCCTTATTGTGCATAAAAATTTCGAAAATATATTTGTGCAATTAAACTAGAAATCCTACAATATCATCAGTCATCACTGAACGCCAAGCCTGCAATGTAATATAGGCTCTGTGCCGATTATAGCACATCAAAACCTTCTGATCATCGTCATCCCAGATACATCTGGCGATGTGACATCTGAAACTCGAAATGACGCTGTCATATAGAGGACCACCCGACATCATATCCGTCACGATCCAAGACTCGTCCTCATCCATCTTCTTCTTCTGAGATCGGGCGTCTGCAGTGCACGAACTCGAATCACCGGTCACAAACCAACCATATCGACCCTTCCTAATGACCCACTCAGCCGAAGGACTACAATGTCGCCCCCGTCCTCGACCATACTGCTGTATCACCTCCTCCTGTGGCTCCAAGCCATACTGGCCTCCATCGTCACTCTCGTCGTGACTCCTCAACTCATCTGAATCATCCTCGTCGGCGAAAGAATCCTCAGGTGTCTGACGACGATGTAAAAGATCTCTCTTTCCTAACTGAAGCAGAAATACCCCGTCTACGTGGATGACGAGGACTTGACTCATTTACTATACTACGTACCGCGTGTATGAGAATTGATTTCCCTTTTCCTCCACGGTAACCCAATGACTATTAATTCAATTTTAAAAATAAAATTTTGTTAATGAATTTACTAAAATAATTAAACTAATTATTAACTTAATAATCAATTTATTTAGCAATTACCACAATTTATAATCAATAATCCTTTACTAAAATCATCCACAACTAATTATTAATTTAATAATCAATTTATTTAGCAATTATAATCAATAATTCCTTACTAAAATAATTATTAACTTAATAGTCAATTTATTTAGTAATTATAACAATTTATAATCAATAAAGGATATACTAAACTAATTTAATTAATTATTAACATAATATTCAATTTATTTTGCAATTATCACAATTTATAATCAATTTAAATAATTAAAAAAAATAAAAATTGGGGCGTCTCGTCTCCAGAAGACGCCCCATCCATCGGGGAGGCGGCTCCCGTAGACGCCTCCCCTTTCGGTCTGGCGTCCGCGGGAGAGGGGGAAGCAGTTTCCGGCGGCCGCCCGACCGTTGGGTCGAGCGTCTCCTGCGGACGCCCGACCCAAAATATTAAAAAAAAACTAAAAAAGACAATTTACCAGATTTGAGTAATCCGGGGCGTCCGCTGGTTCTTTTCCTGACCAGTGAGACATTTTTTCTGGTGAATATAAGAGTAATATGAAGAGAAAGTGGTGTTAGGAGACTGAAATGAATAGTTATATAAGTAGAAAGGGTAGAAGGGCAAAATGGTAATTTGTACAGACGATTTAAGTAGTTTTACGGCGATGGATAGCAGTTCAGTAAAATATCCGTGTAATATGTGCCTTTGTGTAACATTATTAAAAAAGCCCTACAAAGGTTGTATAGTTTGTTGAAATGATTGTGGTTCATAACCAGATCATAATATCAATCTAAAATAATCCGATCATCAAAAAACAAAAACAAAATTCGAAACTCCAAAGAAAAAAATCCACACAACATTTGTTTTAACCAACAGCTATTGAAGTTGAATCAATTTCTCCTATCATTGGTAGATATACATCAAATTTGTGAAGCTTTTTCTTGGTTTTTGTTAAGGGAAATGTTTGTTGAACGCTCGCGTCACGGACGCTGCTAACCCAGTCAGCACACTGGCTGATGTGGGCAACCCAGTCAGCAGACGCGGCTGAGTGCACACTCTCCCCAGAAACAATTTCCCTTTCTTTGTTTAGTTTATTCCTCGTTTCGTACAAATTTCTCCATCCCTCATTAATGCGTCTCAAATCACTCACTTCATTTTGGCGCTCCTACACAGACTGAAGACTAGTTACTCAACATTCGTCCTCCTATTTTTTTCCTTCTCTTTATTAATAAATTCATTTTTTTCCGGACACACACATCAGTCATTTTCTTTAGTTTCTGGACAAGCGCATAACTTATTCCGGACACAGTTACTATTTATGCCGGACAGTTGGAACACTTATTCCGGACAGACGTACTACTTACTCCTGAATTTTTTTGCTGTTGTTTTATTTTCCCGATGCGTCCACCATCGCATTTAATGCTTTTCAAATCAGCACGTCCTCCGTCTTCTTTCTTATTCTTTGGCGCTTCACGGAGATACAAATATGAGTGTCTAGGTTATTCCGATCCTACGAACCATTCCTTCTTCTCTCCTTCCTCCATTTGTGTTGTACTGTAATGGCACTCGTAAATGTGTCCTCACAGCCGGCTCATGCCTCCAACATCCCTCAAGTGATGATGAATTTTCCTTCCTTCGAAGAAGCCAAAGCATTTTACGTTTCATACGCCGATTCCTGTTGTTTTGGTGTGAAGATAAGACAATCTCATTACGATCATGGTGTTGTAATACGGGTCACTCTTACTTGCTCAAAGGAGGGTAATGCTCCCGCGTCTGTGTATAACATTTATTTCCACGTCCGTGTACATGGTTCCACGTAGCACAGGTTCCGATATATGTTAAAACATTTATTTCCAAGTGAAGCACAATTGACTAGAGTGAAAGATTCTATAAGGAATATATGTATTAGTGAAACTAACGACAGAGATCAATAGGGCTGAGCATCGGTCCGGACCGGACCGGAAAAAAAATTCAGGTCCGGACTGGAGACCGAACCGGACCAGACCAGAAAAAATTCGAAGGGTCGGACCGGAGACCGGACCGGTTCGGTCCGGTCCAAACACCCGATTTGTTACCTTAAATTTAAAAAAAAATTAGACCGGACCTGGCCGGACCGGGCCGGATCCAATTTTTTTGTTTTGGTCCGGACCGAAACCCGGACCGGTTGGTTCCGGTCCGGACCGAACCCGGACCGGGTTTTGCTCACCCCTGGAGATCAAGAATGGACGTGTAGCATGTAAATTACATGCACGGTGGTCTCAATCATGCCTATTTCCAACTGGTCATATTTTATGACTTAAATAGTCAAAACAACTTTCTAAACAGTATGCAAAATCACAATAGAAAGTCAATACTTTTAGTTCAGAGTACCCAAAAACTTATGAAATTCATAAATTTCATAAAACCATAGTTTGTAATAAAAAACATGTCAAAACTCAAAAGCATAAATAAATTGCAAACTCCCACGACAATGATTCAACCGTGTAGTCCAACGACACCCATATGAGCCACATGCTCGTGAAATATTTTGGGTGGTAAACCCTTAGTAAGCGGATCCACAATCATCGAGTTTGTACTGATATCCTCCATCCACACGACAATTATGAACTATTTCCTTTACAACCAGGAATTTGATGTCTATATGCTTTGGTTTAGACGAACTCCGGTTGTTTTTTGAATATAACTCAACAACCTTATTATCACAATTAATTGTCAATGGTCTTTAGATACCATCAACGATCTGCAGCCCAGTAATAAAATTTCGTAGTCATATTCCCTGATTTGATGCTTCATAGCATGCTATAATTGAATTCTACCTCCATGGTGGAAGAAGCTATAATCGTTTGTTTAGCACTCCTCTAGCCATCATGAAGATATAACCGGATGTGAATCTCCTGCTATCAAGAGATCCCGTGAAATCCGAATAGGAGTACCCCATGATCTCTAAATGATCCGATCTGTGATATTTGAGCATGTAATCCTTAGTTCTTTGAAGATACCTCATAACCCGCTTTGCTGCTTTCCATTGATCCATTTTCAGGTTGCTTAAATATCTGCCGAACATTCCTTCTATGTAAGTAATATCCGGACACGTACAAATTTGTGCATCATTAGACTCCCCAATGCTAATGCATGAGATTTGTTTTCCTCTCTATCTCTCTCTCTCTCTATTTTGGATAGGGTTGTGTAACAACCGGTTCGGGTTTTTATTTTTAAAGTTTTAAGGTAAAAAACCGGTTATGGATCGGACCGTCTGGTCTGGTTGCACAACCCTAATTTTGGACATTGGAGTAAACTGAACTTATCACCTTTTGCCACAAGTGTGTCCCCTGCTGTCCAATTCTGCATACCGAATCTACATAGCACCTCATCAATATAAGCCTTTTGCGATAGTCCAAGTACCTTTCTGGTACGATCCCTATGGATTTATATACCAATGCAAAGGACGCCTCACCAAGATCTTTCGTTTGAAATTTACTAGATAGAAATCTCTTGGTTTCATGCAATAGGCGTATTTCACTACTTGCTTGTATGATGTCATCCACACAAAGCACTAGGATGATAAATTTGCTCCCACTGAACTTGACATATATGAACTGATCAACGGTGTTTTCCTTAAAACCAAAAGAGGTTGTCACTTGATCAAACTTCCAGTACCATTGTCGGGATGCCTGTTTCAACCCATAATTGGATGTATTTAATTTACATACAAGGTGCTTTCAATCTTTTGACTCCAAGTTCTCCTGCTTCACCATGTATATGGTTTCTTCAATGTCTCCATTACGAAATATTGTTTTTACATCCATTTGATGTAATTTTAGGTCATAATAAGCCACAAGTGCAATGATAATTCTAAATGAGTCTTTCATCAAAATCGGCAAAAATGTCTCTTTAAAATCCATACCTTCCTTAAGTGAAACCTTTGGTGACAAGACGTGCCTTATATATTTCAATGTTACCTTTTGAAGCACACTTGGTTTTAAAAATCCATTTACAACCAATCGGTTTCGAACCTTTAGGTAACTCGATAAGATCCCAACACCATTGTCGTCCATGGAATTCATCTCATCTTTCATGGCCTCTATCCACTTGTTAGAATTTGACATGATTTGGTTTGACTAAAAGTTACAGGGTCGTCTAGTCCCTTATGAAATTCATATTCCAAGAGATATACAACATAGTCATCTGGAACAAGTCTCGTTGTGACGCCCGACCCAACGATCGGGTGGCCGCGGGAACCGCCCTCTTGTTGGGTCGGGCGCCTCCCACGGATGCCCCACCCAAAAAAAAATTTAAAAAAATTAATTAAAATAAACAGGGCAATTTACCAGATGTGAGTAGTCCGGGGCGTCCGCTGGTTCTTTTCCTGACCTCCTAGACATTATATCTGGTGAATAGAAGAGTTATATGAAGAGAAAGTTGTGTTAAAAAAGTGAAATGAAGAGTTATATAAGTAGAAAGTGTAGAAAGACAAAATGGTAATCTGTTGGGGCGATTTAAGTAGTTTTGCGGCGACGAATAACAGTTCAGTATATTTAAGGGGTCATAAAATTTATAACCTCTCGACCTTTCCGAGTGATCTACAAAGTAGCAACTAACAATTCTTGAATCCAGTTTTCTCTCATTAGGCTTATATGACCTAGCCTCACCTGGACGACCCCAGACATGTAAGTGCCTAAGACTAGTCTTCTTACCCTTGTACGAGGTTTTAGCTACGGTCCAGATTTCGCTACGCTCAAAACCCACGCCGTTTCGACAACTGCAAGCGTGGCGCCCACATCGACATATCTCGTGCAACGCATGTGACCCTCATCACTCTGCATAACCGGTTATCGGTTTCGAGCTACAGTGTAATGTATAGGGAGTTGTCAAATCGTATTTAAGAGTTTGAATCATTTCATTGTAAGGTTTAGATTTTTGGAAGATACAGGGAGACGGAAATTGTTATCCCTCCAAAATAATGTACTTGTTCTCACCTTTAAAATGTTGTTCCTTCGTCCAAAAATCCTGTCCAGAAGTCCATCCAGAATTCTGTCCAAAAATCCTATCTAGAAATCTGTTCAGAAATGTTGTCCCTTCGTCCATAAATGTTGTCCATTCGTCCAGAAATGTTGTCCTTTCGTCCAGAAATCTCCATTTGTTACACTTAAACAATGTTGTCCAATCGTCCAATGTTACACTTAAACAAATCGTTTTTAACGCATACTCGATCCTTTCAGAAGCATACTCGGAGGATTTTATACTTAAACAAATTGGTTTTTGCTTCGGTGCACATCTAAAAGGTGTTTATTGGGCCTTTGCACACGTGTAAGTTTATATTGTCCTATAATGGACACAATTCTGGACACGCTTGTCCAAACTCTATTTAGATTAAGTCCAGACTCTTCCAAGATGGACACAGTTCTATACACACATATCCAAATTTTGTCCAGATTCTTTCCAGACTCGTCCAGAATGGACACGGTGTGGACATGTTTGTCCAAACTCTGTCCAGACTCAGTCCAGACTTGTTCAGAATGGACACAGTTATGGACACAATTGTCCAGACTTAGTCCATACTCGTCCAGAATGGACACAGTTATGGACACGTTTGTCCAGACTCAGTCCAGAATGGACACAGTTCTGAACACGCTTGTCCTGACCTCAGTCTAGAATGAACACGGTTCTAGACACGTTTGTCCAGACTCTTTGCCATGATTTGAAGTTAAATTTGTGTCATGATTGTCTGCATTTTTAGTTTTTTCTTCACTGCATCTTGTGCCCCATTTGCTGCATCAAGACTGCATCTTCACTACAACTAATTGCCATGATTTTGTATAGATACGTGCCACAAGAAATAACATAACAACATATATTGAGAACGACATACGAACATAATCTGAAAGTTCACAAGAAACATTAACACCTTTTAGAGGTGCACCCAAGCAAAAACCCCCTTAAACAAATCGTTGTTTAATCATACCCAAAGTTACAAGATTTTAATACACATTATATTAAAAAACGACAGGGTGTGTCTAGTAAGCTATTGAGAAATTTTCAACGGCGAATTGTCTTGCTTCGACTCACCTCCACTGCAGACTTTAGCCGCTTCGCCCTCGGCCTACCAACACAAATGATTCTATGTGGCGACTTCAGACCGATTCTTGTTGGGCATGAACAAAGATTGATGAGGCAACGTTTTCCAAAACGTTAAACAACACACTGCAATCGACGAGGTATTTCAATAAAATAATTATAAATGCACGTTAAAGAAAATGTACCATTCATATATTACATCTCCCCCACCTTATTTTCGGCTTTACCGGCTCGACGAAAGGTCAGGGTGGCACGAGTTATTACACTTTCGACTTTATGGGAGTTGAGACACTTAGTATCGAAACCACAAGATAAACCAAACTTCTGGAAGTATTCACTTGCTGCCGAGTAGTGTGGAAATTTCATTCCTATTTGTGGAGTGGGGAGGTATAAGAGGAGAACAATCAATGGAAGAGATCATTAATTGCTCGTCATGTTCTGTCGTTGCTCATCTTTGACGTGTTGGTGGTTGGAAAATTGGTGGATGCTTTGAATTTAGTGGAAGAGGAAGGCATAAAAGTCATCGTGAATAAGGAAGGAATTTCATATTTAGAGTAGATCTCCGAAAGCAAGCACTCAAGCACCGATCACCATCAAATATTCCAGGATTCAAAGTATGGTATGACACCACGTACTAATTGACAACAACAAAATAACATACAAGTCAAAATATTCATATTTCATAAAAAATTAGAATTAAAATGACATAAATAATTCAAATTACAACCCAACAGTACTTTAAAATTATTACAATCGTTCTCGACTAGTTTTCATATTTTGGAACCGGTTTATAATAGCATCCATATTAATATCCAAAAACAAATATTTTTCTAGATAAGTAACCAAACAAATATTCAATATTTGATATCCCGCATAATAATTTAAATATCATGTTGAAATATTTGATATTTAAATCAATATTTGATATTTAAATCCATCTGATAGGCCCGCATAATAACTTTTATTTCACTAGAGGCATTTCAGAAAACATTCTTTCAACACCTGTCGTTATGGGAAGAAGTAACACCAACTTCAATAGTAAGTAGACATTTGAATGAATTTCAATGCTTGTTATTTTAAATTAAAAAAATTGGAACTTTATTTTTTTCAACGGTGGGACACGTGCCCCACTAGGCACCCATCTACATCCGCCCTTGATTGTTCACCCGATTTGTCATTCCTACTGTATTATTCTCCACCACAATTAGATTTGATGACTTAATTATCTTGCCTAGTTTTCAACTTCGGCTTTGACAATTTTGAAAATTTCCAAATATTCTGACTTCTCATGAATTAAATACAAGTAATTGCAGCAAGAGTAATCTTCAATAGAGTTGATAAAATATTGTTTGCCCATTTGAAGAGGCCGAGGGAATGGACCACAAATGTCCTGTATGTATCAACTCTAAAGGCTTTACTCCCATTAGCACATGTTTTCCTTTTATTTGTTTGTTTTACCTTTACACATTCTATACATATTTTGAGATCTGATAAATCAAAGGAATTGAGAATTCCTTTTAACACGAGCCTAGTCTTGGTTTGGAGATATGACCCAATCGCTTATGTCATAACATGGACGAACTCTCATTTGTTAATTGACATTTAATATCATAATTACTTGAATGTGGATTTTTGTTGTCATTTGAGGTAAGAGTGCCTAATCTATACAATTTATCATCATATTGATGGCAGTTCCAATAACATTTGAATTAAGAAAAATAGTACAAGATCTGTTTCGAGTAAGACATGAATAACCGGGTATGTCCAAACAAGAAGCAGAAATTGAGTTCCGTCTAAACGACGGTACTACAAAAGTATCTTCCAATTCCAAACATAAACCAGTATCTAATTGTAATCTAAAGACACCAATAGCCTCGACAACTGCTCTTTCGTCATTTCCCGTATATATGTATCTTTCACCATCAATTGGCATTCGGCTCCTTATGCAATCCTGCATAGTAACACTAATGTGAGCACCTTAGGCTGCGATGTTCCTTGATCTGCAGTTTCTGTATTCCCCTTTTCGTTTCTTTGAAAAGGTCTTGATACCAAAATTAGATGTAAGATGAGCACTCTATCTTTCCTTGTTTTAGTCTGTCTTCTTCTTGCACACATTGAGCTATAAGCTCATTTAAAGTCCATTTCTCTTTTTGAGTATTGTAAGTAATTTTGAATGGACTGAATTGTGCAGGGAAGTGAGATCAAAACGAGGTGCACGAGTATGTTGTTAGCTAGACAACTCAAGCTTAAAACCCCTCAACTTTGTAACAAGATTAGACATTTCAATGATGTACTCCCGCATGTTTCGTTTACCAGTGTACCACATTGAAACAAGTCTATTTAGAATAGTACTTGTTTCGACCTTTTCGGCCTGCAATTTCTCTAAGGAAACCTTTGGGATTTTATCCTCAGATATACCATCCTTTATGGATTCCGGAATTGAATGTTCAATCATCATCAAACTCATGCAATTTGATCGCTCCTACTTCTTGTATGTTGTTTTCTGGTTAGTAGTATATTACTACCATCCAGATCCGTTGGCTATCAAACCTCAAAGCGTAGTCCAAATCCATGTAACACAGTATGATCATAACATAGGGCACTACACGAGCCAGTTTTGAGCAAGCGAAGTTGGCTCGAACTCGGCTTGTTTATTTTTTGGCTCGCTCGTGGTTCAGTTCGTGCGTGAAAATTGTGCTCGTCTCGACTCGTTTCTTCTCACGAGTCGCTCGACTCAGATCGTTTGCTCGTGAGACTGCTCGGCTCGTTAGCTTGTTTCGTCTACCCAGCCTAAAATTTAATTGGTGGCACCACAGTCTAAGCATCACAATTCAGATTTGGTGGCTACACTTCTTCTACCCAGCCTAAAATTCAATCCTAGTAGGTTCATTCGGGAGGGAGTCTGATCTCATGATTCTAGGGGTGAGCAAGGACCCAACCTATCTGGTCTTCAGTTCGGGGTCCGGAGCCAATCCGGTACTGGTCTTGTTCGAGTTTTGTTTTATTTTTTTAATTTTAAGGTAAAAAAACTGATTCTGGACTGGACCCAACCGGTCCGGTCTTCGGTCCGGGGTCCGGAGCGGATCTGAGTTGGACCGGTTGCTCACCCCTACATGATTCAGACCAGCATTTGTTTTGGAAGCAGTTTGTTGTTGCATTCTCTTCTTCTGGAGGGGCATTGCATGACTCAAGCAAAGAGATTTAACCACAAAATAATATTTGGTGGGGGTGTTAATACTTTTGTAGATGTATTTGGATTTGGTAAATAAGTAAATGGATAGATGTACATTTGTAGTGTATATGTCGTGTGTGTGTGTGTGTATAGATGTATGTTCGTATGCGTATATACGAGCAACCGAGCCGAGCGAGCTAACGAGCGAGCACGGTTTCGCTCAGCTCGACTCATTTATTTTCCCGAGTGAATATTTTGACTCGTGCTCGACTCATTAACAATCGAGTTGAGCTGTTAAGCGATCGAAATCGAGCAAGCCGCGAGCAAATTAGCAAGCTCGAGCAGAATCTTGCAATCCCATCATAACACGATCTTTCCATTTTTTGAAGTTTGTGCCACTGAGACGGAATGTTTTTCACAATGGTAGATATAGAAGACACTAAAAGAATAAAATAATGGTCATAATTAATTATCCGTATAAAAACATGCATACGTGAAGATAATAAAATCCAAAAATAAAACATCACACACCTACATTAAAGTGGGCCCCATCTCAAAATAACTAGCACAACATTATTAGTTAGTGTTTTGATAAAAATAATACTTCTAAGTGGTACTCTTGAACATAGTTCATGAACATTGATACTAAAGTCCCATCATGAACATTGATATTAAAATCTGCCTAAAAATGTCTTTCTTTGAACTGACACATTACTGGCATGTGTTGGATCGTGGGGGTCTACAATACTAATTAATTTTATATTACCTACTCGTTTAACAAACAAAAATATATGCAGCGGAAATTAAACTAAACGAGTAAGTAGAGAAGGAATAAGTAAACCACAATGAGACGATGAATTTTTATATGGGTTCGGCACCCCACTCGGGTCCTAGTCCTCTTTTGCAAGCTCCGCTCGGATCACCGAGCTCCGCTCACGACTTCACTAACCACTCCCCGTTCCGGGCCGGGAGAGAACGCTTTTACAATCTTCAAGCTCGCGAACAACCATCGTTGAGCTTGTTTCCACCTCTCACAATCCGAGAGGGATACTTCGGGCTCTCACCGAAGTCTATACTTGTGTCTTGGGTTTTCACCAAGACCTTTGCTTCTTGCACAATGATTGAGTGGAAAAACACTCTCTAAACTTGAACACACTTGAGTGAGAATAAGAATTAAGACTAAAGTGTGGAAGGTTTTGAGTTTTTGAGTGTATGGATCTTCTCTCTAATGTTGGGGACAAATATGTGTGGGAGAGTTGTGTTAAAATGTGTTTTACAACTCTATTTATAAACATTAGAGAGAATAGAGTCGTTGACTTTGATTGGGTATGAGTTGGTGTAAGATACACAAAACAGAAACCTGCAGGACTCAATTCTGCCTAAAAACGGTCGACCGAAACGGGTATGTCGTTCGACCGTTTGGTCAAAATTCAGCTTTAACTTGAGTTCACTTAAGTTAAAGGTCGAACGGGCTTAGGGGATTGGTAGACCAAATTAGTCCAGGCACTTCTGGGAGACCAAATTGTGTTGGTTCGGTCGACCGCTAGGAAAGTTTCGGTCGACCGGATGTTTGGTAATTTTGGGGTATTTGGGAATAATACGAATACGACCGTTGAGTATAATACGACAAAACAAACGGTCATGTGACACATGTAAACGGTCGAACGGAAAGGTTTCAACGGTCGACCGTTTTGGTCCAGGCAGTTCAAGTTTTGTTTAGGTGTTTTCCGGTTCTAGTTTGGATGATCTATTGAAGTCCAAATTATGTGAAATTTTGTGTGTGACTTCTATAGGGAACTTAGTGTGTGGTTGAGTAGTTTTTAGCTCAAGTATGCTCAATTACACAAGGTTCCTAAAGACTCAAAGAAATACAAAATACATGTCTTCAAATGAGTTTGATTACATGTGTTGACTTGATTTCCTTTCTTCATTGAGTCTTGATCACCTGTAGAGGTTAGCACAAAGCAATATATATGCAATGCAATATGTGTGCTACTCTACATGATTATAATTAAGATTAGGTTGAATAAATCATCAAAACATAAATTAAAACCAAAAAACCAACAACATGATTATACCAAATTTATCACATATTAGCAACTATATATTATCCGGCCAAAATAATTTTTCTTTGGGCCAATTATTTTGCGTAGTGATCATGCACACATATTTAAATTAAATAAATTTTACCAAATAGAGGTTACTTTGGCAATATACTAGTTCAACTTATTTAATTAAATAAGAAGAGCACGAGTGAATCAACAAGTCGTGACAAAAAATATATTTTTATTTTCAGAAAATAAAAATAACTGAAAATCATGCGAGATCACATCTAACTTTTATTATTTTAACCAGTCGATTACCAGTCAATTATAAATTCCATGACTTTTTTCTTAAAAATATATTAAACCAAGAACTGTTCCAACTCCACGTTCTGAAATTTTATTTTAAAAATTGAACTTGGGCGCTATAATTAACCAAACCGTAACAACTCATGTCCACATTTAAGTATTGATTTTTTTCTTATTACAAAACGAAAACCGATGGTTACACACGGAGTTGCACCATAAAGCTACCTAAATCCCTTGAACTTTGCAGTTTCTTATTTGAATCTATCAATGACAAAGGCATGAACTTATATCACAAAAATTGCAGATTCAAACTGGACACGAGTAATTCCATAGTATAATCCATAGTTGCAAAATCTGTAATTAAACTTAAAAAATGTCTGAAATCATTTAATTAATCTTATATCTCCGACTTATAGCAGAATATAGTTTTGGAACTAAATCAAATCCAAAAACATCCATAAATGTCCAACAAGGAACAACAAAACAACAAAAATTACATCTAAAGATCTAGCAAAATAGACTCTGATACCACTTGAATAAAAATTTAGAATCCGTAGAATTTTAAACAATATGATTCTATTATAAAATAGTTTCAAGATCTATGCTAAATCAATAGATAGTGATTCACAAAATAAAACATATTAGACGACTTACATTTATCCATAACGGAAACGTAAATTATTACCTAGATAGTCTTCTAACACTTTCCTTATGATATCTCGGATGAGGAAAAAATTATATATTGTTATGACTGCTGCCTGAGGACTAAGACCCCCTATTTATAATTCGGTTGTGGACCCATCAATCACAACCGAATGACTTGACCCATTCTTATTAATGAATATTTCTAGAATTCTAGAAACCCATAAAATTTAATTCCATATCACACCGTGACCGAACAATATATTTAACGTCCTACGTACAATAAAATAAAATAAATGTAAGTCCATCAAATAGAAATTTCTATCATAGCAACACGAGACTATTTACCCAACAATCTTCAACAAGCAAGAGCTAAATATGATAGAAACCCAGTATTTTAATACGTCTATGTATTCAAGACTTCGAAAAAAAGCTTCATGATATATAATATCCCAGTAACAATAAGATTCAGAACAATGCATTATTCTTTCAACAATAGATACATGATACATAAGAGAAACATCTCTATTTGGTTTCTATCAAATGGTTGTACTACATTCCTAAAAGGACGATTCCTGGGAAAATTCCTCCGACCACCTCCTGTTAGCTCTCATTAAACATATCATGTTCTCATCCGACGTTTTCTGAATGTGCTATTCTTGCGTTTAGTCCAACGGCTGTGATTTGTCTGAGAACCACAGACTATAGAGCTGTTTCAGCTGAAAGTACCTCTTAAAGTGCCCATGTACCCTCAACTTTGGAACGGAGGCTGGCGGCTGTCAAAAGGCAACTCGATTGGTGTAGCATTGCCATAGAACTCCTCCAGGTTGTAGAAGGCTCGCTGCTCGGGGAGAAATATATGGACAATCACATCACCTGTTGACAACTAAACGTTTTGAGTTTGTCGACGGGGCATAAAAACTGCTTCAGAAGTTAAACAATTTGTTCAGATCAACATTCTTTACAAACTTACCAAAATCCAACAAGGTCCAAGAGTTGGGTTTGTTGTCTCCAGTTGGCACCTTTCGGAATTGCTTTTCAGCAGTATCTCTTATTCGAAACCTACATGCTCCAAAAATCAGTTTTCACGAGGCACAAATAAACAATTTGATGCAAATTTAAGTCGGAAAACGAGAAAAGTCCAACAAGAGGGGAAGTAACACTAACCCTATTGCATCAATTTGAGGGCGAGAAAAGGCAGTAACAATGATAAAGAAACGTGTCCAATAAACAAGAGGCTTCACAAAAAGAACACGGATGTCTGCAGCCTTGACATCATCCGCAACCTTGGCCAGGGCAACAGCAACTGCTCAGCCCAAAAACATCACAAATTTAGCAATGGTGCATTAGCAACTGATATCTCCTGAAGGGTTCGCATTTATTTTGTACAATCCTAGCATTTTTCTTTTCATGTAGTCATCCAACCAGATAAAACTTTTTAATTCATATTTTGTGTTTGTCAATACAAGGTCACTTCTCTTCCTCCCTCCAATCATCATGATAAAAGAATTTAGATGGTGCATGACCTACCATTTGTAAATAAAATGAGCAACAAAGTGGAGCAAAATAGACATCATTCATAAATTTTTGATAGTTGAGAGCTCATAAGAAGTTACTTAGTGGAGCATCTAGCATACACTTTTATCATGGAACTAAAAATCGTTATGGGCAAAGGTTGTACAAACTTACATGCCAAGCTCTCGGCATCATCGTCAGCTTCAGCACTTGGAGTTTTTTTATCCCCACTGCTATATACCACCTTACCATATTTGTCAAATAGATCATTGAACATCTCATCTGTATCCTCATTTGTATTCTGCAAGTCATGAGTCGGGTCATAAGCATGTGTGTAAGTCCTATGATGTCTGCATCAGAAAGTTATTCATATGCATATGTGGAAACACTATGAGGTCTACTTCGGGAACTATTCACACAACTGGAAGAAGAAAGAAGAAGAGCATCTCTAGAGATGCAACATATATAACAACTAACAGATGTTGGAATGAAAAATTAACAATTTTCCAGACCATCATGGCTTTCAGTTCCCAAATTTCAGAAATATGAAAAGAATGAAATGACAAAATGTGGCATCATAATCATAAACATCTCCAAGCAAGGCAGTCAGTTTCATATCAAATTCTGTTACAGATGTACCAATTATATTTTACTTTTCTTGTAAATAATCCTCTTCCTCTAATCAAAAAACACTTCAGTTTTCCTTGACACAAAAAAGAGGTTCCAAAAACAAGAAAGAAACCATGAGGCCACTTGCGCAAAAACAAATACGCTCTTCATACTAAAAAAAACCTCTACATTCAACTAAACATAAAAAATAATTATCTCTCAAATGTCTAAACTCCAATTTGCAACCTGCACTAGTATCGCACTCAAACATATAAACAGAGCAAAGAAAGAAAAAAACTGCTAACATACTTTAAGTTCAATTAAATCTCACTTATGACCGAAATGATATTCCACAAGCAGAACTCTAATTTTCCCCAACAAAATACAGATAGAACTACAACCTCCAGCGAAGCGATTCCGCGAGCTCAAGTAGGAAGTTCACTCCAGAATTTTTTCGAGAAACAAACATAACTACAACTAAGCATTCCCTAAAAACCTCACTTTTGCCGTCTTTCAACCAAATTAACACCACATCAAGATCAACACACCAAATAAACCGCACAAAAACTTGAAATAATTTTTTGACACACATAATGCTTCAACCTAACTTACAATCATAATACCCAACTCACACCAAACCAACACAACAAAACCCAAATCACAACAAAAGAAAATATTTTACTAACATTTCCGGATCTCTTCTGCGACTGGACTCGCCCAAACCCCCTCTCCTCGCAACGCTTCCCCAAACCAAGCTCGACCCATTTCCCAGCACGCCTCTGAGACCCCGAAACCAATCTCCGGCGATCGGAAAACGGGCCCACGGCGGCGGACGAGGGGTTGGGAGGAAGGCGGGGTCCGGCGCAAGATAGTGAATATTGTAGTGGTAGCGCTAACGTGCGCATGGCTACAGGTTGTGGCTAAGATGGTGGGGTGGATAAGGTGGTGGTCTGGAGTTACAACTTTGAAGTGTTTTGTTGAGTGATTTTTGTTAGGTCTTGAAGTGAGACACAATGTTAGATATTTAGATGATCCATGTCTATGGATCTTTATGTGTTCTTTAAGTTGTCCTACTTTAATTCGATTTCAAGATCCGATACTTGATATGAGCGTCTATTTTAGTTAATTCAAAGTTAGGGATACATACCAATAAAGTTTGCTTAATCGGTTGGAACTCATATACAGTTAAGCTCATGACTAGCGACTAGCATAAGATTCTTCTACTTAGATGATTCTCAGATGATGGAATCTTAAAATATGTATTGATCGGTCTCAAATTTCACTTGGGATAATCCATTTCGCAACAAACTGTAATTATGAATTTTGATTGGTCCGTAAGTTGAATAAACTCCAAGTAATAAGATAGTGAATTCAACTAAATTCATCAAGTAATAAGACAATTGAGATTTGATGCATTATTGTCGTTGTTACCATTGATTGTTCAGAAATTCGGGATGCGGATACGACATGTGCAGGATACGACATGCGATGCGGATGCATATGCGGTTTGCGATTTAATAATAATATATTAATTATAAATTATATACATGTAATTAATAATTTAGGTAATTTTTTGAATAATTTCTAAGATCAATAATTTAATGTTAAACAAATGTGATGCGGGCCGCATATGCGAGTCCCAATGCGGGTCGAATCCCCATGTACGGTCGCATCAGACCTCATTCTTGAACATAGATTACCATCAACACTTCGGATTTGTTGCTATACGAGCTAGACAAACCTTTGTCCATCAAATCCTTAGGGCATCCACTACGGCGCCCTCAGTTCCCCTTAAAATCATACACTCTCTCTTCGTCACATCATCGCGTCCATTAATCCACTCTTTTATCCACATATTTCCAAAATCATTCCACTATCATCTCCTATTTTCCAACACTCTCTTTCCTCTACATCATTTATTTTTACCTTCATACTCTAACATGGGTAAAAAAAACATATTTAAAAAAAAGATTTTAAATGATTTTAACCAAAATTCAAAACAAAAAAATTTAAAAAAACACTCACCCCAACCCACCATCCGGGGTGCGCCCTGCCCTAGGACGCCCCCCGGTTAAGAGGGGGAAATCGGGCACCCGTTTTTGGCCACCCGTAGTGGGTGGCCTGAGACATCAACATAAAATTTACATGTAGCAATGATACGGTGGAACGACTATACATCATAGTCTCCCTAAATTGTGAATAAGCGGGTCCTAACGAGCATAATAACAAAATATCTTGATGTTCATCACCCACCTTTGAGTCTATATTTTCTAGATATGTAATAATTTTGTTGAACTCATCTAAGTGTTGTCATCTTAAACATGAAGAGACGTTGCTTGAGTAGGATGTGGTTCACTAAGAGCACCCTTAACCAATATTTTTAAAACCGAACCGAAGAGTGAACCGAAAACATCTCGGTTTGGTTCAAAGTGGTTGAACCGATGGTTCAACCTGGTCCAACCGATGATGACGTCAGCATGACATCAGCATTTTGTGAACCGAGGGTTGAACCGAACCGACTCCGTAGCGGCGGTCCAACCGACGGTCCGACCGATTGAACCGATTTTTCCTATTATTTTTTAACATAATAAGTAATAACCAAGTACCTAAACTATGAACAATACAACAAAAATTATCCATTTGTAAAATAACTTAATTACAATCAGTAAAAAAATGAACAAACATGTAACTAAGTAATATTAGTCTTTCTTCTAACAAATGAACAAACATTTACTTCAACATCTAAAGCAGTAGGGGTGGTAGACTGTCCTAGAGATCCGTCGGTCTGCCGACCTTGGTGGAGATCGCGAGCGGTGTCGGTGCGATGAGGGGTGGACCGGTGGAGATCGCGAGGGTGGAGGTGTGGTGAGGGGTTGGGGAAGGAGTTGTAAAAATTAAAATCTTAGAATTTGGGTCAAAATTGAACAAAAAATAAAACAATAAAAACCAAATTTTGTTTAAATTGAAAAACCCGGTTTTTTCGGTTAGACCAAACCGAAAAAACCAATCGGTTCAATCGGTTTTTTCGGTTTTCTTCGGTTCGCTCTGTGGTTCACGAGAGAAACCGGTTTTTTGACCGAACCGACCGGTTTGCTACCGGTTCATGGTTCAACCCGGTCCGACCGCCGGTTCGGTCCGGTTTTTAAAACAGAGCCCTTAACGGGTGCTCTTCGCCCGGGCACCCGGGCGCAAGTGCCCCCCCCCCCCCTCATCCGATTTTTTTTGTTTTTTTTGTTTAAAAAATAAAGATTATTTATATATAATTAGGATAATGTATTAATTAGGTAAATGGAATTTAATTAATTAGGTATTACAAAATAATTGAAAAAATATTTTATAATTAATTAACAAATTTTTTATTTACTTAGATATAAATAAAATTAAAAAAATCATAAACAAATTAAGAAATAGTAGTACAATACTAATATATTTCGGAAACAAAATACAATACAAATACAGAATACGAAATACAACAGAAATAAGGAAAGGAAAGACAATCTTCCTACGGATACGGAATTTAAACTTCTAGAATACTGATAAACTACCGCAGACATATTGAAAACATAAGCACCTACAGATATCCTTGTGTTTTAGCCCACTCCTTGAGTTCAGCAAGTGTTTCTTTATCGAATTTGTCCTTGTTTTCCTTCTTCATTAGAGCGAAGAAGACATCAAGTTTCTTGTTGTTCAGTTCCCTATGGAAATTCGTCTCAACTTCGATGTGTTTCCTCTCCATCCGTTCTTCGTAACGCAAATATTTTTCCTCTTTCGCTTTTGCGCTATATTCAATTTGTTTCTCCAGTTCTAACATATCAGGATCAAGTTGTGCCTGAAATGGTTGTTTCCCCTTCTTTTTTTTGGTTTTTTTAACACCTTCAGGACGATGACATGTTTCGAACACCATTTCATCTGCTAACGGTGTTGCGTTACTCACATCGTCGTCGGTGCTTTTTCTTTTCCCGCTGCTAAAGCTCTCCGGACTTTCTGCAGTGACGTTTCCGGTAGGAAGTCCAAACGCAACAGACTCCCATTTAGGGTACCTGCGTAACAAACGCTAAACATGCATGAACTGAAATTTGGCGTTGTGTGTTCGTTCGTAGATGATGTGCGCTTCATGGATGACATCGTCCTCGTTGTAACCGCTTCTCTTTCTCTGCACCGCCTGGTCGAAGCAACCGACCCATTGGTTCACAGATGGCAATGTACGCCTCCATCGCCCCTTCAATGATTCATCGTTACGCTCTACTACACCTGGCTCGCCTGAGTCATTGTAGATGTGATCCACACGTTTCCAGAAGGACTTCATTTTTTGGTTTGTCCCAACCACAACATCGCCACTGACAGTCATGTAAGCCGAGACGAGTCGTTGATCCTCTTGTGCGGACCACGATTTTTGCGACCTCATCATCGCAGTTTTGCGTGTTCCCTGAGTCGTGGTTTCGTCATTCACATCAGCTGTATAGCGGCTTGCATTTCCACTACTTTCGCCACTTAGGAGGCGAGTATACATACTCATTGGGAATTGGGTTTGCCCTTCTTCCTGAGTTGGCGGTTGGTATTGATTGTGTGGGTAGAACCCTAGGTGTGGTAAAAATTGGCTTTGGTGGGACGGGTGGAATCCTGGTTGTGTGGTAAATTGGCTTTTGTATAACGGGTGGAATCCTGGTTGTGGAACATTTTGGTAAGGGAAAAAGTGTTGGCTTGGGGGTGGACAACGTGGAGATCGTCGGTAATCTGGTGAACCATTGCCTTCTGAAGATAACATTGTGAGTGGAGAGTAGAGGTGAGTAGAGAATTATGGTGGAAGAAGTAAGATTGGAATAGAGGTGAGTAGAGAATTAATGTGGTTGGGTATATATATATTGAAATAGTCACGCGCGTACTGTAGTTTCTCGATCCAATCGTCTCGTCTTTTGTGAGTCACGCGCATACTGTAGCTCCTCGATGCCTGAGAAGTCCAAGCCTCGATCCAATCGTCTCGTATTTTGTGAGCCACGTGCATACTGTAGGTCCTCGATGCCTGAGAAGACCAAGCATCGATTCAATCGTCTCGTCTTTTGTGAGTCACGCGCATACTGTAGTTCATCGATGCCTGAGAAGTCCAAGCCTCGATCCAATCGTCTCGTCTTTTTTTAGTCACACGAATACTGTAGGTCCTAAATTTTAAATTTATTAATTTGTGGTTTTCTAAATTTTAATAATATTTTCATATTTATTAATTAAATGTTAATTAAAAACGAATGAATTGTTGATATTAAATAATTACGATAATGATTATTAATATATTTTGTTGATTGTTGAAAGAGTTTTGGAGAGAAGAATAAAAATAATGACGTGCCAACAAATACTGTAGCGTGACTGGGTGGATTGGGTAATGGTTAAGGATTTTGTAGAGAGGTTGGTTTGTGTTGACGTGGCAGAGAGAGAAGCTGACGTGACTGAGAGAGAAAGCAGGGCGTCCGGGAACTGTTTGGGC
Source organism: Triglochin maritima (assembly GCA_963682175.1). Lineage (NCBI taxonomy): Eukaryota > Viridiplantae > Streptophyta > Magnoliopsida > Alismatales > Juncaginaceae > Triglochin > Triglochin maritima. The sequence continues at coordinate 42,325,884 of OY821774.1, forward strand.
GCCGTTAACGATGCTCTAAGGATTTTGCGATGTAGACTTACTCCAACTCCCAAATAACCTCATCGCAAAGTGACAAGTGTATGACGGTTAAGGCTTTCTTGCCATCTCCTTTTTCTTATATGAGGTCAACGCCTCCGGCAACCATTCTAAACCTTCTACAGCTCCATCCACTTCCAATTGGATGAGGATTCCCATCATTTTTATCTGCTAGAGACCGAATTCCTCTCTCTAATATGAGTGTAAATAAAAGTCGGGACTAGTTTAGGGCTCTGGACGATAAAATTCCTCCGAGAACAAAAAAACCCTCAATAAAAAACCCTAGCTAAGTAACCCTCTAAAAGACCTATTAATCTATAATCTTGTCATGCTAATGAGACCTTCATACTAACAAAACTATACGGGGATCTATTTACAATCCAATATAACCTAATACGGTTACATGAAAATAGAAACCAAAATTTACCAAGCGATGGAAACAGTTACAAAAAATTAGTAATCATATTCAAGTCACAATTCTAACATAGTTAAATAAGAATCTATATGTATGAGATACAAATAAGGTGAGGGATGCACTACCCTAAAAATTATTTGACGCCTATTTACTGTTATTGATAACTTAAAATGTAAGGTCCAAATGAAAAATCTAAATCGTACTGGTGATTTTTTTTTTAACATTACAATGTAAGTATGTATGTCAAAAATCATAAAATTTAGATGTTGTCTTGTTTGATATTTCAAATTTTCAATGATCCAAGCTTTCGAGATTGTTTACAAACTTAACATTAGCACTTGATTTAATATAAAATTACCTTTTGTGATATTCGGTGTGTATATTGATATATTATGATATAAACACAAGATTTGCGGTTTGAATTTTTCATCCGGTGTTTAAATTTCAAGTTATTAACAAGAATAAATTGATGTCAAAGATTTTAAAGAATAATGGACATAATATTGCCAAACAGAAGAGCACGAACACAACCAACTGGTGTAAAAAACCAAAGTTTACTTCGTTTCCGACATCATACATAGAATTACAAGATTTGTAAAACATAATAACAAATTAAACTATTGCAAGGGTATTCACGAAACAATCCCAATCACAACAAAACCCAACAAAATCCAAGGGATTAGAATTCAAGGAAAATAACAATTTGTGGTTTGATCCATAAAAATCTCTACAAAAATAGGTCAAATTTTGAAATCCAGATGACTCTATTTTACATGGCTAAATACTTTTGTGTGACCGATAACGAAGTAGTACCATGAACGAAATGCGAAAAGAAAACCACCGTCGGGGAGTGAAATAGAACCCAAAACTAGCACCCTCCATCCATCCATCTTAATACATACATATATAATATATATATACATAATATATTATGAGACATGAAAAGACATAACAACAGATTGGGTTTTTTGCTCCGGTACATATCAAAAGGTTCAAAATTGGCCTAATACCCATAATTTCTCAAAAATTATTTTGATACCTATCAAAAAGATGTAAATTGTTTTAATGCAGTTCCGTTAATGTGGGACCCACTTCTGTCTGTTGCCGTTAACGGATTCCGTTACGACACCGTTAAATTAAATAATTAACAAATGTATTAACCCACTAATTAAGTAATTAAGAAAAATTGTTGTGGTACTCATCCCAACAATTAAAATTGGTATGCTACCCATCTAAAATATTATAATTGGTATAATACCCATGAATTTTGAAAAAAAACTTTTATTTGTTAAAAATGTGGTAAATCCAACTTGTTACATGTTCCAACAAATAAATTGATAAATTTCGTTTAATCTTTATAATTTGAAAATATCTAAATTATAATTTGAAAAATATCAAATTATAAAGATTAAACGAAATATATCATGTTATTTGTTGGAACATGATATATTTCGTTTAATCTTTATAATTTGATATTTTTCAAATTATAAATTAGATATTTCCAAATCATAAAGATTAAATGAAATTTATCACGTTATTCGTTGGAACATGTAACAAGTTAGATTTATCACATTTTTAACAAAACATATTTTTTTTCAAATTTATAATTTGAAAATATCAAATTATAAATATTAAACGAAATTTATTATGTTATTTGTTGGAACATGTAACAAGTTGATTTACCACATTTTTTACAAATAAAAGGTATTTTTTTTCAAAATTAATGGGTATTATCAACGTTTACGTAGGCGACCGCCTAGGCGTTAGGCGGTCGCCTAGGCGGTCGCCGGTGGCGGTGGTCGCCTGGGCGACCACCGCCTTTCGCCCAGCAGAGCTGGGCGAAATAGGCGATCGCCTAGGCGATCATTTCGCCTAGGCGATCGCCTAGGCGAGAGCCGTTGGAGGCTCTCCAACGGCTCTCTCCTTTTAATTTTTTTATTATTTTTTTTTTCAAAAATTACAACTTTGCCACTAGCCCCAAATCCTATATAAACCCCTCCAAACCTCTTCATTTTTCACACATCTCTCATTCTCTTCTTCTTCATAATCCTATTCTCATCATCAACCTTCCTAATCATCAAGTTTTGCGATTAAGTCTCCGGTCTGGTGCTTAGTTTTGAAGTTGGAAAGTGAAGTCTCCGATCCGTTTCTTCATTCTTCAACCGTCAAAATCAAGTGCACTCTTTCTAACTTCTCTTTAGAATTAAATTAATTAGTATTTTATTTTCATATTAGTCTAAATTTTATATTAGTCTAGTTTTAAGATATGGCTTACGTACCCGGCACTAGTCTACCTATGCATCACGAGAGTTACGATGACCTAAGACCTACCCGTACAAATGACCCCGGTTGGAATACTGCCCATTACATTAGCGCTAATGATAAAAATTGTATTGTCTGTGAGTTATGTGGTAAGGAAACTAGAGGTGGTATAGCCCGTCACAAACAACATCTTGCACACACACCCGGTAGCAATGCTAGACCTTGTGATAAAGTTCCTGACTCTATTAAACAAGACATAACTGCATACATGATTAGAAACAGTAGGACATTACAAAACGAAAATGTATGTCTTGATGATTATGTAGACCGAGAAAACATAGAATTTGATCTAGAAACCGGGTCGGGTTCCGGTTCTGCTCCGACCCCAACCTCCCGTTCTCGCCCCGTTCCTGGTCGAAAGAGACAAAAACAACGTTTGTGGGCACCATTTTGCGGACGTGGGAAGGACGTGGTTTCCGGCCCCCAACAAACAACCATCGAAAGAACCTTTAGAAAAGAAGATAGGAAAACAATTAATCAAAAATGGGCTAGGTTTTTCTATAGATGTGGTATATCATTCAACACTGTAAGGACGCCTGAGTGGAAGGAAGCAATATCCGCTACTAGTACTTACGGACCCGGACTTAAACCCATGACATATCATGAAGTTAGTGACTCGTGCCTTAAACAAGAAATTGACTACACTAGAGGTATACTAGAATGTATACCTAAGTGTTTAGGTGGGTAGAGGGGGTGCCTAGTGAGGCCTTGGTCGAGGAACTAGGTGTCTTTTCGAAGCCTAAACATGTATGGTAGTTTTAGAAAATATCTGTGTATTTTTTTCTATTTTTCCCGATTTTTCCTGATTTTTTATCTATTTTATGAAAATTAATTGAATTTAAAAAAAAAAAAATTACCGCCCAGCCCTGGGCGGTCGCACAACCGCCTAGGCGATCGCCCAGGCGACCGGACGCCGCCGGCCGCCTAGGCTCGCCTAGGCGGTGCCTGAACGTTGGGTATTATACCAATTATAATATTTTAGATTGGTAGCATACCAATTTTAATTGTTGGGATGGGTACCACAATAATTTTTCTTAATTACTTAATTAGTGGGTTAATACATTTGTTAATTATTTAATTTAACGGTGTCGTAACGGAATCCGTTAACGGCAACAGACAGAAGTGGACCCCACATTAACGGAACTGCATTAAAACAATTTAGATCTTTTTGATAGGTATCAAAACAATTTTTGAGAAATCATGGGTATTAGGCCAATTTTGAACCTTTTGATATGTACTGGAGCAAAAAACCCCAACAGATTAAACGTATAATCCCAATCACAACAAAAACCAAACAAACAACAGCAATCCGACAAAAAATCCTGACATGTACGTACATGCATGCCAACGCATCACGTAACTAGACTAGATCCTTCCTTCCTTCCTTCCCAAACCATTCCCATCCCATCGCATGGCGAGCGAAGGAGACGAGGAGAGGGTCGGCGTCCCGTTGCTGGAGAACAGCAAAAGTAGTAACAGTGGTGGGGCCACGTGGGCCCAGACGTTGGGGAACATAGTCGTGTCTATTGTCGGCACCGGTGTGCTTGGCCTCCCCTACGCTTTCCGGGCCGCCGGATGGCTTGCCGGGGCCCTCGGTGTCGCCACCGCCGGCTTCGCCACCTACTACACCATGATGCTCCTCGTACGTTCTTTACCTCTCTCTTTTCTTACTTTTGTTGGGAGTTTCTTTTTGAGTTGATTGGAAGGATGTTTAAAAATTGTAGCTTCCGATGTCTTGATAATCAGGGATTGAACTTGTGACCAAAAACATATTGTGTGTGACAATTAATGAACTACCCAAATGTTTCAATTGATGTTAATTGCTTCTTCTTTTTTTTGGAGATTGAATTCCAATTGGAGAAATCAATTGTCTTGTTTCCGTATGTAGTGTTGGTTGAGCATTTGAGATTCTTCCGCAGTTGGAGAATCAACCCCTCCAAACGGTCCCATAATTTTTCTGGAGATAAGTGATTGTGAGGTTTGTCTATCTGTCTGTCACCAATTTTGAATGAGTGTGGATGGAAGGATAAAGAAATTGGGTTGGTGGCTTATTTTTAAATGGAGGAGAAAATGTCAACATCATATTTTGGCTATATTATTGCTAGTGATGGTGTCCTGAACGTCTTTCCTTTCATGTGTGGAGTATTTCAGTAGTGTTTTGTTTGGTTGCTGCATGGCACCTAGTGATTCCCACCTTCGACTTTTCGCTTACATACTTGTACAATCCTGCAGCAGGAATCATCTGGTTCTGGATTTGGGGCGTTGGTTGTCGATAGCCAAAATGTTATTTAACTTATGTCCATTTTCTGATGATAAACAAAATTTGCTTTCTACTTTGTGAAATGATGTTGGTGTAAATCAAGCTTGAAGAATCTCCACCAAATGCTGCTTGAAACGTGTATGATAATGAGATTTACATTCAACCAACTATCTATTTTCTAAACATGTCCCGACTAAGTTGTTGGTTTTGTACTTCTGTTTATCTTGTTCTGGATCTGCAAAAATGCGATAATTTGCAAGCCTCAGGCAATGCTGAGTTTATGGTTGAGTTTGCTCCTTCCTGTTGAAAATATAAGTTATGGATGGACTTTGTCTCGATACTGATCTTCAGTTCCGATAAGACTGGTTTGCTGGTATTTTTCTTGGGAAAAATAACCTATTTATGGAACTTTTTTAACCCTCTGGTTAATTTTTTTCTTTGAGGTGAGGTTCAACTTAAACAGTTCTCTTTGCGCACAAAGAAGATTCTGGATTTTTTTTTATCACTAAATGGATTCAAAATTTAATGTCACTGTGGGATGAATAATGGGGGGGCTAGCGATTCATTGCAAAACAAGTTTGTTCATGAATAATGGGAGGGATGAATAATGTATGTTGGAGAACTAGAATTTGTTGGAACATCTCATTGCTTGCATTACCTTCAAGCTTGAATTGATGATAAGTACTTGTTGGATAATGGCGATGATAATTTGATTGTAGAAACAGAGAATTTGAATTTATGAAGGCATTTATATAGAAATTCTCATTTGATGCGTTTGATTTTTAGATTTTTCATTTGTTGATGTCGGTGTTTTGTTGTCATTTTTTGCAGATAGAATGCAGAAAAAAGGCACATGAAGATGATCAAACCCTCAGAATCCAGTCGTATGGAGATTTAGGATTCAAGGCTTTTGGTGCAAGAGGGCGGGTTCTAACTGATATCCTCGTTATCGTATCGCAAGCAGGAGGTGCAATAGCGTACCTTGTCTTCATCGGCCAAAATCTCTCCTCTTTGTTCTTTAACCATTCCCATAAAATCCACCCTTCCACATTCATATTCTTATGCCTTCTTCCTGTTGAGATTGCACTTTCTTTTATTCGCTCCCTCGCCTCTCTATCCCCATTCAGCGCCTTTGCGGATATTTGCAATGTGTTGGCAATGGCCATTGTGATCAAAGATGATTTTGAGCAATTCAGTGGATTCTCAGAGATGCAGAGAACCGCTTTCAAGGGGTTGTGGGGTTTGCCTTTCGCGGGTGGTGTTGCTGTTTTCTGCTTTGAAGGATTGATTCAGTATGACGTTACCACTGGAATCTTCGATGGCCGACCAACGTTTGTTTCGTCGGGTGCTTTCACGGGCATTTGTAGGGATAACATCAATCTATATATGTTTTGCGTTCTTTGGGTATATGGCTTATGGAGATGAGACTAAAGACATAATAACTCTTAATCTTCCCAATGATTGGTCAGCCATCATTGTTAAGGTAAATTTGATTCCACTGTTTTTTACATTGCCTTTTTATTATTATTTTGGTTCCTTAAAAATACTTTGCTTTTTCTTTTAATTGCCTAATTGTTGTATTGGTATGCCGAATATCTAAATTAATATGTTCTTGGGGTATATATTGTTTTGTTAGAACCTTTTTATTGGCCAATTATTTAAAAAAGCAACCGTTTATATGGATCATTCCATGTCAGTGTGGCGAGACATAAATCCTTTTATTTTATCTCTGTACTCTACATGACTACATCTCTTTAGATGATGCTATGCAAATCCTTTATATTCCTACAGAATTTTCTTTTCCTTCTCATTTTGTTCTCAACAAATTGGGGGCTATTTTTTTTTCATTTGAGTTCCCTCTTTCGAATTCCAGAAAGAAAGAAAAATCCTATGTTTCAGCTTGTTACTGACAATTCAAGACTTGATTTGTGAACTTGACCCGACCAACATGAATAATGTCGGGTTCAAGTTGATACGTATAGTTGCTTTTGATCCCCTCAAGTCAAATATATATATTATTCTGATACAACATCTATCAACCACTTTCACAGATTGGCTTGTGTGTGGCTCTTGTATTCACTTTCCCAATCATGATGCACCCGATACACGACATCGCCGATAAGAGACTGAAACAAAAAGATTGGTTCAAGAAGCTATGCATCCATCACCCCTCCTCGGAGTATATATGGACGCACATTGTCTGTTCGCTTCTAGTGCTCGCATTGTCGGCTTTGGCTTCACTTATCCCAGGTTTCGGTGCATTCATCTCGTTCGTCGGTGCTACCGTGTGCGCATTGCTATCGTTTGTGCTGCCGGCAACATTTCATCTCGCGCTCATGGGCACATCACTAAGACCCCTCCAAAGGGTAGGTAATAGACTGGGCAATTTTGATTCTCGGTCTTGTGTTGCGGTTTTCGGTACCTATTCTGCTGTATACTACTAACATGCTCATGCATGGCTACCTCTTGTGTTTTGTTGTTGGTTTAACATGTAGCTCCTTTTTTTTTTTTGAAGACTATAATTGAGTTCTTGACTATACTTTTAGCTGATGATGTAAAAATAAAAGAAAAGGCTGTACTCGGGGACGTGCAGTTGACACGTGCAAAGCTTCTTTGATGGTTCTTTACTTGTTTTTAATGTCTTACAACTGCCTGGCTTGCTAATCTGGATGTGTGACAAGTACGGGTGTAAACGGGTCGGATATGATCATACTCGTACTCATACTCCTAACTAAACGGGTATGGGTATATACTTGTTTAAATATTGTTGTATCCGTATCCGTCTTATACCCGTTTAATAAACGGATATGGGACGGGTATAACGGATATTGCGGGTATAATTTTGTTAACAAAATTAGAATTTTTGCTTACGATATTCAACTTCGAAGAACCTAATCGTTGGTAAAGCCAAAAAGATACTAAATTTACGGTTTTCGAGATTAAGAATTAAGCCAAAATTTCACTAGAAATCACTAATTTTCTCACAGATAAGCAATCAACCACTTTGCCAACAAAAATCTCATTTTTTATCATTTTAACTATATATTAATTAAATAATTAAACGAGTAATTGGGTAAACGGGTATGGGTAGAGGTAGATGTATACCCGTACCCGTCCCATTTATTAAACGGGTAAAGTGGGTATGGGTAAACATGTATAATTTTTTAAATGAGTACAAAAATCTTACTCATACTCGTACCGCTTATTAAATGGGACGGGTAAACATGTAATACCCGTCCCAGTTACCCCCTAGCGATAAGTAACTAGACATGCAGTTGTTCCTGATCTTTGTTGGTTTTGTATATTTATCTCATAGTTTTCTTGAGTAATGCTTCTGCATTTTTACCTTAGCCTTTCCACGTAATACAAAAGCATGCATGAGCAGCGTTGGGAATTCAAGTCACGAGGTGGAAATTTGTAAAGACGATGTTAAAAATTTGAAAATTGGTTGGCTAATTTGATTTAAAATTTAGGTGAAAATCGATTATGTATTTTTCAACTATTATTTTATCTACTTATCTTGTTATTGTATTAGGAAAAATCCAAAAGATCAAAATCATATTCATTAACCTTATCCTCATCATGGGATAGGGTGGCTCTTGCCTCTTTGGGTATTAATAGAATCCAAATATGTAATTGGGAGGTTTGCTTTAGTGCATCCCAGCGAAATGGTATTGTTAAGTTTAGACAAATTAGACTTGGTGTAGAAGGGAGTCGTGTGACCCATTTTTATTGCCTTTCGGCTTTGGGCCTTAACCACCCACCAAACTAGGGTTTTGACTTGAAGTCTTCATTAGGCTAGGTGACGATTGAGATATTTTGATGATTGGTATGAGGAGTTAGTCCAGTGTAAGATAACACTTTGTCTTCGTCTGGTATCTCTTTCGTTAAGACTTTTGTTGTGGAAACAGAATAGCAACAAATGTTATACCATACCTTGTTTGAGGTTTTGTGACGAAAGTCCAAGTCGATTTAGCAAATTTCATATGACAAGGTTGCGAGTGACGTGGTTTGAAGGTGACTTGGATGGACGGATATTTTGCCAGTTGATAGTGAATCCGGCGTCTGTATGATTCTTATTTGACGTTTCAATTATTTGCATTGCCCATCCGACTAATGAACATGTCATAAGGGAACAGTTTTGGTTCAACTTCTAATTCGACAAATGATGATATCATATTAACATCACAATCGGCTTAACATTTGATCACTTTGAACTAAAACGAAGCTTGAATGATTTCTCAACCTTGCTGGTTGTTTCTTGATCCTTTGAGGCCTTGTAAGATCAATTAATGGAGTTCGGTCCCTTTATTTCTTCTTAATTTATTTACTCTACTTTACAGTCTAACTTTGCCAAGAGGTACATAAACATCAAGTTTTCACTCAATAGTGTAGCAAACCAATTAACCCTCCCGACTACCAAAAAGCAAACCCATTCCATATATTACTGCCCGCAGGCCACATCATGATTTGGTGTGGGAAAACATAACAATATAGGTAGGAAAGGTGGAATACATTCATCATTATTATATGCCTTCGGGCTTTTAAAAATGAATACATACGCCTCATTGCTTATTTGGATAAAAATGATTTCACGTTGCAAAAAATTGAGATAGATCTTACAAGCTCGGGTGGGAGGAAGCTGTCTTTGGGATGGTTAACTGTCTCGATCAGTCGTCAGGACATCCCGTCAATTAGTGTGAATGTGTGCAATCTTGATGTTATTGTTACCCAGTTGATTACCTTCGATCAAAATGTGCATCTCCCAACAGTGTAAAATAGACCTGGTAGAACTGTTGAAGTAACATTGATGAGGCATTGGATAATGGATCAGCTACATGACTAGCGCAAATTTACTGAACAAGGAAAAAAAATGAAACCAAAACAAATTCATAGTCGTCTTTTCTTATATTAACATAGGTCTCGGTTCCGTATGAAATTGTGGGGGATTATAGTTTTACAAAAGAAAGCATAAGAACATCACTTTGTTTGGTTCAGAAAGAAGTGGCTGCTCAAGGAGCAACATAGGAGTATCAGGAGTCACTTTGTTCCGACTACTATCAAAAACTCAGAGTTGTCGATCTTATATTAAACATATGCGTCTAGAGTTTCCTATGAATTTGTGGGGGATTATAGTTTTACCAAAGAAAGCATAAGAAGCACTTTGTTTGATTCAAGAAGTAGCTCCTCAGTGCTCACGAAGCAACACAGGATTTGTGACACTTTGTTCCGACTACTATACTAGCGGGAATCATCAGGCACGGAATACATAACTATGCATGATATAATGATTTTTTACAAAAACCCTGAGGATGTCATTATATCAACTTGATAGAAGTGTCAAATACAGATCCAAGCAATGTTAGTAAAAACAGAATATTTACATAAGCCCCCTCCCCAATTCAGTACATTGTTATTCAGAAAGCATCGTTTTGTAGGTTGAAACACTATTTGATATGAAATACAACACTACAATCTTAAACAATGGCAACATCGTAATAATAGGTTCAAATGTTCAAATCCAAAAAATTGATAGCAACTATGAAAACATTATTCTTAATTAAACAAATACATTTACATGGATATGGAGGTGAAGGATTTACCTCAAGATTACGTCTCTTAGCATATAGTTGATCGTAGAACTGAGAACTCTACAAAAGGAGATTCATGTAGTGGGTCTTGTCATTGTTGACAGGCCACGTCCAATAGGAATAACACCCTGATGGTCCAAATGCACTTCTTCCTCTTCTGAAGCTGCAATGGAACACAAACACATAAAAAAAGATTGTAAGCCAAATCACTTGTAGGTTTATCCAACCAAATACCAGCGAAGGAAGCCAACCTAATGTAGTACTATACTACAAATTTTAGATGACAAATTAATTACCAGGTGCATATTAGCATATTTACAGGACAAACATAATACTTCAACTAATATCATATTTCAAAAGGGTAGATGTGTAACCTAATGGAAACTTCTTAAGAGCATAAACTAGAGAAGTATCAGAGACGAATAACCAATTCCCAAAGAAGAAGAAAATATTCGATATTATCCAAAAAATACACTATTACCACGTTTATGAAAACCAGAAGATCAGATAAACGTGTAGAATAAAAGAAGCCACCAATAATGCAAAAGATGAAACACAATGCGGAGCAAATGCACACGAAGAGAAGAAACAGATTGGTGATGAATAAGTTGAATGATTTGGTCTTCGTGAACTACAACTAGAAGTTGCGGCAAAAATTCCAAACAAGAATGGAACGTCCCGGTTTCTTCCATCTTATCGGTGTGGACTACAACCTCTTGGAGGATCTTCCTTGGTTAGCAGAAACTGAGGATCTGGTCTTCGCTGGGGAGGATCTGACGTGGGCTGAGGTGGAGGAAGCTGCCTCGTCGATTCACGACATCTTCAACTATACCTTTCTCAAGCGAAGGATTAGATGAAGACATCAACATAACTTATTATATTTATGGAGATCCAGGTGCATCAAGTCCTGAAGCTCCCCATGATGTCGATGAAGACTTCATTCCCACAGATGATGAAGAAACCGACGAGGAGGACGTCTACGTTGACAATCCGAACGACTCCGAGAAAGACAATGATACTGAAGTTTCTAACTGGACTTTAGAACAATGTGTCCAATTGAATGAGTAGGCCATTTGCATTGTGATTTTTTTGCCTTCTAAATTGTATTACTGACTCTAAAATTAATAAAATAAAATATCTAAGGGTTTCGGTGGGTAGACCCAAAAAACACTGCCATCAATGCACTAGTGACACAAAAACCACAAATCAAACAGTGACCTCAAGTCATGATTTGGTTTCCTTGTTGCTGGATTTCAACCCCTGCATTTCCGTGGAGCTTCATCAAGTGTTGAGCATCCAAGGTTTGCATACACAAAAATTTACAGCCTGAGCCTTAGAGCATAGACCCAAAATTGGAGCTTGTTGCATTGTTATAATCAAGGCATCTTTTTTCCAGATTGCCAAGTAACATTTTCCCTCTCAAGCCGAGTTGAGATGGATTTTCACTGAAATTTGATTTTTCATGTTTTGTTGTTTGGTTGTCTGATCTAATTTCCAGTGCTATATTTGGTTCATTAATGAGCACAAACTTGGGAGAGATGTCTTCATCTAAATCTGTGGTTTGAACTTGAGCATCTACTTTCCATGTAGAACCAATTTTGAAAAATGTTAGGGTATACTGATGTCATTCAGGTCAAAGCATTTCCACCCACACAAGTTGTACAACAAAATCTAAATTAGCAAATTTACAATGATTTTCATGCCAGGTTGCAAATTTTCATAGAATGAATACAATGTAGAGTAAAAGAAAGAGCAATAATGGTAATTCGTCAGGGTAAATGGTACTGATATAATATAGTTAAGCGGAAACCTCACAATAGGCATTTAGAATGAAGCATCTTACCCGACATATCTTCACCTGCTTGGGCTCCAGCTACTCCCACGCAAGAGAACAAAGAAGCATCGTCTACCTTCAAATGCTCATATGCAACATAGATATCTTCTATTGTAGCAGCTTCATACAGAGAAGTCAGGTCTCTAATGCACGAAATGTCCTGAATTTTATGAGCAGAATGAAAAAAAAAATCAATGGACAATATGAAAACAACAGCAAGCAAATATAAACATTAATAAAGCAAAACCAGGTTGTTAATAGAAGTGTAAGCTTCAAGATTGAAAGAAATATATTATGCTCCAAATTGATTATTTAAAGAAATCACATCGAATTTATAAAGAACTTCAATTCATGCTTGAACTTTATCCATCACAAATATGTCGGGCATGGGAAGTTCTCAACAAACCTCATGTGTTTTATGTAAAAAGAAGATCCCTCTCAAGCTAAAAGATTTTTTTATAGAACCACTGTAAGACCTACGATGTTTTATGAAGCGGAATGTTGGGCAACGAAAAGACAGCATATGCAAAAGATGAACGTGGCTGAAATGAGAATGTTACGATGGATGTGTGGACATACGTGGATAGAACGGATTAAAAATAAAAACATCCGTGAGAGAGTTGAAGTTGCCCTAATAAAGGAAAAACTTATACAACATAGGTTGAGATGGTTTGGACATGTACAAAAAAGACTCATGCACCAGTGAGAATGGGTGTTAAGCTGCGATGAAGACATAAAAAGAGGGAGAGACATGCCAACATTAACCTGGGAAGAAGCGGTCAAAAGATACCTAAAAGATTGGAACATTCCCCGAGATTTGGCATTGGATAGGAGTGCGTGAAAGAAAGTTATTCATGTGCCCAAAGTGTGTTTCTTTTGAGTTCATTTTCTAGCCCACCTCAACTAATTGGGGATTAAAGGCTTGGTTGTTGATGTTGTATGAGAAGTTCTCAACAAAATAACCCATCAGAGGAGATATTGCATCTCGCAAGTCGCAACAGATTATCATACCTTTCTTGGAACAACAGAGGCTTGTAAATGAGCAAGTAATCCAAGCCAATAAGCATTAGTCTTAGTCTCAGCTTCATGACGCATCAACAAAGTCCTCTTTGCCTACCATAGAGAAATACAAACATCAAGATGTATCTGAACGCTAAACACACACAGTTACATATTTTACACAACATAAAAAAGTATGATTGATGTTTTTTCCTAACAATTGCAGAAGCACAATCAACACGAATAGCAAAGAGAGAAACTCACCCTGTCTAGCTCCCTTTCAACAATTTTATTATTGTGAAGACCTCTTAAAACATTCTTACAAGCCTCAACAGCTTTATAAACCTATAGAAAAATATCACATAAGAATACTCTGGTTGTAGAAAGCAGAATAGTAAGAGAAACAAAAGAAAAGGAAAAGAAGCGCACCTTAGCTGGAGTTGAAGTCACTGATATTACGTACCACCCTAATGGCAGCCTATCAAAGAGGCTAAGTTCAAAAGATACATCATATGTGAGTCCTAGTGAATCCCTAACTGTTGTAAAGAGCCTGCACTCAAATAATAAAAAACTCCTTACCACTTTAGAATCCATATATTGTCATTTAAAAATAGGATCATCAATTTGAAGTTTAATGTCAACAAAAAATTGATTCAATACATATATATAATTGCAATTTAGATTTTACTGGGAATGAAAGAGTGCCATGATAATGGACGTAGCAAAGGCCTCGTGAATTAAAATTAAAGCAAGAAACTCAGATTGCATCTATTCATTAGTACATCACAGATGATCAGGACCTCTTCTCCACTTCGACCTATATAAATTAGGATGTCTACCACTTCTCTGATGTAAAAAGAACTTCCCACTCTTGATTACTAACGTACTAATGTTATGTACATAGTGATAAGATCCAATATATCACAAATTATCAATTTATCAATTTACAGACATGCTAATATTATCTCTACCTAGATTCATTTCCTTTTAGCATAAAACATGGCAAACTTATGTGGTACTCCACGACCTATCTCAAGTGAACCTTTAAGCAACAAACTCCCAAGTTATTATGCGTATAAATAACAAGTTGAGCCTGGCTAGTACAATGCCATCTAAAGTGAAGGACACCATCCATTGATTTTTGTATAATATGTACAAAAAAACCCTCTCTGCAGCACACCTATTAGGCCTGAAATTTTCATTAAAAGGTGGAAAAACTATTTTAACTCTAGAGAACATCAAATTCCTTTAAGTATGGAACAAGTCAATGGAAAGAGGTCGGGAACATTTCTATCTAAGACAATGGTAGACGCAAAGGCCAAGGCCAGAATGACCAAAGAAAGTCGTAATACTATCTTCCAGAAAAGTCGCAAACCAAATTATCTAAATTTATCAAAACTATACTTCCCACAAGGTATTTTTCTTGCATAATTGGCCAGCATGGTCTAAAATAGGAACGAATAGATGAGAAGAGAACGGGAAGCGAGAAAACACATAAGACCAAGCGTGCAGGCTACCATGCACCTCTAAGTTAAATAATGCACCAGTACATATAAATGTGAAGTTGGTCCTCCCTCACATGTTGGTCGTAAACAAATAAATTTCAAGTCACCTTGTCTTTAGGCAGCAAAAGTAATAATGCTGTGTTTGTATGCTACATGCGAAATACTTTCAGGATTTTTTTATTGCAGAAAATAGTACATCATAGTCAAAAAATAAAGAGAGAAATTATGAAAGCAGTGTAGAAGAAAATACAAATGAAATCAAATTATGCTAGCACATGCACATTTCTTTTTATAAGTCAAATGTTGATAAAAGTAACACATGGTATTCAGTGGTCATAACAGCGATTACCTAGAATTTATAATTTCGGCTAAGAGCCCCAAAGTTACCCCAAAGAATAGAGGATGACTCCGAATATGTCTTTTGTTGTTAATAACTGAGCGTTCACTTTCCAACACGAGCGGATTTTGAGAAGGTGAACATCCTTCTGCACATTACTCAGACGGGAAGAGTTCAGAAGAAAAAACATAGAAGGGTCATTTAGTTGGATGGATCGTGTCAATAGCTGAAGAAATGATCTGCCCCGAAACAAAACATGGCAATTTGAAAAAGAAAACACGTGCTGCAGAGAAGTCATCCACTTCAAATGAAAAGTTCATATGAACAAATTCATACCTAACAATGTTAAATACACATGCCCACATTCACAATAGGATCTGCAGTCAAAGTCAATCCAAGTGTGTTGATTCTACCTTCTTTACGAGACACATCTCAAGACTTAAGATCAAGTTATTTTCAAGGAAAAATTCATAAACTACTTAAGTTGAAACCCAAAGCTATTAAGACTGATTAAAAAAACTATTGAGACAGAAGTGAGGTCAAAGTGATGAGTTTTAAAATTGCCTAAAATTGAGGCGAGGTGAATGCCAAACCGCCAAGTGATGTGGCATGCCAATTTCCTTCAAAAGGAGTTAAAACAATCACATTCCATCTGATAAAAAAATCCACCTTTCCTAAAAAGGATAAGTTCTAACTCCAACTGTTTCATGTCTAAAACCAAAGTCTCAAGGGAACAACAAAATGGCAATTCCATTTCTGAGAGTTGATAGAACATAGCAGTATAATTATTGTAAAATAAAGAAGTACAACAGAAACAAAGGGGTGGCAATAATAAGGTTCTTTTTTATCGTGTGGCAATAATAAGGTTGAAATAATACACCTAATCCTAAACAATCAGGGAAAGACCATGATCAGTTACATGACATTGGCATTTAATAAAGAGCATGTTACACATTAAAAACACAAGAACAGATCACAACTTAGGCAACCCCATAGACTCATTATGTGGAGATCATATAGCATGGACAATGCGATGGTAACACTTAAATGCAGGGTTTGACAGGCAAACGATAGGGGTGGGTGGGAGTAAAAGAGTTGCCCTAAAAATGCATGTTGCAAACCACGGAAATAGTGCATAGGAGTAAGCAGCCGGCTATCGACATACTTGTTTTACACGATACTTCCCGTATAGTTTTTGTAAAACACCAAAAATTACAGCTATCCAATATAAGAAGTTAAATCTACCACCAAGTTGCAGTTTGACCAGCACTTTTGGTATCCAATATAAGATTGTCATAAAATAGGATTACCACCATTAATAAGAAACAAAAACAACAGGAAGGCATCTTTTACCTGGTGTAGATGAGTCACTGTTAATCAAATGAAAAAGATCTCTTCCATCAACATCAAATCCCCAACGGTTTGGTGCTGGGCCAGCTATATAAGCACATGCTCTCTCATCAGTATCCTTCAAAAGCACCTACCACCAAAGAAAAGTAACACAATCATATGTCACAAACAAGGTTTTTGAAATTGAACCGAAGAGTGTACTTATAAATGCTCGGTTTGGTTGAAATTGTTCAAGTGATGGTTCAACCTGGTCCAACTAATTATGATGTCAGCATGACATCATCATTTTGTGAACCGGGAGTTGAACTGGACCGACTCCAAAATGACGGTCTAACCACTGGTTTGACCGATTGAACCGAATTTTACATGTACTTTATCAAATATTTAAATTCTTAAAGTCATTAGACAACATAACTAAAATTAACTATGAAGTTTACAAAAATATTGAAACATATTATTATTTATATAGTGATCATCAACATCAACAAAAGAGAAAAGATGAAGTTTAGGGTTACATAATGTTAATTAATTTTATTTTTTTGTCATAATTTACCTTTTCACAAACCCAAAATACAAATAATTCAAAGGTTTAGTGATTGAAACAAAATTATGTTTTTGAGCTAATTTTTTTAGGGGGTAAATTGTTATTTTTTATAGTACACGGTGTAAATTGCAATTTAACCATTTTTTGGTCAGACCACTGTCTGTTCAACCAGTGATCAAGCCGACCAGTTTTTTCGATTTTTTTCCAATCTAACCCGATTCGATCAGGTTTGCTGATGATTTTGGCTTTTTCAGTGAACCGATCAACTTCCGATTTTCGGTCGAACCTTGGTCTGACTGCCGGTTCAGTTTTCAAAACATAGGTCACAAGCAAGGGCAATACTTGTCATTTCCATTTGATACGGTATGCAACAAGTATATATTCTCTTCCTCGTGACTACTTTCTCCTATTTTGTTTCCATTTTCCAGACAAATGGTTTTTGGTAATATATGAAGTTTGTACACCACAATACATAGATAAACCATTTAAGCAGATTCGGTCAGTTGCATGCCTTCATATAATTTGTAAGTGTGAAAGTCTAAAATAAAGCCTCTACATAATGCAAAGGAAATGTTAGTTTTCAGGCAACCAAACATGCAATGAATGCCTGCTCAAATAAAGCAGAAGTGTCTTTAATGAATTTTATCATGGAGAGCTGACAAATGACATAAAGGATTTAAACATTTTTGAGATGTGCTGTTATGGTAAAGGGCAGAATCGGTTCTCAAGGAGGATAACAAGAAAATGACAACTACCTGCTGAAAATGAAGATCAGACGGCGATGGACGGAATACAATTGGGGAGCATGGGTGTGCCTTGTCTGCTCCGCCTTTGGCACTGACTGTCCCCAAATAATCAAGGATGCATGACTCAATATCAGCCTCTGAAAAATCACCTACGATGCTCACCTGCGTAGATGTAGATGTGACCTCACCATCAGCCAATGATATGTCAGATTTTGAGGTCTGAAAGAAGACGAATGTCACTAACCTCCATGTTATCCCCAACAAACTGACTCATTACAGCATCTTTTACAGATTGTGGTGTCAATTTTTGCAATGACTGTGGTGTCGGCTCCACAAACCTTTCATCTCCATTCAGCATTGCTTGCATGAGCTTATGAGCTGTTGAGCGCTCCAAGCTTTTAGGAATTGAGCGGTAGTATGATAAATATAGTTGTCTAGCCCTATCAAATGCATCTTCCAACCACACGCTATGCTGCACACAAGACAAGCAGCTTGACAAAAGATCTTCTAGTATGACTGTATGAGTATACTCAACACACAAAAATCTGCTTTAGAAAACCAAATGAGCCTGAGATTTCAAAAACAAGACATGCAATTGCGTATTGATCCGGTGGAGGATAACCTATGATTTTTATAAACAAGCTCAGCAAATAACTAAGATATTCTATGGATATCTGTATTTTATGGTTCTCATCAAAGTTTTTTTTTTTGCATGCCACTTCGAATCGGTTCACAACAGGTGCTTTCAGCGTATATACAATGCCGAAATATGAAATAGGAATTCCACAACTATTACCCACACTCTCAAGAAATCCACAATACACATACTGGGGACAATTTAGTACCATATAAGTTAATATACTAGACATTGTCTGCTAAGCACAATATGAAATACAAGTTGTAGATGATTTCCAATGTCGATCACTGTTTGCTAAACACAATACTAAATAAGTGCCAAAGATAATTTTACTCTAAAATAGAGGAATATAAACATGACAATTCTTGCCATGGATTTTGAATTATTATTACCTCAAGTACCATGTGAAGTAGTTGGAAGGCAGCACGCATCCCGTCATCACGTAAAGTGAACCGAAATTCCATACAAATAATTTCCTCAGTTGATTCCAATGAACAATTTATCAAGTGGTTGACACAGAAAAGTTCAACCTGAAGAAGCATCAACATTGGTATCAATAAAAGCACAACCACTAAATGATACTCCATCATCCATGGACATTTCTACTTTTTGTCATTAATCAAATAACATTCCATTTTCAAATCTGCTATCTGCATTAATGAAAACAAAATGAATAGAGGAAACAATTTGAGATCTGAATCAAATTAAATTTAGCAATCTACAACGGTTGCAGGAAATGGGAACGGGCTTCTCTGGGAGACTGCCATAAATTTGATGAAACCTGTTGGTTGAAAATTCTATCATTCATGTTTCACACGGTCCCCTAATGGCAAAGAAAAGTTGGAAGCTCATGTCTTTGAGAAAATCTAGATGATAGAATTCCATACACGTGAAATCAGACAACTAGCTGATAGGTGGCAAATCTATAATTTGCAATGGTTTGGTGCAGTTTTGGTCCCAAATCCTTGTTATTTTGTCTTTGGTCCTTAATCCCTCCCAACTCTTCATATTCACCTTCAACCCAAGTACCCAACTCTTCATATTCCTCAATCTTTGTCTCACTTTCTTCAAAATTGTTGCAACCATTGGAGTTGGAATACCTCTTTTTGGCTTTTATTCGTTACTCTTCCACTGCCGTTTCCAAATGCATCACCATCACCCACACACACACCCCCCACACACACACTTACACACAACAAGGGCCTCCTACAACCATTGTTCCCACTTTTAGTGAAATACTGTTCCCAAAAAAAATCAAGTTTGGCATCACAATGTAAAATTTAGTTTTTTTAGAAGAAAAAAAACTGTAAGAGTGAAAAAGGGAGATTGCAAAGGCAAGAGTTTCTCTGTAGGCCAGTACACATCCACACATAGGGATAAGATGCAAATATTGAGGGTCAAACTATGTACTGAATAACAAGAAAAGCATGCATTCTTTTGAATGATGGGTGCATGAATACCTGCTCCCTCGAAAAGGTGCCAACACGCCCACCCTCACTTAGAGTTCGAACGCCAACTACAACAGCTCCTTTTGATTCAGGCCCTTCTGCTGCCCTTCCCCCACCAACAATAAGCCGCATGACCCCACATCTAGCTTCATTCTTGGTGATCTATATTTGAAAAACATAGTGCAAAAATAAGTCTCCTTACATCATAATGTGATACTGAAATCATTAATAATACACACAAAAACCAGATGACTCAAAGATCCATAAAGAGAGACAAAAATGTCAAAAATACCTTATTGTATTGGTTTTGTTATTACCTTTTTATATTCCTTTTAGCAAACTTTTACTTATATTAGCTATAAAAGACAAAAATGTCAAAAATACCTTATTGTATTGGTTTTGTTATTACCTTTTTATATTCCTTTTAGCAAACTTTTACTTATATCAGCTATAAAGGACATGAATACCTTGTAATTTATCATGATTCCATTGGAAAGGCGGCATTGAGTGATGCCAGTTTCATGATCGAATACTTTTACTTGATCCATTTCTTCCTTTAGGGCAACAAAATGTGGCTCACGCAACCTTTTTAGCTCTTCTAGCTGTGATGATAAAATTAGTTCCTTCGGAACTTCAAGCTGCAGAGGAAACAGATGAGTAATGCAATAATAAATAGTACAAATAGACAAAAGACATATTTGGACACACTAGAAAGAATTTGGAAGACAACCTTTCAAACTTAAACCTAAAAGTGTCATAATTACACACTATACAGTTTCTGACAGTGACAAAAAAACATTTAGCAAATTCCCTTTTCCTTACATGTTTTACGTTGTTTTATCAAAATAAAGATAAGTACAATCTCCAACTTACAAATGATTTGGAATCTTATAATGTTAAAATCACCTTACACAACAAATCATTGTGATATCATACGCTTGTTAATAATGTAAAAACCATGACATTTTTGGATTTCAACTAGAATGTTCATATCATCTTTTTGGAAATTGGGACTTTGAATGGTATTCCACCATCAGATCTGAAACTCATTAGGGTAGAAGTGTAAAACATTATGATTGAGTTAGATTAAATAAAACTAACCTCTAGCTCAGGTTCTATTGGTTGTTGCAGACCAGCTTTCATAGCATCCGTAATTTCATGTGGATGTATCTCAAACTCAGTTTCACCTATTCCTTCAACATGAAATTTTTTGGGGACACAAGCGACAATGGCAGAAGGACTTGGAGCACCTGGTTTTCCATATTCTGACACAAATTCCAGCACCTTTGAGCCTGTAAGGTTTACCTGCAAAACGATTTGAAGACGACCAATGAAAAAAAAAGCATCCAAAAACTCTAGCTCAAACATAGCTCAGGTGAAAATATAAATATGAATTGATAAAAAATAGTTTAAGAAAAAATACATAAGAAACTTGTGATCAATTACTTCTTCCAGTGTTATTGTTTCAGCAACAGCCACCAAGCTATCATGCCCTTGTCTTTGATCCATAACAGTGTGGCCAAGTGCATCACTCTCCATGATGAAGTCCAAGTTGTCAACAGATGGCACACTGTCAATCATTGCTGCTAGTTGCTCACTGTCCTTGATTAATGCATCCATGTAGCGAGCTAATTCTCCCTTAGTTACACCAAATTCTTTGAGTCTTCTTACCTAAGAAATGAATATAGTAAAGCAATAGATAAGTAACTCGTACTTAAAATCCCAAGGGAAAAAACACTGAAGCAGCACACGAAGAAAGCAAACAAATCACCATACGTGACTGTTCATCAATTATTTAAAAAAAGAATCAGATGTACCATATCTGCAATTAGTCACATGAACCAGGATCAACATAAGAAATGAAACCTAAAAGCATATCCTACTTAATGTTAAAAGAGCATAGCTAGTATTGGTCCATAGTTTGCATTCCTGAATTATCTGACAGAAACCCTGAAAAGAAATTTCAGATGCTAACTTCTTAATACAGCAATTATTTGCAGCAAATAAAGAAGGATGGGATACTGCTGGAGGTTAGGATTGCCATCACACGACAAATACAAGAAGACAAGCATGCAATGAGCCCATGAAACCTAGAAGACAGAGAATCTCATAAGAACTCTAAGAATATAGCTAAAATGTTTGAAACTTCAAATTATTATGGTGGGATACTAAGATATTTGAACCTTATATAATGAAAATGCATTTTAAATATAACTGTACAAAATATCGAACAAACTTCGACAACTGAGGATCTCAATTAATTGCTAAAGCCCTCGTGATGGGACTCCAATAAAAAACAAGACCACACAAAGGTCTTGAGATAGCTTGTGTCCACTCAAGTAGGGTGAAACGCTAGGCCTTATATAATGCTTAGTTCTAAGCTTTTACTGACTAACAACAATATTAGCACAGGGTACGATCAATCTGACACAGGATGTACCTTGGCAATATTTTCTAAGATAATTTGCATGAGCAAAGCTAAAACTATACCATCATAGAGCATAAAAGTTATTGATTAAAATATCATAATATGCCAAACGGTTAAGAGATTAAATGGCGGTGGCGGCTTTACACAGGATGAATCACTAGAATTCATTAAGTTCGTGATGTCACACTGAAAAAGACAAGGAGTCAATGATAGGAGAACCCATACCCAAAACCAGCTTGTAGGTTGGGGGAACCTATGGGGTTTATATCCCACACCGAGAATCTCATACTACCCGATGTGGATGGACCCTAACAGTCAAATGACGGAATGATAACTCCATTCACAAATACAAGGCAAATAAGGACCAAAAGCAGGTAAGCATAACAGTGAAGATGGAAAACTATGATACAAACCTCCTGTACGGCGACTTTAATAGCATCCTGCCAATTCTTCGGTTCTGCAGTAACTGTGAGGGTGGTGACTGTGCACCCTTCTCTTCCAGAATCACTGTGATCCAACTCGACCGATGTAAAAGGAGGATTGGAACTCTGTTAATAAAACAAAACAAGTTTAAATATAGTATGAGAAAAGAAAGAAGTAGAAGTGCCTTCGACAACTTTTCAGCGATTGCAACTTCAGAGCATGGTCTTACAAAATATAATCTTACATGCACAAGCATTTTTTGCTTTCGGAAGAACCAATTTACCTTATATCTTGTGTTGATTCGGAAATGCAATGCTGACAGAAAAATTCTCTTCATCAACACATTGCATAAATCACCATACGTCTGGACCTTGTTCACAGGAATCTGCAGAGGATTTCAAATAAGTCTGTTTGAGGATACTTTTTTATGGACAAGAATCTCCCAGTCTGACCAAAACAAAACTCTCCTATTGCAGTAATTATTATGACATTTTTTCCTACAAAAATATCACTGCTTTTCTCTCTTATTATTTTCATGGAAGAGAATAGCCCCAATCATCCAAAAGTTGTAATGAGACAGAAATTCCTTAGAGAGAACTGAACAGGAAAACCCAACGAGACTGGTATGGGAATCCAAAATCAACATATTGCTACTACTAGCATATCATAAAAATTGTATAGATTCTGTACTAGGAGCTACGCAATAATCACCCAAAAGGCATTCAAATGAAGGGGATAACAAGGGCAAAATCCCTTTTCAGGAAGAAAAAAACTTAAAACATATTCTGTTAATGGCTTCGTACAATAACTTAAAAGTACTAAATGAAAAATGGTAGGCATTTGGCACCTCTATGAAGAAACTGTATTATCAAACCACGTAAAAGGTGTCATATGTCTACCATTGCCACAGATGATGTGGCTTAAAAGTCAAAATATCAGAAACGATTCATTGTAAATTTGTAACTTGTCTATGCCACTCACTATAACACATCCTTCGTTTGTAGTACACAACCATCTTAATTATGCTATTCAGTACTAGGGCGGGTCAAACCCGCCAACCCGCAAAACATCTTAATTATGCTTTTCAGTACTAGGGCGAGTTAGGGTCGCAATTTACAACCCATTCAGAAAATAAAACCCGCCAAGCCGCTTCCTTGGTGGATCGGGTTAGGGTCGAGCAAAAACCCGAACCAGACAACCAGCTAAAATAAAACATTAATAAATATTAATAATATTATATGCACATGTAAATATATAATCTAACTTATCACTCCTAAACTTATTGTTTAACTTATTATTAATTCTTAATTTAATAAATTAGAACTTAATCTAAACCTCCCAAGTCCCAACCCAAACACAATTTCAGTAATTTACTAAAATATATTGCTATTTAGATGATTTTTTTGAATTTTTCACATTTTTTAATTTTTTTAATAGGAGAATCCACCAACCCACCCTACAACCTGCTAAGGAGGTGGGTCGGGTTGCGGGGCTAGTCGTGAGTTTTCTGGGGTGGGTTACGACCCGACCCGTAACCCGCCAAACCCTGAGGTCGGGCGCAGGTTAACCCCGAGCCACCCCGAACCCGATTTACAACCCTACTCTTCACAGAGGTAAGTCTTCTAAATTGAGAGACTATATTCTACTCTCTTCTCTTTCACATTAATTCATTTAGAAGGTGATATTTGTTGCTTATGTAGTCCTTCACTATAGTAAAGAAATGGAAACAAATACACACTCTCGCAGCACATGTGAAATAGATACAAGCACAAGATAGATTGATCTTGACCTTACATTTGTTGTATTGTAAAGGAAATTATATGAAAAGCCATAAAATATGCGTAATTAAATTTTAAAAATGAAGATCAACACGTACCTTGCAAAACATGTTTATAGAGAAGTTTTGAATTAATTCATGTTGGAAAATTTGAGGCAGTGTAGATTCAGTTGCTAATCCAGGAAGAGACCAGTTATGCTCGATAGGAGGCCTAACTCTGTGCTTATCTATTTTTCCTACTTTTGACTGATCGAATGCAGGATATGGTCTTTCATTGGACAGACTTCCTCCCAATGAACCTGGAAGCTTAGGTACGAGGAAATTTGCCATTGCACCGAATGCATTATGAGTGTTTGTCTTTGGTGTATCTTTTTCTGAGTGGTTTTTTCCAAATACAGCCTGCTTTGAGAGCTTGAGTCGATTACATTCCATAACCTTAAGTGTTGAAAAGATAATTGCAATATATTGTGTTATTAAAAACGAATACATGGAATGAGAAAACTGATATTCGTACCTCAATCTGGTTCACTATGTTGGGGATGTTATTAATATCCCCCACAATGTATAAAGTTGCATTTGCAGGGAAGTACCAACGCTCATGAAACATTCGAATTTTGTCCGCATCCCACTTCTTAATCTGATCCTCTAATCCAATAGGGAACCTTTTGCTTAGTTTATTTTCTGAATGCAGATGTTGCAATAACTGTTCAATAAGTAGGGGGAAAGTGAGAGCAAGCAGGACTAAGAAAACATAATATGAAGTAAGCTAAAAGGCTGAAAAATATGAACCTTCAAGGTGCTCATGGAACACACTTAAAGCTAATGGAAAAGTAGAAAAAATGAGTTTGTCAAGACTCAAGAACACTTCACCTGGCAATCAATACGATATTCAATTGTGTTCATCATTTGCAACTCTGAAAGGATTGCCCGTCTCTCTTTTTCAACCCGAGAAGAAAGAAACTTTGGATGAAAAGCTATCTGATTCACAAAAAAATTGATTAACATTTATACATACAAGAAACATGTCTTCAAAAATAAATGCATGGATGCTGAACTTATCCAATGCAAGGTTGAATGGCAAAATAGAGACAAGATTTTTCACATCATCCACAAGAAAGAAAATAATTTAAGGAAAATTCTGTTGTTTCTTACAGGTATTTGCATTTAGATTCTAATTTTTGTAGTGTATAGATGTCATGGAAACTCAAAGCAAGAAATGAGGTACTTTGGGTTAAAATTATATTCAACATTTCGATTTAAAACCTATAATTTTGCTTTAGAACCTATATAGATTAGTGTAATGAACTTACAAGCCTAACATGGTTCACTAACTCATGTTGACACTTTCCATATGATCCTAGCTCCTTACCCTATACCTAATTATATATGAAAATCTGCATCTAAACTAGTGAACTCCTCCAACAATTCCACTTGGTATCTAAGAAAAAAGATATGGTATTTTGTCAATCATTCAGATCTTTGACCTTTTTCCCCCTCACCTCCCAGCCCATTTCTTTTCCTATTCCTTCAGTTACATGCTTGTTTCAACATCCATGCACTTAATGCACCAAGCAGCCATATCCTACAAGTTAGAAAAATTCAATTGAAGACAAACTAGTCTTTCTCAATCCATTACTCCACTTTGACAACAACTAGTCATGAAGTGAAGCTTACTTTGCTTGGCTTGTCTATCTAGAAGAAGTAAAATGGTGGGTGCATTATCTACAGTAAGCCAGGAGTTGAGCTGTCTACACAAATTTGCATGGAAATTGTTAATAGTGTTGAGAATATAAAATAGACTAGGGACTGCATGTAAAGTGTATAGGCTATATATCTGTATGAGATATATAGAAAAAAGTAAGTTTTTGCAAACTACAAATAGTCAAAGATCATCTCGAGAAACCATGATTCTGAGTACCCTTATTCTTACGTTTTCAGGAAGGAACAAAACGCTGAAGGGGCAGGAACTTACCATGGAATGGATTCAGAACCAATATCCTAATGCTTTTTAAAAAAAATTGGTCTAACGCTTTTACTCTATTCATAGTTATTATCTATTCTACACAAACATTAATTGATAAAAATAATTTAATATTAATATATGCCTCGCCTTTTCTGGATGGGGAGGTTACCTGTTGTCCTAGAATTACATAGAATGGTGATTACACATATCAAGAGTGACAGTCTGATAGACATGCAACATTGAATTCATAAACTTTAATTAGACTCTGGAACTGTAGTTTTTGTACTCCACAATGACACGGGTTGCAGCTAAGTCACTTGGGGATAAGTAACTAGAGACCAAATTGATGGTAGAAATATATTAAAAAATTGTTACGATAAGGTACAAGGGAAATCCATATTAAGTAATGAAAAAACTATCTTTTCATTTACCTCATTGAGAGCATCAAGCACAGATGGAAGCAAATCATCATTGGAATCCTGAAAATAATTTCTTTATCAATTAGGTCAAAAGGGAGGCTCAGTCTTGTGGTGCATTAATCAGAACTCATGCATTGAAAGAGATCTTGTTTTCCATAGCTTCAAATTTTGAAGAAAATAACATATGTGTGCTTTAAATTTCTCTTTCTTTTGCAGAAAATGGGAAGATACTTTACCAAGCTAACATAATTTCCCTTGTATGTTGGGTTCTTATAGGGTAATGAACCATTAAAAACTTTTTCACTCAAAACAAACCTTTGTGCTTGTAGGAGAATGAATGTGGAACACAGTATGGTGAAAGTCTGTGTAGGCATTAGATCTTGCCCCAGTTCCAAGAAGTTTCTCGCGTTTTTTACTCCCTAGAAATGCAACATGTTCAATCATGTGAGCAATTCCTTGTTCGTCCTCCTCTTCGTCAATAGATCCAACATGAACTTCCATGTGTGCCTCAAACCTAGAAAAACTGTATCAGCTGAGGGATCAAAAGGCTATGAGCTTTGAAATTCTCTCTCTCTCTCTCTCTCTCTCTCTCTCTCTCTCTCTTTTGTGATACTTCAATCGCTGAAGATGTATTGCAGGTCAGCTAAAACCAAATATCAACTCAATAGATAGCAATTTGGTTGATTACTACCCCCACAAGAAAATTATTCCCCCGAACATTTTTCCGGATTTCCCCGTAATGATTATCCCCAGTCCAACCGCACTCTAAATGTGGAAATTAAGTTGTTTCTAGGATAGCAAGCATGTGTTAAAAAGACTAAATGGCAGAAGAAAAACAAGTGCTTGCAAAGAAAGGTCACAGCAATGATTTAAACAAAAAACACTACCTAGAATCACAACTCTTAACCAGGTCTATCAATAATTAAATTAAATATCCCACCTACTAAATAATAGAGGTTCCCAAAACTGAATACGAATGCTTGTGGTAGGGTTTTACTACATACCTATTTGCTGGGACCTTGTTCGGAAGAATAATGTAACGAAGGCCATTTTTTAGTTGCCCACGGTGTAGCTTTGGATGAGAAATGAGCTCAGAACTCAGGAAACCTTCTAGAGTACCAGACTCACCTTCTGAATCCCACAAACCAAGTGATGGCTTCTCTAGGCCAGTATCTGACCATGTTCTGCTGGCAACATGAGGTTCATCAGGGCCAGTGGTAGCACGGGGAACACAAAGAGGCTTCACCTGAAATCCTAACGCGATTGAGGTTGAAAATAGATAGAAAAATAGCATATGTTACCAATCTTGCAACAACTTAAATCTACATACAGAAATGGTGTTGCAAATTTCAGCATATTGTAATATGAAGGAACAAGCAGGCATAATTCAATTTCATCTTTAAATAAAACAATCGATGGAGAGGGTTACGCAGGCATGCAACATTTACATAAATAAACCGTATGCATGATATATTAACATGAATAAATAGGATAACAATTTGAACTTACAATACTGCTGGGTATCAAATCCTTCTTCAAACGGAAACTTGTTCTATCATTAAAAAATCGTGGGGTGCAAGTTTTAGCTCTGAGATTATGCTTGTAACTTCTGAAGCAAAACGAGTGTCCAGTAGGGTGCCCATGAAGCCTATTATCTAAATACTTTTGCGAGCTACCTAACTTCTTCTGGTCTCGTAATACTTCTATCCTGCCACCATAAACACACCATAGTCAACAATGAAGAATGATGAAGAAGATTGGAGAGCACTTAGATAACAAAAAAATCATCGCAACCAGTCCATCATACAGTCAACAGTAATGACTGGTCCAACTAGCTGACTCGCATTAATACTCAACTTCTGGAATTTGGAACCCCAGATCTCAAAGCTATGATTTAAAATCAGTTGAGTGGTTTGACTAGCCAACTCGCTTTAAGACTCATCTTTTGGAATTTTGATTCCCATATCTTAAAGGTACGATTTAAAAGTCAGTCGACTGGTCCAACTAGCCAACCAACTATTCGGCAGTCACCTTCAACCCACTAGTGCAACTAATCAACAAGTTATCCCGATTAGTCCGACCAAGTTATTTGGAGCCTTGGACCAACCAACGTCCAACTAGTCTGACTAGTTGACTTGAAATCCTTGCCTCTAAAAAAACATTTATTTTGAATCTTAACTGTGTTTCTTTTCTCATATTCCCAATCCCTCCATCAGCCCATCATAAGCTCAACAGTAAAGGCTGGTCCAACTAGCCGACCGACTTTAAGACAATTTCTGGAATTTGGATCCCCAGATCTTAACAGTCGGTCGACAGGTCCGACTAGGCCTAGCCAACCAAATATTCGGCAGTCGGCTTCAACCCAACTACCAAATCTTATCCAACTAGTCATCCCGATTAGCCCGATCAGTTTACTTATAGCCTTGGACCTACCAGTGTCCACCTAGTTGACTTGAAATCCTTACCTCCACGGAAATATGGACTTAATATTTGAATTCTACCGTATTTCCTATTCTACACTTCCTATCCAATCTCTCCGTAAGTAAACTCCTAAAATCCACATTTTATTCCCCAAACTAACCAATCACGGTTCCAATTTCCATAAAATCAACGGAATTCAATCAATCCACACACCAACACTACAACCAACCAAACCGCACCTCTGGCGACGGCAGAGTGAGAGCGCGGAGGAGGGGAGGGGACGAGGGAGGCCGAGGCCGAGTCGGAGGCGAGAGCGGGGCGCGGAGGAGCGGGAGGGGGGCGGGATCGAGATGAGAGGCGACGCGGGGGAGGCGGAAGCCATGGATGGATGGATGGATGGATGGATAAGGGAGGAGAAGAGAAGAGACGAGACTGACCAAAGCTTCGGGGATTTGGGGGTTTAGGGATTTTGATTTGGTGGAGAAAAAATCGGAGGGGAGTTTGTGGTCGGGTGGATTAGCGGTAGTGGGAATTGGGAAACTCAGCTGCGTGTCGTGTGTGGATTGGATTGGCTTCTGTTTTTCTGGTTTATCTCGTGGAAATCCTTTTTTAAAACATATAATTTTACGTTCAAATCATTAATAAAGAACACCATTTCTGGTGGGGATTTTTATCTTAAAAAGGAAATATAAGGGAAAATTTTCAAAAATAAAAATATGCACCTAAATTTTTTTTTGGCAAAATACATACATTGAATACGGCACATTATATGTCATTTTCAACCAAAGAAAAATCGGCATCCGAAGAATTGGAGAAAAAGGCACCAATGATGTCGTTTTCAATTGAAGTAAAAACGACACCTGAAATGTCATTTTTACTTAATGAAAACGACGTTGAATGTGACGTTTTCAATGTGCATATTTTGCAAAATAAGTTTCCACGGTGTATTTTTTTATTTTTGATTTTTTTGATTTTTTTTTCTTTTTTTTAATTTTTAGGTAGCAATTGGGACGACAATAATATCTCGTGAGACTTGAAGTCATAGATACAAGCTTGGGGGAGCGACTTCTTGATTGGCTACATTTTTTTGTTTCAATGTTCGAATTAATAACAATAATAATCTTAATTCAAATATAATATAAATATATCAATTGAAGATAAAAAATAATAATGTAACGCTTAAACAAAATACATGTCTAATATGTTTTTCCAACTACTTGTCAATTGCCACTGTTACTTTGGCTATGTTTGGACGTGGGCAAATGTCTCATCTTGTTTCTCGGAATTCTCAAAAAACTCATGTGTTTTGTATATATAGGTTTTGTTTGGGGTTTTCCCAATAAAAACTCTTGACGTTTGGTTGGTCTGTTTTTCCAAAAACACAAAATGTCATCTCAGATGGTAATTACCACCATCGCCTCCCGTCAAAGCGAGCCCATAAAATTCATCTCTTCCCCTTCCCTCCTTCCCAACCTTCCTCCTCCTCCGACGTAGCAATGGTCCTTATCGACAGAGAACGTAGTGTCTCAACCATTGTGTGTGTCTCGATTTGTTTCTGTGGATTCATCGCAAGCAGGGTATCGTCCACCGCCGGCTCTTCGATTTTCATGTGTAGCTCCCCCGACATGGCGGCAAGAAGTGCACCGACTCTCCGTAAAGTTTCCATTTTTCGCTTGTGAACCCCAATAACTCGAAAAGAATTTAAGATCGGTTTTGTGTCATAGTTTGGAGTGTTGTTAATTGTGAATATAGTCAAATGCTTTCAAATTTTGGATACCTAGTGACAACGTTCAACTAAAACCTATGTACTTTGTATGTGTACTTCAAGTACATTGTTGTTTTCAACTTATGGTCGACGTCGTCAACACCCCCACCGTTTTTCAGACCCCATGGAGACACCCAAGAGTCATGAAGGGGACTTCCAAGAGATTATTTGTGCCAATTGTAGGGTCGTAACAATGGTTGAGACACCATTGAAGATGGAAGTCGAGTCGAGTCGAGTCGAGCATCACTCTGCTTGGTATGTGTAGCCCGGAGGCCACCAATGATCCAGTCGTAGAGGGATTCGAAGATCATAATCCTGTGTATAATTAATTAAGGATAATAGTAAAATCTTTTTTGGGTGCCTTGTGGTAGGCTTATGTGATTACTAATCATGTTTTTGGTAAAGTAAAACTTTGTACAATTAGGTACTTAGATATGTAACTGCAATGTATCGCACTATCATAGGATATACAACCTAATGTTTGGTAATTTAAAGTACTTCTCATCTATATTAATGGAAAAGCGACTTGTGGTAGTACTGTTAGAACCCTAAACCCACTTAGGAGTTAATGGAGATTAGGGGTGTGGTTTGCATGGGCAATGAAGGAAGAGGGAAGGGGGCGTGCACTGTGGATGATGGGTAGGGTGATGGAGTAGGGTGTGGGTGAGGAGATGGGTTGATGGTTTTTAAAGCAAATTTCTTTCTCTCCCTCTCTTCCATCTGTTTTCTCTCCCTCACTCCCTTTCCTTCTCTTGATCCGACGAGCAGCTCCGGTGGACGGCGACGAGGGTGGTCGAGCGGTTCAGGCGTGAGTGGTGCGGAGCTTAGCGCGCGATGAGGATCACCAGAGGCGACGGAGGCGCGAGCGAGGCTCCGGTGGATTCGTTGCTTTTGAGAGGTATGTCGGCTTCTTAGTATGTTTTGTGGTTAACCCTCATGGGAGGGTTGTGTTGGTCGGTTGGGGGAGGTCGGAGACCTCCCCGGCGACGAAAACGACGTAAATCCTCAGCTGGCGTGAGGTTGAAGACGACCAACGGTCGACCGGGTCCTTTCGGGCGGTCGACCGAATGTAGTGTATTTTGGCGATTTTAACCATCACCGGTCGAACGATGCCTTGTGGCGGTCGACCGGTCGTGCATTTTGCTGGTGGATCGGATTGACTGTTTGTTTTCGGTCGACCGGTTCCTTGTGGTCGTTCGACCGGTTCCTTGTTATGGTTGTGTTCGACCGTTTATGACTTAGAACTGCTAGGATGCCCTGGTAGTTTTCGGTCGACCGAGACCCCTGAGTCGGTCGACCGATAGTTTGATTTGATGTTGACCAAACTCCGGATTTTGACCTCGTATCGGTCGACCGGTTTTAGATCTTTGTTCGACCGTTGTGACTTAAGTTTTGCGCAAAGAGTTCGACCATTGTAGACTTTCGGTCGACCGATTCCCTTGAGGAAACGGGCGACCGAGTTGCGTCTTTCGGTCGACTGTTTTTGCGGATCTCAATGTATGATGTTTGTGCGGGCACGCAACCGTCGTTGGTTGAGGTGACTACCGGCCTATGTGGCTACGGAGGTCGCTGCCCTGCTTTTATAGCGGCGCGGGTTGTGTTTGCGGCTCGTGGAACCTGATGACCTGGTAGACTTCGGTCTGGACCCGTCCGATGTTGTGCCGAACGTATTGATGGACCACCGATGTTGTTCCGGTGATGCCGCCGATGATGTTCCGGCGATGATGATTGATGGGTCGATGTTGTTCCGGCTATGTGAAGGGAATGTGTTCTAAAAGTTTTACTTTTAAATGTCAATTATTATGAATTGAATGAGAAATCGTTTTGTTCCTTGTTTATGTTATTCGTCTTTTAGAAGTGTTAAGGAAGAGACTCTTGGTCCTTAACCGTAGAGCTCTAAAAGATATTGGTTTACATAAAACAAAAGATATTCGCAATCATGGTAATTAACATGAACATTAATTACCGAGTTAAGATTGTCGTGTTGGTCATAGATCATTGTAGCTCTACAAGTGAGTGACAACACGGGTACACAAAAGAGGAAAATAGTACTTTTGTATACTGAATTGACCTAACAAGTAAAATATTATAGAAATGTATTTCTGTGTCATTAATATTTTACTGTGTCCTTGGTCCTTTGATATGAGACTTATATCCGATCGCTCAAGGAATGCTTAATTAGACTAGTGTCTTAAGCTATCGATAAGTGTAGTGTAAAGACGTTAGTTGGTTAAGTATGAATTTTGTTGGAGAAGATAGCTAGTCGAAAGATTATCATTGCCCCTCTTAATTGAGTGATGATATTAGTGGGCCCCTTGATAAAGCAAAGTTATAATGTGCACAATGTGATTTGAGTTAAGTCACATATTTGTAACTAGCTTAAAGAGATCAAGAAATGAATACTAATACAAAGATGACACAATACTACTTTGTGTGTATTCTTAATATCATGAGGCAATAGACGGACACAAGTGGTGCACTCCATCACTAACTGGATCAGGTTTTGGTTCGAGTGGAATTAAGACATCTAACTAATTGGGAGCTATAATGTGTAGCTAGATACCGCTTATAGCTTGTGATATTAAGCTCTTAATATCACTGCCAACTTAGTTTAGATCCTCCCATAGGTCACACCACAAAACTGGGAAACAGGAAATGGGGATTTTGAGTTCATAAGATGTGTCGGGTTTCATGTAGAAAATATGACACATGGGGTGAACAAGCAAAATCAAAATTATGTTGTGATTACTAACATAATTAGAATCTAAATTAAATTCATATGTGATGTAAATATCATGGGGTGTAATGATTAATCATTACATAGGATAATATGTTACATAAGTTGTGAATTTACTATTAATCCCGAAATGTCAATTTTTGTAGGGGTTAAACCGAAATTTGACAAGTCTGCAATACTGTGCACAACGGTCGACCGATCGTGCACGGTCGACCGGACACGTCTCGACCGATAACAAGGAATTTTCGTCTGTTCGCAAACGGTCGACCGAATCTATCAGTCGGTCGACCGAACATTGCGATGAAATATTTTTATGTTGCGAGCGGTCGACCGAATGTCGAACGGTCAACCGAAACTTGGTTCGAGCGGTCGACCGAACCTCCAAACGGTCAACCGGTCCAGACGGTTTTATGCAGAATTAATTTAAGAATTAATTAGATCATGCATGGAATTGGTCCATAATTCATTTAATTCGTGGCTAAGATTATTTATTATTAAATAATGGATGGTTAGATGGAAGTTTGCATGAAATCATGGGCAAGAGGTTGCACATGAATAAGTAATTTGGAGAGAACTTATAAATACAAGTTTATCTCATTACCTCATTAATTAATTCATTATCTCCTCATGCAAAAATCTCTCTCCATAATTCTCCACGAAATTTTCTTAATTCTTAAGATTAGTTTTAGTTTTCAGAGATCATCT
This sequence comes from Triglochin maritima, assembly GCA_963682175.1. Taxonomy (NCBI): domain Eukaryota; kingdom Viridiplantae; phylum Streptophyta; class Magnoliopsida; order Alismatales; family Juncaginaceae; genus Triglochin; species Triglochin maritima. Next base: position 42,360,546 of record OY821774.1, read on the forward strand.
TCTCAAGGGAACTAAAGAGAGGTTAGTAATTAGATTCTAAACCCTATTTGAGATTGAGAGGCTAGCTCTTCTCTCTCCAATCTTATTTAGAGTTTGGTGAAATCTCGGAGGCATCCGGCGCAAAACAAGCATCCTCAACGTCTCCGAATCTTCAAGAAGTTTTAGATAACTTCTAGGTATGAATTTCGGAGTCCCATGTTTGTTTTAATAAAAGTTTTAAAACTAGTTATTGAAACAAACCAATGCATGCATGAAATAAATCATAGAAAATTGTAATTGATCCTTATTACGCATAAAAATTCCGAAAATATATATGTGTAATTAAACATGAAATCCTACACTATGTTCCTCAGATGGGCACCTACTGAGATGATGATTGATGGACCGACCGAGCGACGACTCCGTTGGTGTGGTTTCGACCACGAAGTTACAGATATGTTTCTTATGACGCGGATTTGACGGATGCTCCCTGCTGAACCCCATGATTAGTATAGCCGCGTGTGGGGTGTCACGTCATGTTTCGTTAGACTGTATGTGCCTACGATAGGTCTACTTGGGAGACCCGATGATGATTGTTGGACTGATGTCCCGTGTTACCCTTCAGGGGAACTGTTTTCCTTATTGTTGATGACATGACATGCTACTAGTATGATATGGTCATTTGTACTACTGCATGCATATAAGTGAGCTTGACATACGGGGTTTCCTTATGGAAACTCAGGCATTGTTGTTGCATCTTTTTCAGGACCCAGTAGGTCTAGTTGGGTGGTTATCAGCGGGCACACGCATCTTGGAATCGGATCCTCTATTCGGACCACTGAGGTCGCACATGATTACGTTTATCTTCTTTTGTTGTTCTGTTGTAATCATGTATCGTTTTGACAAACTCTGATGTAATATGGTGCACCATTTATATGTTTTATGAGAAGTAACAGTCCCGTTTTTGATTATTGAGCTATGTTGCATTGATTTTAAATTTTTAAAATTTTCACTGTTTTGGGATGTTACAAGTACAATCGTTGATTTCATCTTGATTACAAGAATTGACTTATGGTGGCCTTAAAAAAAGGCTACGAAACGAAAAATAAATTAACCATTGTAATGTTCTACCAAGTCCACTTAATTTTGAACGTATTGCGATAACTTGAATGACTATTGACCCATTACTATACTTAGCTCTACTAACATGGTAATATCTAAAGTTCTTTCTACCATATTCACATCAAGCATATTAAGTCTCATTTTTTTATAAGTAGCAGTTATCCTTAACAATTGAATTAAAATGAATTGTAATGTGGCGGTCCGGAAGTGGTCTTGAGATGAAACCACGCATGTCTACCTTAGCAAATATTTCACATAAGATTGAGTTATTTCAATATCACTTAAGTGTGACATTTGGACAGCAACATATTGACTTATTACAATGTCTCTTTCACAATCAAGATTTCTCAAGAATGAGAATTTCAGTAATTAACATTTTCTGATATGTCAAATGAACTAGAGCATGGGAATTCTACGGTCCTCTTGTAGACCGATTATTATTAATGGATTATTTTTTACTTATAGAAAATATGGTAGCAGTTAAAAAACAGATAATTTTATGGCACATTTGTGACATTTCATATTGAATCTTTGTCACGAGACGTTCAGTTGACAATGCCGCAGCCACTGTCGTGTACATCAGCAGTGACAGTGATTCGGCTGGTTACTCAATTAGTTTATCACTCGGTCGCAACAACGGAGATGTGGAATCTAAACCATAGGCTTCATAGTGGTGATGCAGTGAAGAAGCGGTCTTGAGCATAATGTCGAACGGATGCAAGGAAATAAGTGTTAACGACGAATAAGAGGGTGTCATCCATTTAATATTGTAGTGTGATTTGTAATGTTACCGTATCTGTAGTAGAAAAGTTGTTGTAGTATTTGTAACTGTGGGATCATAATCCAAATTGAGTTTTAATGATGTTTAGGTGGTGATTAGGAGGAGATGGGATTGAATGGTGGAGATGGAGTGATGATGGATGAAGGGTTGAGATGGATTGGAGATTAAATGGATGGTGAGGATTGAGGTGGGGTGAGATATTTATTGGTGATTCTCCTCTCTCTCACACTTTACTCTCTCTCACCTCTCTCTCTCTTTCCTAGTGGCGCTCCGGCGTGGCGGAGGCGTGCGTCGGGTTTAGGTTGCTCGTGGAGGTGAGTTGTTGTTTTCTTAACCCTTCCTGCTCGTTTTGGTTCTCTCCCTCCCTCGACCTAACTCGTTTTCTGTGGCCGTGGTTGGTTGGTGGAGGTCGACGGAGGTGGAGTCGTGTCTGTGGAGCGTCGGGGAGTTGTGATCGTTGACCGGGCGAGTCGTTCGTCGGTGGATCGTGATTTTGGGGAGAAGTGCTCGTGGAAGCGTCGTCGAGGTTCTTCGAAGGTTTCTTCAAACCTTCACGGTATGTCAAACTTGTAGTCCTAGCTCACTTTTGTAATGTGAGTATTTGGAAGTCGACGGTAGGCCTTCCGGCTCGTCGTAAGCAAACGTGCAACAGATTTTACTGCCTGATCGGTCAATCGGTTGGTGCAAACGGTCGACCGTTCTTAAGGAGATTTCAGGTTCTACCTCACACCAGTCGAACGATGCCTTTGGGGCGGTCGACGGGTTGTGCATTCGAGGCAAGCCTGGTGGTTTTTGGTCAAACGAGGCCTTTTGTCGTTCGACAGTGTGCATTGTTGTAGGTCGGTTGGGGCGTTGACCATCCAAACGGTCGACTGCCTGTGTGACTTTGTCCGATCGGTGACTTAAGTTGGAATAGTGGTTGGTTCGACCGAAGGTGGTTCGGTCGACCAGACTTGATGTTGAGCGTGGGGGAATTCCCTGGTGGAATTCGGTCGACCGAGAGTGCTCGGGGGTTCGACTGGATTCGTTGGTGAGAGTTGGGGGAATTCCCTAGTGAAATTTGGTCGACCGAGAGTGCTCGGGGGTTCGACCAGATTCGTTGTTGTGAGTGAGGAATTTTTCCCTGGTGACTTTCGGTCGAACGAGTCCCCTTTGTTGTTCGACCGATTGGTTGTTTTGTTCGTTGAACCTGGGAGGCGACTTCTAAACGGTCGACCGGTCCCTGACTTTGGTTCGACCGAACGAGTGTGGTTGGTGGGAATTGGTCGACCGGTGGAATGCTGGTCGAGGCAATTGCCCTGTGTTTGTGAGATTCGGTCGACCGAGACTTTTGGTTCGGTCGACCGTTTGTGTCCAGTTTTGCACGTTGGAGGTGCAGTTGTTGTGGTCGTCTGTGTGAGGCGAGTTGTGGTGCCGATGTTCTTCCGACAAGTGTGCTAGTGGGCGCGAGTGTTGCGGTGGTTGGGTGAAAAAGCCCTGGAGCCCCGTAACTGTGTGAGAGTTGTGGTTAGGTGAAAAAACCTTGGAGCCCAGATTGGAAATGTGTGTGTTGCGGTGATTAGATGAAAAAGTCCTGAAGCCCCTTGACTGTGTGAGAGTTGTGGTTGGGTGAAAGATCTCTGGAGCCCAGCTAGTCTGTGCGGGCTTGGGTGAAAAAACCCTGAAGCCTGAGCATGGACCGTGTGACAATGGTTGGGTGAAAAAACCCTAGAGCCCTTGGACGTTTGGGTTGGGTGAAAAAGCCCTGGAGCCCTTGGTTGTGTCGTGGTAATTGCGGTTGGGTGAAAATGTAGGATTTCATGTCCCTATGTATGTATATATTTTAAAAACTTTAATACAACATACAAGATCATTTTCATATTTTCAACAATTTCTATGTACATTACTTTGTGTTTATTCTAATAACATGCACCCCTACATTTATTAAAATAAACCACAAAGGTAGAATCATACTTAAAGGTTCTCTAAAACCTTTTTGAAGATCCGGAGTCACGTTGTCCGTTGCATCGTCCACAGATTTGCCTTCGAGTGTTCACCAAACTCTAAACAAGATTAGAGAGAAATGAGTTAGTCAATCAATCTCTAACAAGGTTTAGAATCTAGCTAATAACCCCTCTTTAAACTCCTGAGATTCTTATCTCTAAAACTTAAATTTACTAAGAGATTTTCGTGGTGATTAGGGAGAGATTAATAAGAGAAAGATTTTTGCATTAGTATTAAACAAGTAGGAGTAGTGGTCCTTTTATAGTCTCCCAAAACATCCTTATCAAGAGCTATTCTTTAGCCATGATCTCTTGCTTATTCTCTCCTAAAATTAATCTCTAATTTCCACATAAGCACCAACAAAAAATGTTTTTAATTAAATCTGAAATTAATTCACCCATGATTTAATTAATCTCTTGATAATTCAGGCATAATCGTTATTGTTCGGTGGACCGAGTATAACTCGGTCAACCGAACCGTTCGGTTATAACACGTGTTCAGTGCACCGTGAGATAGACGGTCGACCGGATCTGTATGAGAAAAATTCCCTCGAAGAATTCGGACGAACCATATCTTTTACTCGTCTTTTACTTGGTCCATCGTTGACCCACCTGAATCGCTCCTGGGACATAGTCATCGGATGACCGTGTCACATTCGGTCTACCAAAAATACTAGTTCTCGGTTGACCGTGCACACTCGGTGAACCGAACCCGATTGTCCAGGCACTCCAGACAATTTCGGTCAACCAATTGCGCTTACCCGTTCCCTATTCGGTTAACCATCCGAAGATACCCTGGTCGACTGAACCATGAACGGTTCACCGTGTTTGACCCCGATTTTGCCTTTGTCAAATTTTGGATTTATTTCCAACAAAATTTGATCTTTTGGGGTTTTTAGCAAATTCACATATTATGTAATATATTATCCTATGTAATATTAAATTATTACACCCCATAATATATACGCCTCATATGAATTTATTATGATTCTAATTATGTCAATTCTCATGACATATTGATTTTATTCATTCACCACATGTGTCATATTTTCACATGAAACCCAACGCATCATATGAACTTAAAATCAAGTCTCTTGTTTCCCAGTTTTGTGGTGTGACCTATAGGAGGATCTAAGCCAAATTGGCAATGATATTAAACACTTAATATCTCAAACTATAAGCGGTATCTAGCTACACATTATAGTTACCCAATTAGCATAGATGTCTTTGTTCCACCCGAACCAAAACACGATCCATTTAGTGATGTAAGTGCAGCACTTGTGTCCGTCACTTGCCTCATGATATTAAGAATATATACAAAGTAGAAATGTGTCATCTTTGTATTATATTCATTTCTTGATCTTTTTAAGCTAATTATAACTATGTAACTTAACTCAAGTTACATTGTGCACATTATAATTTTTATTATCAAGGGGCCCACTAATATCATCACTCAATTAAGATGGGCAATGATAATCGTTTGACTAGCTATCTTTTCCAGCACAAGTCATGCTCAACCAACTATTGCATTTATCAATACACTCATTGATAGATTTTGACAATAATCAAATTAAGCATTTCTTGAGTGAAAAGATATAAGTCTCATATCTTAGAATCCAAGATATAAGTCTCATATCTTAGGGGCAATGATAATCGTAAAAACATTAATGACACGAAACACAATTCCATAATGTTTTACTTGTTAGGTATATTCAATATATAAAAGTAATATTTCTTCTTTTATATACTCGTGTCGTCAATTATTTGTAGAGCTACAACAATCGATGACCAACACAACAATCTTATCTCGGTAATTAATGTTCCATATTAATTACCATGATTGTGAATAACTTTTGATTTATGTAAACCATTATCTTTTAGAGCTCTACGGTTAAGGACCAAGCGCATCTTCCTCAACACTTCCAAAAGACGAATACTATAATCAAGGAACAAAATGTTTGTACATTCAATTCATAATAATTGACATATAAAAGTAAAACTTTTAAAACACATTCCTTTCAGAAAAAGCCCTGGAGCCCAGCTTGGCGACGAGTGTGTTGCAGTGGTTGGGTGAAAAAGCCCTGGAGCCTAGCCTTGTTGTTTGTGTTTTTCTTGTTGGTAGAATTGCATGCTAGAGTGTTTCAGTTCCTGCATGGTAGAGTTTGGCATACGGGGTTTTACTTCTGGAAACTCAGGCATTGTTGCATATTTGCTTTTCAAGCCGTGATCGGCGTTAGGTGGGGTGGTGACCGAGGAGAAAAGGGCCGCTATCGGATCCAGCTTTCTCTCATTTTGAGGTCGGGTGATTACTGTATTCGTTGTATAGCATTTTGATGTAATCACACTTTTGAAATAGTCTGATGTACATATATATTATATATATGAATTGGGCACCGTCTTCTCGTTTTGAGTAATATCCTCTGTTGATTGTTGTGTTATTAAATTTTTTAATTCTTCTGCTATTTGAGGATGTTACAGTAATAGCAATTAGATGGAAATGAAGAACGACTTCACACGTTTATGTTCAAATATAGTATTAGTCACCTTTCTTTCCTGTTTAGGAATAACATGACAATGTTAATCAAAAGTGTTACCGAGGTAATTCAAACTACCAATCAAAATGGCTAAGTTGTTATCTTCAATGCAAGTACTCCACACTAACCAACAAATCGCAACAATGAAGTGGAGATTAACTTATTCATCCAATTTGAACGATAATGGCATATTGTGTCAATGGTTTGAGTTGTTGGTATCGTGTCAAAGATTTTTTGCCTTGTTTTGTTTTCAGGAGTCCTTAAGAAATGCATCACGAAACCTGTCAGATGCATAACTAAAGTGTTGTGGTAAGTATTGGAAAAAACTCATAACTTGTGGTAAAATCAACAACAATAATTCAAAGGAGTTCTACACAACAGTACAATATCCACGTTACAACCATAAACACTAAGCAATTTATAGTGTTTCAAATCATAATCACCAGGCTAAAATAAAGTCGAAAACATGAAATCCAAATCCATTGGGGACCTTACAAAACATAACCTCATCGCATATCCTAACGTGATATTTTTGCACTCCTCGGTTTTGACAATTCCCTCGTGATCCATTTACGTCGACTTTCCTCGTCCCCGTACGTTACAGAAACCTCTCGCTTTGTTGATGATTCGAACACCTCACCCAAGTCAACGAAATCGTCCGACCCTGGAACTAGCCTACACATCCGAGCCAGCTCCAGGCATTCCCGTGCCGCAGCTGGTTGGTTGGCCTTCAACTCGCAATAAAGGAGGTCCTTCTTCTCTACGACCATGTTCATGAAGGTTGTTATTTTGTCACTCAAGAATTCGTTCCTTCTCCGCTTGGAAATTTGTTGATCACCCGGGGAAACCACATTCTCACCTGACTCCCCACTTCCCTCCTCCTCGTTAGCATAAGCAACCCCACTTACATGTGACGAGTCGCTTGCGTTGCTGTGGAGTTTGCTCTTCATACCTTTTCTTATAACGCAAAATCCATGGCCGCCCCCATCTCCTCCTTTGTCAAATATGAAACACATCTCTTCTTCAAACTGAATAGGAGACATGAAGTCCTCAAGACCCGGGCGACCCTACAAGAAATAAAAAAAATGAAGTTAGGATCGTCAAACAATTTTTGCGTTAAAGTATATTTATATTCAACTTGGAAGTTTCTATGTATGTTAAATTAAAGTACGAAAGGAAAAAGTTGTTACGTACGGTTGCATTCTCCTTCCACCATTTATCATCCATTGTGATTGTTTGTGGATTCTTGTCCCACCATTTACCTGTGTGACGTACTGTAACCATTTTCAAGTCATGTATCTTCTTCTTTGGTTATTCCAATGATTTCTCACTTTATCCCATGTGTACTTGAGGTTCGTTTCTCGGTTAAAATTTTGTACCAGATTTCTCCTTCCAACATCTTTCAAACATGTGCCCGGTCGGTTACCGATATGAACCTCATCTGCACATAGGGGAAGGAAATTGACATGTCGTTCAGTTGTCCAGTTCACCTTCCTTGATGATTCACCACGGACCAACTCAACTACTTGGTCAAGTCCAACATTCGGAACCATTACTTGGGAATCCAAGCAAACACCGAGGTCGTGTGCTTCAGATTGTGGAGTGGTAGAGGACACAACAAGTCTGCTCCGCAGGACACTAGTGTAAACATCCTCAAACGATATAGCATAAGGCACCAAAGTCCCATTACAATAAGTATAAAGGCGATGAATTGGTGAGCTGGATCCATCCATTAGACGATGACCTCAGTCCTATTCATTTGCAACAACAAAAAATCTGTAATAACAAACATCCTTGTATCTATAAAGTGGCATGCTTTTTAGCAACAAACCATGAAAGATGGGGTATGCAATGAAATATTACAAGTCCACAGGTATTAATAGACAACGCAAACTGAAATTACAAATTTTATTTCCTATCAAATACAAGTTGTTGGTTTCATAAATTAAGGAGTGTTGAAAAGTTTAAAAAACAATAACCAACTAAACACCATTTAAACTAAACGACCACCAGCAATCACATCACATATCTGGTCCCTAAATGTAGACATATGGACATCATCACCGGTGTTGGATGAGCTCATCTCCCTCGGTAACGGCTGGCCACTACATTCGGTCATTTGTTCGGCCTTTTCTAACAACTCATTTGACCTTTCGTCAATTATGAAGTTGTGTAGCCATTGCTTGAGACTACAAAGGATAAGGACTCATGTGATTCAACAACACCCAACACTTCTTAAGTACTTCAAAAGCTCTCTCAATTACATTCCTCAACGAAGAATGCATGTTAAAGAGTTCCTCCCGATTACGAGGTTGGCTTGTCCTGAACTCTTGCAAGTGGTAACGAGCTCTACGATACGGTGCTAGAAACCCTTTGCGCTTTTGATAACCCACGTCAACTAGGTAGTATTTTTCTGTTTCAATACGATGAATTAATGAATTAAGTGACTTTATTATGAAAGTAATTAAAGCATGAAGGGGTTGGATTTAAAAGGGAAATTGTAGGTGATATTAGATTGGTCGTCTTTTAGAATTCTACTGTCATGTGCGCTTCCCTCCCATCCAGAAATTGCATATGTGAACCGCATCTGGAAATCACAAATGACCAAGTTGTGTGCTTAGGGTCTCGACTTGATCGATATGCTAGTTGTTGGTCATTCGGAACCCACACGTGTATATAGTTCCGTCCAGTGCCCCTACACAATCCTTAAAGTATGGATAATGTTTACCTCCACCATATTCACGAATTTGTCGTGGGGTGTCATTTAAGGACTCTTTTGGTTTGATCACGTCACATGCTCATATGGTGAGTGCACGGATGACAGTGTTGAAGTGCCGACTAACAGTCTCTCCAGAATGTTGAAACATATACTCTATTACCAACTCCAACGTCGAGTTCTATATACTCCAACTCGAAAACACCAACGCGAGTTTTGTCGAGTTCTGTTTTACAGAACTCGCCAACCATGTTGTCGAGTTATATATACTTGAACTCAACAACATTAAAGCTGAGTCCTGTTTTGCAGAACTCGACACCTTTATTGTCGAGTTCTATTAGGCCTCCGAGCTTGCTTCACACCCTCCCGGGTGTGGAAAAATTTCTAAGTGTTGGAACTATGAAGAACTCGGCGTCGTAAATGTCGACTTGTGTTATGAAAAACTTGACGTCTTAAACTAGGGGTGAGCACCGGTCCAAACCCAGACCAAACCCGAACCATCTCCGGGGGCCAGACCGAAGACCGGACCAGACCATCTCCAAGGTCCGGACCGAAGATCGGACAAGGTTTTTTTCTATTAAAATTTGGGAAATGGTCAGGTGTTATGAAGACTTGACGTCTTAAATGCTTAGTTGTGGTATGAAGAACTCGACGTCATTGTACATTAAAAAATAAGATATGTCACCACCACATGTTGCCACGTGGATATTGTGACAACGGATCTAGTTTGAAATATTTTTTGAGAAAATGTTTAATTTAGATTATTTTTTAAAAACTAATATTATTTCAAAAAAAATTACTTAAAATTAACCATGTGAATTACCCTGAAAAAACAGTCCACCATCACTTGGAAATCAATGGCCAGACCATCTGGCGACCGCACACCCCCTACCATTTCCTCGTGATTCTCCTCCTTCCACTCTTCTTCTTCTTCTTCTTCTTCTTCTTCTTCTCCGGCGAGTGATGCAAGCGGCGTCCCTCTCCTTCCTCGTTGGCCCCACCAAACCCCCAGCGTCCGCCGTCGTCATCAAGTCCAGCTACACCCCCGTCGACTCCCCCATGGCCGCCAAGTGGGCCCAGAAGACCGTCGTCATCCCCCCGCACCGCCGCGGCTGCCACCTCGTCACCCCCAAGGTACGTTTGTAGTCTGAGGATTGGCACTGAATCGATCTGTTTCGTGGTTTTTGGCTTGATTCGGTATTTCGAGGTTGGACGAGATGAGATGAGAATCTGTGGTTTGGTTTTTTGTTGCGATTGAGGTTTCCGGATTTGTACTTGATTTGAAGTTTGAGGATTGATGAAATACTAACGAGTTTCAGTCTGCTTCTTTTCTTCGATGGTGATGCGGTTGGAATTGGGATCCAATAAGGTAGTGGTTTTGGAGTTTTGAGGTTAGATGATGTGAAATTTGGTTGGTCCACCACCTCTACGAAATCTAAGCATCCAGGCGAAGGGTAGTGGATGTGAGACTATTTGCTCAACTCGTGAGGATCTCTCATTTTAGGTTGGTGAGTTTTGTGATTTTCATGCAGTTGTGGCTCCCCAATGGGTTCTCAGTCTTGGACTTCGGCTTGGTTGCAATTATTGTGTTATTTTTTGTGATTTGTTGCGGTTCAAATTTTTGAAGGAATCGAGTTTGGATTTATTAGAAATTTGAACAACAACAGACTTTAATCCCAAACCAATTGGGTAGGCAGTAGGTTAGAAATGAACTCATTAAGAATCACAGTTAAGCACGTGACTCATCTTCTTCCACGCATTTCTATCCAAAGCCAGATCGTTGAGAATGTTCTGATAAGTCTATTTCAACTGCTTCTTTGCAAGTTAATATTGGTTTGTCTCTGCCTCTTTTCATGCCCTGCTGCTTGACACTCACTTTCAGTTCGATTTGAAATCGGAGGTTATAGGAAAACCTATCATTAGGCTGTGTTGTCTCTTTGTTGTCATTTTATTGGGTTTTGAAATTGAGATTTCTGCGAGGGAGGGTTCTGTGAGGTAAGTCTAAGATACAAGTTTATATGAAAATCTATCATCAGAATTTGTCATTTTATAATGATTTTGAAAGAATTGAGATTTCTGGAAGGGATTGATTTGTATTTGATTCGACGGTTTAAGGTTATACTAGAACCACCAGGTTTCTTGTTTTTTTAAGACTGGTTGAATTGAAGTTTCCTGAAGGGACAGATTGTGGTTATCTCCGGGTAGGTGAGAATTTATCATGATTCATGAAGTGGTGCTCTCAATGGTCTTGGAAAATATTGAGGATTTTGTTCTTGTTGGTGAGTTATTTTGATAAGGAGTTATCTTTGTAGGTAATGGCCAAGGGGTAACCTGGTATGTGTTGTATGTAACTTGATATCTTTCAATTGTTAATGACCTATTACTATGAGAACTTCTCATTCCAAAAGCTTCCTTATAAATTCGGAGAGCCTAGGTTTTTTCAATCCACATAGGTTCTTCATACAGTTGGTATGGGACAATGTGAATATTTTTAATATAGACTTTAGCAATTCACACTTCTAACTTGACATCTTCCTCGATCTTCACTCTGAACAACCCTCACTCCATCTACTTCAGAACCATCCATCAGCAATGGGTAGGCTTTTTTCAAGTAGTCGTCCTTGAGGCTTGAATGAAAGTTGTAGAATTTGATTTCAACACTTTTGTAATGGCTTAGGAACTGAACAAATAAAAAATAATTAAGGGCTTAGGAGAGCTCATCTTGATGTGGAATTGCATTTAGTTTTGGACCGCAGCAAAGTAGTAGTTGCTTGTCTTTTGCATATCATACTTGGTTCCTTTATGCTTTGGAGCTTAGAATTTTAGGTTTTGAAATGATATGCATGTTGAAACAGGCTAGGACGCATTTATTTGTTGTTTTTCTCTGTTTTTTAAAATCTCTATTCCTGCATATCTTTGTCCATCTGACCACACTGTACATAGTGATGACTAGCATTACCATTGTGATGACAGATGATGTCTTTTGCCATTCTGTTCATCTTTTTTCAGCTCTGTTCTGCCATAGCAAGGGCATCTTTTGCTGCTCGGTCCCATTATGCTAGGGATCTTAATTGTTGATAACTGTTTGTTTAAGTTTAATTTAATCGAAGCTATTGATGTATTTTCAGATAATGAGGGAAATCGAAGGAGACTTATCTGAATTTAAATGTGGCCTGGCCCATTTTTTCTGTAAGTACTTCAATTGTATTAGATGTAGCCACTTTTTGTTATTTCAGTCTAAACTGAATAGTTATTTGCATTTTGCAGTGCAGCATACAAGTGCCTCATTAACTATTAATGAGAATTATGACTCAGATGTTCAGGATGACATAGAGGCTTTCTTAAACAAGATCGTTCCAGAGGTTTAGGCAATTCTGTATACCTACTCTCTTCAAATCATTTTGAAATTGACATATCTTGGTAATCTTTGTGCTTATTGTTAATGTTAGGGACGTTCTGCACCTTGGAAGCACACACTCGAAGGTATCCATGATTAGGCATCTCTTTGCATGTTAGATGGTATTTCCGTAAGAAGATCTTGTTTGCATCTGAGTATTTGACGATTGGAGTCAATTGCGCTAACGTGGCTGAAATGATTGTTTGTTCCCAGATCTTGCTTCCTAAATCCTAGCATCTTTCTGACAGTTATTTAAGGAATGCTGTCTATTTGGTTATTTTCATCACTTAACAGTTCAGAGTCATTATTGTGATCACTGTTTCAGTTCCCATTGTTCTCTGGTAGCTTTTTTTTTTGAAACGGTCATTGTTATGTGGTAGCTTAAGTGCAGAGTACCTTCGTGAATATGATATGTATTTGCAAGAACAGATTATCGTTTAATACAAGCAAGTAATTGCTCTTTATTAATTGGTGCTACTTAAAGGCGAATCCCTTTTAAAGAGGGATGCACGATCCAGATTGAATCAGTTATGTCTGTTGTGATCAACAATTTGCTGGATGATGAAGAATTTATTTTCTTTGGAAACTTACGTTCAATTGTTGACTTTACAGGCCCTGATGATATGCCAGCTCACGTTAAATCATCAATGTTTGGTTGTTCCCTCACGTAAGATTCCACATTCTTGCTTCAAAAAATTTACTTTTCTAATAAGTATCAGGTCAAATCACCATTTGGTTTTGGTTTGCAGCATTCCAATAACAGATGGACGTCTCAACATGGGAACCTGGCAGGTGACATTTATATCCTCCGTGATGACAATTTGCTGCTTAATTTTCATCTTCTTTTTAAAAATTTGGTGTTGTCCACAGACCATAGTTAACATATTAATTATTAAGATAGACGTTGTTGGGTATTGAGGAGATAAAATGTTGACTATAAGTATGATCTGTGAAGTTTTAACGGACAACTGTTGTACCACATTGGACTTGGTCCAGTAATCATGAAGTAGTTTTCTTTCGTACCATAGTTGCTGTGAAACATCTTTTGATATCGGACTATCTTACTGCCCCTCTTCAATGTAAATTTGGTAGTGAGTAGTGGGTGTGATAATGATGTTTGGCTTTTCCATAATTTGAACACACATGAAGGATTCCGATGTCTAGAATCTCCAAAGTTAAACGTCATTATTGCTAAAATAATAACCTGAACTTTCGCAAAAATCTCCGATATGAACAATAATGCCCAGATGAGGACTCTTTTATCTAATAGTATGAGTTAAACTCCGTTACAGCTATTGCTGGGGAAACTGACAAGAGAGTAATGACGGTAGAAGTAAGAGGAGTTTGTAGAAGATTACAAACTGAAAGATTTTTAAGGTTGATGTGCATAAGTTGCTTGTAGATGGTGTTCATGATGCAAGCTACCATACCATTTCAGAAACCTTTACCACTAATCTCTACATCTTGTGTTTTAACTTATAACGATTTTAATATGCCACAGGGAATATGGCTCTGTGAACACCGAGACCATGCTACTCCTCGCAAAGTCGTGGTGACTTTAAATGGGATGTGATTGCAGATAGATGTACCATGTAAAAATTTATTTACTATCATCACTTCTTAAATCATATGACTTCATTTATGGAATGAACTGAACGATAGCTACCGTGTCAGTGAGCTTGTTGCAGTGTTGGTTGGTTTCGCGGAGTTTGCAGTTTTTGAATGTGATCTTATATCTTGTTATTCCATATACAGTGCCTCAGCTTTAGGGTGCTGAAAGCTTAAGAAATCTGAAGGAAAATTCTTGATGGTACTTATCAATTGTTTATGTTTGAATTTGGTCATCTAATGCTCCTCAACAAGTGTAGGCCAGTGAATAATTGTCTAGCAGACATTACATGTTTTGCCTACCCAGGTGTTCTAATTTTTATCTTCAAAAAACCCTTCAAAAGGCACTGTTTTGCCTACCCAATTTATAGGTCTACAACCTCAAAAGTTGTCTCAAGTAGTCGGATATGATTGTCGTGGCATGAACTGTTGTTGAGTTCCAACGACTAATATGTTGGTAATTGTAAGTGCTTTGAAATTTGGATTTGTAATCATTATTAATTTTTATTTTAAATTGTTTACTTACATGTATTCAAAAGACAATGGTTGCACTTCTGATTATCTATCAACGAAAAGTTGAAGTCTTTGTTTTTCGAAGGAACTGAATAAAAGTTCGGTCTGATTGGTAGTTGGTACCTTTAGTCCTGGGTACAACCTCTAATAGTCTGTTGGATGATCTCATTTTTTGTTTTCTTCGGTATGCAATTGATCAAATAAATCCAAATTAGACATACCAAACTCACAAGCATCAGCTATCGTTCATCAAAGAGAACGTATCTATTGTTGTAAATGCAATTTTAGTTTGCTTCAAATTAAGATATACTGCGGACCAACTCCCATATTTGAATTTGAAGATGACGACGAATTGACGAGCTCCTTTGCTGCCTACTATATACAGGTTGAGGTGATGCTTCTATAATTGTACCATAAGGCTAAAAACATAACAAAAATGTCGCAAATATAGACACATATACTTGTACCATATAAATATATATAATTTTCAGAGTTTATAATATATACCACATTTAAGATAAAATGTACATATAAGAATTGGATACAACTCAGATATTGTCTATTGGTCCTTTTACCTTACAAAAGTTTATAGGAAATCTTGAAATCGATGAATCAGATACCAGACGCCCTGACAAATTCAAGTTGTTCAACCATAATGCCTGTAGTCGTTTTCCTCCAACCATCTTTTTTCCTTTCTCTTTTCTGATAATGAACCATCGCTTTTTGGACAAAGATCTTCTGATATGAGTTTTTCCCATACTTAGCTGGTATTTACTTCAGGTAGTAACACATCCATGTGCAAGAAGTAGTTCTTTTAAAAAAAAAATCAAGTGTAAAACATAAGGTATGGCAACTCACATTCAAAATAGATATCGGTCAAATAGTTTGAGTTCACACCAGTCGATCTCAAGACTCTTTTTCATGGACCCAACTTTTCGCCTTCCGTGTACACAAGACACTAGATATTATTGTAGCCTCGGATCTGTTTTAGTGGGCTGCTTTGGGGTCTTTAATTTATTGGGAAATTGAATGTCGACAACTGTTGTTGTTGGTCGTCTTTCCACAATCGAACCAACCAATAAACATCATTGCCCCCGTCATCTGACATCTAGAAGACAAGCATATGTCTAAGAGTAGAACTACACCTGTGGTTGTATCTCAAGACTAGCACATGTCGGCAAGGCTGTAACTTGTTGGTTCACAGTTGGTGTTTCAACTTTCAACGGAAGACTATGCATGATGACTTGGATCTAACTCGGATCTTTGAAAGTAATTACGTGAAACTGTCATGTCCCAAACGCTCTCCAGTTAATTGTTTCAGGATGTGATTTTTTAAAGAAAAAAAATCTCAAAATAATCATCAAATAATTTTTTTAAAAAGAATATGCATATGGAAAATTTATTTGGTAAAATATGCACCTTGAAAATGACACCAGTGATGTCGTTTTCATCAGTGATGCCATTTTTTTATAAGTTAAAAAGAAATCCGAGGTGTTGTATTTTTATCTGAAAACGACGCTATAAAAACGAAATTCGAGATGCTATTTTTTTTCTAAATAAAAAATGCAGGAGTGGCAAGGGGTGACTGCCCCTGCGGGACGTTTTTATTTTATTTTTACACTCTATTATTGTATTACAGACGTTGATCTATTTATCTCACGTCCCCTGTAAGGGCTGTCGCCCCCTGCCACCCCACACTTTTAATCAAACTCATAAACTTAACAAATCTCTCACTATGTGTTTTATCCTACACGAATTAGAACTTAGATATAATAATTTGAGTTGATTCATAAATTTTTGATTAAAACACTCGATGTAAGTTACATAATATGTGTATCTTAGTTGCATTCAAATAGTCATGTTGCATTCAATTCAAGTTAATGCATCGACTAATGACTCACCCGTTTCTCCATGAAACGAGACCCCACCGAGGGGCGTCCCGGACATCTGCTCGGAACGCCCAACACCTGGGCAAACACCCAGGCGTGCACCCGAGAGGTGCCCGCCCCGTTAAGGGTGCCATTATCAAATCACAGTTCTTCGATACAGCCGTCCACCCCTTCAAAGTGGTGTAGAAAACGTGAGTGGTATCTTCAATGTCAATCATGCAAAGGTTACACGAAATACCACAGGCAATCCCTCGTTTCGACAAATTTGACCATCATCATCTTATACGTATGCCCCGTTCTGGCAATGCCTCCTTTTTAAGATGTGAATCTTATAAAGATATCATTTGTAAGTATTCAATGTTCTGGAACATATTTGACCATCACAAGTCAACGGTTCAGCTCAAAACTAGCACAGTTGTGTTCCAATTTAAATGTCCACACGAAGAAGCACTAGCGAAGAATCCAATAACCTCCTGAATATGGCAGTAAATCGTACATCATCCGAGTTTTAAATTTGAACTGTAGGTACCTTCAAAATTGGGTTTAATAAGAGCATTCCTTAACGCATGGATTTCTCGGTCGTGAACGACCGGTCATCCATGACCGTGCATTCTTCATTCCTTAACGCGGGAAAACAAAGGGGCAAAGATGCCCAGGTCACTGCCTCGGGCGTTGAAACGCCCGGGTCGACGACCCGGAATTCCCAGGTCGTCGAATAAAATAATATTAAATTTTGTTTTTTGTTTTTTATTTTGTTTTGTTTTGATTTTTAGAATTTTTTGTTTTAGTTTTTATTTTATTTTTTGAAAATACGTTTTATAATTGTTTAGATTTTTTAGAAATTTTTTTAATTTTTTTTAAAATTTTACCAAGATAGACCCCAAAATGATGTGGAGGAGAGAGATAGGTTGTTGTGGGTTATGTTGGGTTGTGGTTAAGAGGTGAATAGTGTAGGAAAGAGAAGAATGTGGGTTGAGGAAAGAGAAAGCTGATGTGGAAGAGAGAGAAAGTTGATTTTGAAGAGAGAGAGTGCTGATGACCAGGTCGTCCAGGTCATGGTTAGTGATGACCTAAGTTTCTCCGAACTTAACCTGCAAGTTCTTGTACTCATTCAACTGCCTTTATTCTTTAATTAATACCAATTAGGACTTTATTTATTAGCATAGGACTATAACCATGTCGAGTCATTAGCATCCTCGTCCGAACAGTTATTTTGCATTTGGGTGGTTATACACGGACGCGGGCGTCCGTGACGCGTCCTACGTGGCACCCAAAAAGTTGTCGAGTCAGCGTCTAGTCGGATTGTCATGTCACCCTTTCGAAACGCGCCTTAAATTGTGTTTTAAATTTCTTTTTTGACGATTTTCGAAAAACGACGGTTGCTTTCCTGATAAGACAGCGGCAGACACCCCACGAACGACGGTTCCGATACCGAGGTAGATACCAAATATCCAGACCGAAAAAGGGAGAGTCCCGCTTTCTTTCTCGTTGGATTACCTGTGAACGGAGGAAGCGTACCTGTGAACTTATTCCGGCTTTCTTTCTTCCCCTCTAAACCATAATGGATTCTTCGACTCCTGCCGTCGATAGCGAACATGTCCCAGAACCAGTGGGTCTATATTTTTTTTCTTCCCTTGGTCGTTCTTTTTTTGATGAACTTTCGTTTTTTCAATTTTTTGTTTTAGGAAACCACCTACTACTTCCGGGAATCCCGGTGCTCCTGGACGGTCATCCGAAAGCAGTTTGACAGGATGAAGAAGGTTGAGAAGGAGGTTTTCCGGAGCACCTCTTTCGGTCACTTCCTAGACCTTCCTAACATTACTACGGACAACGAAATAGTCGGTTGGTTTGTCGAACACTACGATGCGGAGGAGGTGGGGCTGAGAATAGGATCAGGGGTAGTTCCCCTTACACCGGAAGAAGTTGCCCTAATTTTGGGGTTACGTATGCATGAGAAGACCGTGGTGATGGAACCATTGGGTGTACAGAGGCGAGAAGGGGTGAACCTTGACAACACACAACTTTTAGGTCATCTGCTGGCAAGCAGTACCATGGGCGACACGGAGGAGTACGTTCGTCTCCTGATTTCTTTCATCTTCAACCATTTTTTGTTCTATGATGGAACACTTCGACCGAGGCAATGGTTCATGCACCATTTGAGGAACATCAGACGCATAAACAGATACGCATGGGCAAGTGCAGTTCACGAAGCCCTGGTTGGGGGCCTGGAGAAAGCCAGCTTAGAACTGCAGGAGAGAAGAAAGGCAGGGAACTTCATTATGAGGCAGGGGAACGTCGACGGTTGTGTGGCAATACTACAAGTAAGTGTTATTTGGATTAAGTGTTGTGTCTGTTCGGATTAAGTGTTGTGTCTGTTCGGATTAAGTGGTGTGTCTGTTCGGATTAAGTTGCGTGTCTGTTCGGATTAAGTTGTCTGTCTGTTCGGAATAAGTTGTGTGTCTGTTCGGATTAAGTGGTGTGTCTGTTCGGAATATGTTGTGTGTCTGTTCGGAATAAGGAGTGTGTCTGTTCGGTTTAAGTTGTGTGTCTATTCGGAATATGTTGTATGTCTGTTCGGATTAAGTTAGGTGTCTGTTCGGATTAAGTTGTGTGTCTGTTCGGAATAAGTTGTGGGTCTGTTCGGAATAAGTTGTGTGTCTGTTCGGAATAAGTTGAGTGTCTGTTCGGATTAAGTGGTGTGTCTGTTCGGAATATGTTGTGGGTCTGTTCGGAATAAGTGGTGTGTCTGTTCGAATTAAGTGTTGTGTCTGTTCGGATTAAGTTGTGTCTGTTCGGATTAAGTTAGGTGTCTGTTCGGATTAAGTTAGGTGTCTGAGTGTTGTGTCTGTTCGGATTAAGTTGTGTCTGTTCGGATTAAGTTAGGTGTCTGTTCGGATTAAGTTGTGTGTCTATTCGGAATAAGTTGTCTGTCTGTTCGGATTAAGTGGTGTGTCTGTTCGGAATATGTTGTGGGTCTGTTCGGATTAAGTGTTGTGTCTGTTCGGATTAAGTTAGGTGTTTGTTCGGATTAAGTTAGGTGTCTGTTCGGATTAAGTTGTGTCTGTTAAGAATATGAACGTATGTCTGTTGAGTCGTTCTAAACAGTTGATTTTTTCCATTTGAAGGTGTGACTTTATGAGAAATTCAAATTGGGGGAGCCCAGAACTGGAGTTTTTCCACGAACGAGAAGTTGGACGGAAATGTTTGGGAAACGATTAACCCTGAGGAAATGGGAGGAACGTGGAATTACCCTACCTAAGATTTACAACGGCGAGTTCGACCTGATGGGGGCTCCATCAATGAGTGAAAGGGAGCTGAAACTTATTAGTTCTGTTCGAACTCCTGTTCGAAAGGGCTCAGCTTCAACTAGCAGTTTGCCAAGGCTACAACTGACTGACTGCAACATTCCATGTGACCCGCTGCTCCAAGAGTTGGAGCTGAGTGAGGTGAAGACGAACTGACTTAGGACCGAAGCTGCCCTAAAGAAGGCGACAGAAGAGGTTAACGACCTCAAGGAAGAACTGAGGATGACCAAGGAAGAGTGTGGGAGGCTGAGGGAAGAAATTATATATCTTCGAGGGACAGGGACCGGTGAAAATACTGGTGGGGAGAAATACGAGAGCGAGGAGGAGGAAGAAGAAGAGAGGAAGATGGAGGAAGAGAAGGAAGAAGAGAGAAAGAGAAAGGAGGAGAAGAAGAGGGAGGAGGACAGGAAGAAGGAAGAAGAGAGAAAGAGAGTGGAGAAGGAGGAAGAGAAGAAGAGGGAGGAGGAGAGGAAGAGGGAGGAGGAGAGGAGAGTGGAGAAGGAGGAAGAGAAAAAGAGGGAGGAGGAGAGAAAGAGAATGGAGAAGGAGGAAGAGAAAAAAAGGGAGGAGGAGAGGAAGAGGGAGGAGGAGAGTGGAGAAGGAGGAAGAGAAAAAGAGGGAGGAGGAGAAGAAGAGGGAGGAGGAGAGAAAGAGAGTGGAGAAGGAGGACGAGAAGAAAAGGGAGGAGGAGAAGAAGAATGAAGAAGAGAGAAAGAGAGTGGAGAAGGAGGAGGAGAAAAAAAGGGAGAAGGAGAGGAAGAGAGAGGAGGAGGATAGGAAGAAGGAAGAAGAGAGAAAGAGAGTGGAGAAGGAGGAAAAGTAAAAGAGGGAAGAAGAGAGCAAGACGCGGAAACCAAACTGGGGCGTGAAAAGACAACGCTCGACGGCCATCGTGGAGCAGCAGATGAAGGAAGATGAACATCGGGGCAAGAAGAAGAAGGTGAAAGAAGAGCAAAAGAGAAAAGAGAGAGCGACTCAAAGGAGCCTAAAGAAAAAAGAGAAAAAATAGAGGATAATTATAGGTTGGATGTCCACTTAGGAGGGACAAAGCCTGATGTTGACATGGCTGCAATAGGAAGTTTGTCAGCTGATGAGGTCAACATGATATTGAACGTGACGACAGCCAACAAGGACAATAGAGAGGCCATCTGGAGAGACGATATGTGCAGCTTAACACGCACCGACCTGAAGGAACTTATAACGCCTGGGATGGATATTACCGACCAAACTATCGACGCTATGCTTTCGGTTCTCGAAGAAAGACGCCCAATCCAAAAAGTTTTATGCATATCAACATTCGAGTCCGGGCGAATTTTGGGTGGCCAAGGCAGAGAAATTGAAGATTTTATCCTTCCTAAAATTGAAGGTGTGTCTCCAACAGAGTCCGTAATCGCACAACCTTGCTGGTCTGCAGGTCATTGGACTCTGGTGGTTGTCCACGGCCCGTCCAAGGAGATTTTGGCGTTCAACAGTATCTCTAGGGAGCTAGAGAAAGGTGAAGATCCAGAGCAGACCATAGGCGTACATGAGTGCGCAGCAGCGGATGCGGCTGAATACTGGAGGGATCTACTAAAGGTCGACTGACCCTTGAGAATCCTCGGGAAAAATAGCCAACGACAACCACCAGGGAGCAACGATTACGGAGCCTATGTTGTATACTGGATAATGTGCCTAATGTTAAAACTTGACCCGACGAAGGAGAATGACCACAATAACATCCACTGTATCAGGGGTGAATTGGCGGTCATGTTACTTAGGGATCGACGATCGTGTGTGCAGATCTGAAGTCCATATTTTTTAGTGTTTATTTGTTTACATGTACAAATTACAAACTCTTTTTTGTGTTTATTTTTTAAAAGATGTACAAATTACAAACTCTTCCCAGACAACTTATTCCGAACAAACACACAACTTATTCCGAACAGACACACAACTTATTCCGAATAGACACACAACTTAATCCGAACAGACACCTAACTTAATCCGAACAGAAACACAACATATTCCGAGCAGACACACAACTTAAACCGAATCGACACACAACATATTCCGAACAGACACACAACATATTCTGAACATACACTCAACGTATTCCGAACATACAAACAACTTAAACGGAACAGACACACAACTTATTACGAACGGACATGCAACTTATTCCGAACAGACATTCAACGTATTCCGAACAGACACACAACACATTCCGAACAGACAGACAACATATTCCGAACAGACACAGAATTTATTCCGAACAGACACTCAACGTATTCCGAACAGACACACATAATATTCCGAACAGACCCACAACATATTCCGAACTAACCCACAACATATTACGAGACAAACACCATATTCCGAACAAACACAACATATTCCGAACAGTCACACATCATATTCCGAACAGACCCACAACATATTCCGAACAAGGACACAGTTTTATACGAATTGAACGTGTATAACAACCATTTACAGATCCAAACAGATCAACAATTAGAAGTTTCTTGGTTTTACAAGAACTGAAAATAACAAGAAATATTAAATTAAGGAGGAAGTTCCTCGTAATACAAATTCATGTCCAAATCAGAGAAATCACGATCCCCGGGTTTTGGTGCGACTTCGTGAAGCGACGATTTAACCTTCATCTTGAACTTTCTTTTCTCTTGTTGGGCGTGCTTTTTATGGCTTTTTTAATTATCTTCTCAGCTAAAGACACTCGACGTCTAGTCGGCGGTCTTCCTACACGTCTGACATTATCTGGATTAAGAACCGATGTACCCGCACACTCAGGTTCATCAAGTCGAACCAAGAACTGGGTAGTGTGCATACGTGCCTTAAGCATTTCAATACACTTCACGGCCTCAATATACCTTTCGTGGGAAATGAAGGCTTCCTGTGCTATCCCAACGACACGACCCATGATGTCGTCGTGACGACGAAGCGCATCCTTCTTCATTACGCCATCGTCTGGGTACATCTTATCTCGATAGCTCCTTCGAATATCCTTCCGCCATCGATTAACAATGTAAGAGTCTGGGAGCAATGTATTAGGATTTAAGCGTCCAAGTACCACAAAAACGTGGCAGCATAGAAGGCCAACGTGCTGAAACATTCTACAATCACATGTGAAGTTCATGGATATGTTTTGTACTAGGAAACGTTTCGACAGTAGCTGCTCACCAGCCAAAACACGTTCAGATACCTTGTACTGAAATGTGTCATTCGTATTGTACTCCTCCGTTATATCGCAGTAAATCATCTTCCCAATTTGTAACTGCACTTTCTTGAAGACCCCTACCGTATACAACTCGCTCATCTGTCTCTCGAATGGATAAATTGAAACCAACTGGGGTCTCTTATGAAGACAATCAAAATCTGGTTGAGCTTCCTTCTCGTACTTATGGCGGAGCGCAAGTTTGTATTGTTGAACAAACTGCTTAAGGGTGGTCTTCGAAGTAAGATACTTGTCGAAAAAGACGTTCATACTCTCGCTTCTCTGAGTAGATGTCATTCCCGCGAAAAAACTATTACCAACAAATGCAGGTATCCACGACTCTCGGATTGCATAAATCGATTTGAGTCAGCTATGATTATGCAGGTCAAAATCAAGAAGGAAACCCTGCCAATTACGATCAAATTCTGCTGAGATTTTGGAATCATATACAATCAATTTCAGATCAAATAACATGTGCTTCCGATTCTGCGTCGGCAACTTTAAGGGAGCTTTGTTCATTATGTGCCATATACAGAATCTGTGTCTTGAATCTGTGAAGACATTCCTTACAGCAGCTGTAATGACACCACATTGATCTGTTATTATGGCTGGAGGTATATCTGCATAAGGGGGACAATTTAAAAGGAGTGAGTCATATATTGAAAGGTACAAAATCCTACTTTGAAAACTTTAACCGAACAGACTCACAACTTAATCCGAACAGACCGACCACTTAAACCAAACAGACCTACAGCTTAAACCGAACATACCAACCACTTAAACCGAACAGACCGACCACTTAAACCGAACAGACCCACAACTTAATCCGAACAGACAGACAACATAATCCGAACAGACAGACAACATAATCCGAAAAGACAGTCAACTTATTCCGAACAGACAGACAACTTAATCCGATCAGACCCACAACTTAAACCGAACAGTCAAACCACTTAAACCGAACCGTTCCACAACTTAAACCGAACCGTTCCACCACTTAAACCGAACAGTCAAACCACTTAAACCGAACAGACCCACAACTTAATCCGAACAGACTCATATCTTAATCCGAACAGACATACAACTTAATCCGAACAGATAGACAACTTAATCCGAACAGACAGTCAACTTATTCCGAACAGTCAGACAACTTAATTCGAACAGACCCACAACTTAAACCGAACAGTCACACCACTTAAACCGAACAGTCAACCTACTTAAACCGAACAGTCAAACCACTTAAACCGAACAGTTCCACTACTTAAACCGAACAGTTCCCCACTTAAACCGAACAGTTCCCCACTTAAACCGAACAGTTCCATCACTTAAACCCAACAGTTCCAGCACTTAAACCGAACACATAAATAGCTTAAACTGAACAGTCACACCTTACCGTTCATGCACGACAACCATGTTTGGAACAACCATATGTAATTTTCAGTGGTCTCAGAAGACAGTAAAGCGCAACCGAGCAAAACTGACTCGAAATGGTGATTAACTCCTACAAATGGGGCAAAAGGCATGTCGCATTTGTTTGTAATGTAGGTGATGTTGTCGAAACATATTGCGTCTTCTAAGTATGAATATGCAGCTCTAGAACGACAGTCAACCAAAACATGTTCCGTAGTCTTCCTTCGTCATCCATGTCCATTACATAGAAAAACATGAAATTAATCTTCTGCATCCTAATGAAATAGTTCTAAAGAGCTTGTGCATCAACATGTCCCATCTTCAAATTTCTGACTTCGTTTACAACATTCCTGCACACAGAAACCACTAAAACCAGACGCACAATGTTGAACTTCAATTATGTTAGGCAGAAAGAACACAAACCTTAAATCCCTTTCGTTGAAAGTCAATTTGTCATGACCTCCAGCCTCGATCACAAAAGATTGCATGGTCTTAACAGCCGATATCACAGCACTATCATTGCACGATATGCGTGATTTGGCGACTTAAAAGACGGTTCGTTTTTGTCTGAGAAAAACGCATTTGCTCCTCTTCAAGCATGACGTGGTTATGTTTAAGATCCACAAAGTTAATGTGGTAACCCCTTTCTGGGTTTCCGAAGACCCTTATCCGAGCAGTGCATTGAACTCTACTGGATAACCTAGACTTCAATTTTCCTTGCCCTTGGTTTGGTGATGTCGTTCCCTCTTTGGAGCAAGTCAGCGTGACCCGTATAACAACACTACGATCGTAATGAGATTGACTTGTCTTAACACCAAAACCACAAGAATCGGCATAAACCACGTAAAATGTTTTGGTTTCTTCGAAAGAAGGAAAAAAACATCTCCTCCATAGGAACGTTTGCCGGCTGCTCCACTTGGGGGGCAAATGAACGATTTCCATTGGAATACAGAGGAAGGACCACAGAAGAGAAGGGAAGAAAAAGGAAGACGCATCTTGAGATGAATAACAAGTCTTCTGCTGTGTAGGAGCGCCAAAATGATGAAGGAAGTTAATCATTTGAGACGCATTAATGAGGGATGGAGGGAGAGACGGAGAGATGTAGACATTTGTACGGATAACCAAAGTATTGAGGAATAAAGTAAAAAAAGAAACTTTTTTCTATGCTGACATGGAAAGTGTCACGTAGGACGCGTCCGTGACGCCAGCGTCCGCCTATCATTTTCTTTTGTATTTTGTATCCATGTTGTCCTTCGGTCTTGTCGATATTCTGATGTGTGACATTATCACACGTTTCTCATTCAAGTTTCCAGACAATTGCCAGGCTGCGATCATTCAGGCCGAAACTTCCCTGATAGGAAACGGAAGAAGAAAAAGTCAGATGCCAATTCAACAAAATAAATTAAACAAAACCAACATCAAACCAAAAAAAAAGAAGTCAACATTTACCAATGTACCTCAGCTCCAACCAAGACATTTCAATTCACAATTTACTTGAGTTTTTTAGTTACCCATCTGATCAACGTGTAGTTCTAAGTTCAAGCTTTATAGTTTTAGCCACAAAGTAAATTTCTTCACCAACCCGAGCGTGGCGAAACGGTCACTTCCTCTTGCTCTTGCCTTCGTAGTTACAAACTGATGTAGTTGCAAACTTCTGAGTTTTAGCTTAAAAAAGCAAACAATTCTTTAACTTCAAGAGAAGGAAAAAAGAGAGAGAATAATGTGTATCTCCCTTCAAGCAAGCACATTAAAGCAAAATGAAAAATCAGAATTCGAAATTCAGAATAAAACCAATAAGAAACACATAACTAACACAATACAACGTAACGACTGATTTGCCAAATCACATAGACATGGAATTCTAACAAAAAGATTACTTACAATTATATGTTAGAACTCAATGCAAAGAGCCAAACCTATTAAGCGGTAAAATATAAAAGAAAAGAAAAAGTTAACTAACAAACCGGAAAGTGATCACAGAAATCAGAATGCTTACAACGGATTCACAGAGTGAACGTGTAACAAATGTGTACGACGAAAATGCGGACCCAACGATCGGAGGATGACTTGACGAAACGACGCGAAATTTGGGGGATCACAATACCATCAATCCAAACGCTTCCATGCAACAAACAACAACAACAACAAGCAAACAAGGGAACCAGTGAATTCACAATGGATCGATTGATTAAGTTAATTAGTGATAATCTATTGAAGTTTAAGTTCAAATGTTAACAGTGAAGTCCTTAATTTAGATCTCCAGCAGCAATCAATCAAACTATAAATCAAATCGGTATATGTATGTACAAACGATCGGAGATGGTCAATCTCCGGTTTCCCCCCCTACAAAATCCGATACAAAGTAGGTATCCAATCTCAGCCGTCCGTTTCCGATCTGGACCGATTCAAACCTTCCGATGAAAATTCCCCCTTCGGTTGGGCTCAGGCGGCGGACATGACGGACAACCTACTGGGGCGGCGCTGGAAGGAGCCCCGTCGGCGTTGGTGATGCGACGACGGCCGGATCAAAGCGGCGAGGGCTCTCCTAACGAGATCCCCCTCCACCGTCCCGATCCTCACGAGCGAGTTCGTCATCGCCGACCGCCTAGCGTTCAGAACACCGTTGCCTCCGAATCCACCGGCGTTGCTTTTGTTCCTGTGGAGGGCGCACCGGAAGGAGCCGGGGTGGTTGGTGGGGGAGCACATGCAGGTCCTCCTCTGGCGAGGGGAAGGGGTTTGGGGGGGAACGGAGAAGCGGAGGAAAGGGGAGATGGCTCGCCGGACGACCGGAGCGTTCGACCGGGAAGATGCCATTCGGTTTGTTTGGCTTTGGCTTTGGCTTTGGTTGGTTGGGCAAACCGGGCTTGACTCCGAGGTGGTTTTTATAGGTGGGGGAGGGGTGGT
Organism: Triglochin maritima; assembly: GCA_963682175.1. Classification (NCBI taxonomy): domain Eukaryota; kingdom Viridiplantae; phylum Streptophyta; class Magnoliopsida; order Alismatales; family Juncaginaceae; genus Triglochin; species Triglochin maritima. Next base: position 42,387,897 of record OY821774.1, read on the forward strand.
ATATGGTGTAATTAAGGGGATTTACATGGGTTGTTTCGGAGGTGACTTCTTGGAGGGCGGTCGTTCGGGGTGGTATCCTTTTGACTTCTTTAATAAGTAATAACCGATCCAAATTAATAACCGGCGTTTATTTAATTTAGACGTTAGACTATTTACTTACTGGGTAATGTTTGGACGATGTATTTTCTTTAAATTGGGACACGAGAGAAAAAAATTGCGTCCCCCACCAAGTTTTTTTATTTATATTTTTGTTAGAAAAATTAATTTTAACTTTCACAAATCTTTTTTCAATTAGAATAATAATGTAAATAAATATTACCACGAAAGTAAAAATGTATCTTACCATAATCTGAAAAATCTACTTTCTTGAGCTTTTCAAGAATATGGGTACGAGTTAATTTCGAAACTCGTAGATTTAAACTTATTTTTCTAGTTTCTGAATGTACTTCTTCTTTATAGTTTTTAATTTTTCCAAACATAGAATTACAATTACCCCCTTAAACGTTTTTTTTGCAATTTAAATATTCGGTTTTTACACGAAATGTATGTTATTAATTGTTGATTGTCCCCATCTAATGTAATTTCTTTCCTGTATTGCATAATTGTACTTGACATTGGATAGTTCCTTTCCGTTTGGGTCATCTTGCCTCCATCGACTTATTCCATGCACTACATTTTCTTCCAAATACTTTCCCCGTAATTTCATTACTCCGAATTTTACAGTATACTTCTTCAATGTTTATAGTAACATTTCAGAAGACCCTTCCTTCTACTACGCAAAAATTAAGTGATCATGTAATTTCAGTTTCATCTCCTCAAAATCAGAGGTCAATAATTATTCCTCTAGTGGAAGGTTTTAGGATTGTCAGTTACATTTTTTGTTTTGTTTCGGACATTGATTTCCTTTTTAGGCAACCTTCTACTTAAACTAAACTTAAGGAATTAATTTAATTAGAAATTTGACTTCATTTAAGAATTTTTAACTCATGGACATAATTAGAGGTAAGAACGTCCAGAAAGTTGGAGCCTGACGAAAAGTTGGATGTTAGGTAAATTCTCAAATCAAGTAAAAAAGAATGGTGACAACTGAGTCCAATTATTATTTTTCAAATATCAAAACACATATTTGCGACACAACAATGTCTAGGTGTTTGACGAGATTCAAATGTAACATTTGATGCATCACAAACGAGCCCTATAAAAAGAATAGTGGTAACAAATGTGAGTGGTTGTTTACAAAATACACGCTGAAAAATGAAAATAAGAAGGCAATGTGAGATAGAAATTAGAAAAGACGAAAAATCCAACTGCCTGAACTTGTCATCCTTTTGAACCACATATTGGTATTAAGTTGTATATAATGATTTTGACTTATTGTGGTTCACATAAATGATTCACAAAAGTCAAATTTCTGATGTGGGTGAAAGTTTAACAAAATTAGATGTTTAAGAAAACTCAAAAAGTGACATTACAAGCACGTATATAGTTTCAAAAATGTATTATCCTAAACATTTTTAGACCTTTACATGTTTTTATTTTATTTTTTCAGTGCTAACTTGTAAATTAAATTGAGACAGAACGTACTGTACATGGGGCATTATCCACCCATATATTCTGTTTGTGGTTCTTACTTATTAAAAATTTGAAAACATCAAAACAAATTTATTTCTTAGAATACATACAATACAGTGTACGATCACTGTCAAACGTACTCACCACCAAGTGAGGAGCACGTATGACCTATATATATATATATACATATATATATGTATATATATACATATACATATATATATAGGTTTGACCAGTCTCCAACCTGTACGTCTCTTAATTTCATGCTGCCTTCATCGTTGTTAGAATTCTTCACGGTTAGCTGTGACTTAATTAAAATACTTGTCTTCCAAGACACAATCTCATGCGTTTGATTTCAGATTGGAATTCTACTTAGAGTTCTTTTTCTTTCATCCTTATTAACTATGACCTCCACGCGACATTGTCATCACTTTTCTTTTTCTTCTAAATCAACTTTTTCTCTCTTCCAAATTAATTTTTTTTTCTTTTACATCAGTTTTTTCTCTCCCCAACACATTTTTTTTCTTTCCTACATTATTCACATCTTAATCACAATTCACCACACACCTCTCTCATTAATATCATTTCGGGGTTGATCTTGAAAAAAATTCTAAAAAATCAAAACAATTCGAAAACGTATTTTTTAAAAAAAATTAAAAAAAATCAAAAATAAACTTCAAAAACGTGTTGTCACCCCCCGGTGAGAGGTGACGACCGAGTCGTCGGGGTCATCCCACGCGGGTCAACATTAGGACCCGTTAATTTTACTCTTACGTGAATATGTATATTGGAAAAAAAGAGTAAACATTATACTTGTTAGTAGTTTAGAATCAATTAAAGTAGGTCACTTTGGCTGGAATTCATATTGGCTGCTTCTGGACCATGATTTGATACAAATATTACCATAAAGATAAATCATTAATATGTTTGACAAACTATCCGAAAAAAATCGAGAAAAATGATAAATATCTTAAAAAATAATAATTTTATAATGAAGAATGAGCATAAATCAAAATTTAAAGAACATGACAGTGATTTTTTAAAGTTCATAAGGTTACTCTATCATAATTAAAAGGGATAAACTATAATTTATCCTTTTAGCTAGGAGTGAATGTAAGCCAAAATTTTAAATTTACAAATATGACGTGATTTTATTCATGTGTTTCTCTCCATTACACGTTCACAGTAAATATTGGTACCTTTATATTATAAAAAAATTAGTATAAGTTTCGCAGTTCCCTCCCTCCTCCATATCCATAGAGCAGAAATAACAGCGCTCGAGCTACCCCCGGACGTCTTGCACATTCTCTCTGCCACGTCAGTTTCTCTCTCTGTCACGTCAGTTCACCCAACTCACCCAAAAAACACACTTATCCATGCCCGGGCTACCCCCACCCACCCTACACTATCTTTCCTCCACGTCATTTCTTAATTAAACAATTTTAATTTTCACACAACATTCAACAAATTACATTTTATATAATTCTAATTCTAATAACATTACAATTCTATTTTAACTCGAAATATTGTTAATAATTACTGCTAAATCACGAAATTATTACGGAGCCACATTACATTTAAGATAAACTTAAATAGGAAATAATACACTCAAAGTTAAGAAACAACAATACATATTAAATAAACTAAACTTTCAAATACTACATTAGCAAATACGTTATTAATTGTTGATTGTCCCCATCTAATGTATGTTATTAATTGTTGATTGTCCCCATCTAATGTAATTTCTTTCCTGTATTGCATAATTGTACTTGACATTGGATAGTTCCTTTCCGTTTGGGTCATCTTGCCTCCATCGACTTATTCCATGCACTACATTTTCTTCCAAATACTTTCCCCGTAATTTCATTACTCCGAATTTTACAGTATACTTCTTCAATGTTTATAGTAACATTTCAGAAGACCCTTCCTTCTACTACGCAAAAATTAAGTGATCATGTAATTTCAGTTTCATCTCCTCAAAATCAGAGGTCAATAATTATTCCTCTAGTGGAAGGTTTTAGGATTGTCAGTTACATTTTTTGTTTTGTTTCGGACATTGATTTCCTTTTTAGGCAACCTTCTACTTAAACTAAACTTAAGGAATTAATTTAATTAGAAATTTGACTTCATTTAAGAATTTTTAACTCATGGACATAATTAGAGGTAAGAACGTCCAGAAAGTTGGAGCCTGACGAAAAGTTGGATGTTAGGTAAATTCTCAAATCAAGTAAAAAAGAACGGTGACAACTGAGTCCAATTATTATTTTTCAAATATCAAAACACACACACATATATATACATATACATATATAGGTTTGACGAGTCTCCAACCTGCACGTCTCTTAATTTCATGACGCCTTCATCGTGTCAATTTGAATTCTTCACGGTTAGCTGTGACTTAATTAAAATACTTGTGAGTACGGGTACTACACTTCCAAGACACAATCTCATGCGTTTGATTTGAGAATGGAATTCTACTTAGAGTTCTTTTTCTTTCATCTTTAACTATGACCTCCACATGACATTGTCATCACTTTTCTTTCTCTTCTAAATCAACTTTTTCTCTCTTCCAAATTAACTTTCCTTTTCTTTTACATCAGTTTTCTCTCTCCCCAACGCATTTTTTTCTCTTTCCTACATTATTCACATCTTAACCACAATTCACCACACACCTCTCTCATTAACATCATTTCGGGGTTGATCTTGAAAAAAATTAAAAAAAATCAAAACAATTCGAAAACGTATTTAAAAAAAAATTTAAAAAAATCAAAAATAAACTTCAAAAACGTGTTGTCGCCCCCGGTGAGGGGTGACGACCGAGTCGTCGGGGTCATCCCACGCGGGTCAACATTACGACCCGTTAATTTTACTCGTGAATATGTATATTGGAAAAAAAGGGTCAACATTATACTTGTTAGTAGTTTAGAATCAATTAAAGTAGGTCACGTTGGCTGGAATTCATATTGGCTGCTTCTGGACCATGATTTGATACAAATATTACCATGAAGATAAATCATTAGTATGTTTGACAAACTATCCGAAAAAAGTCCAGAAAAAATGATAAATATTTTAAAAAATAATAATTTTATAATAAAGAACGAGCATAAATCAAAATTTAAAGAATATGAGAGTGACTTTTTAAAGATCATAAGGTTACTCCATCATAATTAAAAGGGATAAACTATAATTTATCCTTTTAGCTAGGAGTGAATGTAAGCCAAAATTTTAAATTTACAAATATGACGTGATTTTATATTTTTATTCATGTGTTTCTCTCCATTACACGTTCACAATAAATATTGGTATCTTTATATTATAAAAAAATTAGTATAAGTTTCGCAGCTTCCCTCCCTCCTCCATATCCATAGAGCAGAAATAACAGCGCTCGAGCTACCCCCAGACGCCTGCACTCTCTCTCTGCCACGTCAGTTTCTCTCTCTGTCACGTCAGTTCACCCAACCCACCCAAAAAACACCCTTACCCATGCCCGGACTACCCCCACCCACCCTACACTATCTTTCCTCCACATCATTTCTTAATTAAATAATTTTAATTTTCACACAACATTCAACAAATTACATTTTATATAATTCTAATTCTAATAACATTGCAATTCTATTTTAACTCGAAATATTGTTAATAATTATTGCTAAATCACGAAATTATTACGGAGCCACATTACATTTAAGATAAACTTAAATAGGAAATAATACACTCAAAGTTAAGAAACAACAATACATATTACATAAACTAAACTTTCAAATACTACATTAGCAAATACGTTAACCGATTTTCAAACCGCTTATCGTCCGTAGCGTTGCCATATATGCTCGATTAAATCGTCTTTCAGAACCAATTGTTGGTTCCTTTCACAAACTCGATCTTGGTTGACAAAAAACTCGTGAATATTCGCTATACGGTCGGTTGAATACGGTGTTTCCTCAGCTAAAGTTCCAGGACGATCTTCCATAAATTCGCGAATATCTCCAAAATTAGCGTAACAGTCACGTTCGTCCTCCACTATCATGTTATGCATGATGATACAAGTTGTCATTATTTTGGACAGAACGTCTTTGCTCCAGGCACGCGTGTTTGCTCAGTGGAAGCATGATTAAAGTGCACACATGATATTAGACCATACTATTAAACCACCTCGACAGGTCGTTTGGAGGTCTCCCACCCGAGGGACACGTGCCCCCCACCGAAGGGCGCCCCGAGCGTCTGCCCGGGACACCCAACGCCCGGGCAAGCGCCCGGGTGGGCGTCCCGAGCGGGCACCCGAGGGGCGCCCACCCCGTTAACGGGGGTGCACCCGGGCGTGGCACCCCCGTTAAGGGTGCCCTTAGTCTTAATTAACTAAGATCAACGATCACAACAACCTGGTGATTGCATTTTGAGATTTAATTAAGTTAAAATGGAAAAATATAATAAAAATACAACAATTAATCATTTCTTCTACAATCAAGTTGAGTGCAAAACTTAAAGTATATATTTAAGTTCTAAGCTTGATCTCGTAAGATCATAGGGGGTTCAAGACACGTTGTGCCAGCAGGACTTCCATTGCACCATCTTCCATAATTTCGTGGAATCTTATAGAGCATTGATTGTGAGATTACAAATACATTTACTATGCTTTTACAAAATACATAGTAAAACAAAAGACATAAGAATTATATTCCTCTTTCATAGATATGAATTCTTCATTATGCAACTCAGTGAGAATATAAGTGAGATGAACATTTGTTTTACCGAAATTACTAAATCTCTCAAAATTCTTGGTAAAATTTTCAACAAATGAGACATGACGAGGAAGATCCTTCGGTCACTTACTGATGAATGAAAATAGAAGGTGATGGTCATTGAAGTCACACACCAACTCTTACATTTGTTGAATTTCAATAGATCACTCAAACCATTAGGGCTGTGCATCCGGTCCGGACCGGACCGGACCGGATTTTTATCCGGGGTCCGGACCGAAGACCGGACCGGACCGGATGCACTCGGACCAAAGACCGGACCGGACCGAATCGGTCCGGTCCGGTCCGGTCCGGTCAAAACCCGATTTTTTTGAAGTAAAAAAAAAAAAATTGGACCGGTCCGGACCGGACCGGACCGGAAATTTCAAAATTTGCCGGACCGAAACCCGGACCGGACCGGATTTTTTCAAAATTTTCCGGACCGAACCCGGACCGACCGGTCTGGTCCGGTTGACCGGTTTGACCCGGTCAATGCACACCCCTACAAACCATAGTCTAATAATCATCCAAACTCAACTTCAACCAATCTATGAACAACAGTTGACCGAAACTTACCTTTGTCCGACAGTTTGTAAGCAACAACTATTTAGTTGAACGGTCAACCGTCCTGGTAATTTCGTCAAACCGTTCCTTGATTTTCAAATTTCATTTTCAAGTTGTTTTCTTTTCGTTATTCCCCAATGACTATCTTGAAGAACACATCTTACTTAATTTCGACTCCAGGCTAAAGGTTGATCGAATGAAACCCAAACATGGACAATAACTATTCTTATTTTCGTTCGATCATTTTTGACATGTTGGTTGACCGATTATCCAATTTTTAGTACTCACTCCCAATTTACAATTTAATAAGCGGTTAGATTAGGGGTCATAGATCCAACAATTATTAAAAATGATAAATTTATGTAACCAAAATTTAAGTGTAATGAATATCTTCTGTAATTATATATATATAGCTATATGTATGAGATGATAAGTTTAACCTTGTTTTTTTTAAAATATTACATTATTATAATTTTAACGTAGCACATAGAGGAGGAGGAGGAAGAGGAGAGAAAATTTCACCCACCTTGCAAAGGGTAGAGTTTGAACATGTAACCTTTTGTGAAATACTAAAATGAGTAGTTGAACTATCTTTAACTTCGTTGGCCTTCAAAATTTTAAACATGTTCCAATAATAACAATACGGGGGGCGAGGGTCTCCCATGTTTTGTTTTCATAACTGTAAGTAATTTGAATTTTACATTCAGTAGTTTGGACTTTTATATATAGCTATACATGAGAAAGATATGTTACTCTCCCCCCTGAGTTTTAAATCTTAAACAACAGGCTCTCATCTCATGATGACAATCCGAGGTCACATGTTTTGTTTTCATTACTACAAGTTGGTTATATAATTTGAATTTAATGTTAAGTAGTTTAGACCATGTGAAGTTAGTTGGTTAATTTGGTGGGGTATTGACTTTCCTAGCTTTGTCTAACTAGAGAAGATTAGTTAAATGTAGCTGATGATTAGGAAATTAGAAAATAAGTACCTTGTTAGAGTCAAACCTAACATATCATGTTATTTAAATAGAGTCCATCAAACAGCGAACCATTGAATGGTTATGAGAGTGATCAATAAAGTGTTTCTCGATAGTTATATTAAAGGGTAAGTTGTAATTTGCCTTCATCTTCCTTACCTCACTGGCATTTTGTATGTATAATAATCTTTAAAACTCGACAATTACCCTTTTTGTGTCATTAGCTTTTAAAGCTGCATAGCGATGCTATGATGAACGAACTAAACATCCAGTTAATGATAACCAATTTCTGACGAACTTGTTCTTGCTTCTAACGTACATCTAACACTTAGCTTGACTCTTCAACTTGTACTGAAGAAAATTGTATGGACATGTTAAGAACTTGGATAGTTTCAAAACCATTTCCAACCATAAGCAAGTCGAATCAGACAATTGCTTGAGTTAATTACGCGCAATCATAAATGAAATAAAATACTCGCACAATGACTTTTGGACTGAGACTAAGTTGATGATTACGCCACAAAGTATGTCAAGTTGGTCTTCATTTTTTGTCGTGCTGGCACGGTAATGATTTAGATAATATCATCGATATTTTAATTAACGCAATGTATGTTTTTTTATGTGTACTTTATTTATTATATTTATTAGCTTTTGATCAATATTATGGTTCACACGTTAACACAAAAATGACTTTTCATTATTTTTTGTTTCACACATTCTAATTTGTTTCGGGAACTACTAAACGTCGCCCCAAACTACTTAAATCGTCCCTTGAAATTACCAAATTGCCCTTAACAATATATTTAATACCCATATCGTCCCGTGTCTTTAAACAAAGTTTTTGACTCAGTTTTACTAACATTCCTAGTACCAACACCACGAAAATGTCTGGCGAAACACCTAGATCAGGCGAAGTAACGGAGACGGATATTTTTTTTCCGACTCGGGCGTCTGACTAAGACGCCTGCACCATTGTGGAGGCGTCTGGCTAAGACGTCTCCACCATGGTTGAGGCGTCTTAACCAGACGCCTCCACGATGGTACATGCGTCTTAGCCAGACGCCTATACCATGGTCTAAGCGTCTAGCTAAGACGTCTCAACCATGGTGGAGGCGTCTTAGCCAGACGCCTCCACGATGGTACAGACGTCTTAGTCAGACGTCCCGTTTTTTTTAATTTTTTTGTCAAATTAAAATTATACGATGTGTTATCTCAAATTATTTGACGTTTCTTTGCAAGTTTTCGGTCGTAACCGGTCGGATTACAATGAGTTTTTTTTTGCAAGTGATGAAGATTCAAAAAAATTCCAGATCCAACATTTTTTATGTTCCAAAATCCCCCGGTGGTAAAACATCCTGACTTACAAATACCACCTCGACAGGTCGTTTGGATTTTGAAATTGTTGGATTTGGAAATTTTTGAATTTTCGGTGTACCGAAGGGGTATCGGTCATCCGAATATAGTAATTATTAACTTATTAATTAATTAATTTAACAATTATCTAAATTTATAATCAATTATCTTTTTAAAAAAATAATAAAAAATTACGGGCGTCCAACGGAGCCGCCCCCACGTAGGAGGGGGCGTCTGGCTAAGACGCATCCCCCATGGGGGAGGCGTCTTACACAGACGCTTGTCCCATGGGCGGAGCGTCTGGGTAAAACGTCTCCTCGATGGGTAAGGCGTCTGGGTAAAACGCCTCCCCCATGGGGGAGGCGTCTTAGCCAGACGCCCCCTCCTACGTGGGGGCGGCTCCGTCGGACGCCCGTAATTTTTTATTATTTATTATTATTTTTTTATTAAAAAGATGTTAGATATTTTACGAGATTCGAGTACACTGGGGTGTCTGTTGGTTCATTACTGACCTCCAAAACATTATTTTTTATGATTATAAGAGGAATATGAAGAGAGATGTGTGATAGGAGGGTAAAATGTCGCGTTATAGCAGTAGAAATGAGAGAAGGGCAAAATGGTAATTTCAAGGGGCGATTTAAGTAATTTTGGGACGATTTTTAGCAATTCAGTTTGTTTCTCTTACTACTATTATTATCCGTTGGGGTTTCATATGTTCTACACGTTTTTAGATGGTGGGTTTCCGTTATTTTTCATTATTTTTGTTTCGGAGTTCGATAGCTAGGTTTTACATTTTTTCTGGAATGTGTTTTCCTCACTGCCTTTCTTTTTATAAAAAAGTTTGGATAAGGTTTGACATGTTTCAGTCCTATATATGTTTCACGTATTTGTTTAGTGTGAGTTTAATTTTACATTTTCTTAGTGAGGAATTTAAGTAAGTGGGGGTAGGAATTCGAAAGGGTTTGGAGTCTAATTACTTTGATTAGCTTTGGAGTCTAATTAAGTACTTTACCCCTAAGTAGGTAAATAAATAGCTAAATATTATTGTACTATGCTAATTGTACAAAATCTCAGCTATTATATTCTTGTTGGAATATTCAAAGGGGGTCAAAATTTAAATGGTAAAAAATCTAAAGGATCTGAATCTAACTTACAAAGTTAGCGAAATACCATAATTCAAGCGTTAAAATTTAAAAGATTAAAAAATCCAAAGAGATCTTCCCACCTCTTCTCAACATTTGGCACCGCCCCCTCCTTACAGGTTATAACCACAAATTTGTATTATTCGTTAGGTTATTAGTCATTTTAAATATTTAATATTACCTCACCAGTAACCACATAACTAACTGGAAAATGATTTCTAGACGCGAGTGTCAATGCCGACCGTAAAAAGAACAACTTCTTACTTAAAAATGACAACCTTTACGTAAAAAAGACACCGTAGAAGTGATGAAATACATTTCAAAAATGATGACAAATTTTCGTGTTTAAAAATGACAAGTCCTTATATAACAATCACAAACACATCTTTTAAAAAGACGTCCAACGTCCTGAACGCCCTGCGTCCGTGTATAACGGACAAGACTCACAATCCTCCACTGGCCCACAGAGATATTTAGACTTCCATCTAACATGGGAAGGCATAAGTCATTCCATCCTGAACCTGTGAATCGTGTGGTGACAACGAATCGTGACAATTAATTTATCCTGTGCAAATGGGAGAGCGAGAGGGAGACAAGTTCTTGGAATTGAAACCTTGATTAGGATTATGCATGAATCTTTACTTGCATGGAAGATAGGGGGACAAAGAGATGTGATTAATTGTGAATTTCCTTAACTCGAAGAATACAATTCTTGCCTTGCACGTTTGGGTGATAACACCATGTGAAGACGATTTAGTTCTTCTGGTTGAGAATCTTAGATATTTATTTGAAGTTGTCTTATTCTTCAGTAATGTAGCGTACTTCAGGTTTTCTACAAATATTCGAACTAATCGATGGAGCGTAGTTTGTGAATTTCATTGACGAATCCTTTTTTTTATTTATGGAAGTTTGCCAACAACTATACAGAAGTTGATATTTATAAGTTGAAAATTAAATTGAACCGTTTCAACATCCACCAAAACACAAACTCCAACTTTCAACGTACCAAATATGAGTTTTGAGGTTTGAGTTTTCACGAGAGATAATAAAACGCAAAATCCAATCAGGTAAAAATAAAGTTTGAGGTTTGAGTACAAAACTCATCTGAAATTTTGAGGCTTTCAACTATTCCCAAAAAGTTGAGTCTTGAATCTTAAAATTTGGTATTTTTAAACCTTAAAACTCAAGTTATCTAAATAAATTCGAAAAAAGTTTGCCGGTAGTTGGTTTTCTTCTAAGAATATTAATTGATTTCATTACTGCACTTCGAACCGATAGTTACTAACTTTACTTTTATGTCAACATGTTTGACAGAATTTGATCCTTCGGATAGAAAAATTATTCTCTATAAATCAGTCAATGCATGTCATGATGTCAATGATATTATTTTGTATATAATTTACGTATTCCTAAAAATTATTTTTGTAGTTTACCCTTAATTGGGAAAACAGGAAAAAAGAATCAACTGCAATTATTGTTGTGTTTCCTATAGGACTAAAAACAAATGAGCACAATATCTATAGACTATAGGTGGCGGATAATTAGGCTAGTATTTTTAGGCCCAATTTCATTGGACCTATTAGCCTCATATATATTCTTTAATTTTATTTGGTGAATTATTTTCAGGGATTTTGCAAAAAAGAATTCCACCGTTTGTGTACTTTCGATCGTTTGTATAATTGTATCATGTCAGTGTTATTAAAGTATCATTAGTGTTGTAATATTTCTGAAAAGCCCCTCATCTCAATATAATCCTCATAATAAATTGCCAATGTTGATGACATATAATAAACTTCTGAACCTTTTTTTCTTAGATTTGAAAAAAACTAGCTTAATTTTTCCTAGATTTGAAATCCTTTTGCTCTTCTTTTGGTACTAATAATCCCCCGTATTAATGAATTCTAACTTTTAGAAGATAAATTTAAGTGTTAATTGGAACCCAAGTAGTTTTGGTTAGGTAATCCAATTTTTGTAGTGTAAGCTTAAAACATAAATTAGGACCCAATAATTTTGCTTTGCTTATTATTTCATTTATGTTTACGAGACACCAAAAATTCTTGATCTCTAATTGCTTTTAAGCACCTCTCTATGCCACCTACAATTAGAGTCGTAGAATCAAGTTTTGAGAATATCTTTTTTTGATTGATTTTTTATTAGTGCAGTAATTCTTTCTAAGATATGGTAGAAATCGTATCAGTGCCCAATTGCCCATCAGTCATGAGTTACGACTATATTTGAGTAAATAAATATGTCAGAAAGTTTTGACAATTCAACTCTGATGCTATAGTAAGATTGTATCTTTCTTTTTGGAATAAATCTTACTATCTTTACTGACAACAATTTATGTGGCATATTAACCGACAATAACTGATCACCAACCATAACTTCATTAATCTATTGAAATGAGTTATTTACATGTCCTATGATCACACAGATATAGTCCCCTTCCTAATAGCATCAGTTATCATAACCTAGGTCATCCTCATGACCTAGGTCATGAACACACACACTCTTCATTTCTCTTTCTACCATCAATAATTATCGAATACTAAATATCATTAATATTAATAAAGTAAATATTACATTAAATTAACATAAGCTTACATTACCCAAGATACATTATCTTGTCGGACTAACAATCTACGGTGCGCACATGATGCTATATCTTGTCGGACTAACAATCTACAGTACGCGTGTGATGTTTACTATGACTGATTTGAAATATTGTCTATGAATATAATTATCTTAAAATCATCTTAAGGAAACTAATAAAATGGAAATCTTGTTTACGGATTTAGGCTAAATCAGAACAAGTTCTCTATAAATACCTTCAAGTCCACCTTAGTAACCATACAACTTCATCTCCCTCCACCTTCCAAACTCTCATGAACTCATATCTTCTCCTGATCACAACAGTGAGGGTCGTCAATCACCCAAGGATTTGCCTCCTCGTCGTCTTTTTGAACCTTAAGGGTTTGCCATGTACTCCCAACCCGGTCCCTACTACCGACCTGTCTTTCCACCCTACGTAGGAAGTGGTACCCAACCATTTCCAAATCAATACTCCAAATAATACTCCGAACATCCACCACCCCCACCAAAACTGGGGGTACTCCCAATAATACTTTGAACATCCACCCTCACACTATAACTTAGGGAGTACATCCCAACCACAATACTCCCAACAACCACCCCCGAGACGTATACCCACCAACCTCAGTAGTCAATCCAGTAGGAACGAGGATACCACTATCCCGATTGACCAATCTAGTCAATCCAGTAGTGACGAAGCAGACCCTTGCCCCATCAGCCTGTCCCAACGTGCACCAAAAACGGTTACCAGCCCCCTAAAATGCAAGAACTTATGGGCAAAAGATGAGGACGAAGCCCTTGTTTCGTCATACATGAAGATTAGTTGCGATGCAGTGGTTGGAATAAAGCAGAAGTCAGTGGTCCTTTGGGCAGAGTGGAGGCTTTGTACGACGAAGCGAGGCTCACAAACGAGCGAGTGAAGCCACGTAACATTGACTCCCTCAAAGGGCGCTGGAGGAGGGTAAATACAACCACTATGAAGTGGACCGGCTGCATGGATGATGCCACTCAGCGGAGCAGAAGTGGGGACAACACTCAATACCTCATCGAACAAGCTCATGCTATTTATGAGCACACTGAAGGGATGATGCGTTAAGATAATTTGCAAAGCGAGCACAACCCGTAGATGCAAGGTAGTAATACCCGACCATCCACCGGTCCATCCGGAAAAAAAAGGTCGTACAAACTCTTCGGGAGATAATTTCTTAGGCTCTCATCCTCAATCAACAACCCCAGAATTTGTCCCCCCAATTGCACCACCCCGCCCTGAAGGTGTAAAGAAAAGAAAAAGGTAAAGGTAAAGCGACGACGGAGGATCTGGACAACGACGCACGCTTACAGGCTCTTCACGTTGTGGCCTTGGTCAAACAAGAAGAAATTACGCTTCAGTGAGAGAAGATAGTGTTGGAAAGGGAGAATAACAAACCCGTCGGGCTTCTATGAAGTACGACATTTATATTTCATTTCTCAAGGGCAAAGAACTTGGCATCCTGACCCCGCATGATGAAATTAATTTGGAAAAGATCAATGACCAAATATTTAAGTAGAGTTTCGTCGTTTTTTTCTTCCAGTTTATAACATATCTTCCCTAATTTGTAGTTGTAGTTTTTATTTAAGTTTAATACTTATCTTCCTTATTTTTATTTCAATTTAATTGTTTTTTATACTTTCAATTTAGTACAATATTCCTTATTTCAGATAAGTTGGTGTATTTTCAGTATAAATTTCGGACTTAAAACCAAATAACACACCTCGACAGGTTGGTCGGGGGTCTCGCTATCGTCGTGACTACTTAAATCTAACGTTATCAAAATATAATAAACCCTAACCCTAATTATTATCAAAATATCAACTAAAACTACTTAAATCCTAACTATTTATCAAAATATAAACCCCTAATTATTATAACAAATACCAAAACAAAACAAAACAAAACAAATAAAAAAAGGTACACGACCAACCGGGTCGTCCATCCCACAACTGGTGTTGTTGTGGGATGACCGGTCGTGCTGGCCGTAGTGGGTGCTCTAACATATACACTCTTTTCGTAAAATTGGATCAGTTACTATGAAGCAAATTAGTACAATGAGTAAATCAACTTCCCCGTTTCATGAACGTACAACATTTTAAAGTGTTAATGTGTTATAGAGCGACAGTAACTCACGATATTGGTACGTATGAAAGAACATCGAAATTCGAACTTATTGTTAAGTACCGCAAACACATTAGCTAAATGAAGTAAAGAGTTAATTCTAGAGGCTTCAAATCAAATACCATAAGGATTGATTTCATCAACAACCAATTAATTAGCCAAACACGTTTGCTAAACAAACCTTTTAATTCATTGCAATTTTATTTCAACAAATGATTAGCCCAATAAATTATGTTTTTAATTTTAATTTATTTTTATATGCTTGTACTGAATTTGTGATGTATCATTTACAATTTTAATACCAAATTGACCCTAAATTAGTCGTAACCTAACAACAAGTTAATCGTAAATCACAAATTCAATTTTTTTAATAATGTCCCCGCTACAATATGATGGGAAGCTAATAATTATTCTAAGAGATTAAAATCCGGTCAAGTTCGGTCTAAAACAAATATTCACCAGTCCGGTCTTGTTGGGAGGGGTCTTCACAATTCTAAAAACCAATTCCAACAGGTCTTGTCCACATCTGGAAAAGTAACAACTAACAATAGCATATATATTTGGTCAACAACCAGTCAGATGGATATACTTGGTGTTTAAGGGCAACTATATATATTGGAATTTAGCATCTAAAGAACTTTACCTTTCTAAAAAAAGCACCAAACACCAATTATCTCAGGCACAACCAACATTAATTCTAGTTGAAACTCATATCCCCAAGATTCAAGCACAAAAGCACCTGACCTACTACCCACCAAAATCCCTTTAATTCCATTATGTTTTTCCCAACCTAAGATACATCAAATCAACAACAAAAATGCACGTTTCAACCAAAAATCAAGTCTAAATTTTGATTCTAATGCAGTCAAGTTTCACACAACCACTCATAGCTCACAAATAATATTGCTCAAAACTACTTATAATTAATTGTTCTACACAACAAAGATCCCAACACTAATTCTAGGAAAGAAAAAGTCATAGCACTATGGGAACTTTCATATATAATGGGAAGAAAGAAAAGAAGTACTCCAACCACAACACATGAATCATGAACTAGCTAGTAGAATTGCACATACTCAAGTTGGCTTCAAGTTTCCAAACATAGAATCCCACTTGAATTTGTCGTCGTCGTCGCCGCCGCCACGGCCGCCACCTTTTTTGTGACCACCATTGCTCCTCATAATACTATACACTGGAGACTGAAAAGGCGGTACGTTCCCATTTGTAATCATAAGCCTCCCTTGCTTGGGCGTCATCAATCCATTGTTGTTGTTCTTCTTCTTCTTCAAGATGGCCTCTTTCCAAGCCTTCTTTTCGCACGAATCGTCTTTGAGTTTAACCAACACAATTGAATTTTTCTCCGGTTTGACCAACTCAATCAAGCGTCTCGACATGCTCCTTCTTGCCTTGCCCATGACCGACAATAACGCAAACATCGGCTTTGTTAGGACTTTCTTTTCTTTTCTCGCCAACTTGAGGATCTGAAGCCTATGTTTGGCTACAGAGATGCCCATACTCTTGAGGAACTCATGGTCGAATTCCGCTATGTCTGCCTCCTCTAGCTCGTTTTGGGAAAACAAAAGAGCGTAATCCGAAGCGCGAGAGGGTTCGAGGGAGGCCTTTCGGAGCCACGAGTACCAATCCATGGCCATTGGTGGGGTGGTGGTTGCTAACTCCATTGATGAGGAAGATAAGTGTAGAAGATGAGGTAGAGAGTGGCTTCTAGATCTTGTTTGGACTTGGGGGGCTAACTTCTCAACCTTTTCCCACCAAATTATGACACCCAATTAAGTTGATGTCAATGTTTTAGGAGATCTTGTCCACTTTTTTATGATAATTAAATTATTTTTTTGTGCACATTTATGAGGTTTCAAATATTTTCTCTCATGTATATGTAGAATTCTCATCTCATTATCTCATTGTTCATTGATGAATTGCAGAAATTTGGGTGGTCGTTAGACTAATTGATCAGAAGTAACGTGAGATAAAAACAATTTTAACATAAGGATAATTTGATATTATATATCCTTTATTAATAATATTCCAACTTATACAACTATACAGAGAGATTTCCATAAGATAATTGTAGATATATACATATATATTATATATGAAATTGTAAGAAAATAATAATAATCTGATAAACAAGAACGGTTGTTGATCAGACTCACGAGAATGGGAATCTGATCCTAGACTAATTAATTCCAATGACACATGTATGTGAGGAAAGTGGAAACTAATAGAAAGCCAGCAGAAATGGACATGTTTCCTTTGTTGTGTTGTAACATATAAGTTTTTTTTTTTTGTTGGTCATCTTGTAGCTAGGTTTACATTTAGCCAATTAGTTTCCAACTCCAAGCCGAAGAACTCATCATATCAAGCATGTTAGTTATCACTACTAGACACTAGTGGGTAATATTATGGTGGGGTTTCAGTTTCAGTAGTGGACAAGGAGTTAAATGTTGCACACATTATAACAGGGCACATGAGTTATGTTGGGGGTATTTGGCAACATGTCTGCCTACATGTGGACTGCTTATTCTTGTCTCTCATTTTTTTATGACCCATAATTTCCGGTATTTTAAACAAATAGACTGTGATTCAAATTATGAGTCATTCAGACTATTTTTCGTCGATTGTATTTTATCTAACGTCACTGTTAGTTCTCAAATCAGCGATCTTATGGGAGCCGAACTGTAACATCCCGATACAGCGGAAAATTTTAAAAATTCATAATCAAGACAAAGAACACAATAATCAAAGGCGGGACTGTTACTTCTCATAAACGAATAGCGGTGCACCAGAATACATCAGAGTTTGCCAAAATGAATACATGATTACAACAAAACGACAAGGAAGATAAACGTAATCATGTTGACCTCAGTGGTCCGACTAGAGGATCCGACTCCAAATGCGCGCGCCCGCCGATCACCACCCCACCCGACCTACTGCGGTCCTGAAAAAGATGCAACAACAATGCCTGAGTTTCCAGAAGGAAACCCCGTATGCCAACTCACCTATATGCATGCATTACACAAATGAACCTATCATACTAATAGCATGTCATGACATCGACAGAATGGAAAACAGTTCCCCCGAAGGGTAAAACAGGACATCTGTCCGACAGTCAACAACGAGTCTCCCGAGGAGACCTACTTCAGGCACATGCAGCCTTACAGCACGCGACATCGCACCCCCCACACACGGCTACACTACTCAAGGGTTCGGCAGTGAGCCTCTGTCACGCCTGCGCGCCGATAGAATACAGATCTGCAAATCTCAGTGGTCGGAGCCACAGGGACCAACGGGGCCGTCGCCCGGAAGGTATAACAACAACATCTCGATAGGTGCCCAGTCGAGGAATCAACATAGCCGGAACAGCCTCGGCCCAACAATCATCATCGCCGGCACAACCTCGGCGGCATCCCCGGCACAGCATCGGTGGTCCATCACAACGTCCGGCACAGCATCGGACGGGTCCAGACCGAAGTCTGCCAGGTCATCAGGCTCCTCGAGCCGCAAACACCAACTGCGCCGCTATAAAAGCAGGGCAGCGACCTCCGTAGCCCGTGGGTCGGTAGTCACCTCACCCAACGCCAGTTGCGTGCCCGCACAAAATCAACACTGGGATCCGCGATCCCTCAAGCCTGCTATACTACAATAAGTCCAATCAATCCATCACATTAGTCGCGCTCCATACATGGAAGTGACGCGTCCCGAACACCCACACTCTTCCCAACGGCGGTCCCTGGGCAGGCACGCATCACGCGCCCACCGTCACCTCTCGGCTCACGCACAAGGCGAGGACACGGGTTTCCGTGGACAAAGTTGGCGTTCAAAATGGGAACCAGGAATTCTGTTCTGGGCCCAAACGGTCGACCGGAAGAGGTGATTCGGTCGACCGGTTCCAGAAAGGAATCGGTTGACCGTACGCCTAACACGGTCTACCGCTGCACTCAAAACACAATCCCCAACGGTCGAACAATGGTCTAAAACCGGTTGACCGAACGAGGTCAAAATCCGGAGTCTGGTCAACATTAAATTCACTTCTATCGGTCGACCGACTCAAGGGTCTCGGTCGACCGAAAACAGACAGGGTCAACCTATTATTCTAAGTCATATAATCGGTCGAACGAGAACCTCCAACGGTCAAACAACATACAATCGGTCAAACGCAATATACAATCGGTCGAACAAATCATGCAAATCTACTCAGTACACTTAAGTTCCGGTCGAACGACCCAAGGAACCGGTCGACCGACAACAGGCAGAAATGCCCCAACTCACCAACAATATGCACTACCGGTCGACCGCCACCAGGCATCGTTCGACCGGTGAAGGTTAAAGTCGGGTAAAACACTACATTCGGTCGACCGCCCGAAGGGACCGGTCGACCGTTGGTCGTCTTCCACCTCGCGCCAGCCGAGGTTTCTCACGGGAACAACGCCGAAGAGGTCTCCGACCTCCCCGTCCGACCAACACAACCCTCCCACGAGGGTTAGGAACCACAAAATCACACTATCAAGTTGACATACCTCAAGCGAAGACGACGAACCGCCGGAGCTCGCTCACGCACGTCGCCTCCGGTAGACCTCGATCACGTGTCGATCCCTGCTCCGCGCCTCTCCCGCACGGTCACCCTCCACGCACGTCTCCTCCGCGACAGCCTCAACTGGAAAGAGATGAAGGAAGTGAAGAGAATGGAAGGAGAAGAAAGGAGGAAGAGAAAGGAAGTGCACCCTTAAAAACCCCCTCGCCGCTACAGTGCACGCCCTCCTCACCACACCCCTACACACCCAGCCCATTCCCCTACGCCATCACCTCTCTCTCTCTCTCTCTCTCACCACAAAAGTCAAGCCCCACCATACCTCCTTAATCACCATGATTAACCCTAAACCGGGTTAGGGTCCTAACTGCTTCCGCTACCAATCGAACTATTATAAGAGGAGGTGATTGCTTATTTGTTGTCATCCGGTAAAATTGGTGATCCACTGAGAAGTAAGAATTAATTTGGAGAAACATGCAACACGTAGAGTAGAGGTGCATAACCAAACTATGATAGTATCGTGGTTTGTCACCAACACTAATCTTTTATTAAATAAGATCGATTACAACACTAATATAAAGATGCAGTTCAAAGAGGACTGTCAACTTTGGCTCGCCTCGATAACTCGACTTGAACTCAACTCGAAAAACGTTCGACTCTAGTTTAACTTGAAAATAAAAGACCTTGATGAAAAACCAAAAAATCTTCAAACTTGGTTCGATAGATGAGTTGTTCGAACTCGAAAAATTTTGATGCTCAGTTCGATAGCTGCCTTGAATTTTTTATTGTTTCATTCATATATTTTTTAATTTGTTAATAACATAAGATAATACTTATTATTCGAAATTTCGCTCGACTCGGTTCGTTTATACTCCTAAGTTCAAAGAAACAAATTATATGACTTCGTATCAATTTTCAATTAATTCCACATTTCACTCTTTTGCTAATCTAAAATTTGATATTAATCAACTTAGATTCACATAAAAAAATTAGCATAAAATAGATAACTTTTTCGTAGATTATGCCTCACGATTCGGGAAGAACGATTTCTAAAGAGATGCTTAACAATTTGAAATATTTCTGACGATATCTTATGCATCATCCCCCTTTAGTTGACAATGTGGTTTTGGTATTTTTGACGATAGTAATATTTCTGCCGATATCTTATGCATCTCCATGACTTGAGAAGCTCCAATATGAGCTATAGAGAATCAAATCCATAGCTGTTTTTTTACGACAATAATTTTCCACCAATCGTTTGCTTTTGATCCACTGCCATGTCCATCAAATGTTTTGTATAAAGTTTGCAAAAGTAGGATTGTCAATGGTGTCATGTGCACTGGTCTAATATAGTAAAAGAGATCAAACTATTTTTCATCTCTATTAAATTATTACGAAAAATCTTTAAAAAAATTGATTATCTTTCTTTCACCATCTTGGAGAAACCTCTTGTTATATCCCTACCCTAGGATTAAAGTGCTAATGATGTTTAAGGAGGAGGTTTGCATGGGGAAGAAGCGGTGAACAGTGTTGTGCGTGGGGAAGGAGGAGAATAGGATGGGTAGGGGGATGGTGGAGGTGTGGTGTGTTGGGTTTTGTGTTGGTTGAAGGTTTTATTTGCACCAAACCCATCTCTCTCACTCTCTCTTCTCTTCCATTTCCGACGCAGTAGAGGAGGTTGCTCCGACGGGTGGAGGTGTGCTGGGAGCAGCGGAGGTGCAGGATCGGAGGTTGCAGTCGCGGGGGACGTCGAGCGACTCCGGTGTTCTTCGTCGTTCTTCTCGTCGAGGTATGCCGGCTTCTAGTGTGTTTTGTGGTTGCTAGCCCTCGTGGGAGGGTTTTGTTGGTCGGTCGGGGGAGGTCGGAGGCCTCCCTGGCGACGAGATGTGCGTAAATCCTCGGCTGACGCGAGGTTGAAGACGACCAACGGTCGACCGGGTCCCTATGGGCAGTCAACCGATGTAGTGTTTTACCCGACTTTAACCATCACCGGTCGAACGATGCTAGAGTGGCGGTTGACCGGTTGCTTATGTGCTGGTGAGTTTGGGGCTTCCTGTTGGTTTTCGGTCGACCGTTCCTTGCTTTTGGGTCGACCGGAACTTAAGTGTACTTGAGATTGATGCATGTTGTTCGACCATTTTATGTATATAGTTCGACCGTTATTTGACGTAGACTATTAGGATGACCTTGGTAGTTTTCGGTCGACCGGTACCCTTGAGTCGGTCGACCGAATAGTCTTTGGTGATTTTGACCAACTCCGGATTTTGACCTCGTATTCGGTCGACCGTTTTTAGACATTTGTTCGACCGTCTGGACTTAGGTGACGCGCAGAATAGTTCGACCGTTGTAAAGTTTCGGTTGACCAAACCTATTGGGGACGGTCTACCGGTTAGACTCTTTCGGTCGACCGTTTGTGTGCAGAACTGGATTCCTGGTCTGGTGTTGTGTCAACTCTGTCCACGGAAACCCGTGTCCTCGCTTAGAGCGTGAGCCGGGAGATGACGACGGGTACGTGTTGTACCGCCCAGGGACCGTCGTGTGGAAGAGTGTGGACACTTGGGTCGCGCCACCTCCGGATTGGACGTGGTGTGACGTGTTGTTGCCTTACTCTCTGATGAGTAGCAGACCTGAGGGATCGCGGATCCCAATGCGTGTGACGCATGGCTCGTGGAGCATGATGACCTTGCAGACTACGGTCTGGACCCGTCCGATGTTGTGTCGGACGTATGTTGTACCGCCGATGTGTCGGCGATGCCGCGAGGTTGTTGCCGGCGATGATGATGCCGACGATGTTCCGGCTTGTGGTTGTGTCGTCCGATGCTGTGTCGGACGTATGTTGTACCGCCGATGTTGTGCCGGCGATGCCGTTGATGTTGTGCCAGCGATGATCCCCGATTGGGCACCTATCCTGGGATGTTGACCGACCAGGCTACGACTCCGTCGAAGGTGGTGTAGACCACGTGACTCTCTGCACGGAAGTGCGGACGCTCCTCACCGATCCATTAGGCTCGTGTAGTCGCGTGTGGGGGATGCGTCGCGTATTGTCCGTAAGACCGTATGTGCCTACGGTAGGTTTCCGAGGGAGACCCGTTGTTGTTGTTGCTGGACTGATGTCCTTATGGACCCTGTTGAGGGTCGTGGTTGTTGGACCGAGGTCCCGTTTACCCTATTGAGGGATTTGATGCATTGCAGATGTGACATGACATGCTACTAGTATGATATGTTCATTTACCGTACTATTGCATGCATATAGGTGAGCTTGACATACGAGGTTTCCCAATGGGAAACTCAGGCATCGTTGTTTGATTCATGTTTCAGGACCGCAGTAGGTTCTGCCGGGTGGTGACAGCGGACACACACATTTTGGGGTCAGGATCCTCATCGGACTCTTCGAGGTCGTCGTGATTGCATTACCTGTCTTTTCATTGTACTGTTGTAATCACATCTTTTGACAAACTTTGTTGTATTATTGGTGCACCGACTGTTGATTTGTTTGAGTGACATTCCCGTTGATGAGTTTATTTGATATTCTCTTGATAGTTTAAAATTTTAAATTTTCCGTTGTTTCGGGATGTTACACCTCTCATCGTTCTCCTTCCTTTCACCATCCCTGATATGAAAAGCCTTCTTTCAGAATAATCATCATACCTATAGTTTGTTTCAGAATATCACCATCGTTCATCAAATGTCCCAGATGGTTCTTTCTTACCAAATATATCATACCTATAGTTTGTTTCAAAATGTGTCACTTATGTTAGACGAAAATTCTAATAAAAAAGTAATGTTATCTCCACCAGAACACTTCAATGGAATGCGCAGCTTCGTATCTAGTTCTATATTAATACTTGTTTTTCATCGATCAGCTTTCCATCGTTCAATGGAATGCACTGCTTTGTCCTAATATATACCAAACTCACAAATCAAAACATCCATCACGCGCATGCAAACACACACAACATATATCACAATTGGTTGGAATTAAGATGATTATATGCAGGTTGCATCATGTCTCTAACCATGTGCAATCCTTAATTGACTAATTAAAATCAACTCACAACCAATGATAAAAAATATGATTAATTGCGGTTTGCTTTCCTAATATTTCGGTTGTTAGGTACTTTACACCATTAATATTTCACTTGTTGTTACTTTGCCCATTTTTGTAAGTTTTGACTCACAAAATGTCCTCAACCCGAAAATACAAAATTACATCAAATTTTCAGGTTGAGGCCAATTTGGTTGACACCAACTATTTCGCCTTGGAATAGAAATCTAGCTGCAGAAGACGTGGCTGCCAACATCAGAACTACAAGTGCAATTGCTATCAAGTATTTGACGGAAGCTGCCATTGTCGTAAGAACAAAATTTGGTCGATTTGTATTTTTATGGATTATTAATTATAGCATTGCCCCGAACAATCTTATTTACCATAAATGGCATTATGAAATAAAAACAATCATTAAGTGTCACTCAACTAACTATGTTAATCTTTTTTATTTTTTGCAAAATTATCCCTTGGTAATCCAACAACTAGATAATATATTTATCATTAATATTGAATTACAAATTTACAAATATCTCTCAACAACCTAGAAAACATTATTCAACTATTATTCTCTTCTCGTTCTCTCACTTCTCTCTCCCCCCATCGTATCATCTCTCTTTACTCACGTTCATGTCTTTTCTCTCAATTTGTTTTTCTCTCTTCACATTTCTTCTATCTTTATTCTCTCTCTCATCTCGTCT
The DNA here is from genome assembly GCA_963682175.1 of Triglochin maritima. Lineage (NCBI taxonomy): Eukaryota > Viridiplantae > Streptophyta > Magnoliopsida > Alismatales > Juncaginaceae > Triglochin > Triglochin maritima. Next base: position 42,412,280 of record OY821774.1, read on the forward strand.
CTTCCCTACTTATCTCTCATCTTTTCCTTCAAAAAATTAGATATTAAAAATTAGAGAACATAGAGAAGCGGTGAAGAGACGGGATGAGAGAGAGAGAGTCGAGAAAAGATAGAAAGAAGAAATGTGGAGAGAGAGAAAAAAAGATAAAGAGAAGAAAAAATAAAGAAGAGAGAGAGAACATTAGTGGAGAAAGAGAATAATAAGAGAATAATAATTGATTAGGTACGTGTTTCCTAAGAATTACTTATGAGAATTTTGCAAAAAAATACAATTAAAAATTAATTTATATTTGTGATATTAGTTATATTACAAGTAAAATATTGTTTATATTTCATAATAACATCTATTACGATTTTTTTTGATTTTCAAGCAGGAGGCCGTCAAAAAAATATCTTAAATAAATGTCAAAGCCCAAGACAAATGAGTGGAATATCCATTAGTGTAGTGTCAAAGCTGTACGACATGAGTTGTCAAAATGGTGTAGTTTCTTTTGATTTGAAACGACCACACATATTTCCTTTTCTATTCTCATAAAGACATTCTTTTAGAAACTCTTACCTATTTTTTGTAAAGATTATTTTTATTTTTGGAAAGGAAACAATGTTGATTTGAATATGTTCAATTGGTATTATTATGAGATCTTATGTTTGTGATCACAGCGGGGTTTTTCCAAACACGAATATGTTCAATTGGTATTATTATGCAATCTTATGTTTGTGATCACCGCGGGTTCTTTCCGAACACAATGCAATTTCATTGAGCCATATTTTTTTATAGGTTAGTTGCAGTTTGTTTTATTGATCTTCCAGTCCTTGGTACTTTGCACTTATCACGTTTAAAACGTAACAATTTGTCCCCTATCATTTCACTTGTAGGAACTTTGTCTCATTCTGTTAGTTTTGATTTCAAAAAATGACCAAATTGGTCTCAATCTAAAATCCAAAATTACCATAATTGTTTTTAGAAAAACATTAAAACTATCATCACAGACTATCTTGTTTATTTTTAACATTAATTTTTTTAATGTTTTTTTTCTAAAAAATTGAAGAAACTTTTGATTTTCGAGTTGATTGTATTTCGATTGTTTTTGGGGTCAAAACTGATAGAATGGAGAAAAGTGCCAACAATAAAAAGACACGGGGTAAACTACAACAATTTAAAGGTCAATGGTGCAAAATATCAACGATCGGAAAGATCAGGACCGGAATTTCTTATTAAATAATTTTAATTAAATATGTTTTTTGGTGTGACCAATTTGTAATATACGTTATTGAGTTTTCATCGTTAAAAACATTTTCAAAAAAAATCCAGTGGAGTAAAAACTTGATCAAGGGAAAAAGAAGGGAGATGTTATGATTGTCATCTTCGATTCATCGTACATTTATGAAGTGTTGAAAGATATATCTATAAGTTGCCCAAGAACTTGGAAGGTCATATTCATATCTCATTTTAAAAAAAACTTGCTAGCATGAAAAGAATGGAAGAAGGGATTGGTGCTCAAATGATTTAGACATAGAGATTTAAAAAAACGGTGACATCCCTCCTCTCAATCTTTTGATTTAAATACAACCTTTTATCTATAAAATCCACGCCAACATCAATTTTATAGCACCTTTGTTCTTTAATTAATTTCACCAAGAAAGATTACAATTTATATAAACCACTTTGTAAGTTTAAGGCATTTGCACGACCACTATATCTGGTCATACGAATCCACTAGATTATTGACAATTACTTGTATTCTCTACGCCACTTATGGTAGTTTAGAGTCAATTTAATTCAATTAACAATATCATGTCCTCTAGAAGCACAAGATATCAATTTTGAAAAATTTAACAAACAAAAATTAAAAAACCTAATATACTCTGTCTTCGTTACAGACAAGTCTTATTATCACTAGCTAGCTTCCTTTCAAAATAGCATTGTCTAAAACAAGTACCTAGAAGATTTATCATGACTTGTCCACCAAAATTTCAAATTTTGACACTAAATAATAATTGGATTGGCAAATACATTTTGTAGAAGAAAAAAAATACTAGGATTAAAAAACTGAATTGCTAAACATCGTCCCAAAATTACTTAAATCGTCCCTTGAAATTACCATTTTGCCCTTCTCTCATTTCTACTGCTATAACGCGACATTTTACTCACCTATCACACATCTCTCTTCATCTTTCTCTTATAATCATAAAAAATAATGTTTTGGAGGTCAGTAATGAGTCAACGGACGCCCCAGTGTACTCGAATCTGGTAAAATATCTAAGATCTTTTTAATAAAATAATAATAATAAATAACAAAAAATTACGGGCGTCCGACGGAGCCCCCCCCCCCCCCCCCACGTAGGAGGGGGGTCTGGGTAAGACGCCTCCCCCATGGGGGAGGCGTCTTACCCAAACGCCCCGCCTATGGGGGAGGCGTTTTACCCAGACGCCCCTCCTATGGGACAGACGTCTGTGTAAAACGCCTCCCCCATGGGGGAGGCGTCTTACTCAGACGCCCCCTCCTACGTGGGGGCGGCTCCTTCGGACGCCCGTAATTTTTTATTATTTTTTTAAAAAGATAATTGATTATAAATTTAGATAATTGTTAAATTAATTAATTAATAAGTTAATAATTACTATATTCGGATGACCAATACCCCTTCGGTACACCGAAAATTCAAAAATTTCAAGATCCAACAATTTCAAAATCCAAAAAATTTCCAGGGGGCGTTTCCCCCTTGCCACCCCCGCCACCTCACCGGCGAGGTGGAATGCTGTTCGCTCACCGGGGAGCGAGACCCCCGAACGACCTGTCGAGGTGGTATTTGTAAGTCATGGTGTTTTACCGTCGGGGGATTTTGGATCTTAAAAAATGTTGGATCTGGATTTTTTTGAATATTCATCACTTGCAAAAAACACATTGTAATCCGACCGGTTACCACCGAAAACTTGCAAAGAAACGTCAAATAATTTGAGATAACACACCGTATAATTTTAATTTGACAAAAAAAATTTAAAAAAAACGGGACGTCTGGATAAGACGCCTGTACCATCGTGGAGGCGTCTGACTAAGACGCCTCCACCATGATCGAGGCATCTTTACCAGACGCCTAGACAATGGTATAGGCGTCTGGCTAAGACGCATGTACCATCGTGGAGGCGTCTGGATAAGACGCCTCAATGATGGTACAAGCGTCTTAGCCAGACGCCCGTGTCGGAAAAAAAAATTCCGCCTCCGTTACTTCGCATGATCTAGGTGTTTCGCCAGACATTTTCATGGTGTTGGTATTAGGAATGTTAGTAAAACTGAGTCAATAACGTTGTTTAAAGACACGTGACGATATGAGTATTAAATATATTGTTAAGGACAATTTGGTAATTTCAAGGGGCGATTTAAGTAGTTTTGGGAAAACATTTAGTAGTTCCCTTAAAAAATCAAAGGTTTAAAGAGATAGGATGTTGGCAAAAAGTTGGTTCGTGGGAATGTCAGAAAGAGAAATAGTAACCACACAAGAGGTCTACGAAGAAACGGGAATAACGGATCCATGTTTTTCTATAGAAAGCCGTTATATATATAAAGTATAAAATTAATTACCAAACATTTGTGTAAAACGGTTACCTTCTTTCTCTCTCTTTTTTTCAAAAAATAGTAAATAAAACAAAAGAAGAAGAGTTACGTTTGAGAAGAAGAGAAGGTCCCACAGTTCAGTCAAATCTTCTTCCATTTCAATTGTGACATCTTGGTGTTTTTTCTTTGTTTGTTTTTAATTTTAATTTTTTTGCAGGTTGGGTTTGTTGAGATTTGATTGGAGAAGGCATGAAGGTTTTGTTGTTGGCGTTCTTTGTTTGCCATTTGGTGGCGGCGAAGACGACAACAAAGAGCGACTCGCCCAAATGGCTAACGCTAAGTGGTATCGTATTGCCAATCTGATTCATTTTTGTTTCGCGATCCGATTGCTAAGAGTTTTTTGTAATGTTACATTGGAGCAATATTTGTTTAGCTTATGAATGAGCTAGAAAAATGCACGAAGATGTAGACAAAGATTATAGCATTTTACGTTCGATTGATGTAATGGAGAAGTTACCAAATGTAAGATAGACTAGATATATAATTTTTCGAATTCTGTCCATAAGAATTATTCGTTTTATGCAGAAGAAAGATGAAGATTAGAAGTGCAGAATTACTACATATTCGTATAAATTGGACATTTAGCATTCTTATAAGTTGGCTTCTAAATTTTTGTATTCATATTTAACTCAAATCGTAGTGACAAGGAATGTCGGATTAATTAATAGACTACGTACTCGAGTAGGTTGTTGAGTTTTAAGAAGATGTTAGTTTGTATTAATTACAGGTGAAGCTCCACTAGTCGTAGCTCGAGGCGGATACTCCGGTCTGTTCCCCGACTCGAGCCAATATGCATACCAATTCGCAATCTCAACAAGCCTGAAAGAAGTTGTGGTGCTCTGTGACCTGCAACTAACGAAAGACGGCACCGGAATTTGTCATTCTGGTATTACACTTGATAATTACACTACCATCGATAGCGTTTATCCCAAAGATGCGAAGACACATAACGTCAATGGGAAAGACGTTCATGGATGGTTTGCTATGGACTTCACTGCTGACCAGCTCCTCAGCAATGTTGCATGTAATTCTTTTCTTCATACCAACTTGTTTAAATTTGGAAAGATGTTGAAATTATTTATGTATTTCATATTTCATGACTATGGTTAGATGTGTTTTTGCACTTCATGCTGTGTTCTTCGGACCAATATGTTGAGATTTTCGTAGTGATCATTATTAAGGATAGAAGTTCATCGACCATATTCAGATTTGCCTGTGTAGTTATTTTGCTTAAACAAGTCGTTTTCTCGTACATAAAAATGTATGTTCCAGGTACTTATTAAATGTTCAGTAACATATTATAAATTCTTCTTTGAACAAATCTACTTTCATATATACCAACAAGCTGCTGAATGCATAAAAGTGATCATCAAGTCCTGAATTTCTTGTAACATATTTCAAAAGTTAGCTAGACTCTGTGATGTTTTACGAAAACTTCACTGATATTTGCTGTTGTTAACTATGATATTGATCTGAAAGTGGTCCAGAGCATCTTCTCTCGGCCGGGCGCATTCGACGGGACTATGCCACTTTCCTTGGTTGAAGACATCACCAGCCTCCGACCGTCGCAATTGTGGATCAATGTGGAGGTATGTCAGACCGACCCACCTAAAAAAACCCATTCCTACACAAGAATTTGGAACATTTATCGACAAAAAAAGAAAACATTTACTAAATACTTACTAATAGCTAGAGAGCTTTGTTTGTGAAACAATTGTGCAGTACAGCATGCTGTACAAGCAGCAAAAGCTAGACATGTCCGATTTCGTGACAGAAGCGTCCAAAGTCGTGAGAATAAACTACATTTCCTCCCCTGAAGTCGACTTCCTGAAGAGCATCAAAGGGAAGCTAAAGCAGGCGAAGCTCGTGTTCAAAATTGTAGCCGACAATGCGGTCGAACCGAGCACCAAGAGAACATATGGCTCCCTACTAGAGGACCTTGCAACGATAAAAACGTTCGCGTCCGGAATTCTAGTGCCCAAGACAAGCATTTGGCCGGTCGACTCGAGCCAATATCTCAAGGCTCACACTGGCCTGGTGGAGGAAGCACACAAGGCAGGTCTCGAGGTTTACGCCTATAATTTCGCCAACGACATTCCCAGTAGCTACAATTACAGCTATGATCCCACAAAGGAGTACTTGCAGTTTGTTGATAATAAGGAGTTCTCTGTTGATGGTGTGCTCACTGACTTCCCATCCACAGCATCAGAGGCTGTTGGTCAGTAACACTTTTTTCAGTTCTATAATAATTTTACAATAACAACAACCATAACAGTATATTAATTAGAATGAAATTCATCAAGAATCTCAGCATGCATGTCTAATATATTCCTTTCTTTTGTTTGGTTGACGCAGCATGTTTGGCTCATAACCAGGATAAACCCGTTCCAGCTGAAGGTAAGACACCCTTCTTATGCTTTTGTTAATTGCTGATAAATTACAAATTGAAAATTCCAAATGTGGTAGTAACTTATTAGTTAATTTCAGTGTTTCATTTCAAATACTTCCGTTTCACCTATTTATATTAACCTTCCGCAATTATCATCATGTATTGACTTGTTATATCGATCCATGAGTGAAGTCCACACTTTTGCCTTCAATTTTGTCTCGAGCATAATAGTATGATTTCATGTTTGTAGTTATATTGTTTTAATATACCTTACTAAGCAAATTGTTCTGAAGACAAGCTCCCATAACACTAAATCAAATTGATCTGAAAGAAGACAAGGATACTGTTCTAATATTACGCACTTTTAGCGTTTAGTAATGTAAGAGTACATCACCCTTACTCTCCCTACATGTATTGGTGGAATTACTTGGTGTCCAGTAACGAATAATATGGATTCGAATGGACACCACAATTAAGATCGATTTATGATCTAGTATTATGTGGAGCGAAAGGTTATTTTTTCAACACCAGTGCCACGCTTGACTAGAATTAGTTTCCAATCTACCCGCTCTCCTAACATTTTTTTTGTTGTTGAAAACATAACATATTTTTTAATTATTGTCCATACATATAATAACATGTTGGGACCTTATGGTCCTGATACTGCCGGGACCGCGTATGCAGGGCATCTCATAACAGTCTCTCTTAAGGAAATTTATATATTATTACTTGTATTATCATGGTCTTTTTTGTTTAATATTTATGTTATGACTTATTTAAAAAAATTACCTAATTTTTTTATGCATACATACATACATATATATAATTTATAATTAATATGTATATTACTAATATTATTGAGTTATTAAATCGCAAACCACATGTGCACCCGTATCTTCGTGAACCTTGATCTAAAATTAAAGATCTATCAATCACTTTAGTAGGAAAAACAAAGTACACAATTAGTTAAAATTTCTCATTTATTGAAAAATGTGGGACTATATTTCCAACACGCACGCACAGGTAGGCCACTAGTGATAACGCACAACGGAGCAAGTGGGATGTTCCCGGCGAGCACGGATGCGGCGTACGAGAAGGCGGTGCGGGACGGAGCGGACGTGATAGACTGCTCGGTCCAAATGTCGAAAGACGGAGTGGCGTTCTGCTTTGGATCGGTCGACCTGTCGGTGGACTCGGACGCCATGGCCATGTTCATGACTCAGTCCAACGTGGTCCCGGAGATCCAAAAGAACAGCGGCATCTTCTCCTTCGACCTCACCTGGAGCCAAATTCAAACCTTGAAGCGTATGTTACGATCTTAATTGTCTTCTTCTTCTTTTTTATTGTTCTACTAATTCAATACAGTACTTTTAAAATAAAATAAAATAAAAACAAAAATCAAAAAACTTTGGACGTCTTTGGAAAGATTTTTTATAAACTAACTAGTCTAAAAAAATTCTACATAATTCAAATACAATATTGAATTAGTCAAGGTGTGGTAAATTTATCAAGGACAAAAGGGTAATTTGACAAATTTGAATATTTAGGAGGATTACAAATACAATATCAAAAAACAAAGATTATATCTGTTATTAGACAGGTTCTAAGGACTCTTTTGCAAAAAAAAAAATGAAACATGAAACCAAAGACGACATATTTTGGTCTACACTGATCTCACAACGTGAATTGATTTACCATTAATCTACTACCCAAAAAAAAACTTCCATCAATTTCATGTTGCATAAAGATATGTTCAGTTATTTTTAGTCTGGATAATAATAGTAATAATGAACATATTTGGAATATTGTGTTGTTGTGCAGCTGTTCTGGCGAACCCACTGAAGGAGTTCGACGTGCCAAGGAATCCAGTGGCCAAGAACCAAGGCAAGTTCATGTCACTTGCGGATTTCCTCCAATTCGCCCAACACAAAGGGGTCTCCGGAGTCATGCTCAATTTAGATGTAAGTCAAACAAAACCAATTACTTATTACCACTATATATAGGTTTCAACAACAACAACAATACGACCCCGTAATCGTGTCACATGGAATTACGTACCCATCAAATCATAAATTATTCTATACGAATCACATATAATGATTTGGTTGTTATTGTAGTAGGTTTCCTCTAGGATTGAATTCAACGTTGGATAGTTTCCTCGTTTCATTATTTGTATAAGACAAATTAATGCAAACATGTTTGTATATATGTACTATCGTCATCCTTCTTTTCTTGTCCAAATTCTACAGCTACTTTCGCTTGATATTAAAGAGAACTATACTAACAAAATGTGTCTCAAATATGACTTTTGATGTTGGATTTCAAATGTTGAAAGCAAGTTGTTTGCATGTAATTTTGTCTTGTTTAAGAATCTAATAATTAATCCACCGTTGCCTTGGCTCAAATTCTAGGAATTATATCTTAGAGCACCAAATTAAATGATCTTCAAAAACTGTTATGCATGTTTACAATTGTTTGTAATGCTGGAATTCTATTTCTACGTACGTACGTACGTACAGAATGCAGCTTACCTCGCATCGAAACAAGGCCTAGATATCGTCTCTGCAGTCACCCAAACTCTCAACAACGCCACTTACAAGAACCAAGTCTACGTCCAGTCCGACGACAGTGCGGTTCTCTCCAAGTTCTCGTCCTACAAAAGAGTCCTTCGCATTGACGATGTCATTAGCGCTTCTCCCAAACCCGTCGTGAAGGAAATCCTCAAGTATGCAGACATTGTCAACCTCATAAGGTATATATATATGTAGTCCCTAATACTTTAACGGTCAAGCAAGCCATCATCTTCTTGGCAACAAATATTAGTAATGTTAATAACAAGGGTAAATTGCTAGTTGCCCATCTGAACTACAATAAATTCATAGTCAACCCACCTATTGGAGGAGTTTTTTAAAATAAAATAAAAAAATATTGTTATGTAAATACATATAAGCTCCCAAAGAGTACATAATTTGGAACGCGAGCAATGGGAGAAGAATGAGTAGAAGGATGTGCATTGGAAGAGTATGTTTTCATATCCAAATTTTAATCATTCTACTCCCGTTACCCATTACCGTCGTTAATTCCTTACTCCTATTGTCCTTTTGTGTTCTTCATTTTTCTCGACCTATAGGTACTCATTGATTTCGGCGAATGACGGTTTTTTGCACTCCTACACGGATGTCACTGATGAAATGCACGCAGCGAATGTATCAGTGTGGGTTTCAGTTCTAAGGAATGAGTTTGTTGCCATACCCTTCGACTTCTTCTCGGATCCCATAATAGAGATGGCCACCTATGTTTCCCTCGGTGCCAGTGGACTTGTCACGGAGTATCCTGCAACGGCTACATCCTATCTGAGTAAGATTTTCTCTCCTCTCTTTTTTATGTTTTCGCAAGGTAATAAATGCATTGGAAATGTAGTTCTACAATACATAGCTTAATTTGAAAGGAAAAACGTATGATAATGAAATGATGCTTGAGATAATGTACGTACAGGGAGCCCATGTTTCGACGTAAATGCCAAGTTGCACTACTCAATCTTACCGGTCGATGCTGGTGCTCTCCTTCAATTGGCCACACCCGAAATGTTGTCACCCGTTGCAGCACCAGCCCCGGCCCTTAAAGAATCCGACGTTATTGACCCGCCACTTCCGTCGATTAAGGAAGCTGAAGTACTTACCCCGGCTTCTGTTCCAACTTCACCACCAAGCTCTGGTGCTCAATATTTACCAATCAATGTGGTACTGTGTTTAGTAATGGTCACTGTAAGTTTCATGTACTTGATGAGTTACAACTGATTTGTATTATCTTTGTGACCAAACTTCAAAGTTCTTTAACATGCTAGCAAGTACATCTTGAATCATGATTGATTTGTTTCGAGATATATGGAATTTTCTTTTCACATTTATCATATCCTAAATACGTACCCACGTCTGATTTGATTGTTTCAAAACCAGAAATCTACTAAATGAGAAAACTTCAGTTAAGATTGCTGAGCAAGAATTTAACTAGGGACATCTCATTCTTCCGTCTCGTGCTGGTGACTACAAAGATGGGGGTCAAGTGAATCTTCCCATCTGCATCTTTCCAAGTGACCCGGGGAAAAATGGATGTCAACACTGCAGTTTCATTATTTTCATTACTATCTCAATCACGTCTCACAATATTTGTAGAGTATCAAAATGTTTTTTTAAAAATATCAAGATTGCTCTCGGCAACTTGAATTTTTTTAAAGCCGATAAACTGGGACAGCAAGTACATACCGTCAAATGCAGTCTACTTGAACATAAAGATTTCTTCTTTTTTAAGTAAACGACCTTAAATTTAAAAAGCTCACACTTCTCCTTTCGACAGAATGAGTTAAAGATGATTTCTTGATGCTAACTCACCCCAGACTTGATGCAAAGGCGCCTTCAACTGTTAAGAACAGATATAGAAACATAGAGTGCTGCAAGCTATTCTATTCAATTTTGTAACGATCAGCTGTATAAATATTTCCGAGTGTCACTAAGAACCAGAATAAGGAGATCAAATACTGGCAAATCCCACCCAGAAACATGAATCTAAAACACCACCTTCACCTGTTAAACTATACTCACACAGAAATAAGGTGGCAATTGATGCCTGGACCGTCAATGTAAGCAATGGTACCTTCAACAAAATTTGCATTGTTTATCATGTAGCAAATCTTCCAGCATCATCAGCCATAACAGTGAGCTGGTTGCTGCTTTGGCTGCCCGCTTCGTACTCAGTTTCATTGGGCAACTCATTGCAGTGGATAGTGTGTGACGTCGGCCTTTCTTGTTGAAACATTCTGCCACAACAGTAGTTAATAAGTGGAAATTATTTGCTTCAGAAGAGTAGGTTTTCCAATTATGTGTTGCTTTTCCAAAACAAAAGGGCAAAATGGTTTAGAGTAAGCCAAGGAGGGGAGCTTGTACTCCATTCTTAGGGTTAAGAAGAGTCATTTTATGGATTCAGGGCTCTCAGAGACTTACGGATGCTTGCAGAGCATTGGGCACTGAACTGTGACTGCATACTTGCATGTGGATATTTCTTTTATGGAAGTGATCATAATCCGGGATTCCTCACAGACAAACCTTACCTGAAATCGAATAAAAACACAAGTTCATCAGTTTATGTGAGCATGAAACGCAGCTATAGGCCTATAACAATTTCAAAGAATCACTTTTCTGTACCTCAGTCTCTCGTGGTTGATTTGTGAGATCACAAAGTGTTCCATTTGTATAAATGTGAGCATGGTAACTGAATATAGCAATTTAAATATGCAATTAGAAAGTTGACTGCATATTTAAGTTGTAAAGAATTGGTTCATTTAACTATACAGCATACCGCTGAGAAGCATCTTTAGAACGTGGATCTTTCAAAGTGGAGATGTCAGAGTGATTTTGGTAGAAAGCAGCTGTTGCTTCAGCATCAAATTCTCCCAACACAAATTGTTGGATGACCTGCATCAAAGAAAACAAATGCCTGTTAATCAAATGAATAAACTTCAAGCAATGCATGTGTTGCTCCTTTCTTTAACAACTACTATCATCATCATTGCTGCTGCTGTTGTTTTTGCTGATGTTGCTTCTGTGGTTAATTTTTTATTATTGTTATTAACACATTAAGACATGGAAATTTGGATTATCTCTGATATCATACAATATTGATGATAACACGATCCTCTGCATCCGAATGTGCATTGCCAACTGATACTGAAAGAAATTCTGCATGTATGGGTGATGGGCAAAATCAGCACTCGGCACCAACTTATCAGACTTTATGAAGATTTTGATCATCTGAGGAACTTCATATTTGACTTTTCCATGAATTGGGATCTTTTGATAAGTTGATAAGAAGCACTAATATCATAACAAGGCAAATTTCAAATTAAATAAATGTTGGAATATAAGCATAGTGAATTACTCAACCAAACTATACCAAAAGAAAGATATTAAAGTCTTCCAGAGACAAAGGCAAATCACAAAACTCATATCTGATCTATAACTTGAAACTAAAACAGCCACTTATAATCTATCACCACTAATTGAGCTAAGAAGTAATTCTAGATTCCAAACTAAAGAGAAGCTACATTTTAAAGCCTAATGTGACCCAAAACTAACAAGAAATGAAACATCCTGTTCCAAACTCATGGAAAGCTTGATGCAATTTGCTACCTATCTAATCCACCAGCTTACAAGACAAAACCACCTCACCACAGCACCACAAATGGTCTTTAAAATGCTCAAACTTGAAGTTGTTGAAGTAATAAATTCATGTCCTCATTACTTTTATCAACTATTTCTGCTATTATGGATCAACCATGATCCACAACAACTTCAAGATAAAACATTTTTTGGATCCAATTGAAGGGGCTAGATGAAGGGATGCTCTAGTTTAGTAGATTTTAAGATAGGACACCAGACTGGACTTATTATGGAACTAATGGGTTGCTACAACTACTCTAGTTTGGTAGACTTGGAGGAAAATTCTACTGACATGCATTCTGAAGAAGCAGGACATTTAACTTATTTAAGAATAGAATAAACATTATGGGCAATTACTAATAGCCAAACTAGCATAGCATCAATGATCCCAAAAAACTAGCATAGCATCATTTAAGAGAAACAAGCTAACCTTTTCGTCTTCAGCATGAACTTGTCGCATGCTCTTCTGGTAGCATAATTCATAAGACCACCAGCCTTCTAGCTGCATGATAAATAGTTTTTTGTAAAGTTAGGTACTCAATATTGGCCTTGTATATTCCCAAATTTTATAACAGTATTGAATCCCCAATACTCACCCTGTACAAACATTTATCTTTGAGCACCGAAAGTAACTCGTCAGGTGTCTTCAACTTGGATGCCTTTTCCGTTCCAATTACGATGCTGCTTGTATTATGCTCAGAAACAGGGTCCGAACTTTTTGTTTCTTCAACTTTAGGCAAGAAACACAAATATTCTTTCCCTTCACTGTTGGACATTGTCATTGCTTCCAATTCTTCAACCTACAAGTTAACTACAACTAGTCATCGACTGCTGCTGCATAATGCTGAAACTAAAGCAATTAGAAACTTAAAAATTGGAAAGAAAAACTGTAAATCAGGGTACAGTACCCAAAGCAATCTTTCATAACACAAAACCAACACAGCAAGTTAACAATTTACTCCCACATGAATACACAAATAAGCACCTGTTCCTGTCAATTTTCATAAAACCAACTAGTTGAACCATCACTCACCGAATGAAAAGGTGATTCTGATGAATGAAATTCAATATTGTATTTTGGTTCACGAGAGCTTCGGCCAAAGGACACATCCGCTGAAAAATATCAAAGCATATCATTCATCCGTCCATTTATATAGAACAACATTATACTCGTAAATACATGGTGTGGTGGTTAATAACCACCATTGCAATCCAGCCAATTCTCACCTTCACAGTTCCTAGTTGTGTTATGGTGTAGAAATCATCACCTCCTACTTATGAAAAAAGTGTTGCTGATAAGTTTATATGATCCACTGACCATGTTTTATAAATTGCTATATTGAGATTGAAGACGACAACACCATTCTTAAAGACAACCACATGGATCACTAATTTACCACTAGCACAAGCTTGTTATTTTTTCATAACAAAAACAGTGGCTGATTACAAAAACCAGGAAAAGTAAAAGAGAAAATAAACCATCCAAACTTTCTACTCATAGCGAACATATTGGGTCATAATCTAGTGTTGGATTGCCAATAATGGTCAAGTAACAAAAATAAAATACGCAATCACCTACACAAACATATGTAAGGGAACCAAAAGAAGCAATTTTTCTATGGATATCTACAACTATCTAAAGAAACCTAAAAAATCAGATATTTATTCTTGATCATAACATATTTGCGGTCTGGAATGGCAGAATCCGTGGTTGCAAGAAGTGTTCCAAGTTTCCAACCATATCAATGCACATACCGTATAAACCTAAACTTATTACAAAAACGTTACATCAAAACCCAATGTCCGTCGCTACTAATCCGATCATCAATATCACAACTGACGCAAGCTTGTTAAGGAATAATATTATTTTTTGCCTACACAAGTTTGCGAAACTCATACCAGATGATCTATATATAAGCCCCACATTAGGAGAACAATGTACCATCAATGAACTAATTGATTAGCAAGCATATCATAACAAGTCATCGGTTTTATTATGAAGTGAATATTTCTTTAGATCTATGTTATCAATAAGAAGTCACGTTACCAAAAGTTTTCTAAATGATCATCGAGCATTCCAGGTTTTCACATTTTACAATGCGCCCTGTTGTGTTATTGTTTTTCTTCTATTTTCGTATGAACAAAAAAATGTGAACACGACGATTGAATTTACAACTACTAACTTCTTATGGATCACCAAAACAAAAGTAAAACTAACACCCTAATTAACATTTGTAAAAAATGACCTTATAAAAGCTTATCGCCGATCTTATAAAAGCAATACTTAACTAGAAACGAACGTATTCGCCTCTTCGATTGTGGCAGCAATAAACTGCAACCATAAGTTATAGAGCAAAAATGACGATTTTTTTGTTAATTCCGCACTCCTCCCCATTCCAGTTCCAAATCGAAACCAACAGGTCCATATTCGCGTTCTCTAGAAAGAAGAACTTTGAACTGAATGGGGGGATTTTGGCCCCAAATTGGAGAGAGGTTGGGTGTGATGCGTACCTGTGGTGGCGGAGAAGACTCGATCCGACGAAGAGAGCGCGAAGAGGAGGAGGAAGAAGAAGAAGACGAGAAACCCTAGAGAAGAAGACATGGTTGTGGTTTCTCTTCTCGACGCCTTTTTCCTGAGATTTCAATTCAACTCTTCGGTTGGGGAAGGAGTGAAATTTATTTATTAATTTATTTTCACATTGGAAAGTTGTTATTAACGACCTAACTAAGAGCATGTTTAATGGACCGGGCGGCCTCACCTCACCATTCGGGCACCGGAGCACATGAATGGACGCCCGGGCACCCTTCAGGTGGAGGGCACGTGTTGTCCTCGTTGGTCCAAAAAAAATTTAAATGTTAGTGGAGGTTTTGTTATTAGAGTTAATTGATAATGTATTTGGTATTTTTTAGTAATGTGTGGTGATAATTTTTTATTACAGTGCATTTTGTTGCAAGATTTTCAGTGGTAACAAGTTGGATTACAACTTTCAAGATCCAAAAAAATTTAAAGATCCAAAAAAATTTCAGGGGACGCTGCCCCCTTGCCACCCCCGCCACCTCACTGGCGAGGTGGAATGCCGCTCAAGACCCCCGAGCGACTTGTCGAGGTAGTTTAATAGCAAAAATTAAATATTTTCAAGTTAAAGTAATTAGAAGTAGTAATTACAATTAATATTATGTAAAATATAATTTGTCAAATGTGGTGTAAAAATTAAAATTGTTTAATTAAGAAATATTATGAAGGAAAAAGTGTGTAGAGTGGGTGGGGTAGCCCAGACATGATTAATGAGTTTTTTGGAGTGAGTTGGGTGAGCTGACGTGACAGAAAGAAAGTGCATGACACCCGGAGTAGCCCGAGCGGTGTTATTTATGCTCTAATTACACGAAAATATCAATCCACGTGATTCTCTTTACTTGGTTATTTAGTTTAGTTATGATTATTTATGAAATAATAATATGACTTTAAATGACACAACATGACACGAAAAATATACAAGTACACAAAAAAATACAAAATTTACATGAAATTGACACGTTGAGTATATTTTGTATCATAATTAATTGTTTTTCACTTCAAAATAGATTTTTAAGACCCCTAATGATACGAAGACATCAATATATCATTATAACTATAAGGAATTTGAATAATGTGTATATGGTAAATATACCATACACGAAAATACATGACTACCAACGACAAAAAGTATCCGAGCGGGATACCTTTGCCACGAGGCTTATGCTCCCAACTAATTGTCTAATTCTTAAACATGTGTTAAGTATTCTACATGTCCCACGCAGCTCACAATTTTAATTGTATCAACATAATTTAAGGAGAATTCAAGGTGGGTCCGTTCGAGGACACTAACTTTTTAAAGTTTGGAGTTTGTATTATTTGCAAAGTCACTTAACAAATAATTGAGGTCTCCGAACAACAATTTGGCAGTTGCCTTTTAGATTTCAGAGGTTTCGATTTTAGATGAGAATCATCGAGAAGCTAACAAAAAAGTAATTTTATTTTCAAACTTCAGATTTTGGGTCAATTACAGTTACACTTTAAAGGCTAGCGTTTGGGAAGTTAACGTAAAGAATCTTAAAATCCACTCCCAAACTCCGAGAAGCTAGTGACCCTATATTTGGATTGATAACAATCGCACATCATCACGTATTAATTAGGTTCGTACCATAAGGGGGCTTTTTGTTTGTTTTTGAGTGTTTTTGTTGGTTTCATAATTACCAAAATACTATATGTGTTCTTATATTTGCATGACATCTTCATATCTCCGTAAGTGCTTTTCCTCTTTTTTTCTTTTAAGCAAAACGGCGTTAACGTCGGCGCAATGTTGCTGCTGGTTACAGGGGTGTAATGGAAGTTAATTGTGGGATGATTGCCAAAACGAAAAATTGAGGGATCATTGAATTATATGTGTAAATAATTTTGATGTACATCTTTATAATCAATCCATGCACTAAACTTGTGTCCCTTTCAAACTAAGGTGGTTTCTACGTGAATTTCTCCTTTTTTACATGAATTTCTCTTTAATTAACAAAATCTTAAAAAAAAGAATAAAAGTATTAAAGTGTGGGTATCAAACTTAAAACAATTGATGATGAGTAGTTATATCATTCAACTTATAACACAAGAAAGTCATCAAATTCTACAATGTTCTAACAAGAAGAAAACTAGTAGATTTTTTAGTGTAAATCACAATTTAAACTTTAAAACGTTATCACAATTTTTTTAGTAACACTTTGTCCATTTTAACTTTAAAATGATATCACGCCTTGAATTTTGAGTGTAATATTTTGTCATCTTTCCATTATTAACCTATTATTTTTCAACATGTTTATATTTTTTCTTGTTTATTTTTGTGTTGTTGGTTAAGCATACTCATAATCTATATGTATGCCAAACATGTGTGCTTCTCCTAATTAATGTGGTTTCACGTTACTTTCTCTTTTATATTAATAAACAACCAAGATCTAGTGAGCTCATGACTCATCATACTATTTTAAGTCTCATTCAATCTCACAATTAGATCTAATCAATTGTTAATCTCACAATTATATCGTTTTATTAGCATAACTGTCAATAACATTAATTTATCTTGCAATTTCAGATGAGTGGAGATATGACATATGCTTAAAAATAGAAAACCAAGTCACTAGAAATTATTGTATTAATAAAATCTTAAATCTTCCCGGGAAGGAAAATATGACAAAATTAGTAAAAGTAGTAGATAATTAGTTGGTGGTTGGTGGGCCCACAAACCGATTCACCTATAAATACAACACAACACAATACAATACATGCCTCGCTTCGGTAACGAAATGGAATATGTCCAAATTCGAACGTTCCTCTCCTGATCCGATCATGCCTCCTCCCACCGATTCGTACCCCGACGAGGTGAGCAAGATCGTCTCCTGCTCTTTATTCATCTTTTTCGGATTCTTTCGAGCTCCGTTTCGGTGCGGATTTCCTTTTCTCGGAATGTGGATTCAGGAAGATGTTTCTCTCGTTGTTTTGTTGGAGGTTTTGAACTTAATTGTCTCTCAAAGTGTGGATCGACTCGAGAAATTTTGGTTCGGATGAAATTTGAAGGTTTCTTTCTTTTTTCCATCTCGATTTAGGATTTTAGGGCCTTTTATTTTGAAAGAAAGTCCCGATTTGAAATCGACAACTTTTTCCATCGGTTTCGGGAAGTGTGGGAGTGGATCGGATTTGTTTGGATGGAATTTGGAGTGGAATCGTTCTTTTTTAGCGTTTCGTGAGACGGTACGGATTTGAACTTGTGACGTTCTGTTAGAATATGACTACTCAATTTGCTGTTAGAAATCTGCTATTAGAAACTGCAAATGTCTCATTTACTTTTAACGTTATGCAGTTTCTAATCTTAATGTGACCCGATTAATTAAGTCATAAATAGATCGTTCTATAATTAGAGCATTAGATCCGTGATTAATCTTAAGCGTTGAATTGGTATATGATGGACGTACCAGATTTAGAGTTAAATGTTATATAAAGGATTGGGTCCTCTCTCCCTGTCAAGAGTCGCATTCTTCTCCATCAAGAAACGCATAAAGAAATAGGGTTAGAGAGAGAAACTGAATTCTGAGAGGAAGAGTAACCGTCAGGAGTCAGAAGAAAGAAGATGACAGTCATTACATCTTCCGCTGTTAATCAAGGTATGACATCTTAAACAATAAATCAGATTAAGTTTTGTTTGTGAAATATTCGGTATTGGTGATCTTTGGACTATAAATTGAATTGTTCATAGTTAATAATGAACCATAGAGAATTTTAACACTTGCTTAATTTGAAGAAGGTTTGGGTTTGAACTTTGGTTTCTTGGAACTTATGATGATCCGTAAGAATTTGACTATATTTGGACCTGTTTCGTTGTAACTTAAGGAGTTGTGGAACAAATAGTGGATTTGAATCCGTTCGGTTGGATTATAGGATCTTTCGGAGAAGTAGTTGATTCAAACTTGTTTGGTTGGAATATTAGAAAATTTAAGAGAGGAATTTTCACATTTCGTAGAAGTCGCTTTAACTAAATGTCTCTTGTTTAATTTGTGGAGTATTGAGTTTTAATTTCTCTGCTTTTCTTTAACTTGTTTGGTTGGAATATTAGAAAAATATCCTTTCTATAATTGTTTTGGCAAACTATATGGTCCATTTTGTCATTCTGTCTTTCACTTGGCAGCAGTGTTTATTTACCTCTTTTGACGTTCTTTGCATTTTACCTTGCTGTTCAGTGGCTTCAAATCTTCTGGTATTACTCTTAAGATCACAGGTGGTCCGAAGAAAAATAAGAAAGTCAAAAAATTCACAAATAATAGTAAAAATTACAGGAAATGGAAAGAAATATTAGAAAATTATCTTATAGGTTGATGAGTGGGGGATTTATAGGTGTTAGAGACTTAGAGAAGGAAAAAATAAAAACAAAAGAAAACTTACTTTTTGCTCGATATGTGACCACCAAAACTGGTCGACCGCAAGCGACCACGCACATACTGCTTATGTAACATTCTCAAACAGCGGAAGAATTTAATTTTTTATAGCGTACAATCAAACATAGGATCTTACTCAAATACAAGGAAACAAATGCACCAACATATATAATATATATATATCCGAGTATTTCAAAAGTGTGATTACATCAAAAGGCTATACAACAAATACAATTAATCACTCTGACCTCAAAATGAGAGAAAGCTGGATCTGGTAGCGGTGCTCCTCTACTTGGTCACCACCCCCTAACGCCGATCACGGTTTGAAAAGCAAACATGCAACAATGCCTCAGTTTCCAGAATGAAACCCTGTATGCCAAACTCTACAATGCATGAAACTGAAACACTCTAGCATGCAATACTATCAACAAAGAAAAGCACAACAACAAGGTTGGGCTCCAATGCGTTTTCACTCAACCACAACACACCACCGTTACGGGGCTCCAGAGATTTTTCACCCAACCACCGCAACACTCATTGTCGCCAAGATGGGTTCCAGACTTCCAGGGTTTTTTCACCTAACCACAACACACACCACTGTTATGGGGCTCCAGGGTTTTTTTCACTCAACCACGACACACACCACCGTTACGGGGCTCCAAGGTTTTTTCACCCAACCACCGTAACATTCAACGTCGTTGAGCTGGACTCCAGGGCTTTTTCACCCAACCGCTGCTACCACGACACGACCATGACTCTTTCACCCAACCCGAACGCTCTAAGGGCTCCAGGGCCTTTTCACCCAACCATTATCACGCGGTTTATGCTCATGCTTCAGGGCTCTTTCACCCAACCAGAACGCGCTACGGAGCTCTACGACTTTTTCACCCAACCCCGCACAGACTAGCTAGGCTCCAGGACTTTTTCACCAAACTACAACTCTCACAACAGTTATGGGGCTTTTTCACCCAACCACCGCAACACCCGTGCTCACTAGCACACTTGCCGGAAGAACATCGGCACCACAACTCGCCTCACACGGACGACCACAACAACCACACCTCCAATGTGCAAAACTGGACTTTAGTTCGGTCGACCGAATCTCACTAAAACAGGGCAATTGGTTCGACCGGCACTCCATCGGTCGAACAATTCCCACCAACAACACACGTTCGGTTGAACCAAAGTCAGGGACCGGTCGACCGTTTAGAAAGTCGCCTTACAGGTTCAACGAACATAACGACCAATCAGTCGAATGGCAAAAGAGACCTATTCGACCGAAACCCACCAGTGAAATCCACCATCGCTCACCATCAACACCGGTCGAACCCCCGAACACTCTCTGTCGACCGAATCCACCAGTAAAATTCATCATGCGTCCAAATAATATCGGTCGACTGAACCACCATCGGTCGAACCCAACCACTATTCAACTTAAGTCATCGGTCGGACGAGTCAAACATGCGGTTGACTGTTTGGATGGTCAACGTCCCAACCGACCTACAACAGTGCACACGGTTGAACGACAAATGAGTCACGTTCGACCGAAACCAACCAGACTTGCCTCCAATGCACAACCGGTCGACCGCCCAAGGGCATCGTTCGACCGGTGTGAGGCAAAAACCCGAACCAACCGGTCCACCGATCCAGCAGTAAAATATGCTGCACGTTTGCTTGCGACGAGCCTTTCGGCCTACCGTCGACTTCCAAATACTCACACAACAAAAGTGAGCTACAACCAGAGGTTTGACATACCATGAAGGTTTGAAGAAACCCTCGAAGAATCTCGACGACGCTTCCACGAGCACTTCTCCCCAAAATACGATCCACGTTCGAACGGAAACGCTCGACCGGTCCCTGACTTTGGTTCGACCGAACGCGTGTGGTTGATGGGAGATGTCCGATCGATAGAGTGTCGGTCGAGGCAGTTGCCTGGTTTTAATGAGATTCGGTTGATCGAGACTCTTGGTTTGGTCGACCATTTGTGTCCAGTTTTGCACATGTGAGGTGCGTTGGTTGTGGTCGTCCTTGTGAGACGAGTTGTGGTGCCGATATTCTTCTGGTAAGTGTGTTAGTGAGCACGGGGGTTGCGGTGGTTGAGTGAAATAGCTCTGGAGCCCTGTAACTGTAGTGATAGTTGCGGTCGGGTGAAAAGCCCTGGAGCCCAGTTAGTCTGTACGGGGTTGGGTGAAAAAGCATTGGAGCTCCGTAGTACGTTCATGTTGGGTGAAAGAGCCCTGGAGCCTGAGCAAGGACCGCGTGATAAGGGTTGAGTGAAAAAGCCCTGGAGCCCTTAAAGCGTTCGGGTTGGGTGAAAGAGCCCTGGAGCCCCGTAACTGTTGTGAGAGCTGCGGTTGGGTGAAAAAACCCAGGAGCCCAACTAGTCTGTGCGGGGTTGGGTGAAAAGCCCTGGAGCTCCATAGTGCGTTCAGGTTGGGTGAAAGAGCCCTGAAGCCTGAGCAAGGACCGCGTGATAAGGGTTGGGTGAAAAAGTCATGGAGCCCTTAAAGCGTTCGGGTTGGGTGAAAGAGTTCTGGAGCCCTGGTCGTGTCGTGGTAGTTGCGGTTGGGTGAAAAAGCCCTGGAGCCCGGCTTGACGACGTTGAGTGTTGCGGTGATTGGGTGAAAGAGCCCTGGAGCCCGTAACTGTTTGTGAGAGTTGTGGTTGGGTGAAAAAGTCCTAAATCCTAGCCTTGTTTATGCTTTTCTTTGTTGATAGAATTGCATGCTAGAGTGTTCCAGTTCATGCGTTGTAGAGTTTGGCATACGAGATTTCCTTCTGGAAACTTATGCATTGTTGCATGTTTGCTTTTCAGACCGTGATCGACGTTAGGGGGTGGCCGAGAGATGAGCATCGCTACCATATCCTGTTCTCTCATTTTGAGGTCGAGTGATTATGTGTACTTTGTATATTCTTTTGATGTAATCACACCTTTGAATACTCGGATATATATATATATATGTTGGTGCACCGTTCTTTGTTATTGCATAATATCCTCTCATTATTGTATGTTATAAAAATTTAAATTCTTCCGTTGTTTGAGGATGTTACAGGGTTCGCAGTGAGTACCATCCAACTGGCAAGGTGAATGAAATGCCTCAGATGTTGGTGTTGTTTATCATATTCGACAATGTAACATAAAAAATGCATACACATCTTATAGGCATCGACAAGTTTTTCTCCAAATTTGTGGCGTCCACCCTCTGGTATCATGTTGACAGATATAAAGGCTGAGAAACCAGTGATCCCTTTTGATTTGTCAAACAACGCTTGTTATGCCGTATCAACATGAGGAGGAGAAGTTTGTTTGTTCGATCTTGTAACTTATAAGGTGTAATATCCAAAACCCTTATTTATTGGGTTAATTGGTTTTTAGGTGGCTAATTGGAGGAATTGGATTGGATGGCTGGGATGAGTTGGTGGAGATGTGATGGATGGTGGAGATGGAGAAGAGTATAAGGTTGGTGTTTTTTTTCTCTCTCTACTCTGATCCTCAGCAAATCGTAAGCTCCGGAGAGGGTGAAATCGGTGAGGTGAAGCTCAGGCGTTCGCCGGAGTTGGGTTGATCGTTGCTCTGTTGGATCGTCGCCGGAATTGTTTTTTTTTGAGGGAAACACTCGTTGTCGGATCTTCAAAGGCTTCTTCAAGCCTTCAAGGTATGTCAAGCTTTACTTTTATGCTCACTTAAGATAGTGTGAGTGTTTAAGTAGTCGACAATAGGACAGAAGGCTAGTCAGACATGTGCAACAAAGTTCAGCACTGGATCGGTCGACCGTTTCAGTGGTTCGGTCGACCGGTCATAGTGTAATTTCAGCGTTTATCTCTCGTACCGGTCGAACGATACCCTTGGGTGATCGACCAGTTGTGCATTTTGAGCGAGAAGAAGAAGGTCTGGTGGTTTTCAGTCTAACGGGTCCCCTTTGCTGTTCAACCGAAACACTATTTTAAGTCGGTTAAGGGTGTAGACTACAAAATGGTCGACCGCCCTGAGACATCGTTCGACCGATGACTTAAAATAACTTAAAGTTTGTTCGACCTAATTGTTGTTCGGTCGACTGATATGATTTGATTCGAAATCTGAACTTACTACCTTTTTCCGGTCGACCGTTATTTATGTTTTTTTTCAACCGTTCGTGTTTTTGGTGCGTGAGGTGGATTTTACTGGTTGATTTCGGTCAAATGGTCCCCTTTGTCGTTCGACCGGTTGGTGGGTTTTTCGGTTGGGTCAGTCCTCTGGATGGGGATTCGATCGACCAGTGTGGTGTTTTTGTCTGACTGGTTCGGAAGAGTTTGGTGTTGTTGTGGAACCAGCTTTCAGGGCAACGATTCCCCGTCCTTTTTGGGGCAACGGTACGGACATTGTCAGCCTGAGAGTTGTTCATCGGATCAGCTTTGAGGGCACCAGGTCCGCAACCTTGGAGGGCAACGGTACGGACATTGTCGACCTGATAGTGATTTAGAGTTGTGTTGTTGCCGAGGATGTTTCTAGCTGTGGTGCCTGGGGCACATGTGAGGGTTGGACCCGAGGACCCTTAAGACCTGTCACTATTTCTTGTCTGTTGTGGCTGGAAGAGAGTTCCTCGTGGCCCAGTGCGACGATGATTGTTGTTTACTACATTTCATACCATACATGCTTGTAGTTGTCTATTTCATCTATTGTGATAGGAGTTTGGCATACACGGTTTCCATATGTGAAACTTCGGCATAGTTTATGTTTTATTTCAGGTCGTGAGCAGCGTTAGGAAGTGATGACTGAGGAGGAGCGTGTCTGGAGCTAGATCATGTTTTCCCCTTTTTGAGGTTTTAGTGATTACATGTACATTTTCCTTCAGCTTATAAGACTTCATTCAAGTTCTACTAGCCATTTGAGAGAGTTAGTCGACTGTTTGAATAACGGTTGTCCGAAAATAAGAGTTGGCTCAATCAAAATTAAGTTTTCGATTGACCGAACAAAGGTTAGATAACCGATCACCAACTTCCAATATTTTTTGTCAAATTTTCTCTGATTTAATTTCGATTGACCAAATTGGGTTCAGTAGGCCAATCCAAAATAACGGTAAGGATTTAATCGACTCTATCATAAGAATTTCAGTCGTCCAGATTGATTGTTTGTCTTTTAGTGCAAACAGTTGGAAATCAAATATCCGTTGTGAGTTTAATGACTGTATTGACACATTGAAAGAATCGTTGTGTGCTGATGGGAATTAAATTTATACCGCAAGTGCACGGCGTCAATGAAGACGTGGCAAATACGGGTCGAACACAAGGAGGGAGAGATCTTGTTAATTGTGTGATTTTCGATTAAGGGGAAGAAGGAGAGAAAAAATAATTGGGTTTTGAGATTTTTGGGGTTTAAGTATCTAAAGCAAGAACAAGAACAATTAAAACTAAAACAAGAACAAAGAGGTGAATTCCGTCGGGTGGAGGTTTAGATTTAAGGTTTAGATTAGAGAATTCTGAAACTTATAATAAATCACATTAGTTATAAAGCATTACATGATAAATGATTTAACATAAACTCAAGTAATCAAAACATACTAATACGAAATTAAAATAATAACTTTATTCATCTTCTCTTCACCCTAAATCCGTCACCTCCACCCTTTGGAAGGAGTTAGAAACTCATAGAGGGAGGAAGAAGGGGTCCTTAAGACATTACAAAAGAAAACTAAAAGTAAGAAATAAAAGAGAGAATTTTATTAATGAAAAGAAGATTACAAAACTAAGATTAAGAATAAAAACTAACACCAAAGACTAAGGACCCTTCTAACATCGTTCTCGGGTCTATTTATAGTTGCTACAAGGGATCTAGGTATAATATTGGAAAGTACACGTGTCCAGACACGACTGGACGAAATTGGAGCACACGGATTGATGATTGGGCGGCGGAAACGCCGCACAATCTGGCCTGATTTTGTCCGGATTTTGGTTGAATGTTTATGGTATGATTTGATCCTTCTTTGCGCGTCTGGATTGATTCTTTCCATACTTTTGAATTCCGGATTAATTCTTTCACATATTTGGAGATATACATTGATTTTTCTATATATTTTCTCCAAGAGAATAAAAGCTACTCGTGATTTGCAATTAGGTCCTTGACTTTTTGCAGTTAAGTCCCCGGTTACTTTTGTGCTTAAGTCCTTGTTCTTTTTGTAATTAGGACTTGAATGCTTTTATGCTTGGATACATTTCCATTCGTAACCCGATAATCTTGAACTTGGTCTTTATGATAGAAATGAGTCTTTTGCATGCGTTTATGCTCGGGATGTGGGTAAATTGCATTCAGGTCCCTGTAATCTGTAAATAAGACTAAACACATACCTTAGTAGCATTTATTGATGTAAAAGTAATCTAAATGAAAGACATATGATGCAATGTATGCAATGCATCAAATACCCCCACACCTAGATTTTGCTAGTCCCTAGCAAAACAGAAGATACGAAAAATAAAAACAGGGAAATCCTAACTCACTTTCGTAGGAATCACGGTTGCACTTAGCATGTGCAACAAGCCGTTAAACCTCCTTGTTGCCAAGGGGGAGGAGTGTTGTCTCCTGAGGGTTTTCAGCGGATATACCCACAAAATCCTGAATCAACATTTCATTAATAGTTCTCAATATCCCTACCTCAACCTTATACATATCACTGAGAATTCTTGCATGCTCATTATATAAATCTAACTCATTAAAAATATGACTTGGTCTTTGTTCCTCCAACATTCACACCACTAACCCTTCTACACATGTTTATCACTTGAATTATTTTGCACGCCTCCTCTGGTGGTGAAGTATCATTCGGATCAACCATGGCATGAATCATTCTTTTAGCTTTGGGCCTTGAGTATTTTTTTTTCTTCTTTTCTTCCGTGATTCAACACATTTGCTTTTTGACACTTTTACCCTTTTGCATTCGTGTAGCAAGTTTGGTCGATAATCCCGAGCTGGTAGACTCAAGTTACCGGGTTTCAAGATACCCCTACGGACCAGTGACTCAAAGGCTTGGGCTTTTGTAATCATTTTGCAAAATGTGTTTTCTTCACTTTATTCCTTTATTTTTATTTTTATTTTCCTCAAGGCTTAATTGCTATTAGAAGTCCACACTTCCCGGTATATTTTCCTCAACCTCTGCTTTTTATCAACCACTTCAAAGATTTGATTCATCCAATTTAAGTGCATACATGTCTTAAAGGGCAAAGGGTTATTTCTTTGGAACTTAGATTTATGTCACAATTTCTACAAGCAGAACTATATAATAAGGAACAAAAACTCAATGCAATTTGTACACGGGTTTTAGCAGTTCAATCTTAAGCTATGTCATGAAGCATTGATTTTTTTTTTTTGAAATAAAAACAGATCTATAGATAAATATATACATAAACACCCCCCCCACACCTAAATCATGCATTGTCCTCAATGTATGCAAATATTAAGCAAATGCACTTATTACCTTGGTGAACTGCGGTGGACGGATGGAATTTGCTCAAAGTCAACCATAGTCAGAACTGGATTGAATGACACCATATTGGTGCATGTATCCAGTTGAATTGTTCCCCATGTTGCAATGAGAGTCCTGAGTCACAGGTTCCACACCCCTCACATAAATTGGTTCTCTTATTTGCTCGAGTGATGGTGGGTGTGTCGCAGAATTAGTCCTCCTTTTCTCACTTCCTTTTTGATTTTGTGATGATTTATTTGATTCAGAAATCTTATAGATACGTGCTCTCATCACAACATCACTTTGATTGCATATTATTTCGGGCTCACTATCAACATGAAAGATATTAAATTCAGCTTTTAAGTTCCCAAAAGATAACTGCATGAGCCCATTTCGACAGTTTATCAATGCTTCAGAAGTGGCTAAAAAGGGTCTGCCTAGTATTACAGGGATTTGTCTCTTAGGATCTACAACAGGTGCGGTATCTAGTACGACAAAATCCACTGGGTAAATGAAGTCACCCACCTTGATCAAAACGTCCTCGACTATACCTCTTGGTTTCTTAGTAGAGCAATCAGCAAATTGAAGGGTTGTCTTAGAGGGTTTTAATGGACCAAGGTTGAGTTGCTCGTAGACAGAGTACGGGAGTAGGTTAACACTAGCACCAAGGTCTAGAAGGGCTTTGTTGATAAAAGTATCTCCTATTGAACATGAAATTGTGGGACACCCAGGATCCTTATATTTTATAGGAGATGTGTTGGACAATATAGAACTTATGTTTGCAGTTAAGAATGCCTTCTTTGGTACGTTCGTTTTTCTCTTTTTAGTGCACAAATCTTTTAAGAATTTAGCATAAGCAAGTATTTGTTGAATCATATCTAAGAGTGGAATGTTCACCTTAACTTGCTTAAATACTTCCAAGATTTTCTCTATTTGTGCACTTGAGTTCTTTTTGAGTCTATTGGGGAATGGGGCTTTAGGAACATATACTCGCTCAGGTTCAGGTTGAGCTATGGGTTCAGGTTGAGTAGGTGGGTTGGGCGTTTCAGATTGGACGTCAGGTTCAATGGTCAGGTCATATGTGGGTGCTTGATGGCTAGATTGATTGGACACTCCAGGATTTACCACATTGTTATCAACTTGTCTTCCGGACCGTAATGATACTACAACATTTATTTGTTGGAACGGTCCTTCCTCATTAACCATTTGAACCGGTCTAGGGTTGTTATTTCCTGAAGGTGCTTGGTAGGAGTGATAGGAATTATTAGATCTAGGGTTCACCTCAGGTTGACTTGGAAACCGACCCTTTTCTCTTTCACCTACTATTTGTGCTAGTTGACTGACTTGTGTCTCTAGCCTTTGGAAGGTCTGGTTGGTTGTTTGTATAAAAGTTTTCATCAAATTTTCCAAGCTTGTCAACCTAACCTCATGATCGTTATTGTTACTAAACCCAGATGATGTATTATTTTGGTTATACGGGTTTGGTTGTTGTCTAGGAGGTTGACCATGTTGGTTTGATGAGAAATTGGAATTATTACGCCAACCCGAGTTATAGGTTGATGCGTATGGGTCATTTCTAGCATGGTTATACATGGCGTTAACTTGGTCCCATTCCGCACAATCCTCCATTAAATGACCAGTCTGACCACATCTAGAGCACGGGATAGTTGAGGCTTGATTCACTCGATTTTGGGCTTGTAGCTCTAAACTTTCCATTCTGCGCATAAGGGTAGCTAGTTTTGCTTCAGCCGCTATGTTGGCATCAACAGCTAAGACACCTGGTTTGGGTTGACTTGCTATTCTAGATCCAATACTCGGGTTAAGCGGTGTTCTAGCATTGTCCCATTGCATACTATTTTCAGCTAATTCCTCGAGAAAAGTCCAGGCATCATTTTCATTTTTCGACATAAAATTCCCTTGGCTTACGGATTCTACCATAACCCTAGATGTGGGTGTCAATCCCTCATAAATAATTTGGCATAATTGCCATCTCGGAATTCCATGATGAGGGCATTGGGTCAGAACACTCTTAAATCTTTCTAGATAGGAATAGAACGGCTCGCTCTCAGACTGAACGAATGCAACAATTTCATTCCTAATCCTCATAGTCTTATGGTTGGGGAAATATTTTTTCAGAAATACTTGAACAAACTCAGCCCAACTCCTAATAGATCTTTCGGCTAGACTATATAGCCATTTCTTAGCGTCGTCCTTTAGTGCCAGAGGCACAAATTTCAGACGCACTGTCTCTTCAGGGATATGCTGGTATTGCATAAGAGAGCATATTTCCTCAAATTCTCTAAGGAAGAGATATGGATCTTCCCTAGAGGTGAACTTAGGCAACATACTCATGTATTGTGCCTTAAGTTCGAAGTCGCGACCCGGTATGGTGGGCATAACGATGCACGATGGCTGAGCAGCCATCGCTGGATAGCATCGATCCCTCAGAGTTATAGGTTGTGCAACAGGCGGGTCCACTACGTTCTCACCCATTGGATCCGGGTGAGGTGGTGCAACAGGTGGATTGGGGTTAAATTCCAGACTGGAATCTAGATGAACTCGTGAGAATCGATTACTCAAGTCCCGAATCCAAATCTGAGTGCACCGGGTTGAATCAATTTTTGAATTCAAACTCGAAATTTAAATTCCAAATTCAATTTCAAAAATTAATTACAATTTTGTTTTTTTAATTTTCGTTTTTTTTGTTTTTTTCTTTCAAAAAGGGAAACAAACAATAGAATGGGGAAAGATGAGAAATGAATCCTAATCTAGAGAATTTAGGTGAGAAGAGAGAGAAGACTCAGATGAGAAGGGAAACCTAACTCTAAAGATAGAAAGAGGGTTGGTCAGAAAATTCCTAAGAAAGCACGGTTCAAACAATCCTAGACCTAGTGTCGCTTAGATCTAGACGACTCCTAACTGGTTGAGTCGAATTGATTTGCTTGATTCACCTCCCTCACTAATCAAACCAACTTGGCCAGGCCGTGTATAGCTAGTGGGGGCGCTTCCGACAGAGTCGGTGCCAATTAGACAACCACTTCGCTTGGAAGACTTACGTCAACACAAAAACACTTTCTAGACACCAAATTAAATTCAATCGGCTTCAGGTCATAGCAAGTCAAACCAATTCTTCTCCTTAAATGAGTCTGAGTCCTTAGGGGCCACTGTCTAATTGATTTTAAATTTAAGGCTTAGGTGACACTTTAGGATTGTGATTTGTGGGCCACGGAAAGGTGATGAAATCCCCACCGTATCTTTGCCTACGGAGTTGCCCTTAAGATAGTTTAACCTAAATCTAGCAGAGATAGTCAAACAATGGTCTTTAGAGGGGGGCAATTTCAAGGTTGTATGCAAACTAGATTATATGCTTAAATGCATTCAATAAAAACCGCGATACGTACCTTGCCTCCAGCACTCTTCAACAGAAATTGATTTGCAAGAATTTAGTAAGAATAATGCATACAAAACACTAGATGATGCATGCACTAAGGCCTTTCTAATTTTGCCAATTTTAGGTCAGAGTTGAATTATTGCCAATTATGGAATTTTTTGCCCTAACACGTGCAATTCTAATAAAAGGAAATTTTCTGAAAATAGAAATTACGAGGAAAAAGGCAACAAAGGTTACCTATGCAATGCTCAGTCGGGTTCGCCGCCCGCTCTCGAAATTTCTGTAGCTCTACGCGTCCACCCAGAGATGAGTCGCGTCTCAGAAGAATTTGAAGCCCAGAAGCTTCAGGGGTGCGGCGGATTCGCCGCAAGTTACTCTTCAGGTGCGGCGATTTCGCCGCTCGTTTAGCTCAGATGGTGCTCGGATTTCGCCGTGCACTCTGTTGTCTCCTGAAACACAAATCCAAATAGTTAGATCGCGCACAAGATAAACAGAATAAAATCGAAATCAACAAAAAACAAAATCTGCGTCGCCTCCCCGGCAACGGCGCCAAAAACTTGATGGGAATTAAATTTATACCGCAAGTGCACGGCGTCAATGAAGACGTGGCAAATACGGGTCGAACACAAGGAGGGAGAGATCTTGTTAATTGTGTGATTTTCGATTAAGGGGAAGAAGGAGAGAAAAAATAATTGGGTTTTGAGATTTTTGGGGTTTAAGTATCTAAAGCAAGAACAAGAACAATTAAAACTAAAACAAGAACAAAGAGGTGAATTCCGTCGGGTGGAGGTTTAGATTTAAGGTTTAGATTAGAGAATTCTGAAACTTATAATAAATCACATTAGTTATAAAGCATTACATGATAAATGATTTAACATAAACTCAAGTAATCAAAACATACTAATACGAAATTAAAATAATAACTTTATTCATCTTCTCTTCACCCTAAATCCGTCACCTCCACCCTTTGGAAGGAGTTAGAAACTCATAGAGGGAGGAAGAAGGGGTCCTTAAGACATTACAAAAGAAAACTAAAAGTAAGAAATAAAAGAGAGAATTTTATTAATGAAAAGAAGATTACAAAACTAAGATTAAGAATAAAAACTAACACCAAAGACTAAGGACCCTTCTAACATCGTTCTCGGGTCTATTTATAGTTGCTACAAGGGATCTAGGTATAATATTGGAAAGTACACGTGTCCAGACACGACTGGACGAAATTGGAGCACACGGATTGATGATTGGGCGGCGGAAACGCCGCACAATCTGGCCTGATTTTGTCCGGATTTTGGTTGAATGTTTATGGTATGATTTGATCCTTCTTTGCGCGTCTGGATTGATTCTTTCCATACTTTTGAATTCCGGATTAATTCTTTCACATATTTGGAGATATACATTGATTTTTCTATATATTTTCTCCAAGAGAATAAAAGCTACTCGTGATTTGCAATTAGGTCCTTGACTTTTTGCAGTTAAGTCCCCGGTTACTTTTGTGCTTAAGTCCTTGTTCTTTTTGTAATTAGGACTTGAATGCTTTTATGCTTGGATACATTTCCATTCGTAACCCGATAATCTTGAACTTGGTCTTTATGATAGAAATGAGTCTTTTGCATGCGTTTATGCTCGGGATGTGGGTAAATTGCATTCAGGTCCCTGTAATCTGTAAATAAGACTAAACACATACCTTAGTAGCATTTATTGATGTAAAAGTAATCTAAATGAAAGACATATGATGCAATGTATGCAATGCATCAAATACCCCCACACCTAGATTTTGCTAGTCCCTAGCAAAACAGAAGATACGAAAAATAAAAACAGGGAAATCCTAACTCACTTTCGTAGGAATCACGGTTGCACTTAGCATGTGCAACAAGCCGTTAAACCTCCTTGTTGCCAAGGGGGAGGAGTGTTGTCTCCTGAGGGTTTTCAGCGGATATACCCACAAAATCCTGAATCAACATTTCATTAATAGTTCTCAATATCCCTACCTCAACCTTATACATATCACTGAGAATTCTTGCATGCTCATTATATAAATCTAACTCATTAAAAATATGACTTGGTCTTTGTTCCTCCAACATTCACACCACTAACCCTTCTACACATGTTTATCACTTGAATTATTTTGCACGCCTCCTCTGGTGGTGAAGTATCATTCGGATCAACCATGGCATGAATCATTCTTTTAGCTTTGGGCCTTGAGTATTTTTTTTTCTTCTTTTCTTCCGTGATTCAACACATTTGCTTTTTGACACTTTTACCCTTTTGCATTCGTGTAGCAAGTTTGGTCGATAATCCCGAGCTGGTAGACTCAAGTTACCGGGTTTCAAGATACCCCTACGGACCAGTGACTCAAAGGCTTGGGCTTTTGTAATCATTTTGCAAAATGTGTTTTCTTCACTTTATTCCTTTATTTTTATTTTTATTTTCCTCAAGGCTTAATTGCTATTAGAAGTCCACACTTCCCGGTATATTTTCCTCAACCTCTGCTTTTTATCAACCACTTCAAAGATTTGATTCATCCAATTTAAGTGCATACATGTCTTAAAGGGCAAAGGGTTATTTCTTTGGAACTTAGATTTATGTCACAATTTCTACAAGCAGAACTATATAATAAGGAACAAAAACTCAATGCAATTTGTACACGGGTTTTAGCAGTTCAATCTTAAGCTATGTCATGAAGCATTGATTTTTTTTTTTTGAAATAAAAACAGATCTATAGATAAATATATACATAAACACCCCCCCCACACCTAAATCATGCATTGTCCTCAATGTATGCAAATATTAAGCAAATGCACTTATTACCTTGGTGAACTGCGGTGGACGGATGGAATTTGCTCAAAGTCAACCATAGTCAGAACTGGATTGAATGACACCATATTGGTGCATGTATCCAGTTGAATTGTTCCCCATGTTGCAATGAGAGTCCTGAGTCACAGGTTCCACACCCCTCACATAAATTGGTTCTCTTATTTGCTCGAGTGATGGTGGGTGTGTCGCAGAATTACTCCTCCTTTTCTCACTTCCTTTTTGATTTTGTGATGATTTATTTGATTCAGAAATCTTATAGATACGTGCTCTCATCACAACATCACTTTGATTGCATATTATTTCGGGCTCACTATCAACATGAAAGATATTAAATTCAGCTTTTAAGTTCCCAAAAGATAACTGCATGAGCCCATTTCGACAGTTTATCAATGCTTCAGAAGTGGCTAAAAAGGGTCTGCCTAGTATTACAGGGATTTGTCTCTTAGGATCTACAACAGGTGCGGTATCTAGTACGACAAAATCCACTGGGTAAATGAAGTCACCCACCTTGATCAAAACGTCCTCGACTATACCTCTTGGTTTCTTAGTAGAGCAATCAGCAAATTGAAGGGTTGTCTTAGAGGGTTTTAATGGACCAAGGTTGAGTTGCTCGTAGACAGAGTACGGGAGTAGGTTAACACTAGCACCAAGGTCTAGAAGGGCTTTGTTGATAAAAGTATCTCCTATTGAACATGAAATTGTGGGACACCCAGGATCCTTATATTTTATAGGAGATGTGTTGGACAATATAGAACTTATGTTTGCAGTTAAGAATGCCTTCTTTGGTACGTTCGTTTTTCTCTTTTTAGTGCACAAATCTTTTAAGAATTTAGCATAAGCAAGTATTTGTTGAATCATATCTAAGAGTGGAATGTTCACCTTAACTTGCTTAAATACTTCCAAGATTTTCTCTATTTGTGCACTTGAGTTCTTTTTGAGTCTATTGGGGAATGGGGCTTTAGGAACGTAGACTCGCTCAGGTTCAGGTTGAGCTATGGGTTCAGGTTGAGTAGGTGGGTTGGGCGTTTCAGATTGGACGTCAGGTTCAATGGTCAGGTCATATGTGGGTGCTTGATGGCTAGATTGATTGGACACTCCAGGATTTACCACATTGTTATCAACTTGTCTTCCGGACCGTAATGATACTACAACATTTATTTGTTGGAACGGTCCTTCCTCATTAACCATTTGAACCGGTCTAGGGTTGTTATTTCCTGAAGGTGCTTGGTAGGAGTGATAGGAATTATTAGATCTAGGGTTCACCTCAGGTTGACTTGGAAACCGACCCTTTTCTCTTTCACCTACTATTTGTGCTAGTTGACTGACTTGTGTCTCTAGCCTTTGGAAGGTCTGGTTGGTTGTTTGTATAAAGGTTTTCATCAAATTTTCCAAGCTTGTCAACCTAACCTCATGATCGTTATTGTTACTAAACCCAGATGATGTATTATTTTGGTTATACGGGTTTGGTTGTTGTCTAGGAGGTTGACCATGTTGGTTTGATGAGAAATTGGAATTATTACGCCAACCCGAGTTATAGGTTGATGCGTATGGGTCATTTCTAGCATGGTTATACATGGCGTTAACTTGGTCCCATTCCGCACAATCCTCCGCAATGTATGCAATGCATCATGTGCCAAAGACCAAGATATAAACAGTTGACTGATAGAAAATCGGTCCTCCGAAATAGACAAGTCAAATGAGCTCTAAGACAAAATATAAATGTGACAGATGGAGTCAAATCCAAGACCAGTCTAAGGGGAATCGGTTGTCCGAGTGGAGAATTCAGTAAGGATTCTAACAACTACTAAGATGGTCAATTCGGTCGTCATTAATGGTTTTGGTCGTTAGAATTGGATTGTAACAAAATCGTAGTGCTCAAGTTTATATTTGATCTTATGGACTAAATAAATGAAAAATTAAAAGTCTTTGTCCAAAGATTTGTTACAATCTTGAGTCTTTGTCACAATGATTATTCTTTTGATAATCTTGATCAAACTATTAAGATGATTTGTACACATACAAGTATATATGCAATGCATGTAACATGATTGTCTACTTTGATTGACTGTGATGATTGATTAAGATTAGATTGATTATTAAGCAAAATGAATATAGATTAATACCTAAAAGACAACAATTTATACACTTATTGAATGCTCATGAATGCGCTTCATGTGTTTGGTTCGTTTTCGATGTATACCAGTATTTATATTGCATAGAATTTATACCGCAAGAACTTTACCTATCTAGATGAATCAGACACCAACCCAAAGGGAGGACATACATGTGGATGCTCTTCCTCGTCTAATGGAGAACGTCACAGTAGGCGAGGATGTAATTGACGAGGGAAGATCAGACGACGAGTTCGTGTACAGTTCGGAGATGCGGGTGTACACTGACTCATACTTATGCGTGGTCTACTAGAGACGAAGACTCACTTATAAGCCTTGCTCATGATCTGTGGGAGCTATATGGAATTGTTGGATTTCATGTTTAATTGTACATATTTATTTTCGAAATTTTTATGCACAATAAGGATCAATTTACAATTTTCTATGATTTATTTCATGCATGCATCAATTTGTTTCAATAACTTTATTAAAACAAATATGGGCTCCGAAATTCATACCTAGAAGTTCTCTAAAACTTCTTGAAGATTCGGAGACGTTGGGGATGCTCCTCGCTGCGCCGGATGCCTCCGAGTATTCACCAAACTCTAAACAAGATCGGAGAGAGGGAAGCTAGTCTCTCAATCTCCGATAGGGTTTAGAATCTAATTACTAACCTCTCTTTAATTCCCTTGAGAAGATGATCTCTTAAGAACTAAAACTAAACTTAAGAATTAAGGGATTTTCGTGGAGAATTATGGAGATAGAATTTTTGCATAAGAAAATAATGAATGAAATTGAGGAGGTAATGAGATAAACTTGTATTTATAAGTTCTCTCCAAATTACATATTCATGTGCAACCTCTTGCCCATGATTTCATGCAAAATTCCATCTAACCATCCATTATTTAATAATAAATAATATTAGCCACGAATTAAATCAATTATGGACCAATTCCATGCATGATCTAATTAATTCTTAAATTAATTCTGCATTAACCGTCTGGACCGGTCGACCGTTTGGAGGTTCGGTCGACCGCTCGAACCAGGTTTCGGTCGACCATTCAATAACTCGGTCGACCGTTCGTAACAGGAATTATTCCATCGCTATGTTCGGTCGACCGACCGATTACATTCGGTCGACCGTTCGAACAGATGAAAATTCCCTGTTATCGGTCGAGACACATCCGGTCGACCGTGCCCGATCGGTCGACCGTTTACTGCTAACCGGTCGACCCTTGGAGCACTGTTCTGCAGACTTGTCAAATTTCGGTTTAACCCCTACAAAATTTGACATTTCGGGATTAGTAGTAAATTCACAACTTATGTAACATATTATCCTATGCAATGATCAATCATTACACCCCATAATATTTTCATCACATATGAATTTAATTTAGATTCTTATTATATTATTAATCACAACATAATTTTGATTTTGCTTGTTCACCCCATGTGTCATATTTTCTACATGAAACCCGACACATCCTATGAACTCAAAATCCCCATTTCTTGTTTCCCAGTTTTGTGGTGTGACCTATGGGAGGATCTAAACTAAGTTGGCAGTGATATTAAAAACTTAATATCACAAGCTATAAGCGGTATCTAGCTACACATTATAGCTCCCAATTAGTTAGATGTCTTAATTCCACTCGAACCAAAACCCGATCCATTTTGTGATGGAGTGCACCACTTGTGTCCGTCCCTTGCCTCATGATATTAAGAATACACACAAAGTAGCATTGTGTCATCTTTGTATTAGTATTCATTTCTTGATCTCTTTAAGCTAGTTATAAATATGTGACTTAACTCAAATCACATTGTGCACATTATAACTTTGCTTTATCAAGAGGCCCACTAATATCATCACTCAATTAAGAGGGACAATGATAATCTTTTGACTAACTATCTTCTCCAACAAAAGTTATACTTAACCAACTAATGCCTTTACACTACACTCATCGATAGCTCAAGACACTAGTGTAATTAAGAACTCCTTAAGCGATCGGATATAAGTCTCATATCAAATGACCAAGGACACAGTAAAATATTAATGACACAGAAACACATTTCTACAATATTTTACTTGTTAGGTCAATTCGGTATACAAAAGTAATATTTTCCTCTTTTGTGTACCCGTGTTGTCACTCACTTGTAGAGCTACAATGATCTATGACCAACACGATAATCTTAACTCGGTAATTAATGTTCCATGTTAATTACCATGATTGCGAATATCTTTTGTTTTATGTAAACCAATATCTTTTAGAGCTCTACGGTTAAGGACCAAGAGTCTTTTCCTTAACTCTTCTAAAAGACGAATAACATAAACAAGGAACAAAATGATTTCTCATTCAATTCATAATAATTGACATTTAAAAGTAAAACTTTTAGAACACATTCCCTTCAGGAATTACACCACCATCCAGTCCTCCTGAACCCTCCTGCTGGTGAATTGATTTAATGGGACAACTGTTGTAGGATTTCATGTTTAATTATACATATATATTTTTCGAATTTTCATGTATAATAAGGATCTATTACAATTTTCTTCGATTTATTTATGCATGCATCGGTTTGTTTTAACAACTAGTTTCAAAAACTTATTAAAACAAACACAAAGGGACTCCGAAATTCATACCTAGAAGTTCTCAAAAACTTCTTGACGTTTCAGAGACGTTGAGGAAGCCAATCTTTGCTTCTCGTTGCGCCGGATGCCTCCGAGTGTTCACCGAAACCCTAAACAAGGTTGGAGAGAAAGGAGCTAGCCAATCGATCTCCAAACAAGCTTAGAACCTAGCTACAAACCCCTTCCTTAGCCTCTGAGATTTCTCCTTCCAAAGACTTAGAAAACTAAGAGAATTTTCGTGGGTTTTTGTGGTGAATTAAGAGAGAAAATAATTATTGAATTGTGTAACCCAATTAGGGAGAATAAGGACCTATTTATAGGTTCCAATCTTACTCTTAATCATGGCTATTCTTTAGCCACGTTTTTCTTTACATTTTCTCTCATAAATTAATTCCTTCATGTATTACATGCACCCACAAAACGTTTGACCAAGTTTGGAGCTAATCCAACCATCAATCAAATTAATCTCTTAATAATCAAAGGCAGAAAATCAATCGTTGTTCGGTTGACCGAGACCCATTCAGTTAACCGAATATGTCACGATTGGTTGACCGAGTACTAGACAGATGACCGATTCTTAAAGGGAAAAATTCTCCTTAACCGATCGGACGAATTCTCGTCTAAGACCGAGTGCCATTCGGTTAACCGAAAATATCGGAACTTAACATTATTCGGTCGACCGATTTTG
This sequence comes from Triglochin maritima, assembly GCA_963682175.1. NCBI lineage: Eukaryota > Viridiplantae > Streptophyta > Magnoliopsida > Alismatales > Juncaginaceae > Triglochin > Triglochin maritima. Next base: position 42,450,505 of record OY821774.1, read on the forward strand.
GTTCGGTACACCGTACCAAAGTTCCAGGCACTTTGGTCAAGTTCGGTCAATCAAATATGACTATCCGTTCCATGTTCGGTTGACCGATCCACAGATCCTTCGGTTGACCGAACCTCAACGGATTACCGAACTTTTACCCGATTTTGCCTTTTTCAAATTTTGGATTTATTTCCAACAAAATTTGAACTTGAGGGGGTTTTAGCAAATTCACAACTTATGCAATATATTATCCTATGCAACAATAAATTATTACACCCCATAATATATGCATCTCATATGAATTTATCATGATTCTAATTATGTTATATATAACATAATTGATTTTACTTGTTCACCACATGTGTCATATTTTCTATAAGAAACCTGACACATCATATGAACCAAAAATCAAGCTTCTTGTTTCCCGGTTTCTTGCGGTGTGACCTATGGGAGGATCTAGACTAAGTTGGCAGTGATATTAAGAGCTTAATATCACAAGCTATAAGCGGTATCTAGCTACACATTATAGCTCCCAATTAGTTAGATGTCTTAATTCCACTCGAACCAAAACCTGATCCATTTAGTGATGGAGTGCACCACTTGTGTCCGTCCCTTGCCTCATGATATTAAGAATACACACAAAGTAGTATTGTGTCATCTTTGTATTAGTATTCATTTCTTGATCTCTTTAAGCTAGTTATAAATATGTGACTTAACTCAAATCACATTGTGCACATTATAACTTTGCTTTATCAAGGGGCCCACTAATATCATCACTCAATTAAGAGGGGCAATGATAGTCTTTTGACTAACTATCTTCTCCAACAAAAGTTGTACTTAACCAACCAATGTCTTTACACTACACTGATCGATAGTTCAAGACACTGATCTAATTAAGTATTCCTTAAGTGATTAGATATAAGTCTCATATCAAAGGACCAAAGACACAGTAAAATATTAATGACACAGAAACACATTTCTATAATATTTTACTTATTAGGTCTATTCAGTATACAAAAGTAATATTTTCCTCTTTTGCATACCTGTGTCGTCACTCACTTGTAGAGCTACAATGATCTATGACCAACACGACAATCTTAACTCGGTAATTAATGTCCCATGTTAATTACCATGATTGCGAATATCTTTTGTTTTATGCAAACCAATATCTTTCAGAGCTCTACGGTTAAGGACCAAGAGCCTCTTCCTTAACACTTCTAAAAGACGAATAACATAAACAAGGAACAAAATGATTTCTCATTCAATTCATAATAATTGACATTTAAAAGTAAAACTTTCAGAACACATTCCCTTCAAATGTATCGTCTAATGCTACCATGATACTTGTGAAGTTGCTATTAATATCAAAAGTAATACGACAACCTTTCGTAATTACCGAACCTTTTAATGGGACAAATTTGTCGATCTGCATTTCAGCAACTGTATGGTTACGGGACATCGTACATCACTTTTTGTATGACAACCGAATATTTATCTAAAGGTGTGTTTGGATGCGTCATTTGCAAATTCCATGAAACTTTGAAATGATGATTTTTTCGAATTCTGTGATGAGATTTCTATATGACATCATTTGTTTTCATCTTGTTTTGGTAGGTATGTCATTTTGAGATGAGAGGTGATGGATCTCGGATAGGCGGTGGATCTCGATGGCGGTTGAACTCAAAGGATGTAGTGAACTTTGACGATGGCGGAGGGGTAGAGGTGGCATGAGGAGTTGTCAGTATTTTGAGTGGAATTTGGTGTTGGGATTTGTAAATTCCACCTAAAAATGTGGAATTTTGTTTTGTCACGTTTGTATGATGTTGGAATTTTCAAATTTTCACTTGGAATTTACAAATTTCAATCTTCAATCTATTAAACATGATATTTACAAATGATGCATTTTGAAATTCCACAAAATTTGAAATTATATGTATGAGCGATGCAATCAAAGACACCATAAGTTATGTACTAATTACATTATGATGTTTGCATTGCTCGTTTAATACATGTTATTCATGTTGAAATGTTGCTACGAAGTGAGATTTTGATGTGAGTAATAATGTTAGCTTATGTGTTTGTTTATGGATATATGTTTTCATTAACCTGCACGGTTGGACTCGTATTACTTTATAATTGTTGTATTTTTTGCTATTTATGTCATTTGTATCGATTTTCCTTGAATTTAAATGAGTTTTATGATAAAGGCATCTCTTTCTTGTACAGATATAATTAATTTGTATTTGTTGAAGTGCTTTCAGGTAATTAATTTTTGGAATATTTAATTGTTAAAGACTACTTGAGCCGTAAATAATTAACAGTTTACAGGTGCACATATATTGCTTTTGGATTTCCAAAGGTCAGACGTAAAGGTTCCGTTGATACCAAAATTCCAACACCACCAATAATGTATGTTTCAACAATTAACACATCCATACAACCTACATATAAGATTGAGAACGAGATAACAGAAAGTTTAATACAACTTGCCAAACTATTCGAACGCTAAAGTTTAATAAACAAGCTAATTTTTTTGGCTCAAAACATTTTCTAATAACGCACCTAGTCGTTTTTGCAAAATAACTACCTAATTAATATCAAGATATATGAAGATGACTAGTGTGGAAATTACTAGATGTAATTGTTCCATATCCTCTCTAATTTCATTTCAAAACCAAATTCCTTAACACCCTCCCTCCTCTTTCGGCTTCCCATTTCGGTATCTTCACTTCTCCAGCTTCGTCCTGCCCCGACTTCATTCTCCGTCCTTCTCCTCCTCTGACTTCGTCCACCGACCTTCTCCTCCTCTAGCTTCGTCATTCGTCGGCATTCTCCTCCTTCGGTTTCGTCCTCTGGCATTGTCCTCCTCCCACTCTTCTCTTCTTCGACGTTCTCCTTTGTTCTTGAATGGTGTGAGACATGTCCGAGATAAAATTGCATTAGTTTTTTTATTGGATAGAACTTGAGTGAGAACAGGAATAACTAAAGATTTGATATCTAAATACCTGATACGTTGATGTCTGGATGTGTATGGGTATGTAGATATCCAGATTTATTTCAAAAATTTGTTTAGAATTATGAACTTGGATATGTTAACTGTTTTTGTGTGATAACATTTTATCTGATATTTTTAATGTTCATCTTGGTATAACCACATGCTGTGTACGAATGAGTTTATTTTTTATGATGTTGTACATGTTCGGATTAAATGTTTTGAGGTTCCATATATGTTTGAGTGTTTTGTAATAAATTTGTATATCTGGATATTTATGTCGATATACTTTATCAAATATAGTATATACATCTGAATACTTTTTGGTAGGGAAGAGCATTTTTCGGTCTGGATTCCGTCCGGACCGAACCCGGTCCAAAACCCAATTTTCCCACAAAAACCCAGTCTGGATCGAATATGACCGGTTTGGTCTTCAGTCCACACCCCGGAGAGCATCCGAGTCCGGACCGATGCTTAGCCCTACTTTTTGGAGTTGACAAGTTAACGAAGTAGCAAAAGAATAACACATTTGATATATGTATGGATAAGTGATGATACAACATAATTGTGTATTGTCCTGTTGTTTGATACCTTATATGTATGTCCAGACAAAGACAGTCCAAACATGTTTGACATGTCCATCAAACACAAGCATAAGACAATATATCTGGATAGAAAGAGACAATAGTGTGTGCAAATGGAAATGATGATACAAGTTAACTGGTAACTTATATGTCTGGAATAGTAATGATACAAGTTTTTGTAGGTGTAGACATATTACTAACTTTTTGATTACGATATATTTTGTTCAAACATTTGTTGACATGTCCAGTAAACAAAACATATGAAAATCTAAACGACAGATATCGATCTGTTGCCAATAATCATTTTCATAAACTTTTTAATCTATATCCAGACGAATAAATATAGACACTCTATATATTTGCAAACCTCATACTAATTTGGAAAATGTATGGTGATATATGTCTGGATAAGTGATGATACAAGATAATTATGTAGTGTTCAACTGTTTGATACCTCCTATGTATGTCTACACAAAGATAGTTACCCATGATACCATTTGTGGGAGAAGCAAAATAAAAAAGACTAAAACTTATCCAGATAATCTATAAGGTTGTAAAAGTCATCCCAACCATTGGGAAATATGATCCAGAATGTGAGGTTGTGTCAACGTCTGAATGAGAAATATCTGGATATGGCTTGTGCATTGTACCATCTTCTGGTAAGGATGTGTCAGGGACGTCATCATCATCTTCGTCCAAGTCTCTACTGAGGTTGTTCTCCTTTACGTCAGCGTCATCTTCAGAACACTCGTCGTCTGACTGATGAACCTCAAAACCAAATACCAAGTCAATGTCTACGTAGACATAAACAAGCAAAAAATTGATAAGTCTCTCTATATCCGGATAAACCAAATCATGTGAAAAAATGGTTTACCTACAATTTTCATTAATGAGTGTTTTGGGAAGGTAATGAGAAGTGAATTTAGTGGAGTGTTGAAGAAGGATGGTTGTCATTAAATGAAGTGCGAGAATGTTGAAGAAGGATAATGTATCAAGATTGTACAACCTGCAAAGGGAATTATGAGTTTTGAATTAAATAACAATATCTGCTCATGGGGACTACTGGTTTTGTGGTGATATTTAAGAAGAAAATGGATGGACATGAAAAATGTGAGAATGTGCTAACATGACGAGTTCCGATTCATGCAACTTATTTTTCAGCCCACGTGATGTTAGTGTGAAGCTCCACCAAGCTTTGGAGCTGATTTGGAGCCCACCAAGCATTATCCCTAGTGTCCATCAAGATCTCCTCCAAATAGCGATTACGTGTATGATTTGAGGGAGTTTGCAGTGCTTAACAAACAAGTTATATACACAAACCCTGAAATTAAGCAAAGCATATACAACACATAACATCAAATAAGTTTAGAGTGTTTAACAAACCAATTTTTCACGTCACATTCGTCCAATATTACCAAAGATGTTTGAAAGTAAAAAGACTACAGAACCGTTATCCAAACATGCCGGACAATTGAAGTATTCCAACAGTTGGTTTTTAGACATTTATCTTTTTTTATGATTTAATCAATATAATCTTAATCACAATCAAATTGCGTCAAACACATTCCAAGCATTACACATATGCTTGTATTGTGCATACTTCTATCTTAATAAGTGATCAAGACTCAATGAGAAAGATATTGAAGTCAAGACATGTAATCAAGCTTTTGAAAACAAGTAATTTTATATTTATTTGAGTATATATAAACCTTTGTAAATTTGAGCACACTTGTTAGGATATCCATCCACACTAACTCTAGGTTCCATCTACAAGTCACACTCCAAATCTCACATTAGTTAAACTTCAATAAATCACCCCAACAATAGCAAAAAAAACACCCAAACTCAACCTCCGTCAGTCTGTGTAAAACGATCGACTGAAACTTGGATTTCATCCGACCGTTTGTTAACAACATCTCTTCGTTGAACGGTCGATTGTTCTGACAATTTCGTCTGATCGTTCCTTGGTTTTCAAATTTCCATTTCGAGTCGTTTTCTCGTCGTTATTCTCCAACTAAGATTGCGCCTTTACCTACTTTGGACTCCAAACCTTAGGTCAACCATACCACACTTTGGCGTCGACCGAATTAGACTAAAAACTAGGCAATAACTTTTCATGAAACTGTCTGACGACCTTTTTGCCCTAATGGACAACCGATTATCCAATATCCAGTATACATACTCTGAGTTTACATTGTGTTGATCCGACTGATTTGTCTATCCGTCCAACGGTCAACTTACAACTTAAGTGAACGGTCGACTGATTGACACTCGACTGACAGATCACTTTTGTTTCTTTTGTCTTTAGTCCTAATAGCTATATTGATCTTAAAGGATATAAATATGTGTTCAAATATTAGTTTAACACATATCTTACACTCCTTATTGCCTTATTAATTAAAGACAAACCTCTCCCACTCCAAAGATCAAATTGTACACATTTAGAACCTAAACATTCCACTTGTGTTCTTAAAGCCTAACATACTCAAGTGTGCTTAAGTGTTAGAGTGTTTTGTAACATCACATTTAGTTGTTTAAGAGTTGTATTGCTTCGGAGGAAGTCACCATCTCAGGTTGTGAGAGAAAGAATCAACTTCAACAAGGTTGTCTGCGAGGATGGATTGTGTAATGTTTGATATCGGTACGGAATGAAGATCAAATTAGTGAAGTCGTGAGCATGGATTGTGGTGATCGAGTGGGATTGCAAGAGAAGAGTAAGACCTTGTTGGGGTGCTGAACCGATATAAAAACATCTTGTCTACTTGTGGTTTGTTTGTTGTTTCTGTTGGTTTTTTGGCCTTAATCTATGTTTTGATGATTTAATCAACCTAATCTTAATTGTGATCATGTAGAGTAGCACACATGTTGCATTACATATATATTGTTTTGTGCTAACTTCTAGAGGTGATCAAGACTCAAGGAAGAAAGGAAATCACGTCAAGACATGTAATCAAGCTCATTTGAAGACATGTAATTTGTATTCTTTGAGTCTTAGGAACTTTGTGTAATTGAGCATACTTGAGCTAAAAACTACTAAAACACACACTAGGTTTCCTATATAAGTCACACACGAAATTTCACATAATTTGGACTTCAATAGATCATCCAAACTTAGACCGGAAATTACTAAACCAAAACCTGAACAGTCTGCCTACATTCGGTCAACCGAAACAGACCGTTCGGTCGACCGAGTGATCATATATTCTGTTAGTGTTTAACTGCCCAAGTTCGGTCGACCGTCCATACCTTTTCGGTCGACCGAGTTAACATATTTTTCTGATCGTTTGTTTTGTCGTTTTATACCCAACGATCGTATTCGTATTATCTTCATATACCCCAAATACATTTTGTGTATTGGTTGACCAAGGACCTTGTTCGGTCGACCGAACCTAAGAAGACATGACAAACCCGAACAGCCTGTTAGTTTTCGGTCGACCGAGGAACTTGTTTCGGTCGACAGAATATGATCTTGTTTGTCAACCCCAAAGAGCCTGGTGTGAATCAGTCGACCGAACATATCTTGGTGTTCGACCGATCACTTAAGTGTACCAAGATTGTAGCCTTTGGCAGTCGACCGTTCTTTTTCCGGTTGACCGAACCGAGTTCTAAATTTCCAAACAGTCGACCGAACAACCCAATCCGGTCGACCGAATTTACTCAGAATTGTGTCCTGTAAATTTCTGTTTTGTGTATCTTACACAATCTTTACCCAATTCATCCCCAATGGATATAACTCTTTTGGAGCTTATAAATAGAGTTGTAAAACACATTTTAACACAACTCTCCCACTACTATTTGTCCCGAACATTAGAGAGAAGCTCCACACACTCAAAAGCTCAAAACCTTCCACACTCAGTAATCAATTCCATATTCTACTCAAGTGTGCTCAAGTTTAGAGAGTGTTGTTCCACTAAAACATTGTTCAAGAAGCAAGGGTCTTGGTGAAATCCCAAGACACAAGTATAGACTTCGGTGAGAGCCTGAAGTGATCCCTCTCGGATTGTGAGAGGAGGAGCCAAACTCGGCGAGGGTTGCTCACGAGTTTGAAGATTGTAAATGCGTTCTCTCCTGGCCCGGAACGGGGAGTGGTTAGTGAAGTCGTGAGCGGAGCTCGGTGATCCGAGCGGAGCTTGCAAGAGAGGACGTAGGCGGGTGGCCAAACCTCTATAAAATCCCCTGTGTTCCTTGTGGTTTGCATTATCCTCTTCCTTCATTGCTTGTTTTGTTTGAATTCCGTTGCATATCTTTGATTGATTAAACAAGCAAGTAATTAGGTTAAAAGTGATTAGAATTAGAGACCCCCACGATCTTACAGTTTCTACTTTTCATTGCTTAATCCATCATTAATAGAGAACTTTAGATTAGATTAAAGAGGCTATTATCGACCCAACACAAACTTGATCATCTTAGAGTGTTCGCTGCCGTTATTTCAGTTTTGTAATGTACGTCTCATCGTTCTCATCTTCTTGAGGACAATGGGTGGACTCTGCTTCGTCGACATTGTCTTCCAATAATTCATCACCTTGATGCAGAACAATGAAGTTATGCAAGGCCATAGTTGATAAAACAAAGTTTGGTTGATTTTCTAGAGGATACGGTTCTATCAAATTTTATAGGCACCAACATTTCTTTTAATAGGCACCAACATTACACAAAGAAGAATGCAAATTGTTGAAAGTTTCCTCCCATCCCCGTGGCTACGATTGCTGAAACTTTGATATGTGAAATTCGGTGTTCCTGTATAGGGCAAGAAAACCCTTCCGGTTTGAGTAACCGACATCCACAACGTAGTACTTGTCTACACACAAAGTTGAAGGATTACAAAAACAACTTACAATAAAAAAATAATGCAAGAACTAACAAGGAGGGAGAAAGTTTGTCGGGAGGTGGGACAAGGAAGTTATGCCTTGGGTGGGTCGTATAAAGAATGGTTGAGGATGTGATTGTCGTGTGTGCTTCCCTCCCATCCAGCACAAACAAACATGAACCTCATGTTGAAATCACAAATCTTGAGCACATTATGAGTGCATGTCGTTGGGTCCAGGGGTGCGAACCGAATGTTTTGACTCAGATATATAGTATATCTGAATTCAAATTCAAATTCCATAATCCCATTACCGAATTCGAATATGAAATCAGTAAACTATCCACTCCTCTCCTCGCGGCCTTGCCTTCTCATGCACCCCTCTCCTTGCAGCCCCACCCCACCGTAGCTCCACTCCTCTTCGTTGATTCCTCCGCCCCTCCACAAGCTCCAGTCTGTCGATCCGGCATCCCCAAGCCAAAACCGACCGTAGCCTCCCGATGACCGCGGTCGTTGACGAGTCCACGCCCAACGGCCTCGAGATCTCGGAGATCTCTGTTGTTGTTGGAGGATTTGTTGAAAATGATTTTTTTCTTTCTTTATGTAGTGTGATTGTGATTTTGAGAGTCTGAGACAAAGCTTGGTTTTTCTTTTAGTTGTTTAACTGAAATTCCTATGATGTTGTTGGGGGATTTGAGATTTGGGAATGTGTGTGTATGTGTTTCCCCTTTTTTAGTGTGATTGTGGTTGTTATTTTGAGAGAAAGGTGGGACTTTAGTTGCTTAACTGAAATTTGGTTATGTATTGTGATTGTTTGAATTCTGGAGGAGGATTTGAGATGTGAAAGCAATATTTCTTTGGGTATGATTTTTATTTCTGAACGAAAGGTCAGAAGTTAAAGCTTCTCTCAAGTCTAAATTATCCAATTCAGATGTTGTACATCATTTGATCAACTATACTTAAACCTTTTCCTACATGCAATTCTTCTTATTATATTCGGGTCCAACCCGATCCGACCAAACCCAACTCGAAAATTTCAGGTCGGGTTGGGTTGAATCTGAATCGGTTTGGGTTCAGTTTTTCCCAAACCCGAATTTTTCGGGTTCTGACCTTAGGCGTGGGGTCCACTGTCAAAATGACATTAGTATAAATAACGATTTAATATAATGACATTTGAATAAATATTGATGCAGTGATGACATAAAGTGAAATTAGTTATTTTGGAGTGACATCCAAGCAAATACCCATTTAATATAATGACATTAGAATAAATATTGGTACATCAATGACATAAAGTTGAATTATATGTTTTGGAGTGACATCGAAGCAAGACCCCCTTCAATGAATGGACAAATAAATGTACAAAAATTATGATCAAAATTAGTTTTGGAAAATAGTTGACCAAAATAAGGGCAACAAGAACCTAATGTCAACTTTCAAACACCTGCAAGTACATTTGAAGCAGACAGAAGGTGAAAAGAGCAATCAAAGATCTATGGTACGGGGAAATTTGTAACAAAATCGAGAGGCTCAATAGTGTAATTTTAACAAGAGATCAGTCACCTTCGGTTAGGTCGCCTTATCCCCCAAACAACGTGGTTGCAATGGTCTCTTTAAAGTGTTGGTTGGAATGAAATTACATTTCAATTGCTAGGACTTTTAAGGCAAAAATGTAGGGACATGACATGCCATTTTCTTGTTTGTAGATGGGCAAGACCGAACTTTCCTTATCTAAGTTAGTGACTTCTCTAGACAAGTTTCTTTACGGAGTGTTTGTGCATAAGAAGTTGTTGGAAAATAATTTCTGGGGCTCAAAATGAAAGTGCTACAAAGCAGAATCCACGAAATTAAAATTCTATTTGACCAAATTTGTTGTTTGTGCCAGCAACTAGATTCTGATGGAAATCAAATTCTCTTGTTTGTGCATATCACTGGAAATTACAATAAAATGTAAAATGTATGTATTTTTGTTATTGGTATTTTCAAAAAATGAAAAAGATAAATGAATATTAAACCAAACCAAATACAAATAAATAATATAAGAACACAAACATAAAATAATTAATGATAATGTTTTAATCCATTCAATGTAAACAAACGATGTCGTGAACATTCAATCAAACCACATGGAATTCACCAAATCATTGCGCATTTTATCTGCAACTTCTTTTTGTTGTTGTTGAGATAATCCAACTTCACTTTCTTCTTCGTCTACATCTTCTAATTGAAAACTTGAAGTCTCATCTTCGATGTGATCTAATTCATCATCAAGATCTTCAAGCAACTTCATTATCTTTTGTACGTATAAAATTATGTAATAGAAAACATGGCAAAATGATTTTTACTTGAGTTTCTATAGGAAAATGCATATACCCCCTTAAACAACATAAATTAACAATGAAAGGCAAAAATTGTTTTCTAGATAGTCGAAAAATATATTCTAACATATAAAACAATAATTATACATGTCCAAATAAACCACCTCCACCTTATAAACCACATCACTTTTATTTATGCTAACATATAAAATAATAATTATACATGTGAAAATAAACCACATCCACCGTGTAAACCAAATAAAGCACATCAAAATAAATCACATAACTTTGGATTATATGCTACATATAAAACAATAATTATACATGTCGGTCCAAGTTCTAGGGCTTTTCTTATTTAGTTTAAGTCCCCTACAATCTCATTATTGAATTTTTATTTACCATTAATCTCACCGTTAATTAGCATAACCGTTTTCCTCTTAATATACCATACAATTTCAGATGAATGATGAATATGGTGGAAGCTTAAAATAAGAAATTAAACATCAGGCTCACTAGATAATTCCTGTGTCTAAATAAACCAAATAAACCATCTCCACTGTAAACCAAATAAACCCAAATATGAACTCACGTTTAATATGGTTGGATGACAAGAGATATTGCTACAAAACTGTGCCATCCACGTTAGTTTCAAGGTTCTTCCTGGAGATCTATCTTATTCGGTGTTTTTTTGCAACCTAAAAGGTACACATGATTTGTAACCCAAAAATGTCACGATCATGAGAGGGAACAATACCAAATAAAACAAGTTGGAACAAGACTAATTACGGTGATTCAGGACACGAAAGGAGACCAAAAGAAGTGGAAATCTTACCAAGAATGGAGAGAGTCGGAGGAGACGTCAGAGAGGGCCGGAGGAGGCATTGCCGGAGAGGAATGCCTCGCCGGTGGTGGCCGGAGAGGGGAGGTTCGTAAGTGAGAGGAGACCAGAGAGGGTTTGGAGAAAGAGCTAGGATTTGGAGATTTTCCTTGGTTTTTTTGGCGGGAGGTGAGAAAATTGTTCGGGGAAATTCCTTTATACCAGGGAATCCAAGGGAAAACATTTTACTTTTCCAAGGTATGCACAAACAAAGGGAAAATATGTGGTCAAAGGGAAAATATTTTTTTCCATTGAATTCTTAGTGCACAAAGCTCCCTTGGACAACAACTCAGGAAAAAAGAAAAAATGAAACCTGTAGGATCGTGTGGGTTATGGGTCCACTAATCACTTTTAATCTAATCCCTAACTAATCAAACAATAAACGCAGCGGAAACAATTTAAAGACTAGTAGGGAAATAACATGCAAACCACAAGAAGACACGGCGATTTTATAGAGGTTCGGCACCCCACCCGGGTCCTAGTCATCTCTTGTAAGCTCCGCTCGACTCCGCGAGCTCCGCCTACGTCTTCACTAACCACTCCCCGTTCCGGGCCGGGAGAGAACGCCTTTACACCACAAGCAACGCGAACAACCCTCGCTTGCTTGAATTCTTCCTCTCACAATCCGAGAGGGACACTTCGGGCTTTCACCGAAGTCCTTGCTTCTTTTGACAACACTTGTAACTGAGTGGGATTCACTCTCTAATTGAGCACACTTTGAGTAGGATGAGTATATGATCAAATGTGTGAAGTTTAGGCTTAAAGAGTGTAGAATTGGGAGCTTTGAGGATTGAGGTTTCTCTCTAATGTATTGGAACAATTGGAGTTGGAGAGTTGTGTTAACAACAAGTCTTGATCCTCTATTTATAAGCTCCTAAGGTATTCTAGCCGTTGGGGATAGATTTGATTGGGTTTTGTGCAAGATACACAAAGCAGAAAATCGGGCTGCAAATCTGTCCAGAACCGGTCGACCGAAACTAGTAAACCGGTCGACCGTTAACATGATTTCAAAGAGAACGGTCGAACAAAAGAATATTCGGTCGGACAAACGAGCTAGAACTTAACTCTACTTAAGTTAAACGGTCGAACCAAAGTATGGGGCGGTCGACCGTTCAGGGGATTCAGTTGAGATAAAGGTGCAACGGTCGAACGAAGAATGAGTCGACCGATAGCAGGGAATTTTGTTTCTTGAAGAAATGTTCAACCGGTCGACCGAAACAAGGTCGTCGTTCGACCGGTTACCGAATGTATTTTGGGGTTAAGTTTGTTTTATACGAATACGACCGTTATAGGAATACGACAAGAAAAACGGCCATATTAAAATCCGGGATCGGTCCACCGAAAAGGTAGAACCGGTCGACCGGTAGAGTTTGGTAAAATCACTGTGGAGAGTCTGTTATAAACCGGTCGAACTGAGAACTGGTTCGGTCGACCGGTTCACACAGGAAATCTGGGTTTAAGTTTATAAGTGATTTCCGACTAAGGTTTGGTTGATCTAATGAAGTCCAAATAATGTGAAATTTCGTGTGTGACTTCTATAGGGAACCTATTGTGTATGTGATTGGTTTTTAACTCTTGTATGCTCAATTTACACATGTTCCTAAGACTCAAAATAAAATCAAGATTACAAGTCTTCATTTAGCTTTATTACAAATCTTGACTTGATTTCCTTCCTTCCATGAGTCTTGATCACCTGTAGAGGTTAGCACATGCAATATATATGCAATGCAATATGTGTGCTACTCTACATCATCATAATTAAGATTAGGTTAATTAAATCATCAAAACCTAGATTAAGGCCAAAAAGCCAACAAAACCCACCCAGCTTTTTGCTCCCACGGAGAAACTGACGTTTTGGATGCGAGATGACCGACCCATATGTAGCTTCTCACAACGATGTTCTCAAACACAACCTTTGTCTATAAAATGGAGTCCAACTCATAATTTCGAAACCCCCCGTCCAGTTAAGCTCAACCAAACGATTCAGATTGTGCAACGAGTGGATCTTCAATTCGATCCATCCGCAACCTACCAGTATACATAACACAATACAATTAACACTACTTGTTATCGTTTATCGATATAATTTCTTTTCCCCTTTAATTTTTACCCTCGTATTTCCCCTTTAAAATTTCGAACATCAAGTACTAACATATATTATTTCTGAACAAGAATTATCTAGAGTATTACTGAATAGAATACTATTACTGAATACAAAATAAATATGATTTGAACAATAAAAAAATTGAATCGATCCAGAGTACAACTTTAGTTTTTTTTAGTTTGAACGGCCAGTTTATTGAGCAAGTTGGAATTTGTTTTTGTTTTTCATTAAAATAATTTATTTCAAGATAAATCAGAATTGAATTATTTTCGAGTTGAATTCCACGATTAGTTAATCATGAAAAAACCGAAAATATATATTAAGAACTGAGTCTATTTATTTGAAACTTTTCCGAGCTTAAAAAATATAAATATAAATAGAAAACCGGGGACAAACGCAAACCCTAACACTTCCCTTCCGTCGTCTAGGGTTCTTCCTCGTCTCTATCCGCCGCCCCCGTCTCGCCCAAACCGCAACCTAGGGTTCGCAACTCTCGAACCCTCACCTTCTCACCACGCGCGATTCGATCGTTAATTGTGTTTCGGTTTCGAACACCTCGTTTTTGGGGTTTTCCGGTTCAAAAATTCCATCTTTTCCGACGATTTTCGATCCGTCGAGATCCGATCGCGAAATACGTTTGCGTTGTCGTTTTCGGTGTTTGGATTGTGTTGGAGGCGATTTTGTTTGACTTTTTACCCGAATCTGGAAAAAAATGGAAATTTGAAGTTTTTCTCGTAAAAAATGCCGTCTTTTGATCCGACTCTTGAGTTTTTGGTGTGTTTGATTCGTGCTGACCTTGCCTTTGTATGGATTATTGTCTCAGGTGGTAGCTTGGCCCTGGTTGTGGTTGATTCGTTGTTTTTGCAACCATGGCGACTTTCGCTAAACCGGAGAATGCTCTCAAACGAGCCGAAGGTGAGTTGCATCGAATACGTTATCTATTTTATCGGGACGATGATGGTAGCAGCTTGTGCTTTGTTTTCTGGGCACTGGAAGTTTGTATTATGACTTGTATGTGATTTTGGAATTCCAAGTTTTGTTCGGATTTGTTTGTTTTAGGTCTTCTGATAGTGAAATTTGTCTCGTCATGAGAATTCCCGTTAGGGAAGCCCACGTTGTAAAGTTTGTTAGTATTGATCAAGTGCCACCCGTATTCGTGAGAAATGACCCGTCTTCAGTATTGAAGCTTTACTTTCCTTAGCTGTGAAAAAAATTGTTATGGAGGGATCACCTTTTCTGTGTTTGTATTTGTCTTTTACAAAAAAACTCAACCTTAGATACATTTACATATGGTTAAATGCAACAGCTGGACTTGCATTTGTTCCTTCTTATCATGTGTCTTGTGATATATTTGTATGTGCAGAGCTGATAAATGTTGGCCAAAAACAAGCTGCTCTCCAAGCACTTCATGATTTGATCACATCTAAGAGGTACAGGGCTTGGCAGAAGACACTGGAGAAGATCATGTTTAAATATGTTGAGCTCTGTGTTGACATGAGACGTGGTAGATATGCGAAAGATGGGCTTATACAATACAGAATTGTCTGTCAGCAAGTAAATGTCGCTTCTCTGGAAGAAGTCATAAAACATTTTATGCACTTATCTACTGAAAAGGCTGAGCAAGCCCGAAGCCAAGCGCAAGCCTTGGAAGAGGCTCTAGATGTTGATGATCTGGAGGCAGATAGGAGGCCAGAAGATTTAATGCTGAGTTACGTTAGTGGGGAGAAAGGGAAGGATAGATCTGATCGGGAGCTTGTGACCCCATGGTTCAAATTTTTGTGGGAAACATACAGAACTGTGCTTGAGATTCTCAGAAACAATTCAAAACTCGAGGCTCTATATGCCGTAAGTATTCTTCTTTTTCAATCATTTTGTTTGTTATTGACATTCTTCTGTGTGTCGTGTGACTTATGTCTTCATTAGTATTTGAGACGTGAGAGGTTTGGAAGACCCAACTTGTATTTCAGCATTTTTTACGCGGGGGCATAAAAACAAGATGTTTATGACTATTTTTTTCCAACTTGAAGTTATTTACCTATTGTCGGTCTCATAGATGACATCGAACACATCTAACAATGAACACTCAAGAAATAATTTTGTATTCACAAATTCTTTTCTCCATGAACTAGTGCACTTTTGCAGTATTTTTTGGTTAGCTTAAATTTGCTGTTTTTTTGACATGCAGATGACCGCTCACCGAGCTTTTCAGTTCTGCAAGCAGTACAAAAGGACAACAGAATTCCGAAGACTCTGTGAAATCATCAGGAACCATCTCTCCAACCTGAATAAGTACCGTGATCAACGTGATAGACCTGATCTGACTCTTCCTGAAAGTTTGCAGCTGTACTTGGATACCAGAATAGAACAGCTCAAGATTGCAACTGATCTTTCACTTTGGCAGGTCAGTCATCATAGCTCAGAATGGTAGAGTTTATCACTTTGTTGTCATCCCCTTTAGGCGGGCACAAAAATTTACAAAGGACCCCCAAAAATCTTACCGTCATTACAACTACTGGCAACGAAGAAAACCACACTGTGATTGCCATGAATTTTTTAAGCAAAAGCTCCAATTTTTTAATCATTTATGTTTGTCGCATAATAAACATCCATTGGAAAAAGAATTTCTAGATAAATCTCTAATTTTTTAGTGTAATACATGAAAATTCATATTGATACCATCAGGACAAACAAACTAATTTATTTGCCATTAATAAAGGCTACACATTTCCAAGAACCTTATTGGAAATGGCAGTCCACTTTCCCAACTTAAGAAAATTTTACTAGTTAAACTAATCAAGATTGATCACGACACTTACAGAAACATAAAGTTAGCATATTGTAGAGCTGAAACAATAGATGAATATGGTTTGCGAAGGAAAAATCTCATAAGACTGAAAATCTGACTTTGACAAATCGAAGGCACAATTAACCCATTAAACCAATGTATGCAAAGAGGGAGCTTTTAGATGGATGGTGTAAAGGCCCAATTAGATCCAATCTTTAACATTCATAGCAAACAAGCCAGCCGTAAATACACATTCAAGACAAACAAACCAACCCTGTAAGTCCTACGAATATAAGTGAACATAGGATGGAACTTGGAAAGTCACCACAAAACTGCGTAGTAATTCAACTTGTAAGTTTTACCTTCCAAACGAAGTAGCCTAACAAAAAAACACAAAACCCATCAGATTTTGAGTGACTTTCTTTTCAACCAAGTTTCCGTTTTTTACAAATAAAGTTGGAAAATAGAAGAAGACCGACATGTGATTTGGATTTTGAAATCCATTCTTTCATGTGAAAATCCCAATTTGGTGTGCAAAAAGTAAAAAGAAAAAAAATAAAAGACAACAGAAAGAAAGATGCTGCAGGGATATACTGAAAAAATGAGATGATGCAGGGACGTCAGGTTTCTCTGGGATGGTTTAGAATTTTGTGGATTCTGTAAAGTGTAACGAGATTTTATATTCAAAGGGCCCCCGATGTGGTCTGTCCCTGCCTTTGTATGTCAGCATAAATAATGAACTTGGCTTCGTCATGAGAATTCTTGTCATTGATAGGGATGCCCACATTATGCAGTTAGTATGGATCAATTATTTTCCATATTCATGCCTTATCATCAATTTTAGATGTTGGGAAATAAAATGAGAAATTACCCTGCTGTGGTATCAAATTTGTACCTTCCGTAGCTGGGAAAGAAATTGTTAGGCCCACCATGTACATCCTGTTTTCTGTTTCTAGCCATAAGACATGGGTCAAATGCCAATTTGTTGGAGGTTCACTTGGGTTCTATAGCTTGTAAGCACCACACCAAGCATCATACCGTGAAACATGTTTTGCCTTTAGGACCTTCACAATTGTTAAATGACCAAACGATGAAATTCAATTGACAAAAATCTTGGTCATCCTCCATTTAAGATGCATGAAGATTTTGGATCCTCACTTTTGCTATACCACTATCTGTTGAGCATTACTTTATCCAGTTATATCTGTTTGCATGTGCAGGAAGCCTTTCGCTCCGTTGAAGATGTTCATGGTTTGATGTGCATGGTGAAAAAAACTCCAAAACCATCTTTGATGGTTGTCTATTATGCAAAGTTAACAGAGATACTATGGGTTTCGGAAAGTCACCTATATCATTCTTATGCATGGCTTAAACTTTTTACCCTTCAAAAGAGCTATAACAAGAACTTGAACCAAAGGGATCTTCAGTTGATAGCTTCATCTGTTCTCTTATCTGCTCTTTCAGTTGCCCCATATGACCACCTTCATGGTGCATCACATTTGGAAACTGAAAATGAGAAAGAACGTAACTTGAGGATGGCTAGTCTTATTGGATTCAGTTTGGATCATAAACAAGAAAACAGAGATGTGGTTAGTTATTTTGTTATTTTTGCAGAGTTGGTCATAAGATATTACTATGTTCTTCAAATTTAAGCTAACTTAAAACTTCTTGCTGTTGCAGCTCTCAAGGTCATCACTTCTGAACGAATTGGTAAGTGAAATATATTTTTTCTTCTATTTCTTTCATTCTATCTGTGGTTCTATATGACGGTAGTAGCCAAAGCTTGGTCTGAGAAAATATATATCTGCTGGTCTAGTTTTAATAACCATGCATTAAACATATTCCTAATCAACTAACAATGCATATTTAAATATGCCTATCCACCAATTAAAAATATGCTGATTCAACTTGTGGGAGACGCTCACAACAGGGAGTACTATGGGCAGACCGATGAGTTTTTGGCCCCTTAAAAACAGTCTGGCTCAACCAGTTTTGACCTGGCAAACCTCTGGGTAATCTGGCCGAACCGCTTGTTCAGGGCAGGAAGCCAGAAAATTGCCTTGCCCCTGTTAGGACTTAGGATGAAGCATCTGCTCGGTTCCGGTTCAACCGGTTGTCTGGTTGAACTGGCCCTGTTTCTCTTCAGTATTTAACTTTATGTTTGTCTGTTTACTTCATTTATTATATTTGCCTTCGTAACACATCAACTGTCTTTGTGCTACAGGTTTCAAAAGGTGTTCTAACATGCGTCTCACAAGAAGTGAAAGACCTATATCATCTCCTTGAACACGATTTCTTGCCACTGGACCTTGCAACAAAAATTCAACCTCTGTTAGCTAAGATATCCAAGCTTGGGGCCAAGCTATCTTCAGCTTCCTCTGTTCCTGAAATTCAACTGTCACAGTACGTGCCTGCTCTTGAAAAGCTTGCTGCATTGAGAGTTCTGCAACAGGTTTGTCTTCCAGTAAATTCTTTTTTAATAGTTTGTTTAATAATGCTGTTCTCCTTACTCTTTTACCCCTTTATCAGGTTTCTCAGGTGTATCAGTCAATGAAAATCAGCATGTTGTCCAAGATGATTCCTTTCTTTGAATTGCCAGATTTGGCAAGGATTGCAGCTGATGCAGCAAAATATGATTTCGTTGCCATGAAATCTGATTTTCTTAAGGGTGTAGTTTATTTTGGTAAATTGGTATGTGTTCTTCCTTGGCTCTTTGTTCTCTCTTTTCCTTGAGAAACTTTTACTGTATATCAGAAAGCACCTTTCTAGATGCACCTTAAGTCGTGTTTGCATATTTTTTTTTACCATACTGTGATAATCTAGTGGTGCTGATCAGTGTCTTTATTCTTCTGATAAGTATCAATATCCTAGAAATAATATAGACAATAAGTAATATCATATGATATTATTTTCTTGTCACTTTTTCTAATATACGTTTCTGATTGACCAGTTGTGGTATTCGAGATTCATGTATGAAAAAAGTTATGATAGTCTAAATTTATTTGAACATGTTCATTCTGAAGCATCAATTTAAGCATAGTTTGATATCACTAGTCTTGGTGTGCTAAGCAATTCAGAATTTAATTACGGGAACACCCCTTCTGTCCATATGTATTATGATAAGGGGCATGTGTTGAACTACGTAATAAAATCCTTATTTCATAGTCTTCACAATTACAACTATTGCGTGACATGAAGGTTGCGAGTTACTTGTATTTGTACTGGTATCCATTCTATCCCTCTAGTCACTTCTGGTTTAATTGCTGAATCTCCAATGCCAATACTGTTTGAAAACCTTCTAGCACATTAAGGGGTTAGTGCATGCAACCATTGAGTCTTACAAAAAAAGGAACAAAGAAGAAAGGTGAAGTGTTTGGCTATTGCAGTTGTGGCTTCTGAGCTTGAATAATTGTTTCTGCCTTTGTGATTAGGCTGCTGTTTTATGATGTATTTGCTTTCCCTATTTGCAATTAATTTTTGCTCTAAGAACATTTTGTTCGGATTCATGCCCTAAACATTCATTTCTTTGTTATATACTTATATAGTTATGACACGATTCAGCTGAGCAAGTAGACCACAGTTTGTCTTATGCTGCATATCTGCTCTTACCATTTTATATATTCTGAATCATGCATGTCTAACATGTTTTTATTCTCAGGATCTCGAATCTGATCAACTTCAGGGGCACCTATCTTCACTTGCTGCTTCATTAGCAGAGGCTAGAAACATGATCCATCCTCCTCGCAAAGTAGGTAAAGTAGGCCGAGATTTAAGTGGTTTGTCTGACATTGTTGCCAAGGAGCACAGGAGACTTCTTGCCCGTAAGTCTCTCATTGAGAAGCGTAAGGAAGAGCATGAACGCCAGATGTTAGAGATGGTACCTGTCCTGCATGTGTTTGTGTTATCTTTTAATCCTCTTGATGGTTTTCTAATCACTAGTTCCCTTAATTTTCATTCATTTAAGGAACGGGAAGAAGAATCAAAGAGACACAAATTGCAAAAGATAACTGAAGAAGCTGAACAGAAAAGGCTTGCCACTGAGTATACTAGAAGAGAGGAACAGAGAATAAAAAGAGAAATAGAGGAAAGAGAACTTCAGGAAGCCAAAGCCATGCTTATGGAGACAGAAAAACGTGGCAAGAAGAAAGGGAAACGGCCAGTTATTGAGGGGGTAAGTATTATATTAAGCAGAACTTCAATCTAAAAGTTTTAGAAAAAAAGTGGAGGGTTGGATTTTTCGCTCTCTGAAGCGTGTTATCTGTTGCATATATTGATTGTCGTCTAATATGATATTATGATATGTATGTAATTTAGGAAAAGGTTACCAAGCAAACCCTCATTGAGATGGCTTTGAATGAGCAACTCAAGGAGCGCCAGGAGACGGAGAAAAAACTGCAGAAGCTTGCTAAAACAATGGACTATCTGGAACGAGCAAAAAGAGAAGAGGAAGCACCACTTATTGAATCAATGTATCAACAGCGCTTGGTTGAAGAGCAGAAGCTCCATGAACGAGAGCAATTGGTTTGTTCTTACCCTTTTAGCTTTTTTTTTTCCAGATGTGTTCTGTGTTGACTTTTTTATGCTTGTTTCTTTGCAGAATGAGATTGAACTTAGCAGGCAACATCATACAGGTGATCTCCAAGAAAAAAATAGGCTGGCTAGAATGCTGGAGAATAAGGTATGCTTTTTAAAGAACTGTTACAAAAACAAAATTCTTTCGAAAACCAAGAAATTATTTTGAAATTGATATGTACTTCTTGTGGATCTATTTCTTGGCATGGTGCTATAAACCTTTAACTTGTACCTGTTTTTTCCGTTATGTTTAATTTTGGGAATTATTGTCCTCATCATTTGTTCTGTGTTGTTCCAGGTTATATTCCAAACTAAGATTGTGAACCGACGAGAAGCAGAATTCAACCGATTAAGAAAGGAAAAGGAGGATAGAATCAATCAACTTAGAGCAATGAGAAAGAAAGAGAAGGAAACCAAACAGAAACTGCTATACTACTTAAGATGCGAGGAGGAAAGATTGAACAAGTTGCGTGAAGAAGAAGAAGCTAGGAAGCGTGAAGGTCATATTTTTCATTCAATCTCTTTTAGAAAACAAGTATATATTTACTTAATTGATTATCTGCAAGTCGTATGAGTACATTCAATTGAATTTTTTAGTCTGCTCCAAATCTTGAGCATTTTAAACCCTCAATTCTTGGGCTTTAGTGTAATCTTGGTGATTCCAGACTAGAATTTTTTAGTTTGAAAATAATTATTGTAATTATTTTCTTGATATCTATCTTTAATTCGAAAGTCATCTCAATCTCTCCCATAATTGAAGCATAAAATTTAAGGATAAAAGAGGCACTAAATTTGCCAATGTATTGCTGTAAAATACGATACTTGCTTTTGTTGGTTTTCAGACGATCAGATCATGAGCTACTGATTTCAATCAGATAATGACATTTTCCCCCTTCTTGCAGAGGCGGAGAGAAAGAAGAGGGAAGAAGCTGAAAGAAAGGCTAGGCTTGATGAAATTGCTGAAAAGCAGAGGCAAAGAGAAAAGGAGTTGGAAGAAAAGGAGAGATTGAGAAGGGAGGCTCTTCTAGGAAGAAGCATGGAGCCAAGGCCAGTGGAGCCTGCTGGTGGGGCTGCAGTCCCACCCGAACCTATTGCTGCAAGTGCTGCTGCAGCACCACCTTCTGGGAAGTACGTGCCCAAGTTCCGCCGTAGTGGAGATGCCCCAAGTGCTGCTCCACCTCCAGCAGCAGCAGCTGATCGATGGGTTAGGCAGGATGACCGCCCCCCACAATCTAGTGGTGACAGGTGGGGGAAGGGTGACGACCGCAGGCCAAGTGGCTCTAGATTTTCTTCTTCTTCGTCGTCGTCATGGTCGTCCTCAAGGCAGCGGGGTTGATCAATCGTCGTCACCCTTAATTCTCATCAATTGTAGAACAGGCTAGAACTTAGTCTGTTCTCCGTGCTGTTGTCAGGAAAATGCTGCCTATCGGTCCTAGAAAAAATGAATTTCATTCCAATTTTTGCTTGGACTTTGAGATTTACTTGCTCGCATGTACTTGTTTATTATATTTGAGTTTTCCTTTTCCAAACATGTGTCTCGATGGAAACAAGAAATGTTGTTGCACTAAACCCATCGCGTCTCAAGATTTTTTGCAGTTGTACAATGGTTATTTATCTAATATCTTGCAACTTCGGAGACAAGATATGTAATCGAGATTGTTACTATCGGTGTTTTCCTTTTCCTTTGCTATAGTACTTGTAGTTCGGCGATGATCCAAGTTTTCACCTACGGGCATATGAAGAAAAGTGGCTTCTCGTTGAGGATGGTTCTTTGGGTATATAATTGAGAAACGATTACCTCTTATAACAAAAGATTACGAAAATGGAGATTAAAAATAATCGAAGTTGGTCAATCATATGATCTTATCTACGTTCGTACTTTTAAGCTCATGGAGCAATGAATTGGACTCGGAGTTGAAGGACCGAACCTGCAATTTACCCATGCCTTAAATTTATGATATGAAGGCCCAAGACATCACTGAGCAAAGATTTGACATTCCTTCACACATCAACTAGGACGAGAGATATCCTGAAGGTTCCAAGACAATAGTCGGACAAAATAATTGTACTTATCACGTCACTCAGAAATTCTATTTTTTGTTTTTAGATAAGTAAAATTCTGATGTATAGTTTAAGTTACCTCAGCAGTCATCTCAGTCTTTCTCGTTTATTTTTGTGATAATTCTAGCATTTATTCATAAGAAAAACGTAGTATGATGATAATCAGAAGCAGAGAGTCATGGTGAAACTAAGGTTCCATTTGGATATCGATTCCAGAGAATCAATTTTCACTAAAATCTGATTCTATATTGACCTCAGAGAATCTGATTCTCACTTACAATCAATTCGACGTATGAAAATGTTCAGATGAAAAAGATTTCACTTGATTCTAATTACATTCCAACCCTATCATGTATACACATACGAGATATGTGTGTAATAACATAATAACAATTATGATTAAATATCTAATTTTTTGCTACTAATTAACATATTCGAGACAATAGTCATGAAATCATAATTATCAACTTGAAGTGAAAAATAAACCAAAAATCCACGTGCCCATATCATGAATCAAACATATTGTCAATAAAGGAATTAACCAAAAAAAATCTTATAGTATAATAATTAAAATGACAAAAGTCAAAATAATTGGTGGTATGTTTGGTAAATATTCAATTTTGATGGGAGCAATATAGACATTTGTTCTCAAAATCTATGAACAATATTCTGAAATCATTTTTTATTCTAGAGGAGAGAGAACTACGAGAGCACATTTTAATGGTGAGAATTAAATTGTGGATTTCAGAATCGATTCTGGGTGATAGTGTTTGGGTAAAACTAAATAAACTGACAAATATTTGAGAATCTAGTTTGAGAATCAATACCCAAACACACCCTAAGACTTCGTCGAGGAAGAATTATGACGGAAAATCTTGTTCTCTCGTTCAACCCTTAGTTCACCCTCCCTTGCCCTAGCCTCAACTTCGACATCTTCACAAAGCCTCTCATAATTTTCTTCTTCCTCGTGCTCCTTATTAGCTTCCATGTATAGCGTCCATGTCTCGCCTCTCATCGGAGGTAGGAGAGTTAACCTGAAAGACCGACATCCCATTTATATCTTATACAATGTTTTTAGCTCTCTTCACCATTTTTGAGTTAACCGATTCCTCTCCCAACTTAATTTTTGCTTGGGTATTTGCCCATAGATTTGCAAGATCAAAAGCCTAAGCAATTACACAAAAGATTAGAGAGAATTTCCCCCCGAAAGACTCGATTATTTCTCTCATTCCAAAGGACCTAGATAAAAGCCATCATAAGAGAAAATCATTGGGCTTAGAGAGTTTTAGATTATTATAAATTTATAACTGTTTTTATATTGATCAAGGTCATTCATTATCTCTAACGAGATTGATATTCAGCGTTGTAATATCCCAAAACATGGAGGAGAAAACACATTGAATGAAAATGTGCGTCATTGTTTCTTCCTCACATCCACATATGGGACAATCAACCTCTCCGGACTAGCCACATTTGGAAAGATTAGATTTAGTCAAGATTCGATCATTATAAACCAACCACCCAAATGCTTTGAACTTAAGTGAAAGGTTTGCGAGCCATATGTCCTTATACAAAGGGAAATGGTGGTCAGAGTCCATAATAAATTTATATAGAGATTTGACCTTAAAAATTAATTTTTTTGTCAGATTCCAATGCTATTTGTCCGGAGCTTGAAAGGAATGTTTTCTAATTTTTTTTTATTTTTATATGACAATTATTATGAATTGAATGTGTAAATATTTTGTTTCTTGATTATTGTATTCGTCTTTTTGAAGTGTTAATGAATATGCTCTTCGTCCTTAACCGTAGAGTTTTAGAAGCTAATGATTTACATAAATCAAAAGTTATTCACAATCATGTTAATTAACATGAAATATTAATTACCGAGATAAGATTGTCGCGTTGGTCATCGATTATTGCAGCTCTACAAATATTGGACGACACGAGTATATAAAAGAGTAAAAGATTACTTTTATATATTGAATAAACCTAACAAGTAAAACATTATGGAATTGTGTTACGTGTCATTAATGTTTACAGAGTCTTAGATTCGAAGATATGAGACTTATATCTTTTCACATAAGGAGTGTTTAATTTGATTATAGTCAAACTATCAATGAGTATAATGATAAAAACAATAGTTGGTTGAACGTGACTTATGCTGGAAAAGATAGTTAGTCAAAAGATTATCATTGCCCTATGAGACCCCTTGATAAAGCAAAATTATAATGTGCACAACGTGACTTGAGTTAAGTTACGTAGTTATAATTAGCTTATAAAGATCAAGAAATAAATATAATACGAAGGTGACACATTTCTACTTTGTATATATTCTTAATATCATGAGGCAAGAGATAGACACAAGTGGTGCACTTACATCACTAAATGGATCATGTTTAGTTCGAGTGGAACAATACATCTATGCTAATTGAGTAACTATAATGTGTGGCTAGATATCACTTATAATTTGAGATATTGAGTGTTTAATATCGTTGCCAATTTAACTTAAATCATCCTATAAGTCACACCACAAAACTAGGAAACAAGAAGCTTGATTTTGAATTCATATGATGTGTCGAGTTTCATGTGAAAAAGGACACATGTGGTGAATAAATAAGATTAATATGTCGTGAAAATTGACATAATTAGAATCATGAATAAATTTATATAAGATATATATATATATATATATATATATGTATTATGTGGTATAATAATTTAACATTACATATGATAATATATTACATGACATATGAATTTGCTAAAAATCCCAAAAGATCAAATTTTGTTGGAGATAAATCCAAAATTTGACAAAAGGCAAAATAAGGTCAAAACAGTCAATCATTTTGAGTTCAGTCGACCGGGTCCATAGGGACGGTAGACCGGACATGGATCAGAACACGTACGTCGACCGAAATTATCAGGACGTGTCGTGATAATAGGATCGGTCGACTGGGCGTGAGTACACGGTCAACCAAAATATCCAGGAGTTTTCTTGGTGATATAACGGTTGACCGATACGAGGATATGGTCGACCGAAATTTTACCAGGAGAAATTTTGATAGGTAAATGGTCGACCGGAGTAAGATGTGGTTCGACCGAATTTTTCCCGGGAATCTTTGCCTTGCAAATTCAGTCGACCATCTAGCTCACGGTCCGACCGAACTTATGAAAAGTTAACTGTTCGGTCGACCGATTGGAAATTTCGGTCGACCGTTCGTGATCGTTTGAGGCACGTTCGTGATCCTTTGAGGCACGCATTGTGGCACTCCAGCAGGGAGATATGAGCTTGGTGTTGGCTTTTTGGCCTTAATCTAGGTTTTGATGATTTAATTAACCTAATCTTAATTATGATGATGTAGAGTAGCACACATATTGCATTGCATATATATTGCATGTGCTAACCTCTACAGGTGATCAAGACTCATGGAAGGAAGGAAATCAAGTCAAGATTTGTAATAAAGCTAAATGAAGACTTGTAATCTTGATTTTATTTTGAGTCTTAGGAACATGTGTAAATTGAGCATACAAGAGTTAAAAACCAATCACATACACAATAGGTTCCCTATAGAAGTCACACACGAAATTTCACATTATTTGGACTTCATTAGATCACCCAAACCTTAGTCGGAAATCACTTATAAACTTAAACCCAGATTTCCTGTGTGAACCGGTCGACCGAACCAGTTCTCAGTTCGACCGGTTTATAACAGACTCTCCACAGTGATTTTACCGAACTCTACCGGTCGACCGGTTCTACCTTTTCGGTCGACCGATCCCGAATTTTAATATGACCGTTTTTTTGTCGTATTCCTATAACGGTCGTATTCGTATAAAACAAAACTTAACCCCAAAATACATTCGGTAACCGGTCGAACGAAGACCTTGTTTCGGTCGACCGGTTGAACATATTTTCAGAAACCAAATTCCCTGCTATCGGTCGACACATTTCTCGTTCGACCGATTGACCTTTGTCTCAACCGAATCCCCTTATCGGTCGACCGCCCCATACTTTGGTTCGACCGATACACTTAAGTAGAGTTAAGTTCTAGCTCGTTTGTCCGACCGAATATTCTTTTGTTCGACCGTTCTCTTTGAAATCAAGTTAACGGTCGACCGGTTTACTAGTTTCGGTCGACCGGTTCTGGACAGATTTGCAGCCCGATTTTCTGCTTTGTGTATCTTGCACAAAACCCAATCAAATCTATCCCCAACGGCTAGAATACCTTAGGAGCTTATAAATAGAGGATCAAGACTTGTTGTTAACACAACTCTCCAACTCCAATTGTCCCAATACATTAGAGAGAAACCTCAATCCTCAAAGCTCCCAATTCTACACTCTTTAAGCCTAAACTTCACACATTTGATCATATACTCATCCTACTCAAAGTGTGCTCAATTAGAGAGTGAATCCCACTCAGTTACAAGTGTTGTCAAAAGAAGCAAGGACTTCGGTGAAAGCCCGAAGTGTCCCTCTCGGATTGTGAGAGGAAGAATTCAAGCAAGCGAGGGTTGTTCGCGTTGCTTGTGGTGTAAAGGCGTTCTCTCCCGGCCCGGAACGGGGAGTGGTTAGTGAAGACGTAGGCGGAGCTCGCGGAGTCGAGCGGAGCTTACAAGAGAGGACTAGGACCCGGGTGGGGTGCCGAACCTCTATAAAAACCGACGCGTCTTTTGTGGTGTGCATTGTCTTTCCTTCTTTACTTGTTTGTTTATTCCGCTGCGCATTTGTTTGCTTAATCAAGTAGAAAATTAGGGATTAGATTAAAAGTGATTAGTGGACACATAACCCACACGATCCTACACTTGGATCAGTATATCTACAAGTTCAGCTCTCTCGAGAGATACCGTGCGAAGATCTTTGTTACGCCTGAGCAGAGGGCGATGAAGTTTATTGAGGGACTTCAACAACCACTTCGGCGAGCAATACATACCAGTATGTCTCGGACACTTGCGGATGCACATCATAGTGTGATGACTTTGGATGTTGAGTACCCGAGTCGCATCCAGGAGAGTAGGGGCTTGACGACGATACAAATCAATTAGTGGGGGAGGAGGCGGTAGTTGCCGCGACAGGAGCCAACCTATGGGAAAATTTGGGTGTCGTCTTGAGAAGAAACAAGGGTTAGCTGAGGGCAGTGTGAGTGATATTTGTGGACGTTGTCTTCGTTCACACCTGAGACGAAAATGCGGTGTGGTGACTGATGGATACCATGAGTGTGGACATCTGGGTCACATGACACATGACTGCCCTGAGCATAGGGGATCAACTAGTGGTAGTGACAATATTGGTAGTGGCAGAGCAACGATGTCTTGCTCTAACTGCGAAAATTTGGGGCACTTTGCAAAAACGTGGTCAAACGGTTGGATTGTTTTTTACTATACCAAATCTTGGATAATATCCAACAAAATTTGGACTTTGGGGTTTTATCACTTTCATATGTTATAATGTTGTAGATCACATTATATCATGTAATATATTATCATATATAATGTCAAAACATTATACCCCATTATATATATGCATCTCATACGAATTTATTTATTATTCTAACCATATCGTTTTTACAACACATTGATTTTATTATTTTACCACATGTATATTATTTCATAACACATGAAACTTAATAAATCATATAAAATATAAAATTATATTTCTTGTTTCCCAGTTTTGTGGTGTGACCTATAGGATGATTTATGTAATGTTGGCAATGATATAAAATATAGTATATCATAAAATATAAGCGGTATCTAGCTACACATTATAGTTACCTAAATAATAAAGATGTTTTGCTCACTCGAACTAAACCCGATCAATTTAGTGACAGGAGCCAGCCTATGGGCAAATTTGGGGGTCGTCTTGAGAAGAAGCAGGGGTTAGCTGAGGGCAGTGTGAGTGATATTTGTGGATGTTGTCTTCGTTCACACCTGAGACAAGAATGCGTTGTGGTGACTGATGGATACCATGAGTGTGGACATTTGGGTCACATGACACGTGACTGCCCCGAGCATAGGGGATCAACTAGTGGTAGTGACAGTATTGGTAGTGGCGGAGAGACGAGGTCTCGCTCTAACTGCGAAAATTCGGGGCATATTATCTATGGAATTTATTTGTATTGGTTTGTGGTGTTGGTTTTGGGTTGGGTATTTGCATGTGGCCCCTGGTTGTTGTAATAATTGGGTTGAGTGATTTAATTCGAATAATTACAAAGAAATCTCGGATTTTATGAGTATGTAGTTGAATCAATTAATCTGGGTTAATTGCAAAATAAACCCCGTGATATAATTCTATTTCGGTAAATAGTTAATAACCGGATAAATTACCTTGAGAACCGTGGAAGTAAGTGTATTCATTTGATTAAGTGATAATTGAATTATTTGCATGCAAAAGCCCTAGATTTATCTGTAGTTGATTTAATAATTCATAATTGGGCAAATTACTACTTTCCCCTGGACTTATGAGAATTATGTTTTGTTCGGAATTTTGGTAAAATTTCACTTGTACCCTTGCATTTTTTATTGTGGGTTTAGAGCTATAATTTCATTATGCTTCTTATATGACGAGGGTGTTAGGGTGTTTCCCTAGGTGAGGTTCATATGAGTAGTTGTTAGGGTCTTTCCCTTGTTGGGGTGGTCCGGAGGGTTTACCAGCGATGTGACGAGTTACCGCTAGAGCTGGGCTCGCGGGCTCGGGCGTTGTGGTTGGATTCCCGGAGTTGTGTTTCCCCTGTGTTGTTGAGGTTCGAAAATGGGGGCTCCAGTCTGTGCATCCATGCCTGGGAGAGGCAGCTGTGGAGCTTTTCTCGTTGGCCTATAGGTGGGAGTTGTGCAGCGTGACGCCACGTGGTTCATGCAGGGGTTCGGGTGCAGAAACTCGCCTTGTAGGAGTAGCTATGTGGGTCAACAGATGGTCGGAGTTTTGTGTGACACGTGTGTGCAAAGTGGTGTCGTTTGAGAGTGTTGCCTTGTGGGCCTATTGCACGATCTTGTCGAGGGTGCATGCTCGTCCTGGTTGGGCGCGTGGTTGCCTTGGGACGTGTGGCAATTCTGTCGTGAGAGCAAGTTGAGTGTTGCCTCGTGGATCAGATGCGTGGTGGGGTCGAGGTGCACGCTCGACTTCACGGAATGCATGGTCGCCTTGGGACACGAAACTAGTGTTAGCCGTTAGGGACGACTAGACCTTGTTGGGTGTCTGGTTGGGGTGGTGTACTGAGTCTTGATTTGAGACTCAAGCGTGCCTGTTCGTGTGCAGGTGGGACGTGGTAGGTGACTGGAGGCAACTTGGACTTGGGACGCGTGGATTGGATCTGTTGAGCTCAATGTCATATTTTTTTCCTACTCCTCTCAGTAGTTATGTAGTAGGATTCAGAGTTCTTGTATTTCCCTTCCGCATTGTACTTTGACTTTGACCATATAATATATTTTAATTGAGGCATCAAGTTGGTTACTTCAGTTAATGTTCATTTTTTGCTTCCTTTTAGTGTTCTAATTATTGCGGTGTCTCAAGTGCGGATTAAGGGTGTTACAACTTGGTATTAGAGTTCAGGTCAGTCCATTCGTGTACAACCCAAGTTAGGACCTTCGGGCATAGTCCCGTTAGTTTGTGTGTTTTGAGTTTTTGGTTTCTCGGGGTTGTTGTCGTCCCGTCGAGGTGTCAGAGTGAGGCATGTGGACTACTTCACACAAACTTCTCAGGGTGAGGACAAACAAGCGGTACGTGACCAGTTAGAGCGCTTAGGCGCGTTTATGGAGGAGCACGCCAAGAGGCCTCATCATGAGGACAATGGCGAGATTCTTGATCACTGTATGCGGCAGCGGAGGGTTGGATTTTAGGATCCAGTAGATTTTCTAGGCGTTTGCTTCTCCGCCTGAGCGTTAGGCGGGGCTGGCCACATACATTTTCGTGTAGGTGTATGATTTCGTGTCCCTATGTATGTATATGTTTTAAATTTTTTAATGCAACATACAAGATCGATTTCATACTTTCAACAATTTTATGTACATTACTTTGTGTTTATTCTAATATCATGCAATCCTACATATATTAAAATAAATCACAAAAAGAGAATCATACCCAAAGGTTCTCAAAAACCTTTCGAAGATCTGGAGTCACGTTGCCCGTTGAATCGCCCGTCGATTCGTCTCCAAGTATTCACCAAACTCCAAACAAGATTAGAGAGAAATGAGCTAGCCAATCAATCTCTAATTAGGCTTAGAATCTTGCTAATAACCACTCTTTAAGCTCCTGAGATTTTCTATCTCCAAAACTTAAAATTACTAAGAGATTTTCGTGGTGATTAAGGGAGAGATTAACGAGAGAAAGAATTTTTGCATTAGTATTAAACAAGTAGGAGGATGGGTACTTTTATAGTCTCCCAAAACATCCTTATCAAGAACTAATCCTTAGTCATGATCTTTTGCTTATTCTCTCCTAAAATTAATCTCTAATTGCCACATAAGCATCATCTAAAACGTTTTAATTAAATCTGGAATTAATCCACTCATGATCTAATTAATCTCTTAATAATTCAGGCAGAAATCGCACTTTTTGGTTGACCGAGAATTTTTCTCGGTTAACCGAACCATTCGGTTTTAACACATGTTCGGTGCACCGTGAGCTAGACGGTCGACCAAATCCGCATGAGAAAAATTCTCTGGAAAAATTCGGACGAACCACGTCTTCTCTTCGGTCGACCGTTGACTCACCAAAATTTCTCCTGGAGCATAGTCATCGGATGACCGTGTCACCTTCGGTCTACCGAAAATACTCTTTCTTGGTTGACCGTTCACACGCGGTTAACCGAACCCGATTGTCGAGGCAGTCCAGACAATTTCGATCAACCAATTGTGATTACCCATTCCCCATTCCGTTAACCGATCCGAAGATACCCCGGTCAACCAAACCATGAACGGTTCACAGTGTTTGACCCCGATTACGCCTTTGTGAAATTTTGGATTTATTTCCAACAAAATTTGATCTTTTGGGGTTTTTAGCAAATTCACATCTTATGTGATATATTATCCTATGTAATATTTAATTATTACATTGTATAATATATACACCTCATATGAATTTATTATGATTCTAATTATGTCAATTCTCATGACATATTGATTTTATTCATTCACCACATGTGTCCTATTTTCACATGAAACCCGACACATCATATGAACTTAAAATCAAGCCTCTTGTTTCCCAGTTTTGTGGTGTGACCTATCGGAGGATGTAAGCCAAATTGGTAGTGATATTAAACACTTAACATCTCAAACTATAAGCGGTATTTAGCTACACATTATAATTACCCAATTAGCATAGATGTCTTTGTTCCACCCAAACTAAAACACGATCCATTTAGTGATGTAACTGCACCACTTGTGTCCGCCCATTGCCTCATGATATTAAGAATATATACAAAGTAGAAATGTGTCATCTTTGTATTATATTCATTTCTTGATCTCTCTAAGCTAATTATAACTATGTAACTTAACTCAAGTTACATTGTGCACATTGTAATTTTGCTTTATCAAGGGCCCACTAATATCATCACTCAATTAAGAGGGGCAATGATAATCGTTTGACTAGCTATCTTTTCCAGCACAAGTCATGCTCAGCTAACTATTGCCTTCATCACTACACTCATTGATAACTTTTGACAATAATCAAATTAAGCACTTCTTGAGTGAAAAGATATAAGTCTCATATGTTAGGATCCAAGACACAGTAAAACATTAATGACACGAAACACAATTCCATAATGTTTTACTTGTTAGGTCTATTCAATATATAAAAGTAATCTTTTCCACTTTTATATACTCGTGTGGTCAATTATTTGTAGAGCTACAACAATCGATGACCAACACAACAATCTTATCTCAATGATTAATGTTCCATGTTAATTACCATGATTGTGAATAACTTTTGATTTATGTAAACCATTATCTTTTAGAGCTCTACGGTTAAGGACCAAACGTCTCTTCCTTTACACTTCCAAAAGACGAATACCATAATCAAGGAACAAATGTTTGCACATCGAATTCACAATAATTTGTTGGCTTTTTGGCATTAATCTATGTTTTGATGATTTATTTAACCTAATCTTAATTATAATATTGTAGAGTAGCACACATATTTCATTGCATATATATTGCATTGTGCTAACCTCTATAGGTGATCAAGACTCAAGGAAAAAGGAAAATCAAGTCAAGACATATAATCAAGCTCATTTGAAGGCATGTATTTTATATTTCTTTGAGTCTTTAGGAACTTGTGTATTTTAAGCATACTTGAGCTAAAATCAACTTAAACACACACTAGGTTCCTCATAGAAGTCACACACGAAATTTCACATAATTTGGATTTCAATAGATCACCCAAACTTAGACCGGAAAACACTAAACCTGAACCCTAACTGTCTGGCCACATTCGGTCGACCGCAACAGGCCGTTCGGTCGACCGGATGATCAAGTATCTTGTTTGCGTTTTTACTGCCCGGTTTCAGTCGATCGTGTTTTACCTTTCGGTCGACCGCTTGAACTTATTTTTCCGACCGTTAGTTTTGTCGTATATACCCAACGGTCGTATTCGTATTAAAACAATTATACCCCAAATACATTTCATGTATCGGTCGACCGAGGACCTCGATCGGTCGACCGTTTGTCCATCTCTTGACAAACCCGAATCTCGTGTTGAAAAACGGTCGACCGCTAGACCTGTTTCGGTCGACCGAATATCCATTTGTTTGTCAACCCCGTAGTGCCTGGTACAAATCGGTCGACCGTTTCCTTTTAGGCGTTCGACCGATAACTTAAGTGTACCTAAGTCGTAGCGTTGGGCGGTCGACCGTTGCTTAATCGGTCGACCAAACCTTGTGCAAAACTGCCAAACGGTCGACCGTTCTTCTCGTTTCGGTCGACCGATTTCATCCAGAATTGGGTCCTGCAGTTTCTGTTTTGAGTAATCACACTTCAACTCATACCCAATCAATCCCAACGGCTTTATTCTCTCTAATGACTATATAAGGAGTTGTAAAACACATTTTAACACAACTCTCCTACTACAAACTTGTCCCAAACATTAGAGAGAATCCCAAACACTCAAAGCCTCAAATTTCCACACTTGGAATCAATTCCTTATTTCTACTCAGGTGTGCTCAAGATTTAGAGAGTGTTGTCCCACTGAATTGTTGTTGTCAAAGAAGCAAGGGTCTTGGTGAAAGCCCAAGACAAAGAGCATAGACTTCGATGAGAGCCCGAAGTGATCCTCTCGGTTTGTGAGAGGTGGAGCCAAGCTCGGCGAGGGTTGTTCGCGAGCTTGAAGATTTGTAAATGCGTTCTCTCCTGGCCCGGAACGGGGAGTGGTTAGTGAAGTCGTGGGCGGAGCTCGGTGATCCGAGCGGAGCTTGCAAGAGAGGACTAAGACCCGGGTGGGGTGCCGAACCTCTATAAAAATCCTACGACTTCCATTGTGGTTTGCATTATCTTTCTTTCTCTACTTTTGTTTGTTATTCCGCTGCGCATGTTCATTGCTTAATCAAGTAGAGAATTAGGATTAGCCTTAATTGTGGACCCATAGACCCACACGATCCTACATAATTGACATATAAAAGTAAAACTTTTAGAACACATTCCTTTCAGAAGGTCCACTACTGCGGTGGTCTTTGGAGGCACGATTGTGATCAATTGAGAAGACTTTCTAGGGGAGTTCAAGAAGAAGTATTTTTCGCAGCACGTTCGTGATCCTTTGAGGCACGCATTGTGGCACTCCAGCAGGGAGATCTGAGCTTGGATCAATATATCTACAAGTTCAGCTCTCGAGAGAGATACTGTGCGAAGATCTTTGTTACGCCTGAGCAGAGGGCGATGAAGTTTATTGAGGGACTTCGACAACCACTTTGGCGAGCAGTACCTACAAGTATGTCTCGGACACTTGAGGATGCACATCGTAGTGCGATGACTTTGGATGTTGAGTACCCGAGTCGCATCCAGGAGAGTAGGGGCTTGACGACGATACAAATCAATTAGTGGGGGAGGAGGCGGTAGTTGCCGCGACAGGAGCCAACCTATGGGAAAATTTGGGGGTCGTCTTGAGAAGAAGCAGGGGTTAGCTGAGGGCAGTGTGAGTGATATTTGTGGACGTTGTCTTCGTTCACACCTGAGACGAGAATGCGGTGTGGTGACTGATGGATACCTGAGTGTGGACATCTGGGTCACATGACACATGACTGCCCTGAGCATAGGGGATCAACTAGTGGTAGTGACAATATTGGTAGTGGCAGAGCAACGATGTCTTGCTCTAATTGCGAAAATTTGGGGCACTTTGCAAAAACGTGGTCAAACGGTTGGATTGTTTTTTACTATACCAAATCTTGGATAATATCCAACAAAATTTGGACTTTGGGGTTTTATCACTTTCATATGTTATAATGTTGTAGATCACATTATATCATGTAATATATTATCATATATAATGTCAAAACATTATACCCCATTATATATATGCATCTCATACGAATTTATTTATTATTCTAACCATATCGTTTTTACAACACATTGATTTTATTATTTTACCACATATATATTATTTCATAACACATGAAACTTAATAAATCATATAAAATATAAAATTATATTTCTTGTTTCCCAGTTTTGTGGTGTGACCTATAGGATGATTTATGTAATGTTGGCAATGATATAAAATATAGTATATCATAAAATATAAGCGGTATCTAGCTACACATTATAGTTACCTAAATAATAAAGATGTTTTGCTCACTCGAACTAAACCCGATCAATTTAGTGATATGTAAAATATCAATTGTGCCTATCATTTGCCTCATGATATTGAGACTATTATATAAAGTAGAAATGTGTTATCTTTGTATTATATATTCATTTATTGATCTCTAAAGCTAAATATAAATATGTAATTATACACAAGTTACGCTGTGCACATTATAATTTTGCTTTATCAATGGACCCACTAATATCATTACTCAAGTAAAGATGGGCAATGATAATCTTTTGACGAACTATCTTTCCCAACAGAAGTCGTCTTCAACCAACTATTGTCTTTATCACTATGCTCATTGATAGTTTTTGACAACAATCAAATTGAACACTTCTCATGTGAAAAGACATAAGTCTATCTTAGGATTCAGGACATAGTGAAAATATTAATAACACATAACACAATTTCATAATGTTTCATTTGCTAGGTCTATTCAATATATAAAAGTAACTATTTTTCTCTTTTATATACTCGTGTCGTTTAATATTTGTAGATCTACAATACTCTTTAACAAACACAACAATCTTATCTCGGTAATTAATTTTCAATATCAATTACCATGATTGTGAATAACTTTTGATTTATTTAAACCATTATCTTTTAGAACTCTACGATTAAGGATCAATAACCTCTTCCTTAACACTTCCAAGAGATGAATACATTAATCAAAGAACAAAATGTTTGACATATAAAAGTAAAACTTTTAGAACACATTCTTTTCAATGTTGTCTTGAAATAAGCAGACCTAACCTGTCCAAGGTCGACGTAACCCGAGTTGAACAGTGATTTAAAGTGGCCTACTATGGCATCCTTTATACACTGTTTAGGTTAGGATCTTTGCCCATCTAAGATAAGAGAGGAAATTTGGTTTATCATTTTTCTAAAGTTAGTCCATTTGTGAAGAAAGTAGTGTTTTTGTCACATTTGTTTAACCACTGGACACGTTGGCGTTGATTCCAATATCTCTCTTGGTCTTCCAAAATTTGGGCTTGTCGGACTTTTAGATTTAATGATTTGGATCTCGCGAAATTCGATAGAGATCGACCACCTTATTCAGTTTATCTAATTCCTATATCTTCCTTCCGATAACCTCTAGCTGCTTAGAGGGAGTTAAGTAGCTAGTTGCTTTGAAAACTCCTTAAAAGTCATTTTAACCTCTTTTAAAGTCTTTAAAAGGGGAATGTATTCATTGATACTATGATTTAAAATCCTATATCTGATTAAACAAAGATTCATTTGAAACCTATTGATTTTAAAACCGACAAGGGGAGGGTCTTCAAGACTCTTGGGTCGAGTCGAGAAGTATGGGATTGTCTATTTGTGATTAGATTGTCCATGTTTTGAGATTAACTTATTAAATCGCCTAGAGTTGGGATGTATTATTGTAGAGGAAGGCTTGTTCATGTCCAAGTGGTCCCGCATGAGATTGAAATCTCCTACGATAAGCAAGGAGGTTCCAAAAGAAAGAGCCATGCTTGAGAGACCACTCAGAATTAATCGCTTCTGGTGGACAAGACAAGGCTCACACACACATGAGCCAAAATGTGGTACCATAGTGCGATAGGTCCAGAAATAGGTTTTTAGATTTAGAGCAAGAATTCAATACAGAAATGGAACTCGAGTTCTATCCTATCAAAATTCCACCCGAAGTCCCAAAAGAG
Organism: Triglochin maritima; assembly: GCA_963682175.1. Classification (NCBI taxonomy): domain Eukaryota; kingdom Viridiplantae; phylum Streptophyta; class Magnoliopsida; order Alismatales; family Juncaginaceae; genus Triglochin; species Triglochin maritima. The sequence continues at coordinate 42,488,026 of OY821774.1, forward strand.
GGGACAAACGACCAGTCGTCGAGTCTTAACACCCAAAGATTTTGAGATGGTTAGGAGACAATGATTCCCATTTTGTCTCTTGCAGTAGGATAATATCTACTTTGGATTGGTGAACTATATTCCTAACTGATCTACGTTTGGCACTAATATTAGGGCATCTAATATTCCAAGTTAATACTTTCGTTATGTAAGGGTGCAATCTATATATATTGCGTGAAACCACAATCTAATTTTAATGATATTGCTAACTCACATGATGTGGAGATAATTTCTCCAAATCAAAATCAAATGAATGTTTATGGTGGTGTTTTGGCACATTGTCAAAGGTGGCCTGAGCGATATCTTGGTTCGGTAGGTAAATAGAATTAAGCATGCAAAATGATTGAAATTGTTCGATTGAGTCCCAAATAAAAGGATCAGGAAGGTCAGGGCCGATAACCTTTGAAGGTCAGTTGGAAGGTGAGAAAGTGTGATCCAGTGGGTCACATTTATCCTCACTGATATCAGAGTCGCATATAGTATTATAAACCTATCTAGGCCTGTTAAAATTGAGACGATGATGTTTAGGAGGAAGAAGAGAAAGTGATGTTTGTATTATGTTTTGAATGTTTGATTACATGAGTATTTATACATAGATTAGTAGCCGTTTTGGCTTTATTTATTGTTTGGCATGGAGATACCAAACGATTATCTTGGGTATGCTACATGATGCTTTGGTAAACTCCATAATTAATGTCTCCAACGGTCATTTTCTTTAACAAGGCCGGTTAATAACTATATGCTCTGAGCTTAATGCATTCACCCTCGTAAGCAGAGATAAATTAAAGTTCTTGCTAATCCTATGTGTGCCGCTTAAAGGAAGATTTAAATGCGAAAGAGGGGAAGAAGGAATGTTACCTTCCATATCCATTGGGCTCCATTGGTTGTGTACATGTCAACACATTGGTTGTGTAAGTGTCACACAGAGCCTAGTTCAACATATCTAGAATCACGAGCTGTGTACATGGAGAACCCCAACTTTGAGGGAGTAGAGAACACTTCAATAGATGAATTTGGAATGACTCCATCACGAAGTAAAGCGTTAGGTTTTGCCGATTAAGCTTGATTTCTCTCAGAGATTTGTGGAGTTGCCTATTGAAGGTTAATTAGAGGCTGCTGCCGTCTACCCTTCGAGTGTCCACCAACTTAGGCATTGTAAAGTCCAGTGGGATAGTTGGTGGGATATTTGTACTAGGGATGTTGTTGACCATCTGCACGAAATACCCCATCATGAGCCCAACAGAGGAGGAGGTTTGTGCAAAAGTAGAGCTTCAACAATTCACGACTTGAGGGTTCCCCAAGCAGAAATGATTCAGAAAAGTCCCAACAGATAAAAGGTTAGAAAATCGAACGTGGCAAGATCGTGCCAGTTGGGGCATTTGGTACGACATAGCAGGAAATGAGCCTTATATTTTTCATGACCTCATCAAATCAGTTAATGCAGGATATCAATGCCTCGAGGATTGGCCATCAATTCTTGGGTGGTGAGTAATAGATCTGACAATTTTACATGAAACACAGAAATGCGACACAAACATGATACAAAAAAATCCCATTTGGGTTAGGGGTTTTTGTGTTTTGAGTCGTCTTCGTGTCTCATATATTAGACACGAAATGGTTTCGTATTTTGCATTTGGATTTATGAAAATACCTGAAAGTACATGATACTATAATTGTGATAAAAAATAGAAGACAACAATGTGTGTTGACAACAATGTGTAGTATCTCTATTTCAAACCCGATTAGATTTTTATTTTATTGTTTTATTAAATATCACTCCACCAACCAACATTACATGTTATTTTTGCATTCTGTTAAATATAACCTTATTTTAAGTGAGTGTTGCAGTGGTCACGAAACTTTAGTCCCACATTGGGCATGAGGTAAATGCCTTAGACATTTGCACCTATAAAAGCAGAACCACCACCACTCGTTCAATCCACTAAATCTCATGCTTGCCTCTACTACTTGGGAGAACTTCTTATCTCAACTTAAGGTTGTTGAGTTCGAGGTGGTTCGAGTTTATGATTTGCCCCATTAATAATGATTTTTTGTGTATATTTGTGTCGTTTCGTGTTTACACAAAATGAAACGGGTAGTGTTTGCGTTCTCTAGTTGGTATCGATCTTCTAAATCCTTCCAACTTACGACGAACAGAAGGATGAATTGTGAAACACAATAATACTTCGGGGGAGAAGGCGGGTCCAGAAATTTTCGAAGGGGGATCCAAAAATTAACTTTAGTTAAAAATATATATGCAAATCAACAACCGTGACAAAATCCATCGATTTCAGTTAATAATATTTGAAACCTTGAATTCACGACAAAAAAGATCATAACATCAAATTATCAACTCGATTTGGATGTTGGGGTGATGAGGTTACCCCAATTTGATGTTTTGATGTCCAAAATTAAGAGAAAAACAAAAATGAGGAATAAGAACCAAAGTAGTAGTCTTGAGATTAGGAATTTAGGTCGTTAGTGTGGCTTCATCTTGTGGAAGTATTAACAAAAGGAAAATGCTAGAGGGGCTCCATTTTGGGCTCCAAGCTCTCAATCTTCCATCAAGTGGATGCAAAGATAATTTCATCTACTTGTAGGTTGTCACGTCGTATGTTTTGGGCAATTTACAATCAATCCCCCAACTTATGTCAAATTAATCCAAACCACGAATCCCTCGTGTGCACATTATTATTTAAATGGTTGTAATCATTACTATTGTTTAAAGTACATACCCACGTGCAAATCACATTTTCTCCCTATTGTTTAATGAATAAATAGTTGTAATCATCATCTTCTCTCACCACATTTAATGCAAGGTGATGGTGATGGCAACCTTCTACACCTATATTAATATCTGGATATCGTAATCAAATATTTGGATATCCAATTATTCAGATATAGATTGGTAATGTGTCTACACCTACAAAAACTTGTATCATCACTATTCCAGACATATAAGTTACCAGTTAACTTGTATCATCATTTTCATTTGCACACACTATTGTCCATTCCTAACCAGATATATTGTCTTACGCTTGTGTTTGCTGGACAAGTCAAACATGTATGAACATAAAATGTATAAATCCAGAAGAGATATCGTAATCAAATGCTATAATGAAATCCAGACATAACTTCGAAAATATTTGACAAAATATCACATTCTCTCACCACATAATGCAAGGTGATGGTGGATAAGTTTCAACCTTTTTGGTTTTGCTTCTCCCAGAAAAGGTACCATGGGTAACTGTCTTTGTCTGGGCATACATATGAGGTATCAAATAGTTAGACAATGCACAATTAGCTTGCATCATCACTTATCCAGACATATATCACCCAACATTCCAAATCAGTATGAGGTATGCAAATATATAAGGTGTATATTTATTTGTCTGGATATAAATTAACAAGTTTATGAAACTGATTACTGGCGACACCAAAAAGTAATCAGATTTATCTATTGTATTTGATCAAGATATATCCACATAAATATCCAGAGTTATTACAAAACACCCAAACATCTATGGAACTTTAAAACATTTAATCCGAACATATACAACATCATAAAAAAAACTCATCCAGACACAACATATGATTATACCAAGATGAACATTAAAAACATCAAATAAAATGTTATCACACAAAACAGTAAACATATCAAATTTCATAAAATTAAACAAATTTTTTAAACAAATCTGCATATCTACATACACACACATTCACACAAATATCCAGATATCAACGTATCAGATGTCCAGATATCAAGTATGTACTTATTTATGCTCTCACTCAACTTCTATCCAGCAAAAAACCAATGCAATTTTATGCGAGACATGTCTTACAAAATCAATAACCACATAAAAATACTACTAAATAATCATAAAAAAATATGTCCACAAGCCAAAGGATGAGGATGATGAAAGTTGGAGGACGCTGAAGGAGGAGGTCGGAAGAGGAAGACGACGAGGAGGCGTGATAGGATTCCGGCGAGGAATCCGATCAAAATAAGAAGTCACCGGTTGAAGACGGGAAATAATGCTCTGGACTTTGTCTCGACAAATCTGGACGGCTGGACTACTCTCGCTTGTTTGGACAAATTTGGACGGCTGGACTGCTCCAGCTCGTCTGGACAAACCTGGACGTCGGACTTCGTCTGGATAAATCTGGATGGCTGAACTAACGACACTTATCAAGGCGGAGGCCGGAGGAGGACGAAGGTGTGAGGAGGTCTGAGGATGACATTAAAGGAAGACGCCAGAGGAGGATGAATATCAGAGGAGGACGATGAGGAGGAGACCGGAGGAGGAGGAGTTCGGAGGGTGGCAGAGGACGCTAGAGGAGGAGGAGGCCAGAGAATGCCGCAAGAGGAGGAGGTCGGAGGAAGAGGATGGTGGGAGGAGGAGGGAGGAGGATGTGGAAGGAGGGAGGAGTGAGAAGGAAATGATTTTGAAATTTGAATTGTAATGAGAAAGAAAAATGTTTATTTTAAAGGAATATTTGTGGTTTAGACTTGAATATTATAATTATTTCAATTAAAATGGAAATTTTGCATAACCAACCACCTCCACTATTGGAAATAGTTAGGCCAATTTGGAGTACATATATCACTACTCCGAAAGGAAAGATAATGAGTATTTTAACGAAGGGGCTCTCTGGACCTTTTGGGCTCAACATAAGTCTACCCTTGGGGGAGGGGGTGTGGAGCACAAATATATCGTTTTAAAGTTCACGGGAGGTATGTAAAACGAGAGTGTAATTCAGATGACAAATTATATTTTACTCTTATTAATAAATTAACACCTTAAAGATGCAAAATGCAACATTATTGTATTCAGAATCAGTTTATTGGCAGAAAATTTTCCGATCGTGCAAAATCTCAGGTTCAATTATTAATAGTGGTAATTGATTTACTTAAGATTTTTTTTACAGGAGATGCAATTAGAATTGTGTATTTTTATGTCTATTTGCAAAAAAAGAATTGTTTTCACACTGATATCCTGTGTTTTACTTTTTTAGCATTCATATTCTCTAAAATAGTAACAATTGTTAATTGTAATTAACCTAAGTCTATTTATTCCTTGTTAACTTTCAAATAAGACATGTTTTGCATTCAAATTTGTAAAATTCATCGTTTCTTTCTTTTATGCCCAAGGGTATGAATATTAGGTATTTCGGATTTAAGGTTGTAAAAAACTAGTTTGTTGTTGAGTCTGGAATCAAGAACGCCCATATCCACAATGCGAAAGATTAGCTTTGAGTTTTGTGCACAGACTGAATTTCTTATTATGCTTGTATCATTCGGCTAGCCAGAGACAATGACAATATCTCTTGGTCGGATTCTGCCATCCAAACATATTCTCAGGTTGTGTTTGGATGTGATATTTGTGAAGACAATGAACTTTTCGGTTGATCTCATGATTTAATAATGACGTTTTTGTATTTAACATGTTCGGACAAACATGTTACTTCAAAATAAGATATTTTATTAGTTTATCAATTTGTAATTGTATTCAAATCATAGAAACCACATAATATTGTGCATAAAATCACGTGTGAAACATAATATTAATATTTTGTATTAATTTGGATAACTAAAGTTAGAAAAAGTCGTGTGGAATTTCGAAATTCCACATCTCAGTATGAAATTTGGTTTTGATAATTTTTATATAAATGTGTAATTTAAAATGCCATGAAAAAATTACAAATTCCAGCATAATCTCAACCAAGTATGGTAGTTACAAATGTGACGTTTTAAATTTCACCATCACATAAAATTCCAGGTTGAAATAAGACACCCAAACACAACCTTAAGTAATTAATAAATTAGGTTGTCGGTAGTGGCACCATGTCTCATAGAGAGTCGTAGAATTTTTATTTTGATTAGTGTAAGCCTATATTTCTTCACCACAAGAAATTAGTCGGCGTGTTTTTTCATGAACATGTATTGAGACTTCATCGGTTGATTAATCTGATATGATATCATATAAAATTTGTTTACCACTACTTTTAAACCCAGTTACATTGGTAAGAAATGGCGAAAACAACTTTGTTTCAGAATAATATAATGTTTTAGTTTTTTGCAATATGAAGGGCAAACATGACCCAATATTCTTAGTGTTTACATATTGATATAATGAATTGCATAGGATCGACAATCATTTGCATGAGTGATGGAGATTATTTTCTCTTTATCTCCATGTAGTCCCTAAGTTTATCAACTTTTTCTGTTGCTATGTAAATTTTCTTGACCCACTGGTTCCTTAATCTAAGTATCTTGATAAGAGATGACAAAGATAATTAACTTCATAGCATAAAGTGTGACAATATTTTAGTTTTGGGCATTATCTCCAAGCCTATCCTCATGCCTAAACTCCTCAACCAATCCAATCACTTTCCGAACAAAACCACGACTATTTCAGTTTACATCGATTCAAGCATTCATAGCAACTAATCATTTGACAAAGAAATCCACAACCACTCACTCACTCACATGAAGAGTGATCTTTAAGACAAATCATGCGATATTTATATAACAACAACAACAACAACAATAACAAAAGGATGTGTTCTATCTTTCCTTTAGGGCAGTTGCGTAACAGATGAAATCAAAACAGTGGTTGCATATTTGCATGCTATTTGAAGTAGTTGGTGATGTTTGATTTGACGCAATCAGTTTTCTAACTTCCGCGCATGATTTGTTCTGCGATGTGTTCCACAGTGGACAAATATGTGCATGATAGATGTGTATTTGTCGTGTGATAGATATGCATATGTCCCGTACGAGACATATGTGTATTTGTTGAGAGAAAAATATGTATTTATCGAGGGAATAATGTATTTACCTTTCAAATGTAATTTTCTAAAAACCACGTTTTACGGTAATACAAAGAAAAACTTTGCTGAATTGGAAAATCAAGCGTCACGTAAACTAAACGGCATTTTTAAATACAAATGGACAAAGATCAAGAATCAGGATAAAGTTGACGACTGATGTCATCTCTAGTTGACTTTGCACCGACCGAAATAATGGATGGAACTAGGGCTGTGCATTGATCGGGTCAAACCGGTCAACCGGACCGGACCGGTCGGTCCGGGTTCGGTCTGGAAATTTTTGAAAAAATCCGGTCCGGTTCGGGTTTCGGTCCGGACCGGTCCAATTTTTTTTTTAAAATTTAAGGTAAAAAATCGGGTTTTTGGACCGGACCGGACCGGTCCGGTCTTCGGTCCGACTTTTCGAATTTTTTCCGGTCCGGTCCGGTTTTCGGTCCGGACCTAAATTTTTTTTCCAGTCCGGTCCGGATCGATGCTCAGCCCTAGATGGAACAAAGCATAAGCTAATTAAGTCCAAACCTTTTAGTTTCTAATATGGAAAAGTTCGACTTTAATCGGATAAGTTCTTTTGGTGTCTGATTCCAAGTTCCAAGAATATGCTCCCAGAAAAGTTCGGATTACTGTTCTGAATTGCTATTCGTCGTCGTAAAACTACTTAAATCGCCCGTAAGATTACCATTTTGCCCCTCTGCCCTTTCTACTAATATAACTCCTCATTTCACTCTTTTAACAAAACTTTCTCTTCATATCACACTTTTATTCACCAAAGAGAATGTCTCGGAGGCCAGGGAAAGAGCCAGCGGAGACCCCTGACTACTCACATCTGGTAAATTACCTTGTTTATTTCAATTAATTTAAAAAAAAACATTTTTGAGTCGGGCGGTCGCGGGAGACGCCCGACCCAACGAGAAGGCGGTCGCCGGAACCGCCTCCCCCTTGGGGGAGGCGGTTCCTGCGACCACCCGATCGTTGGGTCGGGCGTCTCCCGCGACCGCCCGACCCAATGAACAGACGTCTGCGGGAGACGTCTCCCGCAGACGCCCGATTTGTTTTTAATTTTATTATAAATTGTGATAAATTTTAAATAAATTGAATATTATGTTAATAATGAGTTAAATTAGTTTAGTAAATCGTTTATTGATTATAAATTGTGATAATTAATAAATAAATTGATTATTATGTTAGTAATTAGTTGTGTACGATTTTAGTAAAGGATTATTGATTAATTGTGATAATTGCTAAATTAATAGATTATTCAGTTAATAATTAGTTTAATTATTTTAGTAAATTCATTAATAAATTTGTATTTTTAAAATTGAATTAATAGTCATCGGGTTACCGTGGAGGAAAAGGGAAATCAATTCCCTTACGCGCGGTAAGTAGTATAGCAGACGAGTCAGGTCCTCGTCATCCACGTAAACGTGGTATTTCTGCTTCAGTTAGGAGAGAGAGAGATCTGTTACGTCGTCGTCAGACACCTGGAGAGTCTTTCGACGACGAGGATGATTCAGATGAGCTGAGGAGTCACGACGACAGTGACGATGGGGGCCGATACGACTTGGGGCCACAGGAGGAGCCGGTACATCAGGCCGGGCGAGGACGGGGGCGACACGGTGGTCCTTCATCTGAGTGGGTCATTAGGAAGGATCGAGGTGGCCGGTTTGTGACCGGTGATTTGAGTTCATGCACTGCAGACGCCCGAGCTCAGAAGAAGAAGAGGGGTGATGACGAGTCTTGGATCGTCACGGATATTATTCCCGGTGGTCCTGTAGATGGCAGCGTCATTCCGAGTTTCGGAGGCCACGTCGCCAGACGCATCTGGGATGGCGACGAGCGGAAGGTTTTGAAGTGCCATAATCGGCACAGAGCCTGTACGACATTGCAGGCATGGCGCTCAGTGATGACTGGGGATATGACGACGACTGTGGTTGACAATGGATTGAGTCACTTCCCGTACAACATGTTTTCCTGCATCGACATGCCGTTGATTTCGGCATTCGTGGAGCGGTGGCAGCCTGACACCAACACTTTCCACTTGCCGTTCGGAGAGATGACGATCATGTTGCATGACGTCTTTCAGATTCTTCACATTCCTGTTGAGGGTCCCATGGTCAGTGCGCAGACGCCGACATCTGAGCTGAAGTTATATGTATCTGAGTTGCTGGGTGTCAGCCTGGAGGGTCTTGGGCGGGATAGCTCATTTTGGAGTGGCGGTGGTGTTAGTATCGACGCTGTGGACGAGTGTTGCAGACGGGGACGACCACCACGGACTGAGGATACGCAGACGGGGGCGACCACCACGGACTGAGGATACGCAGATGATTGCTTATTTCTTCTTACTGCTAGGCTGCGTATTGTTTGTCGACAAGAGCGGTTCCAGACATAGACCACGCGACTTATTGGAGGCGAGGGACCCAGATACCATTGGTGATTACTTATGGGGGTCGGCGATGTTGGCATATCTGTATCGCCAGCTGGGCATATCTAGTCGTGCTGATTGTGGTCGATTACGGGTTGTCTTACACTGCTGCAGGCTTGGATATATGAGTATTTTCCTGCTTTCCGCCCACATCGTGAGCGGAAGATTGTTGAGCGTGGCCATCCTCGTTCGCGTATGTGGGCTGTCCGGGCCGAGGATAAGAGCGAGAGTCGACTTATTTCTATTCGTAGACGACTAGATCAGATGACTGCATCGCAGGTATATAATGTATATATCATTCACGTTTATTTAAATTTAATTTTATTATTATTAACGTATAAACGTTTAGGTGGAGTGGTTACCGTATGGTCCCGAGCCTGCTGTAGCTGTCCCGAGGACTACATTTGCCGGCATTATTCGTTATAGGGATATCACAGAGCCTTATATACCTGATCACGTGTTACGTCAGTTAGGTTACATTCAGGTGATCCCGGTTGACATCCCGACGCCCGAGCATGCAGTACGGTCTGCGACTGCGACGATGTACGACGTCAGGCACAGCGTTTCGTCTACGGAATCGGTTTGGAGGACATTTCCGAGACTAGGACGACTACACCTGGCCGATCTGAGTCGTAGCCGCGACCCCTCCACCTGTGCTCCAGATTATTTGCAGTGGTTCGGTAGGTGCTCACATCCACTGCTCGTACGCGGTATCATTCCGAGACCGGAGAGACCACTGGATAGGACATGTGCCGATGCGGTAAGTTTATCTAATTTTATATTTAATTGTAAAGTATATTTTGTTATTGTACGCTAATTTCTATTTTACATACAGTGGATGAGTATGGCGATACGGTGTACGCAGCCGTTCTTGCGAGAGAGAGACGTCATGCCGAGTGAGGCGACGAGACTTGCATGTACAGATTGGGATCGCCTGATCGAGGATTGGAACAGCCAGTTGGGCATTTCGGACCATGATTCAGATGCTGAGCTGTAGTTGTCTTGCTTTTACTTTCGTTTTGTTGCACTATTAGTACATTTGTTGGTATATGCTTATGTTTATTTGTGTACTCTTATTATTTATTTCTGACGAACATATCTTCTACATATTTCTTTGACTATCGTATTTTTTAATATTTATTTTTCACGAAAAGATTTTCAACTTATTTCTTTAGATATGAAATAATATTTAAATTTAAAATACAGTAAAAAAACAACACGATATAAGTAGAAATACACGATATATTATACATTACAAAACATTACAAATTACAATCAACGTAACCGGTTCCAATACTCCATCCTACTTTGGTACTGATCCTCCCATCCAACAACACTCTCATCTCGCATTTGATACCATAAGGTCGCTATAGGAGGTACTGGGAAATCATCAAGTAATTCCAAACGAATAAAATGAGCGTAACTCCCTAAATGAGCAATGACCAACTCTCTGACAGGCCTCGTCATGGTAGAGGGACACTCCCAGGGTAGAACAGTAAGACACGGGAACAACGAACCATCTGTTCCCACTGCGAAATACATGACCGCACACTTGTAAAAATTCGCAATAGGAAACAAGTCGGACCAAACCTCCATATAATGATCCTCGCCACAACCTCCCCCGCCCCCAATCAATTCGTTGACGAGCCTCTCTCACATGGCCGAAATAGACTGTCTCATAAATAGGATGTGCATCTATCTCATTAGAAATCGCACGACGGGCGTACGACCAGTTCTCCTGACCACCATGAAAGACATCGGCAACACATCGAAATCCACAGTTGCCATCAGCACGTACGTCATTCCACCTTTGCAGAAATGGCAAAATGATTCCTGGCAGTCTATCATTATATGGGAAGTTGTCCACGTCAACCCGTCCGGACACTGTAAGATAGGTAAATAACAATTCATTAAAACAACAAAATTAGGAGATAATATATTCAACCCCATTTAGATTACTAATATATATTAAATAACATAACAACAAATATATCGACATACCAGAAGATCCTGTGCCCGTATTCAAGGACGATCGAGACGAATTAGACCGACGACCCCTGCTCCCACTACTGCCAGACCGACCACGACCCCTGCTCCCACTACTGCCAGACCGACCACGACCTCGCTCAGCATACTCGAAGGCACTCGGGTCCCGACGTGTCGACTTTCCCCTAGGTCGACCTCGTACCTTAGTATTTTCTTCGGGTTCTCCATAGTTCGACTGATCGGGGTGTAACTGTTCGTATAAAATACGAGAGGCACTACGAATTACTGCAGGATCGCTCTGTGAGATCTCATCCGCTAGCTTCCGAAAATGCTCGGTGTCTTGTGATGACGGATCAACAAACTCTAACATCTGGACTCCTTCTCCGATAACAAGTGTTTTCCAGAATGGATGAATCTGCTCTAAATAAATTCCATCACCTGACGCGAAACACTCGTACATGGTACAGGCACAAGGAATCTCATGTGTTGTCAGGAAATCACACCCACAACGATATTCAATTTCATCACTTAAGTCCTGCATTCTCTTCAACTCCTGAGTCATTAACGACAAGCAGTGATGCGAAACTCGGCCATTTATATGCTGAAACAGAGGACCTATGTAATGTGCCAAATTTCGACGTCTCGAATCTTCAAGAAAGTTCCGAATATTCGTCAGCTGCATTTCAATAGACGAGTTCACGCGGTCGAAAAGAGTGTCGAGAGCGGCAGTCGATGTAGTGATCCACTCTTTCAGAGCCGAATGTGCACTTTCCACCCTGCAGTTCGTAGTGTTGCCGAAATGAAGAACTTGATTCGTCCAATTCAACACGAATTTTTCCTTATGCACCAACCACGTGTCTTCCACATACTTCGTCAGCACTGGCCAGGAACTGTAAGAATCCTTCAGATTACAGACTGCTCTATCATAATCCGTCTGTGAATCAGAAAGCATGACTCTCCTCCATCTTCCACGTCTAAAACTCTCTGCAAGCTGCTTCTCCTTGCCGAATACGTGGTATGCGTAGTTGTACACGTCTTTGTTGATATGTCAGGTGCATAGTAAATGAGCTGACTCAGGAAAAACCTCTGCCACTGGTCGCATCAGACCCATCTCCCGGTCCGTAATTATTGTTGTCGGGCTAACAATATCCAATAACATATCTCGCAACCTCTCCAACACCCACCGGTAACTAGACTCGGTCTCATCCTGCAAAATCGCATATCCGACGAGGAAATTCATATTTGTTGGAGTAACCCCAACCATCTCAAACAAAGGCATCTTGTACTTGTTCGTCTTATACGTCGAATCCATACAGATTACGAATGGGTATGTACGCAACAACTGAACTGAAGTCGGATGTGCCAAAAATGCGTGAGTCAAGACATTAGTTTCTTCATCTGCCACAATCCAATGCAAATACTTATGCTGCACTGCCTCTCTGAGAAACTGCTGCGCGGGATTCCTGTCTTCAGATTTCGTTCTCCTTATGTACTCTCTGAAGTTGTAAATGTGCCTTTGATTAGGATTATCGTCCGGAAATTTCTTCTTTACCGCCAACAAAATGTTACGGGGCCTTGCTTGTGTCTCTGTCATATCCCGAACAATTTGATTTGCCCCAGCACTAAGTCCGCTGACCTGTCGGTGACCCTCTGAATAAACTGCCAATGGGTGGTTGTGCTGCCCAAACATGCTACTAGAAACAATAACCCATCCATCACGATCTCGTCGCTCCACCACTTTTACCAAAAACCGACAACCGCAACCTTTTCTTTTCGTATTCTTTCGCAGTGCAATACTCGTATCACGAGAACTCATCTCACGTCTGCGATCACATCTGAGGTAACAATCCATCCGGTTATCTGCTTTCGGTTTGTATGATGATATAACCAAAAAAATCCGGCTCCTATTGCAACTTGTTTCACCCATTCACAACCTTCCTCGATTGTTGTAAATATTTCTTTACTGTCAAAAAGCTCACTGTAATCTACTCCATCACCACCGAAATCTTGAAACGGAACCTGAAAAATTTGAATTTAACAAAAAATTAAAAAAAAACAAAAAAAAACGGGCGTCTGGCTAAACCGCCTCCACCAAGGTGGAGGCGTCTGCCTAACACGCCTAAGACGCCCGAGTCGTGAAAAAAATTCCGCCCCAGTTACCTCGCCGGATTCAGGTGCTTCGCCAGACATTTTCGTGGTGTTGGTACTAGGAATGTGAGTAAAACTGAGTCAAACACCTTATTTAAAAACACGGGACGAAATCAGTATTAATTGATTTGTTAAGGGCAAAAAGGTCATTTTTGGGGCGATTTAAGTTGTTTTCCGGCGACGAATAGTAGTTCCCTTGCTGTTTGATCTACTGCTTCAATCAAGAGATGCATACAAGGGTAGTTTTTTTATTTCTTTTATTATTAAGAAGTCCTCAGATATCTTGAATTTTCTTTATAGCTTTTAAACCAAAAGCAATATAGTTTTGTGAACTAACATCAAAGACAGATAAATGTGAATATGATATGAGAATTAAGACTATGCATGACAATAGCAACGAATGAAGGATGTTGATGGTATTTTCATGTAAACAGAAGATTTAGATGCAAAAACTCAATAATCAATAGGGTTAATTACATTCCCCCTTGAACTGTTCTCCAATTTCAATTTCCTATTAAACTTTTAAATGTGACAACCATCTACCTTATACTTTCATTTTATAATTTTTGTGTGCATGTTTCCTTAATACTCTCAATTCTAATTTAATGTTAAAGTTTGAAACAAATTTAAGGTCGGATGTGGTTAATTTGGGTTGGATTGGTAGTCAATCATACCCAGATTTGAACTAAATCTGTAATCCAATTTGATCAGCAGTTTATCATAAAGTTAGAGTTATGAATGTATTACGTACATAACTCTTTTTTATATAAAAATAATGGAGCATATATGAAAAAATAATGAAGTTTTAAAGTTCAAGAGCCAAGATATTACAAAACGAAAGTATCAGGTGAGTGATTGTTGCGTTAGTTCAGATGGGCAAGGTGAAATCGAGACATAATTTAGGGAAACAAACTGTAACTAACCTTAATCAATGATACTTCTATGTTTCGAAGACTTATTTATGGGGCTTACTAAATATTTTTAGTTACAATATTAATACTTGAAGGGTCTACTTGAAAATGACCATAAATTAATATTGCAAACAAAATTGAGTTGGCCGTTCGCGTATGTATGTTCTATGCGCTAAATAAATAAATAAATAAATAAATAACACGTAGATGGAGAGTAGACCCGTCGAACTCTTTGTTAGACATCGGTCTCCACATGCCGATCTACTACTACTATTCTTCATGTTGAACCATATTTTGTACTAAATCCTAAAATGGGCTCTAAAACTCTATCGGCTTGTGTGGTTTTTGAGCTTTGTTGTGGTTCATAGTTATCGCACGAATAAGAAGTTATGCATAACCCATTTCTAACAACACGTTGATCTTTTCAGTGAATTAATAGAACTAAAGAAAATTGTGTCTTCCAATAAAAATATCGTTAACGTTGCAATTTTTGCTACCACCACAAATTAAATGACCATTCAATAAACTCACTTTCAGTCTTTCTCAAGGTATGGTTCCTAATGAGTCCCTTTTAACAACTTTATCTTGATAAGCTATAATATCCTAAAGTATCAAAAGTAAGATACTATCTTATCCCGCTGAATCATACATTAAAGTCAAGAAAGATATCATATCTAAAGCATCCAAAGTAAGATATTTTCCGATCATTTTATCTCACTAAATCTTACATTAAAGTCAGAATAAGACATAATATCCTAAATCTAGGCTTGACAATCGTGTCGTTTCGTGTAATTTCATGTGTATTAGACATTTTTTGGTGGACACAAACACGACATTGTTAGATTTCGTGTCTCGTTTTGGAGACACGAACAAAACACTGTTACGACACGACACGGTTTATACACTAATTTTTTTCATGTACATATCATGTACTGACGACACGACAAGATATACGATTATATACGAAGTTACACAAAATTTGTACACGAAAATACACGATTTTTCTGAAATTGGATGATTGTTAATTGGGTATTTGGGTAATTGGATAGCTTGGTATTTGAGTAATTTGATATTTGGGTAATCCGTAATCAAGTAATCGGTTTTCGTGTACTTTCAGGTACCCGACCAGTCAGACACGAACACGACATATTATATACCGACTACATGATACGAAACACGAAATCAATAAACCCAGACACGAATTTTTCGTGTCGTATTCGTATCGTGTTTCGTGTTTCGTATCGTGTTATCAATAAACCTACCTAAAGCATCCAAAGCAATATATTTTTCCATCACTTTGTACTATTAAATTTACATTAAAGTTAACATCAAAAAACAAAGGTAAATTGCAATCCATAGCCCTTGACTCAAATTCATTTCGCACCAATAAGTTTTGGAAATATGCAAATATAGCTCCTTTAACTTTGTACCTTCTTCTTCTACTACTTATCGCCAAACTTCAACTCACATTAGGAATCATACGTAGAAAAAAGATGGGTTAGGAAAAATGAATCTTATGTTGCGAAGTGAAAAACAACTTCGTCCAAAAATTTATAGAAAGGGTAAATTACCAGAATGTAAAAGCAAACTCCAATTAACCCAAGAAAAAAAACGAAATTAAAACACAAACATTCTTCTTTACATCATCGGATGCTTCTTAAAAAACTAATCGGATCCCTTACACCAAAAAGATCACAGAGACAAGAGTCAAACAAATGGGACCCACAGGACTCAAACAAGCGAGATACCCAAAAAAAAAAAACCCATTACTTTTCATCCAAACTTTGGAGTAGTTTTAAAGTCCCATATCACAACAGTAAAACCAGAGTTTACTTCTGTGACAACTTCACTAATCACACACACTTGGCTTGAGCCCCACAACTCAACAAGAACCTTCCTCTCTTGGTTGAGTATTGTCCTTCATTGCAGGAGTTGAGTATTATATACCACCAACTCCTCACCAATGTTCCCAACTTTAAGTACAACACACCCCAAGAACCATTTTTCCTACCAAAACACCACCTTCTGGGTTTTGGGTAGGGATTGGTTTGCAAGATGGGTGGTGGGTTTTGGAGGTTCTTGGGATTTGGGGTGTGGGTGGTGTTGGTTTTGAGTGGGGAGGTGGGGTGTTGGGGGAATGAGAGTGTTGTGCATGTTGATGGGAGGTCTGTTATTGGAGTCACCGATGAGGACTTTGTTTGTGCTACTCTTGATTGGTGGCCACCTGAGAAGTGTGATTATGGGACTTGCAGTTGGGGTCTTGCTTCCATGCTTAATCTGGTGAGATTCTTTCTCTTAGTTTCAGTTTGTTGTAATGTTTGTTGGTTTTAATGTTGTTTGAAGTATTGGTGACATTATTGGGATTTTAGGACATTCTCCTATGAATGAATGTGTTTGAAAAATCATGTGTATTGAAATGTCTCATGTTGTTCTTTTTCCTTGGAGCAATGAGGGGTACGATTATGTTTCTCATTTTGCTGAGAGACAATGGTTGCATGTTTGGATTGGTAGATGTTTGTTGGTTTGTTTCTTTGGATGCTTTAGAAGGAATTTCATTTTTTTCTAATTATTTCATTGTACTTCCTGTGAGAATGTGGATCAAATTCAAAAGACATTTGTATTTTGTTGGGAAACAAATATTGCATGCTAATTAGGGCATCATGTTTGGTTTGGGTTTCCAAGAATATATTTCCATTTTGCATTTCTTAATGATTTTGTGGTGGATCATTTTTGTGGGAATGGATTTGCTCGGATGTTGTTTGCTTGCTTATTAGCTTAGCTTGGTTTGAAAAGTGCGAGTGAAGAAGAATGAATGAAGTTTTCACGCGAACAAAGTCTCAGCACAGAATGAGCTTAGCAAACGGGTGTGTAAGGCGTGGGAATGAGCTTGGCACGCGGCCAACCGGTCATGTCGACAAGACGACGGAAACAAGGTTTCCACCCGGAAGCTCTTCACTCCTCCTGGAAACAGGAGCTACTCTTCCGCTATCCACCTCGAAAGGGTTGGGAAAGCGACTAAGTATCCCAACCTAACACTTCATGTGACAAATTTGTATTTCATGATGTTATTATTCTTTTTCAATGGATGGAAGCAATGGTTATGTCCTTGAATGGTTACATAATCAATTGGGAATAGTTTAACCAGTGTAAATTTGTTTTCTGATATATATTAATTTTTTCATACGAGGATGTGAATTTTGTGATATTGTCTACAAAAACGCACACTTGAGTTCATATTCGGGGAGTTGCATATTTGTTGCAATTGCATTCGTTTTTTGTGGTTTTCAGCCTCTTGATGTGTGTCCATATTTTGCAGAGAGAAAAGCACGAGTCATGGAAATTCCATGCGCTTTATGTGCAGTTATACTTTTACCTTTTAGAATTCCTTTTTCCTGTTTCTTGTGTGTATTGGATCACATATTTATCCACTTTCATCCGATTTTTTAGTGTTTTCAATTATGCTCTCCATTATCATTTCGCTATTTCCTGTGGACGAGTTACCTTAACAATTTTCATGGATGAGTTAAAAGTGAATTTTACCATTTTCGAAGAAAGATAGTTTTACTTGCATTGTATAAACATCAATTGATGAAATTATCTTATTCTTCTCTTCAAAGAACTTATTCAGATCCCTTGTTTCGTTTAGTTTTCGTGTAGACAAGCAGCATAATGAATGGTAACAATCATTTAATTTCTTTTATGCAGAACCTCTCCAGTCCTGTTCTTGTAAATGCTGTAAAAGGTAAGCCTTTTTCCTGTTCTACTGTATATTTATGTAAACATCAATCTTCTCTAAGGTTTATCTTGAAGAAAGTTTTCGTAGTTCAAATTTTTTTAAAGCGCATTTGAGATTCTACTTTTGCATTGTTTTTGTACTTCTAAATTCATGTTGTCCCTAAAAAGGCAATACATTGCAATACAGAGAAAAAAGCTCTGATTTGTCGTATGCAATTCTAATGTTTTTACTGTTTTGAAACTTTTGCAGCATTTTCTCCCCTTAAAATTAGGCTAGGAGGCTCATTGCAAGATAAGGTGATATATGACGTCGGAGACTCAAACATCACCTGCACTCCATTTGTCAAAAACAGCTCCGAGATGTTCGGTTTCACTCAGGGTTGCTTATACATGTCTAGGTGGGATGAACTTAATGGTTTCTTCAAAGAATCAGGGTAATACAATGTTATACTGTAATTTTGGCATATCATAAAAGATTTTTATGCTTCCTTCATTTTTCGTATTTTTATATATGTTCTCGGACCTTTTTAGGGCTTCAATCATTTTTGGCCTGAATGCTCTCAATGGAAGAGTTCCCATGAAAGATGGTTCGGTCGGAGGGCCTTGGGATTACAGGAATGCTGATGCACTTATACGTTATACTGTTAGCAAGGGATATACCATTCATGGTTGGGAGCTCGGTAAGAACCTCACACCCTTGGATGACTTGAGATATTTTTCTCTAAATGCATACCAAAGCGATCTTTTCCGTCTCCTGTAAAGCTATTGGTATAGACTTTGTCATTCTCTGCAAAGTTGGACAACGCGTTTTCATAAATTCTGGGGGAAAAGCTTAGGTATTTTTAATAATACTGTTTTTGCAGCATTAACAAAAATATATATACCAATGTATATCAGAACATTTATAAATGCTGGCGTTGTTACATTTTGCAGGGAATGAGTTGAGTGGTAATGGAGTTGGAACGAGAATCGGAGCACATCAATATGCCGAAGACGTGATCAGGCTCAAATTTATTGTCGACAATGTCTACCAAGGTTCCTTGCAAAAACCTCTGGTACTCGCTCCGGGGGGTTTCTTTGATGCAGCCTGGTTCAAAGAACTTGTTGATAGGACAAAACCAAACATGGTCAATGTGATCACCCATCATATTTACAATCTTGGCCCAGGTACGTGCCCTGGACCAAGAGGCAGACTGAAAACTTTGGATTTCTTTTGTGGTGAAGTGTTTCACAATTTTGTAATCATTTAAATGACTGAACAGATTTATTAACTGCTGAGTAAGTTGAATTTAAGGGCCAGCGGTCGGTTGACATTTTGAGTGCCAACCAAATTCTGCAGTGAATTCATTAACCACTTGAAGTGCCAACTGCAAAAACCTGTAAATGCAAGAAGCAGCCAGACTTATAAGTCTTCCGACCATGTCCAGGAGTGATAAGAATGGGCAGTTTTTTGGGCCTATACCTTTTTAGTGTAACGTCACAAGAAACCTTGTTAGGGGAACAAAAGGAGAGGAAAAAAACTCTAGAGATAGATTATATGAGTGTTGAGGCAAATTTTGATCATTACTTGGTACTTAGTAGTGGATTCATGTCCGGTTGGAGAGGTCTGTCAGGTCTGTCAGGTCTCTGGATTTGCCCAACAACATTACAATATTGTTGTGTGTTTTATCGAATCGTTGCATGCCTTGTCTGGGGGTGGATTCAGGCATTAAAATAGTAACACTAACCTTTGGCATGTCTCTTTCTCTGATGGCAGGTGTTGATACCCATTTGGTAGAAAAGATTCTTAATCCGTCTTATCTCGATGGTGAAGCCAAAACGTTCAGTGACCTGCAAAAAATTCTGCAGAACAGTGTGACTTCAGCAACTGCATGGGTTGGAGAGGCAGGAGGCGCGTACAATAGCGGGCATCATCTTGTAACTGATGCATTTATCTTCAGCTTCTGGTACATATCTCCTACTCTGCTTCCTTGTTGCCATAATTTAACCTTAATTGATTAGATGTGAATTTAATTTTTATAGGTACCTCGACCAGCTTGGTATGTCAGCCACTTACGATACCAAAACATATTGCCGTCAGAGCTTAATTGGTGGGAATTATGGCCTTCTAAATACCACCACTTATGCTCCAAATCCTGATTATTACAGGTGATTTTCGTATTGTGCTTGATGTTCCGAAATTCGTACAGAAGAATGTTGAGTGTGGTATTGCAGTTTCTTTAGTGACATGCTTCATCTTTTCGTGTATCTGCAGTGCTCTACTATGGCACAAACTAATGGGAAGAGGAGTTTTATCGGCAAACTTCACAGGAACAAAGAAAATAAGAGCATATGCTCATTGTGCCAAACAGTCTGTATGTCTTGACCTTTACTTGTGCATCTCTTATTATATCATTTCATTCGACGTCAATAACAAATATACCAAAGGAAATTGTTTTTAATACTAAATACGTTTTACATCTTGCATACAAAATGTTTAGTTCCTTCTCAAGTGCTTCATTAACACACGTGCGCTTGACATTCTAATCACTTTGCTCTTGTTTTAATTTATTGGATCATACTTTTTCAGGGAGGAGTCACACTATTGTTGATCAACCTCGATGGCAACACGACCGTTCGTGTCACGCCTAGCATAAGTCCCACTACCACAACCACAACCACAGAACTCTTAAGACACCACCACAAACATACAAGCAAATCTTTTCATCGGATTCCAGTGGCTGGAAAGAACAAACAATTCACAAGAGAAGAGTATCACTTAACCCCGAAAGGCGGGGACTTACACAGCCAAACCATGTTGCTGAACGGCAAAGTCCTAGACATAAATGAGAACGGGGAAATCCCAGCTTTGGAACCTGTGGTAATTACTGCTTCAGAAGAAGAAGCTACAGATGTTGCACCATATTCCATTGTTTTCGTTCATATTCCGCATTCGAATGTTCCTGCTTGTGGGTAGAAATTCTGCTTTGATGGAACATCAAGGCATTGTTTCTAGCCTGCTTGGATTCTTATGTTCTTATTGATGAGGCGAAGCCTTTTGTTCTTCTTTCTAAGAATTCTTTCAAGAACAATAAAATATGTGAGATTTAGTTTGTGTAAGCTTTATTCTTTTGTTGGATCTTAATTCATGATACTGGATCTAGTTAAATGTTTTAACCACAAATGTGTTATAACTACAAATAGGTGTATTTAAAGGATGTATTCGATTGCTTCCCTTGTGACTTATTCGATTTTTCATGGTATCTTAGAATGTCATATCTATATGGAATTGGAAATTATTTGAGATTTAGGTCACTAAAATTAATGTAAAACGTTAATATTATACTTCAAAATTTCTAATCTAATCATATGTTTTTACTTATAAGATATCCTGCAATTTGTTTATTTTTATTTAAAAGTGATATTTAATAAACAAACCAACTATGTTAATGTTGGATTAACTTTGACCTGGCATCGAACTCCGGTAAAATGAGTTGCATGTCAGGTAGGTGCTAGTTATGTTGTATATGAACATTGGATTTGTAAATCTCTGTAAGCAATAACTTTCCTTACAAACTATGATAACTTTGGGTGGTTTGAGTGCAATAACACTGCTTATTTTAGGGTTAGTGTGTAGGAACGTTAGCTTTTGGCATTTGACTTTCAGTTTATTTGAAAATGATTTATGGACTTCTTTTAACATGTATTTATCAACTATTTAATTTGTTTCAAAAATTGATGACGTGATAATTTAAGCGTCTGTTGATTTTCCAATGCACGTGATTATTGACATTTCAAGATGCATAATTGTGTCACTCGCAGGACTGGTATGTTCCACACGGGATTAGTATGTCTATCGTGGGACTAAAACTAGTGTCCCAAGCGGGACTGGTGTGTGTCCCTTGTAGAACTGATGTCTCTTTTGAGATTGATATGTCCCCACGCGGGACTAATGTGTCACTTATTTGCATTTAAAGTGTCTTACTTTACGAGGATATTAACTTTTTTATTTTATCGGAAATCATATTTTTAAACAATAAAATAAAAAACACAAATAATGACAATGACCGATAAAATACGTGGACGCACCACGTATAAGGACTCGTTTGAAAAATGACCTCAAAGCAAGTGGGAATTTACGGTGTGAATTTTACATAAAAATTTAGAAGCTAATTCATGTAGTTTGCACCTGTTAGGGAATTTTAGAGTGTGGAAGGAGAGATAAAGACTTGTTTATTGCTTGCCTATTCCTTTCAATTCCTTGTACATTTATAAGGTTTACAAGGATCTTTATTGATAGCTAATTAATTTTGTTCGCCATCATACATTCTAAATATAGATGCTAGAATCATGGAAAGCAGGAAATATCACTTTTAGCTGCCTTTTGTTCTTGTTTCCTTTTGTGCGGCGGAAATAAATATTAAGACTTAAGAGGAGGATTTTATTGCCTAACAGCAACTACATCCAATCCCTTTTGGGAAGTTAAAATAAGTATCCGAGAAACGAACCTTTAAGATGCCAAAGTTAGATGTCCCAAACAGATTAATTGAAGATGACAAATTGAAGATCGATATTACGGTACACCTTAGGTTTATATAATTAAATAGTGCTGGGTATTATTTTGCAAAGCAGTAAAATTGTGATTGGTTTGTAAAATGAAACCTTAAGGAAGTCGGAGAACTAGACTTTCTGAGATGAATTATGTGTAAAATGAAACCTTAATTTCTACGATGCCTTTGTATTTAAAACACATTTCAAGTGATCGATTTAGTTTTAGACTCAGTGGGAAATCATCGTGACAGTTTAGACTCTTGTCAAGGAGAATTTAGATGTTTAATTGACCTGCAAATATTAACTACTTTGATAATTTATCTCTCTATCCCATTTTTGAGATTATTAACTTTTTATAGTTTGGTGCTTTCAATTGATGGAAAGTTTGATCTTATTTGATAATTGATTCTCATAAATCTGCTTAAGACAATTATATATTGTGGATGATCAAGATAAATAGATTCATGCAAGAGAGTAAAGGTGCAAAGTACACAAAGCAGATGAGGTTAAGCAAATTTACCAACACTACATACATCAACATCAACATAATCCCAATGCCTCAGAAGAGGGTCCTGCCTGAGCGAGGTAAGAAGAGGTCAGATGTACGCAACCCTACCACTATAAAACAGTGAGGTTGTTTCCAATTTACCAACACTAATTTAGAAAAAATGGAGAGAAACAAATGATAACCAAAAAAAGTCAATATTTTTTGGAGAAACAAAGAACGAAAGATTGAGAAGAATGCACCATCAACAACCAGAACATTTTAATCATTCCATAATAAAGTCAGTACTTAAATTTCTTCAGCATTATTTTCACAAACGTTTCCAAATAATCAACAAATAAAAAAATGTGCAGTAAGCTCGCTGCATCAAATTATGATACACCATATGAACAAAACCACCACCAATCACCACTTCAGTCCTTGAATCTGTAGCAACCCATTCAATTACCATAACCACTCTAAATTAGACTACCATGTGTGTTCGAAGATTGTTGGAAACCAGTGCTGTCATTGGCATCACTGAATGGGTTTGTGGAGGCCCCTGGTTGCTGATAACCGACCGCGGGCTGTTGCATCTGTTGTTGTTGCATCATGAAAGCCTGTTGTTGCTGTGCCATCATCACCATCTGAACGTTTGGAGGAGCTGCGACCCTGTGTGAGCCATAAAAGGGATCATGAGTAACTGGTTGCATCATGTTATGGCTACCCATCGTGGGCATCTCCCATGGATTGTAACTTGTGCCCTGGTTTGCTCGTCTTGTGGCATCGTCATATAAGCTATCCAGCGTAAGCTTGTCAAAGCCTCCAGCCTGGAGAAGTTTCACACATAAATCATTATATTATTTCTATTACACATTAACGTAAGGGCGCAAGGCATGAGCCTTGAATGCCATATCTTCCAGATCAAGAATAAACCATTTTATGATCGAACCCTAATCCGTGTCTTATTGTTCAGAGAACATCCTAATGTCTTGCAATGGTCCATTGTGAACTGCTCTCTTGAGCCCTTGTATAAACAAATTACAAGTCACAGAAGTATAAAGATGTGAATTCTGACCCTGGCAGTGCAATATCGGAAGTTTTGTTTGAGAGTGTAGTTTCTTTAATCATCAGTGTGTGCATGCCTCTAGTGATGACAAAAATACTGTTTGAGCAACAGTGTGTGCATCTGTCAATGAAGATTTTGCTGATAGTCTATCTCTTTGGAAGAGACAGATTAAAGGGCAAAAATGTACGAACATTACCATTGTACTAGTTGCAGCACTCTCATTCGAGCTTGGAGCCGTCACAAGTGCTAATTCCCAACCTTCTCCTGCTACATGTGAATCAGTAGAAGTGGTAGCTGACGAACTGTCTGTTGAAAACAGCAATCAGTTCGCTATTTAGTAGTATTTTCTTCAGGTTAAAACAGTTCCAATTAAACCTTACCAACTGGAACAATTGCAAGAGCCATAGCATTCTGATTGTCAAGTTCAGCTGCATGTGGATTGGTCTCACTCTTTAGTCCCTGATAATCAAGTTCAACCAATCATTGGAAGGAAGAAGTAACAATGTTGATATTTAGATTCTCTGGTCTTTTAACTTTAATGTTTACCAACAAGTCAGCTGGTTCTTCCGGCACAGGAGCTTTTTCCACTTTCACAGGCTCAGGTGGTGGTGGAGGGGCAGGAGGATTAGGTTCTTCCTGGACTTTAGGACTTTCCTTGTATTCTATAGGCAGGACAGTTTTTGGAGCTTCGATTCTGTGATTTAATACCTGAAGCACGGTAGTAGTTTAAAGTATAGTCATTTTGTCAGCTGGAGAGTTCAAATGCAATTTAACTCTAAAGATTGAAAAGAAGCATTTAATAAGAAACTGCAGAACTAACTTCACTTATTCCATCAAAATCTTGAGATGATGGTGAAAGCAAATGAGTCATAAACCTAACTAAACAAAGTTCATTCGCAATAATTCAACCAGACAGATGAACAGCATCAGCAACAAATTATATTTAATCTGAAATCCTAATTCCTCAGAAGGCCTAGAGTACTGAAGTTGCACAAAGGGCACTTTAGAAAGATATCCTATGATAAGAGTGGAAGGACAAAAAAGTGATTGCCTGCATCAGGGTTTGAAACATAGAATGGGGGTCGTACCTTGGGTAACTCATCTTTCCGCATGGTAGGAGCCATTGGAGCATCTTTTGCATACTCCTCCATAACTGTAACAAAGGATGCCAGGGGCTGCGCTCATAGAGTCAGACAATGTGTTGCATGAAGTAGAGAAATCATAGGTCAAATCAAAAGCCAGTATATATATCAAAACCTGGTCTACTTTTATGAAACCTTCTCCACGCCTGAAACCAATGCTTTTGCACATTTCGTACAATTTGGACAGTTTCTCTGCCTGAAACCACGATTTAGAGGTCTTAGAAATATCTTGGTGGAAAAGATGGTGTTCTGGACAAGATACAGCTCAAATGAACTGAGACACATTTTGAACCCAACAAGGCCCGAATTTCATAATACCCAAAGTCATGTCCAGGGGGGCTTTAAATGAACATTACAACTAGTATGTGTGAAGACTTCTGAGAGACAAGAATAATTGCAAGGCACGGTATGGTTGGTTACCTGCTTCCCGGCTCTCTTGTATATATCTATAGCCTTAATGGAATGATGATGTTGCATATCAAAAAACTGCCATATAACATAGATATTAAGCTCTGATAGAGGAAATTTTATGGTGTGTAGAAGCACCATTACCTTGTCAACCAAATTAAGAATTCCATTATTGATAGCAGTATAGAGCTTAATGCTTTCATCAAGGACCTGCCACAACCATCGACCAAAATTATCATGAGATACATTCAATTCAATAACATTGTTAAGAACAAGGAACACCTCAAAGTCCATCTCACCATTGAAACTGCCGACTGAATTATCATATTATATGCTGCTGCACCTTGTGGCTGTATATAATATCCACAACATCAGTTTCTTAGGAATGTTCAAAAGAAAAGTATTTAAAAGTCTATTCATAAATTGACTTAATGAAAGTGAGAAAAGCTTTTGCTTACTTGACACCCCAGGAGACGAAAAAGAAGTTCTTGAAGTGCAGGTAAATGTTCAAGTAGTTCAACAGTATCAAGATCCCGAGTTTTCTAAAACCATAAAAGGAATAACAGTTATCTACTATACTGTATGTACCTTTGAAACTCGAAACCCACAAAAGGAATAACAGTTATCACTATGTGTCACATCATCAGATGCTTCCCAACTGAATAGTGAAAACAGAAACCCTCAAAGATGTTTTCTGTATTTGACATTGTATTATCAATTAAAATTGAGGACAACTTCCCAACTACTCATGCCTATGCCAAAGGAATATCGCTTCACATGTTTACTGTTAATCGACAAAGGTTCTGAAAAATGGGAACTGGTCAGGGCACCAGGGAAATGGGTCACTAGTTGGACTGTGACGTTAACTTGACATCATAATATAATTAATACGAAAAACTCTTCAAGAATATAACATAACATACATATTACATAAATCCATGATCACTCTAACAATTAATAAAGAACATAAAAATATATCTAGCATACAATATCAGGTTTCATTTATATGTTGGCAAACATCTCCAAAACCTAATCTTTAATTGTTTCCCTTTATTTTTTTAGGAACCTAAGGTTTTATAGTACATGAGGATCTGAGCCTATTCTCTCCATCCAAAAAAAAACTGTCCAATCCAATGTCCAGAATTCATTCTTAATCTCACCCTCCCTTATATAACTCTTCCTAACTCCGACCCCACTTCCGAACCCAAACCTTGATCTCTCAAATCTCCGTCTCTACCATTATCATAGCCCTCTCATCACCATCCAACCAGTTACTTGTGGCAAATCAGACATCAGCGGCACTTTTAGTGACGGTCAGCGGCAGTAGCATGCTGACGGTGGGCAAAGGGTGAGATAAGCAGGAAGAGAAGGATAGCATGGAAAGAATATTAGGTTTCTTCTTGGTTTAAACCATTGGGCTGTTAACCAGGCATCGGGGCTGATCCAAACACTGGCTTACTGGTTCACCTAGTTGAATCTTCGGTTCAAAGCCAAAGTCGCCAAAAACACGCTTTAGACCTCTGGCCAGACCGACTCCCAACTAATTGCCGGTTCAACTGTTTCTGTCCGATTTCTGAAACATTATATCAAATATCTTAAAAAGATTCATAAGTCAAAAAGGACTTGCAATTTGACAGTCTCGAATTTCAAAGGACATGTTTTGCTAATGAAGTAAATAGAGATCTTTTGTTAAACATTGTTTCCTATACCAGGATATTTGAAATGAATGTTTCACCAGTGGGTTAAATATCATTCAAGTTTGATGTGATGAAAGAAAGGTGGTATAGGTATTAATATTCCATATTGAACAGAGAGCTTAATAGACAAGAAGCGAGGCTTGTGTTAAATGACTTTTACATGTACTCTTTATTATTAGTGAATCACATGAAAAAGGTTCTCAAAAAATTTCCATATTTTTCAAAAATGTTCTGACAAGTGAAAGACTCTAAGGAGGAAGTATCATGTTTCTTCAACTAGGGGGAACGTGCTTTAATTTATGGAAAAGTTTTCAAAATAATTTTTTTTATTTAAAAAATGCCAAAATAAACCTCATCAAAAAGTATTTCTCACACCAGACCCGCTGCCACCACGTGTTGACACGTGGCGGCGGCGGATTTATTTTTTAGTGTATACAGAATTCACACTGGTGAAAGAGAACTCGACATCACAAGTGTCGAGTTCATTTTGATTTTTATTGCGGGAACATTTGCCGATTTTTCTTGAAGTGTTGGCAGAGGAACACGATTTCAAATAGAACTCGGCATCACCAGTGCTGAGTTCATTTGAAATCATGTTCTCCTGGCAGATCACTTCGAGAGAAATATGTAAAGTGTTCCCGCAATAAAAATCAAACTGAACTCGGCATCACCAGCACTGCTGATGTCGAGTTCTATTTGAAATCGTGTTCCTCTACCAATACTTCAAGAAAAATCGACAAGTGTTCCCGCAATAAAAACCAACTCGACACTTGTGATGCCGAGTTCTGTATACACTAAAAAACAAACTCACTGCCGCCACGTGTCAACACGTAGTGACAGTGAGTCTAGTGTGAAAAATACTTTTTGATGAGGTTTATTTTGGCAAATTTTATAAAAAAAATATTTTGAAAAAATTTCCTTAATTTATTTCATGTTCTAACCTCTATCCATGACATAATGTTGACCTAATAATCTCTAGAGCTGCTCAATACTCAACAAAGAAAAATATAGAAAGTGATACATACCGAGGGCTCAATCTCAACGTCATAGTTGACCACACGAAAGCATTCAAGTTTTTCTTCTAAATACAAAGCATAAGTGCGAACCCAAGCAGAATACTCCCATGCTATATAAAAAAACAGACAAGAGATGGTTATAACTACAAAAATCATTAGTATCTGACTAAAAGTCAGTAGTATAAGATCAACGCACTACCCTCTGGACTGGAGTCATCTTTGAAATGGGACAAATTTAGCATATGGCTTCTATTTCTTCCATAGTTTATGAGTTCTTCACGAAAACTGGGGTCTACTTCCCGCAAAGCACGATGTATGACAATCAATGTCTTCAAAGCAACCTAAAGACACCCAACTTGAATCAGAATATCTAGCCCTTGATAGACGAAAAAATGTCACCCGAGTGACAAATCTTTAATGGCCAATAAACGGTACTTCATGTCAACATCAAATAGAAAATGGAAATGTGCACTGTTAATGATTAGAATAAGACCATTTCCAAGGAACTTTGTAGAGTTTCTTTATAATGATATTATATGTTTAATTACGATAGAATGTTAATTAACTACGAACCCAGTAGAGTATGCAAACTGGACCAAATAAGCACAGCAACCAATCGTCAGCACAGTAGCACACTACTATGGCCTGACAATATTAAAGCTCCATTAAAATCCCTACTTCCACACACTAGCAGTTATCTTCCTGGCATAAACTCTGACGTAATAGCAAGCCCAATCTATGCCAATAATTTAATGACTATACTTTTGTTCAGGTGCATTAAAACTCCATACTCCAACATTTGATTTTCAGTGTAACTTGCTGAAGGCATATCATTTTTATTTTAAAGTTCATAAGTTGATGCCTTGAGATATTTATGAAGTATGGGGAATGTTTCTGTTGCAGCAAGCACAGCCAGTCACCATATAGACTACCAAGCGTTTCAAAGAGGTTTAACTTGGGGATCCTTAGGAGAAAGTCAATCAATTAATAATTTCTCCCTCTTAAATAGACGAGGGTCATGCTTACTGATTTGCTGCTTCTCATAGGAAGAAATCATAGCAAACATCTCACAACACAAGCATACTGCAAGATTTTTAAACTCAAATCTTCTATAATTTGATACCAATTACCAACTGCACTAATCTTCCTCAATTTAATGGAAACTGAATTTACTGGCTTTCCTTCAATTAATAGTAAACAAATATTAGGAAACTTTCATATCTGAGAGAGATTTTTGCAATTAAACTATCCTATATTAACTTGAACAGTTGAAATGCTTTTTTCCCCAATTTGCTTGCTTGCTTCTTCTTTAGTGCCCCAACCGTTGAACTTATCCTAAAAATGGTAATGTTTCAAGTAATTTTTACAAAGTACATATTTTACAGTTGATACACGACAAGTTGCTTGGAGATTTCCATCAAGTTATTGTATGCACCTCTGTAATCTAAAGGGTCCAGCTCAGGTTTTCTCAGTCCTCAATCACATATACTAGCTGGATATTATAACTTTAAAATCATACCAAAATCTAAAAACAAATGATAAGAATCGTTATTGGTTGACCAGTATTTACACATACCACCCAGTTATGTGTCTTGGCAAGACGCCTGGCAAGAGCATGTATGCAGTAAGCTACGTCAGCTCGGGGTCTTGCTGCTGAAGTAGCAGCAAAAATGACTGAAAACAATAACAGCATCAGCAAAATACACCACTGCATTGGCAGTTGTCTTTTAAAATTTAATTAAAATGTAAGCATAATTGGATAAGGTAAAACAGTAAAAAGAGTGAGAGCCTCATCAGATACTAAAACTGAAAGAGAAGCATAATGTTTTCTGCATAAATAAGTTGAAATAACTACTTGATTGAATATTATCGATTGCATAACTCATAGCAACCAGGATGGCCATAAAATGTAGTTGAAAACAAAAATATCAGCATATGGCGAAAAATTGTAAAATATCATTTCGTTGAAATTTTGAGTCGGGAAGCGTGGAGAAGCTTCCAGTATCTTTTGGCAGTATCATTTGTTGTCTTGAAGAATAACAAAGACGTAAAAGATTAGAAAGGTAATTAAGCTTTTTCCTTGAATAATCCCTCAATGAATTGACCACCAAACAAAATTTGTTTCTTGACTATGATGATAAGTTGATAACATCACACATCCATCAGATAGGTGTTTCTGTTAGGTATTTGTGTGGTAAAATTATGTAAACACTCACATATTGGGGGGGATACTTTAAGCATGGGAGTCCATCATTCTTAATTAGTTATGTTGCTTGTCGATCAAGCGCTTCATAAAATAAATGCATAATGGAGTTCAGCGGTGTATTAAATTGCTAAAATAATCCAGAATTAGCATTTTAAATTGATACTATTCTCTACCATAAACTAACAAGAAAAGGTCAGGGCATGAAAATTTCTGACAGACAAACTAAGAGAAAAACGGCTTTTGATCAGTAAAAATATCGGCCAGTGTGTTAAAAAGTAGAAGTACTGAGTAACTCAACAACCTTGTATGTGCTTCTCTTTAGCTGGGTGTTCAACATGGTTTGTGGCCTTAACAATTGCAATGTCCAAATCCTGATTGTTCAATGAGGGAACCCACAGTCAGAAAAAAAAAGAGAAAACATGATAACTAGCTCGGATTTAAGACACCACCCAAAGACACAAACCTTATATTCACTGTTCACTTTAGCTAAGTTGACGGTTGTTGAATCTTTAATAGCCCCTAAATATTTCCTCATGCTCTGCTGCGTACCTCCCCCCGCCATTTCTCTCAGCTTTTATCTGAACACAAAATATGGATAAAAGTTACAATAAACAAAAAATAATAGAACTTCCGCAGTTACCAGTACACGGCAAAAGCAAAAAGAAGGTATAAGTAATTAAAGCGACATCAACCAAATCAAAGCTAAAAAATAATGGAAGCAAACCAAAAAAGGCAATTCATAAAAAAATGATTTTTTTCATGCTAACTAGGACTGAAAACGGAGCGAATTAAGGGTGGGTATAAGAATTCTATATTTGTATCAATTATATCAATTTTAGATAAGAAATATGAATATCGATGCCAATACTTCTCATATCTCACTATATATTAATGGGACCTTTTCAGGTGAGGTTGACCTAATTTATTTAAGAATTAAGACTGCCCAAAAGGCCAAAACAATCGTCAAATGGATTTACTACAAATCCAAGTCACTGGGTCGATCAAATATTAGATTCTTATTATAGCAAGGCTTCAAATAATTTTCTATGAACTAATTTGCAATTAATGTGAGATTTCAAAACTACCATACTTTCCTTATTAGTTATTCCATGTACAAACATAAACTTCATCTTACCTTATTCCTCCCCTATGCAAGAGACCATTGTAACAATCCTACTTCCAATGTTTTTGTGGAATAAATGCAAATCAGATAAACAAATACACTGTTTTGAATGCAACATGTGTTTTTCTTGCATAAAAAGTGCACTTGTATCAATTATTATGTGATGCAAAATGTTGAAACTAGACAAAAGAAATGTATTTCTCGAGTGAATCTAAAAATATTAAACTTTGTTGGAAAAATGAAACACAATGAAATTTAAAATCAGGACAGAAATATAAATATAAATGCATCATCATAATTGTAATATGCATTTTCATGCGAAAGAACTGTACATTTGTCAACATTTCCTTGTCACCATAAATATCAATTAATTGTCAAGTAACTTAGATAAGAGTTTTTTGTTAACTAAGGTTAGGTTTACATCCCAAAAGTCAATTTGTAAGGAAGAGACCTATGAGCCTTTATAACCCACAACACATATTTAGGTTTACCAGATAAGAGACTATTCCAACATGCTCCCGCACTTGCGACCATCACATAATCGACACGTGGAACACAAATTGGATTTAGGTGGATACAACCAAGTTCACTTACAATGATATATCGGGCTTACACACCGTGGATACAACATTCATAGACGATGGATGCATCTTTTCCTTTTCTTTTCTCGATCGGTAGACATTGGATACATCACGTTCACAAGCGGATGCAGTGGATACAACCAGGTCCACATTTAAAAAAAAAAATAGATCCCACATGCAACCTTCTTCAATACCATGTTAAATAAGGTTAGGTCAGGTCTGACAAGGAACTCTACACCTGAAAGTTGACTTGTAAATGAGAGACTTGTGAGCCTTAATAACCCACAAGGCCAAAACACACATATAGTTTTACTTGATGTGGGGTTATTCCAACAATTTTAATTTTAAAAAAATTATGCACTATTGTCAATATAAAATGAATTTGGAGCAGTTGAAATGCAATTACATTAGACGTAGATAAAGATAGACAAAATGATTCATCACTCTTACAAGGTTTTGGTTTAAACCCCAACTTAGTCCATGCTCGATTTGTTGTGATAATTAATAATTGATATCTTATATTCAGCTAATAGTTGTGTTGTGGCTCTCGCTCCATGTCTTACAATTGTGGGGCCTTCTCTCAGATTATATCTTTCGTAAGAGAACTTGTTCGTCCCTTTACTTCTTTTTTTGGTTTTGGTTTTGTTCCCTTTGTGTCTCGCTTTTTTATCTCTATTAATGGTAAAAGCACATTAAGAATGACAAATGAAAACTTCAATGAACATGTAATGATGTACAAGTCCAAAAAAGAAATGCACATTTTGCCCGAATAATTTTTTGAAACAAATTGTTTCCTGGCCAAATAAAAAAAAGAGGGAAAACCCCAATCATCCAAAGATATTTTATAATTCCAAAAATAACATGTTACCAAGTTGGAATTAGGAAAACAACATCTAACAACCCTTCCTAAGGAGACGGTCACAATTGTGGCTTGTGATTACCGTATGGAAATCTGATTAGGCAAATTAAAAGAATTCCAAATTCGGTTAAGATTATGCATGAACCTTTCGCATTATGGGATCCAAATCGAAGAATCATTGTTGGACAACCTTAAATAACCGTATATGAGTCGAACTCATCTGAAAATTCACCTAAATTCATGTTTGAAACAAATGAATGTCGGATGGCAATTGTATACAGATACAAATCAGATATTATTTACGCATTTTAGTTTGTGAATGATAAAAAATTAACATCTTAAGTTGCGAATTTATGGAAATTTCAAATCACGGATAGCAATCGGATACAAATACGAATTGGACATTATCATACATACATATTCTTAGTTCCACCAATTACCATATATATTTTGTAACACCACCTCAAAATTTTGTAAATATAACAGGAACTTGATCTCAAAAAAACAAACATCAAACTGCGTAATCTCTAAATCACAACCATCCAAAGTGCAATTCGCCTTCTCAACACCACCACGAAACACAAACAAACACCAACCCATTCCACAAAGACAACCTCAAGATGACAAAACTAAGCCAAAATTCCCACAAAAGGTCTCACCTTTCACTCCACAAACCCTAGAAAGAAGAATCTAGGGCGAAAAATAGAGAGAAAATGTGTGATTGGAAACTAAGGAAGTGTGGTCGAGGTACCTTCGAATCGAGACTTGGAAGTAGAGAATTTAGGGTTTTATCGAACCTCGGAGAAGAAGAAGAAGAAGAAGAGGTGAGTAGAGTTATTTTGGGTCGTCGGGAGATTTTGCGGAATTTCGGCGCTTGTTTTGAGGAATATGCTGAGATTCTTCGATTTCAGTTGGGTTTTTCCCGTGCATCCTTCCGATATCATTCAAGTATCAAATTATTATTTATCTTTTATTGTGTTTTTTTCCACCTGGGACCCTCTCAAAGAAGGTTTATTGCACCACGTTATATAATTATCAAATCATTTCTCTCATGTTGTTTGATTATTTCCTTCTTTACGGCTGCATCCCTTGTTTGGTCTCCAAGTGGTTGATTCGTTAAAGTTTCCATACTTATAGAATTTAAAAGAATTTATATATAACTAGATGATTTCCCTATCTTCCGGCTTCAAATTAGTTTATTTTATAAAACAATCATCAAAACGCCAAATGCATTTTTCAAAGTTCAAACCAAACTTCCTAATTTTTTTAAGCATCGAATTGCTAGTCAGATGATCACGTGATATTTGTGAACTGACCTTGGTATTGTTGTATATTGGGTTGTCTAAGATTTTTTTTCCATTTCTTTTCATAATTGATTAAATGAAAATTGTTTTGGCACGCCACTTTACTTCCGAAATAGTAAGAAGTTCACTTGAATCCTAAAAGAGCTAGTATTTTATTGAAAACTTGGAAATTTTATAAGTACTTTAGGTTTCTTGTTTTTTTCATTAGCATGTTATATTCGGTTATTTTGTTTTATCGTATCAAAAAAGATCATGAGTTCATAGATTATGTTCAGGTCATCACTAACCATGACTTGGACGACCTGCTCATGAGTGTTCTCTCTCTTCTCTTTCTCTTCCATATCAGTTTTCTCTATCTCCAACTCACTTTCTTCTCTTTCCTACATTATTCACATATTAACCACAAACCCACAACAACTTATCTCTCTCATCCACATCATTTTGGGGGTCATCTTGAAAAAAAATTAAAAAAAATCTAAAAAATCAAAACAATTATAAAACATATTTTCAAAAAAAAATAAAAAAAGATTCAAACAAAAAATTAAAAAAATCAAAACGAAAAAACACTTTAAAAAGCATGCTGCAGAACGACCGAGTCATCTCCGGTTGAGGGGTGGGGGGGCGCACGACCTAGTGGTGCTCTAAAGAACATAATACCAAAAAAACACTCACATGTGGCATGTCATGTCAGAAGAGATGTTTATTTGGATAAATCTCCACCGCACTATGTTTATTTTATTTTTTTATCAAATTTTCTTTGCAATTCAACCCCTCTCTTTATTCTTAATATATTATCTCTCTTCACCTCTTCTTTTTTTAAACCAAGTGTTTAGAGACCCACAGAAGGTTTCTCAAAGATATAATTGTAGATTTAGAATACTCTCATCAAGCTAATTAAATTGAGTACCACTTTCGATATATTTTCATCACCTTTTATTTTGGTCATTTTTCTATATAAGGCCCAAGAATTTATACTGAACCAGAAGGTATTGATCAATAGTGACACTGCATGGGTGTCCAACGAATAGTTCCTCATGCATTGACGAATGAACTTCATACTCGTGTGATGAAACGACTCTAGAACCCAATTAGCACAACAAGTAACCCGACGAAGAATCACAACATTGTCGTTAAATTCATGTTTCTTTCAACTAATACTCTGGTCAAAAGATACTAGAACTCAATTAGCATACATGACCCGACAAAAAATCACAACAAATTCATTGATTCTATTCTCTTAAAAACTAATACTCAAGACAAAGGATACTTGAAGTCAAGTAGCATATGTGACCCTACGAAGAATCTCAAAATCAATGTGTCAATACGATGTGAGAACTTGAAGTGTGCACGAGAAATACATAAGAAAATGTTTGAATCACAAGGTATTTATCAACAACCACGCGGCCTTGATGTCCAACAAATAGGTCCTCGTCTCTTAACGAGTCGACTTCATGCTCGTATTGTGAAATGATTCTAGAACCCAATTAGCACAAGTGACCCGACGAAGAATCACGACATTGACGCCAAATCCATGCTCCTTTCAACTAATACTTCACTCAAAGGATACAAAAACCCAATAAGCATATGTGATCTGACGAAAAATCACATCACATTTGCCAAATATATGCTTCTAAAAACTAATACTCAAGTCAAAGGATACTAGAAGTCAAGTAGCACAAGTGACCCTATGAAGAATATCAAAATCGATGTGTTAATCTGATGTGCGAATTTAAGGTGTGCACGAGAAGTACATAAAAAAGGTTTGAGCCACAAGGTATTGATCAATAGCCACAAGGTTTGGTTGTACAATGAATAAGTCATCATCCCTTAACAAATGGACTCAATGCACATGTAGTGAAAATCATAAGGTATTTATCAATAGCCAAATGGCGTGGGTGTCCAACAAATAGATCATTATCCATTAACGAGTAAACTTCATGCTCGTGTGGTGAAACGATTCTAGAACCCAATTAGAACAAGTGATCCGACGAAGAATCACACAATCATCGCCAAATCCTTGCTCCTTTCAAATAATACTCGGTTAAAGGATACTATAACCCAATTAGTATATGTGACCCGACGAAACAGCACATTCACCAAATCTATGCTCCTAAAAACTATTACTCAAGTCAAAGCATACTAAAATCCAAGTAGCATAGATGAACCCACGAAGAATCTCAAAATTGACGTGTTAATGCAATATGAGAAAACTTAATGTGTGCACAAGAATTACATAAGAAAAGATCTGAACCACAAGGTATAGATCAATAACCCACGGTTTAGATGTCCAAAGAATAGGTCATCATCTCTTAACAAATAGACTACATGCTCGTGTGTTGATAATTAGAAGGTATTGACCAAAACCACACGACCCAGGTGTCCAACAAATATGTTATCGTCCCATAACGAATGTACTTCATGCTCGTGTAGTGAAAGGATTCTAGAACCCAATTAGCATAAGTGACCTGACAAAGAATCACAACATCATCACCGAATTCATGTTCCTTACAACTAATACTTGAGTCAGAGGATACTACAACCCAATTAGCATATGTGACCGCATGGAGAATCCCAAAATTGATGTGCTAATGCAAAATGTGAACTCAAGGTATGCACAAGAACTACATAAGAAAGGATAGGAACCACAAGGTTTTGACCAATGACCACACGGTATGAATGTTCAACCAATAGTCCTCGTCCGTTAACGAATTGACTCCATGCTCGCGTGGTGAAAACTCTAGAGATCAAATAGCGTAAGTGACTCGGCGGGAAACTCATCTATTTAAAAAGTGCTAATGTAAAAGTAAAGGGGAACATCTATCGATTTATAATGTCTATCATAACGATATAAAAGTTATATTTTTAATATACAAGGCCCTAATACAAAAGTATAGGGGCGTGTTGTTGCTTTACAAGGTTCGCATGTAAGAAAGAGTATAAATCACAAGGTTATTGATTATATATAGAAGACCCGTAAAACAAATCAGAATGTCATCATCATCAAATTGAAACTATATTCACTGATAACCAACTAGTGAAAACTGACAATATCAATAATTACTCAAAACCTAGCGAATATAGTACTCAAACGAACCGAAGCGATAAGAAAAATCCAAATTTATGTTTACATATCTCAAAAACGCATTGGGGTTCTCAAAATATGAGATTAAAACATAGAATTGAGAATTTGTGACTTGTAATTTGAAATTAACTGACGGGCTGAACTACAAAAAACAAAGATAACTATAAAAAAGAAGCACTACTACAAAAACATGTTTTGCCGTCGGATTTATCTCGACGGATTTATCTCTCTCATGTCACATGTGATCTTCTCTATCATCCACATAATGTCCACCTTGGATTGTGTAAATGTGGCGTCAAAACCAGGCGTCTGTGGACAATTACCCTTAAAGAACACATCCTACTCGGGCACTAGACTTGAGATTCTTATATAATGCTAAAAGCTAATGGATTATGTATCATTTCAGGGTGTGTTTGGATTAAATGAGTTTTGTAACCCTCAGAACTCAACTTTTGTCATCCAAACATTTTTTTATTAAGTATGAGTTTTGAGTTGTTTTTTCTGAACTACTATTCGTCGCCGTAAAACTACTTAAATCGCCCGTAAGATTACCATTTTGCCCCTCTACACTTTCTACTAATATAACTCCTCATTTCACTCTTTTAACACAACTTTCTCTTCATATCACACTTTTATTCACCAAATACGATGTCTCGGAGGCCAGGGAAAGAGCCAACGGACACCCCGGACTACTCACATCTGGTAAATCACCTTGTTTATTTCAATTAATTTTATAATAAAAAAAATTGCGTCGGGGGGAGGCGGTTCCCGCGACCGCCCGAACGTTGGGTCGGGCGGCTCCCGCGGTCGCCCGACCCATGGCACAGACGTCTGCGGGAGACGTCTCCCACGTAGGGCAGGCGTCTCCGGCAGACGCCTACCACGTAGGGTAGGCGTCTCCCGCAGACGCCTGGATTTTTTTTAATTTATTTTTAAATTGATTATAAATTGTGATAAAATTTAAATAAATTGAATATTATGTTAATAATGAGTTAAATTAGTTTAGTAAATCGTTTATTAATTATAAAATGTGTTAATTAATAAATAAATTGATTATTATGTTAGTAATTAGTTGTGTACGATTTTAGTAACGGATTATTGATTAATTGTGATAATTGCTAAATAAATCGATTATTAAGTTAATAATTAGTTTAATTATTTTAGTAAAATCATTAATAAATTTGTATTTTTAAATTGAATTAATAGTCATCGGGTTACCGTGGAGGAAAAGGGAAATCAATTCCCTTACGCCCGGTACGTAGTATAGCAGACGAGTCAGGTCCTCGTCATCCACGTACACGTGGTATTTCTGCTTCAGTTAGGAGAGAGAGAGATCTGTTACGTCGTCGTCAGACACGTGGAGAGTCTTTCGACGACGAGGATGATTCAGATGAGGTGAGGAGTCACGACGACAGTGACGATGGGGGCCGATACGACTTGGGGGCACAGGAGGACGCGGTACATCAGTCCGGTCGAGGACGGGGGCGACACGGTGGTCCTTCAGCTGAGTGGGTCATTAGGAAGGATCGAGGTGGTCGGTTTGTGACCGGTGATTCGAGTTCGTGCACTGCAGACGCCCGAGCTCAGAAGAAGAAGAGGGGTGATGACGAGTCTTGGATCGTCACGGATATTATTCCCGGTGGTCCTGTAGATGGCAGCGTCATTCCGAGTTTCGGAGGCCACGTCGCCAGACGCATCTGTGATGGCGAGGAGCGGAAGGTTTTGAAGTGCCATAATCGGCACAGAGCTTGTACGACATTGCAGGCATGGCGCTCAGTGATGACTGAGGATATGACGGCGACCGTGGTCGACAGTGGATTGGGTCACTTGCCGTACATCATGTTTTCCTGCATCGACATGCCGTTGATTTCGGCATTCGTGGAGCGGTGGCAGCCTGACACCAACACTTTCCACTTGCCGTTCGGAGAGATGACGATCATGTTGCATGACGTCTTTCAGATTCTTCACATTCCTGTTGAGGGTCCCATGGTCAGTGCGCAGGCGCCGACATCTGAGCTGAAGTTATATGTATCTGAGTTGCTGGGTGTCAGCCTGGAGGGTCTTGGGCGGGATAGCTCATTTTGGAGTGGCGGTGGTGTTAGTATCGACGCTGTGGACGAGTGTTGCAGACGGGGGCGACCACCACGGACTGAGGATACGCAGATGACTGCTTATTTCTTCTTACTGCTAGGCTGCGTATTGTTTCTCGACAAGAGCGGTTCCAGACTGAGACCACGCGACTTATTGGAGGCGAGGGACCCAGATACCATTGCTGATTACTCATGGGGGTCGGCGACGTTGGCATATCTGTATCGCCAGCTGGGCATATCCAGTCGCGCTGATTGTGGTCAGATTACGGGTTGTCTTACACTGCTGCAGGCTTGGATATATGAGTATTTTCCTGCTTTCCGCCCCCATCGTGAGCGGAAGATTGTTGGGTGTGGCCATCCTCGTTCGCGTATGTGGGCTGTCCGGGCGGAGGATAAGAGCGAGAGTCGACTTCTTTCTATTCGTAAACGGCTAGATCAGATGACTGCATCGCAGGTATATGATGTATATATCATTCACGTTTATTTAAATTTAATTTTATTATTATTAACGTATAAACGTTTAGGTGGAGTGGTTACCGTACGGTCCCGATCCTGCTGTAGCTGTGCCGAGGACTACATTTGCCGGCATTATTCGTTATAGGGATATCACAGAGCCTTATATACCTGATCGCGTGTTACGTCAGTTAGGCTACGTTCAGGTGATCCCGGTTGACATTCCGACGCCCGAGCATGCAGTACGGTCTGCGACTGCCACGATGTACGACGTCAGGCACACCGTTTCGTCTGCGGAATCGGTTTGGAGGACATTTCCGAGACTAGGATGACTACACCTGGCCGATCTGAGTCGTAGCCGCGACCCCTCCACTTGTGCTCCAGATTATTTGCAGTGGTTCGGTAGGTGCTCACATCCACTACTCGTACGCGGTATCATTCCGAGACCGGAGAGAGCACTGGATAGGATATGTGCCGATGCGGTAAGTTTATCTAATTTTATATTTAATTGTAA
The DNA here is from genome assembly GCA_963682175.1 of Triglochin maritima. Lineage (NCBI taxonomy): Eukaryota > Viridiplantae > Streptophyta > Magnoliopsida > Alismatales > Juncaginaceae > Triglochin > Triglochin maritima. Next base: position 42,528,653 of record OY821774.1, read on the forward strand.
AGTATATTTTGTTATTGTACGCTAATTTTTATTTTACATACAGTGGATGAGTAGGGCGATACGGTGTACGCAGCCGTTCTTGCGAGAGAGAGACGTCATGCCGAGTGAGGCGACGAGACTTGCATGTACAGATTGGGATCGCCTGATCGAGGATTGGAACAGCCAGTTGGGCATTGTAGACCATGATTCAGATGCTGAGCTGTAGTTGTCTTGCTTTTACTTTCGTTTTGTTGCACTGTTAGTACATTTGTTGGTATATGCTTATGTTTATTTGTGTACTCTTATTATTTATTTCTGACGAACATATCTTCTACATATTTCTTTGACTATCGTATTGTTTAATATTTATTTTTCACGAAAAGATTTTCAACTTATTTCTTTAGATATGAAATAATATTTAAATTTAAAATACGGTAAAAAAACAACACGATATAAGTAGAAATACACGATATATTATACATTACAAAACATTACAAATTACAATCAACGTAACCGGTTCCAATACTCCATCCTACTTTGGTACTGATCCTCCCATCCAACAACACTCTCATCTCGCATTTGATACCATAAGGTCGCTATAGGAGGTACTGGGAAATCATCAAGTAATTCCAAACGAATAAAATGAGCGTAACTCCCTAAATGAGCAATGACCAACTCTCTGACAGGCCTCGTCATGGTAGAGGGACACTCCCAGGGTAGAACAGTAAGACACGGGAACAACGAACCATCCGTTCCCACTGCGAAATACATGACTGCACACTTGTAAAAATTCGCAATAGGAAACAAGTCGGACCAAACCTCCATATAATGCGTGAGTCAAGACATTAGTTTCTTCATCTGCCACAATCCAATGCAAATACTTATGCTGCACTGCCTCTCTGAGAAGCTGCTGCGCGGGATTCCTGTCTTCAGATTTCGTCCTCCTCATGTACTCTCTGAAGTTGTAAATGTGCCTTTGATTAGGATTATCGTCCGGAAATTTCTTCTTTACCGCCAACAAAATGTTACGGGGCCTTGCTTGTGCCTCTGTCATATCCCGAACAATTTGCTTTGCCCCAGCACTAAGTCCGCTGACCTGTCGGTGACCCTCTGAATAAACTGCCAATGGGTGGTTGTGCTGCCCAAACATGTTACTAGAAACAATAACACATCCATCACGATCTCGTCGCTCCACCACTTTTACCAAAAACCGACAACCGCAACCTTTTCTTTTCGTATTCTTTCGCAGTGCAATACTCGTATCACGAGAACTCATCTCACGTCTGCGATCGCATCTGAGGTAACAATCCATCCGGTTATCTGCTTTTGGTTTGTACGATGATATAACCAAAAAAAATCCGGCTCCTATCGCAATTTGTTTCGCCCATTTACAACCTTCCTCGATTGTTGTAAATATTTCTTTACTGTCAAAAAGCTCACTGTAATCTACTTCATCACCACCGAAATCTTGCAACGGAACCTGAAAATTTTGAATTTAACAAAAAATTAAAAAAAAACAAAAAAAGGGCGGCTGGCTAGGCCGCCTCCACCATGGTGGAGGCGTGCATCTAAGCCGCCTCCACCTATGTGGAGGCGGCCTAGCCAGACGGCTGAGTCGGAAAAAAAATTCCGCCCCCGTTACCTCGCCGGATTCTGGTGCTTCGCCGGACATTTTCGTGGTGTTTGTACTGGGAATGTGAGTAAAACTGAGTCAAACACCTAGTTTAAAGACACGGGACGAAATCGGTATTAATTGATTTGTTAGGGGCAAAAAGGTCATTTTTGGGGCGATTTAAGTAGTTTTCCGGCGACGAATAGTAGTTCCCTTGTTTTTTTAGCTTGAAAATTGAGTTTTGCAAAACACCAACTCATACCACTATTTTGCAACACCTAAATATTTATTCCCAAATTATCCCAATCAACTTCCTTATTTCCACTCCATATCCCCAATTTTCATCACAATATTCCGCAAAAATGTTTTGCTCACCTTTGGTTTTATAATTTTTTTATAGCTCGTACAAATTTGTGTTAGTTGTCAATGATAAAAGTAATATATAGATGACTCTACTTAGATACTTTTATTTACTTTTATGGATATTACTTTCTAAAACTTTGTTTTCTTTATTTTTTCTTGATTTATTTTCATATGGATATTGCTCATTTACTTTCATTTACTTATTCATAAAAATAACAAGTAGAAACATGTCTAATTAGTATGACACTTATGGAGCCGATGAAAGTTCTTTCATGAGATGTGGAGGAGAATTTGTTAATCCAAAATGCAACCTTCAACTTTTAGTGTAGCAAACATGAGTTGTGAGCTTTGAGTTTTGGCAAAAGGTACCAAAACTTAATATTCAAAACTCAAACAAATCAGCGTGAGGTTTGAAGTTTGGGTATGAAACTCATGTGAAGCTTTGAGGTTTACAACTTGTATCATAAATTTTAAGTTTTGAACTTCAAATCTCAAAACTCAAAACTCAAAACTCAAGTTATCCAAACAGACCCTTAAACATTTAGTATCAAGGAAGACAAACTTCTTAAATAAGAAATATTTGTCATCTGGAAATACGTGTTACCAATAAAAGTGAAACAATTAGTTCTACATTATACCACTTAATTAAATGATAATATAAATTCTATTTTCTCGTTCTCTAGAGTCAAAAAGGTTTTAATTTTTTTAGGTTCCATAGAGACGGTATTTGTGAAGATAAGTTATAAAAGTAACAATATCCACTATTTGCAGATTTTTCGTGTAAAATATTAGAGATTGTTTGATTTAGTGGAAATTGAGTGGGTTGAATGAAAATTGTTTTTACTGCTGCAAATAACAACATTAACGGTAATAATAACATCACTTTTGCGTTGTTGTCTCAAGAGCCTGAAACTTTTAACAAAACATTATAATGTAACCGAATGTTTTTCACGACATTCACAAGACTCGAGGATGTTTTAATCCCACTGAACCCCACGCCAATTGTGCAGGAATATTTAAACTTTTAATGTCAAAGTAAATACAAGCCTCCGTGATAACTTGATCTCACCAAATACTCATTATAAGTTAGTATAACCGATTTCTTTAGAGCACATCCACCCTTTAAAAAAACATTCTAATGTCAAACATTAAAGAGCACCTGATGTAGATTTTTAGTTAGTAATTAGCGATTCAGAGTATTTTGTATAGCTAGACGAAGTCAAGTTGTGAAACCATTGACTATATTTGCTTGGAGTACGGAGATGTTGACGCTCGCCTTCGACGTCAGATTGGCTCTATGTTTGAACCGTGATATGACCAATCCTGACTTGTCGTAATCCCAGGAACCAAATTTCATAATTATCCTTCAAGAAAGGCAGTTAACTTTCCCAACACATAACCAAGTAACTTCTTATTTCATTCCATCAAACTTGAAGAGCAACAAACTTACGTCTCTCTCAAACCCTAAATAAGATCATCAACCCTAAGAAAATGGGAAAAATTAAGAGGTTGATCTATTAGACGTTACATATGTGTATCCATAAGATAAGATGTTGGTTTTACAAGTTCTTCTGTTTTATTCTTAGGATCGTGAATGTGGAGTGAGAGTCATGCGACTCTAGGTGTACAATCGTCTCCTTGTTGAAGGAGACCGAGAGAATGATCTTCCTTTTAAGTCGTTGTACAACTTTACGAGTGCTTTCAGTCAAAGCACTCGTAAAGTTGTACAACGACTTAAAAGGAGAATCCGTGATAGCCAAACGAGTGTTATAATTTTCCGAGGAGGAGGTTGTCGTTATTTTGGGTTTGCCTTTGGGGGGCAGGGTCATCGACAAGGTGTTGGATCGGTGTCCACTCACTAGCTAATAGGTATTTTAACAAAAGGAAGTACAATTAACTCACGTAAAGGAATTCGAGGACAACCTAACTAAGAGATTCCGACAACAATGTCAAGATTCTGGTCGTCCATCTATTGACGACGTTTCTGTTCCCAAGTTATTAACGATGGCCACACCATGGATGGTTTGCCTGGCCAACGACGTCCTTGATAGTCTAACAAATTGTGCGTGGGCGACAGAGGTCTACAAGTTGCTCCACTACGAAAACGCTCAAGCAAATTGGAGACACGAGGAGAAGTTGAGAGGCAACGATGTCACATGTCCATTGGCTACGTCCATGGCTGCACGATTGTTTTAAAAGTAAGATCCCCGAATCAATGGCTATGATTATCAAATACAAACGGTAGTAAGGGTACAATGACAAAACCATTGTTTATGCTTTTAAATCCATAAAGTAAATAATCAATAAGGTTTGGCTGGCATCATAATAACAAGGTGCACTCATTATACATAAGAGTTTAATTTAACACGGAATTCATGCTTGAAATTTGATTTCACTCCGTTTGTTACGATCCAAGTGACTTTCTAAGCAAGAAAGATGTTATTTAAATCTCAAAGAATTCGAACATTGATATGACAGAATTCATCGCAAAACCGATGGACGTGATGGAAGAGAGTGCAACAATATCCAGATGCATGTCACGATCATGTTACCCACGCCAATCTCAAAATTCTGTTGTGAAACGCTGGAACATTGGAGGCATCAAAGTCACGTCAAATTTGAACATCAGTGGATAGTAACTCATTTGCCTGTGCTAATGATAAACTGGCTGTAGACTCGGACGGTCTAATCATGAATTTTCTCTCTTTTCCGAATCAGTTTTCTTTATTCCCAATCTATTTTCTTATCTTTCCTACATTATTCACATCTTAACCACAACTCATCACAACCCATCACAACATACCTCTCTCCTCCGCACCATCTTTTACCAAATAATAATTAAACTCAACATCTACAACAAATAAATTAACCTAACAATTTTAAAATAATATTCAACACAATTTTTTTAATAAAAATGACGAAAAATAAAATAAAAATAAAACCAACCCGGACGACCCGGTCGTAACGACCGGATCCCCCCCCCCCCCCCCCCGGTGAAGGGCAACGACCTGGACGACCCGGTCGTCGGGGGGCGTCAGGCGGGACGACCCCTCGTTAAGTATGGTCTGAGGTGGTTTCAATGACAACGAGAATCCCAAATATCAAAGCCACAGTGTTACTCTACTTGATTTTTGTAAAACTTAAACTTATCAATTTGTTCATCCTTAGACTTGAGAAGATAAACATAACAAAATTTAGAAAAATCATCAATAAAAGTCACAAAGTATCTCATATTCTCTCTAGTTAACACACCATTTAAATCACAAACAACAGTGTGTACTAAATCAAGCAATTCAGAATTTCTTTCGATTGTTTTGAAAGTTTTTTTAGGTAGTTTCGCTTGAACACATATTTCACATCATTTATGATTATCTAATTTTATTTTAGGAATTAAGTACATAGTGATCATTCTTCTCATTGCATCTTTATTTACATGTCCAAGCCGAGAATGCCACATGTCAGAAGATTCTGTCAAGAGAATAATATGTGAAAGTTCTTTATTCAAAATTGAGTTTTCAATAATACTTAGTTTAAGCATTCCATCACAATCATAACCTTTTCCAACAAAAGACCCAAATCTAGTTATTACGACTTTATTTGACTCAATAATTATTTTGCAACCAGCTTTGTATAACATAGACGCACTAACGAGATTTTTCCGAATATTTGGAACATGTTGCACATTTTGAAGAGATAGGACATTTCCCGAAGTAAACTTTAGGTTCACTCGTCCTATCCCTTCCACCAATGCAACACTGGAGTCTGCCATGGTCACGCTCCTTCCATTGACAACCTGATAGGTAGAAAACAGAAAGCGGTCAAGACACACATGCACAGTAGCTCCAGTGTCTATCCACCAACTAGAGGATAAACATGTCATATTAATTTCGAAAAAATCAGGCACAAACCAGTAAGTGGTATTTGAAGTGGATGCCCCCACAACAACCATATTGGCCTCCATAATTAGAGTGAAATGTGGGTTGCCCTTCCGTTTGTTGTTCACATCTTTACGCTCATAACAATTTTTGGCAATGTGCCCAGGCTTCCCACAAACAAAACATGCTACCTTTCCCTATTCCTTTTTATTTTCAGATTTGGGTTTAAAGTTGGATTTGGAATTGTGATTAAATTTAGAGGCGTGACTATTTGGTTTGTGAAACTTTTTCTTGTTTTTGTTGAATTTGTTTTTCTCAACCAAATTTATTTGTTGAAGGTCTTCTTTTATTTTGTGGTCTTGATTCCTATAGATGTCTTTCCGTTTTTAGTGAATGCAATAAGCTTTACCATAGACATGGTTCCTTGCTTATGCCTTAGGGATTTTGCAAAGTCTCTCCAAGAAGGTGGTAATTTTTCTATTAATGCAGCAACTTGTATATTTTCACCAAGATCAAATACTTTAGTTATTGCATTAGAAATTATGTTTTGATATTCCAAGATTTGTGATGACACAGATTTGGAATCAACCATCTTGAACTCAAGCCATTCCATGAAGGCATATCTTTCAAGACCAGCATCTTCTCGTCCTGAACGTGACAATATATATCATAGAGTTCATTAGATAATGCAGGAAGTATTCTACCATGACAAAGAATGTCAAGTTCTTCATAAGTTCTAGTTGTTTTGGTACTACTTGTTCCATGTGTTAGGAGTGGTGTTCCATCCTCAACTCCTTTATCATTTTCCGCATTGGAATCGGATTTCTCCTCTTGAGGAGAAGAGTTGGTGATCACTGACACCAATCCTAAAGTGGTTAACCAAAATAGCATTTTTGATTGCCATCTCTTAAAATTTTCCCTATTGAAAATTTCAGGTTTTGCAGAATCATTTTTGTGGTCCATGACTACAAGCAAAAAATCTAAATCTAACACAACAAACTTTGTTCTAAGAATGTTAGAAAATATATGTGTTTTTAGATTGACAATGTTAGAAAATGCAAGGAAAAATTACTGAAAATAATTTTAGAATAAGGAAAAGATAGTCTGTGGTGGAAGCACGAATCAGGTCACTTTCCTCAGAACAAATTCCACCCCTTCTTGCGCAAAAGGTCCACTGACGGTTTGCTCCCAAGATACGACCACCCCAGCTATCTGGTCTGGCACTCGGTGCAATCGAGATGCCGGAGTCAAACCTGGATATTTGGCCTAGTTGTTCAACTAAGTTTGAAAACAAAGTATGTGGGAAAATCTTTGAAGATAACAACAAATTTCTTAGAGATTGGTGAATGAATGGTGGGTGGAATGAACTGGAATGTTTGATGAGAAAATGATGCGATAGATATGTGTTTTCCACTATATCTTAATCTCCACATACATGCCCTTATTTATAGGCATTGTTTTGAACTCTTACCTTGGGAAAAAACCTCTCATCGTTCCATGCACATTTATGACGACCTTCCATTCACAGCAATGTGTTATTAGCATATCTAATAGTATGATTTATTTGCCTTAAAATGCATTGATGCATATATAATTCTCAAGTTATTAGCCGTTGTTTTCAACAAAGAGAAACTCCACATAAAAGATGCTGTGATTTTTTTTAAAAACAGTACACTTTACATCGTTTGCAAAGTTACAACAACTATATACGAAGCCAAGACAATAGTCATCGAAGGTTTCCATCCTCTAGAAGTTCACACTTTTTTTGGGTATATAAGATGTGTACCTATTGCCCTACAAAAGAGGAATATTTTTGTATACCACTTGCGTCAGAAGCACGGGGAGGTGATTGACTCCGGCAGTCTATGGTCTTCCTTGGAACACCTCTTTAGCGAGGCCACACGTTTTGGCTACATAGCCACAAGTTAACACCCTTTTGGCTAGATAGTCCACTCTAACTTGAATCTCTATATCAAAGCTTTCCGTTGATCGAATGAAAGGGATTTCCCTCAATCAACAAATATTGCACCTCGCAAAACACATAATCATGGCTGTCGAATAGTGTTCAGCATTCCACTCGGTTGTTCATCAACGGAACTCCGTAGCCAACAATCCAAACAATATCCTACAGTTGTCAGATTTCTTTCTCCCCTTAGTCAAAGCCTCAAAATCACCTGCTCTTCAAAAGTCAAAGCCGCAATGTTGTGTGTGTAACATTGGTCAAACCGTAGTTCAGCATTCTGTCTTACAGCATACAGTTTTGCCCAAAAAATTAGAGTTTTGACGCCAAACGCAATTAGGGAATGGTAAACAATAGCAACGTTAATACGTTTGAAATGAAACCTGATAGCAACATCAATTTGATATCTAATAGGATGCTAACTTCTGTTAATAGACAACTGAAATAAAATCCACCTGACTCATCGTTACAATCCTACAACTTCGGTGGAAGCTTGGGAATAAGAAAACATAAAATTTCTCAAACGTTATGACAGTGTTCGCTAAGAAAAGCGTCCACGTTAATCCTGTTGAAAACGTCAGACTGTCCAGAAAACCAATGTATGGCTCAACAACATAGATGAAAATGTCAAACAGACACCTCCAAAGAAAAAGAAATAAGATTCCCATGGCATTTCACAAAGACACACGTTACTGTAGGCCATATCCGTACCACGCCAGCATTTCTCAAGCATACAATTGTCACAGTTGCAAGAGTTAGAATCACACGAACATACAATAAGCTGACCCTGCAGATGCCCTACTTAGTGGAAATTACTTGCAACAGTGGGGGAAAATCCATAATCATGTCAGCGTGCAATATCACAAAAAATGACAATCAAGTATAACTATTGAAAAAAAGCGAAATTTGATAATCCATTGAACTTCTCCACGGACTCACAAAAGCAAAGAACAAAATCCACACAGAAAATAAATGTGACTCTTTTACATAATTTGAGAGGACAAATAAGATTAACAGAGTAATTCAAAATCCCATGTTGAATGAAGGAAGATAAAGCTTTGCTGCATACATGTGTATCAACTCACAGCGATTAAGCATTCAATCGAAGGGCAACTTTTGGTGTTATAATCGAACCAAAACTACAATTCACTTAATAAAGTAAGGTTTGCAACGAGTAGAGAATATCTAAGTAAGAAATAAATAGATATGAATTAACACTTCTTATCCACGCAAATAATATGGGCAACAAGATTGATTTTCAAATTTCTAGTGGATACAAATATAGATACGGACAAAAAAATTCAAACTGATGTAGTTTGTTAATATAAATACCCTTATAAATATACATTGCACAAAATACAGGATTCTCTTAAAATAGAGATATTTGAAACTAAACCAATTTTTTTGAATGCTTCTCTGATGTTAATCACTGTGACTTAAATAATAGTACGTATAAGGTATCCTGCACCTTGTGACCTACAAGTTAGAGGTTAATGGACAGTCATAGCTAGACATTATATACGTGGTAGGCTGCACTAGAAGGCAACACAGGTTTTAGTGTTACTAAATGCAATACATAGATAAGCTAATAGGCTAACTCTTCTACTGAAAATTAAACTTCACATGTTACCTTTTTTTTTTAAATAATTTTGTTTAGGAAAGGTATCTGTTCTAAGTTCTTACTAAATACCAAATTTTAAATATATATAAAAAACCTGTTTTCTTACCCACTGACTACTGTATTTGTACAATATATGTACAAATATCCATTTTCTTTCATAAATATGCATGCTCAAACTTGCAGGAGATAGGATGCATATCTACATCTACACCTAAGTATGGATTCTAGAAAAACCTCTATCCTCTTAGTTGACACCTCAAAAAACTGGAACAAAATGAAACAGAATAATTACAACTACAGAAAACAGGATGAACTTAAAGTCACATACATCAGTGAAGGATAAAATAACACATCAAACCAATATAGCATTGCATGATAGAAATACCTACAACGGAAAACAAGATAACCTTAAATTCTCATTCATCAGCGAAGGATAACACATCAAACCAATATAACATTGCGTGAAGGCAGACAGGCAATTAAAAGACTACAAGCGCAATGAGCTGGGTGCTTACAGTTAGTGTGACATACGGGCTGAAAACACGTACACCTTACCTCACCGGCCCAACGCTTTCGCCCAAACAACATTTTTGTTCCACCAATGAGAATCTTCAGGATGGAGGTAATCAAATATCCCAAGTCAACATATGAATCCTAATACTGCTTTTGGTTTTCAGGTGTTAACGCGACACCAGCAATCAACTATGCAGACATTCACATGAAAATGACTAAATATTCAAGTCAAGAGTTGAGATAGTAAGAGTCCATGTTTCAGTTTGTGAGTGCATAGGCCACACATGCAGGTGCAATTCATAGGGCATGTGCACTGGTTGGGTATGCAATCCAAATGATAAAAGAGTGCACACAGGCAAAATCTGCATAGTTACCACGTATGTGATCTTATATGCATGACATACTGGATCAATGAGAGTTGGGTACATAAAACGAAGCTTGAGCGGAAGCGGGCTGCCCTATGATGGGTTGAACCTAAAATTACCAAGCCAGTCCCCCACCCAATGATGACACCCATCTCCCTAAACACATGATAATGACAACAGTGGCCCATGCCAACAACAGTCGACTCAGGAAAAGAGCATTCCAATACAGCAACATTTTCTACGCCTGGTGGTGTTTTTAGTCTCCAGTAGCCTTTTATCTTTCATCTCTGCCTCACCACTTTGAACATAGATGTGAATCCCTATTCTTCCCCTTTACTATTCAACTTGAGCTCTCATTATATTTCTGATTGTTTTTTTTCCTGATATTGTTAAATACTGGACTGATTGCTATATTTACCTTCGTCTCAACACATTTCACTTTTTATTAATATATAGATTTTTTTCTTGTTTGTGTAACATGTACTATAAACTTTAAATATGCCACTTATGTTTTAATAGCTCAAAGTCTTGACAGATATCTCCATTGATATTAAATTAACCATATACTTCCCAACACTTGCAAAGGGGGAACCTTGTCCACCGAGATTACCCATTTCTTTATCCCACACACAAATTCATACCGTGTGGTGACCTTGGGAACCCCATATTGCGATATCAACAAATTCACATGACAAAACAATTATGACCTCTTGTTGTAGCAATTTTGCAGGACTTTCTACGTTGACTTTTATTCAATGTATAGGCTATTCTAAGCTAGAGAATAAAGTTACCCTTGCCATGATAATATGATGTGAAGACAAACACAAACAAAAATGGTTCGAACTACTAAAGGAGACAGGACACAAAACTGAAAGTTGGGTGTGCAAGTGGATACTTCATCATAGTAATAGTAATAATGCTATAAAATACAGAGATAATTTACCTAGAAAAAGAATAGGTTGTTAAATTTATCTTTTTTGATAAATGCATCAACTTCAACTACCTTGTACTAATGTTGAAGTGTGTCAGTACTACTGTCATCTATCATTCTCAAGAAAGAATTGATAAAGCCACAAAGAAGGGTCATAAGAAACAAAAGAAAATGGAAATCAGCGACAGAAGCTTACTGGAACCCTTGGAAACGGCTAAAAGTTTGCCTATAGAAAAGGCAAACCACCATCAATCATTTGTTTTAAAAATAAAATTGTGAAGATATCAATAATAAAATTAATTAAGCAAGAAACTTACCCACTAACACACCTCCACTGCAAGCATTCAACCAACTGCAATTTGGAAGGCCTCCAATGACACCAAAATATAGATCAGCTATATTAGACTTAACAGATGCCACAAACTCAAAATACAAAAAAAAATACTGACTCCCTATCATGCAAAGGAACCGGTGGGAACAATGAGCCAATTATTTCAAAATGATATATCATTTCCTTTAAAAAAAGGAGTTTTGTTTCTAAGCCAATTATCTTGCAAATGATATGGAGCGTATCATCAGAAAATCAGAATTCTTTTCAGACCACTGTTTTTTAGTTCAGGCTCTGAGCCAATCAGAACATTTTAGTTGCTAACTTCATACTGTACATTGACTGTTAACTGTTAGTATCAGGGAGCCAAACACAGTAATCTGCTCAGCAAACAAACCAAGGTACCTTCTATTGGTTCATTTGGTTGTCTCATGGCATCTAAAGCAGCATATTGGTACCTTCATAGCCTGCCAGGAACCCTGAATTAAAGAAAGAATTAGAACTTCTAGACTTCAAGGTATCTAATAAATCAAAGGACAAGGTAGAAGATTAACATCATCTCCGAGATGAATAAGTAATTTCAGGGTACGTGAAAAAAAGTATATAACATAATTTAGTCAAATCATGTATTGTTGCACAACCAATATTCCCCACTCCAGCTTAACAAGCCAGAAGCATCTCAAATTTGTACGAACAGTGAAAGCAGATTGCAGATAAAACACCGTTTAAATTAGCAATGTAAAAAGTTAAACAAATTGAGTAAATTCCATGAAATAAATGATTTACATTAGATGCCTAACGTTGATCGCAATTGCAAGTCCTCGAATAGAACAGATAGATCCCAAAGCGATGTTGGGAGGTGGCCAAATCAAACATCATCACTTCCTTGCTTCACGTGTCAAGAAAGGGAATCCACTCTCTTGGTCCGATGCAGGGCGGATGAGACTGACTAATGTCAGAAGATAAAAGAGCTAAAAAAATTCTAGAGCAACTGTATAATAAAGTTTAGCTCAAAAACTCTTCATTTGGAATGTCAGCATCTCAATCACTTGCCAGTGATGAATGGGTGACTTAATGCTTGAGATACAGTCAATCTCTTCTCAGGATCGAGCACAAATATTCGCTCTAGTAGATCTTTAAAATGCCCTAGCATTTTAGGGTCCTCCTCTGAGAAGCTAGTGAGGATAGTTCCAATGTCTTTTGGCTTGATATTCAGAAGAAGACGTTTCACAGCCTGCAGAACACCCATGCAATTCATAAGATTACTAAATGAAAAAAACAAAACAAAAAACTGACATATAAATAGATATTTAGATTTTAGACTATTGAACCTTCTTTGTGACAGGATCCTCTTCTGTAGCAAGAAAATTCAAATCCTGATCAAAATGCTGATCAGTAAAAGCACCCTGCAAGCACAATAGACAAGGTAAACTGCATAGGTGTTTAAAAATTAAATTTCAAAATTTTGAGCCATTTTTAGGGAGCAGGGATGCAACTTAGACTGTCAAATGCCTTCAAACAGCTTCTAATCTAATTTATTATATTACACACATGCACACACAAGTTATCATGATGCAAATCAAGAAAAAGATGGAGAAACGCAACTAAATCCAATAGCTTGAAGATAAGCTTGCCACTTTACTCTCACCTTTCTGAGCATTTTCTTTGGAAATGAACCCTTCAGTTCCATATGGAGCCGCAGCATATCATTGTTTGATGGACCAGGGAACAAAACTTTTCCATTGTAGAGTTCAAACAAGCAACAGCCTACGGACCACATGTCCAAGGGATGGTCATATGGCAATCCTAGAACTGGGGAGCAGTAACACAAAATGGTCATATTTATGAAAATTAGCATTCAGTTGGAGAAAAGAAAAATCAAATGTGCGCTTACTTATTTCAGGAGCACGGTAGAAACGACTAACAAGATATGGTGTAATCTCATTTTTCCCCGCAAACATAGCATTCCCGAAATCACACAACTTCAGCATATTTTTTGTTTCATTGACCTAACAAAATCCAACAGAAAAGGAAAAAAAGAATAAATAAGGGGAACCTAACTAGAAGTGATCATCAAATTACCAAGAACACAAGCATTCAAGTACTAAACAAACTATGATTTCTCCTTTCATGGTAATTAATGACTTTATGTATATCAACTTTATGGAAGCAACAAAGATATACCAGCATGTTGTCTGGCTTTATATCACAGTGCAGCACCCCACAATTTCTGAGATGTTTCAGCGCAATAAAAAGCTGCTTCGCATACGCCCTCACAGCAGTTAGTTTGAGGCCAATATTACGACCAAATTTCTTCAGAACCTCACGGAGATTCATATGAAGAGATTCAAATACTAAACAAAGATGATTCCGATACTTGAAACTTGAAAAAAACCTGACACAGTGACGCTTATCCTCAGGATCAGCTCCAGCAAGCTTTTTCAGTATGATCAGCTCTTCTAATCCAGCCTTGTACCTTCATATAATAAAACAGGCAAATTCAGTAACACTGAAAATATTATATCAAGATTCAAGTGATTTCAGGGATATTTAAAATCACACATCGTGTCATTGTTGCGTATCATCTTAATGGCAACTTCTTCATGGTGAGCCTTTCCAGGTTTGAGATCCCTTGCACGGACAACAGTTGAAAAAACACCTTTACCATGAGCTGCAATAATCTCATAGCGGCCATCAAGAACTTCTCCAAATCGATAGGCTGTACAAATGAAACATTTACCAATGTCAATAAAGCTAAGATACCTATGGATGCTCAAATGACTTTCCTCAAACAACATCAGAAAAGAAACTTATCGGATTAGTGGTCCAAATACTTACAGTAATAACCCTCGGCATCATCCCAATTATCATGAAAGACACTTTTATCAACTGCTAAATTATCTTCCTTGCCCTGCAAAAGATGTGGTTATTAAAGGTGAACATGCAATAGTTACCCTATTAAAAGACAATATATCTGAACTTTAAAAATCATCAGCACATAAGATGCCAATCAAGTTTTGAAACAGGCCAGTCACCTCTGTATTTTTTCCGGTTTTGCAGTATATATTTTTCTTGTCCAGCAATTGAGGACAGTATAATGATAATACTATAATCAGAATGTTTTTTTATCAATGTCGACATAACTGATATTTAACATGACGGTAACTAAAAACCCAAATTAGAATTACCATTTTGCGAACACCAGTTGGCGATTCTCCAAATATGTCATCACAAAACATGTCAGCTGACCTTTCACTCTGCAAATGCAAATAAGTATGGTTCAAAATAACATGTCTCAAAATAATCAGATGGCCAGTAACAGCAAAGAACATTCAGCAATTTAAAAGACAGACATCATGGTTACTTTACGAACCTTGGGGGTACCATAACCCAGACCACCGGCAGTTTCCTTCTCAAGAACCTTGGTTCCATTTTGATTGGGAGATTTTCCTACAAATAATGTCACATCAGGTGCACACGCTTTCCCAGGGCCAAGCACGTTATTAGTTTCTCCTGAAGTGGCAGGCCCACGAGCATTAACAGTTGGATTGGAGCCATCAATTACAGAAGTTGTTTCCTCTGAGAGAAGTACAGAAAATGGTCAACAAGAAACACAAGACTGAAGATTGTATATTGATATGAAAATCTTACCTGTTGGCTGATTCGCAGATGGATGCTCAGGTTGTTGCTGAGACTGCTGTTTCTTATATTTGTCTAGAATAGCTTGTCTTCTTCTCCTACTTTCTTCGATGATTTTTTCAGGATCTTCCTCTTCCTGTTGTGCAAGCTGCTGCTCGATTTTTT
Organism: Triglochin maritima; assembly: GCA_963682175.1. NCBI lineage: Eukaryota > Viridiplantae > Streptophyta > Magnoliopsida > Alismatales > Juncaginaceae > Triglochin > Triglochin maritima. The sequence goes on from OY821774.1 coordinate 42,544,004, forward strand.
CTTGGTAGTCTTCTACAGCATCATCCTGTTCTTCTTTGGAAAAATGATTTGCAGAACTAGACCTCTGAGCTGCATCTTTGGATTTTTTCTTGTCTTTATAATGTTTTGAATCGTCATTGCTTCCCCTATCTCGACCATATTCTCTAACACTCCCTTCTCGAACTCTTTCTCCATCAGTAAATCTGTCTCTTTCCCTATCCCTGCCACTCCCTCGTTCTCGTCCTCTTTCTCTATCCATATCCATTGTATCATCATGATGTCTATCCTTGTTCCTAACTCTGTCCCTGTCTCTTTCTTTCTCCCTATACCTGTCTCTTTCCCTATCACGACTCTTACGTCTTTCTATTTCCCTGTCTCTTTCCTTATCACGACTCCTGTCTCTTGCTCTTTCCCTGTCTCTTTCCTTATCACAACTCCTTTCTCTTTCCCTCTCCCGACTCAGAACTCTTTCCTTCTCCAAACTTCTGGCTCTTTCCTTCTCTCTTCTCTTGTCTCTTTCCTTCTCCCACATCCTTTCACGAGCATGCCTTTCCTCCCATTCATCATGCAAACCACGACTGCTACTACGTTCCCTTTCTCTTCTAGAATTGCTAACCTTCTCCACACTTGCTCGACAATCTCCCTTGTCGTTCACAGTCACTCCATCATGAGTCACAACTTTCTCTTTATGAGATCCATCTCTACTGTCGTCTTGAAAATCATCATATGATCTCTCTCTATGATGGGCACGGGACCTCGATCTTTCCCTGTAATGCACTTCATCACACCTACTACGAGATGGATATTCTTTTCTAGTATCATGCTTCCCCTTGTAACCATCTGGGGACATGGATCTTTCTTTATTATCATAGTAGTTCTTGTACGCATCCCTAGATTTTGAATGTCTTTTTTCCCTATGCTTGTCCAGGCCATGATCTGAAGTTAAGACATCAGCTTCATCTCTTCGCTTCCTCTTTGATGGCAGTCCACTATCCCGGGGAGCCGGAGATCTAGACCTAACCTCCTGCCTTGGATGTTTTGAATCTAACTTCATATAACTTTCTCCATTCACTGCTTCCCCAACGGTCACACTTTCATCAGCATGCATCAACTCTCTGCCTTCATCAGTTTTTGAAGCACCCTCAGCAATATCTTCAACTGAACAAGCATGAGAATGATTGTTTTGATCCTGCAAAACACAAAAGAATATATGAGCATTCTTTAAATTGAGAAAAATTTGTTGCTCAAATAACATAATGTAACAATAACACAACTCCACATCCATTCTTAACAAACCAACATACAAAAGCGTAACAGAAGTTTGAAATACCAAAAACTTCATAAGCAGATTAATTGCAATATTTGCGTAATCGTGCAAAAGCAACCACTTGAGGAAAACACCACTTCCTAAAGACAACTTCAATTTCACAGTAAAACCTAGGAGTGCAATTGGTTTGCAGGAATTCAAACTTTGAATTAGGGGAAACTAATTTCCAGAATGACTTTCTAGTGATTGCGTTGCAAGAAAACTTAAAACAATTCTGGGGACTAAGTTATGTGAGTTCGAAATCCTTATAAAATTGCACTTTGAATGACTTCCCTCACTTTCACTCTAAATTCTAAGGAAATCATGGAATTGACTTCTGAATTTTCCACCACTTCCTGCAAACCAATGACACCCTAAGTAACCTTCCATATGAATATAGCATCAACAAATCCATGTCAAAGAATCAAGATAGTGCAACCAATTCGAAGCCACCCTTCAAGTTTTAATAATCAACTTACTACAAAATTGGGCTTATTTAAGCTCGAAAAACATCAACAATCCAATTTTTCCAACCGAAACCCTAAACGCAAAAACGGAACGGGATCAGAACAGACCACGTCTCCGTCGTCCTCGGAGATCTCTCCCTCCTCCCTCTCGTCGATCTCGAGCCTCGACACCTCCACGGCAACGGCAGCAGCGTCCACCTTCTCCACCCCCTCCTTGACGTCTTCCTCGGGGGAGCCGCGGGGGGTGCCGATCGGGGAGGAAGGTGGCGTGCCGTCGGGGTCCATGGTGGGAGAGGAACTAGGGTTAGGTTTGGGTGATGGGAAGAAGGTGAGAAATTGGGGATTTTGTGGAGGGGAAGAGTCGACGAGAGAAAATGGAAAGAAAATTTCTGTTTGAGTTCTAGGAAATCACATGCGAGTTATGGGTAATATAAAAAGAATTCGGTTACGGATTTTAATCATGTTTGATTAGAGTACTGTATTTGTTACGTAACTAAGTAATTACTGAATGAAAATAAGGGGAGAGCATAATCAGGTCCGGTCCGGACCCCAGGACGGGTTCGGGTTTCGGTCCGGTCTGGTTCGAACTCGGTGTCTTTTATACATTACTAAATACCTAAAAATTAACGTAAAAATGTCTAGTTGAGTCGATCTCGAGTTATTTCGAGTTGGAGCCAACTCGTTTTTTTATCCAAGTTCTTTTATCTTTTTTACTTTTTCGCTTAGTTCTTTTATCTATAATCAGGTCAGAATTGACAACCTTATGTACAAGTAGAAGTATAACTTATCAAACGTGGTTTGAATCCATCCCAGCAAATCTGGGCCTAATTTGTTGTGATTTGTATGTGTTTGTTGGTTATATTATATAGACCAGTTCATGCTCGTCTATAGACTATAGTTTAGGTTTCTAACTTTCTAGTGATATAATGTTACATAAAGTATGAGTTTTTTATGTCGTGATATTTGGAAGAAAAATAATTTGTTGACGCGGTGTCCGGGATGTTGTCTGACGTGGTCAATCCAGACTGTAAAAACCAAATATTAATTAAATCACATATTATTTATTTATTTTGTGTCACATCACACGCACAATAAACTATGTGATCTTTGGTTTCCACCGTACACATCTCCTCAAAACCTTCTATTATCCCCCAAATATTTCATTCTCCATCAATTTCTCCCGGTGGAAGGCGAGATCAGTAAGAGGGAGACTACGCGGGAGTGAGTCTTGAGGAGGTGGGGACACCGACGACGTTGGTTAGGACGTCACGGTGTAGTTGGTCGGCGAGGAGGAGGAGGTAAGCGTTGGAGTCTGTCTCGAGACGAGAAAGATGAGGAATGTGGTTTTTTGTAGCTGATTTGAGTTTTTTGTGTGGTGTTTTTGGGGAATATTTGGTTTTCGTGGTTGATTTGAAGTTTTTGGTTTTATTCTATGATGGATTGGTCTTGGGTTTTTTGGAAGTGTGATTCTTTGTAGCTGATTTGAGTTTTTTTGTGTTGAGTTTTTACAGAAAAGTTTGTTTTTTGTGGCTGATTTGAAGTTTTTGGTTTTGTTATGTGATGGACCGATCTTGGTTTTTTGATGTTATTTTGGAAGTTTGTTTCTTTGTGGCATTCTTGTTTAAAGTTGGTTGTCTTTGATATTAATTTTTTGGGGTTTCCGATTTGTTTTCATGAAATTGAGTTTGATTTCATGTTCTTGAAAAGGACAAACGCATGTGATAAAAAGGACAAACTCATACTTAAAAAGGACAAACCACTACTTAAAAAAACAAACTATTACTTAAAAATGACAAAACCTCCACATAGAAAGGACAACCCACCAATATAAGGACCGACTCAACTGTTAAAAATGACAAAATCATAGTTAAAAAAGACAAATCACTACTTAAAAAGGACAAAACCTCGACATAGAAAGAACAACCCACCAATATAAGAAGAATCGACTCAACTGTTAAAAAGGACAAAATCATACATAAAAAGACAAAAGCTTACTTAAAAAGGACAAACCACTACTTAAAAAGGACAAACCATTACTTAAAAAGGACAAAACTTCGACATAAAAATGACAACCAACCAATATAAGAAGGACCGACCCAACTGTTAAAAAAGACAAAACTATACTTAAAAAGTACAAACCGGTACTTAAAAAGGATAAACACATACTTAAAAATGACAAACTACTATTTAAAAAGGACAAATCATATATTAAAAAGGACAAACTCGTATGTTAAAAAGGACAAACGTATATGTTAAAAATGACAAACTTATATGTTTAAAAAGTCAAAACATGAACTCTTCATTTTACATTTGTATCCAAATGTTGCATGGAGAAACCAAAGGTTGCGTTGGGAAAAGTAAAAGTTGCACGGGGAAATCAAACGTTGCAGTGAGAAAGTAATGTTGCATTGAGAAATTAAAGATTGCATGTGACACAAACATGTCATTAAATTAATTTCTCTACTGACTGGACTGACTACGTCAGGTGCGTCCCGGAAGCTCACGTCCGTGTATCACGGTCCTATTTGGAAACGGTGTTGATGAGTCCACCGTTTTGACTTGTCATGTCGCAATGCTATTTAGAAGTTGCAACGACGACGGTGGACTATTTTCCTATTTGCAAAACATAATCTAATGTGTTGTATTGTTTGTAAACATAAATTATGCTCGATTTGATTTGTTTTGTTTGGTTTGTTTGTGTGTGTGCATGACTAGCTAGTTTGTGAGAGGGAGAGTGGATTTAGTGATGTTAAGTTCAAATCATGTTTGACCAGTATTTAATAAGTTTGGTGACAAACACTAACGTGCAGCAGATGTATTTATTTTAAAACATTGATAATGAGTAAGAATCATGGGGTGTGGCCGTGTGGGTGGGTTGCTCACAACGTCGATCGAACATACAACTATGGTATTGAACCATATCGATAGATCTCGAAGAAGTTTGCCACGGATTTTGCATTGGTGTATTTATTTTACTAGTCCATTCTTGCTTGTTTGCCGTTAAGAACTTCCAAGTGATGTAATTATTTTGTAAAGTATGAACATTGGAATAATGCACTATATGCGCGATTTTGGCGTATACTTTTACATACTACATATTTGAGTTGTGTTTGGATGTATAGTTTCAAATAAAGTTTTCCTAGGAAACCATTGTTGAATGACAAATTAACTTGACATCATTAAGATCATGAGGTTGTGTTTGGATGACAAATTAACTTGTCAAATTTTTCAAAAAAAAATATGATTTTTTTCTTTCTTTTTTTTATGACCAGGAAACTCATTGGACCACCACCCTTCAAATGTAGGTCAGGCAACAAACCCCGAGGCTCGTGGAACATGTTCCCTTTATTACCTTCGGCCCAAATTAGGGACCAACTCGCCAAGTAAATAAACTCGAGACACCTGTGGGATTCGACTGGGGACCACCTCACGAAGCGGTGATGCCCCTTACCACCTGAGCCACCAGTGGAGGACAATTTCTTTCCTACATCCAAACACCTTAAATAAAGAGATTGTTTCTCTCAGAGACTCAAAATGCTAAAAAAATGAGTCTTTTCAATTTTTCCAAGTGACACCTTTTTGTCCATGTTGGAATCAATATTTACAAAAATAAATTTGGAAGAAGATCTGAGAATGGAAAAATAGACTTTTGACTATTCCCATGAAAAGTCAAAAAAACTACGTGAGAGACAAGTTATTGGCTATTATCCCAATTTTTAGAAACAAGAAACCAGATTTTACTTTATATTGCATCATGTCTTTAAGCTAAGAAAACTTGTAGTTTTTACAAACACAACCTGAGGAAACCATATTGTGCTTTTTACACGCAAAATGCAAAAGCTCATAGACGGAGCTTCTCCAGTTGTGCACGGGTTCCTCTGTGACCTTTTAAATCCTCTACCTCAAACCCTATAGTCACTTGTTTGGATTCTGAGTTTTGAAATATTGTGTTTTAGTATATCTTGTGAATACTGGAAACTCAAACCTAGAAACTTTGTTTCGGGAGTTGTAAATAAGGATATTATTAATCGAGAGCAATTATAGAATGAATTATGTGTTCTTTGGGCAATGTTCACGTAGGCGACCGCCGGTCGACGTGATCGCCTGGGCGACCACCGCCTTTCGCCCAGCAAAGCTGGACGGTCGCCTCGCCTAGGCGATAGCCGTTGGAGGCATTCCAACGACTATCTCTTTTTTGATTTTTTTTTCTTCAAAAATTACAAGTTTGCCACTACCCCAAATCCTATATAAATCCCTCCAAACCTCTTCATTTTTCACACGTCTCTTATTCTTCATAATTTTATTCTAATCATCAAGTTTTCGCGATTAAGTCTCCGGTCTGGTGCTTAGTTTTGAAGTTGGAAAGTGAAGTCTCCGATCCGGTTCTTCATTCTTCAACCGCCAAAATGAAGTGCACTCTTTCTAACTTCTCTTTAGAATTAAATTAATTAGTATTTCATTTTCATATTAGTCTAAATTTTTATATTAGTCTAGTTTTAAGATATGACCTACGTACCCGACACTAGTCTCCCCATGCATCACGAGAGTTACGATGACCTAAGACATACCCGTACAAATGACCCCGGTTGGAATACTGCCCATTACATTAGTGCTAATGATAAAAACTGTATTGTCTGTGAGTTATGTGGTAAGAAAACTAGAAGTGGTATAGCCCGTCACAAACAACATCTTGCACACACACCCGGTAGCAATGCTAGACCTTGTGATGAAGTTCCTGACTTATAATTCTAATTTTTCTCTTATTTGTTATTGTATGAACTTTGAGTTACCTTTGTAATCGTACTACTAAGCAATAAATTGTATACCTAAGTGTTTAGGTGGGTAGATGGGGTGTCTAGTGAGGCCTTGGTCGATGAACTAGGTGTCTTTTTGAAGCATAAACATGTATGATATTTTTAGATAATATTTGTGCATTTTTTCCTATTTTCCTGATTTTTTTATCTATTTTATCAAATTTAATTGAATTAAAATTTTAAAAAAAGACCGCCCAGAGTCGGACGGTCGCACAAACGCCTAGACGATCGCCCAGATGACCGGACGCACCCGGTCGCCTAAGTGTTCCTTGAACACTGGTTCTGGGAAACAACAATCAAATTTCAAGCTCCTCCAAACTCAAGTTGTCAACACACCATTGGGGGCTATTGAGCAGCTCGATAAAGCTAGGGTGTTTGGATGTCCTCAAGGAATAAGACATTGATTTGACACGTCTAAATAAGCTAGGACAGAAGTTTTTTTTCGTCTCACCATCTAATTGCTTGACTTATGTGGAAAAAATAGATCTTACTCATCTCATATCTTATTAAAAAGGTAAAAAATCGAATTAAAATTATTTTAAAAAAAATCCAAAATAAATCTCTCACAAACATATTTCTCAAACTATACATGTTGCCAACACATGGCGACGACGGGTCTTGTTTTTTAGTGTTTACAGAACTCAACATCTCAAATGTCGAGTTATATAGAAAAAATTCTTTCTAGAACGCCGAGTTCTTTATAGGAAACACGGTCTCACAAATGATGAGTCCAAACACTTGCAGAAATTTGTACCAAATTTAAGTGGGCAACACCAGCGTCGAGTTATGTTTGACATAAGTCGGCAACACCAGTGCCGAGTTCTATTTGATAGAACTCGACACTGGTGTTGTCGAGTTTTGTTTTAAATTTTATTCGTTATATAAAATCAAAGGAGATCGTCCATGACGCGGTCCAGGGAACACTGGTGTTCCTTGAACACTCATTCAATTAAAAAAAGTGAACTCGGCGTTTGTAACGCCGAGTTCCGTCGGGATATAAAAACACCCCCCCACCACCACCACCACGCGATTTTCAGGTTAGGGTTTTGATTTTTTCTTCGTTTTCCACCATTTTTTCTATTTTATGTATTATGATGGTATACATTATTGTTTTAGGTATGATTGTAGTGTTTTTGTTAGTTTAGGAACTCGTTTAGGTGCAAACTTGATTCCTGTTTCGGGTTTTTAGGCCAAAATAATTTTTTCTAGCTTCTTAATAGATTGTTGATTTAGTTTTTGTTGATTGTAGGTTTACAATGGTAATCTTAAAATTTGTGGAATTTAAGTTTGATTATTGTTATTAAAATTATATTTGTTGTTCTTAAACTTAATATGTTGATTTTTTTAAAATTATTTTCCCATATTTTTGTTGATTGTGATATTACATATGATAATGTTATGAATGATTTGTGGTTGTTTTTAATCGAAAATAAAATATGACGAGTAATGAAATATGTTGTCATTTTAATGTTGTTTGAATGTGCGTCATTTGAAGATGTGACATATGTTATTTAGATTGTTGGAAGTTGAAAATGTTGTTTGTGTTGTGAAACATAATGGATGCTTCACCTTCTCCTCCTATAACTCCATTAACCTCTCACATTCTCATTACTCTTGTAACATACACCCTTTCATTTGCCTCATATAGCCTATAAATAGGAGACCATTGTAAGACCATTGTAATATTTTTGGTGATGATGAAATACTACAAATATTCTTCCCCAAATCTTTATCTTCTTTGTTCCATGTATATTTATTTTATAACACGTTATCAGCACGAAAGTTCTACTACCGGCTAAAACCTTTGGTGTTACTCACGTCTCAAGGTAACAAATCCATGTTTTGATTCCCAATGTGACATACATAATTTCTCCCGTTTATCTGTCAAAAATTGTTTGTTTTGATTATAAAAAAAAAGTTAGAAAGGTGATTTCATCTTGCATGATTAATAAAGAAATTATTTTCAATCAATTGAGGGTTGTATATGTATACTCTAAAAATGAAATAAAAATATTTTTGACGTGTGAATCTCGGACAATGGTATATCTTAGTGCTTTACAACAACAACAAAAATCACAATTTATAAGATCTTTTGTGATGTGATTATATGATTTTTCGGATATTTATTTTGTTATTTTGACAATATATTAATGTGCTTATGTTGGAGGGGAACCATTATTTAGTTCTTAATTTAAATCTTGCACAACAAATACATTTTTAAACTCGTGATTTTTATTGGTTATTCTTCCACGTGCTATAATACATTGATGTATCAGTCAATAATTGTTGTTTTTTACCCAACAAATTATGTTCAAAAGACAAATAAAATAAAATCTAATGTCATGTTTTAGCATTGGTTATAATATTATTTTTTTTGGTGAGAAAATGTTATATATTGGTTAGTACTTTCATTAGTCCAATATATTTCTATACTTGTAATTTTTATTCAGTTACGAAGAGATTCTTCTACATATTAATAATTTACATGCTAATATGTTGATATGCATAATTTCTATCTAAAAGACATATATGAATATTTTACTTACATCTTGAATGTGTATTTGTTCATCGCAAGGTAATTAATTTACCTACATGGTGCATAGAATATATCATGACAATTTTGTATATATATAAAATAAATGAGACTACATATATACAATTAATATATGTTGCTTTTGGAATTGTTAATATGCACTTTTGTTTATCATGTGATTCAAGTACATTATAATATATTCCGTTTTGAGATGTTTAATTTAGTATGCACCGATAGAAGAAGAAGAAAATGTAATAAGTTGCATGCATCAAAGCATAATTGGTACATGCATGCAACTTATTACCTTTTAAATATCAATGACTAGAGAAAGAAGCATCAAATCAAGATAAAATGGAGGTTGTGATTTTCTTTTGCTATCCTATTTGTTAAAATGATTTTAAAAGTATTATGATTTAATCTCATGTCTGTTTTTGTGGTTGGACAAAATATCGAGTTATTGATCCAAATTTCATGAATTCTCGATCAAATGAAGCATGAAAAGAAATAGTTACATATTCAGTAGTGCTTCTAAAATTGAATGATATATATATCTCATGCAACTTTGTATTGATTCACTTGCTTAGTATAATTTATATAAATTCTTAGTATCATGTTGATTAAAAGAGTATTTGTAAAGTGGTTCAAGCATGTGATTAATACTTGTTAATTTAGATGCATCACATGATCATTCACAATCAATACGAGCATTTATCTCGTGAGCACATAATATCTATCTTGATAGATGTATATATATATAGTACAATGTGCTACAGTATAGTGGAATTTGAATCACCATGTTACAAAGTGATCATTGTTATTAAAAATGATATGCATTTGCCCAGAAGGTGAATATCTTAATATTCATAAAATACTACTATACAAAGATTTAGAGATCATTCATTTAAAGAGGGTTATGAAATTTTATGATAATCCCTAAAGGATTCATATGACCATCTAAACGACGTGCAAATAGCTAATCGAGTAAAAATGCACGTCGGTCTCTAAATCAAACCATATGACCAGAAGTTCATATATATATAGAGATTAGTAGTAAAAGAAAAATATATATTTTATTGATCACTTTACAAATTAATGACCTAATACTCTTTTGGGTTATGCATCACCGATGATTGAAGGTCATGAGAGTTGTTGGAAAATCACGATATATATTTTTTACCTTTTTTGTGTGTGCCAGAAGCACTCACTACAAAGTATCGTGAAAACAAGAGCATAAGCAGTGGACTAAATTTTGTGCAAATAAATATGAAATAAAGATGACATCAACGAGACGAAACATGCCCAGAAGTGCCTAAATAAAATAATCTCTTATATTAATTATGGATGTCATCATTTGTATTGTTTTGGTGAAGTTTTAGATAATTTTGTTGACTTCTATTATGACGAAATAAGGTTAAATTTGTCAACCGATTTGCACAATAAAATGAGAGTCCCTCTATTTTTAAAATATCTCTCAATATTGATCATTATGGGATCTTAAAATTTATACATGATACATTAATGTGGATATATACCTGTTAATATTATTCATTAATTTTTATGGTTGATATACATCATGTTATGAATCTTCCCCTACTTTACTTGTACAATAATGAATAAATTGTTTCCATCCTGCGATTTAAAGCTCCTGAAGGGCTAAGTTTTATTGTCTAATCCAACAATCATATATATATATATAGGATGTACATTTTCTGGCATTAAGGGGAGAAGCTAGAAGCTTAAAGAATGTCAAGAAAATGTATTATATTGAACTTGAAGTTCATAAGAAAATATACGTACAAGTATGGTTGAACCTGAAGTTCATAAAATCATTATCTTGCAATATCTAGCAAGTAATTGGCATACATTTTTATTGATCACAAAAGAGCGATTAAGCCTTATATTACTAGACATAAACTACATAATATAAAGTGTAGATCTCCACATATATGATAAAATATATTTGAGCTCAACCAACGCCAGAAGTGTGGACCATAGCATACATTATTTGTGGAAATGAAATAAAAGTTAGTCACTCTCATTGCACCTCCTGAAGAGGTTATTCCTGAAGAATATAAGCCCATAAAAATAAATGCAGCTGCTGAACCAAAGATTAAAGAAATTACGAGATACAGAACGGCCAAATCCTAAAGTTTTGGGAAACGATGAGGATTTGATTATTATTGACGTAAAACTTACAATCAACTATATATGTTGATACGAGAGATATTAAATAATTATTAAAATTATTGTCGACAATTCATTCGCCTTCTTAATAGCATACTATCTCAAGAAAAGAAAAATGGATCCAAAACCTATGATATTATAAAAATGCCAGAAACATTTGTATTTGATACAAACAAAAGAAGACGAACAATATATAATAAACTCGTTGAATAAATATATTATTTGGACCTGTAGTCCTAATTTCTAAAATTATATCCCTGAAGGATACAAATAGAAATCACAATAACATGTAATACATTATAAAGCGAGAAGTAATATAAGGGTATTCGCAGGACCCAACATCCATCGTCATGTTACTCATTCTCTCGTAATATTGATAATATGTTCTGTTACATGATCAATATGATATGCATATAAGATATGTTGTGACTTTAAAGTTTTATAAGTCACTTAATATTGATACATATATGAATGTCCCAGAAAGACAAAGATGACAAAGTATATTATATAATAACAACAATCAAAAGATGCACTATACAAAGATCACTATATGGAGAAACAAGTAAGAGTGTGCATATAACATCTTCAATCAAAGTCATCCCGAAGAATGATACGAAGTTGATCTTAGTCGTCCATATGTTTCACCTAATAACAAAATTTACTATTATTTATTATATGCATATGACTTGATGTCATAGGGCCTCCAACAGAGTTTATATTTAAATGACGGATTTTTAAATAAATGACTAGAGATAAATCAATTGTTTTTCGACCTGAAGTTCGAACATTCTCCAGAAGAGAATGGGTACAATGATTCAATTGTAGAAAAGGAATATTGAAGAAAAATATTCTACTAAATGCTCATCTTGAAAGCACATTAACAAAAGACATCTATTGTATATCGACAAAGATCTAATTCTTATAGGACATGAAGTTCCTTATCAGGTTCATAGTAAAAATTTTTTTCTGAAAATATTTATATGACGTTCAAGAATCTACAAATTTCTAGTCATGCGACAAAGATTTATATTAGTGATGTTTCCTACATGTCCAATACACATCAATTATTATCACAAACTATTTGGTGTCATTATATGGAGTCATTACAACTTTATGCAAGTTGGTGAATCAGTTATTGATTCTTACATTCTCATATTGCTATGCATCAATGTAAATATGAGACATCTTTAAATTGTCCATAAGTAATATCTTTTGAGGTAACATATTCATATTTCGCAAAAGTTGTCACAATTTGTGTTACTCCCGGTATATCATTTGAGAAACATACATTAAATCCTATTATCTAAGTGAAATATAGTAAACATACATTAAATCCATTAACATATCATGTATTTGTTTATTGAATCCCCATGTACTTTTGTGTTTAATAACTTTGTAAAATATATTCGTAAGTTTGAAAAACTACGAATCAGGGGGGGCGGATTTGTATTTATCGTCCGTGAAGGATGGATATCCCAGAAGGATAAAGCCCAGAAGGCTTGTAGTTGCACTCTTTTTTTTTCTTTTTTCCAATTTTTGTCCTAAAAGGTTTTATTGGTTAAAGGTTTTTAATGAGTCAACTTGTGCAATTTTGTTAACGTATGTTATGCACTCTTTTCCTTAGCTACTTTTTCCCACAAGACTTTGTGGCAAGGTTTGTAACGAGACATAAACATAACGCGTATTATCTAAGAGAGTATTATAAACGTATGTTGAATTGAGGGGGAGAATTATACGGTGCACTCTTTTTTCCTTCAACAAGTTTTTGTCCCACAGGGTTTTACTTGGCAAGGTTTTTAATGAGGCAGACCAATCAAGTTATAACTGATCAGATCCAATCAAACGAGAATTTGGCGGATTTATTTACAAATTCATTGGCCACCAAAGTCTTTAAGAAGCTTGTCTTTAAATTTGGTGTTCGTCGTTTGAAGAATATATGTTGAAGTGAGGGGGAGCATCATACGCGTTGCACTCTTTTTTCCTTCATCATGTTTTTATCCCATTGGGTTTTCTTGATAAGGTTTTTAACGAGGCAGCATCCCTAGCATATAAAGGTGAAGATCCAAGGGGGAGTGTTGTGAAATATCATGGATGCTTCACCTTATCCTCTAACTCCATCAACCTCTCACATTCTCATTACTCTTGTAACATACACCCTTTCATTTCCCTCATGTAGCCTATAAATAGGAGACAATTGTAAGACCATTGTAATACTTTTGGTGATGATGAAATACTACAAATATTCTTCCCCAAATCTTTATCTTCTTTGTTCCATGTATATTTATTTTATAACAGTTTGTATTATTGTTAGTCTTTTTTACAATGCATGTTTAAAATTTTCAAATATGAAAATATAGATGAGGTTCTGTCAACATTTTAACACAAATCTGACATTATTCGTAACGTTGTTTGTTATAGTTGACTTTGTTGGATTGATTGTTTGACGTTTACAGTCATTTGCTATTACACCCGACTGATGTAATTTCTAAATCATTTGAGTATTTTTAAAATTTTAATTAATTAGGAATACAAGAACAACCATTTCACTTGAACACATTTTCAAATTTAATTAATATATGGTGTGAATGGATAAAGATTATGAATAATCTTTGTTAGTCATGTATGATGGGAAATTAGAATGTAACGGAGATATGGCAGAATATACAGGGTCCAAGCGTAAATTAGTAATAGTTCCGTTGAACATCAAATATGTGGATTTAGTGGGTATCATAAGATCTGAATGTTGTTATCCAGAAAGTATGTTTGATGTCATGTTAACGGCAAAATTACATTTAAGCAATGATTGGACATACGCTCCATTAACCAATGATAAGTCGATTTATGAAATGATGTGTCTGCTTAAACGGATGCCTATGGTTGGACTCTATGTAGAAGCTTAACCGAAAGTGTCTGACCTTACGCTGACAACCAACACTCATTTCCCGGAGCATGATACAGGTCGACGGGTTGGGACTGCAAAATAGATTTAAAAATGAGTCTAAATCCTACAAACGAAGTTCTGGCATACCTACAAATTCCAGTTTTTCAATCGTAGAACTTTCAAACAGGCAGTGAATGGACACAAAATGTAGGTGACATTCCTTCAAGTAGTGCAAATCATTATCTTGGTCTGTCGCAAATTGAAACCATGCATTACAATCATGATGAGTTTGCTGGCAAGGCTGGACCGTCAACATCATATCCCTCATTTGGTATTGGTTTGTCGTCAGTTGACCGAATTCATTACAGTCGACCAGAACTTCGACGCCCAGAAGAAGAGATACATAGTGATGAAGATGATCACACCGAGGAATTTGGAGATTACAGTACACCATTTGCTGTAGAAGACGAACTTGAATATGTTTCTGCTGATGAAGTAGTTCCGGAGACGCAAGAGGTCATATATGCTATGAGTCAATCCATAAACCGGGAAGATAACAACGTTGTTGATGATGCAGTTGCTAACAACGACATGATTCCAACTCTTAATGAACATCCCGATATCTTCGACGATGACAATTGCATAGAGAACTCTGTCATTGAACACTCATTCTTCGATGTTGCAAATAATGTCACAAAGTGATTGGCGGACAAAAGATGGTCGTTCTTTATAGGATAAACAAATTTTCCCAACCAAAGATGATTTGGTTCATGCTCTGCAGTCGTGGCACATTAAAAAAATATGTTCAGTATTCAGTTGTGGTTTCTTCAACGAAACACTACATTATTCGTTGTCTTCATCAAAAGGTTGCAGATATTTTTAAATTAAAACGTACGACGCTGAGAACACTTGTTCCAATCCGATGTTGTTGAATGACAATAAAAAAATGCACTGCTAATTTTATTTGCGACTTGATAATACCTTCTATTAGAACCAATGTACAGGTAGGCGGTCGCCTGGTTGCCTAGGCGATAGCCGTTGGAGATCTCCAACGGCTATGTGGTTTTTTTATTTTATTTTTTAAAATTACAAGATTGCCACTACCCCAAATCCTATATAAACTCCTCCAAATCTCTTCAATTTTCACACCTCTCTCATTCTCTTCTTCATCATTCTATTATAATCTTCAAATTTCCTAATCATCAAGTTTTCGCGATTAAGTCTCCGGTCTGGTGCTTAGTTTTGAAGTTGGAAAGTGAAGTCTCTGATCCGGTTCTTCATTCTTCAACCGCCAAAATCAAGTGCACTCTTTCTAACTTCTCTTTAGAATTAATATTTCATTTTCATATCAGTCTAAATTTTTATACTGAACTGTTATTCGTCGCCGTAAAACTACTTAAATCGCCCGTAAGATTACCATTTTGCCCATCTGCCCTTTCTACTAATATAACTCCTCATTTCACTCTTTTAACACAACTTTCTCTTCATATCACACTTTTATTCACCAAATAGAATGTCTCGGAGGCCAGGGAAAGAGCCAGCGGAGACCCCTGACTACTCACATCTGGTAAATTACCTTGTTTATTTCAATTAATTTTTTTAAAAAAAATATTTTGAGTCGGGCGGTCGCGGGAGACGCCCGACCCAACGATCGGGCGGTCGCGGGAGGTGTCCATAGGAGACGCCTGCACAAAGGTGGAGGCGTCTGTCTAAACCGCCTCCACCTATGTGGAGGCGTGTTAGGCAGACGCCTCCACCTTGGTGGAGGCGGTTTAGCCAGACGCCCGAGTCGTGAAAAAAATTCCGCCCCAGTTACCTCGCCAGATTCAGGTGATTCGCCAGACATTTTCGTGGTGTTGGTACTAGGAATGTGAGTAAAACTGAGTCAAACACCTTATTTAAAGACACGGGACGAAATCGGTATTAATTGATTTGTTAAGGGCAAAAAGGTCATTTTTGGGGCGATTTAAGTAGTTTTCCGGCGACGAATAATAGTTCCCTTTTTATATTAGTCTAGTTTTAAGATATGGCCTACGTACCCGACACTAGTCTCCCCATGCATCACGAGAGTTACGATGACCTAAGACATACCCGTACAAATGACCCCGGTTGGAATACTGCCCATTACATTAGTGCTAATGATAAAAATTGCATTGCCTGTGAGTTATGTGGTAAGGAAACTAGAGGTGGTATAACCCGTCACAAACAACATCTTGAACACACACCCGGTAGCAATGCTAGACCTTGTGATAAAGTTCCTGACTCTGTTAAACAAGAAATAACTGCATACATGATTAGAAACAGTAGGACATTACAAAACAAAAATGTATGTCTTGATGATTATGTAGACATAGAAAACATAGAATTTGATCTGGAAACCGGGTCGGGTTCCGGTTTTGCTCGGACCCCAACCTCCTGTCCTCGCCTCGTTCCTTCTCGAAAGAGACAAAAAAAAGAGATTGTGGGGACCATTTTGCGGACGTGGGAAGGACGTGGTTTATGGTGCCCAACAAACAACCATCGAAAGAACCTTTTAAAAAGAAGATAGGAAAATAATTAATCAAAAATGGTCTAGGCTTTTCTATAGATGTGATATATCATTCAACACTGTAAGGACGCCTGAGTGGAAGGACGCAATATCCGCTACTTGTACTTACGGACCCAGACTTAAACCCATGACGTATCATGAAGTTAGTGAGTCGTGCCTTAAACAGGAAATTGACTACACTAGAGGTATACTAGAGTCGTACATACAAGATTGGGCAACATACGGGTGCACGTTGATGAAAGATGGTTGGACTAATAGGTCCGGTAGGAATATAATCAATTTTCTAGTAAATTGTCCAACAGGTACCATGTTCATGACGTTACCAAAAACCATAATATATACAACAAACGGTGCACCACAAAATACAGAGTGTCAAGACTATGATTACATCATCAAAAGATATACAATATATACATGAGTAATCATAACAACCTCAAAAGATAGTAGATAGCAAGATCCGATCCCGAGTGCACTCTCCTCGGTCACCCCCCCCCCCAACATTAACTATAACCAGCAACTCCCGTATGCCAAACTAATGTAAATGCTGAAATACAAGTGTAACATGAACAACAAGTATACAACAACAACAATAATAATAATAATATCAACAATCACAACACGCACGACCCACAACAACACAATCAATCAACGTCATCAAACTAGGCACCAAGAATATCAATCTCAACCACAACGGGCACCAAGGATATCTATTCCAACCACAACTCCCCAACGTCGTCAAGCTGGGCACCAAGAATATCGATCCCAACCACAACGGGCACCAATGATATTTATTCCAACCACAACTCACACGACACACAAACTGGGTACCAAGAGCAGTTGCCCCAACCCCATAGGGCACCAAGGACATCTGCCCCAACCCACACCAAACCGAAACCACAACGATCGTCATCAGGTCGGAAACGTCCATACCGTCGCCCCAAAAAGAACGGGGACCCGTCTCCCTCAAACAGATCACACAAAAAAATCTCAAAGCAACAAGACAATACTGGGCGGAAACGGTCGACTGAACAAAGCACATGGTCGACCGAAACCCCACACAAAAGAAATAACTACCAACCAGTCGAACCAATCTTGTATGTACCAATCTTGTATGCACCGAAAATAACCAGCAACTCCCTCCTTCGCTTAAAGTGCACAATCGGTCGAACCACCAAGAAGAATCGATCGACCGAATAAAACCAGGGCATCCTACATCGAAAGAAGACTACACTAGTCGATCGAAACCAACGATCGGTCGAACCAACAACAAGTCAACTTAAGTAATCGTTCGAACATGATCTCAGGGCGGTCGACCATTATGTAGTCTACACCCCCAACCGACTTAAAATAGTGCTTTTGATCGAACGATAAAGGGGACCCGGTCGACCGAAAACACACCGAGCCTCCATCTTTCGCTCAAAAGCATAACCGATCGAGCACTCAAGGGCAATGTTCAGATATGCGGGATGCGGAGTAGATGCGGTAGGGCACCGCATCGAACATATGCGGAATGCGGATGCGGGTGCATATGCGGTTTGCAATTTAATAATTAAATAATATACATTTACATATTAAAAAAATATGTGAAATATTAAAAATATACATTTACATATACGGAATGCGGGACGCCGGTGGGAGTCAAAAATGTGGGAGTGGCACGAATTTGGGGATCGAGTGGGGAATTTGGGGATGGTCTTTTGTTTGTAAAATTGGTTAAAGGTTTTTTTGTTTGCAAAATAAGTTAAGTGGGTAATCGGATAATCAGATATCTTTCGGATTTTGACCCAATTAGATTAGAAATATGCTTATTTGATATGTGTTGCTTATGCGGCCGCATATGCGCCCTCATCGGCCGCATATGTGGATGACAATGCGGTTCGCATATAGGAGGCCGCATCCTTAGGATGCGATGCGGATCCCGGCCGCATCGCACCCGCATCCGCATATGCGGCCGCATCCGGCCGCATATCCGAACACTGCTGAACGGTATCGTTCGACCAGTGCGAGAGATAAACGCCCAAAATACACTACAACCGGTCTACCGAATAGAGCACCGGTCGACCAAAACATAGCAAAAATCTGCTGCACAACTCCGACGAGCCTTTCGGCCTACCATCGACCACCCAAACACTCACACTAGCTTAGGTGAGTGATGCATTGCATACATTGCATCATATATCTTGCATTTAGCTTAATTTTATATCAATAAATGCTACTAAGGTATGTGTTTAGTCTTATTTACATAATGCAGGGACCAGAATGCAAATTACCCATATCCCAAGCATAAACGCGTGCAAGAGACTCATTTCTGTCATGAAGACCAAGTTCAAGATTATCGGGGTTCAAATTGAAGTTCATCCAAGCATAAAAGCATTCAAAGACCTAATTACAAAGGCCAAGGACCTAAGCACAAAAGTAGTCAGGGTCTTAATTGCAAAAAGCCGAGGACCCGACTGCAAATTACAAAGTACCAAAATATTATTTTGGAGAAATTCTAAAGAAAAATCAATTTGGATCTCCAAATATATGAAGAATTAATTCGGAGCTCAAAAGAAAGGAAAGAAATCAATCCGGACGCGCAAAGGACACTTAAATCATACCATAAACACAGGAAAAATCCGGATTAAATCTGAGCAAAAATTGCGGCGATTCCGCCACCCATTACATGTAATTTGTGGTGAAAACGCCGCACCCCTTTCGATCCGTGCCCCCGGATTTTGTCCAGTCGTGTCATGACGCGTGTACTTTCCTATTTCCTACTTGGGTCCCTTGTATCGGCTATAAATAGCCCCGAAACGATGTTGTAAAAAATAGTGATATTTTTTATCATGTAATGCTTTATAACTAATGTGATTTATTATAAGTTTCAGATTTCTCTAAACAAAACCAGATATCTAAACCCCCACCCGCTGGACTCTCATCCATATTTGCTTTATTCTTAGTTTGTTTTTGTTGTTCTTGCTTTAGAAAATTAAAAATCCAAAATCTCAAACCAACCTTATTTCTCTCTCTTACTTTCCTTAATCGAAAATTACAAAAATAACAATATCTCTCCCTCCTTGTGTTCAACCCGTACTTGCCACGTCTTCATTGCGTCGTGCACTTGCGGTATAAATAAAATTCTCATCATGTTTTTGGCGCCTTTCCGGGGAGGCGACGAAGATTTTGTTTATTTTTGGTGATTTTGATTCTATTCTTTTTATCGTGTGCGCAATCTAACTATTTGGGTTTGCGTTTCAGGAGACAACAGAGTGCGCGGCGAAATCCGGGCACAGTTGGAGCAAGCAGGGCGGCGAAATCGCCGCACTCAAAGAACAATCTGCGGCGGATCCGCCGCACGTCTAGAGCATCTGGGCTTTAAAATTTTTGGGTCGTCTCCATCTCTGGGTGGACGCGTAGAGCAACTGGAAAGTTTCGAGAGCGGGCGGCGAACCCGTCTTAGCGTTGCGTAGGTAACCTTTGTTGCATTTTCCTCGTAATTTCTATTTTCGGAAATTTCCTTTTTGTAGAACTGCACGTGTTAGGCTCAAATTCCATCATTGGCAATAATTCAACTCTGACCTAAAAATTGGCAAAATTAGAAGGACTTAGTGAAGGGAATGTGTTCTAAAAGTTTTACTTTTAAATGTCAATTATTATGAATTGAATAAGAAATCATTTTGTTCCTTGTTTATGTTATTCGTCTTTTAGAAGTGTTAAGGAAGAGGCTCTTGGTCCTTAACCGTAGAGCTCTAAAAGATATTGGTTTACATAAAACAAAAGATATTCGCAATCATGGTAATTAACATGGAACATTAATTACCGAGTTAAGATTGTCGTGTTGGTCATAGATCATTGTAGCTCTACAAGTGAGTGACAACACGGGTATGCAAAAGAGGAAAATATTACTTTTGTATACTGAATATACCTAATAAGTAAAATATTGTAGAAATGTGTTTCTGTGTCATTAATATTTTACTGTGTCTTTGGTCCTTTGATATGAGACTTATATCTAATCACTTAATGAATACTTAATTAGATCAGTGTCTTGAACTATCGATCAGTGTAGTGTAAAGGCATTGGTTGGTTAAGTATAACTTTCGTTGGAGAAGATAGTTAGTCAAAAGATTATCATTGCCCCTCTTAATTGAGTGATGATATTAGTGGGCCCCTTGATAAAGCGAAGTTATAATGTGCACAATGTGATTTGAGTTAAGTCACATATTTATAACTAGCTTCAAGAGATCAAGAAATGAATACTAATACAAAGATGACACAATACTACTTTGTGTGTATTCTTAATATCATGAGGCAAGGGACGGACACAAGTGGTGCACTCCATCACTAAGTGGATCGGGTTTTGGTTCGAGTGGAATTAAGACATCTAACTAATTGGGAGCTATAATGTGTAGCTAGATACCGCTTATAGCTTGTGATATTAAGCTCTGAATATCACTGCCAACTTAATTTATATCCTCACATAGGTCACACCACAAAACTGGGAAACAAGAAATGGGATTTTGAGTTCATAAGATGTGTCGGGTTTCATGTAGAAAATATGACACATGGGGTGAACAAGCAAAATCAAAATTATGTTGTGATTAATAACATAATTAGAATCTAAAATAAATTCATATGTGATGTAAATATTATGGGGTGTAATGATTGATCATTATATGGGATAATATGTTACATAAGTTGTGAATTTACTACTAATCCCGAAATGTCAAATTTTGTAGGGGTTAAACCGAAATTTGACAAGTCTGCAGAACAGTGCTCCAACGGTCGACCGGTTAGCAGTAAACGGTCGACCGATCAGGCGCGGTCGACCGGACGTGTCTCGACCGATAACAAGGAATTTTCATCTGTTCGAACGGTCGACCGAATGTGATCGGTCGGTCGACTGAACATTGCGATGGAATAGTTCCTGTTACGAACGGTCGACCGAGTTATAGAACGGTCGACCGAAACTAGGTTCGAGCGGTCGACCGGACCTTCGTAACGGTCGACCGGTCCAGACGGTTTTATGCAGAATTAATTTAAGAATTAATTAGATCATGTATGGAATTGGTCCATAATTGATTTAATTCGTGGCTAATATTATTTATTAATAAATAATGAATGGTTAGATGGAATTTTGCATGAAATCATGGGCAAGAGGTTGCACATGAATAGGTAATTTGGAGAAAACCTATAAATAGAGGTTATCTCATTGCCTTCTTACATCTTAATTAATATTGCTTTTCATGCAAAATCTCTCTCCTTAATTCTCCACGAAAATTCCACAAATTCTTAAGTTTAGTTTAGTTCTTAAGAGATCATCTTCTCAAGGGAATTAAAGAGGGGTTAGTAATTGGATTCTAAACCCTATCGGAGATTGAGAGACTAGCTTCCCTCTCTCCGATCTTGTTTAGAGTTTGGTGAATACTCAGAGGCATCCGGCGCAGCGAGGAGCATCCCCAACGTCTCCGAATCTTCAAGAAGTTTTAGAGAACTTCTAGGTATGAATTTCGGAGCCCTTGTTTGTTTTAATAGAGTTTTGAAACTAGATGTTAAAACAAACCGATGCATGCATGAAATAAATCAAAGAAAATTGTAATTGATCCTTATTATACATAAAAAATTTCGAAAATATATATGTATAATTAAACATGAAATCCTACAGTTAGTGCATGCATCATATAGTGTTTTGCTTGCATTATTCCTGCTAAATTCTTGCAAATTATTTTTTGTTGAAGAGTGTTGGAGGCAAGGTACGTGCGCGGTTTTTATGGATTGCATTTAAGCATATAATTTAGATTGCATACAACCTTGCAATTGTCCCCCACTAAAGACCAATGTTTGACTATCTTTGCTAGATTTAAGTTAAACTATCGTAAGGGCAACTCCGTAGGAAAAGATACGGTGGGGATTTCATCACCCTTCCGTGGCCCACAAATCACAATCCTAAAGTGTCACCCAAGCCTTAAAATTAAAATCAATTAGACATTGGCCCTAAGGACTAAGACTCAATTGAGGAGAAGATTGGTTTGACTTGCTATGACTTGAAGCTGATCGAATTTAATTTGGTGTCTAGAAAGTGTTTTTGTGTTGACGTAAGTCTTCCAACCGAAGTGGTTGTCTAATTGGCACCGACTCTGTCAGAAGCGCCCCCACTAGCTATACACTGTCTGGCCAATTTGGTTTGATTAGTGATGGAGGTGAATCAAGCGAACCAATTCGACTCAACCAGTTAGGAGTCGTCTAGATCTAAGCGATATTAGGTCTAGGATTGTTTGAACCATGCTTGTTCAGGAAACTTCTGACCAACCCTCTCATCTATCTTTTAGAGTTAAGTTTCCCTTCTCATCTGAGTCTTCTTTCTCTTCTCACCTCAATTCTCTAGATTAGGATTTCTTTCTCATCTTTCCCCCCTTCTATTGTTTGTTTCCATTTTTGAAGAAAAAAGTTAAAAAAAAATTATATTAAAAAGTAATTGATTCTTGAAATTAAATTTGGAATTTAAATTTCAAATTTGAATTCAAAAATTGATTCAAACCGGTGCACTCAGATTTGGGTTCGGGACTTGAGCAATCGACTCTCACGAGTTCATCTAGATTCCAGTCTACAGCTTAGCCCCAATCCACCTGTTGCACCACCTCACCCGGATCCAATGGGTGAGAATGTAGTGGACCTGCCTATGACTCTGAAGGATCGGTGCTACCCAACGATGACTGCTCTGCCATCGTGCATCGTTATGCCCATCATACCGGGTCGCGACTTCGAACTAAAGGCACAATACATGAGTATGTTGCCCAATTTCACCTCTAAGGAAGACCCATATCTCTTCCTTAGAGAATTTGAGGAAATCTGCTCCCTTATGCAATACCAGCATATCTCTGAGGAGACAGTGCGTCTTAAATTCGTGCCTCTAGCACTGAAGGACGACGCTAAGAAATGACTATATAGTCTAGCCGAAAGATCTATTAGGAGTTGGGCCGAGTTTGTTCAAGTGTTCTTAAAGAAATATTTCCCCAACCATAAGACTATTAGGATTAGGAATGAAATTGTTGCATTCGTTCAATCTGAGAGCGAGTCGTTTTATTCTTATTTAGAAAGATTTAAGAACTTGTTGACCCAATGACCTCATCATGGAATTCCAAGATGGCAATTGTGCCAAATTATTTATGAGGGATTGACACCTACATCTAGGGTTATGGTAGAATCGGTAAGCCAAGGAAACTTCATGTCCAAAAATGATAATGATGCTTGGACTTTTCTTGAGGATTTAGCCGAAAATAGTATGCAATGGGACAATGCTAGAGCACCGAATAACCCGAGTATTGGATCTAGAATAGCAAGTCAACCCAAACCATGTGTCTTAGCTGTATATGCTACTGTAGCTGCTGAAGCAAAACTAGCTACCCTTATGCGTAGAATGGAGAGTCTAAAGCTAAAAACCCGACCCCTAGTGAATCAAGTCTCTTGTATCCCTTGCTCTAGATGTGGTCAAACTGGTCATACAATGGAGGATTGTGCGGACTTGGAACAAGTTAATGCCACCTTTAACCATTCTAGAAATGACCCATACGCATCAACCTATAACCCGGGTTGGCGTAATCATCTCAATCTTTCATGGAACCAACAAGGTCAACCTCCTAGACAATAACCAAACCCGTATAACCAAAATAATACATCATCTGGGTTTAGTAACAATGGAGATTATGATGTTAGATTGACAAGCTTGGAAAATTTGGTTAAGACTTTTATGCAAACAACCACCCAATCCTTCCAAAGGCTAGAAACACAAGTCAGCCAACTAGCACAAATTGTAGGTGAAAGAGAAAAGGGTCAGTTTCTAAGTCAACCTGAGGTGAATCCAAGACCTAATAATCAATATCAGCCCTATCAACCACCTCTAGGTAGTAACAACCCTAGACCGGTTCAAATATTTCATGAGGAGGGACCGTTCCAACAAATAAATGCAGTTGTATCATTACGGTCTGGAAAACAAGTTGATAACAATGTGGTAAATCCTAGGACTCCTAATCAATCTAGCCGTCAAGCACCCACATGTGACCTGACCGTTGAACCTGAAGTCCAATTTGAAAATCCCAACCCACCCAGTCAACCTGACCCTATAGCTCAACCTGAGCGAGTCTATGTTCCTAAAGCCACATTCCCCAATAGACTCAATAAGATCTCAAGTGCACAAATTGAGAAAATCTTGGAAGTATTTAAGCAAGTTAAGGTGAATATTTCACTCCTAGATATGATTCAACAAATACCTACTTATGCTAAATTCTTAAAGGATCTGTGCACTAAGAAAAGAAAAACGAACGTACCAAAGAAGACATTCTTGACCGCAAACATAAGCTCTATTCTGTCCAACTCATCTCCTATAAAGTATAAGGACCCTGGGTGTCTCTCAATTTCATGTGTGATAGGAGATACTTTTATCAACAAAGCCCTTCTAGACCTTGGTGCTAGTGTCAACCTACTCCTGTTCTCTGTCTATGAGCAACTAAACCTTGGTCCACTAAATCCCTCTAAGACAACTCTTCAATTTACTGATTGCTCTATTAAGAAACCAAGAGGTATAGTAGAGGAAGTTTTGATTAAGTTTGGTGACTTCATTTACCCAGTGGATTTTGTCGTACTGGACACTGAACCTGTTATCAATCCTAAGAGACAAATCCCAGTAATACTAGGCAGACCATTTTTAGCCACTTCTGAAGCTTTGATAAATTGTCGAAATAGGCTCGTGCAACTATCTTTTGGAAACTTAAAAGCTGAATTTAATATTTTTCACGTTGATAGTGAACCAGAAATAGTATGCAATCAAAGTGATGTTGTGATGAGATCACGTATCTATAAGATTTCTGAATCAAATAAATTATCACAAAATCAAAAAGAAAGTGAGAAAAAGAGGGTAATTCATCTACCCAATCACCATCACTCGAGCAAATAAGAGAACCAACACATGTGAGGGGTGTGGAATCTTTGCCTCAGGACTCTCAGGGCAACATGGGGAACAATTCAACTGGATACATGCACCAACATGGTGACATTCAATCCAGTTCTGACTATGGTTGACTCTGAGCAAATTCAACCCCTCTACCGCAAGTTGACTCAGGTAATAAGTGCATTTGCTTTATCTTTGCATACATTGAGGACAATGCATTATTTAGGTGTGGGGGTGTTTATCTATCTATCTATCTATATATATATTCTTCAAAAATAATCAATGTTTCATGACATAGCTTAAGATTGAACTACCAAAACCCGTGTACAAATTGCATTGAGTTTTTGTTCCTCATTATATAGTTCTTCTTGTAGAAATTATGATATAAATCTAAGTTCCAAAAAAATAACTCATTACCCTTTAAGACATGTATGCACTTAAATTGGATGAATCAAATCTTTGAAGTGGTTGATAAAAGCAGAGGTTGAGGAAAATATACCGAGAAGTGTGGACTTCTGATAGCAATTAAGCCTTGAGGAAAATAAAAGGGGAACAAAAGTGAGGAAAGCACATCTTGCAAAATAATTATAAAAGCCCAAGCCTTCGAGTCACTGGTCCATAGGGGTATCTTAAAACCCGGTAACTTGAGTCTGCCAGCTCGAGATTATCGACCAAACTCGCTACATGAATGCAAAAAGGGTAAAAGTGTCAAAAAAAGCAAATGTGTTGAATCACGGAAAAAAAATACTTTAAGATACTCAATGCCCAAAGTTAAAAGAATGATCCATGTTATGGTTGATCCGAATGATACTTCACCACCAGAAGAGGCGTCCAAAATAATTTAAGTGATAACATGTGTAGAAGGGTTAGTGGTGTGAATAGTGGAGGAATGAAGACCAAGTCAGATTGTTTTTTATGAGTTAGATTTATATAATGAGCATGCAAGAATTCTAAGTAAGATGTATAAGGTTGAGGTGGAGATGTTGAGAGTTATTAATGAAATGTTGAATTAAGACTTTGTGAGTGTGTCAACTGAAAACCCTCACGAGACAAAACTCGTCCTCTAAAGAAACTTAGGGGTTTAAAGGCTTGTTGCACATGCTAAGTGCAACCGTGATTCCTACGAAAGTGAGTTAGGATTTCCCTGTTTTCATTTTTTTTATATTTTGTTTTGCTAGGGACTAGCAAAATCTAGGTGTGGGGGTATTTGATGCATTGCATACATTGCATCATATATCTTGCATTTAGCTTAATTTTATATCAATAAATGCTACTAAGGTACGTGTTTAGTCTTATTTACAGAATGCAGGGACCTGAATGCAAATTACTCATATCCCAAGCATAAACGCGTGCAAGAGACTCATTTCTGTCATGAAGACCAAGTTCAATATTATCGGGGTTCAAATTGAAGTCCATCCAAGCATAAAAGCATTCAAAGACCTAATTACAAAAAAACCAATGACCTAAGCACAAAAGTAGTCAGGGACTTAATTGCAAAAAGCTGAGGACCCGACTGCAAATTACAAAGTACCAAAGTATTATTTTGGAGAAATTCTAAAGAAAAATCAATTTGGATCTCCAAATATATGAAGAATTAATTCGGAGCTCAAAAGAAAGGAAAGAAATCAATCCGGACGCGCAAATGACATTTAAATCATAGCATAAACACAGGAAAATCCGGATTAAATCTGAGCCAAAATTACGGCGATTCCGCCTCCCATTAAATGTAATTTGCGGCGAAAACGTCGTATCCCTTTCGATCCATGCCCCCGAATTTTGTCCAGTCGTGTCATGACGCGTGTACTTTCCTATTTCCTACTTAGGTCCCTTGTATCGGCTATAAATAGCCCCGAAACGATGTTGTAAAAAAACTTGTTTTGATTCCATTTTTTAGCAATAAAATTTTGTTCATTTATTTCGTGTTTTTAATTTTCTTTCGTAGTTTCTGTAGGACCCCTTCTCCCCCCCATCCATGAGTTTCTAACTCTCTCCAAAGGGTGGGGGTGATGGATTTAGGGTGATGAGAAGAAGAATGATGTTATTATTTTAATTTCGTGTTAGTATATTTTGATTACTTGAGTGTATGTTGAATCATTTATCATGTAATGCTTTATAACTAATGTGATTTATTATAAATTTCAGATTTCTCTAAACAAAACCCGATATAAACCCTCACCCGCTAGACTCTCATCCATATTTGTTTTATTCTTAGTTTGTTTTTGTTGTTCTTGCTTTAGAAAATTAAAAATCCAAAATCTCAAACCAACCTTATTTCTCTCTCTTCCTTTCCTTAATCGAAAATTACAAAAATAACAATATCTCTCCCTCCTTGTGTTCGACCCGTACTTGCCACGTCTTCATTGACGTCGTGCACTTGCGGTATAAATAAAATTCTCATCAGTGAGCATAAAAGTAAAGTTTGACATACCTTGGAAGCTTGAAAAAGCTTCAGGAGATCAACGACGTTTCCACGACATCGGCGATCACCACCACCTCTATTTGAATCAGGCGAAACGGTGAACTCGAACTCCTTCAACCTTCACTAAACACGCTCCCACGATTCTCCTTCACCTTGCACCAACTGAACTGGGAGAGAGTGAGATGAGAGAGTGCGAGAGAGAGAAGAGAGTGGAAGAAAGAAAAAAGATAAAGGGATGGGTTTGCTTAAATAACCCACACCATCTCCCCAACACACATCTCCACCCTACACCTCACCATCACATCAACTCACAAATATCTCTTTTGAGTAGGGTTAAAGCTCTTAAACCCAATTAACCTTAATCAAAAGGATTAAGTTCTCACAAATTGTATTTGAACAGGTCACTCAAACTTAGACCGAAAAACACTTAGAATTATTTCTGGACTGCCAAATCTCCCTGAACGATCGATTGTCCCATATTTTAGTTCGACCATTCACTTAAGTTGTAGCCCATGTTCGTTCGACCGCCCCTTGTTCAGTGGACCGTTTGTTTCTGGAGCTGTCTGGACTCCATTTCTGGACAGAATCTGGTCGACCGTTTTACCCGTTTCGGTCGACCGAACTTAACAGGAACAGTGACCTGTGCTTTTCTATTTTGTGTTTCTCACACATTCATCTACCACTTTTGTCAAAACGGCTATAACACCTTAGGAGATTATAAATAGAGGATTGAACTCCTTGTTTAGACTACTCTCCCACACACAGTTGTCTCATATATTAGAGAGAAGACTCTCAATCCCAAAAGCTCCTACACTACACTCTAAGCCTAAATTCTACACCTTGATCATATCCAAATTCACTCAAAGTGTGCTCAAGTTAGATAGTGTTGTTCCACTCAATCTCGTCTGTCAAAGAAGCAATGGTCTTGGTGAAAGCCCGAGACAAAGAGTATAGGCTTCGGTGAGAGCCTGTGGTGTTCATTCTCGGATTGTGAGAAGAGGAGTCCAAGCTAGACGATGATTGTTCACTAGCTTGCTATGTAAAGGTTTAATCTCGGCCCGGAACGAGATTAATAGTGGAGTTGTCAGCAGAGCTCGTGGAGTCGAGCGGAACTTGCAAGAGAGAAAATAGGCGGGAGACCGAACCTCTATAAAAATCTTCCCGAGTTATTTGTGATTTGCTTGCTTCTTCCCTACTTTGTTTAAATTGTTTCCATTGCACATATTGTTTGTTTTAAGTAGGGATTCAAGCTTAAGATTGATTAGATAATTAGGAGTCATCGATCCTAACAAGAAAAAAATTCACAATCAATCTTGCTGAAATAATGGAAATGGTGAAAACTAAATACTCACTTGAAATCGGTTACCCTAAAGCATGACATATCAGGCAAAAAGCGTTGAACCGAATTTATGGTGCCAAAAAAGACAATTTTAAAGATTTGCGAAAGTTCCTCATCGTTCTGTGTCAGAACAATCCAGGATTTGTTGTCGAAATAGAGGCCATATGGGTAAATCCAGATGAGATGTTTTAGCGAGTGTTTTGGTGTTCGAGTCTTCAATTACTGGATTTGAATTTTCCAGATTCATTGTCAGTCTTCAATATATAGGATTATTGTTGATTTTTGTGGTCACGGATGCAGGCAACAAAAAATTTTCTTTAGCATTTGATGTTGTAGAGAGCGAGCAGACAAAGTCATAGACGTAGTACCTCCAATTGCTGGCCAGTAGGGTGACCAGGTGACCCAATTTGTGTATTATCACCCACAGATTTTCGGAAATAAGCGCTTGTGTGTAAGCTGCATTTCCGCCTTTAGATGGACATGTACATCGATTTTGTCTTCGACACATCAAAGTAAATCTTACAAAACAACATAACTGCAAGGAAAGATTGGGACAAATCAAGTTTTACGAAGCAGGTAAAAGTCATTCGTTTATTAAATTTGAAGAGCTAATGAAGGCTATTGCAGAGGAACATAAATCAGTATACGAGTGGATTCAGCATCATGGTCCTTTGGAAAGATGGACTTATTGTCATGACGGGGTCGACGTTTCAGCTGTATGACAACAAATATGTCGGAAAGGTTCAACAATGTTTTACAAGGGGCACGCGGTATGCCAATTACAATCATGATTTTGATGACGTTTCTCCATTTGAACAGATTCATTATCAAAAGAAGGGACATCACTGAGTTGTAGAATGAATTTTATGTACCGACAGCCCACACCGTGATGACGACAAATAGTAATCTGGCAAGATCTCATACGGTAACTCGATACCATCAGTTGATGTACCAGGTTGAAGCCAATGACCAGAAGAAATACTTTGTCAAATTTGAAGAAGATGTTATTAGTTGCACTTATGGATATAAAATTGCAATACACGTCTCTTGTTCACATGTATTAGCAGTTTGTAGCGTTAGACATGCAAATGTCAACACTTCACATTTGGTCTCCCTATATTATCAGGTTCAAATATACAAACAGACGTACACACCTATATATATCTTGATTCCTAATGTAAGGTATTAGTCAGATCGTGGTAACATCACAACGAAGCCTCCCAAAACCAAAAGACCTCCTGGTCGGCCAAAATCAACACGAATCTGAAACAAGATTGATGAGCACTCTGGAAGAAGGGTAAGGTGTGGGAAATACGGCGGTATATGGCATTATAGAAAGCGATGCAAGGAACCTATATAGCGAAATCGTTTGAATAATTTGTATGTTATTGCTATGAAAGACTTGGGATAAATGTAAGACTTGAATGCTTCTTAAGATTTGATTAAATGTAAGACTTGAATGTTTTTAAGATTTGATTATGGTGTAAGACTTGAATTAATGTAATGTACTTTGTTATGACTTATATTTTTTATGACTACAATGTTTTGCAACACTTGAATGTTTTCTAATATTTAGCGTGTTATGTACAGATGAAGTTCGGTGGATCCAGTACCGATTCAATTAGAGGCAGCTACGCTTCACAGAGTCTGGTGGACAGACCAGTGTTGGTTTTGCAGGCCGACCACAAGTCTGACTTGTTCAAGGGTTTCATAAGCATTTTATTACTTTCAAACAATATTTGTACGTACGTATTAATATTCTAACATTTATCTTATTTTATGCGGAAGGATGTCGACAATGTAAAATGCGTTGAGCATGGATCCAAGCTCAACGCTTGGCAGATCACTGATGAGAGGATGTGGTTTCTGCTATATCTAACAGGCTTTGACACAGTCACTCGGTTAGGTCGAGTACAGTTAGACCATACATTGTTGGGGGCGATGGTGGAGCATTGGAGACCAGAGACTCATTTCTTTCACCAGCGACATGGTGAGATCACTTGCATCTTGCGTGTCATCTCCTTGATTACGGGCTTACGCATAGACGGTTTACCGGTATGTAAGTCTCAAGAGTACGATTGATCAGATGTCTGCATGGATTTATTGGGTCAGTGTCTGGATGACTTGGGCGGTAAGGGTTTGGTAACTCTGGATTGGTTGCAAATGTGGTTTCAGGAGTTGTCTTTCGATGCTGATGAGGCGACGATTACACGACACACTAGAGCATTCATTCTGTTCCAGCTGGGATACAATTTTTTGGCTGATAAGAGCAGCACAATGTTTCACTTGAAGTACATGTCTTTGCTCAAATGTTTGGTTGTCGCATCGGAGTATAGTTGGGGTAGTGCGGCTCTGGCCCACTTATATCATAGTTTAGACGAAGATTCATTGATCACGACCAGACATCTTTGCGGTTTCCTTATGTTTTTGCAGTTGTGGTGCTGGGAACATTTCCACATTGGGAGATCTTTTGGAGATTAAACTGTTACTGTACCCGAAGGACGACCGAACACCATTAGGGGTACCATTAGGTGGCCGTTGGAGACGACCAAGATCATTCAAGGGTATGTCGAGATGACGATACTTGATTTTTATCGGAATGAGCTCGACATGCAGGAAGTTGACCAGGTCACATGGGATCCATATGAACATTTGGATCTTAGTTAGTTACCACCACTATGTATAGAAGGTTTCGAGATTTAGACGAGTCGTACATTACTTAAAAAAATTGGCAATGTGGTTATGCATTGTCTAGACCGAGTCATGAGACAGTTCAGTCTACAACAACACATTTTCCGGAGCTGATTGAGAGACATGAAGTGAAATCGACTCAGGGGAGAGCAGATTTAATTGGTTGGTGGAAAACCACTGATTCATCCAGCATTGGTCTCATAAAAGAGATCATTTACAGTTTGAGCGATCACTCCTAAGTGTCACTCCTGAAGAGAGCACACAGTAGTATATGGAATGATACTAGAACATCACGGTACGTTGAATTATTCACCACAGTTTGGCTCCGAAGCAGAACTTGTACAGACCTTGAGCGAGTAGAGAGCGGGGGATGGTAAGATCTAAACTTGTAATTAAAAAGTTACGATGTTTTTAAATTTTGTGTTTAGTGTTTGTTTAACGACTAAATTGTCTATATGTGCACGGAGTTTACGAGTTCCATGAAGAACTCCATAAAATCCATGAGACGATCAAAGATCATAAGGCAGATTCTTCAATGACTGCAAAGTTTGGACTCAACATCTGTGAGACCGATTTTCCCTATAAAGAACTCGACGTTGCCAACGTTGAGTTCTAGAAATATTTTTTTCTACAGAACTTGACGTCTGACGTCGAGTTCTGTAGACACTAAAAAACAAGATCCACCGACCGCCGCTGACGTCGAGTTCTGTAGATACTAAAAAACAAGATTCACCGACCACCGTTGTCACGTGTCACACGGGGTGGCGGTGAGTCTAGTTTGAGAAATATGTTTAGGAAATGTTTATTTTGGGGAAAAAATTAAAAAATAATTTTATTTCGAAAAATTAAAAAGTAACGTAAATAATGATTACTACGAGGGTAAAAAAATATATTCCCAAATAATCTAGAAATCTTTTTTGTGCTTTTCCAGATTATGGAAGAAGTTAGGTATGAGTCTGGCGTTTGAATGGAAGATGAGTGGAACATAAGATTATTCCAACAGTTTGACCAAGATTAAGAGCATAAGGCAACCTTAGTGTTACATGCATTTTAACATTGCCTACTCATACCTTGTTCGTAACAAAAATACAGGGTGACTCCAGCTCCTCCCAACTTGAGTGAGCTGCTACAGTGGATCGATGCAATCCAAGCAACCTCGGCCAAGAGCGTTCCTGCACAGTTTGGAGAGCTCCTCAGGACCATGTTTTGGACAGGGAGTCGGAAGTTGCCAACCTCAGCTTCCAGCAACTGGCTTCCTCACATTCGAGTGAATTTCAAATCAGTGCAGCAATGTCTAGGCACGACCCAACGAAAAATGTACTATGTAAATGAATTTGTTTATTCATTTCAAATAAGTGCAGAAAGTCATGTTTATCACCAAACAAAAAACCTCATTTTATGAAGGAATTTTCTTGGCATTCCGATCTTTCGTGCCCTCGAACATGGAGCTCTCCTCCCACGACACTCAAATTAACAACGCTTCTTTGCATCAAGTATTCTTTATTTAAAAAAGGGGACACGCCCTGTTTTGATTGGGATGAGGTAACCTAGTTTGAACCACGTCATTTGCGCCCTTCGAAACACAATTTCTAAAATTTTCACGTGGTTTTGAAAAACAAAAATTCACGTAAAAACTACTTTTTTTCAATTGGAACTTAAGTTACGAATCATTAGTCTTATATGCAGAAATTTATAGTACAAAATGCTCCCAATCAGTGACTAAGGAAAAGCTGTGCGCAAGCCACCAACCGAGTTTGGCCACTCAATAGGGATCTAAATACACAATACATTTTAATGTTACAAAATTATTTTACTTAAATGCAGCATCAAATACTCTGCATCGTCATCAATATTACAAAAGACAGTACACTCCCACGCGATATTCAACGACTCGAACTTTAAACTACCAAGAACGCTGCATTTCTGATGCTCCACTAACATGCCTGCTGAAAGTGTTAAAATCTCATCTTAGGCTGGGAAGTGGAGGCCAAGATCGGTAACATTCTGATTCTCTGAACCCTAAATCTACATTATATACACGCTCACTTCAGATCTTTAGCATCATCTTTAATGGGCTTATCAGGAGATAGCCTAACATCATCTTCACCATCTTTCATTTCTATGGGTTTACACCCATCGTCTGCAACTTGACCGTCCGCCAAACCTTCGGTACCATCACTAGGTTGATCAAATTTGGAGGGAACTTCATTGACACTAACGATCTGGCTAACCCCATCATCACAGGAATGTAAATCAGTAGGCAGATCAAATCGGGAGGGAACTTCATTTCTACTGCTGCCTTGCCTAACCCCGTCATCATGAAGTTCGCTTGGATGCATATTTTTTTGTTCCTTCTTGGGTTACAACAGATATTTCATTTTGTCTTTCATTCTCCACTCCAGGACTAATGTGATTTCTCTCATCTACCATAATGTGATCAACGATCAGCTCTTTGGTATCATCTGCAAGCTTAGAAAATCCAGCAGAACTATTGCCACCACTGCTTTCTGCGACTCCCTCATCATTAGGCTTTGGATCTACCGTTACAGAAAATTCGTCTGGAAAAGATTGATGCACATCTTCATTCTGCTTACCAGCTCCTAAATGTTGATCATCAAGATGGTCTGTTTCTTCTAGACCTGGAATGGAAGACTGATCTTGGTTTTCACTTTCTATATGATCACCAAATTTCACCCTATTATCAACAATACTGCAGTCATCAACCAGCTCTTTCTCATCATTATCAGGGTTAGCAATCTCAGAGGGAACATCATTAAGTTCATTCATGTCACTGATTTCTGAAACTCCCTTATCACTATGTTGTGAATCTAGTGATGTGTCAACTTCGTCTGGGTAAATGTGAAGTGGAAGTGGAACGCCTTCGCTCGGCTTAGTTTCTTCTATATGGCTTGCATCAAGATGTTCAGGATTTGGACCTCCATGCCATTCTTTGTGATCGTGATCATTTTCAAGAGAAGTTTCACCATTCAAGGCAACTGCCTGCTTATTTGTCTGCAGATCAGTAACAGTAATTTCTGCGGGGAAAGATTGAAACGTATCCCAGTCATCGTTGTCCTCTTCATCGCCAAAACTACCATTTACTTCCTTTCCAACTGTATTCTCAGAATTATTGATGGCAGAGGGAAGAGTAACTTCTGTGGAAGCAGGCTCTAATTTTATGGGGATCTTCAAAACTGGAGAAGGATTCACAAGCTTCCTTTGTATTTCATTCTGACTTCGAGCTGTTGATGCACGGATGATATCCTGAAGAAAATATGATATGTTAAAGATGGCTGTAAATGGCAGTTTCTTGTAGGATTTTGGGGATAAGTCTCCACATCCCAAAAGAGGTTACAATTACCGACTTTGACCATCAAAATGCCTTCGGATTAATAACTTGACAAGAATATATATCTGCAACTAATTGGAGCTACACTAAATTCCAACAGCTTAAAGGATTCAGAGCAGGGAAAAAAGGAAAGAGAGGGGAAACACGTTTGCAGTTCGCTACACAAAATAACATGATTGGAATACAAACTAATTTCCACATTACAAGAAATTCAGAAAATGAGTCTTAGTAGATAGGCTAGTATTTATTTCAATGAAGTTTATTTGCCATCTAAGACCAGTTAATACAAAATGTATTGTGAAAGGTGAAGTTTCAACACTCAAAAAAATCCATGAAGATACATATCTGACATAAATAATTCACCTGAAGTTGTTTCCGTTGGTCCACCGTCATCGAAAACAAGATATCTTTCATTAGGACAGCATGAGAAGGAACTTGGACAAGGCGTGAAACCAGAACCATGGCAACATTTTTTATCTGATTGATTTCCTGAAAATGAGAAGTAAATAAAAAGCCATATTTTTAAATGAAAATACTTTTCTTTGCTAAGTAAAGGGAGGTGAACCCTGAAATTTATTTTTTAAGGTTACAATATAATATACCAATTTAATGAGTCATTCTTATAACCAATTTTGTTGTACCTGTGAGTGAACGGCTTCATCAACAGAGAAAACTAGCAATATTGCTTCCAGAAGCACATACATGGCAGCTCTTAGACATTTGCTAGCTTGTGACAGTGTATGGAAGAGGAAAAGAAACCGCAGACAATCATCAAGTATAGCAACGGACTCCTTACTTGGAAGTTCCTGTTACAAGTATATATTAAAGCATTTAAAGTTCTGTAGTCACAGCCACTATGCTTGTATTGGAAATTGAATACATCATAACTCGTAGCAATTTGGAACACTGTGTTTATGCACTGTACTTTCAATAGGAAGAGTTTGGTAAGGGTGCTCAACCACCAACCCCCAAAAAAGGGGGGAAAACTTGTCTATTACCTTCAATGTTCTCTGGATCAGGATGAAAATATCACTCAAAAGTTCTCCAGTGAAGAACAAAAGGAATGAATGGTCTTTGGGCCCTTGACTACCCTCAATCTGGGCAATATTTTTCAGAACATGAGCTGCAACTGTCCCAACCTGTTCATATAAGAAGTTCATTATTTCTGAAAAAATCGTCACAAAGTAGGATGTTGGCAAGCTTGCAACTACCTGCTTGTTATAGTCGGAAAGAGCCATCCGGATGCATTTGACACACAATAAGTACAGTGAATGGAAGAATATCCTATCATTTTGATGGCCATGAGTTTGAGAATCATGTGTGACTCTGGCAATGTGAGAAGCTTCTTCTAGACAAAAAGCCAGTTTCTTTGACAGCAATTTCACTGAATCACTA
Source organism: Triglochin maritima (assembly GCA_963682175.1). Taxonomy (NCBI): domain Eukaryota; kingdom Viridiplantae; phylum Streptophyta; class Magnoliopsida; order Alismatales; family Juncaginaceae; genus Triglochin; species Triglochin maritima. Next base: position 42,580,832 of record OY821774.1, read on the forward strand.
CTCTTCCTGTTCACCATGTGTATACCCTTGAAGAGGTCTTGAGACAAATGGACAATGGTGCTAACCCAACCTCCCAATACCATGCGAGCATCATCGTTTGTAAGATCAGAAACACCTGACAATAAGGACTATAGGCATCAAGAAATGTTGAAAACTCAAAATGATAAACCATATCAGCCGAGCACTTGTCAAAAATAACTTCTTTTTGTATAAGACTCCGACATAGCCGATAAAATAATTAAGTCGCACAATGGAGACGTCATTTCCAAATTAAATTGCCACAGGACCCATGAACAACATGAATTGAAACACTCAGACAACTGATGGCTTTGTAATTGCAGGGATTATTGGATTCCATTGAATAGTATGTATCAATATGGTAATGTCTTTGAATACACACTACTTGAATAACTAGTACTAGAACAGCAGGTTGTGCTTTGACAATAAGTAGCTGCACAGCTTAATATCTGTAAATAAGAACCACGAATTCCAGCACTCTAAATCGATAGGGTGTATCACCAGTTTAACAATAAAGTTCAGCAGGACCAAGACTTGGATAACCTCGTAACCTACCTTCAAAGGATTTTTTCAGTAAAGGAGATACACCCCGGAGAAAAGCAATCATTTTTGACAAACTTGAATCAGTTCTAGCTCTTCTGATACATTCATAGCTACCCAAAAGAAATGCCAACAACAAATTCCAGAGTTTCTGCGGAAAGGTGAAGAATTAGAAGAGAAAGGTCACTAGGGAGGAAGACCAAGCCTTGCCAAGTAGCAAAAGTGGTGCACTTTATTGTAATTCGCAGAAGAAACAATATTTTATTTACTTGCACGTACCATATAAGCCAACTTATTTACTATTATCTCAGCTACGCTCATAACATCAGAAAGCAAGTCTCTCTCGCAGATGTGGTTTTGAGAGAAGTACCCAGGGTCCCTGATTTTGAGAACATCTCAACAATGAGACTCGCATATATTTAAAAAATCTAGTAAGGGTGACGAGTGTCAAATTCTAACAAACAAGATAATAGCAAATAAAATGAGATACTTCGGCTCAGAAAGGAGGGGTAGAACCTTTGAAACATTCTGTATAAGTAGTTCAAACATAGTTCAGTTGTCAAGGAGACAAAATCTTCTTTTTCAAAATAATCATCAGGAGAGAATCGCACAATCTGTTCAAACCAAGAGAACCAAACTATCATTACCATGAAAACGTAAGTGTTATCTTATATAGCAGAAGTTGACTTAAAAAACCTGACTATTGTTTGACCATAAACTTGGGCCAGTTTTTTTGTAATTTTAAACATCAGCTCCAAGTTTCCTTGAGATACACAATAATATCCTTCTATAACAATAGTATAGTTCAACGTAATTGGTACCATGGTCTCTTTTAGTCATAGTCCTTTCCATGCTTAACTAATCCAATCCATACCGTCCAATCTTATCCCAACAATAATTTTTCTATTTACGTTTCTCCATTTCTCTTTACCCTAGCAGCCAACAGCCCAAGCCTAGGGCTGTCAATCGTGTACTAATCACGTCATCTGTTGTTTTATATAAAAGCTTTATATGTAAATTTGTATCTGACCCACTTAATAAGCGTTTCTTTGGACCCTTACCCATATAAGCCACTTAATATTTACAATTGTGTATACATGACAATATCTGTTTATACACTATTACTAAATGTGTCATGCCATGTACACGCTATGACACGACACATTTACACGTTTAGTACCTGTTATGGGTACACGATCATTACCTATATTAACACGCATAGTATCTCTTTACTACATGATACACAATTTCTAGTTGTTTAGAATAAGGGCCAAATTAAAACAATAATTTGTGCCTCTGCAGCAGTCTTTTAATTGATTTCCTGCAACGAGCTCTATTATATGTAAGTAAGAAACAGGTCTAACTTGTGAACTAATCCTCAAAGTAAATTGAAACAATGCACTTATTGATTGCCAGTTTGCTTCACAAGGTTGCACCATTGCACTTAGGCTGTGTTTGGATGTCACACAATGGTTGTTGGATTGTTTGGAAAAACCTGAATTTTTCAGACAACACACCCAAACACCTAAAAATTTCAACAGAATCTGGATTCTTACTGCAACAGAGATTCTGAGTTTTACACGTGAAGTTGAAAAACTCACTTGGGCTGTTTTTGAAGTTTTTGCAACAGTATATTCCACTTTTCTTATTCATTGGCCTCCATTCTTCTATTTTTTACACAAAAAGCCATCCCTGAAAGTCGATTCTACCCCTAACATTTGAGCATTTCCAAGCCATATTCCTGCAATAGTCACATCCCACGCACATGTGACTGCACTTTCCTCTTCTTCTTTTTCATTCTCTCCCAATCCGACCTCCGCCCACCTCTCCTCATGTTGTCTGCCCGCTGACACCATCGACCGGTGCTGCGTCGTTGTTCATTTTCCTCATGCGTAGTAGATCTTGTTTGTTAGGTATCATATGATTTTTTTAGACGTTGATTTACCTCCGTCTCCGTTTTTATTTGGACTTGCTATTTAAATTTGTAAATGTATTATGCCGATTTATGTAGTATGGATTAGTTGCTCTTCCACAACATTAGAACTATCCCCATCTTGATCGCTTCAAAATTTCCATACAAAGAGGGGAAGGAACTGTTAATCTACCGTTGCTTGAATGAGGGAGAGAGCCTGGAAGTGGGTCGTTGGGGTATGTGCTAGGGCTGTGCATCCGGTCCGGACCGGATGCCCGCGGACCAAAGACCGGACCGGACCGAACCCGAAAATTTAAAGCCGAACCGAAATCGGGACCGGACCGGATTTTTTCAAAATTTTCCGGACCGACCGGTCCGGTCCGGTTGACCGGGTCAACCCGGAATCTGCTCTGCCCTAGTATGTGCCATGTGAGGGGCAAAAGGTTGAGGGGTATAATGGTATTTGTATGTTGGATTTGACCCAAACATATTCCAACCAAATTGTGCATCCAAACAACCGAGCCGAAAAACTTTGAATGCACTCCAAAAACTGGGAGGACGCCAGATTTGAGAAAAAAATCGGATTCTAAATAATCCATGTCCTTCAAACTCAACATCCAAACACAACCTTAGTAGACGGTTTAATGAGTACCAAATAAATGATTAAATTCAAAATGTTGAACACTGCATGTACTCGTAATAAATTACGTAATGCGGTTCACAACTTCTAAGAGCTCAGCTGATCAGTGGTTTATTCTTTTACAACAACAACAAGAACAAAGCTTTTAATCCCACTAGTTGTAATTAGTTCATTTAAATAAATAAAACCAAGTAGCTGACCAAGTCAGCAATTTCATGTCGTCTTAGAAGATGATGTACCTGTGAAAGTAATGGAATGGCAAGACAATCCCACGAGTCAGACATTTGATCAGCATGAAGCAGAACCTGGTTTTGAATAAAAGCTACATCAGAGTGTCACAAAATATAAAAACAAATTTGCAAGGGAAGGTACCATTTCTCAACATGTCATGTCAGTTACTCTGATACTCCTAGTTAAAGTATATTAAAAAAAACAAAGGATGAAGTTCTATGCTTTTTTTTAAAAATGGTCTAGTATGAGTTGTGTAAATATAAGGAGGCTATTTAAACGATATGAACAGAACAAAAGCAAATTGAGGCAAATAAACCTAAATAAGAGCTTACATGTCCAACCTATAATTGAACAATAATAATTACAATTTTGCTTGGAAGTACCTGCTATTGTGATTCACAATGGCAGTGTAGGTACCCGTAATTGCACTCCCCCAAAAAATATTTAGATTATGGCAAGAGGAAGTTTGGCAACCATTTTCTTAATACAGAGGGGAAAGAAGAGATAAAACTCAATAGCAACAGATAGTACTAGAAAACTACGACAAGCTACCTGCAGAAGTTCTCCACAGATATCCTGTGTAAGATATCCATGATCAAAGAATGCTGAGGATGCCAAAGCCTGAAAGAGTACAAGAGCAATTTCAATGGATCTCTTGCCTCGCCTCCCTTCGAGTGACACCCCATCATTAGTTCTAAATCTCGTGCTAGAGAATAGCATAGAAAGCTCTGATGATCTTGTTGGTTGCTGTCCTTGAAACACAATAAGCAGCCCCAATGCCCAAAGGAAATGGAATTCTTTAGGTGCCAAAGTGACCATTTTATGCCCAGAAATAAAGGAAGCCTTGCATAAATCTTTATTTTCAGACGTGGAATATTTCTTCGCATCAAAGTTCAAAGGAACAGCATCAAATGCTGTCGCTTGAAGAATTAGTGCCCATGCCTCATCAAGGCATGTTTTCACCTTTGATGATACTAAAGACGATTGAATCCCATGGAGGAATGGTTTGTACTGTGAAAAAATGATTAGTCCCATAATCAAGAGGTACGAACTGAAAAGAGCAAAAAAAGGGCTCTTGACAGTGGAACTTACATTAGGCTTTGACTGTAAGCCGAAACAGATAAAGCAATAATCTTTCAGGATAGAGGTCCAATAATTTCCCAGCATGTTGGAGGTGCGGGAAAACAACGGTAGTAAAGCCAGATACTCTTCTTGAGGATCTTTTTTTCTAAAAATTGTGTAAACATGACACTTGATGGAAGCATGAGCAGCCAAGAGTCTTATCTTGATCTGTTATAAACATGGGCAAGTAAGCTCTATTTAGCTATATATTTTGAAGTCATGACCAAGATAACTACATAAAAACCAAGCAATTGTTGTCCATGTCAATACCTCACATGCCACCCACTCTGCAAAGGATGGATAGTATAGATCTCGAAAGTCGTCAAGTAATCGTGAGATCAAAGAAAACAGGCGCTGGAGTGCAACAGGATCACCATTCATGATCTTGCTAACCAAGATCTGGAATACCGAAAAAGAGGCACATGTTCTTGGAATGCACTTTTTATTTCTTTGAAACTCAAAAACATTAATAATAATAAAAGCTTGAAAAAAAGAACAAATCGCAAACCTTTGCTGCTAGTTGCAACCCAGCTTCCAGGAGGAGAGGACCTGAAGATAAGGCAACCGACGATCGAACAGCCGAAACAAGCTGAGCCTGCAGATTCGAAATTTAAGAGCACCAAATCACAGGTTCTTCATCATAAACAAATACACATTACATTCACTACAATCTTATTTAGATCAACGATGGGAACAATACAAAAAGTAGCAAACACAACTTCTAAAATAAAAAATATAGAAAATGACCTGATATTGCTCCACTAGGAAATGCCCAGGTAGATCAGGATCTAGAGTTTTCTCAAACTAAAACAGTTCAAAGACATGATGTCAGTTGCATGAAACCACTCGAAATGTGAATAAAAAATAATAATAAATCCAACCAATTGATTTTGGCAACCAGCAGAAACATGAGCATCTTGGCATTGTTTAACAAGAGAAAACAAATCCTTGGTAAGTTGAAATCAAGCAAAACACACATTACAGATGCATGTAGAGACAAACACATGATATGAATTTCTCATTTCAGCCCCAAAGACGGTTGTCATGCAAAATCATAGTACCTTGATGTATATGGCAATGTCATTATGTCATATAAAAAATATTGCTGATGAAAGGTTATTTTAAGTCATTCCAAGTGTTTTTGCATTTGCAAGACTAACTGATCCTTCCACATCTCCTTTCTTCCAAATTCTCATCTCCTCTTCGAAGTTCAAATGAATCTCTTCCTAAATCCAAGATCAAATTAAACAATATCTTTTTACGTCCTTCACTTAGATATGAGAAAATCAGATTTGCTAATGCGGTGTATGTCGATGCATACTGGAGATGATTTCCATAGGCATGTGGGTAAAGATAAAGAAGGTTTTGAACGGATTCACGGAGGCTTTAGGTATAGCGATAGGAACCTAGACAGGGAAGATTGTAAAATTTTCGTTGTACCATATAATCTCATGGCGACAATACTTCCTTTAGGAAGCGAGAGTCTCATTTGGTTACTTAGTAGTGGTCAATATCAAAGGAAGATTGATTTTGTGCTTGGTCAAAGAGAGGATCCACATAAGTTGGTAGTGGAATTAAAAGGTGAGATTGTTCTTAGGTTTAGAAATAAGTTAATAGGACACTGAGAGAGACATGAGCGCTAAAGATAACCAATTCAGTTTTACACTTGGAAGGTCGATGACTGATGTCATATTCTTAATTAAACAACTCATGGAGAGGTAGGGAACTGAAAAGGGACTTACTCATGATACTTATTGATCGACATAATGCCTATGATAGAGTACCAGGAAGTGTAATGTGTTGGACCTTTGGAAAGAAGAGAGGATCAACCAAATATATTAACTTGATTAAGAATATGTATGATGAAGTTTTAACTAGCATAAAAGCATGTGATGGGGTGGTAGAATGGTGCCTTCCCTATTGGACTGGACTACATCAAGGGTCAGCTCTAAATCCATATCTTTTTTTCTTTAGTAATAGACAAGGTAAAAAGGATAAATAATTTGAGGTCCCTTGCCGTATATCTTTTACTGATGATGTGGTGTTAATTTACGAAAGTTTGGTAGAAGATAGGAAATTAAGTGGTGGAGGAATAGTTAAGTGTCGAAGGGTTGTTAAGTAGGTCTAAAACAGAATATACGAAATGTAGTTCTAATATTGTCGACACAGGAATGAAAGGTATGTTGGATGGTCAAATAGTTTGCAGAAAGGATTTGTTTGGATATTTAGGATTGGTACTTCAAACATATGCGGAAATTGATGAAGATGTTAAATCATAAGATTAACGCATGTCAGATGAAATGATAACAAACATCGGGTGTTTTATGTGACAAAATATCTATCTCAAGTTAAAAGGTAAACTCTACGGTATAAGACCTACAATGTTTTTGGAGCAGAATGTTCGATTGCAAAAGGACAATATATGCAAAATATGAGTGATGCATAAATGAAGATGTTGCAGTGGACGTGTAGATATAAGCAAATGGATCGAATCAGAAACGAGAACATTTGGGGGGAAGTGGTAGCATCCCAAATTGAAGAGAATCGTGTACAACACCGACTAAGATGGTTTAGACACATAAAAAACCCTATTAGGGCACCGATGAGAAGGTAGTTCTGATACCGCGAGGAAGACACGAAAAGAGAGACGTAAACCAAGACTAACTTGGGAGGAAGCGGTTAAAAACTCAAAGATAGGAAACATTCCCAAGGATTTAGCTTTGGATAGGAATGCATGAAAGAAGATGTGTCGCGTTCCCAAACTGTAATTCTCGATTGGTTTCATTTCTAACATACGCCAACTAGTGTGAGATAAATGCTTTGTTGTTATTGTTGTATTGATTCTAGCGTGATTAAACACATTTAATTTAGGTTGGCTTTTGAAAATATTAATAAATAGAGATGCATCCACTCAATAAAGCCAGCAATTAGTATAACTTGAAATTTCCAAAAAAAAATCATTCCAAAGACTAGACCCATCCACCAAAAGGATATAGAGACTACTGAATTATCTTATGCTTTGTCAAATCAAGTAATATGAGGTCTATATGGAAAGGTGGGACAAGTGAGCTAATGGAGCACTCAAATTTGAGCACCTAAGGATGAGTTTTCGGATACTAGGGTCTCATGAATGGGTGCCAATAGTGAATACAACATGAGTGTGCAAAAAGTGAATACATGATGACACAGTGAATATAATTGAAAAAAACACACCAAGTAGTTAGGGAGTAGCACTTAAAGTAAATGTTGAATGCTTCATTAGTGAGTGCTTAAATATGAATTTTGGAGCTCAATGGATGAGTGCCCCACAATGATATGAGACATCAGCACTCAATGTTGAGAATTCACGTTTGTTTAAGCATATATTCTAGTCTCTCTTTTAAGTTCAATTGATTAATCTTTTTAATGAGTAAATGAATGTGAATCTGGGATTCTCTCATTTGATCATACCTTTTCCATGATGGTGAAAAGGAGTTTAACACCTAACGGCTGCATGCCCTCAAACTGGCCAGTGCTGATCTGAAACACAGAGAAACCTTAAGAGATGTCCAACCAAGAAGAAACTTTGTTTTCTAACCAAGAAAACAGTACAGGGACATGTGATAAACATGAAACAATTTATTTGACATGAATGGAGATATGCAAGTTAACAAGCAAAGAATTGGGCAAATATGCTGCACAACCCAAGAGAAATTCTGACCTGGTAAGCAAGTGAGACTAGCTCTTGTAGGTGTGAAACAAGAAAATCCTGAGATATGTGTTTCCTAGCTAAAGAAATATCAAAATGTGCAGGATTATTTCCAACAGCTACAGGCAGATGGCTGAGACACCTGTAAAATAGTACCATAGTTTATTGTGCTATTTTCATGTAACGGAGGGATAAAAAACGGACTGTCGTAAAGGAGAAACAAAAATGGTGATAAGAAAATGCAAAAAGCTCAAGATATCTGAATAAACATGGGTATATCAGACATATTGATTGTGTGCTTCACCAATTCGGTGGTTTTATTATTATTATTGTCTGATCATATAAGAAGCAATCACTCATTAAATACTGGCATTCATGTAAGAAGAAATCATGTAAAAAGCTTGTCTGAAACCATCCCATCAACTATGAAATATTGAAAGGTAACCACATGTATAAATGTTGGCATGTTAGTGTTATCTGGTGTTAACATTTGAATTTGCTCAGGTTCTTTAGACTTGGAAGGGGAAAATGCAATAAGTAAAAGACGCATATAGAATATTGGAGAAGAGGCAGCAGACTAAAATAATGCGACATTAATTTTTGTTACTACTGAAAAAGATAAATACTAGTTTCAGATCTCATACTCAGCAGCAAAAGCTCTAGTTCGGTATCTTAGATGTTTGTCTCTTCTGAGATCAGGAATGGAAGCAATAACTGGACTTTGTATTTGCTTCGAAGTTGAAGCTGCAATCATGTTTTCATCATCTTCTCCCAAACTATTATCACCTTCAGGAACACCATTTCTGGAACTTCTAATATCTCCGGAGGTGTTCATTCTAGATGACAGAGTACGAACCTGAATGGCAGAAAATCAGTAGGACACCAATGGAGCAATTGACCTTATAAAATAAGCATATGGCACTACTGATTAAAACCACGCCGTTGAAAAGGCAATTTCAATAAATCTTGATATATCAGATTATCAGTTATTTGGTAAATAAGGAGTCCAACCATATAATCTAAGTTATGTAGACCCATTTTCTGCAACAAATAAAGAGCTCACCATGTTATGACAAATAGCCAACCAACGTGACGGACACGAAGGAGAAGAAACATAAAGAAAACGGTTGATTGTTGTGCGTATTAAACTTCCAATCCTGCAAGAACCCAAAAAATGAACTATGAAACATGGATACAAATACAGGATGTACAACAAGGGCAATTATTTTATAAAACAAATACAACAAGGACAATTATTTTTAATCTCGCATTTCTATCCTCAACTTTTATTCTCAACCCCCTTGACATGCACATTTTCCAAGACCAAGAGAACACCTAGGTTATCCCACCCTTGGGGCATATTAATAGTAGCCATCCATACCAGAGTAAGAGTTATGTTAAGCTTGTAACCATGTAGAATATAAGAGTCAAAGCAACTAATTATTGTTTTGCAACCTCTATGATAAAAGTAGGACAAAAATTATCTTATCTTGAACTCCTAAAGAGGGGGCATCAAACATATGGGTGATGTGTCTAGAACTCTAGACTATCAAAACTGCAAGACATCAAAGACCACAAAATCAAGATCGTAACATACTCAGGATCCGTCTCCTCGTCAAGCATGCCGAAGAGATTCTCTTCAATCCTTTCATTTACAACAGCAACCTAACATTAAAATTATCACGTGTGAATGGCAAATGACAAGATTCCTTCAAAATGCTAAATTTACAGTGCAAAAAAGACAACATGTAACATGATAAAATTTAAAAAATAAAATAGGACAACATAGTCAAACATATGGTGCTTAAAGGGGGGAAACCTAGCATAATGCCATGAGAATCATAAGGTCAAAAGTATCATTATCAATCAATATGTTTTCAAAACTAATGCATATTCACATGTGAGTGCCTTTTACCCAATTAGCATTTTCAATGGATCCAGTAACTTTCTCTTATTACATCTCCCTCTTAACATCCCGTAGCTGGGTTCTTCAGAAATATTCTAAGTTTGAAATTCACAATGTTAAATCTATTAAATAAAAACTTCTAGTGGCACTTCACATATTTTTCACTTACAATAACGACAATTCTATTTTTAGACTTAGACATACATAACTACATTTCACATAACAATATTGTGTTTGTAACTGCAATTTTAGAAACATTTTTCCAACATCAACCCCAAGGTTAGATTGAGATTTAATTTATTTTGATTGGCACACACTTAAGAAACCCCCAAAATTTAATGTTCCAATATCAGTGACATGAGGAAAGCGACTTGGAAGCTAGCCACTGTCATATGATAACTATCATCTAATTGGTGTATCATAAATATGTTTCATTCCTTCAAGTCCTTTTTGATTGTCTCTTCACACGTTAATCTTGGTCTCCCTCTTCCCCTTTCACACCTTCCTCGCCGCTCAAAACACTCATCATTAATGCTTACATAAATCCGTCGGATGTGTCCAAACCATCTCAAGTGATGTTGTAAGTTTCTCTTCTATTTGAGCTACTCTAACTCTTTCTCGAATATCTTCATTTCTTATCCGGTTCATGCGTGTGTGCCCACACACCTACCGTAACATCCTCATTTCTGCAACTCATCTTTTGCACATGTTGTCTTTTTATAGCCCAATATTATAGTTCTATAAACTTTACCTTTTAGCTTCAGGAGGATCTTTCTATTGCACAAGACACATGATGTTTGCCTCCATTTCATCCACCCTGCACTTATCCTACGACTAACATCATCAATTTCACCATCCTTTTGGAGAATTAATCCCAAGTATTTAAAGATATCCTTCCAACACATTACATGACCACACATTCTCACCTCTCCCTCTATATTGGCGCCACTAAAACTCTTTAATTCTAAAATCTCTCTCCACCACTCTAGTTCTCTCTCAACGCCTATCTACTCTCATCAATTAAAACCACATCATCTGCAAAAAGCATACACCATGGGACTTGACCTTGTATATCCTTCGCGACCTCATCCATCACTAGAGCAAAAAGGTAAGGATTCAAAGCCGATTCTTGATGTAGTCCTGTCCTGATAGGAAAGACACTAGTCACTATCACAAAATCTCACCCTAGTAACAACCCCATCATACATATCCTTAATTAGGTTTACACATTTTGTAGTCACTTTCTTCTTCTCAAGAGCACCACATTACATTTATAGTTACTCTATCGTATGCAGTCTCTAGATCAATAAAAACCATGTGCAAATCTTTCTTTTGGGTTCTATAACTCCCACGATTTGTCTAATCAAATAAAATGTATGTCCTTAGTTGTTGATCGTCCAAGCATGAAATCCAAATTGATTATCTTAACTATAGTCTCTCTTCTAAGACGATGTTCAATCACCCGTTCCCACAACTTCAGAGCATGACACGGGAGTTTGACGCCTCGATAGCAAGGAAGCACAAATGCAAACACAAGTGTCAGATACGACATTTTTTTGAAAAACAAGATACAGGGATACCACTATTAAAATATAAGCAATATTATAAATTTTTCATAACTTAGCGCAAGATGTTACCAAATTAGTAATGGTCAATCCAAACAAAAAATTCATATTTGATAGACTCGTTGATAAAAGTAATCAACGTCATTTTCAAGCTTTCAGAGTTGGTCCAGAGTTTGAAGAAGAGAGGTTCAGAGAAGGGCCAGAGTTTAGGGGAGGAGGAAGTTGTGGAGAGAGAAGTTGGGGGAGAACCGGGACCAAGATGTCTGAAGTTTGTGGGTTTGCACGCCCTAACGAAAGGAGAGAGGTTGGGAGAGAAGTTGTGAGCTTTGAATCTTCTGATTTACTTTTCTGACAATTCCATTAAGTTTTTGAAATTTATAAGGTACAACTTTATTAAAAGAAAATCCCACAAACTTATAAAAAATTACACTAACACCCTATCTTGACGTCTCCCCGACGTATCTGATAATGTTTATTGCCCAAACTACCCAGACACACCATGTGGCACATCGGTACGTATCTGACACGTATCGGATACCAATATGGATATGATACTGAAAGCGTTTTCAAGTATCCGTGCTTCCTAGAATCCTAGCTTGATAGTTAGTGCAACTTTGAATATCTCCACTATTCTTGTAGATCGATACTAAAATACTCTTTATTCACTCATTTGGCATTCTATTTTTCCCAAAAATACTATTAAACAACCTAGTTAACCACAATATAGCCCTCTCTCCAAAGGATCTCCACACCTCAATAGATACATTATCAGAGCCTAAAGCTTTACCTACTTTCATCATTTTTAAAGCTTCCTTAACCTCCACTTCTTTAATCCTACGCACGAATTGTCTACTAGTGTCCTCAAAGGGTCCTCAAGTTCTACTATGTTATTGTCATTTCCACCATTGAACAACTTATCAAAGTACTTTGTCCACCTACTTATAAAATCGGTCATGTTGGTAAAGATAGCGAAGGGTTTGAACGTACCCATTAAGGGTTTGGGTTTGGTGTTAGGAATCAAGAATGTGAAGATTTTCTGAATTTCGCTATAGCATATGACCTCATGGTAGCAAATACTTTCTTTAGGAAAAAAGAATCTCATTTAATCACATTTTGTAGTGGTCAACATCGAAGTCAAATTGATTTTGTGCTTACTTGAAAAGATGATCGAGGATCTTGTATAGATTGTAAGGTAATACCTGGAGAGTGTGTGGTGACTCAACATAAGTTGGTAGTAGCGAACTTTCGATTTCGTATTGGTGTAGTACGGAATAAGTGTAATAAAGATGTGGAGATTAAGTAGTGGAATCTTAAAGGAGAAAAATGTATGAGATTTAAGGATAGACTTATGGCAGAGGGACATTGGGATGTTGTAGGAGACGTTTATAGTATGTGGGAGGGTATGTCATCTTACATTCGACGAGTGGCTAAAGAAGTGTGTGGGGAGAGTAGAGGAGGTAGACTAGATTCGAGAGACATGTGGTGGTGCAATGATGATGTACAACAAGACATTAAAACTAAGAAAGAATGTTATAAGATGTGGTTTAAAGATAAAAATGAAACTAACTTAGAAGAGTATAAGTTGACTAATAAAAAAGCTAAGAAAGCAGTAAAAGAGGCTAGAAGGGTTGTTTATGAGAATTTATACCAAAAGTTGTGATCAAATGAGGGAGAGGTTGGAATATATAAGTTGGCTAAAATAAGAGAGAAGAAAACTAGAGATCTTAATCAAGTTAAATGCATTAAAGATGATAATAATATCCTCTTAGTTAATGCGGAGGATATCAAGGAAATGTGGAGAGAATATTTTGATAAGTTGCTTAATGGATAAAATGATAGCGACACTTTTGAAGTTGGTGATACAATTGAGGAATCTAATAGACGATTTGTACGGAGGATAAGAGAAGTTGAGGTTAAGGAAGCCTTAAAAATGATGAAAGTTGGTAAAGCTTTATAACCAGACGAGATCCCGTTTGAGGTGTGGAAATGTCTGGAGGATAAAGCAGTAACGTGGTTAACTAAATTGTTTAGTAGTATCTTTAAGAAAAATAAAATACCAAATGAGTGGAGAATAAGTATTTTAGTCCCAATTTATGAGAATAAATGAGATATTCAAAGTTGCACTAACTATAGAGGTATCAAACTCATGTGTCATACTATGAAATTGTGGGAAAGAGTAATTGAGTACCGTCTAAGGAAAAAAACATGTGTTAGAGATAATCAATTTGGTTTCATGCCTGGAAGGTCAACGATAGATGTCATATTTCTTATTAGACAACTTATTGAGAGGTATAGAGAACAAAAGAAAGTTCTACATATGATTTTTATTGATTTAGAAAAGGCATATGATAGAGTTCCAAGAAATGTTATGCGGTGGACCCTTGAGAAAAAGAAAGTATCAACAAAATATGTGAATTTAATTAAAGATATGTATGAAGAAGTTGAAACTAGCATTAGAATTTGTGATGGTGTGACTAAAGCTTTTCCGATTAAGATTGGACTTCATCAGGGTTCAGCTTTAAGTTCATATCTATTTGCTTTAGTAATGGACGAGGTGATAAAAGACTTACAATGTGAGGTCCCATGATGTATGCTTTTTGCGGATGATGTAGTATTAATTGACGAGAGTATGGTAGGTGTGGAGAGGAAATTAGAGTTGTGAAGAAATATTTTAGAAACAAAAAGTTTTAAACTAAGTAGATCTAAAACTGAATATATGAAATGTTGTTTTAGTACCGTTAATACCGAGAAAGATGAGATTACATTAGATGGGCAAGTAGTGCGTAGAAAAGATATTTTTAGATATCTTAGATCAATACTTCAAAATGATGGGGAGATCGATGAAGATGTTAACCATAGGATTATAGCATGATGGATGAAATGACGACAAGCCTCAGGTGTCTTATGTGACAAGAAAATTCCATTTAAGTTAAAAGGGAAGTTTTATAGAACCGCAATAAGACCTGCAATGCTTTATGGTGTGGAATGTTGGGACACTAAAAGACAACATATACAAAAGATGAGTGTATCTGAAATGAGGATGTTGAAGTGGATGTGTGACCATACGCGAATGGATCGGATTACAAATGAAGACATTCGTGAGAGAGGTAGAGTTGCTCAAATGGAAGAGAAAGTTATCCAACACAAACTGAGATGGCATGGACATGTACAAAGAAGACCTACAGAGGCACCTATAAGAAGAGGAGTATTGAATCGGATCGAAGACATAAAAAGAGAAAGATGCAGACCACGATTGACTTGGGAGGAAGCGGTCAAAAGGGATTTAAAAAATTGGAATGTTCCTCAAGAATTTGCATTGGATAGAAACACGTGGAAAAAGGCGATTCACGTGCCTGAACCGTGACTTCTTGAAGTTTCATTTCTAACCTACCCCAATTAGTTTGGGATAAAAGGCATTGTTGTTGTATCATTAACTTATAAAATATTTGGATAGATTTCCATTGCATCATTGTCATTAACATTACATTACCATTATCTATATCTATATCTTTGTATAGAACTCTTCATTGCAATAGAAATAAATCTTAGTGGAATTCTTTTGTCTCAATTCAATGAAAGAGTTGATTTATCAAATAAAAAAATACGGAGTTGAAGATCACACTAATCTTAGCAGATGTTTAAATTTAAATAAGATTAAATGTCAATATTTTGTTTTTACTCTTTTTACATATAACGAGATCATGTTTGTCACACCACCACTCACTCGTATTATACGAGTTTTTGAATATATGTCGAACTAGTGTATAGGAACCTATAAAGGACTCACCAATTTGATCCATATTGAAATTCTTTTGTGCAATGCACGAATTTGAGATTAGTTTTCATAAGAAAAAACCCATTTAAAAGAAATCATCATCTTTTAATGAAAAACTATTTTTCAAAGAAAAAAATGTTACTTTAATGTTAAGAAATTAATGTTGACAGGATTAGGGTTTAAGATTTGCTATTATTTAGAGAAAAAATCATAAATTTATTGTTCACAACATAATAATCTACCATCAACTTAAGGCACAAAAAAAGTGTTTATAAACTGGTCCCCCATCCAACTTGGGTTTTCCCCAGTCAATCCAGACCATCCAGTCCTGTTCCTGAATCCGGATTGAACACCCCCATATATGAATCACTAGTGGAAATAAATTATGTCTGTCCTGTATGTTTATATTATTGGGAAAAAAGTAAATTACAGTAGAAAATGGTACAGCCTCTTACAGGATATTTTTCAATTAGGTGTTGCAGAGTGGAAACAGCGAGATGCCTAAGAGTTGGCTGCAGCAAATATGAAAAAAATGTTACATGATGAAGCAGAAGTGGAGCTTTTACTAGTTTCACAGATACCTGTCTAGAAGAGAGAGTTGGAAGAAGAGTTTGAACATGAGATTGCACAGAAACAGCTTGGGGAGCAAAGAGCACTAGCTGTTGTGTGAATCTCACACATCTGCAAAGCGGTGTAAATTTGAATCACTAGTTAGGAAAGTAATATTTAAAGGAATGCTGTTATAGAAGTAGAGAACTGAAATGCCCCATCCTTGTACATTTTTTGCAACTGAAATAAAACAGATGAATTTCATAATAATTACTCGGATAGGGTTGATGTTTCTTGCCCCGAGCTAGTCTCTGCAACAACAGACTTTTGCGAAAAAGATATGTCAGTACAAATTTATAGCGAAAAACAAAGGTACAAAAAAGACAGCTGAATAATCATGTTATGAATTTTCAGCTACTTAAATGAAAGAGAGCAACCAGTGGATATTTTAAGCTTGAAAATGATTAAGCGGCTAAACGGATCAGTTGCAGACCTTGCACCGTGAGAAAAAGGTACTCCCAGGAGAGAGCTCTGGACCAAGAACAGCAACGATGGCATTTATTAGTCGAGCAATCCCCTGTCGAAGATCAGCTTTTCCGCTTTCCTCTGAGAGTAAAATTTCCAGGGCAAGGAATAGTGTTGCCTGATATCAGATAACAATGCCAAACTAATTAGACAAGATTAGTTATTTAAGTGTTCAAGACTGAAAGATCGCTTGGAATGAAATAAGAAATGGAAAATTGTGTGATCACCTCATGTTAAAGTATTATATAACCCCCCTTAAGAAGAGACTATTATGTTCTACAACACACAAAGATCAACATAACTGATAATATGTTATGTGGATGATGTTTTTTCATCATATAATAACAAATTGGGAACACAAGATCATTATGGGATATAAATAATATTAATAATTGGGTACACCTGTCAGTAATATTCTATATTGAGATTGTAGTCAAGGTAAGAACAAAAAATGACTATGTTTAGGAACATTCTGCTACACATTAAATGATAACTAACTTAAAAATAACAAGTAGAAGAAAATGAAGCACATAGAAAATTATGTTTATTCCGAAGAACATAACTGCAATGTTATCTGGGGACTTCTAAATACTACCATAAGTTGGCTTCGACAGGTAACATGTCATACTAAAAATGAAAAAAAAGATGGCAAAACGTGAAATCAAGCCTTGGCATTCTACAAAAATTTACAAAGTTGAAACTCCAAGAAAATTAACAGAAAGCAAAATGCCAACTACAAGAAGAAAATTGAAGTACACATGTATAACAAATTAATAATGATAGAAGGGAAATGTTTTCTGTCAACAGGAATACATCTACCTGCACTTCTGAAACATAGGACAGACCAGCAGCTTCAATGGTCAAAAGAAGTGCATACAATGACCATTTCTGAAGGACGGAATTCGAGCTCTTAGCAAGTAGACACATTGAGCTTACAGTAGAAGGCACCAACACTGACAAAGCCATTCCACCAGCACTACGAATCCCAAATTTCAAGTGCAAAGACAGTAAGAAACATAATATAATGGACCATCATCATAGAATAAAAAGATCATGCATTCATGCAACAGAGGAATGAAGATAAATCTGTGATAGCATTGAAGTAAAACTTGCATCCAGGGTTTTGTTCCTTTTTTAAGCACTTCATTTCCATTTTATCTCACAGCAACAAAGAGAAGAAGAATAATAAGAATAAGAAGAAGAAGAAGAAGAAGAAGAAACTTCCGAAATGAATAAAGGAGCTGAAGTTACCAACGGTGAATGCAACCAAGTGAAAAGGCAAGAGATCCAAGATAATATGGATCCACTGCTGAAGCAAGCTCTGACAACAACGACCGTGTCTGAATAACAAAAAAGTCAACAAACATATGGTGGTATTAAAACACAGAAAAACAATAATAAGTAATAACATCGTTTTTCGGAGATTGTACATGGAAATAGTAGATGCATGAAATTACTAGGTTTTAGCAGTTAATATCTTATCTCGAACAAAGTAAACATCACAATGAACTAACGAACCGTGCATTGGACTACATAAAACTGAACTGACCAAAGTACACATGGAGGCAGTTGTTTTAGAAGAATGACTCGTTTAGGAATAGGGTGTAGCAGATGAGAGTACATGCAGTGATAATATTTTTTATAGAAATATATGGAACAGTGAAATTTGAGTTGCACTGAACAGTGTGCAATTGAGTTAACACTAGCATTTTAGTCAACACTGAACATAACGTAAACTGACCATTTTAGCAGTAAAAGAATCAGTCCCGACACGAGCCAATAGACCAAGTCCCTCAGATGCTGCTCTCATCTGAGCAGCATAAATATCTCCCTCCGCCAATATATCCTACCAAATAAACATTCAACAAAAGCTTTTTGTAAGGGGAGCAGGGTATCAATCTAATCCTGACCTATATGTTGTATTGAGTAGGAAAAGAGAACTACCAGGAAGATATTTTGTATGGTGTTTAATATCTCCATTTTCAAAATTTGAGGATGCAAGGACAGCAAATTCTGAGAAGATGGTTGTGCAAGCAGGAAAGAAGAGTGTGAGCCATAAAAGGTAAGTAACAGAAGTTCAAATACATAGAGAATCGGAGATGTGAGTTCAAAGCCCTGCACCTTTAGTCCACAAAGTATACCCACACATGCATTAGTCACACTAAAAGCATGCCATGATTGTTTTTTCCCAGACTTCAGGCATTGAACTATATTGTTAAGAAGCATGACTTTCCCGTCACTATCCTGGACATTTCTAAATATTAGATATAAATTATGAATGTACGGAGATGTAATGAGAAGCAAGTCAACAAAACAGAATACTGACCGCGATCGCAAACATAGAGCCAAAGCACAGCAGCATTTGATTTACCAACATTTTGCGTACTGTCTCTGGCTTTAATAACAAAAAGAAAGAAAGAAATCAGTCATTCAGATTACTCTGTAGTCTGTAGTGATTCTGAAGGGAGAGATTACAGTGCACATGCATTACAGCCAACATTATAACATTTTACCTGGGGAAAGATAGAAACCTGATTCTCCCAGACACAAGGCAATATTCCATCCTTGCCTCCTTCAAAAGCTCTAAGTTCATCCTCAAACCAATCTCTGTATTTTACATACAAGGGAGAAAAAGACAACACCCATTTCTCATAAAGAAAACAATAGAAGAATATCTGTTGCAGTAGCTAAGTTGAAAGCATGGAATGGGAGTGGTTGTACAATAGGAAGTTGGAACAGTCATACCTTCCAGGCATCCATGGACCTAAGCATGCGTCCTTCTTTTCAAGTAACAACCTCAAGCATGAACTTTCTTCATATCCAGAAGGGTCCCTTTCCAATCCAAACGGGCAGCAAAAATAAAAATCTTGTGTGATAAAATAACTTACATATCATTGGATAATATATATTTACCTGAATGGTGAGGTACAGATTTCAACAATTTTAGAATGGTCACGTTTATATACCATAGGATCAAAAATAGACTGATATGCATTAAGCGTTTTAATGGTGAATACATCTAATGTGGGCTTTATATTCCCCAGTCGCTTGGCTGTTAGGAATGATACATAGGACAGAGCTCTGCATACGGAAAAAATTAACACGTATTATTAAGCTCTGGTGCAAGCCACAGGTTGTGGATTTTCATTGTGCTGAGTATATTTACCCACTGAGATAGAGAAGCACGGGCTGTAGCAGAATTCCCCCATTGCTAGCAGTAACAGTTGGAGAAATAAAGCTCCGTATAAACGCAGTAAGTGCATCAACAGCAGCAGTTAAAACCCTAAAAGATATTAACTGAAATTATGTAGAAATCACATTGAAGTGTAATTTAAGTAGGAAAGAAAGAGGAAGAACAGCTGAGCTTCATTAAGCAAGCCACAACAAAAATCCATTGGAAAATAGAACAAGAAAAATCAGCGCAAGGTTTAATCTATCTTATTTTTATCGATAAATAAAAACTAAAAACTAACAATATGAAAAGAGGCATGTACGAAGGAAGACATCCAATATGAGACTGACAGAAAAAAGGAGGAGGGGGGGGGCAGCCCTTGGCCTACAGACTGAACAGAACATACACTACACCAAAATACCTCAACATGCAATACTATTCCTTTTAGCAGCAAAGTAACTTCCTGTAACATGTGCCATCCTAGATTTTGACACCAGTTCATTAGCCATCACATAACCTTGGTTCATATTTTTTGTGAGGAAACCCTCATTTTTTAAAATGTATGTGTTTCTGGAAGTCGAAGTGATCTACACCAACACTATAACACTAACAAAACAAGTATGCAACATTGCAACATAAAATAAATTTCAAATTTGTTTGGAAGTATCATAATTTGCATGACAACCAAATGATTTATGATTCGATGGAATTCAACTATAAATCATGTGAAGGAGTATAGTATGACTAAATTTTATTTACCACACTATGTAGGTGTAACTAGAGAATAATATATTACAATAAGAACAGGTGGAAATACAAAGAAAATCAGAAGAAAAAATCCCAAAAAATTAATCGGCTCAAATATTATTTATGCAAGGAAAAGAATTATTATAGGGAATTGGTAAAAATGAAACATAGCCAGATAAAAATATAAAGCTGTAAATGATACCAACCGTATATCAGAGATCAGATCAGTAGATTGCTGAATTTGGTGTTCAGGGTATTTGCCCAATGAGCCAGCCCAAAGTAATAAAATGTCAAAAACTTGATCTTCAAGCTCCTACATATATTACAAAAAGGCATCAACAGCATACAATAGGAACAAAGTTAATAATAAGCAAAAATACCTCCTTAGGCATGGAAGCAATAAGAGATGCCAAGAGTGACCATCCAGCCTCTCTTTCCACACTAGAAACCACAGGATTCCGACTGAGTTCGGTTAACATTTTCTTTGAAACATCAAAGACAGATTTTGGGAGCCTGGGAATTTAACAGCACAACAATAATTAGTTCATGCTGGCTTGCATTTACAATGCAGTACAGAAACAGTTTCTAAGCCAGCATGACTTTGTTTCATGGCACACATAGCATGACACTGCCATAGTTCTACATGCAACCCCTATTTATGTGATTGGAGTCATTGGACATTCTGACAGAAAACGCTTGCAGATAAGAAAAATTATAAACACATTCTTTCATTGATTAACTGCCACATAAAATCGGATGCTTCCGATCCACTAACTGTACTGACCTTGCAGGATATCCTAGAGGCAGCCTTCTGGAGATAGAAACAAGTGCTGCTAAAACTGTAGCTTGTCCATGGAGAGAGTCAAGCTCGAACTTCAATTGGTTTCCCTAAAAGATGAATGCTGATAATTAGACGTCACAGTAGATGGGAATATTTTATTTATCATTAATAGATAGAAAGAGATACAAGGGCACAAAAGGAAAAAAAGGAGACTAAGAAACAGTACCCCAGGAAACAAAAAAGAAGCAGGAAACAAAACGGCACCCTTCAAAAGTGGGAGAGTAGGGCCCAGTAGATGGGAATATTATGGATGACTAATTCATTTGTGTTTGCTAACAGATTGAGGAGATAATCATGAGGCAATATTTTCAAGATATTTAAAACATTGCTCCCTTGACGGAGTATCTCAAAATATCAAATGACTTTAAATAAATAACAAGAACTGTCCCCATCTTTGTGCAAAGCAAATGGTAAAGACAAGCTCCTATTATTATCAATTTTCAGAGTAGGATCGTATCTATAACTTACAGGATCAAATGGTTATAGAGTCGGATCAGGTGAAATGGCGTACTCAAAGACTACCCTGCAGAACTACAGTATGGCTGGATAGATACTGCAGCTTGCAGCTTAATGCAGAGGAGTGTTTCTCCTTCCATCCGTCTTTTCTTTTTGCTCTACGTTAGATTACTTACCAAGAACGATTTACTCGATTATTTCTTTGGTCCCAATCCAACAGTGAGCTCTTGCTAATATTGGAACTCACACAAACTAGTGCTAGGTTCCCCCTCGAAAATTCTCAAATTCAACAACTGCGAGCCCTTACAAAATCTTGACTCTTGAACCTCTTGACGCTATAGGTTAGTCAACATTAGTTTGACTATGCAATTCAAGACATGTAGACCCCAAAATCAGATATATTTAGGGTCCGTTTAGGACACAAGCTTTTGGAGTCTCGAAAGTGTCATCTCAGAATTTTTTCCCCATCTTTCTAAGTAGTATCTAAGGTGTAGCTGTAATCTACCCAAATTCCAGCATCTGATGAAAAGCTAGTCATGGTTAGATTCTTGGTTGTTATGTAAAATCCAGACGCTGGAAGCCAGACGCTCAACCACCAAAATTTGTGTGGTGTACCCACTTTCTTTTGAGAGATTTTGCAAATTACTCAGACATCAAACGCCAAAAGCTATCATTTGTCCCCAGACGGACCCTTGGAAAGTCAATAAATTGATCAACCTTGTAGTTGTGGCACAATTCAGATGTTAGACCACCTTCAATGTCAACTTACGGTTAAATATAACAAATTTACAATTCAGATTTAGTGTATTCATCTGTCCTGCAGCAAATATAGCCATTTATCCACCAGATAGTCATAAAGTAACATGCAGACTCCACAAGCTATAAAAAAAAGTAAAAGTCTGAGTCTGATGATTATGATTATGAATGTTTGTTTAATAGATCTGGTACCTTTCCCATAAAGACAGTTTCACGCAGAGCATACAATGTCGTTACACCATATGAAATCAATCCAGCAACACAAATAGGATCAACCTCTGCTAATTCTCGCATTGTCAAAGCTGCTTCCACACGTACCTGGATAACAAAATATAAACACGACATGTCAGACAAGGAACGAAAATATGTCCTAGAATTTGTAAGCACGGGGGGGTGACATAGCCATCAAAAAGATCAACAGGTGATGGAATAAAGTAGCAACAACATTATTCAGGATTGCTCAATCATTGACCTAGAGCTCAAATTTACTTTCCATTTCCCAACAGTTTCAACTTCCTAATTATTTCTTCTATATAGGTTCCAACAACTCCCCCATTCCAATTACCAGAACACGGTAATCTTCCTACAATTTGATGAGATTACAAAGGAAAGCACAAATCTTTAGTTCCTTCCAGTTAGATCTCGTGAATGATGTCATTAAGAAAAGCAAATCTGATGTTCCTGTTTCACAATACCACGATATGCACTTCGAAGAGCTTTGACAGTGATGTCTCTTGGCTCATTAAACAAAAATACTAATACAAAGATATAACTTTCTCTGTTTAGTACATGTTCTTTACGAGAAATGAAGTTCATGGAGGTGTTATTGATGAGGTGTTATACAATGTCGTTACCCAAAGTGAGTCATCCTCACTTGCAGGGGTGTGCATTTCCGTAAAATGTTCAATTTGTATCATTTCCAGAGTTCACTTAAGAAAAAGGACACTCCCTGGATACAAGGTTCCCCATTTCGTAAGGTCGGGAGAGGGTATATATGTAAGATAGCTTCCCCTTAAATTTGGGCAAAGAAGTTGTTTTCGTGCTTTGAACACATGCTCCTTTAGCCACAAAGCAGTGACCTTACCGCTGGTCCACAAGTGACCCTCTAGAGTTTGCTAGTAGCAATTTAAGATAATCTTTATTAATTTGAGTAAATTTATATTATACACAAGTATCCTTGTTAGATTTTATAATAACTTCCCAACCCCTCCCTCTCCCTAGATAAACCTGCAATTTTAGCATATGCAAGCATTAATCTCTAAACACTAGTTTGGCAATACACAAACTGTTATGCTAGAGATAACAAATTTCAATCATATGTGGTCAGGTATACATGGTTGGATACAACAAGCAAGTGAGAATCATTTACCCAAGAAACCCTTTCTCCCCAAACACTAACCCACCATAAACAACACAACCCATCGCCAGGCCCCTCCTTCTTCCCCGCAGCCACAGTCATCGTTGGTGCCGAACCGTGTGCCCCTCACGGATCATCCCCTACCAGATTCTTCTAATTTTCCCTTCCCACCTTTCAAATCTTCCCATTTTCTTACAAATTTTTTTATTTCTGAAATCTATTGATTTATAGTTCAAATCATATGTTATTTACAAGGTATTGTTGTGTTTTTATTATTATTTTAATATTGTGTACAATATACATATTTAGAACTAGATTTTCTGAGCTCATTAATAATTTTAGGCATATATATTTACAATTAATGATTAACAAATATATTAATTGTATTATTTAATTACTAAAATCTCAATTCACATACTCCCTCGCATATGCCCGCATGCCACATATGCTTGATGCGGTGCTTTGTCGAGTTGCATCCGCATCTGCCTACCTGAACCTTGGACCATATATAACAAAAAATATTTGCAAGATAACTTTTAACTATATGATTTCAAGAAAACTTTGCAGTATGGTAACCGAGTCTTCAAGAGTGACGGCTATTTGAAATTTAGAAGGTAAACAAATGGTTGTGAATATAACATCTTTGTAGAGAAACAATTTATCAGTCAGAAGAAAAAAAGAGCATTATATGTTTACAAACAAAAGGCAGAACTAAATAGCAAGATAAAGAATGTATTTAATAAAAAGATATATCATTTTAAAAAATGATTCATCACATATAAATGGAACATATTTATGCATAAATAATTGAATAAAACAAAAAAATGGAAGTCAGATGCTAGTGTTTTGACCAACTCTTTACATTTGGTGAAGGATGAGATAGTGCTGCAACAACAGTGTTATCAAGGACTTCCTTCAGGTCGGCTGGAACCTACAAAATATTTGAAAATTAAATCATGTGATTTTCTTTCATAGTAAATGATTTTAAAACTAGAAAGGCAAAGATTAATAAGTAAACTTTTTTTCTTGTCACCTCCGATCAATGTGCAACACAAGGAATACGAAGAAATAAGTGGACGATGAAATTTTAAAGAATTATCAAAAGATACAGCTAGTAAGGACAAGATAAATCAATTGTTACAAGTTTTCATGGACCTACCTCACCCAAAACTGCCAAAAGATATGACAGGATCCTTAATATAGCAACGCCTTTTGAAGGACTAAAATTAGAAGTTTCAAGCTGAAATAACAGAAGATACATTGATTGTGAATAATAATAATTGCTCTAACATCATGGTTAATTGGTCTCAACTTCCAACGATACAGTGATGAGGTAAAAAAAAATAGGCCCTAAAATCAAAACCTGTCTAGCCAAGAAAACCAGAAAGCTCCTTTGCGAAGGCTCTGTCATCTGGTCAGCTACCCCCACTCGAATGATGTAGAGGACACATGCCTTCAATCAGACACAGATTTGGAGTCAATGTTGTAAACACGACTATAAGATTATAGGTGGTAAAGCATCAGACAAATGTCAATCTAAAAACATCACTATTTTAAATGCCTGTTTACAACTGCATAGAATTAAAAAGGCCAACTTCCATTTAAAGACAAGAAAATACTTGCAATAACACAAAAAATACATCATGCCAATGCTGAAAGTATGATATCGTTACATCATCGTCGGTTTGGGGATGTGTGTGTGTGTGTGTTGGGGGGGGATGACGAGAAAAATAAACTTATATGCAAACTTGTGCAGTGATGAGAAAAATAAACTTATACTCATCTTTGCAACACAGACCAACATGCCATCATGCAATATCTCATGATAGTGAGCTTGATTTTACTACCAAAAAAATCTCATAGAAATCAATTCAAGTCAGGAAGAAAGCTACCACAGAATGTGAATCCACGACAGAGTCTTCGTCAAGCATGTCTATAGCCTGTAAAGCCAAATTTTGAAGCTCACCCTCTGGAAGACAATACTTCAATTGTATCATCTGCAAAATTGTCTTCATAAACGTAGATAGAATGTGATAAACAGAAAATACCTCTCTCAAATGAACGTAGATAGACTCAGCTTAACTAGGCGGGTGTAAAGTCAGAAAAATAGTACCTTTTCTTTTGGGACCAAAGCAGGGGTTATTAGATGGCAGTTTGACTATATCTCAATAGGACTAATTGGGTTTTACTATCCTATGTCTATTATCATTTTTTTAATAAACAATCAAAAAAATTGGGATACAAAGGGAGCTGATAGTCAAATGGCCAGAACGGAAAAACCAAAATTTACTGAAAATACGAAAAGAGAAAAGCCATACCTTATTATTCAAAAGAAACTAAAATAAATGAGTAATTCAGTCCTCTCAGGCAACCAAGATAGTGAGTGCATCTCATTAAATCCATTTATGCATTTAAAAGATAAGATAGGCTCCACACAAGGTTTACAGTCTAGAGAGTCTGACTGAAAACAACCAGTTACAAGTAACATAATAACAATCAAGAACCACTTTAGGGTAAACATGAGGAGATATCAAGCATAACCTAAGTGAATTGGTATCGTACTTAACAAAAAATGTGTTAGTTAATTTACCTGTAAAAAGAATACCCACGACATTGTCAACCCTACTCGCAAATCCTTTCCATGAATACCACTAGCTGCACGAAATAAGTTGCTAAGAAACCAAGGCATCTCAAATGTAATCATTTAATGCGACCAAAATCGCATAAGAGATTCACTTAATGCATTTTTAGAACTTGAATAAAAATTTGAGGTGGTTGGTGGAATATCCAGCTATCCTTGAATAAAGACGTCAAGGCTATTAAAATTAGAAATGGTCCTGATCATATCTTACAAAGCTTATATGTGAGTATATTTTGCAACAGAAAAACTGCAAAAATGATGCTAATAGAAATCTTAATCCAAAAATAAGCAAACACTAAACACCACTGTTAAGTTAATGAATAAATAATACAAATAGAAGGATAAATGACAAATGAACTAGGAAGCACAGACACTTCTAAACGGTCTTCGTGTCAGAGTCGTGGCCGTGTCGGACAACGACACTCCTCGGACACGCCTTGGACACGTGTCGGACACGCCATGTGGTGTGTCCGGGGCAGTTTCGACATTTCACAGTGGTAGACACGGCTAGGACACTCCTTGGTCTCGATTTTGACTTTTGTCTTTTTCTTATCTTCCTCCTTTTCGGTACCGGAATGTTTATATAGCTGAAAAGAAGAAGATAAACCGCTGGGTCAAGGAAGTTCCAGTACAACCCTTGAAGTTG
This sequence comes from Triglochin maritima, assembly GCA_963682175.1. Lineage (NCBI taxonomy): Eukaryota > Viridiplantae > Streptophyta > Magnoliopsida > Alismatales > Juncaginaceae > Triglochin > Triglochin maritima. The sequence goes on from OY821774.1 coordinate 42,607,919, forward strand.
TACTTTATTTACAATTATTGTCACTGTTAGGCCGTTAGGGTAGCCCATATCCTATCATGGGTCTATCGAAGCCCGTATGCCTATCTCCAAAAAAAAATTGGGCATTAATCAGTTTACTGTCCTTTAAGAATATGCCCAATGACTACTTTTGTCATGGACAATGAGGAGTCAACTTGAAACAACCTATATTATTTTATTATGAACATTTAACATTTATGAGTATTTTTTTTTACAAGTATATTATTTTATATTTATATATATTATAATTTGTAATTATAATTTTAATGCCGTGTCCGTGTCCCGTGTCCGTCTCCGTGCTTCTTAGCAAATGAAAATTTATTCATTTAGCCACCTAAATTACTCAGTCATTGACCCAACAGTATAATATTAACAGCACTAAACATCCTCAATTCAAGGATGCCTAAATGGAGATTACTTCCAGTTCCTGTAGACTGCTTCGAAAACATTCAGATTAGGAATAGCTTAACAATTAGATCCTCTTCTGACTTTGAATACGCTGTACGCACTAGGCCAGCAACAGTTTTTACTGATGAGATGACGATGAAAATCACCTAATATTCACCTTACAGGGAATATTGATAGAGTCAAAATGGAAACTACAGAAAAAGATGAAAAGCTTCTTAAGTGTAAGTGGCGGGGAAAGGCCTTGTGCCCTACCTCTCTTGAATGGAAAAATAAGATGTTTTTGACGTCCTGTTTCAGATTTCTTTGCTGGAGTTTTACTCTTCCCTCTTTGAATTGTCTGCCAGAGCTAAATCATAAGAACTGTGCTTGCTCTTTTTCAAGGAAAAACTCAAAAAGAAATGGAAAAGGTACAAGACACACAAGATCTGAAGTTCTACTTTGTGAGATAATGTACCTGAGCCTCAAGATTCATTCCAAGAGCAACCAGTGCACCCAAAGCTTCAGCAATAGCATCTCTAACAGATGGGACAGGATCCTCAAGAGCCTAGCTGTAGGAAATGAGCATGCTAGGGTAAACTCGTAAATGAAGGATCAGATCAAGTGAATGACCGGCAAAAGAGTGGCATAAAGAGGAACACGTACCTTCACACACTGTGCAGCAGCATTTTCAAGTTCAGATGTCCCAAATCCAGGTCCACCTATATTTGCAAATACTTTTAAGCACTTCGCCGCAGCTAGCCTTACGAGAAATATTTTATCAATTAGCCCAACTCGCATGATGACACGGAAAGCTTCTGAATAAGCAGCAGGCGGGCCATTTCCAGCTGACCCTTCTATTGCATGATGAAGCATTTGCAGTCCATCTTGCCTCACAAAATCCTATAATTTGGTTAATTTCCATGGAAGAAAAACAAAAAATATGCGAGCTTGTAAGGTTAAGGTCAGACAGCTTGCATTACTGCAAGTTCTTAGAATTCCAAGAAAGTAAACTTCAAAAAAAGACAACAAATCTTTGCCCCTCAAGGGTATGTCTTCCAGAAAGCTGAGTGAGCTTCCATAGTAATATTAGCATATATGTAATATATAGTGAAATACACTTGTCGAGGTGGATAGTGGATACCGACAGTAGACACTTCAGGGAGTACCTCAACTCCCATGAACATTTGAAAACATTGCTGGACTGACAAAATTATATGTCCAAAGCCTTCTCCAAAATTCAAATTGAACCGTTCCTGTTAGTAAATAGTACTTTCGACATGTCATAAAATTCATGAATACTACTTGCTACACCTCCTGAACATATTCCAATGAACCAACTGGACAGGGAAAAAGTGAACTTCAATGAAACCATCACCATTAAGCGGCCTCATAAAAGTGGGATCAGCCATAAAAGTAAATTTCTCGGCCATCTTGCAAGCACCAAATTCGCAATACAATGTTATCAAAATTAGTCTTCATACAATTGAAGTTAGATGGACCCTATCATAAATAACATAAGCACTTGTAGAACATGTGGCACGTGAAATCTTAAAATATAACAAAATGATTCTAGATCTCATACATGATCATGGTAAGACTACTGCATAAACTGAAATTAACTGCACCACTTGGGAGGATGCGGCTGGCCACATAAATCCTTGTATGGGTAATGTTCAAAATAGGTGGTCATGCGTGTAAGAGGCCAGGTAGGACCGTAGGAGGTCCAGAAAGCCTGGACAACAACTGTGTGAGATCACCCCTGCCGTATTCCTTTGCTCAGAATGATACCATTGTTGCATCGGACAGCAAACTCAACATGGAAGAGAACATGAGTCTCATAATTACTATTACACACAATGTGGTCATGCTCCAAACTACATAAAATAACATTTTATCATTAAATTTTCTGTGGATTACCTCATTAAATTTCATCAGTTTGGCAGTAATCATTGTTGTTTCTGTCAGTCCTGATGTAATCTTCCGTCCAAAGAAGTGATACAATTCCCCCAAGCACTGTGCAACACCTATTAAGTTATTTATTAAGTTCAGTCCAAATAAATAAGAAGAATATCAAATAGTGATATTTAGACAAGCAACCCAACAGAAACACTAGGCTAATTAGGGACATTCAAAGTCTGCAATTAGATAAAAGCTCTTTGAAAGGAAGAGCAATTGCTTTCGTATAGTTATGCATGTTTCAAAATTTTGAAGGGAAGACAAAATGTAATTTGATGCACCAGAGGAATGATTTGTCTTTAACCCATTTGACAAGATATGACAGTCTCAAGTCCTGACACCTCCAAGTTTGAAGAAGTCAAGAAGATGGTCATGGTGTTTGTGTTTCCAAGCACATTGTCTTCAGATAAAGTGATTGCTGCAAATTATTCATCAGATTGACTTTCAATTTTCAACTGGTTTGACATTTAAAATTAAAACTCGGTTGGAGATAGTGCTTAGGATATGAGACTTCCAGTGGAGGAAGTAATATTTTTACGAATCACTTATGAATCTTTTGATACTTTAACACGAGATTAAGTCTATTTTTTGAGGCTGTTAGTTGTTATCTGCTAATGCCTCGACAACAATAGAAAGAAAAAAGCACAATCACCTGCGCAAGACAGAGGTTCACTTCCTTTACCATCTACAAGCCAACCCTGCAGACTGCTCACCCTTGAGTATACCGAAATAGAATCGCCTTTGGCAATAACTCTTGCCATTGCCGAAGAGGCCAGACGTCGTGTTGGACGTCGAACCCCAAGAATAAGCAAGGAGTACAGAGCATCCTCACACTTCCTCTGCCACTGGACAATAGCTTCCTGCATTACCAAAAGAACAATAAGCAACGTGCAAGTCTTCATTTAGAACTTGGAGTCTGACCACGTTGATGGATAGATAAGAATCGATGAATGCAAGGATATTTAAATTTTGGAGAAAACATTCAGAGCATTTCCTACTCATTCTTCATAAGGACAGAACTATAAACAAGGGCATATCACACGTCCACACATGCTGGTCACAAGGTCCCACCATTTTCAGGAAAAGAGCAAGCAGACTAATCAAAAGGACAACAGACAGTGAAATTCATAAACAGTGAAGACCAATAATTTGTGAGTTAGAAAGAACCAAACAGGTTGAATTTCCTGGGAATGAACTTGTCATTTCTACTTGTTTGTTTGACTTAAGAACCAAATTCCTATGAAAACAATTATCTGCAGAGCATATACAAACAGAGCCTCCATCACACAAATGAAACACAATAGAATCAGAGACATGAACACTAATGTTTTGACATGAAGAAACAGAAATCGTCATAGATTATGTCTGTTTCAACTTTCAATTATGGACCAGATCCCGAAGAAAAAAACAATTGCTACTTGCTAAAGGAGCACTTGGACCCCCAGAATATCCATCAATTTCGAGCCCTCAACGGGATCTTTGAGAAGATGTTGGGTAGTGGTTAAGGGACATATTTTAAGGAAAAAAAACTGAAATCAACTTCAAGAAATCAATCGCACCACCTACTTGATTTCCAAATGGAAACTAAACTTCAATTTGAAAAAAAAATGCTACTCACGTGACAAGCACATGATGTCAAAACACAAGCCAAGTGGAATTAACCTATGCTCAAGCTCCACCTCATAAATATTCAAGCCCATCATGAATCTATAACACTATTTTAAATGTATGTGATTTAGTTGTTTGGCATATAAAATATAAAAGATGGTTTCGGAGCTGTGATTTTGAAATCAAAATAGTTAAATTTCTACAAAAACATTTACTAACATTAAAAAAATAGACATCAATATCGCAACATCATGTCCACAAGCAATCAAGCATGGTGGCATATCTGAAGCATTAACCGATCCGCTAGTCATGGAGTCCATTGGCACCACCACAATAAAGTCATAGCAGACCAGCACTTGTTTTTAACAGTGAAACAGACCAACACAGTTGGGCCTTTAAAATGCTTGAGCTATAATTATTATAGTAATGGATCCATGTTTGTATAGCTTCCACTAATTATTTGTGTTCATGCAACATATGACTACAATATGAGGTGTTTATAACTACACTTCACCTAAAAATCCAACGTCCTGGTCATAGCAAAGCTACATTTAAATCAAGTGTGCATTTAGGATTCCATAGGTGAATGTTTTGGATGAACAGAATTGCTCTTGGTTCCCTCAATTACATCCGTTAAATCTACGATACCATTAGCAATGCCCCCATCTCCATCCTCACACACAAAACAGTCCATTCAGTTGCCATAAAATCTATTGGTCCAAAAGAACCTCATAATCGACTGCTACAATTTTTCTTTAGAGATGCTTTAGCTAGAAGTTGCTACGGCAATAGACTCATGACCTTATAGCTTTCATTAAATTTTCTTACACAAGCAATGTAGGATTATAAATCAAGGTTATATGAATGTGCCTTGAGAAAACAAAGCAGATCTGCAACGTAGACAAAGGTGTGTAGATGCCCGGAAACCAATTACATTTCTAGTAGACTTGACATTATGAGATAAACATATCATAAACTTTTTACAAGCTAGTAAAAACAATTTAGAAGTCATAACAACATACATGTTGTTGATATAGCGGTAAGTGTTGGTATTTTTACCAGGTTATGCCTAAACGAAACAATGTTTTTGGAACCTCTCATGCAAAGATGAATAAATAAGCTCACACATGTAGATAAATGGTTGTTTGGCATAATGAGCACCTTACAAAGACTGAAGTTGGCTTAAAATTCAGTTCACTTAAAACCTATTTGGATTGCATAAAAGATGGCTTTTAACCTAAATCTTTGCTTTAAAAATGTAGTTTTGAAAACCTATGCTTTTATGAAAAAGAGTTTTATTACTCGACCTAGGTTTGGAAAAGGAGGTGGTATCTCATTTTGGTAAAGATTTGCTTTCCACTCTCTTCCCACATGGGCCAATTGCTCATCCTCTCTCTCCTCTGCTTCTCTTTTCTCTTTGCTTCTCTACTTTTCCAAGTTCCAACAAATACTCACATCCCTACCAACTCTTGTTCGTATACACAACTCACCGCCGCCCAACCTACCTTTTCCTCGTGGCCCAATGCAAAGTACCAACAAATGAGAATTGGATAGGAATGGATGTGTGATTTTTTAATCATTTACTTTCCAAATAAACTCTTACTTGGTTAGGGCTTTTTCAAATAAAATCCAACAAAGGAAAAGGGTATCTTTGTATGCAACTGTTTCTTCAAGTCCTTTTTTGTCGAATGAGTTCGAATTTCATTCACTTTCGTGTTGAGGTATGTAAAAAAGTAGTGAGAATTTGAATTAGTTTTGATTCAAAATGTGAAGAAGATGGAGATGGTGGCAAGTGTTGGAGAAAGAGATGAAGATGGTTATGACTGGTGAGCTGGAATTATTAGAAATGTGTAGAATGTGGAGAAGATGGCAAGTGCAGAAGAAAGCGAGAAGATGGTTATGACTGGTGAGTTGGGTCAACTAAAAATGTGTTTTCATCCAAACACCTTGTTTACTCCACAACTACAGTTTCAAAAAAAAAGTTTTATAAGTTCACTCTTGAATCTGCTAGTACCGTTTCAACAATACTCGTCTACTTCTACCTTATGTCTTCCTTTGATATCTCAATTAAGATCAATTACTTGTTACACATGGTAATATGTCATCTAGTGAGTGAAGCATTAGCCAAGTATGATTTAAACCTACACTAATTGACCCTACATTCCTACCTCTTAAGTTGAATGTCATTGTTAAACCTCGGGGATGTGGTTTCTAACCTAACAAATAGTTAATTTCAAGTCAAGCATGAGCCAAACCATACTCCGTCTCCCTCGAACGTAAGCAAGTTCACGAAGCAAACTACCATAATACATACATACATACACACACAAGCAAACACATTTGGACAAACCTAGTTTCGCCAACTTTCCACCGAAATTAACTGCCACAAGTCCGTCGAAATTAACTTTCCACCTAAAATACAGTTGGATCAATAATCCACTACTGTTTAACGTCAACTACGTAAGCGCTTGAGTTCAAACCAATCATTGGAAATACACGGCAAATAAGAATCCAAACCAAAGAGCCGCAAGCATAGAATCTGTGAAGTGAGGGTGGATTGGAATTGGGGGCGGGGAGTACCTTAGGCTCCTCGTGGATGGCGGAGACGAGCTCGGAGAGGAGATCGAAGCATAGAATGGCATCGGGCGGTTGCTGACGGGCGGTGGCGACGATGGACTCGAGCTGCGCCACCAGGACTCCGATCCTCGACAGTGGGATCGCGCTGCTCCCTCGCCTCGCCATAGATCTCCACGGAGAGAGAGAGAGAGAGAGAGAGAGAGAGAGAGATGGCGGTGTCGTGTTTCGCTTCGCGTTTGGTTTTTTGCCTTTTTCTGTTAGATCGTCGAGCCGGTTCGCCGGACCAGGGCTATGCCAGATCTATGTGGGCTCGGTTTGATTCGGGGTTGGGTTCGATTTCGGATCGGATCGAGTGGTTTAAAGTAGCACTTGAATTATCTCCTAGGAGATTGGATTCTCGTTGCGTGGAATGGTTCGTTCACTTCGTTGTGTTGGATGTGTAAGATACGATGGCGGTGGAAGTTGATTGGAAAATGCTACGCACTCCATTTTGGGCTCCAGGGAGAAGTGCGCCATGTGGAAAACTCTTCCGGTTCATGTCATATAAACTCCAAACCAGCAACTACATGCGCAGATATTGTTATTTAACTCAAAACTCATAATTCCTTTTGCAAGTTGTACAATCCTGGTACATTATCATTCTTCAACATTCTCTTTATTTATTTAATGACAACCATCATTCTTCAACACTCCACAAAATTCACTTCGCATTACCTTCCTCAAACACTCATTAATGTAATTAATAGGTAAACTATTTTTTTCACATGTTTTGGTTTATCTGGATAAAGAGAGATTCATCCAAAATTTGTTTGTCTATGTAAACATACCAAAGCTCATAATACTAAACAAATCTGGATATCTACGTACTCACACACATCCAGACATCAACGTATCAAAAATCGAATCCACCAGTAATCTTTAATGGAATCCATAGGTAAAACACTTTTTTCACATGCTTTGGTTTATCCGAATATCAAGACATACATGTTCAAATATCATTCTATTAAATCTCAGATATTAAGACATACATGTTCAGGTATCAACAAACATTGAACTCTAACTAATGGTTTGACAATAGATAACTTGCATGTATCCACAAACGCAATAAAATCTCTTTTGCTTTTTTGAAAGCAAATCAAATCAACTTGAGTAGTGTTAGATGAGCCCAAAATTAGGCTCCAAACATTTCATAGTAGTGCAACTAGTTGTTTTTGCGAAATACTCGCCCAAATAGTATCCATATGAAGAGGAGCAGTGCGGAAATTACCCAGAGGTAATTGTTCCACAGTTGTCGGGACGTGTGATGGCTCATGTCAAATCACCACTGGGTGTATATTTAATAGTATTATATTTCATTTTCTTATCTATGTCTGGATATTTAATAATTTTTATCTGGATCATGTTTAGTTTGTCTAAGTAAGTATTTGTCTGGATTCTCTTTAGCTACGTCTGAAATTTGTTACCTATGTCTGAATATTTTGTCAAATATATCCGAAGTTATGTCTGGATTTCATTATATCATTTGATAACTGAATTTTTATGTATGTCATAATGTAATCTATAATATGTAGATCAAAAGGTTGTGTTATGTCTGTCAATTTTGTGGAATCTTTGTAACGTGGAATTGTGATTTGTAATATCCAAACTACAATGTGTTACTTGTCTGACATATTATCAACCTATATCTGAACAACTGGATATCCAGATATTTGATTACGATATATTTTGTTCAAACATTTGTTAACATGTCCAGCAAACACAAGCATATGAAAATTTAAACGGCAGACATCGATCTGTCGCTAATAATCAGTTTCATAAACTTGTTAATCTATATCCAGACGAATAAATATAGGCACCCTATATATTTGCATACCTCATACTGATTTGGAAAATTGTGGGGTGATATATGTCTGGATAATTGATGATACAAGATAATTGTGTATTGTCAAATTGTTTGATACATCTGTTTAGATAAAGACAATTACTCATTATACCTTTTGTAGGAAAAACAAAACAAAAAAAGTTGGAACTTATCGAGATAATCTATAATGTTGTAAAATGTCATCAAATGAAGAGAGAGAATGTTATAGTCACAACCAATGTTACATGCATTAAATGTGGTGAGAGTATGTCATGATTGAGGAGAAATTAAATAATAATTTATGCACATGAGTATCTTTGCTTTTAGAGTGATATCTAAGAAATGCAGGGATGAACATGAAAAATATCCAAGTGGGATGGCGTGGCGCCCTTGGATTGGTGTTGCTTCATGTCCCCCGTGTGATGTTGTTGTGCAACAAAAGAGCCCAATTTGGAGCCCAAAAAGGAAGCCGCCCAACATTATCCAAAAAATAATCTCAATAACATGTGCAGGGGAGTGGTGAACATTTAGTCTCACATTGTTAAACATAAGTTATGTGCAATAGTCTATAATAGAGTTGAATCCACTATCGTTTACCAAGTATTTAAGTTTTATAGAAGTGGTGAACTAACTAAAAACAAATTAAATATTTTAAAAAATCAACATGATATTAGGACAGGTCGATCGACATGTGGGGCCTACTCCAACCCAAAAATTATTCACGTACAAACACGGGAAAAAAAGTCACACGTGCAAGAGAATGTTGAAAATAATATTTTCATATTGTAAACACAAAAAATATTCAACACTATATAAGAAAGTTGGATACTCATTCGTTTCTTAAGTGTTTAGGTTTCTGTAGATGCGGTAGATCAATCAAAATTTCAAAGCCATATATGATGGGCTCAATGTAGCGTCTTTTGGGCGCTATTAAACCTGGAATTGCACTTAAACATGAGGGGTGGTATTATTACGTATTTTAAAATGACTTGTATGGATGACATTATGAGTAATTATAACATTTTGAAATGACATTTTGTGCACCGAACATGCATAACTAGACTAAAACCATATATGTTTTTAGTATATGGTTCTTTATCCTTGAAGTTGCTCAAACAATGACAACAAAATTGGTACGTCTCACACAATTATTGTTAAATCTAAGATTCAATATGATCCTACTTAAAATATTGAAATAAATATACACAATTTTAATGGGTCATAATAATATGTACACATAAAAATTCCATTGTAAACTCTTCCAAGAAAAAAAATCATTATCTTTTAATACCTTTGAGTAAATTTAAAGAGTTGATCGAAAAATGACCACAAAATGTTCTCTAACTTTGTACGAAAACCATATGTACTGAAGAGGAATAGACTTGATCTGAGTCCTCTTGTTGGATGGTTGTACGTCTATTGGGATGTGAATGAGAGGGTGAATTTTCTCAACAACAATCCACATTTAAATATATTTATAAGTACATCATATTATTTTTCGTATTCAAATTCTTTTGACTTTCTCTCTTCAATGCCCTCCACGTTTATTTGTTCCAATTTTCTTTAACTCACCTCTTCCTACCCAGAGTCGTTTGTCGCCAAAAAGTCTCAACCTTAGTCGGTAAATACTCATTTTTAAAATAGTTAAAATTAAAGATCGTATGCAATGATGTAAATAATATATTAACTTTAGTTAGTGTGTTAGAAAAATATTCATAAAAATTGCAAATAGCAATTTACAATACAAGGAAATAATGAAAAAGGGGAAGAAACACATCATATGATATTTTTTCGGTTACACCAAAGAATGAAAATCCATACATGAGAACACATCCACTGCTGACCACAGACCCCAAGCTCAAAATAACACAACTCCACCAACCACCAACAGAAAGTCAACTAATTCTCAACTCCTAAGGAGCAACAAATCATTACCAATTGGTACCACGTGCATATATTTTGTTGCCATCAAAACAATTCATGCAAATACAGCTTGGGCAACTCCAGGAACTTTCTCAGCTTCCTCCACTTGTTTGGCAGACACTTTAACTTCTCCTTCAGCTTCAGCTTGTGGCACCAAACCAACATTCCTCAGGATGGCCAAGACAGAAGATTCAGTGTTCATGGTGTAGAAGTGCAAGTACTTGATCCCATTGTCCAAGATCTTCTGGCACATCTCTGTGCCGAGTTTGATACCGTAAGCTCGGACGGCTTTCTTGTCGTCTTTGATGGATTCTAGAGTTTCCTTTATTTCGGTTGGGATCTTTGTCCTGCAGACCTGGGTCATGCGCTTGAAACCCATGTAAGTGGTGATCGGCAATAGGCCGGGAATTATAGGGCAGGTTATCCCGATCTCGCGACAGTCCTTGACAAATCTCAGGAACATGTCGGTGTCGAAGAACAGTTGAGTGATGATCATGTCGGCTCCGGCATCTATCTTTCTTTTTAGGTAGACCAAGTCGCTTTGGTAGCCTTCTTCTGTGGCGACCTCACTTCCTTTTGGTATCTTGCAAGGGTGGGCTTCTGCAAAAAAACATAACGATGACCATTGAGAGACGAATAACACAATTAAGTTTCTAGAAAAGTACAGGGTGACTTTATTGAACTCCTCAGCAGAGCAGAGAGATCTTATGGTAAAACTCAGGCTTCACTACTTAAATTTCAGAAATGAACTTGGTGAACATTCAAACATTGAAATACTTGCATCTATGAGCTTCTTATGATTGTTTTCTTTTGGGTATTAGAGACATTTTGGCTTGTCTCGAAATATACCTGGATAGCCAGCAACAACAATGCCAAAGTAATCTCCATGTTTTGCTTTGATGTGCTGTACCTGCAAAAAGGAAATGCAATCTTCTGTTGTAAAGCTGATAACAGAACAAATCAAAATACAGATTGTAGCTGAAAACATGATTAGTGGATCAAGTTTCGGAATCCTTGACAGAGACCATTATGTATAGGTATAATCCTTTTTAGAGAACCTCAGTGAAACTTTTGTCCTACCACTTCTCTTAAAGACATATTCCGGCATTCTGATTAAATAAGACATACTATGATGCATAAAGTTTCAAAAATGTCAACAATGGAAACATATAAGAACAAATATATGATCATATTTGAAATGGAACATCAGCATTTTGCGTGATTTTGAAAAGATATAACTTAGACCAAGTCGTGAAATTTCCCCCTACCGATCTACTAGTGAATTTTTTGGAAACTCTTGGATAGATGTCGTATATGGATGTTTTGTGAAGGATTACAAATTCTCAAGGGAAATTTTCCAAACCAGTATAAATGATATACTTCCAAATCCCAACTCTCAATTTGAAAAAACTAAAATACTTTAAAGGGTTCATCGGGAAGTAGTTTTTACAAATTGCAGTGTTCTAAAATGTCCTACATGGAATCTTATTTAATAGTTAGAGCAACAGCTTACCAAATCCAATGCACACTCCAGTCCTCCATTGGTCTGGACAAAGGTGTCCTCCTGCCCAATCGGGGGATCACCCTTAAGAGCAAGGATGTTTTTAATACCACTTGCTCTAGCAGTGTCGAGGGCATGGTCAACCTCCTCCATGGTCATGCTAAGCACCGTCAAATGCATCATAGTGTGTATTCCGACCTCATTCTGCATTCTGGCTGACAATTCCAAGGTGAGGTCCGATGTGGAGCCTCCGGCACCCCATGTCATGTCGCAGAAGGTGGGGCCATGTGCCACCATTTTGCGGACGAGAGCGAGGAAGCTGTCCACTGTCTGGCCTTTGCTCTTCCTTGGTGGATGGTACTCGAAGGAGAAAATGGTCTTCCCTTCATCAGTAGCGGCGTTCACCTTGTCGATCAACTTTGCTCTTTCCATCTCTTGCTACGTTTTCTCTCTTTTTTCTGTATAAATTTGAAAACACACTAAATCCACCATCTTGTCTTGTAAATCTAATAAAACAATCTATGGACAATTTCTCGACCAGTACCCCCTCTAAAGGGCTTCAAAGATGCAAATTATTGTTGTCCATTGGACCACAAACTGGATCAGGTAAATCCACATTTCGATTTGATTTGAGATTTACATTAACTTAGATATCTTTAAGCACAATTATTAAAGGTATTAGACATTCTATTAAATACTTCAGAACAAAATGACAGAACAATACGAAAGATGGGATCTCCGAATCTCCAACTTCGGGTGGGCTTGAGGAAAACGAAATTACAGTCCAGCGAAATTCATGTAAGATTCCTATATCTTATCAAGAATGTGTTTTGAGAGGCAGAGGTAAGGAAGTCAAATGTCTCCCCTGTCTAGGGAGAGTGTGTTATGCCCAAAGGGAGATAAACAACATGCACCAGCAGATTCCTTGTTCTGCCAAAAGTGAAGTCTACCTCTGATCTCTAATCAACATTTTGAGTGGCAATTTAAAATGTTTAGCACAACAACTCCAGAGATCTCAAAGACAGGACCAGATAAGGTTGTTAAGAACAACTCCAGATTAAACATTTTTTCTGAGGAGACAAAAAACATCTGGAAAGAAACATTACTAACCACAAGAAGAAGTGAATTATCATGTGTTCGATCTCATGATCCGTCTTCATCAGTATAGTTGTTGACAGAGGAAAAAATAAAACGAAAAGGGAGAAAATTCATTTTCGTAATCTCCTCGATTTGAGCTTGCAAGCAAACGCCTCTTCATGAAAAAAAACAGCACAACACAAAAATCACATCACCCAAACAGAAAAACACCTTTTTGGAACCAAAACATGTCCTCTAGAACAATTTAAAACCTCCAAACCGTCTACTTCTTCACGTGAAAAATATCAACCAAAACAACCCCACAAACACCTCAAGAGTTCATTTTGCAATCCATCAAACACCAAAATCAACAATCCACCCAAACCAACCCCTAAAACACCACATTTCTCTAGGCCTATCAATTTCTAACATGATACACTAACACGGCACGAAATGTTGATACGATTTAGACAAGATTTGACAAGAAATATTTTATGTGGTTGAAATGTTTTTATTATGATGATTTGTGAAGATGCAAACATAACATAATTGGTACACAATTTGACACGAATACAACATTATTATACGATATGTTGATAGGTAATCAATTCTTTTTTACATGATAATGTTCAATTAAGATGTTATTTGGAAGAAAAAAATATCGATATAACATGTAACAACTAATTTTAATCTAAATATGATAAATCATCTTCAAATTGTGCTAAACACGTAACACGAAATCCCGACACGTTTACAAAATTGTCCGAATCCACAAACTCGACCCAAAACTTTTTTTTAAGAGAAAATCTTCTCAACTTAACCCAAAACATATTTCCGACAACAACCCAAAACGAAAAACCACACGCACCACAATCCAAATCCGCAAAACTAATCTCGCAAATTACTTTATTGTTCTCATTCGTCCGACCAAAAGACAGAGCGAGAGTTGGAGAGGAGAAGAAGGGGAAACCCAAAATGGATGGATGGGTCGTTTGGAGATTGGAATGGGAAGGAGAAGGATCGGAACTCACCTGGAAGAGGCAGAGGTGGAGAGAGCAAGATCTGATTCTGTTCTCTCTCTCTCTCTCTCTCTCTCTCTCTCTCTCTCTCTCGGTTTGTGTTTGGCAAATGGTTTGGTTAGTGGGGGTCTCTATTTAAAGAAAAATCGAAATTGAAGCTTTATTTGTCAAAAGCAAATTCTCCTGGTTAATTGCAATTAAGTCCAGGTTTTTGTATTTTGGAACTTACAACTTACAAGAAGAGGAAAATCTTGGATGTGGGTTGGGCATATAGATTTGTATCGTATTAGTTAGCTGTGGATATTTTTTGGGAACTGAAGTAAGTTAGTTAAGTTTCTTTTCTAGTCTTATTTGTTACAATTAAGTCCAGGTATTTGTCTTTTTGGGGTTGACTATAAGATATTTGGATGTGTATCCCTTTGTTGAGACTATATTTTGATCAGTTGAGCTAGCTGAATGTGTTTAAGTCTTATTTTTGAGGAGAATCTTGATATGTTTTGTAATACTAATGAATAATGGCGTAGGATAGTGTTTTGTTGAAAAACATAATTATAAAAAAATGAATGAAGTTGTTGAGGCATTGAAGAGAGTTTTTTTTAGAAAAGAGTCCTGATATGGGACACACATATATGAATCTTGGAATGTCATTGGTCTCGTGTATTCGGAAACCAACGGATGTCTATATTATCACGTTATTTATTTTGAAAACAAATTAATTAGTTGATAAAAAAATACATGCTCTACATTAGCAACGTCATAAAGAACGTGTTAAAATAAGTTCATAAATCATTTTCCTCCAGAAAATAAGAGAAAAAGAAAGTTGGAAGATTTTCTCAAAGTTAAATGAAAAAAAGAAAATTCATGCATACATACACACATATATATGTGTTTATAAGGACATATTTAGATTTTTCATTTTAAAAAAAATCATAAAGCAAATGAGATGTTTTTTCTTTCCAATTTTGTATTCAAACTATAGAAACTCTTCAGTTTTGTTATTTATCTCGTTGTCGTTGTCGTCATCATCAAGACATAATGCCTTTTTTCACTATATTTTTCTATCCTATATTTTGACTGAAGAATTAAGATGTCATTTTCTGTCAGTTCAAATGGCTAACATATTGTCCCATGAATTAATTGATTTCTTTGCTTTAGTATTGCTTGAAACAAACATATTAGACTAATCACAAAAATATCAAAATTCAGAAGTGAAGCAAACCGTGTTGTGGTTTCTTGGTGGTTGTGACTTGTGAGAGCTGAGAGGAGAAATTTGACAAATTCACATAATGAAACACTAACAGTGTGAGGGTAATGGAGTAACCTGAATAAGATTCAAGTGAGAATCAATATTTGCGTGGAATCTAGAATTTTGAAAATATCCAATTGCTTATTACGTTTCCACAAAAACTGCTTATACTTACATACATTAGACATAATAATGTTTTTTTGTTTTGTTTTTCTATTGAAGTATTGGAGGTCCACAAAGAATGTTGGTAGGTGTTGACCTTTGTTACTTCCAACTTAGTTCTTAGATGTAGTATCATTTTCAAACAAAATTAGGTGACTGGAAAGAGAGATGTTTCGTTTTGAGGTTTCTTTATATTACACTCGTGTAGTAGTCATGTTGTTGTTTGGTTTTCGTGTTCACCTAAAACTTACCTTTTAATCTGAAAAACATTTAAAATAATCGGACGGTATTAGGAATTGATGTCAGGGAAATCAAATCAGGGTTAAATCCACTGTCTAATAGTTGTATTTGGAAAAATCAAAAGGTCCAAAACTAGGAGGTAGAAATTAGTATTAATTACGGTTTGAACATTTGAATTATACTTTAATATAACTTTGTACTCTTGAACTTTTAAAGTTTAACAGTTATCTTCATTGAACTTTTATTTTGTAACACTTTGCCTCTTTGAACCTTAAAAATTTACCAATCCGACTCAAATTTCAATCAAATCCGACTTCTGTTTCGATTCAAATATTTACGTAAATATAAGTTTAAGAATGTACTAGGATGCAACAAAAAAATAACGAATGTGTACTTAAATAATGAATTTTTAAAATTCAACGAGAGAAGTGTTACAAAATAAAAATTCAGGGGGATAACTGTTAACTTTGAAAGTTGAGAGTGTAAAGTTATATCAAGACATAATTCATGATGTCAAATTATAATTAACTTTAGAAATTAATCAATGTCTTTATTAATTGAGTGAATACAAAGGGATCCCATTGTTTTCTGCTTGGACAGTGCACTACGAACAATCTATACAGTAGCTTTGGCTACAAATTTCTGAGTTAAGACAAAATAACATCCTAAATTTTTGGAGTATTATTAGGTTCGTTTGGATTTTGGAACGTGAGCTTTTCACTGGCTTTTCAAAAGCTCGCGACTGCAACATTTGTTCCCAACTTCCCAAAAGCCAACCTTTGAGATGCAATTGCAATTAACCTCAAATCTGGAATCTCGATAAAAAAAGGTATTTGTAGCTTAATGATTCTTACATAAATTTCACAATCCTAAAGTTAGTTTCCCATATTTTACTCAAGTAGGATACCTACCTACCGAAGAATTTTAAAAATTTCTCCCCCAACTTTAAAAGAGTAAAATAGAGGAGAAGGTTTGCAAAAATGAAGAACTCCTACGGGCTGCGGTCCACTTAACTTAAGTAGGAAAACGTTACGTCAACTCCTACTTTCCTTTATTTTCCTTTTTGCAGGTCACTTTCCTTATAGTTTTTACCAATATATAGTGAGATTTTAACGTAATAAAATGTAAATATTTAACTCCTAATTAGATCTGCATATATATTTTTTATATTACCGAACAAACTTGAGTTAACCCAAATCGAAATTGCGGTGATTTGTTAGTATGCATAAAACCTACCAGTTGTAGATGCCATTTGTAAATCACACAATAACACGAATCTATAGTTCGCAAGGCCCGATAAATGATTAATTCGTATAATCTTTAAAGAAGAATTAGTCGTGAACTCGTGAAACTTAGATACAAGACTTAACTAAAATACTAATTAAACATAAGTTTAGAAGTATTAAGAGATCCCAAGTCCGAACGGGTTGTTGTTGGTTTTGGCCCCATTTTTTACTACACGTCGACATCCCAGCGAAGTAGGATCCCAACTACCAAACCCACCTACCCTCACCAACTCTTTTTCTATACCTTACGTGCCATTTTCTCCACCATCTAGCATTTTGCATGGAAATCATACAAATTTTGTTGGTTTTTCACTTTAATTAATACTCTCCTTGCTAATATTTGTTTACTCTCCTTACCCAGCTAATATCTTAAATACCTTCTTTGATCACACTCTTTTTTCAAATAGAATAATACCCTCTTTGCCTTTTTCTCATTACTTCAATGCTCATATGCATGTTAACTGAAAATTTAAAATAGATGAATATATACCATATTCCGGCTACCACTCAATGGAATGAGTATAAATGATGGATTACAATTACCAACAATTTTGAACTTCTACTTTCTAATGACATGAATGGATTCTTATCGTCGAAACATTGGAAAAGATATTATCCAATCCTAATATATATGACTTACACTAGTACAGAAAAGGGAATAGTCATTGCCTACTAGACGTCGGTCACCCATATAGTCGACGTCTGTAGGTATAGACGTCGGCTATTAAAACAGTCGACGTTTATGGGGTACTCTAGACATCGGTTGTTTGAATAACCATTGAATCTGACGTCTATACCTCAACGATTGACCTATAGACGTCGGATGTATTGTATACCCGACGTCTATTCCCTCAAGACGTCGGTGGGGAGATATAACTGATGTCTATATGTCTTATAAGTCAAACCTCGTTTCAATTTTTTATCTTTTATCCCAACAAAAACCCGAGCAAACCCTAGCCCCCGTGACCCTCCACCTCCGTGACCTCGATAGCTCCGAAAAATCTCCGACCAACCTTCGACCAACGCAGCCTTCGCGACCTCGGCCGTCTTCCTCCACCTCCATGACCACCGTAGCCTCCCGCACCCTCCACCTCCGCGACCACCATCACCACACCCTCCACCTCCGCGACCTCCTCAACAACCTCAATAAATATTTAGTTAAATATTTATTTATGTTTAGTTTCTAATAACTCATCGACCCTCTTAAACAACTTGACCTTTAATAACCTATAACAAAAGATTGGACAATATTTGCTAAGTCATTCATCATATAGGAGTTTCCATTTATCGTACTTATTTTTTATTTTACGATTTCTGTCGTAGATTGTTGGCGTAAGGTATGTAATCTTTTTCACTCATTATTCATTAGAAATCACGCATTAGTTAGTTGGACTTGCATTTGAACAAGAGTGATGTGAGTGTTTGTTTGTTAAATTAAGGTATGAAAAACACGTAGGGGCAGTCACCTATAGGAGATAAGATATGATAAACGTAATCTGAATAATTACGTTTACCCATTTAGGATTTTTTTTCTCAAATAAAATAAGAAGTTTAAAATATTTGTTTAGACTTCACAGGCTCGTATGGAAAATCATGGTTTGTTTTCTAGATGGGAATCGTGACATTGTTGTTGTTGAATGCTTTGAAGCATACTTTCATTTTGGACGTTTCATTACTCAGGTTTATATGGTACATTTTCATTCTTGTGTTCTTAGGTGTGAAACATATGCATGTTTTTTGTTTGTAAAAAATATATATTTTAAGTTTACTTTGTATTGTAAAAAGGTAAAATTTTGGAAAACTTTCAAGTTTTTCCTTTATGATCCACAATATTATTTCATTCAATTTACCTTCTTCTTACCGTAGATCCGTCCATTTAATTATTAATTCAATCAACCTTATTTATCTAAGAATAGTGGAATTATAAATAAAAACTTCAAAAATTTTAGTCAAAATATTATATTCTTCACATTTTCGCAACAAAAATTCAAGCAACCGCTGCCACCAGACGTCAAATTGTGTAGAAAAAAATCTTTGAAGAACTCGACGTTGTCAATGCCGAGTTCTTCATAGGGAAAATATGGCTTCACAGATGTCGACTCCACACACTTGCACAAATTTGTACCAAATTGAACTAGACACTGAAGTTGTCGAGTTTGATTTAGTAGAACTCGACAACTCCAGTGATGAGTTCTATTTTAATTTTTATTCGTAACTCAAAGGAGATCGTGCATGTGGCTGTTACGTTAAATCAGAGATTACATTAAACACGACGTCTAGGATGTCAAGTTCTTAAGGCAGAACTCGACATCCGTAACGTTGGGTTCACTTAAAACAAGTGATCTCGGCGTTTGTAACGTCGAGTTCTGTCAGACTATAAAAGCAGCCCCCTCCCCTCGAGTTCTCGCGATTTCCAAGTTAGGATTTTGATTTTTCTTCGTTTTCCACCGTTTTCCCCTATTTTATGTATTAAGATGGTATACATTGTTGTTTTAGGTATCATTGAAGTGTTTTTGTTGGTTTAGGAACCCGTTTAGGTGCAAACTCGATTCCGGTTTCGGATTTCTAGGCCAAAAGATTTTTTTCTTTCTTCTAAGTAGATTATTGATTTAGTTTTTGTTGATTGTAGGTTTACAATGGTAATCTTAAAAATTGTGGAATTTAAGTTTGATTATTGTGGAATTTAAGATTGATTATTGTGATTGAAATTATGTTTGTTGTTGTTAAAACTTAATATTTTGATTTGGCTTAAATTGTTTTTCCATATTTCTATTGATTGTGATATTTCATATGATAATGTCATGAATGATTTGTGCTTGTTTTTAATAAAAAATAAAATGTGATGAGTAATGGATGGTATGTGGTTGTTAATGGGGAAAAATGTGTTGAAGTTTAGAAATATGTTAGTCAATATGTTCTGATTTGAATATTGTTTGAATGTATGTCATTTGAAGTTGTTAAAAATGTCGTTATTTAGATGTTTGGAAGTTGAAAATGTTGTTTGTATTATTGTTTTTTTTCTTTTACAGTGCATATTTAAAATTTTCAAATGTGAAAATATAAGGGAGATTCTGTCAAAAAGTTTTAAATTTTTTAACATTATTCATAACGTTATTTATTGTAGTTTATTTTGTTGGGATAATTGCTCGACGTTTACAGTCGTTTACTACTACACCCGACTGAGGTAATTTCTAAATCATTTGAGTATTTTCAAATTTTTTAATTAATTAGGAATACATGAACAATCATTTCACTTGGACACATTTCCAAATTTAATTAACATAGACTAGGAATGGATAAAGATGATGAAATATCATTGTTGGTTATGTATGATGAGAAATTAGAATGTAACAGAGATATAACAGAATATACAGGGTTCGAACACAAATCAGTGGTAGTTCTGTCGAACATCAAATATGCGGATTTAGTGGATGTTATAAGATTTGAATGTTGTTATCCAAAAAGTATGTTTGATGTCAAGTTGACAGTGAAATTTCCTTTAAACAATGATTGGACATACACT
Source organism: Triglochin maritima (assembly GCA_963682175.1). Lineage (NCBI taxonomy): Eukaryota > Viridiplantae > Streptophyta > Magnoliopsida > Alismatales > Juncaginaceae > Triglochin > Triglochin maritima. Next base: position 42,628,303 of record OY821774.1, read on the forward strand.
CCATTAACCAATGATTAGTCGGTTAATTGAATGATGTGACTGTTTAAACGGATGTCTGTAGTTGGAGTTGACCGAAAGTGTCTGACCCTTTGCTGACAACCAACACTCACTTTCCAGAGTATGGTACAATAAGGTCGACTGGTTAAGACTGCGGAATAGATTTGAATATGAGTCTAAATGCTAGAACCGAAGTTCTGGCATACCGGTAATTTCCAGTTTTCCAATCGCAGTACTTCCAAACAGGTAGTGAATGACCACAAAATGTAAGTGCCATTACTTCAAGCATGGCAAATTCTTATCTTAGTATGTATCAAATTGAAACCATGCATTACAACCATGACGAGTTCGCTGACAGGGTTGAACCGTCGACCTCATATCCTTTCGTTGGTATTGGTTTGTCGTCAGTCGACGCCCGGGAGAAGAGATGCATGGTGATGAAGATGATGACACTGATGAATTAGGGGATTACAGTACACCATTTGTTGTAGAAGACGAACCTGAAAATGTTGAGAAGAAGAAGAGATTGAATGGTCACTTAGGATAGATATTTTGTTGTATTAAACTTATTTGGTTGTTATTACATAAGTATTAGTTTGATTTATGTCAAAATGTTAAATTTGTTATTTTGGATGTTATTTTGATTTTATTGTAGTTGTTTGTGTTTTGTAGTTGAAATGATTGTGGTTTGTTGAAATTTTTGTAGTTGGAAATGATTGTGAATGTCGAAATTTTTGTAGTTGGAATGATTGTGATTGTTGTCGAAATGTTATCAAGTGAGAGATGAAATTGTCGAGTTCTATTAAATTAAATGAACGTGTTGAGTTCTGTTAAACTGAACTCGACGATTAAGGTGACGATTTCTATTTATATCAAATAGAACTCGGCACTGGAGTTGTCAAGTTTTATCAAATAAAACTCGACAACACCAGTATCGAGTTCTACTAAACCAAACTCGACAACTGCAGTGTTGAGTTCAATTTGTCTAAATGTTTGGTGTCGGCGTATGTGAGGCCACTTTTCCCCGTAAAGAAGACAATTTTGTGGTAAAGGAGAAGTGGTGTCGGTATAGAATCCGAGATCGTGATTCCTGTTATGCACCATGTCGGTGACAAATCCCACCCACATGCCCGATATGTGCTGTCATGTTGTGCACTTTTTTATTAGAAAATTAATCAGATGGCAATACGTAACTTAATTGGTGTGTTTGCGTAATTTGGCGTCGGCCGACGTTGATTCTACGTAGTAGAAAGGGAAGAAATACTAGTTAACAAGCGTGCTAAAACATATCATATTATGATTAGAAAAATAACTTGGTTGATCGGGAAACAAGCAAAACGTTTCGGTATCCGTTTTTTTGTTGTTGAAAGTATTTAAGTATTTTAATGCGGTGTATTAAGTATTGACTATTCCAACTAGTTTAAAAGATTAAATACTTGGTTGTTGTTGTATAAGTAATTTCGGTCAAATTTCAAATACCCAACTCACATGTTGAAATTTGATCTTGATCCAACTAATACAAAACTAAAACCTATGAAGTGACCCCAGTTGATTTCCCTACTTAATTCCTACATTTAGCGAGACATGTTAGCAAAAATGAATAGTAAATTTCCAAAGGAAAAAAATCATGCATTTCCGCTTGAAGTTACCTCAACAAAAAAATTAGGTTTGAATTCTCTACCATATCATTTCCCCCCCCCTCATGCTTCTCTACATTTACATTGCTAGTATAATACGATGACTAATACTTGAAAAATCATATCTAATAAATCATGTTTTTCTCGTACCGTTGAATTAGCTATGTTCATTGAACAAACTTATCAAATATTATAAAATTAGAAAAAACACAATTTCAAATCGTAATGTTATGTTCATGGTCTCCACGTTTTTGTTAGATACGGGAGAAAGACGGGGACCACCAGACCAAGTCACCCCAGAAAGCCGCCCTCCACCAGGCGCACTTGGACCGCCAATCAGCAGGTTCAGAAATCGCGCCTGGTGCGTGGCTTTGACTCGCCTCGTTCTCCATGATGTGGGTCTTCTATTGCCATCACTAGAACCATACTTTGATCTACCCAATTGGTGGGCACGAATAAAAGAAGAAAACTAACTACTTATCACTCATAAGCAAAACGGGATTTGCAACAAACTCGTCTTTTCTTTCTTCTTTCTCACTTACATTCTCCTTTCTTTTTATCATTTTCACTCATTCTATGACTTGTTTACAAATGGAGAATTATTGTGCTTATATAGGCACTTACAAAGACTCTTCAACTTAGCCTAAAACATAAACAAAACATAAACTACGTAAAGATGATCATTCAATATCATTACAACCTCTACTTAAATTGCATCATAAAATATGACGAAAATCATCGAGAAATGAAGAGACTCTTTGTCTTTTCCTTTTCTTCAACTTTTCATCTTCCAAACTTGTTGAGTCATTAACTCATAGATGACTCACCCTACATAGATGATGTGACTAGTGACTAGGATGTCACCTAGGATTAAGCTCAATTCTCAATAGTTTTGTGTTTATGAAAATTACGGAACAATTTCAAAAGTGACAGTCCATTTTAAAGCTTTAGGATTTAATCTCATTCTCACTTTGCGTGCAATATCTTGAAGGAAACCACCAACCGCACCGTAAATTATCCATCTTCAAAAGCATCATCACCGAGTTACCCACGATCACCTGAACCGTCGATAGCCCACCTGCCAACTTTCGAAGCACCATCACCAATATATCCACCATAGCCTTCGCCATCACCTGCATTTGAAGAATCACTACCAGCTGCTTACCCTCCATCAGAAGAACTGTCACCTGCCCACCCACCATAGTCATTGACATTGCCAGAACCATCAATAGCCTACCCACCATCTTCGGACGGATCATCACCTATTTATCCACCATCATCCTCTCTACCCCCCACTATCATGTTGAGGGAGCGGAGGGAGTGGAGATAGGTGAGGTAGGAGATGACGAGGGCGTTGCAGTGGGTGACGACGGAGGTGAGGTGGTTAGACCAGAAACCGGGGGAGGGTCGTCACATCGAGGTCGTCCACCTTCGAGTGGCTAAGTGGGTGCGAGTCTGATTGGTTGCGAGTTGATTTCGACTTAACGGTGGATTTAACGGGGGCAACTAGCGGTATCACGGAATGAGTTGACGGAGGTATACCCAAGCAAATAGTTGGATTCGTTGACATTTTGGAGCAATATAAAATTAACGTGCAAAGGCCTAATAAACAACTTTGGATTCCCGTCTCATTTTTGTATCCGTCGGTATGGTTTCAAATTATATATGGTTGATTTTACCTTCTCGTGAGCGAGCTGCGAGCGTCGTTACCTTACATCTTTTGAACAAAACTTCCTATTATGCTTTTCAGAACGCAAACAATTTCGGAATATACTACTAAAAATATTTAATATTTTGCAAAGTGTCGTGTTCATTTGTCCTGACACGATTTAAAAAAAAAGTTACTCTTCTCATAACATCCACAACTGATCAACTCACATGCAAGAAATAACTTCCAAACAAATACTCATCAATAACAGAACACAAAGCATTTCTAGACAGGAAACTTGAGTTTGGGAGAACATAAAGCATAACAAACATGGAAGACTTTGAAGACTAGTTCAACTAGATGTATAGAGCTGATTCTTTGTTTCATCCAAAAGCAAGAGAGATTGAAAGTTCAGAAACCATAAGACGCCAAGTTGCTTCTAAGCACTCTTATTCTTCGCAATTCTCAGAATTTTGAAGAGAGCGTCGACTGCCTCGTGAGACGAAGAGCAAGGGATGAGCCCTCTAAGCGTCGCCATGACCGAGAAAATAACATAAGGAGCTTGCATCTCGTACAATTGTCTTTCCCGACCCCAACAGCTCTATCATCACAGCAACCTACAAGAAACAAAAGAGAACAACAGTTAGAGCAACAAGGTCTTCTGACAGCTTATGTGTATGCAACTGTTTTTCCCGGTCGGCTAAGACTTTCGATCGGCTTCAAGTGGATTGCGATTGAATAGCAATTTGTCAGAACTACAACTCATAAAAACTGTATTTCAGATACCGATGATAACTAAATCACAAAATCAACCCAACCTACAAACATGACTCGATGCTCACTACAAGATTTAAGATCAATTCCATATTTGAGATCGTTTGGATTTAAGTCATTTAACTAAAAAGATACGTAATACCTTCTTAAAAAACACAAGTTGACTCGTCGCATGAACTTGTCAGGTTGAGGATTGACCCTTCAAATTCATGTGTTTTACACAAATTACTTTGCAAGTTCGAATTGAAAGAGCAAGCGAAGAGATAATATAGGTTAAGTACTTATAGATGAATGAGGTCTAGGAAACTCAATTGATATGATTGATAAATCAAGTTAGACTTGGAACCGTTTCAATTATCCAACTTATATGATCATAGGTGCACAATAATATATAACAGACATCATAAACACGATAGAAGATGTTCAGTTAAATGCAAATTCACCCCAGCAACAAGGCAAGCAGTCTGATACCACGACTTCTTCACGAGGGCGGCGTAGAAGCAGGAAACACAGAGAGGCCAAAAGAAGACCAACTCCATCAACATAAGCCCCAGAAAGAAGCCGGGTTTCTCATCTGTCAAGTAATCTCCAGACTCTGTTGTGTACCATTTCTTTAGCTGCACCAACACTTGGAGACGTAGGCCCGGCAATAACAGGGAGTCGAAAAGCAGAATTGCAACCACAAATATAAGGAAGAAGGCGAGGAGGATTGCGTCTGTCAGCCTTCAGAAGCATGACATAGTTGCTTTTAGTGCTGGAATTGCCTGCCATTTCTTCTCTTCCTCTTTCTTGTTGTTGCCAATAGATTATGCCCTGCAATTATATAACGTTAGCATGAACTTGAGATGATATAAAAACCAAAAAAATGATGTACTTGTTGTCCATGTCTTCAATAACTCCCCTGGTCTTAGATTAGTGTATTCGTGCTTAATGTGTCCATTTCCAATGTGTCGAAAATCAAATATTTTCCGACCATGCATCAAAACAATGGATATGTACGTTCCCAAGTATGACACTTCAGAAAATTCAAGATTGGTGTCTTTTGTAGGGAGGAAATATTATGTAGTGGAAGACAATGCCATCTAAGATTATTGTTTAAGATAACTCAAAATATAAGTGGTATTGAGAAATATAATAACACTCATACTTCAGGTGCGAATGTGAACTACATACAGATATTAAAAAAATGGATCTATGCTATCTATATCTATAGGAAATTAATATCGATAAAAAAGAATACAATAATTACAGATATAAATAATGTTTGAGTTTGTTTCTCAGAAGTCAGAAGCAAAGAAATATTATCATGTTGATTACATCAACAACACAAATACTTATATCAATTACAGATAAGATATAAAATGTGATATTTATATTATAGGAAATATCATGTCAACGTCAATTCATAAGTCTCCCAGGCAGTGATGATATGTTTTGTGCTTTTAACTTAACATCAAATTTTATCTAATAATTGTTCAAACAGGGAACCAATAAGTGACTTAGACAGTTACCTAAAAAGTCGACTGGTAATACCGAGTCCTATGGCCATTATTTGTTGGGTTACCTCTGCAAGTGTATCACAATAGTAATCAAGATTCAAGACAAGAAACCAAATGAGGTTTGATATAATCCAATACATTCATAAAAATATCATGACACAATTATATTCCACCTTTTCAAATTAATTCACGCAAAACATTTGATCAGGTATCATTAATCTGAAAAAAATATTCGAATAAGCAAAACACAGGATCAATTTTTTTTTGAGTTTAGACTACCGTCAAGTTACACAGATTTAGAATGAAAGAAGTATCATAAAGTTAGTTGCTCAACCTTGCTACTGGTAAAGCACAACATCAAATTAATGCCACCAAATTGACATTTTCTGTAAAAGATCTCAAGACACAAGTAAATTTCCAACTATCTAATATTAAATCAAATGCTACTTTACCATTTTGTTCTTTATTCATAGAAAATCTTATATATCACAGAACTACAACAGTTGAATGTTGTGATGTTTGAAGCTACGATTATATCCCCTCGCAATTTAAATGCCTTTAGTAGATGGGTTGTATGGTCAATTTATTTTCCTCGGTCCTTTCAATTGTCTTCTCTTTTCCCATTTCCTTACTACTCACATCAAGTACTATTGGAATTACCATGCTATGCATTTTCTGGGTTATTGAGCTCAAGCAATTTGTCAAACAGTTGGTGTGCTTCGGGCAAACGGAGTGATACTTCTCCAGTGGATGGAGATGGATTTTGGATAGAAACACCACCACTGGGAGATTCTCCTCAGCTGCAGCTGAAGCAAATTGGGCTTGAAGTTGTAATTGGAAGTTTGAATTAATGATGGACTTGAGCTTCACTGAAGACTTAAACTTTGTGCGTGTCTTTGGAGATAAGTACCTCCTAAGCCAAGGTCGCAGATTTATCTAATCAATGGTAGTGACAAACCAAAAAAATATTTGAAAGCTCCATAATACTGTAGTAACGTAGACTTCCATTCTCGTTGAAAAATAAAGGTTTAATTACAGTTTAACCCCATTAACTATGCATTGGTATCACTTTGTCCTCTTGAACTATCAAAGTTAACAGTTACCTCCTTGAACTTTAATTTTGTAACACTTTACAAACTTCAAAAACTCATTATTTAACACACATTCGACGTTTTTCCTAATTTTTTGTTGTATCCCTAATACACTCCTAAACCTATATTTACGTGAAAATTTGGATCAAAACGGAGGTCAGACATGGTTGGAATTTGGGTCGGATTGAGTGTCAAACCGACCCAAATTCCAACCATATCCGACCTCCGTTTGGATCCAAGTTTTCACGTAAATATAGGTTTAGGAGTGTATTAGGGATACGACAAAAAAAATTAGGTCATGAAATTGATAAGTAACACAATCAGATCGGATCCTCAGTAGCCCGATTATAATTACGTTGGCCAAAACAAAACTTGGTGAGCAGTGACCACATGAATTTGAATACACTCTCCAAAGCAAAAGACGTTATCAATTTTGCTGTCTGGTTGAATCATAGATCCAAATATCATAACACTGAACAAGGATGATGCCAGGATTTCAACTCAGGGGTCACAATTTGTATAATATTCTTGAAAAAGTCTAAAGGATTTAAAAATATAATATGAATATACTTAATTAGGTAAAATTGAAAATTCAAGAATGACAAAATCTAGTTGGTATATACTTAACTATTGAAAATTCAAAATGCAAGAGGAACAAATCTTGGCTGGTATACAAGGCAAAATCCCATACCATACTTGCCACCGCCACTGACACTGAATTTTATAAAATCCCTGGCATAGGTGTTCGCGTTCAGTTCATTAGAATTGATTAGTACTAGTTCTTTTTATAAAACCGATTAATGTGTTGCCATTTTTCTCGTGAAAACAATCCATTCCCTAGGAATAAATCTTAAAATGAAAACCAGCTATCAGCGTATTTATCTCACGGCTGATCATCATAATTTCGAAATCACCGTACAACAAAAGCCATGGTACGCATCTCCCTCCCTCTAGATTCTTGTGCAATAATCGATCGATCAAATGTTCGAGCTTACACAAGGAGCATGATTTATGGCAAATTGGAACTGAGAAGTCTCAGTTCTCTACGTAAATCACTAGAAGAAAAAACAACTAACGCGCAAAGATAAGCATAAAAATAATAATAGGAAGATACAATTAAGATACACAAATGAGCATAAAACGGTATTTTGTGTTTCCTCACTTTTAAGGGTTCCTAAAATTCTCGTGAGGATAACATAAGTTGGGGGCAACGGTGCACCGTATATACCTTTGCCAACCAGAAGGCAGCCATTAGCAAAAGTCATGAAATCAATTAATAGTACATTATTGTTATACTACCACAGCAGTGGTTTATTGGCAGCTGCCGCAAGAAATCCAGAATGCATAACACAAATTAACAAAAATCATATATTGGAGAAGATTGCGTCGCTATACAGACCGCATTGCCATACCTATTTTTTACAGGTATGATTCAAACCCTCTATCAGCATTCATGTACAACACGCTCGGAAAACCTTTCTGAAGCATTTTGCTAATTTGATGTACAGATATATTCTTCCTTAATAAGAAAAACGAGTGTGCGGTGTCGGTATGAGCGACAACATCTGGTTTTTATGATACCCATGATCAACTCAATGTCTCCGTAGATAGGAAGATTCTCTGCACAATTTGGCAGCAAGCTTGCAATTGCTGAATCAAGAATTAGAGCAATCTCAGCAGGTGGATGGTTCATTTCTGTACATCTCTGGTAAAAGAAAAGGAACATAAAATTAAAAAAAATCACTGAATTAACACATGAATAAAATGTGACTGCAATATCACAGTAATGCTAAGAATAACCAGGTAAATCAATAAAAGGTTATTGCTATATACATAAATGAATATACAACTCTTAGGTGCAAATAAGGTAGTGCAAGTGTTCAACTGAACATGTAACCTTCAATAAATGTTGGATTTTACCTGAATCATTAGCAAAGTGGCGATGCATGACGAAATGAGCTCAGAAGGAAATTCATAATCATTTCCACCAGAAAATTTAAGTAAAACATCGTTCTCAAGTGTTCTGACAGATGTAGGAGAGGATATTTTATTGTGGCAACCAGGAATACCATCTCCCAAATCATGCATGTGAAAAACTTTCGATGCTGGGGTTCCTGAGCTTGCTCCTAATTGCCATTCCCTTGGGGAATCTAAAGCCTGACTGTTAATTCCACGTGTAAAAAAACAGATAAACAAGAGGTATTGGTAATTATTGTTTAGAAACGTTTGATTATCATAGTATGTTAAATCAGGAATGATATCAAAAGCTGTATGTTTTATGTTGCATGGCATGCCATAGCAAGGAAAAAAATGAAATGATATACTAAGCATACTTAGGACATAAATGATATGACTAAGCTGAGAATTAATAAAAAGGGGGGTGGTTTATGTCAAACAGAGAATGCATCAAAGCAAAGAAATACAACCTGTCATGTAAATATGGTGATGTTTTACCTTCACAATTATGTTAACCATGGTCATTGCTTTGTTTCTTGAAGACAACATGATCTCCATAATGTTAGATCCTGAATCACCATTAGCGGATTCACTTAACAAGCTAGGAAGTCCTGGTTGCTTAACAGAAGCCACTGTGCATACCTGCCTACGAACAAAAACCCCTGCCAAGCTGTTCCACTGCTTTAAATGATATAGACAAGAAGTTATCTGCAATTTGCATGAAAACCGTACAAGAACTCAGCAAATTAAATAATTTTCATTCAACCGAATAACTCTGGTTTTTTAAGAGGAACGAAACATGCAAAAAGACAAATTGGAACTAGGAAGCAAGAAATTCTAACAATAGAAGAGTTTAAAAAGGCAGCATACCACTTCACTGGCATTATGCAGCTGAAACAAAATCAAGCCATACTGTTACTTGAAAATTTTCAAGTCTTTCATAGATTGAACATCATTTTGCTTTCTGGACACTTCCTCCTTCATATTCTTCAATTCTACCAACAAGTCCTCCTAGCACTAACTTACATTAGCTTCCAGAAAAGTGATTCTTTTACTAGTACAAAGCAATGACAATTGTAATTATTGTAGTGATTCCACAGCCCGTAAATATGAAAGACGAATAAACATGAAATATGGCGTTCCAACCCCAATGGACCGAGAAGGGACCCCTATAACAAAATTGGACAATATGGATATTTGGTTCTCTCAAATCCTATTTTAGAATTCTCAATTAGACCCTAAATGATATTAATCAGGTTTCATTCTGAAGCTCTGTAAGGCATTTGGCTGATGATATGTTAATTAATCAAGCCCATGATCAGTGATTACTTTGACAGTGAAATACCTCTTGGGATAAACATATAACAACCTATAACTAAAATTAGTCAAAACACTTGGACTAAACAGTAGGTTGGCTTGACAACAACAACATGAACGTGCAATGCTTGCAGTACATCTCTTTTCTAATGAATCAATCCTTATCTGAACCTAATGAAATGATTGATGCATCAACCATTAAAACTAATATGAGGCACAACATGCAATTTTTTTATCGGTGCATCAACCACTGAAACTAATGAGGCACAACCTGAAAAGATTTCATCAACCACTATCCCTTTTTTTATCGGTAAAATTAACTATATTAATAAAAGGCTAAAATGTACAAAAGATAGAGGGGGGAGCGCCCCCCGGGCACAATCACTCTCAAAAACAAGGTTAGCAAGCCAAAACAAAAACAAAAAAAACCCACCACTGTCCTTTATAACCACTGGCATTATTAACACACATAAGCATTACAAATAAATATAAAAATTCAAACCCCAAGTCCTTAGTTTATAACTATGAGCCTCAAAGTAATAAAAATATGAAGTAAGAATCAACAATAAGATTTTAACCTCAAAAAGAAATAGGTTACATTTTATGTATAGTTGTGCTCTTGCTGTCTTGCATATTTAGATGGGTGATTTGAAGTGAACTTTCCTACCAAACAACGACGGGAACACCAACTTCTTTCTTCTCAAACCACTTGCAAGGTGGAGTAAGAGAACTCAGAAATCTTTTAACTCCAAACTATATAGAGGAATTTGCCCCAACTCTCACTATACGCCTTTATGTAACTCACTAAATTGCCCCATTTATTATAATCAAAGATTTTCTTGCATATTCCCATATTTGACCCCTAATGATTATGGGGGTTGACTAAATAAGAAAACAGATTAATTTTCTAATTATTTTATTTTTCAAGTTTCAATGTGGAATTTTCACTGTAGTCCTAGAAATTTAGTATCACAACCAGTCGACAAATCAATAATCATCAAAGAAGTGGAAAAAGTCAAAGCTCGTAGTGCAGGTTAGGGATTTTACACAAGAAAGGAAGGACAGTGCGAGGGAAATTTTGGCAGGAAAACAGTAACAGTTTCTGTCAACTTGACTGACAAATGTTAACCAGAAAGTATAAATGAAAGAAGGAAAAGTACGCAGAGCAAATAAGACAACTAATATAGAGACAATATAGAGGAAAATAGTCAATTTAAGAAGATGTTTTAGATAAATTTGGCATTTAAAGATTGGTATATAGACAAAAAGAACTCAGTATTTAAAGGTTCTTTCATCTGAGTGAGCACAATAGAAACTGAAAAATAACTTTCATGATCCTTGGAATACAAAAAAATACTTCATCCAAATAAGATTAAAAACCTTCATAACTGGATTTCACATGGAGGAAAAAATTATAAGACACATTCACAGCAAAAAAATGAAAAACCTTTTCTTTAAGAGCCCCAGTCAGTTCAGAAAGAACTCTCAAGCCATCCTCTTTCCCTTGAAGTTGAGCATGAGAGAATAGCTGAGTATACAATGCCATTCGTATTGCAGAAGAAACTCTATTTGCTACAACTTTAGCCCGTCCGATGGCATCAATAGTGTCCTCATGTCGAAGACACCTCTGTCAAGATTCTGAACATAAGAAATAACTCTACCTGTTCTCTTTACAACCTTAACAGTGAAAAACAAGTACCATTCCATCCTTCATCAATACAGTCAAGAGATGATCAGTGGCAAAACAGTGACCAGACATTAAAATTTCCACTAGCTGGGGAAGAGCCTTTTAGATTCACTCCCCAGGGATGCACACAAAATTCGGGCTGCCAGACATTAAGAAGTCTGTCAGCCAGATATTGCTTCCTCAAAGCATCATGCATATTTTCTAAGGGGTTCAGTGGCATACAGTCAACATCCTGAAAAGGAACAAATTTATTGAGGAACAAAATTAAAAGGTCTAGACATGGTAAAAGGAAAACCTTACACAAAAGAAACAAATAGGAAGAGAAAGTTACCAATCACGTATTGAACACCCATTTCATGGTGATTAAATTGACCTCTGATCTTGGCTACTATCAATTGTTAGCACACACCCTTCATGTATTTCTCTTGTCTTTCGGTGGCAAACAAGAACACACTGACCAACTGTTAAAGGAGGGGCAAGATCGGGAGGGAGAGACTCGGTTCCTATTATTATATCGAAGTAGCGTTTTCTTACTGATTCACGATAGTCTTCTTCAAGCTTTTGTTTTTCTTCCTTAAGATATTTTTTGGCAGAACCGATGAGACTTGCCAAGTGAACTGCGTAATATGTCGATATCAAATTGGGTACACAACAGAATGAAATTGAATTGAAAGAAAGATACATGAACCAAGACAATGTGGATCACCTTTTTATAACACCCCACTCGGTGCGAGTGAGTCTAGGAATGTGATCCAAGTGAACATGGCTTAAGTACTCTATGAATTCACTTCTTGCAAATTTTCTTGCCTGATCAGAGGAACAATTTCAGATGCACTCTTAGCTTCGATTTGATATGTTTTTGAAGCTTCATTTGACTCCTGCAAGACCCACAATTAACAAAAGCACAAAGCTTTGGGCACTTTCAGCATATGGAAGAAGCAGTTCATTGAAATAAAACCAATTTTGGTAAAGCACGGGATTTCAAGTTTTCAATGTTATATATTTTGCAATTTTGTCCACAAAGAGCATGATATCCTTCTAGGGAAATGTTTGTTGAACGCAGGACGTCACGGACGCGCTCTACGTGGCTATCCATGTCAGCCCTTACGTGACTAAAGCATGAATGTTTTTTTGTTTTTTCTTCCTGATGTCCACCCAAATCACATTAAATGCGTTTCAACTCAGCACGTTCTCTCTCTCCACCCAAATACAAATATGATGACACTCTTTCTTTCTTCTTCATTCTTTCTCTCCAGAATAAATCACCATTTCTAGCAAGATATTATGTCGAAGAAGCGTCTGATGCCGACTCCCAGGATTCTTCACAACGTAAGCATCGTGAATGGGACGGTGCGAAGACTTCCCGATGTTCTTGTCAGCGTTAGCATCGTGAATGTTCTTCCCTATTTTTTTCCTAAACGTAATTCTTGTGGGGTAAATTATACAGTGGGAGGTTTGTTGAGTTTGTGCGGGGGTGGCAGGGGGCGGCAGCCCCTGCGGGGGACGTGAGTCCCCCCCGCAAAGCGAGCGGACAAAGGGAGCGCGCTTTGTGGACGTTTTTTTGTTTTGACATCATATTATTGCATTCCATATATTGATTCGTTTATTCCGACAATAATGAAGCCATATATTATTCCGGACTGCAAATACACTTATTCCGGACTGCAAATACACTTATTCCGATTCCGGACAACAAATACACTTATTCCGGACAGCAAATCCACTTATTCCGGACAAACTTTATGTTCTGTTTCTGGACACACTTTATTCTTATTCCGGACAACAAATACACTTATTCCGGACAAAAAATACACTTATTCCGGACAAACTTTCTGTTCCGTTTCTGGACACACTTTCTTCTTATTCTGGACAACTACACTTATTCCGGACTGCAAATACACTTATTCCGGACAGCAAATACACTTATTCCGGACAACAAATCAACTTATTCCGGACAAACTTTATGTTCCGTTTCTGGACACACTTTATTCTTAAACCGGACAACAAATACACTTAGTCCGGACAACAAATACACTTATTCCGGACAGCAATATACACTTATTCCGGACATACACATAACGTAAACAGGACAAACACATAATGTAAACTGCACACACACATAAAGTAAGCTAGACAAATTAAGTTGATCCAACGTAAAACTTAAAAACAAAGATTTTATTATGATAAGTGTGGGCTCTGCACGAATAATGAGACTGCACGATGTCCTAGGGTCTGCACACTGTCTTATCTGTGTATTGGGAAATGAATCGTTCAACTTAAAGAACCGGCGTTTTTTAAAAAGACCAAAACGCGCGAAGAGAAATTTCGCTGACTGGACGCTGACTCAAAGAAAAATATCTGAGCTGTACAGATCCACGTAAGGTGCGTCCGTGACGCGCGCGTCCGTCTATCACGGCTCATCCTAGAATACTTCATTATGCCCACAATGCTTACTAGGACGCTACAATATGCATGGCAATGACAAGTAGACAACCCAAATGGCTGTAGCAAAGAAAACAACTAGACGGGAAATATTTGGTACATACACTAAATTAAAAATTGAAACTCATTATGTAACATCCCGATATAGCGGAAAATTTTAAAAATTCATAATAAGACAAAGAGTACAATAATCAAAGACGAGACTGTTACTTCTCATAAACAAATAGCGGTGCACCAAAATTACATCAGAGTTTGTCAAAATAATACATGATTACAACAAAACGACAACAGAAGATAAAACGTAATCATGCCGACCTCAGCGGTCCGAAAAGAGGATCCGACTCCAAAATGCGCGTGCCCGCCGATCACCACCCAACTGGACCTACTGCGGTCCTGAAAATATATAACAACAATGCCTGAGTTTCCAGAAGGAAACCCCGTATGCCAACTCACCTATATGCATGCATTACACAAATGAACCTATCATACTAGGAGCATGTCATAGCATCGACAGAATGGAAAACAGTTCCCCCGAAGGGTAAAACATGACATCAGTCCGACAATCAACAACGAGTCTCCCGAGGAGACCTACTGCAGGCACATGCAGTCTTACAGCACGCGACATCGCACCCCCCACACGCAGCTACACTACCCAAGGGTTCGGCAGGGAGCCTCTGTCACGCCTGCGCGTCGATAGAATACAGATCTGCAAATCTCAGTGGTCGGAGCCACAGGGACCAACGGGGCCGTCGCCCGGAAGGTATAACAACATCATCTAGATAGGTGCCCAGTCGAGGAATCAACATACCCGGAACAGCCTCGGCCCAACAATCATCATCGCCGGCACAACCTCGGCGGCATCACCGGCACAGCATTGGTGGTCCATCACAACGTCCGGCACAACATCGGACGGGTCCAGACCGAAGTCTGCCAGGTCATCAGGCTCCTCGAGCCGCAAACACCAACCACGCCGTTATAAAAGCAGGGCAGCGACCTCCGTAGCCCGTGGGCCGGTAGTCACCTCACCCAACGCCAGTTGCGTGCCCGCACAAACATCAACACTGGGATCCGCGATCCCTCAGGCCTGCTATACTACAAAGTGCCCAAAAATCCATCTCAGGTCACGGTCCATACACGGAGGTGACGCGTCCCGAACACCCACACTCTTCCCAACAGCGGTCCCTGGGCAGGCACGCATCACGCGCCCACCGTCACCTCCCGGCTCACGCACAAGGCGAGGACACGGGTTTCCGTGGACAAAGTTGGCGTTCAAAATGGGAACCTGGAATTCTGTTCTGGGCCCCAACGGTCGACCGGAAGAGGTGATTCGGTCGACCGGTTCCAAAGAGGAATCGGTCGACCGTACTCCTAAAACGGTCTACCGCTGCGCTCAAAACAGAACCCCCAACGGTCGAACAAAGGTTTAAAACCGGTCGACCGAACGAGGTCAAAATCCGGAGTGTGGTCAACATTAAATTCAATTCTATCGGTCGACCGACTCAGGGGTCTCGGTCGACCGAAAACAGACAGGGTCAACCTATTATTCTAAGTCATATAATCGGTCGAACGCAAACCTCCAACGGTCAAACAACATACAATCGGTCGAACGCAATATACAATCGGTCGAACAAATCATGCAAATCTACTCAGTACACTTAAGTTCCGGTCGAACGACCCAAAGCACCGGTCGACCGACAACAGGCAGAAATGTCCCAGCTCACCAGCAATATGCACTACCGGTCGACCGCCACCAAGCATCGTTCGACCGGTGAAGGTTAAAGTCAGGCAAAAACACTACATTCGGTCGACCGCCCGAAGAGACCGGTCGACCGTTGGTCGTCTTCCACCTCGCACCAGCCGAGGTTTTCCACGGAAAACAACGCCGAGGAGGTCTCCGACCTCCCCGTCTGACCAACACAACCCTTCACAAGGGTTAACAACACAAAACCACACTAATGAGTCGACATACCTCAACCAACGACGACGAAACGCCGGAGCTCGCTCACGCACGTCGCCTCCGCTAGACCTCGAACACGCGTCGTGCCTCCTCTGGACGTCCGACCTCTGCCCGCGCGTCGTCCTCGTCTCCTATGATCGGCGCCTCAGTTGGAAGAAGGAGAAGAAGGATGAAATGGAGAGAATGAGAGAGAGAGAGAGAGGGAGAGAGAGAAACACGTTTTAAACCCCCAACCCATCTCTCCGCTACAGTAACCCGCAACTCTACACCTCTCACCCATCACCAGACCACTGTAGTCCGCCTCTTCCCATGCAAATCACCTCCTTAATCACCATTAACCCTCTCATCAAGGTTTGGGTTCTAACACATTATCTCTTTTAAAAGCTTAAGCTTTTTCCAGAGAAGACAAAAATGTTCTTTCAAATTAAATAGGAGGCACCTTGGCCCCTAAACTTTTGGCCATTCAAATGAAATGGGAAGACCAAAAGATTCACATTAAACATGAGGTAGGCATAAGCATGCAAAAAGAGGTGGAGGTCGTTAACAAGTGAGCATAATTCTTTTTTCTGACATAAGCAAATCATAGAGCATAACGATTGAAAAGGAGATCCACACAAAGCTAGAGATGTGTAGCATTAGCAGACAGCAAACATGCTGGACAAAGGTGTGAAAGTTCACCTAGGCAAAAATAGGTTTATGCCAAAAAAAAGAATACATGATTACCAAAATGGGAATCAAGAACAACTATGCTGATGAAGTGGGTAATTAACAACTAACGTGAATTTAACTAACAGAGAAAAACTATTATTATAAAATGTGCTCGGTGAAAATGGTGTTGAGTCACCCCCAGTTTGATACTGCAACCCACCTTTCCCAAAGTGGGGCGGGTGCCCAAGTGTTATCTCTAACATTAACATTGTCCATTCCTCTATAGAACAACTACAATATGTTCTTCAATCTCCTTTCAACCATCCCTAAGCGATTCCTATCTCTTTAACGCTTAGTTTCACTTTTCTGGATTTTTTAGGGAAAAATTAGATTTTGGACCGGGTTTGGATCGGACTGGACCGAAAACCAAACTTGTCCCGGGGTCCGGACCGAAACCCGGACCGAAATCTGCACAACCCTAGTCTACATCTTCCTCTTTTTATGTCTTCGATCTCATTCAATACTCATCTTCTTATAGGTGTCTCCATAGGTTTTCCTTTGTACATGTCCAAATCATCTCAGTCTGTTGTATAATTTTCTCTTCCATTGGAGCAACTCCAACTCTCTCACGAATGTCTTCATTCTAATCCGATTCATTCACGTATGGCGACACATCCACCTCAACATCATCATTTCAGATACACCCATCTTTTGTATATGTTGTCTTTTAGTGACCCAACATTCCACATCATATAGCATTGCAAGTCTTATTGCGGTTCTATAAAAATTTCCTTTTAACTTAAGTGAATTTTTTTGCCACATAAGACACTTGTGGCTTGTCGCCATTTCATCCATCATGCTCTAATCATATGGTTAACATCTTCATCGATGTCCCCATCTTTTTAAAGTATTAATCCAAGATATCTACAAATATTTTTTCTACGCACAACTTGCACATCTAATATAATCTCCCATTCATCGATATTAACGATACTGAAACACTTCATATATTCAATTTTAGATCTACTTAGTTTAAAACATTTTGTTTCTAAAGTATTTCTCCACAACTCTAATTTTCTCTCCACACCTACCCTACTCTCATCAATTAATACTACATCATCCGCAAAAAACATACACCATGGAACCTCACATTGTATGTCTTTTGTCACATCCTCCATTACTAAAGCAAAGAGATATGGACTTAAAGCTGAACCCTGATGAAGTCAAATCTTAATCGAAAAAGCTTTAGTCACACCATCACAAATTCTAATGCTAGTTTCAACTCCTTCATACATATCTTTAATTAAATTCACATATTTTGTTGATACTTTCTTCTTCGGCCGACCACATAATATTTTTTTGGAACTCTATCATATGCATTTTCTAAATCAATAAAAACCATGTGTAGATCTTTCTTTTGTTCACTATACCTCTTCATAAGTTGTTTAATAAGAAATATGATATCTATCGTTGACCTTCTAGGCATAAAACTAAATTGATTATCTCTAACACATGTCTTTTTCCTTAGACGGTGCTTAATTACTATTTCCCACAATTTCATAGTATGTCACATGAGTTTGATACCTCTATAGTTAATGCAACTTTGAATATCACATTTATTCTTGTAATTTGTCACCAAAATATTCGTTCTTCACTCATTTGGTATTTTATTTTTCTCAAAGATACTACTAACAATTTAATTAACCACGTTACTGTTTTATCCCCAAGACATTTCCACACCTCAATCGGAATCTCGTCTGGTCATAAAGCCTTACCAACTTTCATCCTTTTTAAGACTTCCTTAACCTTAACTTCTCTTATCATCCGTACAAATCGTCAATTAGATTCCTCAATTGTATCATCCACTTCAAAAGTGTAGCTATCATTTTCTCCATTGAACAACTTATCAAAATATTCTCTCCACATTTCCTTGATATCCTCCGCCTTAACTAAAATGTTATTATTATCATCTTTAATGCATTTAACTTGATTAAAGTCTCTAATTTTCTTCTCTCTTATTTTAACCAACTTATATATTCTAACATCTTCCTCATTTGATCTAAACTTTTTGTATAAATTCTCATAAACAACACATCTAGCCTCTGTTACTGTTTTTTTTTTACTTTTTTATTAGCCAACCTATACTCTTTTAAGTTAGTTCATTATTATATTTAAACCACATCTTATAACATTCTTTCTTAATTTTAATTGTTTGTTTTACATCATCATTCCACAACGTGTCTCTCGAATCTAGTCTACCTCCTCTACTTTCCCCACAAACTCATTTAGCCACTTGTCGGATGTAAGATGACATACCCTCCCACATACTATTAGCGTCTTCTACAACATCCCAAAGTCTCTCTGCTATAAGTGTATCTCTAAATCTAATATATTTTTCTCTTTTAAGACTCCACCACTTAATCTTCACATCTTTATTACACTTATTTCGTATCACACCAATACGAAAGCGAAAGTTCACTACTACCAACTTATGTTGAGTCATCACACACTCTTCGGGTATTACGTTACAATTTAAACAATATCCTCAATCATCTTTTCGAGTAAGCACAAAATCAATTTGACTCTGATGTTGACCACTACAAAATGTGACTAAATGAGATTCTCTTTTCCTAAAGAAAGTATTTGCTACCATGAGCTCGTATGCTACAGTGAAATTCAGAAAATCTTCTCCTTCTTGGTTCCTAACACCAAACCCAAACTCTCCATGGATACGTTCAAACTCTTCGCTATCTTTACCAACATGGTCATTAAAATCTCCTCCAATACAAAGTTTCTCACTACTAGGAATCTCTCTCACCATAATGTTAAAGTCCTCCCAAAACCATTTCTTCATTGTTTCGCTCAAACCTACTTGTGAGGCATAGGCGTTAATGACATTCAAAATCAGTTTTCCGATAACTAACTTAATCAAAATTATTCGATCACCTTGTCTTTTAACCTCTACCACCTCATCTCTTAAGCTCTTATTTACTAAGATTCCTATTCCATTTTTGTTTCTATCTTTTCCACTATACCATACCTTGGTATTTATAGCAGTTAATTAAATAACGTTTTCATCTATCAGAATTATTGCATGTTGAAAGTCATGAGCTCAACTTTTTGGTTGTATGTTGATGGTCGCACGTTGCGTATAACTAGACATAGTAGATGAAATCTTTTAACAAGTTGAAATCATTGCAGTGAGATTTGTTGATTGCAGGGATTTTATAACTTGTGGCATTACTTGTATGGAATTTAAATATTTAATAGATGTGAATGCTTAAAATCTAAGGTATTAAAATCATATAAGTTGCGTGCACCCATATGATATACAGAGGATAGTGCAAGTTGCTTGTGTACTCACTATTTAGTCCAAAAGACCAAAAACATCTTCCTAAGTTGCTAAAATGATTGTAAAAAGGCATTTCATACCAAAAGTCATCAAAATAGGTTAATTGTGGATTCAAAACCCTAGGATTGTCGCTTAAATTTAGTATAATTTAATTTATGAATTTATTTTTTACAAAATTATTTTTAACTCTTAGTTTAGGTAAATAAAAACTTAATTGTAGTTTTCCCTATGGATTTGATCCTTATGTATCCATACTACTCTAATAAATATGGGTATTTTGAGAAATAGAACGACAACTTGCAATATACATCCATTGTAACGTTCCCGAAAACAGCGGAAAATTTAAACAATATAAAAGACCGTCAACGGTCAACACCGGGCACGTCACGAGACAACAAGATGAAATATATATATATATATATAAATAAGATATATATCCACGTGGAAGTCAAAATACATATGAGTCAACTGTGATTACAACAGAAATAAATACAACTGGGTAATCACTACCTCAACAAAAGGTAATAAGAGAAGACAATATCAGATCCCGGGGGCACCCTCCTCGGTCACCACCTCGACTCTAATGCTACTTGCTACCTGAAATGCAAATAATTGAAACATGCATGAGTTCCCTGCTGGAACCCCGTATGCCAAACCTCCTAAAATACAAAATGGAATTAAAGACAATGTAATGCAATGCACATGATCATCCACCTCGGGTCCACAATAATACCCCTCTCCGCCTCCGCGGTACTGAACCACTCCTGCCACCACGAGGGTCAAGTCAGTCCACCGCTGCCTCACAAGGGTCAGTCGGCACCACTGCTCCCCAAGAGCTGCAGAAAGGAACCCCGGTACTACGCCACCACCCCAGGAGCGAGTCAACCCGCCGAATGCACAACTCGGGCCAGACGACAGCCGCTGCTCCCCAAGAGCCGTCAGACGCGCACCCTGCCGGAACATCCTCGGCCTACCGACAAACCCCAGCAAACAACCCAAGGTTTACGACAATCATCTTTCACACCCCGTACGATATGAGAGGCTCAACAATAATACGCCCTCGTCGAAGGTGAAATCCGTCGCTCCCAAGGCCGGTAATCGACCGTCGCCTCAGAGCCGGTAGTCGACCTAAACTCGACGGCTCGCGTGTGGATAAATCCACCAACCTGCGGCAGATCGGTCGACCGCTACAAGAACACCGGTCGACCGGTCTTCCACACAGTACTCGGTACTGTACAAACAAGTGTATCGGTCGAACCACGCCAACCGAATTACCGACCAATCGGTCGAACAAAAGTCATCTAGCGATCGACCGTTTGGATGGTCTACGCTATACAATATTTATAATATATATATCCGACTGGTCGAACCAAGGTCCGTTCAACAGATAACAAGGATTCTCAGTATTTTGCCTAAGTCATATTCGGTCGACCGGAACTGAGATACAGTTCGACCGAACACAGACACTCTACTGCATATTTAAAATGCTCAGTCGGTCAACCGAAAGTTAAAGAGCGGTCGAAAACCGTTTTGATGGTCAAAGCTCCCAACCGACTTAGCATCGAATAGATCGGTCGAACCAGGTTAAGGGTGTTCGACCGTTTAATAAGTCAAAACCCCCAACCGACCTATTCTCATTGTTTCGGTCGACCGGCGAAGTGGATTCGTTCGACCGATAACAACATCTAACACTTTATCCCGCGAAATCTGGCATAACGGTCGACCGTCCTTCGACATCGTTCGACCGTTTGCGGGTGCAAAACAATATAATAATAGAATCGGTCGACTGCCCACAGGCACCGGTCGACCGATTGCCGTCTTCAACCTCTGAATAGGTTGCAATCCAAAGGGGAATTCAACACCAACGTCGATCCCCAACACCCACAAAGCTTATGTGAGTTATAATGAAGACTTGACATACCTTATTGAAGTTCGTGGAAGCCTCCCAAGCTTTGGCAAACTCAACCCAACTTCCTCTCCTGCTCTTCTTCTTCTTCTTCTCCTCTTCTTCTCATCTTCTTCAACCACGACTAAAACTCACACAAAGGATCGAGGATAACGAAAACTCTCTCAATTTAACCCTAACCCCCTATTTATAGAAAAACCAAATCTTATCCAATACCTCCACCTCACTCTTTACTGTTCACGGCTTAATTAAGGATTAATTAGGTTTAGTTTAGGTTAATTAGGGTGTTTAGATTAAGGTTATTACATCCATAGTCCATAACCCCCTTCCTATATTTTAATTTAAGAAATGGGAATCCGCTTGGCGAAGTAATTTGGGGGTGACAGACAATTACATTGGAGCATATTAATATGAGGGTGCTAGACAATATCTGAAAAAATGACCCTACGGTATAATAAAAATGCAATAAAGTAAATTATTTGACATTATGTTTTACATAATACTTTCCATGGAAAACAAAGATAATGAACAAAAGAAATACCTTGATTTTTTTAGATCTATCCTCACATGAGTTCAGAATGGGAACATCTCTCGTAGCCTGCCAAGAGCAATGGCCAAAGAGAAATCTCACACATATGGATTTCCAGAACAATTACATCTACATAAAAACAAAGACAAATCTCTAAGTTGCTAAAATCTGCCTCTAAATGACTTGCTATTTTTGTCAAGGACCTTACTCTTTTCTTATTGCTGGACTTATTGTCTTCCAGATTAGCTGCATTGGATATGTTCACTTCAAGTGCAGAAGATTTTTGGTAGACTCGGAGCTGACCCTTCTCTGTGCTGCTTTCATGGATATCCTTATCTTGTAGGGCATGTTTGGAACTTCGTTCAGCAACTCCATGAATTTGTTCATCAACAGCTTTCTTCTCTTTGTTAATCCATACCAATTAGAGCTGAGTGAAGAAAAACAAAAAAATATTCGGTCAAATTATAACTAATTTGCATTAAACATAGTTAAAATTAACAAATGGATAATAAACATTTAGAAAAACAATCGTTGTCCCAAACAAATATTTATCTAATTTGACAACCACATGCCCTGCAACTGCTAGCCACGACTACTAACATACACTGGTCGGTCGTTATCCTTAATAATACGAAGTCTAATGACTTTGCATTCTTAGAATATTTGTTCTTCGATCTCAAGTTAGCGGATTAGAGCCAATGGTTCTAGGCAGTTGACGGATATATATTATCATAAATCAAACTTTCAGGACGAAGCGACAACTTCAGTTAGCGGTCAATTAATCGAGAAACTTTACAAATCTGATACCCTGTAAAATAGGACCACTTAAGCAAGCAATATACCGATATAGCAACATATAGGAAATCAACTCCTTCAATCAATTGATCATTAACCTAAGTGGTCGTTTAAATTCAATACGGTACTCTTTAAGGAGATAATTGTTGCGCCCAAGAAAATGCTTAACTAGTCAGTTTATAGGCAAGGGTGTCAAAAATAACCGAAGCCAAGGATGTTGGTCTAGTTCGACCGAGTTAAAACTCGATCAATTTGAGTTTGAAAAAATTGTTTCAAAACTAACCAAAATAAAACTCCAAACTAAGTTACTAAGTTGATTAAACAAGATAATGTTTTAGACAAGCTAAGCTTAGCTCACATTCTAAAATTGCTTGGTAAATGTATGTTATTGTAATGTTTAGGCTAATTGTTATATATTGATCCAGGCTTATGTTATGGTACAATACATCATCAATATACAAAGTCTCTTATTACTATTGATATTATCAATAATATGATCGTATTAATATTAGACATAGATTCAGCTTGCTAGCTGTAAATAGTTCCATCTAGCTATGATATTGTATTTTGCTCAATGTCGAACAAACCAAACACAAACAATTTTGAGAAACCAAGTCCACTTAGTACAAACTTGTTTGGTCAAAATACACAAATTTTTACATGTCAAACTATGTCCAAACTCGAACATATATATACAAATTTTAACAAGTCAAACTCTTGATACCTTAAGACTGTCCATAAGTCAGCTATTACACTCAACCATGAGCTAACACTAATCTTTCCCTAATTAACTGTAACGTCTCGAAAACAGCATAAAGATATCAACAACCGATTACTAGGAACACTATGAAATATATACAAAATGTGCACCGAATACAAGAGTTGTCAAACGTATGATTACATCAAAAGACAACATAAAATATACATGTAATCATAATCACTACAAAAGACTGGAGGATCCGGATTCAAAATGTGCTCGTCCTCGGTCACCACCCCACCAGAACCCGCGGCGGTCCTGAAAAGCAACACAACAACATTACCTGAGTTTTCATAAAGAAAACCTAGTACATCAGGTCCACCTATATGCATACTACGTAAAATGAATGATCATATCATACTAGTATCTCATGGTATGCAAAACTGCAATGAAACATCTCCACCGCCACACATGCCGCACAACACATACTATCACCGTCGCCACACAGGGCGCACGGTACACAACACCAGTTGTAAACATTGGTTGCTTGCACAAGTAGTAATACTGATATTTATTCAAGAGGCAACAGCTGCTCACGCAAGTTGTAATACCGTTGCACACTCGATGCTGAAGACAAGGGCTGCTTACACAAGCTGTAATACCCCCTCTGTCGGCCAACGTCAGGTCGGGCTTCCCGCTCCACCGAGCCGACTACCATGCAATGCAATACAATACATAAGGATCTACTATCCCACAACAAAGGTCTCAATGCATATGTCATGTCATGAAAACATAATATAACTCCACGCATCAACGCATCCATAAACAATCACACGAACAATACAATCCAGTGCACAAACGGTCGACCGAAAAAGACAAACAGTCGATTAAACGGTCATTAATACTGGTAATTGCTTCAACTGCACTCTATCGGTCGAACCAAGATCACAGGCGCCAGGCGGTCGACCATTTAAAAGGTCTATGCTCGGTTCCAACCAACAAAACAACCCAATGATCGAACAAAAGGTCATAGATGGTCAATCGTTTAAAAGGTCTACGCCACACATAAATAAAAACAATTGTCCCATCGGTCGACCGGATCGACCGAACAAAAACAGAGACTTCAAGTCTCAAAAACAACATCTACTGGTCGACCTAAAGTCGTCAACCGGCCGACCATTTGGATCACAAGACAACGGTCCATCCAACACACAACGGTCGCACAACAACTAAGTTAACTTAAGTGACCGGTCGAACAAAAGGTCGAGAACGATTGACTGTTCGGGTTGTCCACACTCTGTCCAGACAAATCCAGAAAACATTGGTCGAACAAAACAACAACTGGTTGACCGTCCAGACAGTCCATGTTCTGTCTAGACCAGTACAACATTCATCGGTTGAAAAAATCAGAATGTGGTCGACCGTTTAGAAGGTCTAGGCCCCAACCGACTTAGCTACATGTACAATCGGTCGAACAGATCAAAAGAAGGTCGACTGTTTAGATGATATATGCCCCCAACCGACCTACCGACAGTGTAACCGGTCAAACAACAAAGGGGACTCGTTCGACCGAAAACAACAGAGCTTGCTCAAATCACACAACCGATCAACCACCCAAGGCATCGTTCGACCGATGAAAAGCAAAACTCTCACGATCACACTGCAAGCGGTCGCCCGAACCACACTCCAATGGACCAATCACCTGTAGCAACCTTGCTGCACAATGATCATCGTCGCGACCTCCGATCAGCGACGCACAAAACCAACACCTCACACTCCTTGGGTGAGCACCAATAATGAACTTGGCATACCTTAAAAGTTTGAAAAAACTTCTGAAGAACTACGACAACGATCAACACCACGCCAACGAGCTTTCTCTAGTGGACCCCCTCGACGAGCGACGACCACACACGTCCGACGACCTCTCCCACTCTTCTTGCTTGCTGAATCCTTCCACCAGAGCTCCGAAAATCAGAGAGTGGGAGAAACGAACGATTGAGAGAAAGAGAGGAGAGAGAGAAAACCTTATAAACCCCTTCACCTCGACCAATCTCCAGCCGCCACCTCACCCCCAACCTTACAACAAAACATCTCTTTAAATGGGGATTAGATCCTTAAACCCAATTAACCCTAGTTAATAAGGAATAAGCTCTCACATTAACAATGACCATGTCATTATCATTCGAATGACTTCTGCATACGTGGGAAAAGTTGAAATCCCATGCAACAAAGCTGTATTTCAAATTCCGATTAGTGGATTAATAATAGAGCCAACGGTTTCAGAGTGTGGCCACCTGAAACCTAGCACAAGCATGTCGGGTGACGTGGTATTTAAAATAATTTGCGTTCAACCATATATATAGTTTCGTTTGCTGATCATGACGTCCACGTAGTGAATCGTCCCACGACACTCTTTTATAAAGTTTCCATTGAAAATGAGACCCACTGGAATATCGGATTATGCAGCGGTATTTTGTTGGGATGGAAAAGGTTAAGATCTGGAATAAACATGTCTCGCATGATGAACGGCTATTGAAACCATGCTAATTTGGTGGGGTTTTGTTTAATGGGTGTAATTATTGGCGGGTTTGCTTTGATTTTGTGGGAAATGGTTGTTTTAGTTGTTATTTGATTTCGCTTAGAAGGTTCTTTTTGAAAGGAATGTGTATTAAAAGTTTTATTTTTATATGTCAATTGTTATGAATTAGATATGCAAATATTTTGTTCATTGATTATGATATTCGTCTTTTGGAAGTGTGAAGGAAGATACACTTGGTCTTTAACCTTAGAGCTCTAAAAGATAATAGTTTACATAAATCAAAAGTTATTCACAATCGGGTAATTAACATGGAACATTAATCACCGAGATAAGATTGTCGTGTTGGTCATCGATTGTTGTACATCTACAAATAATTGACGACACGAGTATATAAAAGAGGAAAAAATTACTTTTTATATATTGAATAGACCTAATAAGTAAACATTATGGAATTGTGTTTCGTGTCATTAATGTTTTAATGTGTCTTGGATCATAAAATATGAGACTTATATCTTTTCACTCAAGAAATACTTAATTTGATTATTGTCAAAAGCTATCAATGAGTATAGTGATAAAGACAATAGTTGGTTGAACATGACTTGTGCTCGAAAAGATAACTAGTCAAACGATTATGACTGCCCCTCTTAATTGAGTGATGATATTAGTTGATCCATTGATAGAACAAAATTATAATGTGTACAATGTAACTTGAGTTAAGTTACATAGTTATAATTAGCTTAAAGAGATCAAGAAATGAATATAATACAAATGTGACACACTTCTACTTTGTATATATTCTTAATATCATGACGGACACAAGTGATGCACTTACATCACTAAATGAATTGTATTTAGTTTGAGTAAAACAAAGACATTTATGTTAATTGGGTAACTATAATGTGTAGCTAGACACCGCTTATAGTTTGAGATATTAAGTGTTTAATATCGCTACTAATCTAGTTTTGATCGTCCTATAGGTCACACCACAAAACAGGGAAACAAGAAGCTTGATTTTGAGTTCATATGATGTGTTGGGTTTCATGTGAAAATGGACACATGTGGTGAATCAATAAAATCAATATGTCATGAGAATTGACATAATTAGAATCATTAATAAATTCATATGAAGTGTAATAATTTAATATTACATAGGATAATATATTACATAAGATATGAATTTGCTAAAAGCCCCAAAAGACTTCTCGAACTTCTCTCATTTTCGCTCTCCTCTCTATCCTTCTCTTTTTCTCTTTTCTCACTTCTTCTACCTCTTTTTTCATTCTTTTATCCCTTATCCTTCTTGAGGTATTTGAAGAAGTCTTTTGCTAGGACTTCAATGTCCTCATCTTCTACACTCCTCTTTGGTTCCTCAACATTTGCATGTAATGACAAGAAGAGTTTGTTCCTTGAAGCTTCCTTCTCCTTTCGATGGTTGATTTGGAGTTCATATGCCATCAAGTTTCCAATTAACTCCTCCATCTTGACTTGGGAAAGGTCGTGTGCTTCTTCAATTGCGACCACCTTATCTTCCCAATCGTGGCTTAGCGACCGGAGGAATTTCCTTGTCATCTCTCCTTCATTTAATCTTCTTCCAATAACCAAGAAAGAGTTAGTAATATCGGTGAAGCGAGTGTTCATTTCGCTTATGTTTTCACCGATTTGCATAGAAAAAATCTCATATTTATGCATGAGGAGACTAATGCAGGTTCCTTAGTTTTGCTATCCCCCATGATGCATTTGTAGTCTATTCCAAATTTCATATGTACTTACACAACCCCTAATCTTATTATATTCACCATCATTAAGGCCACAATACAAGATGTTCATGATTTTCGAATTCATTTCGATTTCTTTCATTTTAGGTCTTGTAAGTGAATCTAATTCATCTTCATTTGGGGTGTGTGTATGGATTTTGAAGAAACATCCAATACTTAAGGTCGTTAGAAATTAGGAAAATTTTCATCATATTCTTCCTATAATCATAATTTGACCCATTTAGCAAAGGAGGTCTAGTAGTGCATAATCCTTCCATGTGATTAGATGATGTAGAAGTCATGCTAAAAATACGATTAAGTAATAAATTTAGCTCACAAGGCTCTGATACCAAATGTTGGATCATGTGGGTTATGGGTCCACAATACTAATCACAATTAATCCTAATTACCTACTTGTTTGATCTATCAAAGATATGCAGCGGAATTAAACTAACAAACAAGCAAGTAAAGAATAGAAATGCAAACCACAATGAGACGGGGGATTTTTATAGAGGTTCGACACCCCACCCGGGTCCTAGTCATCTCTTGCAAGCTCCGCTCGGATCACCGAGCCTCGCTCACGACTTCACTAACCACTCCCCGTTCCGGGCCGGGAGAGAACACATTTACAATCTTCAAGCTCGCGAATAACCCTCGCCGAGCTTGGCTCCACCTCCCACAATCCGAGAGGGATGCTTTGGGCTTTCACCGAAACCTTTACTCTTCTTTGACAACAACAAACTTGAGTGGGACAATCACTCTCTAAACTTGAGCACACTTGAGAATGATTGGAATTGATCTTAAGTGTGGAAATTGGAGGCTTGGAGTGTTTGAGATTCTCTCTAATGTATTGGACAAGTATGTAGTGGGAGAGTTGTCTTAAAATGTGTTTTACATCTCTATTTATAAGCTCCAAAAGAGTTATAGCCGTTGGGATTGATTGTGTAAGAGTTGGTGTAGGATACACAAAACAGAAACCTGCAGGACCCAATTCTGCCTAAAAACGGTCGACCGAAACAGATATGTCGTTCGACCGTTTGGTCAAATTTCAGCTTTAACTTAAGTTAACTTAAGTTAATGGTCGAACAGGCTTAGGGGTTTGGTCGACCGAATTAGTCCAGACACTTCTGGGAGACCAAATTGTGTTGGTTCGGTCGACCGTTAGGAAAGTTTCGGTCGACCAGATGTTTGGTAATTTGGGGTATTTGGGAATAATACGAATACGACCGTTGGGTATAATACGACAAAACAAACGGTCATGTGACACGTGTAAACGGTCGAACGGAAAGCTTTCAACGGTCGACCGTTTTGGTCCAGGCAGTTCAAGTTTTGTTTAAGAGTTTTCCGGTTCTAGTTTGGATGATCTATTGAAGTCCAAATTATGTGAAATTTTGTGTGTGACTTCTATAGGGAACCTAGTGTGTGGTTGAGTAGTTTTTAGCTCAAGTATGCTCAATTACACAAGGTTCCTAAATACTCAAAAATACAAAATACATGTCTTCAAATGAGCTTGATTACATGTCTTGACTTGATTTCCTTTCTTCCTTGAGTCTTGATCACCTGTAGAGGTTAGCACAAGACAATGTATATGCAATGCAATATGTGTGTTACTCTACATGATTATAATTAAGATTAGGTTGAATAAATCATCAAAACATAGATTAATGCCGAAAAGCCAACAACATATCTACCTAGTCCAAGCGAGGGTAGACTACTAGCACCCCACAACTTCAGTTCGACCCAATTCTAAGCAACAAACAATTAAAAGGTCGGGAAATTATGATATTTCAAAGTTTGTAACATTGTAATATTGTGTTGGTCAAAATCTACTATGAGAGTTTTTTATGTTTCTCGTCAAGAGGTATTCTCATATAGAATAAAAGGGTCACATATAAGAGTCCATGTCCACGATTTCGGAAAATAGAATAACCCCATTCAATGGTAGTTTAACTAGATTATCAGGTTACTGCAACATGCGTCGTACAAATTCACAAGAACTCAATCATGCATAGAATGCAATGCCTTACCAAAAGACAAAATTCTCTTAAATTACTATTTTTTACTTTTGTATCAGATACGATGTCCACTTCGATTGCAAGAGTATTTCCTAATCAAAACTCATAAAAATATGTATGAAATAAATTCATCAGACAAGTATTGCCCACTTGTCTTAGAAAGTGGAGGTGCACATGAGTGAATTCAAAGACATGAACTTTGTAAGTTTCTTTACGACTTCGGTCGCTAGCTAGAAGTTTTACTTACTCTATAAACTTGTTTTTGTTTTTGTTTTCAGTACTTAGAAAACCATAAAGACGTGTGACCCAAACGTGTTGTATTTCTTATGGGAGAATTTTTTAATCTTATGGATTGATCATAATTCACGATCAATCTTTAATTAACCATAAGCAAACAAATTATCAAAAAAATCCTAAAAAGAACAAAAAGAAAGGAAAAGGGGAAATTCTTTTGAGAAACGAGAAAGATAGTAAAAAGCTGAAGCAAAACCACTAACCTCCTCCGCACCTCCACCACACCAGACGGGGGTCCTTATCCACCTCTCCACCTCCTCCAACTCCACCCCTCCAAACCCCCGTATTTACACCCCTACCCCTCCACAGTCCACTCCCTATAAAACCCCCCCTCCTTCCCCCCAAACCCAAACCCAAACCCAACCCCATCTCTCCCCTCCAAACCCCAACCCTCCGACCAATGGGCCCCACCATAATCCCGGACGCCGTCACCCAGGTCGTCATCCCGGTGTGCGCCGTCGTCGGCATCGCCTTCTCGTTCCTCCAGTGGTTCATCGTCTCCCGCGTTCGGGTCTCCGCCGACCAGGGGTCTTCCTGGGAGAATAACGGCGTGCATGATTCCCTTATCGAGGAGGAGGAAGGCGTCGATGCCCGCGTGGTTGTCAAAAAGTGCGCCGAGATACAATCCGCCATTTCCGACGGTGAGGTTTCGGTTTTCGGAGAAGTTCGGTTTGTGAGGATTGAGAATGGATTAATTTATACTGGAATATTGTTAGTAATTTGTTTGTAGTTTGTCGGTGGTTTAACTCGAAATCTAACCGGAAGGTGGGATGTGTGTTAGCGTCCACACTCGTGCTTTGAGATAAGCAGGGTTTATGTTTGCTTCGTAAATTCTCAAGAATGAAGTGGAAGGTTGGACTTAAGTTCACGTTCACACCTGAAAATGATAAGGGGTTTAATTACGGGGGTTGCATTTGTCTCGTAAATTCTCAAGAACCAACTGGAAGGTGGGACTTCAAATCACAGCCACACCTGGGCACCACTTCTAACGGCTCTCGGGGGCTATAAATTAACGAAAAAGTTTTTTTTTTTGGGAGGAAAAGTATGAGAAAGAGGAGGGGGTGTTTGGGTTGCGAGAATTGAGATTTAGTACATGTTTTTGTGTGTTGAGGAATTGAGATTTTTTTTTGATAACTTATAAATAGGAGTCTGTAGATGGTCGAATTTTTAAGAAGTAGTATACGTTGCAACGTTTTAGAATTTGGAATATAGAATGAATCAGGTAAGGGATTAGGATGTGCTACCGTGTTGCATGTCTTATCAGCAGATATTGATAATCGACGGTGGTAGTTTTTGGGAAGTGATCTGTTTGTGGAATTTTGGGAAGTAAAGGTTTAAATACGAGTGGCAATTAGATAAGTTGTGGAGAGGGAGAGGGAGAGGGAGAGGGAGAGATAGAGATAGAGATAGAGAAGAATAAAATAATCTCTGGGAACTTTTTGGAGAGGGTCTTTGTAAGTTTGTCTCGATTTTGCGGGTATTTTCTGTCCGCAGCTTTTCACGTCGACCTATCCTATTTCTCCTTGACAAGCAGCTGCAGTTGGTATAGTTTTGTTGTTTATTTTATTGAAATTGCGATGTAATAATGTGGTATGCACGCTTTTATTTTTGTGATATAGTTTCCGTTTTTGAAAATTAAATCATGGTACTTCTTAGCACGTCGTGTTTTGAAGACAAAAAATAGTTGGTCTGCTTATGTGGTATTTTATTCTTTATAAATATATGTTTTCAGACCACGTTCTAGTCATGCAATCCAATGTACTGATAAAAAAATCACAATGTGCTAGTGTAAGTAAGGCACTGAGGCCTGTAGTTTGGAGTTTCTGTAGTTACCTTGTGCTGTTAATAATTTTGCCTATAACAATTAACAAGTTGGAAAATTTTGTCAACGTGGTTTGCCTAAACATCTGTTTCTGTGTGCTAATTATATATTATATTTTTGTTCCATAATGCGCATGGCCGATGTGCATCTACAAACAAAAGTAATAAATTATTACTGAACATCTTGATTAGGCTTTTTTAATGATTTTTAAATTAACAATCTCACCTTTAGTAACATGTAGGCACTGTAGCTGATTGTTTTCATTTCATTAATTTTATTCCTTTTTAAATTGTGTGCGGTGTGCCTCATTTAATTTTTCTTGTCATTAGTTTTCTGAATTGTCTTTATCTATTTTCATGGATGCTGAAACAGGGGCTACTTCTTTCCTATTCACGGAGTATAAGTATGTCGGGCTTTTCATGATTGCTTTCGCAGCCCTGATCTTCCTCTTCCTTGGTTCCGTGGAAGGCTTCAGTACAAAAATGCAGCCATGCACCTACGCCAAGGAGAAAATGTGCAAGCCGGCATTGGCCAATGCTAT
The DNA here is from genome assembly GCA_963682175.1 of Triglochin maritima. NCBI lineage: Eukaryota > Viridiplantae > Streptophyta > Magnoliopsida > Alismatales > Juncaginaceae > Triglochin > Triglochin maritima. Next base: position 42,661,200 of record OY821774.1, read on the forward strand.
TTTCAGCACAGTGTCATTCTTGCTTGGCGCTCTTACCTCATTGTTTTCTGGTTTCCTTGGGATGAAAATTGCAACCTATGCTAACGCCAGGACAACCTTGGAGGCAAGAAAGGGTGTCGGAAAAGCTTTTATTGTCGCATTCCGATCTGGTGCAGTGATGGGCTTTCTTCTGGCCGCTAATGGGCTGTTGGTTCTCTACATTGCCATTAATTTGTTCAAGATATACTATGGAGACGACTGGGAAGGCCTTTTTGAATCCATTACAGGCTATGGGCTTGGCGGCTCATCAATGGCACTCTTTGGAAGAGTTGGTGGAGGTATCTACACTAAAGCGGCTGATGTTGGTGCTGATCTCGTCGGTAAGGTTGAGAAGAACATTCCAGAGGATGATCCTAGAAACCCAGCTGTAAGTACCTCAGTTCATACTAGATTATTTTGTATTTGTGTACTACATAGATCTTTGTCGTTTTCCTTTTGCGAGTCGTAACATTGTTTATAATATTTCAGGTGATTGCGGACAACGTGGGTGACAATGTTGGTGATATTGCTGGCATGGGGTCTGATCTTTTTGGCTCATATGCAGAAGCATCATGTGCTGCGCTTGTTGTTGCTTCTATTTCTTCTTTTGGAATAAACCACGAGTTCTCTGCAATGTGCTATCCCTTGCTGATTAGCTCCATGGGAATTCTTGTTTGCTTGCTTACTACCCTATTTGCAACAGATTTCTTTGAAATCAAGGCAGTAAAGGACATTGAGCCAGCACTGAAGAGACAACTAATCATATCCACTGTTCTGATGACCATTGGAATTGCAATCGTTAGTCTTGTTGCCCTTCCATCTTCATTCACTATCTTCGATTTCGGAGCACAAAAGGATGTGAAGAATTGGTAAGTTGACACTACTTCGATGAAAAAATACATGCAAGATAAATTCTCGCGAATGATTATTGAGTACCTTCTTATATGGCAGGCAACTTTTCTTCTGCGTTGCTGTTGGATTGTGGGCTGGTTTGATTATTGGGTTTGTGACAGAGTATTTCACCAGCAATGCATACAGGTAAGCTGATAAGTTATGCTGATCATGATGTTGTACCACGTTACTTCTGATGAACTTATTGGTATCAGGACATTGTTGACTTACAATGTGCGTCCGTTGCAGTCCTGTGCAGGATGTTGCCGATTCGTGCAGGACAGGGGCTGCAACCAATGTTATCTTTGGGCTTGCTTTGGGTTACAAGTCTGTTATCATTCCCATCTTTGCTATTGCCATCAGCATCTTTGTCAGCTTCACACTCGCTGCCATGTATGGTGTTGCAATGGCTGCATTGGGGATGTTGAGCACCATTGCCACTGGCCTTGCTATTGATGCATATGGTCCCATCAGTGACAATGCTGGTGGTATTGCCGAGATGGCTGGCATGAGCCACAGAATCCGTGAAAGGACTGATGCTCTTGACGCTGCAGGAAACACCACTGCTGCCATTGGGAAGGTGCATATTCTCATGCATTACTGATGCTATATACATTGAATATGCATGTTCTTTTGTATTTCGCCCGAATATGCTTGTGTAAACCTAATTTATTTGTAGGGTTTTGCCATTGGCTCGGCTGCATTGGTGTCACTTGCTCTTTTTGGAGCTTTTGTCAGTCGAGCTGCAATATCTACTGTTGATGTTCTTACACCAAAAGTCTTCATTGGTCTGATCGTTGGTGCTATGCTTCCATACTGGTTCTCTGCCATGACCATGAAAAGTGTTGGGAGTGCGGCTCTTAAGATGGTGGAGGAAGTCCGGAGGCAATTTAATGAAATCCCTGGCCTAATGGAGGGAACTGGAAAACCCGACTATGCTAACTGTGTTAAGATCTCAACTGATGCCTCCATTAAGGAAATGATTCCTCCTGGTGCATTGGTCATGCTCACACCACTTATAGTTGGTACCTTTTTCGGCGTGCATACACTGTCTGGAGTCTTGGCTGGAGCTCTTGTTTCTGGCGTTCAAGTATTGAACTATAATTATCTGTTTTAAATCTAATTGGTTTACAGTTTTACACGCTTCAGTTGATTTAATCTTTTTTTTTTGAAGATTGCAATATCCGCCTCAAATACCGGAGGAGCATGGGACAACGCCAAGAAATATATTGAGGTAATGTCTTGGGACTTCAATTATTACTGTATCAATTAATATAGGTTATCCATCTATATTGTCTTGAGCTATGCATAAATCCGTGAGTGAAACATTCATGACTTTATGTCCCTATTCCCTATTCTCTTTACTGAAGTGCAGAGATTTTATTAATCTGTTCTGTGCAGGCTGGTGCATCTGAGCATGCCAGGTCGCTCGGCCCAAAAGGCTCTGATTGCCACAAGGCTGCAGTTATCGGTGACACCATTGGCGACCCACTCAAGGATACATCAGGCCCATCTCTTAACATCCTGATCAAGCTCATGGCCGTCGAGTCCCTTGTTTTTGCTCCCTTTTTCGCCACCCACGGAGGAATTCTCTTCAAGTTATTCTGAACTTGATGAGAAGCAAGAACAAAGACAGGCTGACATGTTTTTGTTCGATTTGCCAGGACATACCAGCCTATCCTAGTTCCTGTAGATATGCTGCTGGAATACTGCTGTCTTGGTCTGGAAAAATTTTCTTGTAATAAGTGAAATTGGTAGTTGAGATTATCTGCTACATTTTGAGGAGAGTTCCTTATCTGAGAGTTCTTTTGAGTTCCCTTGTGTTTTCTTGTTTATTTATTGTCGAGGTTTTGTTCTGCTTTGTGTCAGTACGTGAAGAACTACTTTGTTGTTATAATCTTATCCAAATTGTTCAGATTGTTATTATCAGAAAGTTTTCTATGATTTGTCCTTTTCTTGTTTTGCGACTTGAATCTCGTACTTTTGTTTCTAGATAGTTTGGAAGCCACTAGGGCATGCGATAGTGAAGTGAATTCCATTTTTTATATTATATAATAAGATAAGAATCATTCACCCAAATGATTTTAAGGGAGCAAATAGCGAGAAAAGACAAGGATAACAGATGACCTTTTTTTCACTATAAAAAACAGATGCTTTTTTTGTAGTAATAAAAAAACAGATGCATGATTTCCCTTTACTGCGACCAAAACATTCTTAAAAATGTTTTTATGATTGGCTCCACTAGATTATTAATATTAATGTGTCATGAGCCTTTTTACATGCTAAGGAAATTCTTCGATAGTTCAGAAAGTGGAACTTCGGCACATGTACCTTTGAAAATAGTTTTTTTCTTCCTTGTGTACTGATCAAAACATCGTTAATTGACGACATACACATGATTTGGAGAAAATTGGCATCGTACGTATAAAAAATAATGTAATTGACCTCGTACCCATCCGTTACGGTGGGACCCACATTCGTTACCGTTTTCCGTAACGCCCCGTGATTTATCAACGAGTTTTTTGCTTTCGTACCGATCAAAATATTGTTAATTGGGGACGTACCCATGGTTCGGGGAAAATTGACCATGTACGTATCAAAACAATGTAATTGACCTCGTACCTATCTGTTACGGTGGAGCTCACATTCGTCTCGTACCGTTTACGTTTTCCGTGACGTCCTGTGATTTCTCAACTTTTACCACTTATCAACACCTTAAAACTCTAATTAGTATCCCGACCCGACCCCAATTACAACTTAAAATCCTGACCTAATGCTGCACCCAACCTAATCCCAATTACAACTTGAAATCCCAACCCGATGGTGCACCCGACCCGACCTCAATTCTCCCACCAAATCCCTAGTCCTCTTTCACAACTTGAAGAATCCAGTTATGGGGTTTGCCGGTCGGGCACCATAACTGGATTCTCCATTATGAGGTTGGGTGCACCACCGGGTCGAGATTCTCTAAGTCGGGAAAGTGGGTTAGGGATTTGGTTGGAGAATTTAGTTTAGGTTGGGTTCTTAATTATGATTGGCTCCACTAGATTATTAATATTAATGTGTCATAAGCCTTTGTACATGCTAAGGAAATTCTTCCATAGTTCAGAAAGTGGAACTTCTGCACATGTACCTTTGAAAATTGGAATCTACAAGCACATTGTCTTTTGGTCATTAAGCTAGTTTTTGCTGCAAAAGGGTAATTCTGTTTGAGCATCAAAACACAAGCTGAACATTCAATGATTCAACGTAGTTTTGGTCGTTCCTTCTCCAACCAACTCTTCATGTATCACATTTTGCCCTACTCTCTTCTAAAGTAATAATAGAATGCTATTACTACACTAATTTTTTACTCTCTCACTATTGCACCAAATGAATCTCCGTCTTTTTTTTTTTTAAATGACCATGATGATCGAATTCCACAGCCCCCAAGCAACAATGGCTTTTATAACCTCCGTTACAAACCCATAACCCCACCATCGACGAATTCATAATTCAGATTTTACCAAGTTTAGTGTAATAATGCAGAAAAATTATCTTTCAGTGTTTTTTCTCTCTAATTGCGGTGTTATGTGAAATATCCTGCATGTCGCTACATTTTTCCGTTATGTTTGATTCCAATGATAAACAGGCTTAAGGAAAGTTTAAAGAAGAAGTAATCACTAATTTGTTAAATTTGATATTTTTTGTTGTTGATTGTTTTTACATGTCCTGAAAAAATGAATGAGCATAATGTTGGTATTGAGGAGTGATATCTTAGCAACTTACAACCTACCACGGTTTTTACGTGGATATTTATCATTCGGGATGCATAAGAGCATCATTAACCCCAACCCAAAAATCTCTTTCAACCCAGTTTCTCTCTTTGTCACGTCAGCAAAAAATATTATATAACTCACAAACCAACTCAACTCATTTTTCACCCCTTACACCACCGTTAACAGTGCTCGGGCAGTTCCCGGGCGCCCAATTTTCTCTCAGTCACATCAACTTTTCTATTTGTCATATCAGCACAAAACAATCCCCCAAATTTTTCTTACCCACACCAAAAAACAACACAAACACCTACATTATCTATCATCCACATCATTTGAGGATCAATTTTGGGTAAAACACAATTTTTTAATAAAAATATAAACAAATAAAAAACATGTTTTCATAATTCTTTTTTGAAAAAACAATTTAAAAAAATGTTTAAAACATTTTTAACATATTTTAAAATTTAATTCTCAGAAATTAATTCTAATGATATAAAATAATATACATATCAATTAAATAATTTACCTAATTTTTTTAACATTGATAAAAAATTTAATAATATTTTTGTATTTTTATATTAAATGTTAATTAAAAACGAATGAATTGTTGATATTAAATAATTATGATAATGATTATTAAAAGATTTTGTTGATTGTTGAAAGAGTTTTAGAGAGAAGAATAAAAATAATGACGTGACAACAAATAATGTAGCGTGACTGAGTGGATTGGATAATGGTTAAATATTTTGTAGGGGGTTGATTTGTGCTGACGTGGCGGAGAGAAAAGCTGGTGTGACTGAGAGAGAAACCAGGGCGCCCAGAAACTGCCCGGGCGCCCTTAATGATGCTCTAAGTGCAATCTCGATTGTCGGGGCAATAGATAAACAAAATTCCATAAATAAACATCTTCTCTTTGGTAAAATATTTGTACAAATGAAATGACACTACACAAATATCCTACAAAATTGCTCCTGACACTGTACCATGAGAAATAGCACAAACTACCCGCTTTGCCTCCTTTAGTTCATATAAGAATAAACAACTCAAGTCTGAAGAACTTGCTGTCAAGCTTGGTGTGCGATCGCAAGCACATGCATCAAACTTCAGCATGTATGAAGTCTCGTGAACCAAAAGGTTTGTACATGACACTGAACATACATGTGATGTAACATCCCAAAACAATAGAAAATTAAAAATTTAAACAACCAAGAGATCACCAGATAAAACTCATCAACGAGAATGTTACTCATATAAATAAACAGTCGGTGCACCAAAATACAACAGAGTTTTGTCAAAAGACAAGATTACAACAATACAACAAAAAACAGGTCCAAGTAATCATGACGACCTCGAAGAGTCCGAAGATGATCCTTGCCCCAAAATGTGTTCGCCCGCTGTCACCACCCGAGAGAACCTATTGCGGTCCTGAAACATGAATCAACAACAATGTCTGAGTTTCCCATTAGGAAACCTCGTATGCCAAGCTCGCCTATATGAATGCAACAATACGGTAAATGAACATATCATACTAGTAGCATGTCATATCAACATCTGCAATGCATCAAATCCCTCCAAGGGTAAACGAGACCTCAGTCCAACAACACAAGTACCCTCAAAGGGTCAACAAGGACATCAGTCCAACAACACAACAAGTCTGCCTCGGAAACCTACCGTAGGCACATACAGTCTTACAGACAGTACGCGACGCACCCCCACACGCGACTACTCGAGCCAAGGGATCGGTGAGAAGCGTATGCACTTCCGCGTAAAGTAACCACGTGGTCTACACCACTCCAACGGAGACGTACCCCGGTCAGTCAAACATCCCAAGATAGGTGCCCAATCAGGGATCATCGCCGACACAACATCGGCGGTATAACATACGTCCGGCACAATATTGGACGACACAACCACAGTCGGAACATCGTCAGCACCATCATCGCCGGCAAAAACCTCGGCGGCATCGCCGACACAACCTCGGCGGTACAACATACGTATGACACAACATCGGACGGGTCAAGACCGTAGTCTGCAGGGTCATCATGCTCCACGAGCCATGCGTCAACACGCATTGGGATCCACGATCTCTTAGGTCTGCTACTCTACAGAGAGTCAAGCAACAACACGTCACGCCACTGAGCCATTTGAGCTTCATATTGACTCCAACAAGGACCCACCTATGACCGAGCTTATGCTTGATGATCGAAATGATGGTGGGAGGTCCTTGTTGGATGACTTGGGGAGAAGTCTCATTCTTAGTGATGCAAGTCTGCTGCATCCATCGAATGAGCCTGAGGAACTCATTCCGATGCACCCGCCTATTGGTTGGAGGTTTTTCTTCGATGAGCAATTAAACCCTAGTGAGGCAACACAACTTCATTCTTTGTTGACCACTGATTGACATCATTTCATGCTCATATTTGTATCTTATATCCATTATCTTTCACCTAAATAATGCTATGTTACGAGTTTTATGTTTAGTTTTCAGGAATAATTAGGTTTGAAGAGATGAAGCATAAAAAGACCCAAAAGCTGGGAAAAAGGACTGGATTGTGAGATCTGGGGACCAAGATGCAAGGGAGAAGGACCTGAACGCAAGACAGAAGGACCTAAGAGCAAAACAGAATACTCCACACCATCATGGGGAGTATTTTAGCAATTCGATTCGGGTCGGAGCTCCAATAAACGAAGTAGATGCATCCAAGACCACCAAATACACCAAGCAAAGCCCAGAACAAAATTCAACTGGATCCGGAACTTTTTGACCGCCAATTGGCGGTCCAAGACCGCTAATTGGTGGTCACTTTTGGCCCAAATGCGCTCAAATTTCTCCAGCACATGTATTAGAGGATATTTAGGTTATTTGTGGTATCTGTTTAGTCCCACATCGGGGGATTGTCCCGGATTAGCTTTTTCCATGGCTATAAATAGAATTCTTCACCTCCTATTGTAAGCACTCCATATTTTAAGTGGCTATTCTTCCTACTAGAAGTGAGGCCTTGAAGCACACACTAAAGTAGGAGGATGCTACTTTTAATGTGAGTCATTTTATCAATAAAGTTTTGTGTTTCTTTCATTGTTTATTTTATGCTTCTTTTATTGTTTGTGCATGTTTTAGTTTAATCGTCTTTTAATTCTAGCTTAGTTTTAATATGCTTTCTTTCCATAGTTTAATAATTAGTGTAATGTTTAGTGAGTAGTTCCATCCCCTTTGGGGGGTGGAGTAGATGTACATACATGCATTAGAGAATGGGATGAATGCTTTAATTTCAATGTGTTGATTAAACATGAATGTATGCTTGCTTGTTTAGGATAGAATTTATAACTTGATGAGTTTTGCCAAAATGATTAGACACCTCTCATGCTTGTTTAGGTTCTGAAATAAACAACTTGCATATGTAAATGTTAATCAACCAAGTTGGTGAATAGATTGATAGGTTTTGCCATAACATTTAGACACTTCCTATGCTTGATAAACACCACCTTCATGTGCTTAAAGAATGTATTCTACACCCACCTCTTTGCTTGTGTGCACTCACTCCACCCCTTAGGGGTTTTCCATTCCTGAAATTCCAGCACTTCTATTTTGTTCTTAGCTTAGTTTTTATTTGATCGTTTATTTCTTTCTTTCGCATTTCGTACTTCTTAGCGTAGTTTAGTGTAGAGTAGTGTAACCAACTCTCTTCTCCATTATTTTCGCCACTTGATTTCGTGCAAACAAGAGGCTGCTCACCTCCCTGGGGACGACCCGTACTTGCCACCGCTTCATCGCGGCCGTGCACTTGCGGTTTAAAATAAAACGTTCAACAAGTTTTTGGCGCCGTTGCCGGGGAGGTGCCAGTCCAGACTCTTGTTTGGACGATTCGAGTGGATTTAATTTGTGTGTTGTAGTTTTTCTTGGTTTCAGGAGACTGGGAATAGCAAGTGGAGGCTACTGGAGAAATTTCCAGACGACCTGAGCACTTCAGACCGCTAATCAGCGGTCTGGTGAGCTCTGTTCATCTTTTAATTTCTTGCTGTTGTTCCTCTAAATGATCTAGTTATCTGGGACTCAATTTGGCATGTTTTGACTTATAGTTCGTTCCCAGATCAATAATCAAACCTCCTTTAAGCAACTTGGACCCTAAAACTCAAAACAAAAGATTAGGCATTCATTCTTGTTTAGGTCATGCATCATGTATGTGACTTAGGCATTTAGATTGTCTTTTATCTTAGCTTTATTTTCTGTTGCTGAGAGCTGGCGTGAGGTACGCACCTTCTATTCTCATTCATGCATTTCGTATGAACACGCATTAGTTAGTAGGAAGTGCATTGCAACAAGTGTGAGTTGAGCGTTGTTTGGAGAGTTGATTGCTAGATTTAGGACTCCAAAACGCTACTAAGGAGGGGCTGTCCCGTAAAAGATAAGGTGGGGGATTTCATCACCCTTTCCTTCGCCCCAAAAACCACACTAATCAAGAGCCTAATTTTAAAATCAAGTAGACATTGGCCTTAAGGAATTCGGACGCATTAGGAGAGTGATCCGGTCCCGACCGTCATGACCTGATCGGCGTTGCCCACTTTGTCGATAGTAGGAGAGACGAGATCCCCGGATCTTGGCTCACTTGCTGGGCTTTGTGGTCCTCGTTGTAGGGAGGTGAGGCGTGTTGAGGCCGTGTGACCTCGCAGTTAGGCGTCGTCTAGCTGTAAGGACCTATAGCGACCTTAGGATTTCTTGAGCCTTGTTTGCTTGTGTGCTTCTACCTGTACCCATCCGCCGTAGCATAAGGACTTCTTCCCTTCTCTCATGAGTCATTCTTTCTCTCCTGTGTTCCCCCGTCTTCTCCTCTACGCACATTCTTTGTTAGAAAAAAAAAGAAAAAAAGAAAAAAAAGTTTTGTTTTGTGTGTGTGCACCTTTGTGCATGCTTTCGTGGACACGAGACGAGAGTGGTCGTTTGACGAGGAGCGTTGTCAATCCGGCTTCGGTCATCGATTTCTCGACACCTCCCTCCTCTCGTGTCGCACGTAGTTCGGGTCCAATGGCTGCTAATTTCCGTGAGGAGGAGCAGTTGCTGGACCCACCTGTTCGACCAGTGCTCCCAGTTGTCGTTCCCATACCTCTACGTGATCGATGCTACCCGAGCCGTACAGCTCTACCCTCATGCATCGTATTACCAGAGGCTAATGGAAACCATTTTGAGGTTAAGCCTCAATTCATTTCCATGCTCCCTCATTTCACTGGGAAAGGTGACCCCTATATCTTTCTCAGGGAATTTGAGGAGGTCTGTGCTATGTTCAAGCTGCAACAACTTAGCACAGACTCCATCCATCTTAGGCTCGTTCCTTTTGCACTAAAGGATGATGCCAAGAAGTGGTTGTACAGCAACCAGGCGAATTCCTTTAGGACTTGGGATGAGTTTCAATCTGCATTCCTCAAGAAGTACTTTCCTAATCATCGGACTCAAAAATTGAGGAACGAAATCAATTCGTTCTATCAACATGAGACCGAACCATTTCATGCATATCTTGAGAGGTTCAAAGAGCTACTATCCTCGTGCCCTCACCATGGCATTGAGTTGTGGCGTCTTTGTCAGATTGTGTATGAGGGTCTTCACATCCCGTCCAGAACGCTCCTTGAGTCCATGTGTCAAGGAGAGTTCTTGGGAAAGGATGAAAGGGAGGCATGTGCCTTCCTAGAAGACCTCGCTGAGAAAACCATGCAGTGGGAGAGTGTGAGGGAACCACCAGCATCATCTAGTATAGGAGCGAGGATCGCGAATGCAAACTCAACTAGATCGGGTTCCGTATTTGCTATCGATACCACTACGGCCACCGAGGCACGCATGGCGACCTTAATGCGCCGTATGGATTCGATTGAGCTCCAAAACCAACAAAGTGCACCTCACATGTCCACATCTGGTCCAGTTCCTTGTCATTCATGTGGTAGGATAGGTCATGTAGAGAGCGAGTGTGAGTCCATTCCTCCTGAGATGGAGCGTGTCAACGCCATCTATGACAGAGCTAGGAATGACCCATACTTATCATCTTATAACCCTGGATGGAGGAACCACCCCAATTTTTCATGGAACCAAAATAATGCCCCGGGTGGTCCTTCAAACTCCTTTAGACCACCTTACCAATCACACCAACCTCCCATGCATGCACATTCCTATCAGCCACCCCAAGCGCAAACCACCAATACATCGGGTTTCCCAAATTCCAATAATATGGAAACCCGATTCAATTCGATTGAGACCTTGACTCGTGGACTTGAAAACTCAATGAAAATTTTTATGTCTACCACAAGTCAAGTTCTCACTTCAAATCAGCAGACCATGAAATCTCTAGAGCTTCAGATGGGCCAATTGGCTCAGTCTGTACATGAAAGAGAGAGAGGGTCTTTTCCTAGCCAGCCTGAGGCTAACCCCCGTGTGTACCAGCAACAACACATGCAAAATGAGAATGTGGTCCCTCGGGCGAGGCAAGTGAACCATGTGGAGGAACCTGTTCACCATGTCAATTCCATTGTGACCTTAAGGAATGGAAAACAGGTTGACAATCACATTTCCTTGCCACACCCACCACCATCTATGCAGCCCCCCAGTGGGAATGGTGGTGAAGAAGAAGCTGAGGGTGAGGGTAATACACCAAAGCTTTCTTCTCAGGCACAGCAGAAAACCTACCTGCCAAAAGCTCCTTATCCAAGTAGGTTAAACAAAAAGCAGAGTGACAACATGGACAAGATATTAGAGGTATTTAAGCAAGTGAAGGTTAACATCCCCTTGTTGGATGTCATCCAACAAATACCTCAATATGCCAAAGTGTTGAAGGATCTCTGCACAACCAAGAAGAAGACCAATGTTCCTAAGAAAGCATTCTTGGCTGCAAATATCAGCTCACTTTTGTCCAATCCTACCTACACAAAATACAAGGACCCGGGGTGTCCTACTATTCAGTGTACGATAGGGGACACTAGATTGAGCAATGTTTTGCTTGATTTAGGATCAGCGGTCAACCTCCTCCCATTCTCTGTTTATCAACAGTTGAACTTGGGAGAATTGAAACCAACTAAGATCACCCTCCAATTAGCGGATAGATCCATTCGTATTCCCATGGGGATTATCGAGGACGTGCTTATCAAAGTTGGAGATTTTATATTTCCAGTCGATTTTGTTGTCCTCGATACCAATCCTGTTGCGAACACCCACTCTCAAATACCTTTGATTTTGGGTAGACCATTTCTGGCAACCTCCAATGCCTTGATTAATTGTAGAAATGGTCTCATGAAGCTCTCATTCGGTAACATGAGTACCGAGTTTCATGTGTTCAACTCTGGTAGGCAACAGGAACCCATGGATGAACCTTTAAATCTCAATCTCATCTGCCAATTGGAGAAAGCACCACAAAATCAACGAACACCCCTAACCCCAATGCAACCCATTGAGAATGTTCGTGGGCCCAGCGAAAACTCATTGCCTGTCTTCGCAATGCAACAGAGTGAGCTAGCCTCGAACATGAATGTCCAAAGGGAGTGTTCGTTGCATGATTCTGTTGAGAGTACTAGTGAGGGTGAGACACCTCATCATATGCCTATGCCAGAAGGTGTCTCTACCTCATGTCCCATGGCCATTGAGCCATTTGAGCTTCATTTTGACTACAACAAGGACCCACCTATGACCGAGCTTATGCTTGATGATCTAAATGATGGTGGGAGGTCCTTGTTGGATGACTTGGGGAGAAGCCCCATTCTTAGTGATGCATGTCTGCTGCATCCATCGAATGAGCTTGAGGAACTCATTCCGATGCACCCGCCTATTGGTTGGAGGGTTTTCTTCGATGAGCAATTAAACCCTAGTGAGGCAACACAACTTCATTCTTTGTTGCCCACACCCAACCAATATCATGAGGGGTTCGAGCCTTTCAGCTTTGACCTTTCACCCCTCATGACACCTCAGACCAGTGGAGTTTGCCCATCTCGGCAAGTCTCTGGTCCTCATGACTTGATGTTCTCATTTGATGTTCCTTGACCAAATGATTATGAGAATATTTTGGTTGATGTATATATCTTGTAAAAACAAAAAAAAACAAAAAAAAGTGTGTAATAAAAGACTCCTTCAGTGAGCATCGATTGTTGTGGGCCCCAACCCTTGTGTACTTGGGCCCAATCTCTTCACGTATTTATCTCCCTTCTTCAGCTTCTCACAGGTTTTGAGGGAATTTGGGTTTGTGTCCATCAACATGACCCTGAACGTCCCTTTGTACTTCATGTTGGTGAGATCTTTCCTTTTTCATGCATGTATCCATGTAGTATCTTGTTCACATTCATTGAGGACAATACATGAAGTAGGTGTGGGGGGGTGTTTTACGTGTGTACATAGTCGATTCTTTTTCCTTTGGTTTTATTTTCGTTTGTTTGTACTGCTAAGGTCATGTTAGTGTGCCGCATTTAACATTGATATATCTGCTTGCCATGATCCTTGGGTGACTTGTCTCCTTTTGCTTGCCGAGTGCTTTAAAATTTTCACATTTCTTTCAAAATATTCATGTGTTTGCGAAAGAAAATGTTTTTGTGGGTTTTGCGTGTGTTTAGCATGTGCAAAACCGTTGAGAGGCAAAGTAAAAAGAAAGCTCCCAAAATTGTCTTGAACTTGATGCATTAGGATTTCTAGTTTATTGGCTTTAGGTCTTGTCGAGTCGTTAGGATGCACCCTGGTTTTCCCTCAGGGGGCGTGTAATCATAGGGTTTCAGTACTCAAACATTTAAAGAAGTCCACCCTGACCCTAATGAGTCAAATAATTCGTGTTTGTGAGTATAAGGAAGTTTGTCGTAGTCGAGGGCCCTTAATCTCTTTTTGTGAAACTTAAGTGTAGGGGTTTTGGTTCCCATATAGATAAATAAGTGATGTTCTCTCTTCTCGCACGGCTCCTATCACTCGGGAAAGTAGGTCTGAGGGGACTTTGTGCCTGGTGCTTTCGAGTCATCTTACTTGGGATGCGCCGACCGAACTCCCGTTACACGGGTGGTAGGGATCGCCCTATGTGGAGATTTGGGGGAGGGTGTACGTGATAGTGTAAGTCCTCATAGGCAATGATGCACGAAACCTGACCCTGGGAGAATCAAACACCAACCAATAAAATGCTCCAAAGAAAAAGAAAAAAAAAGGAAAAAAGAAAAAAGAAAAAAAGAGAGTCAAATAAGAACCAAAATGGACTTTACACATTGTATCGCATTCAGAAGTTAAGGTTGCTCATGTCTTTCACTTAAGTCCTTGACTAACTCTCACGAATAACTCATTAGGCTAGGTGTGTGGACCGATTACATATATAGAGTCGACCCGTAGTATTACCGCGTCTCATGATCGACAAAATAAGTCCAACGAGTCGTGTAGCTAGATTGATTAATGCATCTTGTTCGGATTTTGTGGGTATATCCGCTGAAAACCCTCAGGAGACAACACTCCTCCTCCTTGGCGATAAGGAGGTTTAACGGCTTGTTGCACGTGCTAAGTGCAACCGTGATTCCTACGAAAGTTAGTTAGGATTTCTTGTTTTTTTCGCATTCTTTTCTCTTTCTTTGTTTTGCTCGGGACTAGCAAAAGTTAGGTGTGGGGGTATTTGATTGACATCATTTCATGCTCATATTTGTATCTTATATCCATTATCTTTCACCTAAATAATGCTATGTTACGAGTTTTATGTTTAGTTTTCAGGAATAATTAGGTTTGAAGAGATGAAGCATAAAAAGACCCAAAAGCTGGGAAAAAAGACTGGATTGTGAGATCTGAGGACCAAGATGCAAGGGAGAAGGACCTGAACGCAAGACAGAAGGACCTAAGAGCAAAACAGAATACTCCACACCATCATGGGGAGTATTTTAGCAATTCGATTCGGGTCGGAGCTCCAATAAACGAAGTAGATGCATCCAAGACCACCAAATACACCAAGCAAAGCCCAGAACAAAATTCAACTGGATCCGGAACTTTTTGACCGCCAATTGGCGGTCCAAGACCGCTAATTGGCGGTCACTTTTGGCCCAAATGCGCTCAAATTTCTCCAGCACATGTATTAGAGGATATTTAGGTTATTTGTGGTATCTGTTTAGTCCCACATCGGGGGATTGTCCCGGATTAGCTTTTTCCATGGCTATAAATAGAATTCTTCACCTCCTATTGTAAGCACTCCATATTTTAAGTGGCTATTCTTCCTACTAGAAGTGAGGCCTTGAAGCACACACTAAAGTAGGAGGATGCTACTTTTAATGTGAGTCATTTTATCAATAAAGTTTTGTGTTTCTTTCATTGTTTATTTTATGCTTCTTTTATTGTTTGTGCATGTTTTAGTTTAATCGTCTTTTAATTCTAGCTTAGTTTTAATATGCTTTCTTTCCATAGTTTAATAATTAGTGTAATGTTTAGTGAGTAGTTCCATCCCCTTTGGGGGGTGGAGTAGATGTACATACATGCATTAGAGAATGGGATGAATGCTTTAATTTCAATGTGTTGATTAAACATGAATGTATGCTTGCTTGTTTAGGATAGAATTTATAACTTGATGAGTTTTGCCAAAATGATTAGACACCTCTCATGCTTGTTTAGGTTCTGAAATAAACAACTTGCATATGTAAATGTTAATCAACCAAGTTGGTGAATAGATTGATAGGTTTTGCCATAACATTTAGACACTTCCTATGCTTGATAAACACCACCTTCATGTGCTTAAAGAATGTATTCTACACCCACCTCTTTGCTTGTGTGCACTCACTCCACCCCTTAGGGGTTTTCCATTCCTGAAATTCCAGCACTTCTATTTTGTTCTTAGCTTAGTTTTTATTTGATCGTTTATTTCTTTCTTTCGCATTTCGTACTTCTTAGCGTAGTTTAGTGTAGAGTAGTGTAACCAACTCTCTTCTCCATTATTTTCGCCACTTGATTTCGTGCAAACAAGAGGCTGCTCACCTCCCTGGGGACGACCCGTACTTGCCACCGCTTCATCGCGGCCGTGCACTTGCGGTTTAAATTAAAACGTTCAACACCCACACCCAACCAATATCATGAGGGGTTCGAGCCTTTCAGCTTTGACCTTTCACCCCTCATGACACCTCAGAGTACCAGTGGAGTTTGCCCATCTCGGCAAGTCTCTGGTCCTCATGACTTGATGTTCTCATTTGATGTTCCTTGACCAAATGATTATGAGAATATCTTGGTTGATGTATATATCATGTAAAAAAACAAAAAAAACAAAAAAAAGAAAAAAAGTGTGTAATAAAAGACTCCTTCAGTGAACATCGATTGTTGTGGGCCCCAACCCTTGTGTACTTGGGCCCAATCTCTTCACGTATTTATCTCCCTTCTTCAACTTCTCACAGGTTTTGAGGGAATTTGGGTTTGTGTCCATCAACATGACCCTGAACGTCTCTTTGTACTTCATGTTGGTGAGATCTTTCCTTTTTCATGCATGTATCCATGTAGTATATTGTTCACATTCATTGAGGACAATGCATGAAGTAGGTGTGTGGGGGGGTGTTTTACGTGTGTACATAGTCGAGTCTTTTTCTTTTGATTTTGTTTTCTTTTTGTGTGTATGTTAGGGTCATGCTAGTGTGCCGCATTTAACATTGATATATCTGCTTGCCATGATCCTTGGGTGACTTGTCTTCTTTTGCTTGCCTAGTGCTTTAAAATTTTCACATTTCTTTCAAAATCTTCATGTGTTTGTGAAAGAAAATGTTTTTGTGGGTTTTGCGTGTGTTTAGCATGTGCAAAACCGTTGAGAGGCAAAGTAAAAGAAAACTCCCAAAATTGTCTTGAACTTGATGCATTAGGATATCTAGTTTACTGGCTTTAGGTCTTATCGAGTCGTTAGGATGCACCCCGGTTTTCCCTCGGGGGGCGTGTAATCATAGGGTTTCAGCACTCAAACATTTAAAGAAGTCCACCCTGAACCTAGTGAGTCAAATAATTCGTGTCTGTTAGTATAAGGAAGTTTGTCGTGGTCAAGGACCCTTAATCTCTTTTTGTGAAACTTAAGTGTAGGGGTTTTGGTTCTCATGTAGATAAATAAATAAGTGGTGTTCTCTCTTCTCGCACGACTCCTATCACTCGGGAAAGTAGGTCTGAGGGGACTTTGTGCCTGGTGCTTTCGAGTCATCTGCCTTGGGATGCACCGACCGAACTATCGTTACACGGGTGGTTGGGATCGCCCTATGTGGAGATTTGGGGGAAGGTGTACGTGATAGTGTAAGTCCTCATAGGCAATGATGCACGAAACCTGACCCCGGGAGAATCAAACACCAACCAATAAAATGCTCCAATGAAAAAAATAAAGAAAAAAAAGAAGAAAAGAAAAAAAAGAGTCAAATAAGAACCAAAATGGACTTTACACATTGTATCACATTCAGAAGTTAAGGTTCCCCATGTCTTTCACTCAAGTCCTTAACTAACTTTCACGAATAACTCATTAGGCTAGGTGTGTGGACCGATTACATTTATAGAGTCTACCCGTAGTATTACCGCATCCCATGATCGACAAAATGAGTCCAACGAGTCGTGTAGCTAGATTGACAAGGAGGTTTAACGGCTTGTTGCACATGCTAAGTGCAACCGTGATTCCTACGAAAGTGAGTTAGGATTTCTTGTTTTTCGTATGCTTTTGTCTTTCTTTGTTTTGCTCGGGACTAGCAAAAGTTAGGTGTGGGGGTATTTGATTGACATCATTTCATGCTTATATTTGTATCTTATATCCATTATCTTTCACCTAAACAATGTTATGTTACGAGTTTTATGTTTAGTTTTCAGGAATAAATATGTTTGAAGAGATGAAACATAAAAGGACTCAAAAGCTGGGAAAAAGGACTGGATTGTGAGATCTGGGGACCAAAATGCAAGGGAGAAGGACCTGAACGCAAGACAGAAGGACCTAAGAGCAAAACAGAATACTCCACACCATCATGGGGAGTATTTTAGCAATTCGATTCGGGTCGGAGCTCCAATAAACGAAGTAGATACATCCAAGACCACCAAATACACAGAGAAAAGCCCAGAACAAGATTCAACTGGATCCGGAACTTTTTGACCGCCAATTGGCGGTCCAAGACCGCTAATTGGTGGTCACTTTTGGCCCAAATCCGCCAAGTTTTCTCCTGGACATGTATAAATGTTTGTTTAGGCTATTTGTGGTATCTGTTTAGTCCCACATCGGGGGATTGTCCCGGTTTGCCTTTTTCCATGGCTATAAATAGAACTCTTCACCTTCCATTGTAATCACTCCATATTTTAAGTGACTATTCTTCCTACTAGAAGTGAGGCCTTGAAGCACACACTAAAGTAGGAGGATGCTACTTGAAATGTGAGTCATTTTATCAATAAAGTTTTGTGTTTCTTGCATTGTTTGTTTATGTTTCTTTTATTGTTTGTGCATGTTTTAGTTTAATCATCTTTTATTTCTAGCTTAGTTTTAATATGCTTTCTTTGCTTAGTTTAATAATTAATGTAATGTTTAGTGAGTAGTTCCATCCCCTTTGGGGGGTGGAGTAGATGTACATACATGCATTAGAGAATGAGATGAATGCTTTATTTTTGATGTGTTGATAAAACATGAATGTATGCTTGCTTGTTTAGGATAGAATTTATAACTTGATGAGTTTTGCCAAAATGATTAGACATCTCTCATGCTTGTTTAGGTTCTGAAATAAACAACTTCCATATGTAAATGTTAATCAACTAAGTTGGTGAATAGATTGATAGGTTTTGCCATAACATTTAGACACTTCCTATGCTTGATAAACACCACCTTCATGTGCTTAAAGAATGTATTCTACACCCACCTCTTTGCATGTGTGCACTCACTCCACCCCTTAGGAGTTTTTCCATTTCTGTATTCCAGCATTCTTCTTTTGTTCTTAGCTTAGTTGTCATTTCATTGCTTGTTTCTTTCGTTCGCATTTCATACTTCTTAGCGTAGTTTAGTGTAGAGTAGCATAATCAATCTTTCTCCCCCAATTTTTGCCACTTGATTTCTGATAAACAAGAGGCTGCTCACCTCCCTGAGGACGACCCGTACTTGCCACCGCTTTATCGCGGCCGTGCACTTGCGGTTTAATTAAAACGTTCAACACATGTGAAGCTAGACACCTGAAGATCAACTTCAAAATGACGAAGATCTAGATCATCTCAGAATGTGTCCACCTTTTGTCTTGGTAACTGACTCAATAAGTCTATACATCCACCGATCAAGCATTCTTGTGCGGTTTGGATCCAAGGAAATAAAACGAAAAATGATTATCATAATGCAGAAAAAGGTATAAATGGTGAAAGGAATTTTGAAGAAACATGACACATTGGCTATTGGAGTGAGAGTGAGACATGTTAGAGCAAATGTTCCACCAAGAACTGCGCATAGCCTTGTTACGAAGTGAAGAAACTTGCGTCATTCCTCTTTAATTGTCACAATAATTGGTGAAAGATCGTACAAAATAAGCACCTGCATTATTTGAAATTAAACTATGAATACTAGAGAGAAGAATTACAAATAATCACTAAGGGGGTGTTAGTGGCGTGGAAAGTGACGGAAAGTGATTTTCGGAGTCAACCGGAAAGTAAAGAAAAACAGAATCTAGTGGAAAATAGTTTACCTTTGACTGAATTTTGTTGTTTGTGCATGAGTCGAAAGTGAGTTGGGGAAGTGAGATTTCTGTTGTTTGCTCATACTTCTTATGTCCACTGCGACTGGTTGGTCGAGGGTCTCGCTCCCCGGTGAGCGAGCAACGTTCCACCTCGCAAGTGAGGTGGCAGGGGTTGCAAGGGGCAGACCCCCCTGAAAACCAAACACAATGTAAAAATTCCAACAATTTGGATAAGGAAAACGGATGACCGAACTAGTGTCGGTCGACTGAAATGAAACTTCTCAGAGTGAACGTAAACGGAAGATCGAACTAAGTTCGGTCGTCCGAACGGGTCATTCCAGTTATGAATTCGGTAGACCGAAATATGTTCGGTCGTCCGTTATTATCATTTCGGTAGACTGAATGTTTGACAGTCGACCGAAACAATTCGGTTTCCGTGGCTTTCCGACCTCAAAGTGACGGAAAACTCTCAAAATTTTTTATACATACCACAGAATTCGACGGAATCCATGTCTCCGTGCATAAACAACCCCCTTTCCGGAGTCAACCGGAATCCAAATTCCGCTCAGAATCTAACTGCACAACACCCCCCCCCCCCCCCCCCCCCCCCCCCGAGGTTCTATTCTAGGATAGTGAGATGTCCCTTTCGGATGACATTTGGTAATGCTTACTTTACATGACATTTGGTAATGCGTTAGAACTACAAATTTTAAAAATGATATAATCAATCTAAACAAAGATAAATAAGTAATTGTATTAAAATTATGAAATTTCAGCGAAAAACAAATCAAAGAAAATCTCGGATATTAACCTTCAGATTCACTGGGCAGCTCGATGACATGTCCCTCCTTAAAAACAATCTCCATAGAGGCCGAGGATTTTCCACATCAGGTTACCCTGGATGAAAAAAACATAAAATCATGAATCGAGAACTTAATGCCTCCGTAAATTCAATTTTAATAAGAAAACCAACCTTTTAGGTGCATTTGTTCTTCACTGAGACATTTTGAATCAATTGAATGGTCAAATTCAGAGTTGGCTGTTGAAGTTTCTGTTTTTTCTATTAAACATGTGATAAACCACGATTGTTTCTTCAACATCCCAAGTTTGTACATACATCTACGTCTACAATCACAACCTCACACTACTACTGACCATAAAACAGTGGAGAGGGGAGTCGAATGGATTCCCGCCTATTGCACTCTATTTATTTTGTCTCACATTCGCCCTTTCAATTTTATTGGCAGTAGGTCTTGTATGGTTTAAGGAAGGGGTTTCGTAGGGCTGTAAATTTTGGTGTTTTGGTCTTAATAAATATTTTGATGATTTAATCAACTTAATCTTAATTGTGATAATGTAGAGCAGCACACATGTTGCATAACATATATATTATTTTGTGCTAACTTCTACAAGTGATCAAGACTCAAGAAAGAAATGAAATTAAGTCAATACATGTAATCAAGCTCATTTGAAGACATGTAATTTGTATTTCTTTGAGTCTTAAGAACTTTGTGTAATTGAGCTTACTTGAGCTAAAAACTACTTAAACACACACTACGTTCCCTATAGAAGTCACACACGAAATTTCATATAATTTGGACTTCAATATATCACCCAAACTTAGACCGGAAAACACTAAACCAAAACCTAAACAGTCTGCCCACATTCGGTCGACCGAAACAGACCGTTCGGTCGACCGAATAATCATATATCCTGTTAGTGTTTAACTGCCCAAGTTCGGTCGACCGCCCAGACCTTTTCGGTCGACCGAGTAGCAACATATTTTCGACCGTTTGTTTTGTCATTTATACCCAACGGTCGTATTCGTATCATCTCCATATACCCCAAATACATTTATTGTATCGTCGACTAATTGATCGTTTTATATTAACCGCAAGTGCACGACCGCGTTGAAGCGATGGCAAATACGGGTCGTCCACTGTGAGGTGTGTCGACGTTTGGTTTGTGCGAAGGCGAGTGGAAAGAAAGGGAAGAAAGATGTATTACACTACATTACACTAATCTAAACTAGTAAACAAGCAAGCTGAAATGAAATCACTAAACAACTAAGCTAAACAATTAATGAAGAAGATAAAAATACAGGAATGAAAACCCTTAAGGGGTGGAGTGTGTGTGTGTGCACATGAAATAAGTGTGGTGTTGAATGCATACAATAAGCTCAAGTGTGGTTAGTGTTTGTTCATGCATAAGAAGTACCTCATGGTAAGACCTATCATTTACAACACTAACATAAGTGATTAATATGAGCAATGCAAGGTTGTTATTAAGAACATAACGAGCATGAAGTGTACCTAACTATGACAGAAACCATCAAGTAAAGTTCTTTATTAATTCAAGCAAACATACTAATATCTCTCACAAACAATAAAATCTTGACATTCATATCACCTACCTAACATGTACATACATCTACTCCACCCCCAAAGGGGATGAAACTACTCACACATATTTAAACTAACTACTCTAACAAAATGAAGCATTATACTAAAATAAAACTACACTAATCAAGCAAGAAATATTAAAGAAGCATAAAAGGAAAGGAAAGACTAAACAAACATGCACAAATTAAAAGACAAGATTAAAAGAAACTAGAAGAATTATTTTATTAACAAATGACTCACATTGAAGGTAACATTCTTCTCCACCTTGAGTTTTTGCTTCAAGGCTCACTCCTTAGTAGAGAGAATGCCACCAAGCAATGTGTGATTACAATGGAAGGTGAAGAATTCTATTTATAGGCATGGAAAAAGCTAATCCGGGACAATCCCCCGATGTGGGACTAAACAAATACCAAAAATAGACTAAACAAACATTCATACAAGTCCATGCGAAATCTTAGCGGATCTGGGATGATCCAGACTGCCAATTGGCGGTCTATAAGGCCTAGATCCGTCTGCTTTTTGTGTTGGGCTTTGCTTGAAGTATCTCTTGGTCTTGGATGCATCTATTTGGTTTGTTGGAGCTCCGACCGGAATCGAATTGCCAAAATACTTCCCATGATGGTGTGGAGTTTCCTGTTTTACTCTTAGGTCCTTTGGTCTTACGATCAGGTCCTTCTCCCTTGTATCTTAGTCCCCAGGTCTCACAATTAAGACATTTTTCCTGCTTTGGGGTCCTTTCATGGCTCTTCTCTTCAAACCTCTTTATTCTTGAAAACTAAACATAAAACTCGTCACGTAGCATTGCTTAGGTGTAAGATAATGGATATAAGATACAAATATAAACACGAAATGATGCCAATCAAATACCCCCACACCTAAGTTTTTGCTAGTCCCGAGCAAAACAAAGAAAGAGAAAAGCAAACGAGAAACATGAAATCCTAACTCACTTTCGTAGGAATCACGGTTGCACTTAGCACGTACAACAAGCCGTTAAACCTCATTGTTAACAAGGAGGAGGAGTGTTGTCCTGAGGGTTTTCAGCGGATATACCCACAAAATCCGAACAAGATGCATTATTCAATCTGGACACTCGACTCGTTAGAAATATTTTGTCGATCATTGGACGCGGTAATCCTACGGGCCGACTCTATATAGGTAATCAGTCCACACCTAGCCTAATGAACCATTCATGCAAGTTAAATAAGGAATTAAGTGAAAGACATGGACAACCTCAACATCCTCAAGTGATACAAAGTGTAAGGTCCATTAAGGTTCTTATTTGCATTACCATTTTTTTTTCTTTTTTTTTCTTTTTTTTCTTTTTATTAAGTGGAGCTTCATTCTCCCAGGGTCAGGTTTCGTGCATCATTGCCCATGAGGACTTACACTATCACGTACACCTTTCCCCAAATCTCCACATAGGGCAATCCCTACCACCCGTGTAATGAGAGTTCGGTCGGTGCATCCCAAGTCAGATGACTCGAAAGCACCAGGCACAAAGTCCCGTCAGACATACTTTCCCGAGTGATATGAGCCGTGCGAGAAGAGAGAACACATACTCACTTATTTCTTATCTACACATGAACCAAAACCCCTACACTTAATGTCTCACAACATGATTTAAATGGTCCTTGACTACAACAAACTTCCTTAAGTTAACAGACACAGATTAGTGACTCACTAGGTTCAGGGTGGACTTCTTTAAATGTTTGAGCACTGAAACCCAATGATTACTCATTCCCAAGTGAAAATTGGGGTGCATCCTAATGACTCGATAAATCCTAAAACCACTGTACTAGATATCCTAATGCATCAAGTTCAAGACAATTTTGGGAGCTTTCTTTTTACTTTGCCTCTCAACGGTTTTGCACATGCTAAACACACACAAAACCCACAAAACATTTTCTTTCGCAAATACATGAAGATTTTGAAAGAAATGTGAAAATTTTGAAGCACTATGCAAGCAAAAGAAGACAAGTCACCCAAGGATCATGACAAGCAGATATATCGATATTAAATGCAGCACACTAACATGACCCTAACAATGCACACAAAAGAAAATAAAATCAAAGGAAAAAGACTCAACTATGTACACACGTAAAACACCCCCCACACATACTTCATGCATTGTCCTCAATGAATGTGAGCAAGATACTACATGGATTTATGCATGAAAAAGGAGAGATCTCACCAACATGAAGTACAAAGGGAAGTTCAAGGTCATGTGGATGGACACAAACCCGAATTCCCTCAAAACCTGTGAGATACTAAAGAAAAGATACAAATACGTGAAAGAAATGGAGCCCAAATACACAAGGGTTGAGGCTCAGATTGTGAGAGAAGAAAGTCAAGCTCACGAGGGTGTTCGTGGAGCTTGTTTTGTAAAATGCTTAATCTCGGCCCAGACGAGGTTGATAGTGAAGACGCGAGCGGAGCTCGAGGGAGATCGAGCGGAGCTTGCAAGAGAGAAAGTAGGCGGGAGGCCGAACCTCTATAAAAATCCGGTGTCATCATTGTGGTTTGCTTTGCTTACTTGTATTTTGTTTAAATTCTGCCGTGCATATCTTGATTGATTAAGCAAGTGGGTAATTAACTTAAAAGTGATTAGAATTAGAGACACTCATGATCTTACAGTAAATGGGTAGGATTTTACATGCAAATCTGCCCCGCCCAGCATAATACGGGTAATGGACCAAAAAACTTACTCGCCAACCCGCCACTCGCATAACCCGACTAATAAGCGGGACAGGTTGCGGTTGTCTCGCAACCCTCATCGCATAACCCGCAACCCGCCTAAATCAAATATGTTATTAATTTTTTATATAACAAAATCATTTTACTGTTTCAGTTTTACCCATAACTATTAACATACTGTACCAAGTCACCACTAAACATTCACCAAACGTCCAATTTCCCACTCACTAAACGTCTATTTTTCCAAAAAATGAAATGAGTGATTACTATTTCTCAAGGTTTGATATTTTTTTATTTTTCTTAAGAAAAATCTAAAAAGCTAAAAAAACCCTGCCACACCCGCCCCGCCTAGTCTAACCTTTAGTGGGGTGGGTAGCAGTTATTTTATTTTTGACCCGCCCCGCCCAGCCTCGCATACTGCTTAACTTAGATGGGGCGGGTAGCGATGGGCAAAAAACCCGCCCCACTTACTGCCCTAGGGTTTCAGCATATAGGGACAAATTTTTGCAGGTGGACCCAACATTTTGACGGATTTGTAGTTGGATCCCTATCTTAATTTAATATAATTATCAAATTTCAAAATAAAAATAAAAATTAGACGTCTTTCAAAAACATAAAAAATTGAGTGGTACTAGAACTCTAAAAGGCTATTTGGGCTCCAAATTTAGGTTCTACCCCCGCTAGCCAGTGGAGACATGTCCCATCAAACTCCGTTTTTTCTCTTTCACCACGTGCAAACTCTATCAACTTACTTTCTCTCTACATGCAAACTCTATCCACTTATTATGAAACACCAACACCTTCAATTATCATTCAGATATATCACAAAATATATCTGGCAATTTGCATATGCACTTGTTTGGGTGAAGATATATGTTTGGACGAAGTATGAGTCAGATATATCACATTGGACGTGGTATACCACTGTACGGACGAAGTATGGGTCAGATATATCACATCAAGTGTAGTATATATGTTCATATTTTGGATGACTTTCATCAATGTTTGCATGCGGTGAAGGAGGAGAGAGAATAAGCGGAGAAACATACGTTAGAGTTTACATGCGGTGGGGAGAGAGTATAAGTGAGTGGAGATATTGAAGCTGTTAGTGGTGGAGTCCGGTTTTTTGAGCCCACATTTGAGTCCCACTAAAGTTTTCCAAAAAAAATTCATGTAAAATTTCAGAATCCAAAATCGACTCATCTCTTCCACACTCAAAAGCAACCGACCGACCGATTAAAAATCTCCTTATGTCGACTCCCTTTCTCCTTTTCCCTTCTCCCTCGTCTTCGCTCCCCAAACCCTAGCGCGGCGCAAAACCCTAATTCTCCCTCTTCGCCTCACTTCCCCCCAAATCCGCCTCCTCTCCGTTCCGGAGGATCTCTTCCCGTCGCGATCTGCCGGTCTCGCTCTCGAATCCGGTAACAAAACCCCCAATGACGGCCTTCTTTCCGTTAATTTTCGTTTATTCTGCTGTTTCGTCGGTGTAATGATTGTATCTTAGCTAATTTGGTCAAAGCATGGTTTTGGATCCTGTTTGGCTTCAATTCCTTGGGTGGATTTAGGTGGTGACCCTGTTTTATTCCTAAAATTTGTCGATTTAGGGCGCTCGGAAGCTCAGTAATCTGTTAGGATTTTGTGGAAGTGACATAGAGAACTTTAGGCTTGACGGTAGTGAGAGAAGTGGTTCTGGAGATGCCTACATTTGTTGTTGGAGACTTGAGTGGTGGAGTGGAGTAGAATTTAGTCGAGCTTCGTCAATTTAGAGGCCTTGTTTGATGCCGAGTAGCTTCTTTGGGTGGTGAGCTTTTGACATTTTGAGGTAGTGTGAAAAGAGGTTTTGGATGCCCCTATGTGTTTAGATATCACTAAAGTTGTTTTCTTTGAGTTGGATTCGTGGTTAGTGTGGTGAGTTTTCTTTGAAAATTCCGATTTAGGGATTTTTTAGAAGTGGGAGTTAGTCTTGTAGGATTTTGGTAATGTTTTGTTAATTTAAGTCTATTAGCATTTTAAGGTCTGGAGATGTTTAATCATGCAAAGAAATGGTGAAGTTGCTTTGTCTGGATTTTACCAGTTATTCTGGACGTTTGCACTATTCTGTTGCTGTCAACAACCTTTAGGGTTTTGTTGGAATGAATTTCTGTGTCATAGATATTTGAAGTTTAGGGAGAAACAAGGTCTGAATCTATATACAGAAGTAGAAGCAAATCAAGGCTACTTTGTTTGGTGGTTGGTTTGTGATTTTGATTTGCCCCTGGAATTTTGCCAAGATAAGGTTTCAAAAACTGGGAACTTAGACTTTGTAGACTTAAGTATAGTAATTGTAAGCATTTGAAGGTAGAGGAAAAAGTCATGGGCATGATCATGTACTCCTTTGTGATGTTTTTTGCGTAGATTCTGAGCCATTGTTGATTAAGATTATGTTGAACTTCTGTCCTGCAAATAGTGGCTTTCACCGCTGTTAGTGATATATAGGTTATTAAAAGCAACACTCAACTTCAATGTTTTCGGAATGGTTCAAATGTAAGAGAGAGGTACTTCTTGTAAACAAAAAAAAGTCTATACCATTGTTCGTTATTTAGCAAGTAGCATCCTGTTAACGTGAGCTTTTTGTTCTTTTATTTGTTTTCCTTTATTTAGAAAAAACCCCGATGTCAACACATCCATAATAATGAACAATCACAATAAGCACACATTTGTTCAAATAATCAATAGAATAGTTTTTAGTAGTATGTAGCATGCAATGTCTCTTCTCCGTTAACATTGTCCACAAAATAATTGTTTTATCTCAAATGACATTGTGAGAGAAATCACCAACATAATTCCAAAACACATAATAGGTTTTCTTAAAAGATAAATAACATTTATAATTGGTATACAAATCAACATCATGGTTTAAACATTAACCACAATTGTTCTCCACCTTTGTCAATCAATGACCTTCTTTAGTTGGATGCACACAAATGTTGGTTTTCTTTATCTTTGAAAACTATTACGTTGGTGTAGAAGTTTCATTCCGTCCTAGTTACGTTTTAATTGACAAACCTACACGAACTCAATCTTGCTTTCAACTCTTGAAATGCTCTGACGTTGTTGCGAGTCTTGCGACCCAATCAACACTGAATTAATGCCCACCCAATCTACACCTTCAATTGTCATTCATTCACATGAGTCCCTTTTTGGTCACATAAATATTCTCCATGGTAGAAGAATTACATGGAAGCAATTTTACGTTTAAAATAGGTAGGTAAGAAACTTCAAGGAGCTATAGCCCACATGAGCATGGTCCAACTGTTTGTGGGGTGAAAAACTCCCAACGTGATTGACTATCAACCTTGCCTGGAGGGGAGTAGTCATGCGATATCTGAGTGTGCCCTCCTTTCCATGTTTTTAGCCCTGTCTGCTTACTAAAATGGTGTGAGGGTAGGTTTAGAGAGTCCTCGATTGCCAAAAAATGTTGTATTGATCTTAGTGACTGAAAGTAACAAGAAATATCCTCATTATTTTTTAGCTTAATATTCTCACTAAAATTATTAAACTAGTGTATAGTTATAGCAATCAATCCTTAATCAGAGAAGGCCAACAACAAGAAATAAGTCAATAACACCCATATAAGTTTCAAATTCACTTTTAAATGTTGGAAAGTTCTTCAGAGGCCTACATCACCTGTATCTTATTGGTGAAAACTATGCAATTGGAAAGGGGGGATCATGCCGAAACCTAAGAGAAAAGCGACTGCAGATTACGTCCAAAACAAAGAAATATCTATTATGTGTGATCAACAGGGATTTATATTTTAGAAGGATGTACTCTGCATGACCATATAAAATGAATAACAAAGTCCACATGTCTGATGCAATCTAAATACAAAACAACCATGTTGAAGAAAATTCTCTCTTTTTTGCTCCAATTCGTTGTTATTCCATATGTAATTGCTGAAATCCAAGTTCTCATTCTTTTGTCAAGATCCACTCAATGCTTTGTTTCATTTATTCTCGAGAGAGAGTTAAAAGTGTCAAAGCATATTTTTGTTCAGAAACAAGAAATGCTTAAAAAAATTACACTTCCCTATTTTGTGGCAAATCAACTTATAAGTGTGACCCCCTTCCATAGACCTGTCACTGTCTTAGAAATCCTAGGGCACCAACTACAACTACCTTTGTAGTTACTAATGATCCTACACTAGAGCGGAAGCGAGTCACTTGTCAAAGAAGACAAGTGCCATATCCACATGCCAAGAAGAGCCGAATTGACATCCCTAATCATCCGGATCCCTAGACCACCAACAACTTTTCAGCTTGCATAATATATCGACAATTTTGGAGTATTGCAACCAAGAGACATCCTAATGGATTTGTATGTCAATGTATTAGACTATATTAACAATATATCCAACAATCTCCTCCTATGATTAGTTGATTACCATACAATACAATCTAAATAGTGAATCATCATTGTCATAAACATGTTACGAAATTAGCATATACCAAGAATATATATTAAGAGTTATATATTCAGTCTAAATTATTCTACATCCCAACATCCAAAATAAATCTCATAATCAGTTCACCACTAACGCAAGCATACAAATAAGCGTAAATAGGTTACTCAAAATAGTATAAATGTATAAGGTCTCACAAATACAAGAAAAGCACAATAATGTTCACAAGATAAAGATAGAAACATGTAAGTCCAAGTAAATGGACTTCAGAAAAAATGGGTTGTAGCAGGAGCTATGGAGTGACTAGTGCTTCTTCATGGTGGTGCAAGTTTGGTAGATCATCAAGTTTTTTTAAATATTTTTGAGTAATTTATGCTTAAGTGGGTCTGTTAATCAGCTACCCAATCTCTTTCTCCAAAATATCAATCGCAATAATCGTAAACAACATGTGCTCCTAATCTCTTTCTACAAAATATCAATTGCATATCACATGGTACACCGTAATTTTGCTTAAAGATTTAAGCAATAACCTGAAAGTAAACCATCATAATCATTTCATAATATTCAATTCCACATACTACATGAAGTCATAACTTAGTAAGTAGTAACTTGAATTGTCTAATTTTGGTAATCCTTTATTCATCTACTAAAAGTTGCATGTGCTAATCGATCTTTATTTTTCTTTTTTCTTCTTGTGTCTGATGCCTCTCTCTGTTCTTTTGTATGACTCACCTTTACTTTATCAGCTTATGTTGTCAAACGTTGACAAAAAGCTTAAGTTTTAAACTTTAAAGTGAGTCTCGCTCACGGACCAGCAACCCACTGGACCTCTTCATATGGAATTAACATATACTATATATCTATTATTCTCTTTCTACAACCATGAAGAGATGTTTTATTTACGATCTTATTTTATTCAGGAAATTTTGTAGGAGTAACATAAATAACATTTTAAATGAAATCGGTATTCATTACGCCGAACACGACATATACAATGCCAAGTTCACTTAAAATTTTAAACTCGACAACCAGAATACCGATTTCAAACACTTGACATTTTCCCCCAAGCACGGTTTTCTTTGTTCCCAGATTGAGTATTGGTAGTGAAAGTGACATCTTAGACACCGAGTACTTTAAAAATGAAGAATTTGAAAGCCAATCTCAAATGTTGAGGTTCTACTACTTAGAACATTTTCCACCGACCAGAAGTGTGCAATGTCAGTTTGGAGTTCAAACCGAACTTGATGGTGTAAAGTCGTGTCCATTACATGGAATCGGCAACCAGAATGCTGAGTTCAACTGAACTCGGCAACCAAGATACCAAGTTTGTGTACTTGGTCTTTTTAAAAACACAAATATGTGTGCCCAGTCCGACTAGTTGAAGTGAACTCACATCTTGGTTACCGAGTTCTGGAAACGGCATCCAAATAGCCAAATTCATAAAGCAGAACTCGGCAATTTGGAAGCCGAGTTCTGTGCTCACAACATGTCTAATTTTCACAATATTCAACTTGTTATACACAACACACATTTGAATACTCATTTACGGTAAAAAATTAAAACATTTAACTAAAAAACAACATTCAAACAAAAGAGTATTAAGTTTATCTCAACATTCAGGTGACGTCTTAAAGTTAAATTTGCAAACAAGTAACGACAGAAGTAGTGATATGAACTTGGACTACCCTAAATGACCTCTTAGAACTTCTTCGTCTTAAGGCGTGCCTGAGCACGTCTTCTACCACGCCTGCGACTACTACCTTGGCCTGCATTTCTAGCATCTCCCGTGTTAGAGTTGGAACACCCTCATATCCACATTCTTGTGTAGGTGGGCTAGAGTCGTGCTTCCCCAACTATACTCATATGTAGTCGCCAGATCTGTTAGTAATGCACATGTCATTCGGAAGGATGAAATGCGTCTTTAACACAACCATTTAATCCCGAAAACCGATAGGTAATAACTAGACCTGACAATCGTGTCGTGTCGTGTTTTTTCGTGTATATTAGCAAATTTGACTGAACACGACACGAAATGAATTTGTGTACCAATATAAGCTACACGAACACAACCCGCCCAGGTTCGTGTAAACACAACACGAACCCGGAAATACACGAAACTTTAATTTGATTTCGAAAATCAAGAATTGATTTTGTTACGTGAGAGAACAAAATTTGTTCATCTTCACGAAGGAAGGCTTCATGGCCAGGGGATGTGCTATGTGAGACCTCTCTGCTGAGTATTTATAGGTGGGAATGAGAGTGAAATTCGGAATTTCACCGATGTGGGACTAAAGTCACACACAACTAAATCATGTTTAACATATATTATATTCAATCTAGAACAACAAATTGACAACCACGTGGGCTGGTGGACTGGTTAGCTGCTGGTATTCTTCTCTTGTAGACGCAAGTTCGAATCTTGCTAGCCCATTTTTTACGGATTAAAAATTTATTGAAAAAAAATTCTGTTACGGTTTGAGTTTCGAACCCTCGACCTCTCGTGTAATTGGAGTCGACTTTACCATTGTGATAACATGCATAGTTGTTCGGGATTGTTGTCATAATAATATTATCATGTATATTCGGGTATTTTCATGTACACAAATTCTAGACACGAAAACGACAATTTTTTTTCGTGTCTGATATGTGGTACACGAACACGACACGAAATATGAAAACTCCTGACCCAAACACTATTTTTTCGTGTCGTATTTTCGTGTTTCGTGTCAAATTGTCAGTTTTGGGTCGTTTCGTCACTTTGCTAGCCAACAATCAGAGGAACCAAGTCCATGATTCATTCTTCTCACCATCTACGAAAGCAAAATCTTAAGGAAATATCGTATTGTGTCCGTCACCACAACTATCAACAACATTCCTCAATATTTGTTGTATAGATGTGTCCCATCAACACTAACAACTAGGGGTGCACATGGGTCAGGTTGGGTCGGGTTCTGGTCCAAACCCGACCCAACACGAAAAATTCGGGTTTGTGAAAAACCAAACCCGAACCGATTCAGGTTCAACCCAACCCGACCCGACCCGAAATTTTCGGGTTGGGTCAGATCGGGTTGGGCCCGACTTTATTGCAATAATATTTTCTGTCCAATAAATGAACCATTTGAAAACATAAAATAACCAAGGAATTGAACATTTGCCCGTTAAAGTTTTAAACCAACCACGAACTAAACCAACTTCAAATGGGTTCTCAAGTAGACATGGCCAAGAATGTACTTCCAACTAATCCACAACACAATGAGATTTCATATAACATTAACACTTGCACAAAGTTAAAAATAAAAAAACACTAAAAATTTACAGTGTGAGGATACAATATTCTAGTTATATTCCATGTCAACAACAAATATCAAAACACAATATCTAATCAATATAACACTCCTGTACAACCATACGACCCAACTAAGACGAATGATTTCAATTTATACTTCCAAATCATTTATCGAGATAGAAAACATCCACAACTTTTTGCTTATCTAAAAAATCAAGTGGAAAACTAAAAACGCAAATCTTTCAAATTAACCAAGTCAAACTCCAGCAAAAAACCCACATCAAAACACTTCAAATTCGAACCCAACAAAATCAATTGAAGTGCGTGATCGATTGAAGCAAAACAATCGATTGGAGTGCGCGTGAGAACTGAGGTTGACAGAGGGAGTGCGTGTCTGCGTGAGGAGGGTAAGGCGGAGGATCGAGGAGAGGAGGTGCCGAGCCGCTAGCCCCTGGGAGAGGGAGCAGGGATTTGGCCGTCGGATTTGGGGGTAGGAATTAGGAAATAGGAGCTTTAGATTTAGGTTTTTGTGCTAAAGGGAATGACCCAGATTAAACTTCCAAGTGTAGTGGACAACCCAGACTAAACAACATCTTCGGGTTCGGGTTGGGTCAACCCGAAACCCGACCCGAGAAATTCGGGTTTCACCTTTGCCAACCCAACCCAACCGGAACCCCTACCCAACCCGACTCGACTAGTCCGGTTCGGGTCGGTTTTCGGATTCAACCCGACCCGTGTGCACCCAACTAACAACCAATCTGCATAATTGAAATCCAGTAACAGAAGGATTGAAGACCCATAACGCACGATTAAACTTCTCCTCTTCAGGATTTATCTTTGAGCTTATATTTCAACCACAATTCTAGGATTTGTCTGACAGACAGGTTAAAAATTAACGTAAATCCTTAAAAACTCTCATCTTCGGTACCATACATCTTTCGCAACGCTTTCTGCCTAGTATGTCATGCTTTAACGTAATCAATTTCAAGTGAGTATTTTATTTTCACCATCTCCATTGTCTCAGCAGGTGTGATTATGAATTTGGTTCCAACAGAAGGCATGATGAAGTTGTTAATAAAGAATGTGTTGCATTGTTTATTATCATTCAACACTATTAGATTGGACCAAGTGCGTTCAACTTGTTAAGTTGGAACTTTATAATGTTTAAAGCCTTTAGAACATAAAAAATATGTTTTCTCAGAAAGAATGTTCATTTTGGGTCTTTCACTCATTGCGTGAGATATGGTTCATACTATCAAAGAATGGGTATTTGATGACTGAATTCTGAATCTAGTCGTCATCGACAAAGATATACGGGAGTCCATTCAATGTGGAATCATCATTGTTAACAACTACATCATTAACAACGTCGTTCTCTTCTTGTTTTATTGATTGCCCTATCGCATACGACTTCTTGTGTCTTAGGAACGACTTTAGTTTCAGAAACATCTTAGGCTCATCCTCTTCTGAAAAAAGTGTTTTGTAATCCCCCTACTCTTCAGGGTCATCCTCTTCATCACTATGTATTTTTTTCTTGATAGTCTTGCAATGGACTTTGAACGGGCGAAAACAAGTGTTACTAATTTGGGTCAATTTGTGACAGACCGAGTTCAATGAAGGAATATGAACTTCTAGTTGCGACAAAATAAGATCGAGATTTGTCCTTGCAGAAGGATTGTCATTAGTATGTTTGCGACATTTGGTGCCGTTATGAAAGCACTGTGACGTATTATGACTATATCATGTTTGGAAGAAAAAAACAAACTTGGTATACCAAAACTTCAGTAGACGAGTTTGGATTTATGTTTAAATTTATTCCACCGTCCCACCTGGTGGACCAAGATGTAACATAATCCCTAACAATAGGGTTGATTGGCAGCATAGGGTTAGACACTCTGGGTTCTGCTTCTACATACAACCCAACTACCGACATCCGTTTGGACAGTCACATCATTTTATAAATTGACTTATAGTCGGTTAATGGAGCATATGTCTAGTACTTTTTAAAGCAACTTAGGAGTTAACTTGACATCAAAAATATTCTCGGGATAGCAACATTTAGATATAATTACATCCACTAAGTCGTTATACTTGATATTCAATGACACGACAACTATTTTACGCTTGATCCCTGTATATTCTGCCACATCACCGTTACATTCTAATTTTCATCATTCATAACCAATAAAGACTCATCATCGTCTCTATCCATTACATAACATATAAGATTTAAATAAAAAAGATCACATTGAATAATATGTTAATGATTTTTAAAAAGTAACTTCATATATTACAAATGAAGCAAAAATTCATATGGATCAAGATATTACCTCCACCGGGTGTCGGGAAAAACGTAATCGAATGTCCAATAATCTTCAAAACAAAAACAACTGCAATTCAAAAATAAATAATTTTAGGAATAAATCGATGATTTTGAAGAAGGAAATATTCTAAATCAAACCTAAACAACAACAAAAATCAACCAAAACAGAGTTTCAACCATAAATTTGTCACAAACAATACAAAACTCAAAACTACAAACTTTTCTTTGCCAATGCAAGGAATTCTCACTACCACTTGTGGCTTGAAACAAGGAATGAGAACCCACATTATGTATTTTCCTCTCCAAGTGTCATAACACTGATATAACAAACAACCAAGAGTACAACCAAAATCAAACCTAAAATCAACAACATACAAATCTAACCTAAAACTTGAATAATCATTAATATCTACCAAATAAATGAACTAATATACTACAAATAATGAAAACGAAAATTAGGGGATTTTTTAAATACCTTTGGTCCGGTTTTGACGAATTTGGGGGTTAAAGGGGTGGTCTCGCGCGGGTTATATACCTCAACGGAACTTGGCATCCGTGATGTCAAGTTCATTTTTTAAAAATGTTGTTTTTTGAACTCGGCAGATGCGATGCCGAGTTAATTGAAAAGGGTTAGACTGAGAGCAAAGAAAACTGTGGTGGGGGAAAATGGAAAGTGTTAGAAATCGATATCCGGGTTGCCGAGTTTAAATGAATTCGGCATTGTATATGCCGTGTTTGGTGTAATGAACTCAGCGTTAGAACAACCAAGTTCATTTTGAACTCTAAACTCTCAGTTCACACGCTTGTATGGGCAGAACAAAATCCTTAAGTGTTAGAGGATGCCGAGTTCTTCAATGATTTAATGAGCTCGACAGTTGCGATACCGAGTTCTTTAAACACTAAATTCCAAATGTATGACAAGGATGCACATTCTTCAGTCTTCACCACTGTCATCACAATCATCTCTAACCCTTCCTGTTGGGATATCCATTGATGATTAAGTGCTATATATTGAGAAGTGTGATATCCAACCTTAGTATGGTCTAGTGATAAAAAATGTAACATGGTCGAAAAAGATATCCAACCTTAGTATGCTAATATAATATTGAGGACTACAAATTTCAGTAATTACAAATAATCTAAAATATAACATTCAGTAGCAGCTCAAGCCATTCAACAGAGCCATGTGAATCTCATACCAAAATTCCTAGTTTCTAGTGCATTTTGCACAATATTGGGGTCATTTTAAAATCCAGACTCCAAATGTTGTCTCAACAAATATCAGATTTCATGATATGAATCTTGCACCCGATGTAATTATTGAAGTAGGGAGTTACTTCCCCTCACCATCTTTTATGAGGTGTTATGTGAGCATTTAGCTTTTCTATATGTTATACTGACCGAGCATACCATCAAGAATGTTGAAACGACTAATGGTCTGGCCATGGTGTTGTAAATGGGTCATGTCACTTTGAGGAAAAAATTAATGTGTAATTCTAATGAGACTGTCACGGGGGCTTAGTAAAATGTTACCAATCCCCTTTCTACATAGACAACACGAAGATGAATCTATGGAACAGAATACATACAACATCACATAACGTTAACAAATGCATAAAAGTAGTGCCTGCCCAATATGTTTGCCTTTTCATTTTTGGTATACACTGTCGTCAGCACCAAGATCTTCCAACACTGGCATTTGTTAGCACTTACCAATGCATATTTATCGTATGAACACCCAACTTCTCTTTCCTATCATCGTCTAGCTATGTAGTAGTCCATATATTGAGCCCTCAATCTCATTAATTTCCGAGGAGTGTGATAATATGAATTACAGGAGTAAGGGTCAAAATATGAATTATAGACTCAACAAGTATTATTTGAAAGAAAAAAGAGTGGGTTATTTGAGGGTTCGACGTTCAGTGATAAAAATGCTTGGGAAATTGAACAATGAAAATTTAGTTGAAGAATTTGAGAGACATCTATAAATTCAGGAGAAAAATGCTTGGGAAATTGAACAATGAAAATTTAGTTGAAGAATTTGAGAGACATCTATAAATTCAGGAGATTGCTTTGACATTTAGCAGGTTACGTCTATGTAATAGGTTGCCGACTAATATGTTGCCTATAAAACCATTCACGATGTGTGCTTCCACTAACTTATTACTCTGGAGGTGAAGCATGAAAGTGCGATTGGGTATCTAGGCTTTGCTGGAAATGCTAAAAAAATCTCCTTCCACTGTTTCATCATGGTTTCATTAACAGCACACCACTTCAGTTTTTGTTCCAATATCAGTTCAATCACATTCAACATTTTGAATACCATCTGTTGGAAGAATCAAACCAAACAGGAACAGGTTAACAGCAAAGACCAAATACACATTTATCAATAGTCAATACACAAATTTTTCACTTTCACAGCCATTATGGCTGGAAGTAGATTCTGCTCACGTCTGTGTTATTTGTTTGTTTTAAGATCCATGTGTTTGTGTTTTCACTTGCACAAAGCCAAGTTGGTATACTATAGATCATTGCATTTTCAACATGGTCTTAACATGCCAGCTAAATCAATTTTGGTTGCTGGATTCCTCTTTAAATAACAATATTAATTGCAGGATCTTAAACGTTGATGTTCATACAACAAACACAATTTCTTGGTTCAGGCAAAACTTATTCTGATCAGTGTCTTAATCTTTTTTGCTGCCGTTAGACATTGACGTCTTCCCATATCACACAATGAGCTACCATCTTGGCTCTAAAGCAAATTCACTCTTTGAGGGTATAAACCATAATTTTCAAGTTGGGTCTTATAATAGTTTGTCTTCAGATGAACAATCAAGAAAAAGAAAGCTAATCGATCTGCAAAAAGGCAGTACCATGTATGACAATAGTGGCTCTTCAGTTTGTAGAGAAGCTCCTATTCAGAATGCAGGGCAGGTTCCTCACCAGGGAAGCCATGAAATGATGAATTTTCGCAGCAGTAGTACACAACCGAGTGAAATGTGTATGACACAAAGGCCTCAGAATGCCCACCCAAATAATATGTGGTTTCAAGGTCCCCAACATGGTAGTTGCAATATGAACAGATTTCCAACAAACTCTCAGGCCACAGTTGCTACTGATAATACGAAGAAAGATTCTTCAGTGCCACACACTTTTCATCGGCAAGAACCTTCTGCTTCCCTGAATAAAGCAGCTACAATAGAGATCCCTAGGTTACCTTATTCTCAGCATTTTACATACAATGTAGCCAACCAAGCAGACCAAAATCAGATCCCCAGTGCCGTTCCAATAAGGAATATGCAGCCAGGTTGGCCATCAGGGAATGGAAT
This sequence comes from Triglochin maritima, assembly GCA_963682175.1. Taxonomy (NCBI): domain Eukaryota; kingdom Viridiplantae; phylum Streptophyta; class Magnoliopsida; order Alismatales; family Juncaginaceae; genus Triglochin; species Triglochin maritima. The sequence goes on from OY821774.1 coordinate 42,698,946, forward strand.
GAACTTGCAACAAGTAAGCCATGGAAATCTGTCTCAAATTCCTTTTATGTCTACTGGAAGTTTACATTCTTCTGAGTTTTCTCAGCCCGGGTTGTCTAACAATGGGAAACTTTCTCATCATGTGAATCCAGATCAGAATATTCCGAACCAGGAGTCCTATAGTTTAGATGTTACTGGAAGTGGGAAATCTTATGAGTCTACGAACTCTCAAAGGTCTTCTAATAATCCTCTAGTTAGTGCGCTAGCCGAACAAGTTCAGCACAACTATAACAATGTCCATGTACCATCAACCATGGGAGTCATGCAAATAATTTCCAGGGGAAACAGTTTTGTAGCTGAAAGTTTTTCGAAGGCAACCTCAATCTTTCCAAATGGCTTGGATGCTGAGAAAGTACATATTGTGCAGGAAGAGAAGTTGTCCAGACAGGCTGGGGATGCCAATTTACCCATTGAACGTCAAGTAAAATCGTTTTTCTCTAATGTGGAGGCAGAAGACAAGCCACCGATATCATCTAGAAGAGTAGTTCCACCGGCAGGACAGTTGTGGGACGGGACACTTCAGCTAAACACATCAACAACGTTATCAGCAGTTGCTTTTTTCAGGAGGTCTCTTTATATAAAACTGCTTGCCTTCAATTCCTATAAGAACATGAAAGAGTTGAATAATTAATCTAGGGTAATCTCTCTGCAGCGGAGAAAAGGCAACTGAGATTGATTGGTCTCAATATGTTGAAGTTAAAGGAAAAGTGCGATTGGAAGCGTTTGAAAAATATATACAGGAGCTTCCTCGTTCTCGGAATCGGGCATTGATGGTATGTCTTAGTTGTGCGACACATCTTTTACTACACGCATGTGACAATTTTGCTCTGGCATTGCACATTGTTTCACTGGCCTTAAATTATGAACTGTAGTGAAACTGTAGCTTCACTTGATCTGTAGTTCTTTAGGTCCTTGATCTTATTCCTTCTCGGCTCTTGAGCTTTCATGCATGCATGTCTCAGTTTTCGTATAGATTGGATGGATTATCAGGTCAACGAATATTTTCAAGATGAATCTTTGTTAATTTATTCAGGGGATGCTCCTGCTTTAGGCTTTATACTTCTTTTAGAGTTTTTTTAGGTTCCCGGTTGGTTATCGACTTATTTTTGGCACTCTTTTTGTTCTGTGCCACATTGCCCTTCATACTGATATTGAAAGGAAGATTTGTCTCATTTTTGTCTGTGGAATGTGCTATAGACTATAGTTCTTTGATTTGAGTTCAGTGTTGTTTGGTCTGAGATTTGAACCTGTGTGATAAATGGCTCAATATATCATAAAGTTGCAGCACAGCTCTATTTTCACCAAATTATTTAATCTCTTTACTCTTATTTTCATGGAATCGTTCATATCAGGTCATCTCACTTTGTTGGAAACTTGGATCCTCTGAAACAGGACTGTTGGGTATAAAGGAGGTCAGTCCAACAAATAAATTTCGATGAGTCCGCCTATCAGTTAATGTCATCTGAGATGATAATTCTCTTTGTTTTGAAGGTCGCTAAGGGGTACAAAGAGACCCAGAAGGTTGGGTTTGCTCAGCCAAGTCCAGGAATTGATCTTTATGTCTGTCCCCGCAGTGAGACCATTATTACAATACTTGCCAAGTATGGGTTTTTCAAGGGCATGGCTGCAGTGGAGGAAAATCCGGACTCGTTGATTGGCTGTGTTATATGGAGAAGAAACCGTACTCCACTAAATGGTGCCAATAAGAAGCCCGAAACAAATCAAGTTTCATTAGATTCAGAACCAGGAAAATTTTCTTCTAACACTGGCATCAAAGCCAACTCAAGACCTGCAAAGCTACAGGATTCAGAACATAACCAGAGCAATTTGTGCATCACGGAAAGCATTGAAATTTCTCCTGGATGTGGTCCTGTACAATATGGTGGTGGAAACAGTATTGAAAGCGGGATCTCTTGTCCTTCCTTGTCCTCAACAAGTGCTGAAAAGTTAAGCTTTGAATCCTTCAAAAGTACCACTCAACCTATTCAGCTTAACTACAGGAATTTTACACAACTGGCCAGTGCACAGAACCAGCATGTTATGTCTTCCCAAGCTTTTGTGGAGCAGAAACCTAACAATGAAATTTCAATTAAAGCACCTGATACAAGAGATCTTCATGTCAGACCACCTACTCCGGGAGTTGGGAAGAACTCTGCTGAATGTGTGGATGATGATTTACCAGAGTTTGATTTTGGCTCCGCATGTGGAGGTCAGCAACCTTCAGCGAGCAATAACCAGTGGCCCAGGGGTCAAGCTGATTCGTCTAGTCATCATCCTGATAACAAACAAGTTCTTCCAGAAGGGATCAGTACATATGCGCCTTTGCCTTCAGAACCACCCCCTTCAAGGTACACAGAAGTTAATGCAATGAAGCCCCAAACTTCTTTTGCTTGTTCGTTCTCTAACAAGCAGGATACTTCGTCTATGCAAAATGTGGGGGAGAACATTCCGGAGAGCAAGTTTATGGGACGGAGTAGTGGGGTATCTGGCAAACTTGGCAATGTTGAAGCAGATAATGGCTTAGGTTGCCAAGGCTCCAAGCTAAATTTCTCAAGGAAATCTATTTGGGACGATGAAGATGATGATATGCCCGAGTGGTGCCCCCCGAATTTGGAGAAGGACGATCCTCCATCACTACCGAAGCTACTCCCACCTCCACTACCTCCTTACCCTCGACCAGTGACACCTACTGTTTCAAGGCCTATACCATCTTCCCAGATTCCGCAGACAACAGAGGGTGCACCATCCTGGGCACCAGCCGCACCTCATTCTCGAATGCAAGTTCATCCGCGAGGCAACCAACAAAGTGGGCTTCTTGGGCCAGGACCTCCAAATAGCAATCCAAGATTACAAATGACCACAATACCTAATGTTGGAAGCTTTCAGTTCAATGCAAGGCCATGCACTGGAGATTTTCACGGAGAGACCTTGACATCTCAGTCGGGTGGTTTCGAAGCAAAGAACTATCAGAAGCACTCTGCTGGTAAACATTCTAACAAGACCCCAATGTGCTGGCAAGATGGGTTCAATCAAGACCACAACAGATTCACTTCTTCGAGGCCTGAGCAAAAGGGTACCTTGCAGTCCCATCGCACTAGTTTTGATGCAGTACATGATCGGAAATGGTCACCCAAACATAAACCCAATGAGCCATCAAGATGCCGAAATACAGGGTTTGATGTGTTGCCAGAGGATAAATCCCCTGGGTTTTCCCCTAGAGATCGATCAGGCCGTAGAAGACCTAGTCTTTTTGATGTCAAACCGAGTTATGGTGGCAGGAGAGGCTAGATTAACATTAAGATACTTTCCGGGATACTATCTTATCAAATGATTTGATCACCATCTTAAATCAACCTCATTTTGCTACTTCCTGAAGTGCCAAAGATCAGATATTCAATGGTTTGTGACGTCGGGTGGTCTTTTGTTTGGCTCAATTGGGAGAAGCCATAGGGGTGAGGGATGGTAACAGGCCATGTTTATCATTTAGCAGCTACTGTGTATTTATGAATCCTGCGTGCTTCCAACATTTTTGCTGAAGTTGGATAAATGTTATTTTCTGCCCGCTTCTGGTAAAGTGTTACCTACCATCCATACAACTATGTCTTACTGATTATCTTACATTCTTACTTGCAATGTCGCCTCAGAAATATTGCTTCCACTGGAAGTAGAAGGCTTGCAAAATTGTCTCTTTCTCACTTCGGTCGTACTGTTGTTTCTGGCCATGTTTGAAATAATAGTTGTAATCTTTTTCAATCTCTCAATTTTGAATACTCTTGGTTTATAATCTATACATACCCCTCCACCCATGGAACCTAACTTTTTTTTGTATTAGAACTTAGTTTTCTCTTTGTTTTGGGCAGGATTCGCTCCTTTTTGCTTATATTATTAACTGAGTCCAAGATGGAAGTCAGTTGTGGTGGTTTTCATTTATTTTAACTATACTAGCTTTCTGTTCAAATTATTGGGAAAGCTACAGCTTCACCTACGATTTATGTTATCACAATTCTTTTTCGCAAAAGTGTCATTTAAAATGTGCACACACTTACTGAATTTATATTTTGAAGGGATAGATAGGGGTACTGCTAGCAATTCTTCTGTGTCGTTTAAACTTCATCTTTAGATTTTAAAGATCCTTTGAAATGATGAGATGTATAATTTCAATATAATACAAATGATACTGCTTTTGGTTATTTTGTTAGGTCGAAGATGTGAAAATCAAGTCATTATAATTGAAGTTATTTTTCTTATATTGACATGATTCATGTAGCAGACATCTCCAATAACCACTCAAAATTCATTAACCCAAAAATACAACACAACAATTCCAAAGAGTCTAAACTTGGTGTCACGTCATGAATCCCTGAGAAAGAACAGTAGAAACGCATTAAAATTTACTGAGGTGGGGATTTTGAGTTTATGACAGACATTTAATTTAACTATAAGGTGGCATGGTGGCATGCCCATACAAACAGTGAGCAGACAACCACAATAAACTCTCTAAAAAAGACAACCATAATGAACAAACAAAACCACTATTATTATTCTGATCCAGCCAAGCTAGCCTGGGTGTGAGTGCGATCCTTCCCATTCCTCTGACCACCAATGGGGCACAACGGCCACTCCCCCTCAATCAGAGTCAACAGTGTTTCCTTTAATCTTTATTTTTTCAGACAATCATTGCTGGAATGCTGGGAAAGGTAGTATGTGTTCTTCCGTAACAACACAACCTATCTGTGAACTTTCAAAAAGAAAAAAACACCCCCCCTATTTGTGTGGTATTTGGTGCGACAGAATTGGTTCAAGGGAGTCAAATATTATTATCAGCTCTTGAAATAAACCAGATACCAATCGAACGTGAATATTTACTTTTTAATAACCAGATACCAATCGAATGTGAATATCAACGATTGTGACATAGACTTCATAATGACATCAACAAAATTACATGAATCCACACGAACTGATAATTGAAAAGTCAAATTCACAAAATAGTTATGAGAAAACAGAAATTGAACCCTAATAGCCGGGAGTTAATATTATTAACTAGAAAAGTGGTACCAAAACAAACATATTCTAACTTCTAAGGGTTGCCTTCACAAATAGCAGTTAAAAGAAGTGGGATTCTAAAAAAAACATTTCTCCCTTTCTTCTCTCTCTCTCTCTCTCTCTTTCTCTCTCTCTCTCTCTCTCGTTCGGAAAATCGGAACAAAAACAAACCGAACCAAAAGAAAGAGAATCGGAAATTGAAATTCCGATGACGATCTCGTACGCTCTGGTCGGGAGAGGATCGGTAGTGCTGGCGGAGTACGGGACGGGGCAGACGAACGCGGGGGAGGTGGCGCGGCAGATCCTGGAGAAGATCCCGGGGTCCGACGACAGCCACGTGTCCTACTCCCAGGACCGATTCATCTTCCACGTCAAGCGCACCGATGGCATCACCGTCCTCTGTATGGCCGACGACGCCGCTGGAAGTAATAAAAACTTCTCTTCTTTTCCTTGCTCGGTCTCCAATTTTTAGATACCCGAAATGTTGTTATTAACTAGACGAAATCTCAAAATCTAAATCCAGAGGGTTGAAGTTTAATTAGGTTAAAATTTCAGGAGGGTCGGAATTGAGATCCCCTGACAGACTAGTCGAAATCCTGAAATCCAGGAGTTCGAATTTGTAGGGACAATCGAATGAGTTGAAATTTAAAGGGGTTGGAAAGATAGGAGGATCGGAATTGAGATCCTCGAAGGTTTATTATGAACTAGACGAAATTTCAAAATTGAAGGGGTCAGAATATGTAAAGACAGTCCAATTGTTAAAAATCTAGGAGAGTCGGAGTTGAGGTACGCAAGGGTCATTTCGAATTTGGTGAAATATCAAAATTCAACAGGTCCAAAAGTCAAAAATCTAATGGAGTTGGAATTGAGATCCACGAGGGTCATTTTAAAATTCAAACTAGGTGAAACCTCAAAATTCAAGGTGTCATATCATAATCCAGGGAGGTGTTTACAAACTAGCTGAAATCTAACAACAACAGGTACTACCCCTGGGTTTGATTGCGAAGAAGTGATTTTTGTCAGTTATTAGGGTGATATGGGGTTTGGGTGGTGGTAACTTCGGGGCTTATTTTAAATGGGGAGAAGGATTTGGGTTTCGAAGTTGAAGAGTTTTTTTTTTTGTTTATTTTCTGATTATTGGGTTTTGGCTGGGTGATTTGATCGGGGGTGGAGTTGAAAAGGACAATATTGGCTGGTTTCTGTTTTTTTAGGGGCTTTGGGGATAATTGTTATTGTGAAATGGAATTAATTAGAATAGCATTTAACATTTAGTTGAAATTGTTAGTAGCAATCACAAGGTTTCTGAGGATGTATGGTGCCAACGAGAAACCATTTTTGTAGATGAAATAGTAAGATGCAATTCAGGAAGCTAATTTGATGGAGGCGGAGGGAGTGGTGAAAACATTGTTTCAGTGATTTGGATTGGATGTATTAAGGTGTTCTTGTTAATTAAAGTGTGTATTGATAGAAACTGTTGGTTTGTGGTTATTGGTCGGAAATTCAGAATCCTTTTTGAAGGAAGGTGTTGGTTTGGTGGGGTTGCATGTGATTAGAATTTGAAATTACTTGAAGAGGGTTTTACCTTTTGAGCTGGACAACTTGTTAAATTGGGAATGGTTGTTCTGTGGTTCTGACTTTTATCTTGTAGTTTAATACTTTGTACCTACATCTGTGTGTACCATCAAACACTTAACCTAGCATGTTATGCTTAATTGAACTGTGGAAACAGAATAATGGCTCGAGAAATATGATTGGGGGCTTAGTACTCGTAATATAATCATTAGTATACACTGCCTAAAGTACTATACTAGGTGGACTGGATGGCTTTATTCATTTTTTAGTTAACTGAAAGAGTTTATATTGGTATAGGGGAGAGTTCCTGATTATAAATTTGAAGTTCTAATTTGCAACCTTTTTTACATGCTCATATATTGAAACTCAATTGATTTTAAATATTTAAAGCGTCAATAATGTGATGAAGATTTACATGTGTTATGTGTATGACCGTTGGGTGGTTTGAGGTCTCCTTAATTATTAAGTAATGGGTAATGATGGAGTGAAGCTTAACCCTAATTGTCTAACAATCTTTCATGACATTTTATGTTTGACCACAAATCTTTAATTTTAAAGAATGTTCTCCATCCATTTCTTTTCACGTTATGGCCCTTGTAGTGTTTTCAAATTCAAATCAATACTCAAATAAAAGTTAGTGGATTGATCATTACGATTTCAGTGTTTTGCACTACTCATGTTGTTGACAATAATGTAATGTAATTAGTAAACTCATTCCTTTTTCAGGGAGAATCCCATTTGCGTTTCTTGAGGATATTCACGGAAGGTTTGTGAAGACCTATGGCCGGGCTTGCCACACAGCTCTTGCTTATGCCATGAACGATGAGTTTTCTCGAGTTCTTAGCCAACAAATGGAGTATTATTCGAATGATCCTAATGCGGATAGGATGAATCGTATCAAAGGTGAAATGAATCAGGTATTGTAATATAAAATTTGACTTGGTGATGTCCTTCAGATAAATGCTTTGCCTATGAAACGTTTTGGTATTTGCTTTGGTTTAACAGGTTCGCACTGTCATGATTGAGAATATTGACAAAGTTCTTGAACGAGGAGACCGACTTGAATTGCTTGTCGATAAAACAGCACACATGCAGGGGAACACTCACCGTTTCAGGAAGCATGCTCGACGGCTCAGGAACAGCATCTGGTGGAAAAATGTCAAACTCATGTATGTATATTCTAAACATGTGCCCATCTTTTCTTTTCTTTTCTTTTCTTGTAGTTTATATGCAAATTGTTTTGGTTAATTTGTTTTCTTTTGCTCAATCGTGTGGCTCTTGTAATAATTACTTGCCCTTTACCTATAAGATTGTCTCCGACTGTCTCTATGTTCAATATGGTGCGTTAATTAGTGAATGGCTATTTTTACATGTTTGCTTGAGGTTCACACCTAATGGTTTTGTAGCTATTTTAATTGCATTCCGCTATTTCAAGCACAACACACATGACGTCTTTGTCGGGGGCTTCGATCAACATGTCATATATATTTTACGCTAAATACAGTCCCTGCTGTAAAAGTCCGAAGCCATTTAAGTACTGCATAAGAAAATCAGGAAACAGGAAAATATACTGTTTTCTCTACTGATGTAATCATATAATCATACTATTGCATCCATTTTCTACTTTTTATGATCAGCAGTTTGATTTTTTTTCTGTTATTGCAACGAAGGAAGTTATCTAATTAAAGTTCATCTTGCAGGGTGATTATGATTATCCTTCTCGCAATCGTCATCTATGTTGTGCTTGCATTCTTATGCCACGGCGTTACTACTCTACAGAGAGTCAAGCAATAACATGTCACACCACTGCCCATCAACGGAGGTGGCACGACCTAACTGTCCACACTCTTCTACACGACAGTCCTTGGGCAGACACGAGCAACGTACCTGTCGTCACCTCACGCTCTAAGCGAGGACACAAGTTTCCGTGGATAGAGTTGACACAACATCAAGACCTGAAATTCGGTTCTGCGCACAAACGGTCGACCAAAAAAGTCTATCCGGTCGACCATTCGCAATAGGTTCGGTCGACCGAAAGTTTGCAACGGTCGAACTCTCTGCACATCACTTAAGTCCCAACGGTCGAACAACAATCTAAAACCGGTCGACCGAATACGGGGTTAAAATCCGAAGTCTGGTCAAAATCATACAAGTCTAATCGGTTGAACGACTCAGGGATCCCGGTCGACCGAAAACTAACAGTGTCATCCTAATAGTCTAAGTCATATAACGGTTGAACAATAAATATAATCGGTCGAACAACATGCAATATAAACAAGTTCACTTAAGCTCCGGTCAAACCAAAACTAGGAACGGTCAACCGAAAACAACCAGGAAAACCTCCAACCCACCAGCACACATGCAACCGGTTGACTGCCCGAAGGCACCGGTCGATCGTTAGTCGACAGCAACCCCGCGTCTGCTGAGGATTTTACGTTGTTTCTCGTCGCCGGCGAGGTCTCCGACCTTCCGCGACCGACCACAACATCACCCCAACGTGGGTGAGCCACAAACAAACTAATAAACCGGCATACCAAAAAACAAGACGGAGCACGCCGGAGATCCGCTCAACGTCGCCCGCAACCTTGAAGTCGCGCCTCATGTCAGTCACCTCCGCTGCCCCATACTCGCCTCCACACGTTGGAGCTGCCACAACGTTCACTCACTCTGGTCGCTGGAAAAGGAAGAAGAGGTGAGAGAGAGAAGTTTGGGTGAAGGAAAGAAGAAGAAAGGAAGAAACATTGGTTTTCCCCTCAAAACCAACCCAACCAACAGTAACCAGCCCCTACACCCATCACTATTCCTCATTCCATTTCCCATGAAACCCACCCCAAAACCGTCGTCAGCACCTTAATTAGGGTTAGGGACTTAACATGATCTGACCAACAAATGTATTGTTTTTTTATTTCAAGAAAAGCAAGGGGAAGAAAATTTTAAGCATGGAAGTGGGAATGTTGAAATGGGGTTGTGAAAGACGAGGCTCTCGTAATAACCTATTTACAGCACACAAAAAAGAGGGCAAAATACCACAACATCTAGCTACGTGAAGAAAAGAATATACACCATTATGTTGTATTCTTGTGGCATGAATAAACCACACACTATCCCCACATTGCATTAATAGTATACACTAATTTGTAATTGCATATATAGTGTATGTCAAAATGTAGTTGCATAACTAATCGCGAACCCCAATTTGTTGGATTTCGTGACCTATTACATGTATATATTTTTCGAAATTTTATAAACATATAGGATCGAAACATTCATATTTTCTTTGATTTTCATATAGACATGCATTTGTTTGTCCTAATTATTTAACATGCATTAGAACAAACAAACAATTGCAAAGAGAATCATACCTAGAGGTTCTCTAAAACCTCTTGAAGATCCGGAGTCGTGTTGACGGTCGAATCGTCCGGTGGATTGCCTCCGAGTATTCACCAAACTCTAAACGAGATTGGAGAGAGAAGAGCTAGCCTCTCAATCTCCAATAGGGTTTAGAATCCAATTACTAACCCCTCTTTAGTTCCCTTGAGAATAAGATCTCTGAAAACTAAAACTAATCTTAAGAATTAAGGAAATTTCGTGAAGAATTATAGAGAGAGATTTTTGCATGAGAAAATAATGAATTAATTAATGAGGTAATGAGATAAACTTGTATTTATAAGTTCTCTCCAAATTACCTATTCATGTGCAACCTCTTGCCCTTGATTTCATGCAAACTTCCATCTAACCATCCATTATTTACTAACAAATAATCTTAGCCACGAATTAAATCAATTGTGGACCAATTCCATGCATGATCTAATTAATTCTTAAATTAATTCTGCACAAAACCGTATGGACCGGTCGACCGTTTGGAGGTTCGGTCGACCGCTCGAACCATGTTTCGGTCGACCGTTCAACATTCGGTCGACCGCTCGTAACAATAAAAAATTCATCGCAATGTTCGGTCGACCGACCGAGAGATTCGGTCGACCGTTCCGAACAGACGAAAATTCTCTGTTATCGGTCGAGACATGTCCGGTCGACCGTGCACATTCGGTCGACCGTTTACTGTTAACCGGTCGACTATTTGTGCACAGTATTGCAGACTTGTCAAATTTCGGTTTAACCCCTACAAAATTTGACATTTCGGGATTAGTAGTAAATTCACAACTTATGTAACATATTATCCTATGCAATGATCAATCATTACACCCCATAATATTTACATCACATATGAATTTAATTTAGATTCTAATTATGTCATTAATCACAACATAATTTTGATTTTGCTTGTCCACCCCATGTGTCATATTTTCTACATGAAACCCGACACATCTTATGGACTCAAAATCCCCATTTCTTGCTTCCCAGTTTTGTGGTGTGACCTATGGGAGGATCTAAACTAAGTTGACAGTGATATTAAGAAATTAATATCACAAGCTATAAGCGGTATCTAGCTACACATTATAACTCCTAATTAGTTAGATGTCTTAATTCCACTCGAACCAAAACCCGATCCATTTAGTGATGGAGTGCACCACTTGTGTCTGTTCCTTGTCTCATGATATTAAGAATACACACAAAGTAGTTTTGTGTCATCTTTGTATTAGTATTCATTTCTTGATCTCTTTAAGCTAGTTATAAATATGTGACTTAACTCAAATCACATTGTGCACATTATAACTTTGCTTTATCAAGGGGACCACTAATATCATCACTCAAGTAAGAGGGGCAATGATAATCTTTTGACTAACTATCTTCTCCAACGAAAGTCATACTTAACCAACCAATGCATTTACACTACACTTATCGATAGCTTAAGACACTAGTCTAATCAAGCATTTCTTAAGTGATCGGATATAAGTCTCATATCAAAGAACCAAGGACACAGTAAAATATTAATGACACAGAAACACATTTCTATAATATCTTACTTATTAGGTCTATTCAGTATACAAAAGTAATATCTTCCTCTTTTGTGTACCCGTGTTGTCACTCACTTGTAGAGCTACAATGATCTATGACCAACACGACAATCTTAACTCGGTAATTAATGTCCCATGTTAATTACCATGATTGCGAATATCTTTTGTTTTATGTAAACCAATATCTTTCAGAGCTCTACGGTTAAGGACCAAGAGTCTCTTCCTTAACACTTCTAAAAGACGAATAACATAAACAAGGAACAAAATGATTTCTCATTCAATTCATAACAATTGACATTTAAAAGTAAAACTTTTAGAACACATTCCTTCACAATTATCCCACTAGATTTTTCACATTGCATCGTGTGCTATTATGCACTTCCTAAAACCATAATTATTGTCCTCGTCTTACCTATTCTTACGTTGATTTTAGGATTTTTTTTCAAAATAATTTTTTTTAATTTGTTTTGCCAAAATAGACCTCAAAAACATATATTTGTCAAACTAGACTCACTGCCACCACGTGGTAACACGTGGCGCCGATGGGTTTTTTTTTGTGCATAGGGAACTCGACATCACCAGTGCCGAGTTTTACTTGGGATAACTCGGCATCACTAGTGTCAAGTTTTCTTTGTTTTTTTGCCCAACACTTGTCATATTCCACTCGACGTGAGTTGCCAGTAGAACAGTGATTCAAATAGAACTCGGCACTGGGGATGTCGAGTTCTATTTGAACTGTTCTCCTGACACTCAGATCGTGCAGGAGACGGTTGGACGACCAGAAGAACAATTTCTTAAATAGAACTCGGCATCTGAGATGCCGAGTTTAATAGGCATAACTCGGAGTTCCTAACGCCGAGTTTTGTCGGGCTATAAAAGCAGCCCGACGCCCCCCTCTCCCTCACGTCAAGTTCTCACGATTTTACGGTTAGGGTTTTGATTTTTTTCGTTTTCCACCGTTTTCTTGCTTTTTATGTATTAGGTTGATATACATTGTTGTTTTAGGTATGATTGTAGTGTTTTTGTTGGTTTAGAAACCCATTTTGGTGCAAACTCGATTTCGATTTTGGGTTTTTAGGCCAATTTTTTATTTCTTGTTTGTTAGTTGATTATTGATTTTAGTTTTGTTGATTGTAGGTCTACGGTAGTAATCTTAAAAATAGTTGAATTTAAGTTTGATTATTGTGATTGAAATTAGATTTTTTGTTGTTATTTTGGTTTGAATGTATGTTACTTTGAATGAATGTAATCGTTCAAAAAATTCTGACATGATTCGTAACGTTGTTTATTGTAGTTGATTTTATTGGAGAGATTGCTCGACGTCTACAGCCGTTTGCTGCTACACTCGATTGATGCAATTTCTAAAACATTTGAGTATTTTCAACTTTTTAAGTAGTTAGTAATGAAGAACAATCGTCTCACTTGAACACATTTTCAAATTTAATTAATATATGTTAGGTATGGATAAAGATGATGAAAGATCTTTGTTGGTCATGTATAATGGGAAATTAGAATGTAACGGAGATGTGGCAGAATATACAAGATCTTACCGCAAATTGGTAGTTGTTCCGTTGAACATAAAATATGAGGATTTAATGAATGTCATAAGATCTGAATGTTGTTATCCACACAGTATGTTTGATGTCAAGTTGACGGCAAAATTGCCATTAAACAATGATTGGACATACGTTCCTTTAACTAATGATAGGTCGGTTTATGGAGTGATGCGTTTGTTTAAACGGATGTCTGTGGTTGGAGTGTATGTGGAAGCTGAACCTAAAGTTCCCGACCCTACGCTGACAACGAACACTTATTCGCCGGAGTATGGTACAGTAAGGTCGACTGGTTGGGACTGTGGAATAGATTTGAATATAAGTCTAAATCCTACAACCGAAATTCCAGTATACCAGCAAATTCTATTTTTCCAATCACATAACTTCCAAACAGGCAACGAATGACCAGAAAGTGCGTGTGACATTCCTTCCAGCAGTGCAAATAGTTATCCTGGTCTGTCGCAATTTGAACCCATGCATTACAGTCATGATGAGTTTGCTGGAAGGGTTGAACCATCTACCTCATATCCCTCCCTTGGGCTTGGTTTGTCAGCTGTTGACCTAATTCATTTTAGTCGACCAGAAGGCCTGGAAGAGATGCACAACGTTCAAGATGATGACACTGAGAAATTAGGGGATTACAACACACAATTCGCTGTCGAAGATGAACCTGAAGATGTTTCTGCTAATGAAGTCGTTCCGGAGACGCAGGATGTCATATATGCGATGAGTCAATCCATAAATCGTGAAGACGACGACGTTGTTGATGATGCAGTTGCTAACGACGACATGGTTCCAACTCTTAATGAACTTCCCGATATCTTCGAGGACGATAACTGGATAGAGAATTTGGTAATTGAACACTCATTCTTCGATGATGCGAACAATTTGGAACGGAGTGATTGGTGTACGAAAGATTGTCGTTCTTTCTGGGATAAATGAATTTTCCCAACGAAAAATGATTTGGTTCATGCTCTGCAATCGTGACACATTAAAAAGTTTGTTCAGTATTCAGTTGTGGTTTCTTCAACGAAACGGTATACTGCTCATTGTATTCGTCGTGATGAAGATAACTGCAAATGACGTCTACATGTGTTTGTCCCAAAAGGCTACAAATATTTTCAAGTTAAAACATACGACGCCGAGCACACTTGTTCCAATCTGATATTGTTAAACGACAACAAATAATGCAGTGCTAATTTTGTACGCGACTTGATATTGCTATCTGTTAGAACTAAGTTCACAATTACTCCTGCTGAAATAATGGAAAGAGTGAAGACCAAATACTCATTTGAAATCGGTTACGATAAAGCATGACATGCTAGGCAAAAAGCGTTGAACCGAATAAATGGTGCCGAAGAAGACAATTTTAAAGATCTGCGAAGGTTCGTCACAGTTCTCTGTCAGAACAATGAAGGATCGGTTGTCGAAATAGAGTCTGTCCAGGTAAATTCAGACGAGGAGATGTTTAAGCGTGTGTTTTGGGCGTTCGGGCCTTCAATTAGTGGGTTTCAATATTGTAGACCCGTTGTCAGTGTGGATGGAACGCACCTCTATAGCAAATATAGAGGTTTATGGCTAATTGTTGTGGGCACGGATGCAAACAACGGAATTTTTCATTTGACATTTGCTGTAGTAGAGAGCGAGAATACAGAGTCGTGGACGTGGTTCCTTCAATTGCTGGCAAGTAGAGTTACAATGCGACCCGATTTGTGTATTATCACCGACAGATTTTCAGGAATAAACGCTTGTGTGCGAGCCGCATTTCCACCTTCGGAGGGACATGTACATCAATTCTGTCTTCGACACATGAAAGTAAATCTTGCTAAACATCGAAATTGCAAGGAAAGATTGGGACAAATCAAGATTTACGAAGCGGGTAAAACTCGTTCATTTATGAAATTTGAAGAGTTAATGAAGGTTATTGCAGAGGAATATAAACCGGTATACGAGTGGATTCAGCATCAAGGTCCTTTGGAAAGATGGACTTGTTGTCACGATGATGGTCGACGTTTCGGATGTAGGACAACAAACATGTCAGAAAGCTTCAACAATGTCTTACGAGGGGCACACGGTATGCCAATTACAACTATGATTTTGATGATCTTTCTTCACTTGAACAAATTCTTTGTTAAAAGAAGGGACGTCACCGAGTCGTGGAATAAACATATGTACTGACAGTCTACACCGTGGTGACGGGAAACAACAATCTGGCCAGAACACATACAGTAACTTGGTACCACCAGTTGACGAACCAGGTTGAAGCCAATGACCAGAAAAAATACCTCGTAAAATTTGAAGGAGTTATTACTTGCACTTGTGGATACATAATTGCAATGCACGTCCCATGTTCACATGTACTAGCAGTTTGCAGTAGCAGACATGTAAATGTCAACACTTCACATTTGGTGTTCCCGTATTATGAGGTTCAAATGTACAGGGAGACGTACAAACTGATATTTATCCCAATTCCTGATGTGAGATATTGGCCAGATCGAGGCAACATCACAATGAGGCCTCCCCAAACCAAAAGACCTCCTGGTCGGCCTAAATCAACGCGAATCTGAAACGAGATTGACGAACACTCTGGAAGAAGGGTAAGGTGTGGGAGATGCGGCGGTATAGGGCATAACCGAAAGCGATGCAAGGAACCTATATAGCGAAATAGTTTGAATATTTTGTATGTAACTATTTAGTGAGACGAATGAATGTAAGAGTTGATTAATTGTAAGACTTGAATTAATGTAATATATTTTGTTATGATTTGAATGAATGTGCGACTTAAATCCTTTTTAAAAGTTGATTAATTGTAAGACTTGAATTAATGTAATGTATGTTTTAGAACTGCAAAATTTTCTAGTTTTGCCTATTAAACTTCGAGTTATGCCTATTAAACTCGGCATCTCAGATGTTGAGTTCTATTTAAGAAAATGTTCTCCTGGTCGTCCAACCGTCTCATGCACGATCTGAGTGCCAGGAGAACAGTTCAAATAGAACTCGGCATCCCCAGTGTCGAGTTCTATTTGAATCATTGTTCTCCTGGCAACTCACGTCGAGTGAAATATGACAAGTGTTGGGCAAAAAACCAAAAAGAACTCGGCACTGGTGATGCTGAGTTATCCCATGTAGAACTCGGCACTGGTGATGTCGAGTTCCCTATGCACAAAAAAATAAAACCCGCCGTCGTCATGTGTCACCATGTGGTGACAGCGAGTCTAGTTTGACAAATAGTTTTTCTTGAGGTCTATTTTGGCAAAAAAAAAATAAATTTAAAAGTTTATTTTGAAAAAAAATCCTTGATTTTATTGAACTATAAAGAATTCTCACAACATCGTACTGATGTTGCTACAACGTCAATACAAAGATCATCATCATCGTAAGAAGTATATTGCATGACCATTCAATCTCACTGGTTGACTAAGTTATATTTGTTAATTATTTTTAGCAAAAGTTCGAAATCCTTTTCTGTTGGCCACCATAAAAGATTATATTTTTTCGACGATCACTAACTGATACTAATGTAATAGAAGAAAAAAACTATATTTTCCGTATACTTTCCCAAGCTCGATTCCGTTGTTACCACAGACCTTACACAATCGATCGAATCATATAGATATTCATTCGATCTCGGACGACTCACCAAAGCACGAAAGTAATGATCTTTCAACACCAACCGCATGGATAAACTCACACCAACCCGTAAATTTGTGATCCAATTCGGAAATTTCCTTGGGAGGAATCACGAAGGAATTAGAATAGAATAATACATATTCATGCATAGAAAAGGACTTACCACCCTCTATAAAGTGACATTTTTTTGCCTGACAACTACAGGAAGATCACATATTTTTAGCTGACCACCGTAAGAGGATCAAATATTTTTAGTTGACTACCGACCACTGGTAACATCGTTAGCTGGCAAAGGTCGAATCATTACGGTTAAACACAGTAAGCTAATGTGTGTGTCTATCTAACACGGTTGACTATCTTTACTACATGATATTGTGACATTTCAAAAGATATTTCTTTTATTTTTCTGAAGAATTTTGGGGTTATCCATCAATGAAAAAATTAGTTCATAACAAATAAATCAATTAGATTAGGAAGTTGCCCATAACCTACAAACACAAAGATAATATAAAGCTAATCAATCACTATAGCAAGAGGAACGAAGGTTTTCAACGAATTTAACATCTTTAGAACTGAAAGTAGCCAAGAGACATTCTGGAAGTATCAAAGTGTCAGCAAAATACTCCTAACAATCCATCTGTTAACGGGAAAAAGAAAGGATCAGAACAATGCATCCATCTCTCTAAACCGTTCTGCTCCAAGTCGTTCCGGGAAAATGACATTAGAGCTTCTTGGGCTACTCCGACACAACAGCCTCGGACTTTTGGTGGATTCAAAGAACGAAAATTTGCTGTCAACATTCATAAAGAAATTCAGTGACATCGAAAGCTAAAGTTAAACAGATGAGAATTGGTTTTCTTTCCCCAATGTATGATACTAATACAACAGACAATGTATGGAAACTTGAGTAGCTTCAAATTTTACAGAAACACTAATAATAATTCATATATATATATATATATATATATTTCCAAAGAGGGCAGGGCAAAAACAGTCCAATGAGTGGAAATTCATTGGTCACTACCATTATTTGGTACAGGAATTGTAATTGAACTGATCTGACACAATACTAACTCTAAAACTTGATTTCATTTTCAGCCACAGGTTCAATCCTGTGAGAGACTGCAGTTCGATTATGGTCTATCCTATTAGGCATAATTGAGTTTGGGATTTCACTATTTCAGTCAAATTGAAATTGAAAAAATATCATGTATAATAGTTAATATCATTATAAGCTGTAAGGCTACTTAATATCAATTACTGTCATCTCATAAACTAACATCAATGGGAAATATAATGTGAAAAGTGTAAAACAGAAAGTTAACCGATCAAATTCAAGCAAGCATATTGATTTGCATTCATAAGAATTGGTTTTCCGATCCAACAACTATCTTTTAGAGACAAAAAACCTTAAAACCTCACCTCAGTTGAGCACTGTCTCCTATGATTTTACACCCCAAAATAAGATTAGACCTGATAAAATCATATCAGCTAGTAATGTAACCTTTTTACTCCATTTAAATATCTTGCAAACTAAGTTTTTGTTTGGACGATTTTACAAACAAGTCAGCATTGCTAAAAAATTCTTATAATTGATGTCAATTATGATTATCATATAATGATAAATTTCGAACAACTTTCAAATTTCAATTGATAGCTATGAATACAATTCAGGGTAGTTTTAGGTATGATTTCTTCTAAATTTCAACTAATACTGAATCGGTTTAGGAGTTCGAGTATAGCAACACTCATGTAGTATCATAGCACTAAAAGTAGATTATTGAAATTAGACGACCAAATATACCATAACATAAAATTTTCAACGGCGGCACTCCACAAGAATGTACACTGGCTTTCCGTTTAGTCTGCATCGACCCTATGAGTACACGATGAGAAGTCCTTTTTTCAGAGATATGGTTAAGAGATTATTTAAGTAAACATAATATTGTAAATCATTACAGGAATGTGATCAGTTATCAGCATAAGATAAACATTGAGTTCTATCATACCTTAAATTTTGGCAAACCGATAACGCAGGCACATTCAAAAACTTCAGCTCCAGCACGCTCTGAGGAAGGCAAAATGGTTAATGGTAACAACAAAAAGACATGCTACATACTGCAAAGTTCAAGATTATTAACACAAGTCGTCAATCAGTTAGACTAAATAATGAATGTCAGAAAACAGAGAAATTGTTAAAGATTACCAAGGAGTCTGATAGCTGCGCACAACGTCCCTCCTGTAGCTACCAAATCGTCAACAACCAACACTCGATCCTTAGTTTGAACAGCTCCAACATGCATCTGCAGACAATCATGTCCATATTCGAGCTCGTATTCTTCGGAGATAACTTCACCTGACGAGTTACAGAAACCAGCAGAGGTTAAAAGTAATTCAGAAGATACCAACTAAAAAAAAATGCAATCGAACTTCACATACTACTATCAATTATTCTACAATCTTGCCAATGGTGATTTAAACTAAACTGTTAATATATAACATTACCAGGCAATTTCTTTGGTTTGCGCAACGGAATGAACTTCACCCCAATTGCCAAAGCAATAGGAGGGCCAAATATGAAACCTCTTGCTTCAATTCCTGGAAATATCATGCACGAGTGAGTGCCACAGTAATCTTTAAAATACTAAGATCAAGGAGGTAGCAACACAATATGTGACGGTTTATTCACCAAAACACTGAAACAAACACATTAGTGGAAAAAGAATAATCAAAACCACTTTACACCAGAACAAAGAAGATTCCAATCTCCGACAGTTGCCACAAATACAACGGGAGCCAATTTGGTGCCTCAAACAAAATGATTTTCCAATAAAAAATCAAAAATCACAGAACAAAAAGGAAAGAAGGAAGTGTTATGGCTCACCAGCAACAGCGGTGATGCCTTTGTCCTTGTAGCGCTCGACAAAGATGTCAACTGCATCCTTCAACGCTTTAGGCTGGAGAAGAAGCGTCGTTATGTCATTGAACATGATCCCTGAGCAAAACCAACAAAAATGGCAACACAAAAACATAAAAAAATATGAAAACAAAAGGTATATGACAGCAAAAATGATAAAAGGATATACAACATTGGCTCAATCAAATTAATAAACAAGAAAACAAAAATATGTAAATGAAAGACGTGTAAAAATTAAACAAAACAAGATAAAAACATGATAATTGACAGTCTTAACTAGACACAAACGACAAAATAGAGCATATTAGGAAAATCAAATAAAAGAAAATTAGCAAGCATGATTTTTTGTCAAGAATGCCCACGACACCAAGACAAACATGGAAATAGAAATGCAAAAAGACTCGCTAAACATGTCCCATAAACATAACTGACTAGCATAACAATGAAAAAATATAGACACAAAGACCAAAATACGAAATACTATTAAGCATGACACCACAGAAAATGCACAAACCCAGCAGTATAAAAGCATCAACATTGACATAAAAGTAAAAGAAAGATAATATTATAACATGATTTTTGAGCAAATTGTGCAAACAACTTGACTAAAACATAAAATAGACAACATAAATAAGGAATGACTCATGACGAACACATTAACAATTAAACGGAAACATGACTTCTAACAAAAAAAACCCCAAAAAACCAACAACACCATAGCACAAGGTATGACAGGAATATCAAAACTAAAAAATAATAACACACTACAGTGCTACACACGTTCTAACGCACAAACTTAGGAACAGAAAAACATAATCAAGTGTTTCAATAAACATATTGTAATCACATTCCCTTATCAAGACCAACAAAGCACCATTTCTTTAGTTTAAAAAAAACCCAAACCCAGCAACATATAAACCTAAGATAACATATATATCATCTAAATAAAAAATTGCTAAACGTGATTGGTTGATTCTGAACGAAATCCACTGACAACAGAAGAAAACATTAACATAGAACATTAAAAAGTACAGAACAAGCACGTCGTCATACTTTGACTTAAAAATATAAAACCAAAACCAAAGTACAGAATTACACATTGTTTAGGGACAAAACCCAACAACAACACAAATTAGAAAAACAAAACAAAAGATCATCAAACACATCTCTTGGACAAAACCGACAGCACAAACACACATATATAATAACACCCAACATTTCCTTAATAAAACTCACAAAAATCACAAACCTAACAACATAAACCAAAACCATTGGCCAAAAAGACCTTTTCACAAGAAACCCAATACCCCATCAACTTAAAAAAAACACAAAATAATAATAACAACATCAATAACAGACAAGTGAAAAGAAAGCACCAAAAGTTTTCTTGGTAGAATCAAAAATCAAAACCATTGACAAAACCAACATTATGCAAGAAACCCAAAACACCAACAACTCAAAAACGAACACAAAAATAATGAAAACCAAAGACATGCAAAGAAAGGACCAACCTTTTTCTTGACATAACCAAACGAAACAAAACCATTGACAAAAACAACCATTTTGCATGAAACCCAAAACAAAAAAAACAAAAAACAAAGACATGGGCATGCATGGATTCGTAACATTGTTAGATCCAGACCAGGTTTGGGGAAGTGAGGAACAACCCTGATGGCATCAAAGATGCCCACAAGCCTTGGGTCATCCACAACACCACCGTCTCCATTCCCATTCTCCTTCTCTCCTCCATCTACCACCTTCACCATTCTCCTCTCCTTTTCTTCTCCAAAAAAAAAAGGTGTTGTGTGGGTCTTTTTTTGGTTTCTTGGGTGGTCTGTTGTGTTCTCTTTTCGTATCTAGACTAGATGTTGCATAGAGGTCTGGCTCTTTAAAGACTTTGCTCTGTTCACTTGGGACATCACATCATGTCATTTTCGTATCATTATCATATTATTACTCTAGATTTTCTTCTTTTGACCTTTTTTTATTTGGGAATTTAATCAAAACA
The DNA here is from genome assembly GCA_963682175.1 of Triglochin maritima. NCBI lineage: Eukaryota > Viridiplantae > Streptophyta > Magnoliopsida > Alismatales > Juncaginaceae > Triglochin > Triglochin maritima. The sequence continues at coordinate 42,720,627 of OY821774.1, forward strand.
TCCTAATGTTGGGGAGAATTGTTGAGAAGTTTTTTGTTAAAATACTGCTAATAAGTAAATAAGGTATTGGCTTTATTTGTGGCATTGTTTGAAGCCTTACTTATAAGTACTAAAGACACCTGATGCAGCTCGAGAGAGAGAGATTCAAGAAAGATGGATGAGAGAAAGAAAAAAAAGAGAAGGAGAGAGAGAGATGAGAAATTTTTAATTTTTTTTATAAAAGATAGAATTTGTAAATTTTACAATTAGTTAATAATTAATTAACAATAAATTATACTTCAACCAATACTGTTAGTTGCAATGGAGTGAGACTTTCGAAAATTTAATTGTGATGCGTGTACTATGTTTGTTTTCTTATGACATATAAACAAATAAGTGTGGAGTGATGACTGTTTGGAATTGCAGTCTTTTAAAATGACACGTAAGTAATTAATCATATTTTTTAAAGTTGACCAATTGGATCTCTAAATAATATAGTTTGCAAAACAATTATGAACACTACTTATGTCTCATTACACAAATCACACAATAACTGATTGTGGAATATTTGGAACCTAAAAAACAATGAACATGTTAATATAAACTATGAAAATACAAGTGTAGAACAAACAAACCATTATCTACAACCACACTTAAAGTTCGTGGGAAGATTATCTGAAGTTTCACAAAGTAGGCCTCTGTAGTTAATTCCAAAGAAGTCCTTTAATTTCCTTTGAGAATTCCAAAAAGGGTTGTTAATCGCAGCATTATTGTTTATTAATTACTTGGGGTTTGGTGTTTGCTTTGGCAACTTTGACAGGTGGGTTGGATTTGGTGAAGATATTTACTCACATGCCAACTGCCAAATGTGTTGTAGTAAGATATTTACTTCACATTCTGTCTTATTAAATGAATCCTCCCGTTAGGTTTGGCTATTGACAAGAAACACGATAACACAACATGAAAAATTTGTGTCTGGGTTTACTGATTTCGTGTCGTGTTCGTGTTTGACTAATTGGATACCCGAAAGTACACGAAAACCGATTACCCGATTACAGATTACTTGACTATCTGATTACCCAAGTTTCCAATTACCCAAATACCAAGCTATCCAATTACCCAAATACCAAATTAACAATTATCCTATTAACAATTCAGGGAAATTGTGTATTTTCGTGTACAATTTTCCGTGTACAAGTTTCGTGTAACTTTGTGTATAATAGTATATTGTGTCGTGTCGTTGGTACACGATATGTACAAGAATTTTTTTTTTGTGTACAAACAGTGTCGTGTTGACATTGTTACAACCGTGTCGTGTTCGTGTCCCCAAAACGAGACACGAAATCAAACCGCGTCGTGTTCGTGTCTCCGAAAAATGTCTAATACACACGAAATTACATGACACCAAAGTACATGAAACGACACGATTGTTAGGCCTACCTCTAGTGTCAGTAGTGTGGACGGTAGACAACCAAATCTTAATCAGATCTTTGACACTGTTTGTTTATTCCAATCCAGCAATTTCTTCGGAGTCCCTATCACTAGTATATCTACTTCAAAGCTCCAAACTATACGTGCCCTCATTACATTACATGTACATGTTACAACTTACATGTCACATTCTTTTGAGCTTGTATTTATGCATGTAGATTCAATTTTAAGGCAAATTGGAAGTTGTATAGTTGATTCTATGTGTTCTATTAGTTACTAGAAAGCAATCATAGGGGCAATTTTGGGCATTGAAATTGGGGGAATATGTGAATGTAATTCAAGTAGATCAACAATGAGCCACATATATGCACAAACTGTTTTGTATATGAAGAAGAACAGAAAAAATGCTGCAATAGCAAATGTGCTTGGTTCGACAAATGTCTAGTCCTTGGGCACCGGATTCAATAGTTATTCTTCTTCTCCAAAATATATAGAAACAGTCGGGTTGCCATAAGAATGGATCAGTTTGCTACAAAAAAAACTTAAGCTTAAACGTTTCCTAGATTAACCGGTGACAACAACCACATAGACAGATCAGTTGGCATTTAGAAAATAGAAGAGTTACATAACCATATGAATAGATTGGTTTGCTTTCAAAAAAAAAAAAGTTAGAGTCAAGTTTTTCTAAGTAATTAAGGGTGCATTCCATACTGTGAGTGGTTTCCAAATTACTCCAACTAGATCGCAACACATTCTCCATATTTAGTAACCAATTGGTAATCCAATAACCAACCTTGATCTCATTCAAAACTTACTAAAAATAAAAGAGTCTTGATACACGGATGTACCATGTCCGGGACGTGCTCCACGTCATCATCTATGTTATCATTTTTTATGTTTTTTTTATTTTATTGTTCAAAAATACGGTTTTTAATAAAGTAAGAGACGGTTCATTTCTCCAATAGTAGACAATTTAAATGCAAAGAATAGATACACATCTATCACGCGTGGGACCCACATCAGTCCCGCGGGACACATCAGTCCTGCGTTGGGACGCACCAGTATTGCACGGGACACGCATCAGCCCGCGTGAGACACAAATTTGTCTCACAACACACACATCTATGTATATAAGAATATCACATGGATTGAAAACCAAATGGCACAGTTTATCACGTCCTTTAATTTTGGAAACAAATTAAATATTTGATAAAATGCTCAACATGCATGCAACTTGAAAGAATCATGTGTCTTCATGTCGTGACTGTTATAAAGAACGTGTTAAAAGAAGTCCATAATTTATTTTCCAAAATAAAAATACCCATTGCATGCATGCATGCATGATGGATGATCAAGTTGTAAGCCACAACCATCCACTCGACAAATGGATTATCAAATTGTTGTACAATTTTATAATTGATGCTCAGAGCAATCTTTGGACTTGGCCGCTCATCGTAGATCTTCATGAATTTCCGTACATTCTTCGCCGAATTGAAACTGATAATTAAACAACTCTATATAAGAGCACATTTTGTGTAGCACATTTTGTATAACATAATTAACTACGAGATCATATAAGTTATAAATGTCAACTCTAATTTTCAGCAATGGAAGTAAAGAGGAAAAAGGGAAAGACAAGCAAACAACATATATAGCCTTTAATAAACAGACTCCACTCATGCATAGATGCAATGAACTCAAACTAAACTTTGGTAAATCCGTTGGAGGAGTACATTGATAACAAGAGTATCTCTTGGACATTGTGACTTCAACTTCTGGTGTTGTAGTTGCATAAGATAATACACCTGAACAGTGCATGGTATCATTAACTCTTCAGTCCCATTAATCTTTGATTCTTCCCGTGTAGATATATTTTTCCAAAATTAATGTATTTAGCTGTAGACAATTGACACAAACATTAAGTGTTATAAATTAATGATCAATTAAAAGGCCAAGAAGTTGATGGAGAATGTGGGAGTTGTATTTCATTTCATTGTCATCTCCAAATGCGTACAATAGTCTCATATATATATGATGAATATATAGTAGGAGTTACAACCAAATAAATGGAATTACATCATATTAATAATAATAACAATCTACATAAATAGTGGCACAGGTAGAAAAATGGGGAATTACGTCGCCATGTCACGTCGGGTATTAATTACCCGACGTAAAATAAACTTGTCACATCGATTGAACATAAACCGACGTGATATAGTATATATTACGTCAGTTTATGTTCAACCGACGTGACATACTAACATGTTACGTCGGTTGAACAACAACTGACTTGATAGAGGTTTATATCACGTTGGTTGTTGGTCAACCGATGTGTTTTATGTATATTGTCATGTCAGTTGGAGGAAATCCGATGTGATTAGTTTTTTTTTAAAAACCAAATAATTTTGATAACGTGTGTCACATCGGTTTTAATAAAATTGACGTGTTTGGGTGGCCTTATCACGTTAGTTTTGAGAAAAACGATGTGTTATGTTCTTTTTTTTTGAAATCCGTTCCATCTTCTTGTTTACCATGTTCTCACACAAACACAATCCAAATCTGTGTTTCTTCCGCCCCAACCCGTCGCCACCAACGCACACCTCCACAAAGCCTCCAGCCCGACCTCACCCCAACACATCACGCGATCCAACCCACACTGCATCACCTCTGAGCCAACACCCACGACCACCTCCGCCCCACAACCTTCGCACACCTCCGACCAAACTCACCACCCACGACCACCTCTGCCCTACAACCTTTGCGCACCGCAACACCTCCGACCAAACTCACCACCCACGACCACCTCCGCCCCAACGCACCCCCCCCCCCCCACACACACACACATACCACACCACTCCCCAACTCCTCTGGCCACCAACAACTCATCGAGGTCCTCCGTACTCACTGTGCTCCTCCGAACTCGACGCCTCCAAAATATTCATGCACGACTCTCAACTTGATTAAGGTCCACTCTCAACATGAATTTTTTAGTAACATTATGTTTCAAAGTTTTACTAACATTATGTTCTTATGTCAAAGTTTGAGTTTTGTTACCTATTACTTGTTTCAATTGAGTTTTGTACTATATGAGTACACACCACAAGTTGCCAATATTGTTGAGCGAGGATTTTCTTTGATTTTAGTTAGGTTTAATTGTTTCTCCAAAGCTTAGTTGGGTATTAGAACCTTGATATTTGTCTTGGGTTGTAAGTTTGAACTTGAGTTTTTATTTAGAACGCACCTTACCTGTGAATCTTATTTGAACCTTGCATGCATCCTATTGCATGATCAACTATTAGTTTCTACCATTACTTATTTAAATGATTAGTTAAGTGATTAATATATAGTTGTGTTGAAATAACTACTTAAGTGAATGATTGTATTGAAGTTTTTTGTTATATAGTTGTGGCTTGTTTGTATTTTTTCCCACAGGAATTTTTTTATTAATAAGAAATTTTAGGGGAGGTTCTGCCAAAATTCTTAAATATTAGGTTCATTTTCTATTACGATTGTTTGTGTTGTTGTGTAGATGACAATAAATCGAAATTGGATTTTTGCATGTCGGTTGAGTGGTGAGTATGAGTACGGAGTTGATAAGTTTCTAGAGTTTGCACAAAATGAAACAACAAGAGAAAAAAAAGGATCCCTGGTTTGGAAAAAGAAAACTTTTGGTCATCCGTAATTCTGTTAACCACTATGGCATATACCAAAGAATCATGTACACATGCACGTAGGGAGAAGAAAAAGCATCATACGTTGCTTTAGTATAAGAAATTAACCTGACAATGAAATACTTCATCTATCGAGGCATCCATCAAGATCGATGTTTTGTTTCTTTTAGACGAGATAGATACTCATCGTGTTGATAACGTGTTATAAAATAATGATCAAGTAAAATGATAAGAGGTTGAGGGAGAATGATGAAGTTGTATTTCATTTCATTGTTCTCTCCAAATATGTACAATAGCCTCCTATATATATATGATGAATAGATAGTAGAGATCACAACCAAATAAATAGAATTACACCATATTAATAATAATAACAATGTACTTAAATGGTGAGAGTTAAGGAAGGTGAATCGTCTATCATCCGGAAATAATAATAAGACATTTGGATTTCATAACATTAAGTTGGTAATAAGTTTTTTGAAATTTCCAGACAAAAAGAAATTGCCTATCCAATATAATCACGTTAGAGATTTCAAGAAATTCTACTTATCATTTTTTTGTCCGGCAGAAATTATTATTTCCGGATGTTGAGATTTTTTTGTTTTCAGAAAATCTAATTTTTCCAAAAATTATCAAACCGGAGATATCGTTAATCTTCCCAATCAACCCTTACACATCCAAGTACAAGAGTTTAGAAGAATAGAAGACATTTCCGCACAACGTGGAGAACATGGTCACAACTCACAGGAATCATAATAATTAACCTAACTTTTTAATCATTAAATGAAAGTCAAACAACGTGGAAAAGAGAACATTGAATACATCTAGAGTAGGGGTGTAATCGATCTCTAAACGAGCGATCCGAGTCTGCTCAAGATCGGCTCGTTAAGGGTTTTGAGCGGAAAATTCTGCTCGTGCTCGGTTCGATCTGCTCGCGAGCGGCTCGTTAACCTAAACCTTTTTTTGGTATTGAATTCCTAATAATGTTGTCCTAATAAGTAAATTATAAAATTACTTAAGACAAATATAATAATAGTTACTAACACAATCTTAAAATTAACACCTAAAATAAAACACAATCTTATAAATTATACGACAACATTAACATCTTATAAATAAGATTATACACTTGGATCAAACAAAATCAACACAATATTAAAATCAAACACAATCTTCTAAATTGTAGGACAACTCACAACATCAACATCTTATAAATAAGATCATCTACCTGACTCAAACCTTAATTTATTTGAACTTTTGGTGTAGAAAAGAATGAGAAAAAAATAATAATGAAAAAAATGAAAAGTTTAGTACTAATATGGTTTTGATTCTAATTAGTATTTTGATTTGGTTTGTTAAATGGATTGTTGGGTTTGGTAAATTAGTTTAACACTTTACCGATTGGGTAATTGGATAGAATATTCAGGTTAATCAAATAATTGGATATAGTAATCAGGTTTCGAGCGATAATTGAGCGAACATCGAGCGAGTATCGAGCGAGCGGGGTCTGCTCGTGCTCGACTCATTACTAACCGATCCGAGCAATTTCCAGCAAAATCAGAGCAAAATGGAGCGAACATCGAGCGATCTATCGATCCCGAGCAGAACTTGACAGCCCTAATCTAGAGTTAGTTGACAAGATCACTAAAGCACTATTGTTTTTTGGATCCGGATTAGACTGAGATTCGAGCCTTGCTGGGCCATTATATTCCTTAGGTTTTTTTAAATTTATTAAAATACTTCTCTCTCGTTTTGTATAAACCTCTCAACTAATCTCATCTTTTTTGCACCAATTTCTTTAACTCTTCTTCTAAATCTCTCCAAATTTGTCTTCAAGTCTTCTATTTTGTTTTGATTTTGTTGGAAACGGATCGAGTTTTAGCTAAAGCTACAAGCAGACCGTTGACCGCTCGAATTTGCGACTCATCCGCTCTTCATTTCCCAGATTTTCTAATCTTTTTAGTAGTTAATTTTAGTTCAGCAATCATCATCATGACTTTCTCATTTATGAAAAAAATCACTTTTTGTTTGCATTTTTACTAATTTACATGACTTTAACATTTGAATCTGAAGATAATGATAACCCCCATCCTTTTAATCCACCTAGATCTACGAGTAAAAATACTAGAAAAAGAACTAGCAAAGTATGAAATGATTTTGATAAATGACAAATTAGTGAGAGATAACTGCTACTTGTAAATCATGTGGTAAAGTACTTTCGGCTAAGTCAAGTGGAGTAACTAATTATTTAAGTAGACACTTAATTTCATGTAAACGTAAGCATGCATCACTGGTACTAGATTCACGTCAATCAGTTTTAGACTCAACTAGTGGAACTTTAAATTTTAGAAAATATCGTCCAATTAAATGTAGAAAGATAATTGTTGATTTCATAATTAGAGATGAATTACCATTTAGCTCATGTGAATCTAAAGCCATTGGGGATGTAATTCTCTACCATAATCTGCAATTTAAACCATATTGTAGAAACATACTTAAAAATGTTGCATTTGATAAATTCGATAAAGAAAAAAAAATCATGATTAGTTATTTTTCATCGATAAACAATAAGATAACATTAATTAGTGATGTTTGGACCGGTCTAAATAATTATCCTTACTGTTGTGTAACTGTTCATTATCTAGATGATTCATGGTGTTTAAATATACAAAAATATTTATTTTTTACCTATTTTGCATTCACACACTACAAATGTTATATTTGATCACATTAAAAATATCATGGTAGCTAATAATATTGAAAATGAAGTTTATTCAATTGCATTTGATAATGCTACTAATAACAGCTCATCAATAAAAATGCTTATAAATTATTGTCATCCACTTGTAGATGGTTTGCTCTTTCATATTAGATAAGTTTATCATACATTGAACTTGATAGTACAAGATGGACTTGACATAATTAAACCATACTTAGAAAATGTTAGGACTTTAGGAAATTTTGTATATATAATCATGTTAAACCTAGGATGTTTAAAATAGATGTCTCCCATAGATGAAATTCTACGTATGAAATGTTAAAATATTGTTATCCTTATAATCTTGCAATTATAACATTTTATAATGAAAAAAAGAGTACATGTTAACCCTCATAGATTAGGATAATTGTAAAATTATGTTAGGTTTTTTAAAACTTTTTTTCACTTTCACTAATAGATTAAGTGGACAATATTAACTCACCTCTAACATATTTATCTATGAATTGCTTCCAATTACTAGAGTATTTGCGAAATAAAGGTCAAATGCTAATTTTGTTGAAACTTTAAATGTAATGGAGACTAAGTTTAATAAATATTGGAATCCTCATCTATTTAGTTTTTGTTTAGCTTTCATTATGAATTATTAAACTTTTCAAAATCATGTAGATAATTGTAAGTCATTGTTAAACAAATATTTTGAGGAATATAAAAGACTACATGATGTAAGTCAAATGAGTTCAAATGTTGTTAGTTCATCATCACAACCACATGGAATAGAGTCAGATGATGATGACTCCAAATAGAATTGGTTAAGTTAAAAAAATTAGTTTAAAATAAAACACAGAAGGAATTAACTGGATATTTAAACACTGAAATTTACTTAACTAATGTTGAGTTAAAAGCTTTTGATGATTTAGATTGGTGAAAAAAGAACGCAGGTAGGTTTCTACGGGTCTCCTTGATGATACAAGACTTATTATGTCCTCCGGCGTCAACTGTGGCGTCAGAGTTTGCATTTAGCACATCTAAACGTGTGTTGACTGACAAGAGACAAAGCATGTCTGACAAGTAAATCAAGATGAACATATGCCTGAAGGATTGGATGGAGGATACAAACAGAATGCAAAACATGTGTCTTAACGACAACAGCGATGATGAAGATTGAAGACGAATCAACTAAACCATTTTGTTTAAGGAGTATTTATTTTCTAATACCCCTTAGGTTTTTTCATTACTCTTTAGGTTTAGCTAGCCTCATGGCTGTTTTCATATGTAACCAATTATTGTTTCTAGATTTGAGTCAACAATTATTTATTTATTTATTTTGGGAGAAAAACAAATTGTGTTTGTGCTTGTTAATTCAATTGTGATTGTAACTTACTTCAAATTAAAAAAAACGATCCAAAAAATTGAAATTCGAAAAACCCAGTCCAGGCCACTGTGCAGGGTTCTGACCGTCGTGACGTACCCGACCCGACACGAGTCCCAGGATTAATCCACATCCATCATTTTTCAATGGAAGCTAGTGTAGGGTATTATATCATAGTTAAAATATGGTTCTTACGGGTGGTTTAACAAAATATGTTTTAATTACAAAAAAATACTTTTTATTAGGTACATTATGGGTGTTAATACACGGACGCGCGCCATGTCACCGGTCATGTAAGCAAATGTGGGGGTTTCCAATAAAAGAATCATGATTTGTGGATTCTGTAAATAATTAACAATTTGTGATTGCCGATAAAAAAAGAAACATTTTGTTTCCCAACAAAGTAGATTTCCAAAAAAAGACTGGACACATGCCAAACAAACTCTAAACTTACTTGTGTCCAGAATGTGTCTAGAGTATCCAAACCTGGACACAAGCTAGTTCAAAGTGTGTCCAGCAATCTGTCAAAAGCGTGTTAAGAGTGTGTCCAACAATCAGTCCAATCATGGACACGAGTCAATCGAGTGTGTGTCCAAACCTGGACACGAATGTTAAGATTGTGTCCATTATCGTATACAGTGTGTCCAGAGTTTGTCCATTTTGTGTCCAGATTATGTTCAGAGTGTCCAAACCTGGACACGAGCTAGTTCAAAGTGTGTCCAGCAGTCTTTCTAGAGCATGTCAAGAGTGTCCAATAACCACTTCAATCTTGAACACAAGTCAGTTCAGTGTGTGTCTACAGTGTGATAAACACATATCATTTATAACTCTTGCTGAACATAAATACAAATTAAATTTTCAGTTCAAAAATTTGCTCATTCACACCTCCACAACCCTAAACCTCCCACATCCATACCACTCCCCAAAAACCCCTCTCCATCTCCAAGCTCGCCACCACTCGCTCTCGTCCTCGCTTTCCTCCCACATTCATCACCATTTATGACTCTCGGAGATGTCCTCCCGAGTTTGATGTTTTCGTCGAGGGGGCATTCATATTCGCTTGGAGACGGCCCTGCCCTGGAGACTCTGCCCGCTCTGGGATAGGGAAGAGAGAATAGTATAGTTTGGGGATAGGGAAGGAGGAGGGACGATGGAGAGTATATTGGAAGTATTTAAAACTTCATTTGGAATGAAATCGACACACATATCGTCACACCATCCACGCGCATGAGAAATCTTAAAATAAATATTGATAAGTTCCACATCACCATCGTCTGTGACACGCGCGTCCAACAATAATTTTCCTTTTCTCTTTGTGGTATTCACCACTTGTCAGTTTTTGGTCTAAAGATGAAATTCTTAGTGAAAGTTGGTTGTATTTACCCACATTAGCATTTTAAGGCATTACTAACCACATTTTATATGCTTCACATGTATTAACTTACTTTTCATGGGCACTTACATGTTCAATTAAAAAATTATAATGGAATTCAAAATAATTCATTTTATTCAATATCCTTAAGGGAAAACGAAACAAACAAATGATTCAAAAGAAATTTACCTTTGTCAGTGACGAATAGTTATGAAAAATTTCTTTCCTCTCAAAGAAGATATATAAATTTGACGAGAATGGAATGAATCATATGCAATATTTTCGTCCTAAATTTTGAAAAAAACGTTCACTTTTATGTATCCTCGTTAATCCAATAATACTTAGGAATTCCTTTCAATAAAAAAGGAAACTCGTAAAGACGCCAACATTGAGTTGTAGAGAAGGAGATAACTTAAAAAGTTTCTTTAATGAAAACTTAAGAAGAGATAATAATATATAATCGGAAGAGAGACCGATTAAAAATTAAGGGAAAACAATACTTGAAATATAAAAGGTATAGGAACTTGCTAATGTAAATTGTGACCTGGTTTTCTCTTTAATTTGAAGAGAAAATATAACTTTTATGTTTAAAATGCCCTCGAATGAAAAATAAATGAATTGCCGTGATTATTTTGTTAAAATAGTTCAATTCTTTTTTCGACCATAATTTTTCTCCATAAAAAAGAGAAGATTAAACACAACTTCTTTTCTCTTCTCTTTTAGAATTCTTTTAACTATCTGTTTCAAGCCCAAAATACATAATGATCGCTTAGAACGATTGTTGTTGAAAAAGATAATAGAGCTATTATAGATCAGATCGAGCATGCAAGTTGGAATTTGTTTTCCGTTTATCTAATCAATAAGGAGTCTGTTTCATAAGAAAATGAACTAAACGACACAGTGATCACATTTTTCTTAATTTGCGAAGCCGTTTTACTAGATTAAAAAGGGAGAGGAGAAACAAACATTGTTAAGACTGTGTTTGGATGAACATTTATGGGGTCCAGATTCTAAGAGAAATTGAAATTTCTATATATTTGCATCCAAACGATGTTCAGATCGTAAAGAATCTGGTTTCTCAGTAATGCACAGTTTCTAGATTTATAATGCAAGTCCAGAAACTAGAAATCTCAGTTTCTCTAGATGGACGTTGTTTTCAAGACTTTTTCTTCATATCTCAACCCCACTTCATCACATTATTACCATACTTGCCACCACAATATTTGAAGGGAATGTGTTCTAAAAGTTTTACTTTTAAATGTCAATTATTATGAATTGAATGAGAAATCATTTTGTTCATTGTTTATATTATTCGTCTTTTAGAAGTGTTAAGGAAGATGTTCTTGTTCCTTAACCGTAGAGCTCTAAAAGATAATGATTTACATAAAACAAAAGATATTCGCAATCATGATAATTAACATGGGACATTAATTACCGAGTTAAGATTGTCGTGTTAGTCATAGATCATTGTAGCTCTACAAGTGAGTGACAACACGGGTACACAAAATAGGAAAAAACTACTTTTGTATCTGAATACACCTAATAAGTAAAACATTATAGAATTGTGTTTTCAGTGTCATTAATGTTTTACTGTGTCCTTGGTCCTTTGATATGAGACTTATATCTGATCACTTAAGAAATGCTTGATTAGACTAGTGTCTTGAGCTATCGATAAGTGTAGTGTAAAGGCATTGGTTGGTTAAGTATGACTTTTGTTGGAGAAGATAGTTAGTCAAAAGATTATCATTGCCCCTTTTAATTGAGTAATGATATTAGTGTGCCCCTTGATAAAGCAAAGTTATAATGTGCACAATGTGATTTGAGTTAAGTCACATATTTATAACTAGCTTAAAGAGATCAAGAAATGAATATTAATACAAAGATGACACAATACTACTTTGTGTGTATTCTTAATATCATGAGGCAAGGGACGGACACAAGTGGTGCACTCCATCACTAAATGGATCGGGTTGTGCTTCGAGTGGAATTAAGACATCTAACTAATAGGGAGCTATAATGTGTAGCTAGACACCGCTTATAGCTTGTGATATTAAACTCTTAATATCACTGTCAACTTAGTTTAGATCCTCTCATAGGTCACACCACAAAACTGGGAAACAAGAAATGGGGATTTTGAGTTCATAAGGTGTGTCGGGTTTCATGTAGAAAATATGACACATGAGGTGAACAAGCAAAATCAAAATTATGTTGTGATTAATAACATAATTAGAATCTAAATTAAATTCATATGTGATGTAAATATTATGGGGTGTAATGATTTATCATTACATAGGATAATATGTTACATAAGTTGTGAACTTACTACTAATCCCGAAATATCAAATTTTGTAGGGGTTAAACTGAAATTTGACAAGTTTGCAATACTGTGCAAAAACGGTCGACCACTAAACGATAAACGGTCGACCGAATGCTGCACGGTCGACCGGATATGTCTCGATCGTAACAATGAATTTAGTATGTTCGTTTTCGGTCGACCGAACATTGCGATGAAATATTTTTGTTACGAACGGTCGACCGAGTTATTAACGGTCGACCGAAACTTGGTCTAAACGGTCGACCGAACCTCCAAACGGTCGACCGGTCCAGACGGTTTTCTGCAGAATTAATTTAAGAATTAATTAGATCATGCATGGAATTAGTTCATAACTGATTTAATTCGTGGTTGAGATTATTTGTTAGCAAATAATGGATGGTTATATGGAAGTTTGCATGAAATCATGGGTAAGAGGTTGCACATGAATAGGTAATTTGGAGAGAACTTATAAATACAAGTTTATCTCATTACCTAATAGAATTAATTCATTATATTCTTGTGCAAACATCTCTCTCCATAATTCTCCACGAATTTTCCTTAATTCTTGAGTTTAGTTTTAGTTTTCAGAGATCTTCTTCTCAAGGGAACTAAAGAGGGGTTAGTAGTTAGATTCTAAACCCTATTGGAGATTGAGAGGCTAGCTCTTCTCTCTCCGATCTTGTTTAGAGTTTGGTGAATACTCGGGGGCATCCGGCGCAGCGACAAGCATCCTCAACGTCTCCGGATCATCAAGAAGTTTTGGAGAACTTCTAGGTATGAAATTCGGAGCCCATGTTTGTTTTAATAAAGTTTTGGAACTAGTTATTGAAACAAACCGATGCATGCATGAAACAAATCATAGAAAATTGTAATTTATCATTATTGTGCATAAAAATTTCGAAAATATACATGTGTAATTAAACTAGAAATCCTACAATATTACCATTCTGTTCCCGAGAAACCATACATTTCCAGTCATGTCCCAACTTTAACTTTCCTCACCCGACTTTAAAGCTTACTCTTCTCTTCTCTCCACCTGACGACTCTCACCCCCACCCCCCTTTCCCAAGTTTAGCGGACCTCCGTCGAGGAGGCACGTCGGGTCCGTCTGTGCGTAGCCGAGGACGTGTTCTGCTCCGATTGTGACGACTAGGTATCAAAGCCTCATCTTGCTTTTTCCAAATTAGATTTTCCCCATCTGATTTCGTTGGAATGTTTAGCTTCCTATCATGTAAATTTGACCCAGTTCATATCATTGCATTGTGGTCGAATTATTATAAAAACAACAATTTGGATTTATGAAGGTTTTGGGTTAGATCGTCGAAGTATGGTTCGTAATTTTTAAGGTTCCTATTTTGTAGTTGTCGATTGTTCCATTGAGCTTATACTGTTAAAGATTTAGTTTTAAATGAGATCAGGCAGAGATATTAACTTGTCTGCCCTTTAACATAGTTATTATTCACTTATTTGACATATGGTTCCTATGTCAATTAGTATATTAACTTCTTTGCCACGGGGATAACCATTGTTCTTCTCCCCATACATTTTTAAAACTATTCATTTGCTATTTCCAACCCCTCATTTTCCATAGTTATTATCAGAAGTCATTCTAGAAGCACTTTACTGAAAGTAATGTGGGTGATGAGAATTTTATTTATACCGCAAGTGCACGGCGTCTATGAAGACGTGACAAGTACGGGTCGAACACAAGGAGGGAGAGATTTCATTATTATTGTTATTTCGATTGGGGGAGAGGAAGGAGAGAAGAATTAATTTGGGTTTTTGGGGTTTTTGGTTTAATTAACTAAAGTACGAACAAAAGCAATTAAAATTAAAACAAGAACAAAGAGAGAAATCCGTGGGGTGGAGGTTTAGACTTAGGTTTAGAGTAGAGAATTACTGAAACTTATTGTAAATCATGTTAGTTATGAAGCATTACAAGATAAATGACTTAACATAAACTCAAGTAATCAAAATACACTAATCATGAACTTAAAATAATAACATGCATTCATCATTCTCTAACCCTAATTCCATCACCTCCACCCTTTGGAGAGAGTTAGAAACTCATGGAGGGAGGAAGAAGAAGGGGTCCTTGAGACATTAAAAGAAAACTAAAACAAGAATTAAAAGAACAGAATTTTATTAATAAAACTAAGGTACACAAATAAGAACAACAACTAAGGACCCTATTTACATCGTTCTCGGGTCTATTTATAATTGCTACAAGGGACTTAGGTATAGAATTGGATAGTACACGTGTCCATACACGAGTGGACGAAATTGGGACACACGGATCAACCAATGGGCGGCGGAATCGCCGCACATCATGTGTATTGTGCGGCGGATTCGCCTCCCACGTTGGTCGGATTTAATCAGGATTTTTGTCACGCGTTTATGGTATGATTTGATCTTTATTTGCGTGTCTGGATGATTTCTTTCCATTGTCTTGAGCTCCGGATTAATTCCTTCCATTGTTGGAGATTTATAGTTGATTTTTCTTTTGACTTTTCCAACAAAATATCTTGATCCTTTTCTTTTGCAATTAGGTCCTTGGCATTTTTTTGCAATTAAGCCCTTGACCTTTTTGTGATTAGCTCCTTGAATGCTTTTATGCTTGGATGCATTTCCAATTGAAACCCGATAAACTTGAATTCGGTCTTTATGATAGAAATGAATCTTTTGCACACGTTTATGCTCGGAATGTGGGTAAATTGCATTCAGGTCCCTGTATTCTGTAAATAAGACTAAACACATACCTTAGTAGCATTTATTGATGTAAAAGTAATCTAAATGAAAGACATATGATGCAATGTATGCAATGCATCAGTGGGCATATATGTTAATAATAGTTCTACCTTGTTTTATTTATTTTCATTGTAGAACTTCGAAAAGTTGGATCCCATGGTGGTCAAAATTTGATATTCATTTCACATTCCATATGTGTCGCTTATACCGTCATCCAATGGCTTAGGAAAATGACTAGTGTGTACCATGATTGGTTTTTTACCTTCAATCCACTAATTTACACATTGTTACATACAAAATGGATTCCAATAGACTAATGCGACTACTTGAAGAGGAAGAGGAAGAGGACATGTTAGTTATGGGTGTCATAGGATGCATAGAGGAGTACATTAACACTACTCTTCTTAAAAACTTGTACACACAACACCAATGACTGGTCACCAAAAGACAATTGATATGTTGACCGGTCATTGGCGAGTGTGTTATGATGGATGTAGAATGCACTTAGATGTTTTCACAACAACAACACTATTGATATAGATGAATCCTGGTGGATGGATAACCAAAAAGTACACAATCTCCGTATTTAAACCTTATGCATACATGTTTTAAATTTTATAGTTAATTAGCATTGTATTTTGTTGTTGCATGGTCATTTTGTGCTACTAGATTTCAAGTATGGACCGTTAATTATACTGTTAAGGATGGGATACGAAATGATGACCGTGTTCGACGAGGGGTTAACTGATGGAGGGATTGCATTCAACCCAATGAGAAAGGGAACAAAGGACCGACTTGATACAAGCCAAAGTCAATCCTTTCACTTCAGCAACCACAAAGGGTATGACATGCTTGAGGCAACTAGAGACTCCGACGACAAAGTTGATGAACCACATGAACCAACCCCAACCATGCCGGCTGATAATGGCAAAACAAAGAGGCCACACATCCCCCCTTCAGTTCAATACCTGGGAGAAAGAGAATCCCATGTCGTCGGAGTTTTGGAGAAAAAATAGATATTCTCACAGATATGTGGAAGAACTACACTGTGAAGGTGTGTATGGAACTAGTAAGGGAGTGTGGTATTTTAGTTGGGTCCAGAGAATATGTTTTTGTTGCTACTTGCTAGATTGTTCGAAGCTTTTCCCAAGAGAGAAGTTTTTGTAGCCATTGAGATGAAGTTGAAATTGAAGATGGAACACCATCAACAGTCAGCACAGTAGTTGAGATTTGTATTGAACAATATGTAAAATGCATGGTATCTAAAATGCAGGTTTTTAATGGACATCGGTCATTTTAATGATTAGGTGTTTTAATGAACATTTTTACAAAGAAAATGTTGTGGGGAGGCATTTTGGGAGGATTTTGTCTAGTTATGGAGTATTGTAACGTAATAGTTAGTTGCATGTTCAGTGTTTAATATTGAGTTTGTAATTGATTGTTTAGATATTGAGGCAAACCAAAAAGCTTTCCATTTCACGTTGTTTAGAAATGGATGGAGTTCTCTCCATAGCCTTCATCTATGTTGGGCTGAGTAACGGCCATACCATGCTGTGGTTGCATGGGTGTGTGTGTGTGTGGGGGGGGGGGGTGCGAGCAATTGAAACCCTGACTTGGTGTCTCATGCATGATCACCACTGCACACTTGGGGCAACGAAACTCTTCGAACTCCAAGTTTTGGTCCTTCGGGGAGTATGGCTCCTCTATTACATGTCGACACCAAAAACGACAATAATCAATAAGGAAATGGTAGAAACCTAAAAAAATAACAAAAAAAAGGAAGACAAGTTTTGACACTTGTGAGTGTACGGATTAAGGTAGTCCTCCAAACAAACAAGACGGGCCTCGATCTTGTCTACATCCTCCAGCCTACATTGCAAGTGTTGGCTTTTTGGCTAATGATTGCTTATCCGTTTTGATGATTAATCAACATATAACTTAAACACATGTAATTCGTTAATATCACTCTTGCACAATACACATATATTGTTTTGTACTAACATTTCAGGTGACAAGTTTAACGAGAAATGAAGTTGAAGAGTAGATAGGTTTACATTTTTGTCATTAGGATTTAAATGTAACTTGAGCACTTAAATCTTGATGCATTGCATATCACGACTCTTTAGGATTCCATAGAAGTAGAACTAAACGTTCAAATTTCATACAAAATTTCTTTAGAAATCAATCAAACCATATCCAGGAATTCTGCACTCAACCGGTCGATCGGTCGACCGTCTCGTTCGACCGTTTAATCTAAAAACTTTTTTCTGAACCCTTTCGGTCGACCGAACTGTGTTCTGGTTCGACCGGTTCATTAGAATAACTTAAGGTATTTTGGTCGACCGATCAACTGTTCATACGTGCTGGAAGACACGTGCCTTAGTGCAAACCGGTCGACCGAAAGTCCTTTTCTGTTCGACCGGTTGATTCCTATTTTTGTCTTCTTTTGTGACCGTTATATTTGTCGTATTATACAACGGTCGTATACACATACTTTCACCATACCCCGAAATACATAGCTTAACCGGTCGAACAAATCTTATTTACCGGTCGACCGTTTGACCTTTTATCGTTCGTAGCATTCTTCCTGCTATCGGTCGATACCACCTTGGTTCGACCGGTCACACTTTGTCTCTACCGAACCTTCACATCGGTCGACCATTTTCTTGTTTCGTCCGACCGGTACACTTAAGTTTCATCCCAGTTAGTTCGACCGTTCCTCGTTTGTCTGACCGTTTGACTACTATTCACGTAACCGGTCGACCGTTTCATTCTTACCGGTCGACCGAACTTTGACAGAATTGCTTCCTGAATCTCTGGTTTGTGTATCTTGCACAAAACCCAATCAAATCTTTCTCAAACGGCTAGAAAACTTAAGAGACTTATATATAGAGCTTAGATCATCTTTACAATGTTACCAATCCATTTTCTAAGCTCTCATTGTGCTAAAAACTTCCAAGTGCTCTTACTCTCTTTATTGCTCTCAACCACTCTCTTGATCAATCATTCAATTGCATTCATCATCAATTCAAGTGCTTAAGAGTAGGTTACACAAAGTCTTCTACAAAGGAGTTGTACAAGCTTCCGGAGTGAAGCTCTTCTCGGGTTGTGAGAAGGAGGTCCAAGCTTGGCGAGGGTGTTCGCAAGCTTGAATTGTAAAGGCTCGATCTTTGCCCGGAAAGAAGATCAATTTAGTGAAGATCGCGAAGTTGCTCAAGGAAGAGCAATTCGTAAGAGAGGACTAGGATCCGGTGGTTGGATCCAAACCTCTATCCATCCGGTGTTTGGTTTGCCTTTTTCATCTCACTATTTTCATTGGTTATCTTGTTATTGCACAAATTGTTGGTAGTGAGAAATTAGTCTATAAACCCCCCCTTAAGACTAATATTTAGGGCAATTAGATCCTACATTTGGTATCAGAGCCTCGTTCGTTAATTTTATTCTTAACCGATAAATTAACATGGCTTTTAATGCATCCACAACTAGTGAATCATGTAAACCACCATATTTTGATGGAAATAATTTTGTTTCATGGGAAAGTAAAATGATGTCATTCATTAAATCCGTAAACATTAACATGTGGTTTATGATTCAAACTCCATATGAATCACCTAGATGTCATATTAGTAAATGGAGTTTAGAAGATGAGAAAAATGCATCCCTAAATGCTAAGGCTATGAATGTCATATTTTGTGCATTAGGAGATGAACTTTTTGATGTTGTTTGCTCATGTGATAGTGCTTATTCAATATGACAAACATTAGAAAGGAGTTACGGTGAAGGAGATTCACCAACCGGGAAGAAGGGAGAAGCAAATCCGAAGGATGTAGCTCAAGCAAAGAAAATGAAGATTAACTCAACATCTTCATCATCATCAAGCTCATCCAATGGAGAAAGTGAAGATGAGGTATCTTCTAGCTCTTCTTCAAGTAGTAGTTCAAAAGATAATGCCTATGATTTTAATGAACTACAAAATGCATTTCAAAGATTATTTGAAAAATATAAAGAACTTCACAAGACTAATCAAGTAGCAAATGAGCAAATCCATGATCTTAAATGTCAAAATGCATCTATCTTAGATGATAAAGTTGATTTGCTTGCTAAAATTGAAGTTCTAACTTTAGAGAATGCATGCTTGAAGGAAGAAAATTTAAATGTTAAAAATACCTCATATCATGCAATTGGTAGTCATATGCTAGAAATTGACACTAATGACTTGCTTATTAAACTTGATAAATCTCATTTAGAAAGCAAGCAATTATTACATGACTTAAATTACATGAATGAAAAGGTTACAAACTTAGAGATTCACATGCTTAACATGAATGAAAAGCATAATTCTATGATTAAAAATATAAATTGCTTAAATGAATCTCTAGCAACTAAAAATAGTGAACTTAATGCCTTAAATGAAAATTTGTCAAATAAATTGCATAAGTTCACACATGGCAATAAAAACAATTTTTATGTTAAAAACTTTCCTATTCAAATTATTGTTAAACATAATTTTGCCACGAAAAAGAATGTAAGTGTAGAGGTACCAAAATCAACTTGGATTTGGGTACCAAAAGCTAAAATTAATGGACCCAAGCAAAAATGGGTACCAAAATCTACACTTGTTGGAGCTTGAGGATAATATTGGTGGTGACCGGACGAGCTCAAGAGTCAAATTCAAATCCGGTTGCATCACCAAATGAGATTGGAACAAATTCAAGCTTCAAGTTGGTATAATTTCCTATCCTCTAAATTTTTCAATCAAATTGGTTCTAATCTAGGTTGTTACATGCTTAATTGACATATCATATACCCTATTCATTGCAAATCATATATCACATCCATTGATTATAAATGTCAAATTTTGAATGGATGTTAGAATAAGGCTTGAATAGAAACTTAAATGAACCTAACTTGAATCATACTCTTAGTTTCCATATAGCCTTATTGATAGGGGAGCTTAATGAATATCATTTTCTTAGAGTAATGAAGTGAAAAATTTAGGGGGAGCAACTTCATTACAAGACATCCACATTGACCTTTAATTGTATAACCTTTGTGTTATTTATATAATTTTTTTTTGATGGATGTCAAATGGGGAGAGATAATTAAGGGGGTAACTTGGAATTTGGCATAAAATTGAACAAAAACTATGCACATCCATAGGGGGAGAATTAATATGCATAATTTACAAATACAAATTCCATGTTTTAAGATAGAGTTAAGATATAGGTTGCTATCATAAAAATGGGGAGATTGTTGGCTTTTGGGCCTTAATCCATATTTTGATGATGTAATTCAACCTAATCTCAATTAGGACATGTAGATTAGCACATGTAGTATAATGGTATATATGTTGTATTTTGCTAACATCTACAGGTGATCAAGACTCAAGAAAGAAGAAAAATCAAGTCAAGACATGTAATCAAGCTGGATTGAAGACATGTATTTTACTTTTCTTTGAGTCTTAGAAACATATGTGAATTGAGAATAACTTAAGATAATATCCATGCATTCACACACTAGGTTCCTTAGATAAGTCACACACAAAATTTCAGATCAATCGGACTTCGATAGGTCATCCAAAACATAGTCGGAAAATCACTAAAACTAAACCTTAAATCCTGTCCGAAAACGTTCGACCGATTGGACCTTTTGTTCGACCGGTTTCAGTAGATTTAGAGTTTTTACATGACCATTTTTGTTCAACCGATTTGCCTCATAGTTCAACCGATTTCAGTAGTGTTTTGCCCAGACTAAACCGGTCGACCGGTTTTGCCATTTTGTTCGACCGTTCCGGGTTTTCATGTGACCGTTTTATTTTGTCGTATTCATACAACGGTCATATACGCATAACACTATTCCCAACCGTTCGACCGAACCATCCATTTGTTCAACCGATCCATTAGTTTTTGTAAGGTTCTGTTCGACCGGTTCCACTTTAGGTCGACCGGTTGGAGACAGTTTTTGCTGAATTTGAATTCTGTTTTGTGTATCTCTTACACAAATAAATCAAATCTTTCCCCAACGGCTAGGAATCTCTTGGAGCTTATAAATAGAGGATCAAACTCAGTTTTACACACAAATCTCCAATTCCTCATAGTCAAATTCATAGAGAGAAATCCCAAATCCTCAAAGCTCTCATTTAGTGATCTTAAGCTCAAATCTCCACATTATTCATCACTCACACATTTAGCAATTGTTGTGCTCAGTTAGAGAAGAGTGTGTCCCACTCATTGAGTTGTCAAAGCAAAGGCTTCGGTGAAATTCCGAAGAAGAAGTAAGGACTTCGGTGAAAGCCCGAAGTGATCCTCTCGGATTGTGAGAGGTGGTGCCAAGCTCGGCGAGGAAAGAAAATGGCTATCCGCAAGAAACGTTCGGATGCTTCCACCACTTCCACCGAAAAACGCACCAAGAAGGCCCACGATCGCTCCTCTACTACCCCAAATGTCCGGCATCCGCCCACGCCTCCAACTCTTGCCTTCCATCCTATTGACGAGTTCGCCAAAAACGATTGGGAGAAAAAGCTCTCGGCGGCTCCTTTTATTCCAAACCGCGTTGTTGAGGTAGCGGATTTTCATGATTATTCTCTTAAATCGTGCTTAGATGCTAATGGACTTACTCATTGTCTCACCCATTTGGCTTCAAAACCTTATTATCCGTTTTTGGTTCAACAATTCTATTGTAATCTTCGTTTTGAACCAAATCACCATATTGCTCGTACCATGATCAATGGTCTTAGATATGAAATTGTCCCCGGAACTCTTGCTGAAGCTTTTGGCTTAGAGTTCTCGGGTGTTCATTTATATGTTGATCATCCTCTTAGTGTACTTGAAAACATTTCTCATGATGATATGGTTGCTGAATTATATGCATTTCCACTTCCTTCCAAAAATGGTTATATTATTCACAACTCCTCCTTGATGCATCCTTTTGCTCGCATCTTGGCTTATATCGTATCATTCAATTTGCTACCTAAACATGGTCATCATAACGAAGTCTCTTATACGGAACTTGTGTGCATCTATTGCATTTACAAGAAAATTCCGGTTAATTGGCCTCTATTCATTTTCCTTCATATGCGCTTTAAGAAAGGGAGGTATCTCCCTTATCTCATGTTGCTCACCGCTCTCTTTGACCTTCTGAAAATTCGTGTTACCGATTGTCCATCGGCCACATACAAATACCAAATCTGTAAGACCACTCTCTCTAAAATGAAAACCATTGTCTCATCTTCTATTCAAGCGTCCTCTGAGGGAGATTCTGACCAAGAAGATGAAGATGATGTGCCGATCCTCGTTGGATGCCCCAGCCATCTCAGTAGGAGGGTCACTGTTCTTGGGGAGAAGGCGACGAATCTGCTTGGCAGGAGAGTCAGTGGAGATCCGCTTATACTGATACACTCCGGATCATTCCTTTCAGCAGATTTCGGATCGTTTTGATGCGTTTGAAGCTTCCACTTCTCAACGACTTGATCGTTTTGAAGCTTCGACATCTCAGCACCTTGAGCGTCTTGACGCTAAGTTCGACTCGGTGCTTCATGGCATTGATTCTCTCACATCTATGTTTCGTGATCGTTTTGGACATTGAGTTGGTTGTCGTTTTGTTTTAATGGTTTAATGTGGGTTGGTCGTATGTCTTGTATGATTTCTTTTCCGCTTTGGATGTGTGGTGTCTCGTTTGCGTGTGTTGTATTTTGAACCCTTCTTTTCTTAATGCATGTTTTACTTCTTCTTCATTGTTGTTTTGGCAAATGGTTGTGCTTTAGTTGTTGGATATTCTCTTTCAGCTTTTTGATTATGCCAAAGGGGGAGAGTAATACTACTCATACATGTCTATTGGGTTTACGAATGCCATATAGCTAGGGGGAGCTATAAGATAGGGGGAGCATTGAGTAAAATTCATTGAAATAACATGTATTTAATTTAATAAGTTGTCATCATCAAAAAGGGGGAGATTGTTGGCTTTTTGGCTAATGATTGCTTATCCGTTTTGATGATTAATCAACATATAACTTAAACACATGTAATTCGTTCATATCACTCTTGCACAATACACATATATTGTTTTGTACTAACATTTCAGGTGACAAGTTTAACGAGAAATGAAGTTGAAGAGTAGATAGGTTTACATTTTTGTCATTAGGATTTAAATGTAACTTGAGCACTTAAATCTTGATGCATTGCATATCACGACTCTTTAGGATTCCATAGAAGTAGAACTAAACGTTCAAATTTCATACAAAATTTCTTTAGAAATCAATCAAACCATATCCAGGAATTCTGCACTCAACCGGTCGATCGGTCGACCGTCTCGTTCGACCGTTTAATCTAAAAACTTTTTTCTGAACCCTTTCGGTCGACCGAACTGTGTTCTGGTTCGACCGGTTCATTAGAATAACTTAAGGTATTTTGGTCGACCGATCAACTGTTCATACGTGCTGGAAGACACGTGCCTTAGTGCAAACCGGTCGACCGAAAGTCCTTTTCTGTTCGACCGGTTGATTCCTATTTTTGTCTTCTTTTGTGACCGTTATACTTGTCGTATTATACAACGGTCGTATACACATACTTTCACCATACCCCGAAATACATAGCTTAACCGGTCGAACAAATCTTATTTACCGGTCGACCGTTTGACCTTTGATCGTTCGTAGCATTCTTCCTGCTATCGGTCGATACCACCTTGGTTCGACCGGTCACACTTTGTCTCTACCGAACCTTCACATCGGTCGACCGTTTTCTTGTTTCGTCCGACCGGTACACTTAAGTTCCATCCCAGTTAGTTCGACCGTTCCTCGTTTGTCTGACCGTTTGACTACTATTCACGTAACCGGCCGACCGTTTCATTCTTACCGGTCGACCGAACTTTGACAGAATTGCTTCCTGAATCTCTGGTTTGTGTATCTTGCACAAAACCCAATCAAATCTTTCTCAAACGGCTAGAAAACTTAAGAGGCTTATATATAGAGCTTAGATCATCTTTACAAGGTTACCAATCCATTCTCTAAGCTCTCATTGTGCTAAAAACTTCCAAGTGCTCTTACTCTCTTTATTGCTCTCGACCACTCTCTTGATCAATCATTCAATTGCATTCATCATCAATTCAAGTGCTTAAGAGTAGGTTACACAAAGTCTTCTACAAAGGAGTTGTACAAGCTTTCGGAGTGAAGCTCTTCTCGGGTTGTGAGAAGGAGGTCCAAGCTTGGCGAGGGTGTTCGCAAGCTTGAATTGTAAAGGCTCGATCTTTGCCCGGAAAGAAGATCAATTTAGTGAAGATCGCGAAGTTGCTCAAGGAAGAGCAATTCGTAAGAGAGGACTAGGATCCGGTGGTTGGATCCAAACCTCTATACATCCGGTGTTTGGTTTGCCTTTTTCATCTCACTATTTTCATTGGTTATCTTGTTATTGCACAAATTGTTGGTAGTGAGAAATTAGTCTATAACCCCCCCCCCCCCTTAAGACTAATATTTAGGGCAATTAGATCCTACAACAAGTTCTCCACAGCCAACAATATGAAGTCGAGCTTTCGGACGTTCTCGAAGTGGAACATGTGGTGGGAAACACTTAGTGCCTCCTCGTAGAAGAAGAAACCACAACGATGAAGTCCCTAAGACAAAACCCTTGGTTAGAAAACATCAAAAATTGCGAAATGCAACAAGGAGAGGAAAGAAGACGAACAACATTTGCTGGAGTCGGGCAATAGAAGAACCATGGACCGACACCATCTGAGGTCCCGACATGATGCTGCTTCGCCGGCAACAGATAAAAGCAAGTTGAGGTGTCGTGAGTCATGGTTTGGTATCTATTGAGCCGATGAAAGGCATGCTCACTTGCAGGATGGGGGGGAGACGAGGGAAGTGTAGGATTTCGTGCTCCTATGTATGTATATATTTTTTTAAAAAATATACATGCATACAAGATCAACTTCCATATTTTCAACAATTTCATGCACATTGTTCTACATTTATTCTAATATCATATAATTTATATATATTTATTAAAACAAATGTAGGAGGATCATACCAAAAGGTTCTCTAAAACCTTTATGAAGATCCGGTTGATTCACCCCCCAAGTGTTCATCAAACTCTAAACAAGATTAGAGAGAAATGAGCTAGTCAATTCAATCTTTAAATCAAACTTAGGATCTAGCTAATAACCCCTCTAAAGCTTCCTGAGATTTAATCTCCAAAAGCTCAAAATAGTTAAGAGAAATTCGGATGGATTACTGGGGAGATTAGGGAGAGAGAATTTTTGCATTAATCTTAAAAAAATTGGGAGATGATACCTATTTATAGGCTCTCCCAACACCCACATCATGGGCTACCTATTAACCCATAATCTCTTATTTTTCTTTCTCTTAAACCAATCAAAATTGACACATAATCATCCTTAAAAACGTTTGACCATAATTAGAACAAATCTAACCCATGATCAACATTAATCTCTTAATAATTCAAGGCAGAATCGTGTCGAACGGTCAACCGAAATCACCACTCGGTCGCCCGAACGGTTAATGCTTTGACAAGTTCGGTCAGACCGTGAGCTAGACGGTCGACCGAATATCCATCAGGATGAATCCCTGGAAATTTACGGTCGAACCACGTCTCACTCCGGTCGACCGTTTACTTACCAAAATTTCTCCTGGTCAATTTCAGTCGACCGCCTATTACGCCCAGTCGATCGATCATATTATCAAGACACATCCTGATAATTTTCAGTCAACCCATGCACATCCGATCTTTATCTGGACGAACGATCTCAAAACGGTCTACCGTTTTGACCTGATTTTTGCTTTTGTCAAATTTTAGATTTACATTCAACAAAATTTGATCATTGGGGTTTTAGCAAATTCATATATCATGTAACATATTATTTTATGCAATGTCAAACTATTACACCTCATAATACATACATCTCATATGAATTTATTCATTATTCTAATTATGTCAATTTTCATGATATATTAATTTAATCGATTCACCATGTGTATCCCATTTCACATGAAACCTGATACACCGTATGAATACAAAATCAAGTTTCTTGTTTCCCAGTTTTGTGGTGTGACTTATAGGAGGATATAAACTATATTGACAGTGATATTAAACACTTAATATCACAAACTAAGCGGTATCTAGCTACACATTATAGTTACCCAATTAACATAAATGTCTTGTTCACTCGAATTAAACACGATCCATTTAGTGATGTGAAGACATCACTTGTGTCTATCTCTTGCCTCATGATATTAAGAATATATATACAAAGTAGAAATGTGTCACCTTTGTATTATATATTCATTTCTTGATCTCTTAAGTCAATTATAAATAGGTAACTTAACTTAAGTCACATTGTGCACATTATAATTTTGCTTTATCAATGGACTCACTAATATCATCACTCAAATTAAGATGGACAATGATATTATTTGACTAACTATTTTTTCCAACACAAGTCGAGCACTAACTATTGTATTTATCAATATGCTCATTGATAATTTTTTATAATAATCAAATTGAACATTTTTTATGTGAAAAAAACATAAATCTCATATCTTAGAATTCAAGAAACAGTGAAAACATTAATGACACATAACACAAATTTATAATGTTTCACATGCTAGGTATATTCAATATATAAAAGTAACAATTTTCATCTTTTATATACTCATGTCGTTAAATATTTGTAGAGCTACAATAATCGATGACTAACACGACAATCTTATCTCGGTAATTAATGTTTCATGTTAATTACCATGATTATGAATAACTTTTAATTTATGTAAACCACTATCTATTAGAGCTCTACAGTTAAGGACCAAGAGCATCTTCCTTAACACTCCTAAAAGGCGAATACATTAATTAAGGAATAAAATGTTTGTACATTAAATTTATAATAATTGACATATAAAAGTAAAACTTTTAGAACACATTCTTTTCAGGAAGCGGTGAAGGGAGGTGGGAAGGGCACCTGGTGGTCATGAATGTGGGGTATTTGAGAAACAAAGGGTTTTGAGGGCACATCAGTAAATCCACCCCAGATGGGACATCTCCGGTTTCTCAAGAAACCATGCATCCAAACATTAAACCCATCCCAAGCCATTAATCTCGACGGTTTGGTTTCCCATGTGTGCACAATTTTTAGAGAAACCAACTTCACATAACCTTGAACCTTGCATCCAAACACAGTCTAATAAGTAAGAGGAAGCAAAAAATAGGGTGTCGGAGTTTGGTTTGAAGGTGGTCCTACGTGTGCAACGTAAAGGGTGGCAATGTGTTGTTTGCCTTTAAATATCTTAATAATGGTGGGGTGGATGCAATTTATCCTATGTTGGAGGCGACGGAAACCGAATCCACCAATGCTTGTGCTAATAAGATCTCATGGTCCCACTTGTGGGACTACTTTTGTAATAACCTAATCTAAACACCTAAATTAAACTAAACTAAACCTAATTAAGCCTTGATTAGGGGAGCATGAGGTGGCTTGTTTTGGTTGGAAGAATTGGAGGTGAAGTTGAAGATAAGCTTGTTCTCTTCTATAAATAGAGGTGAGGTTAAGGAAAAAACGTTTTCTTCATCATTTTGTTTTTACCAGAGAGTGAAAGGAGGTGAATTCAGAGAAGAAGAAGAATGTGAAGTAGAAGAAGAGGAGAAGAAGGAGAAGAAGGAAGAAGAAGAGGAGTGAAGTGACTCAAGCTTGGGAGGCTTCCACAACCGTCAAAAAGGTATGCCAAATCTTCATTATAACTCACTTATGCCTTGTGAGTGTTGGGGATCGACGTTGGTGTCGAATTCCCCGTCGGATTTCAACCAATTCAGAGGTTGAAGACGACGATCGGTCGACCGGTGCCTATGGCCAGTCGACCGATCCTATTATTATATTGATGTTTACCCGCGAACGGTCGAACGATGTCTCAGGACGGTCGACCGTTATGCCAGATTTGTGCGGGAAAAAGGGGTTATGCTGTTATCGGTCGAACGGGACCACTTAGCCGGTCGACCGAATAACAATGAGAATGGGTCGGTTGGAGGTTTTGACTTATTAAACGGTCGAACGCCCTTAACCTTGTTCGACCGATCCATTTGATGCTAAGTCGGTTGGGAGCTTTGACCATCAAAACGGTCGACCGCTCTTTAACTTTTGGTCGACCGACTGAGCATTTTATTTAAGCGGTAGAGTGCCTGTGTTGATTCGGTCTAACTGTATAGCAGTTCCGGTCGACCGAATATCACTTAGGCAAAATGCGGAAAGTCCTGTTATCGGTTGAACGGCCCCTTGGTTCGACCGATCGGATATATATATTATATAAAATTGTATAGCGTAGACCATCCAAACGGTCGACCGCTAGATGACTTTTGTTCGACCGATTGGTCGGTAATTCGGTTGGCGTGGTTCGACCGATAGACTTGTTTGTACAGTACCGTGTACTGTGTGGGGGACCGGTCGACCAGTGTGCTTTTAGCGGTCGACCGATCTGCCGCAGGTTGGTGGATTTATCCACACGCGATCCGTTGAGTATAGGTCGACTACCGGCTCCGAGGCGACGGTTGATTACCGACTTTGAGGGCTACGGATTTCACCTTCGACGAAGGCGTATTATTGTACTACTTTTTCCTCTCTTACCGAGCGGGGTGTGAGGGATGTGTACCGTAAGCCTTGGGCAGTTTGCGAGGGTTTAGCGGTAGGCCGAGGATGTTTCGGCAGGGTGCGCGTTTGGCAGCTCTTGGGGGAGCAGCGGCTGTCGTCTGACCCGAGTTGTGTATTCGGCGGGCTGACTCGCTCCTGGAGTGCGGCGTGTACCGGGGGTTCCTTCCTGCACTTTTTGGGGAGCAGTGGTGTCGACTGACCCTTGTGAGGCAGCGGTGGACTGACTTGACCCTGGTGGCAGGAGTGGTTCAGTGCCGCGGAGGCGGTGAGGGCATTATTGTGAGCCCGAGGTGGATGATCATGTGCATTGTATTGCATTATCTTTAATTCCTTTTTATATTTTAGGAGGTTTTGTATACGGGGTTCCTTCAGGGAACTCAGGCATGTTTGTTTGTTTTCATTTCAGGTAGCGAGTAGCATTAGAGTCAGGTGGTGACCGAGGAGAGTGCCCCCGGGATCAGATCCTGTCCTTTTTTATCCTTCTTTTGTTGAGGTAGTGATTACATGTATATTCATTTTGTTGTAATCACAGTTGACTCTTATGTATACTTTGACTTCCACGTGGGTCTGTATCTTATATATTTTATATATATGATGGTTTGTTTTTCCGTGACGTGCCCTGTGTTGACCATTGACGGTCTTTATTATTGTTTAAATTTTCCGCTGTTTTCGGGTACGTTACAACTTTCTCTTGTGTTCTTGTCGTTTCCTCCATTTGACTTCTTTACCTATTTTAAAAAAAATAAGGGAAAATAATTTTCCTTTCATTTTCTTCTAATATTTGGATCTTTTTGGCACCCTCTACATTTATAAATTTCCTATGGTATTTTGAAGAAATATCTTCAAAAGGTTAGATAAAGTAATTTCATCTTATATGTTCATGTGAGATGAATAAGACTGACACGATGAGGAGTTGGGATCGTTCAATTGGTCATCACGAGTAACCTCAATCAGTAAAGAGAAGTACCAAATTATTAAGTATCAATAACTTCTTATTTGTAACATGTTTTAGGGGGAAAGTTGACGTGTGAAAAGGACATATTTATTACTTTGCATTCACGTTCGTTTATATTTGATATTTAATACCCATTTCTACAAAACCTTAAAATCGATCATCATATAATATGCCGCCTCCTAGACAGAGAATAATAAAACGATGCCCATATCTTGAACAGGGTGAACTTACATAATTTTGTTACAGAAACAATAATGTCTTGAGTAATTTTTCTCATTTGTTTAACACATCGTTCAAAAATCACAATGTAACAAAATAAGTGGGCTTAGATTACACGGATTTGCCAGATCTTTTCAAATATAAAATAAACTAAGTAGCCCATAGACCCAAAAACTGTCTCAAGAGGCCATGTATAAATTATACTATTTCCTTTGTTCAAGGAGAAGAAAAATATTGTGTTAAAATCAAAGAATTTTTACAACAAAAAAAAACTTTAAGTAGGAAAAACCGAAAAAGCCAATATCCATTTGTCTCTCGTCTTTCTTCCAACATTCATCTAACAAAGGCAATTAGTGCCATGTGGTCGTAATTAGAGAGTGAGTTAATGTGTTAATATCTTAATCGACCAGACCAGTCTTGTCTTTTCTTCTTTATTTATGATGTTTTTTCGTGTTATGTCTTTGCACTCTAAACCTTAATCCCTCAATCCTGTCGCAAAGTCATCTGTTTCAATACAAAACAATATTGGCAATCCACTAGATTTTCTAAAGTCTTCTGAGTTTTGTAAAACTATACGTACCATTTCACCAAAACATGGGTATATTTCTAAAAGGAAAATGATTTCTGGACAAGGAAGTCAAAGACACCTGTAAAAAGGATAACACATTCATTTAAAAACGACAACCTCCTATGTAAAAAGGACACCCAAGAGGTGATATAAACACTGCAAAATGATGGACAAACCTCGTGTTTAAAAAGTTAGCACATCCTGACACCCTCGAACCATGTATAAAGTTCTTTCTAAAACACTAGTTTACTATCTAAGATTTTGCCTTTTTTTAAAATAATATAACCTAAAAACAATGTCGAGCAAAAGACAAGTAGACACGACTTGTAGGGGATGTGCTCCTACAAACCCTCGAACCATAAAATTAAATACAAATATAAATGATCTGAACACATGTTGTACATGGAATCAGCATTCTCCATAATGTGGCTCTGTCCAACAGTGGTTTCGCTGTGGATGCAAAACACATTTTCTTGTTTCATGAAATATCCAAAACCATCCTTTTTTTTATAAATGAGATCCAAAAATGCATGGGGTCGTTGCCCGATCAAATAATATACTCACCGTTATTCATATTTGATTTAAATTCATGTAGACTAATAAATCCCAATAACAAAAGTTTGCTATTTATATACTGGTGGATTACAGCCCAATCAATAACAGGAGACTACTTACAACAGAAAATTGCCTAATCGCTAGAGAAGATCCAATACCAATCATAACAAATCTAAATTGCTATCATCCCATCTCAAAGACAAACTATTTCAAGATATATACCCAAGATGCCGAATATTTATTTCAATGTGTACACAGGCAGTGCCATTTCAAGTCAGGAGTCACAATTTGTGACTTTCTGGAAAACATATAAGGAAGTCAAAAGTTTAATATGAATATACTTAACTAGGTAAAATTCAAACTTCACATGAAAAGTAATCTAGTTGATGTATACTTAACTACGTGAAATTCAAAATCCATGAAAAACAAAATCTTAGGTTGTATACATTTAACTATGCAATATCCAAAATCCAAGGGCAGCTCGGCCCCTGGACCATATGTGGGACCGTTACTGAATGTATAACAATCTATACATTGTATTTTATGTACTGTAAAGGAAAGTTCGTTACACCACAACGTTGCCACGTGGATTGAAATTTAACAAACTAAAATAGAAAACCCCAAAATGGCATTCCATCGGGGAATTTAATGAACAATAAGGAGGTGTTAGTGGTGTGGAAAGTGACGGAAAATGATTTTCAGAATCAACCGGAAAGTAAAGGAAAACAGAATCCAGTGGAAAACAGTTTCCCTTTGACTGAAAATTGTTGTTTGTGCATGCGTTGGAAAGTGATTTGGGAAAGGGGGATTTATGTTGTTTGCTCATACTTCTTATGTCCACTGCGACGAGTCGGTCGGGGGTCTCGCTGTAAAAATTCCAACAATTTTGATAAAGAAAACAGACTACCAAACTAGTTTCGGTCGACCGAAATGCGACTTCTCAGAGTGAACGTAAAGCAAAGACCGAACTAAGTTCGGTCGTCCAAACGGGTCATTCCAGTTACGAATTCGGTGGACCGAAATATGTTCGGTCGTCCGTTATATTCATTTCGGTGGACCGAATGTTTGACGGTCGACCGAAAAAAATCGGTTTCCGTAGCTTTCCGACCTCAAAGTGACGGAAAACTCAAAGAAAACTTTATACATACCACAAAATCCGACGGAATCCATGTTTTCGTGTACAAACAACTCCTTTCCGGAGTCAACCGGAACCCAAATTCTGTTTCCGTCGGATTCCCTCGGAATCCGACTGCACAACCCCCCATGTGCAATTGGGGATGCAATATTAAGAAAAAATAAATTGGAAAAAATATACTTTTACGATGCAAAATTTTACCCCATTAATCGTTCGTCATTATGCACGTAAAAATTTCATACAACTCAGTTACCAATTACCAATGAACTTGCTCCTGTTTGGAAAGTTTAAAACACCACAAGTTATTTACCCAAGAGGGAACAACAGCTCTGAATGATGAGCTTGAATAGATACTTGAACCTAAAATCAGTAGCGATCTCAAACAATGTTTAGATATCTAAAAAAAACATACACCGTCGCGGTAGTGTTTAGGTATTCCCTTAAAATTTGTCCTGATCACAAAAAATGACATTGCAGAACCGTCACATTGGTAATTAGAATCCTCATCATCTAAGAAAAACAATGTAAGATACATTAGCAACTTCAGTTTCAATTCTTATAGAATCATTACAGAAAACATAAGAACTCCAAAATGTACTCGGGTCAAAATGAATCATTGACATTTTATTTGGAGGGAGAAATACCACAACACCAACGTGAAAGGAGGAACTTTAACATCTAGCCAAGAGCTCACTAAATCCTTGATGAGAAAGGGCACTTTGGTGGCAACACATAGGTACATGCATACCATGATTGAGCACAAGGCAGACAATGACATTTGGTAAAGTTTTTGGGACCTTTCTCTAATTGCTTCTTGAACTGCGTTTAGCAGGAGCGGCATCAGCTTCTGGTTTGTTGCGATGATGCCTGTGTCGACGTCGAGGTGTCTACCCTTGGAGAAATCCAGGGGATTCCCTGCAGCATCGCTGACCACTCCTCCAGCTTCTGCACCACCAATAAACCCAGCAAGTTAACATCACATTCCCAAATCCAAATTCATCACAAATTTGTATGCAAGTTCAGGAAACGTGGTTCGCTCCAAAATGAATGTGTTGTCTTATAATAGCACAACAAATAAGTGTTCTACATGCCTAAGTGAATGATTTTCGGAATAACACCCTAACAGAAATAACACCCTCTCCACCCGTTAGCTCGAATCAATCTCAGGCGTTGGATCATCTGGCAGGAGATATGCACTTTAAATGACGCCCCTTGGATGACTTTAAGCCATCTTCTCTCGACCGTTCAATGTTGAAGGGTTATTGGATAATTGGGTTTAGGTATTGGGGTTGGGGAGAGTTTGAGAAAAGGCTTTAGGAATATTATTTTTTTGATATGTTTAAATTTTGGTTAAATGGTTGTTAAAAAGGATACGTCGAGAATCCAACCGGCGCCTCTTCCTCAACAGGCGCATCCCCTTCTCCGAACGGACGCAACGCTTCTTCCCCGAGGCAGCTCACCCAACGTTTAGATTTACACCCATATAAAACACAATGTATTTTGAATTCAAATGTAATGTTAAAAACAGAAACAATATCCTCAATAAAACACAAACTCCTTGCGTTTCTTCATGGTATCAGAGCATATTAGCTCGTGATCCTCATCATCGGTGATCCTCAGAGTTCACTGAACTCATCATCGGATCCCTCAGACCACCCACAAACAAACCCACAAAAATCAACCCTCTTCTTCCTCGAGGGGTTGAAGGAAAACCGCCAAACATCCATACCCAGGGGAAGGAAGGAAAATAATGATGGATCAAGAAGCGATCGCTGCTCCCAGACTGGTTTCTCAACCACTCAACGGACAGAATTACCTGTCGTGGGCGCGAGCTGTCACGCTGGCCCTCAGTGGGAAAGGAAAACTCGGACACATCACCGGGAATACAAAAAAGCCAGATGGAGAGGGCACCGAGACAAAACAGGAGGAGTGGCAGGCAACGGACCACCTCGTGATGTCATGGCTCCTCAACTCCATGCAACCAAAGATCGGGGCGATCTTTCTCTACAAAAACTCTGCGAAAGAGCTCTGGGACTCCGTCCAGAATATATTCGGTAAATCACAAAACTTTGCTCATATTTTTAAACTAAAACAAGAGATCTCGCAGACAAAACAACAAGACAGACCATCACGGAGTACCTCGGGGCACTTCAACGTGGATGGGATGAACTGTCCATTTACGAACCAGTGGCGATGGACCCAAAAACCATACTCGAACGCACGGAGAGGGATCACATCTACCAGTTCCTCATCGGACTTGACGGAAGCTATGAAGCCATCCGGAGTCAAGTCCTAATGACCGCCGAACTACCGGACCTCGGAACCATCATCGCGATGATCCAACGGGAGGAGTCTCGTCGGACCACCGCTCAGACCACCGACCATGCCTCAGAATCTCAGGCTTTTTACGTCGGAAAACCACAACCCAGTAAAACTAAACAAAAATATGGAAATAAGCCACAAGAAACTTGCGATAACTGTAAAAAAACAGGTCATAATAGAAACTCTTGCTGGTTCCTACACCCACATCTCCGACCGACAAGGGACGGAAGGGGAGATCATCGGAACCAAAAGAGAAACAGTGGCGGAGCGACAGGAAATGGAGCGACGGTGGCTAACCCTAGCAGAGAAGGGGAAAGGAAATGGGAAGACGAATCGGGTGTTCTTGCGGATCAGCGGGTTTTTATGAGCGCGTAATCGGACGGATCTCATGGTCGGCAACCCGACTACAACCGAACCCGACCCGATGGTTTTATATCCGCAAACAGCGGATCCAGTGGACCCGGATCCGGGTCTAGACCGGATCTGGATCAGCTGCTGATCCAGTTAAATGCTTTTTTGCAGCAAACCCCCCAAAGATCAGGTAATTGTGCAGGTATAACTTACTCCCCACAAACTTTTTCTGTAGATACTTTCAGAAATATGCTTGATACAAGATCTAAATATAACAACCATTGGATTATTGACTCTGGAGTCACCGATCACATGACCGGAAATTCATCCTTGTTACAAAATATTAAAAATAGTTCCAAAATGATTAACAAATTTGTAACTGTAGCAAATAACAATCAAGTTGAGATTAAGGGAATAGGAGAAACCATGTTATTAAACCAAATAAACAAAGATGTATTGTATGTTCCAAACCTCTCTTCTAACCTTCTGTCTGTCGCAAGGATAACAAAACACCATAATTGTGATGTTGTATTTACCCCAAATGATGTATTTTTTCAGGATCGAGCTACAGGGAAGACGATTGGTAAAGGAGTCAACCACAACGGACTCTATATCTTAGATACTCAAAAAATGCTTTTCATATTTCAAGTAACATTAATCAGGACCTCTGGCATAAGCGGATGGGACATCCATCGTCTCATGCTCTAAAAACCTTATTTCCTACTTTTTCTCCTAAATATGCATGTGATGTTTGTCATTTCTCAAAGCAAACTAGACTTCCGTTTCCTACTTCTAAAACCAAATCTAAATTTCCGCTCGATTTAATTCACTCCGATATCTGGGGTCCCGCCCCGGTCGAATCTTACAATGGTTTCAAATATTTTGTTTTATTTATTGATGATTTTTCGCATAACACCTGGATTTACCTTCTTAAAAATAAGTCAGACGTTTTTAAATTTTTTTTGTGAATTTGTAACATTTGTTGAAAACATGTATAATTTCAAAATTAAAACTCTAAGAACCGATAATGGGACAGAATATATCAGTCTCAATTTTCAAACTTTTCTAAAAAATCGTGGAATTTTCCATCAAACTACTTGTGTTAATACTCCCGAGCAAAATGGAATTTCTGAACGAAAAAACCGTCACATCTTGAATGTTACCCGATCTCTGTTGTTTCAAAGTAATATACCAAAACATTTTTGGTCTGACGCAGTTCTAACTGCCACCTATCTCATTAATCGCTTACCAAGCCCCGTCCTTCAAAACAAACAACCTTTAGGAATATTGTTAAACCGGGCACTGCAATTAGATCATCTTAAAGTTTTTGGTTGTGTCTGTTTTGTTCACAAGAAACGGATAGACAAGTTTGACAGCAACTCTGTAAAATGTATTTTTCTTGGTTATTCTGTAAACAAAAAAGGGTACAAATGTTTTGACCCTAATACTTGTAAAATGTATATATCAAGAGATGTATCCTTTAGAGAGAGTGAGTTCTACTACAAAGAGAATACAACTGGGACCCTCCCAGCTACAACAACTACTCTACCACAAAGCCACATGGAAGAAAGAGAAGGACAAGAGAGCAATCAAGAAAATGAGAAGGAAGACGAAGAAGAAGAAACTCCACCTCAAGACAATCAAGAAAATCCTCAAGCAAGGAGATCCACTCGTCCAAGACGTCCTCCGGCCAGGTTTAACGACTTTGTTACCTCACACGTCACCTATCCCATCGAAAATCACATCTCCTACGAACAAATTCTCCCAATCTACAAAACATACCTAACCCAAATAAATAACTTAGAACCTAAGACATTCCAAGAAGCTATAGGAAATCCAAAATGGCGCAAAGCCATGAGTGAAGAACTCAACGCCCTAGAAAACAACAACACGTGGACACTCATTCCAAAACCACAAGGGATAAAACCTGTTGGGTGCAAATGGGTCTATAAAATAAAATATAACAGTAATGGAACCATAGAAGGATACAAAGCTAGACTCGTGGCCAAAGGGTATACTCAAACTTACGGGATTGACTACCTAGAGACCTTTGCTCCTGTTTCGAAAATGAACACGGTTCGTGTTCTTTTGTCCATAGCAGTCAACAAGAATTGGAAACTCCATCAAATGGATGTACGAAATGCTTTCTTACAAGGAAATCTTGAAGAGGAAGTATATATGACTCCTCCACCCGGATTCAACGTCACCTCAAACCAGGTATGCAAACTCAACAAAGCTATCTATGGTCTGAAGCAATCTCCACGCGCATGGTATGCGAAACTCAGTCTTTTTTTGCTTGCTTATGGTTTTTTAAAATCTTCCGCTGACGCTTCTATGTTTACTAAACGCCACAAACAAGGAATCACCATAGTATTAGTTTATGTTGACGATATCATCATCACCGGAGACATTAACAATGAAATTAGTCAAGTCAAACACTACCTCAAAACAAAATTCGACATAAAAGACCTCGGCCTCTTAAAATACTTCTTAGGAATAGAAATTGCATACTCAAGAAAGGGTCTCTTCTTATCACAAAGGAAATATGCCCTAGACCTATTGACAGAAACGGGAAAACTTGGTGTTAAACCCGCTAACACACCAGTAGAAACAAACCTCAAAATCAACTCTACTGACGGAGAACCCGTCAAAGACATTCATCAGTTTCAAAGACTTGTAGGCAAACTCATATACCTAACGGTAACTAGACCAGACATAACATTTGCTGTTAGCATAGTTAGTCAATTTATGCATGCACCTCGAACACCACACTTAGGTATCATTGATCGCATTTTAAGGTATATAAAACAAACCCCAGGGCAAGGAATACTTATGAAAAATAATAACTCTGACAATATCATTGGTTTCTCAGATGCAGATTGGGCAGGAAGTCATGATCGTAGATCAACTACAGGTTTCTGCACCTTTGTAGGATGAAACTTTGTAACTTGGAGGAGTAAGAAGCAAAAAGTTGTTGCACGATCCAGTGCAGAAGCTGAGTATCGCGCAATGGCATCTACAACTAGTGAACTTATATGGTTAAAACAACTTCTCAACGATATGGGACAATCTCCCAGCATGCCCATACAGATGTTCTGCGACAACAATGCTGCTCGACACATAGCGTCCAACCCAGTCTTTCACGAAAGGACCAAACACATTGAAGTGGACTGTCATTTCATTCGCGAAAAGATCCAAGCAAGAGAAATAGAAGTCCCCTACATACCCAGTAAAGAACAACTAGCAGATGTGTTTACCAAGGCCCTAAGTCAGAAGCCGTTCAGTCAAATCATCAGCAAGCTGGGTACCTTCAACCTCTTCCGGACCCAACTTGAGGGGGAGTGTTAAAAAGGATACGTCGAGAACCCAACCGGCGCCTCTTCCTCAACAGGCGCATCCCCTTCTCCGAACGGACGCAACGCTTCTTCCCCGAGGCAGCTCACCCAACGTTTAGATTTACACCCGTATAAAACACAATGTATTTTGAATTCAAATGTAATGTTAAAAACAGAAACAATATTCTCAATAAAACACAAACTCCTTGCGTTTCTTCAATGGTTAATTGAATTTTCTTCACCCGATTAAATTGAAATTCGATTCGGGAGTGCGCTGCATCTTTTGCATATGCGAGCAGTGATGCAGGCCGCATAGATTAGCATGCATACTTAAGATGCAATGCGGTCTCGGTCACATCCACGCCTCATCCGCGTATCACAACACTGATCAAGACTAGTTTTGTATTTTACCACGTAGTGCCAACCATAAGAAACGATATTGTGATGAACATTTCCATTTTAACCATGATATTTAGGATGAAATAATTCAAACCCAAACCCAATAATAATAATAATAATAATAATAATAATAACTCGCTCATAAGAAATAATTCGCCCAAATCAAACCCAAATAATCTACCATTTTCCCTCTTCCTCAATTTAAATTTTTGTAGCAACCTATAGCTTAATCTCCACATCATGTACATTTTTATCACCCTTAGGCATTCCTTCCAAATTGAGTATCAACAATCCAGAAGTGTTATTGTGATGGAAATCGACTTCTGTCGAGTCCACCGAGCATTTAGTTGGCCTAATCGATGAGTAAGTGCCGAATTCCCCACAACCTTTCACCTCCATGAGGACAACTGCGGTGTCGGAGCTCTTATCCAGACTTGTGGTTCCATTTCTACTTGCATTAGATCCGTTGCTAGAGCTTTTGGTGATGGAATTCGTGGTCGTTGGTTTGTAGGAAAGTTCTTCGATTGCCCACCAAACCTATCGGTGCAACTTCAACACCTTGCGTTGCGCTTAAACCTACCCAAAAAAATCTCACAATGAAGTAATTGTGACCTCTCAAATTTAATCTTATATTGCTTCAAAATTTAGTAGCATGACCATATATTTCTTTTTCGCGTATCACTGTTATTCCCAGGCTTCATTAAGCACAAATACTTCGATAGGGTTGATTATGTAAGCGAAGAAGAGTTTGTCATTCAATAAGTGTAACGATTTTTAATGAAGAAAAATAGTTGTCAAGCAATTGTTATAGTAATTCTTACTCGGTAACAGCTTGTTACTCGATTGTGTCAATTTTTAACGAAGAAAGTAAGCTTAGTAACTGAGTATTGCACTTATTCATGATTAAATATGATAATAGCAACTATTAGTACGAACCTTAATAGGCGAAACAGTGTAGATACGGTGCTCAAGGATCTTCAAAGACACAGAAGTGGTCGCTTTCACGAGGTAATTAACACCACAATTTCCCTACTTTCGTGAGCATAGAAGGCGCAATCACCACTCCAATCGACATCAGTGGCCGCCTCGGAGATCAGATGCACGTCCTTGCCCTTTAAGGAGCAAGAAAGCAGTGGATGGAGTGCAACATGTCCCAATCTGGCACCATGAATTCACCAAGAAAGAGACTATTGTAGGCAACAGACGCAATGTGGATGGTGTGGGAGACTGGATCTCGTGGATAGAAGTCGTCAGATGCCCTCACAACCGCAGTTTGTTTCGAGCTATTGACCGGAAAATGACAAGTTCATATTCATTAACAAGGAGTGATTATTGATATAGTTGTACACAAATCACACAAGTTTAATATACATTCGTTTTACTTGCAATATTTCTTAGTACGTAGTACCTTCAACTATGAGAGAAACTCTACTGGAATTACTAAAACAAGGTTATATAAGTATTTAAGTTCAGTAATGTTGGATCAAATAGATCTAAGAAATTCTCTACTCAAATAATTGGCTATAGTTTTCTTGTAAGAACTAGAAGGGCAAAAGGAATTACCAGTAGTACCATGGCTCATGCAAGCAATTATATTGTTGTCAGAGAAGTTCTTTGCCACCGACGCATCCAGTGCCTTGTGGTACTGCTTTGTGAGCTCAACCCGGCCACCAAAACCTCCACCGAGCGTTTCCAAAAAGCATTGCACGTCCACTTTAACCCCGTCTAACCCGGCAGCTGCCAGATAAGAATGCATTTCGTCGAAAAATTGGTAGACCTTCTTGGGATCGACAAGCCCAAGGCCCTTTATGGTTAAGTTATCTGTTTTAAGGATTGGTTCGTTCTCAATTACTCCTGGTGATATGTTTGGATACTGCATTGCCGACCCATAGGCCTTCATTGCCTCCACACCAGGCCTTAATCCTCCCCAGTACCCTACGATCGCATGCCAAACATAGACATATTGTGAGATCCTAATCCTAATTGAGTTTTAATGATGGTTTAGGTGGTGATTAGGAGGAGATGGGTTTGGACGGCTGAGATGGAGTGGAGTGGATGGAGGGTTGGGATTGGATGGATGGAAGATATTTAGGTGAAGCTCTCTCTCTCTCTCCTCTCTCTCTCATTTTTCCCTCTCTCACGTTTCTCTCTCCCTTAGTGGTTGTACTCCGGCGTGGAGGTGTAGAGCTAGGGCGAGGCAGAGGCGTTCGTCGGGTGTCAGTTGCTCGTGGAGGTAAGTTGTGGCTTGCTAAACCATCCCTTGTGTCTTCTTCATTTTCTCTCTCAAACCGTCTCGTTTGCAGTGGATTGGCTGTGGGTTGAGAGGTGATCGACAAAGGTGGTTACGTGTCTGTGGAGCGTCGAGGAGTTGTGATCGTCGACCGAGTGTGGCATTCGTTGGTGGATCGTAATTTTGGGAAGAGGTGCTCATGGAGGCGCCGTCGAGATTCTTCGAAGGTTTCTTCAAACCTTCACGGTATGTCAAACTTGTAGTCGTAGCTCACTTTTGTTGTGTGAGTATTTGGAAGTCGACGGTAGGCCGAAAGGCTCGTCGCAAGCAAACGTGCAACAAATTTTACTGCCTGATCGGTCGACCGGTTGGTGCAAACGGTCGACCGTTTCTGATGAGATTTAGGGTTTCTGCCTCACACCGGTCGAACGATGCCCTTGGGCGGTCGACCGGTTGTGCATTTGAGGCAAGTCTGGTTGGTTTCGGTCGAACGGGACCCCTTTGCTGTTCGACCGTGTGCACTGTCGTAAGTCGGTTGGGGCGTTGACCATCCAAACGGTAGACCGCCTGTTTGACTCGTCTGACCGATGACTTAAGTTGGATTGTGGTTGGGTTCGACCGATGGTAGTTCGGTCGACTGGTGTTGTTTGGATGCGATGAAGGATTTACCTGGTGGAATTCGGTTGACCGAGAGTGCTCGGGGGTTCGACCGGTGTTGAGGTTGTGTGATGGTGAATTTCAATGGTAGATTTCGGTCGAACAGGTCCCCTTTGTCGTTCGACCGATTGGTCATTTTGTTCGTTGAAC
Organism: Triglochin maritima; assembly: GCA_963682175.1. Lineage (NCBI taxonomy): Eukaryota > Viridiplantae > Streptophyta > Magnoliopsida > Alismatales > Juncaginaceae > Triglochin > Triglochin maritima. Next base: position 42,762,750 of record OY821774.1, read on the forward strand.
CAGAGAGACGACTTCTAAACGATCGACCGTTCCCTAACTTTGGTTCGACCGAACAAGTGTGGTTGGTGGGAATTGTTCGACCGATGGAGTGCCGGTCAAGGCAATTGCCCTGTGATTGTGAGATTCGGTCGACCGGGACTCTTGGTTCGGTCGACCGTTTGTGTCCAGTTTTGCACATTGGAGGTGCGGTTGTTGTGGTCGTCCGTGTGAGGCGAGTTGTGGTGCCGATGTTCTTCTGGCAAGTGTGCTAGTAAGCACGTGTGTTGCGGTGGTTGGGTGAAAGAACTCTGGAGCCCCGTAACTGTGTGAGAGTTGTGGTTGGGTGAAAGAGCCCTGAAGCCCAGCTTGGTGAGGTGGTGTGAGCTATGGTTGGGTGAAAGAGTCCTGGAACCCAGCTTGGTGAGGTGGTGCGCGCTGTGGTTGGGTGAAAAAGCCCTGGAGTCCAGCACGTGTGTTGCGGTGGTTGGGTGAAAAAACCCTGGAGCCCCGTAACAGTGTGAGAGTTGCGGTTGGGTGAAAGAGCCCTGGAGCCCAGCTAGTCTGTGCGGGGTTGGGTGAAAAAGCCCTGGAGCTCCGTAGTGAGTTCAGGTTGGGTGAAAGAGCCCTGGAACCCTTAGACGTTCGGGTTGGGTGAAAAAACCCTGGAGCCCTTGGTCGTGTCGTGGTAGTTGCGGTTAGGTGAAAGAGCCCTGGAGCCCAGCTTGGCAACGTGTGTGTTGCGGTGGTTAGGTGAAAAAACCCTGGAGCCCCGTAACGGTGGTGTGTACTGTGGTTGGGTGAAAAAGTCCTAGAGCCCAACCTGGTTGTCATGCTTTTCTTGTGGTAGAATTGCATGTTAGAGTGTTTAGTTTCATGCATTGTAGAGTTTGGCATACAAGGTTTCCTTCTGGAAACTCAGGTATTGTTGCATGTTTGATTTTCAGGTCGTGATCGGCGTTAGGGGGTCGTGACCGAGGAAGGGAGCACCGCTACCAGATCCAACTTTCTCTCATTTTGAGGTCGGAGTGATTACTTGTATTTGTGTATAGCATTTTGATGTAATCACACTTTTCAAATACTCGGATATATATATATATATATATATTATGTTGGTGCACCGTCTTCTTGTTCTGAGTAATATCCTATGTTGATTGTTGTGTTATTAAAATTTTAAATTCTTCCGATGTTTGAGGATGTTACTGTAAGATTTCGTGTCCCTATGTATGTATATATTTTAAATTTTTTAATACAACATATAAGATCGTTTTCATATTTTCAACAATTTCTATGTACATAGTTTTGTGATTATTCTAATAACATGCAATCCTACATTTATTAAATAAATCACAAAGGTAGAATCATACCTAAAGGTTCTCTAAAACCATTTTGAAGATTCGGAGTCGCTTTGACCGTTGATTCGTCTACGGATTTGCCTCCGAGTGTTCACCAAACTCTAAACAAGATTAGAAAGAAATGAGCAAGTCAATCAATCTCTAACAATGTTTAAAATCTAGCTAATTACCCCTCTATAACCTCCTGAGATTCTTATCTCAAAAACTTAAATTTACTAAGAGATTTTCGTGGTGATTAGGGAGAGATTAGCGAGAGAAAGATTTTTGCATTAGTTGTTAAACAAGTAGGAGTAGGGGTCCTTTTATAGTCTCCCAAAACATCCTTATCAAGAGCTATTCTTTAGTCATGATCCATTGTTTATTCTCTCCTAAATTAATCTCTAATTTCCACATAATCACCCACAAAAAACGTTTTAATTAAATATGGAATTAATCCACCCATGATCTAATTAATCTCTTAAGAAATCAGGCAGAATCGTTCTTGTTCGGTAGACCGAGTATTATTCGGTCAACCAAACCATTCGGTTATAACACGTGTTCGGTGCACCGTGAGCAATCCTACATTTATTAAATAAATCACAAAGGTAGAATCATACCCCTGGAATCCGTATGAGAAAAAATCCCTGGAAGAATTCAGACGAACCCCATCTTTTACTCGGTCTACCGTTGACCCACCAGAATCGCTCCTGGGACATAGTCATCGGATGACCGTGTCACATTCGGTCTACCGAAAATACTACTTCCCAGTGGACCGTGCACACTCGGTTAACTGAACCCGATTGTCCAGGCACTCCAGACAATTTCGGTCAACCAATTGCGTTTACCCGTTCCCTATTCGGTTAACTGATCCGAAGATACCCCGGTTGACCGAACCATGAACGGTTCACCGTGTTTGACCCTGATTTTGCCTTTGTCAAATTTTGGATTTATTTCCAACAAAATTTGATATTTTGGGGGTTTTAGCAAATTCACATCTTATATCATATATTATCATATGTAATATTAAATTATTACACCCCATAATATATATACCTCATATGAATTTATTATGATTCTAATTATGTCAATTCTCATGACATATTGATTTTATTCATTCACCACATGTGTCATATTTTCATATGAAACCTGACACATCATATGAACTTAAAATCAACCTTTTGTTTCCCAGTTTTGTGGTGTGACCTATAAGAGGATCTAAGCCAAATTGGCAGTGATATTAAACACTTAATATCTCAAACTATAAGCGGAATCTAGCTACACATTATAGTTACCTAATTAGCATAGATGTCTTTGTTCCACCCGAAGCAAAACACGATCCATTTAGTGATGTAAGTGCACCACTTGTGTCCATCCCTTGCCTCATGATATTAAGAATATATACAAAGTAGAAATGTGTCACCTTTGTATTATATTCATTTCTTGATCTCTCTAAGCTAATTATAACTATGTGACTCAACTCAAGTCACATTGTGCACATTATAATTTTGCTTTATCAAGGGGCCCACTAATATCATCACTCAATTAAGAGGGACAATGATAATCGTTTGACTAGCTATCTTTTCCAGCACAAGTCATGTTCAACTAACTATTGTCGTTATCACTACACTCATTGGTAGTTTTTGACAATAATCAAATTAAGCACTTCTTGAGTGAAAAGATATAAGTCTCATATCTTAGGATCTAAGACACAGTAAAAACATTAATGACACGAAACACAATTCCATAATGTTTTACTTGTTAGGTCTATTCAATATATAAAAGTAATTTTTCCTCTTTTATATACTCGTGTCGTCAATTATTTGTAGAGCTACAACAATCAATGACCAACACGACAATCTTATCTCGGTAATTAATGTTCCATGTTAATTACCATGATTGTGAATAACTTTTGATTTTATGTAAACCATTATCTTTTAGAGCTCTATGGTTAATGACCAAGCGCCTATTCCTTAACACTTCCAAAAGACGAATATCATAATCAAGGAACAAAATGCTTGCACATTCAATTCATAATAATTGACATATAAAAGTAAAACTGTTAGAACACAATCCTTTCAGTTACACATATTTTAGCTTGTACTTCTCCTTTGCTATGTTGACAATGTTCTTGATCCCTCGGCGGGAACAATAGTTCCCACTTTGGTTTGAAATTTTGAATTTTCTTTGATTCCAGTAAGCCTCATTAATTTGGGCTTTTCTTCGGGGCCAACTTGGTCTGTCGCAGTGGTTTGCCATCCGTCATCGATTATAACGAATTTAGGTGGAGTCCCACCGGAAGTGAGCGTCCGAAGCTCCTCCTCGACACCTTCTTGGTTGACATCCTGGTAGAAAGCATCCAAAGTACACCAGCCGGAATAGTCTGCGATGGGCGGAACTTGTTTCTGAGCCCGTTGCCGGAAAGTGTTAGTGTGACGCTTTACGGTCCCAACCACCCCCGAAATTGCAGCGAAGGGGTCGCAATTTGCAGCCCCAACGAACACAAAACAATCAAATTGAGCGGATTTCATACCGTCATCACCACTCTCAATGCACAACTCCAGGGAATCCTCGGAGTTGCCATGAACTGAGGCTCGAAATGAGTCTTCAACAAGCGGAAACACCGCAGAATACACGATTTTCTCGCCTCCGGTTGGTATCTCCAAGAGGAGAAATTGTCTCCAAAGGCACATCTCGCCCGTTGCTCCCCATCTTCTGCGACATCCACCACAACTTGAACCGGAAACACGCCAAGAACCGCAAGTTCCTGTCCCAAAATCAAAATTCAGAACCTAAACTCACAGACCCAAATCGAAATTTCCCCCCCTTAAACTTACGATTAATCTACAGTTAATATCTACTGTTAGATCATTTTATTAACATAATCGTCATAACCTTAATCCACCTTACAATTTAAGATGAATGATGAATATTGTAGGGATTTAAAATAGTTTGATTAAGTCATGAGTTTATTGGAGAATTAGTGTATAATAATATATACTCTTAATGTCGATATAATCATATTTGTCATCACATTTGAACAAATATTATATTTAAAGATCATGTCTTACTGACGAATTCAAATATGTCGGTCGAAACGGATATTATTCGAATCACTTTCACTCATACTGTGATGATAGCAAAAAATAAATACAAATAATAAATAACTGTAGATTCAATTGTCAATGGATAGTCTGAAATGCACAAGTTAATAATGTAGGGGGGGTATATCACTATATTGGCACGGCAACAAATACAAATGGATAGATTTTTTTGCTTATAAACTCTTCTTGAGTCAATTTTGGCTAAAATGCCTTCAATTTTAATCTGTTACTATACTTTATTATTTTTCATTATGCTAAGATACCATTCACGCATCTCGGTTCTGTCAAAATACCTTCTACTAACCCAACCTCTCGTATTTTTACAACAAGTTTAATGACATTTCTAACCTAATCTCACATTAGTTAACTAAAAACCCAAATGTTTTGGATTAATAAATCATTTTCCTCAGTTGACGAAGAAGTTCCATCTATCCCATAGGTATCATACTTACTAGACATATATAGTTGTTATTTTACAAATAAGCAAATCAAAATAAATAGGTAATGCTCCTATGAAAAATATCAAACAAAACTATTTTTTTAAAGAAAATAATAATTGTACATGTAAATGAAAAGAATCACATGAATACAAGCATCTAATTAAACCATTCTTATTTTTTTTATAATTAACAACTAACATGAATTTGAAGGAAGTTTAGAAAAATAATTTATGAACGAAAAGGTGAGCAAAATATTTTTGGGGCAAATTGGAATGAAAATTAGAGATATGGAGTGGAAATAAGGAAGTTGGTTGAGATAATTTAGGAATAAATTTTTGAATTTTGCAAAACAATAGTCCAGGCTTCAAGCTAAAAAGACAACTTAAAACTCAAAACTCAGTGATGACAAAAAATGAGTTTGGAGGTTTACAAAACTCATCCAAACCTCAAAACACACTCAATCCAAACACTCCTTAAATCAAAACCGAACACTAAAATAATCAAATCACAATATATTTACTCAACAACTCCATTATGTTACAAACTTAGAACTTTATTTACTCACACAATGTAAACTTGGGTATTGGGCTGGGCTGGGTACACGGGCCGTTCTCAATCGTGTTTTGTTGAAATCTAATGATTATTTTGAAATCCAAAAATGAATTTTGACGTCACTAAACCGATTATTTTATTGAAATCGTAATCTAATAATATTTTTAATTTAATCTTTGAAAGTTATGTTTGAATATCTCTGACACAAAAAATAAGACCAGCAAACCCGACCGACACCAACCCGACTAGGCATGGCCCACCACATGTCGCAGGCTGGGCCCAAGATTCTACTTGTCGTATCGAACGAGTGCTCGACACCCAAGTCTATCACACAACCATTACAATCTCTTAATTAGATGAGTTTGCTTCTCTATTATTGTAGATTCTTGCATACCTCGATAGGAACCAAACTAACATGATGAACCCAACTAGGGGTGAGCAACAACCGGTCCGGTATGGGTTTCGGTCCAGACCGGATCCAACCTGTTCGGTCTTCAGTTCGGGATTTGGAGCCAATTCGGTTCCGGTCCGGTCTGGACCGGTCTGATTTTTTTAAAAGAAATTCAAGGTAAAATACCGATTTTGGACCGAACCGGTCCAATCTGGTCCAGGTCAGATCGGTTGCTCACCGTTACGGCGCATACAACATCAAACTTGATGACAACATCAGGGACCAAACAACAATGCCGACGTAGACGACGAGACAACGTCATAGGATAATTTGTTTAATATTAGTTGTTCACTTAGGTAAACTTCTACGTGACATAGGATAATTCATTTGACCATTTTTTTAGCTAGTTCGCACGAACAAATAAAATAACAAATTTCAAAATGATTGTTGGATTCACAATCGACCATCATAAAAGTCTAGAGATTGAACCCAAAAGCATCTTCTAAGTGTCCGAAACTTTTACTCATTCACCTTAATCTTTTGCTAGGAAAAATCAAGACAAATATCATCCCAAAACCAACGTGCATGTGAGATGCAGACACATAATGTGTCACCCATGCAAACCCTTAGTTGACTACATATATAACATTTGATTTTAAAACAAACCAAAAAGTCTCAATGATAAGACCACCACTAACGGGTCTCAGCACGTTTTTTAAAGTTTTTTTGTTTTGATTTAAAAAAAATTAGTTTTAATCTTTTTTTGTTTTGAAAATAAGTTTTCAATTTTTTTTGATTTTTAAGAATTATTTTAGATTTTTTTCCAAATCGATTCCGAAATGATATTGATAAGATAAATAAGTTGTACTTAAGATGTGAATAGTATATGAAAGTGAAGAAAGTGAGTTGAGGAATGACCGAATAAGAAAACTGACGTGGATGAAAAAAGAAAGTTGACGTGGAAGATAGATAAAACTAATAACCATGTCGTGGATGTCATGGTTACGGATGGTCTAACTAACCCCAAAAAAAAATCCGACCCGATCCGACCCGACCCAACCGAAGAAAACAACAAGGACCCCTACAGCCCTACTCACGGGTCGGTAACTGCACCGCAGCACACGACACCGCAGTTTCTTTCTTCCCTTCTCCCCTTCCCAAATCCGAACACCTCTCCTCCTTCCTCTCGCCCCCATCCAAAACCTCCAAATCCACTCCACCCCAACCCTAACCCCAATCCCCCCCTCCGAACCCACGATCGGCTCCGGCCTCGGGCTCCGGGTATGGATCCGAAGGACGCACCGGCACTGAAGGAGGGATCTTGCGATGACGACGGCAAGTGGGGCCTCTCCGTCACCGCCTCTCTCGCCAAAGACGCAGCCTTGCAGTTCCAGTCCAGGCGCTTCGCCGAGTGCGCCGCGCTGCTCACGCAGATCGTGCAGAAGAAGCCCAGCGATCCCAAGGTACGGGTTCTGGGACGGGATTGGGTTAGGGTTTGGTGGTTGGTGGTGTTTGGGACGGAATTCGGCTGAAAGGTGGGGTGTTGCGGTGGAATTTTGGTTAGGGATTTGGGATTGGTTAGGCGGTTTTGAGTTACGTGCGCGTGAAGTGTGGATTTGATGAGTGATTTGTTTGGGATTATTGGGGTTAGACCGATCGAAAAAGAAGGAAAAGTGATTATCGTTTTTGGGGTTGGGATTTTGGAGATTGTTGATTTATCTGATTGTTAGGTGTGATTTGGGATGGTGATTTGTTTGTACTTTTTTGGCTGAGATTCGATTAATTGCTTATGTTGTGAGATGGAAGCACTGATTTGTTGATTATCTGGTTGTACGATGTTATTTCGGTGGGATTAGTTGGATTAAATTGGGGATAGTGTTGTAATGGTTTCTGTTTTTGTGAGATAAAAGATCGAAAATCGATGATGAGTTCTTTGGTCGTAAATCATAATGTGTGGATGTGGAGGTAATTTGGATGTTTTTTTATTTTGCTGAGGTGCAAATCTGGACTATTGAGTTACCTGGGCGTCGGCACAATTTTTTGATTGAAGATTGGTGTTTCCAGCTTTATCTGCTCTTGTTCCGTTGAAGTGCCTCTTCTTTTTTGTTATATCTTGCTGTTTTCTTCTTTTCACCGTCACTGCCTTGAACTTGTACTTTTGTTCTTTGGGAGAGAAGCCACCTCTTATTTCTCGCCATTGGTGAGTCGCCAATGTTGAACAGTGACACAGGAAACTGGGGTCGCATATGCGACCCTGTACTGTGTGCTAGGAGGCCTATGCGTCAGGTGTGTGTTTCACACTTTGGTCGCTTAGGATGCTCAGTTGGTGCCTAGGCTGCCAAGGGCCGGTTTTCTTGCCGTTGGCACTAACTTTTGTGGGCACCAAGGGTGCTCCCATTTCCTTCTACAACCCCCACCCACACCCACCCACCCACACAATCCCTCTCCATTCATCCCACAACACTTCTCTTCCATTTCCACTTCCTTCTAAACACATCTACCCCCATTCTCAAGCTACTATGTGATTTCCCATTTTCTGTGATTTTTCCTGATCTTTCCGAATTTTTGAGGAATTTTTGACTTGTTGCAACTGTGCTAGTGTGGCACACTAGCACTATTTTTAAGTCTGAACATTGTTTCGGGTCTACTAATAAAAAAGTCTAACCTATCTTACTAGTACTATGAATCATCTATAACCAACACTGAGAAAACTCGACACATGGTTGCTTTGTTTGCATGTATTCCAATTTTATGCCATATATGTGATATACCCATAATATTATTATTTTTTGCCATATGCTCATGTTATGCATGCATTGCAACACCTTATTTGGTGGCGATGCAGAGTAAAAATTGATGGTAGTTGACTTACATTGGATGGAAGATCATGGCATCAACCAACTTACCTAGAATAAACTAAAAACAATAATCTTTATCTAGGGTCAGAAGCATCCTGCTCCTTGCTTGCTTGAAGATTTCCAAGGACTCCTAGAACTGCACAGTATCCTTCAATTTAAGTCATGTGGATTTTAAAGCCAAATTGGTGTTCTCACTTAAACTGGTGCTGAGTCATGGAGTGGAATATAATAATTATTGTCATTATGTATTTTTTCCTTCGAAACAGGTTTTTATCTTTTTATTTGGCTGTTATTACATGTTACCTTACGGTCATGGTATGGATGTTGAACTATCTGTCATTTCAGGTTCTGCATAACATTGCTGTAGTGGAGTACTTACAGGGTGGTTGCTCAGATCCTAGAAAGTTACTAGATGTGCTTGTCAACGTCAAGGTACCTGGATGACATGTTTTTTGTTACCAGCATTTGCAGGTTTTTTCAGCCAGCTATCATGTGTGAACTGCCTACTGGGCAAATTGATATGTTTGCCCGGTTATCTGAATAATAGTAAACCTGTCTATGGTTCACTATATAAGTTCACCATAATTGGTTCAATACTTTTTGCAAGAAAAAGGATTATACACAATAATAGAATGGTGTGTTGTACTATTTTGAGGTTTCCCATGTCAGTGAACCTTATTAAGCAACATATTCCTGTAATTCATCCTTGCATGGTTACGTGACCATGTGGTGAACTAGTAATTGTTGGTGTTCTATCATTGCTTTTGGTCCCGTACATGTACCATTTTTCTCATTTAGTTCCTGTGCTAGTGTGCTACTATTTGGTATCTAAGTTCCATAAAAAACTGAATATGCGGTGATTGTAACCTTGTTATTGCGAACCAACTTCCAAATCTGTGCACTCTTTCCAATCATTTAACACTAACAGGGACACATTTTTCTGATGTAGCTCTTTTCATTATGTTGTATTTTGTAGTTTGTTTATACTGTTCTCGGTTCAACCTTGTCCATTGCTGAGCCTTGCTGGCTTTGTAGTGCTTCCTCGTGTATATATTTGACTTCAATATTATTTTTGTTACCGATAAAAAGTTTTATTTGAGTGTTATTATTCATAACCTGGGCATTTAATGTGCTTTTCTCTTTTGTTTTTTGAGTGATTCTACCATTTACCACCTTTCTTCGTTCACATACCACAACATTATGAGGTTATTGAATATGGTTATTCTTCCAAACGTATTTAATCATGAAATCCTTAATATAGAAAAGGGTGATCCCGGTGCACAAGGTGCCCTGTTTTGCTAGGTTTTGGGGAGGGTATATCCACATACGGCCTTTGCTTTGCCCTTTTTTCGCAACAAAGCTGATTCTGTGACTCCAACTGGTGAGCTTTTGGTCAGAAAGCAGTTTCTGTAGCACTGCTCCATGAGTCGCCCTCAATCATGAAATTATTAAATGAATAGATCCAATGTTGTCTGCTTGTTTATCAACTTTGAGGATTTTTCAAATGTATCATCAGCTTGGCCTTGTTCTATACTTAATCAAATACATTAACATGACATCATTTACTTCAATAGAGGAAAAGCGAAGAACATGCCTCCGCATCTGGAGCACAAGCACAAGGGCAAGCTGATAGTTCTGCCAATCTCATATCTGGATCCAGAGGGAGTAGTAGCACCCTTCATCAGTTCTCTGCTGCAAACATTGCCACTATTGCTTATGCAGGCCAATTTGACACTTCTATAATTACGCTAAACATGGTATAGCTTCTGCTGCAACACTGCTGAAGCTTTTTTTTTTTCTTGCAGACTTTGAACCATTGTGCAAGTACTTTCTATTAAATCCATTTCATGTGTATAACTCAGGCAGTGATTCTCTTTCATCTCAAAGAATATGAGTCCTCGTTGTCTCTCTTGGAGCCATTGTATCAAAACATAGAACCTATCGATGAGGTAAAACCACATGAAATTTGAATGTCATACTTTTAGAATTTTATATGCATTTCCTTATTTATTTTTCCTATTGATGAGGTAAAAACACATGAAATTTGAATGTCTAACTTTTAAAATTTTATGTGCATACTTATTTATTTTTCCTTAAAATATTTGCAGACAACTGCTCTGCATGTTTGCCTGCTCTTCCTTGATGTTGCATTGGCTATGAAAGACGCAAAGAGAGCCGCAGTAAGTACTGCATTGCTTAGCACCATCTTTTCGTTCGATTTGTTTGTGACTTGGAGTCCTTAGACCTCAGGTGCCTCTTCGAAGAGATACATCTGATAACATTGTAGTTTGTAACGACAGAGAATCATTAATATATAAAAACGACATGGAGATTCAAGATGTTTTTGAAAGCTTAGCTTGTGATTTTTTTTCCGTCTAAACAGTTATCTACTGCTTATTTGAGTAGATCCCAACACTATTTGTGCACGGTCAAAAGTCACTACCTCATGGCATATGCAGCCTTTTCATAGAGGGAATATTTCCTAGTATGCACTTTAGGCGTCGTTAAGACTCCAGATGTCTATGGATGCTCAACTACTGTGGAGTAGATTAGCACTGTTCATGGTAATACTTTTGTAACAATGATATTAGGAGGCCACATGGCATATGTGCCTTTCGCATATGCCAAAAATGATATTTGCAACATATGGAGTTATTCAACGGTGGCAATTCCAACAAACTTGCATAATTGGTGTAGTTTGGCATAATAAATTCACACATTGGCATTTTGTTTTACTCGGTGTCTACTGTATTTCATAACACAGTTCACGCACAAAACCTCAGATTAATGGTTCATACAGTAATGACCACAGATGTTTGTTTGTTCTAGTATGTGCCATATATAATGATGTGGTATGTTTGAAGACAAGATATAGATTCCACCTTAGGCATTACTTGTAATACCAAGGGCTCAACTTTGCCAGTTACAACTAGCAATGACTAACAAAAATATTAAATCAAGTGTATATCTTCCATAATAAGGGACATGCAATGTCATCATTGTTAGTTTCTGTTGCCTGTTAAGCATTTGCAGTTTATTGTCTGATCCTTTCCCCCTTCTTTTCTAATCTTTGGTCCGATATCCCTTTTTTCAGTTCTCATTCTTGTCACGGTTTGGGAAAAAAAGGTTCTCATTGTTGTCAGATGAAGTCTTCCATTACCTTCTTTTAATTAAAATATCATCTGATGGATCCTTTTTTTCTCATCTGATTCTTGCATCTTCGAGCACTGGTTTGGGTTGTAGAAATGTTTTGGCTATACATTACATGGTTCAGAAACCCGGACCGTACGCCGACCTGGTGGTGCCACTGGGTCATTGGGTCACTGGTCCAACCGGTGGGCGAACCGGTCGGTCCGTGACGTCATGATGTAATAAAATATTAATAAATTCTGTAAATATCTGAAAATTAGGAAAAATCTGAAAAATCAGGAAAAAAACACTTGTAACAACTAAAAACAAACATAATAAGTGTGTTGAGACAAACTTGAGACTTGAGAGAGAGGGGGTAGGGGAGAACGGATGACTACCGGAGGAGAGACGCCTGCCGGAGACGTCGCCGGAGGGACGAGGTGGCAGACGGGCTGGGAGTGACCGAGTTGTGAGAGAGGGAGAGAGTGGGGAGCCTTCAGGTGGGGTTAGGGATTTCAAGGTTTTGACGTTTTAGTTTGTTTTTTTTACTGGTCAGGTGGTCGGACCCTTAATTGGATCCCCGAACCGCCGGGTTGCCGGCCCGTCCGGTTCGACCAGCGGGTCACTGGTCGGACCGCCCAGGGTGGTTATGAAGGGCTGACCGGACTTGCCAGCGTTCCGGTTCCTGGTCCAACCGGTTTTTCATCCATGATACATTACATTGACATTGTGATTTTGATGTGTCTTGTTACTTTTAAGCTTGAAATCTAAAATAGGAAACATGGTTGGGCTGTAACCTATACTTTAAATGTGGAAGAAGGTTAGGGAAAATAAGTTTTCTGGTGCAAGTTCAAAGTGATAGTTTTGCCATGGTCTCAATAGATCATTGTCTTCTCCCATTGAACAGTATATCTTCAACAAAATGTATTTGAAAATTGAATTAATTCCACCAATAAAAATTAATTAATTGTGAAAAGCAACCTCATGAAATTAGGAAAGATATTATACATTCTGAAAAAATACTGTACAGATTTAGTCGCAGCCTATAATGGGAATAGCATGAGATGTAGGCCTTGGGGTTGTTTCATAGTGTCGTTGTCATAGTGTTATTGACTTGCATTGGCATGTCATATATGCAACCAATGTTGTTTTAGAATTAAAATATTACATGCAACACCAAAGCTCTTGCGACTTGCTTGTCCTTGCGATGTCACAAACTAGTACAGGGATGGGTCAAGAGAGTTCTCCGGTTCCAAAAACCAGGCTTAAAATGCAACTTATCATGAACTACTGTTAATGGTGTTTAGGTATCACAAGTTCGTCAATCCTTTGTTTACTTAATGAAACATTTTTTTGTTCCCTGGCATGTTTAAACTGAATAATAAGTTCAGCAATATTGATGTGACTTTGGGTATAGCAGCTTTAATGCAGTCTTTGGACTTGGAATTCCCTTGCTTTGGGGGGTTTAGCTGTTTATTTAAATTTGATGTCTATGTATAGCTGCTATAGTTCTGCTATCACTAATGTACACATGTCATCAGGGTGTCATTCTGTATCTAGAAAGAGCTTTTGGTGTTGGACATTCATCAAATCATGACGATAACGGTCCTGCTCAACATTCATCTTCAAACCAAACAGCGAAGATTTCCACGGTCTCAAGTGGGTTGACTGCACCTGATGCTTCTGGTTCAGATACAAGTGGTGTCAATGCTTCTGAAAACCCTCCTACAGGAGCTCTATCAGATGATACGGCTGAGTATGAAACCTTCATATCCACATTGGATAGCAGTGGCGAAAACTTGAAAAGGCAACTATCAAATGATCCAGCAGTTCCTGCTGTTGATCTGAAGCTTAAGTTACAACTTTACAAGGTTCAGTTTTTGCTCCTTACTCGAAATCTTAAGGCAGCAAAACGTGAAGTAAAAGTTGCTATTAATAATTCACGTGGTAAAGATTCATCATATGCACTTCTATTGAAGTCTCAGTTGGAGTATGCCCGTGGCAACTATCGCAAGGCCATTAAGTTATTAGGTAACAGAACAGAAGCAGAGATTGCCAGTATGGTCACCAATAATATTGGTTGCATATACCACCAACTTGGGAAACACAATGCAGCAACAATGTTATTTGCAAAAGCTTTGAAAAGCAGCTCTTCTCTTCGGGCAGAGAAACCGTTGAAATTACCAACCTTCTCACAGGACAAGTCCTTGCTAGTTGTTTATAATTGTGGAGTGCAAAATCTTTTGTGTGGTAGACCATTGATAGCAGCTCATTGTTTCCACAAGGCCAGTCCTATCTTGGACAAGCAACCCATTTTCTGGCTTCGGTTTGCAGAGTGTTGTTTGTTGTCACTAGAGAAAGGACTTTTGAAGGTGAGTGGATCTTCTGAATCTTTTGACGAAGAAGCTAGAATCAGCATAATTGGTTCCGGAAAATGGCGACAACTAAATATTGATACAAACTCAAGAAACAGAACTTTGAATTCCTTGGCTGAAGATGGCTTATTGACAAATGATGGCCAACACAGGCTATCAATCCCATTGGCACGGAAGTTTCTGTTGAACGCCTTGCATCTGCTGAATAGACATGCCTTGAAATGTTCCAGAGGTTCTCCACTTCCAACTGTTTCTTTGGAAGATGAAGCCAATGCAACATCAGCCTCTACATTAGCTGCAACAATTTCAGATTCTAAAGATGTAAAAGGGAGCCAGAGCTCAAATACATTACAAAGTTCCGTAAGTGCTTATAACGACATGGTGGCTGAAGAGCTTCATCTGGTAAGGCAAGCTGTATTAGCCAACATTGCCTATGTTGAATTGTGCTTGGAGAACCCTGTAAAAGCATTGACAACTGCACAGACCCTTCTAGGCTTATATAACTGCTCCAGAATATACATATTTCTGGGTTATGTTTATGCAGCTGAAGCACTCTGCCTGTTGAACCGCCCTAAAGAATCTGTGGAGCTGTTGTTGCAGTACATTTCAGATGCTGGTGACGTTGAACTTCCTTACAGCCAAGACGACTTGGAGAAGTGCAAACCTGTGAGAGTCGCAGACAGCGAAGAGTTAAATGGTTCTGCCCAAGCTAAGACTTTTGGTATGGAAGTGAATCAAGGTTTTCAGTTCATGAAGCCCGAAGAAGCTTGTGGGATGCTTCTTGTGGAACTTGCTGCCTTGTCTGCTGTGCAGGGTGATTCTGACAAAGCTCTCCGATACATTACTAAGGCTGTTTCTATAATCCCTAATAACCCGCGAGCCATGCTCGCAGCTGTGTATGTGGATCTTCTCGTAGGAAGAACACAAGATGCATTGGCCAAATTGAAACGGTGTCACAACGTTAGTTTCCTTCCCAACAGTGTTGCATCGAGCAATTCATAGGGCACCCCTTCTGTAGACAGCGCACTATCCACGATGACGTCGGATCAATGTGTCTCACATTTTTAATTTGAGCTCAGCAGGACCAAGAGTCTTCATTGTGTAGCATAAGTACGATTAAGTCGTAGAATAAGCTTTTTTTTCTTTCTATTTTTTTTGGTTTTAGGCATAGCAAATTGTTTTGATCGGCAGATGTGCTTGCTTTAGGTAATGTAATTCTGAACAGAAGGGAAACTACATTGCAAGAAAAGGTATGAAAATGTTTATTCATTTGGAAAAAGAACATAAAATTATTTTGAATTGTCTTGCTGCAAGGATCCCTTGAGATTATATGATCGTCATTTTTCTTCTTTTCATATTCCCGACCGAGCCTAAGTTATTCATGTTGTAATGTAGTCGTTCATCAACACTTTGCTTCTTCCTTAGCGGCGATGGTAAGCCGAAGTTTTCCATTTGAGGCTACGTCTGTGGCCGGAGTTGTAGTTTTCTGTTGATGTATTGTACTTCGCTACATTTTTTATCATCGAGCTTGGCATCGTTTGTGAATATTGGCAGATTGATAGTGCTTCAAACTTTTGAGCGTTTGGTAGTGTTAAAACTGAGCGAACATAATTGTATCTGTACTTTAGTTCGCAATAAAATGTAAATACGGATAAGAATGTAGGTTGTCTACGGATGAGCAATGGATATTAGGGAGTGGATGAGATACCTATGAATACTTTATTTCTATTTCAAACATTATATTTATACATAAGTATAAAATACTATACATTCATTTCGCTTTGCATTTTTAAACTTTGAAATGTGACGGTTATTTTCTTTGAACTTCGTTTTCTAATATTCTACCACATTAAGTTTTAAAATTTCATTATTTAAACACATATTTGTTGTTTTTTAGAATTTTTTACATTGTACCCTAATACTCTATTAATACTAATTTTACGTTAAATTTTAGATCGAATCATATGTCAGACTTGGTTGGAATTTAGATCGGATTCAATACCAATGCGATCCAAATTCGAATAAAATCTTACATTCAATTCAATCTGAACTTTGACATAAAATTAGGTTAAGTAGTGTATTGAGGATGCAATGCTAAAATTACAAAAACAGTAAATAAGTGTTTAATAATAATTTCTAAAGTTCAAAAGGCGTTACAAAATAAAAACTTAATGGGAGTAACTGTGGTCCTTTGGGATTGAGTAGATTTTGGGCTTATTTAAGAGCCGAACTGAACCGATATATTTTATCTATATAATTTCAATGATACATATTTATTTTCACATGAACGAAGTTATAACTAAACACAAAGATTAGACCCACAGCTTTTCTACTCGACATCACAAGTTAAGATATATTAAAGCAAGATAAGAGATTGTTTTAATATATGGCTATATTTTTTTTTTGCTTTTAATACTTTCTGCTTGATCAACAAAAAAGTGCAAATTGAAATTTAAATTGATGCTCGAATCGATTTTTTTTATACCAAACTGTCGTCTTTTGGATTGAGTCGATGTGATCTCAAAGGACCCACACCAAGAAAATCCTAATGCCCGCGTTAGTGCTGCTGCAATTGTTCCAAACAGGGATGAAATGCTTGGTTTTTTGGATGTGCCATAACAGCAGAAATATCTCTCTAGCAAATAAATTTCAGCATTATTATATTTACAAGCCAGATCGTGATGGTCGACGTCATCAGAATGTGGTATCTTATGATGTGCAGCGTCATAACTAACGTATATATTTACATTGGATGAACCGCGTATGCCAGAATGTCCTAGCATGCTCGATTCCATTTTCTATATGCAACCGGTTTTGTCAAAGTCGTCTTCGTCCTGCTGAGCATACAATAGGGGGATTTCAATGGGCAGGGAAGGTGGGGTGCCCGGAGGGATGCATGCGACACCCTTCTCACCAGCATAGTTGCATAAAACTTCCGCATCCCGGATAATTTCATCGAGATCGATTTGACCACTGAGTTCATTGATGAACTTCAAAAGAGTGTCGAAGTCCATCTTCTCACCCATTATCCTTTTGCGGTACTTCTTAAGAATTGCCGCACAAATGTAAAGGTGGAAGTGCTCTGAGAAGTAATGGGTCCATAATACCTCCCATAATCGCATAATTTGATCATACTCAAACTCCCTACATTATATGAAATAGGAAAAACTATTATAACCTTCCAATAAAATGGTCAAATATCTTACGAGAAATGAAAGCACGAGTGGTTTTTTTTATCATTGATAGAGTAAAAAAAGGGTACAAGGGGAAATGAAAGCACGAGTAATTGATTCAGAGAATTTAAGCTTACCTTTTGAACTGGATAAGAATCCAGCGGAAGCAGAAGAAGTAATTTAAACAATCTGCCTGCTTCAGATAATTATGCAGTGGCAGATCCAAAAGCTCCACAAGCTGGCAGTGACATTAAAAATTAAACTTTACCACTGTTAGATTGGTAGAGCAAAGTAACTAATGAAGATGTCTACTTATAAAAAGTGGTGGCAATATGAGTTCACACTATAACAATAAAATGTTATACTCTTGAGGGAAAATTTAGTTAAAACGTTGTCATAACTGATCTACTACAATAAATGCACATTCTTACCGGTGCTAGATATGACATACAGGTATGGAGTAGCATAAGGAATTTAGCATACGCTAAGGTATTGTTTGGATAGAGATTCTTGTTGGAATTTGATTCTTGATAAATTTTGCACCCAAACAAGATCGTAAAATTTTGATTCTACAAGAATCATGAATTCTTGTAGCCTTTGTTTTAGTTGAAAGTAAAAAGCCAGATAAAACCTGCTTCTTCCAAGAATCCAAAGTATTGACAGTGAACTTCCAACATTGCCCTCAACAATTTATGTTATGACTGGGTGTGTCCCCATGTATTTACAACACATGCCATCCACAAAAGTAAGATCTTTTCTCTCCTCTCCATCACTCTTGTTTCAAGTATTGAACCCTAAACACATCGTTGGACCACATCAAAGGTGAGATCCTCTGTTTCCTTATTTTCTTTCTTTTTTTCTTAAGCATTTTCTCCCCCATCTTCTCTTCTTTCAGTTTTATGGTTTAAAATAGATGATGCATATAGAGATTGGTTTATTTATTGATGTTGCATTTTGGTTGCTGCTTCTCATCCACAATACTGCAACAACTTTAGACATGATTAGTAGAATGTTAATTAGTTGGTATCAAATATATTCTACTTTCATTATTACATGTATGTTAATTTTTTGGTTTTATTTTAAATATTTCAAGGGTAGTGTTGTAATTTTATCTTTAAGAATCATGTGCAAGAATCCACGTATCAAAACATGTTTAGCTTCTTATAGGAATCATGATTCCAGTTATTTCAGTAAGAATCAGATTCTTACAAGAATCATCACCGTTAGAATCCAATCCAAACGAACCCTAGGTAATCGAAGGATCAGAATGGATTGACCTATGAGAAAATAAAATAAAAATAATATACAAGGGAGTACCACTACTTTTATATCCTTTTGAATGCTTAAACAAAAAGGTGGTTGGTGGATAATAATTACGATCCATGAACAAAATAATAAAATACATTTTCAGTGGAAAGAGCAACACCTTTGATAACGAAAAAAGTTGAGAATGCATGCCACTCTGGTCGCGGTTGAAATTTGGACCAAGACGTTCCATAAGTTCAGCAAAACACCAAAATGATTCCGCCTCATCCTCTATCACATAAAGTATAGGTGACAAAAAGTCACTCATGCCCTGCATGAACAAAGACTTGTATCAGCTGGTGCATGATAACTTCACGACCTTTTCATGGGAGATTTAATGTCCTTAATACGAATGGCAACTTTGCAACTCTGCATAATTCCTTCTCTAAGAGTACGAGTACAATATGAATATATTTTCCAATAGTCACTTGCATATACACAACATGATTGACAAGGAGGTCACCCGAGCAATTAGGGAATCGTATGTAGACATGAGACACATCAATCATGGTAGGAGCAATTTGTGCAATTTGTGCAATCTTATGCTGACTACTGCAGAAAACAAAACATAGAGCAATTTGTGCTACTTCTGTTGGTTGAGCTTCAAAATTTTCGGTAACTATAGTCTCCCTTCTCAGTTAATTGATTAAATCAACAGTTTAACAGCAATTGCATTTAATTTTGCCTGCCTAAGTCAGGTTTAGCATTACATTATCATACTTCCAGGTTCATTCCTTCCATGTACCTAACAATAGGAGTAAAAATATATACCTGGCAATAACCAAGGTCAAAGTTGTAAAATGAGTATGTCAACAAAATATCACGTAGAATCCCAATATTTTTGTTCTCATCTCCATCGTAGAAAAGCATGGATCTATCTGTTCTGACCTGATAACATTAACCAGTGAAACAAATTACGAGGCCATAATCAGATAGCCAGAATAGTTTTAAGTCGGTAAAATGATGCTGAAGTTATTTTTACCACATCTTTCTCAATGAGGCCTTTCCTCTCTCTGAACTTTGCAAACCTTTTAGCTTGAGAATAAGTGATACTCTGAAGAATGACGACATTATATGGATGAGTGATTGCAGCTAAAGCTAAAAAAATCTATCCTTTAAGTGTGTCATGCAACTTATGTCATGTAAAATTATTTCAGCAAATTATGTCAACTGACCATAAACATCTTGATAGTCATTATTAACATCTTAAAGGTCCAACAAAAGATTAATAATAAAGAAAAAAGGTATCCTCAAAGGCTCAAACAAAAGAGGCCATAAGGAATTCCAACTACATTTGGAGGGTGGAGATTAAGAAATCAACACAAGACTGTTTTACAGACTAGAAAGTATTAAAAACCCAAAGTGACTTCCAAAACATCACATGCCCTTGGAGAATGGAAGTAATCCAATTTCACACCACATATCAGTAGCTATTGATTAAGTTTATGAGTATCTGGACATATTTAACTCAGTACCTGCAAGTACTGATTAGATTACAGATGACGTCTTTAAAGTATTTCTAGGCAGCTTTCACTTACTTCGCCAAAAGGACATTATTTCGTCATATTTTTTGAGTCAATAAACTCATACATAGTCATATGTACTATAAAAAAGTCATATCTACCCAAATACACCTCATTGTAGTTTATTGTTATAGATATCTCCTCAAGTTCACATGTTTAAAAATGTACAAAAACAAAATAGTGAAGGATAAAAAGGAAGTGGTTGTGAGTGAAAACCTATAGCGTAGGGTAAAAGAACAGAATGCTAGAATCACAATAGGCAGTTGAATCTGCCTGGTAGCAAGGAAAACTATCAAGTATAAAATAATAATTCTTTGTTATTATATCAGACCAAAAAATTTACTAAAGTTCCTTGGTTTTGTAGTTCCAAATCATCTGTATCGAACTGGTACACACATGTTACATATAGATATTGGAACATATATTAATGAGCAATCAATCTTACAATTTCTAATGGACTTAGGTTAACAGGAGGATCCATCTATTTTCTTTAATTATACTCAGTTAAAACAAGAAGCAGATACCAACAACCACGTCATTGGACATGCATATTTTGTATTTACCAATGGGTTTACTAATTATAGAATTGCTAACCTGCCACTGCAATTTTATGGTTTCATACTCCGATTTCTTAACAGAAGATAGGTACTCCCTTTCCGCATATGTTGAATCATATTCATGGTAACCTAGTAGAAGTTTCCAGGCCTGTTATCGTGGAAATGTCAAAAGAAGAAGATAAGGCAAGCCTCAAAAACAAACAGAGATAGTTATCAAGAAAATAGTCTCTTGTCAATTGTCATGCAGACCTCCTTCCGTATACCATGCTGTAATCCTCCATAGAATATATGTTCTCTCAACGCCTTCGAATCTACAACTCTGCCTTCATTGTCAAAGAAAGTACTCCACTGCCAAAATAACCCATGTGAAATAAAAATATGCATTTTTCACAAATTACACAAAACATGCTATACATACACAACCTAATCAAATTACAGCAGTCCCATCAAAACAACGACCTATTGGATCCATAAAACCCCAAAAGGTTCAGATAGGGATTTAAGATCTGCTTGCTCACCGTAACTTCAATTTGGTGAATGGACCGACCCCTCAAGGTCAGAAATTGTTAGCGTGAAAAGAAACCATATGCATTTACTAAAAATGTTTGCAACTTTTCATGTTAAAATATCATGTTCCTCTTCGATGTGAATTGCCAAGCAATTTGTTGTCAAAATATTAGGTGGACGAACCAACCCCTCAAGGATTATTCCTACAGCTCAACAGCACCCATGGCTTTAAGTTTACCACGTGAGACAAGGAGAGGGTGAAGATATCAAAGCATGTAGGGAGAATAAGAAGGCATTGAAAGCCCAGGAGCCATTCAAGGTAGCACTTAAGGGATCCTTTGGATTTGATTTCCATACATGCAAGACCGAATCATCAAGCAACCCATTTGATACTTGATAATATCGTTGTAAGACAAAATATGTACAAGATGACGAATGGAATAGGCCATCAGTATTAACAGCATTCAACTGTCTTCTACATGTTTGATTTAGGTATTACAGATCAAATAAAATTTGCGTTCCTTTTGTTTTTTAACTTATTCATGAGGTTGCTTGCAAAAACCGTCTATTCATCTCAGAGATATAAAAAATGTAGATCAATTGTCAATACCTCTTCAGAACTCAATGGATGCTTTCTTTGCTTTCCCAATGGAAGAGATAATTGCTCAGCCTGCAAAATATGCCCAAAACTGTTCACTCCAGCAGTAAGTAGCTAATGACCAGATCAATGGTATACATCCTTTCATAGCATTCGAAGTTCCGAAGTTCAGACTAATTCATTGAGAATTTCTTTTCTGCAGAAGCTCATATGAACATTTTGTAGCGTGTGTATAGAGGTCAGGGTTTTAATTTCAGATAACCTATATCATTACTATTAAAAAAACAATTTTCATGAGCAGTTAAGAGATGAAACCTACCTCCAAAGGATCTGGATCAACTGAAAACTTTTCAGGATCTTCTTTAGTGTCAATAGGAGGGGCGCTGGGAGCAGGAGTAGCCACAATTTGCTGCCTTTTTTCATAATTTCCATAGCTATTATTGTGATTCTCCCCAAATAGTTGTGACGTTGTTTCACGAGCAAACTTCGTGACTAGTGAAAATTTCTCCAATACTTGAATTGAGATATCACGGGCGGGATCGTTCACCTTTGGCCTTGGTTTTCGGCCAAATTCGGATGTACTAGACATCCCATCTTGTTTTGCAAGTGTAGTATCATTCGGATCTTGAATTGACGATAGAGCACTAAACGGTATGTGCGAAGGTGTCCCATTTGCCACGGGAACCACACCATGCAGCTCCAAAGATGAAAGACTTTTCTGCAACACAAAAATTTGTTCTACAAATAGGATAAGAAAAAAAATCTTCTGCTTTTATAGGATTTCATCTGTTTGAGATTGCAAACATCTAATGATAGATTTGACAACAGTCATGTCTTATCCCACTAAAAACTTGTAAGGGCTGAAGAATACTAACATGCCGAACAATAACATGAATTAATTGTCTTTTAACAAATAAGAGAAGGTGAAAGAATGCAATGCTAACTTGAAAAGAGTCAAAGACAAACCAACAAGATAATTGAAGACATATCCATCTTAAAATAAGAAACGGTAGAAAGAAAACCTGGAGAGGATCCTGGAAATTGTTCACGAGAAAGCAATTTGAATCATCTGCAGACCTGAGAATGACAATGTGTCCCGTCTTTGCT
Source organism: Triglochin maritima (assembly GCA_963682175.1). NCBI lineage: Eukaryota > Viridiplantae > Streptophyta > Magnoliopsida > Alismatales > Juncaginaceae > Triglochin > Triglochin maritima. Next base: position 42,785,676 of record OY821774.1, read on the forward strand.
TTAGAAATAGTACAATATGTAATCCGTTTATGCTAATTTAGTAGGTGAGAGCTCTAACTCTAATTCATGCAAAAAAGAGCCAAATGAAAAAACATAGCTAAGTAATAAACATAACAAGCTCAGTTTTACTTGTAATAGAAGAGAACAAACCTCACTATATATACATGCTTCTTTATTGTTGCTAAGAACTCACGAACCCCTCCATTGTAGAAGTAAAGAGGCGGAAATGCAAGTCCTGTGTAGGCTCTAAACGTATCAATATACAAAATTGGACATTTAAATCCACATGTATCGGTTAGACTTACTATGGACAGCTGACAACCATAAGAAATCACAATAACAAAACTAAAATCATAAAAGAGTATAATCAAGGTCAGAAACTACTATGATGAAGACAAATAAGACTAACCCGTCAGGTGTTAGTAAAACAAGAAGCAATGAAAAACTACAATTGTTAGAACAATAGAATGACATTCACCTGATGATAAGACGACAATCACGTATTGCCAACCAATGGCGGGTGTATGCCTACGAATGGAGTGGACATCAGCCAAAGACACATCCCTGATGGTGTACAGATTCCGATCTGTGGTTTCCAAAATATAAACCCATATTTCAGCATAAATTTCACTAATCTAAGTTAAGGTCTTTAAAGTAAAAGATCCAACCTTTTTCCAATAGAGAAGAATTCATGTTGTGCATTAATGATTCCCCCGCACTTGAGGTAGGTTTGTACGGAATCCAACTCTGTTTTCACAACAAATATACTTCCATTACCAAGTAGCAACTATTATAAACCAAACAAACCAAATGAGCAACTATTGTTCATACTAGATATTCAGAAACAGAACAAATCAACAAGTTTTCGTATGGCTTCCAACTCAAATTTGAAAGGAAACACAGTTGGATAACCGAAATGTGAATCCAATAAGTACTACAAACGTGGACCGGAATAAAGCTTCTACGACCTACAAATCGTACAAAAAGAGAAACATAACGAGTCTTGGTAAGGAGTCTAACTCTTAAATCGACGAATAACACAACTTTACCACCAAAACAAGACTGTGTTCAATCTGACACCATCAAATGCAATCGAAGAAACAAAACATTGCCAATTCCGCAAATCAGGCCAACAATGGAAATTCACGACTAATAAAACCTCGATACAACATTCACTACAAATAAGGTCATCAAATTGCAACATACCTAATATTAAAGACAGAAGCAAAGAAAAACAACAGCAAAGACGCAAGAATCAAACAAAATCACCACAAACTAAAGCATTATTCACATAAATTTGGTCTCACAATTGAGAAACACAAGCAACAATCTGTAACCACAACCCAAACACCAGATAAATTAACTCAACCAACACAATGCTAAATAAACCTTTACATGGACAATTAATTATATGGCTCTGAATTTTACCATTCTCCCATTTACAACACCTATCTGCTATCTGTAAAGAACGCTGCTACTCGTTCTGACAGCTAAATCTCAAAATCAGAAACAATATATCCCTAATCCAAAAAACATAAAATCAAACAAAAGAAGCACAGACTAAAGAAGCCTACATCATAGTGCAACTCCAACACGATTACCCTTTCCAAATTCATTTTTAGAATAGTTTCAAATTTTGACTCTTTAATCCAAGTCCAAACACACCATTGCTGACAAAAAGACAACACCCAAACGGCAACCTCAAAAAAAACACAATACCAGCATGAATTGAAAGAGTAATTAAAACCAATTATGCCTTTTCTTGAAAGACCGAACTCTCTAATTTATTAATAGGAAGAAGTGTGTTATTACACATACTAATACTAAAACCTGAACGATTTCATATACAATTGGCACCTCATAATTAACCAATCATACCTATAAAGAAGTCATAACGAAATCAATTTCAACGGTCCAACTACTCGCTTTCAAATAACTCAATGACATTATTCGATTTCCACAACCAAACCAGAAACAATACAAACTAAAGAAGCCTTCATCAGAATCCAACTCCAACACCATCTCCCTTTCCAAATTCATTTCCAGAATTACTTCAAATTAAACTCAACACTCAACCCGTAACTTCTCGACATCTAAACTGCAACCTCAGAAACACAAAATCAAACCAAAACCAACACAAATTAAAAATAAAAAATAAAAACTTCATCAGAATCCAACTCCCAACATCATTTCCCTATCCAAATTCATTTTCGTCACCATCTCGAAGTCAGTCAAACCGAAACCCTAACGAATCCAACCGAAAGGTACCACGAAGAGCGCCGTCCCTCGCTTGACGAGCATCAACCCTCCCCCGATCCGCTCCGAGGAGTACTGCGTCGGGTGGATGGCGACGTTGTCCTTGAAGTAGACCACCTCGGCTACCCCATCCGGCACCGAGTCGTCGGCGAAGACGCTCCCGAAGCCCTGCTGCTGCGAGGCGGCGTAGTCGGAGTCGTCGGAGAGGTCGTGGAGCTCCGCCGCGTCGGACATCGCTGGAGATGGGGTTGGGTTGGGTTGGGTTTGGGGTTTCGGTATTTATAGGGGTGGTGGCTTAAGGGGGAAGGATTGGGTTTGGGACGTTTGCGTGTGGGGACGGAGGTTGGGGATGCTTTGCTTCTTCCTAACTTCTTTTGCGTTTGCACTTTGCACCCTTTAGTTTTTGTTTTTTTTAATAACCCCTCCTCCAACTTGCATCTTCAACCTCATTCAATTAGTTTGTAAACCACTTCGGATACACTTTTTCTGTATCCTTTTTATTTTTCTTGTGTCTAGTAGTTAAATGTTCTTTGCAAAAATTGGTTTCTGTAGATTTGTTTGAAGCAATCTATAGTCAACCATTGATCGTCACTGTCGATGTCACCTACATGGGCGGACCTAAGTGTAGTAGGACAGTGTGGGCGCTAAAAATTGAAAGAAAAAAAAGAGTAAATTAGTACCACACCCTTAAACTTGGACCACATTATATTCTTTTTTTCTTCTCACCCTGCAAAGCCCGACCACCCCAAGCCACCTCTACACTGTCGCACCATCATTCCCCTTCACCACGCGAAATTCCAAATTTACAAGTTCAAACGAGCCTAGACGCTTGAGCAAAACATTTGGCTTTTGAATATCCTCAAAAGTCACTTATTGAAACTCTGATAGAAGATAGTATTGTGATCGACCGCTTGAAAATTATGACCTCGACTCTTCTATGTGTGGTTTTTGAGCATCCTCCTCTTGTAAAGTCCCTTATAGGAGGGGGATTGTACATATTCCTTGGATTTTGAGATATCCTCTAATTTGTAATCTTTTGGGATTTTGAATTTGTTGGGTTTTGATTCCTTAGGATTTCAACCCTTTTTTTCTTCTAAATAGTGAATAACCAAATACCACTAGGAAGACAGGGGAATCAAAATTTGACCAATTAGTCTAGCTCAAATGTATATGTTTACCTACTTACAAGCACATATCTAATCAAATTTCACAATATATTGGGGATGATTTGGTTCCATTGGATGCTTCTTCGGAACTTGTTTTGCGTTAGCACTTTGCACCCTTTTTTATATAATTAGTATGGTTAATTCTAATTATTAAAGTGGGTTGTATAACCCATCCAACACTTATTTTACTCTTCTCCGAGAAAACTCATTTAATTTAATCTCAAATATATTATATTGAGAATCTCTACGAGTAAATAAAATTGGTGTCTGTTCTCTTGGGTATGTCTTATGATTTCATACTTGTGTTTGTTTCTAACAATTCTTATAGGTATTGGCATACCTTTTTTGTTGTTGCAGATTTAGTCTCTTAATTAGAATATATCATGAAACTCGGATTTGCTATTGAACAAGAGTAATTTAATAAGTATTTTTGTTTAATAACTGAAATATCAGCATGGAAATTCTATTTCATATCCAATTTACTATTTCTTTTATAAATCTATTGAAAGGAGTGATTAATAGATTTCCTTATCCATTCTAATAATTCTTGGAAGATTTTAGAAGTTAGATTGCGTAATTTCATCTAATAGGACGTTGCAAAGATCGTTTCATATATCATTATATATTTTAAGTATCCTTGACGTTCTTACTTCATTGGTTCTTGTTTTTATAGATTTTGATTTGAAATTTTTAATATTACTAAACTCAAATTTGAAGCAGTCAGACTATATCATAATGTTATTCGCTTGATGATCGTATATGTTACATAACATTCATAAATAATTTTATTTTGTAAGAGAATTTACAAAAGAATTAGCAAGATAAAATTACATTTTCAGACATCCGTGTAATGCATGAGCATCTAGCTAGTTCAATTATATTACACGAGTTCAAACTAACCATATATTACCTTATTTCTTTATTTGAATCTCGACTTCTTTCATAAGAAGAATATAAGACATTTCAAGAAAATTTACAACCAATCTGTCAGTTATTTAACTTTTCATGCTACAAGGTTACACCACACGTTAATCAGTCATTAGCAAGACAAAATTGAACAACACGAGAGTCATATCGGATGTTCAAACTAACTTAACCGTATTTTTCTCAATTGAATCTTCTGATGAACTTTTGACTTCACTATTCATGTCCATCTCACCTGAGAAACACTCAGAGCTGTCATCTCCCCCCTGAAAACCATGATAGCTACCAACTCTTGCACCATCACTTCTAAACAGCTCACTGTTCTCCAAATCTCTTAGTTTCTCCCTTGATTCCCCTTTGAGCAAGCCCACAACATCCACCATGTTTGGCCTCTTCTGCGGCGCCTTTTGCGCGCACACCAGCCCAATCAGAACAATTCTATACATCTCCGACTCGTCGAAGATTCCCTTGAGTTTTGGATCCGCCAAGGCGTTTATTTTCCTACTTCGGGCAAACGGAAGCGCCCAATCGGCTATGGTGCGCTTCATTGTAGTGCTAAGCTTTTCAATGGGCTTCTTACCACTTACGAGTTCGAGTAGAAGAATGCCAAAACTATAAACGTCGCAACTCTCCGAGGCTTTGCCCAACATGGCGTACTCAGGCGCAAGGTAACCAAGTGTTCCCTTGACTTTGGTGGTCACGTGAGTAACGCCATCGGGAACGAGCTTCGCGAATCCAAAGTCCGCAACATGAGCTTCGAAATTGGAATCTAGAAGCACGTTGCTAGCTTTGATGTCTCTGTGGATTATGTGAGGTCTTGCACTATGGTGAAGATAGCTGAAATGTAAATCCATCGGTTAGGCATTGAAGAAAACAATTATATATAATATTCAACTGGATTTTCGAAGTCACTTACGCGAGACCCTCGGCCGACCCGATTGCAACATTCATTCGCCTCCTCCAATTGAGAAGGCGGTGTCTTGATTGTTCCCCGTGTAGATGAGATAGCAAGCTCAAATTTGGCATGTAATCATATACTATGAGGCGCTCTTGCCCTTCAGCGCAATATCCCCGTAGACAGAGGAGATTCTTATGTCTGACTCGGCCTAATACCTCAACTTCAACCGCAAACTCCATTTCCACTTTGTCACTCCATACCTTCAGCCTTTTAACTGCAATCTGTTTAAACTCTCAGTTACTTCATTTAGTCTTTAACAAAGAATTTAAGCAAACTATAGACAAAATTATCATTTGATAAACTATGGAAAGCATACTATTAATAACTTGTTATAACCTCTTAACGAAATACTGTCTGCGAGTGTGTGTTTTTTTACTTTGTAAAGGATGTATAAAACTAATACTGCTTATTACTTTGTACAGGATGTAAACACTGCTTGTTCTATATTTAGGTCCAGATAACATTAAATCAAGCTCTTTTTTGAAGTAGACTCAGGGATTATTGTGCTAGCACGTTTTTGCAACACCAAAAACACGCACTGCAACCTGAAACATGCTCACACAAGTGGTTGGCACACACGTCACCATTCAATCGCAATTTACAAATCAGTGAAGCCAAACAGTACTCCAAATAATAGAGCAGTAAATCATCACAAATACAAGTTGTAAAAGGCAAAGATATCAGATACGAGTTTCTCAATTTCCCTAGTAAATTCGTCGACACCATTTAACCAGGTTCTTCTGTTTCTAAGTAATACATTGTATATAATACACAGGTTGACAACTAACAAGGTTCATTTCATATTTTGAGAAGGAACACATTGCCTACATCGCAAGCTATCCACATATTTTGAGTGTGTGTTCGTAAATGTGTTACAAAAGCTTAAGCTTGAGAATGCAGTTTCAGAACTCAATTTCCATGCATCATATTTTATTAAAACACAGACACACACAAAATGTACCAAACATTGTCTAATGTCTAAAGAGTTGAGGTTTCTCGAACCTCGATCCACTTCCACACCGCCTTGTCATAGAAAAGAACCGATAAATTATAAACGATCAAATACGACTGCAAAATTAAGTTAGGAAACATGCAACTGTTTTACATAGAGATCCAAAGTTCAGACGTAATCTATGCAAAGGATGAAATGAAACGAAGAGACCTATAAAAAAAGGCTTACCTGTGACCCATCAGCGAGCTGACCCCAATAAACGCTTCCAAATCCACCCTCTCCCAACTTGTTATCGTAGTTGAAATTGTCTGTCGCCGAATTTAGTTCTTTGAGTGTGAAGATCCTCCATGTCTGGGTCTTTCCACTTTCCTCGACCTGTCTGTTTTAGTAATCAAATCAGTTATCTTTGATAGAACACTATATCAGAACATTTTGATCATTATTTCAACTTGAAAACTGTAAAATAGTGACCGAGAGTTTTCTTCAAAATTTCGTGAAATCACAACAAATTCCGTCTTTAACTAAAACCCAGGGGAAATCCTAAACTCAAGTTTAGAAATTCAGAACAAAGCAACTGCATAGAGAAAGACTTTCTTCAGAGGTTATATCAATTTAACAAGTGGAAAGTGTCTCATTCCCACTTTTTCAGATCATAAGGACAAAATAGAACACATGAAATTGTTTTCTCCTTACTTTGTTGACAGGTAATCTTTTCCAAAAGGATCATATAACATAATAAGAGTTTCCATCTGTTGTTGTTTACCTTGAATAAGTGTTTAAAGTATACGTGCAGAAAAACAGACAATCGGTCGACCGGATGGAGTGATTCGGTCGACCGGACGTGTGTTGATTTACCCAGCAAAAGTGCCTGTCGTTTTTCGGTCGACCGGAATCTAGGATTCGGTCGACCGGGCACACGTTTGGAGCTGGGCAAAAAGTTACTGTTGTTTTTCGGTCGACCGGAACCTTGGATTCGGTCGACCGGAAACGTTCGAGGAGCTGGGAGAAAAATGCCTGTTGAATTTCGGTCGACCAGAACTTAAGTGTACGGTCGACCGATTATGCACTCGCGCAAGCCAGAAAGGTTACTGTTGATTTTCGGTCGAACGAGACTCCAATTTCGGTCGACCGTTGGAATATAGTTATTGGATCGGTCGACCGATGCACCCGATCGGTCGACCGTTTGGACCCAGTTCTGCCCACGTTTTGCACATCACTCCACCCGATTTTGGTGCAACTTATACTTGTTTTGGCCTCATATATAAAGGCAATTTCGTCCCTTTTGTAACATAAGTTACTTCTATTGTCCACTTTTTCGTTTTTGAGAGAAAAGAGAGAGAGAACATTCTTGTGATTCGGTAGGAGAGATTTGAGCCGGGTTCTTCGTCGGTTCATTCGCGTCTCCTGTAAGCATCTCTTGTAATACGTTTCTCTATAGTGGATTTGAGTTGTGTCGTCCGTGGTTTTTCCCACATTGGGTTTCCACGTTAAATATTGCGTGTTTTGTGTGGTTTGGATTTCGGATTTGCATTTTGTTCTCAAGTTTAGCCGATTGAATTCGCGTTTTTGGTTCCGCTGCGTATTTGGGATTGGTTTTAATTCCTAACAACTGGTATCAGAGCTTTTGGGTCCGAATTTGGGGAATTTTCGTCGATCTTTTGTCAAGTACTCATGGTGAATAATTGGAAAATTGAGAAGTTGAGCCGAGATGTTAATTTTGGCTTGTGGCAAGTCAAGATGCACGCAATTCTGGTGCAGCAAGAGGTGAAGGACGTTCTTGAGGGCTTGGATAAGTTGCCAAAAGAAATGTCCGATCAAGATAGGCAGAAGCTTGATCGAAAGGCGATGTCAACCATTAAGTTGTCGTTGTCCGACGAAGTTCTGAGAGAAGTGTTGAAGGAGAAGACGGCTGCAAGTATGTGGAAGAAATTAGAAGAGGTCTACATGAAGAAGTCACTTGCTAGCCGGATTATCTTGAAGAAGAAGTTGTTCCTATTCAAGATGAAGTCGGGTATCTCCCTTCAGCAACACTTGGATGATTTCAATGCAATCATCATGGACTTGGAGAAGGTTGAAGCAAGGTTTTCTGATGAGGATTAGGCGATCCTTTTACTTTGCTCGTTGAGTTCTTCATATGATCACTTCGTGGAGACGATGATGTATAGTAGGACCGACATCTCTCTTGCGGATGTCAAAAACGCACTCTCCTCCAAATCTGATATGGAGAAGAGGTCTGATGGTTCTGAGACGAGCAAAAGTGAGGCACTTGTTGCTCGTGGTAAGGGGAAGGAGAGGAGTTTCTCAAAGAACACCTCTAAGACCAAGTCGAGAGACAAAGATATTATTTGTCATTACTGCAAGAACAAGGGTCACAAGATTTCAGAATGTTTTAAGCTACAGAACAGAGAGAAGCAAAGGGGTTCTAGTAGCGGTGATCAGTCAGGTTCGAATGTCGCGGAGTCCAATTCTGATTTTGTGTTGGCAGCTACAAGTTCTTCTGAAGCTTCCGACGGTTGGGTGATTGACACGGGTAGTACATTCCACTTAACTCCGAATAAACACTGGCTTTCATCTTATGAAACAATGTCAGGTGGAATGGTTGTGATGGGCAATGGTGACAGGTGCGAGGTTGCAGGAATTGGTTCTGTCAGATTGAGGACCCATGATGGCCTAGTCAAGATTTTATCGGATGTGCGACATGTTCCGAAGGCGAGCAAGAATCTGATTTCAGTAGGTAGCCTGACTGCAAAGGGCTACAAATTCAGTGGTGAGGATGAATGCATATCCATCACCAAAGGATCACTTATTCTGATGAAGGGGAAGAAGCTTGGGCCCGGTAAGCTTTATATGCTTAAAGGAGAAACTGTTGTGGGTGATGCAGCTGTAGCGTCATCATTGTCTGGTGAGGAGAATGCCCAACTTTGGCATATGAGGTTGGGGCACATGAGCGAGAAAGGCATGACGGTGTTGAACAAACGTGGTTTGTTTGGAAGTCAGAAAATCGGCAGTCTGGACTTCTGTGAATTTTGTGTTTTTGGGAAGCAGAAGAGGGTTAGCTTCTCAGCAGCTAAGCACACCACCAAGGCCACTTTAGATTATGTCCACTCTGATTTATGGGGACCTTCTCAGGTTCCATCAAAAGGTGGAGCTCGCTACATGCTCACATTTATTGATGATTTCTCCAGGAAGACTTGGGTTTATATTCTGAAACAGAAGAGCGATGTGTTTCAAAATTTTCAGCACTGGAAGGTTATGATTGAGAATCAAACAGGAAAGAAGATTAAGGTTTTTAGGACGGATAATGGTTTGGAGTTTTGTTCCTCAGAATTTAACAATTTCTGCAAGGATGAAGGAATCGTGAGACACTGAACCGTACGTCACACACCACAACAGAACGGAGTAGCGGAACGTCTGAATCGAACTCTCTTGGAGAGAGCTCGATGTATGCTTCTGAATGCTGACCTGACTAAAGATTTTTGGGCAGAAGCAGTGTGTACCGCTTGCTATTTAGTAAACCGTTCACCTCACACCGTTTTGGATATGAGAACACCGGAAGAAGTTTGGACAGGTGGAGCTTCAGATTTGTCCAAGTTGAGAGTCTTCGGTTGTCCAGCGTACGCACATGTAGATCAAGGAAAGTTGAATGCTCGGTCTTTGAAGTGTATATTCCTTGGCTACGATTTGGGTGTGAAGGGTTATCGTCTGTGGTGCAAGGAATCTCAGAAGCTCATGGTTGAAAGAAATGTTGTCTTTAATGAGCTTGTTATGTTACCTTCCAGGAAAGACACTGTTATTTCTACTCCCGTGTCAAGTGGGACTCCAGTTCAGGTGGAGCCACCGGTAGTGACTGCTGATGAGGATACCGGTGTGACACAAGGAGAGAGTTCGAAATCTGAGGAAGATGAAGAGTATTTGTTGGCGAGGGACAGAGAGAGGCGGCTGACCAAGAAACCCCGTAGATATGCCGAATCAGTCCTCGCATATGCTCTTAGTGCAGCTGAAGATATTGGAGCCTCTGGTGAGCCGAGCAAGTATTCAGAGGCAATTTCGACACCCGATTCAGCTGCTTGGGTGGGTGCAATGAATGAAGAGATGGAGTCTCTTCATAAGAACCAAACTTGGAAGTTGGTAGAACTTCCAAAAGGAAAAAGGGTCGTTAGCTGCAAATGGGTCTTCAAGAAGAAAATCGAGGGTATTTCAGATGTGAGGTACAAAGCTCGATTGGTTGCTCGTGGTTTTAGTCAGGTGGAGGGTGTGGATTATAGCGATATTTTTTCACCCGTTGTGAAGCATACTTCTATTCGTGTTTTGTTGAGTTTGGTTGCAATTCATGATTTAGAGTTGGAACAATTAGATGTGAAGACCGCTTTCTTACATGGAGAATTAGAGGAGCAAATTTACATGTCCCAGCCGGAGGGCTTTGTGGTCGAGGGTAAGGAGAATCAGTTCTGTTTGCTGAAGAAGTCGCTTTATGGGTTAAAGCAATCGCCTCGACAATGGTATAAAAGATTTAATTCTTTTATGGTTGGACATGGGTACAGCAGGTCTGAGTATGACTGCTGCGTTTACCGAAAGGTATTTTCAGATGGCTCTCTCGTTTTGTTATTACTTTATGTAGATGATATGTTGATAGCAGCTAAGGACAAGTCTAAAATTTCTGAGCTTAAGGAGTTGTTAAAGGCTGAGTTCGAGATGAAGGATCTTGGATCAGCAAAGAGGATTCTAGGTATGGAGATACGTCGCGATCGTACATGCAAGAGTTTGTTTCTCTCCCAGCAGCAATATATTGAGAAAGTCTTGCATCATTTTGGCATGGAGAATGCCAAGTCTTAAAGAATTCCTCTCGCAGCGCACTTTAAGCTTTCGGTAGACTTGTGTCCCAAGAAGGAGGAGGATAAGGCATACATGTCACATGTGCCTTATACTAGCGCAGTTGGCAGTTTGATGTATGCTATGATATGCACTCGTCCAGATATAGCTCAGGTGGTCAGTGTGGTGAGCCGCTATATGTCGAATCCAGGAAAGGAGCATTGATCAGCTGTGAAATGGATTCTCCGATATCTAAAAGGTACAACTAAGCTATCTCTGAAATTTGGTCGATCTTCGTATTCATTAATGAGGTTTGTTGATGCCGACTACGCGGGAGACCGCGATAGACGAAGATCTATGACTGGTTATGTGTTTACTGTTGGGAGCACGGCTATTAGCTGGAAAGCGACGTTGCAACACACTGTTGCTTTGTCTACAACGGAGGCAGAGTATATGGCAGCAACCGAGGGTATTAAGGAAGCTCTTTGGCTGAAAGGTTTATTTGGAGAGCTTATTCCAGGTCAGAATACAGTGGTTGTTTATTGTGATAATCAGAGTGTCATTCATCTGACTAAGGATCAGATGTACCACGAAAGGACGAAGCATATCGACGTCCGTTATCACTTCATTCGGGAAGTTGTTGCTGAAGGAGGTGTGGTGGTGAAGAAGGTGGGCACTGAAGATAATCCGGCTGATATGTTGACGAAGCCAGTTATTTCGACTAAGTTTATGGTATGCGTGAACTTGGTTGGTTTGAGTTCCGATTAGGTGGAGCTAAGACGACGACACAATGAGGAAGGAAGTGTTTCCTTCAAAGAGTTACAGGGGTTATTCAAGGTAAAGGTGGAGATTGTTGTTGTTTACCTTGAATAAGTGTTTAAAGTATACGTGCAGAAAAACAGACAATCGGTCGACCGGATGGAGTGATTCGGTCGACCGGACGTGTGTTGATTTACCCAGCAAAAGTGCATGTCGTTTTTCGGTCGACCGGAATCTAGGATTCGGTCGACCGGGCACACGTTTGGAGCTGGGCAAAAAGTTATTGTTGTTTTTCGGTCGACCGGAACCTTGGATTCGGTCGACCGGAAACGTTCGAGGAGCTGGGAGAAAAGTGCCTGTTGAATTTCGGTCGACCAGAACTTAAGTGTACGGTCGACCGATTATGCACTCGCGCAAGCCAGAAAAGTTGCTGTCGATTTTCGGTCGAACGAGACTCCAATTTCGGTCGACCATTGAAATACAGTTATTGGATCGGTCGACCGATGCACCCGATCGGTCGACCGTTTGGACCCAATTTTGCCCACGTTTTGCACATTACTCCACCCGATTTTGGTGCAACTTATACTTGTTTTGGCCTCATATATAAAGACAATTTCGTCCCTTTTGTAACATAAGTTACTTCTATTGTCCACTTTTTCGTTTTTGAGAGAAAAGAGAGAGAGAGCATTCTTGTGATTCGGTAGGAGAGATTTGAGCCGGGTTCTTCGTCGGTTCGTTCGCGTCTTCTGTAAGCATCTCTTGTAATACGTTTCTCTATAGTGGATTTGAGTTGTGTTGTCCGTGGTTTTTCCCGCATTGAGTTTCCACGTTAAATCTTGCGTGTTTTGTGTGGTTTGGATTTCGGATTTGCATTTTGTTCTCAAGTTTAGCCGATTGAATTCGTGTTTTTGGTTCCGCTGCGTATTTGGGATTGGTTTTAATTCCTAACACCATCTAAATAAAAATACAATAAAGGTCAGAAAGTGGAAGGACAATAAGCAAACTCATCAAGCAGATCAACATTCTTGCCCTCGTTATGTTGAATTATTTAGAAAAAAAATTCATTTTTCACAATAGAAACAGCAAAAAGCCGAAAATTTGTTCAGAATCAAATCCATAAACTATTATCACTGGGGAGGAAGTACCACAAATTCCTCAAACAACAATATTTTCTGTAAATTAAAAGCAAAAACCACAAACCTTTCAGACAATAACCTGCAAAAAAAACTGTTTTCTTGATAATGAAACAAAAACAACAAAACATAACCATAAGACTCCTCTCTCTTTACACCGCTTAAAACAAAAACAACCAATATCCAATCTTCTCCTCAAAATCAAAACCAACAAACCCAATTCACACACAAAAAATATCTTGCTTTTCCTCCAAAACAAAACCAGAAGGGAAAAGGCTAAACCCATTTCACATAAAATTCCATCTTTTCCTCAAATAATAATAAAAAAACCCACAAACCCATTCAACATAACAATCCCATATTTCTCCAAAACAAAAGCAAAAAACACAAAACACAAAAAAAACCATTTCACATAAAGATCCCATCTTTCCATCAAAATCAATATAAAATTACAAAAAACCCACAAATTCATCCACATAAAAATCCCATCCTTTCTCCAAAACAAAAGCCAAAACCCACAAAACAAAGCAAACCCAATTCACATAAAACTCCCATCTCTCCTTCAAAATCAAAACAAAACAACAAAGACCCACAAACCCATATCAAACCCATATCACATAAAGATCCCATCTTTCCCTCAAAACACAGAAAACCCAACAAACCCAATTCACCAACAAACCTCTCCAAAGGCACCCCACAGCAAAAGAACACTTTAAGATTCATCTCTCCTTCTCCACTCCACAAAGGCCTAGCAAGGCTGCTTTTGGTTTGTCTATTTGTTGGGTGGGTGAGTAATCATCTTCACCTTCACCTTCATTTCCCTCACTAGGCGAGGTGGTGTGGTGGGAATGAAACGTGTGGAATGGGTCAGCGGTGGGAATTATGGTATGGAAAGTTGGAATTTTGCACGTCAAATTTTGGTCTTTCTTTCTTGTCTGGTAATACAAGTCAACCTCAGTGCCCACTTTAATCTGATTAATGCCAGTGGGTAAGATATACTTAATCTGAAAATGGCGTTTACGTTCGATTTATTAGAATGCCAGTGGGAGAGATGTCAGAAAATTCTAGATTATCGAAAATTGAGTAGGTACGTATGGACCATGATTGTATCTACGAATATACAATTATTTTCGGTTTTTATAATGTATATCATATTTGAAGTTATTGTTTGCATAACAAAAATGAATACAAATACTCGTTTTTTATAATATATATAACATATTTGGATTTAAACAGTGCAAATACAATAAAAAATATCATTAGGTTGTTTGCTTCCGTGAAGATATTTCGGGAAATATGGTATTTTCGAGTGACAACAAGGTTGCCAGCAAAATAACTAATACAATTTGAATATTATTTTCTTCACTTATAAATTGATGGAAACTTTAAAATTAGGAAATCAGATACGAAAACGTGACATATACTATCATATATGCTATCAGTGATATCAATACAATCTCTGAACAATATTTAAACGAAATTTATATTAAGCGGCCATATTTTACTAAACGAACTTAAATCAAAGTATATTACATGGTATCTTCGGAATTACGTGTATGCGTAGTGTATAAGAATTATGAAGTGCAACATACTTCAACTAGTTTTCTTTTAAATTAGTTATTGAAACGTGGAAATTACAAATTTAACCTTTTCCCTTGAAATTAATTTAATCTTCTTTTTGGAGTTGTAGGAAAAGTCGTAGTAACGCAAGTTGCATGGGAAAAGGCTGAGAGTTCTCATATACGCCCCCTTCCCCTGGGACTTAAGGAAGCCAAAATTAGGCTTCCACTTGTTTAGAATTTTCTTGTAATCAAACACGTTGGAATACAATGTGGGGTAATTCATGACATATAATATATCTATTCTAACGAAAAGCAACTTAATCAAAGATGAAGTTCAGACCTTCGGTGATCCTTCTATCACGAGGAAACGTTCTAGCTAACTACTCTACGCCTCTATTTATTTACTTTGAAACGCACTTGGATAGTTTCAATTGGTAGCAATGGTTATCCGGAATCGGTCAAACTAAAGCAAAGTAAAACAGATATGTTGGATATGGTTACTCAATTTCAGAACTAACCCCCGTTTCGGTTCGATTCCGGTTCTAGCTACTCGAACCGGATCCGGAACCAGTGTATTATTTAAATATAAAAAATTAATCCTACAAAGTTGTAAAAAATGAAAATAAGAGTTTTACAGGTAAAAATTGATTTTTTACAGATTTGGTGCCGAATCCAGTTATAGATTCTCAAGTTGGGAACCGACCCAGATCTAGTTTGATTCTGGATACCCAAATAAAAAACGAATCCGATTCTGATTCTCCCAATACCAGAACCCGAACTGATTTGTTGTCATCCCTAGTCACACCCAAACTCAATCACCTCCTTCTCCCTAAATCCAATCTCCTCTTTAGCTCCTCGCCTCCTCCCCAAACCACACTTGATTCTATTGACGATGAAGCGATCATGAAAAAAATTCAAGACATGAAGTCTAGAAGAATGATTTTGTAATGACTTTTATTTGTGTTTTTATGTTAAATTATTTAGTTAATTAGTTACTTAAATGATGTGTCGTGTTTTATGGTTGTAATAATTTTTTTAGATGTTTTAATTTTAATGTATTAGGGGGGAAATGTTAAAAATAAGAAGAATATTTTCAATTTTTTATTTTAAATTAATTAATTAATTTAAATTGTCATCTTCAAGTTGTGGGTTTTAAAAAAAATTGACCAATGTTGAGACAGTTTGCCACACCCAAAAAAAATCGGGATCCACCCAGCACGTACTAATACTTCGAAACATACGTTATTTTGATATTTGAATGCTGATACATGGACGTCGTATGTCAGAGGCGTCCTCCTCGTCACCATCCATATCATCATTTGCATTTTTTATTTTATTATTTAAAAATATGATTTTCGATAAAATGAGAGACGATTGATTTCCCCATTTGAGGAAATTATTCTTGGGATTACCACAAAAAAATGTGGTAATCCCAAGAATGTGGTAATCTCGCATCATTTCAAAAAAAACTATACTTTAAAGGCAAACACATTTTGTTCTCAGCAAATACACATTTTCCCCTCAGCAAGTACATTTTTCCCCACAACAAATACACATCTTCGAATTCCCCTCATGAAATACACGTCTTCCTCCCAGCAAATACACGTCAACAAATACACATCTGTACAGACACTACTACAGGAAAAAGGAATATATGTCGGATGTACGGGGGTATATACGTCGGATATAAGCACTCCCAGATCCGACGTCTATGTGTGCGTCGTCTATACATAGACGTCGGACGTCAAAAATCCGACTTCTATTCCTAAAGAATAGACGTCGGCTGTATGTAGAAGCCGACGTCTATACTTAAAGAATAGACGTCGGCCTTTCTTTAGGACCGACGTTTGTTCTTTAAGTATAGACGTCAGTGAAATAACAGACGACGTATATTCTTAAAGAATAGACGTCGGATTATAGATACAACCGACATCGATTACTTTCTTCAGAGGAATAAACGTCGGCTAATACAAACATCGTACGTCTATTCCTAAACCTGGACAAAAAATAGCATCATGCAAACTTATATTTAGTCATCGTATTCATGTACATACAACTTGCCCCAAATTCGTTCACAGATGCTCACACTTTCATCCACATGTACATACAAGCACAAACACACGCATACATGCACAAACACAAGCATACAACCATACATGCACAAACACAAGCATACAAGCATACACAATTGACATTCAACACACTTGTAATTAATTCATAAACAATTGGCATTTAATCTAAAATTGAAGCGATTATATTAAGGCATAAATTGTAGGTTTGTAATACAAGTGCACTTGTTAACTAAATTACAAAAAATGCTAGTGACAGGAGAACCTCTTAGTTCATCAACATGTTTCTGATAAAATAGTGAGTCCATCGGTCGCGAGTTTCATCGAGCTCCTGTTGCGAGAAGGTATCACTACTTTTTGGGAAGACCTATCAAAAAAATACAAGTGTGTTGAATGTTAATAACTAAATATTGAAAGTACAACTATACAATTGAATAACGATCTACATTACCTCAGATAGGCATACGTCTTGAGTTGCCAATTCGAGGATTTCCTTCATGTATCTCATCACGTAGTAACCACATTCCGTATTTCCAACCTGCTTCTGGTACTACAAAGATAGAAATTCGCTAAATATATGTTCCTAACTTAATTAACAAAAATGGGAGAGAACGTACTCTCATTCCATGTCATGTTATTCCTGCTTTTGTGGTTGTTCTCCTGCCACCTAAAGCTCTGTAAACCTTAATTGCCCTGAGTAGCACAAGTTAAAATTTAATTCAATAATACTAATAAAAATCCACAAATTACTGTGACTATTAATAACCAGATTTTTGAACCAAGAGATGAAATTTTTATTGTGACTATTAATTACTTGTTGATCACTTCACAAAGGATTTCTTTCCTTTAGAAACTTCATGTGTTCATTTAGGTAAGGTTGAACTTTATTAGAATTGCACAACACATAAAAATATGTTGTCATTAAGTCATCGTCATTTGGATTTAACATTTTCATCCCACGTGTCCCTTTACCATCGACACGTTTATCATGACGATTCTTCGGAAGTCCAACAATTTTGGTTTTTGCTAGGTATCCAGTGCGAAACTCGGGACGACTAGGGTTTGGGTGCGGTGCCGGAGACGGTGCAGATCGGTCGCGGAGGAGGGTTTGGGTGGGTTTTCGTCTGAAATGAATGACAGAAAATACGTTTGTTCGATTTCTTTAAGACCTATAGACGTCAGATGTTATAGACGGCTGATGCATTGCATACATTGCATCATATGTCTTTCATTTAGATTACTTTTACATCAATAAATGCTACTAATGTATGTGTTTAGTCTTATTTACAGAATACAGGGACCTGAATGCAATTTACCCACATCCCGAGCATAAACGCGTGCAAAAGATTCATTTCTATCATAAAGACCAAGTTCAAGTTTATCGGGGTACAAATGGAAATGTATCCAAGCATAAAAGCATTCAAGTCCTAATTGCAAAAAGAACAAGGACATAAGCACAAAAGTAACCAGGGACTTAACTGCAAAAAGTCAAGGACCTAATTGCAAATCACGAGTAGCTTTTATTCTCTTGGAGAAAATATATAGAAAAATCAATGTATATCTCCAAATATGTGAAGGAATTAATCCGGAGTTCAAAAGAATGGAAAGAATCAATCGAGACGCGCAAAGAAGGATCAAATCATACCATAAACATTCAACCAAAATCCGGACAAAATCAGGCCAGATTGTGCGGCGTTTCCGCCGCACCACACATGCAATATGCGGCGTTTCCGCCGCCCAAGCTTCGATTCGTGTGCTCCAATTTCGTCCAGTCGTGTCTCAACACGTGTATTTTCCAATATTATACCTAGATCCCTTGTAGCAACTATAAATAGACCCGAGAACGATGTTAGAAGGGTCCTTAGTCTTTGGTGTTAGTTTTTATTCTTAATCTTAGTTTTGTAATCTTCTTTTCATCAATAAAATTCTGTCTTTTATTTCTTACTTTTAGTTTTCTTTTGTAATGTCTCAAGGACCCCTTCTTCCTCCCTCTATGAGTTTCTAACTCCTTCCAAAGGGTGGAGGTGACGGATTAGGGTGAAGAGAAGATGAATGAATGTTATTATTTTAATTTCGTGTTAGTCTATTTTGATTACTTGAGTTTATGTTAAATCATTTATCATGTAATGCTTCATAACTAATATGATTTATTATAAGTTTCTGAATTCTCTAATCTAAACCTTAAGTCTAATCCTCCACCCAACGGAATTCACTTCTTTGTTCTTGTTTCTTGCTTTAGATAATTAAAAACCAAAAAGCTCAAAACCCAATTTATTTCTTCTCTCCTTTCCCCCAATCGAAATCACATTAATAACAAATCTCTCCCTCCTTGTGTTCGACCCGTATTTGCCACGTCTTCATTGACACCGTGCACTTACGGTATAAATTTAATTCTCATCAAGTTTTTGGCACTGTTGCCGGGGAGGCGACGTAGATTTTGTTGTTTTTGTATTTCCGATTATATTCTGTTTATCGTGTGCGCGATCTAACTATTTGGATTTACGTTTCAGGAGACAACAGAGCGCACGGTGAAATCTGACCGCAATCTGAGCCATCTAGGCGGCGGAATTGCCGCACCACCAAGAGTATTTGCGGCGGAATCGCCGCACAACCTAGGGATCCGGTCTTCAAATTTTGAGGGCGTCGTCTGCATCTTCGGGTGGTCGTATTGAGCTACTGGAATCTCTGAGAGCAGGCGGTGAACCTGTCTGAGCATTGCGGAGGTAACTTTTCTTGCCTTTCTCGTAAAATCTGAATTGTTGCAAAGTTTCCTTTCGTAGAATTGCACGTGTTAGGGTTTAAAATTCCATAATTGGCAATATTTCAACTCTGACCTAAATTTCGCAAAATTAGAAAGACCTTAGTGCATGCATCATATAATGTTTTGTTTGCATTATTCTTGCTAAATTCTTGCAAATCAATTTCTGTTGAAGAGTGCTGGAGGCAAGGTACGTATCGCGGTTTTTAACGATTGCATTTAAGCATATAATTTAATTTGCATACAACCTTGCAATTGCCCCCATTAAAAAGACCATTGTTTGACTATCTTTGTTAGATCTAAGTTAAACTATCTTAAGGGCAACTCCGTAGGAAAAGATACGGTGGGGATTTCATCACCCTTCCGTGGCCCACAAATCACAATCCTAAAGTGTCACCCAAGCCTTAAAATTTAAAATCAATTAGACATTGGCCCCTAAGGACTCGGACTCAATTAAGGAGAAGAATTGGTTTGACTTGTTATGACCTGAAGCCGATCGAATTCAATTTGGTGTCTAGGAAGTGTTTTTGTGTTGACGAAAGTCTTCCAAGCGAAGTGGTTGTCTAATTGGCACTGACTCTGTCGGAAGCGCCCCCACTAGCTATACACTACCTGGCCAATTTGGTTTGATTAGTGAGGGAGGTGAATCAAGCGAATCAATTCGACTCAACCAGTTAGAAGTCGTCTAGATTTAAGAGACACTAGGTCTAGGATTGTTTGAACCGTGCTTGTTCAGGAAATTTCTGGCCAACCCTTGAATTTACCTTTTAGAGTTAAGTTTCCCTTCTAGTCTGAGTCTTCTTTCCCTTCTCATCTTTACCTTTCTATTGTGTGTTTCCATTTTTATTATTAAAAAAAAACGAAAATTAAAAAAAAAATTAATTCTTGAAATTAAATTTGGAATTTAAATTTCGAATTTGAATTCAAAAATTGATTCAACCCGGTGCACTCAGATTTGGATTCGGGACTTGAGTAATCGACTCTCACGAGTTCATCTAGATTCCAGTCTGGAACTTAACCCCAATCCACCTGTTGCACCACCTCACCCGGATCAAATGGGTGAGAACGTAGTGGACCCGCCTATTGCACAACCTATAACTCTGAGGGATCGATGCTATCCAGCGATGGCTGCTCAGCCATCGTGCATCGTTATGCCCACCATACCGGGTCGCGACTTCGAACTTAAGGCACAATACATGAGTATGTTGCCTAAGTTCACCTCTAGGGAAGATCCATATCTCTTCCTTAGAGAATTTGAGGAAATCTGCTCTCTTATGCAATACCAGCATATCCCTGAAGAGGCAGTGCGTCTGAAATTTGTGCCTCTGGCACTAAAAGACGACGCTAAGAAATGGCTATATAGTCTAGCCGAAAGATCTATTAGGAGTTGGGCTGAGTTTGTTCAAGTATTCCTGAAAAAATATTTTCCCAACCATAAGACTATGAGGATTAGGAATGAAATTGTTGCATTCGTTCAGTCTGAGAGCGAGCCGTTCTATTCCTATCTAGAAAGATTTAAGAGTGTACTGACCCAATGCCCTCATCATGGAATTCCAAGATGGCAATTATGCCAAATTATTTATGAGGGATTGACACCCACATCTAGAGTTATGGTAGAATCCGTAAGCCAAGGGAACTTTATGTCGAAAAATGAAAATGATGCCTGGACTTTCCTTGAGGATTTAGAATAGCAATGGGACAATGCTAGAACACCGCTTAACCCAAGTATTGGATCTAGAATAGCAAGCCAACCCAAACCAGGTGTCTTAGCTGTAGATGCCAACATAGCGGCTGAAGCAAAACTAGCTACCCTTATGCGCAGAATGGAAAGTTTAGAGCTACAAACCCAAAACCGAGTGAATCAAGCCTCGACTATCCCGTGCTCTAGATGTGGTCAGATTGGTCATGTAAAGGAGGATTGTGCGGAATGGGACCAAGTTAACGCCATGTATAACCATGCTAGAAATGACCCATACGCATCAACCTATAACTCGGGTTGGCGTAATAATTCCAATTTCGCATCAAGCCAACATGGTCAACCTCCTAGACAACAACCAAACCCGTATAACCAAAATAATACATCTTCTGGGTTTAGTAACAATAACGATCATGAGGTTAGGTTGACAAGCTTGGAAAATTTGATGAAAACTTTTATACAAACAACCAACCAGACCTTCCAAAGGCTAGAGACACAAGTCAGCCAACTAGCACAAATAGTAGGTGAAAGAGAAAAGGGTCGGTTTCCAAGTCAATCTGAGGTGAACCCTAGATCTAATAATAATTCATATCAATCCTATCAAACACCTTCAGGAAATAACAACCCTAGACCGGTTCAAATAGTTAATGAGGAAGGACCGTTCCAACAAATAAATGCAGTAGTATCATTACGGTCCGGAAGACAAGTTGATAACAATGTGGTAAATCCTAGAGTGTCCAATCAATCTAGCCATCAAGCACCCACATATGACCTGACCATTGAACCTGACGTCCAATCTGAAACGCCCAACCCACCTACTCAATCTGAACCCGTAGCTCAACCTGAACCTGAGCGAGTCTATGTCCCTAAAGCCCCATTTCCCAATAGACTCAAAAAGAATTCAAGTGCACAAATTACTGTGACTATTAATAACCAGATTTTTGAACCAAGAGATGAAATTTTTATTGTGACTATTAATTACTTGTTGATCACTTCACAAAGGATTTCTTTCCTTTAGAAACTTCATGTGTTCATTTAGGTAAGGTTGAACTTTATTAGAATTGCACAACACATAAAAATATGTTGTCATTAAGTCATCGTCATTTGGATTTAACATTTTCATCCCACGTGTCCCTTTACCATCGACACGTTTATCATGACGATTCTTCGGAAGTCCAACAATTTTGGTTTTTGCTAGGTATCCAGTGCGAAACTCGGGACGGCTAGGGTTTGGGTGCGGTGCCGGAGACGGTGCAGATCGGTCGCGGAGGAGGGTTTGGGTGGGTTTTCGTCTGAAATGAATGACAGAAAATACGTTTGTTCGATTTCTTTAAGACCTATAGACGTCAGATGTTATAGACGGCCGACGTCTGCATTCTATAACATCCGACGTCTATAGGTCGACGTCTATACCCTATAGACGTCGGATGCACAGGGTATTCCAACAACCGACATCTATACCCTATAGACGTCGGATAAACGAGGTATTCCAATAGCCAACGTCTATAGTACAACATAAACGTCGCCATGGTAACGACGGACGTCTATGCTATTTTCTCCCTACTAGACGTCGGCTGTTATAACAACCGACGTATATTGGACGACAAGTAAAACCTATTCTGCACTAGTGAGAGAGGGAAACATATGTACCACGACACACAATCTATCAGGGATTGAAAATACAATTTGTCTTGTATTGGAAACAAATGGATGTCTTGATTGTCACATCATCAATTTATCAACAAATTAAATATTACTGAAAAATAGCTCAATATTGTCGACACCCCTAAATGAATCATGTTCATCCATGTTAGGAGCGTCTTAAATGGTGTGTTAAAAGGAGTCTATAAATCATTTTCCTTAATATTTTTAGATTTTGACCCTCTAGAGTTTAATCTTTTCGGATTTTGATCCATCTTGAAAAAAAAATCTTACCAATAATTAGTAATTAGTTATGCAGAAAAATTTATGATATCGTTGGAATACCCTTGCAAATTTCAACATATTGATCTAAATTTCCGACTGATGTGGTCACATCAACCCTCAAAAATTAGATTATGAATTATAATACGTAAGTCTATATTTGATCACAAATTATAATACCACACAATGCATTCGCCGATCATTGTTGCTGGAGATCCATTGGCTTGTGGGTATACAGGGCTAGGGAATAGTATATGATGAGTGACAAGAACAGGTAAGCCCGTGAGTTAACGTCTTTCATCCCTCTCTCCGATCCTAACATTTCATATGTACTGAGACAGATCGGTGGGCCTCTTACTATACGAAAAAAATCAGGTTTCTTGACTCCTCGTTATACTTCTTCTTCCTTGTTCGCTCCTAAGATTAGCTCTGGTTCTAAGCCTAGGCTGCGTGACTTAGCACTTGGGAACAAGGGATTCCCGTGTATTAGTTACCATTACTTAGACACCACTTTGTTATGAATACGAAAAAAAACGTGGAAAAGGGAACTTCCGCTGCCTTTGTGACCCGGACTACTAAGAAGATTGAACTCGGTCTTGGCGAGAAAAAGCCGATGTCTCAAAAGCAAGGGATGTAACTAAAAGGCGGGCGTAGATGTGAGAGGCCGGGTAGGAGGTCCAAGGGAATTCCAGAAAACCTAGATTGAAAATAGGCGAGACTGCTAGCTAGTGATGTCTCCGCCCGCGCAACATTCGTCCGCTCGCGATGATGAGCTCGTTGTAGACCCCCAAAGAGACAAGGAAGACTCACTTTTAGAACTCTTTTATTGTCTCCATTTTGGGGTCAAATATTGTCTAATGGACCGGCGGATAAAGGTCTCATTTGTTATCATGGTGGTATAGTTTGGATCAGCTAAGATGATATGAGTTGTTTGAGTTTTTGGTTATGCCTTTTGGACTAACCAATGTGCCAACTACCTTTCTGCAATCTCATGAACGATGTCTTTTGAGACTACATAGATGACTTAGTGGTCGTCTACCTTGATGACATAGTTGTTTGTAGTCGTGACTTAAGCAAGCACTTGGAGCACTTGGAGAAGGTGTTCGAGAGACTAAGGAGCAACAATCTCTACTTGAAGCCCGTGAAGTAGAAGTGTGCATTTGCACAACAACAGATAACATTCCTAGGTCACGGTCTGTGATCGCTCGCCATCCCAACCCTATAGAAGTTGGAGCCACATTGTATGAGAACATATTACCCATCTTCGGGGACAATGGGCGGAACGACCTCTTAATCTACTTAATGTAGATGGTGAAAGGAATGTGTTCTAAAAGTTTTACTTTTATATGTCAATTATTATGAATTGGATGTGCAAACATTTTGTTCATTGATTATGATATTCGTCTTTTGGAAGTGTTAAGGAAGAGACGTTTGGTCCTTAACCGTAGAGCTCTAAAAGATAATGATTTACATAAATCAAAAGTTATTCACAATCATGGTAATTAACATGGAACATTAATCACCGAGATAAGATTGTCGTGTTGGTCATCGATTATTGTAGCTCTACAAATAATTGGTGACACGGGTATATAAAAGAGGAAAATATTACTTTTATATATTGAAAAAACATAACAAGTAAAACATTATGGAATTGTGTTTCGTGTCATTAATGTTTTACTGTGTCTTGGATCCTAAGATATGAGACTTATATCTTTTCACTCAAGAAGTGCTTAATTTGATTATTGTCAAAAACTATCAATGAGTATAGTGATAAAGACAATAGTTGGTTGAATATGACTTGTGCTGGAAAAGATAGCTAGTCAAACGATTATCGTTGCCCCTCTTAATTGTCGGCTAGGTAGACTTAGCTCGGCTAGGTAGTTGTCGGCCAACGGTCGACTGGTGCCTTCGGGCAGTCGACCGAATATAGTGTAAATCTCAGATCTTAACCAACACCGATCAAGTGCTTATGCTGGTGGGTTGGAGAGGTGTCTGGTAGTTTTCGGTCGACCGGGCCCCTGAGTCGTTCGACCGTTGCTTTCTGGACAGATCTGGACAGAGCGTGAACCATCTAAACGATCGACCGTTCTAGACTTTTGTCGAACCGATAACTTACGTGGATTTAATGACTGTTCGACCGATAGTTGGTTAGTTCAACCGATTGATGACTAGAAACTTGTAGGTTGTCCCTGACAGTTTTCGGTCGACCGGTTTCTATCTTTAATCGACCGTTTGGGCCTAAGTTATGAGCAGAGAGTTCGACCGTTGTAGGCGTTTGTTCGATCAGTCCTAATTGGAGAGGTCGACCAGGTTGCCTCTTTCGGTCGACCGTTTGTGCTTAGAACTGAATCCATGTTCCTTGTGAAGTGCCAACTCTGTCCATGGAAACATGTGTCCTACCGTAGAGCGTGAGTTGGGAGGTGACGGCGAGTGCGTTGATCGTGCTTACCCATGGATCACCGAGTGGAAGAGTGTGGGTACTGGGAAGGTGTCACCTCTGTTAATAGATTGTGGCGTAATGTAATGCTTATATTGACTCTCAGTAGAGTAATAGACCTGTGAGATCATGGATCCCAATGTATGATGATGCACGACTCACGGAGCATGATGATCTTGCGGACTTTGATCCGGAACCGTCCGATGTTGTGTCGGACGTAATGTTTGACTCAACCGATGTTGTTCCGACGAGTATGCCACCGATGTTGTTCCGGAAAGGATGCTTCCGATGTTGTTCCAACATGATAACTCAGCTGGACACCTACTGAGTGATTGATGGACCAACCTGAGCGACGGCTCCGTCGGTGTGGTGTTGACCACGATGATTCAGATCTGATTCTTATAACGCGGAAGTGCATACGCCCCTCACCGAACCCCTTGATTAGTGTAGCCACGTGTGGGTGCGTTGCGTACTGTCCGTAAGACTGTATGTGCCTACGGTAGGTCTCCGAGGGGGACCCGATGATGTTGGTAGGACTGATGCCCTGACCCTTCGGGTGAACTGTTCTTCTTATTGTTGATGACTTGAGATGCCACTAGTATGATATGTTCATTTTATGGTGTTGTTGCATTCATATAGGTGGACTTGACATACAAGGTTTTCTTATGGAAACTCATGCATTGTCGTTACATTTGTGTTTCAGGACCGCAGTAGATTCTGTTGGGTGGTGACAGCGGGTGCACACATTTTGGTACCATGATCCTCCATTCGGACTCTTCGAGGTCGTCATGATTACTTGTACTTTCCGCATTTGTATTTGATGTAATCATGTTGACAAACTCTGATGTAATATGATGCACCTATTGGATATTTATGTGAGTAACATTCCCGCTATTGATGACCTTCTCTTGTGATCTTTTATTTGCAAATTTTAAGTTTTTCCGTTGTTTCGGGAGGTTACACATTACATTACAGACACGTACGAAATACAAAATTCCTTCTACAAATGAATCCTTTATTTGTTTAACATTTTCATGAAATCTTTCTTTGAACAAGAAAAATATTATGTTATTAATTTTCTTGGGTACATCTTAGAATACGGAAATTAATATCGTAATATATCATTATAGTCATCTGGTAGCAGCTAATTCCAAACAAATTTCAACCATCTGGTAGCAGTTTCTGCTTCTTTTCAGGTGAAATGGTGCTTTGTTTGATGGATTCGGTAATGATCCGGGTCTGGGTTTTTCCAAGGGCTAAAGATGTGGATTTTAGTGTTGGAAGGAGAGTTTTTCTTAATACCTAGATTAAAAACAAAAAAAGCAGAACACCATTTGCACATTTTGACACAAAAAGAAGACATTAATATTATGTAGTGGTCACTTTCAGCTTTTGTCAAAATATGGATGTTTTCTATTAAAATTCTATGATCACATACTATTGTGCAATATTGTTTATAGTTTGCGCAACAATTCTTTTCCCACACTGAAAAAATGGAGTCGATCAAGATGATACTCCACTTCTGTAACATCCTCGAAAGCGGAAGAAATTTAAATTTTTAATAAAACACAACACGATGATATTACCGAAGAAAGTCGACAACTGGTGCACCAACATATATACAATATATATATCTGAGAGTTTTTACAAAAGTATGATTACAACAAAGCTAAGGAAAATATACATGTAATCACTCGGACCTCAAAACAAGGGAAGCAGGATCGGGCCCCGAAAGCGCTCCTCCTCAGTCACCACCTCCTAATGCTGCCTATGACCTGACATAAAACATGAATATGCCTGAGTTTCCCGAGAGGAACCCCCGTATGCCAAACTTCCATCACAATAAATGAACTAGACAGCTAAAACATGTATGCTATGAAATGCAATAACCATCCATCGTCCCACTGGGCCCCCGGGAACTCTCTCCCTACCACAGTAGACACCAAACAGTAACGGGTCTCGCGGGTCCTCTAGCCCAACCCTCACACGTGCCCCAGGCACCACAGCCGGAAACATCCTCGGCTAACACGTTGGATCACTCTCAGGTCGGTATCGTCTGTACCGGTACCATCTTGAGCTGCTCCAGGAGACCACTCTCAGGCCGACACCGTCACCCCTCTAGGGTCGGAGATCCGTTGCCATCTAGAGCTGGCCCCACACACGAACCACCCTCAGACCGGCACCGGTCACCCTCAAGGGCCGGAGATCCGTTGCCTTCTTGGGCTGGCCCGACAACACTCATGAACCACTCTCAGGCCGGCACCGGTCACCCTCTAGGGCCGGAGATCCGTTGTCATCTCGAGTTGGCTCCACAACACAAAAACACACAAAAACCGTACCAAACGGTCGAACAAAACCTCCCAACTGGTCGACCGAATCCTCTCCACAGGACTGGCCCAACCAACAAAACTGTCAACCGGTCGAACGGCAAAGGGGC
Source organism: Triglochin maritima (assembly GCA_963682175.1). NCBI lineage: Eukaryota > Viridiplantae > Streptophyta > Magnoliopsida > Alismatales > Juncaginaceae > Triglochin > Triglochin maritima. The sequence goes on from OY821774.1 coordinate 42,813,515, forward strand.
CCCGTTCGACCGAATTCGACCAGTGAAAACTCATCAACAGTAAAAGCACCAACGGTCGAACTACACACAATCACCGGTCGACCGAAAACGGCTAGTACCAAATCCATAAGAAAACTCCGGTCTACCAAACCAGCTCGCGGTCGAACAAACTTTAAGTTATTTTAAATCGTCGGTCGAACAAGACAACTAGCGGTCAACCGTTCGAATGGTCAATGCCCCAACCGACCTACAACAATGCTTTCGGTCGACCGGCAAAGGGGTCCCGTTCGACCGAAAACACCCAGAGTCTTCATCCCTCGCTCGAAATGTACTACCGGTCGACCACCACCAAGGTATCGTTCGACCGGTACAAGGGATTTCACCCAAAAATACGCTACGACCGGTTGACCGAACCACGCCACCGGTCGACCGTCCACAGTGCAGAACGCTGCTGCACGGGTCCGACGAGCCCTCCGGCCTACCGTCGACCACCCCAACACTCACCAAAGCATATGTGAGCATCAAAGTAAAACTTGACATACCTTGAAGACTTGAAGAAGCCTTTGAAGACTCAACGGCGAGCTTCTCCTCGCAAAACACCTTCTCTGGCGAACTCCAACCGAGCAACGATCTATTCCTCTCCGGTGAACGTCCGAGCTTCACCTCGCCTTCCGAGAACCACTCCTCGAGCGCCTCCGCACGCCGAAGATCTGATCAGAGAGAGGGAGAGGGTTTGAGCGGGAGAGAGAGAGAAAACGCGCGAGAGAGAGTAACACTCACCACATATACTCTTCTCCTCTAATCTCCACCATCCATCACATCTCTTCCAAATCAATCCCAGCCCTCCATCTAAAACCACCAATTAAGCACCTAATCAAGGCCAAAACATGATTAGTCAAAAATAAGGATTTAGGATATTACAACTTCTTACTGTGAAACTCTTGGGTTTCGATGCACTTATGCTAAACCATCTGTACCAACTTTCATTCTGGTAATTGGCTTCATTTATGGTTGTGTTGCGTTGAGTGCTTTAACTTAGTGCCACTTATCGCATTGTCTCTGGGACATTGTTTTTCGTTGAAATATATGTGTGAGTGATTGGATTATCAATTATGTTGTTTAATATGAGGATAAAGTTTCATAGATATTGAGATAATTTTTCGTATTTATAAATGATTGCTACTTTAGAAAAGTGTGAATTGTTCTGTTATCATAGGACATAAGGTTTGTCGAAAATATATAAAGTTGTTTGGTTTGGAAATGCAAATGAGATTTGTAGTTTCTGTGGTAGATTTGTGGTCTCACATATTTACGTTTGCGACATCTTAGTTCCAGTACATAATATTTGCCTTATATACTTTTGAAATTCTTCAGGTGTTATAGCTAGTCATCTTAAGATGTAGTTTCTAACCCTGATTCTACAAGCAATTCCTATTGTTTCGTACCTTACTAAAAAAAATCAACTTCTGAGCTTTGTATTGGAATATTACACTTATAATTTGGAAATTTTTTCAAAATAATCACAAAAAATAAATTTGAAAGAATATACACGTGAGAAACTTAATTGACAAACTATGTGCTCGAAAACGGCAACTGAGATGTCATTTTCATTAAGTAAAAACGACATCACGGATGTCGTTTTTTATAAATATTATTTTGAGATTTAATTAATCGTACTATAAATAGTAAATTAATTTCTTATAAATAGTATAAAGTAATAGTATTTTGGGATTTGAATTAATTAACGTATTTTGAGATTTGAATTAATTTACTTATTCTTAATTCTTCAAATTTGAATTATTATAAATAGTATTTTGGGATTTGAAAAATCCTACTTAGTATAATTATACTACAAATACACCTTTCGAATTGCAATTTATAGTATAATTAATTCAAATCCTACTTAGTTTGTAATTTAAATTCTACATGTGAAATTGCAATTCAACATCCTGATGGTTTGGTGATGATAATAATCATCCAACCCAACAATGATCTCCCATACTACTAATACTAATGCTCATGATCAGTGTTCACGTAGGCGATCGCCTAGGCGGTAGGTGACCGCCCGTCTCGGTGGTCGTCGGGGCGATCGCCTCGCCTAGGCGAGAGCCGGTGGAGTCTCTCTACTTCTTCTTCTTTTTTCTTTTTTTTCAAAATTTACAAGCTTACCACTACCCCCAATTCTTATATAAACCCCTCCAAACCTCTTCATTTTTCACAAATCTCTCATTCTCTTCTTCTTCATAATTCTATTCTAATCATCAAGTTTCCTAATCATCAAGTTTTCGCGATTAAGCCTCCGGTCTGGTGCTTAGTTTTGAAGTTGGAAAGTGAAGTCTCCGATCCGGTTCTTCATTCTTCAACCGCCAAAATCAAGTGCACCCTTTCTAACTTCTCTTTAGAATTAAATTAATTAGTATTTTATTTTCATATTAGTCTAAATTTTTATAATAGTCTAGTTTTAAGATATGACCTACGTACCCGGCACTAGTATCCCCATGCATCACGAGAGTTACGATGACCTAAGACCTACCCGTACAAATGACTCTGGTTGGAATACTGCCCATTACATTAGTGCTAATGATAAAAACTGCATTGTCTGTGAGTTATGTGGTAAGGAAACTAGAGGTGGTATAGATCGTCACAAACAACATCTTGCACACACACACGGTAGCAATGCTAGACCTTGTGATAAAGTTCCTGACTATGTTAAACAAGACATAACTGCATACATGATTAGAAATAGTAGGACATTACAAAACGAAAATGTATGTCTTGATGATTATGTAGACCGAGAAAACATAGAATTTGATCTGGAAATCGGGTCGGGTTCCAGTTCTGCTCGGACCCCAACCTCCCATTCTCGCCCCGTTCCTGGTCGAAAGAGACAAAAACAACGTTTGTGGGCACCATTTTGCGGACGTGTGAAGGACGTGGTTTCCGGCCCCCAACAAACAACCATCGAAAGAACCTTTAGAAAAGAAGATAAGAAAACAATAAATCAAAAATGGTCTAGGCTTTTCTATATATGTGGCATATCATTCAACACTGTAAGGACGCCTGAGTGGAAGGAAGCAATATCCGCTACTTGTACTTACGGACCCATGACGTGTCATGAAGTTAGTGACTCGTGCCTTAAATAGGAAATTGACTACACTAGAGGTATACTAGAGTCGTACAAACAAGATTGGGCAACATACATGTGCACATTGATGACAGATGGCTGGACTGATAGGTCCGGTAGGAATATAATCAATTTTCTAGTAAATTGTCCGACAGGTACCATGTTCATGAGGTCTGTAGATGCTTCTGGTCACTCTCACACCGTAGACTACGTGTACAAGCTGATGGACAAGGTAGTTGGCGAGATTGGCGAAGAACACGTTGTTCAGGTGGTCACCGACAACGCCGCCGCGTACGTAGTTGCCGGTAGGATGTTGCAGCAAAAAAGAAGAAGATTGTTTTGGACTCCCTGTGCAGCACATTGCATCGATCTCATCTTGGAGGATATTGACAAGTTGTTTTTGAAGACTATTGCTTTAGCTCGTAAGTGTAGGATTTCGTGTCCCTATGTATGTATATATTTTAATTTTTTTAATACAACATAGAAGATCGATTTTCACATTTTCAATAATTTCTATGTACATAGTTTTGTGATTATTCTAATAACATGCAATCCTACATTTATTAAAATAAATCACAAAGGTAAAATCATACCTAAAGGTTCTCTAAAACCTTTTTGAAGATTTGGAGTCGCGTTTCCCATTGAATCGTCCACATATTTGCCTCCGAGTGTTCACCGAACTCTAAACAAAGTTAGAGAGAAAGGAGCTAGCCAATCAATCTCTAACAAGGTTTAGAATCAAGCTAATTACCCCTCTTCAAACTCCTAAGAATCTTATCTCCAAAACTTAAATTTACTAAGAGATTTTCGTGGTGATTAGGGAGAGATTAATGAGAGAAAGAATTTTGCATTAGTTTTTAAACAAGTAGGAGTAGGAGTCCTTTTATAGTCTCCCAAAACATCCTTATCAAGAGCTATTATTTAGTCATGATCTCTTGCTTATTCTCTCCTAAAATTAATCTCTAATTTCCACATAATCACCCACAAAAAACGTTTTAATTAAATATGGAATTAATCCACTCATGATTTAATTAATCTCTTAATAATTCAGTCAGAATCGTTCTTGTTCGGTAGACCGAGTATTATTCGGTCAACCGAACCATTCGGTTATAACAAGTGTTCGGCGCACCGTGCGCTAGACGGTCGACCGAATCCGTATGAGAAAAATTCCCTAGAAGAATTCAGACGAACCACGTCTTTTACTCGGTCTACCATTGACCCACCAAAATCGCTCGTGGGACATAGTTATCGGATGACCGGGTCACTTTCGGTCTACCGAAAATACTACTTCTCGGTTGACTGTGCACACTCGGTAATTAATGTTCCATGTTAATTACCATGATTGTGAATAACTTTTGATTTATGTAAACCATTATCTTTTAGAGCTCTACGGTTAAAGACCAAGCGCCTCTTCCTTAACACTTCCAAAAGACGAATACCATAATCAAGGAACAAAATGTTTGCACATTCAATTCATAATAATTGACATATAAAAGTAAAACTTTTAGAACACATTCCTTTCAGTAAGATCGTCAAACATTTCAACAACTTTGCCATGTTGTTGAAGAGGATGCGAATTGCCATTGAAGGGAACCTGTTACGTCATGCTGTCACGAGATTTGTCACCGCCTTTCTGACTTTGCAGAGGTTGTTCCTGAAGAAAGACAAACTCCGAGCCTTTGTTGTTTCCCCGGAGTACAACGATCCTAATGCAAGTTGGATAAAGAACAAGAAAAAGAAGGAGATCTCTACTGAAGTTGCCGAGACCATTCTACAAAGTGGCTTCTGGACCAACGTCGTGAAGGCACTGAAGGCCACACAACCTATGGTCCAGGTTCTTAGACTTGTTGACGGCGATGAGAAACCACCGATGGGATATCTGTGTGACACAATGGAGAAAGCCAAAGAACAAATCATGAGGAACTTTGACGGAAACCTGAGGTTGTACAAGCAAGTCATCGACCTCATCGACACCAGGTGGGGTCCAGGGAAGATGATGTCCTCACCGCTACACTCAGCTGGTTTCTTACTCAACCCTGGTACCTTCTTCTCCGTCCCACCTCAGGATCGAAATGTAGCTTTCAATGAGCATATGCCTGGATTCATGGATGTCGTAGAGCGGCTCGTCCCCACTCCTGCAGAACAAGACAAGATTTGCGGTCTACTTGATCGTTACAAGAACTCCCTCGAAATATTCTCGAGGGATATGGTCGTCAGACAAAGGATGGAAAGAAGACCTATAGATTTGTGGCAATCTTATGGCGCAGACATGGGAGAGACCGCATTACAGAGGTTGGCCCTGAGGGTGTTGGGATTGACATGCTAGGCATCAGGTTGTGAGCGGAATTGAGTGTCTTCGAGCAATTGCACTCAACGAGAAGGAACATGTTGACTGTGAAGAAGATGAATGACTTGGTGTATGTGAACTACAACCAAAAGTTAAGGCAAATGTTTCAGCAAAGGATGGAGAAGCCCAGATTTTATGACCCCATAAGTGTGGACTACGATCTCTTCGACGAGCATCCATGGTTGGTAGAAACTGAAGATCCGGTCTTCGTTAGAGAGGAGCCTATATGGGCCGATGCCGAGGAAGCAGCTTTAGGACATTCTTCTTCACGGAGACGCTTTGCTCGATCCATGTCCACTGCATCTGACGCGCGGTGTTCCTGAAAGGAATGTGTTCTAAAAGTTTTACTTTTATATTCAATTATTATGAATTGAATGTGCAAGCATTTTGTTCCTTGATTATGGTATTCGTCTTTTGGAAATGTTAAGGAAGAGGCATTTGGTCCTTAACCGTAGAGCTCTAAAAGATAATGGTTTACATAAATCAAAATTATTCACAATCATGGTAATTAACATGGAATATTAATCACCGAGATAAGATTGTCGTGTTGGTCATTGATTGTTGTAGCTCTACAAATAATTGACGACACGAGTATATAAAAGAGGAAAAATTACTTTTATATATTGAATAGACCTAACAAGTAAAACATTATGAAATTGTGTTTCGTGTCATTAATGTTTTTACTGTGTCTTGGATCCTAAGATATGAGACTTATATCTTTTCACTCAAGAAGTGCTTAATTTGATTATTGTCAAAAGCTATCAATGAGTATAGTGATAAAGACAATAGTTGGATGAACATGACTTGTGCTGGAAAACATAGCTAGTCAAACGATTATCGTTGCCCCTCTTAATTGAGTGATGATATTAGTGGGCCCCTTGATAAAGCAAAATTATAATGTGAACAATGTAACTTGAGTTAAGTTACATAGTTATAATTAGGTTAAATAGATCAAGAAATGAATATAATACAAAGGTGACACATTTATGTTGGCTTTTTGGCCTTAATCCTTGTTTTGATGATTTAATCAACCTAATCTTAATCATAAGTAATGTAGAGTAGCACACATATTGCATTGCATATATATTGCATGTGCTAACCTCTACAGGTGATCAAGACTCATGGAAGGAAGGAAATCAAGTCAAGATTTGTAATAAAGCTATATGAAGACTTGTAGTCTTGATTTTATTTTGAGTCTTAGGAACATGTGTAAATTGAGCATACAAGAGCTAAAAACTTATCACATACACACTAGGTTCCTTAGAGAAGTCACACACAAAATTTCACCTTATTTGGACATCATTAGATCACCCAAAACTTAGTCGGAAATCACTTAAAACCTAAACCCAGAATTCCTGTGTGAAACCGGTCGACCGAACCAGTTCTCAGTTCGACCGGTTTATAACAGACTCTCCACAGTGATTTTACCGAACTCTACCGGTCGACCTGTTCTACCTTTTCGGTCGACCGATCCTGGATTTTAATATGGCCGTTTTCCTTGTCGTATTCCTATAACGGTCGTATTCGTATAAAACAAACTTAACCCCAAAATACATTCGGTAACCGGTCGAACGACGACCTTGTTTCGGTCGACCGGTTGAACATTTCTTCAAGAAACAAAATTCCCTGCTATCGGTCGACTCATTCTTCGTTCGACCGTTGCACCTTTATCTCAACCGAATCCCCTGAACGGTCGACCGCCCCTTACTTTGGTTCGACCGATTCACTTAAGTAGAGTTAAGTTCTAGCTCGTTTGTCCGACCAAATATTCTTTTGTTCGACCGTTCTCCTTGAAATCAAGTGAACGGTCGACCGGTTTAGTAGTTTCGGTCGACCGGTTATGGACAGATTTGCAGCCCGATTTTCTGCTTTGTGTATCTTACACAAAACCCAACGAAATCTATCCCCAACGGCTAGAACACCTTAGGAGCTTATAAATAGAGGATCAAGACATGTTGTTAATACAACTCTCAAACTTCCATTTATCCAATTCATTAAAGAGAAGCTCTCAATCCTCAAAGCTCCCAATTTCACTCCACAAGCCTAAATCCACACTTAGTGATCATATACTCATCCTACTCAAAGTGTGCTCAATTAGAGAGCGAATCCCACTCAAGTTACATTTGTTGTAAAGAGAGCAAGGGTCTTGGTGAAAGCCCGAAGTGATTCTCTCGGTTTGTGAGAGGTGGTGCCAAGCTCGGCGAGGGTTGTTCGCGAGCATGAAGACTTGTAAAAGGCGTTGCTCCCGGCCCGGAACGGGGAGGCATAGTGAAGACGCAAGAGGGGCTCGAACGTAGATTCGAGAGGGGCTTGCAAGAGAGGATGTAGGCGCGGCCGAACCTCTATAAAACCGACGCGTCTTTGTGGTTTGCATGTCATTTCCCTACTAGTCTTTAAATTGTTTCCGCTGCGTTTATTGTTTGATTAATTAGGGATTAGCTTAACAGTGATTAGTGGACCCATAACCCACACGATCCTACAATTTCTACTTTGTATATATTCTTAATATCATGAGGCAAGGGACAGACACAAGTGATGCACTTACATCACTAAATGAATCGTGTTTTGGTTCGGGTGGAACAAAGACATCTATGCTAATTGGGTAACTATAATGTGTAGCTAGATACCGCTTATAGTTTGAGATATTAAGTGTTTAATAACTCTGCCAATTTGGCTTAAATCCTCCTATTGGTCACACCAAAAAACTGAGAAACAAGAGACTTGATTTTAAGTTCATATGATGTGTCGGGTTTCATGTGAAAAATGGGACACATGTGGTGAATTAATTAAAATCAATATGTCATGAGAATTGACATAATTAGAATCATAATAAATTCATATGAGGTATATATATTATGGGGTGTAATAATTTAATATTACATATGATAATATATTATATGAGATGTGAATTTGCTAAATACCCCCAAAAGATAAATTTTGTTGAAAATAAATATAAAATTTGACGAAGGCAAAATCAGGGTCAAACACGGTGAATCGTTCATGGTTCGGTCGACCGGGGTATCTTCGGATCGGTTAACCGAATGTGGAACGGGTAATCACAATTGGTTGACCGAAATTGTCTGGAGTGCCTGGACAATCAGGTTCGGTTAACCGAGTGTGAACGGTCAACCGAGAAAGAGTATTTTGGTAGACCGAAGGTGACGCAGTCATCCGATGACTATGCCGCAGGAGAAATTCTGGTAGGTCAACGGTAGACCGAGTAAAAGACGTGGTTCGTCCGAATTTTTCCAGGAAATTTTTCTCATGTGGATTCGGTCGACCGTCTGGCTTACGGTGCACCGAACACGTGTTATAACCGAATGGTTTGGTTAACCGAGAAAAATTCTCGGTCAACCGAACAATGCATTTTTGCCTGAATTATTAAGAGATTAATTAAATCATGGGTGAATTAATTTCAGATTTAATTAAAATGTTTTTAGGGTGCTTATCTGGAAATTAGAGATTAATTTTAGGAGAGAATAAACAAGGGATCATGGCTAAAGAATAGCTTTTGATAAGAATGTTTTGGTAGCCTATAAAAGGGCACCTCCTCCTACTTGTTTAATACTAATGCAAAAATCTTTCTCTCATTAATCTCTCCTCTAATCACCACGAAATTCTCTTAGTAATTTTGAATTTAGGAGATAGAAATCTCAGGAGCTCAAAGATGGGTCATTAGCTAGATTCTAAGCCTTATTAGAGATTGATTGACTAGCTCCTTTCTCTCTAATCTTGTTTAGAGTTTGGTAAACACTCGGAGGCAAATCCGTGGACGATTCAACGAGCAATGCGACTCCGGATCTTCAAAAAGGTTTTAGAGAACCTTTAGGTATGATTCTACCTTTGTGGTTTATTTTAATAAATGTAGGGTTGCATGATATTAGAATAAACACAAAGTAATGTACATAGAAATTGTTGAAAATATGAAAATGATCTTGTATGTTGTATTAAATTTGTTAAAATATATACATACATAGGGACCAGGGTATCTTCAGATCATGTCCAAAGCACTGTTTCCCCATCTTCAACCGGCGACTTCTTATTTTGATTGGATTCCTCGCTGGGATCCTATCACGCCTCCTCGCCTTCCTCCTCCTCCTCCGATCTCCTCCTTCACTGTCCTCCAACTTTCATCATCCTACACCCTCATCCCGTCCTTTGGCTTGTGGACATATTTGTTTGTGATTATTTAGTAGTATTTTTCTATGGTTATTGATTTTGTGAGACATGTTCGGGATGAAATTACATTGGTTTTTTGTTGGATAGAAGTTGAGTGAGAGCGGGAATAAATACATATTGGATATCTGGATATCTGATACGTTGATACATTGATATCTGGATATCTGTCAGGATGTGTGTGGGTATGTAGATATCTAGATTTGTTTTAAATTTTTGTTTAGTTTTGTGAAATTTGATATGTTTACTGTTTTTGTGTGACAACATTTTATCTGATGTTTTTAATGTTCATCTTGGTATAATCACATGTTGTGTCTGAATGAGTTTATTTTTTCTATGATGTTGTACATGTTTGGATTAAATGTTTTGGGGTTCCATAGATGTTTGAGTGCTTTGTAATAAATTTGTATGTCTGATTACTTTTTGGTGTCGCAAATAATCAATTTCATAAACTTGTTAATTTATATTCAGATGAATAAATATAGACATCATATATATTTGCAGATATCATACTGATTTGGATGTGGGGGTGATATATGTCTGGATAAGTGATGATGCAAGCTAATTGTGTATTGTCTAACTATTTGATACCTCTTATGTATGTCCAGACAAAGACAATTACCCATGATACATTTTCTGATTCAGAAGGTGAGAATTGTAATGTACAACGATAAATAAAGATATAAATGGAGACATTATCAATGTATAACAAATCTCAGATATCATTCTATTAAATCTTCAGATATCAAGGGATACATGTTCATATATCAACAAAACATTGAACCTTAGCTTATAATTTGTAACACGTAGTCATTTGGATATTACATATCACAATTCCACGTTAAAAATTGATAAATGAGCTCAAAATTAGGCTCAGTCCAGACAAAGACAGTCTAGACATGTTTGGTATGTCCAACAAGCATAAACACAAGCATAAGGCAATATATCTGAATACGAAGGTAATATATTTGTCTAGACGAAGTCCAACGTCTAGATTTGTCCACACGAAGTCCAGAGCATTGTATCTGAATAGGAAGGGAAAATATTTGTCCAGACGAAGTCCAGCGTCCAGATTTGTTCAGGTTCTTCCAGATTTGTCCAGACAAACGGGAGTAGTCCAACCGTCTAGATTTGTCCAAATGAAGTCCAACGTCCAGATTTGTGTGTGGGGAGAGAAAATGTGGTTTGCATGCGGGAGAGTGAGTATTTGTTGTTTGGAGTTAATTTGGAAAAATCTGGCGATAGTAAATTGCCTAGATCATGCGACGTGGAGGCCTCTGAGCGAATGGAAAGCTCACTCCCCCACGTGATGAGAGATTGAGAGTTTGGAGTCCAAAATAGAACCCTGTAGCATTTTCCTACCTAATATTAGAGACAGAAGCAAACAAAAACAACAACAAAGCCCCATGAATCAAACAAAATCACCACAAACTAAAACATTCTTCACATAAAATTTGTCTCACAATTGAGAAACACAAGCAACAATCTGTACCGACAACCCGAACACTATGGATTAATTAACTCAACCAATACAACACATTGCTAAATAAACCTTTACACGGCCGGTCCCATTCTAAAGACACTCAATTAATTATACGGCTCTGAACTTTACCATTCTCCCATTTACAACAACTATCAGCTATCTGTAAAGAACGCTCTACTCGTTGTGACAGCTAAATCTCAAAATCAGAAACAATATATCCCTAATCCAAAAAACACAAAATCAAACAAAAAAGCACAGACTAAAGAAGCCTACATCAGAGTGCAACTCCAACATGATTACCCTTTCTAAATTCATTTTTAGAATAGTTTCAAAAATTGACTCTTTAATCCAAGTCCCATACACACAATTGCCGACAAAAAGGCGACACCCAAACAGCAACCTCAAAAACACAAAATTCACAATACCAGCACGAATCGAAGGACTAATTAAAACCAATTATACCTTTTCTTGAAAGACCGAACTCTCTAATTTATTAATAGGAAGAAGTGTGTTATTACATATACTAATACTAAAACCTGGACAATGTCACGATTACATACACTAATACTATTACACATCCCTAATCCAAATGCACTTTCGGCACCATCTCGAAGTCAGTCAAACCGAAACCTTAACGAATCCAACCTAAAGGAGCCACGAAGAGACTCGTCCCGCGCTTGATGACAATATTTTTGATAATACAACAACTACCTGTCTATAGCTTCTAATTTATTTTTCGTTCGATAGCTAAACGTCGGGTCGCCATCCATTGCGGATCTGGGAATTTTGTTGGAGGAGGGCAGAAATACAAAAGATCAACATGTAGATATACGCATTAATTATGACACATTGTCATCCATAAACACAAGTGTTGTGTTTGTTCTGAAATGCGGCCCGATTTCAGAAAACCCATTTTTTGGTTTTTTAGATTTTTTTTTGATTTTATTCTAATTTATTTATTATTAACTTATTAATCTTAGAAATTATTCAAAAAATTATCTAAATTTTTAATTACATGTATATAATTTATAATTAATATATCTATATTATATTATTTAATTATTAAATCGCATATTTCAGATACACATACCACGTTTCTAAACCTTAGTTGCGACTAAGCATTCTTAATTGTAACGTTATGGGACTTAAGGACGTAACATCACTACCACATTCTGGGACACGCGCAATAAATACACCTTGAATGTGAAATGTTCAGTTTCCAAAAGGTTGAGGGTTTATATGAAAAGTACTCGAACAGTGAGAACCTGAGTTGTCAAATCCTGGTCGTAAGAGTGTTTTTGGTCAACACCTCTTCTCTCGTCTCAACAACCCAAATCTCGATCGGAAAACCCCCAATTCCACTCCTAACCCCTAATCCATGACCCAAACTCTCCAATTCGCCTTCGAATTGGACCCCAAACCCTAACCCCGATCGGTCCTCGAAATTTCGCACATCCAAGCCTCCAACTCCGGGAAGAGAGCTGTCGTGATAAGTTGAGCTCCAATTCTGGAGAATTCTTCTTGTTCGGCTTCGATTCTGTGCTTTTGGGTTTCCGATTGTTGTGGATTGGAGAGGAAAGGTGTTAGCTTGGTGAGCTGGAGAGTTCCACTTTTTCTTCTTCGTTTAATGATTGCTGTGAGTTGGCGCCGAAAGGTGTAGCTTTTTATATATGTTTTTTTGCTTTTTTTTTGTAGAATAATTGAGTTATGTACTCATGTGTCGTGGAGAAAGTAGTTTAGTTCGAAAGCGTGGTGATTTTTTTTGGAGTTTGATTTAGTTTTCTGGTGGAGACTGGGGTGATCAGTTGGTGTGGATTGTCAAGGGTAAGGATTTTGAGTTTTGAAAGATTTTTACACTAATTAGTCCAAATGTATTTTTTTGCGGGGTTTCGAGGATTAGTTTATTTGAGAGGTCAGCCGTCATTTCCCGGCTTGTTTGATCGTCATGGATGATAGGCTTTTTTATTTAGCAATTTTTTTGTGTATTCTTCTTCATCTTCTTGGTAGGTTTCTAGTAGACATATCGAGCTGGTTTTATGAGTTGGTATAGTTGAGAGCCTGTATGAATGCACTAAGTAAATTAAATAAAGAGTACATAAGTTCAAATGTGAGGATCTTTTATAATGAGAACTGATAGCCTTTTTGGAGATACACTTTCATTATCATCCATATCCTTCCATTGATTGTGTTTCTTTTCAGTGTTACTTTGCTGGTCATCTAAAGATCTATTTTCAAGATTGATGATAGGTTTTTCTTAAGGAGTAATTGGTTTGCAAAAGCGTATCTTGGAAGTGGGGGGAGTTAAGCTTCCAGATTGATTTTTGGTGATTGTTTTGAAGGGAATCATAGAACCGAAACTCTAGAATTTATTCACCTTGTGTAAACCAATCACACCCTTAGTCGAACTGAATTAGAAGCAATACCAGTGTTTCTAGTCTGGTTTTGATTAACTGAGTATGCTTCACCGGCTCAGAATATCTACATTTACTATCTTGAATGTTAGCAATCACCTCTTCCATCACGTTGCAAAAACGACCTACAAAAAAATTTCCGAAGTAAAAAAAATTGTTCTAATATCTCTCACATTTTCATGCAATTGTTATTTCCAAACTTTTCTTAAAAAGCCTTTCATAGAACAAGGAAACATTTGCTTAGCCGTAGCTAAAACACACAAAAGGATGAAACCGATGATGGTGCCATCAATCTTCCCTTTTATTTTCTATACATATATGAATGATGTTTTGCTTAGCTGTGTAAGAGACAAGGTCTAGAGGTATTACATGTCGGCCTGACAACACACAAGATCGTCAATTAGTTGCATGCATACAATTATTTTCATGCATATTTCCTTTTATTTGTCATAGCTTGCATCTTTTTTGTTGCATGTTGATGATTTAGTAAAAGAATAATTCTGATAATTTGCATGCTGTTAGTTAAGGGGAATAAGGTTGTATTTACTCTCTCGTTCTCCACTATCATGTCGAATTGGAGTGAATATTATTTAGATAAACATGCATCATTTTTTAAAAGAAGCGTTCCAATGCATGTCATTGTGTTGCATAACATTCTCAACGATTTGTCACTTTCTGAATGTTATTTTTTGATGCAGCAGTTATGGAAATAGTATCTATACATTTTCATGTGTTTGTCAAGTGATCGTGATCATGCACAGTTGGGTTGTTGTGACATGTATACCGTAATTGCTTTACTCTCAAATTACATATGTTCTAACTATTGATGTTGTATTCACTTACTTTGAGGTGGTTTTTAACGAGTTAAAATTTATATTGCATTTCATGTTAGTTTTGCTATCACCACTGCACATCATCCATTTCCCAACGGTTTTCCCATGTCTTCATCTGATTATATTATACTTACATTATTTTTCATGACTGGTCACAGCTTTTCTGGCTGAAGCATGCATAGCAATCATCACCATCGTATTTGTGTATTGTTAAGCTCTGTTATTTTCACTTGTCTCCAGCTATCCCAGGAAATATTTCCAATTTTTTACCCCAATGGAGGACATAAAGGATGAAAAGAAAGTTTCTATAGAACCTTCTTCAGTACATTCCACCTTTACCGACTCAGAATCCCTAACTTCTGTGGTTGTTCAGAAAGACGAACCTGACCTGCAGACTGTGAAAACAGAATCTGATGTAGCAGTGGTACAAGGCGATCAATCATTATCTCAACAGACATCAATTGTGACACAAAATACAAATACGGTAGATTTAGTGGTTGAGAAGACTGGAGCATCTACGTTAGAGGCAGAGCATATGAATGCACCTGAAGTAGACACGAAAGTAAAGAACATTTCAGATACTCCAGAAGACAGTACAACTATTACTGGGAATGACATTCATAATAGTCATGACAATAGTGTCTCCAATGAGAATAAGGCATCTGAAATTGCAGCTCAATTATGTTCTTCTCAACTTGATAATCATCAAGTTGAAAGAGGAACACCAAAAGAAGATCTTGATCCTGCTGACCTACTACCGCAACAAAAATCTATTATGACAGGTCCTCCGAACGGGTTGACTACTGACCTTACAGTTGCGCCATCTGATGTGAAAGCACCTGATTTGAATAAGGAAGTATCAAACCTTCTAGATATTTCAGAGAACAGTAGCCATGTTAGTGAATCTGATGTCAAGAGTAATAGTGATAGTACTATATCTGATGGAGATGCAACCCTTCACCCCTTGCTTTCTAATGAGCTTGGTGATCGTGGGGTTGAAGAAGAAACACCAGAGAAAGCTTTAGCTCCCGATTCACAAGAGCAACACAAACTAAGTCCACCAGATGGTTCAAATATGATATCAAATGTTGACCAGCCTGTATTATCACCGTCAGATGTGAAACTGAAAGACATAAAAACGCCTGTTCCATTGGATAGTGCAAAAAATGGTACATCATCTACTGATGTTCAAAGTGGTGGTGATACTAATGCCTCCCTTGAATTAAAGTCAGCAGAAAGTACTCCCCAGTCTACTCGATCTAGTGAATTTGGTGAATCACAAGATGAGAGAGGAACACCAAAGAAAGTTGCAGCATTCACTAACTCATCTGCAAAAACAAAAAAAGTCAAGGTAAACGTGGGCATCGTGGACACTGCAGCACCCTTTGAATCAGTGAAGGAGGCAGTGTCCAAATTTGGGGGAATTGTTGATTGGAAAGCTCATAAATCACAGACATTGGAGGTAAGTGTAATCATTTACCAACTTAACGAAGGCATATTTTTGTGTCTGGTCTGTGTGTGTGAGGGGTGGGGGGTGAGTTGCTACTAATGGTGTTTTCCTCCATCTTTTTGAACTCTTACTGTGTGATTTTTCAGCACTGGAAATTATTTAATACCAACTCCAAGTTATTGTATTTTGTGGCAAATAATTCGTCATTAACTTTTCAGAATGAGTCTCAACCTAGTAATCTTCAATACCACCACAATTTGAGGTTTCCAACTCAGTCAGTCAGTGTGGGTGGTGGGGTTAAAACTCCAATGCCTAGCAATCTTTTCATTTTCTATTGCGAATACTAGATCTAGTCTCTGTCATCCAAGGGTAACCTCTGTTCTGTCTACAGTTCTCTGATCCTTTCAGAATATGTTTCTCCATCCATGCCATGTATGTATTTGAATGAGTTGGTCGTCAATCTTCTCAGATTTTTCTTGGTTACAGAGACGCAAGTATGTTCAAGCTGAGCTTAGCAAGACCCAAGAGGAAATTCCACAGTACAAAAAGCAAGCCGAAGCCGCTGAAGTTGCAAAAGCTCAAGTATTAGAGGAGCTTGAAAGAACCAAGCAACTAATAGAAGAACTAAAGTTGAACCTGGAGAAAGCACAAACAGAAGAAGCACAAGCAAAGCAGGACTCTGAACTCGCTCAGTTAAGGATAAAAGAGATAGAACAAGGTATAGCTGGAGAAGCTAGTGTGGCAGCAAAAGCTCAACTTGATGTTGCCAAAAGTAGACATGCTTCTGCACTTGCCGACCTCAAAAAAGTAAAAGACGAGTTGAAAACAATTCAGGAGGAGTATGTTTCTCTAGCCACTGAAAAGGATACGGCAGTAAAAAAGGCTGAAGAGGCAATCTCGGCATCCAAGGCTATCGAAAAATCCGTTGAAGATCTCATGTTGGAGCTTATAGCAGCAAGAGAAGCACTAGAGTTGGCTCGTGCTGCACATATGGAAGCAGAAGAACATAAAATTGGTGCAGCTCTGGCAAAAGACCAAGATTCTCTCAACTGGGAGAAGGAACTTCAACAGAAAGAAAAAGAGCTGCAACAGTTAAAAGAAAAGCTTTTGTCTGCAAATGATTTGCAATCAAAATTCGACACAACTTCTTCACAGCTTCAAAATCTAAAGCTTGAATTAGCAGCTTACATGGAGGCACAACTGAACCAGGAATCTGATAATATTTCAGAAGATCAAGGAGAAGGTGAATCTGAAGAGGTTAAAAAAACTCGTGCAGCCTTGCAAGATAAAATTGATTCAGCCAACAAAGAACTTGAGGAGGTCAAAGGAAACATCGAGAAAGCAAATGAAGAAGTGAACATCCTCAAAGTAGCAGCAGTGTCTCTGAAATCTGAGCTTGAGGCTGAAAGAGCAGCCCTTGCTGCTTTAAAACAGAGGGAAGGCATGGTGACAATTGTTGTTTCATCTCTTGAAGCAGAGCTGAACAGGACAAAAGCTGAAATAGAACAAGTGCAAGAGAAGGAGAAGGAAGCTAGAGTGCAAATGATGGAGTTGCCAAAGTCTCTGCCGCGTGCGGCTATGGAGGCAGACGAGGCCAAATCCATGGCTGAGGAAGCACGGGAAGAACTTAGAAGGGCCAAGGAAGAATATGAACAGGCCAAGGCCAGTGCAAGCACCGTTGAAAGCAGACTGCGTGCTGCCTCAAAGGAAATAGACGCTTCCAAAGCATCGGAAAGGCTAGCCCTTGCTGCCATCAAAGCATTACAGGAGAGTGAGTCCAGCGTCGATCTTGAAAACTCTAGTAGCCGAGTAACTCTTCCTCTGGAAGAGTATTACACACTCAGCAAGAGAGCCCACGATGCCGAGGATCAAGCCAATGAGAAAGTTGATGATGCTCTGGCCAAAATAGCTCTGGCTAAAGAGTCTGAATCAAAGACTTTAGAGAGGTTGGAGCTAGCAAACAAGGAACTAGCTGAAAGCAGAGAAGCATTAAGATTAGCAACAGAGAAGGCCCAGAAAGCCAAGGAAGGCAAGTTGGGCGTTGAACAAGAACTGAGGATGTGGAGAGCTGAGAACGAACGGCGGCGCAAGGCCACTATTGCGTCTGAATTTTCCATTAACTCTCCTAGAAGTCCTCGAAGAAGCTTAGACGTGAAGGACTCAAAGCTTTACATATCAGAGCAAGAGGCAGCACATTCTGCCGAATACAGCTCAGACTCAGATGCTGCATTTGTCGGAGCCAAGACAAAGAAAAAGAAATCTTTGTTCCCACGGATCATCATGTTTTTGGCCAAGAAGAAATCACACTCTGTACAGAAATGATCTGTCTTGTGCATGTCACATTTGGTTTTATTCTGTTATATTGGTTGTACATTTACAATAAGGTGACTTTTAATGTATGTATATATTTTAATACATACATGCAACATGTATGTATTAAAATATATACATACATATGTAACTTTTGTAAGTTTGTATTGTAATTCTGTAGAGTCCGGAGAACTAAATATTTGTATATTTGTTTAGTATTCACACGGTATTATAATGTCGAATGCTCATCTTGATATTATTTTCATAGAGCTATGAAGATTACATGTTGCATGTATGTACGTAGCCCCTTGGGAATGTATCTGTACCTATATAGTTGTGACATGGTCTCATAGCAAATGTTGTTCTGGATTTGTATATCATCAAACATGCTTAGTTTTCCATAACATAGATTTTTGTGCAAAATGTTTGTTAAGCTTTAGCTTTGGATAAAAACAAGACACTAAAAACGTTTATTCTATGAATATTTTAAAATAATGATGTTATTTGTGTCTTATTTTTAATCTATTGTTTGGAGTCCGGATTTGTGCTACAAATTTACTTAATTACCAACTGGGTTAAGTCCAATTGAGAGATCCCTTATCTGATAAAGTCAAGACTAATGATCGAATCTTTGTAGTCATATTTTAATGTTTGGTAAGTTGAGATTTAAATAAGAACGAAGAAGTATAGTAAATAAAATAAAATAAAAGAAGATAGCGTTTAAACATTGGAAACATGTACTATTCTACACGGAATCACAATTCACAAGTACAATTTAATCAAATAGTACTATTAAGTGTGTGTTTGGTACGGTGGTAATTGATCCTCTCTCTTCCATGAGATAAAAACAAGACACTAAAAACGTTTATACAAAAATTATTTTTTCACTTCTAACACGTGTATTTGGTATAAATATATTGAAGGACTACTAAAAGCGAAATCTCACTCGATTTGTATTAATTTATATTGTAGGACTACTAAAAACGAAATCTCACTCGATTTGTATTAATTTTGCAATCATTATACCATCAAATTTTCCCTCGACATATTGAACCTGGGGAAAAATAAGTATTACCCCTTAAAATGTTACTCCCATGTTTGTCATTCCGAATTTCTCTCTCTTTAATTTTAATGTCATTCCAAGCCGGGCGGACCCACATACAAGGCAAGTGAGGCAAGTATCCCACCCAGATTTAGGCAGATTTGGGTCTCCCTGTCGGTTTTCACTATAACCAACATAGTAACTATATAACGTCGTTTGCACGACAACCGACATAGAAAGTCATTAAAATAATATTATAAAAAAACTCTTATAAAAAAAATGAAACACCACCAAATTCTTCGTACACCAAAACCTCAAATCCTGTTTTTTCTCCTTCTCCATCAACCCCAAACCCCACCCAACACCTTTATTTTAAACGAATTAGTTTGTTGTAAAAACTAATTAAATCATCGCCATACTTTGGGTGATGCATTAACTGAACAAAATAATGGAACTTTTATTTGATTTAGTGGTTGTGAATGAGAACGAATCAACGAAATATGGATTTGAATGATTATAGCATTTTAGGGTTGATCATGTGAATCCGAATGAAGTATGTTTGTGGTGTAAAAATGTTTTTTGATTGATTAGCATTTTGGAACTGAGAACGAATTTACCAGTGTGAGAAATTGGGTGACCTTGGCGACCAGGGTGCATTTGGATGGGGCTCCCAAATGTTAGATTCTTGTGGGAAGCCAGCTCTTGTATGCCCCCCCCCCCCCCAGAAATTGCTTCTTCCTAGTAGAAGATTGAGCTATTTGGATGGTGAGAAGCTTAGTGGATCCCCAGATGTCTTGTCATACGAAATTCTCAAAGTGCCCTTCAATCATATATAAAGATGACATAAAATAATGAGTAATTTCCTCAGCAGGGACATGATGGTCCAAAATTTTGAGACCAGTGTAGGAGCTGGAGAAGCTCAACAACTGAGCTTCCCCCACCAATAGAAAAAATGACCTTGGGATGCTTGCGGGGAGCATAGATTCTGGGGAGCCGTTCGATGTTTGGATGACACAGCTACTGTAGCAGCTCCCAAGAGGTGGAAAAGCGGAAGCCGGGTGCATCCAAACCCACCCCAAATGTTATCTTACGTGGATTTTAGAATTTTGCTTGATCATGCAAATGGAAATGAAAACATTTAGGTATTGAGATGGAAAATAAGATGAATGATTCCATAGTTGTTTTACCTTTATGGAATGATTGTAGGAAAAATATTTGAATGTTTGAGGTTTCAACGAATTTTCAGGGTTGGAAAAGTGTTGAAAATAAGGAGAATATTTTGAATTTTCTTATTTACTATTTATTTATTTATTTGTTTGTTTATTTTAAATATCATCTTTAAGGTCGACGACGTTAAATTGTAATTAGAAGTCAAAAAAGAGCTTTACTTTTTTTCTTGATTGGGTGTGGAACCCTCCCGTCTGCCCCACTCGCCGAATTCTCCTGGATCCGCATCTGATTCCAAGCGCACCTGTTGAATTACAGCAATGAGAACAAGTTCACGAAGAAATGGCAGAGAACTTGAGAAGACTAGTCTCCATCCGAAGGAAACTCACCCTTAAACTTAGTAGTATTTATGCTAGTGTTTTAGTTGTTTTAATTGGATGACATTAGTTAGACTCCTTGAAGATTTTGAGTATGGATTTTTTTCAAGAAGTCTAAGTAGCATGAATTTGGGATAAAAGGCTTTGTTGTTGTTGTCTAAGTAGCATGAATGTTATCTTTTTTGTAAATATTATAGTTGCTTATTTTGTCGGGAAGCAATGTCGGAGTTCCCAATGATTGGAGTGAATAAATAAATGTCTTTGTTATTAATTTTGGTACAAGAGATCAAAAACGAAGATTTGTATGTTGATATATTGTGTTTTTTGTACATTACATGATGAGAGTATATATATGATATTGTTTGATTACATAGTCGTTGAGCTTATCAAATGATGATTGGACGTGTGTGATTTCTTTCCTTGGATGACGTTGAGCTTTTCTGGAGTTGTAATAACCAGAGATCTGACTGGGCTGTGATGAAGGTGAGCCTAACAGTCGTATTTTCAACATGCCCCCTCAAGTTGGGTCCGAAATAGGTTGATGGATCCCAGCTTGTGAAGGAGATTTGAAAAAGACTTACGGTCGAGGGCTTTGGTGAATATGTCGGTTAACTGCTCTTTGCTGGAAACACATGGGACTTCGATTTGTTTGGATTGGATTTTCCCCCTGATAAAGTGATAATCGACTTCTTTGTGTTTGGTTCTTCATGGAAGACCGGATTTGATGCGATGTGTCGAGTTGCATTGTTATCACAAAACATCTTCATTGGTTCTTGAGTCTTGATGTGCATGTCTGTGAGTAATTGGTCTAGCCAAATCAACTCACTGGTGGTGAAAGTCATAGCACGATATTCTACTTCTGCACTAGATCAGGCAACAACAGTTTGCTTCTTGCTTCTCCAAGTTACTAGATTGCCTCCTACAAATGTGCAGAAGCTTGTGGTAGATTTTCGATCGTGGCTTCTTGCCCATCTGCATCAGAGTAACCAATTATAGAATTAACATTATTAGGTTTCATCCAAAGTCTTTGTCCTGGGGTTCCTTTAAGGTAGCATAGTATTCTATTTATGATGTCTAGGTGGTCAGTATGAGATGAATGCATAAATTGGCTAACTATACTTACAACATAGGTAATATCGGGTCGAGTGACAGTGAGATAGATTAATTTTCCAACAAGTCTTTAAAATTGGCCGATGTCATTTAGAGTTGTACCATCAGTGGGTCCTATTTTTTTATTTGTTTCCACAGGAGTGATGGTGGGTTTGAAACCTAATTTTCTAGTCTCTTTAAGAAAGTCTAGAACATACTTCCTTTGGGGGAGAAAAATACACTTTTTGAGTATGCAATTTCTATCCCAAGAAAGTATTTCATAAAACCTAAATCTTTAATGTCAAATTTGCTTTTTAAGTATTTCTTTACTAAGTCTATTTCGTGATCACTATCTCTGATTATTATGATGTCATCTACATAGATGAGAAAAATGGTGATGACGTTATGATTGTGTCTAGTGAACATGGATGCATCAATAGAACTTTTTTTGAAACAATAAAAGAGGGAGTGACTAAGTTTAGCATACCAAGCTCGTGGTGATTGTTTGAGTCCATATATAGACTTATGAAGCTTGCATACCTGATGAGGAGTCGTGGTGTAACCTGGGGGTGGAGTCATATAGACTTCTTCAAGATTTCCCTGTAAGAATGCATTTTTACGTCCATTTGAAAGAGATTCCAACCTTGGTTTACCACGATGGATAGGAGAACACGAACAAATGTTCATTTTGGCTACTGGTGCAAAAGTTTCTAAGTAGTCGAGACCATATGTTTGCGTATATCCTTTAGCTACAAGACGAGCCTTCTATCTTTCAATTTGGCCATTACTATGGTATTTGATTTTGTAGATCCATTTACAACCTACAGTTTTTATGCCAGGTTGTAATTGGACCAGAGTCCATGTTTTTTTGGTTTCTAATGCTTCAAGATCATCTTTCATGGCTTTGACCCAAGTTCAAAGGAAACATCTCTCGATACATGTATTTTACAATATTTCGGGTCATAACATTTGTACACCTTTTCTCTGAAAGAATATCCTAAAAAAATACATTTAACAGAACTATAGTCGAGCTTGTTCTCCCGCTTTTGTGAACAAAACATATACAACCAAAGATTTTAAAATGATCAAAGTTTATTTTTTTGTTGTGAATAATTTCTAAGGGTTGCTTATTTCCAATTGTAGGATTGGGAAGACGACTGATAATATTTGTTGTTGTAAGAATAACATCAGACCAAAAATAGTTTGGAACATTATTTTGAAAAGGCAAGGATCTTGTTACATTTAAGAGATGTCGATTTTTTCGTTCAGAAATCTCATTTTGTTTAGGGGTATTAATACATGTGGTTTGATGAAAGATTCCCTTTTGTTTTAAAAAAGTTTGAAACATATTACTCATGTATTCTGAACCGTTGTTAGATCTAAATATGCGATTTTTTGCATCATACATATTTTCAATAAATGCAAGAAATTCACAAAAAAACTGAGTAAGCTCAGATTTATTTTTTAATAGGTAAATCCAAGTAGTTCGAGAGAAAAATATCGATAAAACTAATGAAATAACGAAAACCATTATATGATTCAACAGAAGTTGATCCCCAAATATCAAAATGAACAAACTGAAAAGATAGTTGAGTCTTAGTAGTAGAAAAAGGAAACGGTAATCGAGTTTGTTTACAAAAATGACAAATATCACATAAAAATTCAGAATTAATAGACGGAATTAAGTGTTTCAGCACACTCGAAGATGGGGACCCATCCTTTTATGCCAAAGTTCGTGACTAGTCAAAGATCTCGTATGCAACGCTTGAGTACTTGATTTAAGAACATATAAGTCATTTATGAGGATGCCCCTACCAATCATGCACCATGTAGTGCGATACTGAAACTTTACATCATGAGGAGTAAAAAAACATTGCAATTTAGTTTCCTAGTGATTTTGGCGACATATAGTAAATTTGTATCAAAATTGGCTACATAGAGAACACTATCATGGATATAGTTTATTAGTTTTGCATCTCCTGTACCTTTAATTTTCACTTGGTTTCCACTTGCAACAGTAACGAATTTGTCTAATATTCTTAAATTATTTTTCACATTATTTAGCATAGTGAGATTCCCGGTCATATGATCGGTAGCCCCGGAATCAATAATCTATCGTTTAATGTCTGATTGCGATGCTGAAAGGGCATGAATATGAATATCTAAATTATTTTCCATACCTGACATATTACCTGATCTAGGAGTGTGATTATGCAAATAGTCATTTAGGTGACCCATTAGTGCACCTATTTGGTGCGGATTCAGAGCTCTAGAACCATACCCGCGTTGTCCAACTTCATGTCCACCAGATGATCCATATCCAAATCTTTCTGCACCTGCGAAACCTCCACATGCCCATAGCCATGTTGCCTAGCTTCAGGTCCAGTACACCCCTTAATCGGGTTGTGCGATAGAGAGAAACTGATTGGGTGATCATGCGTAGAAAAGCCATCTTTGTTTCCATATGTGCCATTCGTGTTAGAGTTAGGGTTTGGTTCGTCTGAGCGGCCGCCGCCACCTCAAGGTTTGTTGGTGCTGCCGCCGGCGCTTCCATCGACCAGATTTGGTCGCGCGTTTCTGTCTCCGTTTTTGGGTGGCCTGAGATGTGGAAAGAGAAATGAACATGAGTTTTTATTATGTCATTGTTTCTTACAGTTTTCGCAGTGTTCATTTGCTTTGTTTCCGAATCACTTTTTGTTGTTGCCCTGAGCTTGGTTGCGACCGGCGATGAAGGCTTGGTTGTCGGGAACCACATTGTTGGTGTTGGATGCCATAGTCTTCCTTCGGGTTTCCTCGTGCTGAACCTGATTTGTGATGGTGGCGAGGTTTTGGTAGCTCCGACGTCATTAGGATCTGAGATCTTATTGCTTCATAACTTGGGTCCAGTCCCACCAATAATTGGTAGATCTGGTTTTGGTCGTGTCAGATTTGGATGGTTTTGGTGTCGGTTGTTGGGGGTTCATACACCCGCAGTTCGTCCCATTTCTTCCTGAGAGTACCAAGGTACTCGATGATGGATGTATTGTTTTGCCGTGTCTGGGATATTTCTTGCTTGATCTTGAAGACATGTGCGAAGTTTTCAATTTTCCATAGTGTTCCTGGATTGCGTCCCATAGGTCCTTCACACTTTCTTTGTACATGAAGATTTCTCCGATGTTTGGTTGCATAGAGGCAATGATCCACGACATGACCTGGTGATCCATCGTTTGTCATTCCTCTTGCTTTGCTTCTGTCCACATGCCTTCAGGTTTTTTCGTTTTTCCAGTGATGTGACTGACTCTCTCCCGGCCATTGAGGGAAAGGGTCACCGCCCGGGTCCAGGAAAGGTAGTTTGTCCCATTTAAGGATGTTGTGACAAGACGTTGGGGATGATTCAGCTCCGGGTGATTACCTCCAATGCCGTCCAACATGTTTTAGGTGTATTTTGGAAATAGATGTTAGCGACCGTCGCCTTCAACCCTTTTGGATGAGGTGAAGCTGATGAGGATCTCCGGGGAGAGTCTGAGGTTTGCATTTTTCGGTTCAATGTCCTGATACCATATTAATTTTAGTACAAGAGATCAAAAATGAAGATTTGTATGTTGATTTATTGTGTTTTTTGTACATTACATGATGAGAGTATATATATGATCTTGTTTGATTACATAGCCGTTGAGCTTATCAAATGATGATTGGACGTGTGTGATTTCTTTCCTTGGATGTGGTTGACGATTCTGGAAGTTGTCATAACCGGAGATCTGACTGGGTTGTGATGACGGTGAGTCTAACGATCGTATTTTCACATTTGTCTCACCGAACATTTGATGAAACAAAGAAACATGTTTTTTGCCTTTAATTTCTCTCCACAGTTGGGAATAGTAAGTTGAATCATGAACTTTTGTGTTCTTCCCGAATGTTTCACTTTTCTGGTCTTGTGAAATTACCAAAAGACACCAGTAAATCACTTTTTTTTCCTGAAATGGTGTTACGATATTATTGTAATTTTTTTAAATGCACTTACAAAATTGCAAAGCAGAAAACTCTGTGAAAATAAAGATGACCATTGAATTCATTGTAGAAATTATGAACACATTGGCCAACAATTTTCCGTTCTAAATAATTTTAGTGGAAATTCTAAAATTTTATTTCAATTCCGTTCTCCAATATAAGCTATCCAACAAACCAAATCAGTATAACAATCACAAGTCTTATCCCACAGACACAATGTTATATCCTAAACCTTGTTAATGTTTTAATTGTGTTTAGGGGAGGTTTAGAGAAGATTGAGATGGACGACTGAGATGGGTTGAGGAGATTTGTATATTAAGGAATAATCTCTCTCTATCTCTCTCTCTCTCTCGTTTTCTCTCTCTCAACCCATTCCTCTCAGCAGCAAGTGAAGAGCCGGCGACGTGTGGAGATCGGAGAGCACGAAGGTTGCAGTCGGAATCGCCGGAGGAGCGTAGATCGTCGTTCGTGTGGGGTTCGTCGGGGAAGCTCCGGTTGCGAGGAGTTGCGTGGAGATGCTCGCCGTTGGATCTTCAAAGGCTTCTTCAAGCCTTAAGGTATGTCAAGCTTGCTTTTGACCTCACTTATTATTAGTGTTGGAGTGGGAGCGGTCGACGGTAGGCCGTATGGCTCGTCAGACCTGCACAACAGTTTTTCTGCACTATAACGGTCCACCGGTGTTTTGGGTTCGGTCGACCGATTATAGTGTATTTCGGGCAATATCCCTCGCACCGGTCGAACGATACCTTTGGGTGGTCGACCGGTCGTGCATTTTGAGCGAGAGATGGAGGCTCTGGGTACTTTCGGTCGGACGACACCCCTTTGCCGGTCGACCGAAAGTACTGTTATAGGTCGGTTGAGGCGTTGACCATCCAAACGGTCGACCGCATGTTTGACTCGTCCGACCGACGACTTAATTTAACTTATTGGCCGGTCGACCGGAAGTGTTGTTTCGGTCGACTGTGTAGTGTGGATTGTTGGTGAGTTTTACTGGTGGATTTCGATCGACCAGAATCTTTGGGTCGTCCGACCATTTAATCTTTATTTGCGAAAAGTTTTCTTACTGGTGCTTTTTGGTCGAACGGGTCCCCTTTGTCGTTCGACCGATTGACGGGTTTTTCGGTTGGGTCAGTCCTCTAGGTGAGGATTCGGTCGACCGGAGAGCTGCTTTTCGTCTGACCATTTTTACACAGTTTTGGTGTTTTACTTGTGGTTGTTGATCGGCTAGAAGACAACGGGTTCACCGACCCTTTTGGGGCAACGGACGGACATGCCGGCCCTATAGAGATTAGTGGGGGGGCTCTGTGAGCAGGTTGTGATTGTTATTGCAGTGGCTCCGGTGAATGATGCAAAACCGTGGCTCTGGCAAATGATGCAAAACCGTGGCTCCGGTAACATTGAGGCAAACTGTGACTCCGGTGAATGAGGCAAAGTCGTGGCTCTGGAGAATGATGCAAAACCGTGGCTCTAGTAACATTGAGGCAAAACCGTGGCTCCGGTGAATTAGGCAATTGTTGGTGGTTTATAGTGTTTGAGCTTGTGTCCTTTTATGGTTTTTCGTATTCATTGTTCATTCATGTGTTAGGGTTTGGCATACGGGGTTTCCTTATGGAAACTCAGGCATAGTCATGTTGCTTTTCAGGCGGAGAGCGGCGTTAGGAGGGTGGTGACTGCGGAGGAGGTACTCGGGACCGAATCCTGTTTTATTTCTTTTTGAGGTGGTTGTGATTACATATGTATATTTCTTGTTCATGAGCTTTTGATGTAATCACATTCTTTTGTAAATTCGGTCACATATATATTTTATATGTTGGTGCATCTGTGCGTGTATGTCTTTTCGTAATGTCCTCATTTGATTGTATGTTTAAATTTTAAAATTTTCCGCTATTCTGAGAACGTTACACACAACCATATCTGAACACACAAAAAACACTCAAACACATCACCCTCTTTTGGAAAACCACACCAAGTATTGATACAGCCAATTCACAATTGAAGAACCAATCAAATCAAAACCTTAAAACCCATCTAGTCATTAATATCAGTGAGCTTATTATAGTCAACTGAAAAGCCAACATTCCAAAATGTCGTTGGTTCTCCACTCTCATATCAAATTAGACATTCTTCTTTTATTTAAAGCCAATGCAGCCCTCGTAGTCGACTGGGATTTCGATAATCTCCCAATTCGACTCGGCAAAGCTGTCCTCATATCCAAGCTCTGGGAAGAAAATGCCTTCATTTTACTTGTTCTCGTAGTTTCAGGGAGAGACCTGGGAATGGAACTCGAGAAGCTCTGGGACTGTGTCACTGCTGAACTTATCATGCTCCTCGTAACAGATCTAACGGCTTTTATATCTGCTGATGCGCTTTGCCTGTGTCTGCTGCAGGCTGTGGAAGTCATGAACCGTGGGAGCGAATTCAAACGTGATTTGGCGCTCGCTTTTTTAGCACTTTTTGGGCTTTCTAAAGCATCTCCGCAACCAATTATAAGAGGACTCCTTGGGGATCCCTTCTGATCCTCGAGAATTCGACACAAAATCTGTTCGGTTTCCCTGATTCGACTATCAACTTTCTGCATTTCTTCTTCAGTTTCTTTCATTTGCCGATTCAGATCTCTAATCTGCTCGTCCTTTCGAAATTTCGTATCCTGAAAATGACATGAAACGCTAGCATGAGACAGATTGAAATAAAAGAATGGTGGTCAAGCTGTTAAGGAGGTGGCGCTCACGTTGGAGATTTCTCTGCTGAATTCTGATGCTCTTGCTCTTTTCGCGAAGTTTAGAGAGCAAATGGTCTCACCAATATCATTGTCGCTCGGGCTTATGTGGATGAGCATCAGCACTTTTGAACCATCACCTGAGATATCGGTCGTCTAAAGTCAATGATGATGTAAAATTCAGATAAGATAAGAGAATGCTGATGAGAATGGAGCGCAATACCGAGGGAATCACTGAGAATCTGCGTGAGCTTGCTGTTTCTGTACATTCATAAAATTGATTTATGCATTAGAGATTGTTTTGTAGAAGATATGGAAAAGGTCTGTTTCTTATAGTTATTAGTATGCTCAACTATGACAAGAATTTGCTTCATTCATTACCTTAGTACCCTTAACCTCTAAGTGATTTCTATGTGATTTTCAACCTGTTTTATACTGAAATTGGGACATAAAGATCTGTAACCAAAAAAGAAAAGAAAAGAAGGCATGAGGCAAGTTCATTTTGAAATTTAACAAAATTGTTTGGAAACATAAGGTTTCAGTTTAATGCTTCTAAGTTTGAAGTATATAATGGAATCATGGTTTGATTAAGGGTACTAAAAAGAAGTTCACATGCCTGTAGGGAACGTGATGGCGTTTCCTCTTCAGTGCAGCAATAACATCAGCTAAAGACGATAACGAGAGATTTATCGCCTTCCCTTCGTCCATGGTCTGTCCTTTGGCTCCAGTTTTTAGCAGCCTCTCGCTTCCACCAAGGTCAACCATCCACAATTTGCTGTATATCTTCTTCCCTTCTCTCAACCGACCAACCGTAATTCTGGTTAAGCTACACAATCAGAACTAGAGCAAATCAACTAGTGGCCATTCTAGACTGAAGTGCAAAAAGAAGTAGAGAGATTGAGAGAAGATTGAAAGCCCACCAGTGGGATCGGCTTGATGCTTCGTTCACATTGGTCCACGAGGTGGACCGAGCTCGCTTGCCTCTTGAGTACCATCTGTAGGCCTGCTTGAAATCTTCCACTGGCAAGTCGGTGAGTCCCTCAACTTCCACATTGCTAATACTTGATATCTGAATATTAAGATTACTGTCATGAAGTAGACAGAAGTAAACATGTCAAATTCGCAGAGAAATTTGATCTCTAATGTACATTGAAATGCTTCAGATAAGTGCTTTGCTCGCGTATATGTGTTGAAAAAAATTGTAACATTCTTATGTGTAACTTCCTGTTTATGGAAATCAGATTGGCTTATTACTGCATTTTGAGTCTTACAGTTATACGGATTTAGAATCAATGTTCTTTCAAGTCTCTCCTATAGATGTAAGTACGTGAAACCCAAGTTACAATTTTATGTTGCTTAGTCTAGAAAAATTATCGTAGGTCATTGTGGTGTCTGTAAGAAGATTGTTGTGGAGCAATAGATGCATTAGCTAATAAAACAGACTGGGCTAGGCAGGTCTGAGAACGGATTGAAATGATCAACTTGGGTAGCAGTCATGAGTGGCAATTTTACTTTTAGATAGGTTTAAACATGTCAATGGCTCAAATCTACTAAAAATCTTCTCAGGTGAACATAATTACATAATCTCTTAGAAGCATAGAAGAAATTTCTACTGGGAGAAGAAAAAAACTTTACATTTTATTTCCTGTTTCTCTCATTATGACAAGATTTTTTTTTTGATAGAATGATATGTCAGATCCTAAAACTTCAAATATTATTTCCTTTTTCTCTCAATATGACAAGAAAATATATTATTCTGGGTAGAAAAATATGCCAGATCCTCATAAAGATCTCTAATAAAAAGCTATGATTTGCAGACAAAGGGGAAAAGAAAAAAGTTTCATCTAATTTCCCTTTTCCTCAGAAAACGCAGAAACAACTTTGCTACCTTTTAGCTGTACTTGTTGTTGACATGTTTGTAACAATCTTCGGAGCCAACAGATCTCTTAGATTTCCCATGTAAACCTCCAACATGCTCAAAGATAATGTATAAGAATTTGATGTCTCCTCGAGCGAAACCTGGCGAAATAACTCCTTAATTGCTCGAGGAACGATCCCCGGCCTCTTAGGAGTCCCTTCCTGGTACATGGTTCAGGTAATTCAGTTACAGAGAGAGATTAAAAACAATGCTGGATTAAAGACCCAGCCTGATTTTGCAGTTTGCTTACCATTGTAAACGTTTTGCCGGTACCAGTGTGCCCATAAGCAAAAACAGCCACATTAAGACCATCGAGCGCAGATCTGAGAATTGGCTGCACTTCCACAAAGACATCCACTGATGCAGTAAAGGACACTTCAAATTCCAAACTAAGAGTGTACATAGATAACAATATCTAATAAACCAGAATCTCACCTTGTTCTGAATCTGAAGAGAACACCTTGTCAACATAGAATTCCTTCTTACATCCCGAGGGCGCGACAATAACCTTCTCTGAATCGAGTGAAACAGGCGATTGAGCCCTCCATTTGTCTTGAGGAAGCGAGGGACGGACGCGACAAAAGACCCTGATACTCCCTATACAACAACAGTAACAACCACCACCAAATTTGTGACAATTATGAATAATTTCTTAGGAAGACATTAATAATCTCTTCTTACCCTTGATGTCTAAAATCTTGTTCAATGATTCTCTGCGTTTATCATCGAGATATTGATGCTTCAGCCTAAGAGCACACACTTCTTCTGCAGCAAAAGAAAATTATATCAATCACTAACAACTTCAAAACTAGTGACAACACAAGTCCAAAAAAAATTAATTCAAATGTATACCTTGCAGATCAGAGATTTCAGGCTGAGATTCACCTTGAGGGACGACATTTACATCGGTAAAGACCGAAGATTCCGAAACCATATCTTCCACATTCAAAACATTCTGCCCACAAGCTTCTTCCTCAACTGAAAGAAACATGTCTCACACAACCACCAAGCAACCAAACCAACAAAACTGCTCCAAACCACTTTCTGAGCAAAACCCAGAAACAAAAACCAGTACAAATCAGTTCCAAATCACTTTCTGAGCAAAACTCAGAAAGAAAACACAAGTGCAACCCTCAATTCCTTCCAGTGGTGTGAAGCAAAGTTGCAAAAAGTCTGATCTTGGGCTTTGCAAGGAGAGAGAAGGGAAGGAAGTGGGATTGTGGGACCTCTCACAACTCACAACCGAATACAAAGTTGGAACCAACGATCGAAAGATGATGGGCACTAAAACCTGTGCAGAAACACATGGGAAAGTCTAGGAGAAGATTCCACTGCAGGAAACAAGGTAATAATACTTCACCACCAACCGCTCCACTACCACTACTACATTTCTGGTTTTATAATCATATAGCATATGGTATTATAAATTTTGAAGTATGCGTTGTAATGTTTTCATCGGCTATTCAGTTGGAAGCTAAACTTACTTTTAGCTCGTTTAATAAATGAGTTAAGTCATAGTTCGACTCGGTTAGCTCGATAAGAACTCGTTTGACTTGTTTAAGTTTATACATATATTACATACATACCATAAATAAACATATTATTTTCTATATCTAAATTACTTAAAAGTAGACTATATAATTTATAAAATTTCTCGTTTATATGCTAATAATGTTTATAAAATATAAATAATATGTTTTACTACAAGTTAATCAAACAATAAAAAAAATGAGTCAAGTCCTCGACTTGATATTAAACGAGTCAAACCCAAACAATGTGAGTTTGATTCGTTTAGACTCATTTACACCCCTACTTACTTGTTATGGGTATATTCTCGCGCTAAGATTGACTATCACCTGCTTTGGAAAAGTTGGATCCAAACTCAAGAACTCTTCCCAAAAAGTCACCAATTTACTTGGGAAGCTAATTAATTACCTACACATACGTACTTAAAAGCTAATCGATTTGATCACCAATTTATATTATTTAATTTGCTGCCTATACATTCTTACTTGGGAGTTGGGAAGCTAATTGATGTGCTGAAAATAGAAACAATCATAGCTTGGGAGTTGGTGTTCGCGTTTGCGTGTAGTGGTAGAGAAGTGGGTTTTTGTAAATACACCCTCCCTTTATCCTCTGATGATATCTGTATAAGATCCTTTTAGTTTGAGCTATTATCACTTATACCTCTATTTTATGACAAAGGTGGTTGAAATCAATGAGATGACAGCAACAAATTAATAATCTTTCACATAAACATGAATAACAGTGAAAACAATGCATTGACTTAATCCAAACGTACATTTTGACATAATGGTGGGCACGTGGATGAAATAAGTGGCACTAAAATTATAGTTGGAAGATGCTAGCGTATATACAATGAAAGTGGAAGTTGTAAATGCAAAAATGAACATTAAAGCATAAAGCTAGTTGGTGTAAAAGTAGGAATTGGCATGGATGAGTTGTTGGTGGAGACTGTAGAGGACGAGTTTAGATTTTGGATGTCTGTCAGTGGAAACTTGGCAGTAACGGCAATTATTGAGCCAATCATTGTTTTTACTTGATCAGACTCAAAAGGCGCACAATGCTAGATAGCAACGGTTGGATTCCAAAATTTAAAACAAATTATGTCATCTGAGATGATAATCTTTTTTTGTTTTTTAACCTTAAACATCCCAAACATACAAATTAGACAATTAGGATTCCGCCTTTGATCTTGTCTATCTTAAAACAAGTGAAACTATTCCTAATTACATTGGTGGAACCAGTTTGGATGTCACGGCCCTTGCTGAGTTTCCAAGGGAAACCTAGTTCTTGTCGTCTTCACCTCAGGAATGACTCGGCTCGCGATGGAAACTCAATTTGTTTGGATAGCACCTATGGAGGAGCTCCTTCATACATCTTGTTGAAGGAAATCCCCAAATCACTCTCCAATCGTCATTCTCACCTTGTTATCTATCCTATAATTGTTGGCCTTTAACATCAAGAGAGGTTTTTTCGTCGCCCCTTATCATGTTGAAACCTTAGCTCTGAGATCCCCAACCCCACGACCATGGTGAATGTCGAACTAGGGCCATCGACAATTGTGAACCACCTTAGCTATGTTACCTCTGTCGTGGAGTCGTTGATACGGAGAAAGAAGGATTGAAGGAAAAAAGAGCTCACCAGTAATGCACTTGCTCAATTAATAACCGGTGGCACGAATTGTAATTTCGGTGCTGATTTTAGTGGTAATATTAATGTAAAACTTTTCCTATTTTGGAATCAACTTCGAGACATGAGAATGAATATCATGTAAAGATAGGGGCATTTTGGTCCAAAATAATAAAAAAAACCACTCACCAGAAACAAAGGAACTGTGAAAAGCTCACCGGGCGAGCTTCTGCAACCAAAGGTGCATTGGGATGCGGGTTGGGAGCTACTTCATGTGGGCTGCAAACGATGTTTGGATGCCTTTTGATCCTTGTAGCGGTTCCGACGTTGTTGAGAAACTGGGAACCCCAACATCTAAATGGCCCCTATAAAGCTACCTTTCTGTTTTGAGGATCGACCATAACAACGTGGAATTAATAGGACTTTGACTGTAAGATAAGTTGTTTGAATCACTTATTTCGATACTTCATCCTCCATGTTAAAACAATGACAATTGCTCAACAAACCAACAAACACATACTTTACTCAACCACTTCAAATTCAAAATATGCACAAACATGTGATTTCTTTTTTCTCTCTCTCTCTCTCTTGAATGAACCGAAGTTCAATTACAACGATAGGATTTGATCATGTTACCGATGTGCATGGTAAGTTGTTGATAGGAATGAGATTGATGCCTAAAAATGGTATTGCACCAAGCTTTCCAAATCCACCAAAGGATAATAGCCAAGTGGTGAATGGCTCTTCTGTGGGGAGTCGTATGTGCACGCTTAAGAAGCCAGGATTAATATTGTTGGTGAGTGGTGCCCAAATATCCAAGGTAATTTAGGCCAAAGTATGCACACAGCCTGGAGGAGAGGATACACGTGTTGAATACATGGGCATCCGTCTCGAGAGGGGCTCAATCAAAAGGACAAACGTTAATAGAATGGCCTAGACGTCGAGAGAGAGGCTCGCTAGTGTGTGGAGAATACCTCTAAAAAATCTCCAAATAAAGTAAGAAGCTCTTGGAGGGAGTTCCTTGGAGTATTTCCAAATATAAGTGAAACTAGGGTTTCGTAGATTGGTCTTCATGAGTTGAAAGTGTGAGTTTTTGAAGAGGTACGAGTATGGTTCTTTAGATGACAGAGTAGTTGAATATTTGACATTGAGATTGTAACATCCTCAACACAGCGGAAAATTTAAAATTTTAATAATACACAATCAACAGAGGATATTACGCAAATACTGAACACAGGTGCACCAACATATATAACATATATATACGAACATCAGAGTATTTCAAAAGTTGTGATTACATCAAAAGACTATACAAATGGAAGCAGTAATCACTCGACCTCAACTGAGAGAAAGCTGGATCCGGTAGCGGTGCTCCTCTCCTCGGTCACCACCCCTATCGCCGATCACGACCTGAAAGTAAACATGCAACAATGCCTGAGTTTCCAGAAGGAAACCCCGTATGCCAAACTCTAAATACATGAACTGAAAGACGCCCTAGCATGCAATTCTACTAAACAAGAAAAACATCTCAAATAAACGGTTGGGCTCCAGGGCTCTTTCACCCAACCACAGCACACACCACGGTAACGAGGCTCCAGGTCTAATCTCAATCAACCACCGTACCACACACTCGTCGCCAAACTGGACTCCAGGTCTTTTTCAACCAACCGCAGCTACTACGACACGACCAAGGGCTCCAGGTCTATTTTCAACCAACCCAAACGTCTAAGGGCTCCAGGTCTTTTTCAACCAACTCCTACACGCGGTCCCTGCTCAGGCTCCAGGCATTTTTCAGCCAACCTGAACGCACTACGGAGCTCCAGGTCTTTTTCAACCAACCTCGCACAGACTAGCTGGGCTCCAGGTCTATTTTCAACCAACCGCAGCTCTCACACAGTCACGGGGCTCCAGGTCTCTTTCAACCAACTGCCGCAACACCACAATTCTAAGCTGGGCCTCAGGCCTATTTCAGCAAATCCCACGCTCACACACAGTTACGGGGCTCCAGATCTAATCTCAACCAACCACCGCAACCCTCGTGCACCTAGCACACTTGCCGGAAGAACATCGGCACCACAACTCGCCCCACACAGACGACCACGACAACAACACCTCCATAGTGCAAAACTGGACACAAACGGTCGACCGAACCAAAAGTCCCGGTCGACCGAATCAAGCAAAATACAGGGCAATCGCATCGACTGACACTCCATCGGTCGACCGATTCCACCCACCTCACTCGTTCGGTCGAACCAAAGTCAAGGGACGGTCGACCGTTTAGATGGTCAACTCCCAGGTTCACCGAACAAAACGACCAATCGGTCGAACGGCAAAGGGGCCCCGTTCGACCGAAAGTCACCAGGGACAAAACCCACAACTCCACAACGAATTCGGTCGAACACCCGAGCACTCTCGGTCGACCGAATTCCACCAGGGAAAATTCCTCAACTCTCCCACGAATCCGGTCGAACGCCGAGACCTCCTCGGTCGACCGAATTACACCAGAGCATTCCTCACGCTCAGCACACAGGTCCGGTCGACCGAAACTACCTTCGGTCGAACCGACCACTATTCACACTTAAGTCACGGTCGGACGAAGTCAACGAGCGGTCGACCGTTTGGATGGTCAACGCTCCCAACCGACTTAAGACAGTGCACACAGTTTAACGGCAAAAGGGACCCGTTCGACTGAAACTCACCAGGCTTGCCTCCTATGCATGATCGGTCGACCGCCCCAAGGGCATCGTTCGACCGATTTGAGGAAGAACCCGAATTTCTTCACGAACGGTCGACCGTTTGCACCAACCGGTCGACCGATCAGGCAGTGAAACCTGCTGCACATTTACTCGCGACGAGCCGAAAGGCCTACCGTCGACTTCCAACT
This sequence comes from Triglochin maritima, assembly GCA_963682175.1. NCBI lineage: Eukaryota > Viridiplantae > Streptophyta > Magnoliopsida > Alismatales > Juncaginaceae > Triglochin > Triglochin maritima. The sequence continues at coordinate 42,849,961 of OY821774.1, forward strand.
ACTCACGATAATTAAGTGAGCGAGCTTGACATACTGGAAGGCTTGAAGAAGCCTTTGAAGAACCGCGACGACGCCTCCACGAGCATGTCTCCCCAAATCACGATCCGTCGACGAACCTCACGTCCAAACGACGATCAATCGTCTCCTCGACGATCCACAGCACCACACTACCTCCGGCAACCTCCACAAGCCAACCACAACCACCGAAACCCGAGAGAGGTCAAGAGAGAGAAACCAAATCGAGCCAAAAACGAGCCGAGAGAGTAACACTCACCTCAAACCACCAACGCCCTTAATCTCGCTGAAGCCCCGCGCCTCCACGCCGGCGATCACCAACTGAGGGGAGAGAGAGAGAGACGTGAGAGAAGAGGGGGAGAGACGTGAGAGAAGAGAGGGAGAGACTCACCTCTAAATATCTCTTCTTCCTCTCATCTCAACCATCCATTCCATCCAACCATCTCCACCACTCATCTCATCTCCAAACCATCCTAGCCGTCCATCTTCATTTCCCCTAAACTCCACCTAAACCACATCAAAGCACAATTAGGATTAGGATTAGGATTAGGATCCTACAGAGATGCTCCCGAATAAAAGCATACATGCACCTTTGGTCGTAGGGATAGAAATCTACGCCTGAGGGTTAGCGAGTTGATGATGGGTATTGATTAGAGCTGGGTATCGGGTTGGGCCTGACCAAAACTAACGGGCTGAGCTTTAGGCCCGACCTGTTTGTTCGCAGGCAAACTGGATATTAAGCCGGCCCGGCCAATTTAGCTTCTCGGGTCGGGGCGTTACCCAGCTTTAGTATTGATTCCTAAAGTCCCTGGTGGTGAGAATTTGGAGTACAAAATATCGAAGCATAGAAGGTCCTTTGAATTGAAGACGCAACATAGGATTTTGATACGAGTTGCCAACTCGTTGAAGAGATGTAGATCTTTTAAGTTTAAGCCTCCAGAACAAGATTTGTTAATAAGAAATGATAGTTTAAAAAAGATTGCAAAGATTTTCTTATACATTTTTTACGTTCTCACCCACACAAAATTAAGGGCTTCAATTTCTTCATGTGCTTCCCAAAATATACTAATTTCATTCAATCATTTCTCATATTCCAAGAGACTATTAATATGAATTCCTCAGTTCGATTTCTTATATTGATGATCCAACTAAAAAACTCAAAAAAGATAGACAAACCCAGATACGTAGCATTTAATACTTACAAAGAAGTTTATTTAACTGCAAGCGGATGAACTTGATGATAATAAGAAAAAGAAAAATGCTACGAGAAAATTTTATTCTTATGTGAAAGATAGAAGTATAGAATACCTGGAAAAAAAATTGAAAAATCAATCCAGTAAGAAGTGAAAATTGAAAGTAATGTGCAATAAGCTTATATGGATATGAAAGACAAAACCATGAGCATATGATTCCGCAATGTTCCAATATAAAATTATAAATATTCCTAATGCTCGAAAGAGCACGTGAAGAATACATAAAAATAGTGAAAATAAGGTCAAGATAGAAAATGGAATTGAAGGATGTACCAATGAGAATAGGAAAGTATTAAATGTTTAAAAATAAAAGTTGATTGATTCCAACTATCAAGACACTGATGATGGATTATATGGTATCATACTAAGGATCAATTAACCATTCATGATATTTTTAATTATTTTTTAATTTCTATAGTACATATGAAGTTCATATTTAAAATTTGACTAAGAAAATATTCACGTGTGAATTTGTAAATACAAAATAAGTCATTCCAAATAATTAATGGGGTTTTTGCTTGGGTGCACCAGTAAAATGTCTTTATTAGACTTTTGCTCCCAAGTTTTATATTACTCCCAAACACTTGTATACAAGATTATTTGCCATGGTACACTTCCTATTAACGTGGGACCCACATCAACACTTTTTCCGCCAATAGATCTAACGTGTCGTTTCAGAATCTGATTGCTATTTGGTATCAACGAAAACAAACATGATTTAGTTGCTAACGACACACTAAACTTGATTATCAGTGTTGCTAATGAATATAATGTAAAATAATACGACTAGAGACGAAAATCTCTAAAAAATTCCTCTCCCCAAATTGGTCGTTGTAGTCCCACTGATCCACCCCCTGTTCCTCAAGTTGCCGCCTCTACCTCACGTCTCGTCCTCTAAGCTGGCATGTGGTTCAGACAATGCACACTCGTAGTGGGATCGTCGAGCGAAGGTTAAGGTAAGTTTTTGCCCTGGAAGTGAACTTGAACTGAGTTAGTGAGGAACTTGAACTTAGTTCAGACAATCACACATTCACACAATTGCTTTTGTTTAGTGTTGTATCACACATTCTTGCAGGTTACATTCTCGGCGTGTGAAACTAATCATTTGATTGTAGCTTCTGCTGCTTGTGTTTTTGTATCCATTGATTCCCTTTTCTGCTGTTGTATTCTGAAATGATGTTTTGTCCAATCTTGGTAATAAGGAAGTTGAACCAAGAACCTCTCGTAACAATTACAAATATAATCATGTAATACAATGAGTTACATATGTCGAATAAATATTCTATAAGAATTCAGATAAAGCTGACGTACAAAAACATTATAGGAAAACAGCAAAAGAAGAAACAATGATTAGAGACGACATCAAAGACCGAGCCGTCGGAAGGCGACTTGCCTCAGAAATATCGGCTCATACACCAGTAGGGCTGTAAATGGGTTGAAATTTACCCGCAACCCGCACCGCCCCGCCCCGCTTAACGCGGGTTGCGGACAAAAAATTGCTACCCGCCAACCCGCCAACCCGCCACCCGCACAACCCGCATAATAAGCGGGGCGGGTTGCGGTTTTCTCCCAACCCGCCCCGCATAACCCGCAACCCGCATAAGCCTTACATGTTTTTGATTTTTTTGTATTTAGTTATGATTTAGTTTGTATTTAGCTTTAATTTTTTTATATATAGCTTTAAAAACATACATTGATTGATTTTTTCCTTCATTTTTGTACTTAACTTTGATTAAAATAGATAATATTAAAGAAAATAAATTGATTTTTGTATTTAACTTTAATAAAAAAAATAAACCCGCCAAACCCGCCAACCCGCCCCGCATAGCCTAGTCCATCCTTACGCGGGGCGGGTAGCGGAATTTTTTTTTTGAACCCGCCCCGCCCCGCCCCGCCTACCCGCTTAACTTTGGCGGGGCGGGTAGCGGTGGGGCGAAAACCCGCCCCGCCCCGCCCCGCTTACAGCCCTATACACCAGTGTGTTTGATAGTCTGCCGGTTTTCTCCCAGGATAGAACGGTCTCACCATCAATCAGGCGCACACCGGAGTCGATGTACCACGAGAAGAACGCGGAACCTCGTAAGAATCAATCGCAGAAGAACTTTGGATTAGGAGATTTGAAATCGTTGGAGAGGGACGGTGTGTACAAGAAGAAACCGACTATGGTATATATATGTATATAATTTTGTAACCGTCAAGGACTTAATTGCAAAAACAATTAACTTGAGGTCCAAAAAGATACACTCATCACCCTGAGGCTAAGACCTCTAATTTCCCCCAAAACCCCCGCTATCACGCCACGCACCGGACCAGCGCGCGCGAGTGTGGAGAATTCTCTTATCGTCTCTTTCCACCTACAAATGGTCAAGTGAAGATGATGTTTATCAACATCCTCCAACTTTTTAGATTCACCAATGTGGGACTAAAAGTGAGGTGAGCAAATGGCACATGAGGCAATAGTTCCCATCTTCAACTCGACATGGGGTAATATTTCTCATCTTCAACCCAACATTGGATTCACTCAATTGAGTTATTCATGAGCTTAGCTCAAACTCAATAATCCAACAGAACCAACAGTCTTTTATTAAAATCCAATTTTTTATATGACGAAAATGTTACACATGCGTTCGAAAATAGATTTTTAGATATTTCATTTTTTTGGCAAAAAAACCAAAAGGTATAACACACGAATACATATAAAATTACTCAGTTTTTAAAATCTCACAATTTCTTTATTTATTAAGGGGTATGGCGACACAAAAGAAATTTATATGACAAAAATGTTAAATTGATGTGTTCGAATTGAGATTTTTAGATTTTTCCCTTTTAGCAAAAAAACAAAAGGTAGCACACGAATATCTGTAAAATGACTCAGTTTTTAAAAATGTCACTATTTCTTTTTTTTGTGGTCTGACGACACAAATGGAATTTATACGACGAAAATGTAAAACTGATGTGTTGGAAAAGAAATTTTTAGATATTTCATTCTTTAACAAAAAACCAAAAGTTATAGCCCACGAATATTTGTAAAGACCCTTAGTTTTTAAAAATGTCACTATTTTTTATTTTTTCAGAAGTCTGACGACACAAATGGAATTTATACGACGAAAATGTAAAACTTATACTTTCGAAAAGAGATTTTTAGATATTTCATTTTTAGCAAAAAACCAAAAGGTATAGCACGGGAATATCTGTAAAGACCCTTAGTTTTTTAAAATGTCACTATTTCTTTATATTTTGAGGGGTCTGACGACACAAATGAAATTTATACGACGAAAATATTAAACCTATGCATTTGAAGAGAGATTTTTAGATATTTTTTTAGCAAAAAACCAAAGGGTATAGCACCCGAATATCTGTAAAAACCCTTAGTTTTTAAAAATGTCACTATTTCTTTATTTTTTAAGGGGTCTGACGACACAAATGTAATTTATACGACGAAAATGGTAAACTGATGCGTTCGAATATAGATTTTAAGATATTTCATTTTTTCGTAAAAAAACAAAGGGTAAAGCACATGAATTCTGTAAAACCCCTTAGTTTTTACAAATGTCACTATTTCTTTATTTTTTAAGTGGTCTGGCGACACAAATGGAATTTATAGAACGAAAATGTTAAACTTATGCGTTCGAAAAGAGATTTTTAGATATTTACTATTTTGGCAAATAACCAAAGGGCACACAAATATATGTAAAATTACTTTGTTTTAAAAATGTCACTATTACTTTTTTTTGAGGGGACTGCCGACACAAATGGAATTTATACGACGAAAATGTTAAATTGATGTGTTCGAATAGAGATTTTTAGATATTTCATTTTTTAGCAAAAGACCAAAGGGTATAGCACACGAATTCTGTAAACCCCCTTAGTTTTTAAAAATGACACTATTTCTCTGTTTTTTGAGTGGTATGATGGCACAAATGGAATTTATACGACGAAAATGTTAAACCGATGCGTTCGAAACGAGATTTTTAGATATTTTCTATTTTGTTAAAAAACCAAAGAGCATAGCACAAATTCTGTAAAAACCCCTTAGTTTTTAAAAATGATACTATTTCTTTATTTTTTAAAAGGTCTAACGAAGCAAATGAAATTTATACGACAAAAATGCTAAACCGATGCGTTCGAATAGAAAATTCTAGATATTTTCTTTTTTAGCAAAAAATGAAAGGGTATATAGCACACGAATTCTATAAATACCATTAGTTTTTAAAAATGTCACTATTTCTTTATTTTTTCAGGGGTCTCACGACACAAATGGAATTTATACGACGAAAATGTTAAACTGATGCGTTCGAATAGAGATTTTTAGATATTTCTTTTTTAGCAAAAAAACAAAGGGTATATAGCACACGAATTTTGTAAAAACCTTTAGTTTTTAAAAATGTCACTATTTCTTTATTTTTTGAGTGGTATGACGACACAAATGAAATATATAGGACCAAAATGATAAACTAATGCGTTCCAAACGAGATATTTAGATATTTCTTTTTTTGTTAAAAAACCAAAGGGTATTTATAGCACACGAATTCTGTAAAAACCCTTAGTTTTTAAAAATATCACTATTTCTTTATTTTTAAGTGGTGTGACGAAACAAATGGAATTTATACGACGAAAATGTTAAACTGATGTGTTCGAATAAAGATTTTAAGATATTTCATTTGTTAGAAAAAAACAAAGGGTATAGCGCACAAATTCTTTAAATACCCTTAGTTTTTAAAAATGTCACTATTTCTTTATTTTTTGAGTGGTCTCACGACACAAATGGAAATTATACGTCGAAAATGTTAAACTGATGTGTTCGAATAGAGATTTTTAGATATTTCCGTCTTTAGCAAAAAACCAAAGGGTACACACGAATAACTTTAAAGACTTAGTTTTTAAAAATGTCACCATTTCTTTATTTTTTGAGTGGTCTGACGACACAAATGGATTTTATATGACGAAAATGATAAACTGATGCGTTCAAAAAGAGATTTTAGATATTTCTTTTTTTGAAAATGTCATTATTTCTTTATTTTTTAAGTGGTCTGACGACACAAATGGAATTTATACGACGAAATTGTTACTTATGCACTCGAGAAGAGATTTTTAGATATTTGTTTTTTTTGGCAAAAAAAATGTTATAGCACTATTTCTTTATTTGTTTTTTGGCAAAAAATCAAAGGGCAAAAAATCAAGGGGTTTGACTACACAAATGGAATTAATACGACGAAAATGTTAAGCAGATGCGTTCGAATAGGGATTTTTAGATATTTCTTTTTTTTTTGGAAAAAACCAAAGGGTATAAGCACAGGAATTCTATAAAAACCATTAGTTTTTAAAAATGTCACTATTTCTTTATTTTTAAAGGGTCTGGCGACACAAATGAAATTTATACGACGAAAATGTTAGAGTGATGCCTTCGAATATAGATTTTTAGATATTTCATTTTTAGCAAAAAACCAAAGGGTATATAGCACACGAAATCTGTAAAAACTCTTTGTTTTTAAAAATGTCACTATTTCTTTATTTTTAAAGGGTCTGACTACACAAATGGAATTCATACGACGAAAATGTTAAGCTGATGCGTTCGAATAGAGATTTTTAGATATTTCATTTTTAGCAAAAATAAACGGTATAGCACACAAATTCTGTAAAAGCTCTTAGTTTTAAAAAATGTCAATATTTCTTTATTTTACTGGGATCTGAGTACACAAATGGAATTCATACGACGAAAATGTTAAGCTGATGCATTCGAATATAGATTTTTAGATATTTCTTTTTTTCGCAAAAAACCAAAGGGTATATATAGCATACGAATATCTGTAAAATGACTCAGTTTTTAAAAATGTCACTATTTCTTTATTTATTAGGGGGTCTGATGACACAAATGGAATTTATACGACGAAAATGTTAAACTGATGCGTTCGAATAGAGATTTTAAGAGATTTCATTTTTCTCGCAAAAAACAAAGGGTAAAGCACACAAATTCTGTAAAAACTCTTAGTTTTTACAAATGTCACTATTTCTATATTTATTATTGGGTCTGACGACACAAATGGATTTATACGAGGAAAATGATATATTGTTGCGTTCGAATAGAGTTTTTAGATATTTCTTTTTTTAGCAAAAAACCAAAGGGTATAGCACGCGAAATTCTGTAAAATTACTCAGTTTTTAAAAATGTCAGTAATTCTTTATTTTTTCAGTGGTCTGACGACACAAATAGAATTTATACGACGAAAATATTAAACAGATATGTTTGAAAAGAGATTCTTAGATTTTTCCTATTTTAACAAAAACTCAAAGGTATAGCACACTAATTCTGTAAAAACCCTTATGTTTTAAAAATGTCGTTATTTCTTTATTTTTTAAGGGGTCTGACTACAGAAATGGATATCATACGACGAAAATGTTAAACTGATTCGTTCGAATAGAGATTTTTAGATATTTCATTTTTAGCAAAAAACAAAGGTTATAAGCACACGAATTCTGTAAAAGCCATTAGTTTTTAAAAAGGTCACTATTTCGTTATTTTTTATAGGGTCTAACGACACAAATGGAATTCATACGACGAAAATGTTAAAGTGATGCATTCGAATATAGATTTTTAGATATTTCCTTTTTTGCAAAAAAAACAAAGGGTATAGCACACGATTTCGATACAAACTCTTTGTTTTTAAAAATGTCACTATTTCTCTATTTTTTGAGGGGTCTGACGACACAAATAGAATCAATACGACGAAAATGTTAAACTGATGCGTTTGAAAAGAGATTTTTAGATTTATCCAATTTTAGCAGAAACCAAAGGGAATTCTGAAAAATTTCTCAATTTTAAAAAATGTCACTATTTATTTCTTTTTTGAGTATTCTGGCGACACAAATGAAATTTATACGATGAAAATGTTAAACTGATGCGTTCGAATAGAGATTTTTAGGTATTTCCTTTTATAGCAAAAAACCAAAGGGTATATAGCACACGAATATCTGTACAAATCCTTAGTTTTTAAAAAATGTCACTATTTCTTTATTTTTTGAGTTGTCTGACGACACAAATAGAGATTATATGACGAAAATATTAAACTGATGCGTTCGAATTGAGATTTTAAGATATTTCATTTTTTAGCAAAAAACCAAAGGGTATATAGCACACGAATTCTGTAAAATTACTCAGTTTTAAAATGTCACTATTTTTTATTTTTTTAGGGGTCTGACGACACAAATGGAATTTACACGACGAAAATGTTAAACCGGTGTGTTCTAATAGAGATTTTTAGATTTGTCTTTTTTAGGAAAAAACCAAGGGGTAGAGCACACAAATATCTGTAAAATTACTCAGTTTAAAAATGTAATTATTTCTTTATTTTTTGAGGGGTCTAACGACACAAATGTAAATTATACGACGAAAATTTTAAACTGATGCGTTCGGAAAGAGAATTTTAGATATTTCTCTTTTTAGCATAAAACCAAAGAGTATAGCACACGAATATCTGTAAAATGACACAGTTTTTTTAAAATGTCACTATTTCTTTATTTTTTGAGGGGTCTGACGACACAAATGAAATTTATACGACGAAATTGTTAAACTGATGCGTTCGAATAGAGATTTTTAGATATTTCATTTTTTAGCAAAAACCAAAGGATATATAGCACACGAATTCTATAAAATTACTCAGTTTTGAAAATGTCACTATTTGTATATTTTTTAAGGAGTCTGACGACACAAATGGAATTTATACGACAAAAATGTTAAACTGATGCGTTAGAAGAGAGATTTTTAGATATTTCCTTTTTAGCAGAAAAACTAATGCTATATAGCACACGAATATCTGTTAAATTACTCAGTTTTAAAAATGTCGCTATTTATTTATTTTTGAGGGGTCTGACTACACAAATGAAATTTATACGACGAAAATGTTTAACTGATGTGTTCCAATAGAGAATTTTTAATATTTCTTTTATAGCAAAAAAACCCCAAAGGGTATAGCACACGAATTCTGTAAAATTACTCAGTTTTAAAAATGTCACTATTTCTTTGTTTTTTGAGGGGTCTGACGACACAAATGGAATTTATACGAAGAAAATGTTAAACTGATGCGTTCGAATAGAGATTTTTAGATATTTCATTTTTTCGCAAAAACCCAAAGGGTATAGCACACAAATTCTGTAAAAACCATTAGTTTAAAAATGTCACTATTTCTTTATTTTTTGAGTGGTCTGACGACACAAATGAAATTTATACGACGAAAATGTTAAACTGAGACGTTCGACTAGAGATTTTAGATATTTCTTTTTTGGCAAAAAACCAAAGAGGATTACGTAAAAACCATTAGTTTTTTGCCATTTTTTTGCCAAATGTTACCCTTTTTGCCAAAGGGTATAGCACACAAATTTTGTAAAAAACATTACTTTTTAAAAATGTCCCTATTTCTTCTTTTTTTGAGTGGTCTGACGACACAAATGAAATTTATACGACGAAAATTTTAAACTGATGCGTTCGAAAAGAGATTTTTAGATATTTTCTTTTTTGGCAAAAAAATCAAAGGGTGCACACGAATTCTGAAAAAACTCTTAGTTTTTAAAAATATCACTATTTCTTTATTTTTTGAGTGGGTACAAGTTTACACTAAATTAGGTTTCACATGTGGTTCTAAATGTTGTCTTCACATGTGGTATGTAAATGTTGTCGACTTCCGGAATCCCCATCTTTTTGTTGTTTAAATTACACAATATTTATTGTTAAAAATTGGGAACTACTAAACGTTGTCCCAAAACTACTTAAATCGCCCCTTGAAATTACCAAATTGCTCTTAACAATATATTTAATACCTATATCATTACGTGTCTTTAAACAAGGTTTTTGACTCAGTTTTACTAACATTCCTAGTACCAACACCACGAAAATGTCTGGCGAAACACCTAGATGTGGCGAAGTAACGGAGACGGATTTTTTTTCCGACTCGGGCGTCTGGCTAAGACGCCTGCACCATCGTGGAGGCGTCTGGCTAAGACGCCTCCACCATGGTTGAGGCGTCTTAGCGAGACGCTTACACCATGGTATAGGCGTCTTAACCAGACGCCGCCTCGATGGTACAGACGTCTTAGCCAGACGTCCCATTTTTTTAATTTTTTTGTCAAATTAAAATTATACGGTGTGTTATCTCAAATTATTTGACGTTTCTTTGCAAGTTTTCAGTGGTAACCGGTCGGATTACAATGAGTTTTTTTGCAAGTGATGAAGATTCAAAAAAATTCCAGATCCAACATTTTTTAAGTTCCAAATCCCCCGGTGGTAAAACATCCTGACTTACAAATACCACCTCGACAGGTCGTTCGGGGGTCTCGCTCATGGATCTGGAAATTTGGATTTTGGATTACAAATACTTTTTTGGATTTTGAAATTGTTGGATTTGGAAATTTTTGAATTTTCGGTGTACCGAAGAGGTATCGGTCATCCGAATATAGTAATTATTAACTTATTAATTAATTTAACAATTATCTAAATTTATAATCAATTATCTTTTTAAAAAATAATAAAAAATTACGGGTGTCCGACGGAGCCGCCCCCACGTAGGAGGGGGCGTCTGGCTAAGACGCTTGTCCCATGGGCGGAGCGTCTGGGTAAAACGCCTCCCCGATGGGTAAGGCGTCTGGGTAAAACGCCGCCCCCATGGGGAAGACGTTTTAGCCAGACGCCCCCTCCTACGTGGGGGCGGCTCCGTCGGACGTCCGTAATTTTTTATTATTTTTTTATTAAAAAGATGTTAGATATTTTACCAGATTCGAGTACACTGGGGCGTCCGTTGGTTCATTACTGACCTCCAAAATATTATTTTTTATGATTATAAGAGGAATATGAAGAGAGATGTGTGATATGAGGGTAAAATGTCGCGTTATAGCAGTAGAAATGAGAGAAGGACAAAATGGTAATTTCAAGGGCCGATTTAAGTAATTTTGGGGCGATGTTTAGCAATTCAGTAAAAAATTGTTATGAACCATGACATGTTCTAGAAGTTTTAACGACAAGAAAATTCAACCAGGTTCATAAAGACTATACAACGACTTCTGGACCTCTGCCATTTGAACCTCTCCTCTAAGGCTGTGTATTGACCGGGTCAAATCGGTCAACCGGACCAGACCGGACCGGTCGGTCCGGGTTCGGTCCGGAAATTTTTGAAAAAATCCGGTCTGGTCCGGGTTTCGGTCCGACAAATTTTAAATTTTCCGGTCCGGTCCGGACCGGTCCAATTTTTTTTTTTAAATTTAAGGTAAAAAATCGGGTTTTTGGACCGGACCGGACCGAACCGGTCCGGTCCGGTCTTCGGTCCGGCTTTTCGAACTTTTTCCGGTCCTGTCCAGTTTTCGGTCCGGACCTAAATTTTTTTTCCAGTCCGGACCGGACCGATGCTCAGCCCTACTCTCCTCTGTTTGTAGCATATGAATTACCACTCCTCTGTTTTTAGCATTTGAATCATCCTTGACTTTATAAACTTTCTTCCTTATAACTATTTCGGAAAGTATTTGGTTGACATTCGAAACAATTGGCAAGTCATAAGAATTTTTGAGAAGCATAGACAATACAACTACATATTATCATGGTTAAGCAAATGTGATGTAGAAAATTCATGTATCAACATATGCGAATGTTATATTTCAATGTTTGGATTGTAGAATCGTGAGGGTTTCTAATTCTAATCACTTTTAAGATAATTACCTACTTGTTTAAGTAATCAAAGACGTGCAACGAAATTTCAACAAATAAACAAGCAAATAAGGAAAGACAAACAAATCACAAGGAGTCGGGGAATTTTTATAGAGGTTCGGCCTCCCGCCTACTTCATCTCTTGCAAGCTCCGCTCGGATCACCGAACTCCGCTCATGACTTCACTAACCACTCCCTGTTCTGGGCCGTGAGAGAACGCCTTTACAATCTTCAAACTCGCGAACAACCTTCGCCGAGCTTGGCTCCTCCTATCACAATCCGAGAGGGACACTTCGGGCTCTCACTGAAGTTTATACTCTTTGTCTTGGGCTTTCACCAAGACTTGCTTCTTTGATAACAATGGAGTGGAACAACACTCTCTGATCTTGAGCACACTTGAGTAGATTATGGAATTGATTACTAAGTGTGGGAGCTTTTGAGTGTGTGGAGTTTTCTCTCTAATGTAGGGAACAAATAGTAGTGAGAGAGTTGTGTTAATATGTGTTTTACAACTCTATTTATAAGCTCCTAAAGAGTTATAGCCGTTGGGGATGAATTGGGTAAAGATTGTGTAAGATACACAAAACAGAAACTGACATGACCCAATTCTGAGTAAGTTCGGTTGACCAGATCGGGTTGAACGGTCGACCGTTGGGCACTTTTGATTACAATTCGGTCGACCGGTTAAAGAACGGTTGACCGCCAAAGGCTATGGCTGGGGTACACTTAAGTGATCGGTCGAACACCGAGATAGGTTCGGTCGACCGATTCACAATAGACTCTTTGGGGTTGACAAACAAGATCATATTCAGTAGACCGAATCAAGTTCTTCGGTCGACCGAAAACTAACAGGCAGTTCGGGTTTGTCGAGTCTTCTTAAGTACGATCAACCGAACAAGGTCCTCGGTCGACCGATACACTAAATGTATTTGGGGTATATGGAGATAATACGAATACGACTGTTGGGTATATACGACAAAACTGTCAGAAATTTGTTTGAGCTCGGTCGACCGAAAAAGTTTGGACGGTCAACCGAACTAGAGCAGTAAAATACTAACAAGATATATGATCACTCGGTCGACCGAACGGTCTGTTTCGGTCGACCGAATGTGGGCAAACAGTTCAGGTTAAGGTTTAGTGTTTTTCGATCTATGTTTGGGTGATCTATTGAAGTCCAAATTATGTGAAATTTTGTGTGTGACTTCTATAGGGAACCTAGTGTGTATTTGAGTAGGTTTTAACTCAAGTATGCTCAATTTACATAATGTTCCTAAGACTCAAAGAAATACAAATTACATGTCTCCAAATGAGCTTGATTATGTCTTGACTTGATTTCCTTTCTTCCTTGAGTCTTGATCACTTGTAGAGGTTAGCACAAAGCAATATATGCAATGCAATATGTGTGCTACCTTATATGATCACAATTAAGATTAGGTTGATTAAATCATCAAAACATAGATTAAGGTCAAAAAGGCAACATGGATAACTATTGTTTTTATTTGACTAGGGATGTTCGGATCATGAATATTCAACTAAATTGAACATTGGAGAAAAATGAGTGATGAGAAGGGAACGTAGGCATGCTATGGATTTCAAAGAAGGTTAATGTGAACCAAACATTGAGGATTGATTACTTGTTTCCTTATCCACATAAATAAGAGTACCGAACCATTTATTCAAATGTTGACGTAGAGACAGCTCTAAAACACACCAATCCGAAGATGAAGTTGTCCAAACTTTTTTTGTTGTTAAGTTATTTTATGCACAACTCTATGTATGTCTCTATTTGCAGTATGTTTATTTTCCTAAGTATGTTTGCTGTTAAGTCAGACTCGTTTAGTAGTTAAGCCTACTCTATGTATGTAATGATCTATTTAATTCAGTCCTTTCAACTAAGAATCTTTTAGTTGTTACAACTAATTCAGTTGGATTAATTGGGATTTATTGGCTTCAGTTATTCTTAATTCAGTTTGTGTAGTCTCTTTCAGTTCGTGCAGCTAATTTAGATTTTATTGTTTCTTTGGTTATTGTATGTAGTTTCTGTCATGTGTGGATGTGCTTCAATAGATTCAAATGCAGTTTTAGTGATTTTTTGGATTCAGTTCTTGCAGCTTAGTTGAGTTCCTTCTTAATTCAGTTTAGGTTCAGTTCTTGTCAATTTAAAATGTTGATTTATTTGGTTCAGTTCTTGCAGCACAGTTTGGTACTTGTTTAACTTAGTTCATGATGATTTTATACTTGATTCAGTGTGATATATTTTGTTATGTTCAGTTCTAGTCAATTTAATTTGTTAATTTATTTGGTTCAGTTCTAGCAGGATAGTTTGGTACTGCTATAATTTAGTTCATGTTCAATTTATAATCTATCATTCAACTTGTTTTGTGCTATGTGATCTGACATAATCTGCCATTTAACTTGTTTTGATTGGCTTTCCACACAATCCACCATAGATCTGTTGGTTTTTTTTGCCTTAATCTATGTTTTGATGATTTAATCTACCTAATCTTAATTGTAATCATTGTAGAGTAGAACATATATTGCATTGCATATATATTTCTATGTGCTAACTTCTACTGGTGATCAAGACTCAAGAAAGAAAAGATTCAAGTCAAGACATGTAATCAAGCTCTATTGAAGACATGTAATTTGCATTTCTTTTGAGTCTTAGGAACTTTGTGTAATTGATCATACTTGAGCTAAAAACTACTCAAACACACACTAGGTTCCTTATAGAAGTCACACACAAAATTTCATATAATTTGGACTTCAATAGATCACTCAAACTTAGACCGGAAAACACTAAACACTTAACCTAAACTGTTTGCCCACATTCGGTCGACCAAAATAGACCGTTCGGTCGACCGAGTGATCAATTACCCAGTTGGTGTTTTACTGCCCGATTTCGGTCGACCCTCCAGACCTTTTCGGTCGACCGAGTTAACATATATTATCCGACCGTTAGATTTATCGTATTATACCCAACGGTCGTATTCGTATTATTTCTAAATACTCCAAATACATTTAATGTATCGGTCGACCGAGGACCTTGTTTGGTCGATTGAACTAAGACATCTCGACAAACCCAAAGTGCATGTCGGTTTTTGGTCGATCTTGGACCCGGTTTTGGTCGACCGAATATGATCTTGTTTGTCAACCCTGTAGAGCCTGTTAGAAATAAATCGACCAAACTTATCTCGGTGTTCGACTGATCACTTAAGTGTACCTATGTCATAGCCTTTGGCGGTCGACCATTCCTTAACCGGTCGATCAAACCTTGGTCAAAATTGCCAAACGGTCGACCGTGCTGTCTGATTCGGTCGACCGAACTTTTTCAGAATTGGGTCATGTTAGTTTCTATTTTGTGTATCTTACACAATCTTTACCCAATTCATCCCTAATGCCTATAACTCTTTATATTTATAGTTATTAATAATTGGTAATAATATGAAATATTGAAATTCTACTCTCTTCACAGTCTTCAAATTGTGCCTGGTGATATCAATTTTTCTGATCCGTGTGTCTTTCCTGGTGTGATTTGAGGTAATTATTTTTATCATTCTTATATTTATAGTTATTAATAATTGGTAATAATATGAAATATTGAAATTCTACTCTCTTCACAGTCTTCAAATTGTGCCTGGTGATATCATTTTTTCTGATCCGTGTGTATTTCCTGGTGTTATTTGAGGTAATTATTTTTTTCATTCTTATATTTATAGTTATTAATAATTGGTAATAATATCAAATATTGAAATTCTACTCTCTTCACAGTCTTCAAATTGTGCCTGGTGATATCAATTTTTTCTAATCCGTGTGTTTTTTTCCTGGTGAATTTTGAGGTAATTTTTTTTCATTCTTAATTTCTATTTATCTCACATTATTAATAATTGGTAATAATATCAAATCTTGAAGTAATTTGTAATATAAAACTGATTAAAGAATTTTTCATTGTAGTTAACAAAATGATTGCGGTAAGTATGTACTTTGGCGGTGAAATAGTTCAAAATGCAAGTTACGGTGTAGAGTACACGATAGGTCCAAGACTTACACTTTCAGCGAGCGAAAATGTAACCTTAGAAGAACTTAAGAGTTGGATATATCAAGGTTTGAATGTCGAAGAATCTCAGTACTCAATGAATATTCAATATCGTTGTAACATTGCACCAACTGGTTACTTTTTTTTAATGTGATGTCTGTATATGATGAGAGTTTTTGGAGAATAGCCTATGAAACAGCTTATTCCAAAATGGGAATGATGGAGTTATATGTACAGTTGAATCCTGTGGAAATTGAGTGGAGGGCTGAGATGTTTACAGGTAACCAACCGGGTAGTAGTAGTGGTGCAGGTTTCATATCTCAACAATCATGTGATGCAAACATCATAGCAGAAACCAGTCGACCTACGAATAGAATTTCTGATTTCGTGCCTATACCAACAGATGATGAAGAAGAAAATGATGACGAAGATTACAATATAGATACAGAGAATGAATCATCAGGTGAGGAGGATGCTGATGCTGATGAGATTGAGGAAGATGAAGATATTGGTCCGAACGTGAGTCAGTTAAGCCAATACAACCCATTTAGAGGGAGGGGTTCGGTTCACCCAGCTAAAAGCTTTCATGATTGTTCTAGTTGGGTTCCTGCAGATACATCATTTATAGAAAGCAGCGTAATAGTTGAAGGTCCGTTAGCTGAGAATCAAGCATTCTCATCTAAAGACGCTCTGAAAAACGCAATATCGAAATGGCATATTGACAATAATCGGGAGATCAAGGTGCAAGACAGCAGCAAAACCAAATATAGGGTGAGATGTAAAGATGAAAATTGTAGCTGGATGTTGTACGCTGCACAGACCGGTTCGGGTGATGCATGGTCTATAAGAAAATGTTCGTATAAGCATATATGCAGGTCCACAGCTGCTCGATTTGATCATGCTCAGCTGACTGCAAAGATGATGGCTGATATCATCCGTGAAGATGTCGAAAATAATGTCTCGCTCCCGATTAAACAAGTGTTTGATCTGGTAAGAAAAATATTTCCAGGTGTTAATCCAAAGTACAATAAATTATGGCGTGCCCGCGAGATTGCTGTTGCATACATGTTTGGAAGTTGGTCGGGTTCATATGCTTTGTTGCCTCAATTGTTAAATGATATTAAACAATCAAATCCTGGAAGTAAAGTTGTAGTTCATTCTGACCCTTTACCATGCCCTGGTGTCCGTCAGTTTAAATGTGCAGCATAGGCTTTTGGTCCTTGTATTCAGGCATTCAAATATCTGCGTCCTGTTATCAGCATAGACGCCTCATTTCTTAAAGGTAGATACGAAGGAAGGTTACTTGTTGCTGTTGGGTATGACGCTGAGAATCAACTACTGCCTCTTGCATTTGGGCTCGTTGAGAAGGAAAATATAGCCAATTGGGGTTGGTTTATGAGATGGTTGCGACGAGAGGTGATTGGAGATAGGAAGATGTGTGACATATCTGATCGACATGCTGCAATTAAACACATTTTTAGGAAACCCGGTTACGGTTGGCACGAGGAAGGAAATGAAGCAGTTCACCGTTTATGCGCACAACATCTTGCCGAAAACTTGCTAAAAAATTGTAAGAATCAATATGCAGTTGACGCCTTCAAGGCAACATGCAGACACAGTAATCCGTGGGATTTCAAAGCCAGTTTGGAACAAGTTGAGTATTGGAGTAAAGATGCATTACAATACATAAAAGGGATAGGGAAAAAAGATGAAACAAATGAGAATGAATCGGAAGTTCATAGTAAGTGGTCGTTGTGTCACGACGGAGGCCAAAGATGGGGAATAATGACAAGCAATGCTGCGGAGTGTCTGAACAATGTTTTCAAAGAAGCTCGTGGTTTACCCATTTGTGCAATTGTAGAGGCGACATACTATAAACTGTTGGAGTGGTTCAACAACAGAAGACAGCATGCACGTGTGTTGGCACAAAGAGGACACATCTTTTCGGAGAGATTTACACAAATATTGGAAAAATCTGCAGCAGTTGCATGTCAACATGAGGTGAAAATAACTGATTTCGATACAGGAGTATATGAGGTCATATCCAAACATGAAAGAGTGAGCAGAACTGGAGGTAGGAGGGATCGTAGTTACAAGGTGATTCTACGTGACGACACCAGACCGAAGTGTAAGTGTCGGGGTCTACAAAATACAGGTATCGCTTGCAGTCATGTTTTGGCAGTGTGTGCCGCACGTAACTACAATGCCAATGAATATACACATTCGTACTACAGTGTCAACTCTCTAGTGCACACATGGGAGGGTCACTTCGATGTGTACAGGAAGGAAGAGGATTGGCCTGAATATACGGAGACAAAATAATACCTGATCGAACACTCGTCAAGAAAGGAAGAAGAAGGTCAAAACGTTTACCGATGACGATGGATGTCATGAAAGGAAGGATAGGTCCGGGTCATTGTACAGGTTGTGGTTCGATTAATCACACAATCGATCGTTGCAATGTAAGGGAAGGTTGAATGTATTGTAATGTTTAATATATTGTAATGTTGAATGTATTGTAATGTTGAATGTATTGTAACGTTTAATGTATTGTAATGTTGAATGTATTGTAATGTTGAATGTGTTGAATGTATTGTAATGTTTAATATATTGTAATGTTGAATGTATTATAACATTTAATGGGCTGAATATACCATCCAACAAAGACCCGAAGTCTGTTTGCGGCAACTGAGGGGTATCATAATTACTACCAGGTGTCTGATAAGTTGGATAATCTTCGGGAATCTGGGAAAACCCCAACTGGGTTGGCTGCGATGGTCTTGCGCCAATGTCACCATATGTTTGAGAATATCCAAACTGGGTTGGCTACGATGGTCCTGCGCCAATGTCACCATATGTTTGAGAATATCCAAACTGGGTTGGCTGCGATGGTCCTGCGCCAATGTCACCATATGTTTGAGAATATCCAAACTGGGTTGGCTGCGATGGTCCTGCTCCAATGTCATCGTATGTATATGAACCTCTAAACCGTGATGGATCTGGGACAAAATCATCGTATGATGCATTGGATAGCCTAAAACTATATGTTGTTTGGTCTGCAACTCTTGGTACATGACAGTCATCACGAATCTCATTATTACCATCATCATCTTCAGGAATCGACTCCACATCTGCAGGTAATCCAGAATCACACAGTACTCTTTCAAATTCGTGCACCTGATCGCAGTCGACAGCATCGAGTTGGTGACTCTTCAGCAACATTTTACACAGTCCCTTAGTTCCACGTTTGTACAGCTGCTTGATAACAAATTTAGCCCGTTGAATACCACGTAAGCCCTGCAATTGTAGTTTGAAAATTAGATAGTAAAACACAACAAACAATAATCGTCAAAGTCGTTCAAAAAACATACAATAAGTCGAATACGTGGTCCACCAGGAACGTAACCTAAGTCCTCGATAGAATCACGTGGGGGTGGCAACGACCTTTCTAGACTGAACTCTATTTGGCCTCGTATGTAGACTGTGTACATACCATTATGCTGAAACCACTGACGATACCGTCGATTTTCTCTCGGATCATATGGTCGACCTTCCGAAAGAATATGCGGTTTGTCCCACATTCGTATGTAAATTTCATGCTTCGCTGACCAATCATCTCTCTGTCGGGCCGCATGTACTATCTTATCAAGTCTTTTGAGTTCTGTCCACGGATGAGGTTCTGGCGGTGGCGTCGTCTGATAAAATCCAAATTGTCTCATAGTTCTTTCTGGATAATGTAATGAAATCATCCAGAAATGAATCAAATGCACTCTCGCAAGCCAATATGCAGCATCAGTAGTAAATACCCGGCCAGGAAGCAACATCATATTTTCGTAATACGGCTGCCAGTTTATATGCTCATCCAACATACATTCAAATTCATTTCTGTAATGTGTAAGACAATTATGTGCGACACTAACCTCATAAGTCTGTGGGTATTGCCACTTAATAGCAAATGGAGGTCGCAATTCTAGGTCGTCTCCACCTAAACACTCAGCATGACCCACGTGTCTTGGTCGGGCTACGGGAAACCGAGTCCAAGACCAGTGTTGAAGAAGTAACAACGCACCACCAATGTTCCTTTTTCCAGTTTGACATGAAATAGACAAGTTGCGATATAAACATGAAAGCACGGCCGCACCCCAATTGTATACTATCGGCTTGTCCAACACCTGCAAAAACCTCAAATACATAACTGGAACACCTGTCCCAGAGCTATCAGGGAAAACCATGGATCCAAACAAATCTAAAATGAAAGCTCGTGTATATTGTGCCACTTCTTCATCTGTGGGAAATTCTGGCAGATTCCCGTAATTTACCCGCAACCATTGCAAACTGATGCTAAATCCGGACTCTTTGAACATTTGTGGCTCATCTCCTCCTACCGTTCTTTTAACTTTTTTCATAATCTCGGCATTTATATCATTCCCAAAGGAATTTCTAATTAACTCACGACTGTCTCGATCACTGTGCCCGATTATTGGAATACCACTTATAGGTAGACCCCACAAACAACTAACATCCTGCAATGTTAATCCAACCTCCACAACCGGTAAGTGGAAAGTGTGAGTCTCAGGACGCCAACGCTCTACAAGTGCAGTAATCAATCTATTGTCTGTCCTTGTATGTTTTATTTGGGCAAGTTGATATAATCCCAAATTTTTGAGTGCTTGACTAAAACAATCGTGGAAAGGAATTACTGGACGATGTGCACGACATTCCAAAACAGCCTCCGGCTATAATATATTCAAATATATTGTGAAAAATACATCAATTAAAAAAATGTAATTTAAATATTTAGAAAATTAACACAATATGATTTTTTTGGTACTTACATTTGTGCAAATATCATTGACTCTGAACATGCAATTTGGTACTCCGAGAAGTGGGAAAATAGACTCTCTATCCACTGCATCATTATACTCACGTTCGTTTTGTACAGAGCGACTTCTACTTAAATGACTTACTTTGTCAAAACAACTGTTCATGAAAATAAAAACAGAATTAATTATAATAATTAAAAAATAATTTACTCGTACATTTCATGACAAATTGCATGTTATAGAAATAATGAAAGCTATAACAATTTAACACATAAATACAACTAATATTTAAATTTTAATTTAACAGAAAATAATAAATAACTATTCCAAATACTTATATTATATAATAAATTTCGTAAATATACGTTATACAAAATTTAAATGTATATACATTTAATTTAATTATAAACAGATACATAAATACAACTAATATTTAAAATTAAATATAATAGAAAATAACAAAACAATTCCAAATAATTTAAATTTAACAAAGAAATTAAATCTTAATTTAAAATATTCTTAAGTAAAAAAATTATGTAAAATTTGTGTAAAATTCGTGGTCGCGAGGATCGCGGGTTCGACCCGCGATCGTCGTAGATTTAATATTTTTTTTGATTAGTTTTTGAATTGTTTTAAATGATTATTATTTAAAAAAATTACGGTCTTCTTAGGTAATTAAAATTCTTTGCTGCAGTAGCATTAATTCCAATATTTAGAATATCAAGATTTGATATAATAACAAAAGAATAAAACAAAATTTCGGGTCCATCCAATGGCCGTAATTTTTTTATCAAATAAAAAATATATTCAAATTTCGAATTTTAGGAATTTTTTTTTCGAAAAGTACTCGGATCGCGGGTGTGACCGCGATCCGTGGAGGCATGGATCGCGGGTGTGACCTGCAATCCGTCCTGAAATTTTTTATTTTTTTTTGTGACGGATCGCGGATCAGAACCCGGATCCGTCAATTTGTTTAAAAAAAAAATTCCAACGGATCCCAGTTCAGACACGCGATCCGTGGGAATTTAAATAAAAAAAAATTAATTTTTTTTCACGGATCGCGGTTCAGATTTTTTTTAAATATTTTTTTTTAAATATTTTTTTTGTTTTTCCGTTTTAGTTTTATTTTTGTTTCTGTTTTTCTTTTTTTATTTTAATTATTTGTAATCTTTTTTTAAATCTTTTTTTTTCAAAATAAGTTTTCTAATTGATATTATTTTTCTAAATTCGTTAAAATTGTTTTTAATTTTTTCAATAATCGACCTCCAAATCACGTCGATAACCCGGCACATTGAAATGTTAGAGAATTTTATAAAATAAAAAAACAAAATTTCTTAACCAGATTAATAAATTATTTACAACTGAATATTAAACAAACACTAAAACTAATTAAAACAAAAAATTGGAAACGTTGTAAAAAATTAATAGGGTGTACACACATTACAAATTAGTAGGGTGTACACACATTAACAAATTTAGAAAAATAATATCAATTAGAAAACATATTTTGAAAAAAAAATTAAAAAAAAGATTACAAATAATTAAAAAAAAAGAAAAACAGAAACGAAAATAAAATGGAAAAGCAGAAAAAAAATATTAAAAAAAAATCGACGGATCGCGGTTCAGACCCGCGATCCTTTAAAATTTTCTTTTAATTTTTTTTTAAAAAAAAATTGACGGATCGCGATTCTGACCCGTGTTCTGTCAAAAAAAAGTTTTTTTTTCTGGACTGATCGCGGGTGTGACCCGCGATTCCAGTACTTTTTGAATTTTTTTTTCTTCCTAAAATTCGAAATTTGAATATATTTTTTATTAGATATAAAAATTACGGTCCAATTGAGTGTTTCTTAAAAGCTATTGAAAAGAAATGAAGAAATCTATATAAAAAGGGGTTAATTACAGTTTGCCCCTTAACTATGTATTTGTATCACTTTGCCCCCTGAAATTTCAAAGTTAACAGTTACCTCTTCTGGACTTTAATTTTGTAACACTTTGCCCACTTGAACTTAAAAAACTCATTATTTAACACACATTCGACGTTTTTTCCTAATTTTTTTGTTGTATCCCTATTACACTTCTAAACCTATATTTACGTGAAAGTTTGGATCGAAACAGAGGTCGGATATGGTTGGAATTTGGGTCAGATTGAGTGTCAATCAATTATGGGTATATCAACGGGTACAGATACGGGTATATTTTTTGCCCAAACATTTGCACCCGTATCTGTTAAGTTTAATCGGTAGACAGGTATAATATATATATAATGACATAAAAAATAAAAATATAATATATATATTAGCGATTTTTTATTAATATATATTTATAATAAAAATATAATATATATATTAACATGTATACGGATAATCAATTATGGGTAATGCGTATACAGGTATTTATTAACCCAATAAACGAATATACAGGTATGAATTTTTAAACGAACATGACTTTTTGTACTCATATCCGTACTTGACCGGGGTGGATAACTGGGTATATGGGTATTACCGTCCTGTTTACGGTCCTAGTTACGAGGTCTTCGACTGGATCCATAATAAGATTCGAACATCCGATTACCCGTTTAGAAGTTCTGCAAACCAAACAACGCCCACTTCTGTTCCGAAATGTAAACCCCAAAACCCACTTCCTCCCGTCGCCGGCCATATCCGGCCGCCGCCGGTCGTCGGCGTTCTCTCTCTCTCTCTCCTCTCCCCTCTCCCCCCTCTCAATCTCCCCCCGTCTTTTCGGTACCCTTTCAATTTCTCGCAATTTCCCGAGTTTTAGATTTCGTTTACATGTATGTTTTGTTTAGGTCTAGGTTTGGCGATTTCGGTACTGATTGAGATGATGAGTTTAATTCCCTGTTGTAGCCTGATTTCTGTAGATTCCATTTAAGTGGTTAAAGTTCCCGTTTTGGTAACTAAAGATTTTAAAATTGCATTTTTCAAGTTGGCATCCAATTCAAATGATCAATCATCAACATAACCCCAATGCCTCAGAAGAGGCTCCCTCCTAAGCGAGGTAGGGGTGTCGGATGTACGCAACCCTACCACTGTAAAACAGTGAGGTTGTTTCCAATTGACCCAAATGATGCAAATTCAACTGACCATCTGCGATTTCACAATAAAAGAAATGCAGATCGTTTAAATAGTCATTTGATATAGTCCATGATGCTCCAATTCAAATGATGTATTTTGAAAATAAATTATCAGACGCAATAATGTGTTTCGTTAAACAACGTATTTCCTGTAAAATCAAAGGTTTCATGAGAAACAAAGAAATAATTACATAACATATTTGAGACAAAAAAGAGGTACTACCTCTTTCTTTAGAAAAACACGTTTTCAGCAAAAATTCAGATTTATAATGCATTATTTAGGGTGATCCTTAATGGATGGTTCTTTCTTCTTTGCAGTGGACGGATCAGTTTCTTTTGACAGACAGAGGAGATTGGTTAGAGATGTTGATCCTTTCTAGTACTAATTTCATGTTTTTTATCACTAATTCATTGTATTTAATGGGCTCCATTGCTGAAATGTACTACCCTCTTTTCTCAATGGTTGTTTAGTGAATTATAGATCAAGTAGAAAAAAATAACTAGAAGTTGCTATAATAATGGAGTTTAATTTTGTATTTGTGGTTGTTGAATTTCTAGTTATGGTAGTATGTTATTGTAAGTGTTAAGCTTCATTTAAATATTTAATGATTTGTTCGGTGTTTAGTTTGAAGGTTTTATTTGTTTGATTTTGTAGGGGCAAAATGGGTTGGGTGTGGGTTTTGACTGGGGCTTACTTGGTTGTAGGAAGTTGAGTTTTTTATTGGGTTGGATTTGTGGTGATTATGATTGTAAAACTAGGGGTTTGCTTCAATTTGATCCAGTCTTGTGTGGTGTAGTTGTGCTTCTTCGTTTCGAGTTTTCGTTTGCTCTTTTTTGTGGTAAACCAATTGGGTTGGTTTACTTAGGGGTTTAGTTGGTTTTCAGAAAGTTTTAGCTTCCTAATGGTCAAGTTGGTCGTTTGTTGTTGTGCTTGCATGACTTGAGAGACTATAGCTTTGGTCCAATCCTAATGTTGTATTGTGGTTTTTTTTTCTTTTTCTTTCTGCTATCAAGATTAGAGGGTGGTTGTGCCATTTGGGGCGCCACTATCTCTCCCCTTTGTACAGTTTCCTTTTATTTAATATAGATAGCTTTCTGATATAAAACGAAATTTCACTTTTGTTTTTTTTGGTTAAAGAAATTGGCACTTTCCGAGGGTCCAATACATTAATCCTCATTAGATTACAGACACGTACGAAATACAAAGTTCCTTCTACAACATAATCCTTTTTTTCTTCTTAAGGTTTTCTGTTATTAATTTTCTTTGGTACATCTTAGAATACGGAAATTAATACTCCTATCCTAGCATATCATTATAGTCATCTGGTAGCAGCTCATTCCAAACAAATCCCAACCATCCATTCATACTTGTCATCTCCACCGTTTGCACATTTTGAGACAAAGAAAGTCTCGCGTTGTTGAATGTTTTCCAGATTAAAAACAAACAAAACCAGAACACCATTTGCACATACTATTTCGTGAGATAAAGAAAGACGACACAAAAAGAAAACAAAATATGGATGTTTTCTATGGAATTATTTATCAAAAATCTTTGATCGCATACTAGTGTGCAATATTGTTTATAGTTTGTGCAGTAATTCTTTTCCCACACTAAAAAAAACGATGAGTCAAGATGATACGCCACTTCTTGCTGTGCAAGTCTTGGGTTTCGATGCACTTATACTAAACCATCTTTGAACTTTCATTCTGTCGTGTTGAGTTCTTTAACTTATTGGCATTTATCGCTTTGACTTTCAGACATTGTTTTTTGTTCATATACATGTGTGAGTGATTAGATTATCAATAATGTTGTTTAATATGAGGATAAAGTTTCATTGATACTGAGATAATTTTTCATATTTATAAGTGATTGCTACTTTAGAAAAGTGTGAATTGTTCTGTTATCATGGACATTTTTTATCATAGGTATTTCTTATTTTTCCTTCATAAGGTTTGTCGAAAATATATGAAGTGAATTGGTTGGTTTGGAAATGCAAATGAGATTTGTATTCCACTTCTTTGAACATTTAATGACTTCAAGTCCAACTTTTTTTAATAGTTGTTTGAACTTTGAAGTATATTCTTTCATGATTGGATCCCAAAGTAAAGCCATAATTATATCTAAACTGTAGGGTTTGTTGGTGTTTCATGACTGTAGGATATAATAAGGCTTTAAAATATCCATGTGTATGATTTCTATTGTCCTAAACCCTAACTTTCTTCTTGCAGCAGCTGGAGAAAAACCATTCAACAAGTCAAATTTGAAAAGAACAGTTGAAAGGTAAAGCGAGAAAATGGTTGGTTTTGGAATATGAAGAAAGCTGCAAACACCAGTTCACTACCAAGCTCTGGTATTTATCATATCTTCCCCAAAATAGGGTGATCCTTAATGCAGAGTATAAATCTGCATTTTTGTTATCATATCTTCCCCAAAATAGGGTGCTCTGGTATTTAGGGTGATCCTTAATGGATGGTTCTTTCTTCTTCGCACTGGACAGATTAGTTGCTTTTGATGGACAGAGAAGATTTGTTAGATGTTGATCCTTTCTAGTACTAATTTCATATTTTTTATCACTAATTCATCGCATTTATTGGGCTCCATTGCTGAAATGTACTACCCTCTTTTCTCGTAGGTGGTGTTGTGCTTGAGAATAAGAGATGACCATTTTTTCTTAGTTGTTTTATTTGAAGAACAATGAGCCTATTCTTTATGCATACATCTTCATTCCTTCGAAAATGGATGGTGGGAAGTAGGCTCATTTCATCTAATAATGTGGAGAAGTCGTCTTTGATGGAAAAGTTTGATTCTTTATTGTGGACTTGTGAAGATTATGGGCATCTTAAGAAGATCCATGCTTGCATTTTTACTTACGGTCTTGGGAACAATGTATACCTGGGTACAAAGCTGCTGAATTGTTATGCTGCGGTAGGTGGTTTGCAGGACTCAAGATGGGTGTTTCAGAACATCGTCAACCCAAATCCTTCTCTTTGGAGTTCTGCCGTTGCTGGTTATTTCAGAACTGGTTATTTCAATGAAGTCTTGAAACTTCTGTTGAACCTGAAGTTACGTGGAATACATGCTGACAGTGGAGCAGTCACATTTGGTTTCAAAAGTTGTGCAATCCTGAGGAACAATGGATTTGGAACAGGTCTACATGCTGATGTCCTCAAAGTTGGCCTAAACAGGGATAAATTTGTGGGCTCTTCCGTCGTGGGCATGTATTCTGAAATTGGAAGCTTGGACGATGTACACAAGGCATTTGAGGAAATATCCAAGAAGGATGTGGTTGCATATACAACCATTATTACAGCATATTCTCAGGCCCTAGATTATCACACTTACGAGGCATTTAATGCTGTCAAAATCATGCAGAAAGAAGGTTTAGATCCAAACCGAATTACACTGGTTAGTTTGGTGCAGGCAGCAGGGCGAATCAAAGCATATAGAGAAGGTTGTTCGATTCATTGTTATGCTATCAGAAGAGGAATAGGTAATGGGGATGAGGTATTTGAAACGAGTCTGCTGGACATGTATATCAGATGTGGTGCTAGACACTCTGCCATGTTGATTTTAATCAATATGAAAGAAAGGCATGTTCCTTCATGGAATGTTATGATTGCTGGCCTTGTTCGCAGTGGTCAACCATTTGAGGCTCTTAGAGTTTTCGGTGTCATGAAGCATGACGAAAATGTTGTTCCTGACGTGATCACATTAACTAATTTGCTTTTGGCATGCAACGACTCAAACTGCACCCATCTTGTCACAAGTATCCAAGCGTTTATTATCAGGAGAGGCATTCCTCTGGATTTAGTGTTGACCACTTGCCTGATTGATACATATTTTAGGTCTCACAATTTACCCAAGGCAAAATTATTGTTTGATGAGCTTGAGTCGAGAGATGTCGTTTGTTATAATGTAATGATATCAGGGTACCTTCTAAATGGATCAGTTGCCGAGGCAATTGATTTGGTGCAGAGGATGGTTAAAGAACATACCAAACCAAATTCTGCTACCATTCTTACCCTTCTATCCAGATTTGCTGATGTAGCCGATATCAGGAGAGGAAAATGTGTACATGGATTTGTACTAAGACGTGGCCTTCATTCAGCTGTAGAGGTTTCCAATCAGTTGTTACAGATGTATGCTAAATGTGGTTCTATCAGAACTGCAAGAGCTACTTTTGATTTGATGAACGAGAAGGACTTAGTCTCGTGGACATCAATGATGATGGGCTATGTGAACTGTGGGCATGCTGATGAAGTATTGGCTTTGTTTCAGCTAATGCAAAGGGTCAGAGAGAGACCTGATTCAATAACACTTATAACCCTGCTTCAGGCACTTCAACATCTCGGATGTTTGAAAGAAGTTGAGCAAATTCATGGCTTCATTTATCGAGTTCAGCTGAGCATGGATATCATTGTTCTGAATTCTTTGATGATGACATATTCCAAGTGCGGAAGGTTGGATACTGCTGGAGTACTTTTCAATACCATGTCGGAAAGAGAACTCGCATCGTGGAATACAATGATCTCTTCCTTTGGAATGCATGGTAGATGTCAGGAGGCAATTGAAGTATTCTATGAAATGCAAAGGAAGAATGTCAAACCAGATGAAGCAACATTTACTTTATTACTATCTGCTTGCAGCCATGCTGGACAAATTGAAGATGCTTGGCGTTTCTTTCATCTGATGAGTACTGAGTATTTTTTAAATCCCAATGAAGAGCATTATAGTTGCATGGTTGATTTGTTGGCTCGAGCGGGTCATCTTCAGGAAGCATTTACTCTTACACTGCAGTTTCCTTTGGAAAACTGCACTACTGCTTTGAGTGCTTTGCTGTCAGCTTGCAGAGTTCATGGAAACACTGAATTGGGTGAGGTAGTTGCAAAGAAGCTCCTAGAATTAGATCCCCACAACCCTGGTAATTATGCACTTGCGTCAAGCATGTGTACTGATACCAATAGGTGGGAAAAGGTTGCAATGATCAGGTTTATGGCGAGGGAAGCTGGTTTACAGAAAATGCCTGGGTACAGTCTAATAGATTTAGAGAAGTGATCTGAAAGTCATTGAAAACAAGAGATGTGCAACCAAGTTTGGATGAAGCATTTGAACTTTCATCTCTTCCCGCTGAAGTTCGAGGCAAAAATTAAAAGATGCACTGCAACTGACCAGGTAGTTCTCACCTCTTGTTTTCTCATGCTTTTCGTAGTTATCATCTGCGCACAGTTCATACCTGTACATTTTGCTGAATGAATATTAGCCAATATGGTTATGTTTGAGACGTTGACCATCTTATAATTTTCTTATGCAATCGACCAAGGACTTTTTTTTTACTGCTGCAGCCTGCTTCCATTCATCCACTGACCTAGGTAGCCATGTAAATTCCCATATTTCTATATTAAGTTTAGAGAAATGTAAGGGCAATCAATGTATTAATCACAATGTTTTATCAGTCATCAAGGTCTTAAATCATATTAGATTAAACGAGATGACTTAACATTTCCATATTACTTAGAGAATGCTTTCTGTTTCATACCTAATTAATCACTTCAACTCAGATATCATAAACTCAAGGATTATTTACTTGTTTATGTTTGAATAGGAACTAAAATTATCGTGCATGAACTAAAGTTTTCTTCTTGCACCATGTCTAGTTTATGCGTTTTATATTTCTGACCTGCGTTTTATGATTTATCCAATGATAGTTGTGAGATGGAAGTTTCTTCTTTTATTTTTGAGTTTGTCTTTTCTATTATGATGGGTACAGTTATTTGAGTTTCTCTTCCATGTGTTTCATAACTAGTTTGGTTTTTGAGTTTCTCCTCCATGTGATTCCAAAAAAAGGGAGCCGGTGGAATTATTTGCTGTCAATCCAAACTGATAATGGACTTCCCTGGGGAGTTATCTGCATATAGAACGAGTTGATCTTGATGGCTTTGAGAGGTTGCTTTAGTCATTACAAAGTCATCGAGGAAATAATCATTGGAGAACCAATGCTTATTAATTTTTCTGGAGTCAAAATGGGTCAGGTATGCACCATATTTTTAAGATGTGCATGATATGACTTAACCTTGTTCTTATGCTGCCTATTCTATTTGCTTCCAGAACCCATACTTACATTGTTGTCCTTCTCCATCTTTTTATGCTTTATCTCTCACTTCATTGTTTTCATATCCATGCATAGGTTACAAGTGCTTTGGACTTCAAAAATAAAACACTATGCATGTTGAATACAATTAAAATTCATTACGGGCGATGGCCTCTCTCTAATGGTTGACTCCACCACTCAGCTTTGCTATTTTCAATTTTGATATTTTTGGGATTTGAAAATAATAAAGGTCGGTTGTACTTGCACATGCCGAAAGTTGGTGTTTTCTTCTAAGTAGTACTCTGTGAGACAACGATGAAAATTCCAGTGGGGTTTGACTCCTTAGCCTTATTTTCATTTTATTTTCCTTCATTTTGTATCATATTAGTTAAAATCTACGGGTGACTGGTTAATGTTAGCAACGTGGTCAACCATTTTCCATAGCAGAATGGGTGAAAGGATTTTATTTCTTTTGGCCCGAGTCATGGAAACGAGAAAATTTGTGCACATTTGTACATAATGTTTTTTTCTGTGTATTTTCTGTTTTCGCATATTGACTGAAGCTCATGGTTCAATTTCCGTACTAATGTACTCGAGAAGGCAAATATGCTGCCTTAACTTTTCAAAAACTAACTAGAACTTCTTGTTCAGGTATATTGGAATAAACTGAGTTCTGTGTTGATTTGTTGCGATATCTCTTCCTCGTCCTTTTGCCCCTTGGTTGATTGAATACAAGAATTTCATCATTTGGTACCACTCAAATGCTTTTTTTTGGTTTCCTAGCCTTGGGCATGCTGTCTTAAACCATGGATCCCTCCTTGGCAGAGGTGGTTGGCATGAATTGTCGATGGCAAAATACAGGAACTGGCATGGGTGCTTCCTCTGGAAAAGTCTCGCATTGTTGAACGTTTTTTCATTGCTCTCTAGTCAGATCAATAAACAATCACAATCAAGGTTTACATGACACAGCGTGCATCCTCTAGCTTTTACATACCGGTATGATGTTATATAGGTGGTGTAAGTAGACCATATTTTACTTTCAAAAACTTTCCTCTTCCAACGGAATTTCGGATCTTTTATGTTTTACAGGTAGGGGACATGGAGAAAATTGACATGACTGTAATTTGAAGGAATCAATTGCTGAGGTAACTGTGCTCACTGGGAAATGAGAGCTCGTAATGTAGAAATGTTAGGGTTGTGATTCATCTAACGATTATTTGATGTGTATGTTTCTATTGTCTCTTAAGTTGTCAGGTAGGTTTACTGTTTTTCCATTATAGGATATCTGTCTCGAAGCTTATTAATAGAAGAAAATGAAAAAAGAGAAGTCGGTCGAGGTTATTTTGTCGAGTTTCTTAGAGAGAGTTATTTGCTCCGTTCACAATTTTTCCAACTATCTAGTTTCCCTGTAACAACATACTAGGTGACGTGGTCACTATCGCACCATCAGCTCTGATATCATGGTGAAACAGAGGACAAGTGAAGACCATTACTTAAAAGTTAGCTTGTATGATAGATAGCCCACATGACTTATAATCTCACGACATATCCTTAAAAAAGCCGACGTGAGACTACTCTCACATCAAAGTACACTGGAAAAGGCAAGAGACACTTGGTACCTCATAAATCTCCTCTTGAAGTGGCAAAAGGTTTTGGGTGTATGTTTTGATTAGCGCCTATTTGGGTTATAGAAAGTTTAGCTTATTTTATAGTATCTGCTTTGTGGTAATATTAATGGACGACTCCACATGTATGGGTGGGCTTTGAGTGACTTTAAGGTCTGGACTCATAAGTTTTAGATTTTGACCCTCTTAAATTTTAGATATTGACTTCTTTGATTTTAGATTTCTACCTCCTTGGATTTTATAACTTATATCGGCTTGGATATCATGTTGAAATAGAGGACATGTGGATATCATCACCTAAAAACTAGCTTTTAGGTGAGATAGTCCACATGACTTGAAACCTCATGGCACATCCCCAAGTTAGCCCATCTTGGAACTATTCTCACAATTGTAATTTATTTTCAAAATTTTAACAAACATTTTTCTCTCTCTCAAGGGATACTTCTTAGGAAAAAATTTCAAAATAATAAGTTAAAAATAAAAAATTAGAAGAATATATGCACGTTGAAAACTTATTTGGCAAAGTATGCACATTGAAAACGACACCTGTAATGTCGTTTTCATTAAGTGAAAACGGCATCAGTGATGTCGTTTTTACTTAGGTAAAAAAATAATTCGAGGTCATGTGTTTTATATAAAAACAACGCTATAAAATGGAAATCTGAGATGCTATTTATTTCCTAAACGTAATTCTTGTGGCGTAAAATATACAGTGGGAGATTTGTTGAGTTTGTGCGAGGGTGGCAGGGGGCGGCAGCCCTTGCGGGGGACGTGAGTCCCCCCGCAAAGCGAGCGGACAGAGGGAGCGCGCTTTGCGGATGTTTTTTT
This sequence comes from Triglochin maritima, assembly GCA_963682175.1. NCBI lineage: Eukaryota > Viridiplantae > Streptophyta > Magnoliopsida > Alismatales > Juncaginaceae > Triglochin > Triglochin maritima. The sequence goes on from OY821774.1 coordinate 42,882,405, forward strand.
TGTTTCGACATCATATTATTGTATTCCATATATTGATCCGTTTACCCGGATTTACCTGTTTAACTGTACCAAATTTACCCGTTTAAATGCACCAGATTTACCCGTTCATTGCAGTACACCTACATCAATCATTGGATTACAATGATTACAACTCTTCCACAATAACTACAATGAGTTTTTGCAAGTGACGAAGATTCAAAAATTTCCAGATCAAACAATTTCAAGATCCAAAAAAATTTCAGAGGGCGCTGCCCCCTTGCCACCCCCACCACCTCGCCGGCGAGGTGGAACGCCGCTCGCTCACCGTGGAGCCAGACCCCCGACCGACCCGTTGCTAGTTCAACATGTCTTAGCTAAAAACGACATCTCGAAATCAAGAAAAAAATTGCCCAAGTAAAAACGACATCTACAGTGTCGTTTTCATTAAGTGTAAAAAACGACATCAACAGTGTCGTTTTTACTTAATGAAAACGGCACATGTGGTGTCGTTTTTAATGTGCATATTTTGCCAATTAAGTTTCTAGGATGCATATTTTTCAAATTTTTTATTTTTTCTTTATTATTTTGAAAAAAAATCCACTTCTTATCCTACTATAACTTTTGGAGTACGGACATATATATCTACCATCCACAAGAGTGGACAAAAAAACTCACAGATATTAGACAACAATCGACAAAATAATACACAATAATGAATGGAATTGTGTAATACTTGGCAATTTCATGCATTGTGGACGTGAAATGGTGTAAGATGACGTGCACACGAAAAAAATTAGGTGATTGATTAATTTAATTCCAATATTATAAGACAAAATAACATGAAATAGGTGGACAAAAAGACTAAAAAAGATACGATTTCAGAAGCATTTTTTGAATATTTACATTAAACCAAACTAACAAATTCAACATCTTCCGTAGTCTAATTAATTACTTTTCGCTTCAAATTGGTTAACTAAGTTTTTTCTTAGAACAAATACGTCGGTCACGTCATTTGACCAATTACTAGCCCAAATAGGACATATTTCTTTTGAATCTTAATGAACGTGAGATACACAAAAATGTATGACTTGAAAACAAGGTTGGTGCCAAGAATTCTAGTCAAAAGGTTGGAATTTATATGGTTGACACCAAAAGTTGGAAATTAGTTGATTTGGGGTTTGATTAGGTATTTTAGATATAAGCACTTGGAAAATGAATATTTTTGGAGTAGGCTAATTAGATATAATTTGATCAACTTATCTTGTTATTGGTATTCTAAAAATTCAAGATGTCTCGAAATCCTAAGAAATAAAATAAAAAAATCTTGGATCTCATGGGTCATTAATCTGTTTATTCGGGTCTAGGTCTGAGATCCGACTAACAACCCTTGCCTTTGTATGTATAAATAGAATCGGTCGGACTCCCAAAGACAAAGACAGACCCGATCGATTCTGTCTTCTGTCTTCTGTCTCTCTCATATGATATGATGGCTTCGGAGAGAAGAGGGATTCCGGGAGCGTCCTTCGTGGAGGACGTCCAGACCTACCTCGACCAGTCCGGCTTCGACATCAACTCCGCTCTCTCCTTCCTCCAAGAAAGGTCTCTTCTGATTTGCTCCTTTTAGATATGGGTTGAGGAAAGTTGATGGATCCATTGGGTGGTGTGAGTTTTGAAAGTTGGGTTCTTTTCTTGTGGGGACTCGATTGGGGCTTCGTTTAAATGTTTTTTTGTGGGAAAGTTTGGGTTTTTTGGGCTTCTGTAAGTGGAGGGTTGTCTGGTTTCGTGGTTTTGGTCTTTCATTTTATTTAATATAGTTAACTTTCTGATAATAAAAAAACGAATTTTCTCTTTTAACTTTTTGGTTAAAATAAATTGGCTTTTAGGATAGATTTTTAATTATGGATTTTGTGCTAAAATGAAATATCAAACACATTATATTGCGAATTGCAAACAAAGATAATTGATAGGCAACTAGAAATATAAAATACAAAGTTTATTTCTAGTAAAATGAAAATGGTTGTGATGTCACCATGTCTAGGTCAAAATATAGAATGAGAAATCCAAAGTAAATGAATAATGAGTTATGTTCAAATCATGCCAAAAAAAGACTAATAATGCCGATAAAAAAAACTAGGAACGACAGTTTCCAGATATGTATCAAGATTACGTAAATTAGAACAATGGCCACCTTCATATTTGGAGCTAGTCATTTTAAACCAAATTTGTGAACATTATATAAGATGAGGAAATGATACTCCAGCTTGGACCTTGTAAATTTAGAACCATTAACATGTTGAAGACATGGAAAATTTCGAACCATTAACATGCTGAAGATATGGACTAGATGCATCCAAGATATTCCACACAAAAATGAAGAGAACTATTTATGGATAGCAGGCGAAAACATCAAATTTGTTATATACGACAATTGACAGTGCACCATGATCTTGTTTTTCATTAACAGTCTTTTCTTCCACTATAGGACTAAATGTGGTATTCTTTGATTTCTGGTGTACATACCTTACAAAGATGGCATGTCTCTTGCAGTTTGTTATTTATATTGACTTTCCTGGCATAACATTCATTGAGATAAATCCTTTCTTCTGTAGACTATTGCATACTTATAAGATGCATCTGATGCTTCCTTGATGTTTTGGTGGTCCTCGTGTCCCCTTATGCAATTTTCATCTGAGTATATTTTCCAACTGTAATATTTCATTTCTGTAGACTATATAACCATTAAAGTCATCATCGTTATGGTTCCAAACCTTGGTTATTCGAGCTACTTGGTGCTTGTAGTCCTTTTCTATGTAGTAATATCTTTTATAAAAGAATCTTCGTTTTCTTTCTGTAATTTTTTTTCTTGTCCACTGCAGGCTGCAACAATATAGGGTTGTAGAGATGAAACTATTAGCTCAGCAAAGGGATCTGCAGGTTCTTTTAATGTTAACAATCTCCCCCTCTAAACTCATCACTACTTTGTAAACAGTTCGCTTTCTGAAAAAGGAAATGATCCTTTTTGACTTTAGACATGGCATCCGAAATTTTCCCTGGTCATATAATTATAAGTAAAACAATTTGCCTTCATAAAAATGGTTAAAAAAGCAACAGATTGTGAAAGTTCTTACCGAAACATTGTGCCGAATTCAGTTCTTATGCCACTTACTGCAAGTTAAAGCCCTGCCATTAACTTGACATTTTGTTGTTAAATTGTTGCAGGCGAAAATTCCCGACATTGAGAAGTGTTTAGATATTGTTGCTACATTGCAAGCTAAGAATGGTAGTGGCGAGGTATGTTCCCTGCCACCTTGCTCCAACTGTCTTTACTTTTCCCCCTCTCGTTTACTCCAACTCCTTTTACTTCTAAATGTTATTCTTATTAGAAAAACACTGAGTTCCAACTGCTGTGCAGTTGATTATTAGTTTCCTTTTTTCTCTCTGAGAAGTGCCTGCTGATGCATTCTAGTGTTTTGTACCTAATAAGGTGGTGTTGTAGACTCACTTATATTCTTCATCTTAGTTCTCTTGACGTTTCTTAACCATAAGATGATATGAGGGTGTTACTTTTTAAGTTGTGGCTGGTACTTAAGTTTCTTCAGATCTTTTTTTACATTATGTGTTAACCTAAGTTGTGTGAATGTGTGACGTGAGGACTGTGTAAGGATACTGTTGATGGAATGTACTTATTGGTTTGTGGATAAACCTTTGTTTTTAAATTCTGTGTGATGGTCAAATCATCTCCTTGTTGGCCCGAAGTGGTCAAACATTATCGAAAGATTTGACTGCACAGAAAGTCTATAGCATCATGAAGCTTTATATTTTATTAAATCTTAATTGCATGAAGCTGCATTGATTTGGTCAAGCATGTTTCCAAATTTTCATAATTCAATTTTAGTTGTAGAGAATTCACTTGGGTTTCTGATATGTAGATCAGGTGCAAACTTTAATAAGAGGTGGATTGTTGTTCAGAAGCAAGAAATGTATGTTTCAGAGGCAAGCAATTTAGTAAAAAAATGGAATATTATTTTGGCATGAAACACAACTAGGCTAGAGGCACGTCTAGGAGTTTAATTTATGCAAGAGTATACGTTTGATTTTTTACTGTAGTATGGTATATGTATATGATAGCCAATTTGACTGTGACACTCAAATTTAAGACATTTTAAAGTTAGTTTTTTTAAATCAAACTTAATCACATGTATTGTTATCTATTAAGCTATAACATGTTAAAATTTTAGGTCAATCAAAATTAATTTCACCGTTAATCTAAAATGCTCATTTTTTTAACGGGTGAAATTTACTGGATTTGGAAGTGTTCGGATCAAGGTTTACGATGATCAATTTGATGTGAAATTTTTACCACATGTTCCTTATATATGGTATATCCCACCTATTTCGTAGAATAAAACTAACCGGAAGTGGCTGAAAATGTGGTGCCACAGCAAGATGTGTACAACCCCATTTTTTCCATATGTATATTGTGATGGCTACAAGGATATGTATACTAAAATCCTTTGTTTGAAACTTATAAGGTAGAAGAACGCCAAGATTGTAGTGCTTTTGTCCTCAAACTGCATGATGCGAATGACTTGTTTCTTAGGCCTCCTAAAACATTTTCTTTTATTTTTTGTCCAGGCATAACATGTTTTTGTTGGTTTAATTTGTAGTGTCACGCCATATTATGATATGGTAGTAAATGTGTGTCACAAAGCTGTACTAAATATATTTTCTTCCATTCTATGCAGGCATTGGTGGCAGACTTTGAAGTTTCCGAGGGAATCTATTCACGAGCAAGAATAGAGGGAAGTGACTCTGTATGCCTTTGGCTGGGAGCAAATGTCATGTTAGAATATTCTTCTGAGGAGGTTGTCCCAAAACATGGCTGATTATTTTGTCAATTCAAATTAATTGCCAGCATGTGAATATGAAGTTGTGAACTCAGTTGTCTTAATTTCGCAGGCCACTGAGCTTCTTAAGAAAAACTTGGAAAACGCGAAAGCCAGTGTAGAAGTCCTCATTGGTGATTTGCAGTTCCTGAGGGATCAGGTGACAGTAACCCAGGTACTGTTATTTAACCAGCTCTCCATCTGAAAATCGCTCAACTCTTGGAAACCAGTTTGCTGAATTCATTCTTCGTGAACGGCAATCGCAGGTTACGATTGCTCGAGTTTACAATTGGGATGTCCATCAACGCAGAATCAAGAAAGCAACGACAGAATCGTGAAGTTTTGCATTAGTAGACTATGGTGGTGAGGGTATTTAGGTGTGTGAAGTGAGTTTGGTTTGACGGTGTTCATTATTATCCTCCGATAGACCTATGTCGATGGATTCTTACAACGTAGTCATGTGGCAACAAGTGATTTATCTCAAAGTTTTGTGTGATGTTGATGACTTGAAGAGCTATTAGAGTTGTTTACTTCATATGACATTGGATGTTTTATTGTCTCTTCAAAAAAATTATATGTTTCTAACGTTTGAAGAACTATTAATTTAGAGTTGTGGGTTGTTTGAGTACCCAATTGCTTGTTTATTCTGCTATCTAAGTATAATTCTAAATAATTATAAGATACCCGCTGACGTGTCTAAATAATTATAAGACGTCATTGATGCATTTTGCTTCTGGACTTCACTTGATAAATAAGATAACAATTTATCATTTTTTTTCTTAGATCATACAAATTTCTCCTTTATGATCGCAACAAATTACTTGTCCACACGCTCAAAAATGGAAAATCGGTAACTGTCATAACAGCTCTTCACTACACCTACCAAGTGAGCCTCAGTTTTCGGATGACAAGAAATTCACTCTCTTATATGACCGGTATTAACCCACAATAATATAAAGCAATTTTAAATCATGTCCCAAAAGCGCTACTTATCCTTGAAATGCCAGTTGATTTGGAAGAACAATGACTAGTTTTAGAGACTTCATTCACAGAAAAATTGAGAATGATTGCTTTGTAGTATGATTCTGAAAGGAACTTGCATAAAGCTTGAAGACTTCCATGGTCAATGTGATGAATCTGAATTAAGATTTAAGACTGAACTAAATGAAAAAAGAACAGAAAACGCAAAACGAAATTGATTGAAGTACCATGGAGTTAAATAACGTATGGAGCTATCTTTGGAAGTACAAATCCTTGCTTCCTTCTCGTCTACGTGTACTACACATCAGCCGCAATGAAATTATACAAGTTTTAACACACGAACTCAAATAGCTAAAATCAGGAATTTCGGTACCGAAAGGAAAAATTGTGCAAATACAATGTCCTGGAAGAGCTACAATCTAAAGCTATGCGTGAGCCACAACCCAAACTAACCATTCACAGCAAACCAGGCTAAAAAATCACAATGTTTCCATCCACTTAAGAAAATAAAATTGTTTATGACATCTGCATTTGTCAATACATCCTTGCAAACATTGGAGGTAGGCATGTAATTTTTTTCTTAAAAAAGTGTCGTAAGAAACCATGTCATAGCAGTTTGAAAAAACACCAGACATCTAAAAGGCACGCACGCACTTAGGCTGATGCCCCTTCAACCATTTCATGTTCAACACTAGGGGCAATTGGATAGTACTTGTAGTGCAATTCACCGACGTCGTCTCCAGATAGTTTCTTCCATCCATTAGGGCCAACATGGTAGACTGCAAAAAAACAATATCATTGTGCTTTAAGTGACAAAGAATCTAGCACCCATGCATGCTTTTGTCCATAACATCAGAAAATGTGTGTAAATTGGTTTGTTTGTGAAAAAGAGATAAGCTAGACACCGAAATAGTAAACAATAAATGGTTTATATTTCAATCAGATATAGATAACAAAATTCTAGACAGAATTACACTGTTTTGCAAGGTTTTTATTTATTGGCACACTGTTTTGCAAGTGGCAACCTTCATGTCGTTTAAACTGAAACGTTTTTGTCATACAAGACTATTCACTTTTCGGGTTCAATGTCTAATGATCAAATAGTGATGCTACAAGTCTATTACCCTTTAAATTGTATAAAATAATAGCTTCACAAGAAAATGCTACATATATTTAAAGCATTTCATATAAAATTATTAATACCATGTTAAATAAAGGATTTTTTTATCAGTCATGTTAAATAAAGGATTTAGTGTCATATCAGAATGTAGTTAGTTACACAGGAACCGTATCACCTATCATTAGAATTTTAAAAATAAATTAGACCTATGAGCTTGTCCATTCCAAAAACAACTACACGGTAGTTGTGGTGTTGATGTTTAGGATGATAGCAACTGATGAACAAATTTTAGATTCTAATGGATCCACATACATTATAATAAATTAATAACAACATGTTTGATGAGCTAAGCTTTCTAGAAATTACAGACAGGTTTTCAACTTAATATTTTTTAGTAGAAAAATAGCATACCACTAACAACTCCACCACTGGCTCCGTCACGGAATGTTGCATGATAGATGGCCCGACGAGCAAGTTCAGCAGCTTCCTCAATTGACATGTCATAACGGAACCTAATTCCTCAGAAGTTTCACTTTCTAGATTAGCATAAGCACTATGAATTCAAATAATATACATATGATGAAAGATTACCCATTATCCAGTACACCATAGGCATATGGTGAACCAGAACCAACAGAAAAGCGTGTGCCCTTCAGCCTCCCTCCTTCACTGTCAACATAATAAAGGCCAGGACCCTGGAAGTGGACATGCACAGGGGCAACAATCAATAGCTTGAATTCAAAAAACAATCTCACGCTATAATAGTACATACATACCGTCTCGTCCCAACCAGCAATCATGGTTCCTATTGATAGACCCATACCCCGATAAGAGAACAGAATGTTTGCCAAAAGCTTTGAAGCACCTGTTACTGAAATCCTTCGCTTGTTTGCTAGCTCATGAAGACGACACTAGGGTTTTTGAACATGCGTTATGATGATGGGCTGGTTGAGAATGAATGTACAATCTAAACAAGATGATGGATAGGTACCTTAACACCCAAATTTCTGTGCCAAAATTGGCAATCAGCAGCACCACCAGCCATGGTGCCAAGCATGTATGGATTAATTTCGATGATTTTCTTCACGGATTGAGAAGCTGATGAGATGAAAGGAAACATTTTTTACTTAGCTATGAGATGTTAGTGCATAACTAAGTCAAAATATTGCACATAATGATATCAAATGCTATAAGCATGGGATCATAGAGAGCACAAAAATAATAGGCAGAGTGGCAGACACAAAATAGTGAAATATACCAATATTTCACTTCTCAAAGGCTTGCCTTCCCAATTCATTGTCCATGAAGATACGATTATCCAAATCTAAAATGAGAATTTCCATGGCAACATAACAAATAGACAAATAACAAATAGATCGATTGACATTCCTTTTCCGTTTACATCAAATATATGTTCAAAATTTTATGCTCTAGATACATGACACATATCTCGTTTTTTTCTGAAGCCAAGTGATAAAGCAGTGAACATCATAACATCATTTTTTTTTTCCATTTCAAAGTTTTAAGGCCATAATTTATCAAATAATTCTACTTAAAATATTTAGTTGCAACTTCATGTAAAAGGGTCATCTAGCTTATACCTCATGCCTCCCTCTTAAATAGGCAAGCCAATCAGCACATAATGCTGATAAAACCCAGTGCAGCTGTAAATGTTATAATAGTTTATAGGTCAAACATTAAACACACCCTGAACAAAAGGATGAATCAATATGTTTTTCTATCAGAGACAAAAAATCAAGATATTGCCTGCACCAATGTAGCTCTGTTCCACGAGCCAACCTTAACAATCCTTATGTAATCTATTTACTGATCCATGTATTCGGACCAGGAGTCAAAGCTCCACACCCACACTACAGCGTATCAATGTTTTGTTCACTTGGGAGGTGGATGAGAAATGAAAATCATGTATGAAAAATTAAATATGCCACTTTCCTTCCCTTCCCTTCCCTACAATGAGACTTCCTCAAAAAGATAATCCACAGGTAGAATAAACTCAACTAGCAATTAGCGATTAGCAACTACAACCACAAATGGGTAAAAGCAGGAAGCAACATTTCATGGAGGGAAAAAAACATACAGATATATCCTCCCATGCTGGCCCGAGAATCCGCAGCAACAATAACACCTTCTTTGAAGATGAAAGCAAGTGTGGTAGTCCCCTTCGCCGGTTTCACCATCTGAACGGACTGCTTCTGGAAGTCATCAAACTGGAGAAGCAAACACAAACCCTGGTTAGATCATTCCAACAACAAAACAAAAGATACGAGCAAACGAATATCGTCACTCACATCGGTAGTGTTCGGGAGCTCGAACGAGGGCGCTGCAAACAGATTCTCACAGACATCTCCGATTCCTCCGGCAAGAGGAGCGAACGAATCGAGACCACTCGTGTCAAGCTTCATTGTCAATACCTGAAATTAACCGCTTTGTCAGTTAAGAGAACAAACAAAGAGACTTCGTTTGTCCAAAAAACCCTAAAATTTGGCTTCCAAATTTCGAACTTTTTGTGGATCGGAAACCAAATTTCGGTTCCAAACCACGAAAAGACGGGGGAAGAGCGAAAATCGTTTTTTTTCTTCCGAACCCTAAAAACAACGAGTTTGAAATTTGTGACGGAAGACGAGACCAACCGATCCCAAATCGCGAAGGGGAAGTGGAAAGATTGGAACTTTGGATGGATTCGAGAGCAAAACCCTAGAAACGAACCTTGTTTTGGGGGTGTCGGAGAGGGATCGGAGTTTTTTTGGGGTTTTCAGGAAGAAAAAAGGCTTTTGTGCTTGGGAAGGACGACACCCGAATCGGATCTTATGATCCGATTGGGTTTTTGTTGATACCCGAATCGGTGATGCTTTGATATCCGATTAGGATTTGGTATGTCAATAAACATTTTCATGGATGGAATTGGAATGGTACGTACCCAAACGAGAACTTATGGGTCGGGTTCGATGTTGGTAGGATCCGATAAGGCCGACCCGAATAATAGTTAATCGGACCCTAAGCCCTAACACCCACCACCCTTCCTTCCCCGTTGGGAACCAACCAAAGAAGACGAGTTACTCCTAAACCTAAGGCGAGGATGGTGGAGAAGATGGAGATGGGAGAAGAGAGGGCGGCGGACTCGAAGGACCTGCAGAAGCAGAGCAAGGCCTTCGACAAGCTCACCGACCGGGTCGAGGAGAGCGACGAGCTCGACTCCTCCCGAACCCTCGAGGTCACTCACTCACTCACTCACCTTGTCGTCTTTCCGATTTATTATTCGGTTTTGATTGATTCTTCTCCCTTTTTGTTCCCACAGGCCATCGCTTCGCTCGCGTCCTCCGCCGAAGCCGAGAAGAACGCCATCAGATTGAGGTTCGGAGTTGGGATCCTCCTTTTCCTTTTCGTTTTGTCTTGTTTCTGTTTAATGGCCTCAACTCAAGTCCTGCTGAAGTTCTGTTTGGAATAAAAGCGTTTTGATAATTGGATTAGTGTGTGATTGGTTTGCAGTCTCGAAGTGGGGGAATTGCCTTTCGTAGTAACTTTCATTCATTGGTTTGCAGGAAAACTTAAAATAATTATGAAAACTAAGTTCTGTGAGTTCCAGATCCTTCTAAAATTGCACTTAGGATGACTTTCCCCCACTTTCACTGAAATTTCTTAGGAAGCCGAGTTTTGAATTTTCCACCAATTTCTGCAAACCAATCACACCCTTGTAGTCATTTCCTTATGAGGTTAACTAGAAACACTATGAGTATGTATACAAATGGCGTAAATTGTCTCTATTTGGTAAAGCTATCAATTGGCAATCTTACATGCTACTCGTTGTCCTTTCAGCTTTAACCCTTTTTTTAGTAGAACACACATACAACCAATTATTTGTTCCATTTCTTTTTTCACTACCAAAAAAATGTCATTGGGAATTAGTCGCCTAAATGGAGTAGAACATTGATAAAACCCTAGAGGAAGCAAAGAAATCAACTTCACTCAAAACTAAACCAAGGAAACACCTTCGTAGTAAGCGCAAACGAGAACCCCGGGACAAACCCTATAAATCCGAACAAACCACACCTCGCAACCAACACGATCGGATTCGAACGCGGAAACGTCGAGACAGGAAATCGAAAACAGCGGACAAAGGTATCAAATGTGATTCACATTTGACATCTAAAAACTTAGAATGCACACTATGTTTGCTAATTTGTAAAAAATGAATATCGTCACTAAGGTTATTATAAGTTTGGGAACTCACTCTGAGATATTACATTTTTGAAAGTTTGATTATCAAAATGTGATTCCAAATGGGCCCTGAAACTTTCTAATTCACTAAAATGTGGAGGACTTGAATGAACTCCTCTCTAGACAAGTTTAACTTATTTGAATAGAGGTTTTAAGGTCTTGAGCTGGTCTTAAGCTGAAGTTTTTACTTTAAGGTTGTAGTTTGTTCAAGGTCTCTGCTTTCGTTGGATTTATCTTGTTAATGTATTGGCTTATATGTAGGGGAGCACAAAAAACTGTTTAAATTTGAATGATTGGGTGCTAGCGCCTGTTGAAAATGTATGAATATGTCAAATAAGTTTTCTTATATATATAACTAATCAGATGGAACAATGCAACCGTCAATAGCACCTCTTGAACTGAAGTATGCTACTGCCTTGCTGCTGGTTATAATTGTTATTAATTTGCACTGCTGTGTCGGTGGTGTTTGAGGTTTGCGCTTCACTCAAGAGTGTCTTGTAGTCTTTGGAGTGACCCACATGGTTCGTCCTTTGCATGTTGTTTGTGTAACTTGGTATCATGTTAAGTTACTGGTGTTTATTCCTACAAGGGTCATAAATGATCTAAACTTTGCCTGACCAACATAAGATAGTTGTTTCAATGCTTTGCATGACTTACAATTGCTGTCATCTCTTTTCTGCTGCATCTTTTTCTACTTCACTATTTTTTGTGATTAGATTTAATTCTCCACATGTTGAATTGAACTATAAGTACTGAAAACTTACTCTGCAATAATCATATTTTCAGTGCAAGCATTGTTAATATAGGAATGTCTTGCCAGATGCTTCTGAAACAAGAATCAGGAGATTATCTCCTTTAATGGCTCTCCTACTATTATGTATATAGTTGAGCATATTGGATGGCATTTGAAGGCTGAATTCTAAGTCAAAAAAACAAGCGAGGGCTCCTTTTGAATACTTTTTCCTGTAGCAAGAAAGCAAAACATTTTCCATATTCGAGTCAAGTTAGTAACTCATAATCCTCCATTTTAAGACTTTAAAGTCCCTTTGAGGATTAGCTTTCTTAGAATCAATGTGGATTTATTTTTCCTTAAAAATGCTGAATGGAGTCTTCCTGATGCTGAGGTTAAGAATTGATCTAACTTCTTCCAGCTGATGATGGTCATATTTCTCTACTATTACACAGGGAGAAGGAACTGGCTGCTGTAAAGATCAACCCTGCTGATGTTGACATCATAGCAAATGAGCTTGAGGTGAGTTTTTTTCCTCATTATATAAGCATGAAATCTTAGTTACTCGGCTTAAGTTGCATCATTTGCTAACTTATGCAATTTATGTATCAAAATGGTCAGCTTGACAAGAAAGTTGCTGAAAGGACATTGCGTGAACATAAAGGTGATGCTGTAGCCGCCGTACGCCACTTGCTTAGCTAGGTGTGTCTCATGAGTCATGCTTCTCAATTTTAAGCACAATAGAAAGCAAACTGCTGGAGCAAACTTCCATTAGACATTTTGATTTCCCAGTAGAACAATGTTTTTTTTTTCGTTTACCCCAAGAACTCCATAATTGGTGATCACTTGTTTGGCCATTTCTCGGAAATTTTGTAGCTTTGATTTTGCTCAATGATCTCCGCTTTACTCCTGTAGCATCTTAACTGTATCCTTACTGAAAACTAAATATTCTTATATCACCATTAGTGCATTACCCTGAACATTGCATGAATTCCATACTCTCTTTTTCTTTGACCTGCAAGTTTGCAACTTGTCTTCCTGTTTGGCTGTTCCCACTAGCAATATCTGCTTGCTATCTGTTGAAAATACTAGTGTATTGATTATGATGTGGGCCCCCTAATCCGACCAGTTTCTACTTAATCTAGGTCTGATGTAAGAGCATCTGGTTAAGGGTCACTAACCACTATTCCAGGATGTGGATTGCCACTGTCTATGACCCCAGGCATCTTTGACTAGCTCTGGCTATAATCATAGTCTCATATGCTCCATATCTTTGTTTTTTTTGTGAGGTAATATTATATTTTATTATGGTTTATCTCTTGATTATTTATCACTTTTATTAGGTGTTTCTGACAAAAAATTGAAACCTTGATAACTAGTCAGATAACTGATCTAAGGCTAGTATGCTGTGTCATTGGACCGATCGATGTTCTATCGACTAACTTGAAATCCTTGTTGGGTATGCTTTTGTATCGTGCTGGTTCATCTTGTTGGTAGGATTTCCTGATCCTCTTCACCAACCAATTACCTAGTTACAATTTAGTAAGAATTATTGTCGACAATGAGTTCCCGGTTGGCCTCCGAAGTGCCATGTTTAGGAGTGGATTGGTTGGTTTACATTTTTAGATGGTACGAACCGAGAGAAGATGTAGGGATGGTGAAACAAGAGGGTGGAGGGAGGGGGTGTTAAGTTTGCCAGACCTTCCCCAACTGTTGAAGTCTTGAAGAGTAGTCTGTTGGTGAAGGTTTTAGGTCTAACCGTCTCAGATCTGTTGAGACTAAGTAAAAGTATTTTGCTAAGATGTTTCACAAAGTACAAAAAGACGTGGTTTTTTCTATAAAAGTGTAATTGGTTTGTAAGATAACTCTATAGAAACGAGGAATCAAACTTCCAAATGTCTTTGGAGTGATTACAGGGAGACCAAAAGATCTTAAAATAAAAGTTCCCTGATTTAAAAGAAAATCTCCATTTTCACTTCAAATTGAAGTTCTTAATTTCAGAAACTTTCCAAATTAATCACATCTTACAAGAAATATCTTAGATATGTTTTTCAGTCCCTAATTATTTGTTGAGAATTGATGTGTGTTCTATGACATTACTTGAGCTCATCTAAATATTATTTCATTGTTTTCAACATTACATTTTCAAAAAGCGATATCTCAACAATCCAAACCATATTATTTATAAAGAAGTTGCACGTAATCTCTTCCCCCATGGTAATTTTTTTATTATCATGTCCACGTATTCGGCAACAAGCACAATTTGGACTCGTATTGGGCCTATTGGCCATTAAAAATCACATAATATTAATATACATTTGTATAGAACTTTTGTCTTTGATCTGTCTCGACTTTACTTGTTCAATTAAAACATCAACTGTCTCGTGAGATCAGTGTCTGATTTTAAATTGCCCACGAAGCTTATCACAAGTTAAGACAAATTTTGAAGCTTCCAATTGATCACATATTCACATGTCCACCAGGTCCAGAATAGAAGATCATAACGTTTTGATGTGAACGTCTAATTGGAATTTCATACAATTTAACAACTACTTAATTAGCACCTCTGGTTTCTATTGTATCTCCAATTATTGTTATTTTTCTCGTTTCCCTTTCAAGTTTCAAATATGTCTTTCTACCTCTCTTTTTTAAAGTTAAGAATTTCCAACGTCTAATTATTTCTCTATGTAAATGACTACAAACTTCATTGACCAACTCCATCACTAATTAACAGAAGAAGACGAACCTAAGTATAAACTTGAGGAAACGGCCATATCCATGGGTAATTAGACTAGGTATATTAGGAAGTCAAACATGAATTGAAGGAGTTACATTTACCTGTCCTTCGACTTATCGAGCAATTAAGGTCGTGTTTGGATGTCCTAAAAACTATCCATTTTCCAGCTTAAAGAAAAAATGTAACATAAGTAAAAAAATGGTTCATTGTCTTCCACTCTTTTTTTTTTTACTTTCATGAGAAAAATTTGTTTCATCATTCTCAAATCATATTCCAAATAGAAAAGTCTTGTAAATATTGATTCCAACATGGGCAATTGCCAAAAATATATCACAAGGAAAAAACTAGGAAAACTCTTTTTTTTTTTTTGAGTTTTTTGAACTTTTGGGAGAAATTACTCATTTGTTTAGAGCCCATGTATATTCTCAAAAGTTTTAAATAAAACACCTGAAAATTAGAGGAACATAAGCATCCACAATCCTTCCAACATTCCTCCCTACACGCCCTACTACACCAGAAAGACATTTTGCAAGAACACCCTTCTAGAGCACTAAAACTAGACCCTACATGTGATCCACCACACCCACTTAAAGTCTCTAAAACAATGGGAAAAGCTGCTGAGAAGCAACAAATTAAACCTTGGGATGAGTGTTTGTGGAGTGAAAAGGAGAAAGAAGGAAGCAGGCAGGCAGGCAGGGGCAAAGGAGCCACTGCCACCCCAACACTGACCAACCTTCATGTCTAAGTTGCAATTGCAACCACCATGTTGGTCAATAAATGAGTGCTATTCAAAGAGATGTGAAAGCCAAGGTAGGGTTTGGGTTTGGTTTTGCCTCTTTGGTGGGGATAGAATGGATTGATTGGTAGCTTCCCAAAACCATCCACCACCTCACCTTATTACTATTCTATGTTTGTTCACTCCAACACCCAATTATTAACCACTGCATCTACTTGCAGATCTTTTTTATTTCACCTGCTGAAAATAGCCTAGATACTATTTGGGCTCTAGAATTGTCCAAGATTTATGTTCGGCTTTTATGTGTATCACTTCATATCCTAAGATCATTCCTTATCATGACCTGGACGATCTGATCATCAGTTCTTTTCTTTTTCAAAATCAGCTTTCTCTCTCTTTCACGTCAGCTTTCTCTTTCCTCAACCCACTTTCTTTTCTGTCATACGCTATTCACCTCTTAACAACAACCCACAACAACCTATCTCTCTCATCCACATCATTTCGGGGTCCATTTTGATAAAAAATTAAAAAAATTTAAAAAAAACTCAAACAAAAAATTCAAAAATTCAAAACAAAATCAAAACCAAAAAAATCAAAAATTAATAGAAAAAAATGGACGACCGGGTCGACGACCCGATCATCCACAACCTGGGAATCTCCCCCGTTAAGGGGGAGACAACCTGGGCATCCCAGGTCGTGAGGTTGTCGACCTGGGATGACCGGCACATTTCATCCCGTCAAGAGATGCTCTAAGGTATCCGATTATATGTATTACATTAAAAATGAAAACATATCTTTCCTCTCGTGTTATTGGGAGTGTCTTATATTATTGTATATCCGATCCGATGATATGCCTTTGCATATTTGAGGATATAAATGATTGTTGTTAATTGTCATGTTTTCGGTTGACAAGGTCATTACTTGCAATAAGAAATAACATAACACTTCTGAATGTGTCAAAATGTGCACATTCTTCTTGGGAATTTGGAATGAATGCTGAAATTTGAGTTGACATAGGATAAAAAGAGAGAAGATTTGAATGTTGAGATTTGAAGTTGCTAGTTAGGTAGGATTATTTGTTGTTTTCTCGGATAGTTTTTTTTTTACAATAAAAAGTATTTATTATATATTGACACAAGGTATTGTGTATTTGTTTAACTATTTGTGTACCTTCGTGATTCATAATCCAATAAATTGTCAAAGGTTCTATTCAACATTTCAACCAAATAATTTTGATGGAGAAATTCATAATGACACATGAGACCACTTAGCTGAGTGAGACTTTTAACCAACTATATAAGCTATATTGCTATTCCAGCACATGTAAGTTTCATTCAACTCCCATTTTTTAAGATATTCAAAAATAAACTTGCAAGTTATCCTACACAATCGAGAAAAGTAACCACTTTAAATTCTTTAACCCAAATTGGCGGTTCAACGCAACCATCACCGAGAGCTGAATTTAAGACGAACAAGTTTAAGCATTCTAACGACGGATGAATTTACTATACATCATATCTTTTATTTCATGATTCTTAAGTTGAATATAAGGCACTTTGATAATTATTTAAAGTTACGTAAGAATCAATTTTTAACAATATAACACCAAGTTTTGTTTTGAAGTACTCAACATCTTACACGTCGAGTTCTCCATATTTAACTGATCTGAGTCTTTAAGGTATAGGCAAAGAAAGTTTGAATAATCACATAATTCATTTTTAGTTTCTCTCTTTTTTGTGGTTGTACTTTGCTTTCTTCTCCAATTATTCTTTTTCACGGACTTATTTGGATGAGATATAGTTGGCAAACCCCAGCTAGAAAATCAATTAGGGCAATATCATGCTAGCTAGCTTGTTCACCATTTAGTCAAGGGAAATTATGACCAAGAAAGCCCTGATATTTAATAACTACAACAAGCCAATATTCATTGTTCCCATCCACTTACGTCCAATGTATGTTACATTCACCACTTTGTGAACAGTTTCATACGTTCAAGCAAACATGTTCACATTTGTTTACATTTAAGTATTTGAATTTTGATAAGATAAATTACCTACTCTCTAATGGAGATCAGGAGATGGTGGCTGTAATTTTCTAACTTGCATTGAGACTTGGGACTTTATTCCTTTTTCTTTTCTTTTCTTTTTTTGTTTCTGGCCGTATGTGCTCATAAAAGTTTCCAAAAGAATGCAGTAAGTTATTCGTAATGGACATCAAGCCCTTTGGAAGAATACAACTAATTAAATAAGTAATATACTAAAGCCACAATAGGTTCATGTTCCCATGCATGCACCATTTAAACAAGAGGAACAAAGCCACAAGCAACTTTCCATTTCAAACCCCTCCTAATTAAATGTAAAAAAAATTAATTTTGAATTGAAACCCTAACTAAGAGAGGAGGAATCCGTGATTCATCCTTGGAAGAAGAGCACCATGTTTAGTGGGGGGGAAGATGTAGATTGGTTGGCACCACAACCACAACTACAACTAGTCTATAGGCATCCATCCATTCATCAAACCCATCCACCCATGTTTTGAACAAGAGTAGTAACATCTATTCCAACCACTGGTGCTGTGTTTTGATTCTGAAAGTGTCACTCACCTTTCTTGGAATTGTAAAATAGTAAGGTAAAATAAAGTATAATATAATTTATAGATCAGCAAAGCATGACAGACTAGTCCAGGACTCCAGAAGAGTTGATTTTTTCAGAGAGCTGTCTATTTCTTTGGAGCCTAGTGGTTGTAGTGGTAGAGGGTGTGTTTCAAATTGGAGGTAGATTTGTGTTTGGTTACTTCTTCAAATTGCACAACGGGTAATGTTTCTACTTTTCAAATTCTTAGGGTACAAATTTTTAATCGCATTTGTTGTTTTTTTAAATTTTTTTATACCAAATTTCATATTTTGTTTTTACCTGAGAATGGTTGTAAATCAATTACTAATTTTTTTTAACTTCGTAGTCTCAATCTCTGAACATTATCCACTTTTCTTCTCTAAACGGGTAAAGTTCCTCGCATTTGAGTTTTATCATATTTCAAATGATCCCAACGCATAACCTATCAACACATACCACCAAACAAAACGTCGAAAAGAAGAGAGTCATTAGTACCGAAGAAGTTGAAAGAAATTTAGAACTTATTTCATGACTTCCCATCATCTTTATTTCTAAGTCTTAAAAACTCTTCTAAAACTTGACTTCCAGATATTTTAAGGTTTTCTTCAGTATCAATCACTCAAAAATCTTTTCAAAAGTCAAGTCGCTTACTTCTAAGTCGTTCTCTAATATACCGAGAACATCTATTTTCGGCAATAAGAAAAGTAAAGAAAAAAAGATTAAAATAAAAAAATAAAAAAATGTGGGTGAGGTGTGGAAGTAAGCAATCAACAAGGTGGTCACTCATGACCCATTAGTTTGAATGAAATTGTTTTAGGGGGGTCACAATTAGTGTTGTTGTTGGATTTAACCCCTTTTTTTTTCTTTTCCTTCCAAACATAAAGCCAACAACAAACCAAATATCACACATTTCCCAGCCTTTCCTTCCTTCCTTCCTTCCTTCCTTTACTTCCCTTCTCTCTCTCTGCCCATTCCATACCTCCTCCACCCACCGCTGACCCTTCCGCCCCCTCCAGATCCCCCAAAGATTGGCTTTTGACGCCTCAAGATCCCGGTTTTGGGGGTGGAGATTGGGTTCTGGGCCCGAAGATTGGATTTTGACGCCGGAGGTTGGGGTTTGGGGACGGTTGGAGGCGAGGGGAAGGGGTTTGGAGCTGGCTTGTGGTGGTTTGGATCGTCAGGTTTGTGGGTTCCTTGGATCGTTGGGGTTTGGGGGTGGGGGGATTTTTTTTTTTTTTTTTTTTGGGAAAATGATTTTTTGGGTTTGGAGTGGAGGTAGTTTTTATGGTTTTTTGTCGTTGTTCAGATCAGTTATTTGGTGGGTTTTTTTAACCCACCAAATAACTGATGATTTCTTAGGATTGGTGTTTTTTCTTTCTTCCTTTTTAGCGTTTATTTTCTTTTGTTGGGTTAGGATTTCATGGTTAAAACTTTTGTTTTGCTCTTGTTTATGTTTATGTTTTTTTATTTAACATCATGAAGATTTTATTGATCATGTAGGGTTCATACTTATTGGCACTTAATGATGTTTGAAAACTACCTGGTTAGTAGAATTTTTTTTTATGTGTTCATTTATCTGTGTGAGATTTTACAACCAAGAAAGTAGAAGCAAACATGACATGGTTGGGAAATTTTTCGGGGAGTCAGAGTGGATAATTGTATAGAAAGGACAGAGTGATTGGTTTTGTTACAACGTTTTGTGTCGAAAGATTGGAATAGATATGTAGTCTATGTGGAAGAAAAGGAACATAAGAAGCAATTGTGTTTCATGAAAATACTTGGGAAATGCCTTGTGCGATCGTGATCAAGATGCGAGTGGAGTAGCATGACTCCAAATGCCATGGGAAGATCGGTTTTCATCAAAACTAAGTAAAGGAGATCAATCATCTCATGGACCATTGTCCTCCAGATAGTTTGTGGAGAAGTGGGTTGTGGGGGATTTCTTATATTGTTTGGTAGAATGTAAAAACATGAAATTTTGAAATCTCATTAGATTTTGGCTACAGTACCGATTATGAATGTTAAGTTAGTCCTCTTGAGAAAGAACAATGGTGAGGGTTAAAATTTGTTAAAATGAATTCTTAATCTCATTGCTCTGAGTGCATCTTAGGAAAATCCACATTGTTTCTCAGACATTTTAATTGAAGTTGCTTTCACTAAAGTAGACTAATAAGACTCAACTCATTAAAGTTTGTCTGGGAAAGCCAAGTTTGTCCTACAAATGGAGTTAACATGGGTATTTGATATTTTCTCTCTATGTTCGGACCAAAGGTCCATTTTTTTCGATGGATTACTCGATAAACCCCCGTGAGCATGTCGAGATATATCTTGATGAAGTGAATTTGATTCAAAAACTATCCTCATTCTTAAATCTTAATTCCATGGATTGATCATTTTGAAATATCATGATCTATCGTCAGTGGAAAGGGGTAGGGTAATGAAGTTCTGAACTAATAGTAGTAACATGCTTGATGTTGTATGTTTGCAGATTTGAAATCCTTATCGGTGTTTCTTGAAACCCACAACTCTCATTTGCTGAAGAACCTCAAAGTGAAATCAGTTTGCCTTTGATGCAAGGAGAAGGCACTGTTAAATTCGGCGAGAGTTCTACCCCTAACAATTCTTCCATCAATCGTCAGGTTTTCTTGTACAACATGGTAAACTCAATAGAAACCCAAGAGGATACAAACCACATCTTACCCTCTGAGGACGTCTTGTTGCCATTTCCTAATGTGGCGAATCATGGAAGTGCATCTTTCACTCCTTGGATCTGTAGTAATACTGGGAATAGGGGAGACACAACTAGGCCAGTGGTTCTTGATGAGACAAAACACAGTCATAGTCAGTCCACTCTGATTTCAAATAACGCGACATCATTTTGTTCAGATGGTGAGAAATCCAAGAACATGGTCTTATCGCAGAATGTGGATATGAGTGGAGAAAACTCTCTGGGTGGATTCAAGCAAGGGCATGATTCTTCTCATAATATAGGACTTAGTATCGACTTGACGGGTAGTAACGGCCATGCATCTGAAGGTGGCAGGCGCAATCTATACAAAGGTTCTTCCTCAACATACAATGTAAATGTTCTTTCTGGCGTCGGTTCAACAAGTACTCCTCATACATGTACACATTGGAATGATGATGTTAGGCCACTAGAATCCTTGGAAGACCGACTAACAGGCAAGAGAAAGATGTTTGAAGGATTGACCTTGAAGTCCTCTACTGGTGGAAGCATGCAATTATCGCAGCAAGACAAGAAAAATAAGCAGGTTGTTTCTGCAGGAAATAGTCAGACCATTAGCTTGGATATATCTACTCCGGTCATTAATCCTGAAATCACTTTAGAAGGCACGAGTCAAATGCTCGAGGCCGCGGTAATGGCAACTTCAGGATGTAATTCTTCTGCTAATGTGGCAGACTGTGTTGAAAACACCCACAGAAGCACTCGAAGGAGGTTAAATCCTTCACACGAACATGGTTTGTCCCCGTTTAGTACGTCATCATTGGGGTACTCGATGGCTCACCAACCGTTGTTTCTTTCTCCATCTCATATTCATTTACCAGAACAAGAGACAAGAACTCTGTTTCCTGTATCTCAAGCTCAAAACATTGCTCCTTTAGTTCCTCAGGTGCCGTGGAATCCAAATGGATTTCAAAGGCTCAGAACATCTAATTCTAGGGTTGGCAATGCGTCAACTCACTCTTCAAGAGAGCCATTTCTTAGAAGACACATAGTTGCCCGGAGCAGACCTGTGCCTGACATGAGATATTTGACACAGGTTACTAGAAGTGGAGATTTGCCTGCACAAAACATGGTTATGACCCCCAATGCATCTTTGGATTTACAAATTGACTCGAGTGCTCCTCCCCTAACCTTTGCATCTCCTGGGGGAAACATTGGGACTTCTAATTCTAGGACTGGCAATTCGTTGGCCCACTCTTCGAGAGACGCAAGTCTCAGAAGGCGCATTCCAAGGAGAAACAACGGCCTTTCTCTGTCCGGCACAAGAAATTTGGTTGAAGAGCCAAGAAATTGGAATCCATCTACAGGAAATGTAGGTTCATTTGGAAATATTACTTCTGATTTGCAAGTTGGCTTGGCATCAGCTTCTCAGCCTTTTGCACCTCCGACTTGGCCATCTCATCAGGGACTTTTTCAGCAGCATTCATCAGGGTCATCTGACTATGCTGGGCACCCATTTCAATCGGCTGTATCTGAATATGGGGGTCCGAGCAATAATATGCATGTACAGAGTCCAAACCCAACCCCAACCCCAACCCCAACCCCAACCCCACATGAGTCGGTCCCCAGCATTGGTGCTGGGTTGCGTGCTTTGCACCAATCTCTGAGGTCTGCTAATACAGACAGGCAAACTGACAGCGTCATTGGCATCCCTTTGTTGCTTAGGATGTCGGCTGCAAGAGAAGAAAGGAGCCGAGTGATATCTGAGGTTCGTTCTAAACAGTGAAGAAATTTGCTTGTTTTATTAACATGTGTTTTGATCGTATTTATCCTTTTAGTAAAAACTAAGAAATAATTCAGTGATCAGATGTGCTCTGAAACATATTTAATAGCGTGGACTGCATCATATATTGCCCAAGTCGTTTTTTGTTCGCATGTCTTCTAAAATTCCATCTTGAACTGTTTCATTTGAAAGTCCTTGTGGGCTTTGTACATACTATTACGCGTCTCAATCGATTTGAATTTTCTTTCTGCTGTTGGGTTCCGGGTAAATTTGTTGTACAGTCAACAAGAAATGGTAGTGTTTCCCTTCTTTTGATGTCTACGAATTGAGTCTCTACTTGAAGGTTATTTTTCTCGGAGTAGCTAGAATTTGAGGTAGTCGAAATGTACTCTCTTATATATATTTTTTGATGAAAACCGTAATACTAATAACCTTCACGGTGTTATCTATCATTTTTTACATATATTATCTTTTATTGCATTCAGAAATAGATTTCAATAATTCTAACATTTTGCCTGCCTTACATCTAAACCGTGTATTTCTGAATATGAATATATTTTCTCCTTGTCTTGAAATGCATGGGTGATTATTTTCTGGTTATCTTGTTGGTTAATGTTGATGACATGTTATTGTATTTGTCTAATAAGCTGATATTTTGTTCTCACATTGTCTCGTAATGCAGATTCGCAATGCGTTAGATTATATTCGTAGGGGAGAAAATTTAAGAATTGAGGTGAGTCATTTGGTCATTTTCAGCATGCACGATCCTCTTCAGCACTATTCATTTTCAACTTGTTTCTGGAAAATATACTGGTTCTTTCGTAACATTGTCTATACAATTAGTGGCCTTTTTTATACTCGCTGCATATTTTTGCACTCTTCAACTATATTTATTTCATTTCAATCCGTCAAAGATGTCTTATACTGCACTCAGGTTTGGGAAATCAAAATGTGCAGGTGCATATGCGCATATACATAAAAGCAACATTTGTGGTTTTATACCTATATACCCATTCAAATATTAAAATCCACATACCCCTGAAAACCCAAGTCGTTTCAATTTGTCTCAGCCTTAGCACAATCCTGGCCATCAAGAACGAAATAACCTACTACTTTTTGCTGGTCTAGCGGCACTCCACTACCTCTCCGCGCATCTTCTGTGTCAAGCTTCAATATTGTCTTTTGTTGTCCAATTTCCTCTCTTCGCTGAAGTCCTGAATTTGTTTCATTGAAGGAAATTTTAAGTACTAGACTGTGGATCCATTGATTCTCTCTTTTGCATTTACTGTTTTTCTTGTTTTTATTTACTGTTTTAACATTTTATTCTATTTATATTTTGCTGGTCAGAGATGTAGGTCGAACTATAGAAAAAGGTGTCTATATGCTTCCAATTGAAGTACTAAATTTCAAATTTATGTTAATAAATGTTCAAAATATAGCTTTAAGTAGATTTGTATATTGAATGTAGAAATCCAGTGTTTTGCAAGCCGTAAGCATTGAATATAGTAAAAGCGGATTGTAAATTCATCTGTTATTGTTAAATATCAACTACCTATAAATTTGAAATGATCGATAGAAAGATCATAAATTTGAATAGGGATTTTCTTCTGTTACAAACCTTAAACATGAAATTGTGGTCGTCTTACTCTTACAGGACCTTCTATTCCTTGATCGATCCTTGATTCGGAGTTTTGATCTGCATGATAGGCACCGAGACATGCGCCTAGATGTTGACAACATGTCTTATGAGGTATGAGTTTGGGTTTCTTTTTTCCCTGTTCACAATTTACATTGGATGGGCCTTTTACTGTTCTTCGGATCACAGGAGTTGTTAGCATTAGAAGAAAGAATAGGAGATGTGAACACTGGATTGACCAGTGAAACTGTTATCAAGCACATGAAACAGAAGAAATTCTCACCCAACACACAAGCATCTGAGAGTGATGAACCTTGCTGTGTTTGCCAGGTAGGCTAATCGTGTGTCACTAGCACTGAACGACTTAAAGTCGAAGCAGAATTCCAGTCTAACTTGTGGGCTCTTGTTGTGTTCACTTCAGGAGGAGTTTGTTGAGAATGATGACCTTGGGTTGCTCAACTGCGGTCACGAATTCCACTCCAAGTGCATTAAGCAGTGGCTTTCTTATAAAAATTTGTGTCCCATTTGCAAGACGATGGGTCTAAATACTTGAAGAATTGTTCGACGACATGACAAGGGAAGAAGATGATGGGTTTAAATACTTGAAGAATTTTTCGACGAGGATGACAAGAGAAGATAGAAGTATGTGGTTGTGATTTGGTTTTTGGAGGCCATTTCTCTCGCCAAAGGAACGAAGAAAGGCTTTGTATGTGATGAAATTGGATTTTTCTTGTACATAATAATATCTTGTTGAAGGAAGCTTCATATTGATCAGGGCTGCAATTTCGCGGCAAAATAGTGATTAACTGTATTAGTCTTTATTGGATGGAACAGATTTTAGACACCATTATGCTGATTTAAGATTAGTATTGTTTGATTTTCTTGCATGAACCTTTTTGCTTGTTGCTGCATTTCCTGATTCTCTAGTGTTATAATCTGCTTTATTTTATTTTATTTCATATGCTTGAATGGTTGCTATGGCGTTAATTTTCTGAAGGGTTGTCCCAGTAAGTTATCTGATACTCTCTTTTGTAAAACTAATATTGTGTAGACATGATTTACAGTCGGCTATTTTTGCAATCTATAGGGCAGATCTTCAGGTACTCTTTGTTTCAGTCCACAATATTTAATAGGTCGTGGACTCGTGGTACTAAATTGATGATCTTATGATTCCTGCTTTCATGGTGACACCAGAAATGACCTGATCAACTCAATTTTCGACCATGGATGAGATTTTGGAGTTTCTGAATCGCTGAGTTCTATATTTAGGAATTAGGATAATGAACGATGGTGTGGAGAAAAAGATTTGAGTCAAATCCCAATGATACTATCCAGTATCCACCCTTCGTAATTGTATTGGACCATGGTTGAGGACAATTATCAATGAAACTAACTAACAATTGAGGTGGCTTTTAAGGTAGAAGTTACATAATTTCTAAAGATTGACCAAGCAAAAATCAGAAACGAATTGGATTCTCAAACAAGACACTATTACACGTGATCCCAACCTCAAAAGTCACGTATAAAACACTTTTATGGTTTGATTTTTTGTTTTGTTTTGTTGCGAAACGAGTGGTTTATTAAGTTAATGTTTCGAGATATGAACCGCAATTCAAATCAAAATCAAGTAACAAATAAACAATCAACCGTTAAGATTAGCAAACAAAGTTTCGACTTATGTTGAAGAAGTCTTCGTAAAGTCCAACAATATCTGTTAAGCTTCCGCGAAGGCATCCTATCATGCTAAAAGGATTAGGGCACTTAACGGTAATACTGTAGCCAGCGACACTGTAGCTCGCCCGGTCACGTAGGCCAAAAGGATGACCTGTCGTGGTG
The DNA here is from genome assembly GCA_963682175.1 of Triglochin maritima. NCBI lineage: Eukaryota > Viridiplantae > Streptophyta > Magnoliopsida > Alismatales > Juncaginaceae > Triglochin > Triglochin maritima. The sequence goes on from OY821774.1 coordinate 42,908,363, forward strand.
GGGCACGTCTCCTAGGGTTTTTTTAAAATATAAAATTATGATAAAATATGTTAAAAATTATTTTAAATTATTTTTTCAAAAAAAAGAAAAATATGTTTTTTATTTGTTTATATTTTTTAATATTTTTTGTGTTTTACCTAAAATTGATCTTCAAATAACGTGGAGGGGAGAGAATGTACGACGTTTGAGTTGTTTCTAGGTGTGGTTAAAAAAAATTTAGAAGTTGATTTGTACTGACGTGACAAGAGAAAAACTGATGTGACTGAGAGAAAAAATAAGACGCCCGGAAGTGCCCGAACGTTGCTAAAAATGAACTTAAGTCCCTCGAATTCCTTACCGACCGCAGAATAGTTATAGCATCAAGGTTGCCACATCAGCCAGCCCAGCCCAAAAATTCCCGATCCCAAACGCGTAAATTCCGCAAACCCCAGACCTCTTTCTCCAACCTCAAACCCCAATATAAAACCCTTCCATTTCCCCGGTCCAACCCCGCCAAACATAGGGTTAGGGTTTGGTCTCGTCCACCGCAACCATGGCGACCCCGACCCCTGCCGTCCAATGCTTCGGCCGGAAGAAGACCGCCGTCGCCGTGACCCACTGCAAGCGCGGCCGGGGCCTAATCAAGCTTAACGGCGTCCCGATCGAGCTGGTCCAGCCCGAGATCCTCCGCTTCAAGGCCGTCGAGCCCGTCCTCCTCCTCGGTCGCCACCGCTTCGCCGGCGTCGACATGCGGATCCGCGTCTCCGGCGGCGGGCAGACCTCCCGGATCTACGCCGTCCGCCAGAGCATCGCCAAAGCGCTCGTCGCGTATTACCAGAAGTTTGTCGACGAGCAGGCGAAGAAGGAGATCAAGGATGTGTTGGTTAGGTACGATCGGACGTTGCTGGTCGCCGATCCGAGGAGGTGCGAGCCGAAGAAGTTCGGCGGGAGAGGGGCTCGGGCGAGGTTCCAGAAGTCGTACCGTTGAGGGGAAGGTTAGGGTTTTGGTTGTTTTGATGTTAAAGTTGAGATTTTGGGGGTTAAATAATTCGTACTTATGTATGTTGATGTTTGGGTTTAAATGTGGATTGTGATTTAAGTTTAATTTAGTTTCAATTAATTCATTGAAATCAGGCGAGTGCTGGTTAAGTTATTGAGTGTTGGTGGAAGTTTAGGGTTTTTGGATGTTAAAGTTTGAATTTTGACGTTTAAGAAGTAGTTAATGATTTCTACTTGTGTTTGTGGATGTTTATTTTTGCTTGTTTTTTCCTGGTGGAATGTGGGTTATGATTTTGATTTAGTGTACTTTGAGTTAATCTGATGAAATGAGGCTAAGGTTAGGGGTTTGGTTTAGAAAGATGGGGGAAGGTTAGGTTTTTTATGTCTGGAAAGTTGAGGTTTTTTTGGTGTTTGTGGATGTTTAAAAGGTTGTTAAAGTTGAAGTTTCAATATTTAAGGAGCGTTTAATAATTTGCATTGGGTTTTTACTTTGTGCTTCTTATCTGCTGATGAATGTTGGCTATAATTTAGGTTTATTGTACTTCTATTTTGTTTGATGAAATTAGGTGTGAATGCCACTAGTCTTCCAGAAGTCAGTAGTTTCAGAGGGAATGTTAGGTTTATCGAGGTTATAGTTGGTTTCGATGTTTAAGTACCGTCTTCTCACATGCTAGAAGAACTTGCACCTCCTTAGAGGTCGTTGGAGTTGGCCCACCTGTCATCTATACCGCTGGTGTTTGCTTCTCCTTCCAGCCGCCAGGGATGGAAGGATGAGATTTGAGTGTAAGGTTGGGAAAAAGAATGAATTCGGCGGGAGCATGTGGGTGTAATTTTGGTGAAAAGTGTACCATAAGATTAGATATTAGCGGGATAACATGTTGGGTTTCACAAAACTCTTGGGGTCTTAGGGACTTTTGCGAACTGTAGTTTTCCTCTACAATGGTGACGCCAACAACCCAAATCTCATAACGCAAAAAAAGTAGTTCGGAAGCCAAAAAATCGTGTTTCAGTGTCACCACCCACCAAAACACGTAGTGCCTTAAAACTCTCTTCCCAAACGATACCCTAGTGTGAATCAAACCTGAATCCGGTAATGGATCCATAAATAGATCTGACATGGTTTTGCTTTGCTGAGTTCATGAGTACCAGCCGAATAGTTACCCTTCCTACGTTTTATGATTTCTTTTCAATTTCAAATGGCACAAACTTTTCGGCCTTTGATGGCTTGTTGCCCTTGAATATGTTGTTACCACCTATGCAGCTGAAGTGATTGTATATTCGTATTTGCAGTTGCCATTTTAGTTCTGATCGTGTTCCCATTCTTATTCTCCATTTTCAAGGCTGAAGCCTGTCGTTTTCTTCTTAGAGATATCATTTTGTATTAAAAAATTCCGAGTTTGAGGTTGTGTTCAGTTCATAGATTGTCAATTGTCATTCACTTCCTTAAAGTGGCACTTCATCTGTGGAGGCGCTCACCTAACCTAGTTTTATTTTTGTAGCTGTTTGTTTTTGTATTCATTTCGTTGGTAGTTCGAACTTTAATTTCATTTTGTCTTGCTAGTCTTTGGAGGGACAAAAAACATAATTGTGGATTGCTATTTTGCATGTCATCATTCATCTATTTTGTTTAGTGTGGTGGCATTGCTACATTATTTTTGTTAGATGGATCATTTATGAATGGTATGCTAATCAAAGCATATATAGGCCGAAAGGCCAACTGTTAAAACGATTTTTGATTCACCTTGATGCTAATTGATGCTTTCGGGTGTTTCTGAATGGTTCAAATGTCATGGTTGTTACCAGTTTTCTTCTGGCTATAGTATTACATGTGTACCTTAGAAGTAATACAAGTATACTTTTTCTTTCTTGATATTAGGCAAATATTTATTCTTTATTTGCTATGGTCCATATGGAATCTTGAGATTGAATTTGAAATTCTCACTTGGGGTTTTAAACGGGAGACCCAGTTGGGTCAAACTTGGGTCCAACCCATTTTGAGTTTAGCAGGCTAAGGTAAATCCAGTTCTCTGAAAATCATCCACAACATGCCCACAATTTATTTTCGGCTACTACAACTCACCAATCATTGACACGATCAACTTGATTCTTATTTTATAATCTTTCTAAAAGTGCTAGTGTCAAAACGACCTTTCTAGATTTAATTTCACAAAAAATAATTATGTGTTTCAATAATGATAAGTTTTCCGTTAGTTAGCTTAGGAAGATATTTTTTATCACAAATAATACATCACAATATCAGTTTTTTAAATTTGTTGTATTTTTATTTGGATGTTCGGGAACCATAAAAATCGATTTTATCAAAAACTTTACGATTTTTAACCATCCAAATGCACCCTTTGTGATTGGTGAGTTTGTAAGTGCCTAAATAAACTTGTTAAATTTGCAAGGAATATTCAAATGGAGAAACAAAAAAAGTGTTCCATACGTGCATACAAATTGGCTTGTATTTTATGAATTGTTAGGTTGTAATCTAACGATTGCAATCACGCAACCTTAAATGAGGGTGACCTAACATAAATATCCCTCTAAAAAATGATTTCTCAACAAAAAAATTACTAAGCATATGAACTGATGAACAGTTAGTGATAACAAAATAACAAATTAATAATCACCACCTCAACAGATGCGAAAATCTCTACTCTCATGCAGTGTACTATAAATCTCTAATTACACGAGCTATATGTTAATATACGTACAACAAATTACTAAGTATGTGAACAGTTTTAACAAATTCTAATGAAAATTATATTAGGTTTTAATATTTTAAATATACATAAATAAAAAAATGATTATTTTACGAACAACTTAACATTTCCACCTTCTGCGTACCTCCACTTAAAAAAGATACATCGATTGGGCTTCATCAACCCAACTCCATCAAGTAAGATCCGACTTGCTTCCGTTGAACGTATACATTAGATAGTAAGATCTAACTTAGGAGCATATTCATGGAAAATATATAGGTTGACTATATGATTTTATCTAGATGAATGAATTTTGACCCAGTAGATTATTGGCAACGTTAATAATCTTTACCTAATTATATTATCAGAATTAAGCGGTCAATAGTTTTGACCCTATTAAACAAATAATTCATGACATCGACCTAATTATTCGATCTTCACTGAGAGTATCAACTCAGTTAAATCAGAGACAAAGTAGAATCATGTGATGGTTAATTTTATATCATATCATATTGTCTTTTGTTAGGTTTCTTGTACCGAAACTTAAACGTTGTAAAGTATGCTGATCAAGTTGAATTAGAATATTTCCTGGCCTCGTCGAATCACGAACATCATAAGATACATCCCATCTAACTGCCTCTAAGTTTGTAACCTTGTTTCTTTTAATGACCTAGAATTTCCCGTCACCTTATTATTAATTCTTATATTGTTTAAGACATTCAAAATTGTTTTGACAAGTTGACATACATGATGTTTATTAGCTTTTGTTTTTATTTTATTTTGGCATTCGAGAAACCAAAACGGTCGATTTGAGAAATTTTAGATCTCCCCCTGTGTGCAAAGCTTTGGGGATTCGTCGCGAACATGAGGATGTTGGCCTAGTTCTCTAACGGTGCCTTTTAAAGAGTTCTTCTGATGCCCAAAAGTTAAAGTGCTTGAATTGCTACATATTTTCATTGCAAAGCTGCATGAAAAGGCTTTTCTCGACGAATAATTCCGTCAAGCAAAGTATCTAAAGCCCCGGTACATAGCTAAAATATTGCAGTCACTAAGGTATCGTTTGACAACTGATTCTTAACTGGATTAAAGTAAGAATCCGGTAAAAATCCAAATGTATTTCACAAACAAAAAATCAACTTCCATATTCTGTAAGAATCTTTGATTCTTAACAATGAAATTTGTATAGAACGAAGCAGCTGAATTTTTATAGCTTATTGCAATAATCCAAATTCTAGAGCGACATTTACTAGATTACCATCAGTTGTATTTATCATAATACCCTCATATTTTAAAAAAATTATTCGATAAATTTCTATCTAGAAATTATAAATGTCATATATATTATATATACATTTTTTAATAAACTTGATGAATTTACGATATTTATTCAATAAACTTGATGATTTACGATATATATTTTAATCCAAATAAATTTAATATTTTACGATATTTATTAGATAAATTTCATATACATTGGATTTTATGATAATTTTAATATTAGAAAATAATATAAACATTTCTACCTTACTAAAAAAATTCATACCATATCTTACAATAGCAATCTAATAACAATATAAATTTAAATTTAAGGGCATACTGGTCATTTAACATTTAGAATCATGAACAAGAATTTTTTTCATCCAAACAAATTTTGATTCTTTTAAGAATCATAATTCTTACATTTTCACTTAGAATCTGAATTCTCACAAAAATCTTATCACAAGAATTCAATCCAAACGGACCCTAAAAGAAACGTAGACAATATTTTTTGCAGACGGACAAGCCCTCGGTAAGTTGCAATAACAATATTTAAGCTTATGTGGGTCACATTTGCCTCTTGCTTGAATAGAATACAATTACTATAATCCAAGAAAGAGAAATGTTTAAGCATAAAAGAAGTGATTACATGTATATGGTTTTGCAGTAGTAGATCGATGTTGCATGGGAGATCTCACCTTAGTTAATTGTCTAGGTACAAGTTGTACTTACACACTGATTAAGAACTTACAAACCTGGTTGCAGTGCTTGGTCAAACGTGGTACTCCTAGGAATTCCTTCTGCCAATGAAGATGTGGAAAATAAATCATGGTTGCAGAGCTTAATTAATAGTTAATTAAACATCTTGCTATGTTTAGCTACATTTCTCATTCCTTAATGAACCTCAAAAATCTTGAGGAGACATGATTGGAAGGTAGAGAGCATTTGTAGAGGATTACGTTTTTCTAATGAATGATTGAGGTTAGATGGGAGCCCATGCCCTACGGTTTTGCCAACTAAGATGGAATTTTGTAGTTTATTTATTTTTAATAGACTTGAGAGTTTGATATCTAAATGTGGCATATGGGAAATAAGTTTATCACAATTTTGTTTAAGGGTATATGATTGGTTTGTAGGAAATGACATAGAAGTTTTATTTGTCCTTGATATTTTGATCTATACCCATGTAGTCTGGGTTTGTTGTTTTAGTTGTTCTTGATGTTTCGATCTAGATCCAAGAGTGAACACTACTTTTACATTTTTATTTTATTTTAATTTTGGGTGAGAACTCGGCTTGGTATATTGGATGTTAAACCTAAGTTAATTCAAAAACAATTAAGACGCATGGTTTGCCAACCACATGGGTGGTGTTTGGACTTTGGGCTAGCAGAGGCCGAAGCAACAAGACTACGTACAATTAGGGGTGAGCTTCGGTCCAGGATCCGACCGAACTTTTCGGAAGACCGGACCGAACCGAACCGGACCGAAGACTGAATTCCCATGGTCCTTTGGACCGAAGACCGGACCGAAAAAGTTCGGTCCGGACCGAAAAAATCGGTTCGGTCCGGACACTCGGACCAAACCGAATTTTACTCACCCCTACATACAATAGCACATACCAGGCTAGCTGATTTCTTTTCTTTAAATTTTTTGAGGTTTTCGTACCTTCTTTTACTACAATATCGCAACACGAATCCTTAGTCTTTGTTATTATAAGGTCGAAGATGTACCTAATTGATTTAGATGACTCCGTCTCTTAGTAGTTATGTTTTGCTCCATAATTTTTCCAAACCAACGGTTTCCCTACCCTATTATCAATGTGGTCATGGTCGACGGTGGCAACATACTTTCTATTCTTAGTATCTTAACCTATACGACGCTCACACCAACTTGGGATAGTACAGTAAGGTAGTAGGGGTAGGTATAAAGAAAATTTACGTGTCTTTCCTAATTTCTAATTAAGTGTTTGAATCTGAGCTTTGGATCACTCATGAACCACCGATTGAGATATATTACTAAATGACTATAGTACTTCTACGAGAAAACTAGAGTGCTGCTCACTTTTCTGCTTCCCCTCACTTTAATTCAAACTAAAACTTCCTCTTACAAATTGAGATATGTTATATAACATGTCGTTAAATTAAATATCCATCTGGCTCTAGCTAGCAGCTGGTTGGTGTTCTTTCCCATAACCACCGATTTCAAAAAACAATTAAGTTGATCGATCAAGTGGTATTAGAATATTTTCCCATCAATCAAATAACGTACGAAGATCGATCTTCCGGTACAACGTCCCACCGAACTATCTCTAAGTGAGAAACCATTTTAATTATTATATCTTATGGTTAAGTTTTATAACACCAACCTTTGACCACTTTGGATGTGTAGATTGAACTAAAAGGTAACGTTCTTGTTTCTAACTTGTGTGATGGTTAGGAGGTTTAGACTTCAAATTTTATCTCCACATTCATGAAGTTGAAAGAATCGATCCGAGAAGATATAGATTTCCTAGACGCAAAGCTTTGAGGATTCCTCTACAAACATGGTGATACTATTTATTAGCCGGTTAGTTTAATGGCGCATTTAGGACCTTTCTCTCTCTTATTAGAGAGGTTAAATTAATATCTTCAATTATCAAACTTTGCATATATAATTGCTAAAAGAAGACTTTCGTCGATAGACAAATTTATCAAGAAAATTATTCAATTTCCATCAGCTAAATGCAAATGGTCAGCTCGTTCATAATGTTTTTCCGCCAAAAAAGTAGTAGTCACTATCACAGACAAACATAACAATTAGGGTATCTAAAAAACAAGATGTGCAATTAGGGTTCGTTCATTGTAGATCTCTGATCTTCGATTGACTTTGACTGAAATTTGATTCTTGGCATGTGAGTTATATGTTTGAGATTTAACTAAAAAACATAATGTTTTCATATAAAAACTGCGGCCCTTCTGCCGTTACTGGAAGCATATGTGGGTTGCATTAATCTTTTGATTAAAATTACTACACTCCAAGAAAGAAAACATTGAAGCACGAATGAAGTGATTATATGTACATTGTTATACAGTAACAAATTGACCTTTGGCCACAGAAAAGGAGTGGCATTTAATTAGATCTCACCTTAGATTTTTAATTAGATACATGTTTTCATGTTATGACACACTGTTATAAACTTATGAAATTGTTTATGCTATTTAGTCAAACCTGGTAGACCTCGGAATTCCTTTGTGCTTAACTCATTGTTAATAAAACATCTTACTATGTTTAGCCACCTTTCTCATTCATGGAACCTCGAAATTCTTGAGCGGACATGGTTGGAAAGTAGAGATGGTATTTGACAGAGGATTAGGGTTTTCTATTGAAAGATCGAGGTTGGATCTCATGCTCTCGGCATTTAATTAATGTTGGCTTATGTCAGATAATCTTCAACACGAAAAATAAACATTAAGTACGTAGATTGAATCACCTCATTTGTTAGATCTCTAACTTTAGAATAATCATGTATGTCCTAACAAAGTCGAATGCATCGTTTGAACCGTAGTGTAATTTTTTTCTTCAAAAAGTACCACTGCGATGTTGTTTCTTAAGGGTCCTTTGTAGCACAACTTGTAGTTGATTTTCATTTTAATACGAAGCATTTCGTTTTAAAATCCACATTCCTTGAATTGTAGAAGGAGATGAGTTGTGTCATGTGTGCAAGTTTCTTCTCTCCTAAGATGGTTTCTAGGTCTTAGCTAGATATTAGGATGCATTTGTAGTTATGAACCAAAGTTCTAAAATTTCACCTTGAGGGTAGATAATTAACTATATATAGTATTTAGTTTCTTAGAGGCAAAAGAAACCCCATGAGTGGATCCAATGCATGGACTCAAGAGCAATGTGTGGTAGTTTTTTAGAAAAGTTGGTAGGAGAATGTGAAGGCAGTTGAAAGTGGGAAAATGGGATGAATCACAGGTTTGTCAAGAAAAGGTTAAGTTGAGGTTGACATTTAATGACCCAAGTAAGTATATTTCAAGGTAGAGGAGTGGAATAGTTAAGGACTACACAGTAGATAGATTCTTTTTTAAAGTGTTTTTTTGTTCCATATAAGTTTTGAGATACGATCCTCACCGTTCAGGCGCGATTAGTATTTGGTTTCTTCTGGCGTATGAATAGTTTTAGCATAGTGGCTTTTGGTGTTAACGAATCACTTATTGTTATTCGAAGATTTTATCCTAAAATAGGGAAACAAATTAAAGAGTTATTTTGTGGACCACTCAATTATTCAACTTGACTACGTATATACAGGGTTTTCAGGTGAGGTCAACCTCATTTGGATTCTAATATAATGGATTAGATTCATAGAGACAGATTTGAAATATCTTGATGTGTCTAAATTTAATTGTATGACAAATATGTTAAATGATGTTGAATCTGTAATTTACATAAACATCAAATGAAACTACCTATTAATTGTGTGCAAACACATTTTCGTTATTTGCATTTATATTTTTTATAGATATATGTTTTCATAATTAAAAATTAAGTCTACTTATGATAGTTAGAAAATACAATTTCGTCTAATGAAAATCATATTTATATATTTGAATATTATATTTTTATCTGATACGTTCATAATTTGTGCATTTTTTGAAGAAGCGTTAAGCATTTTCTAAAATTTTAATATCATATTTATTTAATTAGATGTCAATTATATTTCTTTTCATGTACAATATAGTTGTATATTTTTGCAACATATGCCCAAAAAATAAAATATTCTATTCATTGTTATCAATTGTCAAGTTAGAATTGATATATTATTTTGTTTTGATTCAAATCTTATAAGGAAAATTATGCCTTCAAATTTGAAGATTTAAAGAACTTTCCATTTTATATATTATTATATGAAACTTTGCAAAATAAATCTTGAGTTCATACCTTTTAAATCGATACTAATTGGTTGTTCGTATTAAATACTTTCCGAAAATATCAATTGTAAACACACCAATATGAAACTATTGGATTTAAATCCAACAATCAATGTCGAACAACATTATTTAGCTCAAAATGAGTTTGACCTCACTTGAAAATAGTCATATACACATACAAAAAACTATATGAATAAGTAAGATATCTAGAAAACGGGTTGTGACTCAGTTGCTAGAAGAACTCCTCTACCAACACACCCATGCTTGTCAAGAAAGTAGATTATGTGATAAATATATTTGGTCTAAGTCATAAATGGTGGAGTTTATAGATTTCAAAGAGTAGAAAAACATGTGTTTAGGAAGAAGAAGGAACCGCAGTTGATGATTTTGATCGTTTGTTTTGTACAAGTTAAGCTTGTCCCATTTCCATATACGTAGGAGAGGAAAGAAACTATTCTCTTTAACTCAGTTAACTAACTTACCAATTTAAAGATTTAATAGTTCATAAATCTTGTCCCATTTATTTATAAGTATTATAGAAATTTAATTTGGCATCCTAATATTTTCTCGTTGTTTCTCAATTAATTAACCAATTATCTAGGTATATGACCACATCGTTAAATTTCATTTATATACCTTATTTATATCTCTATCCTTCCCAACATTTTTGTGGTCATATTTTTGCCACAAAAACGTAGCTCGAGCCAGACTAAGATCCAAATGCTAGTGGTCCAAAATTATTTGGTCATATATATATATATATATATATATACTTGTGTCCCCATGCTAAGAATTGGGAGCTCTTTCAGATAAATTGTTGCACATGTTGAAACCTGTCATAATCAAAATTAAACGCCTTCAACAAACAATACATATAGGCTGTCAACCGTGTCGTGTCAAATATAGGAATTCACGATTTTGTATAATTTACTAAGTAACGTCAATGAGTTATAACAAACTACGAATATTGAATATCCAAAATGCTTAAGCTAAAGGTACTATGACGTAGTAGTAGTACCCATGGTCTTATGTACCTAAAACTACATCTCTTCCAAATGACCTATATATAGAAATTATGGTACCTTACCATATAAACAATAAAAGAAAAGCATTGTATCAACACCTTCGGGCTTCGGGTAGTTCATCGACAAAAAAAATGCCTTTCCTGGTAAGGTCATGAATGAAATTTGTTGATGTGATGATTTCACCAGGAGGCCTTGGAAGCTGCAATTGTAACGTTCTGCCATAAAACAATCATGGAAGTAAATGTGCATATAATTTACTAGGCTTCTTAAGAACAATCAAAGTGTTACTAAATTTCTAATTTCTACAATTCGATTGATTGTTATAATAGCTCAACTATGAAAGTTCATTTCCTTTCATTTACATTGTTTTTTACTTTTCTCTACTGAAATCCAGTGTGTGACTATTTATTTACATTTTGATACCACATTTTGATGGGGAGAAAGAATATATATTTAAAAATGGTTGTTTATTTTTTGTGTTTGATGCTGTCTGTGACTGGTAGTTATTTGTACCACGTATGTTGTTGTGTCCACCAACTGCACGTACCCTCGAATGTGGAGTAACCCTAAAGTTGCCATTATTATATACATACACATGCATGATCCATAAAAATCAAGAAATCAACTCCAATGTTTCCATTGAGATGGAGAAACGTGGACTGATGCTATCTAACTTTGTCCCTCCAACGCCATCCCTTCCAAAATCTAGTGACATTAAATATAGGTTGTGTGTTTTTATGTGGGTCATTAATTTGCACCCCATGTTCTCACGTATTGACGTTGGATTTATGCTCTATTTTTTCTTTATTTTATTAGTTTAGTGGGTGGGTTGGGTAATAATGTGGGACTAATGTTGTGATAGTCAAAGGAGAAATATCGTGTGAAACTAATCTGAATGTTATAGTTTGTTACTAGATATTTCGATTCTTAAAACCACATGAAGGATTCACTATTCTGTTGCAAGGTTTAGTTAGTTATAACTTATAATTAACTAGCAAGATATTTCCGGTTATTAAATGGAACAAAACAAGTTTCTATTCAATTTGTGGATAGAAAAATGAAATTACCGAGAATCACGTTATTATAACAGAGTAGACTTAATTTGTTGATGGAATTTAAAAAATGCCTAAGCTTCAATGGCTGAATTCTTATTGGAAAATTTAATTTTTTATGCTCAAAGTGTCTCAAAATTGAAAAAGAAACTCCCACATTGACATAATCTTGAAAATATACTTATCTTTCCATTTCTTCCCAAAATACATATTGCATAAACCATGAGATCATTCTTTTCCCTTTGTCCATCTTTCTCTTTCTTTCTTTCTTTCTTTCAGTTGTATCTAGCTTCTCAGTTGAGAGTGAAAATTAGATCGACCTCACAGTAATCAATATTGACTCCCAACGGACCCCTATCGGAATGTACAAGTTGTTTTAGTGTTCTTGGAGGAGGAACTGGTTAACAAAGAGAATGAGTAAGTGAAATTGTAAAAAATGATGTGAGTGTTACCTTGTTGCATTTTCTTTCCATTTTCGAATAGATTTGTCAATGTCTTGATGGGTTTTGTTGGTTTGTTCCAGTTTTGTTTGAATCTGTGTTTTGTGGGGTAGTTGTGCTCGATAGAGCTCAACGAATGGTCATTTCTTATGGTTGAAGATGATGTCAGACGGTACTCGATGATACTTGATCAATAGACTCGATGGGTATGCTCGATCGTTAAAATTGGTGAGATCGATCGATTTTGAGTGGACTCGACGGTACGCGATAATACGACTTGATGTTGATGCTCGATAGTTATACTTGTTTAGTGTTTGATTGAACTTGATATGCGTTCGATAGAAGCTCGATCAAGCTCGAAAGGTTACGAATATCAATCGGAATTCTACTATTTTGACTTTTTTTTCTTTATCGTATCTGGTTCGACTATTAACGTATTGGATACGTACAATGGTGTTTGGGAAATAAATGGTAGAGATTGACTTTTCAAGGATGACAAGAGTAAATGGATCACTTAGAGAATGATGTAACGTACAGTCAACTGCTTGAGATTTTGCATAAAACGTTTGATGTTGATAAGTTTGTAGGATCTATAGGGCCCTAGGATTAGTCTACAGGGGGGTGAATAGACTAATTAAGTTTTTTAAAAGTTGAAGCAATTAAAGCAAGAACAAGTAAAGTAAAGGAGAAAGAGAGGCAAACCACGACACGGATGTATAGAGGTTTGGATCCAACCATCGGATCTTAGTCTTTTCCTACGAATTGCTCTTCCTCGAGTAACTTCGCGTACTCCACTATTCTGATCTCCGTTCCGAGCTGAGATCAAGCATTTACACTTCAAGCTTGTGAACACCCTCGCCAAGCTTGGACCCCCTTCTCACAATCTGAGAAGAGCTTCACTCCGGAAGCTAATACAACACTTTCCTGGAGAATTGAGTAACGACTTCTAATCTTGAGCATTAGAATGATTGATGAATGCAATGAGTGATTCAAGTGGAAAGATTGAGTACAAAGAGTAGTTTAGAGCAATTTGAGAGTAGTATGAGTGTATGAGCTTAGAGAAAGGATTAGTGAATTGAGAAGTGTGTTCTAAGCTCTATTTATAAGATCTAAACATGATCTAGCCATTGGGATTGAAGTGATAGTGATTTGAGCAAGATGCATAAAACAAGGAAGTTCAGAACTCAAATCAGGACACAAACTGTCGACCGGATCGGGCTAAACGGTTGACCGGTTTCTTGTAAATAAGGAAACAATCGATATTTCGTTCCACCAAGGCAATAACATAAGTGAACGATCAAACCAGATATAGGATTGGTCGATTGTAAAGGGAAAATTGGCCAGAATAATATTAAACAATTGATATAACCATTGAACAAAAAAAGAGTTTGTTTAACCGAAAATATCAGGAAGTTTGGGAATCTGAATTGTGTCTGATCCGGTCGACCACCGTCATGGCATTGTTCGATTGGTAGCCAAATATACGAGTTAGGTTTGTAGAAGTAAGTGTATACGACCTTTGTATAATACGGCAAGTATAACAATTATATTTAAATGAAATTCGATGTGTCAAACGATCGAACAAAAGTCAAGTTTCGATCAACCGGTTTAGGGGACACGTGTCAAGATATAATTGATGAAGAAAGATTGAAACAGACAAACTTGGAATTCTCGGTTGACACATTAAAACGATCGAACAGGGATGAAGAAATGGTCGACCATTTGGGACTAAATATACGCTTGCAAGAATCGGTTGAACTAGATGAGAACTTTTCGACCACTTTGGGAAAGAAACAAGAGTATGTTAAATTTGGTCGAACCAAACGGTCTACCGGTCGACAGTTGAAGCGGAATTCCTATTCTAAGTGAAATTTCTAAGTGTGATCGGTCACCTAACAAAGTCGGTTTGATATGGAATTAAGTATGAGACTTCTATAGGTTTTCTATGTGTCATCCAATGTAATGCAATTCAATCAAAATTCTAAGTGCCCAAGTTACATATTGATCCTAAGAATAAGAACCAAAAATCCTATCTAATCTTCAACTTGATTTCTTGTCTTGTGAACTCTTGTCTCCTTAAATATTAGTAAAACCGCATATATGTATACATATGCATGTGATGTTAAAATAGATATACATTTGTTTATTAATATGTTAATTAATCATCAAAATAGATTAACGATTCTTAACCAAAAAGGCAACAAAGTTGAAGTATGAGCTCACACTTTCTGGAGGCCCTTACAAAACACACGGGCATCTATATAGACCTGTTGAAATTATAGACGATTATGATATCTCTGAAATATTGTAGGATAAGAATTCTTTATGTGTGACTCTGGTTATGAAGAATGCATCTGTAGAACCATCACCATATGAGTTACGAAAAGGTGTGGAGATGCGAAGAGAAGACACTTACGTATATGAAGGGGACGTCTAAGGAATCTTATTCAAAGTTACAAGCGTACCTATACGTGTTGGAGTAAAAGAATTCAGACCAAATCACTGATTTTCTCAAAGAAGATGGTCACTTCCTATATTTTTTCTTCTCTCTTGGAGCTTCAATAAGGGGATTCAGATGATGTCGTCCTTTAATATGTGTTGATGACCCAATCTTCAAAACTATATATGGTGGGCACATGTTATGTGTCGTTGCATTGGATGCAAACATTTATTCTAAAACCTTTATATTTATTTTCAACATTATAACATTATAACATATCGATTTCCATATTTTCGACGATTTCATGTACATTATTTTATATTTATTCTAATATCATGTAATCTACATATATATTAAAATAAATAGAAGATGATCATACTCAAATGTTCTCTTAAATCTTTAAGAAGATCCGGAGTTGCGTTGCCCATTGAATCGTCCGTCGATTCGCTTTCAAGTGTTCACCCAACTCTAAACAAGATTATAGAGAAATGAACTAGTCAATCAAACTTTAAATCAAAGTTAGAATCTAGATAATAACTCATCTAATGCTCCTGAGAATTTAATCTTCAAAAACTTTAATAATTAAGAGAATTTTTTAATGGATTGATAGGGTGGTTAGGGAGAGAAAGAATTTTTGCATTAATGTTAACAAGGAAGAGATGAGACACCTATTTATTGGATTTTCTCTAACACACATCATGTGCAAACCACTTACACATGATTCATTATTAATCTCTCTACTAAACCACATTATGTACAAACCACTTACACATGATCTCTTGTTTACATCTCCACTAAACCACATCATGTGCAAATCACTTTGCACATGATCTTTTGTTTATTTTGCCACATTATCATCTCATAACTACCTTTGATCAAGATGGATTAAATCCAGTCATTAATCAGCAAAAAATCTCTTATTAATATATGCAAAAACGTGGTCAAACGGTTGGATCATTTTTCACTGTTTTTTTACTACTAATCCAAAATTTGGACTTTGGGGTTTTAGCAAATTCATATGTTATAACATTGTTAATCACATTATATCATATAATATATTATCATATATAATATCAAAATATTATACCCGATAACATATATACATCTCATACGAATTTATTTATTATTCTAGCTATGTCGTTTTTATGACATATTGATTTTATTATTTTACCACGTGTATATTAGTTCATAACATATGAAACTTAATACAACATATAAAATATAAAATCATATTTCTTGTTATGTTGACATATATGAGGATCTAAGTTATGTTAACAATGATATTAAATATTTAATATCACAACTATAAGCGGTATCTAGCTACACATTATAATTACCCGATTAACAAAAATGTTTTGCTCAGTCGAACTAAATACGACCCACTTAATCACATGTAAAATATCACTTGTGTCTATCTCTTGCCTCATTATATTAAGAATATTATAAAAAATGGAAATATGTCATATTTGTATTATATATTCATTTCTTAATCTCTCAAGCTAATTGTAAATATGTAACTATACACAAGTTACATTATGCACATTATAAATTTTATTTATCAATGAGCTCAGTAATATCATAACTCAAGTCCAGAAGGAAATGATAATCTTTTGACATATCATTTTTTCCAGCACAAGTCAGGTATAACCAACTAATATATTTATCACCATACTCATTGATAGATTTTGATAATAATCAAATCATACATTCCTTATGTGAAAAGATATATGTCTCATATCTTAAGATTCAACGATATAATGAAACATTAATGACACAAACATAATTCCATAACGTTTCACTTTTTAGGTCAATTCAATATATGAAAGAAATATTTTTCATTTCATATACTCATGTTGTTAAGTATTTGTAGAGCTACAATATCTCTCTTAACCAACATGACAATCTTATCTCGGTGATTAATGTTCCATGTTAAACACCATGATTGTGAGTTACTTTTGATTTATGTAAACCATTATCTTTTAGAGCTTTACGGTTAAGGACCAAGAGTCTCTTCCTCAACTCTTCCAAAAGACGAATACATTAATCAAGGAACAAAATTTTCAATACATTCAATTCATAATAAAAGACATATAAAAGTAAAACTTTTAGAACACATCGCTTTGAGGAATATTGGCAGATTTGAATTCATAATTATTCCATTTAATCTACATTGACAAAATAAAATACAAAAAACTCCATCAAGGTTTGACATGCTGATAGAACATGTCAACGATCTATTTATCCTTGAAAGTCTACATGTTTTCGTCTATAATGGTGGTGAAGGGAAGATTCGCTAGACGATGATCTATATACTTGGTGTACACGCCACAATCTCCACTGAAAAATTAATAACATTTACAATAAATATCTAAGATAAAAGCATTAACCATTAGAAGTAATCATGAAATTTACCTTCGACGGGTTTGGTGGACCTCATGCGGTGTCAGATGGTGCTATCCTAACTCTGGTGGTTTGCGTCCTTTTAAGAACTTCAATTTCGGATGATCCTTGAACAACGAGGAAGAAGACATCAGAGAGGGAAGGAGGAGACACCATGGCCTCCTTAACGACTCCAGAGTTGCCTCAGGAATGATTGTCACATCGTAATCGTATATGTTAAATGTCTAATCAGAAAGTGATTCCTCGATACCCAATGCACATTCTTGTAGCACTAGCACCAATACACATACTCTTTTCCCTTCCAAGAAGGCACAACCTGACCCTTGACCCCGATGACGAATTGGAGACACTCTGAATCCCAAGTAAGCTTCCATGTATTGTTCTTATACTGATCATACTGGAATGGAATCCAATGAGAGAAGCACGTGCTCATTACCACAACATCTTTACGGTATGGACCTGGGAATGTACTGAGATGCCTCCTCATCATATGTTGAGCCGCATCAATATGCTACAAAATATTCAACAGGTTGCAAGTCGGGAATAATATCCTCAAACTAACAATTCTAAACTATCGAGCTCATCTCGAGCTCTTATCGAGCCAATCGAGCAAACTAAATGCTCTAGTAACTGACAACAATTCTAAACTATCAAGGTCATATTGAGCTCCTATTGAACACATCCAGCAAACTAAATACTTCAGTAAATAACCGACAATTCTAAACTATCAAGGTCATATTGAGCTCATATCGAACCCCTAGCAAAATAAATACCCTAGTAAATAACAACAAATGTAAACTATCGAGCTCTTATCGATTCCATCAAGCAAGCTAAATACTCCAGTAAATAAAACAAATCTAAACTATCGAGCTCACATGTAAACTATCGAGCTCATATCGACCTATCGAGTTACGCCTATAAAAATATGAAATTTGCATTCTTTAAATTACTTACATCGTCAGTGAACCATGATTTGATTGTTTTCTCATTGGGGATCCTCCCAAATACCCACCATTCCAATGTCCTCAATTATCTTTTGTTTGACTTCTTTAAGGGTCGAGAACAAAAGGCTCGTCATCTGGGTTTGAAGGTTGTGGTTTCTTGGTTAGATCGGTGTAGATATCCTGAAGATGTTTTGAGGGTCATCTCTTTCTCTGATATACAGTCGTAGCCGACGGGGTGGACGAATCTATTTCAACTTCATGACCGTTAGGTAGATAGTCTTCGTCATCAGATGGTGGTATTGAAGGTTCTTCTAGCAAAGACACAATCTTAGTCATCTGGTCCATCGTGGACAACTGATTCTTATGATGGTGCTCTTGATGGTGCTGCAAATAAGGACACAATCCTAGCCATCTGGTCCATCATGGACAACTGATTCTCATGAGATGGTGATCTCGAAGGTGCTTCTAACAAAGACAGATCTTAGCCATCTGGTCCATCGTGGACAACTGATTCTCAACGATGCTCTTCAGTTGACTTTCCATCTTCAGTTGCTTTGCTTACATCGACAATTGTGTTGCCTCCATCGACAGTTGTGTTGCTTCCACCCTATCCAACTTTTCTACCAAAAGTTGACAATCATGAGATGGAGCTAAAGCAAGGGTTGGGATTGCGGTTGGGGCTGCTTGGGATGAGGTTGTGACTGGGGTAGAGGTAGGGATAGTTGAATCCTCCGCTATGCGACTGGGGTGTAGGTAGCGATAGTTAAATCCTCCGCTTCGCCATCATCTTCGAAAAGGTCCACCCCTTTGGAAACCTTAGCCAGTCTCTCAGCCACCTTCCCCACTGGGGTTATTCCAGTGTCATCAACATCCTCCTCAAGCTCGGAGGTAGGGCTCATTACTCTCTGTAAGGTTGTTATAATAATCAGCCTCTAATGTACGGTGCACCAAATAAGAGTACACGGTCAACTGCGATAAATATTAAACATTATGTTAGGTTACAATATAAGTAAATCAACATCGAGCTCTTATCGAACCAATCGAGCAAACTAAATACTTTAGTAACTAAAGAAAATCTAAACTATCGACGTCATATCAAGCTACTGTCGAACCCATCAAGAAAACTAAATACTCCAGTAAATAACAACAAATCTAAACTCTCGAGGTCATGTCGAGCTCTTATCGAACCAATCGAGCAAACTAAATACTCTAGTAACTAATAAGAATTCAAAACTATCGAGGTCATATCGAGCTCTTATCGAACCAATCAAGCAAACTAAATACTTCAGTAAATAACAACAAATCTAAACTCTTGAGGTCATATCGAGCTCCAATGGAACCCATCGCGCGAACTAAATATTCCAGTAAATAATAACAAATCTAAACTACCGAGCTCATATCGAATGCTTATCAAACCCATCGAGCAAACTAAATACTCTAGTAAATAACAAACAATTCTAAACTATCAAGCCTATCGAGCACATATCAAATATATATATCAAAATCATATCAAGCCTATCGAGCAATGAACTCATTAAAAAAGATCAAATAAATTAACAACAATGAAGACGAACTTACGCCTTTTTTGAAGAAAACAATCGTGTAACATCAGTCTTCTGTCGGGCGTTTTTCTCATGGCTCGTCCAGCTGAGTAGCCTGGGGAACTAGTCTCCACGGTTGACAACATATTGGGAGGTATTCTGTTGAATGACATCGTACGCCCAATATTGTAACACAAGGGCATAACCATAGATATTGTATTTTGCCTCTTTACGTTGCCCCTTAATTTCCTTCTTCTTGTCATAGTATTCTTTTTGGTTAATCATGTCTTTTTGGCATGATGTTATCAGTTTCTTGTAAGACGACTTTTCCAATTGATTCTTGAAGAACTAGTCCAGGTCCTCAACCATTTTCACTATATCCGCCCATACGAAGAGCTTGCCCTCTCGCGCGTATAAAATACCTTCACTGAGGAAGCATAAACCCAACTTATACACATCATCAGCATTTTCACAGTTTTTGAATGGCACCTCTAATTGGAATATCTGTATTTTTGTCTCTCCATTGAAATAATTCATTATTAGGGGGTGACTGGTAATGTGAGCCTGCAACTCAGCCTCTGACAATATGGTGTTTAAGTTGAAACCAGTGACCAATGCAAACTCATATCGACTGAATCTACAAACCTTAGAGCCCAAATAGAAATGAACCTCATCATCTTTAGTGTTGTGGATCTTGTGCCATAGAAAATGATGAAAAAGAACACCGAAGAACTGTAATTCACCATCCTTGAATAATTGTTTGAACGGGGATTCCTTTGCCCTTTCAATCAAGTCGGACTCCCGAAACTTCTCTTTTATGTCATTCATAGGCTTACTATCCCTATATGTCACACGACTGAGAAAATGATTCTTAATTGGAACTATTAACTTTGGCATCTGCAAAAACAAAACAAGAAAAGACCACAACCAGTTGAAAAACATGAGAAAAATTGCAAATAAAAAACAACTATTTTCTCATATCGAGCGCTTATCTAACTCGTTGTGCTACCGAGCATATTATTATGTTCCTATCGAGAACATCGATCAAACATAAATATTCCAATAAAAAACAACAAATCAAAATTATGAGCTCATATCGAAAACATATCAAACTCATCGAGCAACAATAAATACTTCAGTTAATAACAACAAATCTTAATTATCGAGCGTTTATCGATCCCATCGTGCAAACTAAATATTCAAGTAAATAACAACAAATCAAAAGTATTGAGGTCAAATCCAACATTATGTCGAGCACAAAATAAATCATGTCGATCCCATCGAGCTAAACAATTCTTATCACCGAAGGTAATCGTATCGAACTCACATGTAAAAAAGCATCGCGTACCAATAAATCTATATCGAGCACATCGAGCCAAACAAAACAGAGTATCTTGCTTCATCATATCGAGCCTATCGAGATCACAGATCTTAACGCTCAAGCTAATCCTAAACAAAACTAAAAAATCATAAACAAAATGTGCCCTAAAACTGACCTTCATCGTCGGCTCATATATCGCATGAGTTGTTCTTCGGTCTGGGTTCCACTACGCCAGGGAAGCTTGATCTAGGTTCGACAGGGTCCGACACTAGGTTCGATTCGGCCCGAGTTGGGTTCAATTGAGAGGTCGAGTGCGAGAGAGAATGAATGCGTGAAAAAGAGAGAATGAATGCGTGAAAAAAAAGAAGGAATGCGTGAAAGAGAGAGAATGAATGCTTGAGAGAGAGTTTTTTTTATTTATTTAAATGGTATGGTATTTTGGGGAGAAATGGAAACATAAACATATTTTCAAGATAATGTCAATGTGGGGGTTTCTTTTTCAATTTTGTGTCACTTTGAGCATAAAACATCAAATTTTCCTTCTCATTTCAGACCAATAATTTTGATATTATTATTTTTAGGATATTATATAATCGTATTATTATCATTGCAATATTAGGTTATTAACTACACTGGTATAGACAAACGGGATATCACAATAGTTTTTATCGATTTTTATTGGGAGTTGTTATTCGTCGCCCGTTTTTTACTAAAATCGACTGTCTCAATTATCATTTTGTCATTTACAATCCATTTAATACACATTTCATCTCATCTCTTAAACTAAGACTTTTGTCTCAATATTTCTCACTCTACTAGTACCAACACCACGAGATTGTCTGGCGAAACGTCTGGATCCGGTGAAGTAAGCCTGCCAAAAAAATCGCCTCGAGCGTCTGGCTAGGACGTCTCATAAAAAAAATTAAAAACTTAAAATAAATTGGAAATTCTACGATATTCGAGTGCACTGGGGCATCCGCTGACTTCTTTCTTGGCCTCTGAGACATTGTTTTTCATGATTATGAGAAAGATGAAGAGAGTGATGATAGGAGAGTGAAATGAAGAGACATATAAGTTGAAATGAGAGAATGATAAAACGGTAATTAACACAGACGATTTAAATAATTTACGGATGACGTTTAGCAATCCAGTTTTTATTTTGCTTCTTTTTTTGGGAAAAATTGGTCTGGTTGTGAGTCTTGTGACCGAAGAAGTAGTTGGAGAGATATGCCGTCCAAAATTAATTTAGAAATTACAAATTGATGATTTCAAGATCATAATAAACATGCGAGAACCTTTTAAACTTCGCATACATATATGTTATTTGTAAACGTAAGGCAAACCAAAACCATTTAAATAGTATGAAATACTAAAGAGCATTGAGGATATTTCAAGTCATTTAAGGATAATATCTAAAGGAATCATAAGAAAAAAACAACAGATAACAAACATGGCACCTCGAGAGAGTGGGTCCCGCTTCTCGTAAGGAAAGATGGAATATAACCCAAACAAATTATAAATATGGAAAGTGGAGCAGAGAATCAAAACATTCAAAAAAGGAACACATCAATCAATCCATCACAAAATGTTTTCTTGTTAAAACAGCACAAGAATTGGATCCATCGAACCCATCTAGTCTTCTCCCAATGAAAATGGAACCAACCCCAAAGACTTGTTGTCAAGTCTTTGGAGACAGTAAGTGAGGTGATGAAATCGTAAAACTTGGCTTCGCCACACTTGCCTTGTCAAAGTTATCATGCACAAACCTAAATACATAAACGATAAGGATGAATTAATTGGGTGTTATTAACAATTAACGAAATAGTAATTTACTTAGGTACACTTCAAAATGTGCATAATAACTGAAATATATCTGTATTTTCACTATTCACTTAGGTGCATCTACATTTCACTACATATTGTTTGGGTGTCCTTCTACTGTTTGTGGAACCAACTTCGTTAACTTTTTTATTAGAATATTTGCAAAACACATCATCTAAAATTGAATTGTCCTTAAAAAAACTCAAACAAAAATGTCTTTTATAAACCCATCACCTCGTCTCTCTTCTCCCTCTCTCTCCCCACTCCACTTACCCCATTCGCCAGCCTCTCAACTATATATGAATCTGAATCTCAACTCCGAATATCTTATATTTGCCCAACAGACATTCTGAAAATCTACATTTTTGCATCTCAAGACAATCACCTCTAGGCTTTTTTTTCTCAAGGTCCGCAATTCCAACTATAGAGTCTCTCTTTTTAGCCATTCCGGCAACTACCTTCTTAGCACGTCTCCTCAACTACTTCTGGTTATCGGGGTGTGCTCAGACCTTACTGGATCCTTTGCAGGTCCTTTGCAAGAACATTTTCAGGTTTTAAATCTGAATGTATAATACCAACCTTGGTGTGCAAGTAATCAAGGGCCACCATGATTGAAATGCAAACTTGCCTAACTCTGGCTAACCCAATGCCTTCGTAATGGTTGTACTTTATTAACCATAACAAGCTATCACCAAGAAATTCAGTAACCAAATACAAATGCTAACCACTGGGGCCAACATGTTTAAAGTTGTCGAGCTGACGAATGATGCAGTTGGAACTTGATGGGTCACCTTCTGCAATGGCTGAGAGGACATTTATCTCGTGAAGACCAGATTGTGCAAATTCAAATGCACTTTTTTTGTATTTTGAGCGCAACAAATTTCTACAATTCCAGTACATAACCTTATGACAATTCCAATAATCTAGGTCAAACTAAGAATAAAATCCAAAAATAACATGAACTGAGATCATATCATCAGCAAAATCTAAACTTGGAGGGCCAACCAAACAAAGCAATTGACCCACCAACTTACTGATGCTGAAGCAATCACAATCGGCATTTCCACAAGTCATCACACGAATTCAACAAAATGAAATAATAATAGCTAAACCAAAATTTCATACTAGTATTTTCCAAAATTGCCATAACAGAAGGTCAACAAAATCAACATAATGAAACAGGAAAAAATGCCAAATTCATGCAACCACTAATCAAACATCAACAAAACCACCACTCTTTTTGGAGGCACCAGAGTACCACACCAACGAGCTTTGCGCAACCCCAGTAGACACCTCATTCGACCCCTCTCTAATCCACATCGCCACGACTCTCGATCTCACCTACATACGAGAAATAATCGCAGTCGTCCAATCGAACCTCCAGCACTCCTCCTGCCTGGACAACATATTCTTGAAAGGAATGTATTCTAAAAGTTTACTTTTATATGTATTTTATTATGAATTGAATGTATAAATATTTTGTTCCTTGATTAATATATTCGTCATTTAGAAGTGTTAATGAATGAGCCCTTGGTTATTAATCGTAGAGTTTTAAAAAATAATGGTTTACATAAATCAAAAGGTAATTCACAATCATGGTGATTAACATGGAACATTAATAATCGAGATAAGATTGTCATATTTATTAAAGGATATTGTAGATCTACAAGTATTTAACAACATGAGTATATGAAAAATAAAATATTTCTTTCATATATTGAATTGACCTAACAAATGAAACATTATAGAATTGTGTTTGTGACATTAATGTTTCATTGTGTCTTTGAATCATAAGATATGAGACATATATATCTTTTAACATAAGGAGTGTATGATTTGATTATAATCAAAAGATATCATTGCATATAGTGATAAATATATTAGTTGGTTATACATGACTTATGCTCGAAAAGATTATATGCCAAAAGATTATAATTGTCCATCTTGACTTGAGTGATGATATTGCTGGGCTCATTGATAAAACAAAATTATAATGTGCACAATTGAACTTATGTATAGTTACATATTTATAATTAGCTTAAGAGATCAAGAAATGAATATATCATACAAATATGACATATTTCTACTTTTTATAATATTCTTAATATAATGAGCCAAGAGATAGACACGAGTGATATTTTACATATGATTAATTGAATCGTGTTTAGTTCGATTGAGCAAAACATTATTATTATTTAGGTAATTATAATGTGTAGCTAGATACCACTTATAGTTGTGATATTAAATGTTTAATATCATTGACAACATAACTTAAATCCCCCTATATGTCACACCACAAACTGAGAAACAAGAAATATGATTTTATATTTTATATGATGTATTAAGTTTCATGTGTTATGAAATAATATACATGTGGTAAAATAATAAAATCAATATGTCATAATAGCGACATGGTTAAAATATCAAATAAATTTGTATAAGATATGTATATATAATGTGATATAATGTTTGAAATGGTTAGAATATCAAATAATTTTGTATGAGATATTTATTTTTAAAAAGTCTGGAAAAAAAATCTACGAATATCCACTTTGTATCAATTTCAGCTTGCTGAATATCCTTATCCATGTCCATTTTAATTGAACATTGCATCGTAAAAATAAGAAAGATGAAAATACAACCAAGGACTTGTTAATAAATTTTCAAATATATAGAAAATATGTCAAATGATTAAAAACATTTTAGAGAGTCAATAATTGACATGCCAAGACTTGACAACTTGTAATTGCAAGACATTTACACACACACTAAGCAACAAAACACCTTATCTGCTCATTTTATATGGTCGGTGAGAAACAATTCTGGGTCGACTAATGGCCAAAATACGCATACGCTCTTTCATTAATAAAATTTTACATTTATTAAAAAAAATCGTCCAAATACGCAGTCAAGTGGTCGTTGTCATTCACCTACCAATTAATAAGCTATACGTATCTCGGTATAGATTTACCTCCTCATTCTTGTAATAAAAGGTTTTCTACGTAGACATCAAAAGAATATAAATTATAAACTAACATTACCCAAACCTTCAAGGTTTCAACAAGATACATTAGTAGGCGCATCTGTAGCCACTTTTATATCGGTATATAAGTACACATGACAATCAGTTGACATCAGTTGGCTTTGGATTTTTTATTCACCTTAACTATTGAAGAAGGTTTTTTTTTCTTTAACCAATTAAATAAATAATGATCAGTTAAATGAACCAATGGAGCCACTATTCTTGTCGAATTGAAGACTATATATTTAAATGTAAGAAAGTTAGGATTGTTCAGTAATATGGTCAAAGTACGGGCTATAGATGAAAAAAGACATGTATTTGCTATTTTTGCTACGTACGTAAGCCATTGCGACACTAATGGATTAGTTAATGCTAAGTTTGTTTACATGCACAAAGCAGGTCCAAATATTTTTAGTATTATTTCCACCGATCACATCTTTGATTCTTTTTTGCGGTCCAGCTGTCTAGAGAGTTGATCGGGGATTAGTTTAATTAATTGGGGTACTATATAGAGCAATAATACAAAGTTTTACTTACCCTATGGATAGCGAAATTAAATTTGTTATCCTAGACTGGGATGAGGTGCACAATCCAAATAAAGAATTTGATGTGATGTTTGCGTTGATTGTGTTTTAAGATTTGATTGTGCAGGTTTCGGGTATAATTACAAAGAATTTAATAGCATTATCAGAATGATTATTACCATACTTAAATATTGGAATTGTTCAATACCAAGTTGTGCTTAATTATTATTACCAGAGTTGTTAAGTTATTCAATTTAACATTCGTGGCTTGCCTATAACTGATTTGATGAAAGTGAAACGCCTTTTAGGATAAAAGTCATCAAAAAAATAAATGGTCAATATATATATTGTTGAACTAATTTGTCAAACATAATCACAATATAATAAATAGACCTAACTGCATTGTATGTAAGATCGAGAACTTCAACTCTTCCTTGGCCTAATTACTCATTTTTCCCAACCAAATTATTTGTCTATTTCTCAGAGCAAAACTAAAGGCTATGCAGCTTTTATTAATCCAGAATAATACGTTTTAAAAATGTCTTAAGTATTTATATACGATTAGGAGAGGTAGTGTTAGGAATATATTAGAGGGTAATAACTATATATAATCTAAAATACCATCTGATCTAGAAAGAAAGAAAAATCATTGCTATTATGAAAAGTATAATTATACCAATTATAGAAGTTAGTTTGTTGCTTTAAGGACTTTTGTATCCCACAAACCAATTTTTTGGCATTTACTACAATAATTGAGAGGAGTATATTAATTATTGGTCCCCCACTAACTTTCCAGTATCCACCACCACGTTTTTGTCATATTTAACAATGTTCCTGTCACACTTCTCATTTTCCATAAGAAAATAAATAAGGTTGTTTGTGTTCTTTGACAAGGAAACCAACTCAATTATCTTTTCCAGATCAAATTATTAAAAATAACAACTTGCAAAATAACGATATGATTTCTAAAACTATGACAAACATTGTTCAACACACTGGTGCATGATATATTATACTCGTCGTCAAATAGACGTCAGTTGTTTTAATAACCGACGTGTATGGATATAGACGTCGGTCAATAGAACAACTGACGTCTATAAGGTCCTATATAGGGGTGAGTTTCGGTCCGGGACCGAACCGAATAAATTTGGTTCGGTCTGGTCCGGTCCAAAACCTGAATTTAACCCTTAAAATTTCGGTCTTTGACCGGACCGAACCGAACCGGACCGAAGACCGAATTCCCGTGGTCTCTGGGACCGAAGACCAGACCGAAAAAGTTCGGTCCGAACCGAATTTTGCTCACCCCTAATCCTATAGACGTCAGATGTTTGAATATCCATAGAAATCGACGTATATACTCCGACGGGTATTCCCACGTCTATAGACATCGGCTGGTTGGTATGATTGACGTTTATAGGCCTTATAGAAATCTAACAGTTATGTTTTTTTCATTTACTCCAGACAAAAATCCAACCGAACCCTAGCGACAAACCCGGCCCTCTCCGCGATCGATCTCCGACCGATCCTCCGGCACCGCAGCGACGTCCTAACCACTCCTTCCGTCCTCCTTCGTCTCAACCGCGCCCTCTCCGCCGCCACTGCCACGAGCATCGATCTCTCCTCAGCACTTCTTCTTACGGTAACATTTCTTCTTCTTCTTGGACTTTGTTTTTTAATAATGTTGGATGATTTTGCAGGTTCGAGTGTTTGGAAATAGCGGGGGAGACGGGTGGATTTGGAGTTGAAATTTGTTGTAAAATTGAATTTGGAGTTGAGATTTGAGAGATTTTAAAGACTGACACCTATGTATATACGATGTATAGATAGACATCGGGTCTGGAGAGCCTTATATCCGACGTATACATCTTGTATATTCGATGTATATTTCCTTTTCTACAGTAGTGACATAATTATTGAAATGAGGGATTTTTTTCCGGTTCCGATATTTTTAATTCCTTTCCACCAGCTTACCTAATAATAATTAAGTTTATCCGGAAAATTTGATAGGATGGTTATTTACTACATCTAAGGTTTTGTTTGAAAATACTGTGTGCACAAAAATAAAATGTTTTTTTACCTAAGAGGCATTCTATTCTATGTATAAGAAGCAAAATGAAATTATATGTGATGATAAATGATGACAATTGTGGCTAAATTCTTAGATTTTGAGCATCCTTAGGCTTCCTAGAAATCCACAATTCAGATTACTTACACGAAAAGTACGTCCTACCAACATGGCTTCCTAGGAAAGCGACTTCAAATGCATCCTTAGAAATATCACACTTGCAATCACAACTTAACCTATTTTCTTATTCGGAAGATGCAATATGATATTCCATTTCACTAGGATGGAAAGAGAACACATCACTCCCAATTGGGTTATGCAAATTGGCACTCCAACGGCCAATGGCTCCCTCAAGGAATCAAAACCTTTGGAAGACGAATAAAAATACCCATGTTGGCGGACAATTATGAAATGATAGTTTATTTAGAGATCCTTTTTCCACATTATAATATGTTTATGGCTTAACCATCAACATAGGTATGAGATCATGCAAAAAAACCTAGCCATTTTACTAATAGAATATTTGTGCACCCTCATAAATATCTAGACTTGTTTATTGGGTTACTATTTGTGGTAAGTATGTTGTTAATTGTTTTAGTTGTATCTTAACGGTGGACCTTAACCCTGATAGAAAAATATGTTTTTTGAATGTACTAGGAAAAACACCTTAAAATGTTCGAAAGTGAACGATTTGTAGATGAATGAGAAAACATTGGACACAGAACACCAAAAAATGGAGGCAAATTCATTACCAAACGATCAATTTTAATAATGGTATTTGGTTAATATTTATTGGTCAATGATGTGAGCTGCTTTTTACATTTTTGGATGATATAATGGGTGTTTTTGTTCCAAAAGTTGCAAATGAAATGTAAATATAACCCTTTAAGAGAATCTAAATTTGCAATGACACGAAAATATAAAACACAATGTATGTCGCGTTAGTTGTTACACGATAAAGAAAAGTAGCAATGGCTATATAGAAATTTGTTCAGTACGGTTTACTTAAAGTACATCTTCAATGCCACAATATTACAACATCAAATGCTTCAAATTTTTGTTACCACTTATCTAGTTTTTCGTTGCTAACAACGTTTGAAGTTTGAAACCAAAGGAACAACCGTATAATTTAAATTCTAAGCTTACTATTATGTATTTCTAAGACAAATTTTTTAGTGAAAAATTCGTATGCATGTCGACCTCTTACCCAGAATTTTTACCATGAATTCTGATAAATGATTTTCGGAATTCAAACATCTATAAAAACTTTGATAATTGACTTTCAAAATTCAAATATCAATTTGTATTTCTAATTTCTAGTCCATATAGTTTTGAGTACCCCGATTTGTATTGTAGAAACTGAAATAATAGAAGTTAAGGGTGCTTGCTTGCAAAAATTGTTTTTTGCGGCCCACTACTCACAAAAACTTGAGTTTTTTGCAAACATCGAAACCAAAAATTCAGTATTCAGTTGGACCCTTATACATCCACCCTTGTTTTTAGCTGATTATGTTGTGAAATTTGTAATTTACTTATTTTGTAACATCAAAGCTTCATAGTTTATTAATCATTATTTAACTTTGCTTATCCCTAATCAGTAGTCATCCAAGTCAAACATGAGCCTCCAAAATTCAATTTAGATACCAAACATTCTTTTATATATGCTCTTCTCCTATTATCCTATCCTATGTATAGGTGACTCATTATAAATCCTCATACGACTTCTTTCAAGTCTCTTCTTTCATCATCAAGAGGCAATTAATAACAAACACAAATAGAGAAGAAGAAGAAGAAGAATAGTTCGTTTATAAAAGACCTAGTTGTTATGGTAATTAGTGTGGTGTCCAAATGGAACACAAATGACATGGAATCCAACCACAAAGTGGGAAAATGGACGAATGAGAGGGTTGAAAACACGATGAAGATGAAGATTGTGAGGTTGTGATAATGGGTGTTTGATTGTAATTATGGCATTTTAATTTCTACTTTGGTCGCCTGTGTTTGAGTGGTGGTGTGTGTCACTTTCCATTAGTGGCTAAACCCCCTCCTCTTAATTGTACGTAGGTCGACACATGGGTGGGTAAGGTATGGTGGGTGCCTTTGCTTTTCGATTAATTTGTTTAACTTGGGACACACCAGTAGAGGAAACAAAATCAAAGTCAACTTTAATGGTTCCAAACTAGGTTGGGTATGGATGTATGTGTCCAAATTAGTTTTTTCGGATCGAGTACGTACCATATTACAATTTAATTATGTAGTAAATGTATGGTGACCACTCCTTAATTAGCTCAGCTCGGTCAATCGTTATGACGCTTGTATGTTGCCACAATGTTGGGGGAAGAAGAAGGGTATAATCTAAAAGTAATAATTATTTTCCTTGGGTTGGTTCCTTTTCCTTTTCTATTAAGTATTAACCATAAACTTTGCTTTCTTTTCCCTCTCCAAACAATAAACAAATGGGATACGGACTCGCTCAATGGCTCATTCTTCTGCATCTACAGGCTCATCCTTTGTTGCAATCATTCTGATTGAGCATAATTAAATGAGTATAAGCTCTTCAATTGTATATATATATATATATATATATATATATATATAGGAATTCTCTAGTGAGCTCAGGGCTCAACTTTTCTAAATTAAGCCCCCACAATATCCACCACTTATTTCAAATTGTAAGGTAGATTAAGAAAAAAACGATTATGCTAATGAATGGTGAGATTAACTGTAAATAAGATTCAACGGTGAGATTGTAGGGGGCTTAAACTAAATTTGATGAGTCATGGGCTCACTAGAGCTTGACCCTATATATATATATATACACACACACACATACATATATAGGCACCTTATCTATGCCGACCTATATCTGTTAGGTTAGCTCTTCAATTGGCTTCTCCCCGGCCTTCCCAATTGGAGATTAATTCTTGTGTTATTACTTTTGTATTTTGACATGTGAGTATTGAAGGGAAAATGTGTGCTCACGAATAGTCTTTGTTTTTTAGGGAATATGTAACTATGTATTTACAATTGATTGAAAAATTACCTGCATAAAACAGTTCTGTTATACAAACTAAATACATAGAATAACAAGCAGAGATATATAAGTCATTAAAAGCTAAAACACGGATGAACTGTATCAAGTATCTGTTGGATTGTTGAGTTTGGGTTAGACTCATGAATAATTTAATTGAAGAAATCCAATGTTGAGATAAAGATGAGAACTTTTGCCCAATGTGTCATGTGCTCACCTCACTTTTAGTCCCACATTGGTGAAGCTAACAAGTTCAAGGATGTTGATAAACATCCTATTCACTTGACCCTTTGTAGGTGGTAAGAGGCGAGGCGGTGGGGATTTTGGGGGAAATTAGAGGTTTTAGCCTCATGGTGATGAGTGTATTTAATTTTTGGACATCATGTTAATTATTTTTGCAATTAAGTCATTGACGGTTACAATATTAAATACATATATATCACAGTCGGTTTCCTCCTGTACACACAAGTTTTATTCACATCCTCTCTCTACGACAACCATCCCTCTTTGGCGATTTTAGGTCTCTGAATCCAGAGTTCTCCGGCGACCGATTCTTGCGAGGTTCCGCGCTGCTTTCGTGGTCCGTCGACTCCAGTGTGCGCCTAATCGACGGTGTGATCGTTCTATCCTGGGAGAAAATCGGCATACCATCAAACGCACTGGTATGTGGGCCGATATTTTCTCTAAGGCAAGTCGTCTTCCGACGGCTCGGTCTTTGAGGTCGTCTCTAATCAGTGTTCCTTCATTTCTTGTTTTCTTATACATATTTTTGTACGTTGGCTTTATCTGGATCCTTACAGAATATTTATTCGACATATGTAACACACTGTATTACATGATCATATTTGTAATTGTATCAACAGTATCAACCAGTACTGATTCAGTTAATAAATATTCGATCATGTATTAGCAAAAAATCATGGATCTGATCCTAACATTGTCACACGTCGGGGCTTATGATGGGAATATGAAAAAACAATGATCTTATGTTGGGATCTAATCAAGGATCTTAATTTGAGCATGCAACATAAGATCTTGCAGACAACATTAATTTTGTTACATATGATGGGAATAGCAAAATCCAAAAATTACCAAAGTGTTTTCGGAACGCAACGCATTGTTAAAAGTTAAAAGTTAAAAGAACATGGCTATGAACAAGCATCCCTTCTAATATTTCAGTGTAGTATTTTTTTCTCTCTTTTACTTGCTCTTGGAATGGGTAGCATGTCTAATGATGATTTTATAATTAACGCCCTCGATATGATTAAAAATATTATTAACGTTTTCAAATTTTCCTCATGGTATATAAGTTTATAACTATAAATATTAGATACATTCCAATTTGGCAACTTTCAGTTATATATACCTTCGTGTCAAGCTTCACACCTCACTACAATGTTAGAATTGTGAGACAAAATTCTTGAAGTTAGTTTCATAGGAAGGTGTAAAATTAAGTTAATGATAACTGGCAAAAGAATGCGATTGAAATTTTTGTCAAAACTCAAAATCACAGAGTATGTAAAATATACTGTGAAACATTTAAAGGTAGTTTGAGATTTTTTTTGAATTATTTTATCTATGAAGTCGTCGTAAAATAATGTAATTCTTTTGGAATATGTGTGTGTGTGTTGAACTTTTATATTTAAGTCTTCTATGTTTAAAATGTTTATAGGCTTCTTCTCTTTGAAAGAAGAAAGGTATTCTATTTGACAACTTAAATTATTGTCAACCGGAAATTAAAGAATAGAGGAAAACTTTTGCTTCAACCAAAAAAAGATCCAAAGATAAAAGAAACAATAGAAATTTGAATGTGGGAGTGAATGGATTCCCTGATTATTGATAGTTGAATCAATCAATGAGCAAATTTATGAGTAGGACCCTCTTCATCTTCTTATGAAACATTTGTGTTGAACTGTATGTTTCATACTTAAGTGTATATTTTCTGCTGAAGTGACATTTTTAACATATCAGCACAATTCGGTATAACTCGACTAGAAAAATGTGTGAAAAATATGGATAATGTCTCTACTTGATTGAACATCCTTTTACCGTTGCTTATTTGTTTGCATCATACGAACATCATTGCCAACTGAAACAATTTGAATAATTAATCAAATGAAGCACAATGATACGAACCAAAGAGATTTCAATGAATGTCTAGTCTAGCTTCGAAAACATCATCAATTCTAGTATCTTGACAAAAAATGGAGAAGTTGAGATAACTAAGGTCATGTGTAGGTAACTAGGGATTTCAAATCTTTGATTTCAAAAATTCATTTTTCAGGATGCATCCAAATTTAAATAATGTATTTAGAAAATACATATCATACATATTCATGTGTTTGGCTAAATAATGTACTTATCGAAAAAATCAAAATTTTCGAAAGAAATAACAAGAAAGGAAATGACACAACGTATTTGAGAAGGAAAAAAATATTTTCAGCAAAAATGTAAATTTATAATGCATTATTCAAAATAATCCAAACACTTAAGTAAGATTGAAAATTATATTGTTCTAAATAATACATTTTTTCCTCAAAAATCATGATATTTTGGGCTATATTCAAATAAAACCCTAAGTTAATTGTCCAAACCTGTGTTTGGATATCGGCATGGTTAAATATTTTTTCTTTGACGTGACATTAGAGCTCACATGCAATTCTTCTTAACGCCCCTACTGCCTAAGAACAGTACTTTTGCCTTCATTTTTCTGTTTAATCGTAAGAAATTTACAATAAGGTAAATTTATAATTGTTTTCAACTTCACCACCCACCACCGCAATGTCTCCGGAATGCACCCTAATAATAGTATTGCACAAACAGTCATCCACAACTTCTAAATCCACACAAAAAAAAGTGTTTTAATTCAAATCATAATCCAATATGAGTTCTCTTCAGATACATTGCATATCTCAATTGGTCGTTGGAGGTAAGGAGTGCAACATAATCTCGATCATTTTAAAATGAACTACTACTACTATTATTATTATTATTATTGAAAATTAACCTCTACTTACCATTTTTATTTATGAAAATAAAAAAACTCCCCTGTCCAATGCCTGCTGCCCATTGCCTACCAACCTATTTTTATATTCATTATCCCCAAAACACACAAAAAACCTCGTTAATCAATTCACACGAAGTCCACCCATGTTACGACTAATAAGACACCACCCCCAACAACTCCAACAACAAAAATAATTTCCCCACCAAAAAACAAAAACATAATAATAATAATAATAATAATAATAATAACCCTGATTTCCTTTTGGTGAGGTGAGGTGAGGGGCTTATATTTACTACTACTTTTTTCCTTTTCCTCTTCCATCCTATACATATATAGAAGGGGTTATGGTATCTATTCCCCCATCACCAAACGAACCACTTCCTCGCCCCAACCCCAACTGAACGAATGAATGAATA
The DNA here is from genome assembly GCA_963682175.1 of Triglochin maritima. Classification (NCBI taxonomy): domain Eukaryota; kingdom Viridiplantae; phylum Streptophyta; class Magnoliopsida; order Alismatales; family Juncaginaceae; genus Triglochin; species Triglochin maritima. Next base: position 42,943,262 of record OY821774.1, read on the forward strand.
CCTGAAAACAAATTAAAACCACCTCTCTCTTTTCTTTGGACACCAAAGTTGGGATTTTTATCCTTTTCAAGAGCAAAAAATAAAAGGAAAGAAAAGAAAAACAGAGATGTGGGATCTCAACGGGTCGCCGGAGGCCAAACCGACTTCGTCTCCGGCGACGGAGGACAACTCCGATGAGGTCACCTTCTCCGGGGAGAACTCCGGCGTTGGTGGTTCAGGGCTCGTTACACACCAGTTCTTCCCGGAGACGACGACCTCCGGCGCGTCTCCGGCGAAGTGGGTCACCGGAGCCCAGTTGAAGGGGTCTCCGGCGTCGGTGAAGAAGAGCCGGAGAGGGCCGAGGTCGAGGAGCTCGCAGTACCGGGGCGTGACGTTCTACCGGCGGACCGGACGGTGGGAATCGCACATTTGGTGAGTGGATTGGGGACAAGATCCCGGCTTTCTTGGTGCGTTTGGTTGATAATCGGTTGGGGATGAAACCCTTTTGAGGGTTTGAGGTTTGGATTCTGATTTGGGCTTCACGTTCTTGCTTTTCTGTTTTTCAGGGACTGCGGGAAGCAGGTGTATTTGGGTATGTTTTTTTATTATTGGTGGTTTGATTGATTGGTGGATTTGGTGCTCTTTTGTGATGTTCGGATTGGGTTCTTACTTGTTTGATTCAGGTGGATTCGATACCGCCCACGCCGCAGCTCGGTAAGAACTTCAACTTAGCTATCTATATCTGAGTTGGATTGGTTTGGGTTTGATGATTTGGTGTTAATTGCAGAGCTTACGATCGGGCGGCTATCAAGTTTCGTGGGGTCGATGCTGATATCAATTTCGGCATTGATGACTATGAGGAGGATTTGAAACATGTAATGAAGTTATTGTGGACTGTTTTTGTGATTGTTTTTGGTTTTTGTGTGTTAGATGGATGTTGGTTTGATTGCAGATGAGGAATCTTACCAAAGAGGAATTTGTTCATGTTCTTCGCCGGCAGAGCACTGGATTGCCGAGAGGGAGCTCAAAGTATAGGGGTGTCACTCTACATAAATGCGGGAGATGGGAGGCTAGAATGGGACAGTTCTTGGGAAAGAAGTACTTTGTTTGCTTAATTTGCTTTTATTAGTTAATTTCTGTTCCAGGAGTTTAGGATGCATCTGAGTACTTTTATTTGAAGTCCTTCAGATTTTTTAGACTCACATCTCACTTAAATTGTTTCCAAACAAGATTGGAAAATAAAGATGCTTCTTGGTCTTCTCTACAAGCTCAAAAAATATTTTTCTCGACAGTCGAAAAAATCCAATGCCAAATTATCGATTTGGATATGAAATTTCTAATTAAGAATTCGAAATGCACGTTCGGGATACCATTGATGATAAATTCTGTCTAATAGTTAAACATTGAGCAGGTATGTCTATTTGGGACTCTTCGAAACTGAAGAGGAAGCCGCAAGGTAACTGAATGTTGCGAAAATCTTTATCTCACTTGTACATGCAACTTTTTATTATTATTCGTAGACTACTCTTTCAGTGTTCAAATTTCTGATTTGTAGAGCATACGATAGAGCTGCCATTAAATGCAACGGGAAGGATGCTGCAACAAACTTTGATTACAGCAATTACGAGGCATTGTACGACAACGGAGGTAGTCAACAATGTAAAATCTATGTTTTTTCATTACTTACGGTTTGGCTTTGGTTTGTCGATAGCATCTTAACTTAATGATGTGGTGTAGGCAGCAATACTGACCACAATCTGGATCTGAGCTTGGGAAATTCAGCATCGAAGAGTAGCATTCTCGAGTTCGTTGATGAAAACTCGCCCGATACAGATCAGCGAGTTCCTGTGCCGCTTGAATCAGACTGGAGGATGGATCTTCGGAACACCAGATCAAAGGTAGTGTATGATTCTCTTCGTTGTTTACATCATAAAATGAATTAGCTACCTATTACTTATTACTGCCAAACTCCAAACACATTCCAAACCTCTCTTTCGAAGTCCAAATTTCAACAAAAAAAACAGCAGTGTGATGTTGAATTGCGGTCCGTGTATGAACATTTCATGTCAGACCTCTACTCAATAAATCCTGACATTTTTCTTTCATTCTTCTACTTTTTATCGGTATTTCTGGCATTTCTCATGTCAATGTCACAAGACATTCAACCTGTCCTATGTCTATCAAAAGACCAGAAACTAAAACAATGTGAAATCCATTGAAACATCAAAATGTCGGATTGATCTAAAATACCAGTTTCTGGTTCACAGTTCGATGACAAGCAAAAACTACCAGAGGATGAAATTAAAAGCCATTGTCATTACAACCATCAGGTCTCGAATCCTGGGGATCCTTCTACGTTCCATATCATTCAGCCGCAGATCAATCATCCAATTCGTCCTCAAGTAAGTCAAAGACTTATAATTCACATTCAGTATACGCCATAAAACATTTTGTTGTGCAACTTTACATAATTCAATACTAATACTTCCTTTTCCAATCACAGATGCCAAGCACAAGCAATGGACTTAGGACTGAAGGAGGCCTGACACTGGCAATTGGCCACGAGCAGCACCCGAGCGCCAGTCCTCACCAAGTTCTCCAATTACAGCAACATAGACAGTTTATGTGGAGCAATGGTGGCGGGAATTGGGTTCCTCCCGGAACAGCAGTTCATCCTTTTCTCACCAAAGCTGCTGCAGCATCATCAGGATTCCCACCTCAGACAGTGAGACCAACAGCGCCACCGCAACAAACACCGGAATGGATGCATAAGAATGAATTTCACAACCCCACCATGAGACCAACATGAACGTATCAGTTTTTGACCATCTATTATTGTCCAACATAAACCCTTTGCTTCATTCTTTGCAACCAATCCAACACCTGATTTTTTTTTTTTTTTGGGGCAATCAATCAATGTTTTCTTTGTTTGTGAACAATGATTTCTTGTTATGTTGTGGCTTTTGCTGAACTGGTCTTTGAATTTATAGCACCAACAGGAGGTAAAAAAAAATTGTACTATGAAAAGAGAGAGGTCAGGAAACACAATTGGTTGTCTTTTTTGTTGTTTGTTGTGGTGTTTTTTAATTCCCAACGTTGGTATTTAATGAGCATTATCGGAAAAGAATCTAGGATTAGGTATGATGTCGGTTTCATTATCTTAAGTTTGAGGTACGAATTTCGAAATACATATGAAGATTCGACTCTTGTACTGTTGTTCACATACTAATACAAATATACCACTAAATTGGCAGTACACATGAACCACTTCTCTTATAATATTATTATGTTAGATATAATCCATGCAACTATTACTCCTTGCCACTTGATTTGTTAGTAGTGTTTAACTGATTTTATCTTTTTATGCATATGATGAGGTGATATTATCCTACTTTTAAGAAATATTACGTGTTTATGTTCTTAGTATTTTTCATGTGTCACTCGTTAAATGAATTATTTCTTAAAAAAACGGGAGTGGTATGTATAAGGGCAAGTCGATGTAGGATACCAAAAATGTTATAAAACATGCCACCTTTACGCCTTAGCCATAGGTTAAGGTGTTAATCCTCATCAATGGAGTTGAGATTAATGGAGCCGTGGGATGAAGTTGACTAGTTATGAATTTTGACTGGAGTCTGTGTTTTAATGATGCAAAGGTCAAGAATAACGAGTTATGAATTTTGACTTTGACCCTTAAATTAAGGTAAGAGATGAGTTGATTTCACTGGATAAAAAGGATTCGAGGTGGCAACGACAATGGGAAGTGTGTTTGATTTTGACTTTGGATGAAGGAAAATGGACAACTATGTTTTGTATTAAATAGTTTTCATCGTAACTTTAAGGTTTAGACCAAATATGATAAGTTCAGTTAAAAGATTCTTAGTATTAAGATAGTTAATACCATAGATCGAATTCTAATTGATGCATTTGCATGTTTGAGATTACAATAAGATCAAGTAGAAAGTAGATAAAATAAAATAAAAAATCAAACTTGTAAGGTTCAGTGATCCATGGACACAAGATGTCCCTTTGGTCTTGAAATCATGAACACCCATCGGCAAATCAACATGTACCAAAACCATACAAAGCCAACAATGTTGCCAAGGTGACGCGTGTCAAAAATGGGCACATGCAAAGTTGAAGCCACGAGTATGTTGGGTTGCTTGGAGAGATCAACTAGAGTCAAAATCTGACACCATCTACCCCAATAAAGTACATGTGCAAAACACCATCGACAAAAAGCACATGTGCAACAACAAAAACACCAACAACGTTTAAATCTTTCTCTTTGGATTTCGTTGAGTTTAAGTTTGACAATAAAATTAAATATAAACTTTAAATTAAAAATTAAAATTGTATATCTTAATACTTAAGATAAATAGATTATGGATATCGAACATAAACTTTGTTAATTCTTTACGCAATATCTAGATATGTAAAAATTAACGCATTACATTCGTTAAAAAACTCAATTTTTAGATCTCATATAAAACAATTAACAATTTTTATGATATTTTGATATACTTAATCTACTTATATTATAGATCAAAATCAACGGTTTAGATTTTCAAGTTTAAGTTTAGATTTGAAATTTTTTTAAGACCATCAATAACCATGCTAAATTGCTAGAGTTACCTCTGGGCGTCCTGACTTTTCTCTCTGTCACACCAGCTTCTCTTTCTGTTACGTCATACCAGCTCACTCACCCTCAAATTTTCCTTAACCATGCCCTGAAAATCCTACACCCTACATTCTTTTTCTTCCACATCATTGGATGTTGGTCTTGGGTAAAATATTAAAACATATTTTTTAAGAAAAATATATTAAAAATGAATATATTAAAAAAATATTAAATTAAAAAAAACATGGGAGATCGGACAACCAACTTCTAAGGAGGGGGTCCACCCAACCTGGAAAGAGCACTCGTTAAGGGTGCTCTAAAAGTAAGTTACAATTTGTTCCTCCAACTATAAGTGTGTCACCATCAAATATTTAAAACCTCGTGCTTACACCCTCAACTAGGGCTGAGCATCGGTCCGTGAAACCCAAACCCCTGACCGAACCTAAACGTCCCAAACCAGAGTCAACTGTCCCCGAAGCTGAACCCCAAATCTATGTAAACCTTCAATTTTGTAATCCGTAAAATTGATTAAACCCTTCAATATATTATATTTTAAGTCAAATCCTCTTCTAGGTTCACATCAAGGATTTATGAACATGTAAATGTAACATTTTTTAACAACTAGATTTGTAAAATTCATGAAAATGAGTACCCTAATAATCGGATCGAAAACATGGCCTCCAATTGCAGTTCTAGCTTCGAAGACACTGACTTCGTATGAAACCAAAGGCAACAGATACGCCTGGACAAAACCTGTAAGATCTCAGAACACTACTCTCAGACACCAAAATCAAGCACCATTCTTTAATTAACAAAATAAATAACCAGTCTCATTGAAGATAACACCCATAAGGATGAAGAATATAGCAAGGTTCAAACACAAAACAGAATCAACAATCAACTAACAAACAATCCGAACAGTCTTGGCAAACGACACTCCATCAAGACAAGTAAACGAATTCTACACTCGTGGACCGACATTACTCGGTCAAGGACAACCCAGCAAGCTGGTTAGCTGCAGCACTCGGCTGTTGCTGCTGAGCCGCAACGTTCCTTAGTACGTCCATGGCTTCAGCAACCTTGGCTTTCAGAGCATCAGGGGATTCCAGCAGATGCAAAACTTCAGTTTGGTCCATCTCCAGGAGCATGCCCGTGACTTTGGCTGCCATTTCATGCTCCAGTTGATCCACAAGTGGGTATAGACTTTCACCAAGCATCTGAAAAAAATATATAGTCAGCATCATTTCTGCTCCGACTCCAAACATCTGATATAAAGCTAAGAAAAGGAGTAATTTGTCATCAATTTTTGTGACTAATCATACTGTTACTAAAGGTAACACATGCACCGAGGAACATGCATACAGTCCTGCAGAACTAGGTGGAGTTTTATTATATTGGCAAAGTATATTATATGTTTTAAGTGGTCATTTTTATGGCATAACAAACATGTGAAGTATAGACAACAGTAATAAAAAATACACAAGCTCAAGTAGAGGTGTTACCATCCTCTGCTGCTCAGGTGGGGCATTTGCAAGAGCTGAAGCCAATGCAGAAATCGGCATGGGCTGAGAAGCATCTCTGGTAGGGTAACCAGCCATGTCATAGGGAGGAGAAAGCATTCCACCAGTTGAACCAGAAATTGACATCTCATGCATATTTCTTCCAGCTGGGTAACGATAAAGGCGTCCCCTTGGAAACATCTGTTACGTAGCAACAACAGTATAAATAATCCTTTTAATTAACCACAGCTTGGAGCTTATCAGGCAATATCTAAAATAAGAAACAGAAAATGAGAAAATGGTATACCTGCTGTTGAACAAGAGGTAAAGGCTGCTGAGCTTGTTGCATATGTCCAGCTCCGGATCGCCTGCCCCCAGGACGTTGTCCCTGCTGCCCTGGTTGCACGAAAGGCATGAAAAATGGAGCTCCTCCGGGCCTCATTCCAGGTACAAGTGGTTGTTGAAAACCAAAACCAGGCTGTACACAAAAGAGAAGGGAAGTTGTCAGGTCGTACAAGAAAGGGAAAAATAAGATAGTTGAAACTTGAAGGCTTCAAGCAAATTACTGTAAAACCAGAAAGCCAATTACACACCTGATGTGGTATAAGCGCTGGTGGAGCTTGGCCATAGAACATTTGCTGCCCAATGCCAGGACCTCCGGGAGAGTACATTGGCATACGAGGAACTCCAGCAGGTGGCACGCCTACTGGCTGCATTTGGGAGAACTGGGTCTTCATGTAGAAAATTAAAAAAAAATGAGAAAAAAAGTGCTCAAATAAGCAAACTGTGCTTCAGCTCAAAGTAGAGTAGGACAGGCATGGTAAAATACAGTTCAGGGGAAGTCATAAAATTTCTTGAGAAACAACCAAAAGTTTGTTGAACTTCAAACAAAAAATAAATAAAAAGGCAACTCCCAATGCCAACAAACATGCTAGAAAAGTAGGCAAATAAAGAAAGCCTCTTGATATTCATCAGCGCCTATAGAACATTAAGGGTGCATAAATTGCTGCTAACATGATTACAAGTTTACCACAAACAATAAATGAATTAATAACTGGTGGAATGTCAGGACAAAATTCAACATCAGTCTTAACTTCTTCAAAAGATGATAAATTGATAGCTATTTAACCATCACGACAAACTACCTGTAGCCTTGCTCTTCGCTCTTCTTTGCGCTGTGCAAGCGCAACATATAGAGGCTTATTGCTGATCATCTTTCCATTCATTTCAGAAAGCTAAAAAGAGAAAAAAGAAGGTTATGAAAGATAATTACATTCCTCAAAATAATACCATTCAAAATCTCCAACTTACAGCACGAGATGCCTCATCAGCAGTTGAAAAGCCAACGAACCCAGAACCTCTGCTCACACCACTGGGATCCCGCATAACCTGTTTTAATGCCAAATCAAGAGACAGATAAAAGTAGATTATAGAAGGTTTAAATCATGCAAGTTTGATCTTTTGGCGCACCTTGCATGATGTTATAGTGCCAAACTCAGAAAACATCTCGTTGAGTTTCTCATCTGTAATGCTATCATCTAAATTTTTTAGATAAAGATTCAAACCCTGGTATTTGTCAACATTCTCCTGTCTGCTTTGCTCGAATCTCCCTTTCAATTCTTGCTCCCGGTCAGATTTCTTCTGAGCTTTCCCAACATACCACTCATGGTCATCAAACTTTTTCCCGTTTAGTGCTTCAACAGCTTTGGCAGCATCTTCAGGTTTAGAAAAGTTTACAAACCCAAAACATTTTGACTTACCATCTTGATCTCTCATAACTACATGACTGGTAATTGATCCAAATTCAGCAAAAAAATTCTTCAGATCATCATCTGTAGTCGATTCAGAGAGATTCTTGACAAAAACATTTTGAAATTGGGTGTTGTTAACGGTATTGTCTCTTTCTTGCTTGCGAAGAAATGGACCTACAAAAACTTGCTTATTGTTGAGAAGCATGCCATTCAGTTTAGAAATCGCTTTTTGTGCTGCTTCCTCTTGGTCATACTGAACAAATCCATAGCCCTTAGATTGGCCGGATTGATCTGTAGCAACCTTGCATGAAAGAATGTTACCGAAGGTACAGAATGTCTCAAATAGAGCCTTGTTGTCAATATCCTTGTCAAGGTTCTGGAAAGAGTACAAAAAATAATCAGTAACCATTTCAAGTCAATCAACTCTGAAATTTTTATCTGGAAAGGCATCTAAGGACAAATAATAACCAAATATGTACCTTAATAAATATATTAGCTGCTCCACTCCTGCGGGCACTGGGATCACGGTTTGAATACATGATCCTAATGGGCTTTCCGTTAAGAGGCGTATAATTCAGCATCTCCATGGCTCTTGATGCTGCCGAAAGCAAAACAAAATTAATATTAGCCAGAGAACAAGAAATAAGATAATCCATGGTCATAATTATACAAATGTGAAATGAAATATGACAGGCTTTTATCATATTCAAATATATTGTTTTCAATTAAATGCCTGGAATCCAGTCAATTGACTAGAAAAACATGCACAAACAACTGCATGTGCACTTGGATTGGGCATAATCATTACAAGGAAAAGACCTTGGAGGTAACCGCCAGCAGAGTAAATTTGTAAGGGGGTAATAGAGATAATTTCGAATCCCATAATTTTAAATGTAGGGTGTATAAATACGCATAATCATCTATAAGAATAATACACATAATTATTATAAGAGGTATTAGATCTCAATATGTCATTCAAGTAACAATTACTACCTAGAAACCCTAAGCATCCAAATTCTACTAGATTCACTTAGAATTAAGTAGGCACAACGTGATCAAAAAAAATCAAGGTGAGTTTCCTTGGGAATTTGACAAAACTCAAGGCGCCTCGGCATAAATCACATGAATAACTGAAAAAATATCAACATCAACGTTAACATCAATGTTAAAGACCTAGGAGAGCTCTTATAGTTAGTGAAGTGACAAAACTTAGGTATATAAATCCCACAACGGTTCCTATATATAACAGCTGTTGAATTATTCTAATTGGCACCTTAATTCCTGAACAAATGCGCACCATGCTTCCAATTTGACATCCTCACCAGCATTCACTTTGATAGCTTATTCTCACCAACCCCTTTACGAGGGTCAAACTAGTATATTTCTGGGGAGCAGTTCTGCCACAAACTGAAGGACCTAGATTACTAAAACGGCAATCCTACTACATCAACACGACACACATTCCCCTGTAAAGGCCGTGACCATCAATCTAACTACCCGCATTGAGACAATAAACCTAACGTCAAAATTCCATTTTTTAAATATCCAAATATAGTTTTCAGTTATCAACACTTAGGGTATGTTTGGTTAACAACTTGAGGAGAGAAAAAAAAGAGAAGAAAAGAAAGTTGGGTTTTCCGTCGTTTAGATAACGACTTAAGGAGAGAAAAGAAATGAAGAGAAATGTTATAATATAAAATTTTAATTCAACTTTCTCTCCAATATTGGAGAGAAACGTAGAGAAAGTGAATAAATAATATTTTAGCGACCAAAATACCCCGACTAAAAAAATCTACCCAAAAATCATAATTTGCTACCTCTAAATACCCATTCCTCTAAATATTTTGAGTTGGAATAGAATTTGTGTTTTTTTTAATTTATTACGAATTTTGAGAATTTTAATTTGATATATTCCTAATTATCAGTTAAGATCTATAACCAAATTAAAAATTGTTTAACTTTAATTTTTAGGTCGGAATAGAATTTGTTGTTCTTCAAGTTTAATAATGTTTTATTTGATTAAGGATTTTAAGAATTTAAATTTGTGGTATTCCTATTTTTTGGTTAACACACACACAGATATATATATATATATATACATACAGGAATTCTCTAGTGAGCACTGAGCTTAATTATTCTAAATTAAACCCCCACAATATCGACCACTCATTTCAAATTGTAAGGTAGATTAAGAAAAAAATGATTATGCTAATGAATTGTGAGATTAACTGTAAATAATATCCAATGGTGAGATTGTAAGGAGTTTAAACTAAATTTGATAAGTCCTGGGCTCACTAGATCTTGACCATATATATATATATATATATATATACATATATATATATACATATATATATATATATATATATATACATATATATATATATTGTATAATACAAAATAAATAGTATTTTGGTCGTTTATAATGTTTCTTTTCTTTTCTAGATGTTTGGAATAGTATCCAAACAAGAGAAAAGAAAAGAAAGAAAAGAAATGCGTTTATTTTCTCTTTTTTTCTCTCCATTTCTCTCCTAAGTTGTTATCCAAACAGACCATGAAAGTCGACGGAATTATCATTTCAAACACCATGAATTCGCAAACTCTCCCAACAAATCATCCAAACGAAACCGAAACGAAAACCAAAAGGAACACAAAATCACCTTCGACGGGGCTGGCGAAGTTGACGTAGGCATACCCAAGCGACCTCCGAGTATTGACGTCGCGGCAAACCCTAACCGACATCACATGCCCGACCTGGTGGAACAGATCATAAAGCTGGGAGTCGTTAACGTTGACATCCAAATCGCCAACGTACATCGAAGTCATCATAATCGGGGCTCCATTGGGCGACACGGCAACGGAAGGAGGCGGGGCGGCGCCGGCGTTGGGAGACTGAACCTGCGCCATCAAAAAATCGCACCTTTTCGCACCGCAACCGTAGAACAACCTCAGATAAGGTTCCCGACCCGATCGGATCCGGGAAGAAGTTTTTTTTTTAGTTTTTGGGGGTAAACGGTGGATTTGGGATGGGAAGAGAGGTAGAAGAAGGTGGATTTTGCTTTTTTGGTAGATTTTTCGGTTTTTTCCCGGGATTTTTTGGGTAGATTTAGGGGTTTTTTGGGGAATAAGAAGGAGAGATCGGAGCACAGCCCGGACTGCACTACGACGACGAGGGCGGCCTCGCGATCCCTTATATACTCGTGCTCCCCGAAACCCTAATCGGGTCGGGATGGACGCTGGCCGTTGGATTCGACCCGTTTGGGAAATCGACGGTTAAATACGGAGCATGAGTGGGTTAGACGGTTAAAGCCGTGGAACGTCTTGACTTTTTTACGTGCGAACGTGGCGCTCCAAATGTGTTTTTTGGGATTATTTTTATTAGGTTTTGACTTTTTCAAATAAAATGAGTTGGCATGTCGTATTCAAATTCAAATGCCAGGACAGTTGGTAGGTCAACTTTTTAAAGAGGATTAAGTAAGTCTCTTCCTTATTAGAAGTAGTGATCACAACTTCAGCTATTATTTCGAGTTTGAAAAAAAATAAAGAAAAAATTCTCTTTCTCTAATAATAATAGTTTGATTACGGAAAGAAAGAAAGAAAATTAGTTTCTTCTGGTTTAAATAGGGGATTTAAGAAGATTAAAAAATACAAACAAGAGAAACTCTTCTATATAAAATGACTCCAAATTTCTCATCAATTTTGGAGAAAAATGATGAGAAAATTTGTTTTTGTTCATTCTTCTAAAATTAAATAATGTGGTTAAACAATTATGAATATTTTAGTAATATGATGCAACACATTTCTTTTCTTTTTCTCCTAACTTATTTTTATCCAAAACATTGGGCCAAAGAAAATACATCTTTTCTTATCTCTTCTTTTCTTTTCTTTTCTCTACGTTAGTTATCCAAATAGAACATAACTAAAATGCCAAAACGAATGAACTAGTTTGTTACTTATACTTTTTAGATTATTTTGTCCTTTTGGAGACATTTTCAAATAGGAAAATGTTTAGTAGACGCGCGCGTCACGGACGCTACTTACGTGGCGGAGAACTTTTGTCCATTCAGCATCCAGTCAGCATATACACTAAGCTTCTCAAAGCAATGATGTCTTTCTTATTTGTCTTCCCGATGCATTAAATGCATATCTACGGAGATACCACCTTTTCTTTTGGCGCTCAACGGAGATCCACTAAAGATCCCTTAACGTGTCACGTCACCTATTTTTTTACTCATTTTCCTTTTTTTTCCGGACAAGCACATGACTCATTCCGGACACAGTTACTATTTAATCCTGATAGTTGGAACACTTATTCCGGACAAGCGTACTACTTACTCCGGAATGTTGCATTTTTCTTTTATTTTCCCGATGCGTCCACAATCGCATTTAATGCTCCTCAAATCAGCACGTCCTCCATTTCTTCTTTTTTGGCGCTTCACGGAGATACAAAATGTTTTGGCTACCTTATTCGGATCCTATGAACCCTTTTTTTTTCTTCCTCCCTTTTTGCTGTACTGTAATGACACTCGTTAATGAATGCTCACAGCCGGCGCATGCCTCAAACGTCCCGCAAGAGAAGATGTATTTTCCTTCCTTCGAAGAAGCCAAAGCATTTTACGTTTCCTATGCCGATTCCTGTGGTTTTGGTGTGAAGATAAGGCAATCTCATTACGATCGTGGTGTTGTTATACGGGTCACTCTTACTTGCTCCAAGGAGGGTAATGCTCCGGGAAACCAAGGTGAAGGTAGACCAAAACATAGGTTATCCGGTAGGGTCGAGTGCACTGCTCGGATCAGGGTCTCCGGAAATCCATCCAGAGGCTACGTAATTAACTACGTAGATCTCCAACATAACCATGTCATGCTGTCGGACGACCAGATGCGCTTCCTCCGACAAAAACGATCCATCCCGGATTCCGACATAGCACGCATTTCGTGTAATGATGCTGCCGGGATATCGTCCGCCAAGACCATGCAATCTTTTGTGGTCGAAGCCGGAGGTCATGACAAATTGTCTTTCAACGAGCGGGACCTAAGGTGTTTTGTTTTCTACTTAACTAGGTTGATGTTACCCATTTTGCTTTGTCATAAAAATTGTGTTTTGCAGGAATGTTGTGTACGAGGTTAGAAACCTGAAGATGGGACCAGGCGATGCCCAAGCTATCCAAAATTATTTCATCAGGATGCAGAAGAATGATTCCCAGTTTTTTTACGTAATGGATATTGATTGATCTCGTTTTATATTTAACCGCAAGTGCACGGCCGCGTTGAAGCGGTGGCAAATACGGGTCGTCCACTGGGAGGTGTGTCAACACTTGGTTTGTGCGAAGGCGAGAGGTAAAGAAAGGGAAGAAAGGTTGGTTACACTAAACTACACTAAGATGCAAATGGAAATGGAGACAAGCAATAAACTAAGCCCCAAAGGGGGTAGAGAAATAATGTGAACATAAAGAAGTGTGTGTGTGTGTGTTCATTAAGCTCCTCACAACATGTAGTACATGAAATCATAAAACTACATCCAACTTTGCCTCTACATGAATTAAGATAAGACTACATCATTAAAACATACAAGACAATAATTGGAATGAAGCTACATGAACTCAAGTATAAAGACTATACCCTACTATGCCTCTACATGAATTAAGATTTCACTACATCATTAAAACATACAAGACATTAGCTAAGGTAAAGGCAACAAGAGTACATACACTACAAATTGTGTTTCCAATATTAACTTCATCCATATCCTAACCTTATCATTCCCCATAAAATAGGTCCACTAATCAAAGCATTAGCTAAGCTTCATTCAAGAGCATTAGCATATCAAAGATAAGAGTGGAGACCCAATAGATGGTTATGGAAATCATATAAAGCTCAAGGGATAAAAATAACACACACTTAATACACTACATAATTATATCACAGATTTCTCCACCCCCTCAAATGGGGATGGAACTACTCACTACTCATTACACTAACTATATTATCAAAAGAAAGCATAATACTGAAATGAAAGTTAACTAAGAAGGCAAGAAGCATTAAAGAAACATAAAAGGAAAGGAAAGACTAAACAAACATGCACAAATTAAAAGACAAGATTGAAAGAAACTAGAAGAATTATTTTATTAACAAATGACTCACATTGAAGGTAGCATTCATCTCCACCTTGAGTTTTTGCTTCAAGGCTCACTCCTTAGTAGAGAGAATGCCACCAAGCAATGGGTAATTACAATGGAAGGTGAAGAGTTCTATTTATAAGCATGGAAAAAGCTAATCGGGGACAATCCCCCGATGTGGGACTAAACCAATACCAAAAATAGCCTAAACGAACATTAATACAAGTCCAGGAGAAATTTCGACGGATCCTGAGCAATATGGACCGCCAATTAGCGGTCCAAAATTGTCGGATCGTGTTGGAATTTGTTGTGGGCTTTGCTTTCTGGTATTGTTGGTCTTTGATGCGGTTACTCGACTTGTTGGAGCTCCGACCCGAATAGAATTGGTAAAATACTCCCCATGATGGTGTGGAGTATTCTGTTTTGCTCTTAGGTCCTTCTGTCTTACATTCAGGTCCTTCTCACTTGCATCTTGGTCCCTAGATCTCACCATTCAGTCCTTTTTCCCAGCTTTTGGGTCCTTTCATGGCTCTTCTCTTCAAACCTCTTTATTCCTGAAAACTAAACATAAAACTCGTCACGTAGCATTGCTTAGGTGTAAGATAATGGATATAAGATACAAATATGAGCATGAAATGATGTCAATCAAATACCCCCACACCTAAGTTTTTGCTAGTCTCGAGCAAAACGAAGAAAGAGAAAAACAAACGAGAAACAAGAAATCCTAACTCACTTTCGTAGGAATCACGGTTGCACTTAGCACGTGCAACAAGCCGTTAAACCTCTTTGTTGCCAAGGAGGAGGAGTGTTGTCTCCTGAGGGTTTTCAGCGGATATACCCACAAAATCCGAACAAGATGCATTATTCAATCTAGACCTCGACTCGTTGGAAATATTTTGTCGATCAATGGACGCGGTAATGCTACGGGCCGACTCTATATAGGTGATCAGTCCACACATCTACCCTAATGAACCATTCGTGCAAGTTAAATAAGGAATTATGTGAAAGACATGGACAACCTCAACATCCTCAAGTGCTACAAAGTGTAAAGTCCATTAAGGTTCTTATTTGCATTATCATATTTTTTTTCTTTTTGTTTCTTTTCACATTTGTTTTTTTTCTTTTACTTTTTATTAGTTGGAGCTTCATTCTCCCAGGGTCAGGTTCCGTGCATCATTGCCCATGAGGACTTACACTATCACGTACACCTTTCCCTACATCTCCACATAGGGCAATCCCTACCACCCGTGTAACGGGAGTTCAGTCGGCGCATCCCAAGTCAGATGACTCGAAAGCACCAGGCACAAAGTCCCCTCAGACCTACTTTCCCGAGTGATAGGAGCCGTGCGAGAAGAGAGAACACCTACTCACTTATTTCTTATCTACACATGAACCAAAACCCCTACACTAATGTCTCACAACAGGATTTAGAGGGTCCTTGACTACAACAAACTTCCTTAAGTTAACAGACACGAATTATTGACTCACTAGGTTCAGGGTGGACTTCATTAAATGTTTGAGCACTGAAACCCTATGATTACTCACCCCCAAGGGAAAACTGGGGTGCATCCTAACGACTCGATAAATCCTAAAGCCACGTACTAGATATCCTAATGCATCAAGTTCAAGACAATTTTGGGAGCTTTCTTTTTACTTTGCCTCTCAACGGTTTTGCACATGCTAAACACACGCAAAACCCACAAAACATTTTCTTTCGAAAACACATGAAGATTTTGAAAGAAATGTGAAAATTTTGAAGCACTCGGCAAGCAAAAGAAGACAAGTCACCCAAGGATCATGGCAAGCAGATATATCGATATTAAATGCAGCACACTATCATGACCCTAACAATGCAAACAAAAGAAAACAAAATCAAAGGAAAAAGACTCGACTATGTACACACGTAAAACACCCCCCCACACCTACTTCATGCATTGTCCTCAATGAATGCAAGCAAGATACTACATGGATTGATGCATAAAAAGGAGAGATCTCACCAACATGAAGTACAAAGGGAAGTGCAAGGTCATGTTGATGGACATAACCCGAATTCCCTCAAAACCTGTGAGATGCTAAAGAAGGGATACAAATAAGTGAAAGAAATGGAGCCCAAATACACAAGGGTTGGGGCTCACAACAATCAATGCTCACTGAAGGAGTCTTTTATTGTACTTCTTTTTTTTTCTTTTTTTTTCTCTTTTTTTTCTTTTTTTTCTTTTTTTTATATAACTATGTACAAACATAAGTTCCCATCTTCATTTGTCAAAAGACATCAAATGGGAACCTCAAGAGTGGGTCAATGCACTTGGAAAGGGAACATGACACCACGCGGGGCCAGAATACGCATGCGTGGGCCCCCTTCACAAAGAGCACCAGATGAAACGAGAGGTTCATGAATTGGACGCAAAGGCGTCTCATTCAAAGGATCAAACTGAAAGAGCTTGAACCTCTCGAGAGTTTGGGAAATAAGGGGCAACGGAAGAAAAATATCTCCCGTTGCGGAACTGAAGTTATGATCATCAATCCAAACTCTCCAACCAACAGGCTGGTGGGTCGGAACGAGGTCAAGCACCTCGTTATGCATGTCCAACTCACCAGGAGAACAGGAAGTGGGTCTCATACCCAAAGTATCCTCCAAGGAACTCCTAATACCCTCATGAGCAATGTAGTTGTTTGATGTTCCATCATTTCCAAGATGATCAGGAACAATAGTGAGAGGCAAACTCTCATCAGGTTGTTTGAAATTGAGGGTACTAGGGAGCTCTTGCTCCACCAGAGGTGAGTCCTTAAGTGGCACAACAATAAGATCATGTGGCTCAAGGGCCACGGGACAAAAAGGTAAGGCACAATCCTGTGCCGACTCATAATTGAACTGGTCCAAGTTATTCTCAATTTGAATCGAATCCTCCACTAAGTGATCGTGAATTGAAACCCCAAGTCCCTCAGACTGACTAGGAGTTTGCCTTTGAAAGGTTGTGCTTTGAATTTGTGGATGTGGTGGTGGTTCGATATCAAAAGAAGAATCCTCATGTTGACAAGAAAGGTTACTTTCCTCACATTCACGTAATTTCTGCGACATTTGACTCACTTGCAGTGTCATATTTTGTATGGACTGTTGAGTGGTTTCCATGAACGTAAGGAAAGTTTGTTTCAAGGAATCAGGTATGCGGTCAACGATGAGGTCCAAGTCAGAGCTTGGGAAATTTTGTGGTTGGGTATTGATGGGCTGAGAATGAGTCCAATGATTTGGAGTGGGGTGCTGGTAGAATTCTGGGTATTCAGGAGGAGGATACTGGGGTGAACATGAAGTATAAGAATTTGAATAAGAATTGTCTCCCCACGAATCCATCCCTCTCGGGTTGTACGCGGATGCGTAATGGTCATAATGAGCATTTTGGGAAAGAGTGTGCTCATACTCAGGCTCTGGGGGAACATAAGGACATTCCCTGAAATCATGACCACTCAACCCACAATAGTGACACGGTACGGCTACTGGAGCCACCGGTGCACCCATGTCATCTACCACATGCATGAAAGAGGCCAAAGGTTCTTGTAATGTCTCAGAGTGATGACCAACATATGATCCGACGTAACTAGATGGTGGTCTAGCAGTCGGTGCCTCTCTCATATTACCCCAATATGAAGATTGCTCAGTCACACAATTGCGATTATCCCAACCATACGGGGTGTTCGTCTGAGCCACCCCAGGTTGCATGGGTCCGGAGTACCAGGGAGAATCGTCATGGTCCCAACAATGATATGGATGGTCGCCCATGTAACCATCCATCTCAACAGAGAACTCTCGAGTCGATCACTCTCACCACCACGAGGCCAAGCTCGCAAAAAGTGCTCGACTCGACCCTAAAACGCTACAGAGAGTGTAAAGGGGAGGAGACTATAACGTAGAAGAAGGTGAGAAGAAGATGACTTAGAGGAGAAGGGAAGAATCCCTAGAGCTAGCGAGGGTACAGGGTGAAGGTAGAAGCCTAACTAGCAAGCACGACTCAAACAAAGTAAGGCAATGGGTCCTTAAGCTAGACGACGCCTAACTTCGAGGTCACTAGCCTCGACACGCCTCACCTCCCTACAACGAGGACCACAATGCCCAGCAAGTGATACCAGATCCGGAGATCCAGTACCTCCTACTATCGACAAGGTAGGCAACGCCGATCAGGTCATGACGGTCTCGACTAGATTACTCTCCTAGTGCGTCCGAATTCCTTAGGGCCAATGTCTACTTGCTTTTAGTTAAGGCTTTATTAAGAGTGGTTTTTGGGGCCAAGGAAAGGGTGATGAAATCCCCCACCTTATCTTTTATGGGACAGCCCCTCCTTAGTAGCGATTTGATCCTAGATCTAGCAATCAATCGCTCCAATCAAACGCTCTCTCACTCTTGTCCCGATGCACCTTACTAACTAATGCATGAAAGAAACATGCATGAATGAGGGATGTGGGTGCACGTACCTCACGCCAGCAATCAACGATAAAATGTAAAGCAAAGAAAAGACAAATGCATGCAAGGTCTACCAATGGTGCATGACCTAGATGGCAAGAAGTCTAATCTTTTGCTTTGAGTTTTATGGTCCAAGTTGATTAATGGGGGAGTTATTAATGATCTGGGAGCAAACCAGAAGTCAAAGCATGCAAAATAGAGCTCCCAGATAACCAAATAGAAGAAAACAACTACCAGAAAAAATTTCAAGGCAAGATGACCTCACCAGGCCGCCAGTTGGCGGTCTACAACCGCTGATTGGCGGTCCCTTTTGGTCTTCTGGTTCTCAGATTTTCCCAGTAGCCTCCCCTTGATCAGAGTGTTCCCTGAAACTAAGAAAAACTGAAAACAAAAAATTAAAAACCCCTCGAATCGTCCAAACCAAGGTCTGGACAGAGCACCTCCCCGGCAACGGCGCCAAAAACTTGATTGGTCTCGTTTTATATTTAACCGCAAGTGCGCGGCCGCGTTGAAGCGGTGGCAAATACGGGTCGTCCACTGGGAGGTGTGTCGACACTTGGTTTGTGCGAAGGCGAGAGGTAAAGAAAGGGAAGAAAAGTTGGTTACACTAAACTACACTAAGATGCAAATGGAAATGGAGACAAGCAATAAACTAAGCCCCAAAGGGGGTAGAGAAATAATGTGAACATAAAGAAGTGTGTGTGTGTGTGTTCATTAAGCTCCTCACAACATGTAGTACATGAAATCATAAAACTACATCCAACTTTGCCTCTACATGAATTAAGATAAGACTACATCATTAAAACATACAAGACAATAATTGGAATGAAGCTACATGAACTCAAGTATAAAGACTATACCCTACTATGCCTCTACATGAATTAAGATTTCACTACATCATTAAAACATACAAGACATTAGCTAAGGTAAAGGCAACAAGAGTACATACACTACAAATTGTGTTTCCAATATTAACTTCATCCATATCCTAACCTTATCATTCCCCATAAAATAGGTCCACTAATCAAAGCATTAGCTAAGCTTCATTCAAGAGCATTAGCATATCAAAGATAAGAGTGGAGACCCAATAGATGGTTATGGAAATCATATAAAGCTCAAGGGATAAAAATAACACACACTTAATACACTACATAATTATATCACAGATTTCTCCACCCCCTCAAATGGGGATGGAACTACTCACTACTCATTACACTAACTATATTATCAAAAGAAAGCATAATACTGAAATGAAAGTTAACTAAGAAGGCAAGAAGCATTAAAGAAACATAAAAGGAAAGGAAAGACTAAACAAACATGCACAAATTAAAAGACAAGATTGAAAGAAACTAGAAGAATTATTTTATTAACAAATGACTCACATTGAAGGTAGCATTCATCTCCACCTTGAGTTTTTGCTTCAAGGCTCACTCCTTAGTAGAGAGAATGCCACCAAGCAATGG
The DNA here is from genome assembly GCA_963682175.1 of Triglochin maritima. Taxonomy (NCBI): domain Eukaryota; kingdom Viridiplantae; phylum Streptophyta; class Magnoliopsida; order Alismatales; family Juncaginaceae; genus Triglochin; species Triglochin maritima. The sequence goes on from OY821774.1 coordinate 42,963,144, forward strand.
GTAATTACAATGGAAGGTGAAGAGTTCTATTTATAAGCATGGAAAAAGCTAATCGGGGACAATCCCCCGATGTGGGACTAAACCAATACCAAAAATAGCCTAAACGAACATTAATACAAGTCCAGGAGAAATTTCGACGGATCCTGAGCAATATGGACCGCCAATTAGCGGTCCAAAATTGTCGGATCGTGTTGGAATTTGTTGTGGGCTTTGCTTTCTGGTATTGTTGGTCTTTGATGCGGTTACTCGACTTGTTGGAGCTCCGACCCGAATAGAATTGGTAAAATACTCCCCATGATGGTGTGGAGTATTCTGTTTTGCTCTTAGGTCCTTCTGTCTTACATTCAGGTCCTTCTCACTTGCATCTTGGTCCCTAGATCTCACCATTCAGTCCTTTTTCCCAGCTTTTGGGTCCTTTCATGGCTCTTCTCTTCAAACCTCTTTATTCCTGAAAACTAAACATAAAACTCGTCACGTAGCATTGCTTAGGTGTAAGATAATGGATATAAGATACAAATATGAGCATGAAATGATGTCAATCAGATATGGACGACGAAGGCAGACTACGAAACGTGTTCTGGGCCGACAGTCGTTCTCGAGCTGCGTACTCTTACTTTGGTGATGTCATATGTTTCGACACAACCTACATAACCAACAAGTACGACATGCCTTTTGCCCCATTTGTGGGGGTAAATCACCATTACCAGTCTGTCCTTCTCGGTTGTGCACTCCTCTCTTCCGAGACGACACAAAATTACATTTGGTTGTTCCAAACATGGTTGACGTGCATGAACGGTACGTACTTTGTCTGTCCGGTTTACGTTATTTGTCTGTCTGGTTTACGTTTTATGGCTACCGTTTTACGTTGGATGTCTGTTCGGTGTACGTTGTATGTCTGTCCGGTTTACATTATTTGTATGTCCGGTTTACGAACACGTTTGTCCGGTTTACGTTAGTTGTTTGTCGGGATTACGTGTTATGTTTGTCCGGTTTACGTTGTATGTCTGTCCGGTTTACGTTATTTGACTGTCCGGTTTACGTTTAATGTCTGTCCGGACAACGTTTTATGTCTGCCCGGTTTACGTTTTATGTCTGTCCGGATTACCATCTGTTTTTATCTGGTTTACGTTATGTGCAGATATAAGCCCCCGACGATCATAACAGATCAATGTGGCGCCATAACTGCGGCGGTGATGACTGTGTTCCCTGAAGCGCGGCACAGATTTTGTATATGGCACATAATGAATAAAGCGATTGTGAAGCTGCCCACTAAGTACCGGGAGCATACGTTGTTTGAGCTCAAAAACTGTGTATTCGATTCCAAGACTCCGGCTGAATTTCAACGTAATTGGCAGGGTTTTCTCGATGATTTCGAGTTCCACGACAATAGTTGGCTCCGATCCATTTATGCAATTCGAGAGTACTGGGTACCTGCATTTGCGCGAGATTGTTTTTTCGCCGGAATGGCATCAACCCAGAGAAGTGAGAGTATGAACGCCTTCTTCGATAAGTACCTCACATCTAGGACGACACTTAAGCAGTTCGTTCAACAATACGAACTCGCACTCCGCCACAAGTATGAGAAGGAAGCTCAGTCGGATTTCAATTGTCTTCATAAGGCTCCGCAATTGATTTCGAAATATCCATTCGAGAGGCAATTGAGTGAGTTGTATAAGGTGGGGGTCTTCAAGAAGGTGCAATTAGAAATTGGGAAGATGATGTACTGCGATATCACGGACGAGTTCAACGAGGAGGACACACTCCACTTCAATGTGACTGAACATGTATTGACACATATGCTCCCATTGTCGAAACGATTCGCAGTGCAAATTAGAGATGTGAAGTGGTCATGCAATTGCAGAATGTTTGATCACGTCGCTCTCCTTTGTTGTCACGTTTATGTTGTTATTGCACGACTACGTCCCAACGCGTTGCTCCCCGAGTCTTACATCGTCAACAGATGGAGGAAGGACATCCGAAGGAGCTATCGAGACAACTTTTCCCTTCAAAATGGCACGACGGAGAACGATGCGGTTCGTCGTCGTGACGACATAATGGGTCGTGCGGTTTGGATCGCCCAGGCCGCTTTCGTCTCACACGACAGATATCTTCATGTGGTTGAGGCACTTGACTTGCTTAAGGAACGTATGCAACGAGTTGATCCTGGGCTGGAGGGTACATTCGTTCTCAATCCGGATAAGACAAGACGGAAAGGCAGACCGCCGAGCAAACGACGGATTTCTTTGTCTGAGAAAATAATTAAAAGTAACGATAGGAGAATCATCAGGAAGAAGGCTCCACTGTCGTTGCACCCAGTCGCACCCAAACCTGGGGATCACGACTTCAATGATTGGGACATGAGTTTGTATTACGAGGGAGTTCCTCCTTGATTATTGATTTTGTCATTTGTTGCAATTAGTCTATGTAAAACTTCAAACTTATTATTATGTCCGGATTAACTTATATGTCTGTCCGTTTTATGTTATTTATTTGTTCGGATTACGTTATATGTCTGTCCGGTTTACGTTTTATGTCTGTCCGGATTACGTTATATGTCTGCCCGGATTACGTTTAATGTCTGTCCGGATTACGTTTTAAGTATGTCCGGATTACGTTATTTGTCTGCCCGGATTAAGTTATTTGTCTGTCCGGATTACGTTATATGTCTGTCCGGATTACATTTTATGTCTGTCCGGATTATCGTGATTTGTCTGTCCGGTTTATGTTATTTGTCTGTCCGGTTTACGTTATATGTCTGTCCGGTTTACGTTTTATGTCTGTCTAGATTACGTTTTTTGTCTGTCCGGATTACGTTATATGTCTGCCCGGATTACGTTTAATGTCTTTCCGGATTACGTTATTTGTCTGTCCGGATTACGTTATATGTCTGTCCAGTTTATGTTATTTGTCTGTCCGGATTACGTTTTATGTCTGTCCGGATTATCGTGATTTGTCTGTCCGGCTTATGTTATTTGTCTGTCCGGCTTATGTTATTTGTCTGTCCGGTTTAAGTTATTTGTCTTTCCGGATTACGTTATATGCATGTCCGGTTTACCTTTTATGTCTGTCTGGTTTACGTTTTAGGTCTGTCCGGATTATCGTGATTTGTCTGTCTGTTTTAAGTTATTTATCTGTCCGGATTACGTTCTATGTCTGTCCGGTTAACGTTTAATGTCTGTCCGGTTTACGTTTTATGTCTGTCCGGTTTACGTTCTTTGTCTGTCCGGATTACCTGATATGTCTGTCCTGTTTACGTTATTTGTCTGTCCGGATTACGTTTTATGTATGTCCGGATTATGTTATTTGTCTGTCCGGTTTACTTTTATGTCTGTCCGGATTACGTTTTAGGTCTGTCCGGATTACGTTATTTGTTCAAATCATTCAACCCAACACTAATTGTCCATGTATTGTTCCAATCATTCAACCCAACACTAATCATTCGTCCATGTATTGTTTCAATCATTCAACCCAACACTAATCATTCCTCCATGTATTGTTCCAATCATTCAACCCAACACTAATCATTCATCCATGTATTGTTCGTAACAACAGTATAAAAATTTGAACATGTATAAGCTATAAAAAACAATGGTCTATGTAACTATTAGTTGTGTAAAGTAAAACAAGTATTTTTGGCCGATTATTGTTGACCGCACACCCCAGAGTCTTCAAGTAACCAGTTAGCCAATTCGCCCCTCACACGGTGGATAACCTTGGTCTGCTTCGGCTTCGTCGGATCAACATTCACCATCAAACACTTCATCCAGTACAAAACGTATGTCCCACAGTCGTTACTCCCGGCTAGCTGTCGTTGGCTACCCTTCCTCTCAACTATCAGCGGCCAATCGACCTTCAACAACTCTCGCCAAAATTCCATCAACTGAAATGTTGTGCATTCATGAATTCCGAGACACCGGGAAGGATCTTCACCTTTTCCCAGCAAACGGGACATACTGTTGTACTGAATGAACTGTGATCTCGGTCCGTGGGCAACGAACAGAGTCCAGTGGCCAGACTTCCAACATGGCTGTGCGATGATGGTCTCCGCCGCATTTAGTCCAACAATTTTGGGGAGTAGACAGTCTTCCATTATATCTCCTCCCTGTCCCTCCACAATTCTTCCCGATTCAAAAGTTGATATGCAAACAACTTTTTACGGCCCTCCTCTTCTGACCAGGACCTCGATTAGGGCGTCCATGGTTTCGTTGCTGAATTCCGATTTTAACGTTATTATTTCCTTGAGATGTTCACCGATTATATTGCAGAGGTCCCCCCTCCAGATCACCTCTTTTTCATCGCGTTCGGGAGCCGTGAGATTCAATAAACGTTGTACCTCATCAGGTTTCAACGATCTCAAGACGGTCACATCCAGATCAGGTCTCGTCGAGGAGACATGGGCGGCCATAACATCTTTGGCGGCTTCTTCGGCATCCTCTATCTCTTTGTTGGCTTCTGCGGCCTTCTTCTCTACCCCCTCTTGGCCAGATTTCCTATACGCTTCGGCTCTATCTTTTGTGCGCAAGCGTGGTCTTTTGGTCTGCAATTTTGTTGGGTGCATTTCCCTCTCCCTATTCCTCTTCCTCTCTTCATCCTTCCTCTGTCGTTCCTCCTCCTCCTTCCTCGTCTTCTCTTCCTCATTCCTCTTCCTCTCTTCCTCCTCCATCTTCAAGTTAATCCTCTTTTCCTTTTCCTCCTTCCTCTTCCGTTCCTCCTCCTCCTTCCTCTCTTCCTCCTCTTTCTTCTTCTTAATCCTCTCTTCCTCTTCCGCCATCTTCCGTTCCTCCTCCTTCCTCATCCTCTCTTCCTCATTCCTCTGCCTCTCTTCCTCCTCCCTCTTCTTCCTCATCCTAACTTCCTCTTCCTCCTTCCTCTTCCGTTCCTCCTCCTCCGTCCTCGTCCTCTTTTCCTCATTCCTCTTCCTCTCTTCCTCCTCCCTCTTCTTCCTCTCTTCCTTCTCCATCCTCTTCCTGTCTTCCTCCTCCCTCTTCTTCCTCTCTTCCTTCTCCCTCCTCTTTCTGTCTTCCTCATCCCTCTTCTTCCTCTCTTCCTTCTCCCTCCTCTTCCTGTCTTCCACCTCCTTCTTCCTCTCTTCCTCCTCCCTCTTCTTCCTCTCCTCCTCCTCCTTCCTCGTCTTCTCTTCCTCCTCCCTCGTCTTCTCTTCCTCCTCCCTCTTCTTCCTCTCCTCCTCCTCCTTCCTCGTCTTCTCTTCCTCCTCCCTCCTCTTCCTCTCTTCCTCCTCCCTCCTATTGCTCTCTTCCTCCTCCCTCTTCTTCCTCTCTTCCTCCTCCCTCCTATTCCTCTCTTCCTCCTTCCCACGGAGTCCTTCAAGACCGATTTCGTGTCTCAGCCTCCGACACTCCTCTTGAGAGATCCTCAGTTCTTCCTCCAGTCTGTTAATTTTTTCGGTCACCTGCCTAAGGGCTGCTTCGGCTTGCAGCCAATTCGTCTTAACCTCACTCAGTTTCAACTCTTGTAGCAGTGGGTCACATGGAATGTTATATTCACTAAGTTGTACCCTTGGTAGAGTGGATGTTGAAGGTGTATCCTTCGAGGCGACCTTTTGTGCGGGAGTTGCTTCTGGAGGAGGAATTTGATCCTCTATCATCAGTTCATGCTCCCTTTCGCTGAGTGTCGGAGTGCCCTTCAACTCAAATTTGGCCCAATAAATCCCATACAAGTTGATGCCGCGTTCCTCCCATTTCCTCAGGATTAGACGTCTCCCAAACATTTCTGTCCAACATTTGAACCGTGGAAATGCTGAACTGGGATCCCCCAATTTGAACTTCTCGCAAAGCCACACCTGCAAATAACAATGAGTTAGGAGAGACATAAATAAATAAATAAGAATGAGTTAGGAGTGACAACCTCATAACGTAAACCAGACAGAAATAATAAATCCCGGACAGACTCATGATAAATCCCGGACAGACACATGACTTATTCCGGACAGACAAATCACTTATTCCGGACAGACACAACACTTATTCCGGACAGACATAACACGTATTCCGGACAGACACATGACTTATTCCGGACAGACAACAATTATTCCGGACAGACACAACACTTATTCTGGACAGACTCATGACTTAGTCCGGACAGACACAACACTTATTCCGGACAGACACAACACTTATTCCGGACACACAGAACACGTATTCCGGACAGACACAACACGTATTCCGGACAGACACAACACGTTTTCCGGACTGACACAACCCTTATTCCAGACAGACACAATACTTATTCCGGACAAACACAACACTACTACCGGACCAAGTTGCTTACTTGTAATATGGCAACGCATCCAGACACGCAGCCCTGCTTCAGAGTGAAGTTTACAGTCAATCTCCTCCTCGACAGGTCCCTTTTGGCTTCCTCCAGACCCCTAACCAAACAAGCGTGAACTGCATTTGGCCAAGCATATCTTTTGAGGCGCTTGAGGTTCTTCAGGTGCCTCGTGTACCATGCTTTAGTTCGCAGGGTTCCATCGAAGAGCAAAAAATGATTGAAGATCGTACAAATAAGGAGACGGACGTGCTCCTCCTCGTCGCCCATCACACTCGTGGCAGTAAGATGACCCAGTAGCTGAGTGTTGTCGAGGTTAACCCCGTCTCGCTTCTCTACGTACATGGGTTCCATATCAACTCTCAGCCCATGCACTCTTAGCCCCAGTATCAGGGGACGTCTTCTACCGTAAATGGTACGACCCCAGTTGCTATTCTCAACCCGACCTCATTGGCGTCGAAGTGTTCGACGAACCAACCCATGATCTCATTATCAGTTGTCATGTGAGGAAAAGTGAGGAAGTGACCGAAAGGCGTCCCTTTGAAAACCTTCTTCTCCTCCCCCTTCATCCGACTGAACTGCCGGTGAATGGTCGTCAAACCACACTTAGTTTCGCGGAAGTAGTACGTGCTTCCCTGAAACAACAAAAAAATATTAAAAGTCGATGATGAACCCTAAAATCATCAAAAAACACATCCGGGTTGACGACAGACCTACGCTGCTAGAATTTCAGAAGCAATGGAGGTTTAAGGGACAGAAGAATCCATTTTCGCCTTCTCTGGTTTTTTCTTCGACTCGAAATGGGACGACGGTTTTTGGATGGGAAGAGGAAATGAGGAAAGGGCCAATTAGGAAACTGGACAGACAGATACTCGAATGCTCTACAGACTCTACTGGTGTATGTGAAGTGTAACCGTCTAATCGTGATTTGGGGAAATGAACCGTCCCACCCAACCAGCCGTCTTTTTTTTCAAAAAAATCAAGCCCGCGCAGAAGATATAGCTGACTGGACGCTGACTCATCAAATCGAAACTCGTCCACGTAAGGCGCGCCACGGACGTGCGCGTCCGTCTATCACAACCCTTTCAAATATGAGTAGTCTTTATCTAAAGCTCGAGTGTACACTTTCTAAGATTACCCTATGGCCTCGTGGACCCAAAATCACTTCTATGCTTGTTGTTAATATGTTACATATCTTCACCTTATTTTTCAAAATCGGATCCATAAAAGGTTTCGAAAAAATATTAAGTATATATTTATAATCCTCTCATGAGTCTCATCAAACTGGTCAATTTAGGTATCACTTCCGTTACATTTCGATCGCCTTTTATTTTGGTCATTTTCATATTAGTTGTGCACAAAAACCATAAAAGAAAAGATTTGAACCACAATGATTGGCGAATAACCACAAAGACTTTGTGTTCCAACACTCAACAAATAGATCCTCGTCCTTTAGCGAATGAACTTCATGTTTGTATGATGAGTCAATTCTAGAATTCAATTAGCATACGCGATTCGACGAGGAATCACAACACATTCGCCAAAGTCATGCTCCTTACAACTAACACCCTAGTCAAATGATACTAAAACCCAGTTAGCATATGTGACACAACGAGGAGTCACAACACGTTCGCCAAATTCATGCACCTTACAACTAATACTCAAGTCAAAGATACTATAATTAAAGTAACATAGTTGACCCCACGAATAACCCCAAAATCGATGTGCTAAGGCAGAAACTTAAAGTGTGTACAATATCTACATAAGAAATGATTTGAACCATAAGACATTGACTAATAGTCACATGGTCCAAGTGTCCAACGAATAGGTCGTCGTCCCTTAACAAATGGACTTTATGCTCGTGTGGTAAATTGATTTTAAAACTTAATTGGCATAAGTGACTCAGCAAAAAATTACAAGATCTTCGCCAAATTCATGCTCCTTACAACTAATATTTAGGTCAAAATATATTGTAACCCAATTAGCATATGTTACCCCTGAAGAATCACAACACCTTCCTCAAATCCTTACTCTTTTGGTCAAAGGCATATGCGACTCCAAGAAGCATCTCAAATAGGCTTGCCAATGTGATGCAAAAACTTGAGGTGTGGGCAAAAAATACACAATATAGGGTCAAAACGACAAGGTATTGTTCGAGTGTCTAACAAATATGTCTTTGTCCCTTAACAAATGGACTTCATGCTTGTATGGCGAGACAACTCTAAAACCCAAATAACACAAGTGACCCAACAAAAGACTCATCGATTTACAATTTCCAAATGTAAAAGTCAAGAGGTGTTTATCGATTTACAGGGTCTATATGTAGCAATATAAAAGTCATGTTTCTAATTTACATGTCCTAATATAAATGTAAAGGGTTGTATTGTCTATTTATAAGGTCCGCATTTAAGATTATAAATGTCATTTTTAGCTTAAAAGCATAATGTCACTAGTTATACGCAGAAAGTTAAGAACATTAGTAATCATTTAGATACGGGAAATTGTGTTCACTAATAACCAACTAAAATTACTCGAAACAATGTGAATGAGTGCTAAAACAAACCAATTGATTATAAAAACTCAAATTTATGTTTACATCTCTCAAAATGTTTTGTAGTTTTTTTTTGAAAGTAAATAATTGTTTAATAATTAAAGCTCATACGCCAAAATTACAAAGTTAAGGGTATGGCATTTTATGTCAAACACGATACAATAAGTGTCTACGAAGAGATTTAAAAATATGCTAGTCTTAGCTGGAGTATATGCTAGTCTTAGCTAGATACTCTCCGAAGAAGAGCCCTCGGACATCAATAGTGACTCTAATCTTGGAAACAAGCTCTTCGAAAGATATAGATCGTTGGTAAAGGATTTCGTGTCCCCATGTATGTATATATTTTAAAAAAATTAACACAAACATACAAGATCGATTTCATATTTTTATTGATTTTACGTACATGTATATGTTTATTCTAATATCATGTATTCCTACACATATTAAAATAAACAAAAGAGAGATGATCATACACAAAGGTTCTCTAAAACCTTTCAGAAGATCCGGTGTTCCGTTGCTCGGCGAATCGCCCGCCGTTTTACCTCCAAGTGTTCACCAAACTCTAAACAAGATTAGAAAGAAAGGAGATAGTCAATCAATATCTAATTAAACTTAGAACCAAGCTAATAACCATTTTTAAGCTCTTGAGATTTCTATCTCCAAAACTTAAAGCTATTAAGTGATTTTTATGGTGATTAAGAGAGAGAGTAGAGAGAGAATTTATGCATTAATATAAACAAGTAGGATAAGATGTCCTTTTATAGGCTCCTAAAACATCATTATCATTAGTTATTCTCTAGATATGATCTCTTGCTTATTCTCTCCTAAAATTAATCACAAATTGTCACATAAGCATCCTAAAAAATGTTTTCTCAAATCTAGAATTAATCCAACCCATGATTTAATTATTCTCTTAATAATTCAAGCAAAAATCATGTTGTTCGGTTATTTGAGAATTCTTCTCGGTCAACCGAACCATTCGGTTTTAACACATGTTCGGATGACTGTGAGCTAGACGGTCAACCGAATATACATGAGAAAATTTCTCTGGAAAAATTCAGACGATCTGCGTCTCGCTCCGGTCGACCGTTGACCCACCAAAATTTTTCCTGGCAAATTTCTTCGGATAACCGTGTCACGTTCGGTCTACCGAAAATATCCCAATATAGCCCCTAGATATTCTCTCTCGGTTGACCGTTCGAGCCCGGTTTGTAGGATTTCGTGACCTCATGTATGTATATATTTTAAAAAATAATACAAACATACAAGATCGATTTCATATTTTCATTGATTTTACGTACACGTATTTGTTTATTCTAATATCGTGCATTCCTACAAATATTAAAATAAACAAATGATAGAGGATCATACCCAAAGGTTCTCTAAAACCTTTCAGAAGATCTGGCGTTACGTTGCTCGTCGAATCGCCCGCCGATTCACCTCCAAGTGTCCACCAAACTCTAAACAAGATTAGAGAGAAAGGAGCTAGTCAATCAATCTCTAATTAAGCTTAGAATCTAGTTAATAACCCATATTTAAGCTCCTGAGATTTCTATCTCCAAAATCTAAAACTATCAAGAGATTTTCGTGGTGATTAAGTGAGAGATTAATGAGAGAAAAAATTTATGCATTAACATAAACAAGTAGGATGATGGGTCCTTTTATAGGCTCCCAAAACATCATTATCAAGAACTATTCTTTAGTCATAATCTCTTGTTTATTCTCTCCTAAAATTAATCTCAAATTGCCACATAAGCATCCTAAAAACGTTTGATTTAATCTGGAATTAATCCAACCAATCATCTAATTATTCTCTTAATAATTCAGGCAAAAATTGTGATTTTTGGTTGACCATTCACGCTCGGTTGACCGAACCCAATTGTCCGGGCACTCCAGACAATTTCGGACAACCAATTGTGTTTACCCGTTCCCTGTTCAGTTGACCGTTCCGAAGACACCTCGGTCGACCGAACCCTAAACGGTTTACCGGGTTTGACCCTGATTTTGCCTTTGTCAAATTTTGGATTTATTTCCAACAAAATTTGATTTTTTGGGTTTTTTAGCAAATTCATATCTTATGTAATATATTATCATATGTAATATTAAATTATTACACTCCATAATATATACACCTCATATGAATTTATCCATGATTCTAATTATGTCAATTCTCATGACAAATTGATTTTATTGATTCACCACATGTGTCCCTTTTCATATGAAACCTGACACATCTTATGAACTCAAAATCAAGTTTCTTGTTTCACAGTTTTGTGGCGTGCCCTATATGATGATCTAAGCTAAATTGACAACGATATTAAACACTTATTATCTCAAACTATAAGCAGTATCTAGCTACACATTACAGTTACCCAATTAACATAGATGTCTTTGTTCCACTCGAACTAAACACGATCCATTTGGTGATTTAAGTGCACCACTTCTTTGAAGCTTTCAAAGGATTCACTTTTGTTTCTCATTAGATAAAATATAGTCATAACGACTATAGTCATCCATGGATTTAAACCATAGTTTGGAGTCCTCTCTTTCCATTGCTTCTTGAAAGGTCGAGGGATCATCGGTGTCTAGTACCATGATGTCATGAAGTCCCAAATACATATCGGGCTTCTTCCTTTCCCTCGTTGACCTTCTAAGTTCTTTTGGTTCTACGTGTACTTCTCGAACTTCTTCCACAATTTCTTGTGGAATTGGTTCGTGTTCGATTCTCGAACGTACACTGGGTGGGGAAGATTGAGTTTCTCTCACAATTTCTTGCGTGGTCTCTTACTCACGCTCCCACTAACCAAAGGAATCTCGGTTGGGCCTTCATGATCTTAAATATCATCATTCATATCATGATCTTGTAGAGTATCATGAGTTTCCTCAAGCACAACTCTACTCCCACTACTTTTTATTCTTTCTAGAAATACAACATTCCTCTCTACAATCACTCGATTGAGGGTTATATGCCAAAAGTAGTATCCTCTTGTCTCATGAGTATAACTTATAAAGAAGTACTTATTCGCTTATGGTTGAAGTTTGGTCGACATCAATCTCTTGACGTAGGCCTCACAACCTCAAATCTTGAGAAAATTAAGCTTATGTGTTTTACCACTCCATAGCTCATAAGACATTTTCTCTACGGATTTGGATGCAACATTATTTAGTGTATAAGCCGTAGCTTCTACTGCATAACTCCAAAAGTAAAGCGGCAATTCAGCTTGACTCATCATTGATCGAGCAATGTCATCTTCCTCCTTTTGGATACCCATTCCACTGAGGTGTACCGAGAGGGGTGAGTTGTGGTACAATACTACACTCCTTTAAGAATGAGTAAAATTCGGTGTTTAAGTACTCACCTCCACAATCCGTTCGTAGATACTTGATTTTCATGTTGAGTTGGTTCTCTACTTCATTCTTGAATTCTTTGAACCTTTCAAAGGATTCATTTTTGTTTCTCATTAGATAAATACAGCCATAACGACTATAGTCATTCGTGAACGTAATGAAGTACCTTAAACTGTCTCTTGCACTAATATTCATCAGACCACATGCATCAAAATGTATCAAATCCAACAAGTCATTCGCTCTCGGACCTTTCTTCTTGAAATGTCTCTTGGTCATTTTGCCCATGAGGCAAGGTTCGCACGTCTCCAATGATTTAAAATCAAGTTGACCAAGAATGTTAGCTTCTTGCAATTTCTTGATGTGTTTTTCATTTATGTGACCAAGACAATAATTCCACAAGAGTGTATTATTCACGTGAGTAGTTTTAAACCTTTTGTTATTGATGTTTAAGATTTGTCTATTATTCAATTCAAGCAAATAGAGATCAGTCCTCATGAATATATTTGCATAGAAAATTCCATTCTTCGATATAGACAAGCAAGAATTTGAAATATTTATATTAAAATTATCCATATCCAAACATGATACAGAAATAATATTCTTGCTAATCGAAGACACATAATAAATGTTCTTTAAACAAAAATTTAAACCACTAGATAATTGAAGCTCCACAGAATCTTGTGCAATCACAGCAACGCTCGCACCATTTCCGACCTTCAAGATCATCTCGTTCTTCACGAGTTCCTTCTTATCCTTTAGTAGTTACACATTAGAAATTATGTGAGCACAAGATCCGGTATCAATTACCCAATCACTGTATATTAAGAATATATACAAAGTAGAAATGTGTTACCTTTGTATTATATTTATTTTTTGATATCTTTAAGCTAATTATAACTATGTAACTTAACTCAAGTTACATTATGCACATTATAATTTTGTTTTATCAAAGGGTCCACTAATAGCATCACTCAATTAACATGGGCAATAATAATCGTTTGACTAGTTATCTTTTCCAGCACAAGTCATGTTCAACCAACTATTGCATTTATCATTATACTCATTGATAGCTTTTGACAATGATCAAATTAAGCATTTCTTGAGTGAAAAGATATAAGTAATCTTAGGATCCAAGACACAGTAAAACATTAATGACACGAAACACAATTTCATAATGTTTTACTTGTTAAGTCTATTCAATATATAAAAGTAACAATTTTCCTCTTTCATATACTCGTGTCGTCAATTATTTGTAGAGCTACAACAGTCGATGACCAACACGACAATCTTATCTCGGTAATTAATGTTCCATGTTAATTACCATGATTGTGAATAATTTTTTATTTATGTAAACCATTATCTTTTAGAGCTCTACGATTAATGACCAAATGCCTATTCCTTAACACTTCCAAAAGACGAATACCATAATCAATGAACAAAATGATTGCACATCCAATTCATCATAATTGACATATAAAAGTAAATCTTTTAGAACACATTCCTTTCAGTTGGAATGGTTGGTACGAAGCGAGGAGGTACAGAGAGCTGCGTTGACATCTCCAGAATGTTAGGATCGATGACCCTCTAATCACAAACTAAATGCTATATTAAATGCAAATTAAATGTAACTAGGGATAGAGCAAGCAAATAATCTTGAGTTACATTTGATCTTATGGACCAATTAATTGAAAAATTACAAATTTTGACCCAAAACTTTGTTACAATCTTGAGTTTTTGTCTCAATGCTTATTCTCTCGATAATCTTGATCAACGTATTAAGTTGATTTGCACGATACAATATATATGCAATGCATGTAATCATGTTTGTCCACTTCGATTGACTAGGTTGATTGATTAAGATTAATTTAACTAATTATCAAAATTAACATAGATTAATGCTTAAAAATTGTTGTGATTTTAATATTGTTACCACAAGTACACGGTTGCGCTTATAGCAGTGACAAATATAGGTCGATCCACAAGGAGAATGTAATTAAATTCACTCCTCGTACTCGTATGTAAAGAAAATATAAGTGTTGGTTGGTTCCTAAATTATATGAATGCAAAAATTAAACTAATAATCTAATTTAGTTATAACGTATAGAAATTTAGAATTAAAATCCGTAGGGGTAGAGATTATAATAAACCGATCTCGTCCGTATAAACATATTGTAGTTGTTTTAAATTATGCAATACTCATTAAATTAAATCATGATAACAAATATGAACGATGACATTATCATAAACAACCATCTAGCAGAGCATGCCTGAAGAATATTCATGGACCTTCAACATCAAAACATAGAAACCTAGTATTAGAATAAGAAACAAACAATACATGCATCATAATTAAACTTAAAATTTATTCTAGCTCATGATTCCAACATAAACTTTCATACATTAATTTAATTTTAATAATCTAAGGTTATACTAACGGAATGAGAGGAATGTCATCGTCCCGTATGGAATGCTTTAAATAAATAAAATAATGTCATACTCAACAATTTCGTATCGTATAAATACATCCTAGCAATAGGTTAAGAACGAAATAGACATTAATCTATACAGGATATACATACACAATTAAATCTGAAATTAATCTAAAGCACATGAAATCATGCAAGTAAACGCAATTAACACATTCATCCATTAAACAATTTATTCACGTATCTCCGTCCCAACAGGGTAGATTTAGCTATGCATGCCAATGAATGAAACAAATTTAATATGTTAATTATAATTCAAATGAATATAAATATTTCTACAGTAATTCAAATAAACGAATACAATATTTCAATCAAAAATAAAATTACAGACCAAAACTACTATAATACTACTAGAGTTATTGGACTACAAAACTAGACAGACAAAAACCAAAGACGAATGCTCGATACGACAAAAACAGGAGACGAACAAGATAAACTTCTCGAAATCACCTTTACCTTTTTCTCTGATCTCAACCTTCTTCTCTCCGATCTCCCTCTGTTTTAGCAATCCTTTGGTTCGTGCTTTATATTTCATGCAACATCGTGGTCATGAGCTTTTTTTCTCACATCGCAGTACCAAATCAACAATACATGCCTTTGGTAGCGAAATTTTTTCTCACGTTTTTTTTAATTTTTTTATGCATGGGAATAAAGAGTCCTTATACACGGCCGCGCGCGTCCCGGACGCGGCTGACGTGGTCAGTTGAGTCAGCAATTCAGATGTCCAGAAGACAACTTTCATGACGAGGTACGAGCACTTTGAGTTTCTGGTGATGCCGTTCGGGTTGACGAACGCGCCTGCAGCTTTCATGGATCTGATGAATAGGACATTCAGTCAGTACCTCGACCGTTTCGTGATTGTCTTCGTGAACGATATCTTGGTCTATTCACCAGATATGGAGCAGCACCAGGAGCATCTGAGGATTGTACTTGACATTCTGAGGGATCAGCAGTTGTACGCCAAGTTTTCGAAGTGCAAGTTTTGGCTTCACAATGTGGCATTTTTTGGGCACATAGTATCGGGAGCTGGGATATCATTGGATTCAGCGAAGGTCGAGGCAGTGACACAGTGGAGAGCCCCGACGAGTGTGACTGAGATTAGGAGTTTTGTTGGATTGAGGGGTTATTACCGTCTGTTCATCAAAGACTTTTCGAGACTTGCTTCACCCCTGACAGCGCTGACACAGAAAGGAGTGAAGTTTGTTTGGTCCCAGAAGTGCGAGGACAGTTTTCAGGAACTGAAGAGTCGGTCGACGGTGCTCCAGTTCTGACGCTTCCCGGTGGTAGTGGCGGTTTTGTGATTTACAGTGACGCCTCAGGTGTGGGTTTGGGATGTGTACTGATGTAGCACAGGCAGGTAGTGGCGTATGCGTAGAGGCAGCTGAAGGTGCACGAGAAGAATTACCCCACTCTCGATTTAGAGTTGGCAGCCGTGGTTCATGCTCTGAAGATTTGGCGTCACTATTTGTATGGCGAGCAGTTTGAAGTTTTTACTGATCATCAGAGTCTGAAGTACTTGTTTTCACAGAAGGAGCTGAATATGAGACATCGCAGATGGCTCGAGTTCATTAAGGACTACGACTTCACCATCTCTTATCATCCGGGGAATGCGAATTCAGTTGCAGACGCCCTGAGCAGGAAAGTGGAGGTGTCAGCTGCGAGTTTGTGCATTCAGGAGTGGAGGCTACTCGAGACATTGTCAGAGTGGAGGCCGTTCACGGAGAGCTCGGATGGGGCAGTGATGGCGGGTCTTCGAGTGGAGCCACAGACCGTTAGCCGAGTTGTTCAGGCTCAGCACAGTGATGAGGAGTTGACTAGTCTGCTACGGTCAGCTGCCAGGGATGGATCAGACTTCACTGTGGGAGTGGATGGAGGTCTGAGGTTCAGGAATTGGGTGTGGGTGCCGAAGGTCGATGAGCTGAGAGATGACATCATGGAGGAGGCACACCGAGCGAGATATTCCATTCACCCTGGGAGTACGAAGATGTATAAGGATCTGCAACGGAACTTCTGGTGGAGATGGATGTAGCGCGATGTGGCTGATTTTGTGGCTAGGTGCTTGGTTTGCCAGCAGGTTAAGATCGAGCACCAGAGACCAGCGGAACCGATGCAGAGTATAGAGCTACCAGAGTGGAAATGGGAGCATGTGACGATGGATTTCGTCACTGGGTTGCCGAAGACGAAGAACTTCCATGACTCGATTTGAGTTATAGTCGATCGACTGACCAAGTCGGAACACTTTCTGGTTATCCAGACAACTCTACCTTTGGAGGGTCTGACGAGGTTGTATATTGAGGAGATCGTCAGACTGCATGGGGTGCCAGTGAGTATCATTGCAGATCGAGATCCGAGGTTCACTTCCAGATTTTGGGGGAATTTGCAGCAGGCTCTGGGAACTCGTCTGAAGTTCAATACAACTTTTCATCCGCAGACTGATGGGCAGTCCGAGAGGACTATTCAGACTTTTGAGGACATGCTGAGAACGTGCACCCTGGATTGGGCATGACACTGGGATGAGCACCTGCCGTTGATTGAGTTCGCCTACAACAACAGCTAGCATGCGAGTATTGGGATGGCGTCGTACGAGGCTTTGTACGGGAGACCTTGTAGATCACCGGTATGCTGGAGTGAGGTAGGCGAGAGATAGTTAGTCGGGCCTGAGATTGTGCAGGTGTATGCTGAGAAGGTTGATGTGATTAGGCAGAGACTAGCGACAGCTCAGAGCAGGCAGAAGAGCTACGCGGATCGGCGTAGGCGTGTGCTGATTTTTGAGATTGGCGACAATGTCTTTCTGAAGATCTCACCGTCGCGTGGGGTGATGAGATTCGGGAAGAAGGGTGTTGAACGTTTTAATTAAACCGCTAGTGCACGGCCGCGATGAAGCGGTGGCAAGTACGGGTCGTCCTCAGGGAGGTGAGCAGTCTCTTGTTTGCACGAAATCAAGTGGCGAAAATAATGGAGAAGAGAGTTGGTTACGCTACTCTACACTAACCTACGCTAAGAAGTATGAAATGCGAACGAAACAAACAAACGATGGAATAAGAACTAAGCTAAGAACAAAACAAGAATGCTGGAATTTCAGGAATGGAAAACCCCTAAGGGGTGGAGTGAGTGCACACATGCAAAGAGGTGGGTGTAGAATACATTCTTTAAGCACATGAAGGTGGTGTTTATCATGCATAGGAAGTGTCTAAATGTTATGGCAAAACCTATCAATCTATTCACCAACTTAGTTGATTAACATTTACATATGCAAGTTATTTATTTCAGAACCTAAACAAGCATGAGAGGTGTCTAATCATTTTGGTAAAACTCATCAAGTTGTAAATTCTATCCTAAACAAGAAAGCATACATTCATGTTTAATCAACACATTGAAATTAAAGCATTCATCTCATTCTCTAATGCATGTATGTACATCTACTCCACCCCCCAAAGGGGATGGAACTACTCACTAAACATTACACTAATTATTAAACTATGGAAAGAAAGCATATTAAAACTAAGCTAGAATTAAAAGACGATTAAACTAAAACATGCAGAAACAATAAAAGGAGCATAAAACAAACAATGAAAGAAACACAAAACTTTATTGATAAAATGACTCACATTAAAAGTAGCATCCTCCTACTTTAGTGTGTGCTTCAAGGCCTCACTTCTAGTAGGAAGAATAGCCACTTAAAATATGGAGTGATTACAAAAGGAGGTGAAGAGTTCTATTTATAGGCATGGAAAAAGCTAATCCGGGACAATCCCCCGATGTGGGACTAAATAGATACCACACATAGCCTAAACATCCTCTAATACATGTGCTGGAGCAATTTGAGCGCATTTGAACCAAAAGTGACCGCCAATTAGCGGTCTTGGACGGCTAATTAGCGGTCTACAGTGTCCGGATCGCTCTGGAATTTCTTGTGGGCTTTTCTGGAAGGCTTTGTTGGTATTTGATGCATCTAGTTTGCATGTTGGAGCTCCGACCCGAATAGAATTGCCAAAATACTCCCCATGATGGTGAGGAGTATTCTGTTTTGCTCTTAGGTCATTCTATCTTGCAATCAGGTCCTTCTTCCTTGCATCTTGGTCCCCAGATCTCACAATTCAGTCCTTTTTCCCAGCTTTTGGGTCCTTTTATCCTTCATCTCTTCAAACCTATTTATTCCTGAAAACTAAACATAAAACTCATGACATAGCATTGTTTAGGTGAAAGATAATGGATATAAGATACAAATATAAGCATGAAATGATGTCAATCAAAGGGGAAGCTCATCCCGAGGTATATTGGGCCGTTTGAGATTTTAGATCGTGTTGGAGAGGTCGCCTACCGGATTGTGCTGCCACCACAGTTCTCTGGTCTTCAAAACGTCTTCCATGTTTCGATGCTGAGGAAGTACGTAGCAGATCCTTCTCATGTGATCCAGATTGAGGTTCCAGAGATCCAGCAGGATTTGTCTCTTGAGGAGTGACCGATAGAGATTGTGGATCGGATGGAGCGCCAGCTCAGGAGGAGGACCATTCCTATGGTTAAGGTCTGGTGGCAGCATCACTCTGAGCGAGAGGCTACTTGGGAGGTTGAGGAGGAGGTCCGGAAGTTGTATCCAGAGCTGTTTGGTAAGCGCTGGATTTAATTTCGTAGGCGAAATTCTTTTAAGGAGGGCAGACTGTAATATCCTAACCCTTGCTTATTGTGTTAATTGTGTTTAGGGGTAGATTAGAGGAGGTTTGAGATGGACGACTGAGATCGGTTTTGGATTTTGTATATAAGGTATGGACTTCTCTCTCTCACTCACTTGTTCTCTCACTCGATTCTCTCCTTCTCTCTCAAGCTTTTCTTGTCCAGCTCTGGGAAGTCGTGGAGGTGGGTGGACGACGCTCGGAGGAGCTCAGGCGTCGCTGGAGTTGCGGTGGACGAGTTCGAGAAGTTCGTCAGAGTTTCAGAAATCGTGGAAACGCTCGCCGTTGGTTCTTCTAAGGTTTTTTCAAGCCTTAAGGTATGTCAAACTTGCTTTTACGCTCACCTATTATTAGTGTAGGGGTGGGAGCGGTCGACGGTAAGCCGCTTTGGCTCGTCGGACCTGCACATCAGTTTCTGCACTAAAATCGGTCGACCGGTGTTCTGGGTTCGGTCGACCGGTTATAGTGTATTTTGGGCGATATCCCTCGCACCGGTCGAACGATACCTTCGTGGTGGTCGACCAATTGTGCATTTCTAGCGAGAGATGGATGTTCTGGTGCTTTTCGGTCGACCGAGTCCCCTTTGTCGGTCAACCGAAAGTACTGTATGTGAAAGAAAACTTTGATAACAAGTGCGAGATTGAAGGGAATGTGTTTTAAAAGTTTTTCTTTTAAATGTCAATTATTATGAATTGAATGAGAAATCATTTTGTTCCTTGTTTATGTTATTCGTCTTTTAGAAGTGTTAAGGAAGATGCTCTTGGTCCTTAACCGTAGAGCTCTAAAATATATTGGTTTACATAAAACAAAAGATATTCACAATCATGGTAATTAACATGAGACATTAATTACCGAGTTAAGATTGTCGTGTTGGTCATAGATCATTGTAGCTCTACAAGTGAGTGACAACACGGGTACGCAAAAGAGGAAAATACTACTTTTGTATACCGAATTGACCTAATAAGTAAAATATTATAGGAATGTGTTTCTGTGTCATTAATGTTTTACTGTGTCTTTGGTCCTTTGATATGAGACTTATATCCGATCACTTAAGAATTGCTTAATTAGACTAGTGTCTTGAGATATCGATGAGTGTAGTGTAAAGGCATTGGTTGGTTAAGTATGACTTTTGTTGGAGAAGATAGTTAGTCAAAAGATTATCATTGCCCCTCTTAATTGAGTGATATATTAGTGGGCTCCTTGATAAAACAAAGTTATAATGTGCACAATGTGATTTGAGTTAAGTCACATATTTATAACTAGCTTACAGAGATCAAGAAATGAATACTAATACAAAGATGACACAATACCACTTTGTGTGTATTCTTAATATCAAAAGACAAGGGACGGACACAAGTGGTGCACTCCATCACTAAATGGATCGGGTTTTGGTTCGAGTGGAATTAAGACATCTAACTAATTGGGAGCTATAATGTGTAGCTAGATACCACTTATAGCTTGTGATATTAAGCTCTTAATATCACTGCCAACTTAGTCTAGATCCTCCCATAGGTCACACCGTAAAAACCGGGAAACAAGAAGCTTGATTTTTGGTTCATATGATGCGTCGGGTTTCTTATAGAAAATATGACACATGTGGTGAACAAGTAAAATCAATTATGTTGTATATAACATAATTAGAATCATGATAAATTCATATGAGATGCATATATTATAGGGTGCAATAATTTATTATTGCATAGGATAATATATTGCATAAGTTGTGAATTTGCTAAAATCCCCAAAAGTTCAAATTTTGTTGGAAATAAATCCAAAATTTGAAAAGGCAAAATCGGGTAGAAGTTCGGTAATCCGTTATGGTTCGGTCGACCGAAGGATCTGTGGATCGGTCAACCGAACGTGGAAGGGATGGTCAAGTTGATTGACCGAACTTGACCAAAGTGCCTGGAACTCTGGATCGGTGTACCGAACCAGAAACAGTCGACCGAACAATGTCCAGTTCCGATATTTTCGGTTAACCGAATGGTACTCGGTCAAAGACGCGAATTCGTCTGATCGGTTAAGAAGATTTTTTCTCCTTAAGAATCGGTCATCCGTCAAGTGCACGGAAATCCGAACGTGACATATTCGGTTAACCGAGTATGTCTCGGTAGACCGAGTCCCGATCGATTTTCTGCCTTTGATAATTAAGAGATTGAATTGATCAATGGTTGGATTAGCTCCAAACTTGGTCAAACGTTTTGCGGGTGCATATAATGCATTATGGAATTAATTTGTGAGAGAAAATGTCAAGAGAACATGACTTAAGAATAGCCATGATTGAGAGTAAGATTGGAGCCTATAAATATGTCCTTATTCTCCTTAATTATGTTAGATGTTTTTCTAATTATTTTTCTCTCCTAATTCACCACAAAAAGCCACGAAAATTCTCTTAGTTTTTAAGTCTTTGGAAGGAGAAATCTCAGAGATTAAGGAAGAGGTTTGTAGCTAGATTCTAAGATAGTTTGGAGATTGATTGACTAGATTCTTTCTCTCCAACCTTGTTTAGGGTTTGGTGAACACTCGGAGGCATCCGGCGCAACGGGAAGCGACGATCGTCTTCCTCAGCATCTCCGGATCATCAAGAAGTTTTAGAGAACTTCTAGGTATGAATTTCGGAGTCCCTTGTGTTTGTTTTAATAGTGTTTTTCAAACTAGTTGTTAAAACAAACCGATGCATGCATGAAACAAATCATAGAAAATTGTAATTGATACTTATTGTACATAAAAATTTCGAAAATATATATGTGCAATTAAACTAGAAATCCAACAGAGAGGACCCTTGAGACCCGGTTGTGTGATCGTGATTGTACCGGCGGTGACTTGTGTGCACGAGTGTTGGTGGGGTTGGGGTGAGAGGACCCTTGAGACCCGGGTTGTGGTTCGGCTATGGTCGGGAGTGAGGTCCCGAGGGCTTGGCGGTCGTGTCTGCTGTGTTATTTATTGTTCATTGCATATTTCATTATTGTCCATATATTTGTTAGGGTTTGACATACGAGGTTTCCTTCTGGAAACTCAAGCATTTTATGTCTGCTTTCAGGGCGTGAGCGCCGGTAGAGGGTGGTGCCTGCGGAGGAGAGCTTCTGGGACATGATCCTGCTTCCCCTCGTTTGAGGTTGTTGTGATTACATTTGTATATTTTATCTTATAACTTTTGATGTAATCACCCTTTTGTAAACTCAGATCTGTATATATATATATATATATATATATATATATATATATATATATATATATATATACATACGTTGGTGCACCTTGTGTTTATCTTTGGTAATGTCCTCTACTGATTGTATGTTTTAAAATTTAAAATTTCCGTTGTTCGAGGACGTTACAGTTACACAACCGGCCGATATTTTCTTTGAAAATGTGTACATTACCCTCTTAATTGAGTGTTGTGTATATTAATTATCATAAATAAATAAAGTATCGCAAGGAACGAAAGAGAAAAAAAGAAAACACAACGTAGCATGGACAATAAAATATCATCAGAAGAAAACATTGTTGGAATGCGGTTTGACTTTGTTGGATGTTCTGGATATTTTATTTTCTAACACATAACTTTAACATAATTTACATGTTTCCTTAGGATGGAAGTCTTAAGTTTGAAAAATACAATGACTGTGAAGACAAAAGAATCCAACACGCATTGTGTTGTGAACTGTATTTTGGAGTATTAAAATCTCATGTCTTTAAATGGGTCCAACAAGACCAAAATTTATTTGGTTTTTATTTTTAGGGGCCACATACTCAGTTATATATCATGTTCAGCTCACGTCATCGTTTGGAGAAAAAAAATCATTATAATCATTTTTCTTAAAAATTTCACTTCTTAATTGCTCCTTCCTCATTACCATTACACTTCTTAATTCCCAATCCCTTTGCAGCGATTACTCGTAAGAATCCCGAACTATGCACGGACATACACATTCTTATTGTTCTTCAATTAATATGAAGATAATAAGATTAGATGAAAAATGCACAGAAATATACAATATTTTTACGATATTTCTGTGTTTATTCAATAGACTGAAAAATTCTTTATAATTCATAAATATCAAATACAATAAAGATGTTATCATTTAGATAGTCACCTTTAGATTAACTATTTCAAGCACCATAGTGTTTAATTTTTTATTATGTGAAGACTCAGAACCACTCATTATATCATATTTTTCTTCGATCTTGGATGTTTTTTTATCTAGGCTTGGTTGAGTAAATTGTTCAAAAGACTGCATGAATTTTTTTCTTTAAAAACTTGCATGAAATAACTTTTTACTAAAAACACTTGTTTTACTCTTCCACAAAAGATTGCGTGATGTATTTTGTAAAAGTTCTACCTGAGTTTTACTTTTAGGTGATTTTTATCCTGAGAAAATTGCGTGAATTTACCTCTTAAAAATTGGCTTAACTTATTCTTCCATAGAATAGAACATTGCGGTTGGTGGGTGGAGGTGAGTTGGATTGTGTGCTATTCTGTCCCTTTTGCTTGGATCCTTTCCCTCGACCTAACTCGTTTCGGTGGTCTTGGTTGCTCCGGTTGGGTGGTGGAGGTCGGCGGAGGTGGAATCGTGAGTGTAGATCGTCGAGGAGGTGTGGATCGTGGTTTAGTCGCGAGGATCGTCGACGGATCGTGATTTTGGGAGGCGTGCTCGTGGAGGCGTCGTCGTGGTTCTTCAAAGGTTTCTTCAAACCTTCCGGTATGTCAACTCGCTCACTTAAGTATCGTGAGTATTTGGAAGTCGACGGTAGGCCTTCCGCCTCGTCGCAAGTAAACGTGCAACAGATTTTACTACCTGATCGGTCAACCGGTTGGTGCAAACGGTCGACCGTTCGTATTGAGATTTCGGGTTCTGCCTCACATCGGTCGAACGATGCCCTTGGGCGGTCGACCGATCGTGCATAGGAGGCAAACCTGGTGGTTTTCGGTCGAACGGGGCCCCTTTGCCGTTCGACCGTGTGCACCGTCATGGGTCGGTTGAGGGCGTTGACCATCTAAATGGTCGACCGCTCATTGACTTCGTCCGACCGTGACTTAAGTTGGAATAGGGGTCAGTTCGACCGAAGGAGGTTTCGGTCGACCGGACTTGTTGAGGAGCGTGGGGGAATGCTCAGGACGAATTTGGTCGACCGAGAGTGCTCGGGCGTTCGACCGGATTTGTGGTGAGAGTTGGGGGAATTCCCTGGTGGATTTCGGTCGACCGAGAGTGCTTGGGGGTTCGACCGGATTCGTTGTGGAGTGAGGGATTTGTCCCTGGTGACTTTCGGTCGAACGGAGCCCCTTTCTCTTTCGACCGATTGGTCGTTTTGTTCGTTGAACCTGGGAGTTGACCATCTAAACGGTCGGTCGTCCCTTGATTTGGGTTCGACCGAACGAGTGCAGTTGGCAGGAATCGGTCGGCCGGGGGAGTGCCGGTCGAGGCGATTGCCCTGTGTTTTCGTGATTCAGTCGACCGAAACTTTTGGTTCGGTCGACCGTTTGTGTCCATTTTTGCACTATGGAGGTGTGGTTGTTGTGGTCGCCCGTGTGGGGTGAGTTGTGTGCCGAGGTCCTTCCGGCAAGTGTGCTAGGGTGCACGAGAGTTGCGATGGTTGGGTGAAAAAGCCCTGGAGCCCCGTAACTGTGTGAGAGCTTGGGTTGACTGAAAAAGGCATGAGGCCCAACTTAGGATTTATGGCGTTGTGGTGGTTGGGTGAAAGAGCCCTGGAGCCCCGTAACTGTGTGAGAGTTGCGGTTGGTTGAAAAAGACCTGGAGCCCAGCTAGTCTGTGCGGGGTTGGTTGAAAAAGACCTGGAGCCCAGCTAGTCTGTGCGGGGTTGGTTGAAAAAGACCTGGAGCTCCGTAGTGCGTTCAGGTTAGCGGAACTTCAGTCTGGTCCTGCATTATAGAGTTTGGCATACGGGGTTTCCTTCTGGAAACTCAGGCATTGTTGCATGTTTACTTTCAGGCTATGATCGGCGATAGGGGGTGGTGACCGAGGAGAGGAGTACTGCTACCGGATCCAGCTTTCTCTCAGTTGAGGTCGGGTGATTACTGTATCCGTTGTATAGTCTTTTGATGTAATCACAACTTTTGAAATACTCTGATGTTTATATATATATATTATATATGTTGGTGCACTTGTTTCCTGATATTTCGTGATATCCTCTGTTGATTGTGAGTTATTAAAAAATTTAAATTCTTCCGCTGTTAGAGGATGTTACAACTTGGTATCAGAGCGGTCGGTTTCAGTGTCCTTATCCAAGGAAGCCACCCTTAGAGTTTTAGAGTCTGCATTAGTTCATGCATTCATGGTTTTGACGTGTGTTGTTTTCTTTGTGTATAGATGCCTCCGAGATGCGTGAGACCTCCCCCACGAGACCGTAGCACCAGCGGTGAGACTGGGGGCACAGACTGGGCAGAGGAGCGGCAGATGCTCTATGACACGGTGGGGCGACTGGGTGCGATGTTGGATCGCCAGTCAGGCAGAGGAGAGCCAACAGCTACAAGAGCGATGCTTGACCGCTTTATGAGACAACATCCGCCTACCTTCGATGGTAGAGAAGAGTCTGAGGCTGCGAAGGACTGGGTCCTGAAGATTCAGGAGATCCTTCAGGCGATTGAGTGCCCGCCTGAGAGGCAGGCATGCTTGGCAGCGTATGTGTTGGGCGGAGACGCGTCCAACTGGTGGAGGACCATATCTGCGGTGGTGTTTGAGGGCAGGACTGAGATTAGCAGGGAGGAATTCCTGCGGGAGTTCAATGAGCAGTATTTCCCAGAGCATGTCAGAGATGGGAGGAGAGATGAGTTTATGACCATCGAGTTTCTAATCCCAACCACGGTTTGGAGTTTGTGTATTTTTGCCTTGTAAACCACCGCTTCAACATCATCGCCACCGCTACCACCGGCTATTGCCGTCGATCATGTAGAAAGTGCATGTGAAAATTGTAGCATTTCTAGTTTAATTGCACATATTTATTTTCGAAATTTTTATGCACAATAAGGATCAATTACAATTTTTCTATGATTTGTTTCATGTATGCATCAGTTTGTTTCAATAACTAGTTTCAAAATTTTATTAAAACAAACATGGGCTCCGAAATTCATACCTAGAAGTTCTCTAAAACTTCTTGAAGATCCGGAGACGTTGAGGATGCTTGTCGTTGCGCCGGATGCCTCCGAGTATTCACCAAACTCTAAACAAGATTCGAGAGAGAAGAGCTAGCCTCTCAATCTCCAATAGGATTTAGAATCTAACTACTAACTTCTCTTTAGTTCCCTTGAGAAGAAGCTCTCTGAAAACTAAAACTAAACTCAAGAATTTAGGTGAAATTCGTGGAGAATTATGGAGAGAGAAGTTTGCACAAGAAGATAATGAATTAATTGATAAGGTAATGAGATAAACTTGTATTTATAAGTTCTGACACCGAACCCATAAGTACAACCCTACCATCCGTTCTCCCCTTCGATCCACCAATTCCAACCGTCGATTCCTGAGACGGATCGAATCCAACGGCCCCGACCAGCGTCCATCCCCGACCCGATTAGGGTTTCGGGGAGCACACGAGTATATAAGGGGTCGCGAGGAAGCCCTCGTCGTCGCAGTGCAGTTCGGGCTGTGCTCCGATCTCTCCTTCTTATCCCCCAAAAAAACCTAAATCTACCCAAAAAATCCCGAAAAAAAACTGAAAAATCTACCAAAAAAGAAAAATTCACCGTCTTTTACCTCTCCTCCGATCCCAAATCCACCGTTTACCCACAAAAACCCAAAAAAAACTTCTCCCCTGATCCGATCGGGTCGGGATCCTTATCTGTGGTTGTTCTTCGGTTGCGGCGCGGAAAGGTGCGATCTTTTTGATGGCGCAGGTGCAGTCTCAGTCGCAGCCCCCGATCTCGGCCCCTAACGCCGTCGCCCCGCCTCCCGCTGGGGCCGTGGCGCCCAACGGGGCTTCGATCATGATGACGTCGATGTACGTCGGCGATTTGGACTTCAACGTGACCGACTCCCAGCTTTTCGATCTGTTCCACCAGGTCGGGCATGTGATGTCGGTTAGGGTTTGCCGCGACGTCAATACTCGGAGGTCGCTTGGGTACGCCTACGTCAACTTCGCCAGTCCCCCGGAAGGTGATTCTCGTTTCCTTCTTGTTATGTTGGAGTTTGGTTTAAGGATTTGGTAATTTTCTAAGTGAGGTGTTGAGAATCTATGATGATTTGTGAATTTTTGGTGTTGCCTTATTTGTTGAAGTGACATGTGAGTTTGTGTAGATTTGGAAGGAATGGTGAAGTTGTCCTTTTAACGCCGAATTAGATTGCTTTTGCTTTGTTTGTCATCTGTGTTTATAGTCTAAAATCACGAAGAAACTTTGATAACTTGTTGTTATTGTATTTCTGTGCTGAGATTCTGAAGTTTTGCTGTGAGCAAATTTTTTGTTTTGTGATCTATGGAGTACTTGAACTACTTAGAGTAGGGTTCTTTTATTGAGGCTGCTTTGTTACATGCCATATTGATTTGACTACAACTGTGGCATGCACACCATGATGTAACATTTCGATATTGTCTAGATGGAAAGAGTTGGTGAGATCAATAAGGATATGCATTTACTTCAAAGCAATTTCATGTTTAAGCACGTTAAGAACCATGCGCAGGTGTTATTAGGATCTTTTGGGTTGGTGTGGGTGGATTCAATTGGACCTCGCTTGGAGCTCTTCGTGGGCTTGAAAACGGGCCATCACAACAATTACCCTAAGGTCTAAAGTTGAGGAATAACTTAGTAATGATGCTGACAATATCTCATGCTAAAGTGCATCAATTATAATCTTTCAGGGTAGAATTCCAAACCATATCTTGATTGCCAAGCTTAAATACCACTCCAGACCAATATATAATTTGTTTGGGTAGTGACTGAAGTCACTGAACCTGCTACGTGCTCTCTTTCTGTGAATAAAGGAGTAAAATTTTGTTGGAGTACTTTTCCCACATAATTACCTTGTTACTACTATATTCCGAACCTGAACTACACAAAGCAAGCATCTTCTTTTGTGGCCCTTCCTGATCCTCAACGGATCCAGATGGAGGGCTTTCACTGTGGATCTTATATGTCAACAAACAAGAGCAGGACATGCTATTACTGATACTTAAGATAATGGTGGGAAAATAGGATGCCTAATTCCCTGTGATGTTTTAATTTGCTGAAATGTGCTGTTGCCTCGATCCATATATGGTTTATATTGATTATTCCCTTTCAGAGCTTAAGTACAGGATTATTGAATGTTGGCTAATTTGTTTCTGTCATTACTAAATTTGTGTTTCTCAAGTTGATATTCGGTTAATATTTTGGCATTCTGCAGCGGCAAGAGCTTTGGAATTGCTGAATTTTACCCCTTTGAATGGAAAGCCTATCAGGATCATGTATTCAAACCGTGATCCCAGTACCCGTAGGAGTGGATCAGCTAATATCTTTATCAAGGTATATTTATCATATTATCTGTCATAGTACTTCCATGTCATTGTACATCTTTGTGATAATATTTTTGTGTTTACAAGCTTTATTTATGCTCACCATTCCTGTCATTTTCTTTCTTTCTTTTCATCAGAATCTTGACAAAGCAATTGACAACAAAGCTCTGTATGATACTTTCTCTGTCTTTGGTAACATTCTTTCGTGCAAGATCGCTACAGATCAGTCTGGCCAATCCAAAGGTTATGGTTTTGTTCAGTTTGACCAAGAGGAAGCAGCACAACAGGCAATTGAGAAACTGAACGGCATGCTTCTCAATGACAAGCAAGTTTTTGTAGGCCCATTCCTGCGTAAGCAAGACAGAGAAAATACTGTAAACAACACACAATTCTGTAATGTGTTCGTCAAAAATCTTTCTGAAACCGTAACAGATGATGATCTGAAGATTTGTTTTGAAGAATTTGGAAAAACAACTAGTTCTGTAGTTATGAAAGAACAAGATGGCAAGTCCAAATGTTTTGGGTTTGTCAATTTTGATAATCCTGACGATGCTGCTAAAGCTGTTGAGGCACTGAATGGGAAAAAAATTGATGACAAGGAGTGGTATGTTGGGAAAGCACAGAAGAAATCTGACAGGGAACAAGAATTGAAAGGGAGATTTGAGCAAAGCAGACAGGAGAACGTTGACAAATTCCAGGGTTTGAACCTCTATCTGAAGAACTTAGATGATAGCATTACAGATGAAAAACTCAAAGAGATGTTCTCTGAGTTTGGCAATGTAACATCCTGCAAGGTGGGGCCAAAAGATCAAACATGTTGGATGTAATATTCTTTTATTAACTTTTACCTGATCTAATTTTGCAATACAAGCAGGTTATGCGGGATCCTAGTGGTGTCAGCCGAGGTTCTGGGTTTGTTGCTTTCTCGACAGCTGATGAGGCATCTCGTGCTGTAAGTTGAATGCGTTAGCTTGAATTTAGTTGGTTATTATTGTTGAGAAGTCAAAACTTGATTTTGTTTCTTTTTTAGCTTGCCGAAATGAATGGAAAGATGGTCTGTAACAAGCCCCTGTATGTTGCACTCGCACAGCGTAAAGAAGAGCGAAGAGCAAAGCTGCAGGTATTTTGTCCTGATTTTATGTTAGCCATCATATGTTGAGGATACCATATTGGTATGTACATGTGTCCCAAGTCACTTCTGATGTTGGTTCCCTTGGGCTGTCAATCATCTTGCGTGAATTTGTGTATCAATATCATGTCTTTTATCTGCTGGACATCATAGCCTTGCAATTTTCATTCTTTTGTGCCTGAATCATCTTTGTTGAGATAGTGAACTAATCATTTGATATTTGCTTTCTTACATTCTTAAAAGCTGTTTCTTGAGTTGCACGGTATTTTTTCATTTCTTTATTATGTGACAATCTTTTATGTTTATTGAAATGTTCTACCATGTGAAGGCACAGTTCTCCCAAATGCAGCCAGTTAACATGCAACCTGCTGGAGTTCCTCGTATGCCGATGTATCCTTCTGGTGGGCCTGGCCTTGGTCAGCAGATGTTCTATGGTCAAGGTCCACCTGCACTCATTCCACATCAGGTATATCAGTTTGCATTTGTTTGTGTGCAGTTATTCTCTATCCCTTCTGAAAAGGATATTCTCTATCTTTTCCGAAAAGTATATTTTTGCCATGTAGCAATTAGTGTCCTTTTACTTCTACTCCAATTAGCAATTTCCCAATATTTCAACACATTACTGCAATACTGAAAATTTCATCAAATTATGTTTCCACCTTTTATTCTTACTGAGCTCCTTCCACGTATGGACTGAGTATCTGCTTTGATTGCGCCTCTCATTTCATTTTTCCATTTGGTAATTCTCTCCTTTGAAGTTTTGAATTTTATTTATATTACCATTTTTTTTCCTTGGACCCGTCTGTGTTTCATTTATATATATATATGTATATATAAATATACAAATTTGATATATATATTTATTCTAATGTTCTATATTTATATGTTGTTTTATTCGTCTTGCTAGTATTAGAGACATGCCATAACTTCAATAATTAATATTCTATATGGAGCTCTGACCTATTTATATGTTCTATTGTTTTCTTGACACTACTGCTATCACACATAAGGCAACAACTGTGATCTGAAACACTTGACTACTTGTCATATTTGTTTTGCTTTTATATGCTTTATCACTGAATGAGATTCATGTCTAGAAATGGTAAATGTTCTCTCCAGTTCAATCATCCCATCCTACTCGATGATGCATTGATGTAAATTTGTCCTTCAAATATGATGATTTTTTAAATGTTTGTAGCATTGCATCCATGTATTTCTTTGGTAATGTTTCTAGCTGGTAAATTAGTCCTGTAGTCTACGGTCTGGAGTGCTTAAGTATGTGATATCGCTGGGCTATCTTTGTCCTTTTACTGCTTCAATGTGAATTCATTTTTTGATGCATATTAAGTTCTTCCATTTTTACTCAAAAAATACAGCCTGGTTTTGGTTTTCAACAACCACTTGTACCTGGAATGAGGCCTGGGGGAGGTCCATTTTTGATGCCTTTTGTCCAACAAGGACAGCAGGGTCAGCGTCCTGGAGGCAGGCGTTCTGGAGCAGGACACATGCAGCAAAATCAGCAGCCAGTACCTCTTCTCCAGCAGCAGGTCAGTACCCCTGCTCTTATTTCATATTCAAATATTTACTTGGTTGTATAGTTGGTTAAAAGCAACTTATTTTAAAATTGTTTTAACTTTAATTTGGACACTCATTCTTAGTGGATTTAGCAGATGTTTCCTAGGGGCCGCCTTTACCGTTATCCTGGAAGAAACATGCACGAAATGCCAATCCCTGGTTCAACTGGTGGAATGCCTTCTCCCTATGACATGGCTGGTTACCCTCCAAGAGATGCTGCTCAGCCCATGCCAATCTCTGCATTGGCTTCAGCCCTTGCAAATGCTCCTCCTGACCAGCAGAGGATGGTAATGCTTTCACCAATTGTTTCTTAGTGGTTTCTTATTTTTTAATAACATGGAACATTACTTCCACAGCTTTTGGTATGGCAAAATAACTAAAGTGAACCAATGGAAACATGATGTATGTTTGACTGTTTGTGTTTCTAGTGAAAATAAAATGTGATATGCATGTCTTCACTGAGTTGCTATGCTAGGGTGTCGTTTTGGTATTACATTATGTTATTAGGTGTTGATGGTGAGTTTTTACTCATGGTCCAAATCCTAATGAGGAATATGTTTTTCAGATGCTTGGTGAGAGCCTTTACCCACTTGTGGATCAATTGGAGCACGAGACAGCGGCCAAGGTTACTGGAATGCTTCTGGAGATGGACCAGACTGAAGTTCTACATTTGCTGGAGTCCCCTGAGGCTCTCAAAGCCAAAGTTGCAGAAGCCATGGATGTGCTGAGGAATGTTGCTGCTCAGCAGCAACAGCCGAATGCTGCAGTTGAGCAGCTTGCTGGGTTGTCCTTGACCGAGTAATGTCGGTCAATGAGCTTGGAATGTGAGTGGGGTGTTGTTTTCTGAAACAACTTGGATTGTTTTTGATTGATGGTCTGCTTGTCTTGTTTTTGAGGTTGCAACCTGCTATGTAAGACTTATTGATACGTCCTCGACTGTGGGTTTTGGTTTCTATTTTTTTGAAGTGCTGTGGTATTTTGGAGTTTTGACATTCTTTTAGGGTTCATCTTACTGGGTACGTGGCTCGTTGGGCTTTCTTCCCGCAGTCTGCTTATAACCATGGTCCTAGGGGATAAATCTATAGAAGAAAGAACCAGCCGAGTATTTGGATCATGCAGGAAAAGATACGCCTTACATTTGTTTCGGTAATATATGTTGTGGAGCGTTTTGCTCATAAAAGATATTTTGGGCGGTATTTGGGCCTTTTGCTCATAAAAGATATTTTGCATAAAGTTAAGCGTTAGTTTTGTAAATAATTCTCTGTCCTGGATTCGTATCATACGTCATTTATAGAAACCAACGTAATAGTTGAGGGTCCGTTAGTTAAGAATCAACTCTTCTCATCGAAAGATGCTCTAAAGAATGCCATATCAAAATGGCATATTGAACACAATCGGGAGATGAAGGTGCAAGACAACAGCAAAACCAAATATATGGTAAGATGTAAAGATGAAAATTATAGCTGGATGTTGTACGCTGCACGGATCGACTCTGGTGATGCATAAGCGATAAGAAAATGTCTGTACAAGCATATATGCAGGTCTACAGCTGCTTGATTCGATCATGCTCAGCTGACTGCGAAGATGATGTCCGATATCATCCGTGAAGACGTCGAAAATAATGTCTCGCTCCTGATTAAATAGGTTCATGGTCTGGTAAGAAAAGTATTTCCAGGTGTTAATCCAAAGTACAATAAATTATGGCGTGCCCACGAGATTGCTGTTGAATACATGTTTGAAAGTTGGTCGGGTTCATATGCTTTGTTGCCTCAATTGTTAAATGCTATTAAACAATTAAATCTTGGGAGTAAAGATGTAGTTCATTCCGACCCTTTACCATGCGCTGGTGCCCGTCAGTTTAAATGTGCAGCATGGGCTTTTGGTCTTTGTATTCAAGTCTTCTAATATATGCGTCCTATTATCAACATAGACGCCTTATTTCTAAAAGGTAGATATGAAGGAAGGTTACTTGTTGCTGTTGGGTATGACGTTGAGAATCAATTTCCGCCTCTTGCATTTGGGCTCGTTGAGAAGAAAAATATATCTAATTGGGGATGATTTATGAGATGGTTGCGACGAGAGGTGATTGGAGATAGGAAGATATGTGTCATATCTGATCGACATGCTGCAATAAAACACATTTTTCGGAATCCCGGTTATGGTTGGCACGAGGAAACAAATGAAGCAGTTCACCGCTTATGCATACAACACCTTGCCAAAAATTTGCTAAAAAATTGTGAGAACCAGTATCAGTTGACGCCTTCAAAACAACATGCATACATAATAGTCCGTGAGATTTTAAAGTCAGTTTGGATCAAGTTGAGTATTGGAGTAAATGTGCATTACAATACATAAAAAAAGATTGGGAAAAAAGATGAAACCAATGAGCATGAACCACAGGTTCCTAGTAAGTGGTCGTTGTGTCACGACGGAGGCCAAAGATGGGGAATAATGACAAGCAATGCTGCGGAGTGCCTAAACAATGTATTCAAAGAAGCTCGTGGTTTACCCGTTTGTGCAATTGTAGAGGCGACATACTAGTAAGCTTTTGGAGTGGTTTAACAACTGAAGGCAGCATGCACGTGTGTTGACACAAAGAGGACACATATTTTCCGAGAGGGTCATACATCTTGGAAAAATATGCAGCAGTTGCATGTCAACATGAGGTGAAAATTACTGATTTGGATACAGGGGTATACGAGGTCATAGTCAAACATGAAAAAGTGAGTAGAACTGGAATTAGGAGGGATCATAATTACAAGGTGGTTCTACGTGACGACACCAGACCGAAATGTAAGTGTCGGGGACTACAAAATACAGGTATCGCTTGCAGCCATGTTCTGGCAGTGTGTGCCGCACGTAACTACAATTCCAATGAATATACACATCCGTACTACAGTGTCAACTCTCTAGTGCACACATGGGAGGGTCACTTTGATGTGTACGGGAATGAAGAGGATTGGCCAGAATATATGGGAGGCAAAAAATACCTGATCGAAAACTCGTGAAGAAAGGAAGGAGAAGGTCAAAGCGTTTACCAATGACGATGGATGTCATGCAATGAAGGATGTGTCCCAGTCATTGTACAGGTTGTGGTTCGATTAATCACACAAGCGATCGTTGCAATGTATTGTAATGTTGAACGTATTGTACGGTTAAATGTATTTAGGTGTTGGATGTTAAATTTGTTAAGTGTTATATTATGTTGAATAAGTACGAGTGTTACGAGTTATATTTATTGTTGGCTTTTTGGCCTTAATCTAGGTTTTGATGATTTAATTAACCTAATCTTAATTATGATGATGTAGAGTAGCACACATATTGCATTGCATATATATTGCATGTGCTAACCTCTACAGGTGATCAAGACTCATGGAAGGAAGGAAATCAAGTCAAGATTTGTAATAAAGCTAAATGAAGACTTGTAATCTTGATTTTATTTTGAGTCTTAGGAACATGTGTAAATTGAGCATACAAGAGTTAAAAACCAATCACATACACAATAGGTTCCCTATAGAAGTCACACACGAAATTTCACATTATTTGGACTTCATTAGATCACCCAAACCTTAGTCGGAAATCACTTATAAACTTAAACCCAGATTTCCTGTGTGAACCGGTCGACCGAACCAGTTCTCAGTTCGACCGGTTTATAACAGACTCTCCACAGTGATTTTACCGAACTCTACCGGTCGACCGGTTCTACCTTTTCGGTCGACCGATCCCGGATTTTAATATGGCTGTTTTTCTTGTCGTATTCCTATAACGGTCGTATTCGTATAAAACAAACTTAACCCCAAAATACATTCGGTAACCGGTCGAACGAAGACCTTGTTTCGGTCGACCGGTTGAACACATTTTCAGAAACCAAATTCCCTGCTATCGGTCGACACATTTCTCGTTCGACCGATTGACCTTTGTCTCAACCGAATCCCCTTTTCGGTCGACCGCTCCATACTTTGGTTCGACCGATTCACTTAAGTAGAGTTAAGTTCTAGCTCGTTTGTCCGACCGAATATTCTTTTGTTCGACCGTTCTCCTTGAAATCAAGTGAACGGTCGACCGGTTTAGTAGTTTCGGTCGACCGGTTCTGGACAGATTTGCAGCCCGATTTTCTGCTTTGTGTATCTTGCACAAAACCCAATCAAATCTATCCCCAACGGCTAGAAAACCTTAGGAGCTTATAAATAGAGGATCAAGACTTGTTGTTAACACAACTCTCCAACTCCAATTGTCCCAATACATTAGAGAGAAACCTCAATCCTCAAAGCTCCCAATTCTACACTCTTTAAGCCTAAACTTCACACATTTGATCATATACTCATCCTACTCAAAGTGTGCTCAATTAGAGAGTGAATCCCACTCAGTTACAAGAGTTGTCAAAAGAAGCAAGGACTTCGGTGAAAGCCCGAAGTGTCCCTCTCGGATTGTGAGAGGAAGAATTCAAGCAAGCGAGGGTTGTTCGCGTTGCTTGTGGTGTAAAGGCGTTCTCTCCCGGCCCGGAACGGGGAGTGGTTAGTGAAGACGTAGGCGGAGCTCGCGGAGTCGAGCGGAGTCTACAAGAGAGGACTAGGACCCGGGTGGGGTGCCGAACCTCTATAAAAACGCCGAGTCTCTTTGTGGTTTGCATTTTCTGTTAATTTCCCTACTTGTTTTTAAATTTGTTTCCGCTGCATTTATTGTTTGATTAGTTAGGGATTAGCTTAATAGTGATTAGTGGACCCATAACCCACACGATCCTACATTTGGTATCAGAGCCTTGTTAGCTAAATTCTATACTTAATCGTATTTTTAGCATGGCTAGCACATCTAATCACTTAGAGGGTTTATGCACCACAAGGCCTCCTTTGCTTAATGGGTCAAATTATGATTATTGGAAAAATAGAATGAAAATCTTTTTAATATCAAATGACCTTAAGTATTGGAAGTTTATTCAAAATCCATACATACCCCCAAATGAAGATGATTTAGATTCTCTATCTAGGGCTCAAATGAAAGAAATTGAAATGAATTCAAAAATTATGAATATTCTTTATTGTGGCCTTAATGAGGGAGAATACAATAGAATTAGGGGATGTGAAAGTGCAAATGAAATATGGCATAGGTTACAAATGCATCATGAGGGTGATAGCAAAACCAAAGAAACTAGGATAAGTCTCCTTATGCATAAATATGAGATATTTTCTATGCAAATCGGTGAGAACATAAGCGACATGAACACTCGCTTCACCGATATTACTAACTCTCTTTTGATTCTTGGAAGAAGGATAAATGAAGGAGAGATGACTCGAAAATTCCTCCGGTCATTGAGCAACGATTGGGAAGACAAGGTCGTGGCAATCGAAGAATCGCACGATCTTTCAAAATTAAAGATGGAGGAACTCATTGGAAATCTCATGGCCTATGAGCTCCAATTGAGTCATCGAAGAGAGAAGGAAGCTTCAAAGAAAAACCCCGTGGTGGCATTACATGCAAAGTTTGATGAGCCAAGGAGGGTGGAAGAAGAGGACATTGAGGTCCTTGCCCAAGACTTCTTCAAATACCTCAAGAGGGATAAAGGAGAAAAGAATGAAAGAAGAGGTAGAAGAAGTGAGAAAAGAGAAAAAGAAAAAGAGAGGGAGGAGAGTGAAAATGAGAGAAGAGAAGGGGAGAAGAAAAAGGAGAGAAGGGAGAGGAGAAAAGAAAAGGAGAAGAGCAAGAGAAGAGAAAGGAAGGAGGAAGCACACAAGGCTACATGGGATGATTCCTCATCACCATCATCATCGTCTTCTTCCTTGCAAAGTACAAGAGAAGTGGCTCACTCATGCTTCATGGCTATTGAAGATCAAAGTGAGGTAGACTATAACTCTTGTTCTAGTAATTCATGCTCAACTAAGTCTTATTCTAGTGTTAGCTCTAATTCTAATGCTAATGATGAATCATATACACATGATGAGCTACAAAATGCATTTCATGATTTAGTTAAACAATATGAGATCATTTGTGAAAAGAACAAAAATGCTAGAAAAACTATAAATGATCTCAAATGCCAAATTGAATTAATCATGAATGAAAAGAATGAGGTGATTGCTAGACTTGAATCAAATGAATCATCACTTGCTAGTCTAAGTAAAACACCCATTATTGATGAACATGTAGATCTTAAAGCTTCAAATATGCAATTAAGAAAAGATCTTGAAATGTTCACTAAAGGAACAAAAATGCTTGATATGCTTTTGAGTAGTCAAAGACAATCATTAGCTAAACATGGTTTAGGATACAATGTGCATTTGAAAAACCATGTATCTCATACTACTTTAAATGACAAGCATTTATTTGTTAAATCTAGTTCCTCAAGTGTGTGGGCACCCAAAACCAAAATGGTTTGGATTCCCAAAACTAACATTCAAGGACCCAAAGTTGTTTGGGTACCTAAATCTACACTTGTAGGAGCTTGAGGAGGAAATTGGTGGTGACCGGGTGAGCCAAAGCGTCAAATTCAAATCCGGTTGCATCACCAAATGAGATTGGAGCTAAATTCGAATTCAACATTGGTATCAATTCCTATCTATACAATTCATGTTAAATTAGCTCTAATCTAGCTTCACATGCTAAATTGACATATCATATAGTTCAATTCATTGAAAATCATTTAACCCCATTCATTGCAAATCATTTACCACATTCATTGATTTTAAATGTCAAATTTTTTAAATGGATGTTAGAATAAGGCTTAAGTTGAAACTTAAATGAACTTAATTTCATCATACTCATTGTTTCCATTTAGCCTTATTGATAGGGGGAGCTTAAATGTTATATCTTTTAGAGTAATGAAGTGCAAAATTTAGGGGGAGCAACTTCATTACAAGACATCCAAATTCTAAGCTTAAAGTCTTAAATAATTATTATTTTTGATGGATGTCAAAGGGGGAGAGATAATTAAGGGGGTAACTTGGAATTTGGCATAAAATTGAACAAAAACTATGCACATCCATAGGGGGAGCATTAATATGCATAGTTTACATATACAAATTCCATGTATTTAGATAGAATTAAGATATAGGTTGCCATCATCAAAAAGGGGGAGATTGTTGGCTTTTTGGCCTTAATCTAGGTTTTGATGATTTAATTAACCTAATCTTAATTATGATGATGTAGAGTAGCACACATATTGCATTGCATATATATTGCATGTGCTAACCTCTACAGGTGATCAAGACTCATGGAAGGAAGGAAATCAAGTCAAGATTTGTAATAAAGCTAAATGAAGACTTGTAATCTTGATTTTATTTTGAGTCTTAGGAACATGTGTAAATTGAGCATACAAGAGTTAAAAACCAATCACATACACAATAGGTTCCCTATAGAAGTCACACACGAAATTTCACATTATTTGGACTTCATTAGATCACCCAAACCTTAGTCGGAAATCACTTATAAACTTAAACCCAGATTTCCTGTGTGAACCGGTCGACCGAACCAGTTCTCAGTTCGACCGGTTTATAACAGACTCTCCACAGTGATTTTACCGAACTCTACCGGTCGACCGGTTCTACCTTTTCGGTCGACCGATCCCGGATTTTAATATGGCCGTTTTTCTTGTCGTATTCCTATAACGGTCGTATTCGTATAAAACAAACTTAACCCCAAAATACATTCGGTAACCGGTCGAACGAAGACCTTGTTTCGGTCGACCGGTTGAACACATTTTCAGAAACCAAATTCCCTGCTATCGGTCGACACATTTCTCGTTCGACCGATTGACCTTTGTCTCAACCGAATCCCCTTTTCGGTCGACCGCTCCATACTTTGGTTCGACCGATTCACTTAAGTAGAGTTAAGTTCTAGCTCGTTTGTCCGACCGAATATTCTTTTGTTCGACCGTTCTCCTTGAAATCAAGTGAACGGTCGACCGGTTTAGTAGTTTCGGTCGACCGGTTCTGGACAGATTTGCAGCCCGATTTTCTGCTTTGTGTATCTTGCACAAAACCCAATCAAATCTATCCCCAACGGCTAGAAAACCTTAGGAGC
The DNA here is from genome assembly GCA_963682175.1 of Triglochin maritima. Lineage (NCBI taxonomy): Eukaryota > Viridiplantae > Streptophyta > Magnoliopsida > Alismatales > Juncaginaceae > Triglochin > Triglochin maritima. The sequence goes on from OY821774.1 coordinate 43,002,639, forward strand.
TTATAAATAGAGGATCAAGACTTGTTGTTAACACAACTCTCCAACTCCAATTGTCCCAATACATTAGAGAGAAACCTCAATCCTCAAAGCTCCCAATTCTACACTCTTTAAGCCTAAACTTCACACATTTGATCATATACTCATCCTACTCAAAGTGTGCTCAATTAGAGAGTGAATCCCACTCAGTTACAAGAGTTGTCAAAAGAAGCAAGGACTTCGGTGAAAGCCCGAAGTGTCCCTCTCGGATTGTGAGAGGAAGAATTCAAGCAAGCGAGGGTTGTTCGCGTTGCTTGTGGTGTAAAGGCGTTCTCTCCCGGCCCGGAACGGGGAGTGGTTAGTGAAGACGTAGGCGGAGCTCGCGGAGTCGAGCGGAGTCTACAAGAGAGGACTAGGACCCGGGTGGGGTGCCGAACCTCTATAAAAACGCCGAGTCTCTTTGTGGTTTGCATTTTCTGTTAATTTCCCTACTTGTTTTTAAATTTGTTTCCGCTGCATTTATTGTTTGATTAGTTAGGGATTAGCTTAATAGTGATTAGTGGACCCATAACCCACACGATCCTACATTTGGTATCAGAGCCTTGTTAGCTAAATTCTATACTTAATCGTATTTTTAGCATGGCTAGCACATCTAATCACTTAGAGGGTTTATGCACCACAAGGCCTCCTTTGCTTAATGGGTCAAATTATGATTATTGGAAAAATAGAATGAAAATCTTTTTAATATCAAATGACCTTAAGTATTGGAAGTTTATTCAAAATCCATACATACCCCCAAATGAAGATGATTTAGATTCTCTATCTAGGGCTCAAATGAAAGAAATTGAAATGAATTCAAAAATTATGAATATTCTTTATTGTGGCCTTAATGAGGGAGAATACAATAGAATTAGGGGATGTGAAAGTGCAAATGAAATATGGCATAGGTTACAAATGCATCATGAGGGTGATAGCAAAACCAAAGAAACTAGGATAAGTCTCCTTATGCATAAATATGAGATATTTTCTATGCAAATCGGTGAGAACATAAGCGACATGAACACTCGCTTCACCGATATTACTAACTCTCTTTTGATTCTTGGAAGAAGGATAAATGAAGGAGAGATGACTCGAAAATTCCTCCGGTCATTGAGCAACGATTGGGAAGACAAGGTCGTGGCAATCGAAGAATCGCACGATCTTTCAAAATTAAAGATGGAGGAACTCATTGGAAATCTCATGGCCTATGAGCTCCAATTGAGTCATCGAAGAGAGAAGGAAGCTTCAAAGAAAAACCCCGTGGTGGCATTACATGCAAAGTTTGATGAGCCAAGGAGGGTGGAAGAAGAGGACATTGAGGTCCTTGCCCAAGACTTCTTCAAATACCTCAAGAGGGATAAAGGAGAAAAGAATGAAAGAAGAGGTAGAAGAAGTGAGAAAAGAGAAAAAGAAAAAGAGAGGGAGGAGAGTGAAAATGAGAGAAGAGAAGGGGAGAAGAAAAAGGAGAGAAGGGAGAGGAGAAAAGAAAAGGAGAAGAGCAAGAGAAGAGAAAGGAAGGAGGAAGCACACAAGGCTACATGGGATGATTCCTCATCACCATCATCATCGTCTTCTTCCTTGCAAAGTAGAAGAGAAGTGGCTCACTCATGCTTCATGGCTATTGAAGATCAAAGTGAGGTAGACTATAACTCTTGTTCTAGTAATTCATGCTCAACTAAGTCTTATTCTAGTGTTAGCTCTAATTCTAATGCTAATGATGAATCATATACACATGATGAGCTACAAAATGCATTTCATGATTTAGTTAAACAATATGAGATCATTTGTGAAAAGAACAAAAATGCTAGAAAAACTATAAATGATCTCAAATGCCAAATTGAATTAATCATGAATGAAAAGAATGAGGTGATTGCTAGACTTGAATCAAATGAATCATCACTTGCTAGTCTAAGTAAAACACCCATTATTGATGAACATGTAGATCTTAAAGCTTCAAATATGCAATTAAGAAAAGATCTTGAAATGTTCACTAAAGGAACAAAAATGCTTGATATGCTTTTGAGTAGTCAAAGACAATCATTAGCTAAACATGGTTTAGGATACAATGTGCATTTGAAAAACCATGTATCTCATACTACTTTAAATGACAAGCATTTATTTGTTAAATCTAGTTCCTCAAGTGTGTGGGCACCCAAAACCAAAATGGTTTGGATTCCCAAAACTAACATTCAAGGACCCAAAGTTGTTTGGGTACCTAAATCTACACTTGTAGGAGCTTGAGGAGGAAATTGGTGGTGACCGGGTGAGCCAAAGCGTCAAATTCAAATCCGGTTGCATCACCAAATGAGATTGGAGCTAAATTCGAATTCAACATTGGTATCAATTCCTATCTATACAATTCATGTTAAATTAGCTCTAATCTAGCTTCACATGCTAAATTGACATATCATATAGTTCAATTCATTGAAAATCATTTAACCCCATTCATTGCAAATCATTTACCACATTCATTGATTTTAAATGTCAAATTTTTTAAATGGATGTTAGAATAAGGCTTAAGTTGAAACTTAAATGAACTTAATTTCATCATACTCATTGTTTCCATTTAGCCTTATTGATAGGGGGAGCTTAAATGTTATATCTTTTAGAGTAATGAAGTGCAAAATTTAGGGGGAGCAACTTCATTACAAGACATCCAAATTCTAAGCTTAAAGTCTTAAATAATTATTATTTTTGATGGATGTCAAAGGGGGAGAGATAATTAAGGGGGTAACTTGGAATTTGGCATAAAATTGAACAAAAACTATGCACATCCATAGGGGGAGCATTAATATGCATAGTTTACATATACAAATTCCATGTATTTAGATAGAATTAAGATATAGGTTGCCATCATCAAAAAGGGGGAGATTGTTGGCTTTTTGGCCTTAATCTAGGTTTTGATGATTTAATTAACCTAATCTTAATTATGATGATGTAGAGTAGCACACATATTGCATTGCATATATATTGCATGTGCTAACCTCTACAGGTGATCAAGACTCATGGAAGGAAGGAAATCAAGTCAAGATTTGTAATAAAGCTAAATGAAGACTTGTAATCTTGATTTTATTTTGAGTCTTAGGAACATGTGTAAATTGAGCATACAAGAGTTAAAAACCAATCACATACACAATAGGTTCCCTATAGAAGTCACACACGAAATTTCACATTATTTGGACTTCATTAGATCACCCAAACCTTAGTCGGAAATCACTTATAAACTTAAACCCAGATTTCCTGTGTGAACCGGTCGACCGAACCAGTTCTCAGTTCGACCGGTTTATAACAGACTCTCCACAGTGATTTTACCGAACTCTACCGGTCGACCGGTTCTACCTTTTCGGTCGACCGATCCCGGATTTTAATATGGCCGTTTTTCTTGTCGTATTCCTATAACGGTCGTATTCGTATAAAACAAACTTAACCCCAAAATACATTCGGTAACCGGTCGAACGAAGACCTTGTTTCGGTCGACCGGTTGAACACATTTTCAGAAACCAAATTCCCTGCTATCGGTCGACACATTTCTCGTTCGACCGATTGACCTTTGTCTCAACCGAATCCCCTTTTCGGTCGACCGCTCCATACTTTGGTTCGACCGATTCACTTAAGTAGAGTTAAGTTCTAGCTCGTTTGTCCGACCGAATATTCTTTTGTTCGACCGTTCTCCTTGAAATCAAGTGAACGGTCGACCGGTTTAGTAGTTTCGGTCGACCGGTTCTGGACAGATTTGCAGCCCGATTTTCTGCTTTGTGTATCTTGCACAAAACCCAATCAAATCTATCCCCAACGGCTAGAAAACCTTAGGAGCTTATAAATAGAGGATCAAGACTTGTTGTTAACACAACTCTCCAACTCCAATTGTCCCAATACATTAGAGAGAAACCTCAATCCTCAAAGCTCCCAATTCTACACTCTTTAAGCCTAAACTTCACACATTTGATCATATACTCATCCTACTCAAAGTGTGCTCAATTAGAGAGTGAATCCCACTCAGTTACAAGAGTTGTCAAAAGAAGCAAGGACTTCGATGAAAGCCCGAAGTGTCCCTCTCGGATTGTGAGAGGAAGAATTCAAGCAAGCGAGGGTTGTTCGCGTTGCTTGTGGTGTAAAGGCGTTCTCTCCCGGCCCGGAACGGGGAGTGGTTAGTGAAGACGTAGGCGGAGCTCGCGGAGTCGAGCGGAGTCTACAAGAGAGGACTAGGACCCGGGTGGGGTGCCGAACCTCTATAAAAACGCCGAGTCTCTTTGTGGTTTGCATTTTCTGTTAATTTCCCTACTTGTTTTTAAATTTGTTTCCGCTGCATTTATTGTTTGATTAGTTAGGGATTAGCTTAATAGTGATTAGTGGACCCATAACCCACACGATCCTACATTTATAAGTCAAACTTTATCAACTAAAATGGCAAAAATAAATCATAACAACTTAAAGTAGAACATTTGTACAACTGAACTAAAATATCAACTACTAGGTGGGAGTGAAAATCTTCTTCTTCATCTTGCGTCGGCGCCCTCGACCGACTGGAGTCGCATTCACATGCACAAATTCTTCATCATCCTCAGATAATACGTATGGAACCAATGAGGAACGTGCCTGAGTCTCAACAGGCTCAACAGGTGATTGAGTCTCAACAGGAAAAAAAGTGATTGAGTCTCGTAAACTATAGATAGTACAAGAGTTAGTGCAAAAGTGTACCCCTGGTCAGCTGCTGGGCTGAACATACCATCAAACCAAGTCCCCAAGTCTGTCTGCGGCAACTTAGGGGTGTCATAATTAATACTCGGTGTGTGATAGTTGGGGTAATCTTCGGGAATCTGGGAAAGCCCGAACTGGGATGGTTGCGATGGACTTGCACCAATGCAACCACCGTATGTATGAGAAGGTTCAAACTGCGATGAACCTGCATCACTGTCACCGTATGTATGAGAAGGTCCAAACTGCGATGGACCTACACCAATGCATGTCACCGTATGTATGAGAAGGTCCAACCTGCAATGAGCCTGCACCAATGTCACCATATGTATTGGATGAGTCAAAACTATATGTCGTCTGGTCCTCATGTCTAGGTACGACACAATCATCATGATAGTCATATTACCATCATCATCTCTAGGAATCGACTCTACATATGCAGGTAATCCAGCATTACTCAATACTCTTTCAAATTCGTGAACTTGATCGCAATAGACGGCATCGAGATGGTGACTCTTCAGCAACATTTTACAGAGTCCTTTGGTTCCACTTTTATACAGCCACATAATAAAAAATGCAGCCCGTTGGATGCCACGTAGACCCTGAAATTATAGTTTGATAGTTAAACATTAACACACAACAAAAACTAGTCATCAAATTCGTTAAAAAAACATACCATTCGTCGAATACGTGGTCCACCAGGAACGTAACTGAGGTTCTCGATGGAATCACGTGGGGCTGGCAATGACCTGTCCAAACCGAACTCTATTTGGACTCGTATGTAGACTGTGTACATACCATTATGCTGAAACCACTGACGATACCGTCGATTCTCTCTCTGATCATAGGGTCGGTTTTCCTCAAAAAACTACAGTCTATCCCACTCCCGTATGTAAATTTGATGCTTTGCTGACTAATCATATTGTTGTCGGGCCGCATTAACTATCTTATCAAGTCTTTTCAGCTCTGTCCACGGATGAGGCTCTAGCGATGGCGTCGTCTGAAAAAATCCTAATTGTCTCATACTTCTTCATGGATAATGCCATCATATCATCCAAAAATGAATCAAGGCCACTCTTGCTAGCCAATATGCATCATCTTTAAGTACATGGTCAGGAAGCAATGTCAAATATGGATTATACGGCTGTCAGTTTACATGCTCATTCAACATACATTCAAACTCATTTCTGTAATGTGTGAGGCAATTACGTGCGGTACTAACCTCATAAGTCTGTGAGTATTGTCACTTGATAGCAAATGGAGGCCGCAATTCTGGGTCTTCTCCACCTAGACACTTAGCAAGACTCACGTGTCTCGGTCGGGATACAGAAAACTGAGTCCAAGACCAGTGCTGAAGGAGTAATAATGCACCGCCAATGTTCTTCTCACTAGTTTGACATAAAAATGGACAAGTTGCGATATAAACATGAAAGAACAGCCGCACCTCAATTGTACACTAATGACTTATCCAAATCCTGCAAAAACCTCAAATACATAACTGGAACGTCTGTTCCAGAGCTATTAGGGAAAACCATGGATCCGAACAAATCTAAAATGAAAGCCTGTGTGTATCGAGCCACTTGCTCATCTGTGGGATTATCCGGGAGGTTCCCGTAATTGACCCGCAACCATTGCAAACTGATGATAAATCCTGATTCTTTGAAAATTTGTGGCTCATCTGTTCCCACCGTTTGCTTGTCTTTTCTCATCATGTCGGCATTGATATCAATCCCAAAATCATTTTTAATTAGCTTCCGACCATCTCGATCACAGTGCCTGATTATTGGAAAACCAGTGATAGGTAGACCCCATAAGCAGCTCACATCCTGCAATGTCAATCCAACCTCACCAACCAGCAAGTGAAAAGTGTGAGTCTCAGGATGTCAACGCTCTACAAGTGCAGTAATCAATCTGTGGTCTGTCATCGTATGTCTTATCTGAGCAAGTTGATATAGTCCCAAATTTTTGAGTGCCTCACTAAAACTCTTGTGGAAAGGAATGTCCGAACGATGTGCACGACATTCCAAAACAGCTCCGGCTATAATATATTAAAATATTTCGTGAAAAAGACACCAACTAAAATATGTAATTTAAATATTTAGACAAATTAACCCAATATGATTTTTGTTGGTACTTTCATTTGCACAAATGTCATTGACTCTGAACATGCAATTTGATATTCCGAGAAGTGGGGAAAGAGATTCTCTGTCCACTGGATCATTATACTAACGTTAAACAAATGATGCATGGTTTTTAATTAAACTGTTTACAATTAAACTGTTCACTCATTTTGACAAAAAACTGTTCACGAAAATAAAATCAAAATTAATTTTAACAATGTAAACAAAATGAAAGTAATAGGTTTCATAACAAAATGCATGTTAAACAAAGGATGAAATGTATATTTTTTTAATTATAATGACAAACGGTTACATAAATTCAACTAATATTTAAAATTAAATTTAATATAAAATAAAAAAATTATTCCAATTTTTTTTTATTTAACAAAGAAATTAAATCTAAATTTTAATCATTCTTAAGTAAAACATAATAAATAATGTGAAAAATTAACTTGAATCCTAAAATAAGAATTCTGATGAATTATGTGGGTTACGTATTCGGAATAACGGTCAACGTCAGAACAGAGGATAATTATTTTAAAAATAATTTGCGATGAACAGATGGTAGAGAGCTAGGAGAGGAGACAAGAGAAGATGAGAGGAGCGCTTGAAAATTTTGTGCCCACGGATCGCGGATGTGAACCGCGATCCGATTACTTTTCGATTTTCTCCCCTATTTTTTAATTTTGATTTAAATTTTATTATATTAAAAAATTACGGTCTGATCACCTAAAACAAACATTAGTTAAGGCCTCTAAAACCAATGGAATATCAAGTAAGACCAATGTTCACGGACCGCTTAGGCGAGCCGAGGTGACCGCGGGCGTCCGGTCGCCTGAGCGATCGCCTAGGTGGTTGTGCGACCGCCCAAGTCTGGGCGGTCTTTTTTTTAATTCAATTAAATTTTATAAATAGATAAAAAATCAGGAAAAATCGGGAAACATAGGAAAAATGCACAAATATTATCTAAAAATACCATACGTGTTTAGGCTTTGAAAAGACACCTAGTTCCTCGACCAATGCCTCACTAGGGACCCTCTACCCACCTAAACACTTAGGTATACAATTTATTGCTTAGTAGTACGATTACAAAGGTAACTCAGAGTTCATACAATAGCAGATAAGAGAGAAATTAGAATTACAGCTAACTAACTAATTCCATTGGACACATTGATCTAATGTCCAACTGGGAACCATATCATGTCCTCCACCACCATCAGGGTCGTCGGAGTGGTTCTCGTTCAGATTGTTGACGTAGACATCATCTTCTTCAGTTTCTTCATCGTCGGATTGGACAAATTGCTTGTTGATGTCCATCGGTGGTTGAGAACTCGATGCACCTGGATCTCTAGAACTAATGTGAATGATGACATCATCCATGCCACCACCTAATAATGGCGCGTCAGATGCAGTGGAACACCACGCGTCAGATGCAGTGGACATGGATCGAGCAAAGCGTCTCCGTGAAGAAGAATGTCCTAAAACTGCTTCCTCGGCATCGGCCCATGTAAGCTCCTCTCCAGCGAACACCCTCAGGGTCAACCTCTGTAATACGGTCTCTCCCATGTCTGCGCCATCAGATTGCCACCAATCTATAGGTCTTGTTTCCGTCCTTTGTCTGACGACCATATCCTTCGAGAATATTCCGAGGGATTTCTTGTAACGATCAAGTAGACCGCAAATCTTGTCTTGTTCTGCAGGAGTGGGGACGAGCCGCTCTCCGACATCCACGAATCTAGGCATATGCTCATTGAAAGCTACATTTCGATCCTGAGGTGAGACGGAGAAGAAGGTACCAGGGTTGAGTAAGAAACCAACTAAGTGTAGCGGTGATGACATCATCTTCCATGGACCCCACCTGGTGTCGATGAGGTTGATGACTTGCTTGTAAAACCTCGGGTTTCCGTCAAAGTTCCTCGTGATTTGTTCTTTGACTTTCTCCATTGCGTCACACAGATATCCCATCGGTGGTTACTCATCACTGTCAACAAGCAACTTCAGTAGAGATCTCCTTCTTTTTCTTGTTTTTTATCCAACTTGCATTAGGATCGTTGTACTCCGAGGAAACAACAAAGGCTCGGAGTTTGTCTTTCTTCAGGAACAACCTTTGCCAAGTCAGAAAGACAGTGGCAAATCTCGTGACAGCAGGGCGTAACAGGTTCCCTTCAATGACAATTCACATCCTCTTCAACAACATGGCAGAGCTGTTGAAATGTTTGACGATCTTACGAGCTAAAACAATAGTCTTAAAAAACAACTTGCCAATATCCTCCAAGATGAGATCGATGCAATGCGCTGCACAGGGAGTCCAAAACAATCTCCTTCTTTTTTGCTGCAACATCCTACCGGCAAGTACGTACGCGGCGGCGTTGTCGGTGACCACCTGAACAACGTGTTCTTCGCCAATCTCGCCAACTACCTTGTCCATAAGCTTGTACATGTAGTCTGCGGTGTGAGAGTGGCCGGAAGCATCTACAGACCTCATGAACATGGTACCTGTCGGACAATTTACTAGAAAATTGATTATATTCCTACCAGACCTATCAGTCCAGCCATCTGTCATCAACGTGCACCCGTATGTTTCCCAATCTTATCTGTACGACTCTAGTATACCTCTAGTGTAGTCAATTTCCTGTTTAAGGCACGAGTCACTAACTTCATGATACGTCATGTGTTTAAGTCCGGGTCCGTAAGTACAAGTAGCGGATATTGCTTCCTTCCACTCAAGCGTCCTTACAATGTTGAATGATATACCACATCTATAGAAAAGCCTAGACCATTTTTAATTAATTGTTTTCCTATCTTCTTTTCTAAAGGTTCTTTCGATGATTGTTTGTTGGGGCCCGGAAACCACATCCTTCCCACATCCGCAAAATGGTGCCCACAAACGTTGTTTTTGTCTCGTTCGACCAGGAACGGGGCGAGAACGGGAGGTTGGGGTCCGAGAAGAATCGGAACCCGACCCGGTTTCCAGATCAAATTCTATGTTTTCTCGGTCTACATAATCATCAAGACATACATTTTCGTTTTGTAATGTCCTATTGTTTCTAATCATGTATGCAATTATGTCTTGTTTAATAGAGTTAGGAACTTTATCACAAGGTCTAGCATTGCTACCGGGTGTGTGTGCAAGATGTTGTTTGTGACGGGGTATACCACCTCTAGTTTCCTTACCACATAACTCACAGACAATGCAGTTTTTATCATTAGCACTAATGTAATGGGCAGTATTCCAACCAGGGTCATTTGTACGGGTAGGTCTTAGGTCATCGTAACTCTCGTGATGCATATGGAGACTAGTGCCGGGTACGTAAGCCATATCTTAAAACTAGACTAATATAAAAATTTAGACTAATATGAAAATAAAATACTAATTAATTTAATTCTAAAGAGAAGCTAGAAATAGTGCACTTGATTTTCGCGGTTGAAAAATGAAGAACCGTATCGAAGACTTCACTTTCCAACTTCAAAACTAAGCACCAGACCGGAGACTTAATCGCGAAAAGTTGATGATTAGGAAACTTGATGATGAGAATAGAATTACGAAGAAGAAGAGAATGAGAGATGTGTGAAAAATGAAGAAGTTTAGAAGAGTTTATATAGGATTTGGGGGTAGTGGCAAACTTGTAAATTTTGAAAAACAAAAACAAAAAAGAAAAGAACTGTTGGAGTGCCTCCAACGGCGCTCGCCTATTTCGGCCAGCTTTGCTGGGTGAAAGGCGGTGGTCGCCCAACGGGCGGTCGCCTACGGAAACATTGAGTAGGACTATCTATAATATGAATAACTTAATTCTTCAAAAAATATTTCGTAGGTGTAAGTTTGCATCCGTCGTTCGTCAAGGGCAGAAACATAAAACGTATACGCGTCATAGTGCGTCACATTAGAATCATTCTTACTTGCATAGACTTTTGTTTCTACCATTGCGCTTTCGTTTCTACTCTACTTCATTTTTTCCAGAAATTTAACATATCATAGTACGAAATTACATCACGTCATTATACTATGTAATCATTGTACTAATTATCCTAGAACCTCCTACAACAAGAATCTATGTTTCACCATCATCATGACTTTATGTTTCGAGGATATTATCCTGACATTGTTAAACCGTGGTTTTATTTGGTGAAACAAGTTTTATGGTTTTAGATTATTTTTGAAAGTCTTTTCTACTAGATTCAAACTACACCTCAATATCTCACCAACTTTGCGGAAATATAATTTCATACCTTAATTATAATACCAACGGAGTTTAAAATAAAGATTCTTGTATAAACTTATATATTATGAGCACAAATTCCACGACATTACATGTAATAACCTAATCTAAACACCTTAATTAACTAAACTAAACCTAACTTACCCTAATTAATTAAGTTAATGAAGAGGTGAGGAGATAAGGATGGGAGGATGAGGTGGCTTGCTTAGGTTGGTAGATTTAGAGGTGGTTAACTAAAGGTGATATATATAGGTAGATAAGATTTTGTTTGAAAACGTTTTGCTTCATTGTTGGATTATCCAGAGCGTGAGAGGAGTGAATTCGGAGAAGAAGAAGGAGGAGAGAAGAAGTAAAGAAGAAGAAGAGGAGAAGAAGAAGGGAAAAAGAAGAGAAGAGGTTGCCAAAGCTTGGGAGGCTTCACAACCGTCGAAAAGGTATGTCAAATCTTCATTATAACTCACATAAGCCTTGTGAGTGTTGGGGATCGACGTTGGTGTCGAATTCCCCGTCGGATTGCAACCTTTTCAGAGGTTGAAGACGACGATCGGTCGACCGGTGCCTGTGGGCAGTCGACCGATCTTATTATTATATGGATTTTTACCCGCGAACGGTCGAACGATATCGTTAGACGGTCGACCGTTATGCCAGATTTGTGCGGGAAAAAGGGGTTATGCTGTTATCGGTCGAACGGGACCACTTAGCCGGTCGTCCGAATAACAATGAGAATGGGTCGGTTGGGGATTTTGACTTATCAAACGGTCGAACGTCCTTAACCTTGTTCGACCGATCCATTCGATGCTTAGTCGGTTGGGAGCTTTGACCATCAAAACGGTCGATCGCTGTTTAACTTCCGGTCGACCGACTGAGCATTTTATTTAAGCGGTAGAGTGCCTGTGTTGATTCGGTCGAACTGTATAGCAGTTCCGGTCGACCGAATATCACTTAGGCAAAATGCGGAAAGTCCTGTTATCGGTTGAACGACCCCTTGGTCGACCGGTCGGATATATATATTATATAAAATTGTATAGCGTAGACCATCCAAACGGTCGACCGCTAGATGACTTTTGTTCGACCGATTGGTCGGTAATTCGGTTGGCATGGTTCGACCGGTAGACTTGTTTGTACAGTACTGTGTACTGTGTGGGGGACCGGTCGACCGGTGTGCTTTTAGCGGTCGACCGATCTGCCGCAGGTTGGTGGATTTATCCACACGCGATCCGTTGAGTATAGGTCGACTACCGGCTCCGAGGCGACGGTTGATTACCGGCTTTGAGAGCTACGGATTTCACCTTCGACGAAGGCGTATTATTGTATTACTGTTTCCTCTCTTACCGAGCGGGGTGTGAGGGATGTGTACCGTAAACCTTGGGAAGTTTGCGAGGGTTTAGCGGTAGGCCGAGGATGTTCCGGCAGGGTGCGCGCTAGGCGACTCTTGGGGGAGCAGTGGCTGTCGTCTGACCCGAGTTGTGTATTCGGCGGGCTGACTCGCTCCTTGGGTGCGGCGTGTACCGGGGGTTCCTTCCTGCACTTTTTGGGGAGCAGTGGTGTCGACTGACCCTTGTGAGGCAGCGGTAGACTGACTTGACCCTAGTGGCAGGAGTGGTTCAGTGCCGCTGAGGCGGTGAGGGCATTATTGTGGGTCCGAGGCGGATGATCATGTGTATTGCATTGCATTGTCTTTATTTTTCCTTTTCGTATTTTAGGAGGTTTGGTATACGGGGTTCCTGCAGGGAACTCAGGCATGTTTGTTTGTTTGCATTTCAGGTAGCGAGCATGGTTAGAGTTTGAGGTGGTGACTGAGGACGGTGCCCCCGGGATCAGATCTTGTGTCCTCTTTTATACTTCTTTTGTTGAGGTAGTGATTACATGTACATTCATTTTTGTTGTAATCACAGTTGACTCTTATGTATACTTTGACTTCCACGTGGGTCTGTATCTTATATATTATATATATATATATGTTGGTTTGTTTTCCAGTGACGTGCCCTGTGTTGACCGTTGACGGTCTTTATTATTGTTTAAATTTCTGTTGCTTTCGGGTACGTTACAATTTGGTATCAGAGCGTTGATCTCGGCGTACTTGTCCAAAGAAACCACCTTTGAGTTAGGAGTTAGGTCTAGAGGATCATGCATGCACAGATTATATTGATATTGTCTTGTTTCCTTTGGCAGATGCCTCCTAGACGGGGGAAGGCGGTTGCCCATACTCGCGGTGAGAGTGAGACTGCGAGGGATGAGGCTTGGGAGGATGAGCGTCGGACGTTGTTCGATACGGTCGGACGTCTGACAAAGATGCTACAGCAGCAGACGACACAGACTGGGCAGACGGGGACTGGCGCTATGCATGACCGGTTTATGCGCCAGCATCCGCCTACCTTTCTGGGGCAGTACGACGCAGAGGCTGCGGAGGAGTGGATCTTCACGATGCAGAAGATCTTCAGTGCTATTGGTTGTCCTCCAGAGGCGAGAGTGGGCCTGGCTACATATGTTTTGGGCGGTGCTGCGTCCAACTGGTGGAGGTCCACATCTGCAGTGGTGTTTGCGGACAGAGATGATATAGCCTGGGAGGAGTTCGTTGGCGAGTTCAACGAGCAGTATTTTCCACAGCATGTCCAGGATGAGAAGAGGGAGGAGTTTCTGAGTCTTCAGCAGGGAGACATGACCTTGGCAGGCTACATCGGGAAGTTCAACGCCCTAGAGCGTTACTGTCCCGAGATGTACATCACACAGGAGCAGAGAGCAGGGAAGTTCGTCCGAGGGCTCCGGAAGCAGTTGAGGACGAAGGTGCTGACACATATGCCACGCACATTAGCCGATGCAGTGAAAAGTGCTACTGTTCTCGATCGTGACTACAGAGAGAACTACCAGGATGAGAGGAGGCCATCGGGTAGGTTCTCTGGGCGGCCGGGAGGTCAGACTGGAGGGAATCCGGGCAAGAGGCCCCGGTTCGAGGGAGCAGGAGTTGCAGTACCACGACCTGAGCCTTGTGGTACTTGTGGGAGGTTCCACTCCGGGCCGTGCTTCACCCCCGGAGCATGTCATGGGTGTGGCCAGCTGGGCCACTTTATTAGGAGCTGTCCAAGCCGAGGAGCTGGACCGAGCAGACCACCGGGGTTACCAGCACCCGGCAGTTGTGGAGGCGGAGGTAGACCACCTTTTAGACCACAGCAGGGACAGCGCACCGGCAGAGTTTTCACCATCCAGGCAGAGGAGGCTCGTGATGGAGGCGCTGTTGTGGAAGGTACACTTTTTGTCGCTGGTTCAGTAGCTAGGGTGCTCTTTGATTGTGGCGCGACACACTCGTTCATCTCAGAGCGATTTGCGGGAGTGTTGGGCTGTACCCTTGCGATGTTGACTGCCACTTTGGATGTCAGCACACCCCTGGGTCTGGTGGGCACTGTGGGGAGATTTGTCCCCGGTGGCACGGTTGTTTCGGGAGATCAGGAGTTTCCGGCAGACCTGGTCTTGCTACCGATGGAGGACTTTGATGTCATACTTGGGATGAATTGGCTGTCCCAATATGATGTTCGAGTCTTGTGCCGTGAGAAGAAGATTTTGATCCCGAGGAAGGGTTTGCCTGATATTCTGATTAGAGGGATCAGAAGCAGAGGGGGTCGCATTATTGTATCTGCTATGAGAGCTCAGAGACTGTTACAGCAGGGATGTGCAGTATTTCTGGCGACACTTGTAGTTGCGGAGGCAGAGTCTCAGAGGCTAGAGGACATAGAGGTGGTGCAGGAGTTCGCTGACGTTTTTCCAGCGGAGATTCCAGGTTTACCACCACACCGGGAGTTGGAGTTCGGCATTGAGTTGGTAGCTGGCACTACACCACAGTCGAAGGCTCCATACCGGATGGCACCTGCTGAGTTGACAGAGTTGAAGAAGCAGTTGCAGGAGTTGATGGACTCTGGATTTATCAGGCCGAGTGTCTCGCCTTGGGGTGCACCAGTTTTGTTTGTGAAGAAGAAGGACGGATCCTTGAGGATGTGCATAGACTACAGGATGCTGAACCAGGTGACGGTGAAGAATAGGTATCCCTTACCTAGGATCGAGGACCTCTTTGACCAGCTGCAGTCAGCGAAGGTTTTCTCGAAGATTGACCTGCGTTCAGGATATCACCAGTTGAGGATCCGAGATGAGGACATCCAGAAGACAACTTTTAGGACGAGATATGGACACTATGAGTTCCTGGTGATGTCATTTGGATTGACGAATGCTCCGGCAGCGTTCATGGATCTGATGCACCGGACATTCAGGCAGTATATTGATATATTTGTGATTGTCTTCGTGGATGACATTCTGATCTATTCATCAGATGTGGAGCAGCATAGAGAGCATCTGAGGATTGTACTCAGCATCTTGAGGGCTCAGCAGTTATATGCTAAGTTCTCAAAGTGCGAGTTTTGGCTGGACAGAGTGGCATTTCTCGGACACATTGTATCTGCAGAGGGGATATCAGTGGATCCGGCGAAGGTAGAGGCAATGACACAGTGGAGGACCCCTACGAGCGTGACGGAGATTAGGAGCTTTGTTGGACTGGCGGGCTATTACCGTCGCTTCATCAAAGACTTCTCGAGATTAGCAACACCACTGACGGCTCTGACGCAGAAGGGAGTCACTTTTGTTTGGTCGCAGAAGTGCGAGGACAGCTTTCAGGAGCTGAAGAGACTGTTGACCACAGCACCAGTTTTGTCATTGCCGAGTGGCATGGGTGGATTCGTGATTTATAGCGACGCTTCAGGTGTTGGCTTAGGATGTGTACTTATGCAGCACGGGAGGGTGATCGCGTACGCATCCAGACAGCTGAAGGTCCATGAGAGGAATTACCCGACACATGATTTGGAGTTAGCAGTAGTAGTTCACGCACTGAAGACCTGGAGACACTACCTTTATGGCGAGCAGTTCGAGGTGTTTACAGATCATCAGAGTCTGAAGTACCTGTTCTCGCAGAAGGAGCTGAACATGAGGCAGCGCAGATGGCTTGAGTTCATTAAGGACTATGATTTCACTATCTCTTACCATCCGGGGAAGGCGAACACAGTTGCAGACGCTTTGAGCCGGAAGGTGGAGGTATCAGTAGCAGGCCTATGCATTCAGGAGTGGCGACTGCTAGAGTCCTTGGCAGAGTGAAGGCCATTTGCTGATAGCTCTGAGGGCGCAGTGATTGCCGGATTGAGAGTAGAGCCTCAGACAGTATCTACAGTGATTCATGCTCAGGCTACAGATGAGGAGTTGAGCAGTTTGTTACAGTTAGCTGCTAGAGATGGGTCAGACTTCAGAGTTGGAGTGGATGGAGGTCTGAGATTCAGAGACCGTATCTGGGTGCCGAAGACAGAGGACCTGAGACATGATATCATGGAGGAGGCACACAGATCGAGATATTCCATTCATCCAGGGAGCACCAAGATGTACAAAGATCTGCAACGGAACTTCTGGTGGCGAGGTATGAAGAAGGACGTTGCAGACTTCGTGTCGAGGTGTTTGGTCTGTCAGCAGGTGAAGATCGAGCACCAGAGACCAGCAGGGCAGATGCAGAGGATTGAGTTGCACGAGTGGAAGTGGGAGCACGTGACGATGGATTTTGTTACGGGGCTACCGAAGACACGGAGATTCCACGATGCGATTTGGGTTATAGTCGATCGACTGACCAAGTCGGCGCATTTCTTAGCTATTAAGACCACTCTTGCTCTGGAGGGTCTAGCTAAGTTATATATTGATGAGATTGTCAGACTTCATGGCGTACCAGTCAGTATCATTTCGGACAGAGATCCCAGATTCACTTCGAGATTTTGGGAGAGTCTACACAGAGCACTGGGGACACGTATGAAGTTTAGCACAGCTTTCCACCCACAGACAGATGGCCAGTCAGAGCGGACGACACAGACATTGGAGGACATGCTGAGGGCGTGTACACTTGACTGGGCCGGGCATTGGGACGAGCATTTGCCGTTGATCGAGTTCGCCTACAACAACAGCTACCATTCGAGTATTGGGATGGCACCATATGAGGCATTATACGGGAGACCGTGTAGATCGCCGGTATGCTGGAGTGATGTGGGCGAGAGACAGCTAGTTGGACCTGACATTATCCAGTTGTATTCAGAGAAAGTTGACGTGATTCGGAGACGACTAGCTACGGCGCAGAGCAGACAGAAGAGTTATGCTGATACGCGGAGGCGTGAGCTGACTTTTGATGTAGGAGATCTTGTCTTCCTGAAGATCTCGCCTTCCAGAGGGGTGATGAGATTCGGGAAGAAGGGGAAGCTGAGTCCGAGGTATGTCGGACCTTTTGAGATATTGGATCGGGTCGGTGAGGTGGCATATAGGATTGCGCTACCGCCACAGTTCGCAGGACTTCACAACGTCTTCCATGTTTCTATGCTGAGGAAGTACGTGACCGATCCAGCTCATGTGATTGAGATAGCAGTACCAGAGATCCGGCAGGATTTGTCATTAGATGAGAGACCAGTTGAGGTTGTGGATCAGATGGTACATCAGCTCAGGAGGAGAGCGATTCCGATGGTGAAGGTCAGGTGGCAGCATCACACTGTCACAGAGGCTACCTGGGAGATCGAGGAGGATGTCAGGAAGCAATATCCAGAGTTGTTTCGGTAAGTCACTTGTTTCGAATTTCGCGGACGAAATTCTTTTAAGGAGGGTAGATTGTAATAACCTAATCTAAACACCTTAATTAACTAAACTAAACCTAACTTACCCTAATTAATTAAGTTAATGAAGAGGTGAGGAGATAAGGATGGGAGGATGAGGTGGCTTGCTTAGGTTGGTAGATTTAGAGGTGGTTAACTAAAGGTGATATATATAGGTAGATAAGATTTTGTTTGAAAACGTTTTGCTTCATTGTTGGATTATCCAGAGCGTGAGAGGAGTGAATTCGGAGAATAAGAAGGAGGAGAGAAGAAGTAAAGAAGAAGAGGAGGAGAAGAAGAAGGGAAAAAGAAGAGAAGAGGTTGCCAAAGCTTGGGAGGCTTCACAACCGTCGAAAAGGTATGTCAAATCTTCATTATAACTCACATAAGACTTGTGAGTGTTGGGGATCGACGTTGGTGTCGAATTCCCCGTCGGATTGCAACCTTTTCAGAGGTTGAAGACGACGATCGGTCGACCGGTGCCTGTGGGCAGTCGACCGATCCTATTATTATATGGATTTTTACCCGCGAACGGTCGAACGATATCGTTAGACGGTCGACCGTTATGCCAGATTTGTGCGGGAAAAAAAGGTTATGCTGTTATCGGTCGAACGTGACCACTTAGCCGGTCGACCGAATAACAATGAGAATGGGTCGGTTGGGGATTTTGACTTATCAAACGGTCGAACGTCCTTAACCTTGTTCGACCGATCCATTCGATGCTTAGTCGGTTGGGAGCTTTGACCATCAAAACGGTCGATCGCTGTTTAACTTCCGGTCGACCGACTGAGCATTTTATTTAAGCGGTAGAGTGCCTGTGTTGATTCGGTCGAACTGTATAGCAGTTCCGGTCGACCGAATATCACTTAGGCAAAATGCGGAAAGTCCTGTTATCGGTTGAACGGCCCCTTGGTTCGACCGGTCGGATATATATATTATATAAAATTGTATAGCGTAGACCATCCAAACGGTCGACCGCTAGATGACTTTTGTTCGACCGATTGGTCGGTAATTCGGTTGGCATGGTTCGACCGGTAGACTTGTTTGTACAGTACTGTGTACTGTGTGGGGGACCGGTCGACCGGTGTGCTTTTAGCGGTCGACCGATCTGCCGCAGGTTGGTGGATTTATCCACACGCGATCCGTTGAGTATAGGTCGACTACCGGCTCCGAGGTGACGGTTGATTACCGGCTTTGAGAGCTACGGATTTCACCTTCGACGAAGGCGTATTATTGTATTACTGTTTCCTCTCTTACCGAGCGGGGTGTGAGGGATGTGTACCGTAAACCTTGGGCAGTTTGCGAGGGTTTAGCGGTAGGCCGAGGATGTTCCGGCAGGGTGCGCGTTAGGCGACTCTTGGGGGAGCAGTGGCTGTCGTCTGACCCGAGTTGTGTATTCGGCGGGCTGACTCGCTCCTTGGGTACGCCGTGTACCGGGGGTTCCTTCCTGCACTTTTTGGGGAGCAGTGGTGTCGACTGACCCTTGCGAGGCAGCGGTGGACTGACTTGACCCTAGTGGCAGGAGTGGTTCAGTGCCGCGGAGGCGGTGAGGGCATTATTGTGGGCCCGAGGTGGATGATCATGTGTATTGCATTGCATTGTCTTTATTTTTCCTTTTCGTATTTTAGGAGGTTTGGTATACGGGGTTCCTGCAGGGAACTCAGGCATGTTTGTTTGTTTGCATTTCAGGTAGCGAGCAGGGTTAGAGTTTGAGGTGGTGACTGAGGACGGTGCCCCCGGGATCAGATCCTGTGTCCTCTTTTATACTTCTTTTGTTGAGGTAGTGATTACATGTACATTCATTTTTGTTGTAATCACAGTTGACTCTTATGTATACTTTGACTTCCACGTGGGTCTGTATCTTATATATTTTATATATATATGTTGGTTTGTTTTTCAGTGACGTGCCATGTGTTGACCGTTGACGGTCTTTATTATTGTTTAAATTTCCGCTGCTTTCGGGTACGTTACATTACAATTGACCACCCAACCGATCGAGTATCATCTTACAAAACTAGATATTCTAATCCACGTAAACACAAGAGCATCAACACCAAAACAATCATATGTTGCTCAACGACATCTAAACAGAAAGCATTTTGTTATTTTCCTCATAGCTTCAAAAATGAACAAATAGACCCTGCAACAAACCTTAATCCATTTGCCACCAAATCCTTGTGTTGTTAACCTGTCAACTAATTTTAAGTCTTTGTTTCTTCGCTATTACGTCACCGATTCGGTTTAGAATTCTAACTTCTAAATTTAGTTGATTCGATCACTAGTGTACACATGCATACATATCATATGCTCTGCACGAAAATAAAAAGGCAAAAGAAAAAAAAAACTAGTGCTTTTCCGGTCTTACTCACTCGCTTCGATCACTTGCTTCCCGTTAAGGATTTGAACCCTTTCTGCTTAACTTTTTTTTTATACCATTATCCAATGAAAATAATAGTGGGTAATGGGAAGCTTTTTTTGAAGAAAAATCAGGCAATTATTTTCGTAAATCATTGTTTTTTGGAAAGACACTATATATAAAAAGTCAAATATGGAGGACAAAATTAGCATTAACATGTTAGGTAGTTGTGCAAAATCCTCCATTTCTAATTGTAGAGTAAGCACGGCAGCATATAATCAACAAGAGTGCAACTCGGAGAGGTAGCCAAAAGATCACCAGATTTATCATAATTAAACACAAAAGAGACTAAACCAAAAGTGTTTTTCTTTTTCAACAATTGCCATGTACCTGAATATGGATTCAAACTAACTAAAACAATTTGCTATCGAATTTACATTCGACTTAAACATCGGTGCAACAAAACAAACAAACGTACACTTAAAGATGCATGCATGCATATGGGATCATATATATGCACAAAAACATACAAGACCCCTAATTCGAGGTCGAATTATTCTTATTTGGGCAGAATTCGAATTCCTTCCCGTGGGTCTTGGTGGAATGCTTAGGGTTTTGTATGACGAAATGCGAGAGTTGGCCATTGGAGAAGACCATGTTCTCATTACAAAGGAACTCCTCGCTGAACTCTCTCTCTATCTCTCCGGCGTAGTCGTGGACCAGCACGTCGACCCGTTTCCCAGCCTCCTTCTGGCTCCTAGCCATCACTCCGGCCGTGAAAATCGATGCCATCCTCCCGGGAGCTCCCTGGTGGTGCTCGTTCGGACCGTCCACTAAGATTATGTCCCAATTCACGTCGTACAAATTGTTCGGTAAGTCGTTTATCGCCAGCTTACAATCGGAGAAGAGTAGATTCTGCACCGGCCGGCACTCTGTACGACGTTGCTCTCTCGCAGATGACATCAACTTCCTAATGTTGGAAATTATTTATGTATAGTTTCACATTAATTAGTCAAGATATATAGGAAATTAATAAGATAACTTAATCAATACTTTACTTCATTAAATATATTGATGCATATATTATTATGTTTACTATAGTAGATAACTCTAATGATCATATATGATTTTATCAGCAAAGTGATGTACAAATTATATATAGGTATCATTGTTAACATGGTTGTGTTGATTTTTATTTCAACCAAGTAAACCAATTATGCCTCCCTGTTACACTTAAACCGTAACTTACCATGACCTGGACGATCTGGTCATCAGCTCTCTCTCTTCAAAATCAACTTTCTCTCTCTTCCACATGAGTTTTCTCTTTCCTCAACCCACATTCTTCTCTTTCCTACACTATTCAACTCTTAACCACAACGCACAACATCATATCTCTCTCATCCACATCATTTCGGGGTCCATCTTAGTAAATTTTTTAAAAAAAATTCTAAAAAATCAAAACAATTATAAAACGTATTTTCAAAAAAAAATTTAAAAAAAACTCAAACAAAAAATTCAAAAAATCAAAACAAAAACAAAACAAAAAAATAAAAATAAAAAATATATTAAAAAAATAGACGTCGACCCGGTCATCTACGACCTGAGAAATCCCGCGTTAAAAAAACACGACCTCTCACGACCCGGTCGTGAGGACGACCTTAAAAACCCTGCGTTAGGGAATGCTCTTAACAATGCATATATAAAATCTAAAAGGGCATCAAACACAATTTAAGGCTAATGTCTTTTCTTTTTTTATTTTATCTACTCTATCCAACAACAATTTAAATCCAAATTAACAAGCAAATGTACCTGCCAAACTTCGATTCTCCTAATTTTGATAAGGAACTCCTAACTAAGGTAACCTTATTTGATTGTAAATGCCTTTTTTTAAGAAGTCACTTGATTCTTAGGTGCATTACTATTCAAAAATATTATTAGTAGTCGAATGAAAATTTGAAGGTACTTCTATCATCATTAGGTACTGAAAAAGAAGAAAGGGAGTCTTTGTTCACATTAATTACATGAGAAGTTATATATAAGTTAAATTTAAAATATTGTAGTTAGTAATCAATACAACGTCACCAACAATCTCCTACTTAATTAAGTGGTTAGAATATATTAAATACCTGAAATCACGCACACGCGTGGTGTAAGCAACATCATAAGCTTCTAGCTTGGCGTGGTCGTAAAATGCAGAAATATAGTATTCATTCTCATCAAGGAAAACCGTGCGTCCACCGTGGTTGAGAGAGCGCCACAGGAGCGTTTCATGGCTTAGCCCAAAAACCAACAAATTGCAAGGCGCACGTCGTCGAATTACGCTAGCAATGGCATGCATATCGGACTCCGACATGCGGTATGTAGCATTGGAGAACGACGCATAGTGCAAAAGCGCGTCAAAAAGGGTATTGGGCAAAAGGGTGGTGCTTGGAATTGACAAAAATGTGGAGGATCTAGAGGCGATGGTGGCGGTGGTGCCAGAGAAGAGAGCTAACAAGGAGGCGAGGGTGAGGAAGCAAACGAGGATGACAAGGAGCCAGAGTCGCGGTGCGGCTCCTAATAACAATTGGGAGCCTCCACTTGCGCCATTTGGTTGCTTGTGGACCGCCGTCGCCGCGGCCGGTTGAAACAATATCAACTTAGTGCCTTTCATGTTTATCGCCAACCCCAACAATGGCTGGCTGGTGTTGGAGATCGAATGAGATCGAGGAAGTTGGGATCGAGGAGGGTAGATGTTGAATTGGTTGAGATGTGTGGGGATTATTTATTTAGAATGGAGGGGGAGATATTGCTTACGTTTGGATTAATAATGTGGGAGCTGGAGGTTAAGAGGGCAACGTCTAGTGCTAGCTAGCTTTGTGTATGTAGATATTGGTTGTCGGGTTTATTCTATTTGGTGGAAATGGTTTAATTGTGGAGATATTTGAATTCTACGTTTTGTAGGATCTTAACGTGAAGTCACATCAAAATGTGTAACGATAAAATATTAGTAGTAGTAGGTAAGGGGATGTTTAGGGTTGTTTGGATTGGACAATGAAATTAATCACAATTTAGGGTTGTAGTTTGAGTATGTACTGCACCCCGTACGAGGTGTTAAGAATTCAACGCAAACCTAAACCTAAATCCAAAATACTAAGAATATTACCGTAATTTTTTTATATAATAATAAAAAAATTAAAATTTCGAAATCTAGAAATTTTTTTCTCTCGAAAAGTAGTCAGATCGCGGTTCACACCCGCGATCCGTCCCAACTTTTTTTTAATTATTTTTCCACGGATGCAATTTTTTTTAGTGTTTGTTTAATATTCAGTTGTAAATAATTTATTATTCTTGTTAAGAATTTTTGTTTTTTATTGTATAAAATAACCTAACATTTTCAATACGCCCTGTTATCGACGTTATTTGGAAGTCGATTCTTGAAAAAATTAAAAATAAATTTAATTTTTTTAAATAATATCAATTAGAAAACATATTTTGAAAAAAAAAAGATTTAAAAAAGATTACAAATAATTCCAATAAAAAAGAAAAACAGAAATAAAAAAATAAAACTAAAACATAAAAAAATTATTTAATTTTTTTCCACGGATCGCGCTCGCGATCCGTGAAATTTTCTTCTAATTTTTTTTTTAAATTTCCACGGATCGTGGTTCACACCCACGATCCGTGATTTTTTTTGGGACGGATCGCGGGTGTAAACCGCGATCACTTTTCGATTTTTTTCTCTCCTAGATTTTGAAATTTTAATTTTTTTATTATATAAAAAAATTCGAGATTATTATGTAGACTGATAACTTGTCCTGCATCACCATTTGGAGTGATATAAAAGTTTCACAACTACAAACTTCACTATTTCTACGCACTTACATCTACAACTATAATTAGGTGGTACAATCTCATTCAAAAAAAATCTCAAGTAGAGTTAGTCTCGACTCACTACAGCAAGTGAGCCTCTTAGTTGAGTGTTAGAGAGTGAGTATTGTACTGAAATAAGTCTTGTGTAAGAGCGAGTTTATTAATAGAAAAAATGTTGCGAGTGTCACAAGATTGATAGTGTGCATGTGTAAGTTGAGATATTTTAATATTAATTGTTATAAATACAAACTTACATTTAATATATTTTCAAGTATATTCATAAGCATATTAGTGTACTTTTATCTTGCGAGTTCTTTTCTACAAGTGGTTGAGTTTGGAGAAACATTGCACTGTGGTCTCAATTTCGTTAAAAAGAACATACTAATCATGTTGTGTGCTTTATTATGGAAGTTCTTATACACGAACGCGCGCGTCCAGGACGCGACTTACGTGGCATCTAGTCAGCAGTCCAGTCAGCTGCCCAATCAGCGAAAATAAAAGCGCGCGTTTTTTCGAAAAATGGGAAAACAGCTGCGGCTTTCGTGCGACGGTTCCTTCTCTGACGTATCGATAAGACCGGGAAGGGACATCAGACGCGACTGTTCACTTCCCGACTTGCGAAAGAAAACCAAAAACGTTTATGATCTTTCTCACATTCCCTTTCTCAACTTTTCTCCGATTCATCACCCCAGTTCTTCACCGTAACCCTAGATATCCATCGACCAAATAGATTCTACACTTCAAGCTTCTATTTCGGGGGTTGTGGTGCACCAGGTTTGTCGTTTTTACCGTAACATTGAATTGCGATACTCTAAAAAGGAATGTTCTCATACGGTTCATGTCTTCCTAGGCTTCTACGCATTACTTCCAGCCCTCCAAATGTTCGTGGACCCCAATAGAGAAGGTCTTTGGGAAGTTGAGGGACGCAGAGAAAGATGCCTTCCGGGCTACACCCTTTGGTCACTTCATCAACCTCTCCAACGTTCCTGTCGATAATGACATTATCGACTGGTTCGTGGAACACTATGACCCCGAGGAGGTGGGGTTGAGGATCGGCTCTGGGGTAGTACACTTCACCGCCGAAGACGTTGCCCTAATTTTGGGGCTCAGATTACATGGGAAGGCTGTCAGAATGCAGCCGAAGGAAGTCGCAACCCGATAGGGGGAGATTCTGAACAACACCCAACTATCTGCCCAGATGATGGCTACGAGATATTTGGTTGATGAGGAGGAGGAGTACGTCCGGCTACTCATTTGTTACATCTTCAGCCATTTTTTGTTCTGCGATGGCACCCTTCGAACCAAAATTTGGTTCCTCGACCACTTGGCCGACTTCACTAGGCTACACAAGTACGCGTGGGCCGAGGCTGTTCACCAGGCACTTGTGAGGGGCCTGAAGAAGGCAAACCGGGATCTACGCGATAGGAGATCTACCGGTTCTTCTATTTTAAGAAGGGGATACGTCGAGGGGTGTGTTGCTGTACTACAGGTAATGAAGTTGTTCCTTTTTATGTTATGTCTGTTCCTTTTTAAGTTTCGCTTGTTCCTTTTTAAGTTTCGTTTGTTCCTTTTTAAGCTGAAGTTGTTCCTTTTTAAGTTCAAGTTGTTCCTTTTTAAGTTTCGCTTGTTCCTTTTTAAGTTTCGTTTGTTCCTTTTTATGTTTCGTTTGTATTTTTTATGTTCAAGAATTTCCTTTCGGTTACAGTTGATCCTTTTTAAGATTCGTTTGTCCTTTTTAAGTTTCGTTTGTTCCTTTTTATGTTGAAGTTCTTCCTTTTTATGTTGAAGTTGTTCCTTTTTAAGTTCAAGTTGTTCCTTTTTAAGTTTCACTTGTTCCTTTTAAAGTTTCGGTTGTTCCTTTTTATGTTATGTCTGTTCCTTTTTATGTTGAAGTTGTTCCTTTTTAAGTTTCGCTTGTTCCTTTTTAAGTTTCGGTTGTTCCTTTTTATGTTATGTCTGTTCCTTTTTATGTTGAAGTTGTTCCTTTATAAGTTTCGCTTGTTCCTTTTTAAGTTTCGTTTGTTACTTTTTAAGTTGAAGTTGTTCCTTTTTAAGTTTCGCTTGTTTCTTTTTAAGTGATGTTTGTTCCTTTTTATGTTGAAGTTGTTCCTTTTTAAGTTCAAGTTGTTCTTTATAAGTTTCGTTTGTTCCTTTTTAAGTTGAAGTCGTTCCTTTTTTAGTTTCGCTTGTTCCTTTTTAAGTTTCGCTTGTTCCTTTTTAGGTTTCGTTTGTTCCTTTTTAAGTTTCGTTTGTTCCTTTTTAAGCTGAAGTTGTTCATTTTTAAGTTCAAGTTGTTCCTTTTTAAGTTTCGTTTGTTCCTTTTTAAGTTTCGCTTTTTCCTTTTTAAGTTTCGTTTGTTCCTTTTTAAGTTCAAGTTGTTCCTTTTTAAGTTTCGCTTGTTCTTTTTTATGTTGAAGTTGTTCCTTTTTAAGTTCGAGTTGTTTCTTTATAAGTTACGCTTGTTCCTTTTTAAGTTTCGTTTGTTCCTTTTTATGTTTCGTTTGTCCTTTTTATGTTGAAGTTCCTTTTTAAGTTGAAGTTGTTCCTTTTTAAGTTTCGTTTGTTCTTTTTTATGTTGAAGTTGTTCCTTTTTAAGTTGAAGTTGTTCCTTTTTAAGATTAGTTTGTCCTTCTTAAGTTTCGTTTATTCCTTTTTATGTTGAAGTTGTTCCTTTTTAAGTTCAAGTTGATCCTTTTTAAGTTTCGCTTGTTCTTTATTAGGTATGGCTGTGCGAGAAGTTCAACCTGGCAGAGCCTAAAATGGGAGGCCATCCTAGGTGGAATCGTTGGTCGAGCATGTTTGGAAAACGGCTCATCCTGAAGAAATGGGAGGATAGGGGCATCACCCTTTCAAAAATTACGAGGGAGACTTCAATAAGACTGAGTCGACGACCCTGACTCAGAAAGAGAGGGAAATCATTGGTCAGGCTGAAAAAACTCAGCCAACCCTACGAACCAATAGTGATTGCCAGTCAACAAGCAGCGAACCTAAGCTGCAATTGAGGGACTGCAACATCCCTCGGGACCCACTACGGGAAGAATTGGAGTTTGCAATGTTGAAGACAAAATGGCTTCAAGCAGAAGTTGCACTGAATGAGGCAAATGAAGAGGTTAAGAGGCTGAATGAGGAACTTAGGAAGTCCATGGAGGAAAATGAGACCCTAAGGGAAGAGATTGCATCTCTTCGAGGATATTGTATAGAAGGTGGACATGAAGGAAGAGAGGATGAAAGGAGGGATGAAGAGCAGGAAAGAGAGGAGGAGAATAGGAGGGAAATAGAGAATGAGATTGAGAGGGAAAGAGAAAGAGAAAGAGAAAAAGAAGAGAGCAGGAGAGAGGAGAAAAGGAGAGAGGAGGAGGAGAAAAGGAGAGAGGAGAAAAAGAGAGAGGAGAGGGAAAGAGAAGAGAAGAGGAAAGAGGAGGAGGAGAAAAGGAGAGAGGAGAGGGAAAGAGAAGAGAAGAGGAAAGAGGAGGAGGAGAAAAGGAGAGAGGAGAGGGAAAGAGAAGAGGAAAGAGGAGGAGGAGAAAAGGAGAGAGGAGAGGGAAAGAGAAGAGAAGAGAAGAGGAAAGAGGAGGAGGAGAAAAGGAGAGAGGAGAGGGAAAGATAAGAGAAGAGGAAAGAGGAGGAGAAAAAGAGGGAGAGAGAGCAGAAGAGAATAGAAGAGGAGAAGAGGAAAGAGGAGGAGAAAAGGAGAGAGGAGAGGGAAAGAGACGAGAAGAGGAAAGAGGAGGAGAAAAAGAAGGAGAGAGAGCAGAAGAGAATAGAAGAGGAGAAGAGGAAAGAGGAGGAGAAAAGGAGAGAGGAGAGGGAAAGAGAAGAGAAGAGGAAAGAGGAGGAGAAAAGGAGAGAGGAGAGGGAAAAAGAAGAGAAGAGGAAAGAGGAGGAGAAAAAGAGGGAGAGAGAGAAGAGAATAGAAGAGGAAAAGAGGAGGGAGGAAGAGGAAAGAGAGAGGAAAGAAAACGAGAAGAGAGACAGGGAGAGAAGAGAGAAGAGGAAAGCTGATGATAAAAGGAGGGATGCCGAAGCTTCAAAGAAGAGGTTGAGGGAAGAGGTAGAAAGAAAGAGGGTAGAGGAGGATAAGGGAAAGGAAAAACCCCTCAGGGCAGACTGGGGGGCCAAAGGATCACGCTCAATGGCCAAAAAACAAGAAGATGAGGTGAAATAAAGGAAGAAAAAAGAAGAGGAGCGGAAAAGGGGAGATAGAAGGCTCCAGAGGAGCATGAACAAAAAAAGAAAGCGGGATGGGAATGACGATTTCAAGTTGGCTCATCACGGGAGAGAGGATAGGCCAGACGTTGACATGGATGCATTGGGCACATTGAGCCCCGATGAGCTGAAACATTGTACTGAAGGTGACCGCACCTACACATAACCAACAGAAGGTGATCTGGAGAGGTGATTCCTGTTTCTTCACACGTTCCGACCTGAAGGAGCTAATGACGAAGGGGATGGATTTGACCAACGAGGTGATAGACAATATGCTTTGTGTACTTGAAGAGCGCCAAAAAACAGAAAACTACCCCCAATAGGTAATTTGTATTCCAAGCTTCTATTCGGAAAGAATTATGATCGATCAAGGGGATACCATGATTGAAGAGTGGCTGGCGCCCAAATTACAAGGCTAGTTAAAAAGGAACAAACATAACATAAAAAGGAACAAACATAACATAAAAAGGAACAGACATCAGTTAAAAAGGAACAAACTTCACTTAAAAAGGAACCAAAATAACATAAAAAAGATCAGAAATAATTTAAAAAGGAACAGACAATAACATAAAAAGGAACAGACTTCACTTAAAAAGTAAACGAGGTCACTTAAAAAGGAACCAACTTCACATAAAAAGGAACAGAAATCACTTAAAAGGAACAAATTTAACTTAAAAAGGGACAGTCATCGCTTAAAAAGGAACAAACTTCACTTAAGAAGGAACATACTTCACTTAAAAAGAGACATACATCACTTAAAAAGGAACAGACTTCACTTAAAAAGTAACAGACTACACTTAAAAAGGAACAGACTTCACTTAAAAAGGAACAGACAACACTTAAAAAGGAACAGACAACACAAAAAATCAACAGACTACACTTAAAAAGGAACAGACAACACTTAAAAAGGAACCAAAAAAACAAGAAAGGAAAACTTCACACTTAAAAAGGTAAACGCACTTAAAAAGGAACAGACTACAACTCACAGTTAAAAAGGAGAACCGCTAACTTATAAAGGTACAAGCAATTCATAAAAAGGAACATATATCACTTAAAAAGATACAAGTCACAGTTAAAAAGGAGAACCGTAAACTTACAAGGGAACTTTACACTCAGAATTAAAAGGGAACTTTACACTTAAGAATAACTGTTGTCTTACAAAAATGTAAAAAATTCAAAGACCAAGCCTTGGTGCATAATTAAGGAGCAATTTGGTCGTAATACAACTTCATGTCCCAATCGTCAAAATCTGGATCCCCTGGTCTAGGTGCGACCTCATGCATAGGTGATTTGCCCTTCCTTCGATACTTGCTCTTTTCTGCTGTGAGGCGCTTTTTTGGCTTCTTTGAAGAATTCTCTCGGCTAAGGAAACCCGACGTCTAGTAGGCGGTCTTCCTGGACGGGTTACTTTGTCTGGATTGCGCAAAGAGGTACCGCCGGCCACAACTTCATCAACTATGGGAGAGGCGTGGGGAATGTTAATACGAGACCTGAGCCACTCCATACACTTCACGGCCTTAAGATACCTTTCATGAGAAATGAATGCTTCCTGTGCAATCCAAAGAGCGCGACCCATTATGTCGGCGTGACGACTCAGCGCATCCTTCTCCAATACGCCATCGGCTTGGTACACCTTTTCTCCATAGCTCCGACGAATATCCTTCCGCCATCGATCTGTGATGTAAGACGGCGGGAGTAATGCATTAGGATCTAGCCGTGCAAATACGACCAGGAGGTGACAACAAAGAATACCAACATGCTTAAACAGTTTACAATCACATGTCAAGTTCAGACCTGTCCTCTCTACAAGTAAACGTTTCGATAATAGTTGCTCACCGACCCGTACACGTTCAGTCACCTTGTAATGAAACGCGTTGGCTGATTGCAACTCCTCGGTTACGTCGCAGTTCATCATCTTACCAATTTGTAACTGTACTTTCTTGAAAACCCCTACGGTATACAACTCGCTCATTTGACTCTCGAAGGGATATATTGAAACCATTTGAGGTTTCTTATGCAGGCAATCGAAATCCGATTGAGCTTCCTTCTCGTACTTGTGACGTAGAGCAAGTTCGTATTGTTGAACGAACTGCTTAAGGGTGGTTCTAGAAGATAAGTACTTGTCGAAGAAGGAGTTCATACTTTCGCTTCTTTGGGTAGAAGCCATTCCAGCGAAAAAACAATCACACAAGTAAGCAGGTACGCAAGACTCACGGATACCGTAAATTGTTTGGAGCCAACTATGTTCTTGAAGGTCAAAATCAACCAGGAAACCGTGCCAATTCCGCTCAAATTCAGCTGGGTTCTTTGAGTCATAGACAATCAAATTTAGATCAAATAACATGTGCTGTCGATACTTCGTCGGCAACTTCACGGGAGCTTTGTTCATTATGTGCCAAATGCAAAATCGGTGTCTGGCATTTGGGAAGACATTCCTTACAGCAGCAGTAATGGCCCCACATTGGTCCGTTATGATGGCTGGTGGAGGGATATCTGCAAGGAAAAAGAAAAATCGCTATAAAGGAAACGAGGTCACTTAAAAAGGAACTGACATCAATTAAAAAGGAAAAGACTTCACTTAAGAAGGAACAGAAATCACTTAAAAAGGAACAGAAATCACTTAAAAATGAACATACATCTCTTAAAAAGGAACAGACATCCCCTAAAAAGGAACATACATCACTTAAAAAGAAACAGACTACACTTAAAAAGGAACATACATCTCTTAAAAAGGAACAAACATCTCTTAAAAAGGAACAGACATCACTTAAAAAGGAACAGACAACACTAAAAAGGAACAGACTACACATAAGAAGGAACAGACTACATTTAAAAACGAACACATATCACTTAAAAAGGAACAAACTACACATAAAAATGAACAGACTACACTTAAAAAGGAACAGACATCTCTTAAAAAGGAACAGACATCTCTTAAAAAGGAACAGACAACACTAAAAAAGAACAGACTACACTTAAGAAGGAACAGAAATCACTTAAAAAGGAACAGACTTCACTTAAAAAGGGACAGACTTCACTTAAAAAAGAACATACATCTCTTAAAAAGGAACAGACATCCCCTAAAAAGGAACATACATCACTTAAAAAGGAACAGACTACACTTAAAAAGGAACAAACATCTCTTAAAAAGGAACAAACATCTCTTAAAAAGGAACAGACATCACTTAAAAAGGAACAGACAACACTAAAAAGGAACATACTACACATAAGAAGGAACAGACTACACTTACAAAGGAACAGACAACTTAAAAATGAACAGACTACACATAAAAAGGAACAGACTTCACTTAAAAAGGAACAGACATCTCTTAAAAAGGAACATACATCTCTTAAAAAGGAACAAACAACACTAAAAAGGAACAGATTACACTTAAGAAGGAACAAAAATCACTTAAAAAGGAACATACTTCACTTAAAAAGGGACACACATCACTTAAAAAGGAACAGACAACACTAAAAAGGAACAGACACCAGTTAAAAAGGAAACAAACTTCACTTAAGAAGGAACAGACATAAGTTAAAAAGGAACACACAACACTTAAAAAGGAAAACCAATAACTCAAAAATCATAAAGGACAACTCTACATACGTACCTCCCATACACGAAAGCCACATCTGAAAGAGCCATATGTAGTTTTCAGTGGTCTCGGAAGACAGCAAAGCGCAACCGAGCAACACAGACTCGAAATGGTGATTAACTCCCACAAATGGTGCAAAGGGCATGTCGTATTTGTTTGTGAGGTACGTAGTGTCGAAACATATAGCATCCCCAAAGTATGAATAGGCAGCCCTGGAACGGCAGTCGGCCCAGAAAACGTTCCTTAGTCTTCCCTCGTCATCCATATCCACGACATAGAAAAACATTGCATCAATCTTCTGCATCTTAATGAAATAGTTCTGAAGAGCTTGTGCATCGCCGGGTCCCATTTTCAAATTCCTTACTTCGGTTATAACATTCCTGCACACACAAAAAATATTAAGGCCGCAGATTTCTACAAACAAAATAGCGTACAAAAGTCTTCAAACCTTAGGTCTCTATCGTTAAAAGTAAGTTTGTCATGCCCCCCAGCCTCAACAACAAACGATTGCATGGTCTTAGCAGCAGAGATCCCAGAAGCATCGTTGCACGCTATTCGTGCTATGGCGGCCTCAGGTACAAATCGTTTTTGTCTTAGAAAACGCATCTGGTGCTCCTGCAGCATTTCATGGTTATGATTGAGATCGACAAAGTTAATCTGGTATCCCCTTGCTGGGTTTCCAGAAACCCTGATGCGAGCCGTGCACTGAACTCTACTAGATAAACGTGGCTTCATTATGCCTTGACCTTGGTCTGTTGGTGCGTTACCCTCCTTGGAACAAGTAAGAGTAGCCCGGGTAACCACACCAGCGTCGTAATGAGTATGTCGTAGCTTAACACCAAAACCACAAGCATCAGCATAGTCGTTGTAAAATGCTCTTGCTCCTTCGAAAGAGGGGAAAATCATCTTCTCCTTAGGAACGTTTGACGCCATTTCCATTTGAGCGAATATTTCTCTCAAAACGAAGAGAAATGAACGAAAATGAAAAAGAAAGGAAGAAGTGACAGTGGTCATTCCGTGCATCTTCGTCAAAAAGAGGCATGGAGCAGGTGAGAGCGCCAAAAGGAATGATATGATTTGGAGCACGTCTGATTTGAGATGCATTAAATGCGGCTGCCCCCTCTGCCCGCCAAAAATATTAAACTTTGGCTGAGCTGGATTTGTCCAACTCAGCAACGTCCCGGAGAGCGGCTACTAAACATTTTCCTTTCTGGATGCATGGAAAAGTTTTTTTGGGTGTGTGGTACGAACACACTATGAAAAATCCTTATAAATATCTTCTCATTTTTCATTTTAGTTCTGAAAACACTCTTAAATGTCCAAATTAATCAACATTTTCCTTTATTCAATAAATTTACCATATTTTCTAATAAATTGTCGAATTGCATGATGTAGGACATTTCTTAATCTTATCCCCATATATTGGTTCTATTTGGTTATTTATTAGTACAATATAAGGCAAATTTGTTGAAGTAGGAGAGAAACTTGACAACTTTAAACATTGAAGAGGATTTAAAAACAATATAAAAGTAAGCAGACATCCTCAAATACACAAGGTTTTGAAAGAATATTTTTGAAAAATCCCTGAGGTTCTTTCCAAATATTGTTTGAAAGATGCATTTATGAGAACACTACGTCTGAACGTAGTGAAATGCTACATCAATTTCACTCAACAACTAATTTAAGAAATATACAAGATCTATAGTATGAAAGCAATGGACATAATAATGTTCGCCCACATTTTCTTTTAAGCTTTGGTAGAAACGAGAAAGGTTTGCCATACTAATTTTATGAAATCATCACCAAACGTTTGATAGCCCTCCTTCAACAAAACAGGAACTGAAGTGTGACAATCCACCATTTCATTAGTTTTATATTGATTGTGTTACTATTGCATGAAAGAACTATTCAAATATATCACCTCATGAAACAAAAGTAAAATACCTAATTAATTAAGTGTTTTGCTCTCCTTTTTTTCTTTTCACTAACAAATAAGGCAAATAAAAAAACACATTTAATATCATATGTAAGCAAGTGAATTTGATCTCACTTGGGGATTATTACTTCCTCAAATTAGATTTTAGTCTTACGTACGGGATTATAACTTCCTAAAATTATCAAATCATAAGTAGAAACCTTATTAAAAAGTATTATCCCAACATGGCAACATGTGATAACTGAGGTTTTCTCAACTAAAAGAAGAAAAAAAGGTTATCATTGACATGCATCCCACAACCATTTTTTTGAACCAACCGATATTTCAAAGTTGACAATGAATGACATACTCTGCCAATTCTATCACCAATTGAATTTTCTTATGTGTGATGAACTTTATTGATTGTTGATGGAACTATTTCATCTGAGGACCGTAGAATATAAGTGATGATTTTGCTGATTTGGATAGTGACCATTACGGTTGAATGAGAGGTGAGAACGACTATCACGGCTGTGCAGAACCCGGTCCGGGTTCCGGTCCGGACATTTTGAAAATTCGGTTTCAGACCGGTCCGTTCTGGTTTTTTTAATTTTAATTTTTAAGCTTAAAAACCAAACTGGACCGGACGGAATCCAACCGGTCTGGTCCGGTCTCCGGTCCGGACGCCGGATAAAAATCCGGTCTGGACCGGATGCACAATCCTAAGGACTATATAGTTATTTTTAATTAAGTTAGAATATCATTTGTACTTTTTATTTAGGATGAATTGCATCAGTGCCATCAAGAAACATCGAAATTAGATTTATACCATATGAAACCAACTATTTCCAGTAATGCCATAGAAAAACCATGGACATTGCATTGGTGTCATCAAGAAGTCAGCAATGACATTCCGTATGTGCCCACTGAGGTTACCATTACATTGTCGTTCATTATTCCCTAATCCCCTGCCTAACCTTTCCCACCAAAGCGACAATCATTCCCGCCATTTCCTTAACTTCCTACTTTAGCAAACATCATCATTCTCTCCTCCCTCACTCTTATTCCCTCGGAAAATCCCAGAGCACTCAAGCACTCTCATCCTCTCTCACAATCCTCCTCCCTTACCTCTCTTGCGATGATGAGCTCCAGCTCACAAGTATCGCGTGAGAAGAATCTCAAAGTTCCTGAGTGTCACTATAAGGTGTCATCTATTTTGGGGACTTCTCACAAGACTCGTAACTATGGGAACAAGTTCTACGGTTGCCGATTTTTCAGGTATGATAGCTTTTAATTGAACCAAAAATGACGTTGAGTAGGTGTTTGATAAAATTGTCGTGTGTTTGTTTTCAGGCTAAAAAGGATTGTGGGTTCTTTATGTGGGCCGAAGACTATGATCCGATGAATTTGATGTTAGACAATCGCATTGACGAACTCGAAAATAAACTTGAAGAACTACATCAATTGGTTTTGGAACAATCGGCAATTTTGGAGTCAATGATGAAGATCGGCTTCGACTCGGTGTGCCTTTTGGGTCAGGCACTCACCAACACTCATTCCGCAGCCCCCATCACCTATTGTTGGGAAAAGAAGTTCATCTTAGGTTTTGTTTTGGGAGTGGTCATTTGTATGATGGTTGTGTTACTAGTTTAGTTGATTGCTTGCCTTGGTGTAAGTTGTAAGGTCGATTATTGTAGGATGTATGTGGAAGTATTGATCAAGTATGTTTTGCTTTGTTGGTATGACTAGTGATATTGGATTGCTTATCAAGATGTTTGTACAAATGCCTCACTAGATTGCAGCTTGTTAATAGCCCCACCTATTAATAGTCTCACCACATTTGTACAAGATGTTTGTATAAATGCCTCACTAGATTGCAGCTTGTTAACAAAGTCACGTGTTAATAGCCACAAGATGTTAATTGCTTATCAAAGTTACCTATTGGATTAACAGAGTCACATGTTAACAAAGTCACATGTTGACAAAGTCACTTGTTGGATTGCTTATGAAGTCACCTGCTAAGACACACAAGCATTACAAATTCACAGAAGACTTAAGTTGTTAACAAAGTCACATGTTAAGACACAGAAATCCATGGAATAACTAGTTAAAAAATTCGACCAACCATTACAACATACTAAATGTCTTTAAGCCTATGAAAACAATCAAATACAATACGCAACTACTTGTCCAACTACTTAACAATTCGACCAAACATTAAGAGAAAATGGTTTGTTCAATTGCTGCTGCTACTTCTTCCTTAGTGTACACTGCCGCCAACATGTCCTTCCAAATGTGTTTGACCAACTCCTCTTGCAAAGTTTGGTTGATTTCATGCTCGGGTGGTTGTTGGGAAGTAGGTTGTGAACTACCAACCACTCCAATAGATGTAGAACAATCCACTCCTTCTGTGAAACTAGGGCCCTCTCTCATATCCACTCATTCTTGACTGGACTTAGCTTGCTCTTCCCCACTACCCATCTTCTCCTTACCTTTGTTGCTTGCTCTTTTTCTTCTGTTGGTTCCCACTGCAATGCACAATATTCATAGAATTAATAAACAAAGCCATATACAAAATGGAACTCTGAAAAACAAAATAAATACATAGTGCTAACCTAGTGTTGGATGTGGCTGTAGGAGTAACTGTGAAGGGTTTCTTGCAAGTCCTTGCCTGATGTCCCAACTTGCCACATGTTTTGCACTTGTGTTTCCCCCTTTTGCAGTAATTTTCATCTGCCCATTTGAATATACTCTTCTTAGGTCGTCCAGGTGGTCTCAATACATCAGGGGCTTTCACAACAAAAGCACCCATGTCACTGACCCACTTGCTGCTATCTGGCATGAGACGAATTACACCTGAATATGTCTTCTTGTAGTTGTCAAGTAGATAATATGGGTGCACATAATCCTCAAGCCTTGCCCATCTAGTCACTGTTATCATGGTACAAGCATGCCTACATGGAAGACCTAACACTTGCCATTCCCTACAACTGCAAGAACACACATCAAGCTCCACTATGCACCTCTCATTAGGCCCTTGAACCTTCCCCAGAACATCTGAAGACTTGAATAATTGGTAGCCTCCAAGGGTTTTGGATTGTTGTTTCACCCATTTCTTGGTCGAAGGCACCAAAGGCCCAGTCCACGTGTTGCAGTTCTTCTGTCTATAATACAATCTCTTCATTAACTTCTGTCTAACTTCATCTACAAACTTCAAGATTGGTTTGTGTCTTGGATCCCCAATCAAATGATTAAATGACTCACAAATGTTATTAACAACTTCTTGTGATTTTGCAGTGACACCATACATGCACCTACTCCAACATTTATCCTTAAAATGCACATTCATCAGCCAATCATATGCATCTTGGTCCAACAGTTTGATTTCCCTATTGTTCTTCTCAAACCCTTCCTGTGTAAAAGACCTAGTTGCATTCCACACTAGGTTCATCATGGTCTTCCCTCGCCAACTTTTTAAAAAGTTTTTGTACAAGTGTCTCATGCATCATGCATGTCCTATGTTCAATCCCAGGGAACTGAGTTGAAGCAACCTTTTCAAGACCCTTACATCTATCACTAATTAGGACCAAATCGTCAACCACACTTAAAGCTCCTTCAAATGACAGAAAAACCATTCCCATGTTTCCAAACTCTCCACAACAACCACTGAATAGGTTATTGGGAACAAATCATTATTCCCATCCATTCCCACAGTTGACAAGCAAACTCCTCTAAATTTGTGTTTCAGGTGTGCACCATCTAGACATATGTAAGGCCTACAACCAAGTAAGAAGACATCCTTACAAGCTTTCATACAGACAAATATTGCCTTAAATTTCTGCTCTGGAACCAACTCTAGATTAATGGTGCTTCCAGGGTTTCTCCTTCCCATCTCTCTAACTATATTGGGTAACAACTCAAACTGTGATTCCTGAGACCCATAAATTTTCCTCATTGCTAATTCCTCCCCCTTCATATCCTATGATAAGGCAAACCTAAGCTATGCTTCTCAGTTAACATGCTTCTAATGTCCTTCACTTTAAGGGTTTTATCTACAACTAACCAGTTGTAACATTGAGTAGCAATTCAGTTTTGAGTTGTCATCTTGTTACCCCTTTGGTTGACACTACAACAATAGTGCTCACCAGTCACTGTCTTAACCTCAAAGGCTTGTCTATCTCTCAATTTGCATGCATAAATTCTCCATTTGCATCCACTATCCTCACATCGTGTTATCACTCTAGTGTGGTCACTTTTATAAAATAAGACAACACACTCATTGTTAATACAATACTGACCAATGGCTAATTTAAATGCGCTACAATTAGGGAACATCTTACCAACTGATAAGTCTGGGTAATCCAAATCCATAAATAGAGTGACTGGTCCATCCTCCTTGATATGACCATCAATTTCGTCCTCATCCTCCAAGCCAGAAGATGGTGAATCCTCTTCACTTTCCTCTGCCTCATTCTCAACCACATAGTCTGCATCTCCCAGTCCCTCATCTTCATCACCTTGTCTCTCATCATCAAATGGTGGTCCAGTTGATGTTTGTGTTGTCTGAGGGTCTTTGCTAGGTGACTTCCTATGCCTTTTAGATGGTGTTATTGTGCTCTCCTCTACATTCCTCTTCACACTTATACTTCTTGTTAAAGGTGGCTGAGGTATACAAGGTGGGGATTGCCCATTTGGTCTGCGTCTCCGGGACTCATCATCTTGATCCCTCTTTGGTGATGGAGACGTTGGTGGTGACCATCCTCAGGTGGTGGAGACGTGGGTGGTGGAGAGGTGGGTTGTTGCCTCTTTTGTGCTTCAATTTGTTGGGGAAAAACATACAAGTCCAACTCTTTCATAGATTTTCCTTCTTGGCTACCTCAACGACATCACTCTGGCATCTGAAGTCTTTGTAGTCAGTCCTCCGACCACCACCGGGGACCTTGTACCTCACACTCAAGCCATTGTGGGAGCTCCAGTTGAGAGAGGTGACCACTGAGTTCATGATGTTGTCGAACGTCAATCTGGCCAACACCAAGACTTTGCCGACCACCCTGAAGTCGATGGGGGGAAGAACCGCCCATTCCGGGTAACCCATCTTCCCCCGCGAAATACTCGCACGGTCCAATGCTTCGGCGACCCCCTTCCAAATCAAACAATAAAATCACCAAATTGTTCGACAACAACCACAAACACAGAAGAAATGCAAGAACAAATAAGGAAAAACAATCACTCACGTTGGATATCATCGACATTTAGCAAGTCGAAGAGGACACATTTCCCCTAAATTCCTTCAAACCCTGGCCTTGAGAACGTGACAAAAGGGTTGATGTTGCTACTGTAGAGGATGATAGGTTTGATGTTGTCTTAAACCGACCAAAGATCGCCTGATGACCGGATGATAGGGTTGATCGCTCAGTCGTCGACTCCAATTTAAGGGTAGGGTGAAAATAATGGGATGTTCTCCAACGAGTTTTTAGGGTAATTTCAGATTAGGTGTTAATTAACCACTGTTAACTTAATTAAGAACTTTACCCACATAAAAACATACTAATTTGCTTGAAACCAATAAGAACGCGCTACGTATATAACGGTAACCGGCTGGGCACATACGGAATGACATTGTTAATTTCTTGATGGCACCAATGCAATGTCCATAGTTTTTCTGTGGCATTACTGGAAATAGTTGGTTTCAGATGGCATAAACCCAATTTCGTTGTTTCTTGATGGTACCGGTGCAATTCACCCTTTTATTTACTGCCGGTAGTATTCACCTTTGGCATCATTTAGTAATCACTATTACCTTTTGTCTCTTATCATAACTCATTGTCGTCCCAAATCAACCCCTACTTTGTCTAAGAATAGTTTTGAAGTTCTAATTCATTATTGCCTATTTCCATGTCATAACAAGTACAAAGAGGAGCGATCTAACGAAGGAACAAAATAAATTACACTTGAAAATCTTTGTCAAAAATCATATGTAATAAAATGGTATCTATGAAATCATGAAGAAAATGTAATGAAGGTATTTTGGAAGTCAAGAGAAAAGAACGAGGGTAATTAATAAGGAGAAATGATGTATGGGGTAAATATAAGAGGGTATTCATTTGGAGGGGTAATCACTACTCTAGTTTAGTTTAGGTTTGAAAAATAAAGAGTATTATTATTGGAAAAGTACTTCAAGATATATATTTTGAATCCGGTCCCAAATGACAATGTGACCTGAAGAGCCCAACCCAATCCTAAACTATTGCTAACGTTTGTCTTAAGTTTCGGTTTGAATCGACCCAACTGCTTATCCAGCGATAAGAAATATCGTCTCCATCAATTTTTAAACAATCTTTGAGGGATCTAATATTTGCCTCCTGATAGTTTTTCTCTCTCATTAGTTTCATTCCAAACACGTTCTCATTATATTTTAACATACATTTGGTATACATATTTATTTGATATATTATATAGTAAAGTTTAATATAGTCGATTTTGAGCCTTTTCAAGTCTTGAGTTCAAGCTGCCTAATTTAGCTATTTGACTATTTGAGCCCCAAAAGGAGAATTTTTTTATTTTTTTTCTAGTTGGATTTTTCTCGAGCTATAAGTCTATAACTCGAACCGACGAAGTACTGAATTAGAAGCAAAATTGACAACTACATGGCAAAGTGATCATCTTCAACTACATGCTGGATGAACAGAGCAAATAAACAGATGAGATTAGTAAGTAAAGTTTAAAATGCAAGATACATGTTCCCTTAGATGACGAAGATTTTCTGTTTGGGACGATTATCTAAAGATCAAACTTTGCCGACAATTTTACAGTTTATATTGAGATAATGAAGGTGTACGCAACACATTTATACAGGAAAAATAGAATAAGTTCACATATAGATCACCATACTACATATTTCATCAAGTGGAATCCACATTTAAATTAAGAATGCTGAATGCATGAATAGGAGCCAATATCATATCTTGTGAAGCAAAATGACATGTAAAATAACATTTATAGTAATATCTGCCAAACTCTACCGCATTTACAGTGACAATACGAATGCAAGCACAGCAATGCCCCAAAACCCCCAGGCCAAAGCATATATCCCATCGTAAGAAAATAAATATTCTATACTTGATCGTCAGATAAATTATTTATTTACATCCATAACTCATCAAAAGCATGAAAAGTTCACAAAAAATTATCCACAATAAATCCGAGAAAGGAAACACGAGCAATATATACAATCCGTTGAGCTACGACATTCAGCAGAAAATAAACACGAAATAAGTCAGCCTTTTGTCATGTTATAAAATATCAATAACTGCTCCTTTTTCTTCATCACCACCGAATAATTTCAAATTGAACTTCGCAGGAGTTCGCTTCATCATCTGGACTGCAAGTGGATTGTTCTTGCTCTGTTCAACAAAATCATAAGAAACATCATTATCTGGTAAAGCAAGTTCAGGACAAACACATTTGCAGATTGCTCAAACTAAAGTATGGATGACTATTAAGTTGATGAAAAACTTTAGAGTTAAGATGCTACGAGCCCCTTGAGGAATTTTAAGCATGAAAGAAAAAGAAGCTTAATGAATAATGAAGCTACCATAACTTGAGAGCATGATTGTCAAGGAAAAGAAAATTAAAACAATAGCAATATCGAACCATTTGACCTTTAACCATCATGGCATTGTCGACATTTGTGAACCTAGTTAGAATTTAGAAACACAATTTATTTCTCCCTTTTTAGTTTTACTACCACTTGATAGCACTTCCTTAGAAACACTCTCCAGTTGCCTACTAACATGAGATTTTAGGATGCCATAGGACACTACTTACAAAATGACATTACCCAACAGGACAATATTTCACAATGTAGCTTTGTTTCAATTCATTAGTTTGTCATTTAATTAAAGTCAAATAAGCAAGGATTTAAGACAAAACTACCAAATAAAATTAATAAATACAACATGATTCTGAATGATCACGTCAAGTTTGACTTAAACTTTTTTATTTGACTTTTGGTATATGATTTTTAATAATAGTACTTTCGTTACACTCTGTCCTAGTGCAAATTGACATCCCTAGTTTCATTACAGTAAAATTTTATGGTTTTGCATACCGCTATCACAAGTAGAATGTAGTTGTTTCCTTACCTTCATGCAAGTTCCAGCCTTGACATTGCATATAGGATAATCATGGGGGCAGCAGCTATAGTCTGAACAGCAGGTACCTGCTGCATAAGGGGCAGCATCCCCAAGCGTAGCAGAAGCCACGGAACTCAAACTCACAAGGTGCTTGCTGAGCTTTGGAGGGTTAGGACCCTTCACAAACTGTGGGAGGTGCAATTGGAGCTGGAGGTGAAGGACTGGGCTTTGGAGGGTTAGGACCCTTCTTTATGGGGTAAGAAGGTTCAATTGCAATGCCACACTTTCCACTTGGTTCAGCAACACTGCGCTCCATCCTGATGTAACCTGATTCTCCCCAATTTGGTCCCCACGAGTTTCTCACAATCCAGTAGTCTTTGCCGTTTTCTGAACCATAGCCCACAATTGCAACACCATGGTCTAAGTCTGTTCCGCATGTACCTGTGAATATACCCTGTTCAATAGGAGAAAAGAAATTGGTCACCAGGAGATTTAACAATTGATATAGGAATTAAATCATTGCAAATATGTAAGACCAGATGAAAGAACTAACAAGGGACCATTTGAACATGTTCATGTGATGTGATGTGATGTCATGTGATTGGCACAAGAAGGAAAAGTTAAACGTCACCAAAAAGTGACATCAAGCTGATGCTTTAATTAGAGAAAACTTACAAGATTGTAATCCTAAATCCTAATGAGATGCAAAATAGATTATTTGATCAGAACAGAGGAACAAAACAAGATGAGAACTTATTGTTACATCAAACCCTATGTTATGCTACAATAAGTTTTAAAGTAACGAACTACAGTTTTACTATACCATGTATACTACATTGAAACCAATCAACAATTGTTTCAGCGATTGAGTTCTAAATTCAAATACACAAAAGGACTTAAAGAATAAACTTGCATTGTTGTATGGTAATAGGGAAACAACAACATGGGGCCGAGATACTACTGTTA
This sequence comes from Triglochin maritima, assembly GCA_963682175.1. Lineage (NCBI taxonomy): Eukaryota > Viridiplantae > Streptophyta > Magnoliopsida > Alismatales > Juncaginaceae > Triglochin > Triglochin maritima. The sequence goes on from OY821774.1 coordinate 43,045,362, forward strand.
TCTGAAAGACGAGTGTTTTTGGTCTAAACATTTGAGAGAGAGAAGAAGAAAAACAAATGCGCACATCATAGTTTATAACTATAATAAACATCCACACACTGAAACAGTACCATAGAGACCATAAATAAGAATAATAAGATATTAGCAATGTCTTACCGATTCATATAACTGGAATGCACGACCACCAGCTTCAATAGCAACACTGACAGGTTGGTTGGATACTGCCTTCTGCAGCGATATCTCATCATTCTGTGGGACGTCTTCGTAGCCATCAATAGTGACAATCTTAGCATTCTTCTGAGCATAAAATTGAAACATCATGATATTTATACTCATGTTGTATTTTCTTCCACTTGTACCATGATATTTATATTATGCTTTTTTAATTGAGACATCGACTTGATTATATTTGTTCATGTCAATTTTTTGCTTGTTTATAGCTCATTATAATTAACTGTTGTGTCATGAATGCGGATTAGAGACATTAGACATGTACGTACCGTATTTTCATTAGTAATTTAACAATTAAGAGAAAAAAACTTGGTTGCATGTAACATTAATTAATTTTACCAATTCCGCGAAATAGTTTCTCCTTAAATTCCATGTCATCGAAAGTTTCGTGAACCTCGCCGTACGATGTGAAAAAATCATCCGTACATTTTAGATTAGATCATAGAACAATTAATTGCAAAAAAATAGATTGTTATTGACATAATCCAAACATAGATAATATCTTAGTAAACAACCAAAAAAAAGTCTTACAAGTCATTTATCTTAGAGTCATATTAACGAAAATAAAATTTAGATTCTTCGGCTGCCATCACTGCAACAAAAAACCATGCAATAACATAAGTTTAATATAAACCGAAAATATTATATGGCCAAAATCATGTAGCTAAATTTACAAAATCAGCTTGACAAAAAAGAGGAAGTATTAAGATTAGGAACTCGTCATGCAATTGTGTACGTAGCAGAGTATGATTGCAACCAATTTATGAGACAGAGAAATTGCAATTGTGTACGTAGCAGAGTATGATTATTATTCAAGAAATTGAGGCATTTGTTTAATAGTTTAATATAGGAGCATTATAAATACATAACACCACAACATGAAATTGAAAAAGATATCACAAAGGCAGAGAGTGCATTACCCTAATTTCATTACCGAGCTAATAATATAATCAAGTATAACAATCATAAACATTAGAACAAGTTATAGAAAATAAAAGTTAGAAAACTCAAAGAACAAAAGAGGGCATTGTCCAACTCCAACACAAAGTCGAAGAGTAATCATCTAAAGTCTAAAGACAAACCAAAACTCATTAAAAAAATCCACCTTTTCCCCTTCACAAACACCAAAGAAAAAAAAACTCCTTCGAAACGACAACTCTATCTCGAATTTAACAAACCAGATCGACCACAATTTAGATGACATAAAAAAACAAAAACGACGTTGAATAATCCCAACACAACATAATCTAAACGAACAAAAAATAGAGTAATCATCTCTCGGCATTCCTAACACAATAAAAAGCTCACCTATCGGCTTTCCCAAACATACTGAAACCAACAAAATTAAAATCATATATAGAAACCAAAACACTACAAATTAACTCACCATCCAATCAAAACTCCGGAAATATAATTTTTGTGTATTTTCTCTTAATTATATAAATACCGTTTTATTTTATTTTATTTTAAATATTTACATAAAATATATATATTTTAATTTAATTTGGACAAAAATATTGATTTTTATTACTAAAAACTTAGTTATACTTAATTTATCGATTTGCAGAAATTTTTAACATATTCGGGTGAACTTCATTATTTTTCAACTAATTTTTATGAAATCATTACAAGTTGTGGAACTAAAAGTAACTAATGGAATGTATATGTGCTTATTTATTTAAAATTCATATTGAAAATTTAATTTGAAATATACTATTATTTTTTAATGATATTGTTATACAAACTCACAAACCACTCAATTTATAGGCTGCAGAAAAATAACAATGATTTTTTTTAGTTTTCTCTACAAACACTTCTACTTTAATTGAATTGTGGGGCACATCCCGATTAATTGGGACGTAATTCTAGATATTTGTTATTGTAAAATTGAAGATTTACTACCGTGTGTCATCGCCAACTCATCTTGATTGTTTGATTCTTTAACCAGACTATAGTATTAGGAATTGAGCGTGAAAATAAAAATAATAAAAGACAAGAAATAATTTGGAATGAATGTTCTAAACAAGTTCACGTCAACCCCAGATGAGCATAAGTTATGGAGCAAATAAAATCACAATATTGATGGCTAATTAAATGAACAGTTGCACGATTTCTTGCTTTAATATCCTAAGTAAGTAAATTCAGATTGTCATTTTAATAAGCGTTACCATTAACTAATATCCTAACAACATTGTAACATTTATGTAAATTAGTGATTCAAACAACTGACATTCAGATTATGACTCCTACCATTATTTGTCCTCCATCACAAGCACAATTTTTTTCTACATATAGACCAAAATAAAAAATGCACAAGTATACTAATTAAAATAACATACATGTTAAACGTGGAGACAACCAAACTCAAGAAAGTGTTGGTATGTTTTAATAAAACACTATACAAATAAATATATGTAGTACTAATCAGTATATAATGAATGTACTTAAATCATAACTACCTTCTATAGTTGTAAATATATCGACACCAAAAGACTTAAAGAACAAATAGTGTTAACTAATAAAACAAAATTAACTAACATAAAAAACTGTTGAAAGGAACGAAGGAACGCACCTCTTCACCAACCGACGCCTCGCTCCTCGAACGAACGCACCTCTTCACCGACAGGCGCGGCCCAGATCTCCAACGGATATCCTACCCGATGGCTTATATAAACCCTTGTATTCAAAATTCAAACAACATATATACAAAATATAATTTCTCTCCGCAAACACCTTCGTTTCTCAATATGGTATCAGAGTGGTCGCTCCATCATTGGTGATCCTCAGAGTGCCCACCACTCATCATCGGATCACCTCAGAGAAAACCAAACCAAACCAGAAAAAACACCACCTATCATCTTTGCCTCTCAAGGGGGTTGAAGGTGATAAACAAAACCCCGACACCCAAAACCCTTGAAAGAAAATCAAGGAAAACATGACGGATCTGGAAAACAACGCCCCAAAACTGGTGTCTCAGCTACTCAACGGACATAACTATCTGTCATGGGCACGCGCTGTCACACTGGCTCTCAGCGGAAAAGGGAAGCTGGGACACATCTCCGGAACAACAAAGAAACCAGACGGGGATGACACCGAAACAAAACAAGAAGAGTGGCAGGCGATGGACCACCTTGTAATGTCATGGGTGATCAACTCCATGCAACCAAAAATCGGGGCCATCTTCCTTTACAAAAACTCAGCGAAGGAGCTATGGGATGCGATTCAAAACATATATGGTAAAGCCCACAACTTCGCTCATATTTTTAAACTAAAACACGATCTGTCGCAGACGAAGCAGCAAGGACAAACCATCACGGAGTATCTCGGAACACTACAACGTGGATGGGATGAACTCGCTATCTACGAACCGGCGACTACGGACCAAAAAACCCTTCTCGAGCGGAAAGAAAGGGACCAAATCTATCAGTTCCTCATCGGACTCGACGGCAGCTACGAAGCTATCCGAAGCCAAGTCCTGATGACTTCCAACCTTCCTGATCTCGCGTCCATCATCGCGATGATCCAACGGGAGGAGACCCGCCGAACCACCGCTCAGATCGCTGATCGATCAGAAACTCAGGCGTTCTTCGCCGAAAAACCACCAAATAAAACCAAAAAATATGGAAACAAACCACAGGAAACATGCGACAACTGTAAAAAAATCGGGCATAACAAGAACTCATGTTGGTTCCTACATCCGCATCTCCGACCAACAAGGGAAGGAGGAGGAGATCATCGGAACAGAAATAGGAATGGGGGACCAACAGGAAACAGCGCGGCGGCAAACCCTAACATGGAAGAGAAACGAAGAAAATGGGAAGGCGAATCGGTCGTTCGCTCAGATCCGCGGGGTTTTATAACCTCACGTGATTCTGGCGGATCCGGATTTCCTTTGATCCGACCCGATTCCGCGAACCAATCGGATGCTCCACCCGTCGGACCCGGATCCAGCTCCAGATCCGACCTGATTCCGCTGGATCAATTACTGGCCTACCTCAGCGTATATTTGCAATCCACTCCTCAAGGTTCAGGTAATTGCGCAGGTATAACACTTTCTCCCAGAAATTTATCTGCATACCAATCAGATAGAAACTTAGCAAAAATAGGGCATGAAAATAATGATCAATGGATAATTGATTCTGGTGCTACTGACCACATGACCGGAAACTCTAGTTTACTAAGAAAAATCAAAAATCATGTGAAATCATCTAACAATTTTGTGACTGTAGCAAACAATAATCAAGTAGAAATAAAAGGAATAGGTGAAACCACCATCTTAAATCAAACGAACAAAAATATTTTATATGTCCCAACATTTACTTCTAATCTTCTTTCGGTAGCAAAAATTACACAAAATTTAAATTGCAATGTTATATTCACCCCGAATGATGTATTTTTTCAGGATCGAACTACGGGGAAGACGATTGGTAAATGAGTCTATACCAGGGGACTCTACATTTTAGAAACTCCAAACAAAAAATTTCACACCTCTAGTGGGCCGAGTCATGATCTTTGGCATAAACGAATGGGATACCCGTCTCATCTAGTTTTAAAATCGTTATTTCCGTTTATTTCATCTGATTATGCATGTGATGTCTGCTAGTATTCCAAACAAACTAGACTTCCTTTTTCCAACTCTAACACCAAATCAAACTTTCCTTTTGAATTAGTCCACTCCGATATTTGGGGACCCGCTCCGGTCGAGTCTTACAACGGTTTTAAGTATTTTGTGCTATTTATTGATGATTTCTCACAGAACACTTGGACTTATCTCCTCAAAAACAAATCAGATGTTTTTCAGATTTTTTGTGAATTTACAACATTTATTGAAAATATGTATGATTTTAAAATCAAAACCTTAAGGACAGATAACGGGACAGAATACACCAGTCACAACTTTCAAATTTTTTTGAAAAATCGGGGAATATTACACCAAATGACATGCATTCACACCCTTCAACAAAATGGAGTTTCTGAAAGAAAAAATCGCCATCTTTTAAATGTAACTCGATCCCTACCTTTTCAAAATCATGTTCCCAAACGTTTTTGGTCCGATGCTGTCTTAACTGCTACTTATCTAATAAACCGCCTCCCTAGCTCTTCTCTTCAACATAAACAACCACTAGAGATACTCTTAGGACGGAAACTAACCTTAGATCATCTTAAAGTCTTTGGATGTGTATGCTTTGTTCATAAGAAACACATAGATAAATTTGATAGCAACTCTGTAAAATGCCTATTTCTTGGTTATTCTTTCAACAAAAAAGGGTACAAATGTTTTAACCCCGAAACTTGTAAAATGTATATCTCTCGGGATGTAATATTTAGAGAAAATGAGTCTTACTTCAACATTGTCGGTACAACCAAGTCTTCCCCGGACATCACACCCGTTTTACCTGAATTCAACATCCACCAACCTGAAGAAGAAGAGAGGAAGACGAAGAAGAACGAGAAGAAGGAAGAAACGAAGGACGAGAAGAAAATAACGAAAGCAACGCAGAAACCAGAAATCCACCTCCAACACCCCCAAGAAGATCTACTCGACCAACTCGTCCACCCACTAGGTTTAAAGACTTTATCACCTCACAAGTAACTTATCCCATTAAGAATTATCTAACCTATAAACAAATACAACCAAACTATAGGGCATTCTTAACTCAAATAAACGAAAACATAGAACCTAAGAACTACGATGAAGCTAGTTGCAACCCTAAATGGAAAAAAACCATGCAAGAAGAGCTTAAAGCCTTAGAAACCAACAACACTTGGACCATTATTCCTAAACCTAATGGAACCAAACCCATTGGATGCAAATGGGTCTACAAAATAAAATACAATAGCAATGGAACTATCGAAAGATATAAAGCACGCCTTGTAGCAAAAGGGTATACCCAAACCTACGGTCTTGATTACCTTGAGACCTTTGCACCAGTAGCAAAAATGAACACTGTTCGTGTTCTCCTATCCATAGTTGTTAACAAGTGTTGGACACTTTACCAAATGGATGTCAGAAATGCCTTTCTCCAAGGCACCCTTGAAGAAGAAGAAGTATATATGATACCACCACCAGGATACAACACATCTCCCAACCAGGTATGCAAACTCAACAAAGCCATTTATGACCTAAAGCAATCCCCTCGGGCATGGTACGCAAAACTTAGTCACTTTCTTATCGCTTATGGTTTTTTTAAATCTTCCGCTGACGCATCAATGTTTACTAGTCACCATAAGGGGGAAACTACCATAGTCTTGGTCTACGTAGACGATATCATCATTACTGTGGATAATAACGAAAAAATCAATCAAGTTAAACACTAACTAAAAAGGAAATTTGATATAAAAGACCTAGGCTTATTGAAATATTTCTTAGGAATAGAAATTGCATATTCGAAGAAAGGACTATTCCTATCACAAAGGAAATATGCCCTAGACCTATTAAAAGAAACAGGAAAACTTGGAGCCAGACCAGCCAATACACCCATTGAGGCAAATCTCAAAACCAGTCCAACTAACGGGGAACCTGTTAAAGATATTCATCAATACCAAAGACTTGTAGGAAAACTTATATATTTAACTGTAACCAGACCGGATATCACCTTCGTTGTTAGCATAATTAGTCAATTCATGCATGCACCTCGAACATCACATTTAGATATTATTGATAGAATTCTAAGGTACATTAAACAAACCCCAGGACAAGGATTACTAATGAAAAACAACAATTCTAACAGTATCATTGGTTTTTCAGATGCCGATTGGGCAGGGAGCCATGATCGAAGATCAATTACTGGTTTTTGCACGTTTGTTGGCGAAAATCTTTTAACTTGGAGGAGTAAGAAACAAAAAGTCGTTGATCGATCAAGCGCAGAAGCAGAGTATCGAGCAATGCCATCCACCACCACCGAACTCATTTGGTTAAAACAACTTCTTCGAGATATGGGTCAAACTCACACTTCAACTATAAACATGTTTTGCGACAACAACGTTGCCCGACACATTGCATCGAACCCCGTGTTTCACGAAAGAACCAAATACATTGAAGTTGATTGTCACTTCATCCGTGAAAAAATTCAAGCTGGGGAAATAGAAGTCCCATACGTCTCCAACAAAGAACAATTAGCAGACGTCTTCACCAAAGCTCTAAGTCAGAAACCATTCAACATCATCATAAGCAAGTTAGGCACCTACAATCTCTTCCGGACCCAACTTGAGGGGGAGTGTTGAAAGGAACGAAGGAACACACCTCTTCACCAATCGACGCCTCGCTCCTCGAACGAACGCACCTCTTCACCGACAGGCGCGGCCCAGATCTCCAACGGATATCCTACCCAATGGCTTATATAAACCCTTGTATTCAAAATTCAAACAACATATATACAAAATATAATTTCTCTCCGCAAACACCTTCGTTTCTCAATAAAAACAAACTTAATATTAAATAACCAAAACTCAAGTATTATGCAGCTAGCTAAGTTATGAATCACATCAAGCCCCTTGCAGAAGGGGACTATTCCTCTCTGCTGAATTGCAGAAGGTCTCTCGAAACCTATTACACGTACGTACCATATTTTCGTTAGTAATTTTACAATTAAGAACAAACAAAAGTTGCATGGGTGTAACATTAACTAATTTTACCATAGGCGTAGATTCCCCGAAATAAGTTCTGTTTTAATCCCATGTCATCAAAAGTTTTGTGAACCTCGTTGTTGTACGATGTGAATAAGTTTTCGTCCGTGGATTAAAGCCTATATCATAGAACAATTAATTGAAAAAAATAAATTGTTATTCAAATTATCCTAACATAATAATATCTTAGTAGTCAAACAACCAAAAAAAGTCTTACAAGTCATTCATCTTGGAGTCATACTGACAAGCATCAAATTAAGATCCTTTTGCTGCCATCACTGCAAGTAATTAACACACCTTATAACAATTTTGGGTTTTCAAGCACGTACTATCTCATAAAAATTTATTAAGTCATGCTATATCACATTAACAATTTAACATGTATGTTTTTAATTTTAATTCAATTTTATTGAATTACAGTAAAATAACAAAAGTATATTCTCCATTTTTTATATCTACATTTGGAACAACTCCAATAAAGAAAATAAGTACTATATTTTGTGACTCATATCATAACCCACTTAATATCAAGATCTGGACTAGGATGACAACGGATCGGTTCCGGTTCGTATACAGTAGAACCAGAATCGGATCTGAATTACAAAGTGAGATCCAGAACCGGATCCGAATCCGGATCGGTTCCCAACATGAGTATCCAGAACCGTATCCGTTGGAACCGGATTCAATACAAAATTTATATTTTTCAATGTGTTCTTTGCGGATTTGGTCAAAAAAACTCATCCCAAAAGACCTGTTGAAACCAATGGACTATAGTGGGGTTTTATAGTTTGGATTTGGAGTAAGAAATTCGTTTTTTCCGATGTGGGACTATACTTTCCACACAAAATTCGTTTTTTCCATAACAATATCTATCCAAGATAGCATTAATTATCAACTCCCATGAGTTGGTGTAGTGGTGAAGCTCATATCATTGTGACTCATGAAATTATGTTCGAATCCCAGTAGTGACAATATTTTTGAAAATATTGTTCATGTCGAATCCAGTTCCGGGTCCATTGACTAGAATCATATCCGTTTTGTCCCGGTTCAGTTCCGGATACACATTGCCACCCCTAATCTAGACTAACATCCAAATTAATAAGTAATATAAGAAGATAATTAAAACAAAGCAGAAAAAAAATAAAAGCTTTACTTATTATTAACATATATATGGAGGAATAACTTGATCTGTAATCAACATGGCTAAATTTTCTCACTCCGAATTTTGACAATACTAAGTCAGGAACAAAAGATTACATCAAATCCAAGTAACTTGAATATAATTTTTTTGTTTCACTCATTTTCAATAATATAAGTTAATTACTGAACATATTATATAAATAAGTATATGTAACGTCCCAAAATACGTGGTTTAACAACGTAAATTTAAACGAAAATGTTAAGGATATAAGACCATAATGAACGGAAAAACTACTGATGGAATACTAAAAATAAGATGCATCATTAGAAGAAAGATTCAAAGTTTGATTACATCAATGATGAGGAAATGACATAATACATATAAAGACAAGAACCTAAAGATAAGACCAGAGAATCCTGTCCGGGTATACACTCGTCCTTTGTCATCACTCACTCAACACCTATCGAGACCCTGAAATGCAACATGATAAAGTGTGAGTTTTCATAACAAAAATTCCGTATACAAAGTCCATCTATACTAATATGAATATACAGTGTAATGATCATATCATACTAGTATGACATGACATAATTGTTAGGATTTATGGCCCTCTAATCGATAGAAAAATGCGGAATTAAAAATACTAATCGAATGATTAAGGAAGAGACAATTGCAAACCACAAATTCGTCGACACCGGAGTTTAGAGAGGTTCGGCACCCACACCCGGGTCCTAGTCCTCCTCGCAAGCCTCGCTCGATCCCCCGAGCCTCGCTTACGGTTCCACTAACCGATCTCCGTTCCGGGCCGAGACCAACGCCGTTTACAACACCGAGCCTCGCGAACAACCTCGCCTCGCTCGTGTCTCCTCTCACAACCCGAGAGGGAGCTTCCTCGAAGCTTTACAACTTGGTGATTCTTGAATAAGGAATTGGAATCACAATCTAACTAACACTCTATACTTGAGCACACTTGGATATGATATGGAATTGGATATGCAAGTGGTGAAGTTTAGGCTTGAGTGTTGTGGATTGAGAGCTTGAAGATGGAGAGGATTTGGCTTTGAGTATTGGATAGATAGGAAGTGTTCAAGATATCCAAAGCAACCAAATGAGGTCCTATTTATAAGCCTTCAAGCTCATCTAGCCGTTTGGGAGTTGGTGGGGAATGGACCAATGAGAAAGCAAGATGTGACTTAAGCTCGGCCAGAAATCGAGACAGATTCGGTCAATCGTTATCCACACGGTAGTCCGAAACATTGGTCTGAACAAAGAACTCGGTTGACCGATTATGTATCGGATCACCGTTCACCAACCTCCAGTAGCTTTTATCTATTTAGCCCTAATTAATTTCGGTTCACCGAAGTCCATTCGGTTCACCGTTCCAAGGTGGACAGTAGAATTGATTGGGCTCTGATCTACTCAAGTTCGGTTGACCGTGTATACTTCGGTATACCGAAGTAGCGCGGGAATTGCGCTGACAAAGCGTGGAAGATTGGTTTACCAATAACGGTCAAGTTAAATAGCCGTTGGTCTCCTAAAGCAATATGATTCGGTTGACCGAATGAAGTTCGGTGTACCGAATATGGATAAGTCAATTTGGCTTTAGGTCAAGATTTAAATACGACCGTTGGAGCAAAGTCCAAAACCGGTCCAGGCTAATTCGGTCTACCGAAGGCGGTTCAGTATACGGAGATGGTTATTCCAGGGAACACCTAAAGGATTCTACACGGTTGACCGCAAGGTGTTCGGTGGACCGAACTCTACAAGATTCGGTTTACCGAGAAGGGGTCGGTTAACCGTGGGGATACGGGACAGAATCCTAATGTGCTCAAGTTTACATTAATCCTTAGGACTCAAATTATACTACATTACATATTGGTCCAAAGCTTGATTACATGTCTTGAGTCTTTATCTTCTTGTCCCCAAACTCCTTAGCTTGATTCTTCATCAACCTATTAAGAATATCGCAAGTACACGAATATATATGCAATGCATGTATTCATGTTTGCTTACTTTGATTGTCTAGGTTGATTGATTAAATATAGATTAAGATTAGATTACTTAATCATCAAAACTAAATAAAGATTAAGGCTAAAAAGCCAACAATAATCGTAAGAACATGAAAACATTTCCCAACCCAGGGCATAAGGGTAAAAGTCCTACAAACAACATTGGATTACCCGAGGCACCCACCGCAGGCACACACGGTCTTACGGAGAGTACACGACACACACCCACTCACAACTATACTAACATGAGGGTTCGGTAAGGGTTGCACATACTTCCAAGTCATAGATACAAATCTGATCTTGTGATCTTTAGGCCACAACATCTGCCAGAACCGTTTCTCTGATCGGTCATAGCCACCGAGCCGTGCCACAACCCAGACGGTAATCTCCGCTGAACCAAAGTCCGAACGGTCATCACGTTCCATGGAGCTGCGTATCGAACAAAGCAATAAGATTCAACGATCCCTCAGGTCTACTACATATGGTGACTCAATGAAATGCAATATGTCATACTAAAAGTTTAACGACACAAAGATGGCACGTGTGCCAAGCGCCCACACTCTTTGGTCAACAAAGATCCCTCAGGTCTACTACAAAGATGACAACAACGATCATTGGGTAGACGCAATCATTTCACCTACCATTACCTCCCGACACACGACGAAGCAAGGACATGGGTTTCCGAGGAAACAATTATACACATGGCTCTCACGTTAACGATGTCGCCTTGCCCGTCAAACACTCACTAGTACCTTGCTCACACCTCGCCCGTTACTCACGCCTCGCCTTGCGATTGCGCTCGTGCTTGGGCGTTGCTTAGGCGCTCGTCGGTGTCCAGTCCGTTGTATACCCTCGCCTTGGTTATGTAGTCGTCGTCCCTCCGACGAGCCTCCTCACGCCGACAACCCCAACAAAACTCAACAACACCAGGGGGCGACCATGCAGCCACCCTTGCTCGGACAGCCAGCCTAGCCCGACGTTCGGCAATGACCGACCTTCCTCTGGCCGGTCGGCGACGTGAACCCCCTTACACACTTTGTGTGAGTTAAAACGTAAACTTGGCATACATTTTTTTGAGTTCGTCGGAGCTCCGATCGTCCCCGGTAGCCACCAAGCCGCACATCCCCTTCCTTGCACCGAGTTCAACACTAGCCACGCCTCCAAGCCTCACGTCCACCGTCAGTCACACTCCTAGCTGTGTTTCCTCTTTACTCTGTCGTCGACAGCGCCTCTGGCAACCTCCTCACGCCAACAATCCTTGGAGAGGGAGAGATTGGTGGGAGATGAGAGAGTTGGAGTGAGTTAAGTGTTGTGTGATTTTCTCTTCAATAAAACACACACCAACCAACACAAACATGGTTTCCACACACCTACCCATACCTCCACTTATGCCCACCTTACTCCCCACGAGTCAAAGCACCCCATTCTTCCACAAGACTAGGCACACCATGCTTCTCTCAAGTCAAAACATAAATAACACCAAAACCAACCACTAAACATGCTTAAGCCACACTAAACCAAAAGAATAATCCACCTTTCTTAAATGCCTCCAAATCATGATTAACCACTTAAAATTAGATTATGTCTTAACGGTATATGATATGTATAACTTTAACATTATAAATAGATTATACTAAAACAACCGAGATTTGCAATATGTGCTCTAAGTCATGTTCAAAATATTGAAACCACGTGCCTCTTGAATCTTCTTTTCCCTTATTTATATATATATTATTTTTTGTATATATAACCAAATGAACTATTTACTATGAATATGAATTCTCTTGTTGAGATCCTATGAATCAATTGAAACTTCAGATTCATACTATAACTAAACCACGCTAATTGAAGACAGTTCAAGATGTATGATTACTTCAATTAATATTAAACATTTAAAAAAATTATATGACATGCATTAATCTAACTATACACTTAAGGTATATTTTATAGAATAATTATATTGACATGCATTAATAACATTTACACCGTGAATCATGCTAGTACACTACAATTACCTCGTTTACTCTCCTAATTCTAGTGTTACCAAACGCGTTTTGCTCAACTCAATTTGGTTGCTTTGGTTTCTTAGAAATAAGCCTAGTATTCCACATCACAATCAACAAACCTTAGATTGATAACATTAAATTGCCAACTCCTTTGCCATTTCCAACAAGCAACAGACATCATCATAATTTCACGTCCAAACCGAACCACACTCCACAAAATAATTTAAGCCCAACAAATCAAGTCTTCATGTGATGCTTGTGATATCATCTTGAATTCTTCTACCAACCACGCCACCTTGTGATTAACAAGGTCTTCTCCTTCTCCCTATTTTCCTCTTCACCTTCCTTGTGGGCAACAAATGGGGAAGAGGAGTGGCATTTTTCCAATCATACACCATGTGTGGACACCTTCCTCAGCAATAGAGTTTGGAAGCTAATGATTATTAAATTTTTGATTGTTATGAGTTTGACGTGACTTGAGTCAATTGAGTGGTCTTGTAAGGTCTAACGTTAAAACCCGGTGTCTTCAGCTTATCTTTGCATCATTATTGTGTACATGAGATGAAACCTTGAGATTTGGAAATATACTAATCATCAGATGGAATTATTATATAAACAACATACGAGTTTATAGTTTGTGTCGTGTATAATTTTTTGTGTGTTTCTTTGATTAGGTTTAAGTAACTAGCTCGACGTAGGACGGTTTGATCATCTTGAAGCAGTTGATTGTTTGGTTGTGGGTCTTACGAAAATTCAATATGTGCCTCTTGTTATTATAAGAAACGTGTGTTCTCTTACCTACAAGTTAGTTTTCTAAAAGATACTTTTGTAGTATTCCGATAAACGTTCCCTTCTAGGAGTTATCAATTTAAAGTACACCTCGATCCTTAACGAGTGCATCACTATATTGTTTTGCTTTGTTAAAATAAATTACTTCCCGGGAACTCTTTTGAGTGGGATGAATTGAAGCCCATATGTCATAGACCCAATCTTTTAATGTTTTGTGTGAGGTACAATCATCATAATTACTTGAGAAAATTCCAAAATTTAAAAGCTTAATGAGCTATATATATATATATATATATATATATATATAACATTGTATAACATTGTTGTATGTATAATTGTCGTATAATTAATCAGGTCTCTTTGGACCTGATTGGATGTTTTGTATTTGGGTAATCGGATAACGGATTACCTATGTTTACCCTATAAATAAGAGACGAGTTGGTCCGGTGGAGAGGAGAGATTGATTTCCCTCTCACCGAATTCGGTCATTCATTCAAAGTAACTTCCACTTTCACGATCTTCACAAAACTTAACCATGATATATACAAAAAAAACCTCAAAATTTTAGTTAGGGTCATGACCCTCGTTGGACCACAAGGGGTCCACCAAAAGGCAAACTCATATTCTACGCACCCATGGTGTGTAAATAGGGGTGTCAATGGATGTTCGAAAGTCGGAAATTCGTTCGCGTCCTGTTCGAAAAATATTCGGTCCGAACAATATCCGATCCGAATAATATTCGATTCGTGTAATATTCGGGACATGCGAATGCGAATATGAATATTGATACATCCGATCCGAATAACATCCGATCCGAGATTGAATATTTGTATTATAAGATTCATATCCATATTTGTATCATATACGTATGCAATACATTATTATACCTAGAAGTATTTATATTTCAACCTTGTGTGATTATATTTTGAATGTATAATTATTAAATTTACTTATTCAAATAAAAATACATCTACTAATCACATTTATTCAAGCATTGAATATCATTATCCTTTCTAGAATATGGAGTTAGAAATTAAGATAAAGTAAATTAATATTTGAAACCAAATAAAGTTATAAATCTGACTTTTTATAAGAATTTGTCTAAGTGAAAATGAAAAATGTTATAATATGGGGAATTATGTTTACGGATGCGGATATTATCCGTATCCGATCCGAATCCGTCAAATATCCGAACGGATATAGACTTTTCATATCCGCAAACAATCCGTATCCGAATCCGAATCCGTAAATTTCATGCGAATGCGAATATGGATATACCTATATCCGATCAGTATCCGATCCGTTGACACCCCTATGTGTAATTGACTTTTTTGTATGAAATATATTTTGAATAATATTAAATTGGGCAAACTCAGAAGTCAGAACAAAGAAATTTCGGTATTATGTAATCCACAAATCCAAGATGCATCCAAAACAAACAGAAATTTCAATTTAATGTTTGTTTGTTCAACTATTACTTTCAATATCGTCCCTTGGAAAAGGTATGTAGATGAGTATTCTTTTTCAAAAAAAAAAAAGTATCTAGACATGTAACCACAGTGCAACATCAGGAACTAATAGTTATAACTACACTTTTTGATGTTGACTGAAAGTAAAGAACAAAAGTAAAAGAAAAAACAAAGTAATAACTTAATATCGTTAGAGTCATCCTTACTCATTGTGTTTGTTTGCATCTAATGCGTTTGTCTTAACGTTTTTAAACTCCAACTTCAAACATGTGAACAAAAGTCATACTCTAATAATCAAGTAAACAACTCTAGTAAAATGAGCATGCCTCTCTTTCTTAATCTTTGTTGTTTCCAATTCATATAGCAACATTTACTATTCTTAACCTTTCAAAGCAGTACTTACCATCTCTAGTTTCTAACGTAAAACCACTTCTTTATGGGGAAAATAATCCAAAAATTTACGTCAAACAAACATCAATTAAAACAACGAAAAAACCCATTTCCATTACTCTATAATCAAACGCTCCAAAATCCCCCATCCAAACCAAACGACCTAACAAGAGACACCAAACCTAGTCAACTCACTACCGGATTCCCCATCCTAATCCACGTGTTCACTTCCTATTGGCCCAGCACCTGACTCTTGTCCAAGGCAGTTTGTTCTTCTCACGGTTACTTTGCTTTGACACATTTCTCTTCTCTCTCTTTATCTTTCTCGTCCCATTCTTTATAATTTGCAACTATTCTTCATTTCTTGAAGGGTGGTGCTTATTATGGCCGTGATTGGCTCGGTTGAGAAGGAGGCGAACGCCGCGATAAGAAGCATGGACGAACTTCTTGTGATGTTTTCAGAAGACACGCGCAAAAGGAAGCAAAAGATGGACGTGGATTGTGAAAGAGTGGCTAATATCACGTTATCGAAGTTCAAGAAAGTGATCACTTTGCTCGACCGGAGTAGGACCGGTCATGCTCGGTTTCGGCAGGGGGCGAGGAAGGTGGAGGACAGTGTTAAGGTATATTGCCCGAAACCGATCCAACGCCTTCCGCCGCTACCACAAGGGCAATTGCGTAGAGATTGTGGGGCTTCGATATCGGTGAATTGTCGTGTTTCGGCATCTAATGATGCTTCTTTGGCATCTCGACGAATGGAAGCAGTGGAAGCGAAAAGGAAGTGTAGGGATGGCGTTGACACAAAACGTGGAGGAGTCTCTAAGTGCTCCTCTGAGACTTTCGGTGGAAAATGCCATTGTTCTAAGAAAAGGTAACTAAACCGTACGTTCAACAGCAATTGATTTTGATTTCGAGATACAATTAAAGTTCAACATAATATCTCTAGAAGTTTTTAGCTTTTCTCTCTCAATTGTGCTTAAATTTTGATTATATGCTGTGACTTGTATAGGAAAGCAAAAGTAAAACGAACAATTAGAGTTCCATTAACAAGCACGAAATCTTCGGACATACCCTCCGACGACTACTCCTGGAGGAAGTACGGGCAAAAGCCAATCAAAGGGTCTCCATATCCAAGGTAGTTTTTTCTCATATATATGACACATACACACACTAGAATTTGCTTGATTTTGCAAAAAAATAATCATGAGGATCTACTTCTTCAACCAGGGGTTACTACAAGTGTAGTAGCTTAAAGGGTTGTCCGGCGCGCAAGCAGGTCGAGAGAGCTGTAGACGATCCAACCATGATGATTGTTACCTACGAATCGGATCATAATCACGTCAACCAAAAGCAAATTACCACCACCACCATTGCGACCACCAAAATTAATGATGTTTCACCATCATCGTCGTCGTCATTGCCACCTCGACAGCTAGTGCTTGTCCAAAACTCATGATCCTAGCTAGGCAAATCCAGGAAACAAACAACCAACCATCACTTCCAAGCAACCAAGAAGAAGCAAGGCATGACCCACCATAGAAGAAATCATTCAAATTAATGCCAAGTTGCCAAAGTATGTGGCCCTTTGGTATGTGGGGATAATTAAGTTGTATTTTATATTTGTAGTTTGCTATAAATGAGTAAATAGTTAATGACAATAATACGTACCCTTTGTCATGGACGACTTTAATTCACTTGTATGAGCGAGATTGCTGAAATATACAAAGGAGTGTCATTATTTTCGAAGACCATGTAAAAATGATCGACTTCTTCTTAGATTATAATTTGTAGTTGACTAAGGATACAAAAAGTTATTGATTGAAGACAAATAAGAGTAAGAAAAGACAATCTTATGACCCAATAAACACGTTGGTATTAGAAATCTAGTAGATATTTTAAGTTTGTAAAACTTTTTTACAAAACCAAGAAGAAGTCAAAAGAAAATCCATCGAAATTCTGTATGTCTATCCCAGGACTTTTTATAAGTGATCAAAGTTGTCTAATTAGTGGGTTGGGGTTCTACATCTCATCAATCACAAATGGTTGTGAAAAACTGAAAATAGGACTCGAATTCACGTCTCACTTCCTTCCACCGTGTGGGATACGCAAAAGGGTGTATATATGTTTATTATACTCGTTGGGTTTGACTTGAAGAAGAATAAACATCCATGTGGCGTGTCCTTGTCGCCAAACAATAGAGGAACCCACACGGATATCGTACAATATTATTGTTGGTTAAATGTCTTGGCATGTTCATATTTTTGCTATTATAGGAAGATGGCGTGAAGTATAGGGAATAAAACTTTATTAAGGGGTTGGGTTGGTATCAGTGCCGACGAGGAGGAAGAATCAAAGAGACCTTCCATGATCAAAAGCAGTTGAGACTTGAGAATATGTCAAAGTCAATTGGACTTGTGTCCTTTTGGAGTCAACCATTTTGCTTGCTTCCTAAGTTTTAATTTTCATGTGTTTGCATGGGCGTACTTCTAAAATATGTATATTAAGCAAAGGATGGAGAGGGAGACCAAAACATTGTTCTTTTGGAAACAAAATAGGTTAGAACGTTATGATCGTTATTGTAAGCAATTTATTATTATTTCTGCAAGCAATGGTAGACAATTCTTGAAGCTTTAGAGTATTTCATATATAGGGGTGGACTAGTTTAATAGGCTAGCTTGGGTTGGGTTTGAAGCAAAATGCAATGTTATTCCATAATTTCAAGTCATAAAGTAACCTTGGCAGGAAAGCACAACACACATGCATGAAACTATTTCTATTGGATCTTATAAAAAAACTATTTCTATTGGAACAATTAGTTTTTTTCCAATTGGAAAGCATGTTGGTACATCAAGAATACAAGTTATTGACCAATTGAATACATATACTTATAATGAAACTACTATATTATTTACACTAGTTATAACACTCTAGACGTAGCAAGTAGTACTAGTGCAGAAAAGATCATATACGTCAAATATACAGGACTATATACAACGAATTTTGGCGATTTATACGACCGTCGTATATTTTTCCGACGTCTATACCCTGATGTATAGACGTCTTTATATACGACCGACGTCTATTATTCCTTTTAAATAAAGAAGAAATGTACATTACAACAAATAGCGGGCATTCAACCTATACAGTAATCAAGCCCAAGTGTCAATCTTTTGACCATACACCAAGTATATCAAACCCAAGATGTCTAAGTGCCCCAAGTCGATCTCTTTCAGTAGTAAATGAGTGGTGAAGTACATGAACCACACCAACAATTTTTTTTTGATGTGAGATTAAACTGGATAGTCATATAAACGTCGAATGTTCAAACAACCGACATCTATTGTGCGACGTAGACAAAATAGACGTCGGATGTCCAAACAACCGATGTTTAGATCGGACGATAGACGTTGGATGTCCAAACATCGGATGTTTATTGTGCATTCTGCACTAGTGTAACCCATAGAATCATAGATTACTAGTATCAGTTAAGCTTAACGTGAAAAAAATGGTACTCAATACACGTAAGCTAGGCATGCACAAGAAGGAGTTCATTTTGAATTTCTATTTTTTATATAATAACTTAGAAACTAGTTGCTAATGGCACATTAAATAGAGTAATTAATTAACATCCTTTATGAGATTTATGTAGGTAGATATAAGGTACAAACTAATGCTAACTCAGTTAGGAGATCTTTTATCTTAAATTTGAGATATTAAAGCCTATAGATCGAATCTCACCATTCTCGTTCAAATGTTTAAATATTGGAATTTAAAATAAGATTGGTACATAGTAAAGTAGAATTCAAAGTTTAAGCCCAGGATCATGTACAAATTAAAGTTTAAGCCCAAGATCAGGTAAAAAATGACCTACTCCAAAGTAGTTGTTGGCGTTCATAAGCATCCGCCTAACTTCTATTTGCGATGCCCCATTTATATGTCCTCAGTGTACTAATATTCGTGTCCTTGGGTTTTGGCTAAAAAAGAAAATATCTAAAAATATACCTTCCAACGTATTAATTTTACATTTTCGTAGTATAAAATCAATTTGTGTCATCAAACCTTCAAATAATAAAGATAAAGTGATATTTTTAAAAACAAAGAGTATTTACAAAATTTGTGTGTTATACCCTTTATTTTTTGCTAAAAAAACTCTAAAAATCTCTCTTCGAACGCACCAGTTTAACATTTTGGTCATATAAAATCCATTTGTGTAATCAGACCCCTCAATAAATACAGAAATCGTGACATTTTTAAAAATTGAGGGATTTTACAGATATTCGTGTGCTTACCCTTTGGTTTTTTGATAAAAAAAGAAAATATCTAAAAATCTACCAACCAACGCATTAGTTTAACATTTTCGTCATATAAAATCCATTTGTGTATTCAGACCTCTCAAAAAATACCGAAATAGTTACATTTTTAAAAAAATGAGGGATTTTACAGATATTCGTGTGCTATACACTTTGATTATTTGCTAAAAAAGGAAATATCTGAAAATCTACTTTCCAACGCATCATTTTAACATTTTTGTCGTATAAAATTCATTTGTCTATTCAGACCCCTAAAAAAATAAAGGAAATAGTGACATTTTTAAAAACTGAGAGATTTTACAGATATTCGTGTACTAAGGGTATAGCAAAATTTTAAACTGATGCGTTGGAAGGTAAATTTTTAGATATTTCCTTTTTTAGCAAAACACCAAAGGGTATATAGCAGACGAATATCTGTACAATCCCTTAGTTTTTAAAAATATCACTATTTCTGTTATTTTTAAGGGGTCTGAATACACTCATGGATTTTATACGACGAAAATGTTAAACTGATGGGTTGGAAAGTAAATTTTTACATATTTCATTTTTACCAAAAACCCATAGGGTATAGCACACAAATATCTAAGAAATCCCTCGGCTTTTAAAAATGTCACTATTTCGGTTATTTTTGAGGGGTCTGATGACACAAATGGATTTTATACGACGAAAATTTTAAATTGATGCGTTGGAAGGTAAATTTTTAGATATTTCTGTTTTTTGCAAAAAAACAAAGGGTACAAAACACGAATATTGGTAAAATCACTTATTTTTTAAAAATGTCACTATTTCTGTATTTTTGAGGGATTTGATTACACAAATGGATTTTATAAGACGAAAATGTTAAACTAATGCATTGAAGGTAGATTTTTTGATATTTCATTTTTTAGCAAAAAACCAAAGGGTATATATAGCACATGAATATCTGTAAAATCTCTCAGTTTTTAAAAATATCACTATTTCTGTATTTTTTGAGTGGTTTGATGACACAAATGGATTTTATACGACGAAAATGTTGAACTTATGCGTTGGAAGATAGATTATTAGATATTTCTTTTTTTAGCAAAAACTCAAAGGATATGACACATAAATATCTTTAAAATCCCTTCGTTTTTAAAAATGTAACTATTTCCTTATTGTTTGAGGGGTCTAATGACACAAATGGATGTTATACGATGAAAATGTTAAACTGATGCGTTGGTAAGTAGATTTTTAGATATTTTCTTTTTTAGCAAAAAACCAAATGGTATAGCGCACGAATATCTGTAAAATCTCTCAGTTTTTAAAAATGTCATTATTTCTGTATTTTTTGAGTGGTCTGATGACACAAATAGATTTTATACGACGAAAATGTTAAACTGATGCGTTAGAAGATAGATTTTTTGATATTTCTTTTTTTAGCAAAAAACCAAAGGGTATAGAACACGAATATCTGTGAAATCCTCATATTGTTAAAATGTCACTATTTCTGTACTTTTTAAGTGGTCTAAATACACAAATGAATTTTATACGACGAAAATGTTAAATTGATGTGTTGGAAGGTCGATTTTAAGATATTTTCTTTTTTAGCAAACAACCAAAGGTACAACACACGAATATCTGTAAAATCTCTCAATTTTAAAAATGTCATTATTTCTGTATTTTTTGAGTGGTCTGATGACACAAATGGATTTTATACGTCGAAAATGTTAAACTGATGCGTTGGAAGGTAGATTTTCAGATATTTCTTTTTTTAACCAAAAAAACAAAGGGTATATAGCACACGAATATCTGTAAAATCCCTCAGTTTTTAAAAATGGCACTATTTCTGTATTTTTTGAGGGGTCTAAATACACAAATGGATTTTAGATATTTTTTCAGATATTTACTTTTTAGCAAAAAAATAAAAGGGTATAATAGCACACGAAAATCTATAAAATCTATTAGTTTTTAAAAATGTCACCATTTCTGTATTTTTTGAGTGATCTGATAACACACAAATGAATTTTATACGACGAAAATGTTAAACTGATGCGTTGGAAGGTACATATTAAGATATTTCTTTTTTTAGGCAAAAACCAAATGGTATATATAGCACACGAATATTTGTAAAATCCCTCATTTTTTAAAAATATCACTATTTCGGTTTTTTTAGGGGTCTAAATACACAATTGAATTTTATACAAAAAAATGTTAAATTGATGCGTTGGAAGGTAGATTTTTAGATATTTCTTTTTTTACCAAAAAGCCAAATGGTATAGCAAACGAATATCTGTAAAATCTCTCAGTTTTTAAAAATGTCACTATCTATGTATATTTTCAGTGGTCTGATGACACAAACAAATTTTATACGACGAAAATGTTAAACTGATGAGTTGGAAGGTAGATTATTAGATATTTCCATTTTTAGCAAAAAAAAACAAATGTTATAGCACCCGAATATCTGTAAAATCTCTCAGTTTTTAAAAATGTCACTATTTCTGTATTTTTTGAGTGGTCTGATGACACAAATGAATTTTATACGACGAAAATGTTAAACTGATGCGTTGGAAGATAGATTATTAGATATTTCCTTTTTTAGCAAAAAACCAGATGGTATAACACACGAATATCTGTAAAATCTCTCAGTTTTTAAAAATGTCACTATTTCTGTATTTTTTGAGTGGTCTGATGATACAAATGAATTTTATACGACGAAAATGTTAAACTGATGCGTTGTAAGGTAGATTATTAGATATTTCCTTTTTAGCAAAAACCAAATGGATAGCACACGAATATCTGTAAAATCTCTCAGTTTTTAAAAATGTCACTATTTCTGTATTTTTTGAGTGGTCTGATGACACAAATGAATTTTATACGACGAAAATGTTAAACTGATGCGTTGGAAGGTAGATTATTAGATATTTCCTTTTTTAGCAAAAAACCAAAGGGTATATATAGCACATGCATATCTGTAAAATCTCTCAGTTTTTAAAAATGTCACTATTTCTGTATTTTTTGAGTGGTTTGATGACACAAATGGATTTTATACGACGAAAATGTTGAACTTATGCGTTGGAAGATAGATTATTAGATATTTCTTTTTTTAGCAAAAAACCAAATGGTATAGCACACGAATATCTGTAAAATCTCTCAGTTTTTAAAAATGTCACTATTTTCTTATTGTTTGAGGGGTCTAATGACACAAATGGATGTTATACGATGAAAATGTTAAACTGATGCGTTGGTAAGTAGATTTTTAGATATTTCATTTTTTAGCAAAAAACCAAATGGTATAGCGCACGAATATCTGTAAAATCTCTCAGTTTTTAAAAATGTCATTATTTCTGTATTTTTTGAGTGGTCTGATGACACAAATAGATTTTATACGACGAAAATGTTAAACTGATGCGTTAGAAGATAGATTTTTTGATATTTCCTTTTTTAGCAAAAAACCAAAGGGTATAGAACACGAATATCTGTGAAATCCTCATATTGTTAAAATGTCACTATTTCTGTACTTTTTAAGTGGTCTGAATACACAAATGAATTTTATACGACGAAAATGTTAAACTGATGTGTTGGAAGGTCGATTTTAAGATATTTTCTTTTTTAGCAAACAACCAAAAGTACAGCACACGAATATCTGTAAAATCTCTCAATTTTAAAAATGTCATTATTTCTGTATTTTTTGAGTGGTCTGAAGACAAAAATGGATTTTATACGTCGAAAATGTTAAACTGATGCGTTGGAAGGTAGATTTTCAGATATTTCTTTTTTTAACCAAAAAAACAAAGGGTATATAGCGCACGAATATCTGTAAAATCCCTCAGTTTTTAAAAATGGCACTATTTCTGTATTTTTTGAGGGGTCTAAATACACAAATGGATTTTAGATATTTTTTTCAGATATTTACTTTTTAGCAAAAAAATAAAAGGGTATAATAGCACACGAAAATCTATAAAATCTTTTAGTTTTTAAAAATGTCACCATTTCTGTATTTTTTGAGTGATCTGATAACACACAAATGAATTTTATACGACGAAAATGTTAAACTGATGCGTTGGAAGGTACATATTAAGATATTTCTTTTTTTAGGCAAAAACCAAATGGTATATATAGCACACGAATATTTGTAAAATCCCTCATTTTTTAAAAATATCACTATTTCGGTTTTTTTAGGGGTCTAAATACACAACTGAATTTTATACAAAAAAATGTTAAATTGATGCGTTGGAAGGTAGATTTTTAGATATTTCTTTTTTTACCAAAAAGCCAAATGGTATAGCAAACGAATATCTGTAAAATCTCTCAGTTTTTAAAAATGTCACTATCTATGTATATTTTCAGTGGTCTGATGACACAAACGAATTTTATACAACGAAAATGTTAAACTGATGAGTTGGAAGGTAGATTATTAGATATTTCCATTTTTAGCAAAAAAAAACAAATGTTATAGCACCCGAATATCTGTAAAATCTCTCAGTTTTTAAAAATGTCACTATTTCTGTATTTTTTGAGTGGTCTGATGACACAAATGAATTTTATACGACGAAAATGTTAAACTGATGCGTTGGAAGATAGATTATTAGATATTTCCTTTTTTAGCAAAAAACCAAATGGTATAACACACGAATATCTGTAAAATCTCTCAGTTTTTAAAAATGTCACTATTTCTGTATTTTTTGAGTGGTCTGATGATACAAATGAATTTTATACGACGAAAATGTTAAACTAATGCGTTGTAAGGTAGATTATTAGATATTTCCTTTTTTAGCAAAAACCAAATGGATAGCACACGAATATCTGTAAAATCTCTCAGTTTTTAAAAATGTCACTATTTCTGTATTTTCTGAGTGGTCTGATGACACAAATGAATTTTATACGACGAAAATGTTAAACTGATGCGTTGGAAGGTAGATTATTAGATATTTCCTTTTTTAGCAAAAAAACCAAAGGGTATATATAGCACATGAATATCTGTAAAATCTCTCAGTTTTTAAAAATGTCACTATTTCTGTATTTTTTGAGTGGTTTGATGACACAAATGGATTTTATACGACGAAAATGTTGAACTTATGCGTTGGAAGATAGATTATTAGATATTTCTTTTTTTAGCAAAAAACCAAATGGTATAGCACACGAATATCTGTAAAATCTCTCAGTTTTTAAAAATGTCACTGTTTCTGTATTTTTTGAGTGGTCTGATGACACAAATGAATTCTATACGACGAAAATGTTAAACATATGCGTTGGAAGGTACATTTTTAGATATTTCCTTTTTTAGCAAAAAACCAAAGGGTATAGCACACGAATATCTGTAAAATCTCTTAGTTTTTAAAAATATCATTATTTTTGTACTTTTTAAGAGGTCTGAATACACAAATGGATTTTATACGACGAAAATGTTAAACTGATGCGTTGGAAGGTACATTTTAAATATTTCTTTTTTAAGCAAAAAACCAAAGGGTATAAGCACACGAACATCTGTGAAATCCTCATATTGTGAAAATGTCACTATTTCTGATTTTTTAAGAGGTCTGATGACGCAAATGGATTTTAGGACGAAAATGTTAAACTGATGCGTTCGAAGGTACATTTTTAGATATTTCATTTTTTAGCAAAAAACCAAAGGGTATAGCACACGAATATCTGTAAAATCTCTTAGTTTTTAAAAATGTCACTATTTCTGTACTTTTTAAGATTTCTGAATTCAGAAATGGATTTTATACGGCGAAAATGTTAAACTAATACGTTGGAAGATACATTTTCATATATTTCCTTTTTAGCAAAAAATCAAAGGGTATAGCACACGAATACAAGTAAAATCCCTCAGTTTTTAAAAATGTCACTATTTCTGTACTTTTTAAGAGGTTTGAATACACAAATGGATTTTATACGACGAAAATATTAAACTGATGCGTTGGAAAGTACATTTTTAGATATTTCCTTTTTTGCAAAAAACCAAAGGGTGTAGCACACGAATATAGGTAAAATCCCTCCGTTTTTAAAAATGTCACTATTTCTGTACTTTTTAAGAGGTCTGAATACACAAGTGGATTTTATACGACGAAAATGTTAAACATATGCGTTGGAAGATACATTTTTAGATACTTCGTTTTTTAGCAAAAAACCATAGGGTATAGCACACGAATATCTGTAAAATCTCTTAGTTTTTAAAAATGTCACTATTTCTGTACTTTTTAAGAATTCTGAATTCAGAAATGGATTTTATACGACGAAAATGTTAAACTGATGCGTTGGAGGTACATTTTTAGATATTTCCTTTTTTGAAAAAAACCAAAGGGTATAGCACACGAATATATGTAAAATCTCTCAGTTTTTAAAAATGTCACTATTTCTGTACTTTTTAAGAGGTCAAAATACAAAAATGGATTTTATACGTCGAAAATGTTAAACTGATGCGTTGGAAGGTACATTTCTAAATATTTCATTTTTAACAAAAAACCAAAGGGTATAGCACACGAATATCTGTAAAATCTCTTAGTTTTTAAATATGTCATTATTTCTGTATTTTTGGAGTGGTCTGATGACACAAATGGATTTTATAGGACGAAAATGTTAAACTGATGCGTTGTAAGGTAGATTTTAAGATATTTCCTTTTTTAGCAAATAACCGAAGGGTATAAAAATGTCACTATTTCTGTACTTTTTCAGTGGTCTGAATACAAATGGATTTTTTACGACGAAAATGTTAAACTGATGCGTTGGAATGTACATTTTTAGATATTTCTTTTTGGCAGAAAACCAAAGAGTAGAGCACACAAATATCTGTAAAATCTCTCAGTATTTAAAAATGTCACTATTTCTGTATTTTTTGAGTGGTCTGATGACACAAATGGATTTTATACGACGAAAATGTTAAACTGATGCGTTGGAAGGTACATTTTTAGATATTTCCTTTTTAGAAAAAAACTAAAGGGTATAGCACACGAATATAGGTAAAATCCCTCAGTTTTTAAAAATGTCACTATTTATGTACTTTTTAAGAGTTCTGAATACACAAATAGATTTTATAAGACGAAAATGTTAAACTGATGCGTTCGAAGGTACATTTTTAGATATTTCTTTTTTTAGCAAAAACCAAAGGGTGTAGCACACGATTATAGGTAAAATCCCTTAGTTTTTTAAAATGTCACTATTTCTGAACTTTTTAAGATGTGTGAATACACAAATGGATTTTATACGACGAAAACGTTAAACATATGCATTGGAATGTACATTTTTAGATATTTCCTTTTTTAGCAAAAAACCAAAGGGTATATAGCACACGAATATCTGTAAAATCTCTTAGTTTTTAAAAATGTCGTTATTTTTGTACTTTTTAAGAGGTCTGAATACACAAATAGATTTTATAGGACGAAAATATTAAACTGATGCGTTGGAAGGTACATTTTAAATATTTCTTTTTTAAGCAAAAAAACAAAGGGTATAAGCACACGAATATCTGTGAAATCCCCATATTGTGAAAATGTCACTATTTCTGATTTTTTAAGAGGTCTGATGACGCAAATGGATTTTATACGACGAAAATGTTAAACTGATGCGTTCGAAGGTACATTTTTAGATATTTCATTTTTAGCAAAAAACCAAAAGGTATAGCACACGAATATCTGTAAAATCTCTTAGTTTTTAAAAATGTCACTATTTCTGTACTTTTTAAGATTTCTGAAATCAGAAATGGATTTTATACGACGAAAATGTTAAACTAATGCGTTGGAAGATACAATTTCATATATTTCCTTTTTAGCAAAAAATCAAAGGGTATAGCACACGAATATAGGTAAAATCCCTCAGTTTTTAAAAATGACACTATTTCTGTACTTTTTAAGAGGTTTGAATACACAAATGGATTTTATACGACGAAAATGTTAAACTGATGCGTTGGAAAGTACATTTTTAGATATTTCCTTTTTTGCAAAAAACCAAAGGGTGTAGCACACGAATATAGGTAAAATCCTTCCGTTTTTAAAAATGTCACTATTTCTGTACTTTTTAAGAGGTCTGAATACACAATTGAATTTTTTACGACGAAAATATTAAACTGATGCGTTGGAATGCACATTTTTAGATATTTCATTTTTTAGCAAAAAACCAAAGGGTATAGCACACGAATATATGTAAAATTTCTTAGTTTTTAAAAATGTCACTATTTCTGTACTTTTTAAGAATTCTGAATACAGAAATGGATTTTATACGACGAAAATGTTAAACTAATGCGTTTGAAAATACATTTTCAGATATTTCCTTTTTAGCAAATAACCAAAGGGTATAGCACACGAATATAGGTAAAATCCCTCAGTTTTTAAAAATGTCACTATTTCTGTACTTTTTAAGAGGTCTGAATACACAAATGGATTTTATACGACGAAAATGTCAAACTGATGCGTTGGAAGGTACATTTTTAGATATTTCCTTTTTTGCAAAAAACCAAAGGGTGTAGCACCCGAGTATATGTAAAACCCCTCCGTTTTTAAAAATGTCACTATTTCTGTACTTTTTAAGAGGTCTGAATACACAAATGAATTTTATACGACGAAAATGTTAAACATATGCGTTGGAAGTTACATTTTTAGATATTTCCTTTTTTAGCAAAAAACCAAAGGGTATAGCACACGAATATCTGTAAAATCTCTTAGTTTTTAAAAATGACATTATTTTTTTACTTTTTAAGAGGTCCGAATACACAAATGGATTTTATACGACGAAAATGTTAAATGATGCGTTGGAAGGTACATTTTTAGATATTTCTTTTTTTAGCAAAAAACCTAAGGGTATGACACACGAATATCTGTGAAATCCTCATATTGTAAAAATGTCACTATTTCTGTATTTTTTAAGAGGTCTGATGACGCAAATGGATTTTATACGACGAAAATTTTAAACTGATGCCTTGGAAGGTACATTTTTAGATATTTCTTTTTGTAGCAAAAAATAAAAGGGTTTGGCACACGAATAAATGTAAAACCCCTCCGTTTTTAAAAATGTCACTATTTCTGTACTTTTTAAGATGTCTGAATACACAAATGGATTTTATACGACGAAAATGTTAAATTGATGCGTTGGAAGCTAGATTTTAAGATATATTTTTTTAGCAAAAACCCAATGGTTATAACACACAAATATCTGTAAAATCTCTCAATTTTTAAAAATGTCACTATTTCTATATTTTTTGAGTGGTTTGATGACACAAATGGATTTTATACGACCAAAATGTTAAACTGATTCGTTGGAAGGTAGATTTTAAGATATTTCATTTTTAGCAAAAAACCAATGGGTATGGCACACGAATATCTGTAAAATCTCTCAGTTTTAAAAATGTCACTATTTCTATAATTATTTGAGTGGTCTGATGACGCAAATGGATTTTATACGAAGAAAATGTTAAACTGATGCGTTGGAAGGTAGATTTTTTTATATTTCTTTTTTTACGTAAAAACCAAGGGGTATAACACACGAATATATGTAAAACCCCTCCGTTTTTAAAAATGTCATTATTTCTGTACTTTTTATGATGTTTGAATACACAAATGGATTTTATACGACGAAAATGTTAAACTGATGCGTTGGAAGGTACATTTTTAGATATTTCTTTTTTTAGCAAAAAACCAAATGGTATAGCACACGAATATATGTAAAATCTCTCAGTTTTTAAAAATGTCACTATTTATGTACTTTTTAAGAGGTCTGAATACACAAATGGATTTTATACGACGAAAATGTTAAACTGATGCGTTTAAAGGTACATTTTTAGATATTTCTTTTTTAGCACAAAACCAAAGGGTATGGGCACACGAATATATGTAAAACCCCTCCGTTTTTAAAAATGTCACTCTTTCTGTACTTTTTAAGTGGTCTGAATACACAAATGAATTTTATACGACGAAAATGTTATACTGATGCGTTGGAAGATAGATTTTAAGATATTTCTTTTTTTAGCAAAAAACCAATGGGTATAGCACACGAATATCTGTAAAATCTCTCAATTTTTAAAAATGTCACTATTTCTATATTTTTTAAGTGGTTTGATGACACAAATGGATTTTATACGACAAAAATGTTAAACTGATGCGTTGGAAGGTAGATTTTAAGATATTTCCCTTTTTAGCAAAAAACCAAAGGGTATGACACACGAATATCTGTGAAATCCTCATATTGAAAAATGTCACTATTTCTGTACTTTTTAAGAGGTTTGAATGCACAAATCGATTTTATACGACGAAAATGTTAAACTGATGCGTTGGAAGGTACATTTTTGGATATTTACTTTTTTAGCATAAAACCAAAGGGCGTATCCAACTCCCATGTGTCATTCTTCTGGATAGCATGCATCTCCTCCTACATAGCCGATCTTCAGTTCTCTTCTTCTACGGCCTCCTGAAAGGTAAGAGGTTCATGAGCCGCATATAGACAGAAAAGATTAGTCTCTCCATTGTAAACTGCTGCCTGCAGTGATTTCTGAACATATTTTAGGTTCGCCACCTCGGTCAGATCTGAGTATATTGAGCCTACATCCGCTATCTACTTCAGCTTGAATTCAGTGTGTAAAAACAGCAAACGTTGAAAGAAGTATACCCGACTGTAGTCATATCCTTGAAACAGGTAATGAAATATAGCACACGAATATCGGTAAAATCTCTCAGTTTTTAAAAATGTCACTATTTCTGTATTTTTTGAGTGGTCAGATGACACAAATGAATTTTATACGACGAAAATGTTAAACTGATGCGTTGGAAGGTAGATTTTTGATATTTCTTTTTTTAGCAAAAAATCAAAGGGTATAGCACACGAATATTAGTAAAATCCCTCAGTTTTAAAAAAATGTCACTATCTCTGTACTTTTTAAGAATTCTGAATACAGAATTGGATTTTATATGACGAAAATGTTAAACTAATGTGTTGGAAGATACATTTTCAGATATTTCCTTTTTCGTAAAAAACCAAAGGGTATAGCACACGAATATCTGTAAAATCTCTTAGTTTTTAAAAATGTCATTATTTTTGTACTTTTTAAGTGGTCTGAATACACAAATGGATTTTATACGACGAAAATGTTAAACTGATGCGTTGGAAGGTACATTTTTAGATATTTCTTTTTTTAGCAAAAAAACAAAGGGTATAAGAAAACGAATATCTGTGAAATCCTCATATTGTGAAAATGTCACTATTTCTGTATTTTTTAAGAGGTCTGATGACGCAAATGGATTTTATACGACGAAAATGTTAAACTGATGCGTTGGAAGGTACATTTTTAGATATTTCCTTTTTTAGCAAAAAATCAAAGGGTATAGCACACGAATATTTGTAAAATCTCTTAGTTTTTAAAAATGTCACTATTTCTGTACTTTTTAAGAATTCTGAATACACAAACGGCTTTTATACGACGAAAATGTTAAACTGATGCGTTGGAAGGTAGATTTTTTGATATTTCCTTTTTTGCAAAAAAACCAAAGGGTACAACACACAAATATCTGTAAAATCCCTCATTTTTAAAAAAAAAGTCACTATTTCGGTATTTTTTGAGGGTTCTGAATACACAAATGGATTTTATACGACGAAAATGTTAAACTGATGCGTTAGAAAGTAGATTTTCAGATATTTCCTTTTCTAGCAAAAAAACAAAGGGTATAACACACGAATATTTGTAAAATCCCTCAGTTTTTAAAAAAGTCACTATTTCTATATGTTTTTAGTGGTCTGATGACACAAATGGATTTTATACGACAAAATTGTTAAACAGATGCTTTGGAAGATAGATTTTTAGATATTTCATTTTTTAGCAAAAAAACCAAAGGGTATAGCACACGAATAAGTGTAAAATCCCTTAGTTTTTAAAAATGTCACTATTTCTGTAGTTTTGAAGAGGTCTGATCACAAAATTGGATTTTATACGACCAAAATGTTAAACTGATGCGTTAGAAGGTAGATTTTTAGATATTTTCTTTTTTAGCAAAAACCAAAGGGTATAGCACACGAATATCTGTAAAATTCCTCAGTTTTTAAAAATGTCACTATTTCTGTATTTTTTGAGTGGCCTGATGACACAAGGTATATTTTATACGAGGAAAATGTTAAACTGATGCGTTGGAAGGTAGATTTCTAGATATTTCTTTTTTTAGGAAAAAAACCAAATGGTAAATATAGCACATGAATATCTGTAAAATCCCTCATTTTTTAAAGATGTCACTATTTCGGAATTTTTTGTGGGCTCTAAATACACAAATTGATTTTATACGAGCAAAATGTTAAACTGATGCGTTGGAAGGTAGATTTTTAGATATTTTCTTTTTTAGCAAAAAACCAAATTGTATAGCGCACGAATATCTGTAAAATCCCTCAGTTTTTTAAAATGTCACTATTTCTGTATTTTTTAAGAGGTCTAATGACACAAATGGATTTTATGCGACGAAAATGTTAAACTGGTGCGTTGGAAGGTAGATTTTTAGATATTTCCTTTTTGGGTCCCGGGACACCCACGCAGGATTTCACCCATCTTCCCACACACATCACATGTGGCAGCCACGTAGAAATGACTAGAGTTGAGTATGATACGTTTTTTTTTTGGTTTAAACATTTTGAATAAATGTAGAGTGAGTGTCTAAGACTGCATACTGTACTGTACTTGATGTCTTTTACCTGTTTTTTCTGTTTTAGCAGGATTTGAGTTGAAGTTTACTTTTACATAGTTAATAGGTGTGGTTGGACTGGTTTATAGGTTAATATGGAAGAGAACATGATTTTAAACGGTTAAAAGGGAAAATCACCTATCAATTTTATATCGATCCAACTTTTACAACATAATGCATAGTATCTTTTGCATAAAGTATCCAATTTTGAATTTAATTGAAATTCAACTAAAAGTTAATTTTTTTTCCACAACACCATTATATTTGTTCACCACATTTTTTTTGTTATTTCTTGATTTAGCTATGCCTGATTCAACTTTTGGGGTAGAAATTCCTCACTGAAGGGTTTATATATTGCAGTTAGTTTGTAGGGTAACCCTAATTGTTGAACGGGGTAAGTTGAATTCAATAGCTGGATAAATGTAGTTGTATCTGACAGGGAAAATCTGGCGAGGTAAACTTAATTGATTGATGGAGTATTTTGAAGTTAGTAGCGGGGTAACCCTAAATAATAGACGAGGTAAGTTGAAATTCAGATAACATTTGCACTCTTTCCAAAACACTACGATATTTGG
This sequence comes from Triglochin maritima, assembly GCA_963682175.1. NCBI lineage: Eukaryota > Viridiplantae > Streptophyta > Magnoliopsida > Alismatales > Juncaginaceae > Triglochin > Triglochin maritima. Next base: position 43,078,510 of record OY821774.1, read on the forward strand.
TAACCACTTTCTACGCGGTAAGTTGAAATCCAAATAATATTTGGTCACCACTTGGTTATAGCAATGTATGATTCAACTATTATTTGGGGATAAGTGTATTCCACGTGATGGTAGGTTGGGATAAATCTAATTATGAACATGGGTAATTGGATTTAATGGGATGAGTAACTTGAAGTAAATAGAATAAATTAAAGGATGACTCGTAGGGGTTACATTAATTGGTAGACATGGTAAATTGAATTCAGGATTATGGTAATTTGGATTAAATAGAAGTAATTAAATCAATTCAATTAGGATTTTCCTGCTATTGTATTCAACTTACACAGTATATCAATTAGGGTTATCCTGCTAGATTTACCTGCTAAATTTATCATGTTATTGACTTCAATTTACACTATCTATCAACTAGATTTACTTTGCTATTGAATTCAACTTACCTCGTCTATCAATTAGTGTTACGCCACACGAACCAACATTTAATTCATTTTATTTACTCCAAGTTACTCATCCTATTAAATTACATTACCCCTTATAGAATCTAGATTTACCCCAACCTATCATCTCTTCTACAGACTAGACATCAATTGAAGTTACCCCTAGATTTACTTCTTAGCATGGTCGACATATGTTCCTCCGTAACAAAATAGATATTACACACGAATAAGTCCAAATAAGTTGTAGAAGTTTTATTACATAAAAAAGGTAACATCGCCAAACAACTACTAGGGGAATAACACACAAATGATTCAAAATAACAGTCACGCTGGTGTTTGATTTAATAGGAGTAAGTTTTGACGGTTTACATAAAATGAGGAACATATGTTGACAGGATAAGTTTAATCCAGTAGTAGGGTAACCCTAATTTATAATCAGGGCAAGTTGAATTCAATAGCAGGGTAACCTTAATTGATCAATCCAATTGGTAGGCTGGGGTAAATGTAATTGTGAAAGGGGTAATTTGATTTAATAGCATGGGAAATTTTGAGTAACTAGAATTGATTACATGATGACTCGTGGGGTAACCCTAATTCAAAGACAATGTACGTTAAATTCAATACCATGGTAACTTAGGATTACTCTTACAAATTTGTCACGAACATTTATATATTAAGAAATATGCATCACTATACAACTGAAATACCACTGTATAGCCGAAATAACAAAGCTTTTATTATTTTTGTTGAAAACACCATCATCAATAGTTGGGAATATTTCGCACATTCTCATCATAACCATGCCAATAACTGGCCTTGTAGAGTCAACGAATATGCCCATACAATTACAACAAGTGTAATGATAGGTTCGACTAATTTTTAGTTGATGTAAGGTTACATGTATCTACAATCCTAGCCTTCTTGACATAAGTATCACATTGATCGCCCATTGTGTGGCCGACTTTGTAATTGTTGATGTTATAATTTTGGTTGAGGTCATTAAGAAGATGGACATTGAAGTTGGGATCATCTCAATACTTTTTAAAATAGAATGGAGTTACTCACGTCAATGATTGATGTTTAATGAATTTTCTTTAATCATTAATTGAAAATACACACGTCAATAGTTGAGAATACTCAAGAATATGTTCATACGATTAACATACAAAACTATTAGATACTCTTTAAGAGTTGACAAATAGCCACAAACAATAGTTGAGAATACCCATCAATATTCTTGTATTTACCATGGTCAACTAGCCGTATTATTAAGACACAAAAGTTGTATTAGTAATAGTATGTGGGGGTAAACTTATCGATGATCGGGGTAAGTTGAATGGAGGCACATGGTAAATTGGATTACATATGATTTTAGTAATGGTTCGTAAGGGTAAACTTATCGATCGTCGGGGTAAGTTGAATGGAGGCACATGGTAAATTGGATTACATAGTATGATTTTAGTAACATTTTTGTGGGGGTAAACTTATTGATGGTCAGGGTACGTTGAATGGAGGAGAAGGGGATATTGGAGTACATAGTAGGTTTTTAATAATATTTCGTAGGGGTAAACGTATCAATTGTTGGAGTAAGTTGAATTCAGGAGCTGGGTAAATTGGACTACATAGTAGGATTTTAGTAATGGTTCCTGGGGGTAAACTTATCAATTGTCGGGTAACTTAAATTCACGAGCATGGTAAATTGGATTAAATAGAAGATATTGAATGGATTGTTATTACCCTCGAATCGTGTTTACATATTTTCCCCAACGCTTGACGTTTTACATAAAAAATGTTAACTTACCTAATTATCAATCTACATTATTATCATTTGTGAGGTTAGAAAGACTCCTCACATTGTGTGCAAGGTGTTAAAAACTTTACAATTGTGTGTCGTTATGGAAGACATCTATAAACTGTTAGCAATGTATTAAATGATGGTTTGTGGGGGTAATCCTAAATGACTCATAGGGTAACTTAATGTCACTATGAAGGTAAATTGGATTACATAGTTGGGGTAAATTTAATTGGTCGACGGGGTAATTTATGTTATTACAAGGTAATTGAAGCATATAGCTTCTTTTGTTATTACAACTCAAATCCCAACCACCAGGACAAAAAAATCCAACAAAACCCCACTCACACTTTTATCCAAACTATATAGCACATAAGTTATTAAAACTGCAATATTAATCACTCCATACTATACATCAAATACAACTAACATAACAACCATAATCTTAACTAATGAAATGGAGAGAGAACCCCAGAAAAATACAACTTTGCTCCAGTTAGACACAAAATAGAGTACAACAAAATATACTTAATGCACAACAATTTGAGGCATGACAAAGAAAGGGAAGTTGTAAAATGAAATTTCTTTCGTACAATTCCAAACAATGAAGTAAGAACTTTATTAACTAATTGAATACATTGATGACTAAAAATACCCACATGTCCCATATAAAAAAATATGTTGTATTTTTCAGAAAATAATGGACTTATATCCACAAACAATTTGTTCTCCCACAACTAAATGTGAAAATCTACAATTATAAGACACCTTAATGAGAATACCCTATAACATAAAATAGAAAATAGTAACCTTGTCTCCATTGTATCTTCTCTAATAATACCTGAACATAGACAACATACAACTAAAAAACCTTACCTTTATTCAAAAATACCCCAACACACCTACAAAAATACCCCTTGACGATTCATCGGCCTCATGTTGGCAAAAACGTAGTACAACCTCCGTACTGCACTTTATGCACGACAAACATTAGGAACGACTTCAAGAACTCCACAATTCGTGTGTCCCCATCAAGCACTGCGATCAACCTCACGACAAACACCAAAACTTGCCTGAGAAGCTCTTTGCACACCTCATCCTTACACAAAAGCACCGAAAAAGGGAAAATGTTCAATAAATGGTTGAAGCAAAAGGTCTAGTAAAGGTTTCACCTTTACGAAGATTTAGGGATCGGAGTGTGACGGGAGAGGAATCTTATGACCTTGACGATGAGGGAAACAGAGGAGGTTGAGGAGGTGTCGAGGGTGGAGGGGAGCTCGAGGAAGGCAACAGAATGGGAAGAAGAAAGAGGGAAGAAGAAATCTTGAGGTTAGGGATGGAAGGAAGATGAACGAAGAAATCGGAGGAGAGAGAGGAAAGAGTGATGCAAGCAACATTCTGCATATGTACTGTCAGCTTTATTTTTTTTCATATTTTAATTTTAACTATCAATTTCAAATTTTGAAAAAATGTGAGGTGGAATCCAACCCACATTCCACGTCACCTGTGTGGGAAAGAGGGTGGGAAGGATTGTAGGAGACTACTTTTCCTTCATTTTTTTATCAAAAACCCAAAGGGTATAGCACACGAATATCCGTAAAATCCCTCAGTTTTTAAAAATGTCACTATTTCTGTATTTTTTTAGTGGTTTGATGACACGAATGGATTTTATACGACAAAAATGTTAAACTGATGCGTTGGAAGGTAGATTTTTAGCTATTTCCTTTTTTTGCAAAATACCAATGGGTATAGCACACGAATATCTGTGAAATCCTCATTTTGTAAAAATGTCACTATTACTGTATTTTTTAAGAGGTCTGATGACACAAATGGATTTTATACAACGAAAATGTTAAACTGATGCGTTGGAAGGTAGATTTTCATATATTTCCTTTTTTATCAAAAAAACAAAGGGTATAGCACACGAAAATCTGTAAAATCCCTCAATTTTGAAAAATGTCACTATTTCTGTATTTTTTAAGAGGTCTGATGACACAAATGGATTTTATACGACGAAAATGTTAAACAGATGCGTTGGAAGGTAGATTTTTAAATATTTCTTTTTTTATCAAAAAACCAAAGGTTATAGTACACGAATATATGTAAAATCCCTCGGTTTTTAAAAATGTCACTATTTCTGTATTTTTTGAGTAGTCTGATGACACAAATTGATTTTATACGACGAAAATGTTAAACTGATGCGTTGGAAGGTAGATTTTTAGATATTTCGTTTTTTAGAAAAAAAACCAAAGGGTATAACACACGAATATCTGTAAAATCCCTAAATTTTTAAAAATGTCACTATTTCTGTATTTTTTGGGTGGTCTGATGACACAAATGGATTTTATACGACGAAAATGCTAAATTGATGCGTTGGAATGTAGATTTTCATATATTTTCTTTTTTAGCAAAAAACGAAAGGGTTATAGCACACGAATATGTGTAAGATCCCTTAGTTTTTAAAAATGTCACTATTTCTGTATTTTTCTAGTGGCCTGATGACACAAATGGATTTTATACGATGAAAATGTTAAACTGATGCGTTGGACTGTAGATTTTTAGATATTTCCTTTTTTAGGAAAAACCAAATGGTATATATAGCACATGAATATCTGTAAAATCCCTCATTTTTTAAAAATATCACTATTTCGGAATTGTTTGAGGGGCCTGAATACACAAATGGATTTTATACGACAAAAATGTTAAACTGGTGCATTGGAAGGTAGATTTTTAGATATTTCTTTTTTTAGGAAAAAACCAAAGGGTATAGCACACGAATATCTGTAAAATCCCTCAGTTTTTAAAAATGTCACTATTTTGGTATTTTTTTAGGGGTCTGAATACACAAATGAATTTTATACGAAAAAAATGTTAAACTGATGCGTTGGAAGGTAGATTTTTAGATATTTCTTTTTTTATCAAAAACCCAAAGGGTATAATAGCACACGAATATCTGTAAAATCCCTCATTTTTTAAAAATGTCACTATTTCGTCACCTCGGTCTTTAAAAATGTCATCTCGGTCGAGCCTTAAGTCGCTCCCCAATTTGGGCATAATGAGACCTTAGCACTCATTATTGCCATTGATCTTGATAAAGAACGGGAAGATGCCCATAAGAAGGGTTTTTTTTTGGAAAATAAAAAGGTTACCGGGTGGTCCTTGAAGGATATTAAGGAAATATGGCCTAGTATTGTGCAACACCGGATCCACATGGAAGTGACTCTCGACCTCGCAGGGACCCACAACGAAAACTAAATATTGTACTTAAGGAAGTCTTCTGAAAGAAAGTGCTCAAATGCTTGGATAATAGAATCATCTACCCCATTTCGGATAGTTTATCGGTGAGTCTTGTACATATGGTTCCGAAGAAGTATAGTATCCGTATCACGGTCATGGAGAATGAGAATAATGAGCTTGTACCGACAAGTTTGCAAACAAGTTGGCGAGTTTACGTTGACTATCACAAACTCAATGCAGCTACACGAAACAATCATTTTCCTCTACTGTTGATCGACCATATGATAGAAAGGTTGGTCGAACACAAGTATTATTCTTTTCTTGATGGATACTCCGTCTGCAACCAAATATCCATTGCCTAGAGGATCAAGAGAAGAAGACACCACATTGTCTTAACTCAAATGGGGTTAAGACAATGTGATTGGCTTCGAAATGCAAGGATAAAATCCTAATTCGTATACATTTTAGTAAGGAAAATCCAAAATCCCAGGGGAATTGGGCCTCTAGCTCATATATAGCACCACCACTAGGTGGCAAATCATTTTTTTCTATTATAGGTAAAATCCTAGGGGGCAAATCATTCTTTCTTCTAAATAGGTAAAATGAAAAAAAAATGACAATATAAAGTTAAATGTTTATATTTGTATGTACTTAAGTAAGCTATACAAAAGACTTTCTCACGGTCAGGTTAACATGATCTGGTCCTAGGAGATTGCCAGAGAAAAGTATTTAGAAATGGATAAGTGTAGTTAATTACTTCAATTCCGAAGGACCAAATGTCGGAATCATAGACCTTCGTACTCAACTGCAATTTCATTCAAATTGAATGGTTAATTAATTGTGACTCCTACTCAATTCAAACCAATGGTTCAAATCCATATTATACTTAGGTTGCCTATCATTGAAAAAAGGCATCCAGACAAATCGCTTAGCATTGGGTAGGTCTCTCTAGCTTTTCCATAAATACAATCTGATAATACAATCAAACATGGAGGTGGAGACAAAGTTGTCTCCTCCAACCACAACTTCACAGGAACTAAACCCATGTTCATGCTTTTTTACTTGAGGTGTAATGTTTGCCCAGTCTTTTCTTTATGAAATCATGTTAGGGACCTTGGGCCATTCTTCAATATACAATTTTTGTCTCCATGTGAATGACAAAAAGGTTGATTTTTTGCTGTTGTCTGGTCAATGATGGGAAATGGTTAAGGCAGTTGTTTGATTGACTGTTGACGCTAGGTCGAATCCTTTGTGCAAACGAGTCACCTGCGGTTTATACTCGTAGCCGACCTGTCCAAAATGGGTAGGTGCCGGGAAATTCTGTTTTATCAAAAAAAATGTGGAAAATGATAATATTATTATAATTATCACTTATGGGTGTGTCTGCAAAGTCAAAACTTATGTAAATTAGCTCAATTTCCACCACTGCATCTCATGATGGACTTAAACTTAAGACCTTTGGTTTTGCTTTTCAAAATTATCTTATCATAGTTTTGAGTGTCTACATACAAAGAAAAGGTTTGGCTTGATTATGGAGTGACCAAGGATATCAAAGAGAGAAAAGTATTAGTAATAATTAAATAAATATTGTATATGAGAAACATGGATGAAAATATTATTGACCTCAACTAACTTTCGACAAACATAATTCAACTCATTTCATTTAGTTACTTAGGTTGTCAAGTTTAAAAAATAGATAGTCTCCAATTGGAAAGCCAATTACACCCTTCAATTATTCTCTCAAACTTGCCTCTTCATAAAAGTCAAAAGCTCCAAACACACCTTTAAATCATCAAATCCAATGGCGAGAAAACATCCTTCCTATTGGATTATATCCGTAAGTTTAGTGAAATGAGTCACGTGACAGAGTATTACACAATTTCAAAAGAACCTCTCTTCTTCAAGAATTGTATGATAACGGTGGTGAAGAAGTGAGTATACATACTATGGAACATTCACGTTAATGATATAACATTTAATTTGGAAGTTGTTTGACACTATTTTAAACACTAATGAGTAGTTTGCCTTGAAGACAAGCTTAAAGAAAGTAATATACTTACCCTTATCAAACCCCCAATGATATAACCATGACTTCTCAACATCCCATCATTTTGACTGAACTCTCACATGTTCACACTTCCACTTTTGTGGTTGATTGAAATGGCAAATCACCCCCAATTGTCCTTGTTTCGAACCACAACCTGCCATTCAAAAGTGTCCCTTGGACAAAGCAGATCTTGCCACAACAACAAGCATGCTAACAAGGTTTTAAATGGAGAAGGTTTGCTTTGGGGCAAGTGTGGGAAAGGTTCAATGTAGTAGGGAGGCAGGGAGCACATGGGCAAATGACCCTTGTGCTTGTTGTCTTTCTCCACCTGTTCTTTCCCTCCAATTTGTGTTCAAACTCCAATGGGGTACTCAACTACCCCCATGGAAAGCCAAAGAAGGGTCTTTCCAACAAACATGTCAAACCCTACAAGTATCCAACAGCTTCGGGCTAAAATACACAAGTCAAGTAAGTGGCAGACACCTTATTCTCCACTCTTTGAGAAGCAAACAAGAGCCTTGATTTCCTCTCCCTGGACCCCACAAATTTTGATTGTAGTAGTATATCACTGGTGCATGTCAATTAGAAGATTGATTTTGTTGTTTGGAATTCATGTGCTTACGAGCAAGAAAATACGTGGACTTAGTCAATCTTGGCATGATTCGATAGTTAGGAATGAAAAATTCGTTTATGATAAAAATTTCATTTATAAACAACACTCGACCCACAAACTTAATTGGAGGAAGATGATTGTTTTGCCTTTCACCATATGTTTGCATTTGTATTTATATTTGTCGCCGTGTATTACCCTTCATGATGCATTTGTATTACTATTTGTTGCCGCATTTACCCTTCATGATGCATTTGTATTTCCATTGATCGCCGATGTGCTGCAAATTGGCATAAATTAGCAAGATGAATTTCTAATGATAAATGAAATATCATGGAGCTTATTTTCTTGTAAGAGTGGCATTTATTTCCATAATCAAATTAATACTGATATGGTGATTTGAATCTTTTCTATGATTGATGGTGGATTTTGTTGAGATTGTACTGAGATATTGATTCTCTTTGCAATGAATGCTAGGTTGCATTGACACTATGCACTGAGTACTGACCGTGCACTTGCAGATTCTCTTCTAGTTGCCTTGTTGCAATTAGTCATTTTCTCAACCAATATAAGATATATAAGTTTTCACAAACCTGAATATAAGTCATAACAAGAAACTCACCAGGTTCGCATAAAAGAGGTGCAGATGAGTTCTAACAAACCCAAATAAAATGGACTTGTGCGGAAAATTTTACAACACTCCCGACAACAATCACTACTCGTCACCAGTCCTTTCAAACACCAATGCAATGCTGAATTAATTGTAAGTAATTGGGAAGTTTTTCATCCTTATGCAACATTGGAGGAGATGACTCAAGATGATGTGAGGTGTCTGGCCAAAGAGGCAGGAGCAATTGTAGAGCAAGATATGACCTTGATGGAGACAGACCCTCTGCCCCCACAGTACCAACTCGCTTGCTACCACAAATTCCCGATGAAATCATTCATAGACGGGTCTATGTTAGTTTTGTTGCTATATTTCAATCAACCATTGTAGTTAGCAAACTTTAACGTATTTTCTACGATCTCTTACGCATTTACTCTGGAAAAATGTAATCTTTTAGAGAGGATGTGTTTTACAGCCTTTTTTATCTAATGCAATTTATCCATTATCCAAAAAAAAAGATATATACAAATGTTGAGAATTGACTTTTTTGTTTTCACAGGCAAATTGAGATTGTATTTCTTTATTAACTACAGCAGAAGGCCTCACAAGGTTATATGCAAATTACTACCCACGTAGCTTTTTTACAAGCTCGTAAACAAGTAGATGTTGGAAACAAGACTAACAAAAGTCTTTTCTTTACCTTAGCACTAACTTCAATGAAATGCATTATTTCTTGTTTTCACAATCATTTCTTCTGAAACATCATTCTTGATATCCATAGTCAAAGACTCGTATAATCCTACAAACCACAAATAGGAATAACACTTAAAAGCACCGAGCCATGATTAGTATGAGCCAAATGATATGCCATGAAGTAGTGAAATAATTTAGAGCTGCAACTACTAGAAGCACGGAGCAATGATTGGTATTAGCCAAACGATATGCCATAAAGTGATGATATAATTCAGAGCTGAAACTAATGGTTACCATTGCGGTTAAAAATGAAGACGAAGACAACCACTTGAAACCACAAACATCAGCAACATAAACCATCTAAACTTTTAAAAAACATGGATTCCAGCAAAAACTATGAAACAAACAGCCTTTTAATCTGTTGCCATCATCAGTGATGGCTTCTTCAGCAAAGGATGGTGCTCATCTTCAGAAGAAACAAATTTCCATGAATCATTGGAGCTGTCTGAGTTAAGGATTGATCCAAGTACCCCATCTGGACTTGGTGGAGCACAGTAGTAACATGGATGCTTCCTTTTTCTGTTCAAGCTCTCAACACCACCTGTGCAGGTTTGATACGCTTGCATGATGAAATCATAGCAACCATTAACCTCTTCCTGCAATAAAAATGAACCATACTTTGATCGAAAGATAATTCCTACATTGTTGAGCTGATGATAATGATAGAAAAGTACTATGTTCATACCTCAGTCGTGTTTAGAAGGGTCAAAATTTGATTTTTGGGGATTGAGATTTCATCGTATTCACTAACATAAAACATTGCTGCAGAGGCCAAAACGGAAGGCAAGAACTCCAACCATCTGAAATCTGCAAATCCAAACAAAAATCCATCAGCCCAAAATCAAAAACATAGGGTGCATTCAACAAACAGTGCAATTAGCTGCATTTCAAACTTGCATTTATAAGCAAGAAACTAGAAATTCACTCCAGAAGTATCACATTTCTGTTATAACACCCACAGAAAGGTAATACAAATACACAACAACTTGCAATTTGTTTTCAATTTTAGCGGGACTCATCGACCCAAACACAACCGAACCAACTAATTAACCAACCTGAAACAACAATCACCAGAATTGTTAGGAATTCATCCTCGAAATTGTGTAACGACTTAATAACTTAACATCTACAACAAGAACAATGTGGCATGGCATCTCTCTTCTCAAACATAAATTGTGAAACTCGTGCAAGAAATATGTTTATATATACAAACATGACTGCAGACTGCTCACAAACACTTCATTTAACCATACATAAGCAACTAAAATTCTACTCTCACACCAACATAGCTATATAAAAAATCAGTTTGTAAAGCTTCCACCTTTACAAACTGAATTCCAAAATCAGCGAACATTAGATAAACTGAAATGAAATAACCATATCTCACTCACCAGAAACAACGGAAAGAAGAAGATCAGAGCATCTCCTCCTAAACTCCACCACCTCAACTCCATCCGTCGTTCCCATCCCCTCCACCACCCGATCCACAACATCCATCGGCGTAACCGCCTTCATCCTCCACCCAAGCGTCTCCAGCACCAGCAACTCCATCCTCATAACCGTCCTGGACTCAAACAAGAACCGAGGACTCTCCACCTGAACCACACCAAAACCGCAACCAAATCAAAATCCGACGACGACCCATTTCAAAAGACGTGATCTTTAGCTGACCTGGAGGTGGAGCAGGAGGGGGACGTGGGTCTCCTCGAGTTTGGCGGCCAGGGAGAGGCAAGCGACGGCGAGGAGGTGGGAGAGCCAGGGATGGGAGGGGTCGGCGGTGATGGAGGAGGAGAAGCGATAGAAGTAGGAGACGGAGAGGAGGGTGGTTTGGGGGGAGAAGGCGAGGTGGGTGGAGGCTTGGATGAGCCAGTTGATGGCTTCGAGGCGGGGGAGGGGAGGAGAGGGGGGCATTTTGGTGGGGGTTTGTTTTATGGGGTCATGGAGGAGAGGTGAGTGAGGTCGAGAGGTCTGTGTTTTGGTGGGTTTTGGGTTTGGGAGGAGAAGGAAGCAAGTGGAGTGGAGTGGGGAAGGAAAGTTGACAGGTCACATGAGTAGGATTTATTGTTCTATCTCTTAGAGCACGAACATCATTAACGGCGCTCAGGTAGTTCCCGGGCGTTCTGCTTTCTTTCTCAGCCACGTCAGCTTCTCTCTCTGCCACGTCAGCACAAACCAACCCCCCTACAAAATCCTTAGCCATTACCCAATCCACTCAGTCACGCTACAGTATTTGTTGTCACGTCATTATTTTTATTCTTCTCTCCAAAACTCTTTCAACAATCAACAAAATATATTAATAATCATTATCATAATTATTTAATATCAACAATTTATTCGTTTTTAATTAACATTTAATTAATAAATACGAAAATATTATTAAAATTTAGAAAACCACCTTACATAGTACATTAACCGGAAATTGAGAAGGAGAGATCAAGTTCGTGATCGCACCACACATTTGAACCTTCAAGCCGATTTGGTCGACAATATATGGCAACGCTTTGGAGGAAATGCGTCTTGATGTATTTGAAGTTTAGTATTTAAGCATGTATTTTTAGTTTTAGTTTCTCAATTTCCGGTTAATGTACTATGTAAGGTGGTTTTCTAAATTTTAATAATATTTTCGTATTTATTAATTAAATGTTAATTAAAAACGAATGAATTGTTGATATTAAATAATTACGATAATGATTATTAATATATTTTGTTGATTGTTGAAAGAGTTTTGGAGAGAAGAATAAAAATAATGACGTGGCAACAAATACTGTAGCGTGACTGGGTGGATTGATTAATGGTTAAGGATTTTGTAGGGAGGTTGGTTTGTGCTGACGTGGCAGAGAGAGAAGCTGACGTGGCTGAAAGAGAAAGCAGGGCGCCCGGGAACTGCCTGGGCACCGTTAATGATGCTCTTAGGAGTTTTTAGAAGGGTTGTTATACACGGGACATCAGTCCCGGACGTCGTTGACGTGGCATGTAGCCAGCTGTCCGGTCATTAAAAATAAAGTTTGTATTTTTTTCGAAATATGAAAGAAACCATGTGTCTTTCGTGCGACGACTCCTTTTCTGACGCATCGATAAGATCGGGAAAGAACATCATATCGGCGTCTGCTGACATCCAGAGTTGCGAAACAAAACGAAAACAGTTTCTGATCTTTCTCACCCTCCCTTTCTCAACTATTCTTCGTTTCATCGCTCCATTTTTTCACATAACCCTAAATATCTGTCAACGACATGGATTTTCCCTGTCAAGCTTCTACTTCGAGTGTGATGGTGCACCAAGTTCGTAGTTTTAACCTATTCATTATGTTTCCGGTCTTTAAAATTGAAGGTTCTGATACGGTTGGTGTTTTCTTAGGCTTCGACGAATTACTTCCAGACGTCCAAATGTTCGTGGACCCCAATAGAGAAGGTTTTGGGGAAAATGAAGGACGCAGAGAAAGACGTATTCCGGGCTACCCCTTCGGTCATTTCCTAGACCTCTCCAACGTTCCCATCGATAATGACATCGTCGACCGGTTCGTGGAACACTATGACCCCGACGAGGTGGGTTGAGGATCGGTTGTGGGGTAGTACACTTCACAGCCAAAGACGTCGTCTTAATTTTGGGGCTAAGATTACGTGGGAAGACTGTAAGGATGCAGCTGAAAGAAGTCGCAACCCGGACGGAGGAGATTCTGACCAACACCCAACTTTCTGCCCAAATGATTGCTAGCAGTTATGTGGGTGACGAGGATGAGTACGTATGACTACTCATTTGTTACATCTTCAATCATTTTTTGTTATGTGATGGCACACATCGAACAAAAATTTGGTTCATCGACCACTTAGCCGACTTCAAATGGCTACACAAGTACACGTGGGCTGAGGTTGTTCACGAGGCACTTGTGACGGGCCTGGAGAAGGTCAACCGGGATCTACGCGCTAGGAGATCTACTGTTTCTTCTTTTTTAAGAAGGGGATACGTCGATGGGTGTGTTGTTGTACTACAAGTAATGGTTCTTCCCTTTTAAAAATGAGTCTTTTTTTCCTTTTTAGGTTATAGTTTGTCCTTTTTAAGTTATGTTTCTTCCTTTTTAAGTATTGTTTCATCATGTTTAAGTTATTTTTGTTCTTTTTTAAGTATTGTTTCTTCCTTTTTAAGTATTGTTTCTTCCTTTTTAAGTTCATGTTTTTCTTTTTTAAGTTTTGCTTCGTCCTTTTTTAGTTATGTTTGTTCTTTTTTAGGTATTGTTTCATCCTTTTTAAGTTGTTGTTTTTTTCCTTTTTAAGTATTGCTTCATCCTTTTAAGTTATGTTTGCTCATTTTTAAGTTATGTTTGTTCCTTTTTAAGTTATTTTTTTCCTTTTTAAGTTCCTATTTTTTCCTTTTTAAGTTGTTTTTTCCTTTTTAAGTTTTATCTCCTCTCTCTTTAAGTTAGTGTTTATCTTTTTTAATTTTTTCTTCATCCTTTTTAAGTTATGTTCCTTCCTTTTTAAGTATTGTTTCTTCCTTTTTAAGTTATTGTTTTTTCCTTTTTAAGATTTGTTTCATCCCTTTGAATTTATATTTTCCTTTGGAGTTATAGTTTTTTATTCGATTTCTCGTTCTTAGGTATGGTTGTGCGAGAATTTCATCTTGAGGGGGCCTAAAATGGGTGTCCACCCAAGGTGGAATCGTTGGTCGAACATGTTTAGAAAACGGCTCATCCTGAAGAAATGGGAAGAACACGGCATCCGCCTCTCAAAAATTTACGAGGGTGAATTCAATCAAACGCAATCGACGACCCTTACACCGAAGGAGAGGGAAATCATTGGGTTGGGTGAAAAAACTAAGCCAACCCTACGCACAGATACTAATTGTCCGTCAACAAGCACCGAACCAATGGTGCAATTGAGAGATTGCAGCATCCGTCAGGACCCACTGCTTCAAGAATTGGAGTTGGCGGGATTGAAGACGAAATGACTGCAAACAAAAGTTGCCCTGAATGAGGCAAATGAAGAGGTTAAGAGGCTGAATGAGGAACTGAGGAAAATGAGACCCTGAAGGAAGAGATTGCATATCTTCGAGGATATGGTCTACAAGGTGGAGATAGAGGAGAAGAGGGGAGAGAGGGGGATAATAGGGAAGGGGATGGAGAGACGAAAAGAGAGGAGGATAATAGGATGGATAGAGAGGAGTAGAATGAGAGGGGAAAAGAAGAGGGCAGGAGAGAGGAGGAGAAACAAAAGGAGAGGGAAAGAGAAGAGGACAGAGGAGGAAAAGGAGAAAGAGAGGGAGAGAGAACAGAAGAGGATAGAGGAGGAATAGATTAGGAGGGAGGAAGAGGAAAGAAGACGAGAAGAAGAGGAGGGAAGCGGAGAAGGAAAGAGACAGGGAGAGAAGAGAGAAGAGGAAAGGAAAGGATAAAAAGAGGAGGGAGACCGAAACTTCAAGAAAGAGGGTGAGAGAAGAGATAGAAAGAAAGAGAGTAGAGGAGGAAAATGAGAAAGAGCAAGAAAAGGAGAGGGAGAAAGAAGAGAAACGGATAAAGGAGGAGAGGAGAAAGGGGGATAAGCAAAAGGAGAGGGAGAGGGAGACTGAAGAGCAGAGGAAGAGAGAAACAGAGAGAAAGAACAAAGAGAAAACGAAGGAGGGTAAGGGAAAGGAAAAACCCAGGAGGGCAGACTGAGGGGCCAAAGGAACACGCTCATTGACCAAAAAACAAGAAGATGAATTGAAAAGGAGCGGAAAAAGGGAAGAAAGAAGGCTCTAGAGGAGCAGGAACAAAAAAACGGGAGGGGAATAACGAATTCAGGTTGGCTCATCACTCGAGAGAGACAATGCCAGACATTGACATGAATGCATTGGCCACATTGAGCCCCGATGAGCTGAACATTGTACTGAATCTGACCGCACCTACATATAACCACAGGGAGGTAATCTGGAGAGGTGATTCCTGTTTTTTCACATGTTCCGACCTCAAGGAGCTCATGACGAAGGGGATGGATTTGACCAACGAGCCGATCGACAGTATGCTTTGTGTACTGAAGAGCGCCAAAAAACAGAAAACTACCCCCAAGAGGTTATTTGTATTCCAAGCTTCTATTCGGAAACGATTTTGAATGGTCAAGGGAATACCATTGAAGAGTGGCTGGCGCCCAGACTACAAGGCGTTGAACCTGGAAGCGTCGTGATTGCAAAACCACTGTTGCTGGCAGAACATTGGACCCCTGGTGGTTGTTAATGGCTTGGACGAGAAGATCCTGCATTACAACAGTTGCTCTAGGGAGCTTGTGCCAGATGAGGATCCTGACAATGCGGTAGGCGTACATGAATGTTCGGCCAAAGACGTGGGTGAATTCTGGAGAAACCGTCTTAAGGTGAACTGGCTAGTGAGATACCTGAGGGACACGTGCCAAAGACAAATGTCGGGAAGCAACGACTGCAGTGTTTTTGTCTACTACTGGATAAAATGTCTCATGCAAAAGGTCACCCCAACGGAACCGAAAGACCCCAAGACACTTCACTCAATCAGGGGTGAAATGGTCATTACATTATTGAAGGACTCCTGCTGCTGTGTGGACTTAAAATAGTTGTTTGTAAATTAACAAATACATTTTAGATTGCAATTACAAAGTTTTCATACTCTGAAATAATACGTCCCACATGTACGTAAGGTTGATCGATGCGTCAGCGCGAACCCTACTTAAAAAGAAGAAAAAAACCACTTAAAAATGAAAAAACGCCAACTTAAAAAGGAAAAAACGCCCACTTAAAAAGGACAAGTTCAAATTAAAAGGGTCAGACTCTTCCTTAAGAAGAACATACACATGTTTAAAAAGGACAAATCCCTACTTAAAAAGTACAATTTCCTACTTACAAAGTCAAAACTCATACTTAAAAAGGAATAAGCTCATTTACGAAATCCTCCCACATGACACATGTATGTATCAGCGTGAACCCTTAATTTAAAAAGAAATAAACTACACTTAAAAAGGACAAAACTATATTTAAAAAGAATAGACCCCAACTTAAAAGGTACAAGCTCATTTACAAATTCCTCATTCATGGGGAGAAACCGTTGTCTTACAAAAGGCCTCTTGCTGTATGATGAAGATTTAAATTTATACCGCAAGTGCACGGCGTCTATGAAGACGTGGCAAGTACGGGTCGAACACAAGGAGGGAGAGATTTCGTTGTTAATGTTATTTTTCGATTAAGAGGAAGAAGGAGAGAAGAATTAATTTGGGTTTTTGGGGTTTTTGGTTTAATTAACTAAAGTACGAAACAAAAGCAATTAGAACTAAAACAAGAAATAAGAAGAGAAATCCGTTGGGTGGAGGTTTAGATTTAGGTGTAGATTGGAGAATGGAGAAACTTGAAATAAATCATGTTAGTTATGAAGCATTACAAGATAAATGATTTAACATAAACTCAAGTAATCAAAATATACTAATCACGAACTTAAAACAATAACATGCATTCATCTTCTCTACCCCTAAATCCATCACCTCCACCCTTTGGAAAGAGTTAGAAACTCATGGAGGGAGGAAGAAGAAGAGGTCCTTGAGACATTAAAAGAAAACTAAAACAAGAATTAAAAGAACAGAATTTTATTAATAAAACTAAGGTACACAAATAAGAACAACAACTAAGGACCCTATTTACATCGTTCTCGGGTCTATTTATAGTTGCTACAAGGGACTTAGGTATAGAATTGGATAGTACACGTGTCCATACACGAGTGGACGAAATTGGGACACACGGATCAACCAATGGGCGGCGGAATCGCCGCACATCATGTGTATTGTGCGGCGGATTCGCCTCCCACGTTGGTCGGATTTAATCAGGATTTTTGTCACGCGTTTATGGTATGATTTGATCTTTATTTGCGTGTCTGGATGATTTCTTTCCATTGTCTTGAGCTCCGGATTAATTCCTTCCATTGTTGGAGATTTATAGTTGATTTTTCTTTTGACTTTTCCAACAAAATATCTTGATCCTTTTCTTTTGCAATTAGGTCCTTGGCATTTTTGCAATTAAGCCCTTGACCTTTTTGTGATTAGCTCCTTGAATGCTTTTATGCTTGGATGCATTTCCAATTGAAACCCGATAAACTTGAATTCGGTCTTTATGATAGAAATGAATCTTTTGCACACGTTTATGCTCGGAATGTGGGTAAATTGCATTCAGGTCCCTGTATTCTGTAAATAAGACTAAACACATACCTTAGTAGCATTTATTGATGTAAAAGTAATCTAAATGAAAGACATATGATGCAATGTATGCAATGCATCAAATACCCCCACACCTAGATTTTGCTAGTCCCTAGCAAAGCAGAGTATAAGAAAATGAAAGCAGGGAAATCCTAACTCACTTTCGTAGGAATCACGGTTGCACTTAGCATGTGCAACAAGCCGTTAAACCTCCAAGTTTCCTAGGAGGAGGAGTGTTGTCTCCTGAGGGTTTTCAGCGGATATACCCACAAAATCCTGAATCAACATTTCATTAATAGCTCTCAATATCCCTACCTCAACTTTATACATCTCACTAAGAATTTTTGCATTCTCATTATATAAATCTAACTCATTAAAAATATGACTTGGTCTTTGTTCCTCCAACATTCACACCACTAACCCTTCTACACATGTTTATCACTTGAATTATTTTGCACGCCTCCTTTGGTGGTGAAGTATCATTCGGATCAACCATGGCATGGATCATTCTTTTAGCTTTGGGCCTTGAGTATTATTTTTTTTCTTTTTTTCCGTGATTCAACACATTTGCTTTTTGACACTTTTACCCTTTTGCATTCGTGTAGCGAGTTTGGTCGATAATCCCGAGCTGGTAGACTCAAGTTACCGGGTTTCAAGATACCCCTACGGACCAGTGACTCAAAGGCTTGGGCTTTTGTAATCATTTTGCAGAATGTGTTTTCCTCACTTTATTCCTTTTATTTTTATTTTTATTTTCCTCAAGGCTTAATTGCTATTAGAAGTCCACACTTCCCGGTATATTTTCCTCAACCTCTGCTTTTTATCAACCACTTCAAAGATTTGATTCATCCAATTTAAGTGCATACATGTCTTACAAGGGTCATGGGTTATTTCTTTGGGACTTAGATTTATGTCATAATTTCTACAAGCAGAACTATATAATAAGGAACAAAAACTTAATGCAATTTGTACACGGGTTTTGGCAGTTCAATCTTAAGCTATGTCATAGAATATTGAATTTTTTTTTTTTTTTAAAAATAACGCAGAACAGAAAATCAAATAGATAAATATGTACATATATAAACACCCCCCCACACCTAAATCATGCATTGTCCTCAATGTATGCACAAATACAATAAATGCACTTATTACCTGCGTCGGCTTGCGGTAGAGGGGTTGAGTTTGCTCAAAGTCAACCATAATCAGAACTGGATTGAATGACACCATGTTGGTGCATGTATCCCGTTGAATTGTTCCCCATGTTGACTTGAGGAAAAGATTCCACTCTTCTCACTTGAATTGGTTCGCTTGTTTGCTCGAGTGATGGTGGTTGGGTAAATGAATTACTCCCTTTTTTCTTACTTCCTTTTTGCTTATGTGATGATTTATTTGATTCAGAATTCTGATAAATACGTGCTCTCATCACAACATCACTTGGGTTGCATATTAGTTCTGGCTCATTATCAATATGGAAGATATTAAATTCTGCTTTTAAGTTCCCGAAAGATAATTGCATGAGCCCATTTCGACAGTTTATTAATGCTTCTGAAGTGGCTAAAAAGGGTCTACCTAGAATTACAGGGATTTGTCGATTAGGATTTACAACAGGTTCAGTATCAAGTACGACAAAATCCACTGGATAAATGAAGTCACCAACCTTAATCAAAACGTCCTCTACTATACCTCTCGGTTTCTTAACAGAACAATCAGCGAATTGGAGGGTTGTCCTAGAGGGTTTCAGTGGACCAAGGTTGAGTTGTTCGTAGACAGAAAATGGGAGTAAGTTAACGCTTGCACCTAGGTCTAGAAGGGCTTTATTGATAAAAGTATCTCCTATTGAACATGAAATTGTGGGACACCCAGGGTCCTTATATTTTATAGGAGATGTGTTGGAAAGAATTGAGCATATGTTTGCAGTTAAAAATGCCTTCTTTGGTACATTCGTTTTTCTCTTCTTAGTGCACAAATCTTTTAAGAATTTAGCATAAGCAGGTATTTGTTGAATCATGTCTAAGAGTGGAATGTTTACCTTAACTTGCTTAAATACTTCCAAAATTTTCTCTATTTGTGCACTAGAGTTCTTTTTAAGTCTATTGGGAAATGGGGCTTTAGGCACATAGACTCGCTCAGGTTCAGGTTGAGCTACAGGTTCAGGTTGGGTAGGTGGATTGGGCTTTTCAATTTGGACGTCGGGTTCAATGGTCAAGTCATATGTGGGTGCTTGATGGCTAGATTGATTAGTCATTCTAGGGTTTACCACATTATTGTCAATTTGTCTTCCGGACCGTAATGATACTACAGCATTGATTTGTTGGAACGGTCCTTCCTCATTAACCATTTGAACCGGTCTAGGGTTGTTATTTCCTGAAGGTGGTTGATAAGATTGATATTGATTATTAGTTCTTGGGTTCACCTCAGGTTGACTTGGAAATTGGCCCTTTTCTCTTTCACCTATTATCTGTGCTAATTGGCTGACCTGTGTCTCTAGCCTTTGGAATGATTGGTTGGTTGTTTGTATAAAAGTTGTCATTAAAGTTTCTAATTTAGTCAACCTAACCTCATGATTTCCATTATTACCCCCAGATGATGTATTGTTTTGATTATATGGGGTTGGTTGTTGTCTAGGAGGTTGTCCTTGTTGGGTCCACGAAAAATTGGGATGATTACGCCAACCTGGGTTATAGGTTGATGCGTAAGGATCATTTCTAGAATTGTTATATGTGGCATTGACATGTTCCAGGTTCACACAGTCCTCCATTAAATGACCAGTCTGACCACATCTAGAGCAAGGGATAGACAAGGGTTGATTCATTCGGGGTTGATTTTGTAGCTCTAGACTTTCCATTCTACGCATTAGGGTAGCTAGTTTTGCCTCAGCCGCTATGTTGGAGTCTATAGCTAAGACACCTGGTCGGGGTTGACTTGCTATTCTAGATCCAATACTCGGGTTGATGGGTGTTCTAGCATTGTCCCATTGCATACTATTTTCAGCTAAATCCTCAAGAAAAGTCCAGGCATCATTTTCATTTTTGGACATAAAGTTCCCTTGGCTCACAGATTCTAGCATAACCCTAGATGTGGGTGTCAATCCCTCATAAATAATTTGGCATAATTGTCACTTCGGAATTCCGTGATGAGGGCATTGGGTCAAGACACTCTTAAATCTCTCAAGATAGGAATAGAACGGCTCGCTCTCAGACTGAACGAATGCAACAATTTCATTCCTAATCTTCATAGTCTTATGGTTGGGGAAATATTTTTTTAGGAAAATTTGAACAAATTCGGCCCAACTTCTAATTGATCTTTCGGCTAGACTATATAGCCATTTCTTAGCGTCGTCCTTCAGTGCTAGAGGCACGAATTTCAGACGCACTGCCTCTTCAGGGATATGCTGGTATTGCATAAGAGAGCAGATTTCTTCAAATTCTCTAAGGAAGAGATATGGGTCTTCCCTAGAGGTGAACTTAGGCAGCATACTCATGTATTGTGCCTTAAGTTCGAAGTCGCGACCCGGTATGGTGGGCATGACGATGCACGATGGCTGAGCAGCCATCGTTGGGTAGCACCGATCCCTCAGAGTTATAGGTTGTGCAACAGGCGGGTCCACTACGTTCTCACCCATTAGATCCGGGTGAGGTGGTGCAACAGGTGGATTGGGGTTAAGTTCCAGACTGGAATCTAGATGAACTCGTGAGAGTCGATTACTCAAGTCCCGAATCCAAATCTGAGTGCACCGGGTTGAATCAATTTTTGAATTCAAATTCGAAATTTAAATTCCAAATTTAATTTCAAGAATTAATTACTCTTTTTTTTCGTTTTTTTTTTGAATTTTTTTTTTGAATTTTAATTTTTTTTTTTTTTTTTAAAAAACAAACAATAGAAAGGTAGGGATGAGAAGGGAAAGAAGACTCAGACAAGAAGGGAAACTTAACTCTAAAGGGTAAAAATTAGGGTTGGTTAGAAATTTCCTGAACAAGCACGGTCAAAACAATCCTAGACCTAGTGTCACTTAGATCTAGACGACTCCTAACTGGTTGAGTCGAATTGATTTGCTTGATTCACCTCCCTCACCAATCAAACCAAGTTGGCCAGTTAGTGTATAGCTAGTGGGGGCGCTTCCGACAGAGTCGGTGCCAATTAGACAACCACGTCGCTTGGAAGACTTTCGTCGACACAAAAACACTTTCTAGACACCAAATTGAATTCAATTAGCTTCAGGTCATAGCAAGTCAAACCAATCTCCTCCTTAATTGAGTCCGAGTCCTTAGGGGCCAATGTCTAATTGATTTTAAATTTTAGGCTTAGGCGACACTTCAGGATTGTGGTTTGTGGGCTACGGGAGGGTGATGAAATCCCCACCGTATCTTTTCCTACGGAGTTGCCCTTAAGATAGTTTAACTTAAATCTAGCAAAGATAGTCAAACAATGGTCCTTTAAATGGGGGCAATTGCAAGGTTGTATGCAACTAAATTATATGCTCTAATGCAATCGATAAAAACCTCGATACGTACCTTGCCTCCAGCAATCTTCAACAAGTATTAATTTGCAAGAATTTAGCAAGAATAATGCAAGCAAAACATTATATGATGCATGCACTAAGGTCTTTCTAATTTTGCCAATTTTAGGTCAGAGTTGAATTATTGCCAATTATGGAATTGTAACCCTAACACGTGCAATTCTACGAAAGGAAACTTTTCAACTAGTCAGATTTTACGAGAAAGGCAAGAAAAGTTACCTCCGCAATGCTCAGTCGGGTTCGCCGCCCGCTCTCGGAGATTCCAGTAGCTCAATGCGACCACCCAGAGGTGCCGACGATGCCCCAGAAATTTGAAGACCAGAACCCACACTGGTGCGGCGATTCCGCCGCAAGTCACCTTGTAGATGCGGCGATTCCGCCGCCCATGTGTCTCAGAACGCTCCCGGATTTCGCCGCGCACTCTGTTGTCTCCTGCTACACAAATTCAAATACTTAGATCGCGCACAAGGTAGACAGGATAAAATCGAAAACACAAGAACACAAAATCTGCGTCGCCTCCCCGGCAACGGCGCCAAAAACTTGATGAAGATTTAAATTTATACCGCAAGTGCACGGCGTCTATGAAGACGTGGCAAGTACGGGTCGAACACAAGGAGGGAGAGATTTCGTTGTTAATGTTATTTTTCGATTAAGAGGAAGAAGGAGAGAAGAATTAATTTGGGTTTTTGGGGTTTTTGGTTTAATTAACTAAAGTACGAAACAAAAGCAATTAGAACTAAAACAAGAAATAAGAAGAGAAATCCGTTGGGTGGAGGTTTAGATTTAGGTGTAGATTGGAGAATGGAGAAACTTGAAATAAATCATGTTAGTTATGAAGCATTACAAGATAAATGATTTAACATAAACTCAAGTAATCAAAATATACTAATCACGAACTTAAAACAATAACATGCATTCATCTTCTCTACCCCTAAATCCATCACCTCCACCCTTTGGAAAGAGTTAGAAACTCATGGAGGGAGGAAGAAGAAGAGGTCCTTGAGACATTAAAAGAAAACTAAAACAAGAATTAAAAGAACAGAATTTTATTAATAAAACTAAGGTACACAAATAAGAACAACAACTAAGGACCCTATTTACATCGTTCTCGGGTCTATTTATAGTTGCTACAAGGGACTTAGGTATAGAATTGGATAGTACACGTGTCCATACACGAGTGGACGAAATTGGGACACACGGATCAACCAATGGGCGGCGGAATCGCCGCACATCATGTGTATTGTGCGGCGGATTCGCCTCCCACGTTGGTCGGATTTAATCAGGATTTTTGTCACGCGTTTATGGTATGATTTGATCTTTATTTGCGTGTCTGGATGATTTCTTTCCATTGTCTTGAGCTCCGGATTAATTCCTTCCATTGTTGGAGATTTATAGTTGATTTTTCTTTTGACTTTTCCAACAAAATATCTTGATCCTTTTCTTTTGCAATTAGGTCCTTGGCATTTTTGCAATTAAGCCCTTGACCTTTTTGTGATTAGCTCCTTGAATGCTTTTATGCTTGGATGCATTTCCAATTGAAACCCGATAAACTTGAATTCGGTCTTTATGATAGAAATGAATCTTTTGCACACGTTTATGCTCGGAATGTGGGTAAATTGCATTCAGGTCCCTGTATTCTGTAAATAAGACTAAACACATACCTTAGTAGCATTTATTGATGTAAAAGTAATCTAAATGAAAGACATATGATGCAATGTATGCAATGCATCACTGTACTTAATGACAGAAAAATGTACAAAATTCAAAGAACAAACATTGCTACAAAGTTAAGGAGCATGTTAGTCGTAATACAACTTCATGTCCCGATCGTCAAAATCTAGATCCCCTGGTCTAGGCGCGACCTGATGCATGGGTGATTTGCCCTTCCTTCGATACTTCCTATTTTCTTCTGTGAGACCATTTTTTGGCTTCTTTGAAGATTTTTCTCGGCTAAGGAAACTCGACGTCTAGTAGGTGGTCTTCCTGGACGGGTTACTTTATCTGGATTGCGCAAAGAGGTAACGTCGGGCACAACTTCATCAACTATGGGAGGTCCCTAGGTAATTTTCATAGGGGTGAGCAAAATTCGGTTCGATCCGGGTGCCTGAACTGAACTGAATTTTTCGGTCCAGACCGAACTTTTTCGGTCCGGTCTTCGGTCTGGGAGACCACGGGAATTCGGTCTTCGGTCTAGTCCGGTCCGGTTCGGTCTGGTCACAAACCGAAATTGTAAGGGTTAAATTCGGGTTTTGGACCGAACCGGACCAGACCGCACCAAATTTATTCGGTTCGGTCTTCAGAAAAGTTCGATCTTCGGTCAGGTACGGTCCCGGACCGAAGCTCACCCCTAAATGTTCATACATGACCTCAACCACTCCATACACTTCACAGCCTTAAGATACATCATGAGAAATGAATGCTTCATGTGCGATCCAAAGAGCGCGACCCATTATGTCGGTGTGACGACGCAACGCATCGTTCTCCATTACGCCATCGTCTTGGTACATCTTGTCTCGATAGCTCCGACGAATATCCTTCCGCCATCGATTTGTGATGTAAGATGGCGGGAGTAATGCATTAGGATCTAGTAGTGCAAATACGACCAGGACGTGGCAGCAAAGAACACCAACACGCTGAAATAGTCTAGAATCGCATGTGAAGTTCAGACTTGTCTTTTGTACAAGGAAACATTTCGATAATAGTTGCTCACCAGCCCGTACACGTTCGGTGACCTTGTAATGCAACGCGTCGTCCGATTGTAACTCCTCGGTTAGGTCGCAGTTCATCATCTTACAAATTTGTAACTAGACTTTCTTGAAAACCCCTATGGTATACAACTTGCTCATTTGCCTCTCGAAAGGATATATTGAGACCAACTGGGGTTTCTTATGCAGGCAATCAAAATCTGATTGAGTTTCCTTCTCGTACTTGTGACGGAGAGCAAGTTCGTATTGTTGAACGAACTGCTTAAGGGTGGTTTTAGAAGATAAGTACTTGTTGAATAACGCGTTCATACTTTCGCTTCTTTGGGTAGAAGTCATTCCCACGAAAAAGCAATCACCCAAGTAAGCAGGTACCCAAGACTCATGGATACCGTAATTTTTTTGGAGCCAGTTATGGTCTTGAAGGTCAAAATCAACCAGGAAACTGTGCCAATTCCGCTCAAATTCAGCTGGGTTTTTTGAGTCGTAGACAATCAATTTTAGATCAAATAACATGTGTTGACGATATTATGTCGGCAACTTCACAGGAGCTTTGTTCATTATGTGTCAAATGCAAAATCGATGTTTGGCATTTGGGAAGACATTCCTTACAGCCGCAGTAATGACGTCACATTGGTCCGTTATGATAGCTGGTGGAGGGAAATCTGCAAAAACACAGAAATTTAAGGAAAAAAGAACAATTGCTATAAAGGACACGACGTAACTCAAAAAGGAAAAAGAGGAACTTAAAAAGGATGAAAAAGTACTTAAAATGACCAACCATAACTTAAAAAGGAAGAAGCAAAACTTAAAAAAGAAAAATAATTACTTAAAAGGATGAAAAAGTACTTTAAAATGAACAAACATAACTTAAAAAGGAAAAACATGAACTTAAAAAGGAACAAACATAACTTAAAAAGGATGAAGCAAAACTTAAAAAGGAATAACA
This sequence comes from Triglochin maritima, assembly GCA_963682175.1. Taxonomy (NCBI): domain Eukaryota; kingdom Viridiplantae; phylum Streptophyta; class Magnoliopsida; order Alismatales; family Juncaginaceae; genus Triglochin; species Triglochin maritima. The sequence goes on from OY821774.1 coordinate 43,104,332, forward strand.
AAAACTTAAAAAGGAAAAACATGAACTTAAAAAGGATGAAACAGTACTTAAAAAGGAATAAACATAACTTAAAAGAGATGAACCAATACTTAAAAGGAAAAACAGCAACTTAAAAAGGATGAAACACTACTTAAAAAGGATGAAGCAAAACATAAAAAGGAATAACAGTAACTCAAAAAGTATGTAACGTGACTTAAAAAGGACAAATCATAAGGTAAAAAGGACAAGCCCCTACACCATCAATACGAGTACGAACTCTTCAAACGTACCGCTCATACACAAAAACCACGTCTGAAAGAACCATATGTAGTTTTCAGATGTCTCAGAAAACAACAAAGCGCAAACGAGCAACACGAACTCGAAATGGTGATTAACTCCTACAAATGGTGCAAAGGGCATGTCATATTTGTTTGTGAGGTACGTAGTGTCGAAACATATAGCATCCCCGAAGTATGAATAGGCAGCTCTAGAACGACAGTCGGCCCAAAAACGTTCCTTAGTCTTCCGTCGTCTTCCATATCCATGACATAGAAAAACATTGAATCAATCTTCTGCATCTTAATGAAATAGTTCTGAAGAACTTGTGCATCGCCGGGTCTCATTTTCAAATTCCTTACTTCAGTTATAACATTCACGCGCACACAAAAATTATTAAGGACGGAGATTTCTTGAAACACAATAACGTCCAAAAAACACAAACCTTAGCTCTCTATCGTTAAAAGTAAGTTTGTCATGCCCCCCAGCCTCGACAACAAACGATTGCATGGTCTTAGCAGCAGAGATCCCAGAAGCATCATTGCACGCTATTTGTGCAATCGCGGCCTTAGGTACAAATCGTTTATGTCTTAGAAAACACATCTGGTACTCCTGAAGCATTTCATGGTTATGACTGAGATCGATAAAGTTAATCTGGTAACCCTTGTTGGATTTCCGGAAACTCTGATGTGAGTCGTGCACTCAACTCTACTCGATAAACGTAGCTTGATTATTCCTTGACCTTGGTATGTTGGTGTCTTGCCCTCCTTGGAACAAGTAAGTGTAGCTCGGGTAACAACACCGCAATCGTAATGAGTATGTCTTAGCTTAATCCCAAAACCACAAGCATCAGCATAGTCATTGTAAAAAGCTTTTGCTTCTTCGAAAGAGGGGAAAACCATCTTCTCTTTAGGAACGTTTAATGGCATGTCTTCCTAGGTAGACATCTTTACAATTTCAATTTGAGTGAAAATTATTTCAAAACAAAAAGAAAGGAACGAAAAAGAAAGGAAGAAGAAGTGACGGTCGCCATTCAGTGCATCTTCATAGGCTAGGGGGCTACGGGAAGATGAAACGTCAAAAAGGGGTATGGAGCGCCAAAAGGAATGAGTATGTCTGATTTGAGACGCATTAAATGCGGCTCCCCCCCCCCCTTCTTAAAAAAATTAATCTTCTACTGAGTTGGAGTTGTCCAACTCAGCAGCGTCCGCGAACAACGTCCCGGAGAGTGGCTAAAAACATTTTCCTTTTTAGAATAGTTTGTTCTTTTGTGGGACTGGGGGTTGGGTTTTAGCATTTGTCCTTTTGTCTCCTCCTTAGTTGGATTTTTTTTCAACAAAAAGAAAAGTCTACATTATTACGGTTTCAAAATATTTTCTGAATCCAACTTGATCTTTGAAAAGTACTACGGGTGCAAACGAATATGGATATGGGCGAGGATATAGGACTTTAAGTTTTTATCGATACGGAAATGAATATTCAATTTTGAATTTTTGACGGATATGCATATTTTGGTCGAATACGGATACAAATACTCACGTAATTAATATATATATATTCTCTATATATGTTTAAATTAGCTGTTTTTTCATGATTCATTTTAAATTTTACTTAAAATTTTCCTATTACACATAAAATTTGTTACATTTCTAAAGGGTGATTTGCTTGCGTGGGAATAAAAAGGTACGACATTGGAAATATGTCATCTGATAATTACGAATTACTTCAATGCCACAAAATAACTTGGCAAGTTGCCCAAATACCATAACCTTTTTTAACAATGTCATTCCGTAAGCACAACTCTGTTACTGTCAGACACATGTCATGCTCCTATTTTTTGATCCTTAGAATTTCTCTCTAACATAATCAAAAGTTGATAACACACATAATCTAATCCCAAACCACCGTCCTCCTCCACCACTCAAACCACCGTCCTACTCCAACAACCAAACCACCATCCTACTCCGCCCTCCTCATCCACCACCCAAACCGACCAAGTGTCGATCCCCTAAACCATGATGACCATGGTGACCTAATCCCCTCCCTCAATCCCTGATCGCCAACCTCCCAATCGGTAACCTCCAATCCCCTTCCCAAATCCGTCAACCTTGGCTCGATTCTAACCACAATCGGGTTTGGAGGTGGAATGTGGGTTTAGAGTTTGTTTATGGATTTATAATTCGATGGTGGATTCCACCCCTAATCTAAGGAGTTTATGTTCGATCTTGCTAAGATGGATTTATGCTTCGGTTTTGGTTCATTGTTTCTTGGCTTGGTTTTGGGTTTTGAAGTGTACATTGGTGAATTGGAGATGATTGAAGTTGAGATTTGATAGCACCTCCATATTTGAATCCCCCTCCGCTTTTACCGATTCAATTGTGTTTTTCTATCGATTGTTTTAGTTTTTGTGGGATTCAATAGGAATTTCCAACTAAGTTATTTAGAGTGATTGATTTTCGGTCTTGCATGTGTCAGTGTTGCTTATGATTTTGAGCTTCATAAGGAGGGGTTTCGTGGGAGGATATGATGTGGGTGAGGAGATCAGATTGTCGAAGGTGATGGAGTGTGGCGAAGATGAAAGGAATGTGTTCTAAAAGTTTTACTTTTATATGTCAATTGTTATGAATTGAATGTGCAAGCATATTGTTCATTGATTATTGTATTCGTCTTTTGGAAGTTTTAAGGAAGAGGCTATTGGTCCTTAACCGTAAAGCTCTAAAAGATAATGGTTTACATAAATCAAAAGTTGTTCACAATCATGGTAATTAACATGGAACAATAATTACCGAGATAAGATTGTCGCGTTGGTCATCAATTATTGTAGGTCTACAAATATTTGACGACGCGAGTATATAAAAGAGGAAAACATTACTTTTATATATTGAATATACCTAAGTAAAACATTATGGAATTGTGTTATGGGTCATTAATGTTTTACTGTGTCTTAGATCCTAAGATATGAGACTTATATTTTTTCATAATGAGTGTTTAATTTGATTATTGTCAAAAGTTATCAATGAGTATAGTGATAAATGAGATAGTTGGTTGAACGTGACTTATGCTGGAAAAGATAGTTAGTCAAAAAATTATCATTACCTTTCTTAATTGAGTGATGATATTAGTGGGTCACTTGATAAAGCAAAATTATAATGTGCAAAATGTGACTTGAGTTAAGTTACATAGTTATAATTAGCTTAAAGTGATCAAAAAATGAATATAAACAAATGTGACACATTTTTTTTGTATATATTCTTAATATCATGACGCAAGGGATAAACACAAGTGGTGCACTTACGTCACTAAATGGATCGTGTTTAAATCGAGTTGAACAAGATATCTATGCTAATTTGGTAACTATAATGTGTAGCTAGATACCGCTTATAGTATGAGATATCGAGTGTTTGATATCACTGTCAATTTAGCTTAGATCCTCATATAGGTCACACCACAAAACTAGAAAACAAGAAGCTTGATTTTGAGTTCATACGATGTGTCGGGTTTCATGTGAAAAAATGACACATGTGGTGAATCAATAAAATCAATATGTCACGAAAATTGACATAATTAGAATCATGAATAAATTCATATAAGATATATATTATGGGGTGTAATAATTTAACATTACATAGGACAATATATTATATGAAATATGGATTTCAAAAGATCAAAATTTGTTGAAGATAAATTCAAAATTTGACAAAGGCAAAATCAAGATCAAAACGGTAGACCGTTTTGAGTTCGGTCGACCATATAAGAATCAGAATGTGTGGGTCGACCGAAATTATCAGTACGTGTCGTGATAATTGGATCGGTCGACCGGGCGTGAGTACACAATCAACCGAAAATATCCAAAAGTTTTCTTGGTGTTATAACGGTCGACCTGTACAAGGACACGGTCGACCAAAATTTACCAGGAGAAATTTTGGTAAGTAAACGGTCGACCGGAGTGAGACGTGGTTCGACCGAAATTTTCTAGTAAAATTATCTCGTGAATATTCAGTCGACCGTCTAGCTCACTGATTGATCTCGTTTTATATTTAACCGCAAGTGCACGGCCGCGTTGAAGCGGTGGCAAATACAGGTCGTCCACTGGGAGGTGTGTCGACACTTGGTTTGTGCGAAGGCGAGAGGTAAAGAAAGTGAAGAAAGGTTGGTTACACTAAACTACACTAAGGTGCAAATTGAAATGGAAGAAAAGCAAGAAAACTAAACCCCAAAGAGGGTAGAGAAATAATGTGAACATAAAGAAGTGTGTGTTCATTAAGCTCCTCACAACATGTAGTGCATGAAATCATAAAACTACATCCAACTTTGCCTCCACATGAATTAAGATAAGACTACATCATTAAAACATACAAGACAATAATTGGAATGAAGCTACATGAACTCAAGTATAAAGACTATACCCTACTATGCCTCCACATGAATTAAGATTTCACTACATCATTAAAACATACAAGACATTAGCTAAGGTAAAGGCAACAAGAGCACATACACTACAAATTGTGTTTCCAATATTAACTTCATCCATATCCTAACCTTATCATTCCCCATAAAATAGGTCCACTAATCAAAGCATAAGCTAAGCTTCATTCAAGAGCATTAGCATATCAAAGATAAGAGTGAAAACCCATTAGATGGTTATGGAAATCATATAAAGCTCAAGGGATAAAGATAACACATACTTAATACACTACATGATTATATCACATATTTCTCCACCCCCCAAATGGGGATGGAACTTGTAACGTCCCGAAACAGCGGAAGATTTAAAATTTCGAAATAACGAATAAAACTGACAACTCAAGGCGGGAACGTCACTAATATATAAATATATAATCCGGGTGCACCCAAAATACATGGAGTTTACAAAAGGTGTACAACTACAATCCAGATGAAAGAAATGAAAATACAAGTAGTCGTACGATCTCGCAAATGCCGAAGAGGATCCGACTCCAAAGCGCTCCGTCCTCGGTCACCACCCACCGGACCTACTGCGATCCTGAAAAAGATGCAACAACAATGCCTGAGTTTCCAGAAGGAAACCCCGTATACCAACTCACCTATATGCATGCATCACATAATGAACCTATCATACTAGTAGCATGTCATGGCATCAACAGATATGGAAAACAGTTCCCCCGAAGGGTAAAACAGGACATCAGTCCGACAATCAATCATCGGGTCTCCCGAAGAGACCTACTGCAGGCACATGCAGTCTAGTAGCCCGCGACATCGCACCCCCCACACGCAGCTACACTACACAAGGGTTCGGCAGGGAGCCTCTGTCACGTCTACGCGCCGATAGAAACAGATCTGTAAATCTCAGTGGTCGGGGCCACAGGGACCAACGGGGCCGTCGCCCGGAAGGTATAACAACATCATCTCGGTAGGTGCCCAGCCGAGGAAAACAACAAGCCGGCACAGCCTCGGCCCAACAATCATCATCGCCGGCACAACCTCGGCGGCATCACCGGCACAGCATCGGTGGTCCATCACAACGTCCGGCACAGCATCGGACGGTCCAGACCGAAGTCTGCCAGGTCATCGGGCTCCTCGAGCCGCGAACACCAACCGCGCCGCTATAAAAGCAGGGCAGCGACCTCCGTAGCCCCAAGGGCCGGTAGTCACCTCACCCAACGCCAGTTGCGTGCCCGCACAACATCAACACTGGGATCCGCGATCCCTCAGGCCTGCTATACTACAAAGTGCCAACAATCATCTCAAAGTCACGGTCCATACATGGAGGTGACGCGTCCCGAACACCCACACTCTTCCCAACGGCGGTCCCTGGGCAGGCACGCATCACGCGCCCACCGTCACCTCCCGGCTCACGCACAAGGCGAGGACACGGGTTTCCGTGGACAAAGTTGGCGTTCAAAAGGGGAACCAGGAATTCTGTCCTGGGCCCAAACGGTCGACCGGAAGAGGTGATTCGGTCGACCGGTTCCAGGAAGGAATCGGTCGACCGTACTCCTAAAACGGTCTACCGCTGCGCTCAAAACAGAACCCCCAACGGTCGAACAAGGGTCTAAAACCGGTCGACCGAACGAGGTCAAAATCCGGAGTCTGGTCAACATTAAATTCCACTCTATCGGTCGACCGACTCAGGGGTCTCGGTCGACCGAAAACAGACAGGGTCAACCTAGTATTCTACGTCATCAAACGGTCGAACGTAAACATACTACCGGTCGAACAAACATGCAATCGGTCGAACGCAATATAAATCGGTCGAACAATTCAAACAATAATAACAGGTACACTTAAGTTCCGGTCGAACACAACAAGGACCGGTCGACCGATAACAGGTAGAAAATCCCAACTCACCAGCAATAATGCACTACCGGTCGACCGCCCCAAGGCATCGTTCGACCGGTGAAGGTTAAAGTCGGGCAAACAGTGCTAAAACGGTCGACCGCCCGAAGGACCCGGTCGACCGTTGGTCGTCTTCAACCTCGCGCCAGCCGAGGATTTACGAAGAAACGCGTCGCCGGAGAGGTCCTCGACCTCCCCCGACCGACCAACAACACCCTTCCACAAGGGTGGGCAACAAAATCACACTAATGAGCGGCATACCTCAACCAACGACGACGGAACGCCGGAGCTCGCTCACGCACGTCGCCTCCGGTGATCACCCCGCGCGCTCAACTCCGCACCTCTCCCGCACGAGCTCCTTCCTCGCCCGACGCCTCCGCAGCTGCTCCACCAACACGCGCACCAGCAAGGAAAGAAGAAGGAATGAGGGAAATGAGGAAGAAAGAAGAAAGAAGAAGAAGAACTTGGGTTATAAACCCGAAATTGCTACAGTCCCCTACTTCCAAACCCATCACCTCTCCTCCACGCTACAGTACTCGCCTCTCTTCCCTTCCCCATGCACTCCACACAACCCCATGCAAACCATCCTCCTAATCCTCCTCTAATCACCATTAACCTCCTAATCTCGGTTAGGGACATAACAATCCACCCAACTTAAAAGGATTTCGTCCCGAAATCAAAGCAACTACTCACCGAAAAGCTCTGGATACTGCCTTCTGACATCCTCCTCGATCTCCCAAGTGGCCTCGCGCTCGCTGTGATGCTGCCACCTGACCTTCACCATCGGAATGGTCCTCCTCCTGAGCTGGTGATCCATGCGATCAACAATCTCGACCGGCCTCTCCTCGAGCGACAAGTCCTGCTGAATCTCTGGCACTGCTATCTCAATAACGTGCGACGGATCTGCAACGTACTTCCTCAGCATAGACACATGGAAAACATCATGCAGACCCGAAAACTGCGGTGGCAATGCAATCCGGTAGGCAACCTCCCCAACTCGGTCGAGGATCTCAAACGGTCCAACATATCTCGGACTGAGCTTCCCCTTCTTCCCAAACCTCATCACACCTCTGGCTGGGGAAATCTTCAGAAACACATGGTCGCCCACCTCGAAACTCAGCACTCGTCGGCGTCGATCTGCATAACTCTTCTGCCTGCTCTGCGCTGTGGCCAGTCTCCTCCTGATCACATCCACCTTCTCTGCATACATCTGCACGATCTCTGGCCCAACTAACTGCCTCTCGCCCACATCACTCCAGCATACCGGTGATCTGCAAGGCCTCCCGTACAATGCCTCGTACGGCGCCATCCCAATACTCGAGTGGTAGCTGTTGTTGTAGGCGAACTCTATCAGCGGCAGGTGCTCATCCCAGTGCCCTGCCCAGTCCAGTGTGCATGCTCTCAGCATATCCTCCAAGGTCTGAATCGTCCTCTCTGACTGACCATCGGTCTGCGGATGGAACGCTGTACTGAATCTCAGACGCGTCCCCAAAGCCTGCTGCAGACTCCCCCAAAATCTGGAAGTGAATCGAGGATCTCGATCGGAGATGATGCTCACTGGCACTCCATGCAACCTGACTATCTCCTCCACGTACAACTTAGCTAGACCCTCCAAAGGCAACGTGGTCCGGATCGCTAAGAAGTGCGCCGACTTGGTCAGTCGATCGACTATCACCCAAATCGCGTCGTGGAATCTCCTCGTCTTCGGCAATCCCGTGACAAAATCCATCGTCACGTGCTCCCACTTCCACTCAGGAAGCTCAATACACTGCATCGGTCCTGCTGGCCTCTGATGCTCAATCTTCACCTGCTGGCAGACCAAGCATCGCTCCACAAACTCTGCAATATCCTTCTTCATGCCCTTCCACCAGAAGTTCCGCTGCAGGTCCTTATACATCTTCGTGCTCCCCGGATGAATGGTGTATCTAGCTCTGTGTGCCTCCTCCATGATGTCATCTCTCAGCCCATCAACCTTCGGCACCCAAATCCGACTCCTGAACCTCAGACCACCATCAACCCCCACACTGAAATCTGATCCATCTCTGGAAGCCAACTGTAGTAGACCAGCTAACTCCTCATCCCCCTGCTGAGCCTGAACCAACCGTGAGACAGTCTGCGGCTCCACCCGAAGCCCAGCAATCACTGCTCCCTCTGAGCCCTCTGTGAACGGTCTCCACTCTGACAAAGCCTCGAGTAACCTCCACTCCTGGATGCACAGACTCGCAACTGAAACCTCCACCTTCCTGCTCAGCGCATCTGCAACCGAATTCGCCTTCCCCGGATGATAGGAAATGGTGAAGTCGTAGTCCTTAATGAACTCGAGCCATCTGCGCTGCCTCATATTCAGCTCCTTCTGCGAGAACAAGTACTTCAGACTCTGATGGTCGGTGAAGACCTCGAACTGCTCGCCATACAGATAGTGCCGCCAGGTCTTCAACGCGTGAACTACTGCTGCTAACTCCAGATCGTGAGTAGGGTAGTTCTTCTCGTGCACCTTCAGCTGCCTCGAAGCGTACGCGACCACCTTCCCATGCTGCATCAGAACACAACCCAAGCCTATCCCTGATGCATCGCTGTAAATCACGTAGCCTCCACTGCCACTCGGTAGCGTCAGAATAGGTGCTGTCGTCAATCGCCTCTTCAGCTCCTGAAAGCTGTCCTCACACTTCTGGGACCAAACGAACTTGACGCCTTTCTGCGTCAATGCTGTCAGCGGCGATGCAAGTCTGGAGAAATCCTGGATAAATCGTCTGTAATATCCTGCCAGACCTACGAAACTCCTGATCTCCGTCACGCTCGTCGGGGCTCTCCACTGAGTCACTGCCTCGACCTTCGCCGGATCCACTGAAATCCCATCTGCTGACACAATATGCCCCAGAAAAGCCACCTGATCCAACCAAAACTCGCACTTCGTGTACTTGGCATATAGCTGCTGATCCCTCAAGATGCCAAGCACAATCCTCAGGTGCTCTCGATGCTGCTCCCTGTCAGGCGAGTATATCAAAATGTCGTCTACGAATACAACGACAAATCTGTCGAGGTACGGCCGGAAGGTCCTATTCATCAGATCCATGAATGCTGCAGGCGCATTCGTCAGTCCAAATGGCATCACCAAGAACTCGTAGTGGCCGTACCGCGTCCTGAAGGCTGTCTTCTGAACATCTGCCTCCCTGATCCGCAACTGATGATAACCCGAACGCAGATCGATCTTCGAGAACACTCTCGCCGTCTGCAACTGATCAAACAAATCATCAATCCTGGGCAAAGGGTACCGGTTCCGAACGGTAACCTTATTCAGCATCCTGTAGTCGATGCACATCCGCAACGACCCATCCTTCTTCTTCACGAAGAGCACAGGCGCTCCCCATGGAGAAACACTTGGTCGAATGAACCCGGACTCCATCAACTCCTGCAATTGCTTCTTCAGCTCTGTCAACTCTGCAGGTGCCATACGATACGGTGCCTTCGACTGAGGTGTCGTACCCGCTACCAGCTCGATGCCGAACTCGATCTCTCGGTGCGGCGGTAACGCTGGAATCTCCGCTGGAAACACATCCGGGAACTCCTGCACAATCTCTATGTCCTCCAGCCTCCTCATCTCAGGATCAGGAACAACCAGCGTGGCCACAAACGCTCTGCCTCCCTGCTGTATCAGTCTCTGTGCCTTAACCGCAGACACAATCAGACGACCCCCTCTGCTCCTCGCACCTCTGATCAGAACATCTGGCAAGCCCTCCATCGGAATCAGGATCTTCTTCTCACGGCAAAAGACCCGCACGTCGTACCGGGACAGCCAGTCCATCCCCAGTATGACGTCGAAGTCCACCATCGGTAACAAGACCAGATCTGCCGGAAAATCGTGGTCTCCCGAAGCAACTGTGGTGCCGGGGAAAAAGCTCCCCACAGTGCCCACCTCACCCATGGGCGTGCTGACCTCCAAAACATCAGTCAGCAGCACAGGGGTCCGACCCAACTCGCCAGCAAACTTCTCCGAGATGAAGGAGTGAGTGGCGCCGCAATCAAACAACACACGCGCTACCGAACCAGAAACTGAAAGCGTACCTTCCACGACGGTGTTGGAGTCCCTAGCCTCCTCAGCCTGGATAGTGAAGACTCGCCCGGTCCTCCTGCTCTGGCCCGGTGCAACAACTGATCGGCTGCCTCCGCCTCTGCCTACTGCTGGTGGTCCCGGCCTCCTGCTCGGCTCACCCTGCCTCTGAGGACAATCACGGACAAAATGTCCCATCTGACCGCATCCCATACAAGCCCCAGTCCGACGGGGACACTCCTGTCCTGGATGGAACCTCCCGCAGTAAGTGCACGCTCCAGACTGACGTGCTCCTCCTCCATCAAACCTGGGCCTCTTGCCCGGGTTCCCTGCTCCACGACCAGCTACTCTGCTGCCGGTGCTCACTGGCGCCTTCCGCGCCTCCTGAATACACTCCCTCTGGTCCTGCTCTATGATCGTAGCATGCTTCACCGCATCTGCAAGGGTCCGCGGCATGCTGTTGATCACCCGAGATCGAAGCGGCTGCCTCAGTCCCTTCACGAACTTCCTCGCCCGCTGCTCTGGGGTCACACAAATCTCAGGGCAGTAACGCTCCAAAGCGTTGAACCTGCTGATGTAGCTCGTCAGTGTCATATCCTTCTGCTCTAGCGACATGAACTCCTCCCTCTTCTGATCCCTGACATGCTGGGGGAAGTACTGCTCATGAAACACCTCCAAGAACTCCTCCCAGCTCACGTCCACACGATCATCAAACAACACTGTGGACGTAGATCTCCACCAGTTGGCGGCCTCGCCATCGAACACGTAGGTGGCCAGCTCCACCATCCTCTCAGGTACTACACCAATAGCGCGGAAGATCTTCTCCATCCGGAAGACCCAGTCCTCTGCAACCTCTGGGGCCCTCCTGCCATCAAAAGTCGGCGGGTGCTGACGCATGAACCGATCGTGCTCAGCTCCCACCCCGCTCTGAGCACTCTGAGCTGCCTGACGCTCCAGAAACTCGCCCAGTCTGTCCCACTGAGCACCCGAAGTGTCGTCACTGGGATCACGATCGCGTGGAGAACTCCTCACGCGCCTAGGTGCCATCTGTCACCACAACAATCAACAGATAAGTAACAATGCATGCATGAGCTACGGAAATAATGCATGCCTCTAGCACTACTCCTAAGGGTGGTTCTTTAGACGAAGACACAGGAATCGACCGCTCTGATACCAAGTTGTAACGTCCCGAAACAGCGGAAGATTTAAAATTTCGAAATAACGAATAAAACTGACAACTCAAGGCGGGAACGTCACTAATATATAAATATATAATCCGGGTGCACCCAAAATACATGGAGTTTACAAAAGGTGTACAACTACAATCCAGATGAAAGAAATGAAAATACAAGTAGTCGTACGATCTCGCAAATGCCGAAGAGGATCCGACTCCAAAGCGCTCCGTCCTCGGTCACCACCCACCGGACCTACTGCGATCCTGAAAAAGATGCAACAACAATGCCTGAGTTTCCAGAAGGAAACCCCGTATACCAACTCACCTATATGCATGCATCACATAATGAACCTATCATACTAGTAGCATGTCATGGCATCAACAGATATGGAAAACAGTTCCCCCGAAGGGTAAAACAGGACATCAGTCCGACAATCAATCATCGGGTCTCCCGAAGAGACCTACTGCAGGCACATGCAGTCTAGTAGCCCGCGACATCGCACCCCCCACACGCAGCTACACTACACAAGGGTTCGGCAGGGAGCCTCTTTCACGTCTACGCGCCGATAGAAACAGATCTGTAAATCTCAGTGGTCGGGGCCACAGGGACCAACGGGGCCGTCGCCCGGAAGGTATAACAACATCATCTCGGTAGGTGCCCAGCCGAGGAAAACAACAAGCCGGCACAGCCTCGGCCCAACAATCATCATCGCCGGCACAACCTCGGCGGCATCACCGGCACAGCATCGGTGGTCCATCACAACGTCCGGCACAGCATCGGACGGTCCAGACCGAAGTCTGCCAGGTCATCGGGCTCCTCGAGCCGCGAACACCAACCGCGCCGCTATAAAAGCAGGGCAGCGACCTCCGTAGCCCCAAGGGCCGGTAGTCACCTCACCCAACGCCAGTTGCGTGCCCGCACAACATCAACACTGGGATCCGCGATCCCTCAGGCCTGCTATACTACAAAGTGCCAACAATCATCTCAAAGTCACGGTCCATACATGGAGGTGACGCGTCCCGAACACCCACACTCTTCCCAACGGCGGTCCCTGGGCAGGCACGCATCACGCGCCCACCGTCACCTCCCGGCTCACGCACAAGGCGAGGACACGGGTTTCCGTGGACAAAGTTGGCGTTCAAAAGGGGAACCAGGAATTCTGTCCTGGGCCCAAACGGTCGACCGGAAGAGGTGATTCGGTCGACCGGTTCCAGGAAGGAATCGGTCGACCGTACTCCTAAAACGGTCTACCGCTGCGCTCAAAACAGAACCCCCAACGGTCGAACAAGGGTCTAAAACCGGTCGACCGAACGAGGTCAAAATCCGGAGTCTGGTCAACATTAAATTCCACTCTATCGGTCGACCGACTCAGGGGTCTCGGTCGACCGAAAACAGACAGGGTCAACCTAGTATTCTACGTCATCAAACGGTCGAACGTAAACATACTACCGGTCGAACAAACATGCAATCGGTCGAACGCAATATAAATCGGTCGAACAATTCAAACAATAATAACAGGTACACTTAAGTTCCGGTCGAACACAACAAGGACCGGTCGACCGATAACAGGTAGAAAATCCCAACTCACCAGCAATAATGCACTACCGGTCGACCGCCCCAAGGCATCGTTCGACCGGTGAAGGTTAAAGTCGGGCAAACAGTGCTAAAACGGTCGACCGCCCGAAGGACCCGGTCGACCGTTGGTCGTCTTCAACCTCGCGCCAGCCGAGGATTTACGAAGAAACGCGTCGCCGGAGAGGTCCTCGACCTCCCCCGACCGACCAACAACACCCTTCCACAAGGGTGGGCAACAAAATCACACTAATGAGCGGCATACCTCAACCAACGACGACGGAACGCCGGAGCTCGCTCACGCACGTCGCCTCCGGTGATCACCCCGCGCGCTCAACTCCGCACCTCTCCCGCACGAGCTCCTTCCTCGCCCGACGCCTCCGCAGCTGCTCCACCAACACGCGCACCAGCAAGGAAAGAAGAAGGAATGAGGGAAATGAGGAAGAAAGAAGAAAGAAGAAGAAGAACTTGGGTTATAAACCCGAAATTGCTACAGTCCCCTACTTCCAAACCCATCACCTCTCCTCCACGCTACAGTACTCGCCTCTCTTCCCTTCCCCATGCACTCCACACAACCCCATGCAAACCATCCTCCTAATCCTCCTCTAATCACCATTAACCTCCTAATCTCGGTTAGGGACATAACAGAACTACTCACTACTCATTACACTAACTATATTAACAAAAGAAAGCATAATACTGAAATGAAAGTTAACTAAGAAGGCAAGAAGTATTAAAGAAGCTTTAAAAGGAAGGAAAGACTAAACAAACATGCACAAATTAAAAGACAAGATTAAAAGAACTAGAAGAATTATTTTATTAACAAATGACTCACATTGAAGGTAGCATTCTTCTCCACCTTGAGTTTTTGCTTCAAGGCTCACTCCTTAGTAGAGAGAATGCCACCAAGCAATGGGTAATTACAATGGAAGGTGAAGAGTTCTATTTATAAGCATGGAAAAAGCTAATCCGGGACATTCCCCCGATGTGGGACTAAACCAATACCAAAAATAGCCTAAACGAACATTAATACAAGTCCAGGAGAAGTTGGGGCAGATCTGGCATGATCCAGACCGCCAATTGGCGGTTCCAGACCGCCAATTGGCGGCCTATAATGTAGGATTTCATGTTTAATTATACATATATGTTTTCGAAATTTTTATGTATAATAAGGATCAATTTTCAATTTTCTAGAATTTATTGCATGCATCGGTTTGTTTTAACAAACTAGTTTCAAAAACTCTATTAAAACAAACACAAAGGGACTTCGAAATTCATACCTAGAAGTTCTCAAAAACTTTTTGACGTTTCAGAGATGTTGAGGAAGCCAATCTTCGCTTCTCGTTGCGCCGGATGCCTCCGAGTGTTCACTGAAACCCTAAACAAGGTTGGAGAGAGAGGAGCTAGCCAATCGATCTCCAAACAAGCTTAGAATCTAGCTACAAACCCCTTCCTTAGCCTCTGAGATTTCTCCTTCCAAAGACTTAGAAAACTAAGAGAATTTTCGTGGGTTTTTGTGGTGAATTAAGAGAGAAAATAATTATTGAATTGTGTAACCCAATTAGGGAGAATAAGGACCTATTTATAGGTTCCAATCTTACTCTTAATCATGGCTATTCTTTAGCCACGTTTTTCTTTACATTTTCTCTCATAAATTAATTCCTTAATGCATTACATGCACCCACAAAACGTTTGACCAAGTTTGGAGCTAATCCAACCATCAATCAAATTAATCTCTTAATAATCAAAGGCAGAAAATCGACCGTTGTTCGGTTTACCGAGTCCCACTCGGTTAACCGAATTTGTCACGATCGTTTAACCGAGTACGTGACGGATGACCGAATCTTAAGGGGAAAAATTCTCTTTAACCGATCGGACCCATTCACGTGTAAGACCGAGTGCTATTCGGTTAACCGAAAATATCGGAACTTGACATTGTTCGGTCGACCGTTTCTGGTACGGTACACCGTACCAAAGCTCCAGGCACTTTGGTCAAGTTCGGTCAATCAATTACGATTATCCGTTCCACGTTCGGTTGACCGATCCATAGATCCTTCGGTCGACCGAACCTCAACGGATTACCGAACTTCTACCCGATTTTGCCTATTTCAAATTTTGGATTTATTTCCAACAAAATTTGAACTTAAGGGGGTTTTAGCAAATTCACAACTTATGCAATGTATTATCCTATGCAACAATAAATTATTGCACCACATAATATATGCATCTCATATGAATTTATCATGATTCTAATTATGTTTATATACAACATAATTGATTTTACTTGTTCACCACATGTGTCATATTTTCTATGAGAAACCCGACACATCATATGAACCAAAAATCAAGCTTCTTGTTTCCCGGTTTCTTGCGGTGTGACCTATGGGAGGATCTAGACTAAGTTGGCAGTGATATTAAGAGCTTAATATCACAAGCTATAAGCGGTATCTAGCTACACATTATAGCTCCCAATTAGTTAGATGTATTAATTCCACTCGAACCAAAACCCGATCCATTTAGTGATGGAGTGCACCACTTGTGTCCGTCCCTTGCCTCATGATATTAAGAATACACACAAAGTAGTATTGTGTCATCTTTGTATTAGTATTCATTTCTTGATCTCTTTAAGCTAGTTATAAATATGTGACTTAACTCAAATCACATTGTGCACATTATAACTTTGCTTTATCAAGGGGCCCACTAATATCATCACTCAATTAAGAGGGACAATGATAATCTTTTGACTAACTATCTTCTCCAACAAAAGTTGTACTTAACCAACCAATGCCTTTACACTACACTGATCGATAGTTCAAGACACTGATCTAATTAAGTATTCCTTAAGTGATTAGATATAAGTCTCATATCAAAGGACCAAAGACACAGTAAAATATTAATGACACAGAAACACATTTCTATAATATTTTACTTATTAGGTCTATTCAGTATACAAAAGTAATATTTTCCTCTTTTGCATACCCGTGTCGTCACTCACTTGTAGAGCTACAATGATCTATGACCAACACGACAATCTTAACTCGGTAATTAATGTCTCATGTTAATTACCATGATTGCGAATATCTTTTGTTTTATGCAAACCAATATCTTTCAGAGCTCTACGGTTAAGGACCAAGAGCCTCTTCCTTAACACTTCTAAAAGACGAATAACATAAACAAGGAACAAAATGATTTCTCATTCAATTCATAATAATTGGCATTTAAAAGTAAAACTTTTAGAACACATTCCCTTCATATAAAGCCCAGATCCGTCTGGGTCTTCTGGTGTGCTTTCCTTGAAGTGTGTCTTGGTCTTGGATGCATCTACTCGGTTGTTGGAGCTCCGACCCGAATCGAATTGCCAAAATACTCCCCATGATGGTGTGGAGTTTCCTGTTTTGCTCTTAGGTCCTTCGGTCTTACGATCATGTCCTTCTCCATTGCATCTCATTCCCTAGGTCTCACAATCAAGTCTTTTTTTCCTGCTTTTGGGTCCTTTCATGGCTCTTCTCTTCAAACCTCTTTATTTCTGAAAACTAAACATAAAACTCGTCACATAGCATTGCTTAGATGTAAGATAATGGATATAAGATACAAATATGAGCATGAAATGATGTCAATCAAATACCCCCACACCTAAGTTTTTGCTAGTCCCGAGCAAAACAAAGAAAGAGAAAAGCAAACGAGAAACAAGAAATCCTAACTCACTTTCGTAGGAATCACGGTTGCACTTAGCACGTGCAACAAGCCGTTAAACCTCTTTGTTGCCAAGGAGGAGGAGTGTTGTCTCCTGAGGGTTTTCAGCGGATATACCCACAAAATCCGAACAAGATGCATTATTCAATCTAGACCTCGACTCGTTGGAAATATTTTGTCGATCAATGGACGCAGTAATCCTACAGGCCGACTCTATATAGGTAATCAGTCCACACCTAGCCTAATAAACCATTCGTGCAAGTTAAATAAGGAATTAAGTAAAAGACATGGACAACCTCAAGATCCTCAAGTGATACAAAGTGTAAGGTCCATTAAGGTTCTTATTTGCATTACCATTTTTTTCTTTTTGTTTCTTTTCACACAATTTTTTTTTCTTTTTATTAGTTGGAGCTTCATTCTCCCAGGGTCAGGTTTCGTGCATCATTGCCCATGAGGACTTACACTATCACGTACACCTTTCCCCAAATCTCCACATAGGGCAATCCCTACCACCCGTGTAACGGGAGTTCGGTCGGCGCATCCCAAGTCAGATGACTCGAAAGCACCAGGCACAAAGTCCCCTCAGACCTACTTTCCCGAGTGATAGGAGCCGTGCGAGAAGAGAGAACATCTACTCACTTATTTCTTATCTACACATGAACCAAAACCCCTACACTAATGTCTCACAACAAGATTAAGAGGGTCCTTGACTACAACAAACTTCCTAAATTAACAAACACGAATTATTGACTCACTAGGTTCAGGGTGGACTTCTTTGAATGTTTGAGCACTGAAACCCTATGATTACTCACCCCCAAAGGAAAACTGGGGTGCATCCTAACGACTCGATAAATCCTAAAGCCACGTACTAGATATCCTAATGCATCAAGTTCAAGACAATTTTGGGAGCTTTCTTTTTACTTTGCCTCTCAACGGTTTTGCACATGCTAAACACACGCAAAACCCACAAAACATTTTCTTTCAAAAACACATGAAGATTTTGAAAGAAATGTGAAAATTTTGAAGCACTAGTGAAGCAAAAGAAGACAAGTCACCCAAGGATCATGGCAAGCAGATATATCGATATTAAATGCAGCACACTATCATGACCCTAACAATGCAAACAAAAGAAAACAAAATCAAAGGAAAAAGACTCAACTATGTACACACGTAAAACACCCCCCCCCCACCTACTTCATGCATTGTCCGCAATGAATGCAAGCAAGATACTACATGGATTTATGCATGAAAAAGGAGAGATCTCACCAACGTGAAGTACAAAGGGAAGTGTATGGCTATGTTGATGGACACAACCCAAATTCCCTCAAAACCTGTGAGATGCTAAAGAAAGGGTACAAATACGTGAAAGAAATGGAGCCCAAATACACAAGGGTTGGGGCTCACAACAATCGATGCTCACTGAAGGAGTCTTTTATTGAACTTTTTTTATATATAACTATGTACAAACATAAGTTCCCATCTTCATTTGTCAAAAGACATCATATGGGAACCTCAAGAGTGGGTCAATGCACTTGGAAAGGGAACATGACACCACGCGGGGCCAAAATACTCATGCGTGGGCCCCCTTCACAAAGAGCACCGGATGAAATGAGTGGTTCGTGAATTGGACGCAAAGGCGTCTCATTCAAAGGATCAAACTGAAAGAGCTTGAACCTCTCAATAGTTTGGGAAATAAGGGGCAACGGAAGAAGAGTTTCTCCTGTTGCGCTGCTGAAGTTATGATCGTCAATCCAAACTCTCCAACCAACAGGCTGGTGCGTCGGAACGAGGTCAAGCACCTCGTTATGCATGTCCAACTCACCAGGAGAACAGGAAGTGGGTCTCATACCCAAAGTATCCTCCAAGGAACTCCTAATACCATCATGAGCAATGTAGTTGTTTGATGTTCCATCATTTCCAAGATGATCAGGAACAATAGTGAGAGACAAACTCTCATCAGGTTGTTTGAAATTGAGGGGACTAGGGAGCTCTTGCTCCACCAGAGGTGAGTCCTTAGGAGGTACAACAATAAGATCATGTGGCTCAAGGGCCACGGGACAAGAAGATAAGGCACAATCCTGTGCCAACTCATAAAGAAGTTGGTCCATAGTATTCTTAATTGGAATCGAATCCTCCACCAAGTGATCGTGAATTGAAACCCCAAGTCCCTCAGACTGACTAGGAGTTTAACTTTGAAAGATTGTGCTTTGAGTTTGTGTATGTGGTGGTGGTTCGATATCAAAAGATGAATCCTCATGTTGACACGAAAAGTTACTCTCCTCACTTAATTGTTGTGTCAGTTGATTCACTTGAAGTGTCATATTTTGTATGCGGTCAACGAGGAGGTCCAAGTCAGATCTTGGGAAATTTTGGGGTTGGGTGTTGATGGGCTGAGAATGAGTCCAATGATTTGAAGTGGGGTGTTGGTAGAATTCTGGGTATTCGGAAGGAGGATACTGGGGTGGAAATGATGTATAAGAATTTGAATACGAATTGTCTCCCCACGAATCCATCCCTCTCGGGTTGTACGCGGATGCGTAATGGTCATAATGAACATTTTGGGAAAATGTGTGCTCATACTCAGGCTCTGGGGGAACATAAGGACATTCCCTGAAATCATGACCACTCAACCCACAATAGTGACACGGTACGGCTACTGGAGCCACTGGTGCACCCATGTCATCTACCACATGCATGAAAGAGGCCAAAGGTTCTTGTAATGTCTCAGATTGATGACCAACATATGATCCGACGTAACTAGATGGTGGTCTAGCAGTCGGTGCCTCTCTCATGTTACCCCTATATGAAGATTGCTCAGTCACACAATGAAGATTATCCCAACCATACAGGGTGTTAGTCTGAGCCACCCCAGGTTGCATGGGTCCGGAGTACCAGGGAGAATCGTCCTGGTCCCAACAATGATATGGATGGTCGGTCAATCACTCACAGTTCGACCGAACTTATAAAAACTTAACTGTTCGGTCGACCGATTGGAAATTTTGGTCGACCGTTTGGTACGGTTTTGCCAGAATTATTAAGAGAATAATTAGATCATGGGTTGGATTAATTTCAGATTTTGTCAAATAATTTTGAGGATGATTATGTAGGAAATTGTGATTGGTTTTAGGGAGAGAAAAACAAGATATGATGGCTAGAGAATAGTTCATGATGTGGGTGATTTATGATGGTATAAATAGGACTCTCACCCTACTTGTTTCATAAATGTTAATGCAAATTCTCTCTCCCTAATCTCTCCATTAATCACCACGAAATTCTCTTAATTAGTCAGAGCTTTTGGAGATTAATCTCGTGGAGCTTTGGAGGGGTTATTACCTGGATTCTAAGCTTGATTTGGAGATTGAATTGGTTAGTTCTTTTCTCTCTAATTTTGTTTAAGAGTTTGGTGAACACTTGGAGACGAATCGGTGGGCGATTCGACAGGCAACAGTACTCCGTATCTTTGAAAAGCTTTTAGAGAACCTTTGGGTATGATCCTCTCTTGTTTGTTTATTATAATATATGTAGGTTTACATGATATTAGAATAAACACAAAACAATGTACATAAAATTGTTGAAAATATGAAATCGATCATGTATGCTTGTATTAACCATTTTAAAATATACACATACATAGGGACACGAAATCCTACAGGAGATGGGAAAGCAGGATGAGGGTTTTGGGCGGTCATCATGGTAGATTTTCATTGTTTCTTGGCCTGGTTTCGGGTTTCGATGTGGACTTTGGTGAATTGGAGATGATTGAAATTGAGAGTTGAAAGCGCCTCCATATCTGAATCCCCCTCCGCTTTACCGATTCAATAGTGTTTTCTATCATTTGTTTTTAATTTTTGTGGGATGCAACAAGAATTTCCGATGAAGCGATTAAGAGCGATTGATTTTTGGTCTTGAATGTGTTGGTGTTGCTTATGATTTTGAGTTTCACGAGGAGGGGTGTCGTGGGAGGAGATGATGTGGGTGAGGGAGATCAGATTGTCAAAGGTGATGGAGTGCGGCGAAGAGGCGAAAGCATGGTAAGGGTTTTGGGGGGTCGTCATGGGCAAATTTTGTGGAGTTTAGATGGACGAAGTGAGGGTTTCTGGTCAGAGAGGGGTTGGGTTGATGGAGGGAAAGTTTATAGAGAGATTAGTCGTTAATAGACGGAAAAATGTCTACTAACAGATATGTGCTTACGAAATGAAATGGTTAAAAAAGGTTATGCATTTGGGCAACTTTTAATGTTATTTTTTGGTATTGGAGTAATTCGTAACTATTAGATATGCCTGACAATCGTGTCGTGTTCATGTACTTTTGTGTTGGACGATTTTATACTCATGTCGGGATTTCATGTTAAGTACAATTTGAAAAAGATTCATCATGTCTAAATTGAAAATAGTTAAGTGACATGTTATATTGATATTTTTCGTTCTTAATAACATTTAATCGACCATTATAAGTAAAAAACAATTGATTGTCTAATAAAATATCCTACTTGTGTCAATTTTGTGTAAAAAATAAACATATCATGTAATCGTTTCGTGTACGTGTTAAATTGTGTGTTAATTTATTTATGTTTGTATCTTTACAAATCATCATGATAAAATATTTCAATCATACAAAACAATTATGTTAAGTCGTGTCTAAATCGTGTCACACATTTCATGTTGTGCTCGTGTCATGTTATCGTCTATTGTCAGAAATTGTCAGCCATACTATCAATGACATATCTTCAAAATTGTAGTTTTTCATTGGCATGCCAACAAATCACCAATTTCTAAACAAATATAGTTAAGATATAATATTTTCAATTTAAGAGGTAAGATTTACGTGAATTACTATAATATACACTCATTTTATATTGTATATGTACACTGCATTTTTTTATCCGTATCTTTTTATAGAATATCAATTCCATATTCATATCTATTTTTAAGGATATGAATACATATTTTTCATATCCAATGTGATATGTGTCCGTATATGCAAATCAAATATGGATTTGGTATCCAAATCCAATCTGAATCTGATCCATTTACACACGAAGTAGATACACATTGTACCTGTCAATCACATGCAAAAATAACGATTTTGTTTGTATTTGGGTGTTCTTTTTATATTTATGATTTCGATTATGAATTGACCCGACCAACCGGATGTTCAACGTTGGCCTTGTTATTGTGGAATGGATATGAGTTGTTTGCAATTTGCATGCAATTACATTAGGCGAGTAGAATATGGATTAAATCTGTAAAGCATTGGGATTCGTCGAAAGATGGATAATTCAGCATTAAATTTCATATCACCCAATTTTGAATTGACCTACAATTTAACATCACCCTTCTAACAAAGACAGTCGTGTCCGACGCTAGTTGAGGGATGACATTCTAGTATTCTACACTGGCCATGGGAATCGAGTATGAAATGTGTTCACACTTTGTTGTTCACAATTTGTGTCCATGGCTAAAAATAAGTAAATCATTGACTGTATCAACTATGAAAAAGAAACACCATTTTTAAAACTTAACATAAACTAGTTATTTGATCCTATATTGATCACTGGGAGACTGGTATTGTGAGATCTTGAGCCTAATCCTAATCCTAATTGTGCCTTAATCTTGTTTAAGTGGAGATTAGGATGGAGTGGAGATGGACGGCTGGGATTGAGAGGGATGGATGAAGGGCTTGGATGTTGTGGATGAGATGAGTGGTTGAGATGGAGAGGTGTGGAATGGATGGTGGAGATGGAAGGGCGGGGGAGATATTTAGAGGTGAGTTTCTCTCTCCCTCTCTTTCACGTTTCCCTCTCTCTCGTTCATCTCTCTCTCTCTCCAGTGGTGAGCTCCGTGAGTTGGTGCTCCGGCGTGGAGTTGGGTTCGGGCAAGCGGTGGTGGTGGTCGTTTGTCGGTGGCTTGAGGTGAGTGGTTGGTTCTTTAACCTTTCCGCACATTTGGGTTCTCTCCCTCGACCTTACTCGTGTCTGTGGTTTTGGTTGCTCGTGGCTGGTTGATAGAGGGTGTTGGAGTGCTCGAGTGAGTCGAGGAGGTGTTGATCGTCGTTTGGACGCGAGGTTCGTCGACGGATCGTGATTTGGGGAGGCGCGCTCGTGGAGGCATCGTCGTGGTTCTTCTAAGGTCTCTTCAGACCTTCCGGTATGTCAAGCTCACTCACTTAATTATCGTGAGTAGTTGGAAGTCGACGGTAGGCCTTTCGGCTCGTCGCGAGTAAATGTGCAGCAGATTTCACTGCCTGATCGGTCGACCGGTTGGTGCAAACGGTCAACCGTTCGTGAAGAAATTCGGGTTCTGCCTCAAATCGGTCGAACGATGCCCTTGGGGCGGTCGAACGATCATGCATAGGAGGCAAACCTGGTGAGTTTCGGTCGACTGGGTCCCCTTTGCCGGTCGACCGTGTGCACTGTCTTAAGTCGGTTGAGGGCGTAGACCATCTAAACGGTCGACCGCTCGTTGATTTCCGTCCGACCGTGACTTAAGTGAGAATAGTGGTCGGTTCGACTGAATGAGGGTTCGGTCGACCGGACTTGTGCGCTGAGCGTGGGGAACGCTCTGGAGGAATTCGGTCGACCGAGATGTGCTCGGCGTTCGACCGAATTCATGGTGCGAGTGAGGGATTATTCCCTGGACGGATTCGGTCGACCGAGAGTGCTCGGGGGTTCGACCGAATTCGTTGTGGTGTTGAGGGATTTTTCCCTGGTGACTTTCGGTCGACCGGGACCCCTTTGTCGGTCGACCGATTGGTCATTTTGTTCGTTGAACCGGGAGTTGACCATCTAAACGGTCGACCGTCCCTTGATTTGGGTTCGACCGAACGAGTGTGGTGTTGGGAATCGGTCGACCGATGGAGTGCCGGTCGAAGTGGATTGCCCTGTATTTGCTTGATTCGGTCGACCGGGACTTTTGGTTCGGTCGACCGTTTGTGTCCTGTTTTGCACTATGGAGGTGTTGTGGTTGTGGTCGTCCGTGTGGGGCGAGTTGTGGTGCCGATGTTCTTCCGGCGAGTGTGCTAGGTGCACGAGTGTTGCGGTGGTTGGTTGAAAATAGACCTGGAGCCCCGTAACTGTGTAAGAGTTGCGGTTGGTTGAAATTAGACCTGAAGCCCAGCTAGTCTGTACGGAGTTGGTTGAAATTAGACCTGGAGCTCCGTAGTGCGTTCGGGTTGGTTGAAATTAGACCTGGAGCCTGAGCAGGGACCGCGTGTAGGGGTTGGTTGAAATTAGACCTGGAGCCCTTATACGTTTGGGTTGGTTGAAATTAGACCTGGAGCCCTTGGTCGTGTCGTGGTAGTTGTGGTTCGTTGAAATTAAACCTGGAGCCCAGCTTGGCGACGAGTGTGAGTCGCGGCGGTTGGTTGAGATTAGACCTGGAGCCCCGTGACTGTGGTGTGTGCGGTGGTTGGTTGAGATTAGACCTGGAGTCCCGTACCTGTGGTGTGTGCTGTGGTTGGGTGAGAGAGCCCTGGAGTCCAGCCGGTTGCGATGCTTTTCTTGTTGAGTAGAACTGCATGCTAGGATGATTTTATTTATGCATTTAGAGTTTGGCATACGGGGTTTCCTTCTGGAAACTCAGGCATTGTTGCATGTTTACTTTCAGGCCGTGATCGACGTTAGGGGGTGGTGACCGAGGAGAGGAGCACCGCTACCGGATCCAGCTTTCTCTCAGTTGAGGTCGTGTGATTACTGTTTTCTTTGTATATGCTTTTGATGTAATCACAACTTTTGTATACTCTGATGTTCATATATATATTATATATGTTGGTGCACCTGTGTTCCCTTATTTGCGTAATATCCTCTATTGATTGAGTGTTTATAAATTTTAAAATTTTCCGCTGCTTGAGGATGTTACAACTTGGTATCAGAGCGGTCGGTTCCAGTGTCCTTATCCAAAGAAATCACCCTTAGAGTTTTAGAGTCTGCATTAGTTCATGCATTCATGGTTTTGATGTGTGTTGTTCTTTGTGTGTAGATGCCTCCGAGGATGTTGGTTTTGATGTGTGTTGTTCTTTGGTGCACCTGTGTTCCCTTATTTGCGTAATATCCTCTGTTGATTGAGTGTTTATAAATTTTAAAATTTTCAGCTGCTCGAGGATGTTACAGGTATGATTTAAAATTTATTCGTTAAATCTTGCAAGCCATCAACCGAATGAGATAAAAAAAAAAAAATAATAATAATAATAATAAAGGAGAACACCTACGCGTAGTTCACGGTACAATAAATACCTCCCGCGTCAAAGGTCAAAAGTTTAATTCATGGGAGTGCCATTATCTGAGAAAATATTTTGCAGCTACATAAATATACACTTCCGTGCTCGTTACGAAAAATAAGAAGAAAGATAACGGTTTTGTGACTAACTTTTTGTTTAGGAGTTAGAATGAGTTGCTTATTTTAGTGATACATATAACACTTTTCGCAGCTATTTGTTGGAAATCTTTCGTATTAACGTAGAAAAACTTTCAACCATCAAGTTGATTGACTATGATTATAACTTTAGATTTCTACTTTCAAATGCCTTCTCTTATATTTAAGTTGTTGAATTTTTTCACATTTTCAATATATATGCAAAATTAGTTATATTTATGGGATTCACACTATTTCAAACATATACTTCATATAAAAACAATACTTACATATCTTATTACATTTTATGGGTTATATATTAAATATAGGGGAAATTAATTCAAGGTCGCAAAAACCATCTCACTTCAATGATAGAGGTTTTGAAAAGTCAACTTTATGTTTAAGTCATGATTCTCTCAACACTTATATTGAGTGTAACCTTAAATTAAGTTTGTTTTACCATTTCACCCCTCCTTACATCTCAAACCCACAACAATATTTTCTACCCAAATCTAACTCAATTCTTTTCCATTCTGGGGTACATTTTTAAATAGGGGGTTGTCATTTTTAAATAGGGAGGGTTGTCCTTTTTACGGGAGTCTCACCGGTCGAACGTAATACAATTTTCAGTCGAACGGAACACATTTTTCGGTCATTTTTAAACATGGTGTTTGTCCTTTTTATATATGAGGGTTGTCATTTTTAAACACAGGATATTCCATCATTTTGCAATGTATTTCATCACTTCTAGGGATACCATTTTAAATAGGGGGTTGCTCTTTTTAAATAGCGAGGGTTTTCTATTTTACAGGAGTCTCACCGGTCGAACAGAACACAATTTTCGGTCATTTTTTAACATGGTACTTGTCATTATTATATATGGGGTTGTGTTTTTTAAACACGGGTTATTCTATCATTTTGTAATGTATTTCATCACTTCTGGGGTACAATTTAAATAGAGGGGTTGTTATTTTTAAATATGGAGGGTTGTCCTTTTTACGGGAGTCTCACGGGTCGAACATAACATAATTTTCGGTCGAACGAAACACATTTTTCGGTCGAACGAAACACAATTTCTGGTCGAACGAAACACATTTTGCAGTCAAACGCAACACAATTTCCAGTTGAACGAAACACAATTTTCGGTCGAACAGAACACATTTTCCGAATCTTGATCAAGTTGGTTGAAGTGTGGATCAGGTTAGTTGGAGTGTGGATCGAGTCAGTCTGAGTGTTGAACGAGTTAGTCCGAGTCTGGATCGAGTTAGTTGAAGTGTTGATCGAGTTAGTCAGAGTCTGGATCGAGTTAATTAGAGTGTTGATCGAGTTAGTAAGAGTCTGGATCGAGTTAGTTGGAGTGTTGATCGAGTTAGTCAGAGTCTGGATCGAGTTAGTTGGAGTGTTGATCGAGTTAGTCAGAGTCTGGATCGAGTTAGTTGGAGTGTTGATCGAGTTAGTGCAAATGTTGAACGAGTTAGTCTGAGTCCAGATCCAGTTAGTTGGAGTGTTGAACGAGTTAGTCCGAGACTGAATCGAATTAGTTGGACTGTTGAACGAGTTAGTTGAAGTGGATCGAGTTAATTGGAGTGTGGATTGAGTTAGTCCGAGTCTGGATCGAGTTATTTGAAAAGTGGATCGAGTTAGTTGGAGTGTTGATCGAGTTAGTCTAAGTGTTGAACGAGTTAGTCCGAGTCTGGATCGAGTTAGTTGAAGTGTGGATCGAGTTAGTCAGAGTCTGGATCGAGTTAGTTGGAGTGTTGATCGAGTTAGTCCAAGTGTTGAACGAGTTAGTCCAAGTGTTGAACGAATTAGTCCGAGTCCAGATCGAGTTAGTTGGAGTGTTGAACGAGTTAGTCCGAGACTGGATCGGGTTAGTTGGAGTGTTGAACGAGTTAGTTGAAGTCGATCGAGTTAGTTGGAGTGTGGATCGAGTCTGGATCGAGTTAGTTGAAGTGTGGATCGAGTTAGTTGAAAAGTGGATCGAGTTAGTCCGAGTCTGGATCGAGTTAGTTGAAGTGTGGATCGAGTTAGTTAGAGTCTGGATTGAGTTAGTTAGACTGTTGAACGAGTTAGCTGAAGTGGATCGAGTTAGTTGGAGTGTGGATCGAGTAAGTCCGAGTCTAGATCGAGTTAGTTGAAGGTGGGTCAAGTTAGTTCGAGTGTTGATCGAGTTAGTTCGAGTGTTGAACGAGTTAGTCCGAGTTTGGATCGAGTTTGTCAGAGTCTCTATCGAGTTAGTTGGAGTGCTGATCGAGTTAGTCCAAGTCTGGATCGAGTTAGTTCGAGTCCAGATGCAGTTAGTTGGAGTGTTGAACGAGTTAGTCCGAGATTGGATCGAGTTGGTCGGTGTCTGGATCGAGTTAGTTGAAGTGTTAAACGAGTTAGTTGAAATGTGGATCGAGTTGTTAGAGTCTGGATCGAGTTAGTTGGAGTGTGGATCGAGTTAGTCCGAGTCTGGATCGAGTTAGTTGAAGTGTGGATCGGGTTAGTCAGAGTCTAGTCGAGTTAGTTGGAGTTTTGATCGAGTTAGTCCGAGTTTGAACAAGTTAGTCCGAGTCTGGATCGAGTTAATTGAAGTGTGGATAGAGTTAGTTAGAGTCTGGATCGAGTTAGTTAGAGTGTGGATCGAGTTAGTTTGAGTATTGAACGGGTTAGTCTGAGTCTGGATCGAGTTAGTTGGAGTGTTGAACGAGTTAGTCCGAGTATGGTTCAAGTTAGTTGAAGTGTTGAACGAGTTAGTTCGATGAACCTTTATCGACGGACGTGGGGCGTCCATGACGTGCTATCTTTTTTAACATGGTGTTTATCCTTTTTATATAGGGATGGTTGTCCTTCTTACGGGAGTCTCACCGGTCGAACGAAACACAATTTTTGGTTCTTTTTAAACATGTGTCTATACTTTTTATATTGGATTGTCATTTTTAAACACGAGATATTCTATCATTTTGTAATGTATTTCATCGCTTCTGGGGATACCTTTTTAAATATGAGGGTTGTCCTTTTTAAATTGGGATTGTTGTCCTTTTTACCGGAGTTTAACTATTGAACGACATTCCGGTAATTAGTTGAAAAAATAGAGGGCAACTTTGGAAAAACAATTGGGTCATGACTAAAAAATAAAGTTGACTTTTCAACTTCTTTATCATTGTAGTGGAGGGATTTTGGTGACTTGGAATTAATTTCCCCTTGAATATATTGTGTCTCTTCTCATTGCTATTCCTTTTCATCTAAACCTAAGTTGCAATTAGTTTGTAAGAAAATAGTCATAAAGTGGAGAATCAAATTTAGGAAATTAATATCCCCTTCTTTGTAACATGATTATTGGAAATTCTAAAAGTGACCTTTGGCCTTACAAATAACCTAAGTTGCAATTAGTTTGTAAGAAAATAGTCATAAAGTGGAGAATCAAATTTAGGAAACTAATATCCCCTTCTTTGTAACAAGATTGTACTAATATCCCCTTTTTTGTAACATGATTGTTGGAAATTCTAAAAGTGACCTTTGGCCCTGCAAATTTGTAACCACTTACTTTTTTAGATGGATCATCACCAAAAGGTCGTCCACTCCACAGTTCCTCACACTTACCTTTAGGGGAGAGCAAGAATTGGTCCGGTCTGGGTTTTTGGACCAGAGTGGACCGATCAGTCCGGGTTTCGGTCCGAACCGGACTCAACCAGTCTAGTCTTCGGTCTAGACCCAACCGGTTCGGTCTTCGGTCCGGGGTCTGGAGCAAATTCGTTTCCAGTCCAGACTGGTTCAGATTTTTATTTTATTTTTAAAATTTAAGGTAAAAAACTGATTCCGGACCGGACCGAACCCAACCGGTCAGGTCTTCGGTCCAGGGTCCGGAGTCGATCCGGTTCCGGTCCGGGTCGGACTAGTTGCTCACCCCTACTTACCTTCCTATAATTAAAGTTCCTTTATATCGTGTACTTCCTTCAAACCACATCTAAAAGGATCAAAATCCCAATTTAACTTCTGATCTCAGTGATCTCGCAATTAATAAGTTCTTGAACTGCTTAGAGACTATTTTAAGCACCAATCACTGCAATATGAACCTACTTCTGGAGTTGAACTATTTAGGGATTCAAGTTTCTATAATTAGAGGATGGCCACTAAATCAACAACTTAAACCTACTTCTAGACTACTCCATAGTTTTGAGATTAAACTTTCTATAAGGGGTTTTTGCTACAGTACACCCCGCAAGTGTCCAAATTGGCCATATGCACCTGCTTTTTCGGTATTGCCGCATATGCATCTGGAAAGCATCTTATTTGCGCAAATGCACCTGGGTCGTTTGTGGCCCCCACTCCAGAGAGACGACGTGAATGGGCCGTTAACGGCCGTCCGAATTGGTTCGTGATCCGTTTGGTAGGAAGTGTGATTTTTGATTGACCGTAGCCAAATAAATTTTACTAAGACTAATCTAAGACCATGACTAAACCATTACAGTGTTGGAATCACTCTGCATCGATTCACTCTGGATTGACTTTGACATCACTCTGGAATCGTTCTGGATCGTCTCTGGAATCAATCTGGATCGACTCTGGAATCAATCTGGATCGGCTCTGGAATCACTCTGGATCCAGTTATTGTAGTCCCACGGACACGTATGAGACCTGGTCGTTCGACCCTGGAATGACACTGGAATGACGCGTCACACGTCAGAGACCACTAGACAAATACGTGTCCCCAAAAAGGGGTTGATCTGGCAATTCCTTCGTAAATTGAAGCGCAAAGGTTCCCGTGATCAGAGGGGAACGACTGTTGAACATCGAGAACATGACTTACCATCAATACGTGAGACGTCTTCTCACGTATTGATGGTAAGTCATGTTCTCGATGTTCAACAGTCGTTCCCCTCTAATCACAGGAACCTTTGCGCTTCAACGTACGAAGGAATTGCCAGATCAACTCCTTTTTGTGGACACATATTTGTCTATTGGTCTCTGACGTATGATGCGTCATTCCAGAGCCATTCCAGGGTCGAACGACCAGGTCTCATACGTGTCCGTGAGACTACAGTCACTGCATCCATAGTGATTCCAGAGCCGATCCAGATTGTCCAGAGTCGATCCAGATTGATTCCAGAGTCAATCTAGATTGATTGCAGAGACGATCAAGAACGATTCCAGAGTCGATACAGAGTGATTCCATAGACGATCTAGAGTGATATCAGAGTCGATCCAGAGTGATTCGATGCAGAGTGATTCCAGCACTGTAATGGTTTAGTCATGGTCTTAGATTAGTCTTAGTAAAATTTATTTGGCTACAGTCAATCACAAATCACACGTCCTACCAAACGGATCACGAACCGATTCGGACGGCCGTTAACGGCCCATTCACGTCGTCTCTCTGGAGTGGGGCACACGAACGGCCCAGGTGCATTTGCGCAAATAGGATGCTTTCCAGATGCATATGCGGCAATACCAAAAAAGCAGGTGCATATGACCAATTTGGACACTTGCGGTGTGTACTGTAGCAAAAAACCCTTTCTATAATTAGAGAGCCTCCTCTAAACTAGCTAGATCGAGCTTTAGTAGAATTGAATTTGATTTAAGTTATAGGTAGAGATGAGTGTCTCAACTAACTAAACGACTTAATTCTAATTGGACTGTCAAATAGGTACTTAGATCAAAACAAATAACTCGAAAAGATATCATGGAAAAAATTGCTTGCCTGTGTTTTTGCAACTGAAGTTGAATGATTGTAATTGGAGGCGCTAATATGTCAACAAGAGAAAGGATTTGAATTAGTGACTAAGAGCATCATTAACGGCGCCCAGACAGTTCCCGGGCGCCATGCTTTCTCTCTCAGCCACGTCAGCTTCTCTCTCAGCCACGTCAGCACAAACCAACCCCCCTACAAAATCCTTAACCATTACCCAATCCACCCAGTCACGCTACAGTATTTGTTGTCACGTCATTATTTTTATTCTTCTCTCCAAAACTCTTTCAACAATCAACAAAATATATTAATAATCATTATCGTAATTATTTAACATCAACAATTCATTCGTTTTTAATTAACATTTAATTAAAAAATACGAAAATATTATTAAAATTAAGAAAACCACAAATTAATAAATTTAAAATCTAAAATTTAAAATTTAGGACCTATAGTATGCGCGTGACTCAAAAAAGACGAGACGATTGGATCGAGGCTTGGACTTCTCAGGCATCGAGGAGATACAGTATGCGCGTGACTCACAAAAGACGAGACGATTGGATCAAGGCTTGGACTTCTCAAGCATCGAGGACCTACAGTATGCGCGTGACTCACAAAAGACGAAACGATTGGATCGAGGACCTACAGTACGCGCGTGACTACTTCAATATATATACCCCAACCACCTCTATTCCAATCTTACTTCTTCCACCATAATTCTCTACTCACATCTACTCTCTACTCACAATGTCATCTTCAGAAGGCAATGGTTCACCAGATTACCGACGATCTCCACGTCGTCCACCCCCAAGCCAACACTTTTTCCCCTACCAAAATGTTCCACAACCAGGATTCCACCCGTTATACCAAAGCCAATTTACCCCACAACCAGGATTCCACCCATCCCACCAAAACCAATTCTTACCACACCCAGGGTTCTACCCACACAATCAATACCAACCGCCAACTCAGGAAGAAGGGCAAACCCAATTCCCAATGGGTATGTATACTCACCTCCTAAGTGGCGAAAGTAGTGGAAATGCAAGCCGCTATACAACTGATGTGCTTGACGAAACCGCGACCCAGGGAACACGCAAAACCGCGACGATGAGGTCGCAAAAATAGTGGTCCGCACAAGAGGATCAACGACTTGTCTCGGCTTACATGGTTGTTAGTGGCGATGTTGTGGTTGGGACAAACCAAAAAATGAAGTCCTTCTGGAAACGTGTGGAGTGCATCTACAATGACTCAAGCGAGCCAGGTGTAGTAGAGCGTAACGATGAATCATTGAAGGGGCGATGGAGGCGTACATTGCCATCTGTGAACCAATGGGTCGGTTGCTTCGACCAGGCGGTGTGGAGGAAGAGAAACGGTTACAACGAGGACGATATCATCCATGAAGCGCACATCATCTACGAACGAACACACAACGCCAAATTTCAGTTCATGCATGTTTAGCTTTTGTTACGCAGGTGATGCATTGCATACATTGCATCATATGTCTTTCATTTAGATTACTTTTACATCAATAAATGCTACTAAGGTATGTGTTTAATCTTATTTACAGAATACAGGGACCTGAATGCAATTTACCCACATCCCGAGCATAAACACGTGCAAAAGACTCATTTCTATCATAAATACCAAGCTCAAGATTATCGGGTTTCAAATGGAAATGTATCCAAGCATAGAAGCATTCAAGTCCTAATTACAAAAAGAACAAGGACTTAATTGCAAAATGCCAAGGACTTAATTGCAAAATGCCAAGGACCTAATTGCAAAAGAAAAGGATCAAGTTATTTTGTTGGAAAAGTCAAAAGAAAAATCAACTATAAATCTCCAACAATGGAAGGAATTAATCCGGAGCTCAAGACAATGGAAAGAAATCATCCAGACACGCAAATAAAGATCAAATCATACCATAAACGCGTGACAAAAATCCTGATTAAATCCGACCAACGTGGGAGGCGAATCCGCCGCACAATACACATGATGTGCGGCGATTCCGCCGCCCATTGGTCGATCCGTGTGTCCCAATTTCGTCCACTCGTGTATGGACACTTGTACTATCCAATTCTATACCTAAGTCCCTTGTAGCAACTATAAATAGACCCGAGAACGATGTAAATAGGGTCCTTGGTTGTTGTTCTTATTTGTGTACCTTAGTTTTATTAATAAAATTCTGTTCTTTTAATTCTTGTTTTAGTTTTCTTTTAATGTCTCAAGGACCTCTTCTTCTTCCTCCCTCCATGAGTTTCTAACTCTCTCCAAAGGGTGGGGGTGACGGATTTAGGGTAATGAGAAGAGAAGATGTTATTATTTTAATTTCGTATTAGTATGTTTTGATTACTTGAGTTTATGTTAAATCATTTATCATGTAATGCTTTATAACTAATATGATTTATTATAAGTTTCAGAATTCTCTAATCTAAACCCGATATCTAAACCTCCACCCCACGGATTTCTCTCTTTGTTCTTGTTTTAATTTTAATTGCTTTTGTTTCGTACTTTAGTTAATTAAACCAAAAACCCCAAAAACCCAAATTAATTCTTCTCTCCCTTCTTCCCCTCAATCGAAATCACACTAACAACGAAATCTCT
This sequence comes from Triglochin maritima, assembly GCA_963682175.1. Taxonomy (NCBI): domain Eukaryota; kingdom Viridiplantae; phylum Streptophyta; class Magnoliopsida; order Alismatales; family Juncaginaceae; genus Triglochin; species Triglochin maritima. The sequence goes on from OY821774.1 coordinate 43,138,007, forward strand.
CCCTCCTTGTGTTCGACCCGTACTTGCCACGTCTTCATTGACGCCGTGCACTTGCGGTATAAATAAAAATCTCATCAAGTTTTTGGCGCCGTTGCCGGGGAGGCGACGCAGATTTTTGTTGTTTTTGTGTTTTCGATTTTTCCTATTTATCTTGTGCGCGATCTAAGTATTTGGATTTGTGTTTCAGGAGACAACAGAGCGCGCGGCGAAAGACGAGCGCATTCTGAGCTTAAAGAGCGGCGAATCCGCCGCCCCATAAGAAGCATTTGCGGCGAAATCGCCGCACAGGTTGGTCTTCCGGTCTCCAAATTTTGAGGGCGTCGTCGGCATCGCTGGGTGGTTGCATTGAGCTACTGGAATCTCCGAGAGCGGGCGGCGAACCCGACTGAGCATTGCGGAGGTAACTTTTCTTGCCTTTCTCGTACAATCTGAATAGTTGAAAAGTTTCATTTCGTAGAATTGCACGTGTTAGGGTTACAATTCCATAATTGGCAATAATTCAACTCTGACCTAAAATTTGGCAAAATTAGAAAGACCTTAGTGCATGCATCATATAATGTTTTGCTTGCATTATTCTTGCTAAATTCTTGCAAATTAATACTTGTTGAAGATTGCTGGAGGCAAGGTACGTGTCGAGGTTTTTATCGATTGCATTAGAGCATATAATTTAGTTGCATACAACCTTACAATTGCCCCCATTAAAAGGACCATTGTTTGACTATCTTTGCTAGATTTAAGTTAAACTATCTTAAGGGCAACTCCGTAGGAAAAGATACGGTGGGGATTTCATCACCCTCCCGTAGCCCACAAACCACAATCCTGAAGTGTCGCCTAAGCCTAAAATTTAAAATCAATTAGACATTGGCCCCTAAGGACTCGGACTCAATTAAGGAGGAGATTGGTTTGACTTGCTATGACATGAAGCTAATTGAATTCAATTTGGTGTCTAGAAAGTGTTTTTGTGTCGACGAAAGTCTTCCAAGCGACGTGGTTGTCTAATTGGCACCGACTCTGTCGGAAGCGCCCCCACTAGCTATACACTAACTGGCCAACTTGGTTTGATTGGTGAGGGAGGTGAATCAAGCAAATCAATTCGACTCAACCAGTTAGGAGTCGTCTAGATCTAAGTGACACTAGGTCTAGGATTGTTTTGACCGTGCTTGTTCAGGAAATTTCTGACCAACCCTAATTTTTATCCTTTAGAGTTAAGTTTCCCTTCTCGTCTGAGTCTTCTTTCCTTTCTCATCCTTACCTTTCTATTGTTTGTTTCCTTTAAAATAAAAAAATAAAAAAATAAAAAAAAATAAAAAAAAAATTTTTTAAAATTCAAAAATTCAAAAAAAAAGAGAGTAATTGATTCTTGGAATTGAATTTGAAGTTTAAATTTCGAATTCAAAAATTAATTCAAACCGGTGCACTCAGATTTGGGTGCGGGATTTAAGCAATCGACTCTCACGAGTTCATCTGGATTCCAGTCTAGAGCTTAACCCCAACCCATTTGTTGCACCACCTCACCCGGATCTAATGGGTGAGAACGTAGTGGACCCGCCTGTTGCGCAACCTATAACTTTGAGGGATCGGTGCTACCCAACGATGGCTGCTCAGCCATCGTGCATCGTTATGCCCACCATACCGGGTCGCGACTTCGAACTTAAGGCACAATACATGAGTATGCTGCCTAAGTTCACCTCTAGGGAAGATCCATATCTCTTCCTTAGAGAATTTGAGGAAATCTGCTCTCTTATGCAATACCAGCATATCCCTGAAGAGGCAGTGCGTCTGAAATTCGTGCCTCTAGCACTGAAAGACGACGCTAAGAAATGGCTATATAGTCTAGCCGAGAGATCTATTAGGAGTTGGGCTGAGTTTGTTCAAGTGTTTCTAAAAAAATATTTCCCCAACCATAAGACTATGAAGATTAGGAATGAAATTGTTGCATTCGTTCAGTCTGAGAGCGAGCCGTTCTATTCCTATCTTGAAAGATTTAAAAGTGTCTTGACCCAATGCCCTCATCACGGAATTCCAAAATGGCAATTATGCCAAATTATTTATGAGGGATTGACACCCATATCTAGAGTTATGCTAGAATCTGTGAGCCAAGGGAACTTCATGTCCAAAAATGAAAATGATGCCTGGACTTTTCTTGAGGATTTAGCTGAAAATAGTATGCAATGGGACAATGCTAGAACACCCATCAACCCGAGTATTGGATCTAGGATAGCGAGTCAACCCCGACCAGGTGTCTTAGCTGTAGACTCCAACATAGCGGCTGAGGCAAAACTAGCTACCCTAATGCGTAGAATGGAAAGTCTAGAGCTACAAAATCAATCCCGAATGAATCAACCCTCGTCTATCCCCTGCTCTAGATGTGGTCAGACTGGTCATTTAATGGAGGACTGTGTGGACCTGGAACATGTTAATGCCACATACAACAATTCTAGAAATGATCCTTACGCATCGACCTATAACCCAGGTTGGCGTAATCATCCCAATTTTTCGTGGACCCAACAAGGACAACCTCCTAGACAACAACAAACCCCATATAACCAAAATAATACATCATCTGGGGGTAATAACAATGGAAATCATGAGGTTAGGTTGACAAAATTAGAAACTTTAATGACAACTTTTATACAAACAACCAACCAATCATTCCAAAGGCTAGAGACACAGGTCAGCCAATTAGCACAGATAATAGGTGAAAGAGAAAAGGGCCAATTTCCAAGCCAACCTGAGGTGAACCCCAGAACTAATAATCAATATCAACCTTATCAACCACCTTCAGGAAATAACAACCCTAGACCGGTTCAAATGGTTAATGAGGAAGGACCGTTCCAACAAATCAATGCTGTAGTATCATTACGGTCCGGAAGACAAATTGACAATAATGTGGTAAACCCTAGAATGACTAATCAATCTAGCCATCAAGCACCCACATATGACTTGACCATTGAACCCGACGTCCAAATTGAAAAGCCCAATCCACCTACCCAACCTGAACCTGTAGCTCAACCTGAACCTGAGCGAGTCTATGTGCCTAAAGCCCCATTTCCCAATAGACTCAAAAAGAACTCTAGTGCACAAATAGAGAAAATCCTGGAAGTATTTAAGCAAGTTAAGGTGAATATTCCACTCTTAGATATGATTCAACAAATACCTGCTTATGCTAAATTCTTGAAAGATTTGTGCACTAAAAAGAGAAAAACAAATGTACCAAAGAAGGCATTCTTAACTGCAAACATATGCTCAATTCTTTCCAACACATCTCCTATAAAATATAAGGACCCGAGGTGTCCCACAATTTCATGTTCAATAGGAGATACATTTATCAATAAAGCCCTTCTAGACCTTGGTGCAAGCCTTAACTTGCTCCCATTTTCTGTCTACGAGCAACTCAACCTTGGTCCACTAAAACCCTCTAGGACAACCCTCCAATTCGCTGATTGTTCTGTTAAGAAACCGAGAGGTATAGTAGAGGACGTTTTGATTAAGGTTAGTGACTTTATTTATCCAGTGGATTTTGTCGTACTTGATACTGAACCTGTTGTAAATCCTAATCGACAAATCCCTGTAATTCTAGGTAGACCCTTTTTAGCCACTTCGGAAGCATTAATAAACTGTCGAAATGGGCTCATGCAATTATCTTTCGGGAACTTAAAAGCAGAATTTAATATCTTCCATATTGATAATGAGCCAGAAATAATATGCAACCCAAGTGATGTTGTGATGACAGCACGTATTTATCAGAATTCTGAATCAAATAAATCATCACATAAGCAAAAAGGAAGTAAGAAAAAAGGGAGTGATTCATTTACTCAACCACCATCACTCGAGCAAACAAGCGAACCAATTCAAGTGAGAAGAGTGGAATCTTTTCCTCAAGTCAACATGGGGAACAATTCAACTGGATACATGCACCAACATGGTGTCATTCAATCCAGTTCTGATTATGGTTGACTTTGAGCAAACTCAACCCCTCTACCGCAAGCCGACTCAGGTAATAAGCGCATTTATTTTATCTATGCATACATTGAGGACAATGCATGATTTAGGTGTGGGAGGGTGTTTATATATGTACATATCTATCTATTTGATTTTCTGTTCTGCTTTATTTCTTAAAAAAATTAAAAAAAAAATTCAATATTCTATGACATAGCTTAAGATTGAACTGCCAAAACCCGTGTACAAATTGCATTAAGTTTTTGTTCCTTATTATATAGTTCTGCTTGTAGAAATTATGACATAAATCTAAGTTCCAAAGAAATAACCCATGGCCCTTGTAAGACATGTATGCACTTAAATTGGATGAATCAAATCTTTGAAGTGGTTGATAAAAAGCAGAGGTTGAGGAAAATATACCGGGAAGTGTGGACGTCTAATAGCAATTAAGCCTTGAGGAAAATAAAAGTAAAATAAAATAAAAATAAAGTGAGGAAAACACATTTTGCAAAATGATTACAAAAGCCCAAGCCTTCGAGTCACTGGTCCGTAGGGGTATCTTGAAACCCGGTAACTTGAGTCTGCCAGCTCGGGATTATCGACCAAACTCGCTACACGAATGCAAAAAGGTATAAGTGTTAAAAAGAAAAGCAAATGTGTTGAATCACGGAAAAAAAAAATATAAATAAATAAATACTTTAAGATACTCAAGGCCCAAAGCTAAAGGAATGATCCATGCCATGGTTGATCCAAATGATACTTCACCACCAGAGGAGGCGTGCAAAATAATTCATGTGATAACATGTGTAGAGGGGTTAGTGGTGTGAATGTTGGAGGAATAAAGACCAAGTCAAACTTTTTATAAGTTAGAACTGTAAAATGAGCATGCGAGAACTTTAAGTGAGATGTACAAGGTTAAGGCAGAAATATTAAGAGCTATTAATGGAATGTTGAATTAAGACTTTGTGGGTGTGTCAACTGAAAACCCTCACGAGACAAAACTCGTCCTCTAAGGCAACTTGGAGGTTTAAAGGCTTGTTGCATATGCAAAGTGCAACCGTGATTCCTACGAAAGTGAGTTAGGATTTCCCTGTTTTCATTTTCTTATATTTTGCTTTGCTAGGGACTAGCAAAATCTAGGTGTGGGGGTATTTGATGCATTGCATACATTGCATCATATGTCTTTCATTTAGATTACTTTTACATCAATAAATGCTACTAAGGTATGTGTTTAATCTTATTTACAGAATACAGGGACCTGAATGCAATTTACCCACATCCCGAGCATAAACACGTGCAAAAGACTCATTTCTATCATAAATACCAAGCTCAAGATTATCGGGTTTCAAATGGAAATGTATCCAAGCATAGAAGCATTCAAGTCCTAATTACAAAAAGAACAAGGACTTAATTGCAAAATGCCAAGGACTTAATTGCAAAATGCCAAGGACCTAATTGCAAAAGAAAAGGATCAAGTTATTTTGTTGGAAAAGTCAAAAGAAAAATCAACTATAAATCTCCAACAATGGAAGGAATTGATCCGGAGCTCAAGACAATGGAAAGAAATCATCCAGACACGCAAATAAAGATCAAATCATACCATAAACGCGTGACAAAAATCCTGATTAAATCCGACCAACGTGGGAGGCGAATCCGCCGCACAATACACATGATGTGCGGCGATTCCGCCGCCCATTGGTCGATCCGTGTGTCCCAATTTCGTCCACTCGTGTATGGACACGTGTACTATCCAATTCTATACCTAAGTCCCTTGTAGCAACTATAAATAGACCCGAGAACGATGTAAATAGGGTCCTTGGTTGTTGTTCTTATTTGTGTACCTTAGTTTTATTAATAAAATTCTGTTCTTTTAATTCTTGTTTTAGTTTTCTTTTAATGTCTCAAGGACCTCTTCTTCTTCCTCCCTCCATGAGTTTCTAACTCTCTCCAAAGGGTGGGGGTGACGGATTTAGGGTAATGAGAAGAGAAGATGTTATTATTTTAATTTCGTATTAGTATGTTTTGATTACTTGAGTTTATGTTAAATCATTTATCATGTAATGCTTTATAACTAATATGATTTATTATAAGTTTCAGAATTCTCTAATCTAAACCCGATATCTAAACCTCCACCCCACGGATTTCTCTCTTTGTTCTTGTTTTAATTTTAATTGCTTTTGTTTCGTACTTTAGTTAATTAAACCAAAAACCCCAAAAACCCAAATTAATTCTTCTCTCCCTTCTTCCCCTCAATCGAAATCACACTAACAACGAAATCTCTCCCTCCTTGTGTTCGACCCGTACTTGCCACGTCTTCATTGACGCTGTGCACTTGCGGTATAAATAAAAATCTCATCAGCAGGTACCCTAAATGGGAGTCTGTTGCGCTTGGAATTCCCACCGGAAACGTCGCTGCAGAAAGTCCGGAGAGTTTTACCAACGGGAAAAGAAAAAGCACTGACGACGATGGGAGTAACGCAACACCGTCAGCAGATGAAATGGTGTTCGAAACATGTGCTCGTCCTGAAGGTGTTAAAAAGCCAAAAAAAAGAAGGGGAAACAACCATTTCAGGCACAACTTGATCCTGAGATGTTAGAACTGGGGAAACAAATTGAATATAGCGCAAAAGTGAAAGAGGAAAAATATTTGCGTTACGAAGAACGGCTGGAGAGGAAACGCATCGAAGCTGAGGCGAATTTCCAAAGGGAACTGAACAGCAAGAAACTTGATGTCCTCTTCGCTCTAATGAAGAAGGAAAACAAGGACGAATTCGATAAAGAAACACTTGCTGAACTCAAAGAGTGGGGTAAAGCACAAGGATATCTGTAGGTGCTTATGTTTTCAATATGTCTGTGGTAGTTTATCAGTATTTCGTATTATGTATTTGTATTGTATTTTCTTTCCTTATTTCTGTTGTATTTCGTATTATGTATTTGTATTGTATTTTGTTTCCGAAATGTATGAGTATTGTACTATTATTTCTTAATTTGTTTATGATTTTTTTTATTTTTATTTATAAGTAAATCAAAAAATTGTTAATTAATTATAAAATATTTGTTCAATTATTTTGTAATACCTAATTAATTAAATTTATTAAATTTTATACCTAATTAATTGTAAAATAAATAGGCGCGCGAGTGTAGAGCACCCTTCAAGGGGTGCTCTTAGTTACAAGAAACACTAGTAATTACCTGAAACAAAAAATAAAACCAACAAAAACAGGAACACACCCCCAACACCCACTCTACAATGTACGTAGGTAGCATAACAAATAAAACACACTAGTACGTACACTAAGATGAACTACATTCTTTGTTACAAGAAGACAACCTCTTCTTGATGGTGCATGCAACAATGTTCTTCCCGGTGGAAAACTGCGATTTGAATATCGACACAACCGACCCGACTGGGCTACCTAAACTAACATCAGTACTCGAACAACCGGCAACCGACCAAGAGGAGGACACTCCGTCCTCATCCTCCCCATTCCATTGGCAACCGGATTCACGTTACCATCATCATCAGAATCAAACCAAACAACCAACTCCCTCCTCTTCTCGAGCAACGAATCAATCGCATTCTTCGTCACATTCCGACATTTCTTTACCTTCAACTTCCTCAACTCAGGACACCCTTTCTCCAATGCTGCAACGCCCTGGTCGGATAAGTTACACCCTTTCAAACAAAGCTTCTTCAAACCGGCAAAACGCGAAGCCACATGTTAGATCTCATCATCCCCGACTGTCCGGCTCGCATAAACTCCGAGACTCTTAAGCTTCCGGAAATTCTCTGCTATCGAATTAAACCCGAAAACCGACACCTCAACAGCAAACAACACAACCTCCTCCAACTCTGGGCAACCCTTGACCAACGTCGACACACCGGAATCGCCAATCTGATTCGTACTCCACCCGTCGAACCTCACCTTCCTAAGCCTTCCACACTGCAACACGACCGCCTCCAAGGCGGAATCCGACACCTCCAGAGTCTTACTCAGAACCAAAACCTCCAGCTTTGGACAACAACTCGTCAACCCACTAAGCCCTTGAACAAGAACCCGATCCAGTCGAATTTCAGCGAGCTCCGACCGATCTCTTCCAACGCCAACCCCCAATCGCCACCGCACTTTGAGATCCTCACCGACCTCACCCTCCTGCCACCGCCACCGCCACCTCCTGCCCGTTATCCACCTCCTCCATCTCCACAAACTCCAGAATCCCCTTCTCCAAAACCCCGCAGGAGCCCAACCGGAACCGTTTGAGCGAAATCCTGTGGAGGGAGGTGGAGGCGGCAACGACTCCAGTGATGCCGGAAGCGGAGAGGTCACGGCAACAACGGAGCTTAAGGGAGGTTAGGAAGGGGAAGGGGAAGCGGAGGGCGATTAAGGTTAGGGTTCGGTCGGAGACGCTGGGGGAGTGGGGATGGGAGGAGAGGACGAGGGAGTTGACGGAGGAGAAGCGGGAGAAGAGGGAGAGCGGGAGGGAGGGGAGGGCGTGGAGGGAGAGGTGCCGGCGGGAGGAGGCATCGGTGGAGTGCCAGAGGCGGCAGACGAGGGACGCCCGCTGGCGGTCGGACGACGGGAGGTGGGAGAAGATCACGGCGAGGATGTCCGTCGGGAGGTACGGGGATCGGACGGTCGAGGTGCGTTGGCCCATTGGATCCGACGGTTGGGATTCGATGAGGTCGGTGGGTCCACAGGGTGGGACATGGTGGTGATGTGAGGGGTGGGGTGGTTGATTTATAGGTTCGGTGTTGCGATGGAGGGCTTGTAGTTTTCGGTTATTGCGTTTCGGTCCGTGTTTGTGGGATTTTGCGTGATTGTATTTGTACCTGATAAGTATGTCGGTTTATGTGTGGAATTAAATCGGATCTGAACTATGAAGTAACGTGAAAAGTAATGATGGTTGAAAAGTAGCATTAAATTGATGCATTTTGGTAATGTTTTTAACCGTGTAGTGACGTTTTGGAAAAAATCTTATTTTTATTAGATGTCGTGTGATTTGCTACCTAAAATGCACGAGAAGTTCTCATCTGAATTAATAGGTAATGTCGTTTCCAAAAAATATATTACTTTATATCAATTTTGTTGTTTCTAATGAGAATTCTCTGTAAATTACATGTGAACTGGTTCTCTTCAGATAAATTTCATATCTATCTGTACAGTTCTTTGCTAGTTTAATTCTGAGGTAGAACAAACAAAACTACAAATACTTAAATTTTGTCTTACAATGTCGGTTGGAAGTGCATCAAATTATTATCCAACTTTTAAGATAAAACTATGATGAATTGGTATTAAAAATAAAATAATAGTATTGCCAATTTCATAGATGTCTACTATCACAAAATGACCAAGTGAACTACAACTTAATTTTATACATATTCATAATCACGGGCGGATCTAGAAATATTTTTTGGGTGGGGCAGAATTTCTTCACGTTGCACGAATTTTTTTTAGAGGATCCACAACTTTAAGTTGATATTTTAATAAATTAATTAAAAAAATAAAAAATTGAAAATATTTTTCCTATTATTAACATTTTTCCAAACCTGAATATATTAAAATTCAAAAATCCAAAAGACATTTTTACAACAACAAAACACGACACATCAGTTAAATTGATTTTATTCTTACAACTTAAATTCCAATATCCAAACACAAAGCATGTGGTTTGGGAAGATTTTGTGGTTATATTTGTTCTTAAGTTTGAAATTGATAAAATATAGACAAACATATGGAGCAAAATAGTATATAAGTATAACATAAAATTATAATAAAAGAATTTTAGAATAATTGCTACTATTTATGGTCATTGCTATTTTCGTTCGTGGAATCGCAAGTTTTAGATTTATTATTCATTCTACGACTTATGTATAGAATGACCTTGATAGATAAGTTTCTTATAAATGTTAGCTTATTTTACTTTTTCATTCTATTTTCAGTCAACATACTAACTCGACAGTATCAAAGTGAGATATAACAACATGTCAATAAGCATAATTGTACTAGAAAAGTAAAATTGCACGTCATAATAATAAAAAAGTTAAATCCCAAACATCAACAACAACTAACTAAAATCTATGCAATGTTCATTTTTCAATTAAAAATTATCAAACTTACGCAACAATGCAAGTCCAAAAGATGTAGAACTTATTTTCCAAATGTAGTTGTTCAAAAAAACTTCAAAGCCCAATTTGAATCAAATTGATTCTAAAATTAATTTTTGTGAAAATATTATTTTTAACTCTTCTGAAATTAAACAACAGGTAAACAATTATACCACCAAATTCAAGTCAATACACTTAAATATATGAGATTGAATAAATAAAAAAAATTATTTTTTTTTGCAAAAATCTGGGTGGGGCAGATGCCCCCACCTGCCCATAACGTGGCTCCGCCACTGTTCATAATTACTAATGTCAAATATGGCTAGCTACTGTCACAAAATGACCAAGTGAATTGCCACGTTCTTTTATATGTTCATAATATAATAATATTCATAAGGAAAATATTTAGTAGACGCGCACGTCACGGACGCTACTTACGTGGCGGAGAACTTTTGTCCATTCAGCATCCAGTCAGCATATACACTAAGCTTCTCAGAGCAATGATGTCTTTCTTATTTGTCTTCCCGATGCATTAAATGCATATCTACGGAGATACCACCTTTTCTTTTGGCGCTCAACGGAGATCCACTAAAGATCCCTTAACGTGTCACGTCACCTATTTTTTTACTCATTTTCCTTTTTTTTCCGGACAAGCGCATGACTCATTCCGGACACAGTTACTATTTAATCCTGATAGTTGGAACACTTATTCCGGACAAGCGTACTACTTACTCCGGAATGTTGCCTTTTTCTTTTATTTTCCCGATGCGTCCACAATCACATTTAATGCTCCTCAAATCAGCACGGGGCTTCCTTCAGCACGTCCTCCATTTCTTCTTTTTTGGCGCTTCACGGAGATACAAAATGTTTTGGCTACCTTATTCGGATCCTATGAACCCTTCCTTCTTCTTCCTCCCTTTTTGTTGTACTGTAATGGCACTCGTTAATGTGTCCTCACAGCCGGCACATGCCTCAAACGTCCCGCAAGAGAAGATGTATTTTCCTTCCTTCGAAGAAGCCAAAGCATTTTACGTTTCCTATGCCGATTCCTGTGGTTTTGGTGTGAAGATAAGGCAATCTCATTACGATCGTGGTGTTGTTATACGGGTCACTCTTACTTGCTCCAAGGAGGGTAATGCTCCGGGAAACCAAGGTGAAGGTAGACCAAAACATAGGTTATCCGGTAGGGTCTAGTGCACTGCTCGGATCAGGGTCTCCGGAAATCCATCCAGAGGCTACGTAATTAACTACGTAGATCTCCAACATAACCACGCCATGCTGTCGGACGACCAGATGCGCTTCCTACGACAAAAACGATCCGTCCCGGATTCCGCCATAGCACGTATTTCGTGTAATGATGCTGCCGGGATATCGTCTGCCAAGACCATGCAATCTTTTGTGGTCGAAGCCGGAGGTCATGACAAATTGTCTTTCAACGAGCGGGACCTAAGGTGTTTTGTTTTCTACTTAACTAGGTTGATGTTACCCATTTTGCTTTGTCATAAAAATTGTGTTTTGCAGGAATGTTGTGTACGAGGTTAGAAACCTGAAGATGGGACCAGGCGATGCCCAAGCTATCCAAAATTATTTCATCAGGATGCAGAAGAATGATTCCCAGTTTTTTTACGTAATGGATATGGACGACGAAGACAGACTACGAAACGTGTTCTGGGCCGACAGTCGTTCTCGAGCTGCGTACTCTTACTTTGGTGATGTCATATGTTTCGACACAACCTACATAACCAACAAGTACGACATGCCTTTTGCCCCATTTGTGGGGGTAAATCACCATTACCAGTCCGTCCTTCTCGGTTGCGCACTCCTCTCTTCCGAGACGACACAAAATTACATTTGGTTGTTCCAAACATGGTTGACGTGCATGAACGGTACGTACTTTGTCTGTCCGGTTTACGTTATTTGTCTGTCCGGTTTACGTTTTATGGCTACCCATTTTACGTTGGATGTCTGTCCGGTGTACGTTATTTGTATGTCCGGTTTACGAACACGTCTGTCCGGTTTACGTTAGTTGTCTGTCGGGATTACGTGTTATGTCTGTCCGGTTTACGTTGTATGTCTGTCCGGTTTACGTTATTTGACTGTCCGTTTTACGTTTAATGTCTGTCCGGACAACATTTTATGTCTGTCCGGTTTACGTTTTATGTATGTCCGGATTACCATATGTTTTTATCTGGTTTACGTTATGTGCAGATATAAGCGCCCCGGCGATCATAACAGATCAATGTGGCGCCCTAACTGCGGCGGTGAGGACTGTGTTCCCTGAAGCGCGGCACAGATTTTGTATATGGCACATAATGAATAAAGCGCCTGTGAAGTTGCCCACGAAGTACCGGGAGCATACGTTGTTTGAGCTCAAAAACTGTCTATTCGATTCCAAGACTCCGGCTGAATTTCAGCGTAATTGGCAGGGTTTTCTCGATGATTTCGAGTTCCACGACAATAGTTGGCTCCGATCCATTTATGCAATTCGAGAGTACTGGGTACCTGCATTTGTGCGAGATTGTTTTTTCGCCGGAATGACATCAACCCAGAGAAGTGAGAGTATGAACGCCTTCTTCGATAAGTACCTCACATCTAGGACGACACTTAAGCAGTTCGTTCAACAATACGAACTCGCACTCCGCCACAAGTATGAGAAGGAAGCTCAGTCTGATTTCGATTGTCTTCATAAGGCTCCGCAATTGATTTCGAAATATCCATTCGAGAGGCAATTGAGCGAGTTGTATACGGTGGGGGTCTTCAAGAAGGTGCAATTAGAAATTGGGAAGATGATGTACTGCGATATCACGGACGAGTTCAATGAGGAGGACACACTCCACTTCAATGTGACTGAACATGTATTGACACATATGCTCCCATTGTCGAAACGGTTCGCAGTGCAAATTAGAGATGTGAAGTGGTCATGCAATTGCAGAATGTTTGATAACGTCGCTCTCCTTTGTTGTCACGTTTATGTTGTTATTGCACGACTACGTCCCAACGCGTTGCTCCTCGAGTCTTACATCGTCAACAGATGGAGGAAGGACATCCGAAGGAGCTATCGAGACAAGTTTTCCCTTCAAAATGGCACGACGGAGAACGATGTGGTTCGTCGCCATGACGACATAATGGGTCGTGCGGTTTGGATCGCCCAGGCCGCTTTCGTCTCACACGACAGATATCTTCATGCGGTTGAGGCACTTGACTTGCTTAAGGAACGTATGCAACGAGCTGATCCTGGGCTGGAAGGTACATCCGTTCTCAATCCGGATAAGACAAGACGGAAAGGCAGACGGCCGAGCAAACGACGGATTTCTTTGTCTGAGAAAATAATTAAAAGTAACGATAGAAGAATCATCAGGAAGAAGACTTCACTGTCGCTGCACCCAGTCGCACCCAAACCTGGGGATCACGACTTCAATGATTGGGACATGAGTTTGTATTACGAGGGAGTTCCTCCTTGATTATTGATTTTGTCATTTGTTGCAATTAGTCTATGTAAAACTTCAAACTTATTATTATGTCCGGATTAACTTATATGTCTGTCCGGTTTACGTTTTATGTCTGTCCGGATTACGTTATTTGTCTGCCCGGATTACGTTTAATGTCTGTCCGGATTACGTTTTAAGTCTGTCCGGATTACGTTATTTGTCTGTCCGGATTAAGTTATTTGTCTGTCCGGATTACGTTATATGTCTGTCCGGTTAACATTTTATGTCTGTTCGGATTACGTTTTAGGTCTGTCCGGATTATGTTATTTGTCTGTCCAGATTACGTTATATGTCTGCCCGGATTACATTTAATGTTTGTCCGGATTACGTTTTAAGTCTGTCCGGATTACGTTATTTGTCTGTCCGGATTACGTTTTATGTCTGTCCGGATTACGTTATATGTCTGTCCGGTTAACGTTTTATGTCTATCCGGATTATCGTGATTTGTCTGTCCGGATTACGTTATTTGTCTGTCCGGTTTATGTTATTTGTCTGTCCGGATTACGTTATATGCCTGTCCGGTTTACCTTTTATGTCTGTCCGGTTTACGTTTTAGGTCTGTCCGGATTATCGTGATTTGTCTGTCCGTTTTAAGTTATTTATCTGTCCGGATTACGTTCTATGTCTGTCCGGATTACGTTTTAGGTCTGTCTGGATTATCGTGATTTGTCTGTCCGTTTTAAGTTATTTATCTGTCCGGATTACGTTGTATGTCTGTCCGGTTTACGTTTTATGTCTGTCCGGTTTACGTTCTTTGTCTGTCCGGATTACCTGATATGGCTGTGTTGTTTACGTTATTTGTCTGTCCGGATTACGTTTTATGTCTGTCTGGATTATGTTATTTGTCTGTCCGGTTTACTTTTATGTCTGTCCGGATTACGTTTTAGGTCTGTCTGGATTACGTTATTTGTTCAAATCATTCAACCCAACACTAATTGTCCATGTATTGTTCCAATCATTCAACCCAACACTAATCATTCATCCATGTATTGTTTCAATCATTCAACCCAACACTAATCATTCATCAATGTATTGTTCCAATCATTCAACCCAACACTAATCATTCATCCATGTATTGTTTCAATCATTCAACCCAACACTAATCATTCATCCATGTATTGTTCCAATCATTCAACCCAACACTAATCATTCATCCATGTATTGTTCGTAACAACAGTATAAAAATTTGAACATGTATAAGCTATAAAAAACAATGGTTTATGTAACTATTAGTTGTGTAAAGTAAAACAAGTATTTTTGGCCGATTATTGTTGACCGCACACCCCAGAGTCTTCAAGTAACTAGTTAGTCAATTCGTCACTCACACGGTGGATAACCTTGGTCTGCTTCGGCTTCGTCAGATCAACATTCACCATCAAACACTTGATCCAGTACAAAACGTGTGTCCCGCAGTCGTTACTCCCGGCTAGCTGTCGTTGGCTAGCCTTCCTCTCAACTATCAGCGGCCAATCGACCTTCAACAACTCTCGCCAAAATTCCATCAACTGAAATGCTGTGCATTCATGAATTCCGAGACACCGGGAAGGATCTTCACATTTTCCCAGCGAACGGGACATACTGTTGTACTGAATGAACTGTGATCTCGGTCCGTGGGCAACGAACAGAGTCCAGTGGCCAGACTTCCAGCATGGTTGTGCAATGATGGTCTCCGCCGCATTTAGTCCAACAATTTTGGGTAGTAGACAGTCTTCCATTATATCTTCTCCCTGTCCTTCCACAATTCTTCCCGATTCAAAGGTTGATATGCAAACAACCTTTTGCGGCCCTCCTCTTCTGACCAGGACCTCGATTAGGGCGTCCATGGTTTCGTTGCTGAATTCCGATTTTGGTGTTATTATTTCCTTGAGATGTTCACCGGTTATATTGCAGAGGTCCCCCCTCTAGATCACCTCTTTTTTGTCGCGTTCGGGAGCCGTGAGATTCAATAAACGTTGTACCTCATCAGGTTTCAACGATCTCAAGGCGGTTACATCCAGATCAGGTCTCGTCGAGGAGACATGGGCGACTATAACATCTTTGGCGGCTTCTTCGGCCCCCTCTATCTCTTTGTTGGCTTCTGCGGCCTTCTTCTCTACACCCTCTTGGCCAGATTTCCTGTACGCTTCGGTTCTATCTTCTGTGCGCAAGCGTGGTCTTTTGGTCTGGAATTTTGTTGGGTGCATTTCCCTCTCCCTATTCCTCTTCCTCTCTTCATCCCTCCTCTGTCGTTCCTCCTCCTCCTTCCTCGTTTTCTCTTCCTCATTCCTCTTCCTCTCTTCCTCCTCCCTCTTCAAGTTAATCCTCTTTTCCTCTTCCTCCTTCCTCTTCCGTTCCTCCTCCTCCTTCCACTCTTCCTCCTCTTTCTTCTTCTTAATCCTCTCTTCCTCTTGCGCCATCTTCCGTTCCTCCTCCTTCCTCATCCTCTCTTCCTCATTCCTCTGCCTCTCTTCTTCCTCATCCTAGCTTCCTCTTCCTCATTCCTCTTCCGTTCCTCCTCCTCCGTCCTCGTCCTCTTTTCCTCATTCCTCTTCCTCCTCCCTCTTCTTCCTCTCTTCCTTCTCCATCATCTTCCTGTTTTCCTCCTCCCTCTTCTTCCTCTCTTCCTTCTCCCTCCTCTTCCTCTCTTCCTCATCCCTCTTCTTCCTCTCTTCCTTCTCCCTCCTCTTCCTGTCTTCCTCATCCCTCTTCTTCCTCTCTTCCTTCTCCCTCCTCTTCATGTCTTCCTCCTCCCTCTTCTTCCTCTCTTCCTTCTCCCTCCTCTTCCTCTCTTCCTCCTCCCTCTTCTTCCTCTCCTCCTCCTCCTTCCTCGTCTTCTCTTCCTCCTCCCTCGTCTTCCTCTCCTCCTCCTCCTTCCTCGTCTTCTCTTCCTCCTCCCTCCTCTTCTTCTCTTCCTCATCCCTCATCTTCCTCTCCTCCTCCTCCTTCCTCGTCTTCTCTTCTTCCTCCCTCATCTTCCTCTCTTCCTCCTCCCTCCTATTCCTCTCTTCCTCCTCCCTCTTCCTCTCTTCCTCCTTCCCACGGAGTCCTTCAAGACCGATTTTGTGTCTCAGCCTCCGACACTCCTCTTGAGAGATCCTCAGTTCTTCCTCCAGTCTGTTAATTTTTTCGGTCGCCTGCCTAAGGGCTGCTTCGGCTTGCAGCCAATTCGTCTTAACCTCACTCAGTTCCAACTCTTGTAGCAGTGGGTCACATGGAATGCTGCATTCACTAAGTTGTACCCTTGGTAGAGTGGATGTTGAAGGTGTATCCTTAGAGGCGACCTTTTGTGCGGGAGTTGCTTTTGGAGGAGGAATTTGATCCTCTATCATCAGTTCATGCTCCCTTTCGCTGAGTGTCGGAGTGCCCTTCAACTCAAATTTGGCCCAATAAATCCCATGCAAGTTGATGCCGCGTTCCTCCCATTTCCTCAGGATTAGACGTCTCCCAAACATTTCTGTCCAACATTTGAACCGTGGAAATGCTGAACTGGGATCCCCCAATTTGAACTTCTCGCAAAGCCACACCTGCAAATAACAATGAGTTAGGAGAGACATAAATCAATAAATAAATAAATAAATAACAATTATTCCGGACAGACACAACACTTATTCCGGACAGACTCATGACTTCTTCCGGACAGACACAACACTTATTCCGGACAGACACAACACTTATTCCGGACAGACACAACACTTATTCCGGACACACAGAACACGTATTCCGGACAAACACATCACTTATTCCGGACAGACACAACACGTATTTCAGACAGACAGAACACGTATTCCGGACAGACACAACACTTATTCCGGACAGACAAATCACTTATTCCGGACAGACACAACACTTATTCCGGACAGACTCATGAATTATTCCGGACAGACACAACACTTCTTCCGGACACACAGAACACGTATTCCGGACAGACACAACACTTATTCCGGACAAACACAACACGTATTCCGGACAGACACAACACTTATTCCGGACAAACACAACACGTATTCCGGACAGACACAACACGTTTTCCGGACAGACACAACCCTTATTCCGGACAGACACAATACTTATTCCAGACAAACACAACACTACTACCGGACCAAGTTACTTACTTGTAATATGGCAACGCATCCAGACACGCAACCCTGCTTCAGAGTGAAGTTCTCAGTCAATCTCCTCCTCGACAGGTCCCTTTTGGCTTCCTCCAGACCCCTAACCAAACAAGCGTGAACTGCATTTGCCCACACATATCTCTTGAGGCGCTTGAGGTTCTTCAGGTGCCTCGTGTACCACGCTTTAGTTCGCAGGGTTCCATCGAAGAACAAAAAATGATTGAAGATCATACAAATAAGGAGACAGACGTGCTCCTCCTTGTCGCCCATCGCACTCGTGGCAGTAAGATGACCCAGTAGTTGAGTGTTGTCGAGGTTAACCCCGTCTCGCTTCTCTACGTACATGGGTTCCATATCAACTCTCAGCTCATGCACTCTTAGCCCCAGTATCAGGGCGACGTCTTCTACCGTAAATGGGACGACCCCAGTTGCTATTCTCAACCCGACCTCATTGACGTCGAAGTGTTCGACGAACCAACCCACGATCTCATTATCAGTTGTCATGTGAGGAAAAGTGAGGAAGTGACCGAAAGGCGTCTCTTTGAAAACCTTCTCCTCCTCCCCCTTCATCCGACTGAACTGCCAGTGAATAGCCGTCAAACCGCACTTAGTTTTGCGGAAGTAGTACGTGCTTCCCTGAAACAAAAATATATATTAAAAGTCGATGTTGAACCCTAAAATCATCAAAAAACACAACCGGGTTGACGACAGACCTGCGCTAGAATTTCAGGAGCAATGGAGGTTTCAGGGACAGAAGAATCCATTTTCGCCTTCTCTGGTTTTTTCTTCGACTCGAAATGGGACGACGGTTTTTGGATGGGACGAGGAAATGAGGAAAGGGCCAATTAGGAAACTGGACAGACAGATACTCGAATGCTCTACAGACTCTACTGGTGTACGTGAAGTGTAACCGTCTAATCGTGATTTGGGGAAATGAACCGTTCCACCCAACCAGCCGTCTTTTTTTTCAAAAAAATCAAGCCCGCGCAGAAGATATAGCTGACTGGACGCTGACTCATCAAATCGAAGCTCGTCCACGTAAGGCGCGTCACGGACGCGCGCGTCCGTCTATCACGGCCCTATTCATAAACCCTGCTACCTGCTTGCCAACCTTCGCTGGACATAATTCGAAAATATATGGACGTAGCTGCAAAAAGGGAAACAGTAAAGATAAACTGACGCAAGTGGAAAATTGTGAATATTCTAGCCATTGACAATAAGTGTCCGTTCCACGTTTGATGCTATTTTTGGCATTTCTGGGAGTTTATGATTTATGTCTTTGTGAGCTCGAATTTCTTTTGGTTTTGGTTTCTTTCTAATTCTAGAAAAAATAGTAGGATTTATATTTTCTGTTTAGTGTTTCCCCGGAATTTCAGTTAAGTTAAGATAATTTTTTCTAGAAATTTATTATTTTCCTCTTTGCACAATTCACCGTGCTTAACGACCTAATCCTATCTCCAAAAGCAACGTCCGTTGCTTAAAGAAAGCAAAAATTGATATCCACCATAAAGAGTACGAAAGTATTTATTCTGTGAAGTAAATTGAGTAACTAAGATTATTAATACTAATTAATGCCGAAATAGGAAATTTTAATTGTGTATTGCCTTTTAATGACTTTTAATAATTTCCTAGCTTTTTTTTATAGCATTCCATATATGATTACTAGTATGGTCTCATACTTATAAGTTCTTTGAAAAACTTACAATCATATCTTTGAAAAATGCTAGAGAATAGTCTCACGTCAATTATTTTTTAGATTTTCTCATATGTTAGTTGTAGAGTTCAATCCACTCTCATCAATTGTGTAAAATGCAAACTAACAACTTGTGTAAACTTGGTTTTAAATAATAATAAAACTTATATAAGTTATCAAAAGACCCCACCGTGATAAGTACTTAATGACACGACAAATTGTGTTTTTCCGGCTAATGGACCGATCAATTTCAATTGTAACTATAACGCCTACTTATTGTTTTCTTATGATTCGTGACTACTGTTGTTGAGTTTGGGTTAGGCTCATGAATAACTTAATTGAGTAAATCCAATGTTGAGTTGAAAATGAAAACTATTGCCCAATGTGTAATGTGTTCATCTCATTTTTAGTCCAACATTGTTAATCTAAAATGTTGGAGTATATTGATAAATATCATATTCACTTGACCATTTGTAAGTGGTAAGAGCAGTTTTTCTAAATTAGTTTTCTATTTTGTATGAAGTTTTATTCTTGGTCTAAAGGTATTTATCTTTTAGAGCAACTGTAGTAATGATTTTTATAAAAAAAGATTATCACAATTTTCTTTATTTTACACGTCAATTTTTTCAATTCATGGTATTTATTCACAATCTCTTTCTCTTTCATCTTCTCAACCACTATCTATATAAAAAGATTCTATTGCCAAATCAATTGTATTATTTCCTCCAAATCATTTCTTATATTTTACAAATAAATAAATAAATAAAATTGTTGAACAAACACTTGTAAAATCATTAAGAGATTTGTAGATATGAATATAATTGTTTCAAACTCGGTAGTTGTTCAATTTAAGTTAACCACTAAAGTCTAAATGTTTCAAAACTGCAATAATAATATATGGGTGTCTATTAGTAGAAATAAAAAGATGATTTTTAAATGATTTCCTTACAATTTTATTATTAATTTGTAAATTATCTGTAATAAAAATAGCAACATTTATATTCTTTCTCCCTCGATTTCTCGCTCTTAGTCTTAATTACCATTTTACAAAATAAAAGTAGCCCCCGTTAAAATAAAATAAAAAACATAAAAATAAGTGGGAGAGACACATGTCTCCCCCACGTTACAAGCTCCAAATCCACGTTGGGGAGTGTAAGCGCACAATTAATTATCTGAATTGTTATTCGTCGTCCTAAAACTACTTAAATCGTCCCCAACAGATTACCATTTTGCCTTTCTCTCATTTCTACTGCTATAACGCGACATTTTACCCTCCTATCACACATCTCTCTTCATCTTCCTCTTATAATCATAAAAAATAATGTTTTGGAGGTCAGTAATGAGCCAACGGACGCCCCAGTGTACTCGAATCTGGTAAAATATCTAACATCTTTTTAATAAAATAATAATAATAAATAATAAAAAATTACGGGCGTCCGACAGAGCCGCCCTCACGTGGGGGGGGGGGGGGGCGTGTGGCTAAGACGCCTCCCCCATGGGGAACACGTTTTACCCAGACGCCCCACCCATGGGGGAGGCGTCTTAGCCAGACGCCTCTCTCCTACGCGGGGCGGCTCCGTCGGACGTCCGTAATTTTTTTTTATTTTTATTTTTTTAAAAGATAATTGATTATAAATTTAGATAATTGTTAAATTAATTAATTAATAAGTTAATAATTACTATATTCGGATGACCGATACCCCTTCGGTACACCGAAAATTCAAAAATTTCCAGATTTAACAATTTCAAAATCCAAAACGACATGTCGAGGTGGTATTTGTAAGTCAGGATGTTTTACCGCTGGGGGATTTTGGATCTTAAAAAATGTTGGATCTGGAATTTTTTTGAATCTTCATCACTTGCAAAAAACTCATTGTAATCCGACCGGTTACCACCGAAAACTTGCAAAGAAACGTCAAATAATTTGAGATAACACACCGTATAATTTTAATTTGACAAAAAAATTAAAAAAAACGGGACGTCTGGCTAAGACGCCTCAACCATAGTTGAGGCGTCTTAGCCAGACGCCTCCACGATGGTACAAGCGTCTTAGCCAGACGCCCGAGTCCGAAAAAAAAATCCGCCTCCGTTACTTCGCCTGATATAGGTGTTTCGCCAGACATTTTCGTGGTGTTGGTATTAGGAATGTTAGTAAAACTGAGTCAAAAATCTTGTTTAAAGACACTGGACGATATGGGTATTAAATATATTGTTAAGAGCAATTTGGTAATTTCAAGAGACGATTTAAGTAATTTTGGGACGACGTTTAATAGTTCCCTTAATTATCTGTGGGGTGTGGGATTAAGATTTTATTTCTTTCTGGCTCATCACAATCTTCTCCATCTTTTTTTCCCCTTCATCGAGATGCTCTTCGTTACTAAAAAAAAAGAAAAAAAGAAAAAGAGAGAAGCTAAAGCAA
This sequence comes from Triglochin maritima, assembly GCA_963682175.1. Taxonomy (NCBI): domain Eukaryota; kingdom Viridiplantae; phylum Streptophyta; class Magnoliopsida; order Alismatales; family Juncaginaceae; genus Triglochin; species Triglochin maritima. The sequence goes on from OY821774.1 coordinate 43,159,743, forward strand.
AAGCAGCTGCTACCTAAGGTTGCCCTCTCCGAATCCGACGGTCGAGATTAGACATCACAAACCCTCACCCTCTGCAACCTTCTAGATAATTCCACCCATTCCGAAGCAAAACCCCGATTGGATCCAACGGCCAGGATTCATCCCCTAAGCCCGCGCTATAAAAACCCTAATCCTAAACTCCTCTCTCCCAATCTCTCCGCGACTCCAGCCTTATCCTTCCCCTCTCCGCCGCGTAGGTACGGTTTCCGATCCACTTTTTCCGGGTTTTGTTGGTCGAATGAGTTGGTTTGGGAGTGGATTCGGTGGTGGGATGATAAAGGTGGTTCCTTTTGGTGTGGGAATTCGGTTTTGGTTGTTGGAAGTGGTGTTTTAGGGTTCTGTTTGGGGGATTTCATGTGGTTTTTTATGTGGATTGGGTTCGGATTTTTTTATAATGTTTTTTGCTGGTTGAAGAATTTCGTGTTTGTGATTGAGATATGGTGATAAATATCTGATCTTGGAATTGTCATTTTTCTCGGATTAGTGGATTATGAAGGTGATTGTTGTGTTAGTGTTGGTGAGGTGCTGATATCATTTTTTGAATTGTGTTTTCGTGCTTTGGTCTTATTTTTGTCTTTTGGTTTAAAATGTGGTTATGCTTTGTGTTCTGTGACACTGATGTTATTGTGCTAAATGTTCTTTTCTAATTCAGTATTGCACCGTGTGATTGGTTTTCTATGTGTAGAGGTAGTGTTTTTCTTGCCACTTGCATCTTTCATTATCATCTATTGGTTTCTACAGTTTGTATCCATCCAATTGATTTTAGTAGAGTTTGGTATTTGATTTTTTTCTTGTGGGTGTTGGTTATGTGCCGAATCGGTTTGTTGATGATGAAAAATAAATCAGTTTTGTTTTATTGCTTGAGCACCATGTCATGTATTTAATGAAGAATTTGGTTGTTGGTATGTAAAAATGTGAGCTCGAGGGTTCTGACGTGTTTTAAGTGTTTTATTCCTTTGGAATAGGAATATTGTGAAGTGTTTTTAGAGCTTGAATTGAGCTGTGTTTGGTTTGTAATTTTTTCGAACTATACATGCATGACTTCCATAACTCTGACCTGAGCTATTGCATATTTCCTAGACAAAAAATCACATCTTATGCATGGCTATCCCACAACTGAAGGCAGATTTTCTCCTTTTCATGATACATACGTTTACCTCTTAGTTCACTGTTTTCAACTGAATGACTTATGTGTTTGTTGTATGTGTTACATGTGATTAGACAATGGCATCCAGTGTGAGTACCTTGTCTTTGGCTACATCCACCAGCTTTGCCAAAGATAAGCTTCCGACATGCGGGGAGAAATCTGTTCGTTTGTCTTCTCTTGCATCCATTTCCTCAAGCTCTTTGGGTGGAAGAGCACTAAATTTGCGAATGCAGAGAAGACGTGATAACAAGGTCAAGGCCATGGCTAAGGAGCTGTACTTTAACAAGGATGGTTCAGCTATTAAGAAGCTTCAAGTAAGTGTTGGTGGGAATTGTGGTTTGTGGTGTTGGCATTGGGGTTTTCAGATCTGTTGAATTTTTACTTATTGGTTTCAGACTGGAGTCAACAAGCTTGCTGATCTTGTTGGAGTCACTCTTGGTCCTAAGGGTAGAAATGTTGTTCTTGAGAGCAAATATGGTTCCCCTAAGATTGTCAATGATGGCGTTACAGTTGCAAAAGAGGTGAGAGTTACTTCTAGTTTTGATCTTCTGATCCTGTTGGGTGCTAATTGCCCTGCGATTAATTCCTCCTTATTGCTTCTCCCTAAATTTGCTATTTGCAATACAAATTTGATGCCTCTCTGTTCCTTAATTTTCACAAATCTTGATGTATTCCTTGTCCTTCGCTTTTAACATTATCCAGATTCTCGTTTTTGTTCTTTACTTCGTGTTGTAAACAAGGAGCATGATGTTTTCGTGCTACTTGCTAATTTTGATCTGTATCGACTAAACTATCTCCAGGACTATTGCATCTAATTTGCTTATATCCTGTTCTTTTGTTCATCATCTATTTTTTTTCTCATTTCCCCTTCAATCCCCTTCTTAAGGTTAAAGTGTGATTACTGCCTTGGGCTTAAAGTGCTACTGTTGTTTTCTGCAATAAAACAAAATGTTACATTATTGGTGCTTTACATCTCTGTTCTTCATGCTACAAGCAGATGTCTTCTTTCTCAACATCAACTCATAATGATCTTGTCCGGTCTTTTTAGGTTGAGTTGGAGGACCCTGTTGAGAACATTGGTGCCAAGCTAGTCAGGCAAGCTGCTGCAAAAACCAATGACTTGGCGGGAGATGGCACTACAACTTCTGTTGTTCTGGCCCAGGGATTGATCGCCGAAGGTGTTAAGGTTCTCTTCTTTTTTCAATTAAATTTTCTAGTTATGATCTTTATTTCTCTTTCTAATCTGGATTCTGGATTTCCAGGTTATTGCTGCGGGAGCTAACCCTGTTCAAATAACACGAGGTATTGAGAAAACTGCCAAAGCACTTGTTGGAGAACTGAAATTAATGTCCAAAGAGGTAATTTGGGTCGTCAATATGTTTTTCAAGTTGTGGACGGATATTGTTTTCTCTTACTTTTCCACTGCTTGCCTGAGTCCCAAGGTAGCTTTTGTGGAGCCCATTATGTATTTTTTTCCACATACTTCTGCTTTCATTTGTCTTTTAAGGTATTTCAGTCTTTTAGTTAATCAGTACTGGTTTAATGCAGGTTGAAGACAGCGAACTTGCAGATGTTGCTGCTGTAAGTGCTGGTAACAACTATGAAATTGGAAACATGATTGCAGAGGCCATGAGTAAGGTGGGCCGTAAGGGTGTAGTTACACTTGAAGAAGGAAAAAGTGCAGACAACAGCCTCTATGTTGTTGAGGGAATGCAGTTTGATCGTGGATACATATCTCCTTACTTTGTCACTGATAGTGAGAAAATGTCAGTAGAATATGAGAACTGCAAGGTAAGTTATTATTTCACTTAAAAAGTGTCATAAAGAATATGATAATTGATGTTTTTCATTTTTACATCTTTTCTCACTGCTTCCCCCCCCTAGCTCCTCCTTGTTGACAAGAAGATCACAAATGCTAGAGATTTGATCAATGTTTTGGAAGAAGCCATCAGGGGAGGATATCCAATCGTGATTATTGCTGAAGACATTGAGCAGGAAGCCCTTGCTACTCTTGTCGTGAACAAGCTTAGAGGTGCTCTGAAAATTGCTGCACTCAAAGCGCCTGGATTTGGAGAGCGTAAAAGTCAATATCTTGATGATATTGCCATCCTCACCGGAGGTTGAACCTTTGCTGTTCTATTTCTTAGCATTCCATTTATTTCCCGTGCTTCCATTCTAACTGTCATTATTGAATGTTGGTTGGTGCAGTCTTCTATTTCTATTTTGGCTTAGAACTGTTTCCACTTTTCACAGTTTTGCTTGTCTGATCTTGTTGCGGTATTGCTCTAGGCACTGTTATTCGGGAAGAAGTTGGTCTCTCATTGGACAAAGCTGACAAAGAAGTCTTGGGCACTGCCGCTAAAGTTGTATTGACAAAGGACTCGACCACTATTGTCGGAGATGGATCTACACAGGAAGAAGTGGCAAAACGTGTTGCTCAGATACGGAACCTGATAGAGGTTTGTATTTTAACCCATGTCACATAAAGTTCTCTAATTCCTAGTGTTTATTACATCGTATTTGAACTGTTAAACTAGTTCATCAGTAATTGATTTTTATTTCCATATTGATGTTGATTAGGCAGCTGAGCAAGACTATGAGAAAGAGAAACTTAATGAAAGAATAGCGAAGCTCTCTGGTGGTGTTGCCGTTATTCAGGTTTCTTATACCATCCTTTAGTCAAATTATAGCTTTATTTCACGTGTTTTTCTGAAATACCTTCAAATTTATCTATCAGCTATGACTTATTTGTGATTTACCTATAGGTTGGTGCCCAAACCGAAACTGAATTGAAAGAGAAGAAATTGAGAGTTGAGGATGCTCTCAATGCAACAAAGGTATGCTGTTGGAAGCACTACCACTCACAAACCCCATATATTAGCTGTTCTAGTGTTATGCAGATAAATGAATCTTTGCTGTTTTCAGGCAGCAGTTGAGGAAGGTATTGTTGTTGGTGGTGGCTGCACTCTTCTGAGACTTGCTGCCAAAGTTGATGCCATCAGGGACAACCTTGAGAATGATGAGCAGAAGGTTAAACTTTGCTATACTCTTATTACTCTTTATTTGATTTATTTTGCCTTAAAGCTCCATGGTGCGGTGCTTATTGAAGAAGTCTATTTTTTCTTTTTTCTTATTATTTTTTTATTTTGTTGTTTTGAGTGTGCTAATAATGTATGTCAAAGCTTAACTATCAATAATTTTACAGGTTGGGGCTGATATTGTGAAGAGGGCTCTTAGCTACCCGCTGAAATTGATTGCCAAAAATGCTGGTGTTAATGGAAGTGTTGTCACTGAAAAGGTATGCCAGTGTCTTTTGTTTGACAACTTGTTACAGCATTTAGCATTTCACATTCTAGCTTCTAGCCTTCACTAGGGGTTAGCTGCATGATAGTGATTGCATCATTCTTGTTCCCAAGGATCCAAGATAGTTAAGCTATTGGTTGGAAAACGGTTGAACATGGACATTCGTAGTAATTGATGGTTTTTACTTAAGATTAATGAAATGATCTTATTCTTTTGAAGACCATGGAATATGCCTGATGTCTTGCCTTTCTATTGAAAAAGTTGAATCGTATTTTAGTTTGTTGTTGTGTGTAGAGTTAAGAGTAACAAGAGTTGCTACATCTTGCATCTAAGTTAATACATAATTTAAAACTCTTCAGGTTCTTTCAAGCGACAATCCCAGGTATGGTTACAATGCTGCAACAGGCGAGTATGAGGATCTTATGTCGGCAGGAATCATTGACCCTACTAAGGTTAGTCCAAAATATTCCTCGTAGTACAAGGATTCTTATATTGCCTTTAAGATCTTTGCCTCTTTGGTGTGAATATCAGATAAAACCACAACACCACAAATAACTGAAGCACGTAGTGAAAGATACTCTATATAGAACGATGCAAGATATTCTTATCATTACCTTTCAAAAAGAAGTTTTTTCTCTGTTGCTCTTTTCTGGAACTGTTTTATGTCGAAAATTGATTGGAGAAATGTGAGCGCTGTATCTATTAGCAATACCTAGGCATATGCTGTGATGCCTTTGTTCACGTGGATCATGTTTCTGATGCTGCAATGCTAATTTAACCAGGTGGTCCGGTGCTGTTTGGAGCATGCCGCTTCTGTTGCAAAAACTTTCCTCACGTCAGATGTGGTGGTGGTTGACATCAAGGAGCCAGAGGCAGCACCTGCTGGAAACCCAATGGACAACTCAGGTAAATTCCCCAGAAATATGCTTCTTCTGTCACGCCAACCATGTATAATGTATTATTGCTTGCACCAATTTATCTAATTATTATTGTCTAATTTCCAGGATTTGGCTACTAATTGCTGTAGTTACGGCACGAGACCTACAACGGTTCCGATTCACCGTCAGTTTTTGCAGTTTAGCACATAGAGATCATTGTAGGATGACAAGCGAAATGTTTGTTATCACTAAATTAGTAGATTGATTGTTGTATTCGCGGCATCTTCTGGTGTGTTAAACAATAAATTATTTGTTGAAACGTTTCCTGTAAGGTATTCAATGGTTGCAGCTCAGTCTGATGTTGCGTAATTCTTTTGGTTGTATTGTATTCTCAAGTGCAAATCCCACCTACCAAGTAGCAACCCACTTTTGGGAAATTTGCTGTTGGTGGATGGTATGGTTTCGTAGTGGACGGGTTGGTATTGAATGTGCCTGCAGAGTAGGTGGGCCGGAAACTTGTTCGCCCGCTAAGGTGCCCTTCTCATACAAACACTAGACCAGTTGACAAGGGTAATTGATTTTAAACTAAACACAATTACATAACTGGATGTGGGTCAGAAATTTTTTACACAATTAATAAATAAGTGTGAAGTTATAATGCAATTAATTAAAGGTCATTGATGGATTCAACGACGATTAATACAAGAGATGCATGATGGGTAATAGCTAATAAGGTATTTAGTTACTCTAAGTCACGATTATTTAAGTCATTTTCTTACCTGCTACTAATTTGGTTGTTTAATTTGGTTATCATCAAAATATTGTGTAGCTACCTTATTGTTGTGTTGTGGACTTGCGGTTCATCAATTGTGTTGTTTTTCATGATTAATATTGTTTTAGTTGTTTAATAAATATGTAACAGTCGTGATATTAAGAGCAAAAAATATGTAATCATGGAATAAATAAGTATTATTTGTGTAAGGTAATAGTCATGTAATTATAACGTCTAAGCATGTCTGCGTCCTAATGTATACAAGACATGAGTCGCATGACACTTGTTAATCGTGTATAAACATGTGTTGTGTATTAATATTAAGGGTCAATTACAGTTTACCCCCTGAACTATGTCTTGGTATCACTTTGCCTCCTGAAAGTTTCAAAGTTAACAGTTACTTCCCCTGAATTTTAATTTTGTAACACTTTATCTTCCTTGAACTTCAAAAACTCATTATTTAACATACATTCGACGTTGTTTTTCCTAATTTTTTTATTGTATCCCTAATACACTCCTAAACCTATATTTACGTGAACGTTTGGATCGAAACAGATGTCGGATATGGTTGGAATTTGGGTCGGATTGAAAGTCAATCTGACCCAAATTCCAACCATATCCGACCTCCGTTTTGATCCAAACTTTCACGTAAATATAGGTTTAGGAGTGTATTAGGGACGCAACAAAAAAATTAGGAAAAAAACGTCGAATGTATGTTAAATAATGAGTTTTTTAAGTTCAAAGGGACAAAGTGTTACAAAATTAAAGCTCATGGGAGGTAACCGTTAACTTTGAAATTTTAGGGGGGGACAAAATGATACCAAGACATAGTTCAGGAGGGCAAACTGTAATTAACCCTAATATTAATGATGATAAAATTGTTGAATATGGGTAAAGGGGTCTAACAATTTGATTACTAACAACTCAAATATGGATTATCATAAAGTCTCACATAATCGTACATACAAGTATATTGGACACGATTAGTACAGGATAAGACACGATCGACAACCTTATATCAAACACCATATTTTTTCATGCTAATCAAACTCTCCATACACCCACAGGGTTATAACCCTGCCATCACATAATATGAATTTTATATATCTAGAACTTTGGTAAAATATGCCTAATTTGAATTCAAATTCTATATAAGTTGCCAATGTTATATCAAAATATAAAAACTTCCGGGCCCAAATTTAGATCGTAATAGTGTCCCAAGTTGTTGTATGTCATCTTAAATAATTTGAAAATCCATTTTCACACATGTATATTTTTAATTTGTTTGCATATCATGTTGTGCAGATATTATGAAGTCCTTGAGTTTTTTGGTCAAATCAACATGTAAATATTAGTTACCACATATTTTTGCTGTAAATAATTGTTTTTTTTGGGATTTTGAATGTAGTTGTATTGTATTTGAAATTTATAAGGTTTGGAAATCAATTTAGTTCCAAATTGTAATTCTCCAAATAACTAAGAGGAAGGAGTTGGTTGAAAGGGGAGGTGTTGGGTTGAGAGGAGCTGAGGAGGATGGCTTATGGAATTGCAAATAATTTTGGAAGCAAAGTATCTTTTCTGCCCAACATTCCACCTCATTTTCTGAAGGGAATGTGTTCTAAAAGTTTTACTTTTAAATGTCAATTATTATGAATTGAATGAGAAATCATTTTGTTCCTTGTTTATGTTATTCGTCTTTTAGAAGTGTTAAGGAAGAGACTCTTGGTCCTTAACCGTAGAGCTCTAAAAGATATTGGTTTACATAAAACAAAATATATTCGCAATCATGGTAATTAACATGGGACATTAATTACCGAGTTAAGATTGTCGTGTTGGTCATAGATCATTGTAGCTCTACAAGTGAGTGACGACACGGGTATGCAAAAGAGGAAAATATTACTTTTGTATACTGAATAGACCTAATAAGTAAAATATTATAGAAATGTGTTTCTGTGTCATTAATATTTTACCTTGTCCTTGGTCCTTTGATATGAGACTTTTATCCGATCACTTAAGAATTGCTTGATTAGACTAGTTTCTTGAGCTATCGATGAGTGTAGTGTAAAAACATTAGTTGGTTGAGTATGACTTTCGTTAGAGAAGATAGTTAGTCAAAAGATTATCATTGCCCCTCTTAATTGAGTGATGATATTAGTGGGACCCTTGATAAAGCAAAGTTATAATATGCACAATGTGATTTGAGTTAAGTCACATATTTATAACTAGCTTAAAGAGATCAAGAAATGAACACTAATACAAATATGACACAAAACTACTTTGTGTGTATTCTTAATATCATGAGGCAAGGGATGGACACAAGTAGTGCACTCCATCACTAAATGGATCGGGTTTTGGTTCGAGTGGAATTAAGACATCTAACTAATTGGGAGCTATAATGTGTAGCTAGATACCGCTTATAGCTTGTGATATTAAGCTCTTAATATCACTGTCAACTTAGTTTAGATCCTCCCATAGGTCACACCACAAAACTGGGAAACAAGAAATGAGGATTTTGAGTTCATAAGGTGTGTCGGGTTTCATGTAGAAAATATGACACATGTGGTGAACAAGCAAAATCAAAATTATGTTGTGATTAATAACATAATTAGAATCTAAATTAAATTCATATGTGATGTGAATATTATGGGGTGTAATGATTTATCATTACATAGGATAATATGTTACATAAGTTGTGAATTTACTACTAATCCCGAAATGTCAAATTTTGTAGGGGTTAAACCGAAATTTGACAAGTATGCATCACTGTGCAAAAACGGTCGACCGAATGTTGCACGGTCGACCGAATGTGTCTCGATCGCTACAGGAATTTCGTCTGTTCGTTTTCGGTCGACCGAAGTAGTTCGGTCGGTCGACCAAACATTGCGATGAAATACTTTTTGTTGCGATCGGTCGACCGAGTTCATGAACGGTCGACCGAAACTTGGTCTAAACGGTCGACCGAACCTCCAACACGGTCGACCGATTCAGACGGTTACTGCAGAATAAATTTAAGAATTAATTAGATCATGCATGGAATTGGTCCATAACTGATTTTCGTGGCTAAGATTATTGATTAGCAAATAATGGATGGTAGATGGAAGTTTGCATGAAATCATGGGCAAGAGGTTGCACATGAATAGGTAATTTGGAGAGAACTTATAAATACAAGTTTATCTCATTACCTTGTGAATTAATTCATTATCTTCTTGTGCAAATTTCTCTCTCCATAATTATCCACGAAATTTCCTTAATTCTTGAGTTTAGTTTTAGTTTTCAGAGATCTTTCTCTCAAGGGAACTAAAGAGGGGTTAGTAGTTAGATTCTAAACCCTATTGGAGATTGAGAGACTAGCTCTTCTCTCTCCAATCTTGTTTAGAGTTTGGTGAATACTCGGAGGCATCCGACGCAACGACAAGCATCCTCAACATCTCCGGATCTTCAAGAAGTTTTAGGGAACTTTTAGGTATGAATTTCGGAGCCCATGTTTGTTTTAATAAAGTTTTGAAACTAGTTATTGAAACAAACCGATGCATGCATGAAACAAATCATAGAAAAATTATAATTGATCCTTATTGTGCATAAACATCTCGAAAACAAATATGTGCAATTAAACTAGAAATCCTACAGTGGTATCAGAGCTTAGGGTTCAATTTTCTAATGATTTGAAACTATAAACAAATTTAGTTTACCATCTAGGGTTCGAACAATTCGATTTTCCAGTTTTTCCGTCTTTAAATGTTTTGTTCGAATAATTCTTTGTAATAATTCGTTTTGAATGTTTTAAGTGGTTTTAAACATGCCTTGTAATTATTAGAATTATGATTTAGACATAAGTCTAACTTGGAATAATTTCGTTTTAAGCATAAACGATTGTTTTGTAAGAGAATCAACAAAACCGAAATACTGCGGTTCGTCTATCCTTTTAGGAAATTGGATTGACAGCGGTTCAAAATTATTTTTGAACTTGTGGATGGATGAAAAACGTTTTTTAATGTATTTCAAAATGTTTTTCAAAGAATTGTTTGAGATTCTAGATGATTGATAAACTAGGTTGTATAGTTTATAGCAATATTGCGTGCATGGATGCTCGAGTTGTCTTTGCAGGAATTGTGAGTTTATATGTTCGAAATCAACAACTATGAATGTATGTAATTATTATTATACAGGGGCTTATTTATATGTAAAAGCCAAATTCTCTCTTTCTATCTTTAGATAATTGCATTTGCATTTGAGAGGTTTTTCATAGGACTTGCACTAGTCGGTTTTTATCGAATGTGAGGAACATGTTTATTTTCTGTAAAATCTACATCTCCGGTGCAAGAGGAAGTCGCCGCTGTAGCGCATCGATCGAGGATCGAAGATTAGGGATCGAGGATCGAGGATCAAAGGGAACATATAAACTCACACGATGTGGATTGTGTGAATGGTTTAATTTCTGTTTTTAATTTCTGCTATGCATGTGATGAATGTGATTGAATGTTAGGATGTGTATGAATGATAATATGCATGATAACCTAAAATTCCGAATCACATGTTAATATATGAAATTGTCCAACAAAATTAAGAGTAATTTTCCTTCTTATTTCATCCACTAGCAGTCATTGATCGAGTGATACTCTACACGCCCTTAGCGGGAGATAGCTCCCTCCATCTTTGGGAATAGTAGGAGATATAATGATTGTCTATTGTTGTGTCACGATTAAATATATGAGGTGCGTTTCACCCTAGTGAACCCCAAGTATGTTTAGTTGTGAATACAATGGATAAACGTATCTCGTATCAAATGAAAATAAATTTTCTTAACATTACCTAGAGCCCTCGCTCGGTTTTGGGAAAAAGTTTTTCTTACGAGGATAGGTCGTATTCCCTCATAATTAAAACGACAAGAGTCACAAGAGTTTGAAGATGCTAAATGTTGCTAAAATTCAAAAAGGTTGTGATTAGAAAATGTTTTATTACCTTGATATTGTAATGTATTCGATAGCCCTTAGCTAGTCTATATTACAATTGATGGGATCTTGGATTGTTGCATTTATGGGCAAAACTTTTATTTGCAACATTTACATTTATATATTCGATATATGTATGCATGTGTATTAAAACATAAAATTGGCATTAAAACCTGTATAATTTATTTTGTAGAAATGTCTAATATCCAACCAATTGTGCAATCTATGATCGAAAAGAATCCTTTGCAAAATGATGGCTCAAACTTCATGAAATGGCAACTCAATCTTAATATCGTGTTGAAGTTTGAAAAATTATCTCATATTTTGGATGATGAAATCCCAATATTGAATGAGAAGGCAACCGGTAATGAGAAAGAGGCAATAGCCAAGTGGGAAGACCAAGAGAACCAAGTTCACAGTCTAATGTTGGCATCCATGGGTGACTCGCTTCAATCGAAATACTTGGATTCAAAGCCCAAGAAGACCATGGAAGCTTTAACAAAGATGTTCATGGATAGTGCCCGAAATGAGCGCTATAAGACCACCATCGCACTCACAAGGTGCCACATGGCGGAGGGAACATCAGTATCCATGCATTTTCTCACGATGCAAGGATACCTTGAGAAATTGTTGAAGCTCTCTTCTCCAATGCCTGATGACATTGCCGAAGATCTGATTCTTGGCTGTCTAGCCCCGTCCTTTAAGGATTTTGTGATGCACTATCATGTGCGTGAAAAAGGGGTGAGTCTTGAGGAGCTTCACAACGCTCTCAAAACGGCAGAAGTTGACATGGGCAAGGGTCAGGACAATCAGGTCCTAGCCGTCCATGAAAGGAGCAAAATGATCAACAAAGGTAAATGCAAATTTACCAAAGATACGTCAATCAAAAGCAAGGGAGTAAGAGGTGCTCATAGGAGTACCTCAAGGGGGAAATCTTTCAAATCTCCACCTCCCAACACGGAGTGCTTTCACTGCGGTGAAAAGGGACACATCCGACCTAATTGCCCCAAGTACAAGGAAGACCTTGAAAATGGGATGATTGAACGTAGGCGCCCGAGAAACGTCGTAGGTATGTTTGTTATTGAGATAAGTTTAATCACCTCTGTCCTTGATTTGGTAATGGTTACCGGATCTTGTGCTCACATAATTTTGATGTGCAGCTATTGAAGGATAGGAAGGAACTCGTGGAGAACGAGATGATATTGAAGATCGAAAATAGTACAAGCATAGCTGCGATTGTACAAGGTTCTATGGAACTTCAATAGTCTAATGATTTAAATTTATGTTTTGAAGAATGTTTATTATGTGCCTTCGATTAGCAAGAACTATTCTGTATCATGTTTTGGGTATGGATAACTTAATATATATTTCTAATTCTTGCTTGTCTATATCGAAGAATGGAATTCTCTATGCAAATACATTCGTTTGGAATGACTTCTATTTGCTTGAAATGAATAATAAACAAACTCAAACAAACAATAACAAAAAGAAACTGAGATAACTCACGTGAATGATTCATTCTTATAGCACTATCGGATTGGTCAAGTAAATGACCAAGAGACCTTTCAAGAAGAAAGGAACGAAAACGAATGACTAATTGGATATGATACGTTCTAATGTATGTGGTCCAATAAGTACAAGTGCAAGAGACGGTTTAAGGTACTTTATTTTCTTCACGGATAACTATAGTCATTATGGTTGTATTTGTCTAATGGGAAACAAAAGTGAATTCATTGACAAGTTCAAGGAATTCGAGGATGAAGTAGTGAACCGACTCAACAAGAATATCGGGTCTCTATGGAAGGTTCGTAGGGGTGAGTGCTTAGGATACCTAATTTGACTCATTCCTAAAGTAGGAATAGGATATTGCTCGACATTGTTCGATCAATGATAAGTCAATCTAAATTGCCTATTTACTTTTGGAATTATGCACTACAAGAAATGACGAAGTCACTAAATAATGTTCCATCCAAATCCGTGGAGAAAATGACTTGTGAGCTATGGAGTTGAAAGACACTTAAGCTCAACTTTCTCGAGATTTGGGGTTGTGAGGTCTACGTCAAGGAATTGATGTCGACCAAGTTTCAACCAAAATCGGATAAGTGCTTCTTTATAGGTTGTCCTCGTGTGACAAGAGGATACTACTTTTGGTGTATCACCTCCAATCGAAAGATTGTAGATAGAGACATGGTTTTTCTAGAATTTCTGGAAAAGAGAGAAAAGTAGTGGGAGTAGAGTTAAGCTTGGGAAAACTCAAGATACTCTACAAGATCATGATGTGAATGTTGAATTCAAAATCATGAAGGCCCAGCCGAGATTCATTTGGTTAGTTGGAGCATGAGCGAGAGATCCTTGCAAGAAATTGTGAGAGAATCTCAATCATCCCCACCTTGTGTACGTCCGAGAGTCGAACTTGAACCTATTCATCAAGAAATTGTGGAAGAAGTTCGAGAGACACGAAAAGAACAAAAAGAATGGAGAAGGTCGACGAGGGAAAGGAAGAAACCCAATAAGTATGCGGGACTTCATGAGATCGTGGTAATAGATACCAAAGATCCCTCGACCTTACAAGAAGCAATGGAAATGGAAGATTCCAGACTATGGCTTAAGGCCATGGAATCCGAAATAGAATCCATGTATGACAATCAAGTATGGAACTTGATTTGCCTTCCTCAAGAGAAAATGTCATTTAGTATAAATGAGTTTTTAGGATGAAGATAGACATGGATAGTAACTTGATAACCTACAAAACAAGGCTTGTAGCAAAAGTTATACTCAAATTCAAGAAATTGACTTTGATGAAATTTTTGAGAGGTTGCCATGTTAAAATCTATTCGGATTATGCTCACTATTGCCACATTTCACAATTGTGAAATATGGAAGATGGATATCAAAATGACGTTCCTTAATGGGAACTTGGAGGAGGATATGTGCATGGTACAACCTCAAGGTTTTGATGATCCAAATAATAGCGAGAAGAAATGCAAGTTTCGAGGATCCATTTATGGATTGAAGCAAACATCGAGGAGTTGGAGCAAATGCTTTGACGAAGAGGTGAAGAAGATTCACTTCATTCAAAGTAAAGGAAAACCTTGTTGATACAAGGAGATTAGTGGGAGCCATGTAGTACTTCTGATCTTATATGTCGATGTCATATTGCTCATGAGAAATCATATACCTTAGCATTAGCAAAACGAGAAATTTCATTGAAATCGGCATGTTCAATGAAAAGATATGGATGAGGTTCAGTACATCTTGAGAATCAAGATACATTAAGATACATCCCGTAGACTCATTGGCTTCAGTCAACGTGCATACATTGACAAGGTCTTGGAAATGTTCAGGGTGAACAATTCTGATATGGACAATGTGCCAATAAATATGAGTATAGGTGTGCAACTCAAGAAGTCTCAACGTGCTCAATCACGCAAAGACTTGGAGTACATGAAGGTATCCCTTATGCTTCGGCAAAAGGAAGGACCATGTACACGATGACTTGCACAATACTCAATATCTCGTATGCTCTAAACGTGACAAGTAGTCACCAATCCAACGCAAGTCCTAATCATAGGATTGCGGTCAAGAATATTCTGAAGTACCTTAACCGGACTAAAGATAAGGTTCTTGTTTATGGAGGACAAATGAGAAAATAGTCGAGGGCTATTTTGATGCAATTCTCATAGGGATTCTTGACAATAGGAGGTTGGAATGATGATGCGTCATCATTATCGAAGGTGGAGGTATAAGCTAGTGTAGTTAGGAGTAATATCACTACAGCTAACTCAACCACCAACGAAAGACAAAATAAATAAATGGGTGGACACAACAGTGACACAACTGATCCATTCAACAAACCTTCATACCAAGCTAAGAGACGAAATATATTTCGAGTCCATGGATCCGAGGTTCCATGTGGATTGGCATAATAGGTGATTTGAGAAGGTTATCCTAGTTATTAATGTTTTATACATTGAGAATGTATGTGAAAGAAAACTTTGATAACAAGTGGGAGATTGAAGGGAATGTGTTCTAAAAGTTTTACTTTTAAATGTCAATTATTATGAATTGAATGAGAAATCATTTTGTTCCTTGTTTATGTTATTCGTCTTTTAGAAGTGTTAAGGAAGAGGCTCTTGGTCCTTAACCGTAGAGCTCTAAAAGATATTGGTTTACATAAAACAAAAGATATTTGCAATCATGGTAATTAACATGGGACATTAATTACCGAGTTAAGATTGTCATGTTGGTCATAGATCATTGTAGCTCTACAAGTGAGTGACAACACGGGTACACAAAAGAGGAAAATATTATTTTTGTATACTGAATAGACCTAATAAGTAAAATATTATAGAAATGTGTTTCTGTGTCATTAATATTTTATTGTGTCCTTGTTCCTTTGATATGAGACTTTTATCCGATCACTTAAGAATTGCTTGATTAGATTGGTGTCTTGAGCTATCGACGAGTGTAGTGTAAATGCATTAGTTGGTTGAGTATGACTTTCGTTGGAGAAGATAGTTAGTCTAAAAATTATCATTGCCCCTCTTAATTGAGTGATGATATTAGTGGGCCCATTGATAAAGCAAAGGATTTCGTTGTCGGAAAACTACCTAAATCGTCACAACAATTACTATTTTGTCTTCACAATTCATTTAATACACATTTCATCATGTGTCTTAAAACAAGGTACTGCCTGAGTTTTCCTCACATTCCCAGTACCAACACCACGAAAATGTCTAGCGAAGCGTCTGGATCTGGTGAGGTAAGTGGGGAGATTTTTTCCCGTCTCGGGCCTCTGACTAAGCCACCACCCCCAAGGACGGAGCGTCTGGCTGGGATGCCTCCTCCTTGGTGGGGGCGGTTTAGCCAGACACCCCATCCATAGGGGCGGAAGCTTAGCCAGATGCCCCATCCTTGGACGATGTGCCTCTTTAAGGCTCCGTGCCATGGGAGGGGGTGTCCCAGCAAGACGCCCTATTTTTTATTTTAAATTTATTTTTTTGTGCTATTTTAAATTATTTCAAGTTCCATTGCAAGATTATGGTGGTGATGGAGAAGATTACAATGAGCTTTTTGATAGTAAACAAGTATTTACAACAATCGAGGAAGCGTGTAAATGGGCAAAACAAGTTGCAATCGGAGTCAGATTTTTTGGGTAATATCATCCTACAAATCAAAAGCAGATAATCAGACGGATTGTTATCTGAGATGCGATCGCAGGAATGAAATGAGTTCTCGTGATTTGAATATTGCACTACGGAAGAACACAAAAAGAAAAGGTTGTGGTTGTCGTTTTTTGGTAAAGGTAGTCGAGCGACGAGATCGTGATGGATGAGTCATTGTTTCTAATAGTACTCATGCGCAGCACAACCACAAACTTAGAGTTTATCTAGAGGGTCACCGACAGATCAGCGGTCTTAGTTCTAGGGCCAAGAAAATTGTTCGTGATATGACTGAGGCACAAACGAAACCACGTAACATCTTGTTTGCAGTAAATGAGAAATTTTCGGAGAATAATCTCAATCAGAGACACATTTATAACTTCAGAAAGTACATGAGGATGATGAAATTTGAAGATAAGAATCTCGCTCAGCAGTTTCTACATCAGGCAGTGCAGTATAAGTACTTACATTGGATTATGGCGAATGAAGAAACTAATGTCCTCACTCACGTATTTTTGGCACATCCGACGTCAGTTCAGTTGTTGCGCACATACCCTTTCGTAATCTGCATGGATTCAACGACAAGACGAACAAGTACAAGATGCCTTTGTTTGAGATGGTTGGAGTGACTCCAACAAACATGAACTTCCTCGTTAGCTATGCCATTATGAAGGATGAGACCGAGTCTAGTTACCGGTGAGTGTTGGAGAAGTTGCGAGATCTATTATTGGATATTGTCAGCCCGACTGCAATAATAACGGACCGGTAGTTAGGTCTGATTCGACCAGTAGCATAGGTTTTTTCTGAGTTTGCTCATTTACTTTGCACATGACATATCAACAATGATGTGTACAACTACACATACCACGTATTCGGCAATAACAAGTAGTTTGTAGAGAATTTGAGGTGTGGAAAGTAGAGGAGAGTCATGTTTTCTGCTTCAAAGACCGAGTACGATAAAGCAATCCATAATCTGAAAGATACTTTTCAGGATTGGCCAATTCTCACAGAGTATTTGCAAGACACGTAGTTAGTGCATAAAGAAAAGTTTGTGTTGAATTGGACGAACAAAGTCCTTCATATCGGCAACACTACAAACTGTATGGTGAAAAACGCTCATTCGGCTATGAAAGAGTGGATCACTACATCGATTGCAGCTCTGCATACTCTTTTCGACCGCGTGAACGCGGCTATTGAAATGCAGCTGACGAATATTTG
Organism: Triglochin maritima; assembly: GCA_963682175.1. Taxonomy (NCBI): domain Eukaryota; kingdom Viridiplantae; phylum Streptophyta; class Magnoliopsida; order Alismatales; family Juncaginaceae; genus Triglochin; species Triglochin maritima. The sequence goes on from OY821774.1 coordinate 43,177,211, forward strand.
GAGCTTTCTTGAAGAGTCGAGACATCGAAATTCGACACACTTCATATGTGCTTTGTATCAGCATATAAATGGTAGAGTTTTGCATCACTGCTTGTCATTATTAAGTGATGAGTTGAAGAGAATGCAGAACTTAAGCAATAAAGTTGAATATCACTGCAGGTGTGCTTTTCTGACATCACATGAGATTCCTTGTGCCTGTAACATGCACGATTGTATTGAGTCAGGTGATGAAATTTATTTAGAGCAGATTCATCCATTCTGGAAAACACTTGTCATTGAGAATGAGTCTAGATGTTAGAGTTTGTGGATCAGTCAACACAAGACGAGCACTTTCGGAAGCTCGTTGATGAGATTTCGGGGAGCAACCCTGCAGTAATTCGTAGTGCCTCTTGTATTTTATACGCACAGTTACACCTCAATCAATCGAACTATCAAGAACCTGTAGAAAATACTAAGGTACGAGGTCGACCAAGGAGAAAGTCGACACGTCGGGACCCGAGTGCCTTTGAGTATGCTGAGCGAGGTTGTGGTCGGTCTTCCAGTAGTGGGAGCAGGGTCGTGGTCAGTCTTCCAATTCGTCTCGATCGTCCGTTACCACGGGCGCAGGATCTGGTAAGACGATATATTTGTTGTTACTATTATTACTTAGTTGTTTGTTGTTATTAATATATATACTAAATTGCTATTTTTCCATCTTATAATGTCCGGATGGATTGACAGATAAACAAATATGGAGAAGATATGTTCATCAGAAATAAATAATAAGAGTACAACAGATAAGTAAATACCAACAAATGTAGTAACAGTTCAACATATAATAAAATAAATAATGTGCAAGCCAACTACAACTCATCATCAGAATCCTGGTCTGAAATGCCCAACTGATTGTTCTACTCCTCAGTGAGGTCATCCCAATCTGTACATGCAGCTCTCGTCTCCTCTTTCGGCATCCGGTCTCTACGTATACCATATCGTCATACTCATCCACTGTATGTAACATAAAAATTAGCGTACATTAACAATAAAAACAAAATATACATTACAAATTAAAATTAAATTAGATAAACATACTGCATCGCCACATGTCCTATCCAGTGGTCTCTCCGATCTCGGAATGGTACCACACACGATAATTGGATGTGAGGACCTACTGAACCACTGCAAATAATCTGCATCACAAGTGGAGGGGTCGCGACTGTAGGATCGTAAGGGTCTCTAATTCTAATCACTTTTAGGCTAATTACCTACTTGTTTAATCAATCAAGAATATGCAGCGGAATTTAAACAAAAAAGCAAGTAAAGCAAACCACAATGATGACACCGGATTTTTATAGAGGTTCGGCCTCCCGCCTACTTCCTCTCTTGCATGCTCCGTTCGATCTCCCTCGAGCTCTGCTCGCGTCTTCACAATCAACCTCGTTTCGGGCCAAGATTAGGCCTTTTACAAAACAAGCTTCACGAACACCCTCGTGAGCTTGACTTTCTTCTCTCACAATCCGAGAGGAACACTTTTGGCTTTCACCGAAGTCCTTGCTTCCTTGAACAACAATGTTGAGTAGAACACATTCTCTAACTTGAGCACACTTATCTTAGGATGTGGAATTGATACTAAAGTGTGGATGTTTAGGCTTGGAGAGTAGATTTGGGGATTGTGAGACTTGGAGTTTTCTCTTAAGTGTATATGACAAATGGAAGTGTAAAAGTTGTGTAATTGTGTCATAGGAACACCTATTTATAAGCTCTAACTGAGTTATAGCCGTTGCGACAAATTTGGTAAGTGTTTGTGGAAGAAACACAAAACAACAAATTGCAGGACCAAAAACAGAGTGAGTTCGGTTGATCGGATCGGGCTGAACGGTCGACCGTTAGGCAAATTTGAACTCGGTTTGGTCGACCGATAAAGGTGCGGTCGACCGGATCAGGCTATAACTTAAGTACACTTAAGTTATCGATCGAACACCGAATATGATTCGGCCGACCAAAAACTAACAAGCTCTACGGGTAGACAAACATGATCAAATTCGGTCGGCCAAAACAATGTCCACGGTCGACCGAAAACCAACAAGTAGTTTGGGTTTGTCGAGACATCTTAAGTTCGTTCGACCGAACAAGGTCCTCGGTCGACCGATAAGAAAAAATATTTTTGGGTATTTGTAAATAATATGAATACGACTGTTGGTATAATACGACAATTCTAACGGTCGGAAATTTATATTGACTCGGTCGACCGAAAAGGTCTAGACGATTGACGAAACCGTGCAGTAAAATACTAACAGGATAATTGATCACTCGGTCGACCGAACGATCTGTTTTGGTCGACCGAATGTGGGCAGACAGTTCTGGTTTTGGTTTGGTGTTTTCCGGTCTAAGTTTGCTTGATCTATTGAAGTCCAAATTATATGAAATTTTGTGTGTGACTTCTATAAGGAACCTAGTGTGTGTTTGAGTAGTGTTTAGCTCAAGTATGCTCAATTACACAAAGTTCCTAAGACCCAAAGAAATGCAAATTACATGTCTTCAAATGAGCTTGATTACATGTCTTGACTTGAATCCTTTCATTCTTGAGTCTTGATCACCTGTAGAAGTTTGCACAAAGCAATATATATGCAATGCAACATGTGTACTACTCTACATTGATTATAATTAAGATTAGGTTGATTAAATCATCAAAAAACATAGATTAAGGCCAAAAAGTCAACGACGACTACGTCTCAGATAGTCCAGGTGAAGTCGGTCTGGGGGGAGGTGGCTCCGGCGGGCGCCCGCCCGTTGGGTCGGGCGTCTCCTACGGACGCCCGACCCAAAAATATATTTTTCTTTTTAAAAAACAAAAACTAAATGAGGTATTTTACTAGATTCGAGTAGTCTGGGGCGTCCACTGACTCTTTTCCTGACATCCGAGACATGCTTTTGGATGAATATGAGAGTAATATGAAGAGAGAGTGGTGTTAGGAGAGTGAAATGAAGAGTTATATAAGTAAAAAGGACAGAATGGTAAAATGGCAATTCACACGGGCGATTTAAGTAGTTTTCCGACGATGTTTAGCAATTCAGTTTATAAAAGTCAAAACACAATGGTTCATTATCTCTTTTTTCACTTTTCCTCTCACTACTTTCAATTTTTTTTATTGGAGAGGGAAGAGGTTGTGGATGACGATGGTGGTGGTGGTGATTTTGGTGGCTCAATGTGATGGTGTGGGAAGTGATTGGCACGCATATGCTGAACTAGATGGTGGTGGTGGTGGTAGTAGGTATTAGTGGCAGCTACGAAAGGTGGTGAAAGGTTGGTGGTGGTGGCAATGGTAGGTATAAGTAGTGACTACAAAAGGTGATGGAAGGGTGGCGGTCACAGTGGCAGGTGGTGATGTGGAAGGGGTGTTGTTAGTGGTGACCACGGTAGGATGTTGGGTGGTGGTGGTGGTAGATGGTGGTGTTAGTGGTTGGGTGGTGATGGTGGTGGTAATCTTTGATTTCAATGTGGGTATTTTATACGGAATGTGAGGATATTTTAGAATTAATGTGCAGCATGTTGAGTAGATTTGTAGGTGTTGTTGATGGTGGTGGTTTACGTTTCAGTGGTCTGAATGGGTAATTCTCATCTACAGTGTGGGTATTTCCATAGGTTATTATGTGTATTTTAACGGTATTTTTGGTTTTGAGTGCAATTGTGAGCAATGATGATTAGGTTGCGTTGGTTTTAATGTTTGGCACGATGACCTCAAGTTGATGATGGTCGTGCTCTTACGGCCAAAGGTGGTGTTTGCGTGGTGATAGATAACAAGATGGTGGTGGTGGTTACCGTTGTGATGTGGGTTTTGGATGTGCTATTAATATGATGGTCGAAATAGTGGTTGAGTGGTGGTGTATGATAAATAACAATGACACGAATAATGTAGTCATTTGGGTGGTATTGGATCGGGTGATATCTATGATTCAATGGTGGTGATGGTGGTAGTGGTGATAGGGTTGCAGTTCAGTGATCGGGAATGGTATATCTGGATTAGAGTGTGAGTATTTTCGAGTTATATTGTGGATATTCATGGTGTAGTAGCGATAGATGCATAAGCAATAGTGATTAAATGGTATTTGGGGTTGACAAAATGACCTTGATGGATGATAGTGGTGGTGTTGCAGCCGAAGTTTGTTGTTGGGTGATTTCAATTTTGATGTGGGTGGTTATTATATTGATGTGGTGGTTGGAACTAATGGTTGGGTGGAGGTGAATGATAGGATAGCGGTGGTGTTGGCCAGAAAGTGTTTTTGAAAGATAAAATGGTAGATTGGATGGTAACAAAAGTACATTCGTGGTCCAATAAAAATATTTTCATTGTGCACTTTGAGTTTAGAGTGATAGTTTAAATATTTTCGTGTTATAACTATGGAGATCTTATAAATATGTGTTATAAGATGTTGTAAGATGGTATTTTCGTGGTGTAGTCTCGATTTATTGTTATAGTTTAAGCATTTTCGTGTTATAATTATAGGGATATATAAATTTGTGTTTTATAATATGAGTGTTTTATAACAAAGGTATTTTCGTGGTGGCATCTGAGAATGAGTTTGGATGCAGCTTTCAAATGTCAGTTTCTGATGGGAAATCAACTTCTCAGAATGTGGATCCAGGAGCAACTTCTTATTGAAGGTTGAGAGTTATTTGGATAGGTAGAAGGTTTCTGGTAGTGGATGATGTCTTGTCAAACGAAATTCCTAAATTATCCCAGACTTTGATTAAATAAAAATTCATTTTAAATCCCACCTACTCAACCTGAACTCATAGCTCAACCTGAGCGAGTCTATGTTCCTAAAGCTCCATTCCCCAATAGACTTAAGAAGAACTCAAGTGCACAAATGGAGAAAATCCTGGAAGTATTTAAGCAAGTTAAGGTGAATATTCCACTCCTGGATATGATTCAATAAATACCTGCTTATGTTAAATTCTTAAAAGATCTGTGCACTAAAAAGAGAAAAACAAACGTACCAAAGAATGCTTTCTTAATTGCAAACATAAGCTCTATTCTGTCCAACTCATCTCCTATAAAATATAAGGACCCTGGGTGTCCCACAATTTCATGTGCAATAGGAGATACTTTTATCCACAAAGCCCTTCTAGACCTTGGTGCTAGTGTTAGCCTACTCCCGTTCTCTGTCTACGAGCAACTAAACCTTGGTCCACTAAAACCCTCTAAGACAACTCTTCAATTTGCTGACTGCTCTATTAAGAAACCAAGAGGTGTAGTCGAGGACGTTTTGATCAAGGTGGGTGACTTCATTTACCCAGTGGATTTTGTCGTACTAGATACTGCACATGTTGTAAATCCTAATAGACAAATCTCTGTAATACTAGACAAACCCTTTTTAGTCACTTCTGAAGCATTGATAAACTGTCGAAATGGGCTCATGCAATTATCTTTTGGGAACTTAAAAGCTGAATTTAATATCTTTCATGTTGATAGTGAGCCAGAAATAATATGCAATCAAAGTGATGTTGTGATGAGAGAACGTATCTATAAGATTTCTGAATCAAATAAATAATCACAAAATCAAAAAGAAAGTGCAAAAAAGGGGAGTAAGTCATCTACCCAACCACCATCACTCGAACAAACAAGAGAATCAATACATGTGAGAGGTGTGGAACCTTTACCTCAGGGCAACATGGGGAACAATTCAACTGGATACATGCACCAACATGGTGTCATTCAATCGAGTTCTGACTATGGTTGACTCTCAGCAAATTCAATCCCTCCACCACAGTTGACGCAGGTAATAAGTGCATTTGCTTTATCTTTGCATACATTGAGGACAATGCATAATTTAGGTGTGGGGGGATGTTTATGTATCTATCTATCTATCTATATATATTCTTTAAAAAAATCAATGTTCCATGATATAGCTTAAGATTGAACTGCCAAAACCCGTGTACAAAATGCATTGAGTTTTTGTTCCTTATTATATAATTCTGCTTGTAGAAATTATGACATAAATCTAAGTTCTAAAGAAATAACTCATTACCCTTTAAGACATGTATGCACTTAAATTGGATGAATCAAATCTTTGAAGTGGTTGATAAAAAGCAGAGGTTGAGGAAAATATACCGGGAAGTGTGGACTTCTAATAGCAATTAAGCCTTGAGGAAAATAAAAGTAAAAAAATAATAAAGGAATCAAGTGAGGAAAGCACATTTTGCAAAATGATTACAAAAGCCCAAGCCTTTGAGTCACTGGTCCGTAGGGGTATCTTAAAACCCGGTAACTTGAGTCTACCAGCTCGGGATTATCGACCAAACTCGCTACACAAATGCAAAAAGGGTAAAAGTGTCAGAAAAAGCAAATGTGTTGAATCACGGGAAAAAAATATACTTTAAGATACTCAAGATCCAAAGTTAAAAGAATGATCCATGCCATGGTTGATCCAAATGATACTTCACCAACAGAGGAGGCGTGCAAAATAATTTAAGTAATAACATGTGTAGAAGGGTTAGTGGTGTGAATGTTGGAGGAACAAAGACCAAGTCAGACTTTTTATAAGTTAGATTTGTATAATGAACATGCAAGAATTCTAAGTGAGATGTATAAGGTTGAGGTGGAGATATTGAGAGTTATTAATGAAATGTTGAATTAAGACTTTGTGGGTGTGTCAACTGAAAACCCTCACGAGACAAAACTCGTCCTCTAAGGAAGCTTGGGGTTTAAAGGCTTGTTGCACAGGCTAAGTGCAACCGTGATTCCTACGAAAGTGAGTTAGGATTTCCCTGTTTTCATTTTTCTTATATTCTGTTTTGCTAGGGACTAGCAAAATCTAGGTGTGGGGGTATTTGATGCATTGCATACATTGCATCATGTCTTTCATTTAGATTAATTTTATATCAATAAATGCTACTAACGTATGTGTTTAGTCTTATTTACAGAATACAGGGACCTGAATGCAAATTACCCATATCCCGAGCATAAATGCGTGCAAGAGACTCATTCCTGTCATAAAGACCAAGTTCATGATTATCGAGATTCAAATGGAAGTCCATCCAAGCATAAAAGCATTCAAAGACCTAATTACAAAAAGGCCAATGACTTAAGCACAAAAGTAGTCAGACACTTAATTGCAAAAAGCCAAGGACCCGACTGCAAGGACCAAAATATTATTTTGGAGAAGTTCTAAAAAATCAATTTGGATCTCCAAATATACAAAGAATTAATTCGGAGCTCAAAAGAAATGAAAGAAATCATCTGGATGCGCAAAGGACATTTAAATCATAGCATAAACACGTAGGAAAAATCCGGATCGAATCAGACACATTCTTGAGGCGAATCTGCCGCACATCACATGTAATGTGCGGCGTAAACGCCGCCCCCTTGTGGATCCGTGGCTTCGGATTTTTTTCAGTCGTGTCTCGTCACGTGTACTTTCCTATTTTATACCTAGGTCCCTTGTATCGGCTATAAATAGCCCCGAAACGATGTTGTAGAGGATGTTCTTATTTTTATTCCATAATTTAGTAGTAAAGTTTTGTTGTTTTATCTTGTGTTTTTTGTTTCTTTTGTAATTTCTCTATGACCTCTTCTCATTCCCTCCATCCATGAGTTTCTAACTCTCTCCAAAGGGTGGGGGTGACGGATTTAAGGTGATGAGAAGAAGAATGGGGTTATTATTCTAATTTCGTGGTAGGATATTTTGATTACTTGAGTTTGTGTTAATCATTTATCTGAAGGGAATGTGTTCTAAAAGTTTTACTTTTAAATGTCAATTATTATGAATTGAATGAGAAATCATTTTGTTCCTTGTTTATGTTATTCGTCTTTTAGAAGTGTTAAGGAAGAGGCTCTTGGTCCTTAACCGTAGAGCTCTAAAAGATATTGGTTTACATAAAACAAAAGATATTCGCAATCATGGTAATTAACATGGGACATTAATTACCGAGTTAAGATTGTCGTGTTGGTCATAGCACTACTGCAAAATTGGGAATACTCGTCGCCTAATAGACGTCGGTTGTTACAAAGGCCGGCGTCTAATATAGAGAAGATCAAATAGACGTCGGTCGTCTATACCTCCGACGTGTATACTCAATAGACGTCGGGGAATAGACGTCGTCTATTAGCAACCGACGTCTATACTCAATAGACGTCGGGGAATAGACGTCGGAGGTATACAATATCCGACGTCTATTGGTCTTTAAAAGGAATCAGACAGTTGCGTTTTCTTTAACTCTTTCCAGACAGAAAATACGAAACCCTAGCCGCCTGTGATTCCTCCGATCTGATTCCTCGATTCATCCCGTCTGATTTCTCTGATCCATCCCGCGATCTCCTCCGCCACTACAGCCATCTTCGATCTTCTCTATTTTGTTCTCTTTCGCATCTCCGGAGATTGGTTGAATCTCTCAACCCCTAATCTCTCGACCTCTTAATTTTTTTGGTTGATTGTTAGTGTAGATTTTGATTTGCATTTCTGAATCAGATGAATTTAAAAAAAAATGGACGAGATGTCTGGGTAGAACGCCCCCACATGAGGGAGGCATCTGGGTAAAACGCCTCAACCATTGGGGGTACCAGATGAAGGGAATGTGTTCTAAAAGTTTTACTTTTAAATGTCAATTATTATGAATTGAATGAGAAATCATTTTGTTCCTTGTTTATGTTATTCGTCTTTTAGAAGTGTTAAGGAAAAGACTCTTGGTCCTTAACCGTAGAGCTCTAAAAGATATTGGTTTACATAAAACAAAATATATTCGCAATCATGGTAATTAACATGGAACATTAATTACCGAGTTAAGATTGTCGTGTTGGTCATAGATCATTGTAGCTCTACAAGTGAGTGACAACACGGGTATGCAAAAGAGGAAAATATTACTTTTGTATACTGAATAGACCTAATAAGTAAAATATTATAGAAATGTGTTTCTGTGTCAAATTTTGTAGGGGTTAAACCGAAGTTTGACAAGTCTGCATGCACTGTGCAAAAACGGTCGACCGCTAGACCATAAACGGTCGACTGAATGTTTCGAGGTCGACCGCAATATTGCACGGTCGACCGGATGTGTGCACATCGTAACAGGGATTTCGTCTGTTCGTTTTCGGTCGACCGAATTTATCGGTCGGTCGACCGAACATTGTGATGAAATATTTTAATGTTGCGAACGGTCGACCGAGTGTCTAAAGGGTCGACCGAAACCAGGTCTAAACGGTCGACCGGACCTCGCAGACGGTCGACCGGTCAGACGGTTTTATGCAGAATTAACTTAAGAATTAATTAGATCATGCATGGAATTGGTCCATAATTGATTTAATTCGTGGCTAAGATTATTTATTAATAAATAATGGATGGTTAGATGGAATTTTGCATGGAATCATGGGCAAGAGGTTGCACATGAATAGGTAATTTGGAGAGAACCTATAAATACAAGGTTATCTCATTACCTCCTTAATTCATTCATTATTTTCTTGAGCAAAATTCTCTCTCCATAATTCTCCACGAAAATCCCTTAATTCTTAAGTTTAGTTTTAGTTCTTAAGAGATCATCTTCTCAAGGGAATTAAAGAGGGGTTAGTAATTAGATTCTAAACCCTATTGGAGATCGAGAGACTAGCTTCCCTCTCTCCGATCTTGTTTAGAGTTTGGTGAATACTCGGAGGCATCCGGCGCGGCGAGAAGCATCCCCAACGTCTCCGAATCTTCAAGAAGTTTTTGAGAACTTCTAGGTATGAATTCCGGAGCCCTTGTTTGTTTTAATAGAGTTTTGAAACTAAATGTTAAAACAAACTGATGCATGCATGAAATAAATCAAAGAAAATTGTAATTGATCCTTATTATACATAAAAATTTCAAAAATATATATGTATAATTAAACATGAAATCCTACATTATCATGTAGTGCTTTATAACTAATATGATTTATTATAAGTTTCTGATTTCTCTAAACAAAACCCGACATCTAAACCTCCACCCGCTGGACTTTCACCCTTCTTTGCTTTATTCTTAATTTGTTTTTGTTGTTCTTGCCTTAGAAATCAAAAACCAAAATTATGTTTTCTCTCTATTTCTTCCCTTAACTCGAAAATCACACAAATAACAATATCTCTCCCTCCTTGTGTTTGACTCGTACTTGCCACGTCTTCATTGACGTCGTGCACTTGCGGTATAAATTAAATTCTCATCACTAACCTTGTTTGTTTTTGTTGTTTTGTTCTCAGGGATTTCTTCGCTGGTTTTCTGGATTGTAACATTTTGTTAATCGACATATGTACCAGAATGTTATGCTTATTATTTATGTTAACTATAATTATATTACTAAAAATTAAAGAGTAAAGGTATCTCTGTCAAAAAATCGAATAACTTGAGCGTGAGAACAATTTTCAATGTAAGAAGAGGTATCAAGCCAATATACTCAAAAACATAGATAGCACACCATTTTTATCTTTCAGATAGGTACCCAGGTAAAAAACCAGCACGTAAATCGTATTACCAGAATGCTAGTTGATATGAAGGTAAAATATGAAAATGACATATGACATATATATTATCTAGTATTTGACGGCCAAATGACATATATATTATCTAGTATTTCTTTAAACAATTTGGCAAACAACTCATAGTTATTATATTGATTGTCAAAGACAATGTTGTCTAAAAATAATTTTTCACGTTGTATTAGAGTATCATGTGTAAAACTCTTGAAAGCAAAAGAACAAGTCCGATTCTGTTAGTGTTAGGTGGTCGAGTCAATTATATTTGTTGAGGTTGTTGTATCGATTCATGCTCTATAAAAGTTGGAGTCCAACTCTCATCTGTATAATTATTATCTATTGATACCATTGAGTGGAAAGGTGAAAAATATCTTGAACTCCCAACTATTTATCCGTGTCTTTCATTACATGGTATGTGCTTCCGCATACAAATTTAGGGTTTCCACTTTTCCCTTTTTCTCTTCTTCATGTTGCAGCGCTTCGTCCCTTCCATGACGACACCCCGAAGTCCACCCCCTTCCATCACGCCGAGCTCTGATTCGCCCGATTCGAGCTTCGTTACATCAAGCTTTGATAGACTAACAATTGCCTATTGATCCATACTTCACAAACACAACAAATAAAAGTTTAGATCTCATAGAGTTTTTACGATTAAGAGTATTAAACTACTAAACGTCGCCCCAAAACTACTTAAATCGCCCCTTGAAATTACCAAATTGCCCTTAACAATATATTTAATACACATATCGTCCCGTGTCTTTAAACAAGGTTTTTGACTCAGTTTTACTAACATTCTTAGTACCAACACCACGAAAATGTCTGGCGAAACACCTAGATCAGGCGAAGTAACGGAGGTGGATTTTTTTTACGACTCGGACGTCTGGCTAAGACGCTTGTACCATCGTGGACGCGTCTTAGCCAGACCCCTCCATGATGAGGCGTCTTAGCCAGACACCTATACCATGGTCTAGGCGTCTGGCTAAGACGCCTCAACCATGGTGGAGGAGTCTTAGCCAGACGTCTCCACGATGGGACATGCATCTTAGCCAGACGTTCCGTTTTTTTTAATTTTTTTGTCAAATTAAAATTATATGATGTGTTATCTCAAATTATTTGACGTTTCTTTGCAAGTTTTCGGTGGTAACCGGACGGATTACAATGAGTTTTTTGCAAGTAATGAAGATTCAAAAAATTTCCTTATCCAACATTTTTTAAGATCCAAAATCCCCCGGCGGTAAAACATCCTGACTTACAAATACCACCTCGACAGGTCGTTCGGGGGTCTCGCTCCGAAGGGGTATCGGTCATCCGAATATAGTAATTATTAACTTATTAATTAATTAATTTAATAATCATCTAAATTTATAATCAATTATCTTTTAAAAAAATAAAAAAAATTACGGGCGTCTGACGGAGCCGCCCCACGTAGGAGGCGTTTTACCCAGACGCCCTGCCTCCTACGTGGGGCGGCTCCGTCGGACGGCCGTAATTTATTATTATTTTTTTATTAAAAAGATGTTAGATATTTTATCAGATTCGAGTACACTGGGGCGTCCGTTGACTCATTACTGACCTCCAAAACATTAGTTTTTATGATTATAAGAGGAAGATGAAGAGAGATGTGTAATAGGAGGGTAAAATGTCGCGTTATAGCAGTAGAAATGAGAGAAGGGCAAAATGGTAATTTCAAGGGACGATTTAAGTAATTTTGGGACGATGTTTAGCAATTCAGTTATTAAACCAAAGAGTTTCATAATGGAGAAGAACAAAAAGATGGAAATGATATTAAATAGTCACAACATAAAGGGGAAACTGAAATTACCCTAAATAGTATATTTATAATAATAATGTTTCTTTACATTTGAGTGTTCAAGTTCTGGCGGAGTTAAAACCAATAAACTTACAATTGGTCAGAAAATGTTTAACATAGTAAATAGATCAAATGTTGGGTTAATAAACATAAATTTTATTTAAAAAATTAAACATGAATTAGTGGTTTGAAAAAAACAATATATATGTGGGATCAAATCAAAGGATTAATTTTGGGAAATGAATATTGTTACAACCCTAAACCTGTTTAGTGGGTTAATGGGTGGTTAGGGGAGGCTTTGCATGGGAAGTTGGTGCTGCACAGTGGGTGCATGGGGTGGAGCGTGAACAGTGGCCGAGGAGAGTAGGGTGATAGTGAGGGAAGCGTGCACTGTAGCGTTTTCGGGTTTATAACCCAAGCTTTTCTTCATCCAATTTGAATTGGTTTTTTATTTAATCCAACCCGACATCCATTTTAACTTATGCATGTCTATACATATCTAGAATTAGTATTGCATTAGGAACGGATTCAAACTCACTTGGTGCATACAACTATAGTGCCGCACTACAGGAATTTAGTGTTTTAACCACTGTAAAGATAATTAGAGACGTTGTCGTTGCCACTGTGGCCAAACATAATTAGCGACAATTAGCAGCCGACGTAATTTAAATTTTGAGGGAAGAAATGATGGCAAGTAGTGACATTAGCATCACAGAATTTTTTTACCGACGGATATTAATGGCTTTAGTATGGCTTCAACATTTATATATATTGACATATATGTATTGTAATGGATGAAATGTTGCTTTGAGTGTTTCTATATAATATACGCCACCAATTCACAGTTTGATTTTATTATGCATGCTTGATGTAGTTTTTTTATGAAATAATTTGTGTCATCTTTGTCCTGAAATGGTGTAGGTTTCATGTCATCGTGGTTGTGTCATGGGTGACCAAAGCTGATTTTGGACAATACTTCTTGTCTATTCGAAATCGTTAGAACTTGTGTACAATAAGGATGAGGTTTGTTGTATTATCAAAATTGCAGTAATTTAATTGTGGAAGCGTATCTAATCTATAACGAATATAAGTGGTTTGTCATCAAGGGCTCCAGTTGGGAACCCGCGTGTTTGCCGTTTAGATTCCCAAAAGGTAAGTTTTGGTCAAAATTGGTGTTGGATTGAAGCTTTTGCAAAAGCAACCCACGTTTTTAAAAAATTAGAATAAAAAAAGGGAACTACTATTCGTCGCCGGAAAACTACTTAAATCGTCCCAAAAAAGACCTTTTTGCCCTTAACAAATCAATTAATACCGATTTCGTCCCGTGTCTTTAAACAAGGTGTTTGACTCAGTTTTACTCACATTCCTAGTAACAACACCACGAAAATGTCTGGCGAAGCACCTGAATCCGGCGAGGTAACGGGGGCGGAATTTTTTTCCCGACTCGGGCGTCTGGATAAGCCGCCTCCACATAGGTGGAGACGGTTTAGCCCGACGCCTCCACCTATGTGGAGGCAGCTTCGGTGGACGCCTCCACAAAGGTGGAAGCGTCTGTCTAACACGCCTCCACGTATGTGGAGGCGTCTTAGACAGACGCCTATTTTTTTTAATTTTCTGTTAAATTCAATTTTTCCAGGTTCCATTGCAAGATTTCGGTGGTGATGGAGTAGATTACAGTGAGTTTTTTTACAGTAAACAAATATTTACAACAATCGAGGAAGCTTGTAAATGGGCGAAACAAGTTGCACTAGGAGCCGAATCTTTTTTGGTTATATCATCATACAAACCAAAAGCAGATAACCGGATGGATTGTTACCTCAGATGCGATCGCAGACGTGAGATGAGTTCTCGTGATACGAGTATTGCACTGCGAAAGAATACGAAAAGAAAAGGTTGCGGTTGTCGGTTTTTGGTAAAAGTGGTGGAGCGACGAGATCGTGATGGATGGGTTATTGTTTCTAGTAGCATCTATGGGCAACACAACCACCCATTGGCAGTTTATTCAGAGGGTCACCGACAGGTCAGCGGACTTAGTGCTGGGGCAAAGGAAATTGTTCGTGGTATGACAGAGGCACAAGCAAGACCCCGTAACATTTTGTTGGCGGTAAAGAAGAAATTTCCGGACGATAATCCGAATCAAAGGCACATTTACAACTTCAGAGAGTACATGAGGAGGACGAAATCTGAAGACAGGAATCCCGCGCAGCAGTTTCTCAGGGAAGCAGTGCAGCATAAGTATTTGCATTGGATTGTGGCAGATGAAGAAACTAATGTCCTCACTCACGTATTTTTGGCACATCCGACTTCAATAATAGCGTACATACTCATTCGTAATCTGCATGGATTCGACATATAAGACGAACAAGTACAAGATGTATTTGTTTGAGATGGTTGGGGTTACTCCAACAAACATGAATTTCCTCGTCGGATATGCGATTTTGCAGGATGAGACCGAGTCTAGTTACCGGTGGGTGTTGGAGAGGTTGCGAGATCTGTAATTGGATATTGTTAGCCCGACAGCAATAATTACGGACCGAGAGATGGGTCTGATGCGACCAGTGGCAGAGGTTTTTCCTGAGTCAGCTCATTTACTATGCACCTGGCATATCAACAAAGACGTGTACAACTACGCATACAACGTATTCGGCAAGGAGAAGCAGCTCGCAAAGAGTTTTAGGCGTGGAAGGTGGAGGAGAGTCGTGCTTTCTGATTCACAGACGGATTATGATAGAGCAGTCCGTAATCTGAAAGATTCTTACAGTTCCTGGCCAATGCTGATGAAGTATGTGGAAGACACGTGGTTGGTGCATAAGGAAAAATTTGTGTTGAATTGGACAAATCAAGTTTTTCATTTCGGCAACACTACGAACTGCAGGGTGGAAAGTGCACATTCGGCTCTGAAAGAGTGGATCACTACATCGACTGCTGCTCTCGACACTCTTTTCGACCGCGTGAACTCGTCTATTGAAATGCAGCTGACTAATATTCAGAACTTTCTTGAAGATTCGAGACGTCGAAATTTGGCACATTACATAGGTCCTCTGTTTCAGCATATAAATGGTCGAGTTTCGCATCACTGCTTGTCGTTAATGACTCAGGAGTTGAAGAGAATGCAGGACTTAAGTGATGAAATTGAATATCGTTGTGGGTGTGCTTTCTTGACAACACATGGGATTCCTTGTGCCTGTACAATGTACGAGTGTTTGGCGTCAGGTGATGGAATTTATTTAGAGCAGATTCATCCATTCTGGAAAACACTTGTTATCGGAGAAGGAGTCCAGATGTCAGAGTTTGTTGATCGGTCAGCACAAGACGCCGAGCATTTTCGGAAGCTAGTGGATGAGATCTCGGAGAACGACCCTGCAGTAATTCATAGTGCCTCTCGTATTTTATACGAACAGTTACACCCTGATCAGTCGAACTATGGAGAACTCGAAGAAAATACTAAGGTACGAGGTCGACCTAGGGGAAAGTCGACACGTCGGGACCCGAGTGCCTTCGAGTATGCTGAGCGAGGGCGTGGTCGGTCTGGCAGTAGTGGGAGTAGGGGTCGTCGTCAGTCTGGCAGTAGTGGGAGCAGGGGTCGTCGGTCTAATTCGTCTCGATCGTCCGTGAATACGGGCACAGGATCTTCTGGTATGTTGATATCTTTGTTGTTATGTTATTTAATTTAATATATATCAGTAATCTAAATGGGGTTGAATATATTATATATTATCTCCTAATTTTGTTGTTTTAATGAATTGTTATTTACTTATCTTACAGTGTCCGGACGGGTTGACGTGGACAACTTCCCATATAATGATAGACTGTCAGGAATCATTTTACCATTTCTGGATAGGTGGAATGACGTACGTGCTGATGGCAACTGTGGATTTCGATGTGTTGCCGATGTCTTTCATGGTGGTCAGGAGAACTGGTCGTACGCCCGTCGTGCGATTTCTAATGAGATAGGTGTACATCCTATATATGAGAGTGTCTATTTCGGCAATGTGAGAGAAGCTCGTCAACGAATTGATTGGGGCGGGGGAGTTTGTGGCGAGGATCTTTATATGGAGGTTTGGTCCGACTTGTTTCCTATTGCTAATTTTTACAAGTGTGCGGTCATGTATTTCGCAGTGGGAACAGATGGTTCGTTGTTCCCGTGTCTTACTGTTCTACCTTGGGAGTGTCCGTCTGCCATGACGAGGCATGTCAGAGAGTTGGTCATTGCTCATTTAGGGAGTTACAGACATTTTATTCGTTTGGAATTACTTGATGATTTCCCAGTACCTCCTATAGCGACCTTATGGTATCAAATGCGAGATGAGAGTGTTGTTGGATGGGAGGATCAGTACCAAAGTAGGATGGAGTATTGGAACCGGTTACGTGGTACATTTTGATTGTAATTTGTAATGTTTTGTAATGTATAATATATCGTGTATTTCTACTTATATCGTGTTGTTCTTTTAGCGTATTTTAAATTTAAATATTATTTGATATCTAAAGAAATAAGTTGAAGATATTTTCGTGACGAATAAATATTAAAAATACGATAGTCCAAGAAATACGTAGAATATATGTTCATAAGAAATAAATAATAAGAGTACACAAATAAACATAACCAAATACCAACAAATATAGTAACAGTGCAACAAAACGAAAGTAAAAGCAAGACAACTACAACTCAGCATCTGAATCATGGTCTGAAATGCCCAACTAGCTGTTCCAATCCTCGATCAGGCGATCCCAATCTGTACATGCAAGTCTCGTCTCCTCAGTCTGCATGATGTCTCTCTCTCGCAAGAACGGCTGCGTACACCGTATCGCCCTACTCATCCACTATATGTAAAATAAAAATTAGCGTACAATAACAAAATATACTTTACAATTAAAAATAAAATTAAATAAACTTACTGCATCAGCACATGTCCTATCCAGTGGTCTCTCCGGTCTCGGAATGATACCGCGTACGAGTAGTGGATGTGAGCACCTACCGAACCACTGCAAATAATCTGGAGCACAAGTGGAGGGGTCGCGGCTACGACTCAGATCGCCCAGGTGTAGTCGTCCTACTCTCGGAAATGTCCTCCAAACCGATTCCGCAGACGAAACGTTGTGCCTAACGTCGTACATCGTCGCAGTCGCCGACCGTACTGCATGCTTGGGCGTCGGGATGTCAACCGGGATCACTTGAATGTAACCTAACAGACGTAACACGCGATCATGTAAATAAGGCTCTGTGATATCCCTATAACGAATAACGTCGGCAAATGTAGTCCTCGGCACAGCTACAGCAGGCTCGGGACCATACGGTAACCACACCACCTAAACGTTTATACGTTAATAATAATAAAGTTAAATTTAAAAAAACGTGAATGATATATACATTATATACCTGTGATGCAGTCATCTGATCTAGCCATCTACGAATAGAAAGAAGTCGACTCTCGCTCTTATCCTCCGCCCGGACAGCCCACATACGCGAACGAGGATGACCACGCTCAACAATCTTCCGCTCACGATGTGGGCGGAAAGCAGGGAAATACTCATATATCCAAGCCTGCAGCAGTGTAAGACAACCCGTAATCTGACCACAATCAGCACGACTAGATATGCCCAGCTGGCGATACAGATATGCCAACGTCGTTGACCCCCATGAGTACTGACCAATGGTCTCTGGTCCCTCTCCTCCAATAAGTCGCGTGGTCTCAGTCTGGAACCGCTCTTGTCGACAAACAATACGCAGCCTAGCAGTAAGAACAGATAAGCAATCATCTGCGTATCCTCAGTCTGTGGTGGTCGCCCCCGTCTGCAACACTCGTCCACAGCGTCGATACTAACACCACCACCACTCCAAAATGAGCTATCCTGCCAAAGGCCCTCAAGTGTGACACCCAGCAACTCAGATACATATAACTTCAGCTCAGATGTCGGCGCCTGTGCACTGACCATGGGACCCTCAACGGGTATGTGCAGAATCTGAAAGACGTCATGCAACATGATCGTCATCTCTACGAACAGCAAGTGAAAAGTGTTGGTGTCAGGCTGCCACCGCTCCACGAATGCCGAGATCAACGGCATGTCGATGCAGGAAAACATGTTGTACGACAAGTGGCCCAATCCACTGTCAACCACAGTCGCCGTTATATCCTCAGTCATCACTGAACGCCATGCCTGCAATGTCGTACATGCTCTGTGCCGATTATGGCACTTCAAAACCTTCCGCTCCTCGTCATCCCAGATGTGTCTGGCGACGTGGCCTCCGAAACTCGGAATGACGCTGCCATCTACAGGACCACCGGGAATAATATCCGTGACGATCCAAGACTCGTCCTCACCCCTCTTCTTCTTCTGAGCTCGGGCGTCTGCAGTGCACGAACTTGAATCACCGGTCACAAACCGGCCCCCATCGTCACTGTCGTCGTGACTCCTCACCTCATCTGAATCATCCTCGTCGTCGAAAGACTCTCCAGGTGTCTGACGACGACGTAACAGATCTCTCTCTCTCCTGACTGAAGCAGAAATACCACGTGTACGTGGATTACGAGGACCTGACTCGTCTGCTATACTACGTACCGCGCGTAAGGGAATTGATTTCCCTTTTCCTCCACGGTAACCCGATGACTATTAATTCAATTTTAAAAATACAAATTTATTAATGGATTTACTAAAATAATTAAACTAATTATTAACTTAATAATCGATTTATTTAGCAATTATCACAATTAATCAATAATCCTTTACTAAAATCGTACACAACTAATTACTAACATAATAATCAATTTATTTAGTGATTTATTTATTAATTATCACAATTTATAATCAATAAAGGATTTACTAAATTAATTTAACTCATTATTAACATAATATTCAATTTATTTTAATTTTATAACAATTTAAATTCAATTAAAAAATTTTAAAAAAAATGGGGCGTCTGCGGGAGACGCCTACCCTACGTGGGAGGCGTCTCCCTCAGACGTCGGCACCTGGGGTCGGGCGTCCACGGGAACCGCCCGGGGTGTCTGCTGGCTCTTTCCCTGGCCTCCGAGACATTCTATTTGGTGAATAAAAGTGTGATATGAAGAGAAAGTTGTGTTAAAAGAGTGAAATGAGGAGTTATATTAGAAGAAAGGGTAGTGGGGCAAAATGGTAATCTTACGGGCGATTTAAGTAGTTTTACGGCGACGAATAGCAATTCAGTAAAAAAATGTACGGTTGTTTGGATGACTTCCATTAACTCATTGAGTTAGAGTTTTGATGTTGTTTTAACCAAAATACTCATCAAACATTAAGTCAAGATATAAAAATTGCTTATGATTTGAATAATAAACAGAAACTTATTTGAAACGGAAAATAAATAAAATTAAAGTGGTACGGTAAAACAAAAATAACTATGTTGTGCATAAAAATAGAATAAATAAATTGGTATGTAAAGTACAAGAGATTAGTGTGGTGGGCTAACATATAAGAAATTAACAATGTTGTGAATAAAATACAAGAAATAAATATGGTACGAAAAATACATGAAAATAATGTGGTGGGATAAAAGACAACAAATTATGGGTAAATACACCAAGAAATGATTACCAATATGGGGTAAATAATCAAGGATATAAAATGGAATTGCATTTATTAATACATGGGCGAGGCGGGGGAAAAATTGGGCCTTGTGTTTTGCAAGTAGGGTCAAGCATGTTGTTTGCAAAATGTCACTTTGCATACAAAAAATTAAGTCCAAAACACAAGATAAAAACTAAACCTCTAAAGCTAACAAACGGTTTGGGTGATCAGAATAGTCAAAACTCTTATAGTCGACCATATAATCTTGATGTCTCTTATGCAACTATATTACCATTGCTGTAAATAGCAATACCCAAGAGGATTAAAATCTGAACGATACCCATCTTAATATATAAATGTAGGGATTCTTTTCCATCCTTTTTAGCTTTTGCATGTCCAACGAGAGATCAATGGTCCGGAGGAAGGGTTTGTTTGGATAACTCCGCATGAGTTTCTTACCCAACCCTCAAGCCTTATGTTTATTTGCTTGGACTTTGAGTTTTGAAATATTAAGTTTTAATACTGATTATGAAAACTTAAAACTCAAACTCATGTTTGGTATGCTGAGAGTTGAAGGTTGCATTTTGGCTTGACAAATTCTCTTTCACATTTGAAGAAAGATTTTTCATTGGTCTCATAGGGGTCATGCTAATTAGATATATTTACTTATTATTTTTATGAATAAATAAATCAAAGTAAATAAGTAATATTCATACGAAAATAAATCAAATAAAAATAAAGAAAATAGTATTCTAAAAAGTAAATGAAAGTAATTACGTGAATACAAGCATCTAAGTAAGTCATCTATATATTAATTTTATTTATTGACAAGTAACATGAATTTGTACGAGTTATAAAAAATAAATTATAAAATCAAAAGTGAGCAAAATACTTTTGGGAAATGTTGTAATGAAAATTGTGGATATGGAGTGGAAAGAAGGAAGTTGATTGGGAATAAATATATGAGTTTTGCAAAACACCTCATCTTTAAGAAAAATATGTTTAGACGATTGAAGTTGAGTTTTGATGTTTATAAAAGGGGATTACTATTCGTCGCCGGAAAATTACTTAAATCATTCCAAAAATTATTTTTTCCCTTAACAAATCAATTAATACACATTTCGTCCCGTGTCTATAAAAATGGTTTTTGACTCAGTTTTACTCACATTCCTAGTACCAACACCACGAAAATGTCTGGTGAAGCACCTGGATCCGGTAAGGTAACGGAGGCGAATTTTTTTTTCCGACTCGGGCATCTGGTTAAGACGCCTCCACCTTGGTGGAGGCGTTTTGGGCAGATGCCTTTTTTTTAATTTTTTTAATTTTCTGTTAAATTAATTTTTTTCAGGTTCCGTTGCAAGATTTCGGTGGTGATGGAGTAGATTACAGTGAGTTTTTTGATAGTAAAGAAATATTTACAACAATCGAGGAAACTTGTGAATGGGCGAAATAAGTTGCAATAGGAGCCAGATTTTTTTTTGGTTATATCGTCATACAAACCAAAAGCAGATAACCGGATGGATTGTTACCTGAGATGTGATCGCAGACGTGAAATGAGTTCTCGTGATACGAGTATTGCATTGCGAAAGACCACAAAAAGAAAAGGTTGCGGTTGTCGTTTTTTGGTAAAAGTGGTTGAGCGACGGATCGTGATGGATGGGTCGTTGTTTCTAGTAGCACCTATGGGCAGCACAACCACGCACTTGCAGTTTATTCAGAGGGTCACCGACAGGTCAGCGGACTTAGTGTTGGGGTCAAGCAAATTGTTCGTGATATGACAGAGGCACAAGCAATATCACGTAACATTTTGTTGGCAGTAAATGAGAAATTCCCAGAGGATAATCTCAATCAAAGACACATTTATAACTTCAGAGAGTACATAAGGATGACGAAATCTGAAGACAGGAATCCCGCGCAACAGTTTCTCAGTTAGGTGATGCAACATAACTATTTGCATTGGATTGTGGCAGATGAAGAAACTAATGTCCTCACTCACGTATTTTTGGCACATCCGACTTCAATAATAGCGTACATACTCATTCGTAATCTGCATGGATTCGACATATAAGACGAACAAGTACAAGATGTATTTGTTTGAGATGGTTGGGGTTACTCCAACAAACATGAATTTCCTCGTCGGATATGCGATTTTGAAGGATGAGACCGAGTCTAGTTACTGGTGAGTGTTGGAGAGTTTGCGAGATCTGTTATTGGATATTGTTAGCCCGACTGCAATAATAACGGACCGGGAGTTGGGTCTGATGCGACCAGTGGCAGAGGTTTTTCCTGAGTCAGCTCATTTACTATGCACCTGGCATATCAACAAAGACGTGTACAACTACGCATACCACGTATTCGGCAAGGACAAGCAGCTTGCAGAGAGTTTTAGGCGTGGAAAGTGGAGGAGAGTCATGCTTTCTGATTCACAGACGGATTATGATAGAGCAGTCCGTAATCTGAAAGATTCTTACAAGTCTTGGTCAGTGCTGACGGAGTATGTGGAAGACATGTGGTTGATGCATAAAGAAAAGTTTGTGTTGAATTTGACACATGGGGGAGGCGGCTCCCGCAGACGCCTCACCCAATTTTATTTTATTTTAAAATTAATTAAAATAAACAAAGCAATTTACCAGATTTGAGTAATTTGGGGCGTCCGCTGGTTCTTTTCCTGGCCTCCAACACATTGTATCTGGTGATTAGAAGGGTAATATGAAGAGAGAGTGGTGTTAGGAGAGTGAAATGAAGAGTTATATAAGTAGAAATGATAGAATGACAAAATGGTAATTTATACGGACAATTTAAGTAGTTTTACGACGAACAGTTCAGTTATAAAACTCAAAACTCTTCCCAACCTAAAAGGTCAATTAATCCAAACACACGGGGAGTTTGATTAAAATCCCAGCGCATGTGCCTTGAATGATAAACATTTCATTATCTTATTTTAAATTGAAGCAAGATACTAATGATAAACACATTTCGTACGATCTGTTTACATGGACATGATTTTGGAGATAAAATATCATTAGAAAAATGTGTTCGGTAGCGTTCATTTGCAATTATCAAAAGTATCTTACAAGAAAACGGACGAGTTTAGTGTAAGGCAAGGCTGTACTCGCACGTCACTTTGAAAGATACAAACTCTATTTTCCAACAATTAGCATACTAAATTAAGATATTTTGAAGAATTACGCCAATGGCTAAGATTTTGGTTGAGCTTATAAGAATCGTAAATATTTCTTCTCAATCAATTGTTTTCAAAGCCACGCCTGTACTTCTCTACTCATGGTAATTTTCTATACTGTAACGAAGGATGAACTACAAACTAAAATAATAAAAAATACAAACTAACCCCACAATACAAAGGTGTGTTGTGAAGAAAATTAGACCGCCAACTTGGAACATATGGGGAAAATTCTTGAGATCTACTAACATGTGAAAAAATGTCTAATTTCCTTAAATTTTATTTTACATTGTTTCACCTGACTTACGCTATTTACCCTTTTTCTCCTTCATCCGATTCAACTACCCGAACATAATAATGGGAAAAATTATATATTCAAAAATAATGAAAGTGGAAACCAACTTTACGTGTACAAAAATTATTTTCTTTGTCCTTTGTTATTTCCTAGTACCAATTTGGTAACGAGTTATAGTTATTTTGCATTTTTCACCTTACTTACGCTATTTACCCTTTTACTTCTTCACCTCTTTCAACAACCCGAACATGATAACGAGAAAGATTATATTTTCGAAACATAATGAAAATGCAAACCAGCTTTAATTTTGCAAAAAAAAAATACTTTGTTATTTTCCAGTACCAATTTGGCAATGAGTCATAGGTATTTCCTTGAATAACACTAAAAAGTCTTAAATGCCACCAAAAACAAAACGAAAACAAATTTGAAGTTTTCATTGTGATAAAAGAAATAATATACATTATTACTTCTAAAAAGGATGTATTGTGATTGGTGAGTCATTAACGACCACCAAAATTTCAAATCCCCAATACGAATCCTTCCTTTACAACCCACCTGATCCAACGGCTGGAAATTATCCACGTGTCACACTCCATGCAAAAGCCCCCACACGCGCACCCGTTGTTAAGTTGCGCACGTCTCCATCTCCCACCCCATTGGCCAAACCGAACCCAAAGACCATCGTACCCCTACCTTTCCACTTCCCATCCCAACCGACCAGGGGCAATTCCGTCCCCACGCAACATATAAATTCCAATCCCCCCACCGGAATCGACCCAACGCGATCTCCCCCGGCCGGAACGGACCCTAACCCTAACCCTAGAGCGGCGGCGAGCTCGACGGGGGGAACCGCATGAGCTGGTTCGTCAACCTTGGGATCAATTCGAACTCCAACCACTTCATCACCTGCCTTCTCATCTTCCTGCTGCACTATTCACCGCAGCTGCCCCCCGCCGTGCTGAATCCGAGGTGTAGGTTTGGCGAGGAGGTGGAGAGGATCCATGGAGAGCAACAGGAGGGCCGACGAGTGTGGGACGGTGAAGAAAGGTGAGGTCTTTGGGACAAAGATGTGATTTTTTGGGAGAAAAATTGGTTTTTGAGGTGGAATTTTTGTGATGAGTTTGTATGGGTTTGACCGTTTCAGTGAAAATAGAAGAATTAAGTTTGTGATGGACGGTCTGGATTGTTGGATGCACTAAGCCTGTTTCGAATCGGCTTGTAAGGGTTGAACAAGGTGGGCAGATTTGTAGGGATTTGAGGAATCTTGTATTGGAGGGAGAAATATGTGTTTTTTTTTAGAAAGTTGGTGATCTGTGAAAAAAAATTGGATTTTGAGGTGGAATTTCGGGAGTTTGGATCACATGGCTTTGAAGGGCCAGAGGGAATCTAGTATGGAATGGTTAATCAGATGTTTCTGGAAAATTGGGTCTGTGGTGAAATTCTATAGGTTTTAGTGAAACTAGAGGAATTAGAGTTGTGAAGAGTGGATGAATGTTTTGATGGATTTTGCTTGTTTCAGAATAGATCAACTGTAGCCTGTAGAGGTTCGAAGAAGTGAACAAATTTTACCTATTAAAATAAAAGGTGGACAAGTTTTATCATGGCATGAGTAGAATGTTTGATTAAGTTGTTTTTTGACATTTGGAGCATCGTGGACTATATCAAAGGGCTATTTAAACGATCTGCATTTCTTTTATTGTGGAATCGCAGATGGTCAGTTGCATTTGCATCATTTGGGTCAATTGGAAACAACCTCACTGTTTTACAGTGGTATGATTGCGTACATCCGACCCCCCTTACCTCGCTTAGGCGGGAGCCTCTTTTGAGGCATTGGGGTTATGTTGATGTTGATGATGATGATGAGTAGAATGTTTGAGAAGAAAGGTGCCAGATGCTGATAAGTTGATTAAATGTTTGTGAAAATCAGATCTTGTTTGAATTTTTTTAGAGTTTTAGGTGAAGCTGAAGGAAGTAGATGTAAAAAGGAGGCTTTTAGTGTATTGTTTCAGTTTTTAATTGATAGAATTGGCTGGGAAATATGGATTTTATTTTTGCAGATGTATGTTATGGTTGTCTTCTTGTAAGAAAAATCAACATCTTTCTGTTGATTTTTGAATTGATTTGTTAATTGTGGTAGTCAGTACTTTCCATGTTCATGAAATTTTAATCTGGACATGTGTATTTCACTTGACAATAATCAATATTGGCAGCACAAATCATTTAGTTGATTGGGTGATAAAAATGTTTTCTTTGAGGGTTCGGTGTGTATACTATTTAGTAAGAACTACACATGAAATTAGTCGAGTTTTAAGATTTTTCTTCTGTTGATTATGATCACTGAAACATGTATACCCTGTCAAAGTTTAGTGTAAGTATAGTGAATGCAATCAGACAACTAAGGTACTTGTCTTGATATGCTTGCGCCAAAAGTGGTAGTAATCTTTCACCATATCTACTAAATCACCGGTCTATTTGCCTAGTGATGTCTAGTTGCAAAAACAATTATATGGAGCTATGTATACTTTCTATGCAGACATTGTCACTGAGCTTCCATCCATTTCAATTGTGCATTTAGGTTGATTCTGAAATGTAATTCTTCCTTTCAGGCTTGTATTATCCAAGTTTTGGGAGTAGTCAACCTCCTTCGGCCATTGTTATAGGTGGTGGAATTGCAGGGCTAGCTGCTGCACGTGCTCTTACTGATGCTTCCTTCCAGGTACTAAAAGATTCAAGTCTTTGAAGAAGTCTTACTTCTCGTTTCTAACTTTATATTGCTGACATTGTTTGATGTTTATGTGACAATTTTAGGTGGTTCTCTTGGAATCACGTGATAGGATTGGTGGTCGAGCATGCACTGATTACTCATTTGGGTTTCCTGTTGACATGGGTGCTTCATGGTATGCCATTTAGATCTCAACCAATAGATTTTGTCAGTTTACCTTGGATTTTTTTTTATTGTTGACAAGGGATTTTGTCTGAATCAATGGTTAAATATTTTATATGGCATTAACCAAATAAATCTTATGCAGGCTACATGGTGCTTGTGAGGAGAATCCTTTGGCGCACATAATTGGGCGACTTGGGCTTCCACTCTACCAAACAAGTGGGGACAACTCAGTACTGTTTGATCACGATCTGGAGAGGTAATCATTTGTTCATATGCGTTTGAGAATAGATATTCACATGTTATACCTTATCCGTGACACTTGCAAGATGTTCTCATGATATCCAGCTATGCTCTTTTTGATACTGATGGCCGACAAATACCACAAGAGCTGGTGGTTATGATTGGGAAGATTTTTGAGGAAATTCTGAAAGAGGTATGTTTCCTTGGTTATTCTTAGCTTCTTACCCTAGTACTTGTTTCTGCCTTGATTCCATCATTAATATTAGGGGTGAAACTTTGTGTCCGAAATCCGTCAATCCGACCGACTCCGTATTCGAAATCAAAAAAATTATCCGAGAAAAAAAAATCCGCAACCGAATTTGTATTCGGATATAAACATCCGTAAAAAAACGAAGCGAATATGGATATTGGTACATCCGATTCGAATAATATCTGGTTCGTATTTTATATGCATATATAAATAAATAAATAAAATATATACAATATATATGAATTAAATTATGTTATTTATATTATATTTAATATTTTTTCACGTAGGCAAAAAATAAAGACTGAAATTTATTCTTGTTTAGATCAATCACAAAATGTTTTTAAGTCTATTCGGATTTTTTAATGAATTCGGATATCCTAATTCAGAATGGATTTTAAACTTAATTCGGATGCGAATTTATTCGAATTCGGATCCGAATTCGACGGATACGAATTCGGATCCCTTTCTCATACATTCGCTCGGATTCGAATTCGGATTCGAGAAAAAAAAACGGATACGAATTCGGATACTGGTACATCCGCTTCGTATCCGCTCCGTTTTCACCCCTAATTAATATATTGACCTAGTACTTTGTTCTTCTATCAACTTTCCAGACAGAGAAAATAAGGGAGGACTGTACTGAAGATATGTCCATCCACAATGCTATTTCAATTGCTCTTGACCGGCGCCCTGAGCTAAGGTATCAATAAAATCTCCTCTTGAGCATTTTTGTGCCCAATTGTTAACTTTCTTGAATTTCAGACAAGAAGGCCTTGCTGGAAGGGTTATTCAATGGTATTTGTGTCGAATGGAAGGTTGGTTTGCTGCTGACGCTGATTCAATATCATTGAAATGTTGGGATGAGGCAAGTAGTAAAGTTTATTCTTTGAGTGGTACCTGTTGCAAACTAAAACTATTTTGACATCTTTGCTAACTGAAAGTGTTAAAGTTGTAACATAACTATCAAGGTGTTTGGGGTATTGTATCACTGAACAATGGAACCTATTAAAACAATTCGCTACTCTTTGAAATTCTATCTACTGTAAAAATCTAATAAACTGGATGAGAAACTTCATGTTTGTCAAATTGATGGATAGAAGATTGGTGTATTGAAGATTAGCGGTTTTTTGTTGGAGTTCTGGAGTATGATTTTCTTTTGTTATGTGCTACAGGAAGAACTGCTACCTGGTGGTCATGGTCTCATGGTTCGTGGCTATCGGCCTGTTTTAAATGAACTCGCGAAGGGTTTGGATGTTCGTCTTAGTCACAGGTAAAGTTTTGACAGTAAAATGTTGTCAAGGTTCAAAATTCAAGTTTGTCACCATTGTTTTTGTTTGCAGGGTTTCAGAGATTGGCTGGGGTAAAAACGGAGTAAAAGTAAAGACCACAAATGGGAAAATGTTCAATGCTGATGTTGCTGTTGTAACTGTTCCCCTTGGAGTCCTAAAAGCTGGTTTGATTTTGTTTGAACCTAGACTTCCAAAGTGGAAAGAAGCGGCGATTTCTGATCTTGGAGTTGGAAACGAAAACAAAATTGCTTTACACTTTGACAAAGTCTTCTGGCCAAATGTAGAGTTCCTAGGTGTGGTATCAACTACCACTTATGGATGTAGTTACTTCCTTAATCTTCACAAGGCAACTGGGCACCCCGTCCTTGTTTACATGCCTGCTGGACGGCTTGCCTATGATGTCGAGAAAATGTCTGATGAAGAAGCTGCAAAGTTTGCTTTCCTTCAGCTCAAAAGAAGTTTTCCTGATGCTTGTGAACCTGTATGTATCTTCTCTTCATCTGTCTTTAATTTTTGACTTGTTTTGTCTCCTTAATCTTATATTTTTCCTTTTAAATTTCTTATAACAACCTAGACAAGGACAATTGGACAATGGTCTCTCATCCCATTTAATTTATATAGTTGGACAAGACCCAACTAGTTTGGGATTAGCGGCTTTGGTGTTGTTGTTGTGGAATTATTCATTGTCAATACTAAAGAATCTTAAAGAATAAATAATAACATGATAATATAATAATGTTAAGTAAATTATTAAGTACAATTAAATGATAAAGTAATTAATCTTAACAATATTAAATACATTTCATACCCAAACAATAAAAGAACAAGAATCTTAAAGAGGTAACTGCAATCAAATATAAATCGGTAAGTTACTTTTTTATGTAGGACATGCATTGGATGTGCTCGTATACTAGTTTGCAGATTATGTTGATGTATGAACATGTTCTTAAACAAGTCTATCCTTCACAGCTATGATGGTGTCCTGTGAAGTGTAAATTAATACGAACAGTTGTTTACGATAACACATTATGGACTGAAGCATTTGTTTATGCTTTCATGAATTAACAAGAAGATTCAGTGCTGTTTAGCAGTTTGTGGGCTTCTTGTTCTCTTTCGCTGGATGGATAAATGATACGACGTCCTCTCATATTTATGTTACGCAATTAGTCCAGAGTTTCATATTGACTGTGTTGATTGCTGAACTCTATTTTTTTTTTGTGGACCTCACTATCACCACTTGGTTTTAGTGTAGTGGTTAACAAGCACAGACCTGCCATGAGCTGTGCTCAACCATTCTGTCAATTCACCAAATTTACTTGATGCTTTAGATAAAATCCTGAAACCTTATTCTATACTGTGTCCATATCTTTAAATTGAGATGGAAAATTCAATTAGATAAAGTGACAGATTAACTTTTAATGTATTTGCAGATCCAGTATCTAGTATCGCATTGGGGAACCGACGAAAATTCACTAGGTGCATACAGCTACAATGCTGTTGGTAAAAGTCATGAAATTTATGAGATGCTACGGATCCCTGTGGACAACCTCTTTTTTGCAGGGGAGGCCACAAGTATTAGGTTTCCTGGTAGCGTCCACGGTGCATTCTCCACTGGACTGATGGCTGCAGAAGAATGCAGGCTGCGTGTGGTGCAGAAGTATGCCGATCTAGAGTGGTTCCATCCTGTTATGGGTAAAGAGCCAAACTCCATTTCAGTTCCCCTACTGATCTCACGCATTTAATCTCTTCCAAATCCATGTTGGTAAACATGTGTAGTTGTGTCACAATAAGTTGGAAGAGATTTTCCCTTCACTGATTTAGTATACTCAATTAATGACCATCATTATGAAATTGCTGAGTATGCTGCTTGCCAATTTGCATAATATAATACGGTTTAAGCATATATGTATTATACTGAACCAAATATTCTAGTTTTGAGTGCTTTCTATATAAAATTTACTGTCTTAAGACTGTATGCTTCATGAAAATATATGGACCTCAGAGCCGTTCTTTTGCTAACTAAG
Source organism: Triglochin maritima (assembly GCA_963682175.1). Lineage (NCBI taxonomy): Eukaryota > Viridiplantae > Streptophyta > Magnoliopsida > Alismatales > Juncaginaceae > Triglochin > Triglochin maritima. The sequence continues at coordinate 43,207,183 of OY821774.1, forward strand.
AAGTTGAAATTCGCAGTTAATTTTGATGTCTGCAATTAACCCTTGTTGATATATCATTTCTACATGTTTGACATATATAGACATCTGACTTAAAACAATCAAATGCATTGTCTTTGGAATATTTCTCCATGTAAGAGGGCGTTGTTACTAAATGCCGAATGTCCGAGACATGGTGACGCCGGGAGAATTTAGGGCTTATGATTTCAAATTTTTGATCCATAGGGAAAGAGTAGGTAAAATATAACAAAGTAAAATTGCAATCTACTTGATTATATCATTGTAAACATAACAAACTAGAAGTAAAACGACTAAAATGATGGGATTACTTTGCAAGAATCAAAAATGCAACGTGGCAGACTATATAATGGGATTTTAAGCAATAAGAATAATAGCTAGTAATGTGATTGCAGTATTAGTTGAAAATTTTAAAAAAAATCAAAAGAGAAAATCAACCAAATTAACAAAACCCGAGGACATTACGAAAACACCATTCATTAGTATAACCGTTTTTTTCTTAATCTACCTTACAATTTGAAATGAGTGGTGGATATTGTCGGAGCTTAATTTAGAAAAATTAAGCCCAGGATTCACTAGAGAATTCTTATATATATATATATATATACATACGTGTGTGTGAGAGTGTGAGTTTTACAAAAAGTGATTACATCAAAAGACTAAAATATACAATTGTAATCACAACAACCTGTGAAAATGAAGAAAGCAGGATCTAGTCCCTAGAGCTCTCATCTGCAGTCACCACCCTTACAGCCGATCACGGCATGAAACACAACATGAATCATGTCTGAGTTTCCAGAAGGAAATCATGTATGTCAAACTCTAAAATGCATAAATCAAACAACATAACATGCTATGAAAAATGCAATATATCGCAACTGCCACCGTCAACTAGGTTTCCGGGACCTCTCTCCCAACCACAGCTGAGACAAACCAAATCGGGTCTCAAGGGTCCTCTCACCCCAACCCCACACCTGCTCGTGCACACAAGGCACCGTCGGTCAGAGACTCGACCAACAAACACACGTGCACAAAAGACACCGCCTGTCAGAATCTCGGCTAACAAACACGAGCACAAAAGGCACTACCGGTCAAAGTCTCGGCCAACAAACACATGTGCACAAAAGGCACCGCCAGTCAGAGTCTCGGCCAACAAACACCGTCACACAAGGACGGCCGCTATAGAGTCCAGAACACTCCATAGAGCCACAACCTCCAATTGCTATCGGGCCAGAAGGTCCTTCCCGTTGCCCACTAGACCGATCACAATCACACACAACATAAGCAACATATACAAAACTGCGCAGAAACGGTCGACCGAAACCCCACACAAAGGCCTAGTCCAACCGAAATAACAACCAACCGGTCGAACGACAAAGGGGACCCGTTCGATCGAAAACAACCAGTAAAATCCTCCCCTCGTTCAAAAAACATCAACGATCGAACAAACAAGAGACAACGGTCGACCAGAAAAAATTTAGATTTCGAATCAATTTAAACTGGTCGACCAAAACTACATTGGGTCAAACAAACTTTAAGTGTTTGGTTGAACAGCAAATAGGACTCATTCGACCGAAAACACCTAGAAACTTCTACTTCTTCACAAATACACTTCAACCGGTTGACCGGTTCTTGTTTTAGTCGATCGTCCAGTGCAGAACTTTACTGCACACCTTCTCCGACAAGTCTTTCGGACTACCGTCGACTACTCAAACACTCACACAAACTTAGTTGAGCATAAAAACAAAGGTTGATGTACCTAAAGGTTTGAAGAAAGCTTTGAAAAGCCTCGACAGCCACTTCCTCCTCCCAAACGATTCCCCGGCGAAACCCTACCGAGCAACGATCTCGTCGCCTCTAGCTACGCCTACTGCAACACTCGAGTTCTTCGATCGTCTCAATCCACCCGTGCTTCACTGGCTGAGAGAGAGAGATGGCTCAGAGAGTGAAAAGAGAAGAAGGTAGGATTTGCTGCTTAAGTACCCCCTCACCTTTAATCCAACTAATCACAACACTCCACCTCACTTCTCCTCCAAACAAGCAATTTGCTTCCTAAACACCGATTAACAACAATCAAGGATTAGGATATCACAATTATACAAAGTTTACCATTATTTACTACTACTAACGAATATGCCAAAATTATTTACCCCGCGCAAGATGCAAGTTCATATTTGTAGCTTGATTTTGCTGTGGTAAATTGCAATCGGGCCGACGGGAATAGCCCCACAGCAATTCTTGGCAACTGTTTTTATGTGAGACAGGGAATCAACTTATTAGAACTAGGGTTTACTGTAAGATGCGATAGGTTTCAGATCGGAGAAGATGAAGAAGGTGGAGGAAGGCGAAATACAACATAAATGTTCATGATAAAGTTAAAAATTGAGAGGAATGTTATCTTTTTATCGCACTAGAACCTCACATTGGGACTCTAGAAGTGATTATCAAAAAGACTATTAATGGTCGGAATTTTTGTTGTGAAACAAATACAAAAAAGAGTTTCATAGGTTTCGAAGGTGAAGAGTTCAAATTAAATTTGTGGTGCATAATAATCAAAGGGCAGAGCAAAAATGTCATCCTCAACTTGGAGTTGTCTTTACATCGTGAGGAAAATGCAAGTTGTATCCTTCTCTTGCTTCACCCAAATGGGCTGAGAACGATATGGATGCGGAGTGAATATTGACTTTCTATTTTTGTATGATGAAATACGGGTGTTTTTTTATAATTACTATGAGTGAATAATTACTTAAAATAAAAAATATTATATTGTATTTTGAAATTTTAAAACAATTTATTGTTTTTCAATTTTTTATTTTATTTTATTCATTTAGGATTTTATAATTATTTTGTTTAATATTTGATTTTATAAATGCATCTTTAAAATAAAAAATAAAATCAAGCCATATTTCGGGAGTTCAATCAAAGTCTCCTGAGTTAATTGCCATGTTGGTGGGACCCTTTCAATTTCTATGAGAGAGTGAGAAGAGACGTGAGTGATGAGAATAAATAGTTGGTTATTTTTTAGAGCCGTGATAGACGGACGCGCGCGTCACGGACGCGTCTTACGTGGATCTGTACAGCTCAGATATTTTTCTTTGAGTCAGCGTCCAGTCAGCGAAATTTCTCTTCGCGCGTTTTGGTCTTTTTAAAAAACGCCAGTTCTTTAAGTTGAACGATTCATTTCCCAATACACAGATAAGACAGTGTGCAGACCCTAGGACATCGTGTAGTCTCATTATTCGTGCAGAGCCCACACTTATCATAATAAAATATTTGTTTTTAAGTTTTACGTTGGATCAACTTAATTTGTCTAGCTTACTTTATGTGTGTGTGCAGTTTACATTATGTGTTTTGTCCTGTTTACATTATGTGTATGTCCGGAATAAGTGTATATTGATGTCCGGAATAAGTGTATTTGTTGTCCGGACTAAGTGTATTTGTTGTCCGGTTTAAGAATAAAGTGTGTCCAGAAACGGAACATAAAGTTTGTCCGGAATAAGTTGATTTGTTGTCCGGAATAAGTGTATTTGATGTCCGGATTAAGTGTATTTGCAGTCCGGAATAAATGTATTTGTTGTCCGGTTTAAGAATAAAGTGTGTCCAGAAACAGAACATAAAGTTTGTCCGGAATAAGTTGATTTGTTGTCCGGAATAAGTGTATTTGCTGTCCGGAATAAGTGTATTTGCAGTCCGGAATAAGTGTAGTTGTCCAGAATAAGAAGAAAGTGTGTCCAGAAACGGAACAGAAAGTTTGTCTGGAATAAGTGTATATTGCTGTCCGGAATAAGTGTATTTGTTGTCCGGACTAAGTGTATTTGTTGTCCGGTTTAAGAATAAAGTGTGTTCAGAAACGGAACATAAAGTTTGTCCGGAATAAGTTGATTTGTTGTCCGGAATAAGTGTATTTCATGTCCGGAATAAGTGTATTTGCAGTCCGGAATAAGTGTAGTTGTCCAGAATAAGAAGAAAGTGTGTCCAGAAACGGAACAGAAAGTTTGTCCGGAATAAGTGTATTTGTTGTCCGGTTTAAGAATAAAGTGTGTCCAGAAACAGAACATAAAGTTTGTCCGGAATAAGTGGATTTGCTGTCCGGAATAAGTGTATTTGCTGTCCGGAATCGGAATAAGTGTATTTGCAGTCCGGAATAATATATGGCTTCATTATTGTCGGAATAAACGAATCAATATATGGAATGCAATAATATGATGTCAAAACAAAAAAAAACGTTCGCAAAGCGCGCTCCCTCTGTCCGCTCGCTTTGCGGGGGGACTCACGTCCCCCGCAGGGGCTGCCGCCCCCTGCCACCCCCGCACAAACTCAACAAACCTCCCACTGTATATTTTACCCCACAAGAATTACGTTTAGGAAAAAAATAGGGAAGAACATTCACGATGCTAACGCTGACAAGAACATCGGGAAGTCTTCGCACCGTCCCATTCACGCTGCTTACGTTGTGAAGAATCCTGGGAGTCGGCATCAGACGCTTATTCGACATAATATCTTGCTAGAAATGATGATTTATTCTGGAGAGAAAGAATGAAGAAGAAAGAAAGAGTGTCATCATATTTATATTTGGGTGGAGAGAGAGAACGTGCTGAGTTGAAACGCATTTAATGTGATTTGAGCGGACATCAGGAAGAAAAAACAAAAAAACATTCATGCTTTGGCCACGTAAGGGCTGACATGGATATCCACGTAGAGTTCGTCCGTGACGCCCTGCGTTCAACAAACATTTCCCTATTTTTTACATCTGTGAATTCAATAACTTATTTGTGGCATGCACGGAAAAGGCCCTTATAAATTCTGCGCATTACTGGCCTACTGCTACAAGAAAAGCAGATCCAATTCCAACAGACAGCGGTCAAAACTCCAATTTCGTATAAAATTAAAAAAACAATATTGGGTGTTTCTCATAATAATGTTATACAATAAAATAAGATGATGCGTATATGATTTTTAGGAGAAGTTGGATATTTTAAGAACCCACAATAAGAAAAGCATAGCAATTGGACGCGAAGAATTTGGATTATGAAATTTGGATAAATTATGATATGTCCTTCTAAACTTAAGCCTCAATTTCAAAGTGATACTGTAATTTAATTAGAAAACTTTAACCGCTCTTGATTTTCGTTACTTAATATTGGTAACATATTACCGTTTGATTAACAAAATGATATTCCCTTGTGAAAAAGAAAATTATAAAGGAGATAAATAATTCTCTTAAATTTCTATATATTCGCGCTCAAAACCTTGAAGTACAACAACAGCCAAAACAATCACATTTTAGGGTTGACGGGCATGGATTGTTCATTTCCTTCACCAGAGTGGCGCGATCCTACTTTCTCGTCTAGTTCTCCAAATTTTACTAGGGAAAGGGAGACGAGAAGAGGATGTTGGCAATATTGACGACAACAACGATGATGGCAAAGTGGACAAACACTCCCCTGGAAGATCATTGCCTCCGTCTTCTTCAAAAATTGTATCTGTCATGTCAGCTTCAAAAATCCTAGAGGATTTTTGGAAATGGGCAGAGAAAAAGATGGATTAGAGCATAAACAACAGCGCTCGGGTTACCCCGGGCGCCCTGCTTTCTCTATCTGTCATGTCAGCTTCTCTCTCTGTCACGTCAACTCACCACATCCACCAAAAAAAACCCCAAGCATGCCTGTAAGGCTGTAAATGGGCAGGTAAAACCCGACCCGCCTAAGACGGGTAGCGGTGTAAAAAAGTCCAACCCGCCACCCACCAACCAGAATACCCGACTAATAAACGGGGTGGGTAGTTGTTGTATTTTCTACCCGTCACATTTACCTGATTACCCGCATAAAAATTTAATAAATTAAATAATAAATATTATATATATACACTTATATACCATATAAGTATCATTATTCTTTAATCCCTAATTTATTAATAGTGTTATAAAGTTGAAGTTATTTTTAATTTTATGGTGTTCATCACAAGAGTCGTGTTTTTAAGGTACTAACGTGTCATGTTTTTAATATATGGTTTTATGCAGAAAAAGAAAAAAAAACATATAAAAATTCATTTATCCATCTACCTGCCCCGTATAACCTGTTTAGCCACCCGCCCCGCCTCCGTAACCCGTTTACCCGATCTTAGGTGGGTCGGGTAGCGGTTAAAAAAAATCACCTGACCCGACCCGCCAACCTGTCTACTACCTTAGACGGGTCATGTAGCAGTGGGTTCAAAACCCGCCCCGACCCGACCCGTTTACAGCCCTACATGCTCAGGCTACCCCCAAACACCCTACATTCTCTTTCCTCCACATCATTTCATATTTTTTTAATTATTAATTCTTCCAAAACATTCAACAAATTACATTTTATAGGTAGTTCGTATTGTATTTTTATTTCATAGTTTATTTGTATTTCGTAACGCAATATATTATTTTCTATGGTTGGTTGGGGTTTTCTGGCGGGAGGTTTGGAGTTTTGAAAGTTAGTTGGGATTGAATAGTGTTAGGAGAGTCGTTGGAAATAAAGGAACGGTGCGATTGATTCGAAAGAAGTGAATGAGAATGTGGGTCTTTGAAACTACATGGATTTTGTAAGCGTGGAATTCCTTCCGCTTTCATGTACACGATCGTTAAGTTGTTAAACTGGTTGCCAAATCTTTGTTAGTTTCTGACTTCTGTAAGAGAATATGGCCGTCTTTGACAAATCTTTCGAGTAAATTACAACACGTGATTATTGATATATATATATATATATAAGGTTAAGCTCTAATAAGTATCTCATCATTCACTAGCATACCTTTTTTTTCTTAATATACCTTACATTTTGAAATGAGTGGTGGATATTGTGGGAACTTAATTTATCAAAATTAAGCCATGATGGAGAAATATTGTATATATATATATATATATATATATATATATATATATATATAATGCATGTTGTTAAATGCAATACATCTTAGTTGTGAAACTCTTTTCAGTTCTTTTCAGCGAATTAAATTATCGTTCACCAAGTTCGGAGTAGAACTTGAACAAGTCCAAATTGAAAAACTAGACCTTGTTTTAGTTGACAACCCTACATATGGGTTTGTAGTGAAACACCCTAAAATCAGAAGTCATACGACTCTACCTCTAGGACCCTAAATTTTGGTTTTCGAAGATGCAAAATTTCCCACAAACCATCCATATAAAGAATGGCATTAACCAAACATTAGGACAAACTCAAGGAAAGAACGAATGGTCCGCAAAACAATCTCTGTTAATCACGCTAACGATTTGTATGAGTTAACTTTGAACAGAAGGGGAGACAAATCAGCCTAATTAGCACGTTCTACTTTAATTCCATATAGAGCCTGATCACTTCGGTTACCATTTATCAAACTTGGAAGTAAGCTGCACGTTCAAAGTTATGATCATTCGACAGAATGAAATTTGATGAATACAACATTACAACCACAAGAAAAGAATAAACCAGATACAGAACATTCTATCCAACTAACCTAACTTATCATCGAGTACTCCAAAACATATTGTTTATTGGATATCCAAAGTAAGGGTGAGAAAAATGAGAGAAAAGCACCGAGCGTTCAAAAGAATATATTAAATTTGAAGTTTGAACATTTAAAACTTACTAAAACAGAAACAATAACTTATCCTCTAACAAAAAAAAGTCAGAAGTTTCCCCCATGACTAGATAACAGGAGAAATCGGACTTTACCAAAGATATAGATTTCAGAAAATGTAAACAAAATATTAGGATTTGTTTCCGGATACAACAAAACTGGAACAAGAGAGAACTTCAGTCATCCCAGAAAGACCTCCTACCTACACAGAAATTCCAAAGGTAGTATTAGATCACATTCAATATATAATTATGTAAGCTGTAAAAGTAAGAAAAGCTACCACGCCCCCTGTTGCCTCCTCTGCCACCACCACCAAACCGACCACGCCCACCACCCCTTCCACCACCACCACCACCAAACCGACCACGACCACCACTCCTTCCACCACCACTTCTACCGCTGTTGTCACCCTTTGGCTTAGCTTCATCTACTGTCAACAGGTAATCACCTATAGAGGAACCATTGAGCTCCATTGCTTTGGCCATTGCATTACCATCAGTGAAGTCCACATATGCAATCCTGCATTGGAGATGGTCAGATAAAGCAGAAAATGAAATTAACATAGGAATCAGATATACATAGACCAAGGGCAGACCCTTTAGAGGCACCGGTTTCAGGATCCATTGGGATGGAGAGTCTGGAGATCTCTCCACAAGACCCAAAGTGCTTTTCCAGGGAACTCTTGATCTGAATACAAAGTAAAATAAAACACAATTGCTGAGGAAAGGGTACAAGTTGTGTTGGCCAGCTGCAGGGAAAAGGGGCATACCTGATCCTCGTCTTGAAATTTGTCAAATCCTTTAATAAATATTGTCCGCTTCTGGAAAGAACCTCTTTCCTTTCTGCACGAGAGACGACACCCATCAGAAACAGAAGTCATACTGAACATAAATAAATGGATGCCTATATGTTGTATTGCAGACACCTCTTCAACTAACTACCCATGTCTAAAAACACAAGCCTAACAAAATTTAGTATGCTATCTAAGTATACGTTGCATGTATGATCATTTAACTGGAGAACCAGTTATGATTAAATTGATAGATCATAGATGAGCCCACTAAATGACCTTGTTCAAGATCTCAAAACCAACATAAAATACAATAGGAAAAAATAACATGTATAACAAGATATATATAGAACATACCCGCTATGAGGAGTGGAGCCATCCCTCTGCTGAGCCAAATCAATCCTCAATTCACGGCCCAAAAGTTCTTTTCCATTTAGCTCAAGGGCCTACAAAAAGTTACCAACAAATCAAAGAACACAAAGTGAATCAATGAAAGCTACTTAACTGCCACCAATTCATTATTGGAAAGAATTACAGAAAGTTAATCATAATTGAATGTTTCTATGAATACTCATACTGTGAATACATACAACAAATATGATCAGTCTAAATACTGAATACTCATATCTTGAAAGTGTCTCATAACTGTTTACAATTGCAACCTTTTCTGCTAAGGAAATTACCTTCTGCGCACCTTCTGGGGTGGCAAATTCAACATGGCCAAACCCCCTGAGTTTGCCATCAGGGTTAGTAGCAAGACGAACATCCACAACTTCACCTGCTTCTTTGAAGAATTCGGTTCTACAGAAAATATGGCAATAAAAGCACATAAGGACTTAAACCATAACTGTACAACATTATGCCAACACACCAAAGCTTGAACTTACACAGCATCTTCATCCACACTCCAACTAAGATTCCCAACAAAAACTGATTTTGATCCAGATTTTGTTTCATTTTTGGGAGTTTGATTTGCTTTTGCCGAAGGCGTATCTTTCATTTCTACATCTTTGGCCTGGAAAATCATATCTTAGTAATACTGTAAAAGCCAAGAAATTTTCTTCAGAAAAGTTCCGCAACACTTCATGCCTTACAACAAGGTATATGTCACAGGACCACGTATAAATGTAAGGCCACCTAATTGCAAGTTCAATTATGCAACCTTAGTAGAATAGCATGAATAATAATCAAGCACTATTTATCTATATATATACTTGGCCCCAAAACCAAAACTTGAGCATCCCAAATCATGATTCATGAGTCACCGAACATGACCATATTCTTTGAAATGGGGGACCCTCAAAAAATTGAAGCAGGTGGTCAGGTTCTTGTATTCTTGAAGTTGGAGCAAGTAGGAATGGCAATACGGGTTAACATTCGTTTTCGTGTTGAACCCATTTACAACCCGACCCGTTAATTATACGGGTTGAAAGGGGAAACCCAAACTCAACCCATCTAAAATTGTGTCAGCCTGACCCAACCCATCAAACCTGTTTATTAAATGAGTCGTGTTTGTTTACGGGTTATACTTACCTATATAGCCGTTATTTATGACAAAAATTCAACAATTACAATTTGATTTAGAGAAGATTACAAAACATATCATAAATGGATATGAATTTGGTTGTTTATTGCTAATCAAAATATTCTGACATAAATAAATGGAAAGTGTGGAGATTCTTGTTAATTTTGTAACCATATGTAAAATTATAAATACAAATATATCTATATATCATTTAGACATATATAAACGGGATGGACAATGGTTACAAGTGCTAAAACCCAAACGCAACCCATTTAATCACTGAGTAAATTGTGTCAACCCGATCATGACCCAAACCCATTTGTCAACTCAAACTTACATTTTTCGTGTCGGGTTCGTGTCTGTTATCGTGTCACGGCCCAAATTGCCACATTTAGAAGTATGATTTTTGTTCTACATTCAAATTTAAACAAGGAAAACAGTATCAGAAGAAAATTTAATAGGAATGTAATACCTTCTTAGTTGGCTTCGAAGGCTTTTCATCCTCACTCTCGTCAGAAGATTCTGCTGAGCCTCCTTCTGAAGAATCACCTTCTGCTGAAGGCTTGGCTTGCTAATGGAGATAAAATAGGGGGAAATGCTTGTCAGATAGTTAGTAGAAAGTCCTCCCAATTTACTGCATTAGAGATGTTTCAACTCAACTAGTGGGGGGTTAGAATTAAACTCAAATCATAAAATCAAAGTGCAATAGGCAAAGAATGAAACAACAATTCTGAGTAGAATATGTTAGTGAATAAAATGCTACCTCCTCATCAGAGTCCTCTGAATCATCATCATCGGAGGCATCCGACTCTTCCTTTGCTGCTTTTGTTGCAACCTTTGTTGGTGCTGCAACTTTTTTAGCAGGTTCCTGGAAGTTATTCAATGCATTATTTTATATATTTCAGAACTCTTCACATGTTTCCATCAAAACGTGGTTGACAAAATTCACCACCAAAATTATACAGAACCCAAAAGATGTAAAGTAGGTCGATGTCCATACTACACACTACCTCATCTTCGTCATCTGATTCACCTTCATCGGAAGCTTCAGCATCATCTTCGTCCATTTTTGTATCCTTCAGAACCGCAGCTCCATTAGTGGTAGCAGGGACCTGTTGTTTGTAAGCAGAAACAGGCTTGTCAGATTTGTGGTGTGAAAAGAAAGTTTGAATCATAGCAAAACAAATATTGTGCATGCTACACTACCTCTTCTTCGTCTGATTCACTTCCCTCAGAATCTTCAGAATCACTTCCATCCATTTCTGTATCCTTAGGAGCTGCAGTTCCATTAGTGGTAGCAGACAACTGTTTGGTAGGAACAGAGTTTGCAGGTTCCTGTAATTTAAACAAAAAAAAATAGATATTAACATAAGAAGAAAAAAGACCTTAGAGCTCGCATAATGAAATTAAAATTGCAGCTCACTTCATCAGACTCCTCAGATTCAGACTCCTCTTCAGATGAGCTAGGTTTCGCCTTCTTTTTAGGAGCTGCAGAAGATTTCTTGGCAGCAACAACAGGCTTGGTCGCAGGCTCCTGCAATAACAGAAGAAAAAAATCATCAGTTTAACAGCACAAAGAAAACAATTTAATCTATTAACGCATTTACAGGACTTGAGAGCAATCATGAGTTTTACTAAACTGTGAATTGTACCTCATCGGCTGAGGACACTTCCTCCAATTCTTCTTCAGAAGAGCTCGGCTCTGGATTCTTCTTAGGCGGAGGTGCAGCTGCCTTCTTGGGTTTCTTAGCATTGGATTGAATAGCCTTCTGCACTTCATTATTCTGCTTCTTGGCCACAGGCTTCTCTATAGCCTTCCCAGCGTCCCTCTTACCTGAAAAGACAATAACAACACACGCCTAAGAAAACATTCACACACAGCATTACAGCAACAAACTAAAACTAAATATAAGAGCAATTCCTAGAATACAAAAACTAAGAAAGTTCGCACCTTTTTTCCCCGACTGTAACACAGGGGCAGCGGCAACCTGAAAGCAAACACGGTAACATAAATAACTCACGTCGCCAGTATAAACACATCTCCAAACGTATGATTATAAAATGACATACCTCAACATTAGCCTTCTTGCTCTTGTTCCCCATTTCAAGTGGTTAAACGAACTAAAATAAAACCCTACAAACCCAAAACACAACCACTCAATCAGAACTGCCAAGCAAATTCCAACACATAACACAATAACCAAAATCAGAAGGAAAAAATGGAAAACATAAATTCAAATTCCAGCACACAGAAGAAGAGCTACAGCTTTCGATCACAAAAACATCAAAACCAGCAGCCAAAAACACACGCACGTTAAAAAAATAAACACCAAAAAAATAAAATTTCCATCCGAATAACAAAGCAAAATCCAATACAAAGCACGAAAGCCACAACTTTTGCACCAAACAAACATCAAAACCAGCAGATGAAACGCATGCACGGCCAAAACGCAAAACGAAGCCCAAAAAAAAACAAAATTTTATCTAACACCGCAACCTGGTTAGGGAAAACACCATAGAGAACCAGACTAGAAGATCTAACAACTGCAGAAGGAAGAATAGGGAACCTTGGAAAGGAAGGAATAGAGGGAGGGAGGAGAGCGGCGACGAAAACCCTAGATTTTTTAGGGTTTAAGGGAGTTCGAGAGAGACGCGGGCGCGGAGTCTACTCTTTATAAGGGGTTTTAGGGCATACGTGATGAATCGGTTCGGACCGCTGGATCCGATGTGGGTCCCGCACCAGTTTTAGATATTTTTCTGGCGCGCGTGTGGACTCCCTCCCACGTGAGAACTTGTAAAGAATTTCCGTACTTTAGATTGGGTCTTTTGCAGGAAAATATATGTTTTCGTCGTTAAATTCTTTTTTTATATAAAATAGTGCTTGTGTTAATCAAAATAGGTACGGCTATGAAGTTATAAGCCCACCACATAAGTAAAAAAATCCACCCGACCTGATACATATTAGGGCCTCCTTAACGGAGGCCCTTTTCGGGTCGGGGCGAAATTCGCCCCGACCTGGCTCCCATTAATGGGGAGCGGACCCGGGTCGGGTCGCGACCTGGGTTTGCGACCCGACCTGGGTCCCAACCCAGGTCCGGCCACGTGGCCAGACCTGGTTGGTCGAATTTTTTTTTATTTTTTTTATTTATATTAGTTAAATAATATGTTAATAAATATATATAATTAAAATAAATAGTAAATAAATATAATAATTAATAAAATAAATCAATTGAATTAACTATAATAATACAAAATCAATATTGAATTTAATATCAAATTTAAAAGCTGGACAGCCGCTCGCTGACCAGGCAGCGAGATCCCCGCCAGCTCACCGACGAGCTGGGCAGCCGTTCGTACGAGTTCAATATGTTTCAATCCAACTTTTAAAAAAAATTACATTTTCTTGTGTTTTTGTTAAATAAATCAATTAAAGTGTATCACTTATTAATATTTGTTAATAATATAGTAAACAAAAAAATTGAAACTCAAATAAATTAAATTAACTTCAAAACAAATTAACAACCAAACACATAACATAGATTTCTACTACAAAAAGGAAATAACATGAAATTTGACTTAAACTAAACTTGACCGAAATCGATTAGCAACTAAATACATAACTAAACTAATTTAAAGATGTCCATTTTTCTCAGCCCAATCCAGCAACTTTCCAAGTGTCTTTTCCTCCACTTCTGTGCGGTTCGATTTACCAAATAATGTGTTCATTAATGCTATCTTCTCAGTGGCCAGCTTCAACATTGCTTTTCGCTCCGATTTTTCACCTCTAACTTGCGAACAATATTCAAGTTTTGAACACAAGTCTACAACCCGATCGTCCAGTTGATTTGCTGCTCGAGCTTTTCCCTTCTTCTTTGCCTTTTTAACCCCTTCCGGACGCTGAAAGGATTGTTCTGGAGTTTCATCTGGTGTTCTTTCGTTCGGTGGAGACGACCGGGTCGAAGAGCCTTCCGTGCTTTTCCTCTTACTCCCGCTTCCTGATGTTGGAGTAGTTTCTACTTCCTCTAGTTCAATTATGGGTGGGCGTGCACGTGTTGCACTTCCCGAACCAGGTTTAACGAACGACTCCCACTTTGGGTACTTACGTAACATTTCCCATACATGAAGAAATGAGAACTTAGAACCAACAGTGGATTCGTAAATAGCATGCGCTTCACGAATTACATCGTCGTGATTGTATCCGCTCCTTTGACGTCGTACAGCTTCATCATAGCAACCGCTCCATTTCATTACAAGAGGCGTAAACCTCCTCCAACGACCTTTTAAGGAGTCCGACAGGCGTGGGGCTATGTTCTTGTTCGAGCAGGCAGCATGCTCGTACACACGTGCCACTCTACCTCATAAAGCTCCGGCTTTCTGTGAGGTCCCGACAATGGCATCCATACTAACCTGCATGTAAGCCGAAATCAACGCTTCATCCTCCAACGTTGACCACGCCTTCACTTTATTTGGTTGCGGTGATTGTGTTGGTTGGGAGGAGGGATGGTCGTCGCTCTGATTCTGATCATTCACATCGGCATCATTCGGATCATGTCCACTAATTAGGTTGGCATACATGACATAAGGTGGTAATGGGTTGTGATATTGTTGTGGTGGTAATGGGTTGTGATATTGTTGTGGTGGTAATGGGTTGTGATATTGTTGTGGTGGTAATGGATTGTGATATTGTTGTGGTTGAAAAAATTGTGGTGGTGGATTTTGTGGTAAGCTTGGATAGTTGTAAGGATCGAACTGGTAAAATTGTGGTTGGGAAATACCCCGTGCAGGACGTGAGTCACGATTATGGTCAGGAGAAGACATGTTTGTTTAACATGCGAGACTAGCTTTGGATGAGTTGTAGGAAATGAAGTTTGAAGTGTTAGCTTATATAACAATGAAGGGTGAAGATTTGTCGACAACGCATGACAACCAATAGTGAAGATTCGTCCGACAATGCGTGACAACCAACAGTGGAGATTCGTCGACAATGCATGACAACCAACAGTGAAGATTCGTCCGACAACGCGTCACAACCAACAGTGGAGATTCGTCCAACAACGCATGACAACAAAAAGTAAAGATTCGTCGACAACGAGTGACAACCAACAGTGGAGATTCGTCGACAATGAGTGACAACAAATAGTGAAGACAACGCGTGACAACCAACAGTGGAGATTCGTCGACAATGAGTGACAACAAATAGTGAAGACAACGCGTGACAACTAACAGACAACACATGACAATCAACTTTGAAAGTTCGTTTAACAACGCGTGATGATGAACAGTCGTCCGACAAAACATTATAAATAGAAGGTCATTTGCAAGTCTTCCTCAAACCTCAAGTCTCAACTATGTCGAGTGACAAATCTTCTAACTCTAATTCCTCGTCTTCATCATCTGATGACCTAGATGAGGCCATAGACCAGGCAACTGAAATGGTTGCCGAGTACCTCTCCTCTTACCTCGAAGCACAACGACCACGTAACAGGAGGCGACGAACTTCTAACCCAGATAGAGATCGCACTGTTGGTTATAATCGTCTAATTGCAGATTACTTTAATGACAATCCTGTGTATTGTGATCGTGTTTTCAGAAGGAGATTTCGAATGCGGAAGCATGTCTTCCTTCGAATTGTAAACACGCTTGAGGCTACCGATGTGTTCTTCCAGCAACGACCGGACGCTGTGGGTCGACTTGGCATATCAGGTATCCAAAAATGTACTGCAGCGCTCCGGATGTTAGCATATGGTGTAGCGGCAGACGAGGTGGACGAGTACTTACGTCTAAGCGAAACAACAGCAAGACAATCTCTCCAAAATTTCTGTCAAGGTATCATTACCAATTTCGGTGATGAATATCTACGAACCCCTACCGCAGCGGACCTAGCAAGACTGCTCCAGGTTGGTGAGCTACGAGGGTTTCCAGGCATGATGGGGAGCATCGATTGTATGCACTGGGAGTGGAAGAATTGTCCAGCTGCTTGGAAGGGACAATATCAAGGTCGAAGCGGAAAACCGACACTTGTTCTGGAAGCTGTTGCATCTTACGACCTTTGGATTTGGCATTCATTTTTTGGGATCCCAGGATCGTGTAACGATCTCAATGTCCTCCAACGCTCTCCAGTTTTCGATCACATTCTGGAGGGTCGCGCACCACCTGTGAGATACGAAGTGAATGATAACTCGTATGATATGGGTTATTATCTTACAGATGGTATTTATCCAAAATGGGCAGCATTTATGCAATCAATCATCCTTCCTCAAACACCTAAAGATAAATTATTTGCCTAATTTCAAGAGGCAACAAGGAAAGATGTGGAACGTGCATTTGGAGTGCTTCAGGCAAGATTCGTCATCGTGAAAAGACCGTCGTTAGCATGGACTCCAGACATTCTCGGTAAAATTATGACTGCATGCATAATCATGCACAACATGATCGTGGAGGACGAACGGGACTCTTATGAACAGTTGGTGGATATAAACGAATTTATACATGAGCGCCCTCAAGAAATCGGTGAAAGTTCAAACCCGTCGGGTCTCCGGTATTCCACTGAGCGTATCGTGGATATTAACAAATATCTGCGTAACAGAGATCGAGTTCGCAACGCTCAAAAACATATGGCATTGCGAGCCGATTTGATCGAGAATATATGGCGACGTTTTGGACGGAATGAGAATTAATTATGTTTGTAATATGTATTGTAATATTTTATCTTTGAATTATTATAATATGTAATTGTCGAATTTTAATAAAATCTAATTATTATGTGTTGTTCGTAATTATTGTAAGTTAATTAGATTAAGTTATTATAAAAATAATAAATTTAATAGTTTGTGAATTATTATGTTGATATAGAAAATGAGGTAAAAAGAAATGATGTGGAGGAGAGAGAGTGTTGAAAGTGGGGTTGGGGTTAAGAAGAGAAAAATGGGTTGGGTTGGGTTGTGGGTTGCATAGTGTTTTTCGCTGACGTGGCAGAGAGAAAAAGCTGACGTGTCAAGATATTTGGGGTTGGGGTTAAAGATGGCCTTAGAGGTTTGCAGCTATTATGGTATGTTTAGTTGCAAAATATGAGGCATACAATAACAACATCGGATAATAAATGAGCCACAATCTGCACATGTTTGTATTTATTTTGATGTCATTACTGGATTTCTTTATTAATGTTTATGTCTATACAAATCTTTTATTTGTAATTATGTCTTTGAGGACCAAATTTTTACCCCTAAACATTCACCTTAACCACAAAATTAAATAATTCTTCCAAAACCCCCAACTACTCCATTAACTAGGTTGGGCTCAAATACTATGTATTCTTTTCTTCTATTGTCTTTTTAAAGCAATTTATTGTCACATTAAAACGGCTTCGTTTCGTCCCCATCAGCTCAAAGATATAAAATAATATGGAAGCGGTGTGTGAGTGGTTTGGTTGGAAAAATCAAGCAGGAAATGCACTTCAAAAATGAATTATAACTTTACGAGTGATTGATTTGCAAGAAAAAAATTAAAAACCTAACATCGGAATTCCAATAGGAGTTTTATAATTAATTCTTTTATATTTCGGGAAACTTCCATTCCTAATCTAAAATTAGGGAAGATAATCACACTATATGAGTCAACCAGGGACATTCATGATCATCAACCACATCAATATTTACTATCAACTTTAAGGATCTACGTATATAGAGGAGGGATTTATTATCCTTAAATTATGTTGACACATTGTTGCACTCGACGATAATATCAAATATAAACTTCAAATTGAAAATCCAAACCATAGATCTTAATCTACAATATATGAAGATTAAGAGCATCGAAAATCATAAATTTAGTAAGTGTTTCATATAAGATCTAGAAATCGAATTTTTTAATGAACGTAGTAGGTTCATTTTTACATCTTTAAATATTGCGTAAAACATGTTCGGAATTTTTTATGATTTTCAACGTCTTTAATCTTTCATATGTCGTAGATCACGATTTACGGTTTGAATTTTCAATTTGGAATTTATATTTGATATTGGTAGGGAATAAGATCAATCACAAAATACGCAGCAGAACGAAATAGCAAATTTAATTTAAGAAGAACAACACAAAAAATGCAAATTACCAACACCAAACAACGCAAAAACGCAAGACACAAGATTTAACGTAGAAACTCAATGTGGGAAAAATCACGGACGACATAACATCAATTTACTATAGATAAACGAATTACAAGAGAAACTTACAGAATACACGCATCAAACGATGAAAAAACTCGGTTGAATTTGCTGCTACCGAATCCACACAATGATGTTCTCTCTCTTTCTCTCAAAATGCAATTAGATGATACTAAATATTATAATACAAAATGAATCTCTCCTCTCTCTTTATATATATATATATATATATATATATATATATATATATATATATATATATATATATATATATATATATATATATATATATATATATACAGGAATTCTCTAGTGAGCCCATGACTTAATTTAGAAAAATTAAACCCCCACAATATCCACCACTCATTTCAAATTGTAAGGTAGATTAAGATAAAAACGGTTATGTTAATTAAAGGTGAGATTAACCATAAATAAGATCCAATGGTAAGATGGTAAGGGACTTAAACTAAATTTGATGAGCACTGAACTCACTAGAGCCTGACCCTATCTATATATAGAGAGAGAGTAAGGTTAGAATGAGCACAACACTCATTTTGTTTAAATGAGCTCCTCAAGATCTAACTATTCATCTTAATCTGAATGGTTGTGGGTGTTTTACTTTAAGTAAGGGTATTAAAGTAAATGTGTTGGTCTTCCCAAACCCTTCAATCAACGTTACCAAAAGAAACTCAATTTCTTCCTTCTATTTTCGTCATCCTTTTCTCCTCACCCTCCAAACTGTTATTGTCAATCACTACCACGGATTCTTCGATACATCTTGCTTTTGTTTGGTTAGTTTTTGCAACTGATTTCGTTTTTGTTTTGTTTTTTTATCCTGATTTCAGTTCTGGGTGGTTTTATTTTTTTGCAGCAAATTTCGTTTTTGCTTGGTTTTTTGATGCAGATTTCGTTTATTTTTGGTTGTTTGCTCCTAATCTGGGTAGATTTCGATTTGGCTTTGTTTTTTCTTTTTTATTTCGTTTTTGTTCGTTTTTTACTCTTGATTTCTGTTTTGTTTTTTTTTTAGATTTTTGCTGCTGATTCGATATTTACTTGGTTTTTGGCTGCTGATTTTCGTTTTTATTTTGTGGATCTTTACTCTTGCGGCTTATTTGGGATCTATATAATTTTTGGTAGAACATTGGGTTTATATTAGGACTTGTGGGTTTAGAATTCATTTCGATTTGTATTTGTTTAATGAAAATCGATTAATTAGGTATTGGATGTGCTTTTTTTCGTATTTCATTTTATTTGTAGTGGTGAAAATTTTATTTGGTTGAACAACTATTTGTTTTCAGAGGGCAAAATTCCAAATTATGGAAATTGTAGAACGAAATCCAACCTCTTATAAGTCCGGAGAAATTCAATCAGGTCTACTGGAAAATGGGGTAAGTTTGATTTTTAATTACTTTTGAAAACGGATTTTCACATTGAAAACTATGATATTAACATATTAAGTAAAATCGAAAATAATTTTGATTTGTAACGGGAAAATCGTAATGGTAGCCGCAATATAAATATGAGTACTGTAATATGATATTGAAAACTGTAATATTGATGTTCCGAACCGTAATATAAAATTGATACCTGTAATATTGACCGTTTTAGTTGTAACTAGAATATCTCTCTTGCGATAGAGGTGAAAGATCGAAATTTAGTAGTAATCGTATTCAATCGGATCTTGAGAAAAAAACATGCAAAAGTCATAGACAATGTAAAACGTGCATGCAATATTCGAACCACGACTCGAGAACTTGTCCTGCTAGGAAGGATAAGAAAACGCGAGTAGTTAATCTTCTTTGTCAAAATGCATTATACTTGATAATTGTCTTATGTCGTCTTTGGGATTTTGCAGGGTTACAACTGAAGATACATGTAAATTGCAGGAATAAGTTGCAAGAGAGATTAATATACGTAGACAAGATAATACATGCAAGGAAGAATAAAAAAACTATTACAATCTCCTACATGAATACACATCATTTTTTAATTTTTGATTTTTTATTGAAACGTTCTATTACTCTTATTTTTGTTGAATATGTTAGGTTTTGTCTAACACAATGGTGAATGAGTACAAATTATGTAACTTGTATGATTGTATCTATTAGAAGTAGTATTACAGTAACAACCGTAATATCAAAAAGATGCTGTAATATTATTTTGTAAAACGTAATATTAAAAAGGTATTATGTTCACAAAACGTAATATCAAGATGTTGTAATATTAATTTGTTAGACGTAAGATAAAATTATTTTTACTCCTTCCCAAAATTAAAAAAACGGACGACTAATAATGTGTAAAATGTAATGTGGTTCTTGATATAATGTGAGGTTTACAAACATTTCAATAAGTGATCGAAGATTATAACATGTGTTAAAAAACTTTTACAATCTCCTACAGGAATACACATCATTTTTTAATTGAAACATTTTGTATAGTTTTATTTTTGTAGAATATGTTAGGTTTTGTCCAACACAATAGTGAATGAGTACAAGTTATGTAACTTGTATGATTGTTTCTATTGACAGTAATATTACGGTAACAACCGTAATATCAACAAGATGTTGTAATATTAATTTGTTAGACATAAGATAAAATATTTTTAGTGATGCGCAAAAAGAGATGGATGACCAACTCATGTTAAAATAAGGATCAATATACTTGTATGACGGTATCTATTACCAGTAGTATTACGGTAACAACTGTAATGTCAAAAAGATGTTGTAATATTATTTTGTAAAATATAATATTAAAAAGGTATTACATTCGCAATACGTAATATCAAGATGTTGTAATATTAATTTGTTAGACGTAAGATATAATATTTTTAGTGATGCGCAAAAAGAGATGGATGACTAACTCATGTTAAAATAAAATCACGATCCTATAAAAATCAGCAACTTGTATGACTCTATCTATTAGTAGTAGTATTACGGTAACAACCGAATATAAACAAGACGTTGTAATATTATTTTGTAAAACGTAATATTAAAAAGATATTACGTTAACAAAACGTAATATCAAGATGTTGTAATCATCGTGCTCCTTCAAACTAACTATTTTAGATACTCCACATTATTAAAAATTGCAAAAGTTTATGTAAGAGTAACATTGAATAGGAGATAGTAATCATAATCTGTAATACTAGTTTATCAACACTCAAGATCTCTATACAAATCAGCATCTTTAAAGATTCAGTCATACACACAACAATTGCATGAAAATTGTAATATTGTATCATTCGAAAACACAAAATTCCAAAAAAAAACTACTGAACTATTTGGAACTTGTTTCACGAATTATCATTGCAACGTATTCAGCACGAATCCGAGTCATATCTTCTTCTCCAAAATCAAATATATATTTTCCTTCAGAGAGATATTCTGCAAACTTCAATACATACAATCCACAATTCAAACTTGTGGCAGATTGTTGGGGGACAGGAAACATGTTTTATTTCTCAGCTCTTCATATTCTCAAAAATATGCGTCATTTCGAAGTACTTAGCCCCCCACTTAGACTGCAAAAAAGTAACATTTAAACAATTAAACTCATAAGAACCAAACATACCTATTGAAAACTGAAAATAATAAACTTTAAATCATTGCTTAATAGAAACAAAAAATAATGGTGAATGAGTACAAGTTATGTACCTTGTATGATTGTGAGAAACTTCAAAATCTTGAGTATCTCAATTTATTTTGAAAAAGTACTACTAAGAATGGGAGTGAAGCATGTTACTAAATATTAGTTGTATCTATTATCTGTAATATTACGGTAACAACTGTAATATCCAAAGGCTGCTGTAATATTACTTTTCAAAATGTAATATTAGAAGAGTATTTACATTAACCATACGTAATATCAATGTGTAATATTATTTGAAGCTAACTCTCGACCACCAACAAGGTTTGAAAAATTCTTGAAGGCGAACATCACGCGCGTCTCCACAAAACGAACTAATTACAGCAATACATGTTACAAGTTCAACAAAGAAAGTTACTTGTCCATGACAATTAAACTCTGTTAAATAGGATTAGGAAACTAAAACCAAGGTGCTCATTTATTGAAAAAGGATACAAGTGGAAAACACAACCAACATATATAGAAGAAGGAAATGAACTACCAAAAATGCAAACAACAAAAAACGTGATCTCTAACACCAAGAATGGTAGGAGGGCGAAGAGCATGATTTCCTTGAAATACTCAAGAAGGTTTTGATCTTCATGGTCCATTCCAAATTGTTACCATGTCAATAAAAAATAACTACATCAGCAAAAACATTATTCTTTAGCAATATATGCAAATCAGAAAAATGGTTGAGTACAGTTGAGTTAACTTGCATTTCACTGGCTGGGATTTTTTTTGAAAATTTACAAAAGAAGCATACGGTTAGGATAACCAAAAGAAGAATTTATTTTTTGCTCCCATTAATTTCAGATGTAGTTGTCCTGCACTCAAATTCATTTTGATATCCAAAAGACAAACCAAATTCAAAACTATTCTCTGATCATGTTCCTCCCTGTTTTGGATCATGGAATCAAAAAATGAGAAACAACTCAAATGTATGTACTGAAAAGTCTTATCCTAAATTCCCGAACCGAACACAAAACATTCTTCCACAGTTATTGTTGGCTTCTCGAAGAATGTGTGTTTTTTACAAAACATCCATGTCCAAAATCAGTCAGGAATTCAGAAATTCAGACCTTAACCCAAACTGCAAACCCTAACCCCAACCCCAAAAGAGAAATAAAAAATCATACCAATCAATGGCGTTGGGGGTTTGTCCGCTCGCTCTACCACGTGATTCCTCCATTTCGGTTTGGGGATGAGGGATGGCGTTCAAGGATTGAGGACGGCAATGATGGTGGAGGTTTAGGTCGACGACGATGCCGATGGCGATGGCGTTGGGGGTTTGGGGACGACGATGTGGGGATTTTTTGTGAGCCTTGCGTGAGTTTGGTCCGTCGGGGGTTTCCTTCGATGGAGATGAGAGGGTTTGGTGCGTGAAAGGTGGGGTGAGAGGTGGGGGGAGAGGATTTTGTGTAGGGTGAGGTTTTGAGAGAATTTTACAAGTTTTGTAAAATTCTAATTGTACCCTTTCTTAAGTAATTGTAACAAGATTTAATATCAATGGTTGGATTTAATATCAATGGTTGGATTTAAATTAAGCTCCCACAATATCCACCACTTATTTCAAATTTTAAGGTAGATTAAGAAAAAAACGTGTGTATATATATATATATATATATATATATAGAAATTCTTTAGTGAGCCCAGGACTCAACTTTTTTAAATTAAGCTCCAACAATATCCACCACTTATTTCAAATTGTAAGGTAGATTAGGAAAAAAACGGTTATGCTAGTGAATGGTGAAACTGTAAATAAGATCCAACGGTGAGATTGTAGGAAGCTTAAACTAAATTTGATGAACCCTAAGCTCACTAAAGCTTGACCATATATATATACCCCAATTTCCAGGCAAATAACATGAACATATATGAAGAACAAAATTCAAATCCAAAACTCTTGAATAAACATATCAAACAACGATTCAACATTATAACAAAATTAAGCAACATAGACTTGGAATCACTTCTTCGTCCTTTTGTTTCCTTGGGCACCTCTTTGATTGAAGCCTTTCAAGTCATTAGTGGTTTCGGCAGTGTTTTGTTTCTTAAGGCCCTTCCTACCTCCATGCCCAAACCTTGAATTCCTCTTTTCTCTCTTCTTGCCAGCTTTACCCTGCCCCTTGCCAAACTTCCCACCGGACCTATCACTGGGAGCCACCAAAGGCTTTCGCTTGTTAGACCCGTTGGAACTTTTTTTCTCCTCGAACATAGACTCGATGTCATCGTCTTTTCCCTGAGCAAAACCACTCTGCTGCCTCTGCTTCCTCCATTTCTTAACCGATTCGATTTCTTCCTTCTTTTCCTTTGCCCTTTCTCTTTGTTTTTGTGCCTGCATTTGCTTTGAGATTTTCTTCACCTCTCTTGCCTTCTTCCGCTCCTCGGCCTCCTCAATTTTCTGCTTTTGCACCAACAACTTGCTCTTCACCTTCAACATGTGAGAGTCAGTCTTGACCATCTCCGCATAATAATCGGCAGGCCTGAAGAATGGGATTCCCATTCCGTCAAGCTTAGCATATGCCTGACGGACACCATCTAATGCCTGAGAGTAGAACGCCAACTCACGTACAATATCATCATTCACATCAACAGCTTGTTCCTGGTTATGATCAATAGTGAGCTTGTGAACCCACTCAACATCGGCAGGCCAGCTTATATCCTCGAGTTTTTCAAGAAGACCCTCTTTGTTAAATATGGCCTTTTTTGAGGGCTCATGCAGGGCCATTTCTTCCCCTTCTGACTCAGAGCCAGAATGAGACCCGGAATCACTCTCATTAATAGTCATCTCAATCTCTTTAATTAAACCCTGAGACACCAAACTGAAAATTAAGAATATAAATTTTAGTTTATTGACAGTAAGATCAAGAAGCAAATTGAAGCATAGATATATATTAAAAAAACATGTTCCATCGAAATGAAAATTGAGCCAGTTTAGTTGCAGCATACAATAAACCAAACTGGAAATTAAGAATATAAGTTTTAATTTATTGACAGTAAGATGAAGAAGCAAATTGAAAAGAAAAATTAGAGTATAGATACATATGAATAAATAAAACATGTCAGAACAACCTGTTTGTGCAGGACTTGCACCGTACACAGGTTCGACCAGAACCAAACGTGTCCTGCCAACCCAAATCAGAGAATACTTGTTTAATTAACAAATAAACCTAACCAGGTAGCCAAAGTTGTCTATAATGACCTATTACAGGACCTGCTTACAAACTAGTTTTAACACTTGTTGATGCACTTGTGCCCGCATATTTCAAGACGTGTATGGGCACATATGTTGCAACAAATACCTACTCCATCACCTATTTTATAACACCCGCTACTTGAAAAAGCAAACAAAACAAATGTGTTCTATCACTTTAAAGCAAACAAAACATATGCACAAATTCACAATAATTAATTTGAATAGCCCAGTTCAAAAAATCACAAACATAAGATCAGAAAATCAAATTTAGGAATTAGGAGACCTACATTCCAAGGACCAAACCAAAATAGAGGGCGTTAATGTGCCTCTTTACAACCCGAACACTAGGCTAACACTAAACTTGGATAAAATAAGCCCATAACAAGAAGAATTTTGGTAAAATGAGCAGCATGGAAACATACAGGTAAATTTCATGATAAAACATGTGAACATAAAAATCACACTGAAAACAGCAGAAAGTCAACACTGATTAAAAAACAACAGCAAAAAGCCACTAGTTTTAATTGATATTAGAAAAAATACGAGATGAACAAAAAAGATAACTTTTTTATATGAAAAAAACATAGGAATTGAAACAACACCGATCGTGTAAAACCAAAACAAAAGCCATGCACAATCGCAATATCGAAGATTGACGGTAAATGGATGCATGCGGGTATGGTACAGGTCGCCCAACCTAAAGAGTCAATCGTGTTAAAAATGACCTATAATAAGTTTGAACACTTGTTGTGCAGAGCTTACAAATATTTCAAGACCATTTAGTCACCTATAATTGCAACAACACCAAATAAGCAAACAGATAGACAAATTCATAATAAATGCAAAAGTTAGTGTGCTAGTTGATAATATTACAACTATAAGATCAAAATCCTGAGCGTCATTAATTAATCAACCTACTTACTGCCTTTACAACCCAAACATTAAGCCAATGCTGGACTTGGCTCACAAATAGTCACATTTTCCACAAAAGAAAACAGAATTCAGATAAAACGACCAACACAACATAGTAAAACCAAATTTAGAGGATAAAACTTACATACTCATTAACACAAGTCCAGCATTGGCTTAATGTTTGAGCTGTAAATAGACTGTAAGTAGGTTGACTAATTTATGACACTCAGAATTTTGATCTTATAGTTGTAATATTATCAACTAGCACACTAATTTTTACATTTATTATGAATTTGTCTATTTGTTTGATTATTTGAAGTGTATATGCTAATGTGCCTAGTTTGTTTAAAGTAGTTGATGTCACAAAATGTGCACTTAAATTGTTAAATTGGTGTTGTTGCAATTATAGGTGACAATTGAATTGGTCTTGAAATATTTGTAAGCTTTTCAGCCAAAAACACACGTATGACAAAAAACAACCAAAAAAATGAATTTTCCATCCGAATAACAAAGCAAAATCCAATACAAAGCGCGAAAGCCACAACTTTTCCACCAAAAAAACATCAAAACCAGCAACTGAAACGCATGCACGGCCAAAACGCAAAAGAAGCCCAAAAAAATCATTTTTTTATCTAACACCGCAGCCTGGTTAGGGAAAACAACACAAAGAACCAGAAGAGAAGATCTAACGACTGCAGAAGGAAGAAAAGTGGACCTTGGAGAGGAAGGAATCGAGGGAGGGAGGAAAGCAGCGACGAAAACCCTAGCTTTTTTAGGGTTTAAGGAGTTCGAGAGAGACACGAGCGCGGAGTCTACTCTTTTTAAGGGGTTTAGGGCATACGTGATGAATCGGTTCGGACCGCTGGATCCGAGTGGGTCCCAGGCCAGTTTTAGATATTTTTCTGGCGCGCGTGTGGATTCCCTCCCACGTGAGAAGTTGTGAAGAATTTCCGTACTTTAGATTGGGTCTTTTGCAGGAAAATATCTGTTTCCGTCGTTAAATTCCTTTTTTATAAAAAATAGTGCTGCGTCCGTAATTTTTTTATATAATAAAAAATAAATTCAAATTTCGAAATTTAGGAAGAAAAAAAATTCGAAAAGTAATCGGATCGCGGGTCACGTGGAGGCAATGATCGCGGGTGTGAACCACGATTCGTAGGAATTTTCTTTTTTCTGTTTTAGTTTTTTTTTCTGTTTTTCTTTTTTATTGTAATTATTTGTAAATTTTTTAAAATTTTTTTTTCAAAAGATGTTTTCTAATTTATATTATTTTTTAAAAATTTTAAAATTTGTTTTTAATTTTTTTAAAAATCGACCACCACATAACGTCGATAACTAGGCGTATTGAAATGTTAATGTATTTTATACAATAAAAAATAAAATTTCTTAGGCAGAATAAGAAATTAGTTTACAACTGAATATTAAACAAACACTAAAACTAATCAAAACAAAAATTAGTAAAGTTGTCGAATATTCGTTGGGTGTACACACATTAAAAACAGTTTTGGAGGTCGATACAACAAAAAATTAAAAACACAATTAAAATTCTTTAAAAAATAATAACAATTACAAAACATATTTTGAAACAAATATAATAAAAAACATAGTTAAAGCGATTTTAAAAAAATCAAAACATAAAACACTACAACTAAAATCCGTGACCTTATTTATTTCCTTTTATTGTTTTTGATCTTATGTTTTGATTTTTTAAAATTATTTTTAACTATGTTTTATATATATATATATACTTCAAAATATGTTTTCTAATTTTTATAAATTTTAAAATAATAATAATTGTGTTTTTAATTTTTTGCAGTATCGACCTCCAAAACTGTTTATAATGTTTATTCACCATACGAATTTTTGACAACGTTACCAATTTTAAAAATTTATAAAAATTAGATTACATATTTTGAAATATATATATATATAAAACATAGTTAAAATGATTTAAAAAAACAAAACATAAAATGAAAAACATTAAAAGAAAATAAAAAAGTCACGGATTTTAGTTGTAGTGTTTTATGTTTTGATTTTTTTAAAATCATTTTAATAAGGTTTTTTATTATATTTATTTTCAAAATATGTTTTGTAATTATAATTATTTTTTAAAAAATAATAATTGTGTTTTTAATTTTTTGCAGTATTGACCTCCAAAATTGTTTGTAAAGTGTATTCACCTTATGAATTTTTGACAACGTTACATTTTTTTTAAATTTATCAAAATTAGAAAACATATTTTGAAGTATATATATATAACATAGTTAAATGATTTTAAAAAATCAAAACATAACATCAAAAACAATAAAAGAAAATAAATAAAGTCGCTAGTTTTAGTCGTAGTGTTTTCTGTTTTGATTTTTTTTAAATCGTTTTAACTATGTTTTTTATTAAATTTGTTTTCAAAATATGTTTTGTAATTGTTATTATTTTTTATAAAAAATTGATTGTGTTTTTAATTTTTTGCTATATCGACCTCCAAACCTGTTTTTAATGTGTGTACACCCTACGAATTTTTGACAACGTTATCAATTTTTTGTTTTGATTAGTTTTAGTGTTTGTTTAATATTCATTTGTAAATAATTTCTTATTCTACCTAAGAAATTTTATTTTTTTATTGTATAAAATACCCTAACATTTCCATACGCCCAGTTATTGACGTGATTTGGAGGTCAATTTTTGAAAAAATTAAAAACAAATTTTAATTTTTTTAAAAAATAATATAAATTAGAAAACATATTTTAAAAAAGATTACAAATAATTACAATAAAAAAGAAAAAAAACAGAAATAAAAAATAAAACAAAATAAAAAAACAGAAATAAAAAAATAAAACAAAATAGAAAAACATAAAACATAAAACAAAAAAAAATTAAAAAAAATCCAAAATTTCCACGGATCCGGGTGTGAGCCGCGATCTGTGGAAAAAAATTAAAAAAAATAACGGATCGCGGTTCACACCCGCGATCTGTCAAAAATAATAATTGGGAGGACGGATCACGGGTGTGAACCGCGACCCGAGTATTTTTCGATTTTTTTTTGTTCCTAAAATTCAAAATTTAATTTATTTTTTATTATATAAAAAATTTACGGGCTTGTGTTAATCAAAATAGGTGCGGCTATGAAGTTATAGGCCCACCACATAAGTACAATAATCCACCCGACCTGGTACAGTATGTTTAGTTGCAAAATACGAGGCATACAATAACAACATCGGAGAATAAATGAGCCACAATCTGCACATGTTTGTATTTATTTTGATGTCATTACTGGATTTCTTTATTAATGTTTATGTCTATACAAATCTTTTATTTGTAATTATGTCTTTGAGGACCAAATTTTTACCCCTAAACATTCACCTTAACCACAAAATTAAATCATTCTTCCAAAACCCCCAACTACTCCATTAACTATGTTGGGCTCAAAAACTATGTATTCTTTTCTTCTATTGTCTTCTTAAAGCAATTTATTGTCACATTAAAAGCTTCATTTCGTCCCCATCAACATATAAAATAATATGGAAGTAGGGTGTTATTGGTTTGGTTGGAAAAATCAAGCAAGGAAGTGCACTTCAAAAATGAATTATAACTTTACGAGTGATTGATTTGCAAGAAAAAAATTAAAAACCTAAAATTGGAATTCCAATGGGAGTTTTGTGATTATTTTTTTATATTTCGGAAAACTTCCATTCCTAGTCTAAAATTATGGAAGGTAATCACACTATATGAGTCACATATTGGGACATTCGTATCCTCAATCACATCAATATATATATATATATATATATATATATATATATATATATAGTCAAGCTCTAGTGAGTTCAGTGCTCATCAAATTTAGTTTAAGTCCCTTACCATCTCACTATTGGATCTTATTTACAGTTAATCTCACTATTCATTAGCATAACCGTTTTTTTCTTAATCTACCTTACAATTTGAAATGAGTAGTGGATATTGTGAGGGCTTAATTTAGAAAAATTAAGCCCTGGGCTCACTAGAGAATTCCTGTATATATATATATATATATATATATATATATATATATATATAAGGAGGGATACATTTTGTTAATAAAATTAAATATGAGCTCGAAATTGAAAATCCAAACGGTACATATTGATCTACGACATATGTAGATTAACGATATTGAAAATCATAAAATTTGGTATTCGTTTCATATGAGATCTAGAAATCGATTTTTTTAGCGAATGTAATGCGTTTATTTTTACATCTTTAGATATAACGAAAAATATATTTCGATTTTTATGATTTTCGACATCATTAATATGCATATGTTATAGATCAAAATGTACTGTTTGAATTTTCAATTTAGAGTTCATATTTAATTTTATTAGGAAACGTAACCGTATGTCAACGAAATTTAAGGATATTAGATCCCTACTATATGTGAATATATATATATATATATATGAGGAGGGATACATTTTGGATATGTGAAGACGTGCAATCATATTATGAAAAAACGGAGAGAAACATGATTTCAGAAAGATATTGGTTTCTTGATGTTTATTAAGGGTCCGTTTGGTAAACTGACTTGCGTTGGCGTCTCACCCAGACGTATGGTTTTGGGGGTGCATTTGGGTGGATACGTCTGACAGCGTCTGGGGTGAATTTGAAAATTCCCAGACGTTGAGAAGCTGCAACGAGTTTGATTCTTGTTTTGTGAACAAAATCTTGACGCACAACCCAAACTTGGACGCGTATGAAAACTGTTTGGATGTCATTTTTCGCGTTTGGGAGAAAATTGCAAATATTCCAGACGCAGACGCCAAACATCAGTGTACCAAGCGGACCTAAGACGAAAGTCGTCCTGCGTTTGGATGCAACGTTTCTAGGGAAACTTTTAACGTTAAATCCCAGTACAATTACTCTTTCACCCCCTTTAGCCCCTTCATGTAACGTGCCCTCCCTCTCGGGTAAATAAGTTCATATCTGGGGCGTAGACTTAACAACCAAGAAATCCAACAGTGAAAAACCCTGAAAAATAACTTTAAGGTGTTTCTGAATTTTGCCTTCAAAAACGAAAAACACGAAGAAACACATATATTGGCGTTTTTGGATAATCAAGACCATGTTTGGTTGTGATTTTTTATGATTATGGTGTTTCCCAAAAAATAAAATACTGTTGCAGTCCACCACGGCAACAGATGTTGTTTGGGTCCGTATTTTAGCGTTGGAATGATTTTTGCAATTTTCACCGACTTAACGCCAACGCAAGTGCTTCCCAAACAATGCTTGAAGTGGTCAGTGAATTAATACTAACAGTGGTTGGATTTAGAGCGGGTTGGAGTGATGAACATGAACCTAACATGTTTTGGGGGGCGACCGTTTCGAACTTTGAATCCAAGTGGTAGGGCTGTGCAAATGGGTAAACCCGGACCGGAACTCGATCCATCTCAAGGGTCCAGACCGGATGAATCCAAGTTTGGACCAGAGCGGACCGGTCCAGGTCACGACTTGACCGAAGACCGGACCAAACCGGTCGATCCAATCCAGTCCAAATCAAGCCTATTTTTATTGAAAATTAGGTCCAGTCCAGGTTTTTGGACCGGTCCAGATCAGAACCCGGACCGACTCTGAATTCGATCGGGACCGGACTGGAAGTTGCTCTCCCCTACCAAGTGGTCTTACAAATCAATCTACCACCTTGCTTACAATCCAATTAATAAGCAGGATGCAGATTGATTCTTTGGATTCGCAGATACCTAAGATTTATGATATGGGTTATCAATTCGTGGATACCCAAATTGAAACGATAATCACGGTGCGTATTTATGGTTATGATTATAGTTCACAAATATCAAATTGATATGATAATTTTCCTGTGACCTTTATTCATTTTTAATTGGTGATATTTTTTGAATGAATAATGTGTTTGCTATATATGAATATATGATGATATGGACATCTATTTTTAAATCCGATCCTATTCATTGTTTCTGAATGTTCTGTATTCGGACTGTGTGTATCTGTTTGTCAGGACATGAATATATTTTTAGGGGCATCCGTAATGATTTGTCTCCCTGTTCGTATCTAAGTTTTAAAAATAGATCTGGATATGAATATGCTTATATTTGTATATTCATATTTGTATCATATCCGTAACGTTTGCACACCCAATGTATGCATATTCATAACATGTCATTATGTGTCAATTTTTTTAAAATGGCATTATGTCTCCGCCACTATCTACGTATGAAATTGATAATTTACATCAGTCTGCATCCTTACTCGTCACAATATTTACTTTTTAACAATTTTGTCTACCATTGGATCCACAACGGGTGGGTGGGGGGATTCCTCACCAATCGTGGATTAAAAAAGATTTTTTTTTCCCAGAGAGGGGGAGGAGGGCAAGCGAGGGGACAAGTGGTGGAGAGGAGGGCGGCGACGTCGTTGGTGGTGAAAAAGGTGGAGAGGAGAGGTTTGGAGGCGTGGGTGGAATATTGGGAGAAGGGTTTTTGGGTTTTAGGTTTAGTTTTTTTTCCTGATTTGGATCCACGTCGGATGGGCACAGTTAGGGGTGAGCTTCGGTCCAGGACCGGACCGGACCGGACCGAACCGGACCGGACCGAAACCCGAATTTTCGGGAAGTCCGGACCGAAGACCAGACCGAATAGGTTCAGTCCGGTCCGGTCCGGGTTGGTCCAAAACCCGAATTTTCCCCTTAAATTTTTGGTCCGGTCCGGACCGAAGACCGAATTTCCAAAATTTTGTGGACCGAAGACCGGACCGAAAAAATTTGGTCTGGTTCGGTCCGGACTGAAAAATTCAGTTCGGTCCGGGTGCCCGGACCGGACCGAATTTTGCTCACCCCTAGGCACAGTGATGTAATTATGTATACATATATAAAAATATATATTTAAAATTACGGATATATATGGATACGAATACGGATGTTATATGAATATTCAGTTTCAAATTGGATATTATACAGATTAGATGTATCAATATCAATATTTGCTCCGTGAGTTTTCGGATACAAATAAGGTCTTACGTTTTTTCCCCTCGGATTGAATGTTCAAATTCAAATACATATGCGAACGGATTTTTAGATTTTGAACATTCACTGACACCCCTGTACTAGTAATCCATTTCTCTCTTAGGTTTTTTTTCCTACTATCTCTGTAATTCTTTATTCCTGCCCATAGAAATCATTCTTTCTTTCTTAAAACTTTATGTTTCTTAACTTTGTAACTTTTAGCATAAATCTAAAAGATTAATTAACGTTTAGTATATCCAAATAAATATGATAGATAGAAGGTATATCTAAGCAATACATGAATATCAAGTCTCAAAAGACATGACTCGTGTTATAAAATTAACGTTCAGTCAAAAATAATCTTGTACCTAATGGTACTAATACCACCATATATATTTTATTTCTATAGAAAATAACTTATTTCTCTTTCCCAACCAAATACTCAACCTCTTGGTTTTCTCTCTCATCCTCATCGTCTTTCCTCTCCCATCCGCACTCGATTCCCCCAAGTTGACTAGGGGCTCTCCACCCTTCCCATCCTTCCTTCTCCCCTCCTTCCTCCCACTGCTCATTTCTTCCATATCCTTCCATTTTGTTTACCATTAATAAGTGAGGCAATCAACTTGCATGTTGATTAATTCTTCAACTCCTATGGGTAGTTCGGTGGAGATTTTGTTGGATTGAGGTTGTGGATGGTCGATCGAATGTCTCTTGTGTGATATGTTGTGTTTGTATGGGCATGTGTGCCCTTTATGCCCTTTTTCAGGCATAGCTTGAGTCCATGTTTGTTATGTTGTCGTGTGTTATTGCATGTTGTTGTGTTTGCATGACTACATTTGCAGGAAGGGTATATTTGTAGGACTTCTCCGAGGGCGCTAAATTGTGTGATTCTTCTGGTTCTCTTTCTTCTTTCCGCCACACTCGATTTTATGTCATACTTAACCTCCTGTAGGGCTGTAAATACGAAGGGTTTGACCCGCCACCTGTGTAATAAGTGCGGCCCCGCAACCCGTATAACTCAATAACTCATACTTGCATTTGCCTTATATTTAGTTATGATCTTTTTATGTCTAGCTTTAAAAACATAAATCAATTTTTTCTTTTTGATTTTTTGTATCTATCTTTGATCAAAATGGAAAATGTTAAGGAAAACTGATTGATTTTTGATATTTAGCTTTAATAAAAATGTATCCCTCCAAACCCACATAACCCGCCCCTAGTCCACCCTTAGGTGGGACAAAAACCTGCCTCACCCTGCTTATACCCCAACTTGTTTGGAGTGTTTGTTTAGGGTTCCTTTTTTATCTCGAAGACAGTCAAGATATTGTGTAGAAATCGACGATGGTTGTATGGTTGGACGATCGAAGCCTTAGCTCGATCTTCCAGAATCTGCTGGACGCTGACACAATGATGGAGACAATGATAGGATGATCGAGGGAAGGGAGAAGATTGTTCTTGATGTTGGTTTGGTTGTTGAATGATTGATTTTGTAGTTGGTGGGTTGGATTTGGTTGTTATGATCGGAAAGGAAGAAGACGATAAAGGAAAGATTTGAGAAAAGGGAAGATGAAATCTCATCTTGATTTAGTTGGGTCTAATGTCCTTATATAAGACTGATACATGTTAATCGGTTTACCCGATTGTTGGTGCAGCTTGAGAGTTCATGGGCTAATTGGTTATACGGATCCAATTAGCCTATGATTTCAAGAACAAAGCCTGCACATTACATGGAATGAAAACCTAATGTAATTACATGTTTAACTTGAGTAAAAGCCGTCAAAATATAGATGAACTTCAACAACCCTCCTCAAGATGGAGAATGTATATTGTACATTCCCAACTTTGATGCAATTGTACTGAACCTGTTTGAACCCAATGCTTTGGTAAATGTCTGCGACTTGTATTTGGGTATTGATGTACTTGGTCTGGATTAATCCTTCCGTTATTTTCTCCCTTATAAGGTGGCAATCAATCTCTATGTGCTTTATCCTCTCATGGAAGACGGGGTTGGCTGCGATGTGTAGAGCGGATTGGTTGTCGCAGTACAAGGTTGTTGTTGTAGTATGTTGGATGTTGAGATCCTTCAAGAGGGCAATGAGCCAAGTTATCTCACAAGACGTGTTCGCCAGGGATCTATACTCGGCTTCAACAGAAGATCGAGATATCGTTGCTTGTTTCTTTGTTTTCCAAGAAATGAGAGAGCTTCCAAGAAACACTACAAATCCAGTGGTAGATCGTCTAGTGAGAGGGCAACTGTGAAAGGAATGTGTTCTAAAAGTTTTACTTTTATATGTCAATTATTATGAATTAGATGTGCAAACATTTTGTTCATTGATTATGGTATTCGTCTTTTGGAAGTGTTAAGGAAGATGTGTTTGATCTTTAACCGTAGAGCTCTAAAAGATAATGGTTTACATAAATCAAAATTTATTCACAATCATGGTAATTAACATGGAACATTAATCACCGAGATAAGATTGTCGTGTTGGTCATCGATTATTGTAGCTCTACAAATAATTGGCGACACGAGTATATAAAAGACGAAAAGAAATCAATATAATACAAAGAAAAAATTAGCATAACATGGAACATTAATTAGCTTAAAGAGATCAAGAAATGAATATAATACAAAGGTGACACATTTCTACTTTGTATATATTCTTAATATCATGAGGCAAGAAACGGACACAAGTGGTGCACTTATATCACTAAATGAATCGTGCTTTAGTTCCAGTAGAACAAAGACATCTATGCTAATTGGGTAACTATAATGTGTAGCTAGATACCGTTTATAGTTTGAGATATTAATTGTTTAATATCCCTGCCAATTTAGCTTAGATCCTCCTATAGGTCACACCACAAAATTGGCAAACAAGAAGCTTGATTTTGAGTTCATATGATGTGTCGGGTTTCATGTGAAAAAGGGACACATGTGGTGAACGAATAAAATCAATATGTCACGAGAATTGACATAATTAGAATCAGAATAAATTCATATGAGGTGTGTATATTATGGGGTGTAATAATTTAATATTAAATAAGATAATATATTACATAAGATATGAATTTGCTAAAACCCAAAAAGATCAAATTTTGTTGGAAATAAATCCAAAATTTGACAAAGGGAAAATCGGGGTCAAACACGGTGAACCGTTCAGGGTTCGGTCGACAGGGGAATCTTTGGGTCGGTTAACCGAATGGGGAACAGATAAGCACAATTGGTTCAGGGTTCGGTTAACCGAGTGTGAACGGTCAACCGAGAAAAAAGTATTTTCGGTAGACTGAAAGTGACACGGTCATCCGATGACTATGCTCCAGGAAAAAATTTGGTGAGTCAACAGTAGACCGAAGAGAAGACGTGGTTCGTCCGAATTTTTCCAGAGAATTTTTCTCATGCGGATTCGGTCGATCGTCTATCTCACGGTGCACCAAACATGTGTTATAACCGAATGGTTCGGTTAACCGAGAAAATTTCTCGGTCGACCGAATAGTGTGATTTCTGCCTGAATTATTAAGAGAATAATTAGATTATGGGTTGGATTAATTTCAGATTTAATTAAACGTTTTAGGATGCTTATGTGGCAATTTGAGATTAATATTAGGAGAGAATAAACAAGAGATCATGACTAAAGAATAGTTCTTGATAATGATGTTTTGGGAGCCTATAAAAGGACCCATCATCCTACTTGTTTATGTTAATGCAAAAATTCTTTCTCTCATTAATCTCTCCCTTAATCACCACGAAAATCTCTTAATAGTTTTAAGTTTTGGAGATAGAAATCTCAGGAGCTTAAAGAAGGGTTATTAGCTAGATTTTAAGCCTAATTAGAGATTAATTGACTAGCTCATTTCTCTCTAATCTTGTTTAGAGTTTTGTGAACACTTGAAGGCGAATCAACGGACTATTCAAAGGGTAACGCGACTCCGGATCTTTGAAAAGTTTTAGAGAACATTTGGGTATGATTCTCTCTTTGTGATTTATTTTAATATATGTAGGATGACATGATATTAGAATAAACACAAAGTAATGTACATAAAATTGTTGAAAGTATGAAATCAATCTTGTATGTTGTATTAAATTTTTTTAAAATATATACATACATAAGGACACGAAATCCTACAAGCTGGCTCAGTCAGAATCACACAATCCTTGAAGTATTGGTTGGCTTTGAGCAGCGAAGTAGAGGCCTTGTCCTGGGGCACCCTTGATGTACTTGATAACTCTATAGGCAGCCTGTTGATGTCGTTTTCCTGGTTTACTCATAAACTGACTAAGGAAATTGACTGGGAATGTAATGTCTGGCCTTGTAATGGTCAGGTACAAGAGCCTTCCAATCAACCTCCTATATTGGGTTGGATCTTCAAGCACATCTCAAGGTTCCTCAACCAACTTGTGATTGATTTCTAAAGGAGTTGGAGATGGTTTCAAGCCCAGCAACCCTGTGTCTTTGAGAATCTAAATGACATATTTCCCTTGATTCAGATTTATGCCCTTTTTGTTCCTTGTGATTTCCAATCCCAGAAAGCACTTCAAATCCCCCAAGTCCTTGATGTGGAAATGTTGCTTGAGTTTTTCTTTAAGTCCAAAGATTATTTCATTGTTATTCCCTGCAATTAAGATATCATCGACATAAACAAGAATTGCAGTAAAGGAGTCCTTAGTTGTGGATGTGAATAAAGAATAATATCCTTTTGATTGTTTGTAGCCAAAACGTTCTAAAGATGTGGATAATTTTTCAAACCAACATCTAGAAGATTGTTTTAGGTCATATACTGATTTATTTAATTTGCAGACCATGTTGGTTCCCTATTTTTCAAAACCAGGTGGAGAAGTCATTATTGGGGTGGGTCCCCAGGTATATCCCTCGGTGGCCCGTGGGGCTCCCGGACGTTACCGTGCGGTCCTGGCGGTGTTGGTTGTTAGTCAGTTGGGCTCCCTCACTGACGCCAATTGGTTTTAGTCGAGTGGTTAAACCCATGTTGTATTCCTTCATTTGGTATCAGAGCCGACGCGGGATCGAGTTGCACCTCTGCCAGGGATGGATTTTCTTTGGGGGGGGGATTGTTGGGGTGGATCCCCAGGTATATCCCTCGGTGGCCCGTGGGGCTCCCGAACGTTACCATGCGGTCTTGACGGTGTTGGTTGTTAGTCAGTTGGGCTCCCTCACTGACGTCAATTGGTTTTAGTCGAGTGGTTAAGCCCATGCTGTATTCCTTCATTATTGTTGGCTTTTTGGCCTTAATCTATATTAATTTTGATGATTAATTAAACTAATCTTAATCAATCAACCTAATCAATCAAAGTGAGCAAATACGATTACATGCATTGCATATATATTTGTATACTTGCAATCATCTTAATAGGTTAATCAAGACAATCAAGGAAATTAGCATTGGGACAAAGACATCAAGACTCAAGACTTGTAATCAAAGCTTTTGATCAAGACATGTAACTTTATATTTATTGAGTCCATAAGGTTTTATGTAAACTTGAGCACTAGGATTCTGTCCCGTCATTTATCCGTAAACCGAACCTATTTCGGTCAACCGAATCCTGCCTAGTTCGGTCCACCGAACACCTGTCGGATACCCGAATACTTCCCACCAGTAAAACTTAGGTGTTCTCTGGAATTACCCCAACAGAAGACTGAACTACCTTCGGTCGACCGAATAGCCATGAACCGCTTTTGGATTCGCTCCAACGGTCGCTTTTGAATTAAGGCCCTAGAGTCCAATTGACTTATCCCAGTTCGGACGACCGAATGTCTATCGGTCATCTGATTCCTTATTGGCTTTAGGAGCCCAACGACTATTTTACACGTGACACGTGACCGTTAACGATAAACCAACTTCCCACTCAATGTCAGCGCAAAACCCGCACTACTTCGGTCTACCGAAGTATACACGGTCAACCAAACTTGACATGATCAGAGCCCAATCAATTCTATTGTCCACCTTAGAACGGTGAACCGAATGAACTTCGGTTAACCGAACTTAATTAGGGCTAAATAGATAAAAGCTACTGAAGGTTGGTGAACGGTGATCCGATACATAATCGGTCAACCGAGTTCTTCACTCAGACCAATTCTTCGGACTACTGTGTAGATAACAGTCGACCGAAGATGGCACGATTTCTGCCCGAGCTTAAGTCACATCTTGCATTCCTATTGGTCTATTTCCCCACCAACTCACAAGGAGCACCAGAAGAAATGAGAGGTTCATGAATTGGACGCAAATGTGTCTTCTTCAAAGGATCAAACTGAAAGAGCTTGAACCTCTCGAGAGTTTGGGAAATAAGGGGCAACGGAAGAAGAATCTCTCCCGTTGCGGAACTGAAGTTATGATCATCAATCCAAACTCTCCAACCAACAGGCTGGTGGGTCGGAACGAGGTCAAGCACCTCGTTGTGCATGTCCAACTCACCAGGAGAACAGGAAGTGGGTCTCATACCCAAGGTATCCTCCAAGGAACTCCTAATACCCTCACGAGCAATGTAGTTGTTTGATGTTCCATCATTTCCAAGATGATCAGGAACAATAGTGAGAGGCAAACTTTCACCAGGTTGTTTGAAATTGAGGGGACTAGGGAGCTCTTGTTCCACCAGAGGTGAGTCCTTAGGAGGTACAACAATAAGATCATGTGGCTCAAGGGCCACGAGACAAGAAGATAAGGCACAATCCTGTGCCGACTCATAAAGAAGCTGGTCCATGTTATTCTCAATTGGGATCGAATCGTCCACCAAGTGATCGTGAATTGAAACCCCAAGTTCCTCAGACCGACTAGGAGTTTGACTTTGAAAGATTGTGCTTTGAATTTGTGTATGTGGTGGTGGTTCGATATCAAAAGATGAATCCTCATGTTGACACGAAAAGTTACTCTCCTCACTTAATTGTTGCGTCAGTTGACTCACTTGAAGTGTCAGATTTTGTATGCGGTCAACGAGGAGGTCCAAGTCAGATCTTGAGAAATTTTGGGGTTGGGTGTTGATGGGCTGAGAATGAGTCCAATGATTTGAAGTGGGGTGTTGGTAGAATTCTGGGTATTCGGGAGGAGGATACTGGGGTGGAAATGATGTATAAGAATTTGAATACGAATTGTCTCCCCACGAATCCATCCCGCTCGGGTTGTACGCGGATGCGTAATGGTCATAATGAGCATTTTGGGAAAATGTGTGCTCATACTCAGGCTCAGGGGCAACATAAGGACATTCCCCTATAACATGACCACTCAACCCACAACAGTCACATGGTACGACTACTGGAGCCACCGGTGCACCCATGTCATCTACCACATGCATGAAAGAGGCCAAATGTTCTTGTAATGTCTCAGATTGATGACCAACATATGATCCGACGTAACTAGATGGTGGTCTAGCAGTCGGTGCCTCTCTCATACTACCCCAATATGAAGATTGCTCAGTCACAGAATTAAGATTGTCCCAACCATACGGGGTGTTAGTCTGAGCCACCCCAGGATGCATGGGTCGGGAGTACCAGGGAGAATCGTCCTGGTCCCAACAATGATATGGATGGTCGCCCATGTAACCATCCATCACAACAAACAACTCTCGAGTCGACCACTCTCACCACCACGAGACTAAGCTCGCAAAAAGTGCTCGACTCGACCCTAAAACGCTACCAGAGAGTGTAAAGGGGAGGAGACTAAAACGTAGAAGTAGGTG
This sequence comes from Triglochin maritima, assembly GCA_963682175.1. Taxonomy (NCBI): domain Eukaryota; kingdom Viridiplantae; phylum Streptophyta; class Magnoliopsida; order Alismatales; family Juncaginaceae; genus Triglochin; species Triglochin maritima. Next base: position 43,247,690 of record OY821774.1, read on the forward strand.
AGAAGAAGATGACTCAGAGGAGAAGGGAAGAATCCCTAAAGCTAGCGTGGGTAGTGGGATTAGGAAGAAGCCTAACGAGCAAGCACGACTCAAACAATGTAAGGCAATGGGTCCTTAGGCTAGACGACGCCTAACTTCGAGGTCACTAGCCTCGACACGTCTCACCTCCCTACAACGAGGACCACAATGCCCAGCAAGTGATACCAGATCCAGAGATCCAGTACCTCCTACTATTGACAAGGTAGGCAACGCCGATCAGGTCATGACAGTCTCAACTAGATTACTCTCCTAGTGCGCCCGCAATCCTAGGGCCAATGTCTACTTGCTTTTAGTTAAGGCTTTATTAAGAGTGGTTTTTGGGGCCAAGGGAAGGGTGATGAAATCCCCCACCTTATCTTTTATGGGACAACCCCTCCTTAGTAGCGTTTTGATCCTAAATCTAGCAATCAATCACTCCAATCAAACGCTCACTCACTCTTGTCCTGATGCAATTCCTACTAACTAATGCATGGGCATACGAGATGCATGAATGAGTGTAGGAAATGCGTACCTCACGCCAACACTCAACAACTGAAAATAAAGCTAAAAGAAAAGACAACTATATGCCTAAGTCAATACATGATGCGTGACCTAAACAAGTAAGAACGTCTAGTCTTTTGCTTTGGATTTTAGGGCCAAGTTGATTTATGGGGGAGTGATTAATGATCTGGGAGCAAACGAGAAGTCAAAGCATGCAAAATATGGCTCCCAGATAACACAAATTAAAGCACTAACTACCAGAACAAATTTTGAAGCAGGAAACCCTCACTAGGCCCCAATTGGCAGTCTCCAACCGCTGATTGGCGGTCCTTTTGGAGCGTCTGGTCCTAAAACTTGTCCAGTAGCCTCCCATTACTCTGATGGTTCCATGCAACTAAGAAAAACTGAAAACAAAAAATCAAAAACCCCTCGAATCGTCCAAACCAAGGTCTGGACTGAGCACCTCCCCAACAACGACGCCAAAAATTTTGATTGATCGTTTTATATTTAACCGCAAGTGCACGGCCGCGTTGAAGCGGTGGCAAATACGGGTCATCCACTGGAAGGTGTGTCGACACTTGGTTTGTCCGAAGGCGAGAGGTAAAGAAAGGGAAGAAAGGTTGGTTACACTAAACTACACTAAGGTGCAAATGGAAATGGAAGAAAAGCAAGAAAACTAAGCCCCAAAGGGGGTAGAGAAATAATGTGAACATAAAGAAGTGTGTGTGTGTGTTCATTAAGCTCCTCACAACATGTAGTGCATGAAATCATAAAACTACATCCAACTTTGCCTCCACATGAATTAAGATAAGACTACATCATTAAAACATACAAGACAATAATTGGAATGAAGCTACATGAACTCAAGTATAAAGACTAGACCCTACTATGCCTCCACATGAATTAAGATAAGGCTACATCATTAAAACATACAAGACATTAGCTAAGGTAAAGGCAACAAGAGCACATACACTACAAATTGTGCTTCCAATATTAACTTCATCCATATCCTAACATTATCATTCCCCATAAAATAGGTCCACTAATCAAAGCATAAGCTAAGCTTCATTCAAGAGCATTAACATATCAAAGATAAGAGTGAAAACCCATTAGATGGTTATGGAAATCATATAAAGCTCAAGGGATAAAGATAACACACACTTAATACACTACATGATTATATCACATATTTCTTCACCCCCCAAATGGGGATGGAACTACTCACTACTCATTACGCTAACTATATTAGCAAAAGAAAGCATAATACTGAAATGAAAGTTAACTAAGAAGGCAATAAGCATTAAAGAAACATAAAAGGAAAGGAAAGACTAAACAAACATGCACAAATTAAAAGACAAGATTAAAAGAAACTACAAGAATTATTTTATTAACAAATGACTCACATTGAAGGTAGCATTCTTCTCCACCTTGAGTTTTTGCTTTAAGGCTCACTCCTTAGTAGAGAGAATGCCACCAAGCAATGGGTAATTACAATGGAAGGTGAAGAGTTCTATTTATAAGCATGGAAAAGCTAATCGGGGACAATCCCCCGATGTGGGACTAAACCAATACCAAAAATAGCCTAAACACACATTAATACAAGTCCAGGAGAAAACTTAGTGGATCTGGGCTTAACCAGACCGCCAATTGGCGGTTCCAGACCGCCAATTGGCGGCCTATAAGCTTCAGATCCCATTGGATCTTCTGGTGGGCTTTCATTGGCGTGTGTCTTGGTCTTGGATGCATCTAACTTGTTTAGTGAAGCTCCGACCCGAATCGAATTGACAAAATACTCCCCATGATGGTGTGGAGTTTCCTGTTTTGCTCTTAGGTCATTCTGTCTTACGATCAGGTCCTTCTCCCTTGCATCTTGGTCCCCAAGTCTCACAATTAAATCATTTTTCCTGCTTTTGGGTCCTTTCATGGCTCTTCTCTTCAAACCTCTTTATTTCTGAAAACTAAACATAAAACTCGTCACGTAGCATTGCTTAGGTGTAAGATAATGGATATAAGATACAAATATAAGCATGAAATGATGTCAATCATTAACCATGTCCCATGTATTGTTGAGTCTTAATGCATCTATTTCATTTTTCATTGCTTCAACCCATTTTATGTTGGTGCAAGCATCCTTATAACTAGTTGGCTCAGAAATGTCATTTATACTACCTAAATAGCATGTGTACTTCTGGGAAATAAATTTAGTACTTAAGAAGGCTTGGAGTGGAGAGGTAAGTCCCTCTCTTTGTGGTATTCCTTAGAGAGGGACTTACCTTAATCTCCTGTGTATTGCTTACTGTTGTACCATTTTCCTTGCTAGTTGCATTTGCCTTTAATGTAGGACAATCAATTTTTTTGAGTATAACTGACCTTACCTGAGTCCTTGATGATCTCCTGGGTTGATTGACATCAATCCTTGGTTGATCTGTTGTTGGCACAGTGATTTCGGGTTCATCTTGGTTATTCATGTTGTTGTTTGGTTCTTCATTGTTAGTCATATGGTCTTGTTGTTGAGTGTCCTCATCATGGTAGTGAACTTCTTCATTGTTTTGGTTATTATGGCTTTCTTCCCAAATAATGGGATAATGTGCATCACTGTTCACATCATTCATAGCTATGCTAGTGACATCGTGGTACGGATAAATGTGCTCATAGAAGACAACATCTCTAGTAATAATAATTTTTCTATTTTGCATGTCAAAAAGCCTATAACCCTTCTTATCTTGTGGGTAGCCTAAGAACACACACTTGTGGGTCCGTTTGTCAAATTTGTCATTAATTTGTAAGTTTGTGGAGTAACATAAACAACCAAACCCTCTTAAGTGTATATAATTGGGAGCTCTCCTAATAATACTTAACGTGTTTTATTATTAAGTATAGGAGTGAGCATCCTGTTAATCAAATGTGTGGCTGTGAGTATGCAATCACTCTAGAAAATCATATGAATATTGGATTGAAATCTAAGTGCCCTAGCTACTTCTAAAAGGTGCCTATGTTTTCTCTCTACAAGTCCATTTTTCATGCATAATTCCTTTAGAATCAAACAATTCTTGCACTAAACTAGATAAAAAATGTTTTCCATTGTCACTTCTCACTCTTTTAATCTTGGTATCAAATTGATTTTCAATCATGACAAGAAATGATTTAATAACAGAATAAGTGTCAGATTTTGTTTTCATAAGAAAAGTCCATGCTGTCATGCTAAAATCATCAACTATAGTAAGGTAGTAATGATATTTATTAAAAGAAGTAGTAGAGTACTTACCCCAAATGTCCATATGTATCAACTTAAAAGGAATACAAGTATTTGAATGACTTCTAGGAAAAGAAATTCTAGTCTATTTTGCTAATTGACAAGTTTCACAATGTAAATCTTGTTCTACAACAACATTGCTATCTGTACTAGCTATCAACTGAATTCTACTATATGATAAATGTCCCCACCTCTTATGCCAGTCAGGAAGACCATTGCTGGCATTCAGCACCAAAGAATTATGGTCTTGCTCTGTGAAATGTCGATCTGTGTAGATGTAGATATTCCCAACCTCTCTACCCAAACCAATCATCCTCCTCTGAACCATGTCCTGAATAATACAAATAGTTGGGTAGAAACTTACACTACTATGTGAATGTTTTGCTAATTTTGCTACTGAAATCAAATTGAGCCTAAATTCTGGTATGTAAAAGGACTTTATGTAAACTCAGCTTATTACTTAGTCTCACATGACCTATATATTGTGTAGTCACAATCTTATCATTGGGCAACTTAATTGGATTTCCTTTGTGTAATTTTGTGATGTTACTCATCATGGATATGCTTGAGCACTTGTGGTATGTGGCTCCACTATCAATTATCCATGATGTGTTAGTGATTGAAGAATAGCATATTGATTGATCGTTTTATATTTAACCGCAAGTGCACGGCCGCGTTGAAGCGGTGGCAAATACGGGTCGTCCACTGGGAGGTGTGTCAACACTTGGTTTGTGCGAAGGCGAGAGGTAAAGAAAGGGAAGAAAGATTGGTTACACTAAACTACACTACAAAGCTGAAATGAGATGGAGAAGAAACGATAAAACTAAACCCCAAAGGGGGTAGAGAAATAATGTGAACATAAAGAAGTGTATGTGTGTGTGTTCATTAAGCTCTTCACAACATGTAGTGCATGAAATCATAAAACTACATCCAACTTTCCCTCCACATGAATTAAGATTTCACTACATCATTAAAACATACAAGACAATAGTTGGAATGAAGCTACATGAATTCAAGTATAAAGACTAGACCCTACTATGCCTCCACATGAATTAAGATAAGACTACATCATTAAAACATACAAGACATTAGCTAAGGTAAAGGCAACAAGAGCTCATACACTACAACTTGTGTTTCCAATATTAACTTCATCCATATCCTAACCTTATCATTCACCATAAAATAGGTCCACTAATCAAAGCATAAACTAAGCTTCATTCAAGAGCATTAGCATATCAAAGATAAGAGTGGAGACCCATTAGATGGTTATGGAAATCATATAAAGCTCAAGGGATAAAAATAACACACACTTAATACACTACATGATTATATCACATATTTCTCCACCCCCCAAATGGGGATGGAACTACTCACTCCTCATTACACTAACTATATTAGCAAAAGAAAGTATAATGCTGAAATGAAAGTTATACTAATCAAGCGAGAAATATTAAAGAAGCATAAAACAAAACAAACAAGCAAACATGCATATGGAAGGAAATTAAACTAAGAGAGAAACAACACAATTAAAGGAAAACTTCTATTATTAACTCACTCAATTACAAGTAGCTATTCCTCCACCAGAGTTTTGCTTCAAGGCTTCACTCTTAGTAGGGAAGGTGGCCACCAAAGAGAGAGATGGATACAATGGGAGGTGAAGAGTTCTATTTATAAGCATGGAAAAAGCTAATCCGGGACAATCCCCCGATGTGGGACTAAACCAACACCACAAATAGACTAACAATACACTAATACACATTCTCCACGAAACTTAGTGGATCCAGAGCAATATGGACCGCCAATTAGCGGTCCAAGACCGCCAATTGGCGGTCTATAAGTTCTGGATTCATCTGGGCTTTGTTGTGGGCTTTGCCGGTGGTCTTTGTTGGTCCTGGAGGCATCTACTTGGTTTGTTGGAGCTCCGACCCGAATCGAATTGCCAAAATACTCCCCATGATGGTGTGGAGTTTCCTGGTTTGCTCTTAGGTCCTTTGGTCTTACGATCAAGTCCTTCTCCCTTGCATCTTAGTCCCCAGGTCTCACAATTAAGTCTTTTTTCCTGCTTTTGGGTCCTTTCATGGCTCTTCTCTTCAAACCTCTTTATTCCTGAAAACTAAACACAAAACTCGTCACGTAGCATTGCTTAGGTGTAAGATAATGGATATAAGATACAAATATAAGCATGAAATGATGTCAATCAAATACCCCCACACCTAAGTTTTTGCTAGTCCCGAGCAAAACAAAGAAAGAGAAAATCAAACGAAAAACAAGAGATCCTAACTCACTTTCGTAGGAATCACGGTTGCACTTAGCACGTGCAACAAGCCGTTAAACCTCCTTGTTGCCAAGGATGAGGAGTGTTGTCTCCTGAGGGTTTTCAGTGGATACACCCACAAAATCCGAACAAGATGCATTATTCAAGCTAGACACTCGACTCGTTGGACATATGTTGTCGATCATTGGACGCGGTAATCCTACGGGTCGACTCTATATAGGTAATCAGTCCACACACCTAACTTAATGAACCATTCGTGTTAGTTAAATAAGGAATTAAGTGAAAGACATGGACAACCTCAAGATCCTCAAGTGATACAAAGTGTAAGGTCCATTAAGGTTCTTATTTGCATTACCATATATATTTTTTCTTTTTGTTTCTTTTCACAATTTTTTTTCTTTATTTTTTTCTTTTTATTAGTTGGAGCTTCGTTCTCCCAGGGTCAGGTTTCGTGCATCATTGCCCATGAGGACTTACACTATCACGTACACCTTTCCCCAAATCTCCACATAGGGCAATCCCTACCACCCGTGTAACGGGAGTTCGGCCGGCGCATCCCAAGTTAGATGACTCGAAAGCACCAGGCACGAAGTCCCCTCAGACCTACTTTCCCGAGTGATAGGAGCCGTGCGAGAAGAGAGAACATCTACTCACTTATTTCTTATCTACACATGAACCAAAACCCCTACACTTAATGTCTCATAACAATATTAAGAGGGTCCTTGACTACAACAAACTTCCTAAATTAACCAACACGAATTATTGACTCACTAGGTTCAGGGTGGACTTCTTTGAATGTTTGAGCACTGAAACCCTATGATTACTCACCCCCAAAGGAAAACTGGGGTGCATCCTAACGACTCGATAAATCCTAAAGCCACGTACTAGATATCCTAATGCATCAAGTTCAAGACAATTTTGGGAGCTTTCTTTTTACTTTGTCTCTCAACGGTTTTGCACATGCTAAACACACGCAAAACCCACAAAACATTTTCTTTCGAAAACACATGAAGATTTTGAAAGAAATGTGAAAATTTTGAAGCACTAGGCAAGCAAAAGAAGACAAGTCACCCAAGGATCATGGCAAACAGATATATCAATATTAAATGCAGCACACTAACATGACCCTAACAATGCAAACAAAAGAAAGCAAAATCAAAAGAAAAGATTCGATTATGTACACACGCACCAACATGAAGTACACAGGGGAGTTCATGGCTATGTTGATGGACACAACCCAAATTCCCTTAAAACCTGTGAGATGCTAAGGAAGGGATACAAATACATGAAAGAATTGGGGCCCAAATACTCAAGGGTTGGGGCCCACAACAATCGATGCTCACTGAATGAGTCTTTTTTTTCCTTTTTTTTCTTTTTTTTCCTTTTTTTTGTACAACAAATGGGCTCCCATCTTCATATGTCAAGGGACATCAAATGGGAACCCACCATCTCTCGAGCCAGAAATGCGCATGCATGGGCTCGCAACATACACAACAGAATTGCTCGACCACCTGACACCCTTATAAGCATTGTGGTCGGTTGATGCCTCTTTAGAGTTAGCAAAAGAGGAGGAATGAACGAGAAGTGAACCTCTATCAGGTATAAGGGTATCAGGTGGTTGAATCTTAACCCACATGGGGTCCTCAGCAGATACAGAATGAAGAGCATGTGGCCGAGAGGCCATAAAAATAGTATCTTGTGGCTCAAAAGCCACGTGCTCAAAAGGATGTGGCTCAAGGGCCACGTGGTCAAAAAGAAGTGGCTCAAGGGCCACATGATCAGAAGAATGTGGCTCAAGGGCCACAACATCAGAAGAATGTGGCTCAAGGGCCACGTGATCAAAACATAAGGCACCTTCTTGTACCAGCCCAGGTGAAACATCTTCACCACCTTCAGGATCTTCATTGAACAATTCTCTGAAGTACTTGAAGGTGCCCTCAACTTCAATCTCATCCAAGCCCTGGATAAGGTTGACCTCAACAGGGTCATTGAAGGCACCTGGCTTCTTGCCAATGGTGAAGATGTTGAAATCAGCTCATTGACTACCATAAGTCAAACGCATCAGACCATTGCGACAATTGATCAAGGCATTGGAAGTCGCAAGAAATGGTCGCCCCAAAATGACTGGAGTTTGTCCAAGTGGGTTTGGCACAGGTTCAGTATCCAGGACAAAAAAGTCGATGGATAAATGAACTCTCCCACTTTGATCAACACATCTTCAACCACACCCCTCGGTTTCTTCATGGACCTATCGGCCAATTGAAGAGTGGTCTTTGTTTGTTTGAGGTCTCCAAGACCGAGGTGGACGTAGACAGAATATGGCAGAAGATTAACAGATGCACCAAGGTCCAATAAGGCTCAATGTATGGACACATCACCAATCACACAAGAGATAGTAGGACAGCCAGGGTCCTTGTACTTGACTTGCATGGGTTGTGCCAACAAGGAACTCACGTTAGCCGCAAGAAAAGCTTTCTTGGGAACATGAGTTTTTCTCTTCTTGGTGCATAAGTCCTTGAGAACCTTGGCATAAGGTGGCATTTGCTGAATCACCTCCAAAAGAGGGATATTCACCTTAACCTGCCGAAACATCTCAAGCATCTTGTCATGCTGATCAGAGGTTTTCTTTTTAAGGCGCTCAGGGAATGGCGCCTTTAAGGCATAAGGATGCGAAGGCACCCCAGAATTCAGGTCCAAAGAAACATGAGTGGGAACCTCAGAATCTGGTTCCTTCGACATAAGAGGAGACAAGGGGACCTCAGGGTTCGGCCCCTTTGTCGAAGGAAATGTAGAAAGAACCTCAGGATCTGGCTCCTTCCTGGAAGTATTTGTGGAGGGAGCCTCAGGATCCGGCTCCCTCAAAGATGGTGATGACAAAGAAGGTACCCCAATGTGGTTATCCACCTCCTTACCAGACCTCAAAGTATGAATCACATTAATATGATGGGTCGGTTCAGAGGTGGCATGAGGTAAATGTGTCCTTCCTTGAGAATGGGTACCCCGAGGATTCACCTCAGGTTGACTCGGGAACTGACCTTTCTCGCGTTCATGGAGTTGATGAGCCAACTGGCTAACCTGCATTTCCAAAGCCTTGACTGTACTTTGCAACGCTTGAAAGGTCGGATCACAAGAAGGGTCCTTAGGGTCAACCCGCTGTGGTGGTGGAGTCTGGTTGGAATAACCCGACGATGAGGCATGAGCAGGTTGGTAATTTTGGTGCTGCGACCTTTGATGTGGGGGTTGGTAGGTCGCCAATGGGCGTGGAGGTTGATAAGGTGGAGGTTGAGGTTGAGCGTGCGAGCTCTGATCGTGGCCTCCACTAGACCCCCAAGAGAAGTTAGGATGGTTACGCCATCCCGGGTTGTAGGAATGATTGTACGGGTCGTTTCGGGGCCTTTGTTGATACATCGCATTTGCATGCTCAGTATCCCTTGGAGCGTAAGCGCACTCCAAGTCATCATGTCCCGACAGTCCACACCTAGTACACCCGAGAGTAGCGACCTGAGCTACAGGAGCTCGGTCCATCTCCAAACTCTCTATCCTACGCATGAGAGCAGCCATTTTCGCCTCAGACGCGATCGATGAGTCAACTTGATAAGATCCAGCTCGACCAGAAGACCTGGCGGCTGGTGGCTCTCTCATGGTATCCCACTCGAAGGTACGTTCAGCCATGGACTCAAAAGTATCCCATGCCTCCTCGATGGGTTTCATTTGGAAGTCACCCTGGCACATCGACTCTAACAATGTGCGGGTGTTGTAGTTGATGCCATCATAAACAATTTGGCACAGCTGCCATAACTCAAATCCATGATGAGGGCACTGCTGGAGAAGGTCCTTGAACCTCTCAAAGAAACCATGAAACGATTCGGTCTCGGTCTGATACATTTGATGTATCTGGTGCCGTATCTGTTAAGTTTTCCTTTGAGGGAAAAATCTCTTCAGAAAGACGGTCACAAAGTCATCCCATGACCGAATCGAGCTCGCCGGGAGGCTATACATCCATTTCTTCGCATTATCCTTCAATGCGAAAGAAATCATCCTCAACCGGACTGAATCCTCGTCAAGCTGTTGAAGCTTGAACATGGAGCATACTTCCTCGAATTCGCGTATAAAGATATACGGATCCTCCTTATTGGCAGTAAAGGTTGGAAGCATGCTCACATATTGAGGTTTCAGCTCATAGTTGTTCCCGCGAGCAGGGGGAACAACTATGCAAGAAGGTTGTGCGGCCCGAACAGGATGGGTCCGCTCCCACAAAGTCATCGGTCTATCATGTCGAGCTAAAGGTGGTGGTGCATCAAGAACTCGATCCTGACCGAATCTCCCTTCGTCTCGAGACAGAGGAGGAGGAGAAGGAGGTCTACGTGGTGGTGGGAACGGACCGAGGTACTCCATGTATGGAACCTGGTCTCCCTCGCCACCACGAGACGACTCGGCCTCTTGCTCCAAAGGAGCACGAGGCGGAGATGGTCGATCACCAAGACCGTCCATCTCAGCAGAATGCACTATCTCGAGTCGAGCGCTCTCACCAGAACGAGCCCAACCTCGCATAAAATGCTCGACTCGACTCTAACAACCACACATCAGAAGGTGTACTAGAGGAGGAGACTAAACGTAGAGAATAGATGAGGAGAGGACTCAGGTGAGGAGGGAAGAATCCCTAGAGCTAGCGAGGGTAGTGAGATCAGGAAGAAGCCTAACTAGCAAGCACTACTCAAACAATGTAAGGCAATGGGTCCTTAGGCTAGACGACGCCTAACTTCGAGGTCACTAGCTTCGACACGTCTCACCTCCCTACAACGAGGACCACAATGCCCAGCAAGTGATACCAGATCCGGAGATCCAGTACCTCCTACTATCGACAAGGTAGGCAACGCCGATCAGGTCATGACGGTCTCAACTAGATTACTCTCCTAGTGCGCCCGCAATCCTAGGGCCAATGTCTACTTGCTTTTAGTTAAGGCTTTATTAAGAGTGGTTTTTGGGGCCAAGGAAAGGGTGATGAAATCCCCCACATTATCTTTTATGGGACATCCCCTCCTTAGTAGCGATTTGATCCTAGATCTAGCAATCAATCGCTCCAATCAAACGCTCTCTCACTCTTGTCCCGATGCACCTTACTAACTAATGCATGAAATAAACATGCATGAATGAGGGATGTGGGTGCACGTACCTCACGCCAGCAATCAACGACAAAATGTAAAGCAAAGAAAAGACAAATGCATGCAAGGTCTACCAATGGTGCATGACCTAGATGACAAGAAGTCTAATCTTTTGCTTTGAGTTTTATGGTCCAAGTTGATTAAAGGGGGAGTGATTAATGATCTGGGAGCAAACTAGAAGTCATAGCATGCAAAATAGGGCTCCCAGATAACACAAATTTGAACACTAACTACCAGAAAAAATTACAAGGCAAGAAACTCTCACCAGGCCGCCAATTGGCGGTCTTCAACCGCTGATTGGCGGTTTGTTTAGGTTTTCTCTTCCTACAACTTCGCCAGTAGCCTCCCCGTGATCTTGTGGTTCCCTGAAACTAAGAAAAACTGAAAACAAAAAAAATTAAAAACCCCTCGAATCGTCCAAACCAAGGTCTGGACAGAGCACCTCCCCGGCAACGGCGCCAAAAACTTGATTGATCGTTTTATATTTAACCGCGAGTGCACGGCCGCGTTGAAGCGGTGGCAAATACGGGTCGTCCACTGGGAGGTGTGTCGACAATTGGTTTGTTCGAAGGCGAGAGGTAAAAGAAGGAGAGAAAGATTGGTTACACTAAACTATACTACAATGCGAATTGAAATGGAGAAGAAGCGATAAAACTAAACCCCAAAGGGGGTAGAGAAATAATGTGAACATAAAAGAGAGTGTGTGTGTTCATTAAGCTCCTCACAATATGTAGTGCATGAAATCATAAAACTACATCCAACTTTGCCTCTACATGAATTAAGATAAGACTCATCATGGATATGCTTGAGCACTTGTGGTATGTGGCTCCACTATCAATTATCCATGATGTGTTAGTGATTGAAGAATAGCATATTGATTGATCGTTTTATATTTAACCGCAAGTGCACGGCCGCGTTGAAGCGGTGGCAAATACGGGTCGTCCACTGGGAGGTGTGTCGACACTTGGTTTGTGCGAAGGCGAGAGGTAAAGAAAGGGAAGAAAGATTGGTTACACTAAACTACACTACAAAGCTGAAATGAGATGGAGAAGAAACGATAAAACTAAACCCCAAAGGGGGTAGAGAAATAATGTGAACATAAAGAAGTGTATGTCTGTGTGTTCATTAAGCTCTTCACAACATGTAGTGCATGAAATCATAAAACTACATCCAACTTTCCCTCCACATCAATTAAGATTTCACTACATCATTAAAACATACAAGACAATAGTTGGAATGAAGCTACATGAATTCAAGTATAAAGACTAGACCCTACTATGCCTCCACATGAATTAAGATAAGACTACATCATTAAAACATACAAGACATTAGCTAAGGTAAAGGAAACAAGAGCTCATACACTACAACTTGTGTTTCCAATATTAACTTCATCCATATCCTAACCTTATCATTCCCCATAAAATAGGTCCACTAATCAAAGCATAAACTAAGCTTCATTCAAGAGCATTAGCATATCAAAGATAAGAGTGAAAACCCATTAGATGGTTATGGAAATCATATAAAGCTCAAGGGATAAAGATAACACACACTTAATACACTACATGATTATATCACATATTTCTCCACCCCCCAAATGGGGATGGAACTACTCACACATATGTAAACTAACTACTCTAATAAAATGAAGCATTCTACTGAAATAAAACTACACTAATGAAGCAAGAAATAAAGAAGCATAAAAGGAAAGGAAAGACAAAACAAACATGCACAAATTAAAAGACAAGATTAAAAGAAACTAGAAGAATTATTTTATTAACAATGACTCACATTGAAGGTAGCATTCTTCTCCACCTTGAGTTTTTGCTTCAAGGCTCACTCCTTAGTAGAGAGAATGCCACCAAGCAATGGGTAATTACAATGGAAGGTGAAGAGTTCTATTTATAAGCATGGAAAAAGCTAATCGGGGACAATCCCCCGATGTGGGACTAAACCAACACCAAAAATAGACTAAGAATACACTAATACAAGCCCAACACAAATCTTAGCGGATCTGGAGACATATGTACCGCCAATTAGCGGTCCAAGACCGCCAATTGGCGGTCTATATGATCCAGATCGAGTTGGTTTTGGTTGTGGGCTTTCCTGGTGGTCTTTGTTGGTCTGTGATGCATCTATTTTGTTTATTGGAGCTCCGACCCGAATCGAATTGCCAAAATACTCCTCATGATGGTGTGGAGTTTCCTGTTTTGCTCTTAGGTCCTTCGGTCTTACGATCAGGTCCTTCTCCATTGCATCTTGGTCCTCAGGTCTCACAATTAAGTCCTTTTTCCTGCTTTTGGGTCCTTTCATGGCTCTTCTCTTCAAACCTCTTTATTCCTGAAAACTAAACATAAAACTCGTCACGTAGCATTGCTTAGGTGTAAGATAATGTATATAAGGTACAAATATAAGCATGAAATGATGTCAATCACATATCATACCTGCAACATTTACTTGAGTTGAGCCTTCTGCTTTGTTCAGAATTTGCATAATTTGTTTGTATTGGTATGAGGTAATGCTGGATTCACCAACTTGATTCTCAGCTATGAAAGCTTTGGCCGGTTCCATCATCTGCTGTTGGTTACTCTGGTTGTTTTTATTTTGGTTGTATTTATTATTCTTTTGATGATTGTTGCTCCTAGGCGGGAATCCAACAATCCAGTAGCACTTGTCTATTGTATGACATGTTTTCTTGCAGTTGGTACAAAGTGGTTTGTTACCTCTATTCCGAGGTTGATTTGTCTTGTTGTTCTTAGGGTTGTAATTCTCATTTCTACCCACTGTCATAGTTGAAGCATCATGTAAGTTGGGATTAGGCCCTCCTCTCTCTCTTTGTTTTTCTTCTTACAGTATGAGGGAATAAACATTATTGACAGGTGGGAGTGGTATGGATAACAAGATTTGGCCTCTAATAGCCGAATAAGAGTCATTCAAGCCTAAAAGAAATTGGATAGTTTTATCTTCCTCAAATTTCTCATTGAATTTTCTGAGGAAACCACAAGTACAACCTCCACAAGAACGATGAGGGATTTTAGTGCGAGCAAAAAGTTCATCCCACAATCCCTTGAGTTTTGAAAAATATTCTCTAACAGAAGAATTTTCTTGATTCAGTGCATATAATGTCCCCTTTTAATTGAAAAACCCTAGGTAGATTTGTCTGAGCAAATCTTTCTTCAAGATCATGCCACATTTCCTTAGCGGTGTCATAATAAATAACACTATCTAGGATATCTTGATCTAGGGTTGTCATAATCCATGACATGACCATGTCATTTGCCCTCTTCCATTTAGAATGTTCTATAGGCACAAGTTTTTTAGAGGGTTCTTTAACACTTCCATCCACAAATCCATATTTATCCTTAGCATGCAAAGCTACCCTCATCGCTCTTGACCATGTCGCGTAGTTATCTCCGTTGAGCGTTTTAGAGATGAGGTTGATACCTGGGTTGTCAGATTGAAGCAAAGAATAACTCATGTGGTTTGCTGATGTCGACTGGCTTTCCGTCGTGATTCTTGATCGTATTCTTCGACGTTGTTGAGACGTGGCTCTAATACCATGTAGAAATCGACGATGGTTGTATGGTTGGATGATCGAAGCCTTAGCTCGATCTTCCCGAATCTGCTGGACGCCGACACAACGATGGAGACGACAGGATGATCGAGGGAAGGGAGAAGATCGTTCTTGATCTTGGTTTGGTTGAATGATTGATTTTGTAGTTGGTGGTTTGGATTTGGTTCTTATGATCGGAAAGGAAGAAGACGATCAGGGAAATATTTGAGAAAATGGAAAGTGAAATCTCATCTTGATTTAGTTGGGTCTAATGTCCTTATATAAGACTGATACATGTTAATCGGTTTACCCGATTGTTGGTGCAACTTGAGAGTTCATGGGCTAATTGGTTATACGGATCCAATTAACCTATGATTTCAAGAACAAAGCATGCACATTACATGGAATGAAAACCTAATGTAATTACATGTTTAACTTGAGTAAAAGCCGTCAAAATATAGATAAACTTCAACATATTGCAGATGCATGCCAGATATCTTTCCAATCTTGACTTCCTTTCGCAATTCTGAGCTTATCTATGATCTGATCGTGTTCCAACATGTCATCTTCTACCTTGCATGTCATTGGTGATGGCTATTCTTGACGAGGTGATGTTCCACCTAGCGTATATATTCCATATTTCAATACTTACGATCCCAACCTTGAAATATACAGGTACCAATTTGTCGGGTGTGTGTATATGTCTTTATGCCTTCATCTACTTGTAATCCGACTTTTGTCCTCCGATGTTTGTTGTAATTTGAGTTAATAACTCAAATAAAAAACTTATTCATCTCTCCCTACCTCTCGCTTATTTATCTTTATCTCTCTCCTTTTTCTCTTGTATCTAACAAATATCTCTCTCCTCTCTCAGTGGATACAAGAGAGAAGTAGTTTAAAGAAAATAATAAATTTTCTCAAGTTTTATGATTAGGGGAAAAATAATTCTTAATCTAACATTAGTTTTAAAATTTTAACAGGAAATGACAGTGTCATGACATAAACAAAAAGCTCAATTTTGTAACGAAATTATACAAAAAAACAACACCACATACAATAAAATGCCTTTGGAGTGACACCCTTCAAAAAAATCAAAAGGTGAAAAAGGTTGTGTGGTGTTCGCAAAATTAGAGGGTTCGAGAATTTTAGAAGTTTAAGGTATTAACATAAAACTTCGAAGTATGCTCGTATGGGGACAAAGCTTTTGAGATCTGTTGGTATAGTTTCCAAACCATACTTAGTCTTCATTTGAATGTGAGACACAATATTTCATGTTTTACACCCATCATTTAAAAAAAAACTACATTTTACACATGCGTGTGTTACTTATTCAAGAAAGCGTTAACCGAGGTAAGAGAAAAATTCATACCAATGGATCCTTTCTTGGGAGCAAAGTGCCTGCTCATCCAAAAAAGATCTCGCATCTAACTTAGTTGGAATCCAATATCTTTTGGAGAGCATGGCATCCTAAGATTTTCAACATCCACTCGTTTATCGTTATCACAAGATGTTTAACTTACTCAAGATATTTAACCAGCATTTTCCTCAGTTCCATTAAAAAAATTGAGTTGCAAATAAACCGTAATTTACCTTATTTATTCTCCAACCATCAAATCAAACAAGACCAAAGACAGGGACATATATTTCCCAAGAAAACAAGAACAACAACGTGCACTCACACGCCATTCCTGGTTCCATTCAGACGTTCGTTGACGGCGCCCGGGTACTTCTTGGACGTGCAGTTTTCTCTCACAGTCACATCAACTTCTCTCTCCGTCACGTCAGCTCAAACCAATCTCCCAAATCTTCCTTAATCACAATCAGAAATAACTTAAACGTCATACATTCTCTCCCATCCACGTCATTTGGGATCAATTTTAGGTAAAACATAAAAATGTGTCAAAAAAATTAAAAATATAAACAAATAAAAAACATATTTTCATTTTTTTCTGAAAAAATGATTTTAAATAATTTTTAAAACATTTTTGAAAATAAAAATTCAAAAACAATTTTTTAACCAATAAGGAGGGGCCACGTGCCCCCCATTAGGGTGCTGGGTGGAAATCCACCCGAAAAAGCCCCTGGGATTCCCGCCCTCCCATTAAGGGAGGGTAAATCGGGCGCCCAGGTTGGGTGCCCGATTTAGAGCACCCGTTAAAGGGTGCTCTCACGTCCCTAAACCCAACTTTCACTTTTACCTTCACTTCTGACCCCAAACCATAAGAGCACCAACAACGATGTCCTATTTTTTTACGATCGTGAGCTAATCGTCCAATAAAAAAAGAATTTTTAATTACTGTAGGCACACAATCCGTGAGGTTAAATTAGTTGATCGTGCTGCTTATTTTTGTTTTTTTAATGATGGTGAGACTAACTTATATTTTATATTGAATATAATTAAGATAGATGATTTCATTGTTTTAATGGATATATCTTAGAAAATAAAAATATAAAAAAACACAATAATTCTTATCTTCTCACGTTCTACATATACACCCATAATGCTATATAAATATTGTATTTTTCAAATACTAGATTTTTAATGTTTAACTTAAACAATTGCTATATAAATATTGTATTTTTCAAATACTAGATTTCTAATGGTTAACTTAAACAGAATAATTATCAAAATTAAAATGATTAATAAATTAATTATTTTACCCATGTTTGTCTCACAATTATTTTTGAAAAATTAAATAGATTTTTTTTGTATCAGATTTTATTAATAACCCACAAATAAAAGAGATAAATGATTATATATATATATATATATTTGTAAATGTAACAGATGAGTTGGAGGAAATATCATGGTTGAGAATATAAAAGAAAAGGAAAAAGTAATATATTTATTTGATACATATTTTTTATTATAAATATCATGGTTAAGAAAAAAAAAGAATGTCGAAGTTGAAAATTCTGACGTAACCGATATAGAAAATTGGGATTTACAAATATCATGTGTGGATGCCGACACCGTCCCCTTCCGTCCCTTTCCCTAATCCCCGCCCCAACCCTACCACGCCCCGCAAGATGAGTTTGGAGAAATCGCAGGTGTGGCAGCCGTGCAAGAGGAAGCGGGCGTGAGGAGGGGGAAAGGAAAAAGTCGGATCTTTTTTGGGTTTTTTTTAGGGTTTTGATTGGAAGAGATGAGTGGCGCGGAGGAGTCGTCGAGGGCGAGGACGAGGGTTGGGAAGTACGAGCTCGGGAGGACGCTCGGGGAGGGCACGTTTGCTAAGGTGAAGTTCGCTAGGAATGTCGCGACCGGAGAGAGTGTCGCGATTAAGATTTTGGATAAGGAGAAGGTTCTCAAGCACAAGATGTTCTCTCAGGTTGATTTTATGCTTACTGATTTTGGTTGTTGTGTTGTTAGATGCCTCAATTGATTGGTATTTGAATTATTATTATTTTTTAAAGCCCTTTACTTGACGATATGTTAATGGATTTTTTTTTGAAGTGTTGTTAGACGCCTCAATCGATTGGTATTGGATGATACCAATTTAGCTTTTATTTCTTATTTTTTTAAGGAAGTTTGTGAATTGAATATATGAAAACTGTTCCATTTATGATTCATTTACGGTGTTGTGGATCAAACAATCTTGTTTGGTATTTGAAATTTAGAAATTGATCTATTGGTTCGTTTTGAGGTAACTTTGTGAATTGAGGACATGTAAACTGTTCCAGTTTTAGGGGATTTTTATGACTATATGATTGGTTCAATCATAAGTTGTTTTAACCTTTTCTGTTATTGTCTTATTTGATTTGAATAGTAGGGCTTTTGTTTTGGTCTGCCCTTTTATGTTAATTTTTTGTTCAGGAAGCAAGTGTTTGTTTTTCTTCGAGGTCAGTGCATCATCATCATCATCATAGAAACATGGAAACATGGAGGTGGAACCTATTTTATTTCCTAGATATCATTCAAGAGATAGAATTAAGTGTTACCTTTTTTAGTTTAGACACCAGTTATCGTAACTTGATTTTCTATCTGCACATAATGTACTATGTGTGTGATGTTTCTTCTAGGGACACCTGTGTGTACATTTTTTGTGGGTTTTTGTTTTACTGTAGATGCAGATTCTGTGAAAAATTTGATCTTTTTATGTGTAATTGTTTCCTTTGGCACCTAACTGGGAGCCAATGTTTAAAATGTACAATTTGATCTATCGGGGTCACACATTTTGATATCGACACTGGCTTCTAATCTGTGTGCTTGGATTTATACAAGATCTGGTTAATTTTTTCTTCTTCAAATGCTAGATTCCAAAATCAAAAGAATCTTCTTTTGCTATCTCCCCGCAAACTACTAGAAACATAAAAAGTCAACATGTGTATCTTTTGGGTTAACGATGGCATGATCTTCCAATGCAAGTTTTAATGTGTTATGTACACATCACTAGATGTGACAGTTTGTACCACATATTTATTAAAGAAATGAGCCACTGGATTGATAGTTGCATTTATAGTGTCATTAACTTATCACGACTAATGACATCATCTAATTTTGATTTTGTATGCAGATTAAACGTGAAATCTCGACCATGAAACTGATCAGGCACCCAAATGTCATCCGAATGTATGAGGTGAGAAACATGCAGTTTGCTGTGCATTTTGAGACTTTTGTGAACCGCTTAACTAGCTATTCACCTGTTAAAATTCACTTCGAGATGAAATCTTCAAGTCTTATTCTCAGATGTCACAGGATGTATCTACATGAATGCCTTTTTGTTGAATTTTTTGAAATTTGTGCAGGTGATGGCCAGCAAGACAAAGATCTATATTGTTATGGAACTTGTCACTGGTGGTGAATTGTTTGACAAAATTGTAAGTCACTAGACCAGATAACAGATTTTTTTTTTAATTTTTTCCCTTCAAATGTTTATGATTTCATCTATGTTTAGTCTGCTTGTGGGAGGATGAAGGAAGATGAAGCTCGAAAGTATTTTCAACAACTTATCAATGTTGTGGATTATTGCCACAGCAGAGGCATTTTCCACAGAGATTTGAAGGTGAATTACTATTTCTCATTTTCTTTGAGTTCCATGCCTGACTAGCTTAAAATTCAGCTCCTTCAGAGGACCTAATGGAATGAAGATATTTTAATTTCTATCTCTCAACAGCCAGAGAATTTGTTGCTAGATTCCAATGGCCTTTTGAAAGTCACAGATTTTGGATTGAGTGCACTTCCTCAACAAGTTCGTGTAAGTTTCACCTTTATATATAGATGAATAAAAATCACATATAAAAATATGTTATAAATTGATATTCATGTGTAAAATAATACCCAAAAGAAGTCATGTACCTTCTATAGTGTTTTGTCATGATATATGCAAGTCATCTTCGTAGTTTATATTGTCTTAACTTTTATTTAGAGACATTCTGTTTCCCTCCTTTATTATCTGCTGGTATACTATATTGTCCTGGAACATATTGATACTTACCTCATCTCAGCGGCACAATATTTATTGTACTAATTAATAATAATCTAGTAGAAAACAAAGGGATATCTTTGAGAGATAGATAGATAGATTAAGGGTGTCAGCGGATGTCCGAACTCCTAGAATCCATCAGCGTTTGTATTCGTTTTATTCGAGAATCCGTCATCCGTAAAACCGTATTCGTATCTGAAGCTTGATATCCGAGAACTCACGGAGTGAATATGGAATATTGATACATCCGGTCCGAGATTGAATATCTGTATTATAAGATCCGTATCTATATCCGTATATGTATCCATATTCGCTCAATATCATACATAACACATATATGGATATATTTATTAAAATTTTATAATTTGTACC
This sequence comes from Triglochin maritima, assembly GCA_963682175.1. NCBI lineage: Eukaryota > Viridiplantae > Streptophyta > Magnoliopsida > Alismatales > Juncaginaceae > Triglochin > Triglochin maritima. Next base: position 43,268,244 of record OY821774.1, read on the forward strand.
TAGTTGGTAATTAATTGTAACTTAATCTAGAAAAAAATTATATTCGAAATCCGGGTTCGTATCCAGGATGAAATATCCATCAATTTGAGGGGTGAATATGGATATTGTTGTATCTGATCCGAATAATATCTGCTTCGGAACTACATATCTGTATTTCAACATCCGTATCCCTATTTGTATTATGTACTTATGCAATACATTATTATACCAAAAAATATACATATTTCAACCTTGTGTGATTATACTTTGAATATATAGTTTAAATTTATTTATTCAAATAAAAATACATCTACCGAACACATTTATTCAAGCATTGAATATTGTTATCATTTTCAGAGTATGGAGTTACAAGTTAAGATAAAATAAATTAATATTTAAAACAAATAAAGTTATAAATGTGACTATGTATAAGAATTTGTCTAAGTGAAAATGGAAAATGTTATAAGGTGGGGATTAGTTTACGGATGCGGATATTATCCGTATCCGCTCCGAATCCGTCAAATATCCAAACGGATATAGACTTTTCATATCCGCAAACAATCCGTATCCGTAAATTTCATGCGGATACGAATATGGATATACCTATATCTGATCCGTATCTGATCTGTTGACACCCCTAAGATAGATAGATAGATAGATAGAGAGAGAGAGAGAGAGAGAGCTCAGCATGACTAATCTGACTTCCAAAAGTTTTTCCTTTAGGAGGATGGCTTACTTCACACAACTTGTGGAACTCCAAATTATGTTGCACCTGAGGTACTTTTTCAATAATCTGATATTGGTTTGTCGTCTTTTACTTGATATTTCTGTAGACAGTAGATGGGCTCTGTTGATTTTTCTACTTAAGATCTTATGCATACATCCTGACATAAAAGGTGATTAACAACAAAGGATACGATGGAGCCAAGGCAGATTTGTGGTCTTGTGGTGTCATCCTCTTTGTTCTCATGGCTGGCTATCTTCCCTTTGAAGAATCAAACCTTTTATCTCTATACAAAAAGGTTTGCAATTACAATGTTTGTCTTGTTGACTTTCTCAAGAAAGTTAATTCCTGAGGTTCTGCTATAATTTCAGATCAACAAGGCCGATTTCAGTTGTCCTTCATGGTTTTCTTCTAGTGCAAAGAAACTAATAAAAAAGATTCTTGACCCCAACCCCGCAACAGTACGCCATCTTCTCTTAATGAACTTCATAAGTTCTTTGTTTTATGTAATGATGTACTTGCTGTTTATTTTTGTTATTTTTGTGCATAGTTCTTTTCAACGCTTGATACTTGATGTCATGGGCATTGATGCAATCTAAGAGTTCTTATGGGAATTGTGCAGCGCATTTCAATGGCAGAGGTTTTTGAAAATGAATGGTTCAAGAAGGGGTATAAACCACCCATCTTTGAAACACTCAATATTTCTCTTGATGATGTTCATGCAGCATTCGACGAGTCATTGGTAATTGAAATAATGTAACATTGCAGTGGCTAAAACTCTTGAGCACAGACGTTATTTTGAAGCTAAATTTGTTTATTATATGCAGGCACCGGCTAATCTTGTTGTTGAGCAAAGAGAAGAAAGACCATCAACAATGAATGCTTTTGAGCTCATTTCCACCTCGCAGGGTCTCAATCTTGGCACCCTATTTGAGAAGCAAACAGTAATGCTCTTTTCTATCATATTCTGATCGCTAAAATTTGTCATGCATGCTTCTAGTGATGTCTGCTACCTCTCAAATTTATAGAATATTATCTACTTGAAGGTTCTATTTATTTACACTAAAAATGATAAAAAAACAAGATGCACTTTTGTCTTTTAATCATGGATTCTGATGTAGGGGACCAGTTTGTTTTTGGTACATATGAGCTTGAGGCAGACAGCGTTACGTACTCTTATTTCTGTTTCATTTTTTTGTTCTAATTGAATTTACCTCCATACTAATCCCTACAACATGTAGGTGCACTTTTTGTTTGTTAATGTGTTCTTTTGTTGTTTCAACTTTCAATCATCTATAATGTTCATTTTTTCAAAGCCTATGATCATTTGATGGAAACCTTTGCTTTTAAAACCCCACCGGAACGTGACCATTTTATAGATTTCCTGAAACTCTGAAGCATCCAAGTTTACTGATGAGTTGGGAACTTGTTATCATGGATATGTTAAATTTAAGTCATAATTATGTATTTATGTTACCACATATCTATTGTATGTTGTTTAACAATTTTTAATATTCTGCTATGGGTAAAAATTTGTACTTCGTTGCAACCTTACGCTTTAAAGTTATCTCAGGGAATGAGGTTCTGTGGAAAATTTCTTATTAGAAATTATAATAATGCCCTTGAAGATTTAAAAAATTTAAGGTTCTTTATTGGAACTAAGTTGTACATCAAAACTCAAAAGATAATTAGGATCCAGTTCCCTAAAAATAGCCTGTACGAGCTGAGGATAAAATGAGATGTCCTATGAGATGTTCTAGATTGGTGGAAACTGAAAAGTTTTGTTTTTGGTAATGGGCAAGTTTTTGGATCTAAATTTCGACTTCCGTCTTATCTTTGAGAAAATCTGGTGGGAATTCCTTCCGTACCCAGATGTTTGTTCACAATCTTGACAGGCATACATGTCTAGACATTGTAATCCAAACTTTCTTTGTCTGCCTGCTTTATATGCTGACAGGACTTCCAAATGATTGCATGGCATTTCCTTACAGGCATATGTTTGTGAAATTATGTGGATTTTACTTGTCATTTCTGTTAACTTTCTATGTTTAATGAAAAAATGGTCAGGGTTTTATAAAAAAAGAAACGAGATTTACATCAAAACTTCCTGCAAACGAAGTAATTTCGAAAATGGAGGAAGCAGCAAGGCCTTTGGGTTTCAATGTGGAGAAACATAACCATAAGGTATCTTGATTACTGTATTTTCCTCTTTACCGTTAATTCTAGTTGCAATTTCCCTGGATTTGTTTTGTCTTCTCAGATATTTTCACATGGGATGGTTTCATGACGATAATTATTTTTCTATCTCAGCTCAAGCTGCAAGGAGAAAAAACAGGACGCAAAGGTCATTTGGCTATTGCAACCGAGGTACAGAGTGTGGTGCAATGCATTATTGGCTGGCAGCTAATTTTATTGGTTTTTACTAGGTGATCCTTGTGAGACTAATCTAGTTTTTTTTGTTAAATACTTAAATGCTCATGCAGATATTTGAAGTGACGCCTTGCCTTTCAGTTGTGGAGCTTCGCAAGTCAGAAGGCGACACTCTTGAATTTCATAAGGTAGTATACGTTAAAGGAAAGCTCGTTGTTATAAACCGTGCCAATTTAATGACTTTTCAAGTATTTTTTCTGTTCTTGCATAATCATGCTTGATTTTAACAGTTTTACAAGAACTTCGCTACTGGCCTGAAAGATGTAGTTTGGCAACCACAGGAGGAAGACAAAGCAGAGGCCAGTTCAAATTGATAATATGAAGTCCATGATACTTTTATACAAAAAAAATCTGCTATACTTATACTTTTGTAAACATGGGGTGTAATTAACGTCGTGTTTGTCAAAATCATGTTGAAAATAAAAGGTTGGTGTTGTCCCTCGCCTGAAAGACCATGAGGTACTCAGAGTATCTTTTTCCTTCTGTCGTACTTGTAATTTCGCGTCAATGCAAAAATCGTTGCATGATTACATACAGAGTTTAGGTTCATCCTATGTATTTTTGCAAACTATGTTCTAGAGTACAAACTCTTAAGCAGCCAATAAGAAGTTCGGATATAAATTAAGTGGATAATTTTTTGCCTTTGCTTATGAAAAATTTCATATAGGATGTGCTCTACAAAGGTTTTAGGTTAAGATGGGACGGTATTCGTGTGTAGTAGTTTGCCATCCAAAAATTTGCACGTTGCCGAACGCTATGCATCAAACCTATTATATTGCATAAAAACTTGTGTGGCCTTCGATGTTGAACGAGAGAAATGAGTAATCAGTTTAATGTTATCATTCCTTGTAACCGTTGATCACACTAAAACGTAGTTGAAACAGGATTTTGAATGATATGAACTGCTCTAGTGACAATTAAATTTATAAGCCGAAAGGCATAGAAAAAAGGTAAATCCGTCCATCCAAGACTATTCTCCAACATCCATTTCGGCTCTTTACACTTATCCTGAACTATCAGAAATGTTAAGCAAACAGAGACCCCTTTGTAACTCAAAAAATGGCAGCTGAGATAAACTATATACATTGGCATACAACACGGACTACAACACGAACGATGGGATCGGCCGACGAAAATCTTGAAGGCAGCCAATTCCCAGAGCCCGTCAAAAAGGGTCTTGCTGCACAAATCTTTGGCAAGCAGGCACGATAGCTTCTCAAAAGAATAGTTGTGGCTTGTATCCTGCAGTAGTTCATGTGCTAATGCTTTCCCTTACCAACACCTGCTCCTGCTAGTGCTGCTGTTACTGAAGCCGACGCCTCTTCAAGTGTCCGTTGCTTCTTCACGGTGTTAAAGGTCTCTATAACATCACCAGCTTCCCAGTTGGTGTAATCGTCGATACCAATTCCACACTCCAGTCCCGTGCCGACCTGTGAATAAATGAACGATTCAGAAACAAAAATGATAACCCAGAATTCTCTTTTCACTCATGATTCTTGAGCACTGCCTTAAGCAATCTAAGAGAATGTACGATACAAAAATAAAAGTGATCTTGAAACGGAATACCTCTTTGACCTCTTCCTTCACTCTTCGTAAAGAATCAAGTTGGGCGGTATGGATAGTTTTTCCATTGCGAACAACCTTAAGCCCACATTCTTGTACAACTTTACCTTCTGTGACCATGCAACCAGCGACACGCCCACTGCCACTGCTGAATACAGCACGCACTTCAGCTATTCCTATAGGCAGTTGTTCCTGCCAAAATTCACAACAGTAGGTAAAAGCTCATGATACCTAAGACCGTAGACTATAATAACAAGAGAAAGGCAAGAAAGTCCTCCAAACCTCAACAGGCTCTAGAAGTCCCTCCATCGCATTCCTCAGTTCATCGATAAGTTCATAAATGACCCTATAAAGCCGAATTTCTACGTTCTTTCTGTCTGCATAGGTTTTAACCGAACCTGGTGCTTTCACATTGAAACAAAATATAACGGCTTCTGTGGCCAGAGCAAGATCGACGTCACTTGTGGTTACATCGCCAGGAGCTTGTAGCAGAAATTTTAGGGTCACGTTGTCCTGAGGAAGGACTTGAATGGCATGTCTAACTGCCTCGATCGACCCCTAATCAATAAAATATCCTTACAAACGCTGATCTTCTAGAAGTGTAAAATATTTCGGCCAAAGAAAAGGTTGACATGTAAGCATACCTGGACGTCAACTTTAAGAATGATGTTAAGCTGGTGCATGTCTAATCCACTCTGTTTCCCTGCGGAAACAGAAGATGCAATAGAGGATAAGGTTACCTTCCCGTCACCAGCCTTTGCTGAAATCCTCGAAGCCCGCAATATTTCAGCACAGGCATCAGCTTTTTCACGTGCAATGTCAAGGGAGTCAAGAACCTCAAACTCGTCACCAGAAATTGGGACATTGTTCAATCCAAGGACCTAAAAATGATATGATATTTAGAAGATGGCAAGGAGCGACAGAGTCGTGCATATATAAGTGGTGGTACCATTTTGATTTCTTTCAAAAACCCCACTAAAGGATGAAGGAAGGTGTCATTTTTCTTTAGAGTTCATATTGCAACGTTTTTATTCCTTCCGCTTCCCAAATGCTAAATTCGGGAAATGGAATAGTTGAAAGCATTAATTTAATAAAATAATCATTCATAAAGTAATTTCTATTATAAAATGTGTATCATATGAAGGGAAAAAACCTGCACAGCTGTAGATGGTCCAGCCTCATCAACACGACCACCTCTGTCATCAAATAAAGCCCTAGCCTGCAAACAACAATTCAACAAGGGAGTAAGTCAAACATGGTAGTATCTTTGTAGTTACTAGTGCTTAGAATGTAACCATTTCTCGACATAATGACTATTGGATGAGAATTGAGCTGTAACCATCTTTGACACTAACCTTCCCAAACGCTTCCCCACAAACTACAACATCGCCTCTCTTAAGAGTACCATTTTGCACAATAAGCGTGGCTGTCGGTCCCTTAGCTTTATCAAGTCCTGCCTCTATAACAGTGCCCTTTGCATTTCGATGAGGATTTGCCTTCAACTCTTGCAGCTTCACAGTGCACAGAAAAAAAAGATCAATGTCAATATTAAAACAGGCAACACTAGATTTTAACTGAGAAGATGCATTTACCTCAGCAACGAGCATGACAGTTTCCAACAAATTATCCACATTTTCACCCTTAAGAGCACTAATCTGAATGAGAAAATAAACTGTCCGTCAGCATCAGGTTATATATTAGTAGTTTGGAGTATGGAAAGCAACCTGAAGCATAGGGACATCACCGCCCCAATCTTCCGGCATCAGGCCAACTGAAGAAAGTTCTTGCATGACTCTATCTGGACTTGCTCCATCTTTGTCAATCTGTCAAAAGGAAAAGAACGGCAACCAAGATTGAAAAACTTCACATGGGTAAAATTAAAATACAATTGTATCTAAAATATGAGAATGAACTTCGAAGCATGCCTTATTAATAGCAACTATGATAGGCACTGCAGCAGCCTTAGCATGCGCTATGGCCTCATTTGTTTGAGGGCGAACCCCATCATCTGCTGCCACTACAATGATGACAATGTCTGTCACCCTCGCTCCACGTGCCCTCATTGCACCAAACGCCTAAAAGAAGTATAATACACTTGAAAATGAGTCTGAGAACCATTCTCGTAATCATACTTCTCATTATAGAGCTGGCTTACCTCGTGACCTGGAGTATCAAGAAAGACACACGATTGAGGCTTGCCATCATCGACAGGGACTTGCACCTTATATGCTCCTATTCCTTGTGTTATTCCTCCAGCTTCAGATGCCACCACCTACAAATAATACTACAATCGGTAACAATGGGAACCCTGAACTCATGTTATGGTGATTCAGCAGCACCCAGTGATTGGAATTTACCTTGCTTTTACGAATGTAGTCCAAGAGGGTCGTCTGTGAACATAAAAACCAAGCAAAGAGGCGAACATGCATTAGAATTATCCTCTAAGCTTTAGCTCAACAACAAATAAAGGCATAAACTCAAAACAAATATGTCTAGGAGTACCTTTCCGTGATCAACATGTCCCATTATTGTTATAACTGGAGACCTATCTTCCAACATTTCCAAGTCGTCCTCATCGAGGACTTCCTTCTTTTTGGCCATATCCTCCATCCTAGTTTCCTCAGCATCGATAACCTCCACTTCATACTCACCACATATCATCTTCACCATGTCTTTGTCCAAAGTTTGCACCTTATCCGGTTTGACTCCCTTTGAAAACAAGTATGTGAGAATGTCAGCTTCGCTGATTGCTAAGTTATATGCCAAATCTTCAGTCAGCATTCCCTCTTCTCCGACCTCGAGAATTTCTACTCTTACGGGAGCTGCATCTTTTGCTGCCTGTAGCCTTGCTGCTTTACGACTTGCCTTGCTCCATTTCCGCCCTTTTCTAGCTCCACGGATGGACACATCCAACTCTGATGCATCCTCATCGGCTATCTTACCTTTGTCATCCACCATACGTCTTCTCAAACCACCACCAGCCCCTTGTTTCTTGCGGCGCTCATCTTTAATTTTTGATGGTGGAGGCGCCTTCCCTGGCTTTGTTGGGGCTAATACTGCTTGGGCTATGACCGGATCCACAACTTGTTTCTTGCTGGCGAACTTGTCTATAAGGATCGGTTTTCGCTCGGCAGGTTTCTTTGCAGCAGGTGGCCGAGATGGACGAGAAACGGCCACAGAGGGCCTTGCTTGAAGTTTCGGCTCAACTTTTGGTGGAGGTTGCGGTCTGAAAGGGGCACGAACAGGAGTCTCCAAAGTGTTCTCTGATTTAACCGCGGGCCTCTCTTCATCTGTTTTATTGATGGCCTTGGGAACTTCCTTGATTACCTTCTGAACATCTGCCACGGGGTTACCTTTCCTCCAAACACTCTTTAGCGTCTTGGACTTTTTCATTGGCGGCCGTGAATTCGATGGGGGTGGTGTCGGCCTGGAGTTCAAGAGTCGATCTCCGGTTACAAGGGCAGCATTGGGTCTGCCACTACTTTTATCATCTTTGGTATCCAATTTCTCCGGACTACTAGTTTCGAGCTTCTCTGCCTTTTTCAACACCTCTCCAAGCGTCTCTATCACCTTATCTCTATCTTCTGTGCCAGTCTCTAGTCTTTCATCCTTAACGAACCTAGACGGTGGCGATGCTACCGAGTTAGTCGGCTCCAACGCGATAGTTGGACGCGTTTTCAATACAGGTTTTGGCGAGGGTTTGAGAATTACATCAGTTTCATCATTACCACTTCTTCCACCACCATTACTACCACCATTCCTAAATGTCGATTCTGGAGTAAATGAGTTCAACTTCTCCTCCACCAAATCCGTCGTAATCACGCACCGACACACAAAATTGTCATGACCAGACCATCGTCTAACCCCAGCGAAACTCTGGCAACCAACCCTAGAAACCACTCGAATTCTCCGAATCGACACCAATGACGGGTTACACTCGAAAGGGCCCGAAGGACTGGCCCGGGCATTCCCAAGCACAGTCAGCGAAGCAAGATAAGCCATTACCAGATTCTACCCTCACAAAACCCCACAATTGGCATAAAATACGCTCCGAAAACCCTAATTCGAGGACCCCAAAACCCCAAACCACGTCAAGATTGCACCTTTCCGCAATCCACCCTACCAGAACAGCACCAGAAGCAAACCCAATTCGCGGATTCTCGAAAGAAGAACGTTTTGGTCGTCAACGCAATCGAACTGGCAAAAGCAATCACTAAGTTTAAAAACCTCCAAAGCCAAGGATATGACCTAAACAGATAAAGAAGAAACTCACCTGGGCTTGGAGGGGAGTTGGAGCTCCTCTGCTGGAGAGTGGAAGGGTTGTGGTGGGAATTTGGATTCGGTGTTTTATCTCTTTCTATCCAAGAAAATAATATGGATGTGTTTGGTTGTGTTGTGTTGTGTTATGTTTGTTTGGTGTTTGGTTTAGGTGATCTGGTCACATATCATGACCACACACAACACAAGTGTGCACATGTGGCTGTCTTTGCTCTTGAGGACTTCTCCTTATTTGATAAGGTTGTCGATAGCATATGTGGATCTCTCTCTTCCTCATGCTTCTTTGTGAACCTCCTTCCCAACCACCCTTGGATCCTCATCCAATGGTTGGATGTTATGAACTTATGATCAATTTGGTTTTGTTTATTTTTGTGATTTCATTAAGTGGTTGTGTTCAAATTGAATCTTCTAAAGGTTTTGTGGATTCTAGATTTTATCTAACACCAACACCAATGTTTGTGTGAACCTCAGATAAAATCTTGAGATTCTAGTCAGATGATGGTAATGGTTTTCGGTTTCCATCTGGAGAATATTCAAAATGAACGTTTCGTTAGAGCACCCTTAACGGGTGCTCTTTGCCCGGGCGCTCTCCCTTAACGAGAGGGCACGCCCAGGGAGGGGCGCCCTGGGTGGATTCCCGGGCGACAGGCCGCCCGGGAATCCGCTCTGGGCGCCCGGGCGGGGGGCCACGTCCCCCCCATTCGTCCGATTTTTTTTTGTTTTTTTGTTTTAAAAATAAAGATTATTTATATATAATTAGGATAATATATTAATTAGGTAAATGAAATTTAATTAATAAGGTATTACAAAATAATTGAAAAAATATTTTATAATTAATTAACAATTTTTTGATTTACTTAAAAATAAAAATAAAAAAAAATCAAAAACAAATTAAGAAATAGTAGTACAATACTCATACATTTCAGAAATAAAATACAATACAAATACAGAATACGAAATACAACAGAAATAAGGAAAGGAAAGACAATCATCATACGGATACAGAATTTAAACTACCTAAAATAATGATAAACTACCATAGACATATTGAAAACATAAGCACCTACAAATATCCTTGTGCTTTAGCTCACTCATTGAGTTCAACAAATGTTTCTTTATCGAATTTGTCCTTGTTTTCCTTCTTCATTAGAGCGAAGAGGATATCAAGTTTCTTGCTGTTCAGTTACCTTTGGAAATTCACCTCAACTTCGATGTGTTTCCTCTACATCCGTTCTTCGTAACGCAAATATTTTTCCTCTTTAACTTTTGCGCTATATTCAAGTTGTTTCCCCAGTTCTAACATCTCAGGATCAAGTTGTGCCTGAAATGATTGTTTCCCCTTCTTCTTTTTGGCTTTTTTAACACCTTCAGGACGAGGACATGTTTCGTACACCATTTCATCTGCTGACGGTGTTGCGTTACTCCCATCGTCGTCGGTGCTTTTTCTTTTCTCGCTGCTAAAACTCTCCGGACTTTCTGCAGCGACATTTCCGGTGGGAACTCCAAGCGCAACAGACTCCCATTTAGGGTACCTGCGTAACAAAAGCCAAACATGCATGAACTGAAATTTGGCGTTGTGTGTTCGTTCCTAGATGATGTGCGCTTCATGGATGACATCGTCCTCGTTGTAACCGCTTCTCTTCCTCCGCACCGCCTGGTCGAAGCAACCGACCCATTGGTTCACAGATGGCAATGTACGCCTCCATCGCCCCTTCAATGATTCATCGTTACGCTCTACTACACCTGGCTCGCCTGAGTCATTGTAGATGCGCTCCACACGTTTCCAGAAGGACTTCATTTTTTGGTTTGTCTCAACCACAGCATCTCCACTGACAGCCATGTAAGCCGAGACGAGTCGTTGATCCTCTTGTGCGGACCACGATTTTTGCGACCTAATCGTCGCGGTTTTGCGTGTTCCCTGGGTCGCGGTTTCGTCATTCACATCAGCTAGCGGCTTGCATTTCCACTACTTTCGCCACTTAGGAGGCGAGTATACATACCCATCGGGAATTGGGTTTGCCCTTCTTCTTGGGTTGGCGGTTGATATTGATTGTGTGGGTAGAACCCTGGGTGTGGTAAAAAATGGCTTTGGTGGGACGGGTGGAATCCTGGTTGTGTGGTAAATTGGCTTTGGTATAACGGGTGGAATTCTGGTTGTGGAACATTTTGGTAAGGGAAAAAGTGTTGGCTTGGGGGGTGGACGACGTGGAGATCGTCGGTAATCTGGTGAACCATTGCCTTCTGAAGATGACATTGTGAGTAGAGAGTAGAGGTCAGTAGAGAATTATGGTGGAAGAAGTAAGATTGAAATAGAGGTGAGTAGAGAATTAATGTGGTTGTGGTATATATATTGAAGTAGTCACGCGCGTACTGTAGGTCCTCGATCCAATCGTCTCGTCTTTTGTGAGTCACGCGCATACTGTAGCGCCTCGATGCCTGAGAAGTCCAAGCATCGATCCAATCGTCTCGTCTTTTGTGAGTCACGCGCATACTGTAGGTCCTCGATGCCTAAGAAGTGTAAGCCTCGATCCAATTGTCTCGTCTTTTGTGAGTCACGCACATTAATTTGTGGTTTTCTAAATTTTAATAATATTTTATTAAATGTTAATTAAAAACGAATGAATTGTTGATATTAAATAATTACGATAATGATTATTAATATATTTTGTTGATTGTTGAAAGAGTTTTGGAGAGAAGAATAAAAATAATGACGTGACAACAAAATCTGTAGTGTGACTGAGTGGATTGGGAAATGGTTAAGGATTTTGTAGGGGAGTTGGTTTGTGCTGACGTGACAGAGAGAATCTGACATGGCTGAGAAAGAAAGCAGGAAGTCCGGGAACTGCCCTGGTGCTGTTAAGGATGCTCTCAGAGATGATCACACGAGTATAGGACAAATTGATCTTAGTTTATTCTGTGTTTGATGCCACAAATTGTCCTGTGTTCTACCAAAGATGAGTATCATTTGTTGTGGACAGATTAAACAATATCTCATGTTATCATGTTGTTATTTGTTTAATCAAAATGATGGAATATGATTGTCTGTGCAATGAGCATTCACATGTATAAACTCAAGTTAAGCTCAGACGTTAGATTATTATTTGCTTAACAAGTTGGACGTACGTTCTAGACATGCTCATATGGGAATTAGATTACACAAGAATAGTGAAAATACCATAAGTTGGTGAAAGATTGAGAAGCATGATTCATATTGCTTTTTAAGTACGTCTCTGCACAAAAGACTCCCTCACTATCTCAAATATATTTTTATTATATTCTAAAGCCATACAAACAACCCAATAATGTCGTGATTCAATAGCACAGTAGTTCAGATGACTGGAGATAAGGCACCGGAACGATAGAAGATGCACACCACGTAGTCTACAAACCTTGAGGGAAGAAGCATAACTGGATGGTAACAACAAGCAGTCGAGCAACAGTTCACAATTTACAGATATTTAATCAGGAGCCAAGCGACAACCGCAAGCATGACAATGCCAATCATTGATAGGATTAAATTCATGCAAGTGCACCCTCCCTTTGTGCGCTTGTTGAGGATCGCCAATTTCTTTTGCACTCTCTATGGTTAAATCAAAGATGAATTGATTAGCTTACAATTACGACTAGAGAGTAAAACACAAAACGATGTCAACTCAAAAGCATTTGACTTCGCATGCTGATGATCATCACTTGTATACAAAAATCACTTTTAACTTGAATTTGCGCAAAATATAGACAAACTTTTTCAACATACTTGGAAAACGTTGGATTTTTCTCCTCCTAAAAAAAATCTCGACATCTTGAAATTTGTTTGGAAGTTGGAACTGAATTTCCAATCACGAACAGCACTTATTAAAGTTAGATGGCTTCATGAGCAATTTGAAACCAAACCTTAGTGGACAGAGAAGATTAACTATCAACAGATTAGACAATATTGAAAGTTCCTACCTGAAGACGAGAATCTGTGGCATCCACATGTTGATCCAAATGATCCTGTTGAAGGCCCACGAGTAAGAAAACAAATGCAGGAGATACATTGTGGGAATATAAAGCATCTTAGAAATCGAAGCAAAATTTTACTCAAACGACATACAATGAGCCTAGTGTGAAGAGTCAACTCCTCATTGACTGCCAATGCTATATGTTTTGTGCTTTGTACAGTGTCCTCAAGCTGCTCTAGACCCTCATCTTGTTCTGTATTCTCATTGGAAAATAACATTTCAAACTCAATCTTTTAAAGGGCAATGAAATCAATATTGTTGATTGAGGAAATACCTTTCATAATCTGCCTTTGCAGACCAACAATGCCATGGTTGTCTAATCCTTCAGTTCTGGTTATCTCGTCAGTGGTTTTCCTACCGGGTCCAAGCAAGTCTTCCCTGGAATCTCATACAAAAACATTGATTTGCCGCAGATAATGACATAGGAAAAATACACGATTGGTCTTTCGGCAGTCTATGATTGCTGAGATCCTAATTTGCTGGTTGCCTGTTAAATAATTTTCTTGGGAAATGTAAAAACAGAAAACAATACCTGTTGCCAAAGTTTGACATGTTTAGGGTACTGGCCATCTGATTTGCCTTGGATCTCAGGCTAGCAAGCATATCTTGCCGTTTGTGATACTCTTTGTCACTCCTTACAAAGTAGAGAAAAGTCAAGAGGGGACATTCGAGAGAAGACCATAACATCAGGCTATAGAAAAAATTTGTCCAATTGCATGACTGGGAAAATTCCACCAATGGTAAGGAAAATAAGAACAAAGAATGTAAGCAGCTTACACATAAGAAACAAATACGAAAAAGATAACAATTAATAAAACATAGTAGTAAATAATAATGAACAACAATACATGAATGAGATTGGTCTTTCAGATCTCACCTGGGTTGCTTGGGAAGTTTCGAGAAAAAAGATTCTAAGCTATCCAGCCTTGTCCCTAGAATAGTTATCTTCCTTCGAATAGTAGAAACATGACGAGCCTCTGGACCGGAGGTCGGTAGGGAGCCTCTCTCTTGTATCATGGAATGTATATCGTCCGCGAGCTTGGAAGCTTCATTGAATTCCTTCATCCAAGAGTCCAAGGAAGATGCCATTACTGCAAGTGTATGCTGAAATATGTAAGTAACTTAAGCAAGGTGCACATGTGATATAAAATTCAAACAGGAAAATAATACAAAGAGCATCCTACTCCTAAATTTATTTACTTCCATCTTGTTAAAGGGAAAAAAAGCTGTCATCGTTGGAGATACTAGAATGTGCAAGTCTTTTCAATATTTATGGTTCAAGACAAAGGTCTACGAAGATACTGGAAGGTGAAGGAAGTTTAGGACAAGCATTATTTACATCAGTATCTTGATTCGCGTCACTCTCCTTGTCAAGATGTTCCATGTAAAACATGATTCCTGGAAGTAGGAAACTTTGTGGTTTAAAGAGAAGATCATCTAGCTTCTAATTCATCAACTACATGAGAATTACATAATCTGCAAGAGCATCAGTCTGCGCAGATCAAGGAACAACCACTATTGTATTGTATAAAAAGAGTCAATAGAATCAGAAAGAACAATTGAGTTGAAGAAAGTATACAGTTTGAAGTTCCAGTTATGTTATTGACAGAAATTTCGACAGCAGATTACGTTGTTATTGTTAATTTGTTATCTAAGTACTCACTACCTAAGCTTGATATTGTTCAATAACTGTAAAAGAGTTGATTTTGTAGGTCATCTAACGGCACCAAGACGTACAAACATCAGTTGCACAAATCCATGCCCTACATTTAGAATCAGACACTAAAGAAACACCAAGGTTTCTCAGATGGAAGTAACAAAAGATCGACAGTCAAGTTTTGAAGCTCAAATGACATAAGCTAACTGCCATACTTCTGACTTTAACAATACATCCTTAATTGATCTTCTGACCAAAAGGATCAACATATCAAAGATTTAATTTGCATATCTAACAACATCTAAAGGTAGGGATTACCCTTCTAAATAGCAACCATCATCAGCACCAACATGATAGCAGGATTAGCAGCTAATTTTTTTGAAAGCATATAGATACCAAAGCAATTATCACAGAAAAGAAAACGCAAGAAAAATAGAACAATATTTCACCCTTCTAGCATTCCAATCATAAGTTCATAACAATCAACAAAAAGACCGCAAAGGAAGGTTTGGTGGTTGGTTGGTTTGAAGAGCATTTCGAGTTTGCTATTTCCGTAGTTGTTGACTTGTTTCTGACAATCACAATTTGCATACCCAACCAAGCAATTTAATTGATGCAAGCAAGGAAATAACAACACAACTATACAATTCGCATAACCAAACAAGCAATTATAATTGATGCAACCACAACAATCCAAATTCTAACAATGTCAGCATCCACAAAAACAATACAACAACAACGCTTCGATACCGCAATCGAATCAAACAAAGTAATCATCAGCACCACCACCAACACCACCAAAGATCAAATTTGCATCTTTAACAAGCCAACCCTCGTCACCACAATCAAACAACAATGACCAAAAAAAGCTTAGAACTTGCAGAACAAAAACCCAACCAAATTCAAATCCAACACCACCCACATCAAAATTAGGGAAAACCCACAAAAATTTACACCTAAAAAGGCCAATCCAAGACCTAAAAGGGCACAAAGGTGGGGAAATTCCACCTTAAAACGCCCAAAAATCGAATCTTTGAAGCTACCAAAGTCGGTCCAGGACCTGCACAAAGGGGGAAAAGGAGATTAAGGATTGGAATTGGATGGATTAGAGTGGAATAGGAGAGGGAATCGTGCCCGTTGGGGAATGGAATTGGGGAGGAGAGACCTGTTGTTTTGCTTTCCGTCGACTTTATATTCTTTATGTTATTTGGGAAGTGATTATAATGATTGATTGGGTGAGTCTTCGTTTTTTTTTATAAAATTATTTGACTTATATAAATATTTTCTTTGCTATATAAACCACAGCAAACACACATAAACCCGAATTATAAGGGTCGATACAGACCAAACAAAAGAGCTCTAGTATGGGTTAAAGCCGTAAAGTTTGAACACATAAGTCGTACAAAAATAGAACAATAAAATGGATAGACTTGCTAGACATCATCCCGCACACAAAA
The DNA here is from genome assembly GCA_963682175.1 of Triglochin maritima. Classification (NCBI taxonomy): domain Eukaryota; kingdom Viridiplantae; phylum Streptophyta; class Magnoliopsida; order Alismatales; family Juncaginaceae; genus Triglochin; species Triglochin maritima. Next base: position 43,284,333 of record OY821774.1, read on the forward strand.
CATTAAGGGTTCCTTAATTGACTAATGTTGGAGTTATATTTGAGATTATATTGTTGTTAATGTTATTTGAAACAATGTTCAGGTACCGCCTAGGCGACCGAAGTATATTTGAGATTATATTGTTGCTAATGTTATTTGAAACAATGTTCAGGTACCGCCTAGGCGACCAGAGGCGTCCGGTCGCCTGGGCGTTCGCCTAGGCGGTTGTGCGACCGCCCAGGTCTGAGCGGTAATTTTTTTTAATTCAATTAATTTTTATAAAATAGATAAAAAATCGGGAAAAATAGGAAAAAATGCACAAAATTTTTCTAAAAATATCATACATGTTTAGGCTTCGAAAAGACACCTAGTTCCTCGACCAAGGCCTCACTAGGCACCCCCTCTACCCACCTAAACACTTAGGTATACAATTTATTGCTTAGTAGTACGATTACAAAGGTAACTCAGAGTTCATACAATAGCAGATAAGAGAGAAAGTAGAATTACAAGCTAACTAACTAATTCCATTGGACACATTGATCTAATGTCCAACTGGGAACCATATCATATCCTCCACCACCATCAGAGTCGTCGGAGTCGTTCTCGTTCGCCCACGTGTTGAATGATATACCACATCTATAGAAAAACCTAGACCATTTTTGATTAATTGTTTTCCTATCTTCTTTTTTAAAGGTTCTTTCGATGGTTGTTTGTTGGGGGCCGTAAACCACGTCCTTCCCACGTCCGCAAAATGGTGCCCACAAACGTTGTTTTTGTCTCTTTCGACCAGGAACCGGGCGAGAACGGGAGGATGGGGTCCGAGCAGAACCGAAACCCGACCCGATTTCTAGATCAAATTCTATGTTTTCTCGGTCTACATAATCATCAAGACATACATTTTTGTTTTGTAATGTCCTACTGTTTCTAATCATGTATGCAGTTATGCCTTGTTTAATAGAGTCAGGAACTTTATCACAAGGTCTAGCATTGCTACCGGGTGTGTGTGCAAGATGTTGTTTGTGACGGGTTATACCACCTATAGTTTCCTTACCACATAACTCACAGACAATGCATTTTTTATCATTAGCACTAATGTAATGGGTAGTATTCCAACCGGGGTCATTTGTACGGGTAGGTCTTAGTGTTGGCTTTTTGGCCTTAATCCATATTTTGATGATGTAATTCAACCTAATCTTAATTAGGAAATGTAGATTAGCACATGTAGTATAATGGTATATATGTTGTATTTTGCTAACATCTACAGGTGATCAAGACTCAAGAAAGAAGAAAAATCAAGTCAAAACATGTAATCAAGCTGGATTGAAGAATTGTATTTTACTTTTCTTTGAGTCTTAGGAACATATGTGAATTGAACATAACTTAAGATAATATCCATGCATTCACACACTAGGTTCCTTAGAGAAGTCACACACAAAATTTCAGATCAATCGGACTTCGATAGGTCATCCAAAACATAGTCGGAAAATCACTAAAACTAAACCTTAAATCCTGTCCGAAAAAGTTCGACCGATTGGACCTTTTGTTTGACCGGTTTCAGTAGATTTAGAGTTTTTACATGACCATTTTTGTTCAACCGATTTGCCTCATAGTTCAACCGATTTCAGTAGTGTTTTGCCCAGACTAAAACGGTCGACAGGTTTTGCCATTTTGTTCGTCCGTTCCGGGTTTTCATGTGACCGTTTTATTTTGTCGTATTCATACAACGGTCATATACGCATAACACTATTCCCAACCGTTCGACCGAACCATCCATTTGTTCAACCGATCCATTAGTTTTTGTAAGGTTCTGTTCAACCGGTTCCACTTTAGGTCGACCGGTTGGAGACAGTTTTTGCTGAATTTGAATTCTGTTTTGTGTATCTCTTACACAAATCAATCAAATCTTTCCCCAACGGCTAGGAATCTCTTAGAGCTTTTAAATAGAGGATCAAACTCAGTTTTACACACATCTCTCACACTTCCAATTGTCCAATTCATTAGAGAGAAGCTCTCAATCCTCAAAGCTCCCAATCTCACTCCATAAGCCTAAATCCACACTTAGTGATCATATCCAAATCCTACTCAAGTGTGCTCAATTAGAGAGTGTTGTCCCACTCATTGTTGTCAAAGAAGCAAGGGTCTTGGTGAAAGCCCAAGACAAAGAGTATAGACTTCGGTGAGAGCCCGAAGTGATCCTCTCGGATTGTGAGAGGAGGAGCCAAGCTCGGCGAGGGTTGTTCGCGAGCTTGAAGACTTGTAAAGGCGTTCTCTCCCGGCCCGGAACGGGGAGTGGATAGTGAAGACGTAGGCGGAGCTCGCGGAGTCGAGCAGAGCTTACAAGAGAGGACTAGGACCCAGGTGGGGTGCCGAACCTCTATAAAATCCCCCGTGTCGATTGTGGTTTGCATTCTATTATTCTTTCTTTAATTGTTTGTTTATTCCACTGCGCATTTGATTGCTTAAACAAGTAGAGTATTAGGTGATTAGCCTTAATTGTGAACCCATAGACCCACACGATCCCCTCACTTAGGTCATCGTAACTCTCGTGATGCATATGGAGACTAGTGTCGGGTACGTAAGCCATATCTTAAAACTAGACTAATATAAAAATTTAGACTAATATGAAAATAAAATACTAATTAATTTAATTCTAAAGAGAAGTTAGAAAGAGTGCACTTGATTTTGGCGGTTGAAGAATAAAGAACCGGATCGGAGACTTCACTTTCCAACTTCAAAACTAAGCACCAGACCGGAGACTTAATCGCAAAAAATTGGTGATTAGGAAACTTGATGATGAGAATAGAATTATGAAGAAGAAGAGAATGAGAGATGTGTGAAAAATGAAGAGGTTTGGAGGGGTTTATATAGGATTTGAGGTAGTGGCAAATTTGTAATTTTTGAAAAAAATAAAAATAAAATAAAAAGGTTGAGAGCCGTTGGAGAGCTCTCCAACGGCTCTCACCTATTTCGCCCAGCTCTGCTGGGCGAAAAGCGGCGAGGGGCGACCGCCTAGGCGGTCACCTACCGATACACTGATTTGAAATCATATTGATCTAGTATTTTCACGTGTTGCATTGTTGAAAAATCGCATTCTTAAGGAACTTTGTTTTTAAGGAAAAACCATAAATTTTTATGCTGGCTTTATAGGCTTTTTTAACTGTTTCGTCCACATTAAGTGGTAGTAGCATATGAACTACCGAATCATATCACTTTCGATACGAAAGTTTAATGCACATTTTCAATACAAAATTATAGATTGCATTTTTACTCTAATAGATTTTTTTTTACACTAAGACTTCCTCTCTGCCCACTCCTCTACTGGGACGGGGACGAGCGAACGTATAAATCCAATAAGAATAGCGAAATTCACAATCACATTCCTTCGAGTTAAGTTGGTCGAGAAATCACTTCAATTCTCCCCTTCGACCATTTGGCCCTTAACCATTGAATCTACAAACAAACAAAATTAGGAACCGCTAAACCCTTGTGATATTAGGCTGTAGGCATAGGGCCATCGGCTCATAGGCTACTGTTTTAATGCATAGTTTATCAATGAGGCCCATGACGTCTGTCTGTAGCCCATTCCAGACACCTTGAAATTGGTTGGAATGTGGTCCGATTTTCACAGGCTCCTCCTATTTCGAACCACCACACCATCATTCATCAATGGGGTGCAGTGATTAGCGTGAGGTGATGAGGTGTGGTTAGACCGAGACTTGGTTAGGGTGACGTTCGTCCGTTCGTCCGTCCGTACCACCACCAGACGCCTCACAAATCACTTTCTCCTTCTTTTCCACATGTTGTTGTTCCCAACAATCCTTCCGTCATCATGCTTTCGTCAGACCTACACCTCGTGGACTTGTCTGGAGACTCTTGACTACCTTCTGAAATTTGTTTGTGATTTTCGCATGCAAAACCTGATTTTTTTTTTGGGATATTTGCGTATTTTTATATTGTTCCAAATTACACAAAAGAAAAACTGATTTTGTGTCACCGAAAACAACAAAATTATTTGCATTTATGCTACTAAATTTTTTATTATTTGCATTTATACCATTATTTTTTCAAACCACGTCATTCTGTTAACTTTACACTTAAAGTCGTTAATATAAATTAATTTTTAATTGTAAATTTTGTAAAATTAACCTTTAACTATTCAACAACAAGAAAACACAGATGTAATCAACCTCTATTCTTTTCTTATTGTCTTTCTCCACTTAGGTTCTCCTTTTTGTCTTGTTTTTTTCTTTTTTTTCTCTCTCTCTCTATCTTTTTACCTCTCTCTTCACATCTCTTATTTCTCTCCTCTCAGCTCCTTCTCATCATATGTTTTCCCGTTTCTCTTTATTCTTTCCTTAACTTCTGTCTCACATGCAAATATTTAATTATTTTTTATTGGATTTTAAATATTTAAATTTACAAGGAAAAAACAAGAGAGAGAAGTCAAATAGAAAAAAAGGAAGACAAAAATATATAGAGAAAATAGAGAAGATACATGAACATGAGTAACCAGAGAAGATATGATGAAAAGAGAGATAAGTGAGAAAATGAGAAAAAAATAGGTGAATGGATTTTTTAGATTGTTTAGGGGTTATTTTGTGAATTTGTAATTCAATATTAATTACAAAAAAACTTTTGTTTGCTTGCTAGATTACTAAGAGTCAAATTTGTAAAATTTATAATTAAAAATAATTTATATTGACAACGTTAGTTGTAAAGTTAACGGAATGACATAAACACAAATAAACAAAGTTTTTAGTGACATAAGTGCAAATATATGACTTTATAGTTGTCACATGGGAAATAGTGATACAACGACGTGAGAAAAACAATTTAGATGTTTTCAAGTGGCATGCAAGCGATTTACCCTTACTCAAAACACAAGTATTATATTAAAGTTTGTTGAAGTCTTATGTTCTTCTCAATGTTTGGATTCAATTCGGATGTTTCAATATTGTAGTCAAATGTATGCAAATTTCTTCCGCGGGCAGTTATTAACATTTGGAGATGTTAATTCCACCAAATTAGACCTACAATTTATTCATGCGTGGTGACTGTGCATATTTAGATTCATCCATTTACTATTAAAGTTCAGTTATTGTTCAGCCATTGTTTATTAATTTGATTCATTGGGTCAGATCTTGTTCACTTTCTGCAGCTAATTGATTCATTCGATTCAAGTAATTCTTTTTAATCATTAATTCAGCCAATTTGTTTGATTATTTCAGCTAATTCATTTGGTTAATCATTTGATTCAGTTCTTGTTTGCATCTGACTCATTTGATTTAACTTGTTGATTTAAATTCCATTAATTAAGCTAATTAATTGGATTCGTTTCAAAATCACAATTTCTTTTTAAAAAAAAAGGGGTAACTAACGGAGAGGGTGACGACGTCAGAAGAAGAGGTAATGGTGTTAAGCCGAAGTGCACCAAAGTAACTAGTGGGTTTTGTGAGTGATTTGGAGCAAATAAAAATACACACATGCAAATGTCCATGATTAGGGTTGTCAAGTTCCACTTGCATTAGTTGGTTCACTCATCATTTGGTTTCGCTCGAGCCATAACTCGATCTCTACCTACTTAATATCACATCTACATAAGTGGTTATCCTAAAGATACATTACACATTTGACTATAACTACATACATAGTCTATAATGTTGGGACCAATGACCCTTTAATCACAATCTAAATGTGGAACTTTAAAAAAAATAAAGATAGAGTTAGAACAATCAACCATAAATTCAACATCGAAGATTTTTAGAGGTTCGACAACACACTCGGGTCCTACTTCTCTCTTTCAAGCCCGCTCGATCACCACGAGTCCTGCTTCAGTTTCCGTTGTGGACCGAGATTGTCGCCTTTAAAATCACTAGTCTTGCGAATAATCTTCGTTTTGCTCGATTTCTTCTCTCACAACCTGAAGGTTTACAATTTTTGTGATTCTTGGATATGAAATTTGAACCACTAACTAACATTCTAAATTTGATCACACTTAGATATGATATTGGAATTTATACACAAGTTGTGAAGATTAGGCTTTAAGTGTTGAAAATGTGAGCTTGAATGTGTTTAATGTTTGGACACAAATGATAGGAGTATAGATATGTGTTTTGTGTGTAAAACTTATGAATGAACACCTTTTTAGGAACCAAAGAAAAATATGATTTAACTTAAGCTCGGACAAAAATCTACATAGATTCGGATGACCGTTTGAAGAACGGTTGTTCAAAATAAAGAGTTGACTTGATCAAAATTAATGTCTTGGTTGTCCAAACAAGGTTCGGATAACAAATCACTAACTTTGGTTGAATTTCCTTTTATTTAATTTTGATTGACCGAATTGAGTTCAGTTAGTCGATCCAAAATAACGCTAAGGATTCAATTGACTATGGTCACACGATTTCGATCATCTAGATCAATAGTTTGTATTTTAATGCCAGCGATTGAAAATCAAATATCTGTTGTGAGTCCAACGACTATATTGATACGTGGAAAAAGTCATTGCGTGATAGAGACTAAAAAGTAAAAGGGTTGACCGACAGGAGACCGATCATCCGAAAATGGACAAGACAAATGAGCTCTAAGACAATATGCAAATGTGATCACGGAGTAAAATCCAAAACCAATCCAAGAGGATTCGGTCGGATCGAATAATGTTAAGATAGAATCCTAGTGCTCAACTTTACATTTGATCTTATGAACTCAACAAATAGAAAATTACAAGACTTAATCTAAAGTTTTATTGCAATCTTGACTCTTTGTCCCAATGCTTCTCCTATTTATGATCTTAATCAAACTATTAAGATGATTTGGAAGTTTATATGCAATGCATGTGATCATGTTTGCCTACTTTGAGTCTTTGTCTCAATACTTTTTCTCTTCAAGATCTTAAAACCAACATATAATAATGTGGATATTTAATTTATATAGAATCAACTTATTCTAGTATACATCATATAGGTTGAAATTAATATATAACTACAAGGATATCAATATTGCTTAATTACTACTGAGATAGGCATAGTGTAATATTGTAGTTATATAAATAATTGATCGCTCAGTGGTTTAGTTGGTCGTGTAGTCAAGATTGTGAGTACAGATCTTGATGGGTATATTTTATTTCTATTTTTTCTCGTATACAAGTGGTTTAGTACTACATCGTCCAAATAAAAATTTGTGTTTGTCCATCTTGTTATAAATCAGAAGTAAATTCCTACTGTTGTTCGTGACTCTTCTCACGGTTCGCTTGGGCCTACTTGAGCCTTGAGTTGAGCTGGTGAGCGAGTTGAACGGCTCGCTAGCTACAGGCTAGTCGAGCACGAGCTTGGATTTCTTGCTCATGTTGAGCATTGAGCGAGTCTCGAGCCAATTTTTTTTCTCTCTCTCTCGAACCATGTTGAAGTCAGCTATGCTCACTCAAACTCGGCTCGATTACACCCTTATCCTGATCCATGTAATTTTTTATAGCTTACCTATTTTCATTTTGGGATGGTAAACTACCCTTTCAAATTTAAGGTGACCCACGTTATTCTTATCGAACATATTTTACCCACATTATTCTTGGTTGCACTGATTGGCGGGTGCGTACGTAACCATTTTCAACAACCCCATTAATAAGTCTGTAACTCTACAAGGCTACCAACCATTCAATTTTGGTAAGCTTCTAGATAGTATCTTTTTTTAATTAATAACAACGCTACAGTTTCTTTTGTTGTACACCCGCCACTCGGTCATCGGTGATTCATATTCTAAATCCACTAAAGCCAATTAATAACAATTATTACTTACATCATATCGTGTTCAAACACAAGGACGGCATTGTGAATTTGTGATATGTTTTTATAGCGAGAGCGTAGTGTGTACATGTGGTCAAAGCCTAGAAACCTAATATAGGTAGCATGATTTGGCTTTAAAGTGTAGCCTTTTCGGTCTTTGTACAAGACTTCAAGTTAGAATGTACAAGACTTCCAACACTTAGCAAGAGGCTATATATCTTGAAATAAACTAGAACCTTTTCTTGATTAATAATATATACCAAAATGTTAGGCGACTTTTTCATGTGAATCACGAAACACAAATATTGTCACGATACTTTCATGATTTACTTTCAAACGAACAAATCACTATCGTCAAACGCATCAGTCACCCATACAAGTCGTTGTATAGTTCTAGAATAATTATATGATATATTCGTTGAATGGTTCTTGTTCAAAAGTTGTGCTTTGATTTCCAAAGTTGGTAAAACGCAATTATCAGGGGATTCTTTCTAATTCATGTCGTAACCACAAGCCAACATCGACAGAAATCATGTTCCCCACTTTGCTTACAGTTTGGCGATTCTTCGAAATATTTGAAGTTGTGTAACTTTCAAAGTTCAAAAGTAGTTGTTACCAAACTAAGTTGTACTTTAAAGAGCACATGTCTTTGCTGCTTCTATTGTGATAAGTAGACGAGATAACTCTCATTTTTATTCTTATATTTTTTCACAATAGAAAGGAAAGTATACTTAGGTTCCAAAGATTTTCTAGATAACTGATCTATGACGCAAGACACACTTTATACCCGTAAACTACCCACCAATGTTTAGATCCACCTCAACTATGTATCTTGCATCTCCGCTGCAATTTAAATGAGAATGGGGAGCAAGATGAGGATTAGGGTTTGTGAGAGAAAAGGTAAGGGTATCGCATTGACAAACCCTAATTATTATTATTATCATTATTATTATTCTTATATGATAGTTATACTTAAGGATTAAAAGACTTAGAGTCTTAATTAGTTCAACTTTCAATAATCAGGAGTAAATCAGCATAATCCCGCACAACTATATGATAGTCAATTCACTTGGCGCGGATCGAATATGGAACCTAAACAACAAATTGTGCATGAAGTGCTGCTGGTTTGGGCACACTCGTTGTAATATCCTGAATTTTTTAGTTGAGGTAATAATCAAATATCTTAATGGACTAATTAAGATTGTTGGATGATTGTATGGTTTTAGGAGAAGATGAAATTTTGAGAAGAATATAGAGAAGAAAAAGATGAAGATTTTGAGGCAAGTACTGATTCGTTATTCTTCAGTTTCATATCATTCTGTCTCTCTTGATATTCGTAGTTGCATGCATGCTGAGTATCGATGTTGATTTCATTGATATGCATATATATGATTGCATGGTGGTGTTTCGGTTGACATGTCCTGTGGTTGTATGTATGTTTCTGGCTGAGCCACTTAGGAAAAAGCTGCCTAGCGGACAGCGTGGAGCCACCCGAGAGAGCAAATGGCTGCCTGTCGTTAGTGTGGAGCTACCAGGTGTGCGTCTGACTGATTGATAGATTTCAGAAGCACATGATGTGGTCGAATCCGAATGGGGGTTCCAGATTGTTAAGCATACATTTTATTTGTAATGCATGTCTCTTGATTGTGCTTATTGACTGAATGTCATATTTTGTATTATTTTCCACATGATTATGATTCTGATTGATTGACGGTTGGAACTTGCGGGCTGTCGAGCTCACAATTTGTTGATTATATTTTTCAGATTATTATGGGTCTATCAGATGGATATAAATATCAGAGTGCGCAGCGCTCAAGTTCGTGGATTGTATCTTAACGCACCGAGTTCGGACGGGTGAGCAGTTGTCCGGGCTTGGGGCGTTACACTCGTGGTGTAACCAAATAATTTTATTGGTGAGACACCAAACCTACACCCTAGACATTTAATTGAAAAGATGCTCAATATGGTAAATGATAATACGATGGCACATAATTAAAGGTGCTATTTTTTTAAGGGAAAGATGTATTTTAGGTGGTATGCAGCACCGAGTGTGAACATATATTTCTCTGTCTTTGGTGTCTTCGTATCTTGTATTCGTGGTCAACTTTGAATGAATAATTAAGAATGACGATAATATGGTCATGATCGGAAAAAAGGAACGGTATCGATATTTATGGTCGGTAGAGGGCTTAATCATTTGCTTTATATACAATTAAGTATAATGACAAATCTATGATGAGCAAAGAGTCGTAAAGTACGGGGTTTTCTAGAAAATTAATAATAATAAAGATGCATGGTTAAGTCGTCGAAGAAAAATATATTTTTAGCTCTTATTTGAACTGTCCGTGGGATGTGATATGTGTTTGCTTTTATTTGGTGTATTTGGAAAGAATACACAGGTTATTATTTGAACTCGCGTCACTTCCAACAATCAGGATCCAATTTAAGTACACAAGTTAATTATTGAGACATTCTCCTTGATTTCTTTCCTATACCGTTAAACGACTTCGGTAAATTACTAAAATCGCTCGGATTAATTACCATTTTGTTATTCTTTCATTTCTACTCACATCTCTCTTTATATTCATCTTGATCATAAAAATAATGTCTCAGATGTCAGGAAAAGAACCAGCAGACACCTAGAGCATTTGAATATAGTAAAATTTACAACTTCTTTTTAGTAAATAAAAAATAGGGGGCGTCCGTCGGAGCCGCCCCCCATGGGGAGGCGTCTGGCTAAGACGCCCCCCAGCCAGACACCCAACCCAATAATAATAATAATATCTAAAATTTATACGGTGTGCTATCTCAAATTATTTCAGGTTCCGTTGCAAAATTTCGGTATTAATGAGGTGGATTGCAGTGAGTTTTTTTTATAAGTCGGCAAGTTTTACCGAATACCACCTCGACAGGTCGGTCGAGGGTCTCACTATCAAAATATAATAAACCCTAATCCTAATTATTACCACAATATCAACTAAACTACTTAAATCCTAACTATTATCAAATACGAACCTTTATATTTAATGGTCAAAAGATTGATACTTAGGGTACTTGGACAACTTGGGCTTAAGATACATTTGAATTTTTACAACGGCATGGTGGAAATAATTTCTCACTTACAAAAAAACTTATTGTAATCCAACATGTTACCACATAAATCTTGCAACGGAACCTGAAATAATTTGAGATAACACACCGAATAATTTTAAGATTTTTTTTATTAAATTTTTTTTGGACGGAGTGTCTGGTGTAGGATTTCAAGTTTAATTACACACATATATTTTCGGAATTTTATGCGTAATAAGGATCTATAACAATTTTCTATGATTTATTTCATGCATGCATTGGTTTGTTTCAATACCTAGTTTTAAAACTTTTATTAAACAAACATGGGACTCCGAAATTCATACCTAGACGTTCTCTAAAACTTCTTGAAGATTCAGAGACGTTGAGGATGCTTGTTGCTGCGCCGGATGCCTCCGAGATTTCACCAAACTCTAAACAAGATTGGAGAGAGAAGAGCTAGCCTCTCAATCTCCAATATGGTTTATAATCTAATTACTAACCCCTCTTTAGTTCTCATGCAAAATCTCTCTCCATAATCCTCCACGAAATTCCCTTAATACTTAAGATTAGTTTTAGTTTTCAGAGAGCTTCTTCTCAAGGGAACTAAAGAGGGGTTAGTAATTAAATTCTAAACCCTATTGGAGATTGAGAGGCTAGCTCTTCTCTCTCCAATCTTGTTTAGAGTTTGGTGAAATCTCGGAGGCATCCGGCGCAGTAACAAGCATCCTCAACGTCTCCGAATCTTCAAGAAGTTTTAGAGAACTTCTAGGTATGAATTTTGGAGTCCCATGTTTGTTTTAATAAAAGTTTTAAAACTAGGTATTGAAACAAACCAATGCATGCATGAAATAAATCATAGAAAATTGCTATAGATCCTTATTACGCATAAAATTCCGAAAATATATATGTGTAATTAAACTTGAAATCCTACAGTGGTATCAAAGCTTAGGGTTCAATTTTCTTATGATTTAAGGCTGTAAACAAATTTAGTTTACCATCTAGGATTTAAACAATTCGTTTTACCGGTTTTTCGGTCTTTAAATGTTTTGTTGAAATAATTCTTTGTAATAATTCGTTTTGAATGTTTTAAGTAGTTTAAAACATGCCATGTAATTATTAGAATTATGATTTAGACATAAGTCTAACTTGCAATAATTTCGTTTTAAGTATAAACGATTATTTTGTAAGAGAATCAACAAAACCGAAAAACTGCGGTTCGTCTTTCCTTTTAGGAAATTGGATGGACAACGATTCAAAATTATTTTTGAACTATGGATGGATGAAAAACGTTTTTAATGGATTTCAAAATGTTTTTCAAAGAATTGTTTGGGATTCTAGATGATTGATAAACTAGATTGCATAGTTTATAGCAATATTGCGTGCATGGATGCTCGAGTTGTCTTTGCAGGAATTGTGGGTTTATATGTTCCAAATCAGCAATTATGAATGTATGTAATCATTATTATACAGGGTCTTATGTATGTAAAAGCCCAAAAAAATCTCTCTCTTTCCGTCTTTTAGATAGTTGCATTTGCATATGAGAGGTTTTTACATAAGACTTGCACTAGTCGGTTTTTATCGAATGTGAGGAGCATGTTTATTTTCTGTAAAATCTACATCTCCGGTGCAAGAGGAAGTCGCCGCTGTAGCGCATCGATCGAGGATCGGGGATCGAGGATCAAGGATCAAAGGGAACATATAAACTCACACGATGTGGATTGTGTGAATGTTTAATTTCTATTTTTTATCTTGCTATGCATGTGATGAATGTGTTGAATGTTAAGATGTGTATGAATGATAATATGCATGATAACCTAAAATTCTGAATCACATGTTAATATATGAATTTGACCAACAAAAATTAAGAATAATTTCCTTCTTATTTCATCCACTAGCAGCCATTGATTGATGGATACTCTGCTCGCCCTTAGCGGGAGATAACTTCATCCATCTTTGGGAATAGTGGGAGATATAATGGTTGTCTGTTGTTGTGCCACTATTAAATGTATGAGGTGCGTTGATATTGTAATGTATTCGATAGCCCTTAGCTAGTCTATATTACAATTAATGGGATCTTGGATTGTTGCATTTATGGGCAAAATTTTTATTTGCAACATTTACATTCGTATGTATGTATAATAAACATAAAATTGGCATTAAAATCCTGTATGATTTATTTTGTAGAAAAATGTCGAACATCCAACCTATCGTACGATCCATGATAGAAAAACACCCTTTAGCAAATGATGGCACAAACTTCATTAGTTGGCAACTCAAACTCAACATCGTGTTAAAGTTTGAGAAACTATCTCACATTTTGGAAGGTCCAATCCCAAAATGGAATGAGAGATTAACCGATGAAGAGAAAGAGGCTAAAGCCAAGTGAGAAGACAAAGAGAACCAAGTTCACGGTCTTATGCTAGCATCCATGGGTGACTCACTTCAAGCGAAATACTTGGATTCAAAACCCAAGAAGACCATGGAGGCTTTATCTAAGATGTTCATGGATAGTGCCCGAAAGGAGCGCTATAAGACCACCATCGCAATCACAAGGTGTCATATGGCGGAGGGAACATCGGTATCCATGCATTTTCTCACGATACAAGGGTACCTTGAGAAGTTGGCAAAGCTCTCTTCACCAATGCCCGAGGACATTGCCGAAGATATAATTCTTGGCTCTCTAGCCCCGTCCTTTAAGGACTTTGTAATGCATTATCACGTGCGTGAAAAAGGGGTGAGTCTTGAGGAGCTGCACAACGCTCTCAAAACTGCTGAAGTTGACATGGGCAAGGGTAGGGACAAGCATGTCCTTGCCGTCCATGGGAGGAGCCCAAAGATTGGAAAAGGAAAGGGCAAATCTACCAAAAGTAGTTCAATCAAGAGCAAGGGAGTAGGAGGTGCTCGTGTGAGTGCCTTGAGGGGGAAATCTCAGAAATCTCCAACTCCCAATACGGAGTGCTTTCACTGCGGTGAAAAAGGACACATCCGACCAGATTGCCGCAAGTACAAGGAAGACATTGACAACGGAGTGATTGAACGACGGCGCCCCAAAAAGGCCAAAGGTATATTTGTTATTGAAATAAATTTAGCCACCTCTGTCCAGGATTGGGTAATTGATACCGGATCTTGTGCTCACATAGTTTCTAATGTGCAACTACTCATGGATAGGAAGGAACTCGTAAGGAACGAGGTAGAATTGAAGGTCGGAAATGGTGCGAACGTGTCTGCGGTTGCACAAGGTTCTGTGGTGCTTCAATTATGTAGTGGTTTAAATTTATGTCTAAAGAATGTTTATTATGTGCCTTCGATTAGCAAGAACATTATTTCTGTATCATGTTTAGATATGGATAATTTTAATATAAATATTTCAAATTCTTGCTTGTCTATATCGAAGAATGGTGTTTTCTATGCAAATGCATTCATAAGGAATGGTCTCTATTTGCTTGAATTGAATGATAAACAAATCTTTAATATCAATAACAAAAGACTTAAGACCACTCACGAGAACGATACTCTCTTGTGGCACTATCGTCTTGGTCACATAAATGAAAAATGCATCAAGAAATTGCAAGAAGCTAACCTTCTTGGTCTACTTGATTTTAAATCATTGGAGACGTGCCAACCATGTATAATGGGAAAAATGACCAAAACGCCTTTCAAGAAGAAAGGTCCAAGGGCGAGTGACTTGTTGGATTTGATACATTCCGATGTATGTGGTCCAATGAGTACTAGTGCACGAGATGGTTTCAGGTACTTCATTACGTTCACGGATGATTATAGTCGTTATGTCCATGTTTATCTAATGAGAAACAAAAGTGAGTCCTTTGAGAAGTTCAAAGAATTCAAGAATGAAGTAGAGAACCAACTCGACAAGAAAATCAAGTCTCTTCGATGGATCGTGGAGGTGAGTACTTAAGTGCCGAATTTGACTCATACCTAAAGGAGTTTGGTATTGTACCTCAACTCACCCCTCCCGGTACACCTCAGTGGAATGGGGTATCCGAAAGGAGGAATAAGACATTGCTCGACATGGTTCGGTCAATGATGAGTCATGCGGAATTACCTCTTTACTTTTGGAGTTATGCACTACAAATTGCGGCTTACACACTAAATAATGTTCCATCCAAATCCGTGGAGAAAACTCCTTATGAGCTATGGAGTGGTAAAACACCTAAGCTCAATTTTCTCAAGATTTGGGGTTGTGAGGCTTACGTCAAGAGATTGATGTCGACCAAACTTCAACCAAAAGCGGATAAGTGCTTCTTTATTGGTTATCCTCGTGAGACAAGATGATACTACTTTTGGCATATCACCTCTAATTGAGTGATTGTAGAGAGGGATGCCACATTTCTGGAAAATGAATTTCTAAAAAGAGTAAAAAGTAGTGGGAGTAGGGTTGTGCTTGAGGAAACTCAAGATACTCTACAAGATCATGACATGAATGATGACGTTCAAGATCATGAAGGCCCAACCGAGATTCCTTTGGTTAGCGGGAGCGTGAGCGAGAGACCATCACAAGAAATTGTGAGAGAATCTCAATCATCCCCGCCAAGTGTACGTTCAAGAGTTGAACGTGAACCAACTCCTCAAGAAATTGTGGAAGAAGTTCGAGAGGCATGAGAAGAACCAAAAGAACTAAGAAGGTCAACAAGGGAAAGGAAGAAACCCGACTTGTATCTGGGACTTCATGAAATCATGGTACTAGATACCAATGATCCCTTGACCTTCCAAGAAGCAATGGAAAGGGAAGACTCCAAACTATGGCTTAAGGCCATGGAATCCGAAATAGAATCCATGTATGATAATCAAGTGTGGAACTTGGTTGACCTTCCTCAAGGGAAAAATGTCATTCAAAATAAATGGGTTTTCAAGAGGAAGATGGACATGGATGGGAACTTGACAACCTACAAAGCGAGGCTTGTAGCGAAGGGTTTCACTCAAGTTCAAGGAATTGACTATGATGAAACTTTTTCACCGGTTGCCATGTTCAAGTCTATTCGGATCATGCTCGCTATTACCGCATTTCATGATTATGAAATATGGCAAATTGATGTGAAAACGGCGTTCCTTAATGGGAACTTGGAGGAGGATGTGTACATGGTACAACCTCAAGGTTTTGAAGATTCAAAGAATAGCGAGAAAGTGTGCAAGCTTCAAAGATCCATTTATGGATTGAAGCAAGCATCAAGGAGTTGGAAGAAACACTTTGATGAGGAAGTGAAGAAGCTTCACTTCATTCAAAGTAAGGAAGAACCTTGTATATACAAGAAGGTCAGTGGGAGCCATGTAGTATTCCTAATCTTATATGTCGATGACATATTGCTCATGGGCAATCATATTCCTTTGCTTGAGCAAATGAGAAGTTCATTGAAATCTGCATTTTCAATGAAAGATATGGGTGAGGCTCAATACATCTTGGGAATCAAGATATATCGAGATAGATCCCGTAGACTCATTGGCCTCAGTCAACATCCATGCATTGACAAGGTCATGGAAAGGTTCAAGATGGACAACTCCAAAAAGGGCAGTGTGCCAATGAGTATGGGTGTGCAACTCAAGAAGTCTCAACGTACGGAATCACGTAAGGACTTAGAGTACATGAAGGATGTCCCTTATGCTTCGGCAATTGGGTCGATCATGTACGCGATGACTTGCACAAGACCTGATGTCTCGTATGCTCTAAGCGTGACAAGTCGTCACCAATCCAACGCAGGTCCTGAGCATTGGACTGCAGTCAAGAATATCCTGAAGTACCTTAATCGGACTAAGGATAAGATTCTTGTTTATGGAGGTCAAAGGGAATTGATAGCCGAATGGTACTCGGATGCGAGTTTCATGAGTGATCCAGACGATAGAAGGTCGTAATCAGGATACGTCTTTCTTCTGAATGGTGGAGCTGTGAGTTGACGTAGTTGGAAGTAAAGCACTACGACTGACTCAACCACTGCTTCCGAAGTAATGGTTGTCGCTGAAGCGAGCAAGGAAGGAGTGTGGATCAAGAAGTTCCTTGAAGAGCTTGGAGTAGTTCCAATGAGCGAGGGACCCATCAAGCTATTTTGCGATAATAGTGCATCTATCTCGCAAATCAAGGATCCTAGATCACACCACAAAGTGAAGTACATGGATCGTAAGTACTTCGTGACACGTGACCTCATCGACGAAGGCAAAATAAATCTTTTATGGGTGGACACCAACAGCAACACAGCTGATCCATTCACAAAACCCTTATCCCAAGCCAAGGGCGAAATGCATTTCGAGTCCATGAGATTGAGGAACCATGTAGATTGGCTTGATGATTGATATGTAAAGGGGTTTGCCCTAGTTATTATTGTTTTATACATTGAGTATGTATGTGAAAGAAAACTTTAATAACAAGTGGGAGATTGAAGGGAATGTGTTCTAAAAGTTTTACTTTTAAATGTCAATTATTATGAATTGAATGAGAAATCATTTTGTTCCTTGTTTATGTTATTCGTCTTTTAGAAGTGTTAAGGAAGAGGCTCTTGGTCCTTAACCGTAGAGCTCTAAAAGATATTGGTTTACATAAAACAAAAGATATTCGCAATCATGGTAATTAACATGGGACATTAATTACCGAGTTAAGATTGTCGTGTTGGTCATAGCACTACTGCAGAATTGGGAATACTCGTCGCCTAATAGACGTCAGTTGTTACAAAGGCCGACGTCTAATATAGAGAAGATCAAATAGACGTCGGTCGTCTATACCTCCGACGTGTATACATAATAGACGTCAGGGAATAGACGTCGTCTGTTAGCAACCGACGTCTATACTCAATAGACGTCGGGGAATAGACGTCGGAGGTATACAATATCCGACGTCTATTGGTCTTTAAAAGGAATCAGACAGTTGCGTTTTCTTTAACTCTTTCCAGACAGAAAATACGAAACCCTAGCCGCCTGTGATTCCTCCGATCTGATTCCTCGATTCATCCCGTCTGATTTCTCCGATCCATCCCGCGATCTCCTCCGCCACTACAGCCATCTTCGATCTTCTCTATTTTGTTCTCTTCCGCATCTCCGGAGATTGGTTGAATCTCTCAACCCCTAATCTCTCGACCTCTTAATTTTTTTGGTTGATTGTTAGTGTAGATTTTGATTTGCATTTCATTTTAAACTTTAACTTTAGATCCATTAGTGGCTTGCGATCGACCCTTTAGTTTTGGTTGATGTTAGTGTATATGAAAAAATAGTAGATGGTAGATGATACACCTTACATTCATGATATTTTCTGTTTAACATATTTTTTCATGTTAAAATTATAGTCCTCTGTCTGCAAGTAGATTTAAAGAGGATTGATGTCGCTGTCGACGGCGGCGTCAATCCTCTTTAAACCTACCTTCCTCTGTCTGCAAGTAGATTTAAAGAGGATTGATGTCGCTGTCGACGCCATGCGTCCGCTTGGTTTCCCCAAGACTTTAAAGAGGATTGATACACCGCTCGGAGGTATACAATTTCTCATGTCACTATCATTTTTTTGTAAATTAATTGTGCTGTATATTTCTTTGTAACAAGTTCACATGTATATTTATGTATACAATTTATGCCTTAATATAATAACCCCAATTTAATGTGTAATGAATGATTGTCTATATATGCTTGTATGTTTGTGTTTGTGCAGGATGCTTTTTTTGTCAATGTTTAGGAATAGACGTCGGATGTCTTGAACATACGACGTCTATGCTTGTATGTATAGACGTCGGATATTCATAGACATCCGACGTCTATTCCTTGGACAATAGACGTCGGATGTCTATACGTCCGACATCTAAGAATAGACGTCGTGCGCATACACGTCGGATGGGAGGATGTTAATATCCGACGTGTATATACCCTAACATCCGACGTCTATGGTCTTTTTTGTAGTAGTGTAGATCATTGTAGCTCTACAATTGAGTGACGACACAGGTATGCAAAAGAGGAAAATATTACTTTTGTATACTGAATAGACCTAATAAGTAAAATATTATAGAAATGTGTTTCTGCGTCATTAATATTTTACTGTGTCTTTGGTCCTTTGATATGAGACTTATATCCGATCACTTAAGAATTGCTTAATTAGACTAGTGTCTTAAGCTATCGATGAGTGTAGTGTAAAGACATTAGTTGGTTAAGTATGACTTTCGTTGGAGAAGATAGTTAGTCAAAAGATTATCATTGCCCCTCTTAATTGAGTGATGATATTAGTGGGCCCCTTGATAAAGCAAAGTTATAATGTGCACAATGTGATTTGAGTTAAGTCACATATTTATAACTAGCTTAAAGAGATCAAGAAATGGATACTAATACAAAGATGACACAATACTACTTTGTGTGTAATCTTAATATCATGAGGCAAGGGACGGACACAAGTGGTGCACTCCATTACTAAATGGATCGGGTTTTGGTTCAAGTGGAATTAAGACATCTAACTAATTGGGAGCTATAATGTGTAGCTAGATACCGCTTATAGCTTGTGATATTAAACTCTTAATATCACTGCCAATTTAGTTTAGATCCTCCCATAGGTCACACCACAAAACTGGGAAACAAGAAATGAGGATTTTGAGTTCATAAGATGTGTCGGGTTTCATGTAGAAAATATGACACATGGGGTGAACAAGCAAAATCAAAATTATGTTGTGATTAATAACATAATTAGAATCTAAATTAAATTCACATGTGATGTAAGTATTATGGGATGTATTGATTTATCATTACATAGGATAATATGTTACATAAGTTGTGAATTAACTACTAATCCCGAAATGTCGAATTTTGTAGGGGTTTAACCAAAATTTGACCAACTACAAACCAACACGACAATCTTAACTCGGTAATTAATGTCCCATGTTAATTACCATGATTGCGAATATCTTTTGTTTTATGTAAACCAATATCTTTTAGAGCTCTACGGTTAAGGACCAAGAGTCTTTTCCTTAACACTTCTAAAAGACGAATAACATAAACAAGGAACAAAATAATTTCTCATTCAATTCATAATAATTGACATTTAAAAGTAAAACTTTTAGAACACATTCCCTTCATCTGGTACCCCCAATGGTTGAGGCGTTTTACCCAAATGCCTCCCTCATGTGGGGGCGTTCTACCTAGACATCTCGTCCATTTTTTTTAAATTCATCTGATTCAGAAACTTCGTCAAACATTTTTGTGGTGTTGGTACTGGTAAAGTGATGAAAATTTAGGCAAAATTTTTAGTTTAAGTGACTGGACGAAATGAGTATTAAATGGATTGTAAAAGGTAAAATGATAATTCAGACGGATGATTTAAGTAAAAATGAGACGACCACAATTCCTTTCTTTTCCGACAACCAAAGAGTTGGTCAGTACTGTAGGGAGTGACAAGTCATATATAATATTTGATTGATTACTAATAAAAGTTTAATTAAAACACATTTCATTCTTATTTTCAAACGAAAAAATATTAAAATTAATTTTGAAGAAAAAAATGACTTCGCAGGCAATTTGTTTAGCATCACCAATAAATGTATTACTTTGTGTTATACTTATATGTCATAAAGTATAAAATAGAGTTTAAACTTTCCTATAATTTCTGTAAATGGATCACCCCCCTGTGAGAACTACTGACTCAACTGAGGTCATATGATGCACCCAAATCCAAGCAAACAACTTTAAGTTGTAAGACTGTTTATATATCTAGATCATGTGTCTATTAATTACACGACTCTCAAGTTAACTATTAAGGTGCGTTTAGAATGGAGACTAGAGCTAGCTAGAATACCACAGTAAGACTTCAACTCGTGAGGCTATTACCAGATCCTTTGGTGTAACAATAATATCTCTTGCAATTACTCGTTGTGTTTGGTGTAATTTTCATTTTCCTCCGTCAATTTAGACAACCCCGGACAATAAATAACAGCCGCAACACTTTCTAACGACCAGAGGTCTTAAAAAATCTCAAAATATTTTTTTTTAGATTGTACTCGCTTATCAAACATCACCACGACGATTGGTCAGAATAAGTCAATTGTTAACCCCTTCAGTAGCTGCATGTCTCATCGCCAAGGCTCAAAAGTTATAAATATTAATCACTAAATTCCATGTTACAACCAACGTACACATGACATATACATCAACCAAAAAACAATACACATTTCTTCCTCCGCAAACAAAACATAACATAAAGTTCACACGACACAAACCCCCAAACCCTAGATCTCTCCTGGTGGGTACGTAATCGCCACCCACATGCACGCCTGACGATCCCACTCCATTTTGTTACCACTTCCAAGTTTAATTAATATCCCTCCGCAATTAAGAATTTCGTACGTGTAGTTATGGTTAGTAACATCTCTGTGTTTACAGTGTAGTGGTGTCTCCCCATCAAATAGCGCGAATATTGGTGTTGTGTCTCTCCCTCCACATGCAAACCCCATCTCCTCCAATTCTTAATTTCTTGGGAAAACGCAAATTCATATATGATAAAACATAGGCAGACATCAAGGTGGTGTTATAATTACAATGCTATCTATATATCATCTTCCGGGTTGCTAAGTTGACGTGGGTTGCATGTGTTGAATTAAGATATTAATTCCTTGTTGAGGTGGCGATTTTGATGTTTTCATCGTCTTATGTTGGCATATGTGGGAGTAGCTAAGGAATCTACATATATAACTCAGAGGAACTTTTGATTTAATTACATATGTGTTGCAGTTTAATTAGTTCTGTATGGGCATGCATGTTGCCAATTTGTCATGTTAGATGGATATTGCAATTTGTGTGGCACTTGAGTTTTTTTTTAAGTTAAAATGTTTGTTGTGATCAAGTGTTGAACTTGAGACTAGAATTGGTATACATGTAGAAATTACTTATAAGTTAACAACATAATAAATAAAATAAGATAGAAGTTTTTTTACTTGTATATAAGTATATAACCACATATCGTTTTTATATGTGGTGTGACAAACTTATTTTGTTGATTATATCAACTTAGCTCAGCCTTGTTTTGGATAAGAACCTTGTTTGTAGCACGACTTTTATGACAAATAAACATATAGTTTACTGACTACTGTAACGTATGTGTCCTATCTAGACTAACCTTACCTAAGCACGATTAGGATCATACTTTAAATATCTCACGTTAAAGTCCAAATCTGTTAATTAATACGCTAGGTCAAGCATGCATAGATATAACCAAACTCTTCTCTTTTTCTTCTCAAAGTCTTTGTGGTGGACTGGTGGTAAAACCCTAGCAATCTAGCTTTTAGCAAATATTAAATACACACGGCAGGAGGAAAGTTGAAGCAATGAATTATACCATCAAATATGGCTCTTAATTAATATACCAACTTTTCTTTATCTTTGGAGAGTTCATCAATGGAGTGATAAGATTCGACAAAAACCATAAAGAAACTAAACCTAAACTGAAGTTAAAGTGAATGTTGGCATGATTTATATTCTAAATTCTAAAACATCTGAAAAAATATATCCAACATGACAAAAGCTAGAACCCAATTCCAAAGCTAGCTGGAACAGACAATCCGTTTCTTATCCATTGGGTGGATTATTCATGCCCACTTTTGTCATGTAATGTTATTTTAATTTTAGATCTTATTATTTTGATATAAATTGAGGCTATAGAATCAAGAAACATGGGAATGGGAAAGAGTTAAAACAATTATTTAGGAACTTTCAATTGAGTGAGACACTTCTACATGAATTGCAAATCATTCCAACCGTATAAGCTACTTCCATCCAACTCTACAAATACCAATATGTATGTTTGGACCTTAAGCATTTCAAACATCTTTTGCAAATAGTACACCTTTGGAGGAATTTATATGCATTTTAAATGTTGATTTTTAATTTATATATATCATAAAAGTTACAACCATTCATAGATGTGATGCTGCTCGAAAAATCTTACGTTTGTCTCCAAACGTCTTTAAATCAAGATACGACAACTAATAAAATTATCTTTCCCAAACTAATCAAATCCTTCAACTGGGATTTGAGCTGTAATAAACATGATGTCAAATTGCCCATAAGATATCAAATCACTTATATTACACAGGAATCTTAGTTCATGACCTTTGTAGTACTGTTAGCAACATTTGTGCCTTGTCGTTAGTTTTAATTTCGACCCAACTTGCATTTAAATTGTACCTGACTCATAAAGTAATCAAATCTGTCGAACTAACATAATTTTATAAAGTCCATGACTTCTACTTTGTTTGAAGCAGTATGCCTTGTCTTCAGTTCTTGGCTCACATTGCCATAAAAAATGTTTTAATCATTCATAATCTAATCAAACTCCTCAAACTACAGCAAGGATTTGAATACACGCCTATAAAATATACTACTTCGAAGCAATTGTGTCTTGTCTTCAATTCCGAGTTCTAGTTTTAAAGGTTGATCATGTCAGTTATTGTAAACTAATTAAACCTCTCAAACTCCAATAAAGAAACTCTATATAGATTGCTACCCATAGTAAACTAATCAAGACCCTCACACCCTCATTAAAAACTCCAAGTAGCATAGATGGTGTCTTTAATTAATTATTTGGTTGTAATGAGCTGTTGGCTCTGCAGGGT
Organism: Triglochin maritima; assembly: GCA_963682175.1. Taxonomy (NCBI): domain Eukaryota; kingdom Viridiplantae; phylum Streptophyta; class Magnoliopsida; order Alismatales; family Juncaginaceae; genus Triglochin; species Triglochin maritima. Next base: position 43,307,731 of record OY821774.1, read on the forward strand.
TTATGTGGTTTAGGGTTTGCTTTTCTTGTGCCAATGAGTAGCAAACCAATATGTTTGTCTTTGTTCAACCCAGCAAGAATCTTAATGATCTAGCTGTTGGAGAAGTGTTGGGAAGTGGTTTTTGGTAGCTCTAAATCAAATTGTTTTGCAACTTGCCATGACCACTACCATGCTAACAACTTGAGGCCAAGCTCCTCAAACCCTAAGACCAACAAAATATGGATAAGGATAATAACCACATTGTCTTTTCCTTTTGGATCTCCACTTGTGCTTTACATAAACTCTTTTCTTGCTTATGTTCTTCTTATGGGGCAAGTGCCACTATGGGTCTGATTTGATTTATAAGTTCACTATTCCTTTTTATAATTGCTTATGTTCTAATCCCAAGAAAAATGTTCACTATTCCTTTTTATAATTCATTATTTTTCGACAGATATAAGCATCCAATTATGCATTAATTGGCATTTCTTTATATGTTGGATTTCCCCCCTACTTTATTCTAATTAAAGCTCAAGAAATCATCCTTTTCATTAAACTCAATACTTCATCTTCACTATTCCAATATAAAAATCAACCAAGTTAAACACTACTTGGTTATAACTTGTTTTGTAATACATTAATAGATGCGAAGAGACTTGTATTGAAGGCTTTAAAATTATAGTTGTTTTATAGTTTTGTAGTGCTTTTAGGCTTTAGTTGCGCTCAAAAGCTATTGAACACGCTTACATCAAGTGAAAACTGTGAACTAATATTTTTTATCATGTTATTAATCATCTAGTATTTAAAACTACATGCTAAGGTGTTTTTTATTCAATTATTGTAAAAACTTCACCAAAATAAGCTTTTGTACGTAAGTGGTCATTGCAACTTGTTTCAAGTTGATCTATTTGGCTTCACCACTTTTCTGACAAAGGTATCTTTTTTGCTACCCATTCAACAAAGACCAAAAAGAGAAATGCTAAAGATAGAGAACAAAAGACGATAACAAAAGGTATAAAGAAGGAATGAAAAAATAAAGAAAAAAGGGCAAAAAAAAGTTATATAAATCTGCCATGTCTTAGAGTGGAGAGGAGAGAAGATAACGTGCCTGTGAGCCACAATATCACGTGAGGGGCCATTTTGCAAGAAAAGAGGAATTCCTTCGTAACTTTATATGTGTAGTGTTTCAGTGTTTGTTGTGCTTTAACATCTATAAAATTGATATTCCTTTTAACGACACATACAAGTAGGGGTGAACGGAATCGATACGAAACGAATGTGTCAGTATCTGAATATGAATCTATTTTTTTACTTGTATTCGAATCCAAATCCAAATCCGATCGGATTTATGAGAGAGGGATCCGAATTCGAATTTGTCGGATTCGAATGCGAATTCGAATAAAATCGCATCCGAACCAAGTTTAAAATCCATTTTGAATCAAGATATCCAAATTCGTTAAAAACCGAAAAGACCTGATTTTTTTATAGAACCTCGTTTTCAGGTAATACTACTAAATACGACATAATTTTCAGGTAATAAAATATCATTAACACATGTGTTCTCACTTCTAGCAAGCATAATACCTATACATGATATAACTACCTAACTCCTAAAATATCTTTTGATTCTTTTATACTTAGATTACTATTGATCTAAACAAGAATAAATCCCAGTCCTTTATTTTTTGGCTACATGAAAAAATATTAAACATAATATAAATAAGATAATTTAATTCATATATGTTTTATATATTATTATTTTTATTTATATGTGCATATAAAATACGAAACAAATATTATTCGAATCGGATGTACTAATATCCATATTCGTTTCATTTTTTACGGATGTTTATATCCAAATACAAATTCGGTTGCGAATTTTTTTTCTCAGATAAATCTTTTGATTTCGAATACGGAGTCGGTCGGATTGACAAATAACCCTAAAAATAATATAGAGCAGAAGTAGGTTTTGCTTAGCATGTAATTAATATGTATCATTAACGTGCATTAGAATGTAAATATTTGCACGGTGATGACGAATTAATAAATAGATTATTGAAGTTTTGTTAGTTCCCTCAATTAGATTCGTCGTACAGTGGTGTTGAGTCTATGAGTTTGATTATGAATGTAACATTTTTTTTGTTTCAACATCTTATTATTGTATTCCGGATATTTATATGTTTACCCATTTATCTACATTTAATGTACGGTGCAGATCGCACTTGGATTAAAGTTTTATTATGGCATAAATATCTGGAACTCTCTCCTTTCTTGTAACCTTATTACGTAATAGTGGATTAAGTTTAGAGGCGCATGCAGGCGTGGTTTTTTCCCATAAGGGTTTTACACGTAAAATCATTTTGTGTTGTGACGTGTTTTTCTTCGATTTTTTGTGTCGAGTGACTGTCTCCTACATGTCGAAATCCCAACGGTAATACACAAAGATCTTGTTTATGAGAATTGTGAGGCTCTCCAATAATTCTACCATTACATACGAATACATTTTTACATGTGTATTGATGAACATAGTGCATGAGTCAAATAAAGACCCAACACAAGCAGGTTGGGATTCCATATTGGGTACAAGAGTTTGGCATGAGATTCCGATGAATAAAAGTGGCTGATGACTTCTCCATAAATAAAAAAGACATATCGATAAAAAAAACATACTAAAATTTGACCTCTAAAAAGCACGAATGAATTAATGGCGGAAAGGTGTCTTCTAATATCCAGTTTGTTTTTTTAATTTTTGCTTATAATAACCTTGCAAATGCACACCATGTTTAATTCTGTCCATCTTTTGTGTGTTGTCAATTAATTATATCGAGGAAGATAAGTGATCGAATCAAATTTGGACTATTTCTCTAGCTCAATCACGTAGATCGTTTATTTTGGACTAGCAATACTGGAGATAGTATTGCAGACAAGTAGTTTGTATCTGTAAATGGAATTCGGTAAGAATAAGTAATCAAACTTTCATAAAGAATGTGTGGAAAAAATAATAGTTACGTTGAAAACTCACATTCGGGAGATGCTACTTCTAGACATAATTAAACCCATCATCCTAAATGTTAATACAATAGCTTCAGTACTCTTTCATCGTGCAATGTTTTGGGAAAACTACACACCATGTGAATCATCTAATAAAGCATTAATTTAATTTGGTTTTTTCTTGAAAACTGATTAAGTTATTTTAGTTGATGATTCGACGTGATCAAATTGTTAAAAACTAGCTTAATGCACTTCCAAAAAAAACTATAATGAATTAATGATGATATTTTTTATTTTTTCGTTCAAATGATAATTATCAAAAGAAAATATTGATAATTACAACGTTCAAACCAAATAAAGCACACCAATTAGATTAAAAAAATTCACAAGAAAGACACAAATACAACCAACCATCCTATCTTTGCAAAACCAACCCTAAACCAAATAATATTAACAAATAACTCCCGCACGATTCCAACTCAAAGTCCTCATCTACGGTGGGTTTGTGCACTAGACTCCGAGAAAAAGCAACGGAAAATTTTGTTTGACTCCATAGATGGGATTTGTTTATGCACTCCTCGGAATCCATGACCACATTTTGTCTACTTTCCACGGTTTTAAAAATTGAACCGGACCGGACGGTTCGACCCGGTCGGACCGAGAACCGATGGTCTGGCGGCCGATTCAGCCAAAAAACAGAGCTTCTAGTAGAACCGTTCTGAATCGGATTGGGCCGGGTGGTCGGACTGGTTGGTCGGATCGGACATAAAAATATTTCAAATTTTCTTAATTTTTTTAAAATAAGAAAATACGAGGATTTTAGATTCTTAATCCAAATATTGCTTTCTCTAATTCTTATTCAAGCAACTTTGTCGAGTTAAGGAAAGATAACAAATTTGTTGATTTAAGTAAACATAACAAATTTGTTGAATTAAGTAATTTGTGATTAATATCATGTATTATATTTAATGTTTGGTATGTATATATTAAATAGTTTTATAGAAATCGATTCAAACCGGTCCGACCGTTAATATTTATTCGGTCCGGTCCAACTTCGGGTCTAAAAATGATGACGTCATGCTGACGTCATCAACAGTTGGACCGTGGTTCGACCACATTGAACCAAAACCAGAGTTTTATCGGTTCGATGACCGGTTCGGTTCTGAAAACCTTGCTACTTTCATAATTTGTACAAAAAAAATCTTTTACTTTCTCAACCTTCCAAGCTGGAAAACAACATATATTCATCGTATGCGGTCAATCAAACATGTTTTCGGTCCACCGAAAATATCTTAACAAACACATTTCGATCAACCAGAAATTATCTTCACAAGTGATCAAACACAATTCTGTCCACCCAAAATCCTTAACCAGAATCATTCGTTTCGATACCAAAATGCATTAAATCATCGTTCACGTTTGCTTTGAAAAATTCTAATATTTCTGGTTTCAGAAATTATTCGTTGAAAGAAACACAAACACCCCGCACAACTAGTCTTTCCCTCTGCAAACCCTATAAATACTCCCATCCCACCCCACCTAAACTCCACAGTCCCTCTCAAACCCTAACCTTCCCCACAATGCATCCCTACACCCTCCCGGACTCTTCGCCGGACACAACCGTCTCCGGCCAAAGTTTCACAACCACCACCACAACAAGCCCCCTCTCCTCCCCGACCAACCCCCACCACTACCACCTCCTCCGCCGCATCGGCCGAGGCGACACCGGGACCGTCTACCTTTGCCGCCTCCCCTCCCACCCGTTTCCCCTCGCCATGAAAGTCGTCGATAAAACCCAGCTCAAGGCCAAGCACAAGTCCGGTCGTGCCCAGACGGAACGCAACGTCCTCCGCTCCCTCAACCACCCCTTCCTCCCCACCCTTTTCGCCGAGTTCGACCCGTCCCCGGAGATTTCTTGTCTTGTCATCGACTTCTGCTCCGGAGGCGACCTCCACTCCCTGCGTCACCGCCGGGAGAGTAAATCGTTCCGACCGGAGCACGTTAGGTTCTACGCCGCCGAGGTTCTGGTCGCGTTGGAGTACCTTCACTTTGTTGGGGTTGTTTATAGAGACTTGAAGCCGGAGAACGTGTTGATCCGCTCCGATGGGCATATAATGCTCTCCGACTTCGACCTCGCGCTCCAATCCGAGACCGACCCATTTCTCCTCTCGCAAAACCCACAAAATGTGGAGAAAATTGGAGGCTGTTTTGGGTTTGTTAGCCGGTTGGGGAAGTCTCGCCGGAGAAGGGTTTTTCGGAGGTTTGTCGCCGAGCCGGTTGAGGTCAGGTCGACGTCGTTTGTGGGGACTCATGAGTACGTCGCTCCCGAAGTCGCCTCCGGGAAGGATCACGGCGCCGCTGTCGACTGGTGGGCGTTTGGGGTCTTCCTCTACGAGCTTCTCTACGGCCGGACTCCGTTCGCCGGCGAGAACAACCGGGCGACTCTTAAGAACATAGTTAAGAAACCACTCGAGTTTCCTGAGCCGGCCGGTTCGGGGTTGGACCGGGACGCCAGAGATTTGATCTCCAAGCTTTTGGAAAAAGAGCCGGAACTCCGGCTCGGGTCGGTTCACGGCGCTGCCGACGTGAAGAACCACACGTTCTTCTCCGGCCTTAAATTCGCTCTCCTCCGGTCGAAACGGCCGCCTTTCATCCCCGGTCGGACCGGGAAAAAACGGTCGGAGGAAACCCGATTCGAGTTTTTCTGAGTGGACGTGGAGTAGACTCACCTGCCCACGGGCAGGACGTGGACTTGTCCATGAGGGTGACAGGGTGGTTCCCAACCAAATCTCGCCACGTGGACGGTTGATTGCTTCTGACGTCATCGTGGCCCCTTGTTGTTGGAGAGTAGATAGAAGAGGACAAGAAAGGTTTTGGCTTTTCGATTTTTTAATTAGGTTTTGGATGGTTAGTGTTGGTGTTTACGGGGGAAGAGAACACATTTTTGTGTTGATGTGGATTTGACTTGGGTGTGTGATGATTGGCGTTAGTGTTGTATAATATAATGACTACTTGTTTTTATTAGTTTCGGTGATTGTTCTGTGGGGTCTTTAGTTTGGGGAATGGGAATTTTGGGTTAGCGAAGTCTTTGTTTCCCAACTATTTGATGAACAAAGTAAGGGTGTTCACACTACACGTTGGGTTAGTCGTTAGCACACATAAACATGGGTTTCATGTCTAAATTTTTTATTTGTAAAGAAATCATACTTAGCCTTTCATTAATGGAAGGTTGACTTATTGTCAATCATAATATATTAATTCCGTGAGTGCTTGGTTGTGACTTGTGAAGCAATGTATTCCTTCGTAGTTAGCAAAATCGAAGAGAATTAAGAAGGAAATTTTTTCAAAATAATATTTTTTTAAAAAAAATTCTCAAAATAAACCTCAAACAAAAGTATTTCTCAAACTACACCCGCTGCCACCACGTGGTGACACGTGGCGGCGGCGGGTTTTGTTTTTTTGTGCATATAGAACTCGGCATCACCAGTGCCGAGTTCTCCCAGAGAGAACTCGGCACTGGTGATGCCGAGTTCTCCCAGAGAACTCGTCACTGGTGATGCCGAGTTTTCTTTGGACGAACTCGGCACTGGTGATGCCGAGTTCTACTTGATTTTTTATTGCCCAACACTTGACGTTTTCTGAGGTGATTCAAATAGAACTCGGCACTGGTGATGCCGAGTTCTCCCAGATAGAACTCGGCACGGGTGATACCGAGTTCGCTTTGGAAGAACTCGGCACTGGTGATACCGAGTTCGATTTGATTTTTTATCGCCCAACACTTGACATTCCAGTCGAATTGAGTTGCCAGGAGAACAGTGATTCAGATAGAACTCGACATTGGGGATGCCGAGTTCTATTTGGTCCTGTTCTCCTGGCACTCAAATCTTGTGTGAAAATGGGTGACGGCCAGGTGGCCCATGTCTACAATAGAACTCGGCATTCTAGATGCCGAGTTTCATAGGCAGAAGTCCAATTCAATAGGATTAAGTAGGCAAATTTGCGGTCCTAAAAAATATATTACATTCATTCGTCTTACAATTATCGTCTTACAATTGATCAACTCTTAAAAAGGATTTAAGTCGTACATTCATTCAAGTCATAACAAAATACATTACAAATACATTACAAGTCTCACTAAATAGTTACATACAAAATATTTTGCTATATAGGTTCCTTGCATCGCTTTCGGTTATGCCCTATACCGCCGCATCTCCCACACCTTACCTTTCTTCCAGAGTGTTCGTCCATCTCGTTTCGGATTCGCGTTGATTTAGGCCGACCGGGAGGTCTTTTGGTTTGGGGAGGCTTCATTGTGATGGTGCCTCGATCTGGCCAATACCTCACATCAGGAATTGGGATAAATATCGGTTTGTACGCCTCCTTGTACATTTGAACCTCATAATACGGGGACACCAAATGTGAAGTGTTGACATTTGCATGTCTGCCACTGCAAACTGCTAGTACATGTGAACATGGGACGTGCATTGCAATTATGTATCCACAAGTGCAAGTAATAACTCCTTCTTCAAATTTCACGAGGTATTTTTTCTGGTCATTGGCTTCAACCTGGTACATCAGCTGATGGTACCGAGTTACTGTATGTGTTCTGGCCAGATTGCTGTTTGCCATCACCACGGTGTGGACTGTCGGTACATATGTTTCATTCCACGACTCGGCGACGTCCCTTCTTTTAACAAAGAATTTGTTCAAGCGGAGAAAGGTCATCAAAATCATGGTTGTAATTGGCATACCGCGTGCCCCTCGTAAGACATTGTTGAAGCTTTCTGACATGTTAGTTGTCATACATCCGAAACGTCGACCCCCGTCGTGACAACAAGTCCATCTTTCCAAAGGACCTTGATGTTGAATCCACTCGTATATCGGCTTATGTTCCTCTGCAATAGCCTTCATTAACTCTTCAAATTTCATAAATGAATGAGTTTTACCCGCTTCATAAAACTTGATTTGTCCCAATCTTTCCTTGCAATTTCGATGTTTAGCAAGATTTGCTTTCATGTGTCGAAGACAGAATCGATGTACATGGCCCTCCGAAGGTGGAAATGCGGCTCGCACACAAGCATTTATTCCCGAAAATCTGTCGGTGATAATACACAAATCGGGTCGCCTTGTAACTCTACTTGCCAGCAAATGAAGGAACCACGTCCACGACTCTGTATTCTCGCTCTCTACAACAGCAAATGCCAAAGGAAAAATTCCGTTGTTTGCATCTGTGCCCACAGCAATTAGCAATAAACCTCTATATTTGCTATAGAGGTGCGTTCCATCCACACTGACAACGGGTCTACAATAATGAAACCCACTAATTGAAGGCCCGAACGCCCAAAATACACGCTTAAACATCTCCTCGTCTGAATTTATCTGGACAGACTCTATTTCGACAACAGATCCTTCATTATTCTGACAGAGAACTGTGACGAACCTTCGCAAATCTTTAAAACTGTCTTCTTCGGCACCATATATTCGGTTCAACGCTTTTTGCCTAGCATGCCATGCTTTAGCGTAACCGATTTCAAGTGAGTATTTGGTCTTCACCCTTTCCATTATTTCAGCAGGAGTAATTGTGAACTTAGTTCTAACAGATGGCATTATCAAGTCGCATACAAAATTAGCACTACATTGTTTGTTGTCGTTTAACAATATCGGATTGGAACAAGTGTGCTCGGCGTCGTATGTTTTAACTTGAAAATATCTGCAGCCTTTTGGAACAGACGCATGTAGACGCCATTTGCAGTTATCTTCATCACGACGAATACAATGAACAGTATACCGTTTCGTTGAAGAAACCACAACTGAATACTGAACAAACTTTTTAATGTGCCACGATTGCAGAGCATGAACCAAATCATCTTTGGTTGGGAAAATTCGTTTATCCCAGAAAGAACGACCATCTTGCGTATGCCAATCACTCTGTTCAAAATTGTTCGCAGCATCGAAGAATGAGTGTTCAATTACCGAATTCTCTATCCAGTTGTCGTTCTCGAAGAAATCGGGAAGTTCATTAAGAGTTGGAATCATATCGTTGTTAGCAACTGCAACATCAACAACGTCGTCGTCTTCACGGTTTATGGATTGACCCATCGCATATATGACATCCTGCGTCTCCGGAACGACTTCATTAGCAGAAACACCTTCAGGTTCATCTTCTACAGCGAAAGGTGTGCTGTAATCCCCTAATTCCTCAGTGTCATCGTCTTCAACGCTATGCATCTGTTCCCGGCCTTCTGGTCGACTAAAATGAATTGGTTCAACAGGTGACAAACCAAGCCCAAGGTAAGGATATGAGGTAGATGGTCCAGCCCCTCCAGCAAACTCATCATGACTGTAATGTGAAGGTTCAAATTGCGACAGACCAGGATAAGGATTTGCACTGCTAGAAGGAATGTCACACACATTTTCTGACCATTCGTTGCCTGTTTGGAAGTTATGCGATTGGAAAAATGGAATTTGCTGGTATGCTGGAACTTCGGCTGTAGGATTTAGACTTATATTCAAATCTATTCCACAGTCCCAACCGGTCGACCTTACTGTACCATACTCCGGCGAATGAGTGTTCGTTGTCAGCGTAGGGTCGGGCACTTTAGGTTCAGCTTCCACATACACTCCAACCACAGACATTCGTTTAAACAAACGCATCAATCCATAAACCGACCTATCATTGGTTAATGGAACGTAAGTCCAATCATTGTTTAATGGCAATTTCGCCGTCAACTTGACATCAAACATACTGTGTGGATAACAACATTCAGATCTTATAACATCAATTAAATCCTCATATTTGATGTTCAACGGAACAACTACCAATTTGCGGTCAGATCCTGTGTATTCTGCCACATCTCCGTCACATTCTAATTTCCCGTTATACATAACCAACAAAGATCCTTCATCATCTTTATCCATACCTAAATATTTGAAAATGTGTTCAAGTGAGATGATCGAATTTCTTACTAAATACTTAAAAAATTGAAAATACTTAAATGTTTTAGAAGTTACCTCAATTGAGTGTAGTAGCAAACGATTGTAAACGTCGAGCAATCTCTCCAATCGTTTTGCCTAAAAACTAAATCAACAAAACTAAATTCAATAATCAACTATCAAACAAGAAATAAAACATTTTGCCTAAAAATCCAAAATCGAATTCGAGTTTCCACCAAAACGGGTTCCTAAACCAACAAAAACACTACAATCATACATAAAACACCAATGTATATCATCCTAATACATAAAAAAGGCAAGAAAACGGTGGAAAACGAAAAAAAAACGAAACCCTAACCTGAAAATCGCGAGAACCCGTCGTGAGGGAGAGGGGGGGCGTCTGCCTGCTTTTATAGACCTCCAGAACTCGGCGTTGGTAACGCCGAGTTATCTTTTTTTAAGTGAACTCGTCGTTACCAACGCCGAACTATTACTTTAGAACTCGGTATCTAGGACGCCGAGTTCTATTTAAGCAACTGTTCTCCTGGCGTGTCAATCGTCTCATGCACGATATGAGCCCAGGAGAATAGTGAATCAAATAGAACTCGGCACTGAGAGTGCCGAGTTCTATTTGAATCACTATTCTCCTGGCAACTCAAGTCGAGTGGAATATCAAGTGGGCCAATAAAAAACTTACATAGAACTCGGCATTGTAGATGCCGATTTCTATTGGTGTGAACTCGGCAGGGGTGATGCCGTGTTCACAACAAGAGAACTCGGCATCCTCGATGCCGAGTTCTCTTGTAGAGTTCATTGATTTAAGAACTCGAGTTTTTTTTGTTCATTTCCTGTTTCACAATCAACGAAAACAATTCAACCACGACACAATCAACGAAAACACAATTCGAACACGACACACAAACAAGTACGATAAAATACAATACAACTACGAGTGGAATATGAAGTTCAACATTTTAACATACATCCAAAAGTACCATACAAACAATCAAATAAATTCACAACTACATATCTATCCTAAGTGACCTCTCAATCTCTTCTTCCTTTTAGGACGTGCTTGAGCACGTCCTCTCCCCCTGCCGCGTCCCCCTCCTCGTGCTGCATTCTCAGTATCCTGAGTCAGACCGCCAGCGTCTTCTTGAGACTGTGAATCTTCTTCTTCAACCACGCGATCTTGACTCAAATGTAATGTGGGTTCTTCAGCACCAAAACACATAAGCCAAGCCTTCATTTTTTCCTTTAATTTTCCAACCATCGAAGAGCCTGTCTTGTGATCTTTGATCACCTGGTGAATTTGATGGAGTTCTTCGTGAAACTCATAAACCCCATGCACCTACAGTTCATTAAAAGTTTATGAAACAGTAAAACACAATTTCAATACATGGTCATTATTAAAATAAATGTTTAAATCTTACCATCTCTCGCTCTCTACCCGCTCGAGGTCTATATAATGTATTATTTGGAGCCAAGACGTGCTGAACTATCCAACGGACGGTGATGCTCCAGTACCATTCCATATACAGTCGTGTGCTCTCTTCAGGATTGGCACCTAGGAGTGGTCGCTCAAACTGTAGATGATCTCTTCGGTGCGACCAATGCTGAATGAATTGGTGATTTTCCACCAACCAATTAACATCCGACCTCCCCTGAGCCGATTTCACTACATGTCTCTCCATTGGCTCTGGAATGTGCTGCTGTAGACCGAACTATCTCATCACTCGGTCTGGACAATGCATAACCACCTCACCAAAATTTATAAGCCAAGTGCGACTCGTGCAGATCTCTGAACCTTCCGTACATAATGGTGGTAACTGATTAAGTAGCAAATTTGCATAAGGGTCCCAGATCACTTGATCGAATTCCTGCACGTCCAGCTCATTACGATAAAAATCAAGTGTGGTCGTCTTCGCACTACCCTTGAATGTTCTTGGTCGTCTCCAACGGGCACCTAATGGTGCCCTGTCGTCCTCCGGGTATGCTAAAGGTCTCCTCTTCAAAGGTCTGCCAATGTGTAGATGTTCCCAACACCACAACTGCAGGAACGTAAGAAAACCACACAAATGTTTCGTCGGAATCAGTGAGGCTTCGTCTAACATGTGATATAAGTGGGCCAGAGCCGCACTACCCCAACTGTACTCCGATGCGACTGCCAAATCTCCAAGCAAGGATAGGTACTTCAAGTGAACCATCGTGCCACTCTTATCTGCCAATATACTGCATCCCAGCTGGAACAAAATGAAGGCTCTGGTGTGTCGTGTAACTGTCTCCTCGTCAGCATCAAAAGGCAAGTGCTGAAACTGAGCTTGCAACCAACCCAAAGTTACGGAACCCTTACGACCCAAATCATCGGGGACCTGACCCAATAAATCCATGCAAACCTCTGACCAATCGTACTCCTGAGACTCGCACACCGGCAATCCATCTACGCGCAAGCCGGTAATCATCGAGATGTCACGCAATGTGCACGTCATCTCACCATGTCGCAGGTGAAATGAATGAGTCTCCGGTCTCCAACGCTCGACCATCGCCCCCAGCAACGTATGATCCAACTGAACTCTGCCCAACCGAGTTACTGTGTCAAACCCTGCCATATCTAGCAGGAACAACATCCTCTCATCAGTGATCTGCCATGCGTTGAGCTTCGATCCATGCTCAACGCATTTTACACCATCAACATCCTTCTGCATAAATTTAGATAACTTTCAGAATATTGAAACTCACGCGCAAATATTTAATTTGAAAATGTAAAATACTTACAAAATCTTTGAACAAGTCTGACTTGTGGTTGGCCTGCAAAACCAACACTGATCTGTCTACCGGACCCTGTGAAGCGTAGCTACCTCTAACTGAACCAGTACTGGAACCACCAACCTCCATCTGTACATAACACGTTAAAAAATGAGATGGTTGTTCTTCATTACTTACTACTTAAAAAGTTGAGAATGCCGAGTTTAAATGACTTTAAAAGTTGAGAATTACCTCAATCGAGTGTAGAAGCAAATGACTGTAAACGTCGAACAATCTCTCCAATAAAATCAACTACAATAAACAACGTTACGAATCATGTCAGAGAATTTTTAAAAAATTTGACAGAACATCCCCTATATTTTTCATATTGGTAAATTGGGAAAACTAACAAGACTACAAACTTCAATACTCACATACATTCAAAGTCACATACATTTAAACACAAATAAAGCACTTTTAGGTTTACATTCATTCAATTTAACATACATTCAAACATAAATAACAACAAAAAATCTAATTTTAATCACAATAATCATACTTAATTTGAACTTTTTTTAAGATGACTACCGTAGAACTATGATCAACAAAACTAAATTCAATAATCAACTAAAAAAGAAAAAATAAAACGTTTTGCCTAAAAACCCAAATTCGATTTCGATTTTGCACCAAAACGGGTTCCTAAACCAACAAAAACACCACAATCATACCTAAAACAACAATGTATATCATCCTAATACATAAAAAATGCAAGAAAACGGTGAAAAACGAAAAAAATTCGAAACCCTAACCTCAAAACTCGAGAACTCGGCGGAAGGGGAGAGTTGGGGGCGTCGGGCTGCTTTTATAGCCCGACGGAACTCGGCGTTGGAAACGCCGAGTTCACTTTTTTTTAAGTGAACTCGGCGTTAGTAACGACGAGTTTTGCCTTTAGAACTCGGCACTCTCAGTGCCGAGTTCTATTTAAGTAACTGTTCTCCTGGCGCGTCAATCGTCTCATGCACGATCTGAGCGCCAGGAGAACAGTTTCTTATATAGAACTCGGCACTCTCAGTGCCGAGTTCTATTTGAATCACATCAGTAAAAATTGTCAAGTGTTGGCCAATAAAAAACCAAGTTGAACTCGGCATCACCAGTGCCGAGTTCGTCTTGTAATAACTCGGCACTGGTGATGCCGAGTTTGATCTGGGAACTAGCCCGGAATTCCCAGAATGAACTCGGCATCACCAGTGCCGAGTTATTCCAAGAAGAACTCGGCACTGGTGATGCCGAGTTCTTTATGCACAAAAAAACAAAACCCGCCGCCGCCACGTGTCACCACGTGGTGGCAGCGGGTCTAGTTTGATAATTATTTTTAGTAGAGGTTTATTTTGGCAAATTTTTTTAAAAAAAATATTATTTTGAAAAAATTTCCTTTAATTAATGAGAAAGATGAGGTTTGGAGATTTGACAAGCGATTGATTATTTAATTAAACTGTAATCGGTGTGGTACTGTGAATGACAGGCCATCAACAGATTCACATTGTATTATTTCTATTCCAAATATAATAATCACAAACCCAACTAGGAACAATGTCTTCTTAATTGGAAATTTTTTCAAAATAATATTTTTTTTAAAAAAATTTGCCAAAATAAACCTCCACTAAAAATAATTATCAAACTAGACCCGCTGCCACCACGTGGTGACACGTGGCGGCGGCGGGTTTTGTTTTTTTGTGCATAAAGAACTCGGCATCACCAGTGCCGAGTTCTTCTTGGAATAACTCGGCACTGGTGATGCCGAGTTCATTCTGGGAATTCCGGGCTAGTTCCCAGATCAAACTCGGCATCACCAGTGCCGAGTTATTACAAGACGAACTCGGCACTGGTGATGCCGAGTTCAACTTGGTTTTTTATTGGCCAACACTTGACAATTTTTACTGATGTGATTCAAATAGAACTCGGCACTGAGAGTGCCGAGTTCTATATAAGAAACTGTTCTCCTGGCGCTCAGATCGTGCATGAGACGATTGACGCGCCAGGAGAACAGTTACTTAAATAGAACTCGGCACTGAGAGTGCCGAGTTCTAAAGGTCAGAAAATGTGTGTGACATTCCTTCTAGCAGTGCAAATCCTTATCCTGGTCTGTCGCAATTTGAACCTTCACATTACAGTCATGATGAGTTTGCTGGAGGGGCTGGACCATCTACCTCATATTCTTACCTTGGGCTTGGTTTGTCACCTGTTGAACCAATTCATTTTAGTCGACCAGAAGGCCGGGAACAGATGCATAGTGTTGAAGACGATGACACTGAGGAATTAGGGGATTACAGCACACCTTTCGCTGTAGAAGATGAACCTGAAGGTGTTTCTGCTAATGAAGTCGTTCCGGAGACGCAGGATGTCATATATGCGATGGGTCAATCCATAAACCGTGAAGACGACGACGTTGTTGATGATGCAGTTGCTAACAACGATATGATTCCAACTCTTAATGAACTTCCCGATATCTTCGAGGACGACAACTGGATAGAGAATTCGGTAATTGAACACTCATTCTTCGATGCTGCGAACAATTTTGAACAGAGTGATTGGCATACGCAAGATGGTCGTTCTTTCTGGGATAAACGAATTTTCCCAACCAAAGATGATTTGGTTCATGCTCTGCAATCGTGGCACATTAAAAAGTTTGTTCAGTATTCAGTTGTGGTTTCTTCAACGAAACGGTATACTGTTCATTGTATTCGTCGTGATGAAGATAACTGCAAATGGCGTCTACATGCGTCTGTTCCAAAAGGCTGCAGATATTTTCAAGTTAAAACATACGACGCCGAGCACACTTGTTCCAATCCGATATTGTTAAACGGCAACAAACAATGCAGTGCTAATTTTGTATGCGACTTGATAATGCCATCTGTTAGAACTAAGTTCACAATTACTCCTGCTGAAATAATGGAAAGGGTGAAGACCAAATACTCACTTGAAATCGGTTACGCTAAAGCATGGCATGCTAGGCAAAAAGCGTTGAACCGAATATATGGTGCCGAAGAAAACAGTTTTAAAGATTTGCGAAGGTTCGTCACAGTTCTCTGTCAGAATAATGAAGGATCTGTTGTCGAAATAGAGTCTGTCCAGATAAATTCAGACGAGGAGATGTTTAAGCGTGTATTTTGGGCGTTCGGGCCTTCAATTAGTGGGTTTCATTATTGTAGACCCGTTGTCAGTGTGGATGGAACGCACCTCTATAGCAAATATAGAGGTTTATTGCTAATTGCTGTGGGCACAGATGCAAACAACGGAATTTTTCCTTTGGCATTTGCTGTTGTAGAGAGCGAGAATACAGAGTCGTGGACGTGGTTCCTTCATTTGCTGGCAAGTATAGTTACAAGGCGACCCGATTTGTGTATTATCACCGACAGATTTTCGGGAATAAATGCTTGTGTGCGAGCCGCATTTCCACCTTCGGAGGGCCATGTACATCGATTCTGTCTTCGACACATGAAAGCAAATCTTGCTAAACATCGAAATTGCAAGGAAAGATTGGGACAAATCAAGTTTTATGAAGCGGGTAAAACTCATTCATTTATGAAATTTGAAGAGTTAATGAAGGCTATTGCAGAGGAACATAAGCCGATATACGAGTGGATTCAACATCAAGGTCCTTTGGAAAGATGGACTTGTTGTCACGACGGGGGTCGACGTTTCGGATGTATGACAACTAACATGTCAGAAAGCTTCAACAATGTCTTACGAGGGGCACGCGGTATGCCAATTACAACCATGATTTTGATGACCTTTCTCCGCTTGAACAAATTCTTTGTTAAAAGAAGGGACGTCGCCGAGTCGTGGAATGAAACATATGTACCGACAGTCCACACCGTGGTGATGGCAAACAGCAATCTGGCCAGAACACATACAGTAACTCGGTACCACCAGCTGATGTACCAGGTTGAAGCCAATGACCAGAAAAAATACCTCGTGAAATTTGAAGAAGGAGTTATTACTTGCACTTGTGGATACATAATTGCAATGCACGTCCCATGTTCACATGTACTAGCAGTTTGCAGTGGCAGACATGCAAATGTCAACACTTCACATTTGGTGTCCCCGTATTATGAGGTTCAAATGTACAAGGAGGCGTACAAACCGATATTTATCCCAATTCCTGATGTGAGGTATTGGCCAGATCGATGCACCATCACAATGAAGCCTCCCCAAACCAAAAGACCTCCCGGTCGGCCTAAATCAACGCGAATCCGAAACGAGATGGACGAACACTCTGGAAGAAAGGTAAGGTGTGGGAGATGCGGCGGTATAGGGCATAACCGAAAGCGATGCAAGGAACCTATATAGCAAAATATTTTGTATGTAACTATTTAGTGAGACGAATGAATGTAAGAGTTGATTAATTGTAAGACTTGTAATGTATTTGTAATGTATTTTGTTATGACTTGAATGAATGTACGACTTAAATCCTTTTTAAGAGTTGATCAATTGTAAGACGATAATTGTAAGACGAATGAATGTAATGTATTTTTTAGGACCGCAAATTTGTCTACTTAAGCCTATTGAATTGGACTTCTGCCTATGAAACTCGGCATCTAGAATGCCGAGTTCTATTGTAGACATGGGCCACCTGACCGTCACCCATTTTCATACAAGATTTGAGTGTCAGGAGAACAGGACCAAATAGAACTCGGCATCTCCAATGCCGAGTTCTATCTGAATCACTGTTCTCCTGGCAACTCAATTCGACTGGAATGTCAAGTGTTGGGCGATAAAAAATCAAATCGAACTCGGTATCACCAGTGCCGAGTTCTTCCAAAGCGAACTCGGTATCACCCGTGCCGAGTTCTCTCTGGGAGAACTCGGCATCACCAGTGCCGAGTTCTATTTGAATCACCTCAGAAAACGTCAAGTGTTGGGCAATAAAAAATCAAGTAGAACTCGGCATCACCAGTGCCGAGTTCGTCCAAAGAAAACTCGGCATCACCAGTGCCGAGTTCTCTCTGGGAGAACTCGGCATCACCAGTGCCGAGTTCTCTCTGGGAGAACTCGGCACTGGTGATGCCGAGTTCTCTATGCACAAAAAAACAAAACCCGCCGCCGCCACGTGTCACCACGTGGTGGCAGCGGGTCTAGTTTGAGAAATACTTTTGTTTGAGGTTTATTTTGAGAATTTTTTTAAAAAAAAATATTATTTTGAAAAATTTTCCTTAATTAAATAGTTTGCCAAAGGTCCAAAGATTGCAAACTTTACACCAATGATACTCTCATGATAAAACACCCCACCTATACAACCCAAATCAAGTATTGATGATGTGAAATCCAATGCACATTTGTGGCTCTGATAAAACAATCAATCAATCGAAACTCCAACATAACATGATTTAAATCACTGGATTTTTTGCAATCATTCCCCATCAATATCACATAATCACAAAACCACTACCATTTGTCCACTTTTCTCTTAAAAGTGACAAGTGGTTTCCAGTTTGGGATGATGTCAAGGTGCAGGGGAGAGTTAAGTGGAGTGTCAGATTTGGAGCAGTGGTGTGATTAGGGTTTTTAATACGGTGGCAGAGGCTAAGGGTTTAGGGAAGTAGTGTGGAGAAGTAATAGGGTCAGTGTAGATGTAGTGCAGGCGCAAGTTACTGTAAAAGAAACTGAGGCATAACTGATATCACGTGAGATGAGATTTGAGTGACATTTTGGACAGCTTTTACACACTTCACTCCTTCCATTTACTGTTGAGAGGAAACATGTTGACTATTTGAGTACGTTTGCGGTTTGTCAGATTATCCATAGATGTGTTTCGTGTCAATAAGCCACAGAATCAAAACATATTTTTTCACGAGAGATGTTTGCAACTTGGTGGGAATTGAAAAGATTCGGGTCTTGTTCTTTGGGGCCTGGGTAAATATCATGTAGTGAAACAATCCAATGATCATGTTATTGGGCGCTTGTTACCCTTCTCTTTGAATTTCAATATAACAATGACATTGTGATATTAGGGCACCCTCCATGGAGTGCCCAGCAAATGTCCGTCGTGATCGATATTTTACCCCTCTCGTCAAATTATGATAAAAAATTATATTAGTTAATTAGTTTAAAGTTGTAAATTAAATTAATTAATTTAATTATTATTTTTTAAAATTATTTTTAATTTGTAAATTAATTAGTTTAAAGTTGTAAATTAATTAATTTAATTTGTAAATTAAAGCAACAAATTATGATAAAAAAAATCAAAAGCAATAAACACAAAAGTGACAACCTTTTGTCACTATGGTCAGCTTTGTATTACGTCGCACAATCTAGTGCCACATCGCACTACGTCCAATTTAGATTTTAGTGACAACCCCATTACACCAACCTTCTGATGTTCGACGAAGTAGATGAATTAATTGAGATGCTACCTACAACTCATCCGCAACTCTTTACTACAAAATCAGGAGAGAGCACAGGAGAAGATATGCTAAGCCTCGAAACCCCCGACTTTTTCTGATTATTTTTCTGAAAATTTTGTGTATTCTGAACGTATTTTTAGAAGAAAATTTAGAATGCAAAAGCATGTATTCCTTCGGATAGTAAATGTCGTTGAGATTTCCGATACATTCCTTTAACGAAAGGCGGATGTCGTTGGTAAACTCGAGATATCGAGGTTACAAAATGCACTGCAGCTATGCGAAAGTTAGTGTATGGTGTCTCGGGTGATTCAGTTGATGAGTACCTACGTCTTAGTGAAAGGACGACAACTTTATTGAGACATTCTTACTACAATTGTATAACACAAGCAATACATTTATTGGTGATTCAGTTGATTCAGTTCATAGAATTTGTCATTGTCAACTTTGCTAAGGAAATTTAAGAAGGCCGACTCCGACGGACCTATCTAGGTTACTTCAAATTGGTGAGCAACGTGGTTTTCCAGGAATGATGGGGAGCATCGATTGCATGCATTGTGAGTGAAAGAATTGCCTGGTGGCTTGGAAAACACAGTACCTTGTCTTTTATGACGTTGTGTCCTACGATATATGAATATGACATTCTTTTTTAAGTATTCTGGGTTTGTGTAATGATTTAAACGTGCTTTATCGTTCTCATGCTTTTACTGACGTTGTAGAAAGGCGAGCACCGCCGGTGAATTTTGTCATCAAGAATCATCGATATAACATGTGATACTATCTTACAGACGATATTTATCCACAATTGTCTGCACTCATCCAATCAATAACTCTTCTACACACTCCAAGAGACAGGTTATATGCTAAACATCACGAAGCAGTTCGTAAAGATGTGAAACGGGAATTCAAAGTGTTTCTAGCATGTTTCGCAATCGTTCGTAGGCCCTCTCTCGCATGGAACCCAGACATGTTAAACAAAATAATGATAACTTGCATCATAATACTGAAAGGAATGTATTCTAAACGTTTTACTTTTATATGTCAATTCTTATGAATTGGATGTGCAAACATTTTGTTCCTTGATTATGATATTCGTCTTTTAGAAGTGTTAAGGAAGAAGCGCTTGGTCCTTAACCGTAGAGCTCTAAAAGATAATGGTTTACATAAATCAAAAGTTATTCACAATCATGGTAATTAACATGAAACATTAATCACCGAGATAAGATTGTTGTGTTGGTCATCGATTGTTATAGCTCTACAAATAATTGACGACACGAGTATATAAAAGAGGAAAATATTACTTTTACATATTGAATAGACATAATAAGTAAAATATTATGGAATTGTGTTTCGTATCATTAATGTTTAACTGTGTCTTCGATCCTAAGATACGAGACTTATATCTTTTCACTCAAGAAGTGTTTAATTTGATTACTGTCAAAAGCTATCAATGAGTATAGTGATAAAGACAATAATTGGTTGAATATGACTTGTGCTGGAAAAGATAGCTAGTCAAACGATTATCGTTGCCCCTCTTAATTGAGTGATGATATTAGTGGGCTCTTTGATAAAGCAAAATTATAATGTGCACAATGTAACTTGAGTTAAATTACATAGTTGTAATTAGCTTAAAGAGATCAAGAAATGAATATAATACAAATGTGACACATTTCTACTTTTTATATATTCTTAATATCATGAGGCAAGGGACATACACAAGCGGTCCACTTACATCACTAAATGGATCATGTTTTCGTTCAAGTTGAACAAAGACATCTATGCTAATTGGGTAACTATTGTAGGATTTCGTGTCCCCAAGTATGTATATATTTTTAAAATTTTAATACATCATACAAGATCGTTTTCAAGTTTCAGCAATTTTATGTACATCTATTTGTGTTTTATTCTAATAACATGCAATCCTACATTTATTAAAATAAATCACAAAGGAGAATCATACCTAAAGGTTCTCTAAAACCTTTTGATGATCCGGAGTCGCGTTGCACGTTGTGTCGCCCACGGAATTGCCTCCGAGTGTTCACCAAACTCTAAACAAGGTTAGAGAGAAATGAGATAGCCAATCAATATCTAACAAGGTTTAGAATCAAGCTAATAACCTCTCTTTAAGTCTCCTGAGATTCTAATCTCCAAACTTAATTTTACTAAGAGAAATTTCGTGGTGATTAGGAAGAGATTAATGAGAGAAAGAATTTTGCATTAGTTTTTAAAACATGTAGGAATAGGTGCCCTTTTATAGGCTCCCAAAACATCCTTATCAAGAACTATTATTTAGCCATGATCCCTTGTTTTTCTCTCCTAAAATTAATCTCTAAATTCCACTTAATCACCCACAAAAACGTTTTAATTAAATCTGGAATTATTCCACCCATGATTTAATTAATCTCTTAATAATTCAGGCAGAATCATTCTTGTTCAGTAGACCGAGTATTATTTGGTCAACCGAATTTTTCTGTTATAACACGTGTTCGGTGCACCGTGAGCTAGACGGTCGACTGAATCTGTATGAGAAAAATTCCCTAGAATAATTCGAACGAACCACGTCTTGTAATCGGTTTACCTTTGACCCACCAAAACCGCTCCTGGAACATAGTCATCGGATGACCGGGTCACCTTCGGTCTACCGAAAATACTACTTCTCGGTTGACCGTTTCCAATCGGTTAACTGAACCCGATTGTCCAGGCACTCTGGGCAATCTCGGTCATCCAATTGCGCTTACCCGTTCCCTATTCGGTTAACCGATC
This sequence comes from Triglochin maritima, assembly GCA_963682175.1. NCBI lineage: Eukaryota > Viridiplantae > Streptophyta > Magnoliopsida > Alismatales > Juncaginaceae > Triglochin > Triglochin maritima. The sequence goes on from OY821774.1 coordinate 43,329,543, forward strand.
CGAAGATGCCCTGGTCGACCAAATTTTGACCCTGATTTTACTTTTATCAAATTTTGGATTTATTTCCAACAAAATTTGATCTTTTGGTGGTTTTTGGCAATTCACATCCTATATATTATCATATGAAATATTAAATTATTACACCCCATAATATATACACCTCATATGAATTTATTATGATTCTAATTATGTTAATTTTCATAACATATTGATATTAATAAATTCACCACATGTGTCATATTTTCACATGAAACCCGACACATCATATGAACTTAAAATCAACCTCTTGTTTTCCAGTTTTGTGGTGTGACCTATAGGAGGATCTAAGCCAAATTGGCAGTGATATTAAACACTTAATATCTCAGACTATAAGCGGTATCTAGCTACACATTATAGTCACCCAATTAACATAGATGTCTTTGTTCAACCCGAATCAAAACATGATCCATTTAGTGATGTAAGTGCACCACTTGTGTCCGTCCCTTGCCTCATGATATTAAGAACATATACAAAGTAGAAATGTGTCACTTTTGTATTATATTCATTTCTTGATCTCTTTAAGCTAATTATAACTATGTGACTTAACTCAAGTCACATTGTGCACATTATAATTTTGCTTTATCAAGGGACCCACTAATATCATCACTCAATTAAGAGGGGCAATGATAATCGTTTGACTAGCTATCTTTGTTGGCTTTTTGGCCTTAATCCTTGTTTTGATGATTTAATCAACCTAATCTTAATCATAAGTAATGTAGAGTAGCACACATATTGCATTGCATATATATTGCATGTGCTAACCTCTACAGGTGATCAAGACTCATGGAAGGAAGGAAATCAAGTCAAGATTTGTAATAAAGCTATATGAAGACTTGTAATCTTGATTTTATTTTGAGTCTTAGGAACATGTGTAAATTGAGCATACAAGAGCTAAAAACTTATCACATACACACTAGGTTCCTTAGAGAAGTCACACATAAAATTTCACCTAATTTGGACTTCATTAGATCACCCAAACCTTAGTCGGAAATCACTTAAAACCTAAACCCAGATTTCCTGTGTGCACCGGTCGACCGAACCCGTTCTCAGTTCGACCGGTTTATAACAGACTCTCCATAGTGATTTTACCGAACTCTACCGGTCGACCGGTTCTACCGTTTCGGTCGACCGATCCCGGATTTTAATATGGCCGTTTTCCTTGTCGTATTCCTATAACGGTCGTATTCGTATAAAACAAACTTAACCCCAAAATACATTCGGTAACCGGTCGAACGACGACCTTGATTCGGTCGACCGGTTGAACAGAAACAAAATTCCCTGCTATCGGTCGACACAATTTAAATTTGGAATTTAAATTCCGAATTTGAATTCAAAAATTGATTCAACCCAGTGCACTCAGATTTGGATTCGGGACTTGAGTAATCGACTCTCACGAGTTCATCTAGATTCCAGTCTGGAACTTAGCCTCAATCCACCTGTGGCACCACCTCACCCGGATCCAATGGGTGAGAACGTAGTGGACCCGCCTGTTGCACAACCCACAACTCTTCGGGATCGATGCTATCCAGCGATGGCTGCTCAGCCATCGTGCATCGTTATGCCCACCATACCGGGTCGCGACTTCGAACTTAAGGCACAATACATGAGTATGTTGCCTAAGTTCACCTCTAGGGAAGACCCATATCTCTTCCTTAGAGAATTTGAGGAAATCTGCTCTCTTATGCAATACCAGCATATCCCTGAAGAGGCAGTGCGTCTGAAATTTGTGCATCTTGCACTAAAGGACGACGCTAAGAAATGGCTATATAGTCTAGCCGAAAGATCCATTAGAAGTTGGGCTGAGTTTGTTCAAGTATTCCTAAAAAAATATTTCCCCAACCATAAGACTATGAGGATTAGGAATGAAATTGTTGCATTCGTTCAGTCTGAGAACGAGCCGTTCTATTCCTATCTAGAAAGATTCAAAAGTGTTCTGACCCAATGCCCTCATCATGGAATTCCGAGATGGCAATTATGTCAAATTATTTATGAGGGATTGACACCCACATCTAGGGTTATGGTAGAATCCGTAAGCCAAGGGAACTTTATGTCGAAAAATGAAAATGATGCCTGGACTTTCCTTGAGGATTTAGCTGAAAACAGTATGCAATGGGACAATGCTAGAACACCGCTTAACCCGAGTATTGGATCTAGAATAGCAAGTCAACCCAGACCAGGTGTCTTAGCTGTAGATGCCAACATAGCGGCTGAAGCAAAACTAGCTACCCTTATGCGCAGAATGGAAAGTTTAGAGCTACAAACCCAAAACCGAGTGAATCAAGCCTCGTCTATCCCTTGCTCTAGATGTGGTCAGACTGGTCATGTAATGGAGGATTGTGCGGAATGGGACCAAGTTAATGCCATGTATAACCATGCTAGAAATGACCCATACGCATCAACCTATTACTCGAGTTGGCGTAATAATTCCAATTTCTCATCTAGCCAATAATGTCAACCTCCTAGACAACAACCAAACCCGTATAACCAAAATAATACATCATCTGGGTTTAATAACAATAACGATCATGAGGTTAGGTTGACAAGCTTGGAAAATTTGATGAAAACTTTTATACAAACAACCAACCAGACCTTCCAAAGGATAGAGACACAAGTCAGCCAACTAGCACAAATAGTAGGTGAAAGAGAAAAGGGTCGGTTTCCAAGTCAACCTGAGGTGAACCCTAGATCTAATAATTCATATCAATCCTATCAACCACCTTCAGGAAATAACAACCCTAGACCGGTTCAAATGGTTAATGAAGAAGGACCGTTCCAACAAATAAATGATGTAGTATCATTACGGTCCGGAAGACAGATTGATAATAATGTAGTAAATCCTAGAACGTCTAATCAATCTAGCCATTAAACTGCCACATATGACCTAACCATTGAACCCGACGTCCAATCTGAAACGCCCAACCCACCTACTCAACCTGAACCCATAGCTCAACCTGAACCTGAGCGAGTCTATGTTCCTAAAGCTCCATTCCCTAATAGACTCAAAAAGAACTCAAGTACACAAATAGAGAAAATCTTGGAAGTATTTAAGCAAGTTAAGGTGAACATTCCACTCTTAGACATGATTCAACAAATACCTGCTTATGCTAAATTCTTAAAAGATTTGTGCACTAAAAAGAGAAAAACAAACGTACCAAAGAAGGCATTCTTAACTGCAAACATAAGTTCTATTTTGTCTAACACATCTCCTATAAAATATAAGGATCCTGGATGTCCCACAATTTCATGTGCAATAGGAGATACTTTTATCAACAAAGCCCTTCTAGACCTTGGTGCTAGTGTTAACCTACTCCCATACTCTGTCTATGAGCAAATGAACCTTGGTCCACTAAAACCCTCTAAGACAACCCTTCAATTTGCTGATTGTTCTATTAAAAAACCAAGAGGTATAGTAGAGGATGTTTTGATCAAGGTTGGTGACTTCATTTACCCAGTGGATTTTGTCGTACTAGATACCGCACCTGTTGTAAATCCTAATCGACAAAAAACCCTGTAATTCTAGGCAGACCCTTTTTGGCCACTTCTGAAGCATTGATAAACTGTCGAAATAGGCTCATGCAATTATCTTTTGGGAACTTAAAAGCTGAATTTAATATCTTTCATATTGATAGTGAGCCAGAAATAACATGCAATCAAAGTGATGTTGTGATGAAATCGCGTATCTATAATATTTCTGAATCGTCACAAAATCAAAAAGGAAGTAAGAAAAATGGGAGGAATTCATCTACACACCCACCGTCACTCGAGCAAATAAGAGAACCAATTTATGTGAGGGGTGTGGAACCTGTAACTCAGGACGCTCATTGCAACATGGGGAACAATTCAACTGGATACATGCACCAATATGGTGTCATTCAATCCAGTTCTGACTATGGTTGACTTTGAGCAAATTTCATCCTTCCACCGCAATTCACCAAGGTAATAAGTGCATTTGCTTTATATTTGCATACATTGAGGACAATGCATGATTTAGGTGTGGGGGGGTGTTTATGTATATATTTATCTATAGATCTGTCTTTTATTTCTTAAAAAAACATCAATGTTTCATGACATAGCTTAAGATTGAACTGTCAAAACCCGTGTACAAATTGCATTGAGTTTTTGTTCCTTATTATATAATTCTGCTTGTAGAAATTATGACATAAATCTAAGTTCCAAAGAAATAACTCATTGCCCTTTAAGACATGTATGCACTTAAATTGGATGAATCAAATCTTTGAAGTGGTTGATAAAAAGCAGAGGTTGAGGAAAATATACCGGAAAGTGTAGACTTCTAATAGCAATTAAGCCTTGAGGAAAATAAAAATAAAGGAATAAAGTGAAGAAAACACATTTTGCAAAATGATTACAAAAGCCCAAGCCTTTGAGTCACTGGTCCGTAGGGGTATCTTGAAACCCGGTAACTTGAGTCTACCAGCTCGGGATCATCGACCAAACTCGCTACACGAATGCAAAAGGGTAAAAGTGTCAAAAAGCAAATGTGTTGAATCACGGAAGAAAAGAAAAGAAAAGAAAAGAATAATAATACTCAATGCCCAAAGCTAAAAGAATGATCCATGCCATGGTTGATCCGAATGGTACTTCACCACCAGATGAGGCGTGCAAAATAATTCAAGTGATAAACATGTGTAGAATGGTTAGTGGTGTGAATGTTGGCGGAATAAAGACCAAGTCATATTTTTAATGAGTTAGATTCATATAATGAGCATGCAAGAATTCTCGGTGAGATGTATAAGGTTGAGGTAGGGATATTGAGAACTATTAATGAAATGTTGATTTAGGATTTTGTGGGTATATCCGCTGAAAACCCTCAGGAGACAACACTCCTCCTCCTTGGCAACAAAGAGGTTTAACGGCTTGTTGCACATGCTAAGTGCAACCGTGAGTCCTACGAAAGTGAGTTAGGATTTCCCTGTTTTTATTTTTCGTATTTTCTGTTTTGCTAGGGACTAGCAAAATCTAGGTGTGGGGGTATTTGATGCATTGCATACATTGCATCATATGTCTTTCATTTAGATTACTTTTACATCAATAAATGCTACTAAGGTATGTGTTTAGTCTTATTTACAGAATACAGGGACCTGAATGCAATTTACCCACATCCCGAGCATAAACGCGTGCAAAAGACTCATTTCTATCATAAAGACCAAGTTCAAGATTATCGGGTTACGAATGGAAATGTATCCAAGCATAAAAGCATTCAAGTCCCAATTGCAAAAAGAACAAGGACTTAAGCACAAAAGTAGCCGGGGACTTAACTGCAAAAAGTCAAGGACCTAATTGCAATTAAAGCACCAAAATATTATCTTGGAGAAAATCTAAAGAAAAATCAATGTAAATCTCCAAACATATAAAGGAATTAATCCGGAGCTCAAAAGAATGGAAAGAAATCATCCAGACGCGCAAAGGAGGATCAAATCATACCATAAACTACCAGCAAAAATCCGGATTAAATCAGAGAAGATTGTGCGGTGGAAACGCCGCCCCCTCAGCGATCTGTGTGCTCCAATTTCGTCCAGTCGTGTCTGGACACGTGTACTTTCCAATATTATACCTAGATCCCTTGTAGTAACTATAAATAGACCCGAGAACGATGTTAGAATGGTCCTTAGGCTTTGGTGGTAGTTTTTATTCTTAATCTTAGTTTTGTAATCTTCTTTTCATTAATAAAATTCTGTCTTTTATTTCTTACTTTTAGTTTTCTTTTGTAATGTCTCAAGGACCCCTTCTTCCTCCCTCTATGAGTTTCTAACTCCTTCCAAAGGGTGGAGGTGACGGATTAGGGTGAAGAGAAGATGAATGAATGTTATTATTTTAATTTCGTGTTAGTATATTTTGATTACTTGAGTTTATGTTAAATCATTTATCATGTAATGCTTTATAACTAATATGATTTATTATAAGTTTCTAAATTCTCTAATCTAAACCTTAAATCTAAACCTCCACCCGACGGAATTCACATCTTTGTTCTTGTTTTAATTTTAATTGTTCTTGTTCTTGCTTTAGATAATTAAAACCCAAAAATCTCAAAACCCAATTATTTCTTCTCTCCTTCTTCCCCTTAATCGGAAATCACACTAATAACAGAATCTCTCACTCCTTGTGTTCGATCCGTATTTGCCACGTCTTCATTGACACCGTGCACTTGTGGTATAAATTTAATTCTCATCAACGGTTAACCGGCCCAAGACTCAAATCGTCCAAATTTTTCCAGAGAATTTTTCTCATGCATATTTGGTTGACCGTCTAGCTCATGGTTCACCGAACATGTGTTAAAACCGAATGGTTCGGTTAGCCGAGAAGAATTCTCGGTCAACCGAACAACACGATTTTTGCCTGAATTATTAAGAGAATAATTAGATCATGAGTTGGATTAATTCCAGATTTAATCAAACATTTTTAGGATGCTTATGTGGCAATTTAAGATTAATTTTAGGAGAGAATAAGCAAGAGATCATGACTAAAGAATAGTTCTTGATAAGGATGTTTTGGGAGCCTATAAAAGGATTCATCATCTTACTTGTTTATGTTAATGCAAAAATTCTCTCTCCCATTAATCTCTCAATTAATCACCACGAAAATCTCTTAATAGTTTTAATTTTTGGAGATAGAAATCTCAGAAGCTTAAAGAGAGTTTATTAGCTAGTTTCTAAGCTTAATTAGAGATTGATTGGCTAGCTCTTTTCTTTCGAATCTTGTTTAGAGTTTGGTGAACACTTGGAGGCAAATCGGCGGGCGATTCGACGAGCAACGGAACTCCGATTCTTCTGAAAGGTTTTAGAGAACCTTTGGGTATGATCCTCTATCCTTTGTTTATTTTAATATGTGTAGGAATGCATGATATTAGAATAAACAAATACATGTACATAAAATCAATGAAAATATGAAATCGATATTGTATGTTTGTATTAAATTTTTTAAAATATATACATACATAGGACACGAAATCCTACAAATACATAACATGATATGGATGATGAGCAAAAGTCTTGTGCTAATTTTTGCAGAAACAAAAGAATTCATCTATGATCAACCACGAAACATACATAATAATAGTATATATGATGACATATCGTTCTCCTACTCATGCGATCATATCCTTGATATTAACATGTACCTCGACAATAGAGATCGTGTTCAAGACAGACAAAAACATGAGTAAGAGTGTTTTCTTAATTTCATATTTTTTATTCTGATACTTAATTATTGTGATGACATTTTAATATTTAATAATATTTTTTTCTTCTGAGTTTTATTTCCTACTATTTATATTTAGTTATAAAACGTTAATGTGAATATAATAAATTAATTAATTGGTTATTATTGAAAATTGTAAATGAAGAAGAAAAATTGTGGAAGAACGAGAATACTGATTTGACAAGTTGACATTTATTGGTGGTTGTTGTTGAGAGGAGAAGGTTGTTAAGAGATGGGAAATGAAAAAGAGAGAGTGTATATTTGATAAGTTGACATTTATGAAAATATCAGGTATAAGGATGACCTCAACAGGGGGAAAACGGACGACAATGATTCTAAGTTTCTAACAAGGGAAAACCTATGACAATCAGAAGTAGGGTTCAGGTCGTAAATAGAAACCCGATTAATAAATGAGGTAGGTTGCGGTTATCTCTCAACATGTCTCGCCCAATCCGCAACCCACATAGAATATATTTATTTTTAATTAATATATATTATATAATAAATATAATTAAGATTTTAAATTTAACTTAGTTAAGTAACATATCTTACCATATATCATGGAGTTATAAATTTGTGTAATGTTATTGTGGACATATAGTTGTAGTCTTTGGACTAAAAGAATATTTAGGTGGTTATGTACTTTATGTATGTTTTTGTTGTTGTTTTGGACATGCATATTATCATGTTTTAGATATAAAACTATGAAAGTGTTATATGTTATGTTGTATGCATTTTTTTCTCCAAGTATTTTAGGGATATATACAATCATAAGATTGTATGAGTTCTAATTATAAAAATCTAAAGACTCAATTCACTTAACTCACTTCACCCGCACCCGCCTAATCCACTCCTAGGCAGGGTGGGTAACGATTGTTAATTTTTTGTCACGCCTCTCTTACCCAATTAACTTAAGTGAGACGGATAGTAGTGGGGTAAAACCCACCGTGCTCCATTTACACTCGTAAATAGGGTGGTTTCATCATATCTCCATGGATCCAAAATCATCCTCTAGGATTCATTGTTTTGTTTTTTTCTTCTAAGTTTTGTTGTTTTCAGCATTTTATTGAACACAATACCCATGTTAAACACTCATCAATCTTGTAAATATAATTATTTTGTATACATTGTCACATGTTACAGGTAGTACAAACAAAACTTGGTCAGATTTTTTAATATATTTGAAATTATGAACCCACCAACCTACTTTCTTAGAGAGTTGGGCTACTAAACTCAGTAAAAGGTTTCAAAAATATGAATGGGTTCGTTGTCTCGTCGACATCTTCAAACGGTAAATCAGAATGTTAATCAACTTCTACAATGATGTTTCTCGTACAAAAATGTGGATGACAATTTGCTTTCCTCTGCTTTTTTATTCTCGGATAAACTTCCTATTGTGGCCTACTCCGTCGGGACGTAATTGCAATCCTTGTATTAAGAAACATACCAAATAGAGAACGACCAACCTGGCTCAGAAGATCCCCTCATCATCCCCTCCTTCCATAATGCAACCAATCATCTCAAATCTCGGACTCCATCATTGGCAAGTCTCAATGGCTACATCCAACTTCATGTATAATATATAAAGAACAATTGTAACCCTAAAACAATATATACAAAATAACAAAAACCTTCATCTTATCGCGGTATCGGATTCTTCATGGTATCAGAGCAATGATTCTGAGAAGGAAAAACGTCGTCGACCTCAGGCTTCAAAAAGTTCATCATCGGTCTCTGCTTCTCTTAGGGGGTTGAAGGCCAATCAAGCCAACCGTCCTCCCAAAACTACACAGTCGGTCTCTACCTCGCATAGAGGGTTGATGGCTAACCTAGCCAACCATCCTAACCCTAGAAGGTTGAAATCGGCATGTCAGAAACAGAGGTGAATGCGCCGCGCCTCGTCTCCCAACTTCTAAATGGGCAGAACTACCTTTCATGGGCGAGGGCGATCTGCTTGCCCTCAGTGGCAAAGGAAAACTAGGCCATATTACATGGATGACAACAAAACCAACCGGCATGGGAACTGATACAAAACAAGAAGAGTGGCAAGCAATGGATCATCTCATCATGTCATGAGTGATCAACTCGATGCAACCCAAAATCGGTGGGATCTTCTTGTACAAAAACTCGGCAAAGGAGTTATGGGACTCCGTTCAAAGCATCTATGGTAAGACTCAAAATTTTGCTCATATATTCAAACTAAAGCAAGATATTTCGCAGACAAAGCAAAGCAATCAAACCATCACTGAGTATCTTGGAGGTCTTCAAAGAGGATGGGACGAGTTAGCCATATATGAACCACCAAGCTCAGACCCGAAGGTCATCCTTGTGCGGATGGAACAAGATCACATATACCAATTCCTAATCGGACTTGATAGTAGCTACAAAGCCATTCGAAGCCAAATCTTGATGACACCCGAACTTCCCAACTTAGCGTCCATCATCGCAATGGTTCAATGGGAAGAAACCCGCCGAACCACCACTCAGAACTAAACCAATCACACGTCAGAGTCTCAGGCACTTCTCGCCGGAAAACCACAAACAACCACCCAAAATGGAAAAATAAGAGGTAAATATGGAAACAAATCTAACGAAACATGTGATAATTACAAAAAAACAGGCCACAACAGGAACTCATGTTGGTTCCTACATCCTCACATCTAACCAACAAGGGAATGAGGGGGCGATCATCGGAACAAAGGAAGGGGTGGCAGTAGTGGGGGTTACCCTAACCCTAGCTCCGATGTAGAAAGAAGGAAATGGGGTGAAGTCGGGTCGAGCGCAGATCCGAGGGGATTTATAGCTTCCCAAATGGAACATCCGATTAGCACAGATCCGAAACCTCTGTTCACTCCCAGATTATGCACAACACCGGACCCGTTAATACACATGGAGGTGGACCAATGGACTCAAATTCGTTGGGCCAATTGCTAGCCCATCTGAACAGTTATCTGCAGAACGACCCTCACAGTTCAGGTAATTACTCATGTATAACAAATCTTCTGGATAATTATACTGTGAATTTTTCGGTTAATAAATGATATGATACTAGATGGATTATTGACTCGGGTGCTACAAACCATATGACCGGAAACTCTTCATTACTAAATAACATAAAAAATAACTTGGACTTGCTAAAGAAATTTGTTACCGTAGCCAATGGTAATCAAGTTGAGATCAAGGGTGTAGGGGACATGCAATTGTTAAATAAATTAGCTAGGAATATATTGTATGTACCTTCTTTCGATTCCAATTTTCTATCTGTTGCTAAAATTACTAAAAAATTAAATTGTAATGTCATATTCACTCCTGTTGATGTAATCTTTCAGGATCGAATCATAGGGATGGTGATTGGTAGAGGAGTTCTCTTTAATGGACTCTACATCTTGGACACCAAAAATAGAGCGATGCATGCTATTAATAACCCAAGTCATGAACTATGGCACAAGAGAATGGGACACCCGTCTCATCCTGTTTTAAAAACTCTTTTTCCTTTTATTGGCTCCGAATATTCTTGTTATGTATGTCATTATTCGAAACAAACTAGATTACCATTTCATTCTGCTACGAATAAAGCTAGTTGTCCTCTTGAACTTATTCATTCCGATATTTGGGGACCGACCCCTATTGCATCTTAGAATGGTTTTAAATACTTTATTTCGTTTATTGACGATTTTTCCCGCTACATGGATTTACCTTCTTAAAGCAAAATCTGATGCATTTAAAGTTTTTTGTGACTTTGTGACCCTCGTTGAAAATATGTATGATTTCAAAATTAAATTCTTTAGATCAGATAATGGTACCGAATAAATTCTTTAGCCACATTTTTCAAACTTTTTTGAAAACCAAGGGAATTTTTCATCAAACTACTTGCATCAATACTCCCCAACAAAATGATATTTCTGAAAGGAAAAATCGTCATCTTTTGAATGTTACCCGATCTTTACTGTTTCAAAATAATGTTCCAAAACATTTTTGGTTAGATGATGTTTTAACTGCAACTTACCTCATAAATCGCCTTCCTAGCTCTATTCTCCAAAATAAGCAAGCGTTGGAAATTTTACTTGGAAGAAAACTAACTCTTGATCACCTTCGGGTATTTGGATGTGTTTGTTTTGTTCACAGGAAATGAGCAGACAAACTCGACTTTAATTCTGTTAAATGTATCTTTCTTGTCTATTCCTTTAGGGAAAAAGGTACAAGTGTTATGACCCAAAAAATTGTAAATTGTATGTATCGAGAGATGTATCCTTTGTTGAGAGAGAACCTTACTTTCAAAAAAGCGAAGAAGCACCAACAACACTTGACGACAACTTGGTCCCACAAGACATTCCTCTTCCAATCTTGGATCCCGGAATATCAGCAACTCATAAAGACAACTTGGCCCTACAAAGGAAAGAAGAAGAAGAAGAAGAAGAAGAAGAAGAAGAAGAAGGAGGAGGAGGAGGAGGAGAAGAAAACAACAATGGAGAACGAGAAGACCGAACGAACCACCAAGAAGAAATCATTCAAAGAAGGAGATCGACCCGTCCAAATCGTCCTCCAACTAGGTTGAGAGATTTCATTACTTCCCACGTAACTTACCCCATTGAGGACTACTTGTCCTATAATCAAGTAAAACTCACTCATAAAGCCTTCATCACACAAATAGATAATTACAAAGAACCTAACTCATATCAGGAAGCTATTAGGGATCCAAAATGGTGCAAGACCATGGAGGATGAAATCAAAGCACTAGAAACTAATAAAACTTGGACTCTTGTTCCTTTACAAACCGGGATCAAACCTGTTGGGTGCAAATAGATTTATAAGATCAAGTATAATAGCAACGGGTCAATTGAAAGGTATAAGGTTAGACTTGTTGCAAAAGGGTATACTCAAACCTACGGTCTGGATTACTTATAAACTTTTGCACCGGTAGCCAAAATGAACACCGTTCGTGTTCTTCTCTCCATAGCTGTTAACAAAGGATGGAATCTATATCAAATGGATGTTAGGAACACCTTCCTTCAAGGAAACCTTGAAGAGGAAGTCTACATGACTCCACCTCCGGGTACAACTTCATTACAAATCAGGTATGCAAGCTACACAAATCAATCTACGGATTGAAACAATCCCCACACACATGGTATGCAAAACTTAATCATTCTCTTCTAGTTTTTGGGTTTATAAAGTCTTTCAATGATGCATCCATGTTCATTAAACATCATCATAACACAACCACCATTGTCTTAGTTTATGTAGATGATATTATAATTACCGGTGATAGTAATCATACAATCAATCTAGTCAAAAGTTATTTAAACTATAAGTTTGACATCAAAGACCTTGGAATTCTAAAGTATTTTTTAGAAATAGAAATTGCATACTCCACAAAAGGCTTGGTTTTATCACAAAGAAAATACACTATTGACTTGTTAAAAGAAATCGGGAAACTTGGTCCAAACCAGCCAACACTCCCATTGAGACTAACCGCAAGGTTAGGCCTACTGAAGGAGAACCGGTTAAGGACATTGGTCGGTTTCAAAGACTTGTAGGAAAACTCATATACCTTACTGTAACTAGACCCGATATAACTTATGCAGTTAGCACTATTAGCCAATTCATGCATGCACCTCACACACACCACTTAGACATTGTTGATCGAATACTCAGTTACTTAAAAATGACCCCTGGACAAGGATTATGGATGAAAAATAATAACTCTAACTCTATAATTGGCTTCTCCGATGCAGATTGGGCAAGAAGCCATGACCGTAAATCCACTACAGGCTTTTGCACATTTGTTGGTGGAAACCTCGTGACTTGGAGAAGTAAGAAACAAAATGTTATTGCTAGATCAAGTGCAGAAGCAGAGTATCGGGCTATGGCCTCAACCACAAGCAAGCTAGTTTGGCTCAAACAACTTCTCCGTGACATGAAACAACCTTACCACGAGCCTATGAAGATGTTTTGTGACAATAATGTTGCTCGCCACATAGCTTCAAATCCAGTGTTTCACGAAAGAACATTGAAGTTGATTGTCACTTCATCCGAGAAAAAAATACAAAACAATGAAATAAAAGTACCATACATCTCAAGCAAAGAACAACTCGCAAATATCTTCATAAAAGTCTTGGATCAAAGACAATTCAAATTCATCCTTTCCAAGTTGGGCTCCTTCAATCTCTTCCGGACCTAACTTGAGGGGTGTGTTAAGAAACATACCAAACAAAGGACGACCAGTCTGGCTCAGAAGATCCCCTCATCATCGCCTCCTTCCATAATGCAATCAATCATCTCAAATCTCGGACTCCATCTTTGGCAAGTCTCAACGGCTACATCAAACTTCATGTATAAATAAAGAACAATTGTAACCCTAAAATAATATATACAAAATAATAAAAACCTTCATCTTATCGCTGTATCGGATTCTTCACCTTGTTTTTGCTTAGCATTGCATGAGGCTCGTGCCAAGGCTAGTGCTCGAGTCGCAATATTTGATGTGGTTTTTTCACCTCAGCCTTCGTTTTTTTTAAAGAAGTGATGCAAAATTCAAAGGTTACTCCTTATAACTCCACGAGGCATATGGTTGCTTTTCGAATTATCCTACTTATTTCTCCAATCGACTTTGTCGATAGATTTTAAAAACACCACATAAAACTACGGTATTCAAGAAAACACAATGAGATAAAAAAACAAAAAAAGGTGTACAAGAGTGTTTGGACATAGGAACGCAACAATAAAAACATTTTCAACTGATGGTTCCCACCGAGGCAAATATGTGCAACAAAAATAAAATTAAAAAACCATAAAAGCTGTACCCTTCCGCTAACAGTCTTTTATCATATAATCCGAAAATCATATGGTAGGTAAGAGGTATAAAACTAAACCAACAAAGTTAGGAGCAGATCATCAGCCGTAATTTTTTATCCAATAAAAAATAAATTAAAATTTCGAAATTTAGGGATTTTTTTTTTCGAAAAGTAGTCGGATCGCGGGTGTGACCCGCGATCCATGGAGGGACGGATCGCAGGTGTGAACCGCGATCCGTCCCTTTTTTGTGACGGATCGCGGGTCTAAACCACGATCTGTCAATTTCTTTTAAAAAAATTTCTTTTAATTTTTTTTAAATTTTATTTTATTTGCAGAAAATTTCACGGATCGCGGGTGTGGCGATCCGTGAAATATTTTTTTTATTTTTTTATTTTAAGTTTCCTATTTTTGTTTTAGTTTTTTATTTTTGTTTTTCTTTTCTATTGCAATTCTTTTCTATTGCAATTCTTTGTAATCTTTTTTAAAATCTTTTTTTTTCAAAATATTTTTTCTAATTGATATTATTTTTTATTTTTTTTAAATTTGTCTCTAATTTTTTCAAAAATCGACCTCCAATGTCGATAACTGGGCGTATTGAAATGCAAGGGTATTTTATACAATAAAAAATATAAAATTTCTTAACCAGAATAAGAAATTATTTACAACTAAACTTTAAACAAACACTAAAATTGTCCAAAATTAATAGGGTGTACACATATTACAAACAATTTTAGAGGTTAATACAGCAAAAAATTAAAAACACGATTAATTGGTTTTAAAAAATAATAACAATTACAAAACATATTTTGAAAACAAATATAATAAAAAAACAAAGTTAAAATGATTTTAAAAAAATCAAAACTTAAAACACTACAACTAAAATATGTGACTTTATTTATTTTCTTTTATTGTTTTTGATTTTATCTTTTAATTTGTTAAAATCATTTTAACTATGTTATATATATATATATATATATATATACACACACGTGAAAATATGTTTTCTAATTTTATAATTTTAAAAAAAAAATTAATTGTGTTTTTAATTTTTTAAAGTATCGACCTCCAAAACTGTTTGTAATGTGTATTCACCCTACGAATTGGGCGTATTGAAATGTTAGGGTATTTTAAACAATAAAAAAATAAAATTTCTTAACCAGAATAAGAAATTATTTACAACTAAATTTTAAACAAACACTAAAACTAATTAAAACAAAAAATTGGTAACGTTGTCGAAAATTCGTAGGGTGAATACACATTACAAACAGTATTGGAGGTCGATACAGCAAAAAATTAAAAACACAATTAAAATTTTGTAAAAAATAATAACAATTACAAAACTTATTTTGAAAACAAATATAATAAAAAAAATAGTTAAAACGATTTTAAAAAAATCAAAACATAAAACACTACAACTAAAATCCGTGACTTTTTTATTTTCTTTTATTGTTTTTTATTTTATTTTTTTGATTTTTTAAAATTTATTTTTAATCTGTTTTTTAATATATTTGTTTTTGAAAATAAGTCTTCTAATTGTTATTATTTTTTCAGTTTTTAAAATATTTTTGAAATATTTTCCAAAATCTACCTCCAAATCATGTGGATAACAGTGGGTTGAAAGATTATGTTATTTTAAAAAAATTATAAAAATTAGAAAACAAATTTTTAAGTTGGTATATATAAAAAACATAGTTAAAATGATTTAAAAAAACAAAACATAAAATCAAAAAACAATAAAAGAAAATAAAAAAGTCAAAGATTTTAGTTGTAGTGTTTTATGTTTTGATTTTTTTTTAAAATCGTTTTAACTATGTTTTTTATATATATCAACTTCAAAATATGTTTTCTAGTGTTTATTATTTTTAAAAAAAATTAAATGTGTTTTTTAATTTTTTTTGATGTATCGACCTTGTAATGTGTGTACACCCTACGAATTTTCGACAACGTTACCAATTTTTTTGTTTTAATTAGTTTTAGTGTTCGTTTAATATTTAGTTGTAAATAATTTATTATCCTGGTTAGGAATTTTTTTATTGTAAAAAATACCCTAACATTTCAATACCACAGTTATCGACGTGTTTTGGAGGTCGATTTTTGAAAAAATTAAAAACAAATTTAAATTTTTTTAAAAAATAATATGAATTAGAAAACATATTTTAAAAAAAATTAAAAAAAGATTACAAATAATTACAATAAAAAAAACAGAAATAAAAAAATAAAACTAAAACAGAAAAACAGAAACCATAAAAAAAAAATTGTTTCACGCATCGCGTTTCACAACCGCGATCCGTGAAATTTTCTTCCAAAAAAAATTTAAAAAATACAACGGATCGCGGTTCACACCTACGATCAGAATACTTTTGGAAGAAAAAAAATCCTAAAATTCGAAATTTTCATTTTTTTATTATATAAAAAAATTACGGATCATCAGTGGACTCTGCCCATCGAGGGTGGATATATTCTTCAATCGATTCTGATTTTGTGTGTCCATCTAAGCAGTTTTTTTTCATTCTAAAATCCTTTATTAGGTTATTTTGAAATTGCACGTTTTATTCCAATTTGTAAGCCCATGTATATTAATTTCTCCTGCATGAGGTTGTTTCTAGTTTTCTCCAGTTGCCTTTTGGTGTTACTTCCATCTTTGTTTGTATATCTGTCTCTTATTAGTTTTTAACATCTTCGGTGATTTTTCATGTATGGCTTTGGTGTTATATATATCACGCCTTTGATATGGTAACGGTGTAAATACCAGATGTGGGCATTATGCTTTTGTTATTGTAATACTAACTATGCTATATTTGCTCGTGTGTTTACTAAACATGTATGTTTTTCAGTGTTCTGTTGTTTCAATGATATTACAAAATAAGATAATTGTCATACAAAAAAAAAATGGAGGTGAAAAAGCAATTCCTTTTTTTTGGAACTTCTATGGGCTTGGGGGCAAACTACAGGTTCGGACCGGACCCATTTTTGCTTGGGTATAGACGTGCAGTCGTTGGTGTTGTCTATTCATGTGCAAATGGAGTATATTAGGAAAAACGATGTAGGATTAGCAGCTTAATTCTTATTCCTGACCATAACTTCGTAGGGCATATGGTTCTTGCAGTTATTTTTCTATTTGTTATGT
Organism: Triglochin maritima; assembly: GCA_963682175.1. Taxonomy (NCBI): domain Eukaryota; kingdom Viridiplantae; phylum Streptophyta; class Magnoliopsida; order Alismatales; family Juncaginaceae; genus Triglochin; species Triglochin maritima. The sequence goes on from OY821774.1 coordinate 43,346,719, forward strand.
CCAAAACCTTAAAACACACCATTAAAAATTGGAATTTGCTGCGCAAATGCACAATTTTAATCCTCAACCAAATGTATCAAAATTTTAAAAAAAAACATGGGAAATAGATTTTGTGACAAATTAGCCTTGATGATATTAGGCTGGATCGTTAGTATACCAGTGTCGGTAGAAACAACTGTTATATTTAAGTTTTCAAAGTTTTTTTTGGTTTTGATAAGCCTAGGAGGACCTGGATTAATATTTAAGCTTCTAAAGTTAGATGTTGGATCCTAATCTAGGTTTTATGTGAATGAATGTATTTTAAAATTTAAAGGCCATGTCTAAGGAAGATAAACAACCCTTTTATTTTTTTCTTCTGAAATTAGGCAACCAATCCATATGTTATCTAACTAATCTATGTCACTTGTCGACACTGTTTCGCACTTGGATTCAACAAGCCAACAATACAAACAACATTTTCTAGCAATAGTTGTGTTTCCCATCCATGAGACATATGTTCTATCAAAGATAACCACAAGGCTACCTTTCCTTCCACTAACCGTTAATTATCAAATAACCAAATTGTAGAAATGTATACTTGGTGGTTGACATGGTTGCAAAGATCTGAAAAACAAGAGAAGAGAATCGAAAGGAAGAGAAAGAAGGAAGAAGGAAGGTGGTTGGGATTGTTATATGATTTTGTAAAAAATAAAAGGATCATTACATATGGTGACTACCCCACCTATTTATAGGTTGGTGGTTAAGTCAACTATACCCGATTAGTTGGGTACCTGATTACATGTAAAACAGTTATGGGTTAAGTGGATTTATAAACATCCACTTAACCTGATTACGTGAAGTACTTATCACCTGTATTAACAGAAAAGGATATGATTACAATACTCCTTAATTATGAATTTTAACAGTCCCCCTCAAGTTGGAGGGTGAATATCATGAACTCCCAACTTGGAGACAATGAATTGAAAACGGGAATTGGCTAAAGGTTTGGTGAATATGTCTGAAATTTGCTGAGTACCACTGATGTGATGAGTTTTGATGAAGCCTTGCCGTATTTTTTCACGGATAAGATGACAATCAAGCTCAATATGCTTGGTTCGTTCATGAAACATTGGGTTGGCTGTGATGTGTAATGTTGATTGATTGTCACAATACAGTTCAGCTATTGTTGAATGAAGGATATGTAATTCTTCCAAGAGATTGATTAACCATGTGAGTTCAGAGCTAGCATTGGTCATGACCTTATATTCTGCTTCAGTAGAAGATCGTGAGATGGTAGATTGTTTCTTAGTTTTCCAGCAAATGAGTGATTGGCCAAGGAATATAGCAAAACCACTACTTGATCTCCTGGTTAATGGGCAGCTAACCCAATCAGAATCACAAAAACCCTTTAGTATAATGTTATTCTGAGCAGGAAAGAGTAACCCTTGACCTGAAGCTTGTTTAAGGTATCTCACAATCCTTAGAGCAGCTTGATAATGTCTTTTTCCTAGTTTGTTCATGAACTGACTGAGATAGTTCACAGGATGAGTGATGTCGGGTTGAGTGATTGTCAAATACAATAGGCGCCCAATGAGTCTTCTTTAGTAAGTTAGGTCATGAAGGGGTTCTCTTGGATCTTCAGCTAGCTGGTTATTAACTTCAAGTGGTGTTGGAGCTGGTTTAGAAGCTAGCAAGCATGTGTCTTGAAGAATTTGAAAAGCATATTTCCTTTGGTTCAGGTTGATCTCTTTTTTACTTCTAGCCACTTCAAGTCCTAAGAAAATTTTTAAGCCTCCAAGGTCTTTGATATGAAATTTCTGCTTTAATGTGTCTTTGAGTTGTTTGATAACTTCATTATTATCACCTGCAATAAGTATGTCATCAACATACACAGGTATTGGTGTGAAAGAAGATATTGTTTTAGATGTAAATAAAGAATAGTCTACCTTTGATTGTTGAAAGCCTATATTGATTAAGGTGGTGGAAAGTTTCTCAAACCAACATCCACTAGATTGTTTCAGACCATAAATAGACTTTTTTAGTTTGCATACAAGTGATTTATCATGAAGTATAAGACCTGGTGGTGGTTTCATGAAAATGTCTTCATGCAAGTCTCCTTGAAGAAATGCATTATTTACATCAAGTTGATGTAAATGCCATTTCTTAACAGCAGCCAATGCCAAGACAATTCTAACAGTAATCATCTTGGTAACATGAGCAAAAGTTTCATAATAATCTAATCCCTCAATTTGGTTGAAACCCTAAGCTACAAGTCGAGCCTTATATCTCTCAATATCACCATTAGCCGTATACTTAATTTTATACACCCATCTACATCCAATTAACTTCTTATCTCTAGGTAACTCAACTAGATCCCAAGTATGGTTATGATTAAGAGCATTTAGTTCATTATCCATTTAGAATCAGTGCAAGCAGACTTATAAGAAGAAGGTTCTTGGTGAGAGTCAACAGAATTAATATAGTGATTATTTTGAGATGATAAAGATTGAGAAGTAAGATAGTTATGAATTGGGTACCTGGTTCCTCTTTTGTTGCTGCTGGAAAGAGGAACACTTACCTGATGATTGACTTCTTCTGTGTTGACCACATTGCTTCTTAAGGTGGGACATTGGAAATCCTTAAGCATGACAGATTTGGTATGAGGTCTGACAGATCTTCTTGGTTGATTTGCTTCATTAGTCTGAATGTCAGGTTGTAGTGATCATGTATTATTGTGTTCTTCATGTTGTGTGATAATTTGGGTTTGGTTGTGATGGTTATTATTAACATCATTTCCTTGATTATGTGGTGTGTCAATTGATTCATGATCATTAGCAAAGTCATGAACTGTAGTAGGTATAACAGTAGTATCAACAACTATAGTGGTGTCTATTTTAGTGGTTTTGTAGGGATAAATGTGTTCAAAGAAAAGAACATCTCTACTAACTATATATTTTCCTTTCTGAAGATCATAATGTCTATAACCTTTTTTGTCATGTGGGTAACCAACAAATACACTTTGAGCTCTTTTATCAAATTTATCATTGACTTGAAGATTAGTAGAAAAGCACAAGCAACCAAAAATTCTCAGATGAGCATAAGATGGTTCTTTGTTGAAAAGTATTTCATAAGGTGTCTTATTGTGCAGTAATTTAGTTGGCATTCTATTAATAAGATAGGTGGTAGTTAATATGCAATCACTCCATAAGAAAGATGGCACATTATATTGGAACTTTAAGGTCCTAGCAGTGTCAAGTATATGTATATGTTTTCGTTCTACTATGACATTTTGTTGTGGAGTGTAAACACAACTCTTTTCATGCAAGATACCACGAAGTTTAAACAACTCTTGCATATTAGAAGCTAGAAATTCCAAACCATTATCACTCCCAACTCTCTTAATTTTTGTATTGAATTGAGTTTGAACCATAGCAATAAAAGATTTGATGATATTGTAAGATTCTGACTTAACTTTCATAAGATAAGTCCAAGTAACTCTGCTGAAGTCATCAACAATGGTTAGGTAATATTGAAAACCATCAAGAGAAGGAACTGAATATTTTCCCCAAATATCTATATGAATCAAATCAAAAATCATACAAGTATTAGAAGTACTTAATGAGAAAGGGAGTCTAGTCTGTTTTGCAACAGGACATATGTCACAATGATTATGATTTATTATTCTAACATTATCATCCTTAGTAGCTATAATCTGCATCTTATGAATGGTATATGCCCCAGCCTGCTATGCCAGTCATATTTTTCTCTGTTGGTTGTCAACACTAAAGACTTCATTTGCTCTTGAGATTGATGTTGGTTGTTGTAGATATAGAGGTCACAATTTTTTTTACCCATACCAATCATCTTCCTCTTGGCAATATCCTGAATGAGACTAAAAGAATGGTAGAAACTAAATGAGCTAAATGACTGTTTGCTTCGCTTAGCTACTAAAATTACATTTAATCTGAATTCTGGTATGTATAAGACTTTATGAATAGTTAAAGAAGGATTAAGTCTAACTTGTCCTATAAACTTAGCTACCACCACCTTGTCATTAGGCAATCTAATAAGTATGTCATGATTTAATCTAGTAAGATTACTCATCATTGATTTAGTTGCACATATGATCTGTAGCACCACTATCAATAATCCAAGAATCATTTGCAATAAATGAATAACATGAGGATATACTTGTATTTGTTGTATTTGCCTGAGTCACATTTTCTTTCTTATTTAGAATTTGCAATATCTGATCATATTGTTCCTTGGTGATGTTTGAATCTCCAAGTTGATTTTCTGCATTAGATGCTCTGCCTCCATCAGCTCTTTCATTTGCTGGAAACTTCTTGTTCTTTTGATTGTTTTTTTGGAGGAAAACCAACATTCCGGTAGCATCTCTCAACTAGGTGGCCAACCTTTTTGCAATTTGTGCAAAAAGGTTTCTCTCCCTTGTTTGGCATGTTGCTGCGATTAGTTTGCTTTGGGTAATTGCTGGGTTGATTGCTGTAATTGCTGGATTGATTGTCATAGTTGTTGGATTGATTGCTGAAGTTGTTGTTCCTACCAGTAGCTAATGCAGTAGCATATGGTAATAACTGGCTTGAATCACCCACTTGTCTTTGTTTCTGTTCTTGCAATATCAATGAGAATACTTTTGAGACTGGTGGTAGTGGTGTAGATAGTAGGATTTGTCCTCTTATTCCAGAAAATGATCCATTTAAACCTAAAAGGAACTACAAGGTTTTCTCCTGTTGCTCTCTCTCATGCACTTCTTTCATAAAACCACATTTGCATCCTTTACAGTTGCATGTAGGTAGTGTAGTGTAGGCAGATAATTCATCCCAAATGCCTTTTAATTTGGAAAAATAATCTCTAACACTATAGTTGTCTTGATTTAATGAAGCCAAAGCCCTCTTTAATTGAAACAACATTGGCAAGTTTGTTTGAGAGAAACGATCTTTTAGATCTTTCCATACTTCTTGAGTTGTATCATAGTATATAACTGTATCAACCAGTTAATGATCTAATGAACTTAAAATCCATGACATAACCATGTCGTTAGCCCTACTCCACTTAGCATAATCCTTTGGTGATAGTTGTTTAGAAGGTCTAACAATACTTCCATCTACAAACCCTAGTTTATCCTTAGCTCCTAAAGCCATGCGCATAGCTCTCGACCAGGTGGGATAATTATCCCCATTAAGGACCTTAGAAACAAGATTAACACCAGGATTATCAGTTGGCAGTAGATTATAAGGTTTACCAGATTCTTGATTAATGATTGGGGAATTGGGAGTGTCTCCTGTGGCCATTATGTTGTTTTCTTGCAAGTTTTTCTTCAAATCTCAGAACTGATGAAATCTGGTTGTGTGGAACTGAAGCTTTTCTTGATTCTTTGATTCCTTTTGGTAATCACTTATTCACAAAAAAAATCTGGTTGTGCGGAATCTTGAAAGGATCGTTCATCTGATACCATGTAGAAATGTATACTTGGTGGTTGACATGGTTGCAAAGATCTGAAAAAAGAGAGAAGAGAATGAAGAGAAGGAAGAAGGAAGGTGGTTGGGATTGTTATATGATTTTGTAAAAAATAAAAGGATCATTACATATGGTGACTACCCCACCTATTTATAGGTTGGTGGTTAAGTCAGTTATACCCGATTAGTTGAGTAACTGATTGCAAGTAAAACAGTTATGGGTTAAGTGCATTTATAAACACCCACTTAACCTGATTACATGAAGTACTTATCACTTGTATTAACAGAAAAAGATATGATTACAATACTCCTTAATTATGAATTCTAACACAAATGATAGGTATGTAACTAAGGCTATAAACTTTCATGAATAAAGATCATATAGTCATGCGAGTTTGACAATAATTGTAACAAGAATTCCTCAATTGGTTTCAAATCACGACGACAGACGAACTTTCAGTTTAAGCAAAAACTCACCGTAAGAATGATTTCTTTTGCATAAAAACAGATTAATTGGTTTTAATTATGGTCTTACTGAAGATAGGAAGAAGGGAAAAAGAAAAGAGTGGAATTCTTTATTGTTTCAGCAAATAGGACTGAAAATCAAGATTCATTGTTTTGGCAGATCGATTTACTTAACTTGATTTGTGATTAATTAAGCTCGAGCGTACCAGGCGGAGATCAATATTATCGACGAAAAAAGATGAAGAAATCTAACTTCTACGGAATTTCAAAAGGACTTGGAATCAGCTCGTTTAGCTATTGAATTGTTGTTGAATTATTGAGTCTAATTGAAGTATACACAAGTGAGCTCACTGGTTCAAATTCAAGTTTAACTCGACATCTTTATTTGTGAAGTTTCTACAAAAGGATATTGACTTTACAAGGAAATTCGCTAACATTTCTTTAGATCCTAAGAGATCTGTACATTTCTATTAATTTGTTTTATTTTCTAAAGTTGACCAATATTACTTATATTATCACTATGGAGAGGTATAGCAAATGCATTTAACAAGTTGAATTAACACATATACAATACTGACTGCAAAAGTCGTGATGCAACGATATGCCACGTAGTTTGCATTCCCGCCGCAATTTTTCATAATTATTCTAATAATTGGTTTCACACATGCTAATGACTTTATTGGAAAGTAACGTCCAACTTTTGAGTTGGTAATTGGTATTGACTTTCATAACGAAGAATTACGCTTTATATCTTTATTGTTTTAGACTAATTGTACATCGATAAATCTTAAGAAGCTACAACAGTGTTTAGGGTGTTTGTTACCTTGAAGAATAGTGGCATTGGTACATTTAAAGTTATATAACATCGTTAAAAGGCTTATGTGTCGTCGGTAGGATTTCGTGTCCTTATGTATATATATATTTTAAAAAATTCAAATTTTCAACAATTTTTTTGTACATTAATTTGTGTTTATTCTAATATCATGCAATCCTACATATATTAAAATAAATCATAAAAAAATAATCATACCTAAAGATTCTCTAAAACCTTTAAAAGATCCGGAGTCGCGTTGCCCGTTGAATCGCTCGTCGATTCGTCTCCAAGTATTCACCAAACTCTAAACAAGATTAGAGAGAAATGCGCTAGTCAATCAATCTCTAATAAGGCTTAGAATCTAGCTAATAACTCATTTTTAAGCTTCTGAGATTTCTTTCTCCAAAACTTAACACTATTAAAAGATTTTTGTGGTGATTAATGGAGAGATTAATGAGAGAGAGAATTTTTGCATTAACATAAACAAGTAGGATGATGAGTCCTTTTATAGGCTCCCAAAACGTCCTTATCAAGAACTATTCTTTAGTCATTATCTCTTGCTTATTCTCTCCTAAAATTAATCTCAAATTTCCACATAAGCACCGTAAAAATGTTTTATTAAATATGGAATTAATCCAACTCATGATTTAATTAATCTCTTAATAATTCAGACAGAAATCGTATTGTTCGGTTGACCAATAATTTTTCTCGGTTAACCGAATCATTCGGTTTTAACACGTGTTCGGTGCACCGTGAGCTAGACGGTCGACCGAATCCGCATGAGAAAAATTCTCTGGAAGAATTCGGACGAACCACGTCGTCTCTTCGGTCTACCGATGACTCACCAAAATTTCTCCTGGAGCATAGTCATCGGATAACCGTGTCACCTTCGGTCTACCGAAAATACTTTTTCTGGGTTGACCGTTCACACTCGGTTAACCGAACCCGATTGTACAAGCACTCTAGACAATTTCGGTCAACCAATTGTGTTTACCCGTTCCCTATTCGGTTAACCGACCCAAAAATGCCCCGGTCGACCCAACCCTGAACGGTTCACCGTGTTTGACCCCGATTTTGCCTTTGTCAAATTTTGGATTTATTTCCAACAAAATTTGATCTTTTGGGGTTTTTAGCAAATTCATATCTTATGTAATATATTATCTTATGTAATATTATTACACCCTCATAATATATACACATCATATGAATTTATTATGATTCTAATTATGTCAATTCTCATGACATATTGATTTTATTCGTTCACCACATGTGTCCCATTTTCATATGAAACCCGACACATCATGAACTTAAAATCAAATCTCTTGTTTCCCAGTTTTGAGGTGTGACCTATGGAAGTATCTAAGCCAAATTGACAGCGATATTAAACACTTAATATCTCAAACTATAAGCGGTATCTAGCTACACATTATAGTTACCCAATTAGTATAAATGTCTTTGTTCCACCCGAACCAAAACACGATCCATTTAGTGATGTAAGTGCACCACTTGTGTCCGTCTATTGCCTCATGATATTAAGAATATATACAAAGTAGAAATGTGTCACCTTTGTATTATATTCATTTCTTGATCTCTTTAAGCCAATTATAACTATATAACTTAACTCAAGTTACATTGTGCACATTATAATTTTGCTTTATCAAGGGGCCCACTAATATCATCACTCAATTAAGAGGGGCAACGATAATCGTTTGACTAGCTATCTTTTCCAGCACAAGTCATGTTCAACCAACTATTGCCTTTATCACTATACTCATTGATAGCTTTTGACAATAATCAAATTGAACACTTCTTGAGTGAAAAGATATAAGTCTCATATCTTAGGATCTAAGACACAGTAAAACATTAATGACACGAAACACAATTCTATAATTTTTACTTGTTAGGTCTATTCAATATATAAAAGTAATTTTTTCCTCTTTTTATATACTCGTGTCGTCAATTATTTGTAGAGCTACAACAATCGATGACTAACACGACAATCTTATCTCGATGATTAATGTTTTATGTTAATTACCATGATTGTGAATAACTTTTGATTTATGTAAACCCTTATCTTTTAGAGCTCTACGGTTAAGGACCAAACACATATTCCTTAACACTTCCAAAAGACGAATATCATAATCAAGGAACAAAATATTTGCACATCAAATTCATAATAATTGACATATAAAAGTAAAACTTTCAGAACACATTCATTTCACTCTCTCACCCACAACTTATTTTTGTGTTGAATTTCACACGAGACATTGTTTCTCTTGGTATTAGACTTTGTATATAATAACTTACGATTCATATAATGCAAGTTCAACATATTCAAATTTAAAATAAAAACTTGAACTTTCTATTTTATTTTATCTTCTGTACTATTCACCATGTTTTGAATCCCAAACATTTCAGATACGAAAAAAAGACTATTAAGAATCAATCGATTTCTGGTTTCACTATATCACAAAACAAATTCTCAACTCAAAATCTCAACTCACCCATTTACCTCCTAACGGTAAACCAACATGCGAAAATAATAACGAACTCGAACCGGATGCGGTTCCAACCATCTGCCGACAGAATCCGATGGTCAGTGGAACCCAACAAACACCAACCAGATGTAAAGTTGGGGATCAGATTTGGATTTGATGTTCCGAAACCAACGTGTCCTCCAGATATCCACTTACGCAATTAACAATCCACACCAGTGGATAACGTATATTTAACGGTCATAAGATGTGCCAAAAAAGAGCACCATAAAAATATAATATAATTTCGTGATAATAAAATAAATATTAACAAAGAAAACAAAGATCACCAGCCCCACCCAGACAGCGATCTCACAGCTGATATTTTGTTAAAGGGAAATGTTTGTTGAACGCAGCGCGTCACGGACGCGTTCTACGTGGATATCCATGTCAGCCCTTACGTGGCCAAAGCATGAATGTTTTTTTGTTTTTTCTTCCTGATGTCCACTCAAATCACATTAAATGCGTTTCAACTCAGCACGTTCTCTCTCTCCACCCAAATACAAATATGATGATACTCTTTCTTTCTTCTTCATTCTTTCTCTCCAGAATAAATCACCATTTCGAAGAAGCGTCTGATGCCGACTCCCAGGATTCTTCACAACGTAAGCAGCGTGAATGGGACGGTGCGAAGACTTCCCGATGTTCTTGTCAACGCTCCGTGGTGAAGACTTACGTCTGTTCGGTTTATGTTGTACATCTCTCCGTAATAAATCACCATTTCGAGTAAGATATTACGTCGAAGAACCGTCTGATGCCGACTCCGAAGGTTCTTGACAACGTAAGCAGCGTGAATGAGACAGTCATGTTTAAGTCTTACATCTTCTTTCCGATTTACTGGGAAAATATATATTTTTTTTGTAATTTGTGTGTGTTTGTGTTTGTAATGGAAATCTGAGATGCTATTTTTTTCGTAAACGTAATTCTTGTGGGGTAAAATATACAGTGGGAGATTTGTTGAGTTTGTGCGGGGGTGGCAGGGGGCGGCAGCCCCTGCGGGGGACGTGAGTCCCCCCCGCAAAGCGAGCGGACAGAGGGAGCGCGCTTTGCGGACGTTTTTTTGTTTCGACATCATATTATTGCATTCCATATATTGATTCGTTTATTCCGACAATAATGAAGCCATATATTATTCTGGACTGCACATACACTTATTCCGGACTGCAAATACACTTATTCCGGACAGCAAATACACTTATTCTGGACAACAAGTCCACTTATTCCGGACAAACTTTATGTTCCGTTTCTGGACACACTTTATTCTTAAACCGGACAACAAATACACTTATTCCGGACTGCAAATACACTTATTCCGGACAAACTTTATGTTCCGTTTCTGGACACACTTTATTCTTAAACCGGACAACAAATACACTTATTCCGGACAACAAATACACTTATTCCGGACTGCAAATACACTTATTCCGGACAAACTTTCTGTTCCGTTTCTGGACACATTTTCTTCTTATTCTGGACAACTACACTTATTCCGGACTGCAAATAAACTTATTCCGGACAGCAAATACACTTATTCCGGACAACAAATCAACTTATTCCGGACAAACTTTATGTTCCGTTTCTGGACACACTTTATTCTTAAACCGGACAACAAATACACTTATTCCGGACAACAAATACACTTATTCCGGACTGCAAATACACTTATTCCGGACAAACTTTCTGTTCCGTTTCTGGACACATTTTCTTCTTATTCTGGACAACTACACTTATTCCTGACTGCAAATAAACTTATTCCGGACAGCAAATACACTTATTCCGGACAACAAATCAACTTATTCCGGACAAACTTTATGTTCCGTTTCTGGACACACTTTATTCTTAAACCGGACAACAAATACACTTATTCCGGACAACAAATACACTTATTCCGGACTGCAAATACACTTATTCCGGACAAACTTTCTGTTCCGTTTCCGGACACATTTTCTTCTTATTCTGGACAACTACACTTATTCCGGACTGCAAATAAACTTATTCCGGACAGCAAATACACTTATTCCGGACAACAAATCAACTTATTCCGGACAAACTTTATGTTCCGTTTCTGGACACACTTTATTCTTAAACCGGACAACAAATACACTTATTCCGGACTGCAAATACACTTATTCCGTACAACAATATACACTTATTCCGGACAGACACATAACGTAAACAGGACAAACACATAATGTAAACTGCACACACACATAAAGTAAGCTAGACAAATTAAGTTGATCCAACGTAAAACTTAAAAACAAATATTTTATTATGATAAGTGTGGGCTCTGCACGAATAATGAGACTGCACAATGTCTTAGGGTCTGCACACTGTCTTATCTGTGTATTGGGAAATGAATCGTTCAACTTAAAGAACCGGCGTTTTTTAAAAAGACCAAAACGCGCGAAGAGAAATTTCGCTGACTGGACGCTGACTCAAAGAAAAATATCTGAGCTGTACAGATCCACGTAAGACGCGTCCGTGACGCGCGCGTCCGTCTATAACTACTCTTTGTTAAATGCCCCTGACTACCTGTAACACGTACACGTTCTCAACGCAGTTGTAGAAAAATTAAAACAAAAAAAAAAATTCTTCTCTAAACTCCACTCCAAATATGGTTCTTGCTTGATGTTTCGTTTAAATGTGATTCTTTGATTTTGATAAAGTATGCATAGTGTGTGACTGTGGTCGGTTGTCTTAAGGATTGATCAGGTTTGTTTAATTGGGTTATGAATTTTTTTATTCTACCACACATTTAATTAGTTTTCTAAAAAAATGATTGAATGTTTTTTTTGTTTTCCATGTGTCAAAAATAAACATATGCATTTTCTTATTTATTTAGGTGTATAAGAATGGAATATTCACAAACTCAACAATATTGTACGTGTATATGGATTTCGCATTGGATTTAAGAAGAAGCTACAAAAATCTACCTTCTCGATTTTTATACAAAATGGAGGATTAGGAAGCTAGAGATTATGGAGGAATCTAGAAGTGATTTTGTGTTTACAAAGTGCAAATGTGATTCACGACGGATCCCTTTAGAAATTGGTATGGTCGAGTGGTTAAATTTTCCAAACTAAATCCAAAACACGAGCCCAAAAGCTGGAAACATTATATACGCTACTCAATCTGCCGACAGAATCCAACGGCAGAGAGTGAGTGTGAGATAACACCAAATTAAGCTGCTGAATTAAACAACAAATTAACAAACCAAAGGTGGCATAAAGTGGGGGATTAGTCATCATCACTCCAGTCCTCACCAGAAAACGGAAATACGTTGCGTAATCATAACAAAAGGAAGCTAAAGGCTGGTATTTTCTGTAAATGACCAAAATGTCCCTGGCAACCTGAAACACGTACCCAACGCAGTGAAATACAACAATAATGGCGAAAACGAAATCAAATAATAATTGAATGGGGTTTTGCGTTTTGGTTCTGTTTCCATGTGATGATTGGTGTTTTGTTGTTGTTGATAATTATGGCCTGTGGTTGTCAACTTTTCACTCTGCATTCCATCTGTTTCTTACTGGATGCAGCTTTTATAATTCAAAAAATATAAGAAATCAAATGTCAAATGCAACATTACAAATCAAAAAAATTGTTACAATACCATCAACATCGAATGCCCGGTAGTAGAAACCAATTTGGAGTCCCGAAATGAATCAACTAAGATAAACAAATCCCGCACTTAAAGATATTATTCAAAGACACCAAATATATGTGAACAGACATGTCACCCTCACTGTCACGTATTCCCTTGAATAAAAGTTAACATGAATCCCACCTCTCAAGGAAAATCAAAATAAAAACACTTTTATCAAACAAACAAAAAAACAAAACCCTCCCCCTTCCTTTCTCTTCCCCCAATCGAATAAATAATTAAGGGTTATTTGCTTGGGTGCACCTGGGCGGATGTGTAATTGGCTATTGACTTGTGTGCACCTCTACGGCGGATTAAATTACTTGGGTGCACTTATCTCGTCAATGAGCCACATTCCGTAACCTCTCCTGTTATGTTCTGTTGCGCCCCCGTTACCCCGTTAACTCTCGTTAGCTCCCGAATGTCCCCCCTTCAAGAACCTTTCCTGCCAACTTCCCCCTTCTTGCATCCTTTCCTCTCCCCTCCAACCCCATCAAGATGCAAACATGACTGGAGGTGGTGATTCGACTTCCGACGCCCCCTCCAACATCAGCTTGTGAGTCTTTGTGGATCTCATTTCAAAGTCCACCTCCAACCCCACCCATTCTGTTAGCAAGGGTCAATCGTCGAACACCAGCCATCATACCTCAAAGTACTTTATCCCATATCCGTCTGACTCATCGACGACCCCATACGCATCTGACATGTCGGTGGGTGCTATATCGTTCTACAGTTGTGGGTTGTCGTCAAAGGTGTATACCTCAAGGAGAGAGTGATCGTACGGGCGCCATTTTTTTCGTTGTCCAAACTACTGGAATGTATGTTTTGGTTTGAATGTATATAATGTATGTTTTGGTTTTGCTTCAAAACACTCAAGACATGTTCGATGGAATGTGTAGGAGCCCGAACGAAAAAATGTATTTTTTTCCGTTGGATTGATAGCAACGAAGGAGCGGTGGTGGACGTAAGAACACATGTTGAGAGGTTCCATGACAATATGTTGGAGAAATATGTTTCGGTGGATAGGAAAGTTGAGGAGTTGAAGACTCGTGTAGAGGAAAACAACTTGCTTTTGTTGGAGTTAAGGGCCAAAGTTCGTGATTTGCAGGTCTTCATCGTTGAAACCAAACTTTTCATGAAAAAGGCCGACATGGTCATAAACGTTTGCACGGTGGTCGTGCTTGGGATGGCTTTGAAGTGGCTGATGTAGGCTTCTTTTACTGTATGTTTTGGTTGGTGGTTGAACTTAATGTGTATTTTGGAACTAATAGTTGTGTTGACAACAATTGGTTTAAGTTAATGTGTATTTTGGAACCTATATGGTGGTTGTATTCACTATGTTATGTAGCTTTTGAAACCAAATTTATGTTATTAGTAGGTATGTTGTATGGTTTGAGTGTATCTTTTGGTTGAAGTTTTAAGTGAATGCTTGGATATAGCTTTGATGTTTGACAACAACATTCTTCGGTGTGAATTCTTTGGTGTGAATGCTTGGATATAGCTTTGTGTTTGACAGCAACATTTGTTGACCACCTGTGAGTTTGGTGTGAATGCTTGTATTTAACCTCCATGAAGCTAGCACATCAAATACATATATAAAGCAAATACAATTGAAATCATATACAACAAAGACATTTGAAATCATATACAACAAAGACATCAAATCTAAGCAAAGACAGCAGAGAAACAACAAACAATTGAAATCATACACCACCTACGCAAACAATTGAAATTCAAACAAGAGTAGTTCAAATTGAAACCATAAATGTTGTTAGAATAGATCAAATTTCCGATTACATTCAAACTGAATAAAACAATTACAAATGAACAAATTTCATATAATACAAAACTCCATACAACTTATTAATGTCATATTGTCATTCCATTATTAATGTCATATTCCTCACAACTTAATTGAAACTTGGACACTTCAAGTCGACTATCGTGCCTTGCCCACCACCGCTGACTGACTCCAAGAGGTTCACCATGGACCCATATGGTGGTCGTATTCCTTGGCTACTCTGGCTGGATTGGAGGTCAACAGAAACTTCATGTTCTGGCTGATCTACCTCATTTGCATCTTCTTGATACTTCTTTGATCTAGTGGTCCTCTTCCTCTTGTTGATCTGGTTGTTCCTGCAACTTTTACAGACAAATTTAGTAAAGGATTATATGACAACTACATTTGAAATTAAATACAATGGAGTATATACCTTGAGCTGTCCAACGGGTCTGTATGTGACCTTATTGGTTCCTTACATGCTCTTGCATGGTGGTCTGCCAAACCACACCTTTTACACTTCCTTTTACTGCCACCTAAATCCATTAACCCCTTATATCTCTTCATCTTTGGTCTGTCAGTTGGTCTCTTCACAGAAGGAGGCATTATTGCAGGACCTTCCACAACCTGCCACTTTGTTATGTCTGGCATTGGGGAGATGCATGTTTCATAAGCTCTAATGTATGGTGCCTTTGTGAACCATTCACTAATGTAATCCTCCCACGCAACCCCTCTTATAGTACCAATAAAAGCAGTTGCATGCCTACATGACATCCTTGTCAACTGCCACACTCTGCAACTACAAGTCATCTCATTCAAATCAACAACCCACCTTTTGGTTGAGGTTGAAACCTCAGCTCTTAAATCAGGACACCTCAGAACAGTAAAGTCCCCCAATTCTCTAGACAAAGTATCAACCAACAACTTGACCTTAGGCACTAGGGGGTATGTCCACTCTCTACTCTCTTCTTGTCTTTTGTACATTGTTTGCATCAACTTCTGCCTTAGGTTATCCAACATAGTAACAATGGGCAAGTGTCTTACTTCTCTTATGTAGTTGTTGAATGATTCACTACAATTGTTGGTTATGTAATCTGACTTTGCAACACAACCAAATTGACTTCTACTCCAAATTCAGTCATTGTTTTGAACTCTAACCAACCATTCGTGTATTGCCTCATTCACACCTCTAATGGTTTGCATTTTTCCAGTAAACTCATTGATTGTGTAAGCACAAGCAGCATCCTACATCAAAGATAACAACAAAACAATTTTAAACTTCTTATGGAAGTTTTGGTAGTGGTGTCTGGCACAAGCTCTGTGCTCACATCCACTAAACACCTCAGACACTTTCTCCTCCAATCCCTTGCACCTATCAATTATCAAGACCAAGTCATTTCTATGACCAACACCCTCCTTTAGAAGCTCTAAAAATCACTTCCAATTTTCATAATTCTCAGAGTCTACCACTGCATAGACTATTGGTAATAGTTGGTGGTTCCCAAGTGGTTGTTTGAAGAGTCCATTTGTACTTGTCCTTTAGATGACATCCATGTAATCCAATCAGTGGTCTGCAGCCCCTTACAAACCCCTCTATACATCCCCTTAGGCACACAAAACCTCTGAGGAATGAATCATCTTTAGCTTTAACTTCATACCTAATCACATTATTCTGGTTTGTTTTCTCTAACTCTGCAATGAAAGTTGGCATTCATTGGTATTGTTCCTCCTCACCACCTCATAGGTTTCTAATTGCAATCTGTCTACCCCTCCAAACTCTATGATATGGTAGGCTTAGATGAAATCTACTTTTCAACTGGTCACTAATACTCTTTACAGTGACTCTATCATCTTGGCTGAGCCATTGTAGGCATTGATGAGCAATCCAATTCTTGGTGGCCATCTTAGAGGCACACCTATTGATTGATGAACAAGAATGTGGCAAGCTAAGAGTCTTTATTTCAAAAGCTCTACCATCAAATAACCTTGAGGCATGAATTCTCCACTTACATTTTGGGTCTCTACATCTAGTTGTCACTCTATCTGGCTGACTTTTTAAATATATAATCTCACACTTACTCCAAATGCAGTGAGTTATCAATGTCATCCTAAATGATTGTACGTTGGGAAATTTCTTCTTAACAACTATTTCTGGATTGGAGGGGTCTACAAACATATGCATGAGGTCATTTGCAATAGGTACAAAATCCATCCAACCATCTGGTTGCTCCTCAAAATCAACTCCATCACTACCATCAAAACTACCACACTCATCATTGGGCTGCATATAATCAGGATCTGAATCACTACTATCACTGCAAAGCTCATCCTCTATCCTGGGGGGTGATTTCTCCAAGGCATGCATCCTTATTGGGGTCTTGTTCTGGGGTAAGGATGCAATTTCAGTAGGTTCAGAATGACAAGGTAGTGTGTAGCTTGCCTGAACATCACAAGGTGGAGGTCACATTCCAAAGGTGGTTAAGGTTGTGGTTCTGAACCTACACTTGCAACAACACTGCCTACTATCACTTTAGTGCTTAAGTTACAGTAGATGTGCAACTCATGTTTGGGGTTAGGAAACCTAACAACCTCCTCTATGTCTGCATCAACAACTACATCTCTGAAATCTTTCCTAACATTGCTAGGAATCATATACTTTAACTCAACAGAGTCAGCGATACTCCACTTCCTTTCGTTGCAAACTCAAGACCTTAAAATTTCAACTGTCAAATCTTCCATAACTAACATTGATGCCACTTTTTCAAAACCAACAACTCTTACTCGGCCCTTACTCCTAACCCATCTACCACCACAGTGAAGTATGAGATTAAGACTACCACTTAAATCCTGCCCACTGAATCCCCAAAGAAGCCCAACATGCAAACACAATAAAAAAAGAAGTATCAAAACCAATATACACAAATTCATCATACACAATCGCAGTAGCATGCATGTTGTTTGCTAAAATCAGACCATTACTTTCAAATAAACATTCTCAGCAGCATGCGGTTTGATAAAACAGACTAAGTAGCATGCATGTGGTTTTGAGCATTTTTATAGGATTACTTGAACAATCATATTCAGTTATTATAATTCATCATGCAAACTAGAATCAATCATGAAGAACATGCAAACAAATAACTCCATCACTACCGATGATTCATGCAAAATGGGTGAAGTTATTAAACAACATGCAAACCAATATACACAGGAAAAAGAGTTTCCTCACTGTCGTCTTCCCCCGACGAGACCACTCATTGTTCCAACCATTGCCAACGCAAACACCATCCAACGTTACTCTTCTATCCACGATGCACAATCACCTCGATATCGAAGTTCTACCGAGCTTCGACCACCTTGCCTACCGATTTGGGGTTTTTTGGGACTAAGGATTTTAGAGGGGATTGGGGATTTCAGAGGGGATTGGGGAAGTTTGCTTCACGATTTAGGGTTAACTGATTGAGACTTGGGGTTGGGAGGTTCGAGTTTGGCTCTGGATTTAAGGTTATGTGGTTGGGGTCGAGTGATTCAACATGGCTCGACCATGCGTTTTTACTTTTATTACCTTCGGGATTAGGATGAGCTAACGAGAGTTAACGGGGTAACGATGGTGTAACATAACATAACGGGAGAGGTTACGGAATGTGGCCCATTGACGGGATAAGTGCACCCAAGTAATTTTATCTGTCGTATAGATGCATGCAAGTCAATAGACGATTGTCGGGTACAAATAGTCAATTACGCATTTGCCGAGGTGCACCCAAGCAAATAACACAATACTTAATTAATCCCAAGGGTAATTTCGTCATTTGACCACTCTAGCCAGCTTCTTCCAAGTCTCCAACCCAACCCAACCCATTTGTTTTCTTTCCTTTTCGTAACTCCCAACACCATCACCTCCACAACGGCTATAAACCCGAATCTCCCCATAAAAACACCTCCAAACCCCAACTCCAAACCTCCAAAATGGATTTGAGTTCGCTCCTGACGTCGTTAGTGACTTCGTTCCTGATATTCGTGGTGCTTTTTCTTGTCTTCGCTTGGCTGTCGAGGAAACCCGGGAACAAGGTCGTGTACTACCCGAGTAGGATTTTGAAGGGGTTGGAGGCGTGGGATGGGAAGGGGTCGAGGAACCCGTTTGCATGGGTTAAGGAGGCCGTTGGGGCCAAGGAAGAGGAGGTTGTGGCCATGGCTGGGGTTGATTCGGCTGTTTACCTTGTCTTTCTCATCACAGGTTAGGTTTTTTTTGTTTTTTTACGGGTTTTGGTGATTTGGGTTTGGTTGGAGTTGGGGGTGGTGTTTTGGGTTTGTGTCAAAATTTGATCTTGGGATGAGAATGGCTTTTAGGGAAGGTGTGGTTTTATTCTCGTTTTTTTTTTGGTTATGGGGATTTGGGTTTGTTTGGAGTGGGTGTTGTGGATTTGTGTTAAATTTTGATCTTGGAGAGAATGGGTTTTACGAAGGGTGTGGTTTTGTTCTCGTTTTTCGTTTTGGTTCTGTTTTTTTTTTTTTGGGGGGGGGGGGGGATATTTTTTTGGTTATGGGAATTTGGGATTGTTTGGAGTTGGGAGTGGTGTTGTGGGTTTGTGTCAAAATTTGATTTTGGAGGAAAATGGGTTTTAGGGAAGGTGTGGTTTTATTCTCGTTTATCGTTTTGGTTCTGTTTTTTTGGGGGGATTTTTTTTGTTATGGGAATTTGGGATTGTTTGGAGTTGGGAGTGGTGTTGTGGGTTTGTTTCAAAATTTGATATTGGGAAGAAATGGATTTCGGAAGTTGGTCTATATTGCTGTTTATTTTGTGTTTCTCCGCAAATGTTTTTTTCGTTCTTTTTGGTGTTCTTCGGGACAGGATTTGTTTTCCGGATGTGTTTTTCTGAAAATTGGCTGCCGTTTTTTTTCCAGGTGGTCTATAGATTACTGTTATTGTGGTGTTCCATTTGTCTTCATGACCATGAAGTGCTTTGCTTTGATTTTGGGGCAAGTTTTGAGTTTTTTTGTTTTGAATTTGATACTGAAGAAGAGAATGTGTTATGGATTGGTGGTACTTTGGGATTTTGTACGCAATTGACAATTTGTTTTGGGTTGGATACATTTTTAATTTAAGTTCGTGGTGATGAAAATGTTCTGTTGGATTTTTTTTTTTTTTGGAAGTTGGGTTTCTATCAATTTTTTTCTTTTCTTTTTCGGGGAAGCATTTTTTTGGGGGTTTCGGTGTTTGTTTGAATGATAGGGTGTTGGTTATTCATCCCCCTTTTCGCAGATGATATGCTGAAATCTGACAACTTCGACTTTTGAACTGGCATTTTGAGAAGTTAAGATTATTTTTTTTTGGACTTGCCTATGAAAATGTACTCCTATAGCTTGTTTCAATTCTGTCTGGATATTAATTTGGGGTTTGATTAAAATTTGAACTGGGGTATGAGACTTGATCCTATTTAATTTTGTATATCAATAACCATCTGGGTTACATTTTTGTCTCTTTGTGAAAATATTACTTTTTGCGAGGGGAGTGATGTTCTAAATTACAAGTTACATTCTGTTGTTTTAGTTAATTTTAGTTATCATGTAAGGACATTTGTTATCAGTAGGGTTAGTTGTTTCTGTCTTTCTAAATTCTGAAACATCTGTTCTGACCTACTGTCAGATTTGTTGTCTTCTGAACTTTCTTTGATTATTATTTTCTGGGATTGACTGGTTGAGCTCTTGTATTCTCAGTGAAGGTCCACTTCCTTTGATCTAAGTTGGATTTTGTTACTGTTACATTCCTTCTAGCAGAGATATGTTTACTAAACTTGGACAATTTGTTTTTTTTTCTTATTATTATTTCAGCCTTGGGTATACTAGTTTTATCTGGAATCCTTCTACTACCACTTCTAATTCCACTTGCGAGAACTGATGATTTTCTTGAGTTTGGCAAAAAAACTGCTAAAGATCCTAAGAAGTTTCCAGCTTTCAATGACATTGACAAGTTAGCTATGGGGAACATCACGGTATGGCAGCCCACTTATTACTTTCTTTATCTTGTTCTGCTGTCAATTTCTTCCTTAATCCAATAATATCTGCTTTTATTTTTATTAGTAGTATCCCAATTTGATTGAGACATGTACTTTTAAAAGTTTAATCTCGGATGGCCTGTTCTTCTTATGTAATCAAAAGAAAGTTCTGCAACGGTTAAATGTGGTTTATTTATTCTTACTTTAATGGTTGAACTTAATTTTATCTATGAGTCATGTGCCTCACATCATGAACTTATGTTACAGTTATGTTACAGTTTAACAGAGTGGTTTACTAGGAAGCCTGTCATCTCAAATGTAAATTTTATCTTTGTAATATTGTGTCCCCATAAAAGTTAATATTCGTCAACGTGAAAATAGAGTCAGCTATATAATTCACAAGGATCTAAAAGCTGTATAGACTTTTGATCCAGAAAATTATGCACTCATGTAAGGTCATTCAATTTGATTTCGTTACTAGTCTCCTTCGCAATGTTAAAATCCTTGTTTTTGAGATACATGTCTCAAAACAATTGAACTAATGCACCTTGTATTGCAGGCAAAAAGCCCGAGATTATGGGCTTTCTTGTTCGGAGCATATTGGGTCACTGTAATTTCATTGATGTTGCTGTGGAAAGCTTACAGGCATGTCTCCAACTTGAGAGCCACTGCAAAAGCAGGTGCGGAGGTGAATGCCGAGAATTTTGCAGTATTGGTACAAGACATCCCTTCACTTCCGGTTGGGCAAACTAGAAAAGAACAGGTGGATGCGTATTTCAGGTCTTTGCATCCCGAAACATTTTACCGCTCAATGATTGTCACAGACAACAAAGAGGTATGTCCCTTTCAAACCAGATGTCAATGATAATAGTTTTGACTTTCTCAATTAGTATTTTCCCAATGATTTTAGGCGAACAAGATTTGGGAAGAGCTTGAAGGATACAAAAAGAAGCTATCTCATGCTGAAGTGGTGTTTGAACAATCTAAAACAGTAGCTAAGCCTGATGGAACCAGACCAATGAATAAAACTGGGTTTCTTGGGCTTGTTGGTGAAAAGGTGGATACCATCAACTATTGCAATGAAAAGATCAACGAGTTGTCAGCTAAACTAGAGGCCGAGCAGAAGGTAACATTAAGAGAGAAACAGCAAAGTGCGGCCCTTGTATTCTTCAATAGCAAACCTGCTACAGTTTCTGCCTCGCAGACCTTGCATTCTCAGATGATTGACACATGGACCGTTCAAGAAGCTCCCGAGCCTCGACAACTACTTTGGAGCAACTTACCAAAGACAACCTATGAGAGGAAAGTCCTGCAGTCAATAGTTAATGGGATCGTGTTTCTGGCGGTTGTTTTCTACATGATTCCTATCACCTTTGTGTCGGGTTTCACGACTTTGCAGAATTTGAGTAAACTCCTTCCTTTTCTGAAGCCGGTTGTCAAAATAGTTGCGGTGAAGTCAATTTTGGAAGCATATTTACCTCAACTTGCGCTCATTCTTTTCTTGGCTTTGCTTCCCAAGCTGCTCATGTTTTTGTCCAAAGCCGAGGGTATTCCATCTGAAAGCCATGTGGTGCGAGCTGCATCTGGGAAATATTTTTACTTCATCATATTCAATGTTTTCCTTGGAGTAACAATTGGTGGGACATTGATCCGTTCTATCACGACCATTGTAAAGAACCCTGGCGAAATTGTTGACATGCTAGGTAGTAACTTGCCCGGAAGTGCCACCTTCTTTCTTACTTTTGTCGCCCTCAGGTATGCCCTCCTGCCTCTCATTTAGCTATTTCTAATGTATAAATTGTGTAGTTGGCTATTTTCTTTGTTTTTTCATTATTAACGTGCATAACAGTTTCTAGTCTTAATTTAAATTGTTAACATGCTTATAGAATTATGCCTGTATCTCCTTTGCATTGTTGGAAAAATGACACTTCCGAGATTTTGGATATTTAAGTAAAAATTTTGGTAAATGGCCATTCTTCTTGCTCATTATTTGCCTTTTGCTCTTGAAGTTCATAAAACTTCAGGTTCTGCAACACGTTTATAGCATTTTGTGTCAAGTCTGTTTTTTGTTATTTCTGCTGTGGTGGAAGAACCAAGTATTTGAGATTTTCTGAACCTAATTTAGCCATGTTCGGTGTTCCCCTCTGAGTTGCCATCATTGCTTTTCTTAATCTGCCATTTTATATTGCTTTCAGGATTTTTGTCGGCTACGGCCTTGAATTGTCCCGTATTGTACCCTTGATCATCTACCACCTGAAAAGGAAGTACCTCTGCAAAACCGAAGAGGAGATGAAAGCCGCATGGGCTCCAGGGGATATTGGGTATGCCATTAGGGTTCCAAATGACATGCTGATCATGACAATATGCCTCTGCTACTCCGTAATAGCCCCTCTCATTATTCCGTTCGGAGCTTTGTATTTTGGTTTAGGATGGCTCATTTTCCGCAATCAGGTGAGCAAAAACATCTTCATAGCATGACTTCAAAATTACAAACGTGCAGGTGTCTTGACGCTTTCAAATTTGTGCAGACACTCAAAGTTTATGTTCCATCTTATGAGAGCAACGGGCGGATGTGGCCTCACATGTTCAAGCGAATTATAGCTGCACTGGTTATATACCAGCTCACGATGATAGGTTACTTCTCCATAAAGAAGTTCATCTTCGTTCCTCTCTTGATCCCGCTCCCTGTCATGTCAATCATTTTCGCTTATGTCTGTCAAAAGCGCTTCTACCTCGCGTTCGTCCACACTCCATTGGAAATTGCCTGCCGGGGGTCCAAGGAGACCCCGAACATGCAGTCCATCTATGCAGCATTCATCCCACCTTGCTTGAGCTCTGACAAGTTCGACGACAACTGCAATGAAAAGTTCGAGGACGCCGAACCGTTTATGGACGCTCGTTCACGAACGACGTCTTTTTAACTTCTATTTGTGGTCTAATTGTGTGTATGTAATGGGGTGGTTAGATGAGATTATAACCGACTTGGATTGGTTTGTTGTGGTTTGTTTTTCCTAGTTTTGGTTTTCAGGAGTTGTGATTTTTGTGCTGTGTTATTGTCTCAAGGTTTGTTTTCTACGTCCAGTTGTTTGCATGTACTCAAGCTGGAAGACAAGTTCATATAGTGTCTGGTTTCTTTCTTGTTTTGTTCTCGTCTCTGCCGTTTAATTTGTTCTTGTATTGTGTCTATCTACACATGCCATTTTAGGAAAACACCACTTCCGTATCAGCAATCTTATGTTCTCTTTTATGCTACATGTCTCACGTGTTTGCACCTGTGGCCTGTGGGGGGAAATTGTGGGTTTATGTTTTAGGATTGGGCTCCTGAGGTAATATCTTGAAACTAAGAACATCTTTAAGCAGCGTCTAGGTACTTTTTGGACTGTTTTCTCTTTGAGTCACATCAGATTTTTTTTTCTGTCACATCAGTACAAATCAATCTTCCAAATTTTTATTAACCACCTTCAGAAATAACTCAAACGTCCTACATTCTCTTAACTTCACGTCATTTGAGATTAATTTTGGATAAAACACACACAAAAAATTAATTTTTAAAATATATATATATAAACAAATAAAAACATATTTTCATAAAAAAAGTTTTGAAAAAACGATTAAAAATAATTTTTAAAACATTTGTTAACATATTTTAAAACATTTTATATAAAAAAAATTAAAAAAACCAACCAGAGGCCCCCCTGATCCATCCGTGGCTGGTTAACTGGTGACGTGGTCACTATTTTTGTTGGGCGCCCGGTTCATTTTCACTGGATAAGGATGCTCTAAGGTTTTGTTTTGATGTGTAATTTTGTACGTCGGGTTTCGTAATAAATCCCCCCCCCCCCCCCCCCCCCCCTACACCAAATACTTCAAAATTATACTTAGATTCTTGAAAATCTCAAAAAAGAAGTTTTTCCAGAATTTAGGTCAGATTCTGTAAAGATATGTTTTACCATCCTGATAATTTTATTTACAATATTAGTCTATACCAAATAAGATCTGTGAAAGGTAAAAAAAACTCAATGAGAGGCAAGATTCTGCTGCCTATCATACATTTTGGGGACAAGAATCCAGTATTTGATAACATGTCAAATAACATCCAAACACTCTTAGTATATTTGTTTATTCATCTAAAACCTTCGTGTTGAAATGGAATTGTAACGAGGTCAGGTGAATGGGAGGACTTAGAAGAATTACTAATAATCTGATGGTCGTTGTTAATGGTAAGATGTGGATCAGCAACCCACTTTATCGAAGACAAGGATACTATCATCTTGGGTGCAGTCGAAATATCCGTCGTAGCCTCATAGACCATACCTCATAGGCTCATTTCCTTGTAAAGATGGTGGATTTTTGTGGACACACCGCACGTAGGTAGGGTTAGTGCACCCGGAATCCGGGGGAATCCGAGGGAAAAAAATCAAATTCCGGTTGACTCCGAAATGGACTGCGTTTGTGCATTGTAGGGAATCCATGTCTCGGATTCCGTAGTAAGTGTAAAATTTCCTTTGAGTTTTCTCAACGTTTGAGGTCGGAAAGGAACGGAAACCGGATTTTTCGGTCGACCGTCAAGCTTTTGGTTCACCGAAATGAATATAGTTCGGACGACTGAACATATTTCGACCACCGAATTCGTAACTGGAGTGACCCGTTCGGACGACCGAACTTAGTTCGGTCTTCCGTTTACGTTCACTCTGAGAAGTCGCATTTCGGTCGACCGAAACTAGTTCGGTCGTCCGTTTTTCTTATCCGAACTATTTTCCGACGCAGGCACAAACAACAGAATTCAGTTAAAGGGAATCTGTTTTCCACTGGATTCTGTTTTCCTCTGCTTTCCCGTTGACTCCGAAAATCACTTTCCGGAACTTTCCGCACCACTAACAGTAACGTACAAAGAAAAGTCTATAAATGGAACATTGCTTAAGACAGTATATGGGACATAAACGGAAAAAATGAATAGTTGGATAAACATAAGGATTTAGAAGGATAATATAAGAAACCCTCGAAAAATTTGCAAAGATGAATAGATGAAAGTTGTAAGAGAACACATGAAGGACATGCATGACATGTGCATGGAGTTGCAAGTGTCTTATCTTAATAGAGGGAGTAGGAGAAGTTGGTTTATGATTGAAGGCAGCATCTAAATCATGCTTGAGCAGCGAAAATGAGGTTGGGGTCTCTCCCCACACCAACTAATGACAATGAGGCTGTTTGAGCATCTAAATCATGTTTCAAATGATTTATTCGTAAGTCGGGAATCATCAACTGCCCATTTTTAAATCTATGTAAATGACCGTTTAATGTTTCCAGATAATAAAAAAAAAACCACTACAAAGACAGATCGATCGATCTCAATAAAATACTTGAAGGTTCCGACTAAGTCGACATAACTCGACCCAAATCTTTCTGGTTGACAAGTAATTAAGTAAATCGACCTCAATCCACTAATTTCAAATAGGTCTAAACTCTTGATTCGATACATAGTTCAAATCTAAATTCAATACATTTGTTACTCCGATTACAAAACATTATTCGATCTACCTTGTATAAATTTACGAAACTGCAAAGACCAACGGAAGTTGAACACCGAGTAGCCTTTGCCCCACCACCGCCAAGACGGATACTTTACCACGCCCGTTAAGAACCCGTCTCTAGATCCAAAGTCAACATCCACCGTAGATACCACCACGTGGACGAATCCCCACCGTCGCTTCCCAACCAAACGATACACGTGTCGGCCCCCCATTGGTGGGACGACACACTACCCCCTTCCAAACCTGTCGGTGCCCTCTCCTCTTCTTCTCCTCCTCGAGCAAAAAAAGAGAGGAAAAAAGGAGAGATTTTTAGTTTTTAGGGTCGGAGATGGGGAATTCGGAGGTGATAGAGTGGGAGAAGAGGCCCGGAGGGATGCTGGTTCAGAAGAGGGTCGATGATCCCGCCGCCGCGCCGGCCGTGGCACCGCCGCCGGTCAAGGTCAGGGTGTCCTACGGCGCTACCCGATTGGAGGTCACCGTCGCCTCCCAGGCCAGCTTCGGTGAGGTTTCCGTAATGCTGTATAATTACGAGGCTAAAGGAATCACATTTTAATAATCAGGTCTTTTTTGGGGGGAAAAATTAAGAATTAATGTGATGTTTAATTGACATCTGAAAATATAGTAACTTCGTAGGTGTGATTGATTCGAAGGAAGCGGAGGAAGTAAGATCTAGATGTTCAGCTCTTAGAACTTGAGTTAGTTCTTAGAACTCTGGTTCTCGGAACTTAAATTTTGGTAAGTAAGGAAAAATAATTCATTCTTTTGATGTTATTAGAAAAGAACATTTTTAGGTAAATTACATGAAACTGGACTTCCTCAAGTTTTTCAGTGAAAGTAGGAGAACGCATCTCTAATTTTAATTCTGGAAGTCCTGGAACTTGTGCAATTGTAGTTTCAGGCTTTTTAAGCTTTTCTGCAAAGCAATCGCCCGGAACTCATATGGGAAATTTAATTCCCCTCACTTCCTTAGGTTTTCCTGTAAACCAATTATAGGCTAATGTACGTTTGGGAACGGATTATGAGATTTGGTTGGATTTTAGAAAATTTGACTGTCAAAATGTGATTACGAATAGACCACGGGACAATATATAAGAGAGCAAGATCTACTACCCTCCACTAGTCCACTTGGGTGCTTGGGTTTGATGGTGGTAGTGGACCAACAAAGTTTTTCCATCTACAATATTGTAAGAGTGTATTTATTTGATTGTCTGTGGTAGTTAGTACAAGATTCTGGAATTGTTTTCTTTTGTGGCATTTTTGAGTTTTTGTTGTGTGAAAATGTGGTTCTTGGTGTGATTTTTTATGCCATAGGCTCCATATAGGTGTATGTGTTAGTTCCTTTGGCCTATTTGGTTTCTGCAGTGCTGGTCTTATGTTTGTGTTTTGAATCATATATTTTTGTGTTGAATCAGATGGTTTGCTAAAATCAATTGATTGTGTGCCAAGATGTTTCAATTTCTAATGTGTATTCACAAATTCTTCTGCAAAATTGTCTGTTAATTATCTGTGAAATGTTGTTTGAGATGCTTGGTGGTCGGGCTTTGCTTCGCATAGGATTCTACTATGATCTTGATCTGTTTAAGATTCATTTTTTTCCATTTTCAGTGCAGTCATACTCTATTTTTTCTTGGACATTTTGTTTGGACTGATGTTGTATGATAGAAATTGTCAAGACCGGGTCTTAGTTGCATAGGAGTCTACTAGGATTTTGGTCTGCTAGAGGATTCGTTGATATTTTTCTTCCTAGACTTGTGGTTTGGCGTGCCTACTGTGTATGAACTACTAAAAATTTTGTGTTGGCCTGTACAGGATTCAACTAGGATATTGTGTGTTTCACATATAGAGATCGAATTGTTTTTGGCCAACATATTGAGATTGTTAGGATTTCTGATGTACGTTTTCGAGGTTTTGGGTGTGATTCTTTGTTGTGTGGAATTATATATTGGAACTACCAATGCAGTGTGAAATAGTTTGATAGACCTGTCTGTTGTTGTGTATCCTTTGGTGTCTTAATGCATTTGTTGAAATTTGACAGCATTTAATCTGACTTTGTCCTTTAAAATGTGCAGGAGAATTGAAGAAGCTTTTATATTCAGAGACGGGTTTGAAGGTAGGGGACCAGAAACTAATTTACAAAGGGAAAGAGCGACAAAATGGGCACTTTCTTGATTTATGTGGTGTCAAAAATAGATCTAAGATGATACTGGAAGAAGACCCATCATGCCTAGAGAGAAGATATATTGAGAGGCAAAAGAATGTCAAGATGCAATGCATGCAAAAGGCCATTTCTGATCTTTCATTGTATGTCGACAAGTTAGCTGACCAGGTATTTATATTTATCTTGCTAAATAATCCCGGTGCACTAATTGATGATTAACTGCTGTTTATTAACACTTATTTTAACTTGGAGCCAGAACTCATATACTAAGCACACGCATTTCAAATGCCAGACCAGAAATGCATCATCCTTCATGAGAACATTCATAGGTTTTTGTTATACTGTATTCTTGGATTTACTTGACTTTGTGTTTTTTCAGGTTACCAACATTGAGGAGTCGGTATCAAATAGGATTAAGGTTCCTGATGTACAGATCACTTCGTTGATCGAAATGTTCATGAAGCAAGCTGTCATATTAGATGCAATTGCAGCACAAGGAGAAGCTTCATCCCAAAAGATTATACAGGTGCGCACAATAGAAAAGAAAGATATTAAGGACTTGATACTCGGTATATTTAGCATGATGTTGTTTCGCGACCTGAAGGAAATACCTCTAATTACTATCAAAATCACTTCTCATTAAAATGAGTTTAAGTCAAATTATTCTGAAACTTTAGCATCTACAGAGTATATTTGCATACCTTGGTATAATATGTTTATCTCATTATAGGATTTGTGTTATTTCTTTGTTATATGCGTCGTGAACTCTGAACTTGAGTGTCTTCTTCACCCAACAGACCAAAAGAGTCCAGAAGTTTGTCGAGACGCTGGACGCACTTAAAGTTTCAAATGCAAGAGCAAGCGATGTTGTTGTTACAACTAATTGGGAGACATTTGAGACGCCATCTACGGCACAATGGGAATTCTTTGATTGATTTTTCTCCTTTCTATTCTACTTACGTCTATTTATATTTTCCCCCGACCAATATGTATTTTTTTAGCATGTAGATTTGAGTGTTGATTAATTAAACATTACATAGAATAATGGTACATCGATACTTTTCTCTTTGCAGTTGTAGAGCTATCTACAACCGTGGCTTGATCACCTTAAACAATCGTTTGGATCAGGGAAGTGAAGTTTTAAGAAGCACGTGGAAACTGAAAAGCACCTCTTGCAATAATTCTTCACCGATAGTGTTTAAATCTAGCAGACCTACAAAAAGCTACAACACTTGCTCGTTGAGGAACAATACAACATAACATACTCTATCACTTACCCCTAATCTTTTAAGATCTCAAACTTGCAACAAAAACGAGTTTTCTTGCTAGTCTTGTACCTATATGATCACATAGAATGCCACTTCGAAGTTAGAACCTTTGAATCATCTGTTTACCACAAAAGGTAATTGTACGACTTCCAAACCTACGTGGAGATGGTTTGGTCTGTCGCCTGTGAGTTCATTGTCTCACCACGAGCCTATGGTTCCATCCAAGGATTTCGCTTTCGATAAAAGTGCGTAGATGAAGACGTATCACTTGTTGGAACTGTGACTTTTGTTCAGTTTTCCTTCCTTTTTACCTCAACTAGTTTGAGATTAAAGTTAGGAAAAAATTTCAAAATGGAATTTTTTTGAAAAAAAATTCTCAAAATAAACCTCAAACAAAAGTATTTCTCAAACTAGACCCGCTGCCACCACGTGGTGACACGTGGCGGCGGCGGGTTTTGTTTTTTTGTGCATAGAGAACTCGGCATCACCAGTGCCGAGTTCTCCCAGAGAGAACTCGGCACTGGTGATGCCGAGTTCTCCCAGAGAGAACTCGTCACTGGTGATGCCGAGTTCTCTTTGGAAGAACTCGTCACTGGTGATGCCGAGTTCTACTTGATTTTTTATTGCCCAACACTTGACGTTTTCTGAGGTGATTCAAATAGAACTCGGCAGTTAGAGTGCCGAGTTCTATTTGAAAACTGTTCTCCTGGCGCTCAGATCGTGCATGAGACGATTGACGCCCAGGAGAACAGTTACTGAAATAAAACTCGGCATCTAGGATGCCGAGTTCTAAAGGTAGAACTCGGCGTTTGTAACGCCGAGTTCACTTAAAAAAAAGTGAACTCGGCGTTACAAACGCCGATTTCCGTCGGGCTATATAAGCAGCCCGACGCCCCCATCTCCCCCATCCGCCGAGTTTCCGAGTTTTTCAGGTTAGGGTTTCGATTTTTTTTCGATTTCCACCGTTTTATTGCCTTTTTATTTATTAGGATGATATACATTGTTGTTTTATGTATGATTGTAGTGTTTTTGTTGGTTTAGGAACCCGTTTTGGTGAAAACTCGAATTCGATTTTGGGTTTTTAGGCAAAACGTTTTATTTCTTGTTTGATAGTTGATTATTGAAGTTAGTATTGTTGATTATAGGTCTACGGTAGTCATCTTAAAAATATTTGAATTGAAGTATGATTATTGTGATTAAAATTAGATTTTTTGTTGTTATTTAGGTTTGAATGTATGTTAATTTGAATGAATGTTAACTTAAAAGTGATTTATTTGAGTTTAAATGTATGTGAGTTTGAATGTATGTTAGAATTGAAGTTTGTAGTATTGTTAGTTTATTCTATCGTGCAGGTTTAAATTTACCAATTTGAAAAATATAGGAGAGGTTCTGTCAAAATTTTTAAAAACATTCTGACATGATTCTTAACGTTGTTTATTGTAGTTGATTTTATTGGAGAGATTGTTCGACGTTTACAGCCGGTACAGATGGAGTTTGGTGGTTCTAGTACTGGTTCAGTTAGAGGTAGCTACGCTTCACAGGGTCCGGTAGACAGATCAGTGTTGGTTTTGCAGGCCAACCACAAGTCTGACTTGTTCAAAGATTTTCGGGAATAAATGCTTGTGTGCGAGCCGCATTTCCACCTTCGGAGGGCCATGTACATCGATTCTGTCTTCGACACATGAAAGCAAATCTTGCTAAACATCGAAATTGCAAGGAAAGATTGGGACAAATCAAGTTTTATGAAGCGGGTAAAACTCATTCATTTATGAAATTTGAAGAGTTAATGAAGGCTATTGCAGAGGAACATAAGCCGATATACGAGTGGATTCAACATCAAGGTCCTTTGGAAAGATGGACTTGTTGTCACGACGGGGGGTCGACGTTTCGGATGTATGACAACTAACATGTCAGAAAGCTTCAACAATGTCTTACGAGGGGCACGCGGTATGCCAATTACAACCATGATTTTGATGACCTTTCTCCGCTTGAACAAATTCTTTGTTAAAAGAAGGGACGTCGCCGAGTCGTGGAATGAAACATATGTACCGACAGTCCACACCGTGGTGATGGCAAACAGCAATCTGGCCAGAACACATACAGTAACTCGGTACCACCAGCTGATGTACCAGGTTGAAGCCAATGACCAGAAAAAATACCTCATGAAATTTGAAGAAGGAGTTATTACTTGCACTTGTGGATACATAATTGCAATGCACGTCCCATGTTCACATGTACTAGCAGTTTGCAGTGGCAGACATGCAAATGTCAACACTTCACATTTGGTGTCCCCGTATTATGAGGTTCAAATGTACAAGGAGGCGTACAAACCGATATTTATCCCAATTCTTGATATGAGGTATTGGCCAGATTGAGGCACCATCACAATGAAGCCTCCCCAAACCAAAAGACCTCCCGGTCGGCCTAAATCAACGCGAATCCGAAACGAGATGGACGAACACTCTGGAAGAAAGGTAAGGTGTGGGAGATGCGGCGGTATAGGGCATAACCGAAAGCGATGCAAGGAACCTATATAGCAAAATATTTTGTATGTAACTATTTAGTGAGACGAATGAATGTAAGAGTTGATTAATTGTAAGACTTGTAATGTATTTGTAATGTATTTTGTTATGACTTGAATGAATGTACGACTTAAATCCTTTTTAAGAGTTGATTAATTGTAAGACGATAATTGTAAGACGAATGAATGTAATGTATTTTTTAGGACCGCAAATTTGCCTACTTAAGCCTATTGAATTGGACTTCTGCCTATGAAACTCGGCATCTAGAATGCCGAGTTCTATTGTAGACCTGGGCCACCTGGCCGTCACCCATTTTCACACAAGATTTGAGTGCCAGGAGAACAGGACCAAATAGAACTCGGCATCCCCAATGCCGAGTTCTATCTGAATCACTATTCTCCTGGCAACTCAATTCGACTGGAATTTGAAGTGTTGGGCAATAAAAAATCAAATCGAACTCGGCATCACCAGTGCCGAGTTCTTCCAAAGAGAACTCGGTATCACCCGTGCCGAGTTCTCTCTGGGAGAACTCGGCACTGGTGATGCTGATTTATCTATGCACAAAAAAACAAAACCCGCCGCCGTCACGTGTCGCCACGTGGTGGCAGCGGGTCTAGTTTGAGAAATACTTTTGTTTGAGGTTTATTTTGAGAATTTTTTTAAAAAAAAATATTATTTTGAAATTTTTTCCTTAAAGTTATTGTTGTTGTAGTTAATAATAGACGAGTAATTTTTAGTTGGAAGTTGCAATAGAATCATATCATAGTCTTCATAAAAGTTAAATAATGTAGGACTCTTCGGGGCATTACATTAAATATGTAGCAATACTAAACCATCTGAAATGGATTTATTGGATCTTTTCGTGATTTTCCGTAGTCTAAAAAACTACAGAAAACCATCCTCTATGTAATCTTAGAACCAGAAAAAAATTCGTCACCAAAAAAGATGTGCTGCTAGCCTGCTCCTTGCTAGTAAAAATCTTGCTTGTCGAGAGTTAGTTGGAGTGCACGATAGTCTCCACGACGGCTTAGCCTTTGGTCGTCACCATGTTATGCATACATCTTTAATTTCATAAGTAAAACTGCTTAACTTTCAGCTGCTAAAACTGCCCAGAAATCCAAGACCAATAATAGAGATCTGAGAGTGTTCCCCCAAACTTATTTCTTCAAAACAGATCTAATAATTAGTTGAACGCAGTTGAAAATAGACAATAGTAATACCAAAAATTCTAAGGATACGAAGGAAATTCAAGTCATTGTCATGTTGAAGATGATAAGGAAGTCAATGAAGTGGAAGTTGATGATGATAAAACTAAGATTTATCTACAACATTGCAAACAATCAAACTCAACTCCACTGTCACAAGTCAAAAAATCATAGTCTATTATTGAAGATGATGCTCTTGTATCTTCATTCATGCACATCGGTTGTGATGCAGTTGTTGATACTAATAATAAAAAGTGTCAACTTTTGAAAAATATAGAAGTCTCATATGATATTGCACGATAAACCAACTTTAATATCATTGTTGAAAGAAACATATATATGCTGAAAAGTTGGTGGAGAAGAATAAATTGTAATAAAGTTGGTAGGTTGTTACGACGAAATCGTTGGAAGAATGAGCGAAATGAACGACAAAAATGTTATTAGAGAGACTCATTGTATTTAATTACGAGCGAATATATAATTCAAAATTCTCTTCTAATATGCATGAATTTTGTTGAACAAGTACCTTAAATGACAACCAAAAATGAAGATTTATATCATGAATACTCAACATGGGCGTCTGAAGTCGTCTAACCATATGGAAGATAGTCTTGAGAGTGGTAGTAGTGTCAAAAGAATTCGTTGCACTGAAATGCAGACTTCTCATCACCTTCAAACCCACAAACACCAATTGGTGATGAAGTTAGAACATAAGCCTTTACTCGTCTTGAATGTGTTAAAAAACAAAATAAAATAAAACGAGAAGTAGAAGGGTAAGTCCTCTAACTCGTCAGCGGAAGTTGTGTATAGTCTAGGTGACCAAATTAAGTGGTACAGAGAGACACGAAATGTAGATATTGTGCTTGAAAATGAGAGACTTGAATATCAAAAACGAAGACTTAAAGTCAACGAGAAAGATGTGGGCTCTACCTTGATAAAAGTGAAATGAAACATTTTTAATAATTTGTTGACCAATGCGACATTAACACACAATAAATGAGAATGTACATAAGTAGATTAGTGGATGAACTATATTAATGGATTGTAGTTTTTCATGTGTAATGGATTTTAATTATTGTATTATAAAGTTTTTGTATGCTCATTGTATTGTCAGCCTACCCCAACTAGTTTGGGATTAAATGCTTAATTGTTGTTGTTAAGCTCGTTGTATTGTCAGCTTATCCTCAACTAGTTTGGGAGTAAAATGCTTTGTTGTTGTTATGCTTGTTGTTTTGTCTTTCATATATTTTTTCAACTTTCACTTTTCTAGAGAATATTTTTTCAATTCTCACATTTCCAGAGAATACATTCTCAGTTTCACTTTTGCAGAGTTTATATTTTCAACTTTCACTTCTGCAGAGATTATATTCTCGATTTTTATTTTTACAAAGATTATATTCTCAGCTTTCACTATTTAAAATCGTCCTCGTTATCTTTACACAAAGGTTACATTTTTAAAAGAATATAAGAAGGTGCATGCTTCATATCCTTTCAGACAACCACAACTCATTCTCTCGTTGTTTCTCTTTTTTCACTTATCCTAAACTACTTCTCTCGCTCTTTCAAAATTTAGCAAATGAATTTAGATGGATTTTCTAACTCAACTTCTTTGGATTTTGACTATGAGAATAGGCGTGCAAGGCTCGTGCAAGTAGACAAATTAATCGAATTGATGCCTCCGTTGCTATCTGAGATGCTTTCTTCAAGTTCTCGGAGGAGGCGGAGACAAGTCAATCGATCTCGCAACTACGATAGAGATCACGAAGCTGGTTATAATCGTCTTTATTTTTAATGATTACTTTGATGAAAATGTTTTATACCTTGATTATATTTTCCGAATAAGATTTAGAATGAGTAAACATCCTTTTCTTCTTATAGTGGAAGCTTTTGAGAAAAATGATGTATTCTTTCAACGAAGACCCAATGTCACTAGTAGACTTGGAATATCAACACTACAAAAATGCGCAAAAGCCATCCGAAAGTTAGCATACAACACACCATCTGATACAATCGAGGAATACTTATGACTTAGTGAATGAATAACCGGAAACACCCTACAAACATTTACCAAATGTACATGTCATCGCCCAATTAATTTGGTGATGAATATTTAAGAAAGACTACATTAAAGGACATGGCGAAGCTACTTCACATCGATGAGCGTCGTGGATTCCCTAACATGATAAACAACATTGATTGCATGCACTGGAGTGGAAAAAATGCCCAGCTATATGGAAAGCATAATATCAAGGGCGAAGTGACAAAACAACACTTGTCTTCAAGGTTGTACCTGAAGGGAATGTGTTCTAAAAGTTTTACTTTTATATGTCAATTATTATGAATTGAATGTCCAAATATTTTGTTCCTTGATTATGGTATTCGTCTTTTGGAAGTGCTAAGGAAGAGGCGCTGAATCCTTAACCGTAGAGCTCTAAAAGATAATGATTTACATAAATCAAAAGTTATTCACAATCATGGTAATTAACATGGAACATTAATCACCGAGATAAGATTGTCGTGTTGGTCATCGATTGTTGTAGCTCTACAAATAATTGACGACACGAGTATATAAAAGAGGAAAAAATTACTTTTATATATTGAATAGACCTAACAAGTAAAACATTATGGAATTGTGTTTCGTGTCATTAATGTTTTACTGTGTCTTGGATCCTAAGATATGAGACTTATATCTTTTCACTCAAGAAATGTTCAATTTGATTATTGTCAAAAGCTATCAATGAGTATAGTGATAAAGGCAATAGTTGGTTAAACATGACTTGGTGCTGGAAAAGATAGCTAGTCAAATGATTATCGTTGCCCCTCTTAATTGAGTGATGATATTAGTGGGCTCATTGATAAAGCAAAATTATAATGTCCACAATGTAACTTGAGTTAAGTTACATAGTTATAATTAACTTAAAGAGATCAAGAAATGAATATAATATAAAGGTGACACATTTCTACTTTGTATATATTCTTAATATCATGAGGCAAGGGACGGACACAAGTGGTGCACTTACATCACTAAATGGATCGTGTTTTAGTTCGAGTGGAACAAAGACATCTATGCTAATTGGGTAACTATAATGTGTAGCTAGATACCGCTTGTAGTTTGAGATATTAAGTGTTTAATATCGCTGTCAATTGGCTTAGATCCTCCTATAGGTGACACCACAAAACTAGGATACAAGAAGCTTGATTTTGAGTTCATATGATGTGTCGGGTTTCATGTGAAAAAATACTTGTGGTGAAGAATAAAATCAATATGTCATGAGAATTGACATAGTTAGAATCATAATAAATTCATATGAGGTGTGTATATTATGGGGTGTAATAATTTAATATTACATAGGATAATATATTACATAAGATATGAATTTGCTAAAAACCCCAAAAGATCAAATTTTGTTGGAAATAAATCCAAAATTTGACAAAGGCAAAATCGGGGTCAAACACGGTGAATCGTTTAGAGTTCGGTCGACCGAGGTGTCTTCGGAACGGTCAACCGAACGGGGAACGGGTAAGCACAATTAGTTGACCAAAATTGTCTGGAGTGTCTGGACAATTGGGTTCAGTCAACCGAGAGAAGATATCTTGGAATATTTTCGGTAGACCGAAGGTGACACGGTCGTTCAATGAATGTTCGCCAGGAGAAATTTTGGTGGGTCAACGGTCGACCGAGCAAGACGCGGATCGTCCGAATTTTTCCAGAAATGTTTTCTCATGCATATTCGGTCGACCGTCTATCTCACGGTGCACCGAACATGTGTTATAACCGAATGGTTCGGTTAACCGAGAAAATTTCTCGGTCGACCGAACAATGCGATTTCTGCCTGAATTATTAAGAGATTAATTAGATCATGGGTTGGATTAATTCCAGATTTAATAAAATGTTTTTAGGGTGCTTATATGGCAATTAGAAATTAATTTTAGGAGAGAATAAATAAGAGATCATGACTAAAGAATAGTTCTTGATGAGGATGTTTTGGGAGCCTATAAAAGTACCCATCATCCTACTTGTTTATGTTAATGCAAAAATTCTTTCTCTCATTAATCTCTCCCTTAATCACCACAAAAATCTCTTAGTAATTTTAAGTTTTGGAGATAGAAAATCTCAGGAGCTTAAAGAAGGGTTATTAGCTAGATTCTAAGCTTAATTAGAGATTGATTGACTAGCTCATTTCTCTTTAATCTTGTTTAGAGTTTGGTGAACACTTGGAGGCGAATCAGCGGACAATTCAAAGGGCAACGTGACTCCGGATCTTCGAAAGGTTTTAGAGAACATTTGAGTATGATTCTCTCTTTGTGATTTATTTTAATATATGTAGGATTGCTTGATATTAGAATAAACATAAAGTAATGTACATAAAATTGTTGAAAGTATGAAATCGATCTTCTATGTTGTATGAATTTTTTTAAAATATATACATACATAGGGACACGAAATCCTATAGTGGTATCAGAGCATTTAGTTCATATCTTCAATTATTAGACTATATAATTAATTTTAGTTTACCATCTACAATCGAAACAATTCATGTTCTATGTCTTTTTCGAGTTTTTCGATAGTTTTGTTGATTTAATTCTAATTGATTCTTTTGATAGTTTTAAATGTTTTGAAACACATAATGTGAATGTTAGAATTAAAATTTAGACTTATGTCTAATATATAAATTTTTGTTTTTTAATTAAATGATTATTTTATAAGGAATCGACAAAACGAAAAAAGCATATGTTTATCTTTCTTTAAATTTTATTTTTGGAAATTGGATAAACAATGATTCAAATGTTTTGTGTTTTGAACTATGGATGCATAAAATCATTTTAATGGATTTCAAATGATTTTAGAATTGTTTGATTTAGAGATACATGATAAACTAAATCGAGTAATATATAGTATATGTACATGCGTTGCTCGAGTTCTCTAATGCAGGGATATGTGAGTTTGTATGTTCCGATGAAGCCATGTGTGAATGAATGAATGTGTATGTTATTATTATTCAAACACATGGGCTTATGTATATGTGAAAACCAAATTTATATTTCTATGTATATGCATGCATATGAGAGGATTTTTACATAACACTTGCACTAGACAATTTTTAAAATTAAGAGATACATGTTAATATTTTTGCAATATTAACATCCATGGTGCAAGAGGAAGACGCTGAAGAAGCGCAAGGATCAAGGACGCTGGAACATATAAACTCACACAATGTGTGTGAATGGATTTATTTATGTTTGTGTGCTTGACATATATGTGATTGTATGGATGAATGTTATGATGTGTATAGATGATAAATATGCATCATCACCTAAATTCTAAAATCACATGTAAATGTTTAAATTGTCCAACCAAAAATTAAGAGTATTTTTCTTTCTTATTTCATCCACTAGCAGTCATCGATCGAGAGATATTCTGCTCGCCCTTAACAGGAGATATAAGGTTGTCTATTGTTGTGTCATGAATAGATGTAGGAGGTGCGATCCACCCTTAGTGGACACCGAGTATATTTGTTTGTGAATACAATGGATAAATGTATCTCGTATCAAATGAAATAAGTTTTCTTAACAAGTCCCGGAGCCCTAGCTCGGTTTTGAGAAAAAGAGTTTTTCTTACAAGGATTGATCAAATTCCCTCTTAATTAAAATGACAAGAGTCATAAGAGTTTGAAAATGCAAATGTTGCGATATTTCGAAATTGTTATGATTAGAAAAATGTTTTCTTACCTTGATTTTATAATATATCCGATAGCCCTTAGCTAGTTTATATTATAATTGATAGGATCTTGCATTGCTGCATTTATGAACAAATTTTTATTTGGGGTATTGATTTTTTAAAACATAAAATTGACATTAAATCTCATATAATTTATTTTGTAGAAATGTCTAATATTCAACTTATTGTGCGATCTATGATTGAAAAATATCATTTGGCAAATGATGGCTCAAACTTCATAAGTTGGCAACTCAAGCTCAATATCGTGTTGAAGTTTGAGAAACTATCTCATATTTTGGATGGTGAAATCCCAAAATTAAATGAGAAGGCAACCGATAGCGAGAGAGATGCAAAAGGCAAGTGGAAAGACCAAGAGAACCAGGTTCACGGTCTAATGTTGGTCTCCATGGGTGACCCGCTTCAAGCGAAATACTTGGTTTCAAAACCCAAGAAGACCATGGAAGTTTTAACAAAGATGTTCATGGATAGTGCTAGAAAAGAGCGCTATAAGACCACCATCGCACTCACAAGGTGCCAAATGGCGGAGGGAACATTAGTATCCATGCATTTTCTCACGATGCAAGGATACCTTGAGAAGTTGTCGAAGCTCTCTTCCCCGATGCCCGATGAGATTGCGGAAAATTTGATTCTTGGCTCTCTAGCCCCGTCCTACAAGGACTTCATTATGCACTATCATGTGCGTGAGAAAGGGGTGAGTCTTGAGGAACTTCACAACGCTCTCAAAACGGCTGAAGTTGACATGGGCAAGGGTCGGGACAAGCACGTCCCAGCCGTCCATGAGAGGAGCAAGAAGATCACCAAAGGTAAATGCAAATTCACCAAAAATACGTCAATCAAGAGCAATGGAGTAGGAGGTGCTCGTGTAAGTGCCTCGAGGGGGAATTCTTCGAAATCTCCGACTCCCAACACGGAGTGCTTTCACTACGGTGAAAATGGACACATCCGGCCAAATTGCCCCAAGTACAAGGAAGACATTGACAATGAAGTGATTGAACGTAAGCGCCCCAAAAAGGCCAAAGGTATATTTGTTATTGAGATAAATTTAGTCACCTCTGTCCATGATTGGGTAATTGATACATGATCTTGTGCTCACATAATTTCTAATGTGCAACTACTAAAGGATAGGAAGGAACTCGTGAAGAACGAGATGATTTTGAAGGTCGGAAATGGTGTGAGCGTTGCTACGATTGCACAAGGTTCTGTGGAGCTTCAATTATCAAATGGTTTAAATTTATGTTTGAAGAACGTTTATTATGTGTCTTCGATTAGCAAGAATATTATTTCTGTATCATGTTTGGATATGGATAATTTTAATATAAATATTTCAAATTCTTGCTTGTCTATATCGAAGAATGGTATTTTTTATGCAAATGCATTCGTGAGGAATTGTCTCTATTTGCTTGAATTGAATAATAAACAAATCTTAAACATAAATAACAAAAAGCTTAAAACTAGTCACGTGAATGATACACTCTTGTGACACTATCGTCTTGGTCACATAAATGAAAAACGCATCAAGAAATTGCAAGAAGCTAACCTTCTTGGTCAACTTGATTTTAAATCATTGGAGACATGCGAACCTTGCCTAATGGGCAAAATGACCAAGAGGTCTTTTAAGAAGAAAGGACCGAGAGCGAATGACTTGTTGGATTTGATACATTCCGATGTATGTGGTCCGATGAGTAGTAGTGCAAGAGACGATTTCAGGTACTTCATTACGTTCACAGATGACTATAGTTGTTATGGCTATATTTATCTAATGAGAAACAAAAGTGAGTCCTTTGACAAGTTCAACGAATTCAAGAATGAAGTAGAGAACCAACTCAACAAGAAAATCAAGTCTCTACGAACAGATCGTGGAGGTGAGTACTTAAGTACCGAATTTGACTCATTCCTAAAGGAGTGTGGTATTGTACCACAGCTCACCCCTCCCGGTACACCTCAGTGGAATGGGGTGTCCGAAAGGAGGAATAAGACATTACTCGAAAGGGTTCGATCAATGATGAGTCAAGTTGAATTGCCGTTTTACTTTTGGAGTTATGCACTAGAAGCTGCGGTTTACACACTAAATAATGTTTCATCCAAATCCGTAAAGAAAACGCCTTATGAGCTATGGAGTGGTAAAACATCTAAGCTCAATTTTCTCAAGATTTGGGGTTGTGAGACCTACGTTAAGAGATTGATTCCGACCAAACTTCAACCAAAAGTGGATAAGTGCTTCTTTATAGGTTATCCTCGTGAGACAAGAGGATACTACTTTTGGCATATAACCTCCAATCGAGTGATTGTAGAGAGGGATGTCGTATTTCCAGAAAATGAATTTCTGGAAAGAATAAAAAGTAGTGGGAGTAGAGTTGTGCTTGAGGAGACTCAAGATATTCTACAAGATCATGATATGAACGGTGACATTCAAGATCATGAAGGCCCAACCGAGGTTCATTTGGTTAGTGAGAGCGTGAGTGAGAGACCCTCGCAAGAAATTGTGAGAGAAACTCAATCTTCCCCACCTAGTGTACGTTCGAGAATCGAACACGAACCAATTCCGCAAGAAATTGTGGAAGAAATTCGAGAAGTACACGTAGAACCAAAAGAACTTAGAAGGTCAGATTCGTGTAATGACCTTATTGTGCTTCATCGATCTCCAATATTTTATGATATTCTAGAAGGTAAGACATCACTTATAAATTACGTGGTCAATGATCACCATACAATATGAGATACTATCTCACATATGGTATTTATTCACGACGTGTCACATTCATCCAATCAATCATTCTTCTACAAACTCTTAAAGATAAATTGGTTGCTCAATACGAAGAAGTGACATACAATGATGTGGAGTGTGCATTTTAAGTGTTTCAATCGCAATTCGCAATAACTCAAAAGTCATCTCTTGAATGGAATGTTGACATGCTAAACAAAACTTGCATCATAATGCATAATATGATAGTGGATGGTGAACACTCATCGTACACTCATCGCGTTGATATAAGTGAATATGTTCAAGATCGACCTCAATATACAAGTAGCGAAAAAATAACATATGATGATGAGCCATTCAAATACTTTACTGGTTATTAAAGCGGATTTGATTGAGAATATTTGACAACACTATTAGTAGAATGATAATTAAAAATATTTTTATTATTTACTTATTATTTGTTGTAATGTTTAATTATATGTAATCATCGTTAATGTATTCTCGATGAGTTTGGTTTATCAAATTACTATTATTAACTTGGAGTTAATAAATAAATTATTTAATTAATGTTTGTACTTTCGGTCTTTACATCGAACAATTCCTCTAATAAATCATTTTTTTGCTTAAGTAATGAAATAATTAATAAATTGGTGATTTTTAAATCTACTTTCGAAATTGTGTGATTTTTGACTACTTCAAGACCTTCCTATCACATAATCCAAGCTTCCAAGTGATTTTCAAGCAACTAACCCCCCCCCCCCCCCCCCAAGAACATAAATTCCTTCTGTCGTCCTTCTGAATGGTCGCACCCAACGCCACCTCAATGATCAACCCACTGCCACACCGTGAGAATACGTAGAAATGCAACATTTAAAAAACACAAAATCATCAACTACGTTGACCTCAGTAACCCTAATGAGACTGACTTTTCCGATCACATATTGAATCACATAAACTTAAAAAAATACTCATACTTTCAAATAGACATGTCAATCGTATCATATTTGTGTACTATCGTGTTAGACAGTTCTGTACTTGTGTCAAATATAATTTGAAGAAAATTTACTACGTTTAGATTGAAAATAATCAAGCAAGATATTATATTGATAATTTTTTTCAAATAATTTTTTAATTGACAATTATCAAGTAAAAACCAATTGATTACTTATCTAAAGATGTTATTCGTGTCAATTTATTGTAAAAAATATACATATCGTGTAGAATCATGTATCGATTTTGAATCTTCATAAATCATCACAATAAAGTATGTGAATTACTATTCGTCGCCGGAAAACTACTTAAATCGCCCCAAAAATGACTTTTTTGCCCTTAACAAATCAATTAATACCGATTTCATCCTGTGTCTTTAAACAAGGTGTTTGGCTCAGTTTTACTCACATTCCCAATACCAACACCACGAAAATGTCTGGCGAAGCACCAGAATCCGGCGAGGTAACGGGGGTGGAATTTTTTCCCCGACTCGGGCGTCTGCCTAAGCCGCCTCCACCCAGGTGGAGGCGTCTGGATAGGCCACCTCCACATAGGTGGAGGCGGTTTAGCCAAACGCCTCCACCTAGCTGGAGGCGGCTTAGATGCACGCCTCCACAAAGGTGGAGGCGGCTTAGCCAGATTTATTTTTTGTTAAATTCAAATTTTTCAGGTTCCGTTGCAAGATTTCGGTGGTGATGGAGTAGATTACAGTGAACTTTTTGACAGTAAAGAAATATTTACAACAATCGAGGAAGGTTGTAAATGGCCGAAACAAATTGCAATAGGAGCCGGATTTGTTTTGGTTATATCATCGTACAAACCAAAAGCAGATAACCGGATGGATTGTTACCTCAGATGTGATCACAGACGTGAGATGAGTTCTCGTGATACGAGTATTGCACTGCGAAAGAATACGAAAAGAAAAGGTTGCGGTTGTCGGTTTTTGGTAAAAGTGGTGGAGCGACGAGACCGTGATGGATGGGTTATTGTTCCTAGTAGCATGTATGGGCAGCACAAGCACCCATTGGTAGTTTATTCAGAGGGTCACCGACAGGTCAGCGGACTTAGTGCTGGGGCAAAGCAATTTGTTCGTGATATGACAGAGGCACAAGCAAGACCCCGTAACATTTTGTTGGCGGTAAAGAAGAAATTTCCGGACGATAATCCAAATCAAAGACACATTTACAACT
Organism: Triglochin maritima; assembly: GCA_963682175.1. Classification (NCBI taxonomy): domain Eukaryota; kingdom Viridiplantae; phylum Streptophyta; class Magnoliopsida; order Alismatales; family Juncaginaceae; genus Triglochin; species Triglochin maritima. The sequence continues at coordinate 43,390,709 of OY821774.1, forward strand.
TCAGAGAGTACATGAGGAGGACGAAATCTGAAGACAGGAATCCCGCGCAGCAGTTTCTCAGAGAGGCAGTGCAGCATAAGTATTTGCATTGGATTGTGGCAGATGAAGAAACTAATGTCTTGACTCACGCATTTTTGGCACATCCGACTTCAGTTCAGTTGTTGCGTACATACCCATTCGTAATCTGTATGGATTCGACGTATAAGACGAACATGTACAAGATGCCTTTGTTTGAGATGGTTGGAGTTACTCCAACAAACATGAATTTCCTCGTCGGATATGCAATTTTGCAGGATGAGACCGAGTCTAGTTACCGGTGGGTGTTGGAGAGGTTGCGAGATCTGTTATTGGATATTGTTAGCCCGACAACAATAATTACGGACCGGGAGATGGGTCTGATGCGACCAGTGGCAGAGGTTTTTCCTGAGTCAGCTCATTTACTATGCACCTGACATATCAACAAAGACGTGTAACTACGCATACCACGTATTCGGCAAAGACAAGCAGTCTGCAGAGATTTTCAGGCGTGGCAGGTGGAGGAAAGTCATGATTTCTGATTCACATACGGATTATGATAGAGCAGTCCGTAATCTGAAAGATTCTTTCAAGTCCTGGCCAGTGCTCACGGAGTATGTGGAAGACACGTGGTTGGTGCATAAGGGAAAATTCGTGTTGAATTGGACGAATAAAGTTTTTCATTTCGGCAACACTACGAACTGCAGGGTGGGAAGTGCACATTCGGCTCTGAAAGAGTGGATCTCTACATCGACTGCCGCTCTCGACACTTTTTTCGACCGCGTCAACTAGTCTATTGAAATGCAGCTGACGAATATTCGGAACTTTCTTGAAGATTCGAGACGTCGAAATTTGGCACAGTACATAGGTCCTCTGTTTCAGCATATAAATGGTCGAGTTTCACATCACTGCTTGTCGTTAATGACTCAGGAGTTGAAGAGAATGCAGGACTTAAGTGATGAAATTGAATATCGTTGTGGGTGTGCTTTCCTGACAACACATGGGATTCCTTGTGCCTGTACCATGTACGAGTGTTTGGCGTCAGGTGATGGAATTTATTTAGAGCAGATTCATCCATTCTGGAAAACACTTGTTATCGGAGAAGGAGTCCAGATGTCAGAGTTTGTTGATCGGTCAGCACAAGACGCCGAGCATTTTCGGAAGCTAGTGGATGAGATCTCGGAGAGCGACCTTGCAGTAATTCGTAGTGCCTCTCGTATTTTATACGAACAGTTACACCCCGATCAGTCGAATTATGGAGAACCCGAAGAAAATACTAAGGTACGAGGTCGACCTAGGGGAAAGTCGACACGTCGGGACCTGAGTGCCTTCGAGTATGCTGAGCGAGGTCGTGGTCGGTCTGGCAGTAGTGGGAGCAGGGGTCGTCGTCGGTCTGGCAGTACTGGGAGCAGGGGTCGTTGGTCTAATTCGTCTCGATCGTCCGTGAATACGGGCACAAGATCTTCTGGTATGTCGATATCGTTGTTGTTATGTTATTTAATATATTTCAGTAATCTAAATGAGGTTGAATATATTATCTCCTAATTTTGTTATTTTAATTAATTGTTATTTACCTATCTTACAGTGTCCGGACGGGTTGACGTGGACAACTTCCCATATAATGATAGACTGCCAGGAATCATTTTACCATTTCTGGATAGGTGGAATGACGTACGTGCTGATGGCAACTGTGGATTTCGATGTGTTGCCGATGTCTTTCATGGTGGTCAGGAGAACTGGTCGTACGCCCGTCGTGCGATTTCTAATGAGATAGGTGCACATCCTATATATGAGAGTGTCTATTTCGGCAATGTGAGAGATGCTCGTCAACGAATTGATTGGGGCGGGGGAGTTTATGGCGAGGATCATTATATGGAGGTTTGGTCCGACTTGTTTCCTATTGCTAATTTTTACAAGTGTGCGGTCATGTATTTCGCAGTGGGAACGGAAGGGTCGTTGTTCACGTGTCTTACTGTTCTACCTTGGGAGTGTCCGTCTGCCATGACGAGGCCTGTCAGAGAGTTGGTCATTGCTCATTTAGGGAGTTACAAACATTATATTCGTTTGGAATTACTTGATGATTTCCCAGTACCTCCTATAGCGACCTTATGGTATCAAATGCGAGATGAGAGTGTTGTTAGATGGGAGGATCAGTACCAAAGTAGGATGGAGTATTGGAACCGGTTACGTGGTACATTTTGATTGTAATTTGTAATGTTTTTGTAATGTATAATATATCGTGTATTTCTACTTATATCGTGTTGTTCTTTTACCGTATTTTAAATTTAAATATTATTTGATATCTAAAGAAATAAGTTGAAAATATTTTCGTGAAAAATAAATATTAAAAAATACGATAGTCAAAAAAATATGTAGAAGATATGTTCGTCAGAAATAAATAACAAGAGTACACAAATAAACATAAGAAAATACCAACAAATGTAGTAACAGTGCAACAAAACGAAAGTAAAAGCAAGACAACTACAGCTCAGCATCTGAATCATGGTCCGAAATGCCCAACTGACTATTCCAATCCTCGATCAGGCGATCCCAATCTGTACATGCAAGTCTTGTCGCATCACTCGGCATAACGTCTCTCTCTCGCAAGAACGGCTGCGTACACCGTATCGCCCTACTCATCCACTGTATGTAAAATAAAAATTAGCGTACAATAACAAAATATACTTTACAATTAAATATAAAATTAGATAAACTTACCGCATCGGCACATGTCCTATCCAGTGGTCTCTCCGGTCTCGGAATGATACCGCGTACGAGTAGTGGATGTGAGCATCTACCGAACCACTGCAAATAATCTGGAGCATAAGTGGAGGGGTCGCGGCTACGACTCAGATCGGCCAGGTGTAGTCGCCCTAGTCTCGGAAATGTCCTCCAAACCGATTCCGCAGACGAAACGCTGTGCCTGACGTCGTACATCGTCGCAGACCGTACTGCATGCTCGGGCGTCGGGATGTCAACCGGGATCATCTGAATGTAACCTAACTGACGTAACACGCGATCAGGTAAATAAGGCTTTGTGATATCCCTATAACGAATAATGCCGGCAAATGTAGTCCTCGGCACAGCTACAGCAGGCTCGGGACCATACGGTAACCACTCCACCTAAACATTTATACGTTAATAATAATAAAATTAAATTTAAATAAACGTGAATGATATATACATTATATACCTGCGATGCAGTCATCTGATCTAGCCGTCTACGAATAGAAAGAAGTCGACTCTCGCTCTTATCCTCTGCCCGGACAACCCACATACGCGAACGAGGATGACCACACTCAACAATCTTCCGCTCACGATGTGGGCGGAAAGCAGGAAAATACTTATATATCCAAGCCTGCAGCAGTGTAAGACAACCTGTAATCTGACCACAATCAGCACGACTAGATATGCCCAGCTGGCGATACAGATATGCCAACGTTGCCGACCCCCATGAGTAATCACCAATGGTATCTGGGTCCCTCGCCTCCAATAAGTCGCGTGGTCTTAGTGTGGAACCGCTCTTGTCGACAAACAATACGCAGCCTAGCAGTAAGAAGAAATAAGCAGTCATCAGCGTATCCTCAGTCTGTGGTGGTCGCCCCCGTCTGCAACACTCGTCCACAGCGTCGATACTAACACCACCGCCACTCCAAAATGAGCTATCCCGCCCAAGACCCTTCAGGCTGACACCCAACAACTCAGATACATATAACTTCAGCTCATATGTCGGCGCCTGCGCACTGACCATGGGACCCTCAACAGGAATGTGCAGAATCTGAAAGACGTCATGCAACATGATTGCCACCGCTCCACGAATGCCGAAATCAACGGCATGTCGATGCAGGAAAACATGTTGTACGACAAGTGACCCAATCCACTGTCAACCACGGTCGCCGTCATATCCTCAGTCATCACTGAACGTCATGCCTGCAATGTCGTACAGGCTCTGTGCCGATTATGGCACTTCAAAACCTTCCGCTCCTCGCCATCCCCCAGGGGGGAGGCAGTTCTTGCGACCGCCCTCTTGTTGGGTCGGGCGTCTCCCGGGGACGCCCGACTCAAAAATGTTTTTTTTAAAATTAATTGAAAGAAACAAGGTAATTTACCAGATGTGAGTAGTTAGGGGTCTCCGCTGGTTCTTTTCCTGACCTCCGAGACATCTTATGTGATGAATAAAAGAGTGATATGAAGAGAAAGTTGTGTTAAAAGAGTGAAAATGAGGAGTTATATTAGTAGAAAGTGTAGATGGGCAAAATGGTAATCTTACGAGCGATTTAAGTAGTTTTATACGACGACGAATAGCAGTTCAGTAAAATATTTTTAAGATGAAATTTTTTTGAGACCGCTTTCAGAAAAAAAAAACCAAACTTAAAAACGTTAAACCCTTCCCTCCCTCACTTCGAAGGGGCACACAATGCCCCTTCAGAACCCGACCTTCCTCCTCCAAACCTACATCGCCCACCTCCAATCCCCGACGACCACCCTCTCCACTCTCCTCCAAGTCCACGCGCACGCCCTCCGCCACTGCCTCCCCAACCCTCACCCTCTCCTCATCAAACACCTCCTCCTCGCCACCTTCTCCCTCTCCCCACCTCCCCTCCCCTACGCCTCAACCCTCTTCTCCCTCCTCCCCCTCGCCTCAACCAAGACCTTCGTCCTCAACACCTTCATACGCCTCCTCGCCCACCACGCCCCCGACCCATCACCCTCCCTCCGCCTCCACCTCCTCATGCGCTCTCATAACATCCCGCCGGATTCCCACACCTACCCTTTCCTCCTCAAGGCCTGCGCTCGTCTCCTGGACCTGACCCAAGGCGAGAAGATCCACTGTTTGAGTGTCAGGGACGGGCATTATGGGTCGACTTTCGTTGGGAATGCGCTCGTGAGTTTGTACGGTGCTTGTGGGTGTTTCGAGAGTGCACACCAGGTGTTCGTAGAAATTCCTTTGAGGACGCTTGTCGGTTGGAATGCCGTGATTAATGGGTTTTGTGTTAATGGGAGGCCGAACGAAGCGCTTACAGTGTTTAGGGAGATGAGGGAGGTGGGGGAGTGGCCGGATGGGTTTACGGTTGTCGGGGTGCTTGGCGCGTGCGCGGAGCTTGGGGCGCTCGCGTTGGGGAGGAGAGTGCATGGGTTTGTGTTTAAAAATGGGTTGGATTTGAATGTGCATGTTGGGAATGCTTTGGTGGATTTGTATGGGAAGTGCGGAGGTGTGGAGGAGGCGAGGAGGGTGTTTGGGGAGTTGGGTGAGAGGAGGAGTGTGGTTTCGTGGACTTCGCTGGTGGTTGGGTTGGGTTTGAACGGGTGCGGAGTGGAGGCAGTTGAAGTTTTTGAGAGGATGGAGGAAGAGGGGTTTACACCTAGTGAGATCACCTTTGTTGGTGTGTTATATGCTTGTAGCCATTGCGGGTGGGTCGAAAGGGGCTTTGAGTATTTCGAGAGGATGAAAAAGGTTTACGGGCTCGTGCCTAAGATCGAGCATTATGGTTGCTTGGTTGATTTGCTTGGTAGGGCCGGTTTAGTCGAGGAAGCGTATCGGTTTGTACTTAAGATGCCCCTCGAGCCCAATGCTATAATTTGGCGAGCCTTATTGGGTGCTTGCACGATGCATAAGAGGATGGCGATTGGGGCAGCTGCGTGGGCCCAATTGGAGAGGTTGGATCCCGGGCACAGTGGGGATTACGTGTTGTTGTCTAATTTGTATGCTTCTTTGAGGCAATGGGAGAATGTGCATCGAATCCGAAGGCGAATGGTGTCGGGTGGAGTGAAGAAAACACCTGGGTTTAGCCTCGTTGAGTTGGGGAATTGCGTGCACGAGTTTGTTATGGGCGATCGGTCGCATCTAGAGAGCGAGGAGATTTACAAGATGCTCGAGAAAATCGCATTGCGGTTGAGGTTGGAGGGATACACGGCTGGCACGAGGAATGTGTTGGCCGACATTGAGGAAGAGGAGAAGGAGGATGCTTTGAGGTATCACAGCGAGAGATTAGCGATTGCTTTTGCGTTGCTTAAGTCGGTGCCCGGTGCACCGATCAGAATAGTGAAGAATCTACGCGTATGTGAGGACTGCCACCTCGCGATAAAGCTCATTTCAAAGGTCTACGACCGTGAGATCGTTGTGAGGGATCGGAGCCGGTTCCACCATTTCAAAGATGGATGTTGCTCCTGTAAGGATTACTGGTGAGATTAGAAGCACAATAACACTAGAGAACGTAGAGTTCATATTGGTTGTTGTTTTGGCTCGCAAATTATTTGAATTCCCAACGGATTTGTTGGGGTTAGGATGTAGATGTGTAATGCTCAGAGTGGGTTTACACTTTTGTAACATTATTTTTTGTTGCTTTCTAATAATGTAAAAATATGAAATTAACAGCACAAACTTGTTCAAGCCCAAATTTGTAAATGGTATTTGACTAGGGCTGTCAATCGTGTCGTGTTGTGTGCTAATCGTGTCGTGTCAACTCCTATATATAAGCTCTAGGTGTTGCGCCGTATCCGACCCATTTAATAATCGTGTTGCTAAATTTCTGCCGTATCCAACCCATTTATAATCGTGTTGCCATATCCAACCCGTTTATACCCGATTATTAAACGGGTTACTTCGTGTACACGTTTAACACCGCTACCGTTTACACCATTTAACACACGTTTAACACACAATTATCTACTCGTTCAGAGTTCAGAGTTCAAACTTCAAAGTTTCAAACAAATTATATATATAATTGGTAAAATTATAAATATGGCATTCAGTTATTAGAATTTGTTTATTATAATTTATAACTTATATATTACTTATAGACTTGTCGGTATTAGTCGTGTATTAATCGTGTCGTATTCGTAATCGTGTGCCTAATTACCCAATTACTTATCGTGTTTTATCGTGTCTTAATCGTGTTAATCGTTTTTGCAGCAGAAATCCATATCCAACCCATTTAATAATCGTGTTGCCGTATCCAACTCATTTATTAATCGTGTTCAAATTCTCAATCCATATCCGCTAACTTCGTGTCGTTTTCGTGTCGTGTTATCGTGTTTCGTGTAAAATTGACAGCCCTATATTTGACCCAAGTTTGAAAATGCTTTTGGGGAAGACTTCTGGATTTTTACACGCATTGTACAAGTTTATGTTAAGGCCCCACAACCAATCCAATCGTGCTCTTGTAAGTTCTGAGTTAATAACAAGAACCAGAAGTTCCAATTTGATACCAGGATTTAATTGTTACTTATTTCAAGCATTAGGCCAATTGTGAAGCCCGACACTTAGTATTGAACACACCGAAAACAATATTTCTTATTATTTTGATTTTGAACAGGAGAAAATACCAAATGTGTTTTTTTAAAAAGACATGCAATTTCTACTGTGTCCAAAATAACAAGTTCGCAATCTTGCCGCATTGAAGTAGCGTCGTCAGTTGATAGACCTAGGTATCGGGCTGGGCCCGTAGACCCGGAAGGCTAAACAAGGCCTGGCCTGTAAGCTCAGTAATTTTATATTTTAGGTATTTTTAAATGTATTTTAGGTATTTTTAGAAGTATTTTACTATTTTTGGAGGTAATTAAAAAATAAATATTTATCGGGTCGTGCCGCTCGCTACCCAAGACTATCAGTGGATTTAGAAGTCCAGAATTCCGTCCATGTTCGCATTTGTTTTATTTGAAAATCCAAAATCCACAAAACCATTTTATTAAGACTTCATGACACAGCTTTGAAATCACACCCGAATGGAATGAAGATGGAATCCCAAAATCCTAGTAAAAACGTCAATTTCGCGATGAGGACGTGCTTGAAATTATAAAAAAACTCGATGGCCTTTCTTCAAACAAAGAAATTAGAACTGGAGCCAAAACTTCCCGCGTAATTTTCTTTTCTGGAAACTCAAATTACCCAAACAAATCCACCGCCACTTCACATTCTTATTTCTTATTCCCAAATCTCTCTCACTTTAGACAAAAGAAGCCAAAGAAGGTGAAGATGGCGAACTTGGGTCAGTTGGAGAAGATGGGAAGAGAGCTCAAGTGCCCAATCTGGTAACCAACTCTCTCTCTCTCTCTCTCTCTCTTTCTCTTTCTCATTCTCTCAGTTTCCAGCAAATTTTTTTTTTGAAAAATATGCCTTCTTCTGCAATATTTTCGTCAAATAGAGTACTGAGTTCTTTTGTCAACATTATCCCGAAATCTCAAAAGAGACTCCCACGTTAAGCAGGTAGGAGGATCGGATGTACGCAACCATAATCATGTCACCCGGCGATAGAGAAGTTGTTTTCGACCGATCTATGATGTGATGCTTAGACAATTTTCTATTAATTCACCATAAATAATAATCCCATACAGCTTATATGAACCACATCGATTTAGTCGATTGTAATCCAAAAGTTAAAAAAATAACTTAATCTGTGACTCCGTTAGGGTTCTTTCTGTTCTTCAATTTGAAAATGATGTTACATGGTGTTGTGTTTCGTTTTCGGCAGCTTGAGCTTGTTGGGTTCTGCCGTTTCTCTTCTCTGCAATCACGTCTTCTGCAAGTGAGTTTTTCTATTAGGCATTTGTTGAAGTGATGGAATGTTTTTTTTTGTTATTTCGAGTAATTTGGATTTTTCTGTTTTTTTAGTTCGTGCATTTTGAAGACAATGAAGGCTACGTCGTGTTGCCCCGTTTGCAAAGTTCCTTTTAGACGGAGAGGTATGATTTTCTCTTATTGTTCTGAATTCAGACCAAATTAGTTTTAAGTACAGAACTGAAACCAAACCAAACGGTTTTATCGGTTCAAATTAGTTTAGATTTTGGTTTGCATTTCATTGTCTTGTTTCGATATCAAAAGAAATCTCGATCTGTTGTACATTGAGTTGCCTTACAATCATGTAAGGATGAGTAACTGGTCTGGTTCTTGTGTTTATATTGCATCAATGTGTTAATATATAAATTGCAAAGAACAATAAATTAGTTTGGTTCAGGAATTTGGTTGGCTAGGAGTATCCTGGAAACATCAGAGTCATAATCTCAAACCATATCTAAATTAAAATATAATTTGGTTACCATGTCTTGACAAAAAATGTTCAATTTCAGTTACATTTTGGTTTGATTTGAACTCAATTTTAAAATTTCAGGTTAATTATGTAATCTTTCTGATTGGAGTTTGAAATCTCATTTTGGGTCCGCAAACATTTGTAATTTGTGTACTGCTATGATTTCAGATAGTCAGCAATAAGATCCATCACTTGATCTAATCCAACTTCTCATTTGTTGTTGATTCGAGAATACTAAACTAATGCATTGCAAGGGTAAAGACTTTTGTAGATGTTCAATGTAACTAATTGATCCATATCAAAGTTATGGTTCAAACTGAGGTATATTGCATCAAAACCATATACAAACCTGTAACTACTTGAACTTTCTCTGGTAATTATAGTTTATAACTTGTATAGGTTTTATGATTTTTAACATATTAATAGATTCAATACCCACTAAAATTCATCAGAACAGATTCTTGGTTAGGCTCCATTACTCATACTCATCCAAACCCATTCCAAATAAATTTTGGCCCTATGGGTGTCAAAAATACCAAAAAATTTCCTTTGTTTGCAGAGATAAGAGCAGCCCCTCACATGGATAACTTAGTAAGCATATACAAGACCATGGAGGCAGCGGCAGGAGTCAACATTCACACCTCCCAAACTGCCACCATGGTTCAGAATTCAGGTATGTTTTTCTTTCTCTTGCTTCCTATGATTTTACATATTTCTTGTAATTTTTTAATACTCAGCTTTTAATTTGATGTTATAAGTTTTTTAGACATGGTAGTTGGTAATTTTCATAAACTACCTATGACCATCATAAAACTGTGCATTTCTGAAAATTATGGGTATAGCAACTTCTAGCTCATAAAATTTCCAAACATGTACTTCTTACATGATTTGTTCCCATGACTGCTATGCAAGCTTGGGCAATGGTTGTTATACAACTGTTGTATTAGCTAATAATTAATAGATATTGGTTGGATTTACTAATATAGTGATATTCTTTATTTGCCTTTACTGGTGTAAATATGTTGATATTGTGCCTTACGCTCTGGTGATGCTTTAAGAAGGAGAGAAATCTTGTAAGGAAGATAAGAAACAATTCAGATCTGTCCGTAAAAGGAAGGGCAGAACTCCTAGGGGATCATGCCATGCTCAATCTAGCAATTCCAACATGTCAGCAGTACCCTCCATTCCAGCAAAGAAGCGTGTGCATGTAACACCGTATCCAAACTCTGAAACCCCATTGAGACCAGAAAAAATATCCAAACTGCAAGCCAAGAGAGTGAATTTTGATGTCAACAAGGAGTCGAATTTTGATGTACAACATGAGAACAACAAAACAAACGTTACGGAGGAAAAAACTGTCGTAAATGATAATAACAATGTGCTCCCTCCTTTCTTTTGGTTAAGAGAGGATGCTAACGAAAACGATGAAGAAGCAGGTAGAGGCAACTCTCAGCAAACAATGGATACTGAGACGCCTGCCCCTCTTGCTCCTTGTTTCAGTGATTTGAAGGACTCGGATGATGAAGTGGTATGCTTTCTCACTCCTTTGATATGTATATTTTTCTTCTTATTTTGCTTAGTCTCCCATCTTTAGGGGGGCTTAATTGAATGATAAATTCCAGGAAAAAGAAGACCATGTGGCTCAAGTTTTTGATAGTGAGCTATTTGAATGGACTCAAAGACCTTGTTCTCCTGAATTATGTTCTACACCAATAAAAGAAAAGGTATGTTCAGCTGATAGATTCAAATGTCAATTTGTATGCTTTATATTCCATCGAGTTATCGAGCCTTACTGATTTTACGTGAAAATCAGGTTCTAGATGACTGCGGGGAAGAAGCAAATGTCATTGAGGAAGATTTTGAAATTATTGAAACTTTACCGGAAAACAAAGTTAAAGGGGAGTTCCAACTTGAATCTGTTGCCAACCAAAGTAGGGACACAAAAAAGAGCAGGCGTGTCCGAAAATATTCTAAAAGGAATCTGAAACAATGTACACTAGTAGTGAACGATACTTATTTAAATGATTCCATCAGAGATGCAAATGAAGCTAAAGATGCACCTTCAGATTCAAGTCCCTTGGATGTCACTGATGTGATCAAAACCAAGGATTCAGGAAAGAAAAGACGCAACATTCGGAAGCCACTTTCATGCAGATTCAAGAGGAAATATATGAAGAAGCTTAAGAACCAGTTTGATGCTGTTGCAGAGGCGGATAAACTTGAACAAAACAAAGCTTCTAGCGGAGATAAATCTTCAAGTGTGAAAACTAAAGATGGCATTGATGAATCCACAGCCCAGACTCATGTAATTTCTCCTGATTCTTGTGGAGGTACACTCAAACCAAGTCTAGAGAGACCTAATATTGAATTGTCACCACACCAACAAAGTGAAAATATTGAAGCAATAATCTCTGTGGGTGGAAGAAGCTCAAATGTCATGAAGAAGGGTAAAAAGAAGAAAGACACTCAGGTGATAGCATCTAACAGAAACAGAAGAACAAGTCTCCAAAAGACAGGAAAAGACAAAGCTTGCCCCCGTGAGAACAACACTTCAGGAACTTCAAAAGATGGCGATAATCTTGAGAAGGTAATTGCTGAAAATGAAGAGCTACAAAAATCAACCAATGCGAATGAAGACCTGGGAGCTACTGTAATCCAGAAGGAAATATCTCCTGAAAATACCATGAAATCTATTGGAGAATCTCATATTTCCACAAAAAAATGGCTCAAGAAATGCAATAAAACCTCTCAAATAATATGTGCATTCTGCAAATCTAGTCAAGAAACAGAGGTGACCATTGACACAATTTTCATTTTGGATTTTGATGCTCAATAAACTAAGTTATTTGTCACTAAAAGTTGAGTTTTACTTCAGATTTCTGGAGAGATGATGCACTACTTTAAATGCAAACCTGTGCCCTCAGACTACAATGGGGGAATCAATCTAGTTCACTCTCATAAATACTGCACAGAATGGTTAAATAATCTCTTACAGATCTTCTTGTTACCGTCAAGTTAAAAATGGCTTTTGGACTATTTTAATTGGTATTGGTGTTTTTTGAATGCAGGGCTCCAAATGTTTACTTTGAAAGTGAAAATGCTGTAAATCTTACTGATGAATTGGCCAGAAGTAAAAGAATCAAGTGCAGTTGTTGTGGCATCAATGGGGCTGCTCTTGGGTGCTATGAGAAGAGCTGTCGCAAGAGTTTTCATTTCACATGCGCAAAGTTAATTCCACAATGTCAATGGGATATGGTGAGTGATCTAGCAAGTCAACCTTCGTGCTTGAACTTTTCTTAGTAGTTGGATGAAACCATGAGAAAAGATCACTATAAATGTCCTGACTTGTTGTTGTCGGTATGTTACCTATGTAGTACACAAGTCTACAACACCAGCACATCACAAGTTATTTGTCAGAATGCTCATGTTGGAAATTGATTTGGAAGTAGACTTATGTGTCATGCCTTTAGTGCCTCCACCATCTTCCTCGTACAATCTTCCCCACTTGAACCATGTGCTGCAGGATTTTTGAAATGTCCCTCTTGTACTATTAATGTAGCGCTCAATTTTCACAATTATGGTTTATTCTGATGCAAATTTTCATCTGTCTTGCATCCTCAAATAGTATTGTTTAGTATGCTATCGTTGGAGCCTATTGGCCCATCATAACCCCACAATGAATCACCAAAAATGGACCATTGAAGTACTTAAGTTTGACGTGGAAATGGTTGTAGGTTCATGCTCTTACAACTTGTAAATTTTGAATTTTCTTGTCGTACAATATGACTGTAATTGGAGGGTGTCACGACATACAACAAAAATGCTTGAGCTATACCTGATATCTGTTTCACGTGGCAGGAAAATTTTGTCATGTTATGCCCTCTTCACTCAACCTGCAAGTTATCTGCTGAAGCTTCTTCCAATAAACCAATGGAACGGAAACAAAATTTAAAAAGGTATGTGTATGCTAAATGGTAATGATCTCTTATGAAATCATCATATATTTTACTACTAATTTGATGGCATTATCTAGTGCACCACAACATCAAACAACTAATACACATGTAACTAGTACAAGTGCTTCATGGAGATGGCCCTTTGGTTCACCTTGCAAGTGGCTCCTTTGTTGCTCTGCTGTTGATCCATTAGAGAAGGTACAGTTAGAGTAGTATGTTTGGTTGCAAGTTTGCAAAATGGATAGTTTTGTTTAACTTCACATTTTACAAAAGATGCTTGTTTATGTTTCTAAAAATGTGTTTTGTGATGATTTTGAAATTACATCTCTTTATTGAACTCCTGAATACATTCCATTATAATTAGCCATAATAATACAAGCTCTAACTATTGAGATTGTGTATTTCAGGAAATTGTCATGGAATTCACAAAGCTAACTGGTATCACAGTTTCAAAGGTCTGGACTCCCAGCGTAACGCATATTATCACCTCGACGGATGTAAATGGGGCGTGCAAGAGAACACTGAAGGTCATGATGGGCATTATAGAAGGAAAGTGGATACTGAAAATTGACTGTAAGAGTGCTATTCGTTTTTTTAAAGATTAATAACATATGCTCAATATTCATATTACAATCTAATGTGATTTCTATCGATCCTAAAAAGGGCTGAGAGCATGCATACAGAAGATGGAGCCAGTTGAGGAGGAGCAATTCGAGATCAGTATTGATAACCACGGTATAAGCAATGGTCCTAGACAGGGCAGGCTAAGAGCTATTGCCAAGGTAATTCTTACAAATCCTCTAATTTTTCATACCCCAATTGACAAATTTATGGAATAAAGTTCGAAATTCATTGAGGAACATGCTCAACTGCTCAACTAATGCTTTGCATTTTCCTTTTCAAATAATTTCAATGAAAACAATTAAAATACGAAAAGGCTAAGTAGAGACAGCAATCACATACTTAAATCCCATTCCATTCCAGTTATCCTTGTAATTGCAATTTTTGTAGACGGAATCTTTTTCATTCATGGAACTCCTTTGGTGCCAATTTTGTTATCTTGTTTGTGCAGAAGCCAAAGTTATTCTGCGGTATCGACTTCTATTTCATGGGAGACTTCACAGCTTCCTACAAAAGCCACTTACAAGAACTTGTTACTGCAGCAGGAGGGACTGTTCTAAATCGAAAACCAATTCCATCCAACAATGACAACTCCACACTAAAGACTTACGTGATATACAGTAGAGAGCTCCCCGAAAGCCCAACAAACAACGAGCGTAATCAACTTTTCGCGAAGAGGGAAAATGAAGCAAAAATAGTAGCAGGTAGTAGTGGAGCCTTAGTTGCAGCAAATACATGGCTTCTTGACTCCATTGCTTGCTGCGCTTTTCTGAACCAACAGGAATGAATTCTGCTAGAAGTGACATGTCTGCCTTTTTTTGTTCTGATGATGTTGGTAACATATTTAGAAAAGTATAGCTTATCAAAAAAAAAACTTATTTGGAGAAGTATAAACTATTACTGTAAATTTTGTTTATGAACAATCAAATTTTGAAGCTGAGCAATGTTAACTGGATATGGTTGATGTTTTATTTTATTGTGTAAGTTTTCTTTGGTACTTCGGAAGGATATTTCTATGATCCGATTAATTTGAGTTAGAAGTTTTGCATATTGGTGTTATTGGACCTTTTTTGTGTGTTCACTATCGGTGAAGTTTACATGTGATTTTTGTAAAAGTTAGCATGAACATGAAAAAGCCGTATTTGTTTTGAACAATAGGTGATGTCATTCTTCTTACCCTCCCTAATCTCGAGGGGAGAGATAGCCGGATATGGGAAAGAGAATGAGGAGTTTAAATCAGGGTGTTATAATATAAGATAATGGGCAAGCACCGATCATAAAATTGTGACGTCATTCAATTCAAATACAGTTTTTGATAGTTCGAGGAATTAAATTATTGGAGTGCTAATTAAGTTTGTTAGGCTCTTTAGGGTGGTGGTTTGTAAGTCGAAACGATGAATTAATCAATAGAACTCAAGCTAGACAATCTATTGAACACTCGGTAAGGATCGAGCAAACACCCAACCAATCAATCAAGTAAAAACAAGTATAGGTCGAGTTTCACTATAGGAATGGTTTGAGTATACAGAGAATAAAACCGGAGATGACTTGTTTGGACCAGACTAGGGGTTGAATAATTCTCCAATAACATGATTTTTTCTAAATCCAAAACCCTAAGGTTATGGTGACTAAACCTACATCTCTCTTTTGGTGGTTCTTTTCTCTCTCAAGATTTCAACAACATTAATGTTCTAAGCAACTTAGGTATTTATAGGAAAAGATTAGGACAAACCTAAATGACTTAAGAATGACCAAAATATTTTTAATGAAAACTGCTCACTCTAGAATTTGGTCAACCGTTTGGGAAACGATCAACCATCTCCAGATTCCAATAAATCATCATCAGCTATTGTCCATTTGGTTTCGGTCAACCATTGGCCAGGCGGATGACCGGATCCAGATAACTGAACAGGGGTCGGACAACCAAACCTGAAGCTCCAATAACTTCCTGGGAAGACTTTGTTGGTTGGGTAACGGTGGACCGACAAATGTTCGGTTCTATGGGATACTTCAGTAACTTTCCACTTTGACTTTATTGGATGCGTTCCCTGATTGTTTTCGAATCAACTTTCTAACAAAGTTAACTCGAGCAAAATAATGATAACTCGTGTTCAAGTTATTAGCTATTTGGTTAAGCTTATATTTGAATTTATGTTTATTCATGTTTGTGTTATATTTTCTTGGGCTAATTTAGGTAAACTCATTAAGCTTGTTTAGGTAATAGGTTGACCATGGACCCTAGACTTTGGTGCGCTCATTATGATATGTATTTATTACATTTTTTCGCATTCGTGTTGAAATATAACATAACATAGTATAAAATCTAAATTACATTTAAAATACATCAAATTAAATCAAATTGTTAGAGCATCACTAACGAGGGTTATTTCCCCCAACGACCGGTCATGAGGAGATGACCGGGTCATCTCCCTCTTAATCTCAGGTCAACCCACGTCAACAACGCCCAGGTCGTCGACCCGGTCGTTGAATATTTTATTGTTTTTTGATTTTTTTGGTTTTGGTTTTGTTTTTGTTTTGAATTTGTTGTTTGAGTTTTTTTGAAAATACGTTTTATAATTGTTTGATTTTTTAGAAATTTTTTAAATTTTTTCTAAGATGGACCCCGAAATGATGTGGATGAGAAAAATAAGTTGTTGTGGGTTGTTGTTACGATGTGAATAGTATAGGAAAGAGAAGAAAGTGAGTTGGTGAGAGAGAAAACTGATGTGGAAGAGAGAAAGAAGAAAGAGAACACTCATGACCAGGTCGTCCGGAGTCATGGTTAGTGATGAAGTTAGGGAACAAATTGACTCAATGTTCAGCATGTTAAGTTACGAAGCCGAAGAATCATGTCCGTATTTGACTCTCCAAGCCTGGTCTTCTCGAGTTGACTTCAATGAAATTCAACCAAAACGAACTCGACTTCAATAATTAGTCCCAACTAACAACACAAAGAATTTAACAACAAACACGACAATATACAATAGTTAGTTATATCTACGTACCTTTGCTTGGTTCATTAACCTAACTTGACGATGCAAGTTGCATTCTGCCTTTGTTAACATGATTAATTAAAAAATCAAGTTAATTTTTGTAAACAAACTATGAAATGGGATTTTTGCTTGGGTGCAATTGTAAAACTTGTTTATTGGATCTTTACTTCCTTTTAGTTTTATATTGGCCAGGTATACCAGCAGGCCCGGCCCAATAGCAGGAGCAGGGTGAGCTCCTGTTCCGAGCCTCATTTTGAAGGGGCCTCAAAAAAAAATTGTACATGAACTTATTTGGTTGCGAATAAAATTAGTGTTAACACATAAATAACACATAAACATGGATAAATTTGTCTTAAATATTGCTAAGAAGACAAAAAAATTAATTAATATTACATTAAGTTAGTGAAATTTTTATTATTTAAACTAGGAGAACAATGTTTTTCAAATTTAGGAACCTCGTTGTTTATTTTCGCACAGGGTCTCAAAAATTTCCGAGACGACCCTGTATACCAGCAAACTTGACCAATCGCTTTGATGCACCTCCATTAGAATTTTTCTGACGCCGTTTAACAATCGTCAGTTAACTTTGATGTCCCGTTAGATAGTTGCTGGTAAGTGTCCAAGGTAGGTGTTCCATTAACTCCATCATTGAGTTATTTGATTTTTGTTCCCTAGACATTTCCTGGTTCATCTCCCGAAGATTAATGTTTGTTAAAATTCATATTTGGAGACCACATATTTGTAGGCAAGGAAATGTGGCCACATATGCAGACCACATGTGGGGAGATGTGCATCACATCTCCAGGATGTGGTCTGACCGGTGAGGTCCGCATCCTTGCCCGCATATGTGGGGGATGCGGCCACATATGCGGCACATCTCAAAACACTATTTTTTGTTTTTTACTCTAATTTGTTTAATGTTCAATTATTGGTGTTAGAAATTATTCAAAATTTTACCTAAATTTTAGTTACATGTATATAATTTATAATTAATATATCTATATTATATTATTTAATTATTAAATCGTAATCTGCATATGCACCCGCATCCCGCATGTCGGATGCGGTGTCTCTCCATATCGAATACTCATTCCGCATTTATGAACATTGCTTGATACACAACAATTCCATTCTAAACAAGTAACTTTACGAACAGAGGAACAACTAAAACACCAAACACCACCAGGAACATCGTCGACATTCTGCTTCACTTCATAAAACAACACATGCATCTCCCTGAGCCGAACATTAAGATTCAGAATCTCGACCAAGCAATACTCCATCTTAACATTAATCAAACTAAACTTTTCCATCACGAATTTCTTCATGTCGTCGTCGAACCACCTAAAAATTTCGCATGAATATGACTACTACACTTGTCAACTTGTTAAAGTTGGTCAACATGCATGTCGTCGTAATCATGTAAATCTAGTTATACTACGTAAATCTAGTTATACACATGAATAACCTTTTTTATACATAACATGAGATTAACATCTCGTATATACTTTAAAGGTAGTGAATCAAAATTTTGTGAGACCGAGGGACTTTATCAACCTTTTGTCTTGAATGGTTACATAACATAAAATTATTTATTCAGATAAACACATTTTCAACACTTCATCCAACTTAATTCAAGTTTCTTTGACTTTATTTGAATGTGGAGCAAATTAAAACGTTGCATTGGGGATACAAAACCAGAAATTTGTTAAACTATAGTCCACTGTTAAACCAGAAATTGGGTTATACAAAAACATGTTAAACCAAAGATTTGTTCAACTTTGGCGATCCAAATCCACCTGTGAAAAATACCGGGAGAAACCCTTTGCTCATATACAAAACAAACAAATCATCGAACACTTGGTGGGCTACAATCATCAAATACTACAAATGAAGAAACAGGTTGAATGCATACTTTGAAATCCCTAGGACACACTCAGAAATGTCGACCGAGCAGACTGCCATGTTGGAGGTTTGGATTTTGGCTTGATGTCCATATTTGCATGTGGGGATGTCGGAAAGTAGAATGAACGACGACCTAGAGGAAGATGACATCCAAACTTCAACAATGGACCGGAGGGAGGAAAGTAGGGCAGAGGAGGGTTGGGATGTCAACGGTGGACTGGAGTAGAGTGTTTGAGCTTGCAAAAGTTGAGTGTTTGGGCAGAGAAGGCTCAGGATTTATAAGGAAGGATGGGTAAGTTTGGTTAGGTGATTAAGAACTTAATTGAGATGATTAATAATGTTTAAACTGCTGCCTAAACCGTCGGAGACAAACGGAGATATGTCTAACGACGTTAACGGATGACGGATTGAAGTGCATCAAGTCAAAGGGATCTACTATTCGTCGCCGGAAAACTACTTAAATCGCCCCAAAAATGACCTTTTTGCCCCTAACAAATCAATTAATACCGATTTCGTCCCGTGTCTTTAAACAAGGTGTTTGACTCAGTTTTACTCACATTCCCAGTACAAACACCACGAAAATGTCCGGCGAAGCACCAGAATCCGGCGAGGTAACAGGGGCGGAAATTTTTTTTCCGACTCGGGCGTCTGGCTAGGCCGCCTCCACATAGGTGGAGGCGTATGGCTAAGCCGCCTCCACCTAAGTGGAGGCGGTTTAGCCAGACGCCTCCACCTAGCTGGAGGCGGCTTAGATGCACGCCTCCACCATGGTGGAGGCGGCCTAGCCAGCCGCCCGTTTTTTTTGTTTTTTTTAATTTTTTGTTAAATTCAAAATTTTCAAGTTCCGTTGCAAGATTTCGGTGGTGATGGAGTAGATTACAGTGAGCTTTTTGACAGTAAAGAAATATTTACAACAATCGAGGAAGGTTGTAAATGGGCGAAACAAATTGCGATAGGAGCCGGATTTTTTTTGGTTATATCATCGTACAAACCAAAAGCAGATAACCGGATGGATTGTTACCTCAGATGCGATCGCAGACGTGAGATGAGTTCTCGTGATACGAGTATTGCACTGCGAAAGAATACGAAAAGAAAAGGTTGCGGTTGTCAGTTTTTGGTAAAAGTGGTGGAGCGACGAGATCGTGATGGATGGGTTATTGTTTCTAGTAGCATGTTTGGGCAGCACAACCACCCATTGGCAGTTTATTCAGAGGGTCACCGACAGGTCAGCGGACTTAGTGGTGGGGCAAAGCAAATTGTTCGGGATATGACAGAGGCACAAGCAAGGCCCCGTAACATTTTGTTGGCGGTAAAGAAGAAATTTCCGGACGATAATCCTAATCAAAGGCACATTTACAACTTCAGAGAGTACATGAGGAGGACGAAATCTGAAGACAGGAATCCCGCGCAGCAGTCTACGAATAGAAAGAAGTCGACTCTCGCTCTTATCCTCCGCCCGGACAGCCCACATACGCGAACGAGGATGGCCACGCTCAACAATCTTCCGCTCACGATGGGGGCGGAAAGCAGGAAAATACTCATATATCCAAGCCTGCAGCAGTGTAAGACAACCCGTAATCTGACCACAATCAGCGCGACTGGATATGCCCAGCTGGCGATACAGATATGCCAACGTCGCCGACCCCCATGAGTAATCAGCAGTGGTATCTGGGTCCCTCGCCTCCAATAAGTCGCGTGGTCTCAGTCTGGAACCGCTCTTGTCGAGAAACAATACGCAGCCTAGCAGTAAGAAGAAATAAGCAGTCATCTGCGTATCCTCAGTCCGTGGTGGTCGCCCCCGTCTGCAACACCCGTCCACAGCGTCGATACTAACACCACCGCCACTCCAGAATGAGCTATCCCGCCCAAGACCCTCCAGGCTGACACCCAGCAACTCAGATACATATAACTTCAGCTCAGATGTCGGCGCCTGCGCACTGACCATGGGACCCTCAACAAGAATGTGAAGAATCTGAAAGACGTCATGCAACATGATCGTCATCTCTCCGAACGGCAAGTGGAAAGTGTTGGTGTCAGGCTGCCACCGCTCCACGAATGCCGAAATCAACGGCATGTCGATGCAGGAAAACATGCTGTACGGCAAGTGACCCAATCCACTGTCGACCACGGTCGCCGTCATATCCTCAGTCATCACTGAGCGCCATGCCTGCAATGTCGTACAAGCTCTGTGCCGATTATGACACTTCAAAACCTTCCGCTCCTCGCCATCCCAGATGCGTCTGGCGACGTGGCCTCCGAAACTCGGAATGACGCTGCCATCTACAGGACCACCGGGAATAATATCCGTGACGATCCAAGACTCGTCATCACCCCTCTTCTTCTTCTGAGCTCGGGCGTCTGCAGTGCACGAACTCGAATCACCGGCCACCTCGATCCTTCCTAATGACCCACTCAGCTGAAGGACCACCGTGTCGCCCCCGTCATCGACCGGACTGATGTACCGCGTCCTCCTGTGGCCCCAAGTCGTATCGGCCCCCATCGTCACTGTCGTCGTGACTCCTCGCCTCATCTGAATCATCCTCGTCGTCGAAAGACTCTCCAGGTGTCTGACAACGACGTAACAGATCTCTCTCTCTCTCCTAACTGAAGCAGAAATACCACGTGTACGTGGATGACGAGGACCTGACTCGTCTGCTATACTACGTACCGGGCGTAAGGGAATTGATTTCCCTTTTCCTTCACGGTAACCCGATGACTATTAATTCAATTTAAAAATACAAATTTATTAATGATTTTACTAAAATAATTAAACTAATTATTAACTTAATAATCGATTTATTTAGCAATTATCACAGTTAATCAATAATCCGTTACTAAAATCGTACACAACTAATTACTAACATAATAATCAATTTATTTATTAATTAACACATTTTATAATTAATAAACGATTATCTAAACTAATTTAACTCATTATTAACATAATATTCAATTTATTTAAATTTTATCACAATTTATAATCAATTTAAAAACAAATTAAAAAAAAATCCAGGCGTCTGCGGGAGACGCCTACCCTACGTGGTAGGCGTCTGCCGGAGACGCCTGCCCTACGTGGGAGACGTCTCCCGCAGACGTCTGTGCCATGGGTCGGGCGACCTTCCGCCCGACCCAACGATCGGGCGGTCGCGGGAACCGCCTCCCCCAGGGGGGAGGCGGTTCCCGCCCGATCGTTGGGTCGGGCGGCTCCGGCGGTCGCTCGACTCAAATTTTTTTTTTTTTTAAATTAATTGAAATAAACAAGGTGATTTACCAGATGTGAGTAGTCCGGGGTGTCCGCTGGTTCTTTCCCTGGCCTCCGAGACATCCTATTTGGTGAATAAAAGTGTGATATGAAGAGAAAGTTGTGTTAAAAGAGTGAAATGAGGAGTTATATTAGTAGAAATTGTAGAGGGGCAAAATGGTAATCTTACGGGCGATTTAAGTAGTTTTACGGCGACGAATAGCAGTTCAGAGTCAAATTGTCAAGTTTGCGGATGTACTTGACCAATATAAAACTAAAAGGAATCAAATATCCAATAAACAAGTTTTACAAGCGCACCCAAGCAAAAAAACCCAGTAAAAACATTTGAGCAAATTATTGGAGGCGCATATATTCCATCCTGGCCACTGAAGTCTCCCTCCGGTCGAGATCAGATGGGGGAAGAGGGCGGCGAGAAGCCGTTGAGGAGGATAGCGGAGGCGTTCGAAACCCTAGCGGCGAATCTCACCTCCCAATCCCCCGATCTCGACGTCGACTCCTTCTCCCGTGGCTGCGACCTCGTCTCCCCCCTCTTCGGATGCCTCGGCGTCGCCTTCAAGTTCGCCGAGATGGACTACGTCGCCAAGGTCGCTTCTTTTTTGTTCGATTAGGTTTTGGTTGTTGTTGATTGTGCTAAAGATGTGATCTTTTTCTTCTTTTTTTCTTTTTCTGCTGGAATGTTGCGGCTTTGGGTGTCTTCTTTGGACGTTAATTCTACTAAAAAAGTGTTAATTGTGCTAAAGATTTGATTTTTTTTATTATTGGTTGTGGTTGGTGGAGGAAATTTGCGGAATTTGGTTGCTATTAGGCGTTAATTTCACTTAAAATGTGTTACTTAAGGGTTCGTTGGTCTTACATTCTGCTGAAAATGTGTTTTTTTGTCGGTTTCGGTTGTTGTGGGCGCTGCAAAGTTGCGCCTTTTGGTTTTATTGGGTGTTAGTTCTACTAAAATGTATTACTTTTGGGCCGTCGAGTTTATTTGGATCGTGTCGTGAAGATCTCTGCTTTCTGATGTCTTTTAGCCGTTTTGGGTTGAAACGGGTCCTTGATTGTGCTTCAAATGTGATTTTTTGATGAGTTTTTGTTGGTTAGCTTGTTTGAGGATGGATTAGTCGCTGTGAACGGTAGCTTTGCTGCAATTTGTTTTCTTCTGGTTTTTATTGGGCATTAAGTGTACCACTGTAAGTACAATCCTTTTAGGTGGTGTTTGGATTATGGTGCGAAGGTTACTGATCTGAGGTTTTTTGCTTGTTTTGCGTTTGGAAGTGATTGGTGAAAGATTGATGTTGGGTTTGAATTGTTTTATATTCTTTGGTTGGTTGGATTGTTTCCATTGATTCAATTTCGCTTCTTTCTGGTTGGTACGGGTGCTAATGCTTCTTAACATGTTTTTCTTTTGGTTTGAGATTGGTGATTTCTGCAGGTTGCACTTTGTTTATTAGTTCTGCTTGAAATTTTACCGCTTGCTTTTAATTTTTTTCAATTTCACTATTTCGAATGGAATTTCGTTGATTTGTCTGTAGTGATTGCTCCACTACTGTATCCTTTTGGTTATTTGAGCCTCAATCCTGCTAATGACTTTAAGTTGAATTTATGTAATATATAAGGAAGAAACTGTGAAATTCAGGTCACTGTGTGATGTATCACACTATCAGTTGTCCTGAAAGATTGGTGGGAACTATGGTTAACAGATGTCGCTGATAGGGTTAGGCTCAAGCCTACTTTGATGCTCATACTATTTACTAAACAACAAAGAAGATTGTATTTTTACTATCATGATGTTCCCATGGCCTCTTTGATGTTATATAATGCATGAATTCCGTTGATGTATTACATTATTTTCCCAATGGCCCCAAAATTGCAATCATGAAATTACTAATATGTGTGGTCCAAAATTTTCTTTATTTTGTTGTAACATGATTATTGAGATACTGGACAATGTCTTCATGGTCGTGAAACATTTGTTCCCATTCTTTGTTGATTCTTAGTTCCTATCCTGAAGGCAATGTCTAGCAAATTAATTTAGATTGTTTATCTAACATTACAGGTTAAGGATCTAAAGGATGCATCCAAGTCTATATCTTTATTGTCGTCGTTAGTTGAACTAGATATTAAGCAGGACTCCGTGAGAACGGGTGGCAGTCATTCTCGCAATCTTCTGAGGGTGAAGCGTGGACTTGACATGGTCAGGCTTCTGTTTGAGCGGATTATCATAGAGGAGTATGTTTGAAAACTTTTTTTCGTAATGCTTTTTTTATAGTTAATGCTAGGATATAGGATTGCATAAACAAGCAATTCAGTAGGTATCTTTTTTTCAGGGAGTATACCCATTTTTGTACTAAGCAATATTAACTTCTTGGATAAATATACTGTCACAACTTTACTTAGTAATATCATGTTAATTTATTTTCTATGTTGTAATCAAGCTATATATGAACTGCATGGGTTGTCATGGAAAAGTAATTTAGAAAATTGAATTTATATCATAGAAGACCTGCCTTCTCTAAAATTTGTAAATATATAGAACTAGAATTTGTTGATACATTAACCCTGTACTCCTGTAGTAACAATCCTCCTTGCGTTTCACCTTCGCTTGCACTGCTTCTAGCAATTTTAATAAGGGCGGGTTACAGGTGGCATTTGATAGTGGACATGAGGTATTAGCTATAACTAGCTGTGGCCATTTTAATCAACTTAGACAGAAAGACGGTGGTGTATAACCATGTACCAGCTGAACTGGTTCATTTTATTGAGAATTAACCAAGTCAGTGTTTCAATGCTCCTCGCTACATTTTTCTGGTTTAGATGTAATTTTTAAAGCCACTTGCAGGGGGAACTCTCTCAAAAAACCTGCATCTGTCGCTTACAAGGAAGTCTTTGCTCCTCACCATGGATGGATCATTAGAAAAGCAGTTGCTGCAGGAATGTATGCTCTCCCAACGACGTCACAGCTCCTACAAAAGTTAAATGAAAATGGTGAGTGCTAGATTTAGTTTTAAGTTCACTTTCAAATGTGAAGTTATAGATTTCTCATTGAAGATTACCAGTTTACCACAACTAGACATGCATTCATATTATGTTGGCAGGAGATAGAACATGTCTTTATCAATAAACTCGTAATAGTCAATATTGTAAAATTCTGAAAACGAATATGGACAACTCTAGCTCACACTTAGATTGCCTGTAAGTTGCATCTACGTCTTCATTTCAACATCGGGGGTTGGATTGTATTTATATTTCAATTTAGGTCTTACATCACCCAATAGTCCACAATGATTTATTTCAAAACAAAAACTTCATTCAAAACCTTTTTCTTATAGTTGCTTGCATTTCGAGATATTTGAGAAGGATTCATTCCAAGCTTCTCTTCTAGTAAAGCTACTCCAATCAGATAATGTAAATTGTAAAACCATGGGAACACCATTTCATATTTTTGCTGTTTCATAGTGACAAACCATCCATCATCAACATCTGAGCTTTCTTTTGCCTTTTATGTTTGCAGAGGCTTCTGCTAAGATTTATATGCAGAAATATGTAAGATCGTCGGCCCCAGTTATCCGCTACATTGAACAGTTATTTATTTCTAGAGAATTGGGAATCGACTGGTGATTCGAACATGAAACTTCCGTCTTGTGTATCCTATTCTATTTGGCAACCTGCTGCATTGATTACTATAGATAGCCAAGAAGTTGATGGCATTTTGATGCACCTCAACTTCAGATTCCGTTCACTGAAGCTGTTTGAGAGAACGTGTGTGTATATTTGTATGCTGATCAGCTAAGGAATCTTACAGAACAAAGTCTTAGTAATAAAAGTTGTGATCATGTGATTTTTAACTAACTTTTGATGTACTTGAAATGATAGTGTTATTGTGTTATTGTAATAGAAGTTGTGTCCCCTGAGTTTTGAAATTAAGAAGTGTTACTTTATATATTTGGAATTAAGGAAGAACTTGGGATCGACATGCGGTTGATTTGGGATAATTTTAACACGTATTATGCAAGTACTAGTTCTAGACTTTCAGGGGCATGTTTGGATAACCCAAAATATCAATTTTCTAAGGGAAACTTTTTTTCTCATTTCAATCTTATTGTTTGGATCACTCTAAAACTCTAAATTAGGGGTGCAAATGGATTAGACATGGGTATTATCATATCCATATTTGATTTGCGGATACGGATCGTCTCGGATATGAAAAATATGTATTCATATTCTTAAAAACGGATATAGATATGGAATAAATATTCTACAAACGGATATGGATTAAAAACATAGATATATGTGTTGTACATATACAATATAAAATGAGTTATATCTTCACGTAATTTTTACTTCTTAAATTAGAAAAATTATATTTAACTACATTTGTTTAGAAATATAACAAATTTTATGTGTAGTAGTAAAACTTCAAGTAAAAATAAAATAAATCATGAAAAAAATCACTTAATTAAACATACATAAGGAAAACCATTATTTTAATCATACGGATATTTGTATCCATATCTGACAAAATATGCATATTCGTATCCATATCCGCTAAAAATCAAAATTTCATATCCGTATCCACAAGGATATGGAAAAATGATATTCATATCCTTAGAAAAATGGATACGGATAGTCCGCGGATAGTTCTATCTCCATTTGCACCTCTACCATGATTACTGCGTTATAAATTTGCATTTTTGCAGAAAACTCGTTTAAAAAAAAGGGAGGTAGTACCTTTTTTTGTTTCATATATGTTGCGCCTCTTTTTCTTTTTTCATGAAATCTTTTATTTTACAAAAAATACGTTTTCCAGTTAAACATATTATTAGTTGTGATAATGTATTTTCAAAATATATTATTTTAATTACCAGTCAAAATATATTATTTGCATTGGATTCCAACTTGAAGAATACATTTTTGAATCAACGATTTAAAATGTTTAGTTACCAAAGGGGACCTTAAAGAATTTTATTTTTGTTTTGCTAAATACTGTCAGTGTTGGGAGTTTGCCGAAGATTTTACCTTTTGCTATAGTATTAATTTTTAAAGTATGCATGTTAATGTCATCGTAAAATGTTATTATTTATTTTATCTAATCTACTAACCATCTCGTTTAAATCTCAAATATCTCAAACATCCAAGACTGCCAAGATTTGATCAGGGATCTCCTAATTGAGCTAGTCTCAATCGGTTACATTCTAGCAAATGGTTGTGTGCAATTAGAGGATTATATTTACCAGTTTTCTCTATTTAATTATTAGAGTCCTTATACACGGACGCGGGCGTCCGTGACGCGCCCTACGTGGCTTCAAAAAGTGGAGGAGTCAGCGTCTACTCGGATTGCCATGTCACGCTTTCCTTCCGAACGCGCCTTAAATTGTTTTAAATTTTTTTTGACGGTTTTCGAAGAAGGACGGTTCGTTTCCAGATTAGACAGCGGCAGACACCCTACGAACGACGGTTCGGATACCGAGGAAGATAACATATCCAGAACTAAAGGGAGACTCTCGCTTTCTTTCTTTCTTACCTGTGAACGTAGGAAGCGCACCTGTGAAGCTTTCCCGACTTTCTTTCCCTGTGAAGCGCACCTTGTAAACGATAATGGATTCTTCAACTCCGGCCGTCGATATCGAACACGTCCCAGAACCGGTGGGTCTCTAATTTTTTCTTTCCCTGGGTCGTTATGTTTTTTGATGAACTTCCGTTTATTAAATTATTGGTTTTAGGGAACCACGTACTACTTCCGGGAATCACGATGCTCCTGGAAGGCCATCCGAAAGCAGTTTGACCGGATGAATAAGGTGGAGAAGGAGGCTTTCCGTAGCACCCCATTCGGTCACTTCCTAAACCTTCCTAACATTACGACGGACAACGAAATAGTCGGTTGTTCGTCGAGCACTACGATACGGAGGAGGTGGGGCTGAGAATAGGATCAGGGGTAGTTCCCCTTACACCGGAAGACATCGCCCTAATTTTGGGGTTACGTACGCATGGGAAGGCCGTGGTGATGGAACCATTGCGCGTCCAGAAGCGAGACGGGGTGAACCTTGACAACACCCAACTTTTAGTTCATCTGATGGCAAACAGTACCATGGGCGAGACGGAGGAGTACGTTCGTCTCCTGATTTCTTTCATCTTCAACAATTTTTTGTTCTATGATGGAACGCTGCGACTGAAGGAATGGTTTATGCACCCTCTGAGGAACATCAAACGCCTAAATAGCTACGCATGGGCAAGTGCAGTTCACAAAACCCTGGTTGGAGGCCTCGAGAAAGCAAGTTTAGAACTGCAGGAGAGGAAAAAGGCAGGGAATTTCATAATGAGGCAGGGGAACGTCGAAGGTTGTGTTGTCATACTACACGTAAGTTTTTGTTCCTGCTTCACACTTCCTCTCTTCCTCTTTTTTTGTTTTTGTTCTTTTCGGAATACGATGTGTGTCTGTTCGGAATACGTTGTGAGTCTGTTCGGATTAAGTGGTGGGTCTGTTCGGATTAAATGGTGGGTCTGTTCGGGTTAAGTGGTGGGTCTGTTCGGATTAAGTGGTGGGTCTGTTCGGGTTAAGTGGTGGGTCTGTTCGGATTAAGTGGTGAGTCTGTTCGGAATAAGTGGTGGTTCTGTTCGGATTAAGTGTTGTGTCTGTTCGGAATAAGAAGTCGGACTGTTCGGATTAAGTGTTGTGTCTGTTCGGAATAAGTGTTGCGTCTGTTCGGATTAAGTTGGGTGTCTGTTCGGATTAAGTGGTGCGTTTGTTCGGATTAAGTGGTGCGTCTGTTCGGATTAAGTTGGGTGTCTGTTCGGATTAAGTGGTGCGTCTGTTCGGGTGAGGTGGTGCGTCTGTTCGGATTAAGTGGTGGGTCTGTTCGGAATACGTTGTGAGTCTGTTCGGAATACGTTGTGGGTCTGTTCGGATTAAGTGGTGGGGCTGTTCGGAATATGTGGTGGGGTTGTTCGGATTAAGTGTTGGGTCTGTTCGGAATACATTGTGAGTCAGTTCGGAATGCATTGTGAGTCTGTTCGAAATACATTGTGAGTCTGTTCGCATTAAGGGGTGGGTCTGTTCGGATTAAGTGGTGGGTCTGTTCGGAATAAGACGTGTGTCTGTTCGGAATAAGAAGTCCGTCTGTTCGGATTAAGTTGGGTGTCTGTTCGGTTTACGTTTAATGTATGTTCGGATTCCGAACACAGTCTTCTTATTCCGAACATAGTCTTCTTATTCCGAACAGACCCAACACTTATTCCGAACAGACCCAACACTTAATCCGAACAGACGCAACACTTAATCCGAACAGACTCACAACTTAATCCGAACAAACGCAACATTTAATCCGAACAGGCTCACAACTTATTCCGAACACAGTCTTCTTAATCCGAACAGACCCAACACTTAATCCGAACAGACTCACAACTTAATCGGAACAGAACCACCACTTATTCCGAACAGACCGAACACTTAATCCGAACAGACTCACAACTTAATCCGAACAGAACCACCACTTATTCCGAACAGACCGAACACTTAATCAGAACAGACCCAACACTTAATCCAAACAGACTCACAACTTAATCGGAACAGAACCACCACTTATTCCGAACAGACTCACAACTTATTCCGAACAGACACACCACTTAATCCGAACACACACAACTTATTCCTAACACACCCACAACATATTCCGAACAGGAAAAACTTATTTCGATCAGACACAAGTAAATCTGAACTGAACTTGTATAACAACCATTTACAGATCAAAACAGATCAACAATTACAAGTTTCTTGGTTTTACAAGAACGGGAAAAAACAAAAAAATGTAAATTAAGGAGGAAATTCCTCGTAATACAAACTCATGTCCCAATCGGAGAAATCAGGATCCGCGGGTTTTGGTGCTACTTCGTGAAGCGGCGAAGTAACCTTCATCTTCCACTTTCCCTTCTCTTGTTGGGCGTGTTTTTATGGCTCTTTTTAATTATCTTCTCAGCTAAAGACACTCGACGTCTAGTCGGCGGTCTTCCTATACGTCTGACCTTTTCCGGATTAAGGACCGATGTACCCGAAGACTCAGGTTCATCAGGTCGAACCAAGTTTTGTGTAGTGTGCATACGTGCCTTAAGCATTTCAATACACTTCACGGCCTCAATATACCTTTTGTGGGAGATGAAGGCTTCCTGTGCGATCCAAACGGCACGACCCATGATGTCGTCGTGACGACGTAGCGCATCCTTCCCATTACACCATCGTCTGGGTACGTCTTATCTCGATAGCTCCTTCGAATATCCTTCCGCCATCGATTAAGGATGTAAGAGTCTGGAAGCAATGCATTAGGATTCAAGCGTGCAAGTACAACAAAAACGTGGCAGCATAGAAGCCCAACGTGCTGAAACATTCTGCAATCACATGTAAAATTCATGGATGTGTTTTGTACTAGGAAACGTTTCGACAGTAGCTGCTCACCAACCAAAACACGTTCAGATACCTTGTACTGGAATGTTTCATTCGTATTGAACTCCTCCGTTATATCGCAGTATATCATCTTCCCAATTTGTAACTGCACTTTTTTGAAGACCCCTACGGTATACAACTCGCTCAACTGACTCTCGAATGGATAAATTGAAACCAACTGGGGTTTTTTATGAAGACAATCAAATTCTGATTGAGCTTCCTTCTCGTACTTGTGGCGGAGCGCAAGTTCGTATTGTTGAACAAACTGCTTAAGGGTGGTCTTCGAAGTAAGATACTTGTCGAAGAAGGCGTTCATACTCTCGCTCCTCTGAGTAGATGCCATTCCCGCGAAAAAAAAATCACCAACAAATGCAGGGATCCACGACTCTCGGATTGCATAAATGGATTTGAGCCAGCTGTGGTTCTGCAGGTCAAAATCAAGAAGGAAACCCTGCCAATTACGATCAAATTCTGCTGGGGTTTTGGAATCATATACAATCAATTTCAGATCAAATAATATGTGATCCCGATACTGCGTCGGCAACTTCACGGGAGCTTTGTTCATTATGTGCCATATACAGAATCTGTGTCTTGAATCTGGGAAGACATTCCTTACAGCAGCAGTAATGGCACCACATTGATCTGTTATTATAGCTGGGGGGGGTATATCTGCATAAGGGACCCAATTCGAAAGGAGTGAGACATTATTCCGAACAGTCAGACTTCTTAATCCAAACAGACAGTCTTCTTATTCCGAACAGACACAACACTTAATCCGAACAGTCAGGCCACTTATTCCGAACAGACACAACACTTAATCCGAACAGTCAGACTTCTTATTCCGAACAGACAGACTACTTATTCCGAACAACCAGACTTCTCATTCCGAACAGACACAACACTTAATCCGAACAGTCAGACCACTTATTCCGAACAGACACAACACTTAATCCGAACAGTCAGACTTCTTATTCCGAACAGACACAACACTTAATCCGAACAGTCCGACTTCTTATTCCGAACAGACGCAACACTTAATCCGAACAGAACCACCACTTATTCCGAACAGACCGAACACTTAATCAGAACAGACCCAACACTTAATCCGAACAGACCTACCACTTATTCCGAACAGACTCACAACTTATTCCGAACAGACTCACAACTTATTCCGAACAGACACAACACTTAATCCGAACAGTCAGCCCACTTATTCCGAACAGACACAACACTTAATCCGAACAGTCAGACCACTTATTCCGAACAGACACAACACTTAATCCGAACAGTCAAACTTCTTATTCCGAACAGACACAACACTTAATCCGAACAATCCGACTTCTTATTCCGAACAAACACAACACTTAATCCGAACAGAGAGACTTCTTAATACGAACAGACAGACTTCTTATTCCGAACATACACTCTTCTTATTCCGAACAAAAGACTTTTTATTACAAATAGACAAACAAAAAAGAGGAAGATATGAAGAGGGAAGAAGGAAAAAAACTTACCGTTCATGCACGACAACCAGGTTTGGAACAACCATATGTAATTTTCAGTAGTCTCATAGGACATCAAAGCGCAACCGAGCAAAACTGATTCGAAATAGTGATTGACTCCTACAAATGGGGCGAATGGCATGTCGTATTTGTTGGTAATGTAGGTTGTGTCGAAACATATTGCGTCTCCAAAGTATGAATATGCAGCTCTAGAACGACTGTCAGCCCAAAAAACGTTGCGTAGTCTTCCTTCGTCATCCATATCTATTACATAAAAAAACATGGAATCAATCTTCTGCATCCTAATGAAATAGTCCTGAAGA
Organism: Triglochin maritima; assembly: GCA_963682175.1. Lineage (NCBI taxonomy): Eukaryota > Viridiplantae > Streptophyta > Magnoliopsida > Alismatales > Juncaginaceae > Triglochin > Triglochin maritima. The sequence continues at coordinate 43,422,731 of OY821774.1, forward strand.
GCTTGTGCATCACCAGGTCCCATCTTCAAATTTCTGACTTGGTTTACAACATTCCTGCAAACAGGAACCAGTAAGACCAGGCGCAAAATGTTCAACTTCAATTATGTTAGACGGAAAGAACACAAACCTTAAATCCCTTTCGTTGAAAGTCAATTTGTCATAACCTCCAGCCTCGACCACAAGAGATTGCATGGTCTTAGCAGCCGATATCCCAGCTTCATCATTAACCGATATCCGTGCTACGACGGCCTCAGGGACGGTTCGTTTTTGCCTGAGAAATCGCATTTGCTCCGGGTCAAGCATGGGATGGTTATGGTTAAGATCCACAAAGTTAACGTTGTAACCCCTTTCTGTGTTTCCGGATACCCTTATCCGAGCAGTGCATTGTACTCTGCTGGATAACCTAGGCTTCAATTTTCCTTGCCCTTGGTCCGTTGGTGCGGTGCCCTCCTTGGAGCAAGTCAGCGTGACCCGTATAACAACACCACGATCGTAATGAGATTGTCTTGTCTTAACGCCAAAACCACAATAATCGGCATAGGCCACGTAAAATGTTTTGGCTTCTTCGAAAGAGGGGAAAAACATCCACTCATGGGGAACGTTTGATGGCTGCTCCACTAGGGAAGGCACGGGAACGATTTCCATTTGAGTACAGAGGAATGACCACAGAAGAGAAGGGAAGGAAAAGGAAGAGGCATCTTGAGATTGATAACAAGTCTTCTGTGCCGTGTAGGAGCGCCGAGCGCCAAAATGATGAAGGAAGAGAGTGATTTGAGTCGCATTAATGAGGGATGGAGGGAAGGATGGTGGAAATGATGAAGACACGAAAATAGAGGAATAAAAAAACCAAAAACATTTCATATCCCTTCGCGCCAACAAAGCAGCGTCTGCTGAGTGGACTGGCCACATCAGCGCGCGTCCCGGACGCGCGCGTCCACTAAACATTTTCCTAATTATTATCACATCACGAGTGTATACACAGTATCGTAGTTCACTATTTGTTTCAAAGTATAAGCAACAATTGGAAAAACAACGGAGCACCATATTTGAAAGTTTCCCCCCTAATTTAATTGTTTATATGCCATCACATTCAGACTGTTTATGTTGATGTCATCGTAAAACTTGATTTTTTGCATTGATACCATTAAAATTTTAGATCGTGCAGCTTTGTTTTAATTCCCTTCAAACTCTGTCAACTATCTTGATGTTAAATCGAGGATTTTACAAAATCACTTTTGAACAATCTAGAGGTCCTTCATATTTTTTTGATTTTATCTGCTATACTCCCTCATCCGATTTTAAATCCAACATCCCAAATATTAAATGAGATCGTTAGGTTTTGATCATTAGTCTTGACTATCTCAAGACAATGAATCTCCAACTGAGCTAACAATGGTAAAGATGTGTTAATTTGGTATTCAATTTTGACTCTCGAAAATCAAGAATCAAATACTATTAAAATCAACTTTTAAAACTTAAAATCTTTATACCAAGGTTAGGGTATGTTTGTTAACTAACTATGAGGTTTGGTCGAATTTTAGAAAATTTATTATGAAAATGTGATTCAAATAGGATCCTTAAGAATTGATAAATTTGCAAAATCTTCTTACATGATTAAGAAATTAATAATATTAAAATATTTTCTCTCTCTTTTTAACACTTTGCCCACACACACCAAGATATCCAAGATGTCGTTTTTGCATACCACAAATTAAGAGTCATGATTAATAAATGTGGATTCACAAGTAATTAAGTCATTCTTTTCACAAACGGATACACAAATGTGGTAAAACACTTTCACAAAAATTTTATGCCCCTGTTACATCTTTCACAACATGTTAGATCATAATCCCTGTTTAAGGCTAATCTTGTTTTGGTTGGGTGTTTAGAAGTGGAATTGAGTTGATGATGTGGAGGCTTGTGGTTGGTTGAGAAAATGGTGAGGAAATTTAAGGTTGAAATCACTCATCTCTTCTCATTTTCTTCCCCTCACGCATCTCACTCCCTCTCACACTCATCTCTCTCTTCTAGTTTCGGTTGGTGCAAAGTTGAAGGTGGATCGTGTGGGCGTGATCAGAGTTGAGCTCGTATTGTTGATCTCGAAGCAAGGAGTTCGTCAGAGAAGAAGGCAATCGTACGGTGGAGATCGACGTTGGTCTTCAAAGGTTTGTTCAAGCCTTCAAGGTATATCAAGCTTCTGGTTAAGACTCGTCTGAGGTGCGTGAGTAGTGGATTTAGTCTACGATAGTCGTTAGACACGTCAGAGGTTGTTCAACAGCAGGTTTCTGCTGATTAACAGTCGATCGGTGTTGTGAGTAATTTTGGGATTTTGCCTTGCACCGGTCAAACGATGCCTTAGGTGGTCAACCGATTGTGTGATTTAGGCAAATCTTGGTGTATTTTGGTCGACCGGGTCTCCTTTGTCGTTCGACCGATTGCACTGTTGTAAGTCGGTTGGGGGTGTAGACCTTCAAAACGATCGACCGCCCTTTTTGATTTGTTCGACCAATTGTACCTGTAGCTAAGTCGGTTGGGGCCTAGACTACTAAACGGTCGACCACCTTTTAATCTATTCGACCAATGTTTGTTGGACTGGTCTGGACAGAGTGTGGACTATCCAAACGGTCGACCGCTCTTGACCCTTGTTCGACCGGTTACTTAAGTTAACTTAAAGTCTGTTTGACAGGTACATGTCTTGTTCGACCAGTTGTAGATTGAGAAAAAGATTGAAGTCCTAGTTATTTTCGGTCGACCGGGTCTCCTTTGTCGTCCGACCGTTGAGATGTTTATTATTAATTGTAGGTGGCGTAGACCATCCAAACGGTCGACCGCCTGTGACCTTTTGTTCGAACGATTGGTCGTTTTGTTCATTGGTTGGTTCGACCGGTCGAGCCCTTGTGCATTCCTGGAGGGAACCTGTTGACCGGCATGCCTGTTTCGGTCGATCGTTTCTACTCAATTTGGTGTTGTGGGATCAACTTTGTGGGCAACGGATCTCCGACCTTTTTGGGGCGATGGTATGGACATTCTGGCCTGATAGTGATCAGTGGTGTGCACGTGTTGGTTGTTGGCCAAGGATGTTTTCGGTTGTGATGCAAGTGTGCACATGTTGGTTGTTGGCCGAGGATGTTTCTGGCTGTGGTGCGAGTGTGCACGTGTTTGTTGTTGGCAGAGGATGTTTCCTGTTGTGGTTCGTGTGCGCACGTGTGGGTTATGGGTGAGAGACCCCTCGAGACCTGTTGTGGTTAGTGTATGCTGTGGCTGGGAGAGAGATCCCTAGAGCCCAGTTTTGACGATGATTTTTTGTATTGTTACATTTTGTATCATACCATGCTAGTAGTTGTCTAGTTCATATATGTGAAATGGGTTTGGCATACGATGTTTCCTTATAAGAAACTCAGACATAGTTTTATGTTTGTATTTCAGACCGTGAGCGACGCTAGGAGGTGATGACTGCGGAGGAGCACATCTGGGGTCAGATCCTACTTTTCCCATCTTTCTTGAGGTTGTAGTGATTACTTGTATATTTATCGTTTAGCCTCTTGATGTAATCACTCTTTTGAAACATTCAGATATTATACATACATATATATATATACATACATATATATACATACATACATATATATACATACATACATATATATATATATATATATGCTGGTGCACCTGATTTTTGTTGTTGTAATGTCCTCTTGTTGGTTGTATGTTTAATTTTTTTTAAACTCTGCTGTTTCAAGGATGTTACACAATGGGCTAAAATTGGAAAATTAGACACCAACTTGTATCATTGGTCTACAATATTTTTTACAAACGGCTTGGGTAATTTAAAGGTAATTTATAAATTATAATTTAAACTTGGATGAACGTGAATTATATATTTGGATGATCGTGAATTTAAATTTAGACTTGGATGGTCGTGAATTATAATTTAAAGGTAAAACCTTTAAAAATTGTATGTCCAACGAGAGAAGCAAAAATATTCATTAAAGTATTAAATTTTATTGTATTAAATTATAATTTATGAAAGTTTAGACTTGGACGACCGTGAAAACAAACTCAACAAAACGCTGGAGATATAATTGATACATGACCTTATATGATAAAGTCATATGAAACAAACTAGTGAACGAATTAGAAAGTACTTAGTTATAATATAGGGAAATCAATTTAACATGGTTTTATTGAAAAGTACAGTTAGTTTATGAAATAATCATATAAAGAAAAACAAATTGGAAGAATATAAATATGAAAAACTTACTTATCAAAATATGAGATAAGAAAACGACATATGTGATACCGTTTAATTAACAAAAAAAGACATCATAGATTTCGGAAAAGGAAAAAAAACTTTTGCATACCACAAATTAAGAGTCAACATTAATCAAAGTGGATTCACAACTAATTAATCCATTATTATCACAAACATATTCACAAATACAATAAAACACATGAAAATTTTCTTCCGTCAAGTACTTCCATAAAAGACCAAAAGAGCACAAAAATGGAAACAATTAAATAATACATAATTTGACTAGTATTTGTGAACAAAACTCACAAAAAGTTCAAATCCAGCCAAGTGAGAAACAGTTTGAATTTCACGAATATTAATGGATCCCAATTAGATGTGATTGGATCTTGGGATTTTAATTAAATCACAATTTACTATGATCGAATCTTAATTGATATAATAAAATCTTAAGATATAATTAAATCTTAATGGGATCCTAACTAGAGGTTGGTCCTTAAACCTTGATGGATTGTGATTAGATCTTAAGAGATCTAGATGGAGTATCATTGATTAAGGAGTTCATTTTACATGCAACAAATCTAATTTTAGTCTAACTTTTACATGAAAAAAACAAATAAGATATCGTGTTGCTTGGCTTGAGAGATATCCTCCATTGGTATAATTCTTGACCTTTGCCTTTTTGAATAATAGAAAATGAATTTTCGTGCTAATTGCTGACAAAACTCTTTAGTATTTGGCCTTTGGCTAACTCCGAGGAAATCCTACATAACTTGGAATTTTGCATTAGTAAAATAATTTATTATCATTTATCAAAATTAAGGTGTTTGTTCTAAAACATCCCATTTTTATGTTGAAAACAATAGTTATATAATGAATAAAAAATTAAAAAATCGATTCGATAGGAATTTTCTAAGTTTATGTATATCCCCTTCAATATATATTGATTTTAAATACTCTCCTCCTTAATATATGCATTAATTATTTGATTAATTAGCTCTCCACCTTTGTTATCGACAAAAGTTAAGATAATTAGAGTACCGCATTTGGATGACGTTTTTCGTTTCTTTTCTGAAAAAACAACATCATCTGCGATGTTGTTTTATGTAAATAAAAATGATATCACATGTGTCGTTTTTTATCTCATATTTTGCGAAATGAATTTTCCATTTTTATATTCTTCCAATTTGTTTTTTTGTTGATTATTTCAAAAACAATCCTCAAAATTACCACCCCATGATCTCACATCCCAGCGGTATCTATTTAGTCTACGTAAAATTTTGGAAAATTAAACACTAACCTTTATTTTTACAAACGACATCCGTACCATAAATGGCTTGGGTACCCACCTAAAAGGTATAAAATTGTCTAAATATTTTACTGCATTTGTGAATCCATTTGTGATAATAATGACTTAATTAGTTGTGGATCCACCTTGATTAATCCGGACTCTTAATTTGTGGTTTGTGTGATGTCATTTTTGTAGATAAAAAATATCACAAGTGTCTTTCCCCCATCATATTTTACCAAATAAGTTTTTCATTTTTATATTCCTCCATATATATTGTTGATTATTTCAAAACAATTCCTTAAAATTACCTACCAATGATCTCAGGGCACCCCCTCAATGGGGGTGCATAGATGTCGTTATGGGTGGAGGCCACGTGGCCTCCACCCATTGGTTTTTTTTATTAATTAGTTTTAGTTTTATATTTAGTTGTAAATAATTTATGGTGTTGGATAGAAAGACTTGACTTTTTTGGGAAAAAATAACTCATTTTTTCAACACTCTCTTCTACATCATCTCGAGGTCGATTCTAGATAAAATTAAAAAAATAAAACAAATCAAAAACATATTTGGAAAAAAAAATAAATTAAAAACTGATTTAAAAAAACCAAAACAAAAAAACATTGTAATTACTTTAATAATGTTGATAAATTTAATTAGAAATTACATTTTCGTAATTAATTTTCGTAAAATATGTGATATAATTAATTGAATTGTGGGAAATTAAAAATAAAGGAAAAATAAATGATGTGGAAGTAAGAGAGTGTTGATGTGACTAGATTGACATTTATGAGTGTGTTGTGTTTGAGATGTGAATAATAAAAAAATATAGAAGAAAATTATATTGCTGATGTGGTGAAGAGAGAGAATGTTGATTTGATTAGATTGACATTTATGAAAATGTAACGGGTAAAGATGTCTCACGTCCCAACGGTATCCATTTAGTGTACGTAAAAATTTGGAAAATTAAACACCAAACCCTACTTTTATTTTTATAAACATTTTGGGTACCCACCTAAAAGGTAAAAATCAGCGTACACAAGTTTTAAAAAAATTGTGTAACTTTTTTACCGCACTTGTGAATCCGTTTGTGGTAATAATAACTTAATTTATTGTACATCCACCTATATTAACGGTGGTATGCAAAAACGGTATCACATGTGTCGTTTATCTGACTAATATTTTGCCAAATAAGTTTCACATGCTTATATTCTTTTATTTTTTAACGATTATTTCAAAAAAAATCCATGGAGAGCCAATGAGAGAGGGAATATAGAGAGAACAAAGACAAATAGAAAATAGAGAGACAAGACAACCTCGTGTTTATTCTAAGATAAGATAAGACGCAGTTGGCAGACCACCTAATCATTATCGTGTTCTTACAAACAAATATTTGATGCTTTCTTTTGAAACGGCGATCAATTGTTGGAGAATCAATAACAAGCACGCGTTAAGACTAGCGTTCTTCTGATTTGATTTGGTTGTTTATGTTTCGCGCTCAAGTTTAACAACTCTATCTGAACCAAACTCGAACTAACTAACGTGCTTAAATACCACTCTCTTCCTCTCTTCACATCATGGTCAATCTTGATTTTGGAATCGATGTAAGAAAAGCGACGAGAGAGGCCCATGCGAGGGTAGCTCATCGGAGTTCTATCGAGTTCATATCGACAACTTATTAAACTTATCGAGTATCATTAAGCTTCATCGAGAAAGGAAATGGTTTATGCATGATGTATTTTGGATAGCATAAGAAATATAAATATATTTCTACAATGATGTCAAAATATTTTTTCAATTATCAAGCTACTTAAAACATAAAGACTCAAATTTCCCTTTAATATAAGAGATTCTAAGTTGGATTGAATTTATAATCTAAGTTGGGGTTAGAATCTTAACACTAAAGATTCTTAACACTCATCAGAGTTGGTGTTGGTAACTTGGTATATTTGAAAAATATTCGGACACCATACACATGTTGTCATCGTGTACGGTAAACAATTGTTTTTATGGAAGTGACTTATAAGCAGTGTTCACGTAGGCGATCGCCTAGACGGTAGGTACGCCTGATCGAAGCACCCGACCACTTGTTGACAGCAGGTATAATTCTCCTCCACCGTCCTTTTAAGGACTCTGCATTCCTCCCGGGGAGGCCCGTTTCATCGACGGAGATGTCGTAAACCTGTTTTACTTTGGTCCACAAGGAAGTAGTCTTCTGGTTTGTCCCCGTCACCGCATCAGAACTGACCTTCATATATACCGACACGAGTCGCTCGTCCTCATGTGTGGTCCACAGCTTTGGATTGCTTTTGACTGCTTGGACTTTGCAGCGTCACTGTGTAGGTGGGGATGGTGGTGCGACGGTCTGGCGTGGTGGGCACTCATCGTCGTTTTGGTCGTCTTCTTGAGTGTCCTCCATACTAGGAGTACTTACTTGTGACATGTTGCGACCAAACATCTGAAATTGGGGTTGATTTTGTGGGAATGGTGGTGCGTATTGCAGGAATTGTGAAAATTGTTGGTTTTGGTTTAGTGGTGGGAATGATGGTGCGTATTGGGAGAAGTCTGGTTGTTGGAATGGTTGTTAGAATGACTGTTGGAATGGCTGAACGTAATGAGAGAAGTCTGGTTGTTGGACTGGTTGTGGGAAATATGGACGAGATATCCTTGTGGATAGTGTGGACGTGGATTTGATCGGGAACGACGGGGAGGACGGTTGTGATCTAGTGAAGACATTGCGAAGTTGTGTGATGTTTATGTTGTGTTTGTATAAGGTATATATAGAGGAAAAATCAGACATTGTGCATTCACTTGTGTACTATACATTCACGCGGATATTGTGCATTCACACGAACTACTTTCGTTGCACGCGTGTACTGTACGCGCACGTGGATACTGTGCATTCACGCGGACTACCGCGTGTACTGTGCATTCACGCGTTTACTGTGCATTCCTAATTTTAATTACTAAAATTTCCCGTGGTTTAATATTAATTATTAATGTTAATTACTAATTATTAATATTAATCATTTCGTCAATTGAAATTATAACGTAATTAGAATTAGAATTATGTAAAATGTAATTTGTTAAATGTGGTGTAAGAATTAAAATTGTTTAATTAAGAAATGATGTGGAGGAAAGAGATTGTATGTTGGGTGGGGTAGCTCGGGCGTGGTTAAGAGGGTTTTTTGGGTGGATGGGGTGAGCTGACATAACGGATAGAGAAACTGACGTGGCAGGGAGAGGAAGTAGGGCGCCCGGAGATAGCTCGGACGCTGTTAAACATGGTCTAAGACAGACTTCTTCACCTGATCTTCATCGCGTTTTTACGAACAAACGGTTGATGTCTCTTTTACTATTGATGAAAAGCTTGTATGCACAAGCAGGTGGAGGGGGATGTAAATGTAAGTAATAATAGCTTTAAACAGTAATTGCATGTTAATTTGTTAATGGAGAATCAATGGGCACGCCTAAATGCTAGCGTACGTCACTCAGATTATTATTTTATTTATTTATGGTTGTTTATGTTTTGCACTAGCTCAAGTTTTGAACTAACGTGGTTAAATACCAATAGTTGGACGCATTCATTGCCAGTTGATCGGCAGTGATTTAGAGCTTAATCTCACATCGGTGTCGGTCTTAATCTTGGACGACAGGGGAGAGGCCCATGATGAGGGTCGCAGAGGCCTTTGAAGCTCTAGCGGCGTCTCTCGCCTCCACGACCCCCGACCTTGACGTGGAATCCTTCTCCTGCGGCTGCAACCTCATCTCCCCCCTCTTACGATGCGATGCGTCGACGACACATTCATGATTGCTAAGATGGATTACGCTGCGAAGGTTTGTGGTTAATTTCTTAGGTTCCGTTTGGTAACAACTTTTTGGACAAAGATATTTGGAATTTTATATTTTTTTCAAAATCTCCAAAAGGTAAATTTTTTAGGGGAAAAAACTATTCCTTTGATTTTGCTTTTTCAAAAATTACTGAAATACCTTTGTTACCAAAATGCGAGTTTCTCTTGAACGTAAGTACATAACAATTATGATATAATATTGTTTTTGCAAGTAATAATGATAAGACATTTTTCCTTATATTTATCTCATTATTTATTCTCAACATAAAATCACCGACTTTAGCACTTAATCGGCAATCGCGACATCATGCGAAGGACAACATGCTAAGAAAATTAAAATTTACTTATAAAACCAACTTTGATGACCTTATTATTAAAAGCACCTCAAAATATCACGGAGAATTTACAAAGGTTGTTAACTACCACTTTTGTAGCATAATTTGAAGGAATTGTAAAAATCAAAATACTGTTAAGCCGTATTATCGGTTCCCCTGAAAGATTAGTGTGTACTCTATTTAGATGTGGAACAAAGGGTTAAACTCAAATCCTCAGTACCATTTAATATGTGAATTGTTAAACGTCGACTGCGAATTATTTAAATCGTCTGTGTCAATTATCATTTTATCATTTTCTCTTTTTTACTTATCTTATCTCTTCATTACACTCTCCTACCATAACTTTCTCTTCATTTTCCTCCCAACATCAAATTTCAACCACAAAAAAATATCTCGAAGAACAAGAAATTGCACCTAATAGACTCTCATATGTTCATACTACAACAAAAAATAACCATGAAAAATAAAATCGGAATATGAACGTAGGGGGGGGGGGGGGGGGGGGGGGGGGGGGGGGGGGGGGGGGCAGGGGGCAGATATTGATTTGTTTACCCGTTTATTTACGTTTGTGTTTTTTCGGATTCGGTTAAACGGATATGGGTAATCGGATAAACGGATCAATATTCACCACGTCACCACCGAAATCATGCAACAAAACCTGAGATAATTTGAAACAACACACCGTATAAATTCAAGAATTTTTAATATTACAAAAACCGGGCGTCTGGCTAGGACGCCCCCATGGTGGGGCGTCCTAACCAGACGCCCTGGTCAAAAAAAATTAGACTTATCGTGTCGGATTTAGATGGTTCATCAGACATTTCCTTGGTGTTGGTACTGGTAAAGTGAGGATAATTGAGAGAATGAGGGTAATTAAGAGATAAGACATAATGAGAATTAAATAGAAAGTAAAGGACAAAATGGTAATTAGCGCATGTGATTTAAGTAATTCGCTGGCGACAATTAGTAATACATTTTACTAAAGAGTGTTGATACATTGACGTCGTGTGTCGTGACACGCACATTGTCATTATCAATGTCACCATTTGCGTTTTTATTTTATTGTTTAAAAACACAATTCCCGATGCAGGACATAGTGTGTTTCCGATGCAGGACCTAGTCTGTTTCCAGTCCAAGACATATTTGTGTTACGTGTGTCCCGTGCGGGACACACAATCTGTCATGCATTGGAAATACAATTTGTCACGTGCATAGGAAACAAACAGACGTTTAGACTGTCACGTCATTAATTTATCAGCAAATTAAATATCGTTGAAAAATAATTTCACGTTGGCAACACCCATGAAGGAATTATGCCACTCTCCGTCAGGGGCGTTAAAAGGAATCCATAAATCATTTTTCTTTACTAAATATACATAAGAATATCTTATTTGTTTATGTATTACTTACGAATAACTCGTGCGTTGCACAACCAAGATTATAATTTTAACTAATAGATTACTCAATGGTGGAATTAAGTCCAAATCTCTTAGATTGGTTTCCCATTTTATACGTTTAGTTCTACCATTATATATACATTAATGAAATATGTAAAAAAGTGTATGATGTCAGCCAATATGCTCATATTGTCGTTAGTTTAATTTAACATGCTAGGATATTATCCATACAGTAAACGTTAACTCTCTTTTTTCTCAAATACAATCTTACGAGGTGAATCTAATATAAATAAACATACTAACTTGTGTACAGATATAAGGATTTTTTGAAGTTATTGGTCAATTATAAAGTCCTTTTTAGAACATAAAGCTAATATAGGGGTGTTAGTAGACGTTCAAAATTCGGAAATTTGTCCACATCCGGTTCGAAAAATATTCGGTTCGAACAATATCCGATCCGAATAATATTAGATTCGTGTAATATTCGGGTCATATGAATGCAAATACAGATAGTGATGCATCTGATTCGAATAATATCTGATTCGAGATTTAATATCTGAATACGATATCCGCATTCGAAATTTGTATTCGTATCCGAAACATATATACATTTTAAAAATATAATTATATTTTTGATTATTGATATATATAATATACATAATTCATCTTTTTATATCATACATATATATTCCCATTGAAATTATGTTAAACTAAAATGTATCATTTAAAATATAATATAATAAAACTTAATCAATTTCTTTCCCACGACCTCACAAGTCACAAGTCAAATTTTGATGTGTATTTATTTCGGTGACATGATACATAGAGAAATACTACTAGAGTATTAAATATTATCTAATTTTTTAGTGCTTAAACAGGATTCGGATCGGATTCTCGGATTTGGATATACGGTTATTCGAATTTTATTCGGATGCGGATAATATCCGAATTCGATTCGAATCCATCGGATACGGATTCAAATATCCAATATAATATCCGGTCGGATTCGAATTCGAATTCGGATGTCCACATGTGTTTTCGAATGCAGATGCGGATTCTGCTACATTCGCTTCGAATTCGCTCCGTTGGCACCTCTAAGCTAGTATTAAGCTGAAATTCTTTGTTAACATGTAACAACCCTTTCATCGCACGTACGCTATAGAAAAATATGCAATGACCAAGTGTACAAACATGTTACAACTTTCTAGTTATAGAACATGATAAATTACCAAAGGCTGAACAAAGTTGCAACTCAATGTGTTATCAATGAAACGTTATGCACTGCTTTTGGAGTTGCAGATCACAATCTCACTTATACATAAAATACAGAACCACATTTTCAATAAATATAAATTACAATCAAAATCGTTAGAGGAATGTAGGAAATAAAATTCTAACTACAAATCAAACGTTCACCAAGAAGTCCAATAGAAAAATTAGAGAAGCTACCACTAGTGCAGAATAGTCTTTACTCGTCGCACAATAGACGTCGGATGTTATACCAGCCGACGTCTAGTTGGACGAAGATAACATAGACGTCAGTCGTTACCAAGGCCGACGTCTATATGGTACTATAGACGTCGGCTATTGGAATACTGATTTTATCCGACGTCTATACTCTATAGACGTCGGGTGTTAGAATCCATGTGAATCCGACGTCTATATGGTATACACGTCGACCTATAGACGTCAGCCGTTTTAGACGACCGACGTCTATACCCCCTGCGTATAGACGTCGAGGTATAGACGTCGGATATCTTTAATATCCGACGTTTATAGGTCTTAAAGAAATCGAACATACGTGTTTTCTGTCATTCATTTCAGACGAAACCCACCCAAACCCTAGCCGTCCCGCGACCGAACTCTCCTCCGCGACCGACCTCCGACCGATCCGCACCGTCTCCCGCACCGCAGCGACGTCCCAAGCTCTCCTCCCTGTCTCCGGCCCTCTTCTCCTTCTTCCTCCGTCTTCCTCTTCATCCTAACCAATGTAAGCGTTAAGTTCGTTTTTGTTGGTTTGTTTTCGGATTTTTCTTGTAGTTACGATTCTTTTCAATGTTAATAAACTTCTCCTCTCGTTTATTGTTGGTGAATGCAACATTTCGATTTTTGGTTTTAATCTTGAATATATTCGTATTTTCGTGATTTACGCTTAAGTTAGTTGATATTTTGTATGTTCTTGAAAGAAATGGAGTCTCTTGCTAGCTTGAACTAGTTAAGCTTTTGATCGAAGTCTTTTGGACTCGTAATTTACTAGAAATTGTTAATTTGGTAGTGGATTAATACTAAATGAGGAATTTTCGTTGATGTTTTATTTGTGTAGGTTGCTTTGTAACAGTGGTAAAACATTGGTACCCTAATTGAAAATCTTTGGTTTTTTAATTCTTGCTATGCCTTGCTTGTATGTTATATTCGAGCCTAGCTTTTTATGTTTAAAGTTATAGATTCAAATTTAGTTACATGTTTATTTAGTTACATGTTTATTTAGTTAAATGTTTATTTATGCTTAAGATAGTCATTTATTTAGAAAGTTTTATGTTTAACTCATTAACCCCCTTAAACAACTTGGCCTTTAATAACCCAAAGCAAAAGATTAGACAATATTTGCTAAGTCATTCATCATATAGGATTTGCATTCATCATATTTATTATTTATTTACGATTTCTGTCGTAGATTGCTGGCGTAAGGTACGTACTATCTTTCACTCATCATTCATTAGAAAACACGCATTAGTTAGTAAGACTTGCATTATAACAAGAGTGATGTGAGTGTTTGTTTGGTGTGTTGTTTGTTAGATTAAGGTATGAAAAACACTAAGGGGGCAGTCACCTATAAAAAACATTTTTCATTCATCCATAGTTCAAAAACTATTTTTGAACCGCTGTCCATCCAATTTCCAATGGAAAGATGAACTGCAGTTTTTCGGTTTTGTTGATTCTCTTACAAAATAATCGTTTATACTTAAAACGAAATTATTGCAACTTAGACTTATGTCTAAATCATAATTCTAATAATTACATGACATGTTTTAAACATTCAAAATATTTAAAACGAATTATTATAAGGAATTATTTCAACAAACATTTAAAGACCGAAAAACTGGTAAAACGAATTGTTTAAATCCTAGATGGTAAACTAAATTTGTTTACAGCCATAAATCATGAGAAAATTGAACCATATGCTCTGATACCACTGTAGGATTTCATGTTTAATTATACATATATATTTTCGAAATTTTTATGTATAATAAGGATCAATTACAATTTTCTTTGATTTATTTCATGCATGCATCGGTTTGTTTTAACATCTAGTTTCAAAAACTATTTTAAAACAAACAAGGGCTCCGAAATTCATACCTAGAAGTTCTCAAAAACTTCTTGAAGATTCGGAGACGTTGGGGATGCTTCTCGCCGCGCCGGATGCCTCCGAGTGTTCACCGAAACCCTAAACAAGGTTGGAGAGAAAGGAGCTAGCCAATCTATCTCCAAACAAGCTTAGAATCTAGCTACAAACCCCTTCCTTAGCCTCTGAGATTTCTCCTTCCAAAGACTTAGAAAACTAAGAGAATTTTCGTAGGTTTTAGTAGTGAATTAGGAGAGAAAATAATTTCTGAATTGTGTGTCACAATTAGGGAGAATAAGGACATATTTATAGGTTCCAATCTTACTCTTAATCATGGCTATTCTTTAGCCACGGTTTTATGACAATTTCTCTCACAAACTAATTCCATAATGCATTATATGCACCCACAAAACGTTTGACCAAATTTGGAGCTAATCCAACCATCGATCAAATTAATCTCTTAATAATCAAAGGCAGAAAATCAACCGCTGTTCGGTTTACCGAGTCCCACTCGGTTAACCGAATTTGTCACGATCGTTTAACCGAGTACGTGACGGATGACCGAATCTTAAGGGGAAAAATTCTCCTTAACCGATCGGACTAATTCTCGTCCAAGACCGAGTGCTATTCGGTTAACCGAAAATATCGGAACTTGACATTGTTCGGTCGACCGTTTCTGGTTCGGTACACCGTACCAAAGTTCCAGGCACTTTGGTCAAGTTCGGCCAATCAATTACGATTATCCGTTCCACGTTCGGTTGACCGATCCATAGATCCTTCGGTCGACCGAACCTCAACGGATTACCGAACTTCTACCCGATTTTGCCTATTTCAAATTTTGGATTTATTTCCAACAAAATTTGAACTTAAGGGGGTTTTAGCAAATTCACAACTTATGCAATGTATTATCCTATGCAACAATAAATTATTGCACCCCATAATATATGCATATAATATGAATTTATCATGACTCTAATTATGTTTGTATACGACATAATTGATTTTACTTGTTCACCACATGTGTCATATTTTCTATGAGAAACCCGACACATCATATGAACGAAAAATCAAGCTTCTTGTTTCACGGTTTTCGCGGTGTGACCTATGGGAGGATCTAAACTAAGTTGCCAGTGATATTAAGAGCTTAATATCACAAGCTATAAGCGGTATCTAGCTACACATTATAGCTCCCAATTAGTTAGATGTCTTAATTCCACTCGAACCAAAACCCGATCCTTTTAGTGATGGAGTGCACCACTTGTGTCCGTCCCTTGCCTCATGATATTAAGAATACACACAAAGTAGTATTGTGTCATCTTTGTATTAGTATTCATTTCTTGATCTCTTTAAGCTAGTTATAAATATGTGACTTAACTCAAATCACATTGTGCACATTATAATTTTCTTTAACAAGGGGTCCACTAATATCATCACTCAATTAAGAGGGGCAATGATAGTCTTTTGACTAACTATCTTCTCCAACAAAAGTTGTACTTAACCAACTAATGCCTTTACACTACACTCATCGATAGCTCAAGACACTAATCTAATTAAGAACTCCTTAAGTGATTAGATATAAGTCTCATATCAAAGGACCGAAGACACAGTAAAATATTAATGACACAGAAACACATTTCTATAATATTTTACTTATTAGGTCTATTCAGTATACAAAAGTAATATTTTCCTCTTTTGCATACCCGTGTTGTCACTCACTTGTAGAGCTACAATGATCTATGACCAACACGACAATCTTAACTCGGTAATTAATGTTCCATGTTAATTACCATGATTGCGAATATCTTTTGTTTTATGTAAACCAATATCTTTTAGAGCTCTACGGTTAAGGACCAAGAGCATCTTCCTTAACACTTCCAAAAGACGAATAACATAAACAAGGAACAAAACGATTTCTCATTCAATTCATAATAATTGGCATTTAAAAGTAAAACTTTTAGAACACATTCCCTTCAATCTCCCACTTGTTATTAAAGTTTTCTTTCTCATACATACTCAATGCATAAAACAATAATAACTAGGGTAAACCCCATTACATATCAATCATCAAGCCAATCTACATGGTTCCTCAATCCCATGGACTCGAAATGCATTTCGCCCTTGGCTTGGGATAAGGGTTTTGTGAATGGATCAGCTGTGTTGCTGTTGGTGTCCACTCATAACAGATTTATTTTGCCTTCGTCGATGAGGTCACGTGTCACGAAGTACTTACGATCCATGTACTTCACTTTGTGGTGTGATCTAGGATCCTTGATTTGCGAGATAGATGCACTATTATCGCAAAATAGCTCGATGGGTCCCTCGCTTGTGGGAACTACTCCAAGCTCTTCAAGGAACTTCTTGATCCACACTCCTTCCTTGCTCGCTTCAGCGACAGCCATTACTTCTGAAGCAGTGGTTGAATCGGCCGTAGTGGTTTGCTTCCAGCTACGCCAACTCACAGCTCCACCATTCAGAAGGAAGACGTATCCTGATTGCGACCTTCTATCGTCTGGATCACTCATGAAACTCGCATCCGAGTAACCTTCAGCTATCAATTCCCTTTGTCCTCCATAAACAAGAATCTTATCCTTAGTCCGGTTAAGGTACTTCAGGATATTCTTGACCGCAGTCCAATGCTCAGGACCTGCGTTGGATTGGTGACGACTTGTCACACTTAGAGCATACGAGACATCTGGTCTTGTGCAAGTCATCGCGTACATGATCGACCCAATTGCCGAAGCATAAGGGACATCCTTCTTGTACTCTAAGTCCTTACGTGATTGCGCACGTTGAGACTTCTTGAGTTGCACACCCATACTCATTGGCACACTGCCCTTTTTGGAGTTGTTCATCTTGAACCTTTCCAAGACCTTGTCAATGTATGCACGTTGACTGAGGCCAATGCACCTTTCCAATGACTAACTATCTTCTCCAACAAAAGTTGTACTTAACCAACTAATACCTTTACACTACACTCATCGATAGCTCAAGACACTAATCTAATTAAGAACTCCTTAAGTGATTAGATATAAGTCTCATATCAAAGGACCGAAGACACAGTAAAATATTAATGACACAGAAACACATTTCTATAATATTTTACTTATTAGGTCTATTCAGTATACAAAAGTAATATTTTCCTCTTTTGCATACCCGTGTTGTCACTCACTTGTAGAGCTACAATGATCTATGACCAACACGACAATCTTAACTCGGTAATTAATGTTCCATGTTAATTACCATGATTGCGAATATCTTTTGTTTTATGTAAACCAATATCTTTTAGAGCTCTACGGTTAAGGACCAAGAGCCTCTTCCTTAACACTTCCAAAAGACGAATAACATAAACAAGGAACAAAACGATTTCTCATTCAATTCATAATAATTGGCATTTAAAAGTAAAACTTTTAGAACACATTCCCTTCAATATCTTCCGATAATACCAAGGCTTAAACGTTTGTTTGCGGGTAAGGAGGATTCCAAGAACATGACATGGCATGCTGATCGTGAGAAACCAAATGATCAGTTGCTACGTCACCCTGCAGATTCACCTAAGCGGGTCTCTTTTACCGTTCGACCGAAAACTGTTAGGATCTATGGCCCTCTAATCGCTAGAAAAATGCGGAATTAAAAATACTAATCGAAGGATTAAGGAAAGAGACAATGCAAACCACAAAATCGTCGACACCGGAGTTTAGAGAGGTTCGGCACCCACACCTGGGTCCTAGTCCTCCTCGCAAGCCTCGCTCGATCCCCCGAGCCTCACTTACGGTTCCACTAACCGATCTCCGTTCCGGGCCAAGATCAACGTCGTTTACAACACCGAGCCTCGTGAACAATCCTCGCCTCGCTCGTGTCTCCTCTCACAACCCGAGAGGGAGCTTCCTCGAAGCTTTTACAACTCTTTGATTCTTTGATGTGGAAGTTGAATCACACTCTAACTAACACTCTATACTTGAGCACACTTGGATATGATATTGAATTGGATATGCAAGTGGTGAAGTTTAGGCTTGAGTGTTGTGGATTGAGAGCTTGAAGATGGAGAGGATTTGGCTTTGAGTATTGGATAGATAGCAAGTGTTCAAGATCTACAAAGCAACCAAATGAGGTCCTATTTGTAGGATTTCGTGTCCCCATGTATGTATATATTTTTAAATTTTTAATACATCATACAATATCATTTTCATATTTTCAGTAATTTTATGTAAGTCTATTTGTATTTTATTCTAATAACATGCAATCCTACATTTATTAAAATAAATCACAAAGGATAATCATACCTAAAGGTTCTCTAAAACCTTTTGATGATACGGAGTCGCGTTGCACGTTGTGTCGCCCACAGAATTGCCTATGAGTGTTCACCAAACTCTAAACAAGGTTAGAGAGAAATGAGCTAGTCAATCAATCTCTAACAAGGTTTAGAATCAAGCTAATAACCCCTCTTTAAGTCCCCTGAATTCTAATCTCCAAACTTAATTTTACTAAGAGAAATTTCGTGGTGATTATGGAGAGATTAATGAGAGAAAGATTTTGTATTAGTATTAAAACAAGTAGGAATAGGTGCCCTTTTATAGGCTCCCAAAATATCCTTATCAAGAGTTATTATTTAGCCATGATCCCTTGTTTTTCTCTCCTAAAATTAATCTCTAAATTCCACTTAATCACCCACAAAAAATGCTTTAATTAAAACTGGAATTATTCCACCCATGATTTAATTAATCTCTTAATAATTCAGGCAGAATCGTTCTTGTTCGTTAGATCGAGTATTATTCGGTCAACCGAACCATTCGGTTATAACACGTGTTCGGTGCACCGTGAGCTGGACGGTCGACCGAATCTGTATGAGAAAAATTCCCTAGAGTAATTCGGACGAACCACGTCTTGTAATCGCTTTACCTTTGACCCACCAAAATCGCTCCTGGAACATAGTCATCGGATGACCAGGTCACCTTCGGTCTACCAAAAACACTACTTCTCGGTTGACCGTTTCCAATCGGTTAACCGAACTCGATTGTCCAGGCACTCTGGGCAATCTCGGTCAACCAATTGCGCTTACCCGTTCCCTATTCGGTTAACCGATCCGAAGATGCCCCGGTCGACCGAACCATGAACGGTTCACCGTGTGTGACCCTGATTTTACCTTTATCAAATTTTGGATTTATTTCCAACAAAATTTGATCTTTTGGGGTTTTTAGCAATTCACATCCTATATATATTATCATATGTAATATTAAATTATTACACCCCATAATATATATACCTCATATGAATTTATTATGATTCTAATTATGTTAATTCTCATAACATATTGATTTTAATTAATTCACCACATGTGTCTCATTTTCATAAGAAACCCGACACATCATATGAACTTAAAATCAAACTTCTTGTTTCCCAGTTTTGTGGTGTGACCTATGGGAGGATCTAAGCCTAATTGGCAGTGATATTAAACACTTAATATCTCAGACTATAAGCGGTATCTAGCTACACATTATAGTCACCCAATTAGCATAGATGTCTTTGTTCCACCTGAACTAAAACACGAACCATTTAGTGATGTAAGTGCACCAATTGTGTCCGTCCCTTGCCTCATGATATTAAGAATATATAGAAAGTAGAAATGTGTCACCTTTGTATTATATTCATTTCTTGATCTCTCTAAGCTAATTATAACTATATGACTTAACTCAAGTCACATTGTGCACATTATAATTTTACTTTATCAAGAGACCCACTAATATCATCACTCAATTAAGAGGGGCAATGATAATCGTTTGACTAGCTATCTTTCCAGCACAAGTTGTGTTTAACCAACTATTGTCGTTATCACTACACTCATTGGTAGCTTTTGACAATAATCAAATTAAACACTTCTTGAGTGAAAAGATATAAGTCTCATATCTTAGGATCCAAGACACAGTAAAAATATTAATGACACGAAACACAATTCCATAATGTTTTACTTGTTAGGTCTATTCAATATATAAAAGTAATTTTTTCCTCTTTTATATACTCGTGTCGTCAATTATTTGTAGAGCTACAACAATCGATGACCAACACGACAATCTTATCTCGGTAATTAATGTTCCATGTTAACTACCATGATTGTGAATAACTTTTGATTTATGTAAACCGTTATCTTTTAGAGCTCTACGGTTAAAGACCAAACGCCTCTTCCTTAACACTTCCAAAAGACGAATATCATAATCAAGGAACAAAATGTTTGCACATTCAATTCATAATAATTGACATATAAAAGTAAACTTTTAGAACACGTTCCTTTCACTATTTATAAGCCTTCAAGCTCATATAGCCGTTTGAGAGTTGGTGGTGAATAGACCAATGAGAAAGCAAGATGTGACTTAAGCTCAGCCAGAAATCGAGACAGATTCGGTCGACCGTTATCTGCACGGTAGTCCGAAACATTGGTCTGAACTATGAACTCGGTTGACTGATTATGTATCGAATCACCGTTCACCAACCTCCAGTAGCTTTTATCTATTTAGCCCTAATTAAATTCGGTTCACCGAAGTCTATTCGGTTCACCGTTCGAAGGACGACAGTAGAATTGATTGGGCTCTGATCTACTCAAGTTCGGTTGACCGTGTATTCTTCGTTCGACCGAAGTAGCACGGGTATTCCGCTGACAATGCGTGGGAAATTGTTTTATCGATAATGGTCAAGTTAAATAGTCGTTGGGCTCCTAAAGCCAATAAGAAGTCGGTAGACCGAAGTGTGTACGGTCGTCCGAAGTGGGTCAAGTTAATTTGGCTCTAGGGTCTTGATTTGAATGCGACCGTTGGAGCAAAGTCAAAACCGATCCAGGGCTATTCGGTCGACCGAAAGTGTTTCGGTCTTTCGTTGGGACAATTCCAGAGAACACCTAAGTTTCACTGTTGGGAAGTATTCGGCTATCCGATAGGTGTTCGGTGGACCGAACTAGGTAGAGTTCGGTTGACCGAAATATGTTCGGTTTACCGAGGAATGACGGGACAGAATCCTAGTGCTCAAGTTTACATAAAATCTTATGGACTCAATAAATATAAAGTTACATGTCTTGGTCCAAAGTTTTGATTACAAGTCTTGAATCTTGATGTCCTTGTCCAAATGCTCATCTCCTTGATTGTCTTGATCAACCTATTAAGATGATTTCAAGTATACAAACATATATGTAATGCATGTAATCGTGTTTGCTCATTTTGATTGATTAGGTTGATTGATTAAGATAAGTTTAATTAATTATCAAAATTAATATAGATTAAGGCCCAAAAGCCAACAAAACCCATCAGTAAAATCCTCCATTGCTCAACATAATCAATCGGTCGAACCCCCGAGCACTCTCGGTTGACCGAATTTCACCAGTAAAATCCTTCATCGCATCCAATTAACACCAATCAACCAAACCACCATCGGTCGAACCACACCACAAGTTAACTTAAGTCGTCGATCGGACGAGTCAAACAGGCAGTCAACCGTTTGGATGGTCAACGACCCAACCGACCTACAATAGTGCACACGATCGAACTGCAAAGGGGGCACGTTCGACCGAAACCAACAAGACTTGCCTCAAATGCACCACTGGTCGACCACCCAAGGTGCATCGTTCGACCAGTGTGAAGCAGAATCCCGAATTCACACTCGGAACGATCGAACGTTGCACCAACCGGTCGACCGATCCAGTAGTAAAATTGATGCACATTTGCTTGCGATGAGCCTTACGGTCTACCGTCGACTTCCAAATACTCACACAACAAAAGTGAGCTACAACTACAAGTTTGACATATTGTGATGGTCTTAAGAAACCTTCGAAAAACCTCGACGGCGCTTCCACGAGCACTTCTCCCAAAAATAACAATCCACTGACGAACTTCCCGCTCGATCAATGATCACCACTCCTCGTCGATCCACAGCCACACAATCACCTTCATCGATCACTTCCCCAACCACAACTACTGGAAACAAAACGGGTTGAGAGAGAGAAAGAAGAAGAAACAAATGAGATGGGTTTAACAATACAACGAACTCACCTCCACCAACCAACACTTGCCTAACACCACAACCTCGCCAGAGCTCAGCACCTCACGTCGGAGCACTGAACACTGGGGGAGAGAGAGAGAGAGAGAGAGAGAGAGAGAGAGAGAGAGAGCTCACCTCAAAACCCCTCCATCACTTCATCCACACCATCCAATCTTCTCCACTCCATCTCAACCATCCATCCCAACTCCTCCTAATCACCACCTAAACAAACACAAAACTCAATTAGGATTAGGATCCCACAAACTGAACTGGTTCATGTTTATACAGATTTAATTGTGGACCTACGGTTTATGTCAGAAACGGTTATATCTAGCTTGAACTTCAGGTTTAGCTACATATCACATGCATCATTGTTCTAAAAGCAGGTAGAAATTCAGTTCTCATGCCAACATTTTAATTTCTGGTTAGTTATGTGATGGTTTTTGAAATCACTTACTTGTTGCAGGGGAGATTATCCAATAAGAGCTATCACAGTCGCTTATGAGAAAGTCTTTGCTCACCATCATGCATGGGTCATTAGAAACGCACTTGCTGTAGGATTTTATGCCCTCCCAACAACGTCTTGCATTTTGAAGAAGTTAAACGAAGATGGTGAGTGCTAGATTTAATTTTAAGTTCACTTTTGAAATTATAGTTTATCTTGTTAAAGATCACCAGAACTAAATATACGTACGTTTAATTGTATGATGTTGGCAGGAGATAGAATAAATACAAATATGCAATATTAATGTAAAATTATGAATATGGCAATGGATGACAATTAACAGTTCACATGTAGAGTGTCTATAAGTTGCATCTACATCTTATCTCTCCATATCATATCAGGAGACGTCTTCTTGTATTTATATTTCAATTGATGTCTTAGATCGTCCATGATTTATATCTCGAGTGGCGTATAGGTCTTTATCCTTTTCTAAACGTATACTTACAGATATATATAATCCTAGTTCTCCTAGTACAGCGACTTCGTTTGGAAGTTGGAACAGCCTTTTATATTCTCAATGATCGATTAATCATTATAACAAACTATTTACAATTGCCATCCGAGTGGGATTCTGACATTTATGTTGGCAGACGCTTCAGCTAGGATTCTAATGCAGAAATATGTAGTATCATCGGCTCCAGTTATCCGCTACGTTGAACAACTATTTCTTTCAAGAGACTGTCGACTGGTGATTCAAATTGTAACATCCCGAAACAGCGAAAATTTTAATTTTTTTCATCAAAACAATAAAGATCAATAATCAAAGACGGGATTGTTACTTCTCATAAAACATATAAGTGATGCATCATATTACATCAGAGTTTGTCAACATGATTACAACAGAACAACAAAAGGAGATAAACGTAATCATGTCGACCTCAGTGGTCCGAATAGAGGATCTGATCCCAAGATGCGTGCGCCCGCTGGTCACCACCAAACTGGACCTACTGCGGTCCTGAAAAAGATGCAACAACAATGTCAAACTCACCTATATGGATGCAGTAGTATAAATGACTCTATCATACTAGTAGCATGTCATGTCATCAACAGTAAGGAAAACAGTTCCCCCGAAGGGTAACACGGGACATCAGTCCGACAATCATCATCGGGTCTCCCAAGGAGACCTACCGTAGACACATACAGTCTAACGGAACATGATGTGACACTCCCCACACGCGGCTACACTAATCATGGGTCGTGGTCGAAACAGATCTGTAACTTCGTGGTCGAAACCACACCAACGGAGTCGTCGCTCGGTCGGTCCATCAATCATCATCTCAGTAGGTACCCATCTGAGGAACATAGCCGGAACAACATCATCGGCCCATCAATCATCATCGCCGGAACAACATCAACGGCATCACCGGCGCTGCAACGGTGGTCCATCAATACGTCTGGCACATCATCGGACAGGTCCAGACCGAAGTCTGCCAGGTCATCAGGCTCCACGAGCCGCAAACACCAACTGCGCTGCTATAAAAGCAAGGCAGCGACCTCCGTAGCCACATAGGCCGGTAGTCACCTCACCCAACGACAGTTGCATGCCCATACAATCATCATACATTGGGGTCCGCGATCCCTCAGGCCTGCTACTCTACAATGAGTCCAATCAATCCATCATATTAGTCACGATCCATACATGGAGGTGATGCGTCCCAAACACCCACACTCTTCCACACGGCGGTCCCTAGGCAGGCACGCGTAACGCGCCCACCGTCACCTCTCGACTCACGCACAAGGTGAGGACACGGGTTTCCGTGGACAAAGTTGACATCCTAAACAGAACCAGGAATTCAGTGCTCTGCAAAAACGGTCGACCGAAAGAGGCAACTTGGTCGATCGTTTCCTCAAGGGAATCGGTCGACCGAAAGTCTGCAACGGTCGAACTCTTTGCGCAAAACTTAAGTCCCAACGGTCGACCGAGATCCAACACCGGTCTCGAATCTCGATCGACCTCTCAAGTTGACAGAGAATTGTGGTTGTTTTAATAAATCTCATGCATTTCTTCTCCAATACATTGTGAATGTTTGTTATAAATCAAAGTACTTTACTTATTGTAGTTTAAATCTAATTTTATAAATGATAAAAAAAAATCTAATTTTATAATTATGAATTCTTTTTTTGTAAATTCAAATTTTAATGACCAATCTTCGAGAATTTAACGATAATGTTGTGTGAAACCTTCAAATGATATTTTTTAAAATAGTAATTAATACCAACCTTACTTTTATTTTTACAAACGACATATGTACCACAAATGGCTTGGGTACCCACCTAAAAGGTAAAAATTGGCAAGCACAAGTTTTAAAAAAAATTGTGTAAATATTTTACCGCATTTATGAATCTGTTTGTGGTATTAATGATTTACTTAGTTGTGAATCCACCTTGATTAATCTGGACTCTTAATTTGTGGTATGTGTGATGTCGTTTTTTTGCCTTAGATTTTGTCAAATAAGTTTTGCACGTTTATATTCTTCTGTTTTTTGATTATTTCAAAAAAAAAACCTTTAAATTACATACTCATGATCTCACGTCCAACGGTATCCATTTAGTGTACGTAAAAATTGAGAAAACTAAACATCAACCCTACTTTTATTTTTTTAAACAACTTGGGGCTTTATCCTTTATGTTATAACCAACATTATGTGGGAATAAAAATAGTTTGATCTTGAAATTTAGCAACTCGTTTTTCCAATAGTAATTCTTAGTTAAAAGCAAAAGAAAAATGTTTGATATTGACCAAAATCAGTTTTAAGGACGGTCTCCCAACTCCCCAATATTTAAGGAGGATAATCTATAATTTCTCTTTATTATCATGATAAATTATGTCTCAAAGAGTTTACTATTTCAACAAGTTTTGTTTGAGTCAAATCATTTACTAGCAAGTATTTAGGTTCGGTCTACATAGACCCAGTACCCAGTACATTGATAAATCAATCCTCAGTTCCATCATCCAATTTGTACGTCACATTTGCGATCTTTACGTTACATTGAAAAAACTAAAATACTAATAAATAAATAAGTTTGAAACATACACACAATTTCAAACGAAGCTTGTGAGAACTCCGATAGTAAGTTGAGAACGCATCTTTAAATTAAGGCAAAATTTAGATACCCAAAAAAACACTAAAATATGTAAGACGAATTCGTTGATTGTCCACTTAGAATGGAAAAGTATGAAAGAAAATTTTAAAAAAAAACTAGGTATCTCAATCACAATCGAAAACGCTTGCATGGTAGTTGACGTGACGGAAGAATATCCATTTATTAGTTTCAGTATCCATTTCGTAATTAATTTGGATAAGGAATCCTTACAGGGATATGTAATATGCCTTTTCCGATTCTTCGTATACTTTTATTGGTTTTGGACTTTCAAACGTACACAGCAAATCTTTTTGGAAAATGTTTAGTAGCCGCTCTCAGGGACGCCTTCGCGGGACGCTGCTGAGTTAGACAAATCCAGCTCAGCCAAAGTTTAATATTTTTGGCGGGCAGAGGGGGCAGCCGCATTTAATGCATCTCAAATCAAACATGCTCCAAATCATATCATTCATTTTGGCGCTCCCACCTGCTCCATACCTCTTTTTGACGAAGATGCACGGAATGACCACCGTCACTTCTTCTTTTCTTTTTCATTTTCGTTCATTTCTCTTCGTTTTGAGAGAAATCTTCGCTCAAATGGAAATGACGTCAAACGTTCCTAAGGAGAAGATGATTTTTCCCTCTTTCGAAGGAGCAAGAGCCTTTTACAACGACTATGTTGATGCTTGTGGTTTTGGTGTTAAGCTACGACATACTCATTACGACGCTGGTGTGGTTACCCGGGCTACTCTTACTTGGTCCAAGGAGGGTAACGCACCAACAGACCAAGGTCAAGGCATAATGAAGCCACGTTTATCTAGTAGAGTTCAGTGCACGGCTCGCATCAGGGTTTCTGGAAACCCAGCAAGGGGATACCAGATTAACTTTGTCGATCTCAATCATAACCATGAAATGTTGCAGGAGCACCAGATGCGTTTTCTAAGACAGAAACGATTTGTACCTGAGGCCGCCATAGCACGAATAGCATGCAACGATGCTTCTGGGATCTCTGCTGTTAAGACCATGCAATCATTTGTTGTTGAGGCTAGGGGGCATGACAAACTTACTTTTAACGATAGAGACCTAAGGTTTGAAGACTTTTGTACGTTATTTTGTTTGTATAAATCTGCGGCCTTAATATTTTGTGTGTGTGCAGGAATGTTATAACCGAAGTAAGGAATTTGAAAATGGGACCCGGCGATGCACAAGCTCTTCAGAACTATTTCATTAAGATGCAGAAGATTGATGCAATGTTTTTCTATGTCGTGGATATGGATGACGAGGGAAGACTAAGGAACGTTTTCTGGGCCGACTGTCGTTCCAGGGCTGTCTATTCATACTTTGGGGATGCTATATGTTTCGACACTACGTACCTCACAAACAAATACGACATGCCTTTTGCACCATTTGTGGGAGTTAATCACCATTTCGAGTCTGTGTTGCTCGGTTGCGCTTTGCTGTCTTCCGAGACCACTGAAAACTACATATGGCTCTTTCAGACGTGGCTTTCGTGTATAGGAGGTACGTATGTAGAGTTGTCCTTTATGATTTTTGAGTTATTGGTTTTCCTTTTTAAGTGATGTGTGTTCCTTTTTAAGTGTTGTGTGTTCCTTTTTAACTTATGTATGTTCCTTTTTAAGTGAAGTATGTTTCCTTTTTAACTGGTGTCTGTTCCTTTTTAAGTGTAGTATGTTCCTTCTTATGTGTAGTTTGTTCCTTTTTAGTGTTGTCTGTTCCTTTTTAAGTGATGTTTGTTCCTTTTTAAGAGATGTTTGTTCCTTTTTAAGAGATGTATGTTCCTTTTTAAGTGAAGTCTGTTCCTTGTTATGTGTAGTCTGTTCCTTTTTAAGTGTAGTTTGTTCCTTTTTAAGTGATGTATGTTCCTTTTTAGGGGATGTATGTTCCTTTTTAAGAGATGTATGTTCTTTTTTAAGTGATTTCTGTTCCTTTTTAAGTGATTTCTGTTCCTTCTTAAGTGAAGTCTGTTCCTTTTTAATTGATGTCAGTTCCTTTTTAAGTGACCTCGTTTCCTTTATAGCGAGTTTTCTTTTTCCTTGCAGATATCCCTCCACCAGCCATCATAACGGACCAATGTGGGGCCATTACTGCTGCTGTAAGGAATGTCTTCCAAAATGCCAGACACCGATTTTGCATTTGGCACATAATGAACAAAGCTCCCGTGAAGTTGCCGACGAAGTATCGACAGTACATGTTATTTGATCTAAATTTGATTGTCTATGACTCAAAGAACCCAGCTAAATTTGAGCGGAATTGGCACGGTTTCCTGGTTGATTTTGACCTTCAAGAACATAGTTGGCTCCAAACAATTTACGGTATCCGTTAGTCTTGGGTACCTGCTTACTTGTGTGATTATTTTTTCGCTGGAATGGCTTCTACCCAAAGAAGCGAAAGTATGAACTCCTTCTTCGACAAGTACTTATTTTCTAGAACCACCCTTAAGCAGTTCGTTCAACAATACGAACTTGCTCTACGTCACAAGTACGAGAAGGAAGCTCAATCGGATTTCGATTGCCTGCATAAGAAACCCCAAATGGTTTCAATATATCCCTTCGAGAGTCAAATGAGCGAGTTGTATACCGTAGGGGTTTTCAAGAAAGTACAGTTACAAATTGGTAAGATGATGAACTGCAACCTAACCGAGGAGTTGCAATCAGCCGACGCGTTTCATTACAAAGTGATTGAACGTGTACGGGTCAGTGAGCAACTATTATCGAAACGTTTCCTTGTAGAGAGGACAGGTCTGAACTTGACATGCGATTGTAAACTGTTTAAGCGTGTTGGTATTCTTTGCTGTCACCTCCTGGTCGTATTTGCACGGCTAGATCCTAATACATTACTCCCGCCGTCTTACATCACAGCTCGATGGCGGAAGGATATTCGTCAGATCTATGGAGAAAAGGTGTACCAAGCCGATGGCGTATTGGAGAAGGATGCGCTGAGTCGTCACGCCGACATAATGGGTCGCGCTCTTTGGATTGCACAGGAAGCATTCATTTCTCATGAAAGGTATCTTAAGGCCGTGAAGTGTATGGAGTGGCTCAGGTCTCGTATTAACATTCCCCACGCCCCTCCATAGTTGATGAAGTTGTGGCCGGCGGTACCTCTTTGCGCAATCCAGACAAAGTAACCCGTCCAGGAAGACCGCCTACTAGACGTCGGGTTTCCTTAGCCGAGAGAATTCTTCAAAGAAGCCAAAAAAAGCGCCTCACAGCAGAAAAGAGCAAGTATCGAAGGAAGGGTAAATCACCTATGCATGAGGTCGCACCTAGACCAGGGGATCCAGATTTTGACGATTGGGACATGAAGTTGTATTACGACCAAATTGCTCCTTAATTATGCACCAAGGCTTGGTCTTTGAATTTTGTACATTTTTGTAAGACAACAGTTATTCTTAAGTGTAAAGTTCCCTTTTAATTGTAAGTGTAAAGTTCCATTTTAAGTTTACGGTTCTCCTTTTTAACTGTGACTTGTATCTTTTTAAGTGATATATGTTCCTTTTTATGAATTGCTTGTACCTTTATAAGTTAGCGGTTCTCCTTTTTAACTGTGAGTTGTGGTCTGTTCCTTTTTAAGTGTGTTTACCTTTTTAAGTGTGAAGTTTTCCTTTCTTGTTTTTTTGGTTCCTTTTTAAGGTGAAGTCTGTTCCTTTTTATGTGAAGTTTGTTCCTTTTTAAGCGATGATTGTCCCTTTTTAAGTGATTTCTGTTCCTTTTTATGTTATTGTTTGTTCCTTTTTAAATTATTTCTGATCCTTTTTATGTTATTTTGGTTCCTTTTTAAGTGATGTCTGTATCTTTTTAAGTGAAGTTTGTTCCTTTTTAAAGTGAAGTTTGTTCCTTTTTAAGTGAAGTTCGTTCCTTTTTAACTGATGTCTGTTCCTTTTTATGTTATGTCTGTTCCTTTTTATGTTATGTTTGTTCCTTTTTAACTGATGTGTGTTCCTTTTTATGTTATGTATGTTCCTTTTTAAGTGATTTATGTTCCTTTTTATGTTATTTTGGTTCCTTTTTAAGTGATGTTTGTCTCTTTTTAAGTGAAGTATGTTCCTTTTTAAGTGTAGTCTGTTACTTTTTAAGTGAAGTTTGTTCCTTTTTAAGTGATGTCTGTCTCTTTTTAAGTGAAGTATGTTCCTTCTTAAGTGAAGTCTGTTCATTTTTAAGTGATTTCTGTTCCTTTTTATGTGAAGTCGGTTCCTTTTTAAGTGACCTCGTTTACTTTTTAAGTGAAGTATGTTCCTTTTTAAGCGATGACTGTCCATTTTTAAGTGATTTCTGTTCCTTTTTATGTTATTGTCTGTTCCTTTTTAAATTATTTCTGATCATTTTTATGTTATTTTGGTTCCTTTTTAAGTGATGTCTGTCTCTTTTTAAGTGAAGTCTGTTCCTTTTTAAGTGAAATCTGTTCCTTTTTAAGTGAAGTCTGTTCTTTTTTAACTGATGTTTGTTCCTTTTTATGTTATGTATGTTCCTGTTTGGAAATTTTTTAATTACAACAACTATAAAATGTATTTGTTCCTGTTTTAATTTACAACTATGCACTACTTGAATTCGACACAGCAGCGAGAGTCCCTCAATAAAGTAATGGTCATTTCACCCCTGATGGAGTGAAGTGTCTTGGGGTTTTTCGTTTCCTCTTTCCTCTTCTCCTCTTCTATTCTCTTCTGCTCTCTCTCCCTCTTTTTCTCCTCCTCTTTCCTCTTCTCTTCTCTTTCCCTCTCCTCTCTCCTTTTCTCCTCCTCTTTCCTCTTCTCCTCTTCTATTCTCTTCTGTTCTCTCTCCCTCTTTTTCTCCTCCTCTTTCCTCTTCTCCTCTTCTATTCTCTTCTGCTCTCTCTCCCTCTTTTTCTCCTCCTCTTTCCTCTTCTCCTCTCTTTCCCTCTCCTCTCTCCTTTTCTCCTCCTCCTCTTTCCTCTTCTCTTCTCTTTCCCTCTCATCTCTCCTTTTCTCCTCCTCCTCTTTCCTCTTCTCTTCTTTTTCCCTCTCCTCTCTCCTTTTCTTCTCCCATTTTAGGCTCTGCCAGGTTGAGCTTCTCGCACAGCCATACCTAATAAAGAACAAGCGAAACTTAAAAAGGAACAACTTGAACTTAAAAAGGAACAACTTCAACATAAAAAGGAACAAACGAAACTTAAGAAGGACAAACTAATCTTAAAAAGGAACTTCAACTTAAAAAGGAACAACTTCAACATAAAAAGGAACAAACGAAACTTAAAAAGGAACAAGCGAAGCTTAAAAAGGAACAACTTCAACTTAAAATGAACTTCAACATAAAAAGGACAAACGAAACTTAAAAAGGAACAAACGAAACTTAAAAATGAACAAGCGTAACTTATAAAGGAACAACTCGAACTTAAAAAGGAACAACTTCAACATAAAAAGGAACAAGCGAAACTTAAAAAGGAACAACTTCAACATAAAAAGGAACAAGCGAAACTTAAAAAAGAACAAGCGAAACTTAAAAATGAACAACTTGAACTTAAAAAGGAACAAACAAAACTTAAAAAGGAAAAAGCGAAACTTAAAAAGGAACAAGCGAAACTTAAAAAGGAACAATTTCAGCTTAAAAAGGAACAAACGAAACTTAAAAAGGAACAAGCGAAACTTAAAAAGGAACAAGCGAAACTAAAAAAGGAACAACTTCAACATAAAAAGGAACAAACGAAACTTATAAAGGAACAAGCGAAACTTATAAAGGAACAACTTGAACTTAAAGAGGAACAACTTAAACATAAAAAGGAACAGACATCACTTAAAAAGGAACAAGCGAAACTTAAAAAGGAACAACTTCAACTTAAAAAGTAACAAACGAAACTTAAAAAGGAACAAACGAAACTTATAACGGAACAACTTCAACTTAAAAAGGAACAGACATAACATAAAAAGGAAAAAACGAAACTTAAAAAGGAACAAGCGAAACTTAAAAAGGAACAACTTGAACTTAAAAAGGAACAACTTCAACATAAAAAGGAAGAACTTCAACATAAATAGGAACAAACGAAACTTAAAAAGGACAAACGAATCTTAAAAAGGATCAACCGTAACAGAAAGGAAATTCTTGAACATAAAAATGAACAAGCGAAACATAAAAAGGAACAACTTGAACATAAAAAGGAACAAGCGAAACTTAAAAAGGAAAAAACGAAACTTAAAAATGAACAACTTCAGCTTAAAAAGGAACAAACGAAACTTAAAAAGGAACAAGCGAAACTTAAAAAGGAACAGACATAACATAAAAAGGAACAACTTCATTACCTGTAGTACAGCAACACACCCCTCGACGTATCCCCTTCTTAAAATAGAAGAACCGGTAGATCTCCTATCGCGTAGATCCCGGTTTGCCTTCTTCAGGCCCCTCACAAGTGCCTGGTGAACAGCCTCGGCCCACGCGTACTTGTGTAGCCTAGTGAAGTCGGCCAAGTGGTCGAGGAACCAAATTTTGGTTCGAAGGGTGCCATCGCAGAACAAAAAATGGTTGAAGATGTAACAAATGAGTAGCCGGACGTACTCCTCCTCCTCATCAACCAAATATCTCGTAGCCATCATCTGGGCAGATAGTTGGGTGTTGTTCAGAATCTCCCCCTGTCGGGTTGCGACTTCCTTCGGCTGCATTCTGACAGCCTTCCCATGTAATCTGAGCCCCAAAATTAGGGGCGGTGAAGTGTACTACCCCAGAGCCGATCCTCAACCCCACCTCCTCGGGGTCATAGTGTTCCACGAACCAGACGATAATGTCATTATCGACAGGAACGTTGGAGAGGTTGATGAAGTGACCGAAGGGTGTAGCCCGGAAGGCATCTTTCTCTGCGTCCCTCAACTTCCCAAAGACCTTCTCTATTGGGGTCCACGAACATTTGGAGGGCTGGAAGTAATGCGTAGAAGCCTAGGAAGACATCAACCGTATGAGAACATTCCTTTTTAGAGTATCACAATTCAATGTTACGGTAAAAACGACAAACCTGGTGCACCACAACCCCCGAAATAGAAGCTTGAAGTGTAGAATCCATTTGGTCGACGGATATCTAGGGTTACGTTGAAGAACTGGGGTGATGAATCGGAGAAAAGTTGAGAAAGGGAATGTGAGAAAGCTCAGAAACGTTTTTGGTTTTCTTTCGCAAGTCGGGATGTGAACAGGCGCGTCTGATGTCCCTTCCCGGTCTTATCGATACGTCAGAGAAGGAATCGTCGCACGAAAGCTGCAGTTGTTTTCCCATTTTTCGAAAAAACGCAGCACGCTTTTATTTTCGTTGATTGGGCAGCTGACTGGACTGCTGACTAGATGTCACGTAAGCCGCGTCCCGCGCGCGTCCGTGTATATGACGTGAATGATATTTTTTTGCTGGGTAATTAATTATTTTTTATTCAAAGAAAACAATCAAAATATTATTTGAAAAGAAATTATCCGTTAGAATGCGTGGGAGTGGGTCTCTGGTTATCAAAAATGGGAACTACTAAACGTCGCCCCAAAACTACTTAAATCGCCCCTTGAAATTACCAAATTGCCCTTAACAATATATTTAATACCCAAATCGTCCTGTGTCTATAAATAAGGCCTATGGTCTTGTATATTCATAATTTATCAGTAAAAACACCACGAAAATGTCTGGCGAGGGTGATGCATCGGGTGAGGTAAGCCTGGCGCGGGGAAATTTTTGGGCCGAGCGTCTGCATTAGACGCCTCCCCCATGGTGAGGGCGTCTGCGTAGGACGCCCTCCCCATGGCCGAGGCGTCTAACGCAGACGCCTACACAATGGGAGAGGCGTCTTATGTAGACGTCCTCCCCATGGGTAAGGCGTCTGTAGTAGACGCCCTTCCCTTCGGTCAGGCGTCCTACGCAGACGCCTTACCGTTGGGGAAGGCGTTTAACACAGACGCCCCATCCATGGGGCAGGCGTCTAACACAGACGCCTTTTTTTTTTTTTTGATTTTGTTTTTTTTATTTCGAGTTTATTTTTAAATTTTTTTAATTTCGAATTTATTTTTTTATTTTTTTAATTTGGAATATATTTTTGTAGGTTTCAGATTTCGGTGGTGATGGAGTGGATTACAGTGAGTTATTTCAAACTACACAAATCTTTGAAACAATCGATGAAGCATGTAAATGGGCCAAACAAGTAGCTATCGGAGCTGGGTTTTTTTTGGTCGTGTCGTCGTACAAAACAAGATCAGATAGTCGGATGGATTGTTATTTGAGATGCGACCGGCGAAATCAAATGGAGTCTCGGGATATGGATACTGCACTTCGAAGAAACACCAAAAGAAAGGGTTGCGGTTGCCGTTTCTTAATAAAAGTGGTGGAGCGACGAGATCGTGATGGATGGGTTGTGGTTTATAATAGTGCTCACGGACATCACAACCACAGACTGGCAGTTTATCCAGAGGGTCATCGTCAAATTAGTGGTCTAAGTTCTGGGGCGAAGAAGATTGTTCGTGATATGACAGAGGCGCAAGCAAAACCACGGAACATCTTGAAGGCAGTAAAAGAAAAATTCCCGGAGGACAATCCAAATCAAAGGCATATTTATAATTTCAGAGATTACATGAGGAGGACAAAATCTGAAGATCGGAATCCCGTCCAGCAGTTTCTCTATCAAGCAGTGCAGTGTGAGTACTTACATTGGATTATGGCGGATCCAGAAACTGATGTCGTAACTCACGCTTTTTTGGCACATCCGACGTCAGTCCAGTTGTTGCGGACATATCCTTTCGTTATCTGCATGGATTCGACTTACAAGACGAACAAGTATAAGATGCCTTTGTTCGAAATGATTGGGGTCACACCAGCAAACATGAATTTCCTTATTGGATATGCGATTTTGATGGATGAATCTTACTCCAGTTATTTGTGGGTGATGGAGAAGTTGAGAGATCTGTTATTGGGGACTGTCAGCCCGACTGCAATAATAACAAACCGGGAGTTAGGCCTTATGCGACCAGTGAGAGAGGTTTTTCCTGACTCTGCTCATTTACTCTGCACATGGCACATCAACAAAGACGTATTGAATTACGCATACCACGTATTCGGCAAGAATAAGGAGATGGCAGAGACTTTGAGGCGTGGAAGATGGAGGAAGATCATGCTTTCTACTTCAGAAGCCGAGTATGATAGAGCTGTGTATGCTCTGAAAGATTTGTATAGATCGTGGCCGGCTATCACGGAGTATCTGGACACCACGTGGTTGGTGCATAAAGAAAAGTTTGTGCTGAATTGGACGAACAAAGTCCTTCATTTTGGGAACACCACGAATTGTAGGGTCGAAAGTGCTCATTCGGCTCTAAAAGAGTGGATTTCTACATCGACTGCAGCTCTGGACACTCTTTTCGAGCGCGTCAACGCGGCTACTGAAATGCAGCTGACGAATATTCGAAACTTTCTTGAAGACTCGAGACGGCGAAATTTGACTAATTTCGGACATGCTCTATATCGTCACATAAATGGTAGAGTTTCGCATCACTGTTTGCAGTTGCTGAGTCAGGAGGTGAATAGAATGCAACAGTTAGATGATGAAGTTGAATATCGTTAAGAGTGCGCTTTTCTGACTTCTCATGGGATACCTTGCGCATGTACTATCCGTGGATGTCTTGAATCAGAAAACGGAATTTACTTAGAGCAGATTCATTCATTCTGGAGGACACTTGTCATTGGGGAAGGAGCCGGGAACGCAGAGTTTGTGTCTCGGGCAGCTCAAGACGCCGAACATTTTCGCAGTCTGGTTGATGAGATTGCAGGAAGTGACCCTACCGTAATTCGATCTGCCTCTCGGGTTTTATTCGAGCAGCTACACCCCGAACATTCGAATTTGAAAGAGCCTGCAGTAAAAACAAAGCTACGAGGTCGACCAAGGGGAAAGTCGACACGACGGGACCCTAGTGCGTTTGAGTATGCAGAGCGAGGTAGTGGTCGATCTTCAGGTAGTGGGAGTAGAGGTCGTGGTCGTTCTTCCGGTAGTGGAAGCAAAGGTCGTGGTCGATCTTCTGGTTCTTCGTCTGTGAGAGGAGGATCAGGTATACCATCCTTATATTTATTATTATTATAATTTTGTTATTTATTTCAGTAAATATGTATCTTTTGTTATTATATCTAACTGTATTTTTTGTTCATATTGTAGTGACTGGGCGGGCTGACGTAGACGACTTCCCATATGGAGATAGAATTCCAGGAATCATTATGCCATTCCTACACCAGTGGAATGATGTACGTGCTGATGGAAACTGTGGATTTCGATGTGTCGCCGATGTTTTCCACGGTGGTGAAGACAATTGGCAACTCGCCCGTCGTTCGATTTCAAATGAGATAGCTGTGAACCCATCTTTTTATGAGCACGTATACTACGACGGTGTGGCGGAGGCTCGTCACCGGATTAATTGGGGCGGGGGACCTTGTGGCGAGAATCACTATATGGAGACGTGGACGGACTTGTTTCCCATTGCAAATTTTTACAAGTGTGCAGTTATGTTCTTCTCTCTCGGAAATGATGGTTCGTTGTACCCATGTCTTACAGTTCTACCTTGGGAGAGTCCGCCTACCGTGACGAGACCGTGCAGAGAGTTGATTATTGCTCATTTAGGGAGTTACGCTCATTACATTCGTTTGGAATTGAATGAGGGATTCCCCGTACCTCCTATAGCGACTCTGTGGTATCAAATACGAGATGAGAGTGTTATTGGATGGGAGCTGGAGTACCAAAATAGGATAGCATATTGGCAACAATTATGTAATATGTTTTGATATGTTTGTATAATTATGTAATATGTTTTGATATGTTTGTACATTATATAGTGTTGCTTTATTATGTAATATGTTTTGATATGTTTGCTTTATTTGCATTATATATAATAGTACGACAGGTTATCAAACACAAATACAAATAATAAGCGTACAACAGATAAGCAAAACACAAATACAAACAATAAGCGTACGACATGTTAGCAAACACAAACACAAATACAAATAATAAGCGTACAACAGATAAACAAATATAAATGCAAATACTAAGCGTACCACAGATAAGCAAACACAAATACTAAGCGTACAACAGATAAACAAATATAAATGCAAATACTAAGAGTACGGTACAACATATCAGCCTACTCATCATCCGAATCATGGTCGGAGATGCCTAACTGAGTATGCCATGACTGTATGATCTGATCCACATCTCCGCATGCAGCTCTGGCATCGTCTGGCAGCTCATCCCTCATCTGCAAGATTGGGTCTACAGCCCGTATCATCTTACCCATCCACTGCACATAACATTAACATTAGCGTACATTAACAAATTATACGGTACAAATAAATATAGATAAAATGAAAAAATTACCAGATCGCCACACGTCCTATCTGGTGGTCGATCTGCTCTCCGGGAGGCACCACGGACGATGATAGGATGTGAGTAACTACCGAACCAATCAAGATAACGTGCATCACACTCGGAGGGGTCGCGACTACGTCTGAAGTCGCCAAGGAACAATCGGCATGATCTCGGAAATGTCCGGTACAGGTATGCCAACGTCGCTGACCCCCACGAGTACTCACGAACGGTCTCCGGGTCCCTAGCCTCCAGTAGATCGCGTGGTCTGATCCGACAACCACTCTTGTCGACAAACAAGACGGCTCCGAGCATCAAGAATAGGTACGCCGTCAACTGTGTATCATCGGCCCGCGGAGGTCGTGCCCGTCTGCATAGGTCCTCAAGGGAGTCGATGCCGACACCACCACCACTCCATAAAGCTGTATCTCTCGCCAGACCATCAGGTGTGACACCAAGCAACTCTGCCACATAACACCTCAGCTCAGACGTCGACCCCTGAGCACTAACCAGACGACCATCCACAGGAAGTCGCAGGATCTGGAAAACATCGTGAAGCATGATCGTCATCTCTCCGAAAGGCATGTGGAAAGTGTTGGTGTCAGGCTGCCACCGCTCCACAAACGCCGAAATCAAAGGCATGTCGAGATAAGGGAACATGCTGTACGGTAAGTGCCCCAAATGCGTGGCACTAATCTCCTCTCTGATATCAGCACTCAGTGTAGACCGCCAACCCTGTAGTGCTGTACAGGCTCTGTGCCGATTCTGGCACTTCAGAACCTTCCGATCCTCTCCGTCCCAGATCCGTCTAGCAATGTGACCCCAGAAACTAGGAATGACGCTCCCATCTAAAGGACCACCAGGCGTCATACTGCTCACGATCCAAGAATCGTCCTGGACCCTCTTCTTCTTCTGAGCGCGGGGATCAACAGTGCACGAGCTCGAATCCCCGGCCGTAAACCTCCCACCCCTACCCTTCCGCACCATCCATCTGGCGGAAGTAGAAGTACCCGCTCGACCACGTCCTCCGCTATAATCCCCCTGCCTCTCCACCTCCGGCCGCACATCATACGGGCCATCATCGTCGCTCTCGTCGTCGAAACTATCCACATGCTCATCATCGAAGGAATCATCCTCCTCCTCACGACGACGTAATGCCTCCCTCTCCCTCCTGACCGAAGCAGATATCCCCCGTCTACGTGGATGACGCGGTGCTGAATCATCCTCTAAAGAACGGAAGGCGTGTAATGGTATCGACTTGCCTCTCCCTCCACTGTGACCCGATGACTATTTATTGAAATTTTAAATACAAATTTGTTAAATTTGTTAAACTAAATTATCATATTTATCAAAATTGTTAAACTAAATCAAAATTTGTTAAACTTAATTATCAAAATTGTTAAACTAAATCAAAATTTGTTAAACTAAATTAAAACAATTGTTAAACTAAATCAAAATTTGTTAAAACTAAATATCACAAATGTTAAACTTAATAAGAATTTGTTAAATTAATTTTTTTGATTTATCACTATTTATTAAAGTAATTATGATATTTATTAATTAAAAAAACAAAAAAGGAGGAGGCGTCTGCGACAGACGCCTCCCGCAAGGTGGAGGCGTCTGTCGGAGACGCCTCCTCCTACGGGGAGACGTCTTCGGAAGACGTCTCCCCCATCGGGGAGACGTCTTCCGCAGACGTCTCCCGCTTCGGGTCGGCGTCCGAGGGAGACGCCCCCCGCATGGGTCGGGCGTCCTCGGAAGCCGCTCCCCCCATAGGGGGAGCGGCTTCCTCGGACGCCCGCCCCATGCGGGGGGCGTCTCCCTCGGACGCCGACGACTTTTTTTTTTTTTTTTTTTTTTTAAACAAATAAATAACGTAATGTTACCTCATACGGGTACACCGGGGGAACTGCTGGCTGCTTCCCTGGCCTCCGAGACATTCGTAATCTTGTGTAGTAGGTATAGGAAGAGAAAGTTTTGAAAAAAGAGTGAAATTGTGAGATATATAAGCAAAAATAGGAGGAAGGGCAATTTGATAATTTCAATGGACGATTTAAGTAATTTTAGGACGATGTTTAGCAGTTCAGAAAAAAAATGGACGTCATTTCGAATTCTAAAATAATCTCTCTCCTTTCTCCCCAATTCCCGGCAACCTCGACGAGATAACTAGTTTCGATGGATCCAAACTCCTCCTCGATCGGATTTGGGATCGGTCATGGGTCGGGAACCGGAGAGACCCCTCTGCAAGCTCGTCGACCTCTTCGAAACCCTAGCCGCCACCGTCGACTCCAAACCCGCCAACCTCGACCTCTTCTGCCGCGGTTCCGCGCTTCTCTGCCCCCTCCTCCGCGCCTTCGGGCCCAGATTCAGGCTCGTCGAGATCGACTACGCCAACAAGGTCCGTCCAAAGTTGCCATCTTTTTTGGGATTTGGAGGCGTCGGTTGTGTTAAAACTTTGATTTTGGCTTGTTTTTTGGTTTTTTGTGGTGTTAGTTTTGCTAAATTATGTTGTTTGGGGGCTTTATTGCCGTGATTTGTTTATTGATTTCGGCTGTGGTGATTGCTATTAACTTGCCTTTTTTTCCCCCGGTGTTTTAGGATTTAGCTGTGCTAATTAAACGATTTTCTAATTTTCCAGTGATTGCTGATGGTTGAGTGAGAGTCTTTTTTTCTTCTTGTTTTGGGAGTTAGTTCTGGTAAATATGTGTTTTTGTTTTGTTT
Source organism: Triglochin maritima (assembly GCA_963682175.1). Taxonomy (NCBI): domain Eukaryota; kingdom Viridiplantae; phylum Streptophyta; class Magnoliopsida; order Alismatales; family Juncaginaceae; genus Triglochin; species Triglochin maritima. Next base: position 43,462,843 of record OY821774.1, read on the forward strand.
TGGTAAATTTGTTCTGGTCTTTCGGTTTGAATTATGTTTTTGGCTTTGCACTTTGAATTTTAACATGAGGCTCTTTTCTTGTGACTGACTTGTTGTGCAACTCAATTTGTTCTTGCTGCAGGATCACATCTTTTGGGGTCGTTTGTTCAATATTATTGTTATTTTTTAAAACACCATGACACTTCTTCTTCTTCTTTGCATTTCTACCTAATAGGTGGATGCAACTTATCATCTTAAGCTCATTTTGCTGATATCATATAGATATCGAAAAACAACTTCAACAGTATGATGACACTAAACTGAATAAATTGTCTTTGATCTGGCATGCACTATAAAAAGTTGAATATTGAGGACTTTTATTTTAATAACACAAATAGTTAACTATTAATTTCTCCTGTGGAATTCGACTTGCTCTGCCAACTGACGGTTTTTTACAAGTGGCTCTGTCAAATTACAATGGTGAACTTCCTCAGTGCAATGGTTTTCAAGTTTCTTACTTTGTGCCTGTGGTATTTGGGTTGGAAATTGAACATTTTCCTGGAAAAAATCTTCATGGTTCTGAAAATGTCACTGGTTCTCACACTTATCTGCCTTTAATTTCTGTGCTCTAAGGTGATTGTCTTCGTAAATGATTTGTTTGTTTGTCTGCTATCTACAGGTTCGAGATCTAGAGAAGGCATCCAAGTCTGTATCTTCACTATCGGCCTTGATTGATATGGATATTGAGAATAACCGTGTCAGAGTGATTCGCAGTCTGTCAGGCAAACTTCTTAGAGTCAAACGCTCCCTTGACTTTGTCAGGCTTCTGTTCAAACAGAATCTTGAAGTGGAGTAAGTCAAAAATTAAATTTCGTTGTGATCCAATTTTTCTCTCACTGTGGTAATTTACACATCAAAATGCTACTAACTTCAGCTTTGCGAAGAAGCATGGAATGTTGTGCTTGTGTAAGAATTTTTTTTGGAAAAAACAATGTAAAGCCTTGGATTTTTTTTAAATGATTCCGAGTATGGAATCCATTTATAAAGAATCTCCTATAACCCAAACTGTACAAGATATGCAGGGGTTATTGGATGATTGCTGGATTTGTCTTTTGGTATAATGTTGTTGTAGTATGTGTTATCGTTTTGCTTATATCAGAAGAGAAAGAAACTATTGTCTTTCTAAGCAAGAGTGGAGAGTGAATGAGCTAAATTTTAGTGCATCCTAATTGGGATGGTGACACTTCCAAGATTAAGTAGTAATGCTTAGGTCTTCAATGAGTCAATCATTTCGTGTACCGTTCCTCTAGAGCTTGATTTTTGTTCAGATTCTGCTTCTAGAAATTTTCTGTCAATTGTTGCTGAATTCTAAGTTATCTATGCATGACCGAGAGAAATATATTTGCTTCAAAAATAGTAACAGTAATTATTGAAAGGAGCTCTGATACACAGCCCAAGGATAACCAAACCTCATTACCAATTAAAAAACTGGGTTTTATTTCATTTGATTTAGACCTGATTATGTTATGATATACGAAATGATTTTTTAGCAGATTCCTTGGAAAATATATCAGCTTTTGCTATCTTAATTAAATCCATAGTTGCCTAGTAGGGTTGCATCATACAACATCAACATAACCCCATTGCCTTAGAAGAGGTTCCCGCCTAAGCGAGGTAAGGGGGGGGTCGAATGTACGCAACCCTACCATTGTAAAACAGTGAGGTTGTTTCTGATTGACCCAAATGATGTAAATGCAACTGACCATCTGCGATTCCACAATAAATAAGAAATGCAGATCGTTTAAATAATCATTTGATATAGTCCATGATGCTCCAAATGCCAAGAAACAACTTAATCTTTGACACAGTAGAAGTGGACAACCAAAATGTCAACCATACGATGAAGAAATGATGTGATCTGCAGGCATAAAAAATATAAGATAAAAAATTTATTACTAAATATTGTTCACCCTTATTCATATGTTAAGAAAAAATTAAATAAACTGTAGCAAGTAATAGATATAAAATTGCAGCAGCGGTTGGATGTCATGACCCATGAACTTGTATTTAGATGCCAATTTACTAGTATATAGTACATATTATTACATCTGCCCCGGCAATTAATACTTTTATTTTTATTTTTCTTGTTAAACATCATAGATTGGTTCATTGTTTCAGCTGATTAACACTTGATTTTGTCATGAATGCCATTGCTAGGGGAATCGCTCTCAAGAGAGCTGCTGCATTTGCCTATGATGAGCTTTTTGCTCCCTACCATGGAAAGCTGGTTAGCAGGGCTGTTTCATTTGGACTAGCTTTTCTACCTACAAAGTCTCAAATGCTAAGGAGAGTAAATGAAGATGGTGAGTGTCATAAGCCATTTTACATCACTTTTTTTCAGAAGTTGCATCTTCTGTCGTAAAAAATTATTAAACATCCATGTATTTGTATCTGCATTTCAGAGAGGGTGGTAAACCTTTCTTGCATGTATTCGTCAACATCAATACATGTTTAGAAGTATAGATGCTGAAAAATGGTGCATAGGCTACTTCAATTATTTTCGAAATCCTAGTTTCATTTTTGTTCAGTTGGTTATGATATGAATTTAATTTAATCCTCATAACTCGGATCAGTGGTTGGCATTAGTAAATAGAAATAGATACTCTTGAGATATCCCTGCTCACGAATTCAAGCAATCGCAATATTCTTGCCTTCTTTCTATCAGAATTCTGCTTCCAAACCTCTTCAATTTGATTAAAACTCTTCTCAGAATTCATTTATGAACAAGTTGTTTTTGTAATTTTGATAATTTGAAAGTCATACCAAAAAAAAAATTAATTGATCTTCCATTATTGTTAAAACCATATATAAACATTTCAGTTTTTCAGTATGCAAGACTTGTTTCGGCTTTAATATGAACATATGATCCATCGTCACCCTCAATGCTTTTGTAGCTCTAACTCTTATCTGTTTAACAGAGAATTCGGTTAAGGTGCCTATGGGAAAATTCATAAGTTCGTGTGACATTGTAGCCCGCTACATTGAAGAACTATATCTTTCGAAAGGAATGGGAATCGACTGGTGATTAGATCATGATCTTTCAGCTCATGCTATATCCTCTTATATGTGATTGTTCAGACATAACTTGTACAAAATTAATGACTTACTGATGTACCTCTGTTTCTTCAACTTTGTACATAAAGCTTTCTCAGAAAACATACTTGGATGGATTTTAATTGATTTCTGAGGCCAGAAAAATGATCATATTGATTCTCAGTCTACTTTGCCTGGTTAAAATGATTTTGTATTACACACTTTGTTGATGTTCCTTGGATGAATTAGGGATTTTGACAGTAAAGAGATGGCGTTTGGGTTGGATTTGTTATTTTTGTTAAAGTAAAGAGGAATTTGAGCTGAAGGTAGTTTAGGAAGAAGAAAGAAGAAAATGTTGAGTTTTTCTTCAAAAATTGTAACGACTGTTAAGGAAGGGGTGTAGCAAAGGTTAAGGGGGTAACTGTCTCGGTTTTCGGTTTCGAAGGAGAGGTAAAAAGTGCCTCTAACCCAAAGATTGGTCTTAAAGTTCAAATATCATAATTATACCTCGAAGATTAGACTTCTACCCAAAATTACTAACAAATCATCACCTTTCCTAAGAGAATTGACCAAATATATACCGTTGCTACGTAATTTTAGCAACTTTTAATGTTCTGGTTTGACGGGTGAAGCAATAACGGAATTCTTAGCCTTGAATGGCTTGATATTTTTGCAAAATGCAAGCATCCTTGGACCTCTGTGCCTAGTTTTTGAGGATCTCAACCTCTAATCCCCATCACAGGAAGCAAACTCGAAAACGTGGAAGTTAACTAGAAATGGGAAGCTAAGAACAAAGAGTTTTATATGAACTTCTAACTGACGGTGGGACTAGATATCAGTTGGTTAATGACGGTGGGAAAGAGGCTAACTCTTTTAATAACTAGATGAATCTTTGTTTTTGATTTACTTGGGATATGGACAAGTTCGCTAAAAAGGAGCGAGGAGACGCTCAAAAAATGGAACGTATTCTTTTCGCTCCAGTGGTTTAGGATGATGCACAACAAAATATGCCAACTAATGAACCACTTTCACCCATCATGCAAGTTCGATTGGTCGATGGTAGGAAGATTTATTCATACTCGCAGCCTTCTGACAGTGAGATTCTAGAGTTTCAGCACCTAGCTAACATGGAAGAAGAAGCCCGAGAGCGGCTAGCAGCCTAGGAGGCTTAAGAATCACGAGGATTTCGGCATGCTACCACAGCATGCCAATTCATCGAAGACCTAGCGTCTTTCTCTTGGTTTTTTATCTGTTATCCTTTCATGTTTTTTTTTTCTCCCGACTTTGTTGCAGAAATCGGTTTTGGGGTTGCCCCTGGATAATTTTGTACTTTGATGATTGTTGTGCTTATAACAATCAATGAACGAATAGCTGTATTTCAAAACAAACAAAAAATCATGAACAAATGCCACACAACACTACAGAAGAACCATAAAAGCAATGTTCAGTTCAATTTCCGAAAGAAAAGGAGATGCCTTTATATCCAGTAATCAATCAGACAGTCAAAACAGTCAGGATTTTTTTTTTTTTTTTTCGTAGGAAAATCACACAAGATTCAAACTTGCGTTCCGGAATAAAAAAGACGAACCACCGAGTGCACTACGCTCAGAGGGCACTGTTGCTTATCGTAAATAATCAAAATTATTAGCGATGATTAACATCACTTTCAGCTTCAACAAATAAGTTGTCTTTTTTTTTTTCCAAAGGAAGCAAACAAGTAATCACTGACCAACGTGGCAACGTTACACTTAATTATACCAAAGGTATCTTCAGAAATGAATCTTCATTTTACTTTGTCGTCTAAAATCCAAGTAAACTTTTTCAGAGCTGAACTCGATTTTCTAACACTTAACAACGACATTAGAATTTTAACAAAATAAGGTATTTTAGAATACCTGTCTTCTCTCTCCTCTTCTTCTCTCCTCACCAAGTCTCGATCCCGGGCCTCCACATTGGTGAACTACTGTTTCAACCAACAAAGCTACGCGGGACTTGGTAGTTGTTTAGCCCAACATGAAATAATATATTCTTCAAACAAACTATCAAGTAAATAAATCAAAATACACGGCTAGACAGCTAGACTCGTGCTTCAGAACAAATGTTTCCCAACTGAGTTAAAGTTTCCCAACTGAGTTAAGAGTTAAACCCAGTTAGTAGTTGTAGAAATCCATACCAACCATAATCGACATTTTTTTAACATAAAACACATTTAATAGCCGAAGTTGTGAAAAAATACAGTTTCATGCGACCAAGAATCTGAACAAATAGTCTTACAAAAATATGTAACAAAGGTAAACCCCGTTAAATCAAAAACGTAAGGTGCAGTAAAATATTAGCTCTAACTGGATTGATATTACGACGGAAATTAAACAAGCAAAGTAACATGCAAGCATAACTGACGGTGTACGAACCAAGAACTCAAGAAATTACAATGACTGGGCAACACTAAAAGAAGAATAAAATAAAAAATACTGACATCTACATGGATTATATCCATCATGTATTTTCTTCCAGGACATTAGAGTGGTTATCCTCAGAATAAAATCAATATTACAAAGCAAACAACTGACAGGAACAAAAGATTTAAACCCTGGGCTATGTCAGCTGTATCATTGATCAAAAAGGCGCCACAACATGTTCAATCTCTGAGAGGTCGGGAAAAGGCACTTGCGCTAACCTGTATAACTCAACCGATGTGATGGTTAAAGAATATATGAAACCCAGGACAGACTTCGTTTGAATGTACAATGGTCCAAGCTATCCAGTCGATCTGCAGGTGAACATCTTGCAAGTGTCTTCTGCAATCTAAGCACCAATTTGTGCATGGAAATTCTCATTTAGGACCAGACAGTACATAATATACTTTTAGTTCTTCTCTTCAGCTTCTTTGTCAACCTTCTTGTCCTCGGTTTTTTTCTCGCTGGTAACAGTTCCTGGTTCGGCAGCAATTGTATGTGCAACCCCATCATTAGGGTTAGAAGTTTTTACTAAATCAACAAATTCTGGTACAACATCAGAAGATCCTGGAGAACATCCAGGTTCTTCATTGTTAGATTCTGCTAACTTCTCTCCCTTGTTTGTGTTGTCTTCTGGAATTGATGATGACTGCAATGGAACACCTGTTTCTGTTTTATCATGAACAAGTGGATCCGCATCTCTTTCTATGTCACCGTTGGGGATTACTGTGGTCAGTTGAGAATCAGGCTGGGCACTTCTGTCAGATGTCTCTCTCCATTCAACCCATTCATGTGGTTTCTCAGAGTCACTAGTTGTGCTGAAAACCATAGATTCTGTTCTGGCTTCAGTTGAACCATTCACCGAACTTTCACATTCTGGTTCCTCTGAATCATCTATTGCGTCAGGAACTTGGCATGATGTAGCTTTGTCAAGTGAGTCATCACTGCCATCCAGAACAACATCATCTGTATTATCTCCACTAGGAGATGGCGAAGCAAAGGAACAAGTTGATTCTTCGTTAACAAATCGGTTGCCCTCGAAAGCAAACCAATTGGAGTTTGTGATGAGAGAGCTACTGTAAAAAAAGGTACATTGAACAATCACAATCAATAACACTAGAACTAAAGTGTATAAACACCGGTATACATAAAAATATCAAGGGATGCCATGAGTGACAATGTAGAGAGATAATATTGACATACCTGTCTTGGTCATCACCTAGACAAAGTGATGAGATGACAACTTCGGGAGAGTCACCGCCAAAGTAGACATCCTACAGATAGCATGGTAGGTATTGTTTGGTAAGATCCACTGAATATGCAATTATAGAAGTCATATTTGTGTATAATAGAGAAGAAAGAATATCTCATGCAGTGTGTGGGAATTGAAGTTTAAAAATTAGACTCCGTAAAATCATGATAAAAGCTGATCATAGAATCAGGATAAAATTTGACCCTAAAGAATCATGAAATCAAAATGATTGTTTTGAAAATATATTCAGTTTTCACAAATAATTTTTGACGCCATCAACTTGAGATATCTAAATTTATAAGTTAGTGTTTTGGAAAGTTTCAAGATATATTTGATTCCTGCTGTCCTGCAAATTAAAAATAGTTAAGTTAATTCCGAGTCTTAGGCCAGATAACTTACTGAGTGAAAGGAAGCAAGCAGCACAATGATCACACCATGAAAATTAACAGTTTGTCTAGAGATACAATGCCAACAAAAAAGGAGGTAATTTGAGGATTTTACAAGGTGTTAAGGGTGATGTCACAAATGATGACAAAGAATAGGCAACGGTGAGGGATTCAGCAAAAAAGGAGTTGGGAGGGTACTGGAATAATCCAAATATAAGAGCAGCAACCCAATTTCATACTTTTAAAGGTATATATGAAAATAACCCAGAATTTAAGATATTTAAGCAAACCTATGACTGTTCTGAATAAGAAAGAGAGGACAGCAATACAAAGAGTGCAACTTGATCATAAAGAATGAATGTGATCTCAGTGAGAAGTTATGAAACGACTTCAAAGAGGTCATACATGTAGCCCTTTCAATATTTGCTTTTGACTTCCAAAATAGATGTTAGATGGAAAGAACGTAGCCATGAGCACAGGACAATAGAATATGATGAACAATGAAACGGTCTTATACAAGCTGGAACGTCGGGTCAAAGAAACCAAATGAAGCCAGGAAAAATGTACTTTGTGGTAGATTGGTAGTGCAATGGGAATAAATTCCTAACATGTGATAATTAAGAAAAAGAAACACTTAAAATTTAAACCTGACGCCCCTATAAAAAAAATCAACTGTGAGAAAATGCAAAACACACAATGGGGCATTTTGTGGCACCAAAGCAATAGTCAGAATGAACAGGACCCCTTATTTGGGTATTTAAATATTGATACCAATTCCAAGAACTTACAGGTGTTGGTATGTCGTAATCCCTGTCTCTAAGATCCTCATCATCACTATCTCTAGTCCTATCCAGTATTGAGGATGGCCGCCTGCAGTAGCAAGTGTGCATTTATAGTGAAACGGTTGTGCATAATACCACATGCCTGAAATCTGGAATATCCACAAACCACGTAGTTCTTCTTCTTAAAGAAAAAACAGAGATATGATGTATGTAGTATATAGAGGGAAACAGTCATTGTGAATTTGTGATGTTAATAATACTTCTAACAAAATGTTTGTTTCCAACACCACTTGAAACCAATAACCTCAGACCACTACAAGTAGCTCAACCAACCTCCATGCACTGTACATGTTTATCTATCCAACAACAAATCCTAAAGGTGGATAAAATAGCTTAATTTGATGTTTAAAATTAAAGCAATTTCCAAATAACATGAACAAATTGTGAATCATGGAATTGTCAATCCAACCACAAAATAATAGGAACATACAATAGGAAAAAAATCCATATACACCATAAGTGAACCACAACAGCTATATGCATAACTCTCTTCTTGATCCAACAACCTAAACAGAAACCTTGACAGAATACACTTTCATTGGGTGAGCTTCAATATTTAATGATGGACTAATTTAAAGCTAAAATCACTTTACTTTTCCATACAAGTGTGCAGATAACACATTTCAAGATTTTGAAACACAAGCAAAAAATGCTTGAGATCATTTAGCTGTAGTGGACCATCCTTAATTTTGCTATGCACAAATTAGCACCCAAAATTATCTCACTTTTCAATATTTCCTCAGGTATATTAAGCCCAATTCCAGAGTATTCTAGCAAGAATGACACTAAATATCTAAATTCTTTCCTGTTTACTAGAACAAGGAGTCAAGTTAACTAAATCCAGCAAGTTTCCCGAACAATAATAGTCACAGAAGCACCAACATAAAACAATTTACTTCAATTTTCAAAATCTCTACCCAGTAAACATGTCTGTCACGAATATCAATGGCAATATAGGATGTGTAAACACATACCCGCAGGCCCATTGGTTGATATTTTCCATTGTATTACGACTCAACAGAGCAGTAGTAAGCCACTCAACCCATTCGTTGTTTTCCTGTAAATGCAAGATAAAATTCCCAATGGATAAAATCAAATTCTTGCATTAGAATACGAGATCATGCTACAAATTGCAAGACCAGAATTTTGTGAGATAGTTATATGTGTTAGAGAATAGTCCCACATCGTGTAAAATGGGGACATTCTCCTGGGTCATAAGTTGTAGAGTCATAAGTTGTAGAGTCACTTTCCTCATTGCCAATTGGTTTTGAGTGGGATACTCAGTCTAACATGGTATCAGAGCCCAAGTTATGCCCGGTGGGCGACTTGACACATCCACTCAGTGGTGTCCACGCGTAAACATGTGTCACGCGTGCGGGGAAGTGTTGGAGAATAATCTTACATCGTGTAAAATTGGGACATTCTCCTGGGTCATAAGTTGTAGGGTCGTTCCCCTCATTGTCAATTGGTTTTGAGTGGGATACCCAGTCTAACAATATGAAATAAAAAAGCAAATAGCATAGTAATAACCCTATTCATCATCTGAGCCTATGAATAGATGAAAAACTGTCAATCACAAATTAATATGTTGGAAATTGAAAATGATAAGATACAAGCTTTTTGCTCGGTTCTCCACCTAAAATTGGGTGAAACCTCGTTAGATTAAGATGATTAGATCACTATCATCACCTATGAAGCACGAGTACGGGAATCCAGTGCGATATGGGTGTGGGGATTCGGCAATTTCCCAAAAACCAAAATACGGGGATACGACTAAAATATTAAATATTAATAATATATTAATATTATTAAGTAGGTGGTGATTGTAGGAGTGGAGGAGCCAAGGAGGTTGAAGAGGTGCTGGACGGCTGGAGGAGACATGGCTGCTGGAGGAGGCAGCAACAGGTGGCATGGGAGGGGTTGTTGGTTGTTGGGTTCGTGAGGTGTTAGGGTTAGAAGAGGGTTTGGGAAATTTCAGGAAAGAATTAAAATTAAAAAAATTGCAAAAAAAACCACGGTTCTAATTAATTCTTAAACAGTAGTACCCCCCCCCCCCCCCCCCCCCATCCTGTTGAATCCTTCATGCACCCGCACCACCCCTGACGTCTACTATTGTAGGATACGCCACATGGCATATCCGATACGCACGGAGCCGCACCAGCACCCGATACGCACCCAATGCGGGTGCGGCTTGTGTTTAGAAGAATTTGTGCTTTAGTGACCATCATGTTTTAGATAACAAATGCATTGCTCATCTTTAATATACTTTCTTTATAAGATTTTTCAAATTTTACCTGACAGTTGTTTTTTTGTATTGATATTTCATCAAATAGCCATTGCCTCAATAAACTACAGGCAACAATCATGCTCCAACTTATAAGTACCTTCTTCCTTCATGAAACTTATATAATCCTTAAGGAAAAAAATAGGATATATTAATAACTGTTATTCTTTAAAAAAATGATATGGTACCTGCACGTGTGTTTGTATTACGCTGTTGATGTTTCCCAGCTGAATAAGTTTGTTAGCTATGCGGGTTATGTGACCAACATTGCCAATCTTAGGTGATGATTTATTCTCAGCAGCAACAGTAGGCTGCAAGTATAATGGTCAAAAAGATATTGATTGAAATATGAAGTTAAGCATGATATTTAGAATGTGTCTAAGAAATTGAGCTCTTATGAAGTTAAGATCTAATCACTGACCTTATCATCTGCAGTGGTCAAAGTGGAGTTCTTTTCAGCACTAAGAATTTTTCCTACAAGATCACAATCGTGGAGGATATGTTCTACAAGTAAAGACTGTTTGCTTTCCAAGCATGAGACTGTGATATTCTCCACATGATGATGCAAGAAGTTGTTGAATGGATACCTGTATCAATCATTATATCCAAGTAAAACTCCTGGAGCACATCAAGTATCTTATGGTTATGAAAAAAATACTACTTACTGAAAAAACAAATCCAAAATCTGGCGTACTGCTCCTAGCCGAATAAGCTCCTTTTCAGCAGGTTCACTACCAATGGTCAGTAGAACCGAGATAAACTCCACAATCTGTGATAGCCATTTCAATCAACCATTACAATCTTACAGCATTAGACTGAAATTATGCTAATTATAATAACAGAAAAAGATTTTCATAAAAGAACTATTATTTCAAGATAAAAAAAGACACATTTATTTGCTAAGCAAAATGCATACATTCATCCAGTGAAATGTAGAACATAAAGGCAGAAAGAAAGCCCTATTTGGAAGGGTATCTCACTTATTTTACAAGAGATAGTGCGGGAACATCAACTTTAATATTGTTTGCTAAGATCTAAAGAACTTCAGCCTTTACATCACATAATAAGACTTCAAATCTCATAGGCAAGAAATTCAAGATCAGTTGACCAACCAACACAGCTCCATACCTAATATAGAACGTATATTACCTTCAATCTGTGTTTTCCTAGAGGAGGTCTTAAAGCTCCATATGTAGTAGGCAGGATGCTGTCTGGTGAAGTGTCCAAGATCTTCAATAAATCACCTGCAATACAACAAATGAAAAAGGAAATACCTGGTGAGCATACCTTCCTAAAAGAGAGGAGCAATAAAACCATTTTTCAAGAAAAAAATCAGGTGATAAATCAAGCCTCAATTTCCATCATCATCATGAAAAGAAGAAGAATTACAAATCTACCTTCTTTGTTACCACTATAAGTACAATCAAATACATGCATTTATAAATATTACTGAAAAACAAAATGCATCTATCAAAATTTTGTTGTCTGATGCATATGTGCACTACTTTATGAGCTTTTAAACAACAATATACAAGCAACATAAACAAACAAGCAAATAGGACAAAAACCTTATTCATTTGAAGACATAAGGAAATGATAATATTGGTGGCAATCTAACAAAATACATAAGGGCCAAAAAATGTGTGGTACTTTCATTATAAAATAATCAACTGTGACCATAATGTTATGCTACTATTCTTCTACACTTTCAGGAATCTGCAATGAGCAAGTTAATTAAAAGAAATTTATGTAGGATCATGACAGAAACTTCACAACGAATGCTTCCAATTTAATCACCTACCAAGGCTTTGCAACATGCCATCAACTGTCTCAGGGTTTGCCATAACTGATGATCCACTTGGTGAGCTACGAAACAAATAGTAAGCAGCTGATACTAGTCTCTTGGGATCAAGCAAAGATATGCATATAGTCAAGGAATGAACTAAAACTGATTTTGGTCTAGATTCTTCCAATGCATGACGGAACAGTCTTCCCACAAAACTGAAATTTTTTAAAGCAAAATGTATGTTAAAATCAGGTGAAAAGAGTGAAATATTACAGAAAGACTAAGACATGAAAGTATTGAATAAGCTTGACTACTCCTATATAAAGCTACAACCTTGGACTAGAAATCTTGGCTGCGAGCACCGGAGGAGCATATCGAGTTATAGCACAAAGGACTTCTGCGGCATTGGCGTGCACTTCGGGAGAATCCTGTGTGAAATGACAGAAGGGGTTCATATAGCAGACAGTATAGATCACATGTACAACTTTTCATGAGCAGGAATGTTTACTAGATTTATTTGAACTTGACATGAATAGGTGACCATCATTTTTCAACAGGTTAGCAATAAATATTACCAGAAAAGAAATAAGAAAACAAAGCCAATAAAGTAGCAGATTGCAGTATAGTGGGTACTGCACATGTGTGCATATATCAGCATACATCTGTTAATTGAAGCAGTTTAATGTGCATACATGTGACAAGGGGGCATAAGAAAAAGGATGTTAATGACATCCATTTAGGTAGAGACTTTTTACTGTGGGCTGCAAGAAAAATGAAATGTGAAGCATGTAAGAAAACAAAAGATATCTTGTATGCCAGCAATAATCAGAGAGACCTTATTTTATATTACATACCCAAGCAGATATTACAAATCATCAAAATCAAGAAGCAGAATGAGACCTGGTTATGAGACACTTACAGATGAACTGAACTTGTCCACAATCATCTCAAGGACATTCATGTCCTCCAACCATGGTGTTGAATCCATACAGTTGGAGTACATATGTTCATCAGCACCAATCAGCCTTATGAGTACCTACGCATGGCATGAAAGTACTTAAATATTCAACCTTACACATAAGTAGCATATCAGTGACATAAATTAATGCATATGCCTCCAAACAATGACAAATCCAAATCACATTGCTCGGGATCAGTAATTTTTCATTATGTGATTAAATTATGTGGTAACGAGAGACTGATAATGACGATAATTTTCTACAAAGTATTATAGTATACGTTCTAAGAACAAAAACCACAAGCAAGCCGCAAAATGTTTTTCATGAAATTAAAGGCTTCAAGGAAACATAGAAAACGCGATAGATGATATATTGATACATTAGATGCAAGGAACTAACAAAAATACGTTAAAGATGATATCATGATAGATTACATACACCAAACATCACTCTAGTGAAATATCTCTGAAATTTATGCAATGACAAGATAACGGGAGTAGGCTTAATCAACAATACAGACCTTAACAGGATGGAGGAAATCCTGACACTATTGTGAACAGCAGCGTGCATGAACCAATACCGAGTACAAGTACCAACAAAAACTTTCACCATTTTCAAGATACTTAAGTAAAATCTGCACTTTATCTTGAAAGAAAGAAAAAAGAGGGAAGGAAATATGACATGGGAAGACAACCAAAGCACGCTATTAAGAAAATGGCATCATTCTGAAATCAAAATTTCTAAGTCTGAGTTCCCAATACTAGAGACTGACTAAAAGTTTTCTCGGGCAAACCTCCATGATAGATGTGATACCAATTAGATCAACCAGTTGATATATGATTTCCTGATGGCCCTGTAACAGTCACATTAGAGTTCAAGTAAGAAGGGAGCTTAATGATAAAAAAATAGTAACTCATAATAAACACTTCATTCCTGAGGCTCAGACAGGTCTACTGTTGTGATGACATGCAAAGTCATTAACTTTTTTCCTACCACCAAAAGTCCTAATTTTTTTGATAAAGAACTTTTAGAAGACAGGCGTTGAGTGGAACAATGTTATCACCCCCATACTACATTGTCTCACTGTATTGAGTATTGACTACTGAGATAAAATAGTTATGGTCTGATGTCATAAACAATGTAGATTCACTGTAAGAGAATTTTCAGTTATGTTTTCTCTTAGTTGTGGAAACAATTTTCATTTGCCTCAAAGAACCTGCCGCATTCCATTGAGCCGAAGCCACATGGTTGAACAATGACATGCACAAAAAAATTACATATCAAACAATATTAATGATGGCCACAATACCAACGTGGTTGAAGACCAATAAATGCACCAGGAAAGAATGGACAGATAATTCCTTAGCCTAGGTGATTCAACAATAAAGAAAGATGGAGCACAAAGTTTCAGTATCATGGTAGAAATGTTTTACTTAAAATTTTGAATGCTATGTGCCTGGTTCCGCACTAGTACATTTACACTAATACTAGGGCATGCCATCTGATTTCAACTAAAAATAGTCCATTTAACAAATCTACTTATCAAAAGAAGGTCATCAATAGCTGTGAAAAACTTCTTAAGGAATAGAATAACTTACTTTGATAAAATTCATAAAAGGGGCTGTTTTCCGTAACATCAAGCATATGACGACCTGCCAAAGAAGACAAAAAAAAGCATCAGACATTGATCAAACACGTCAGATATTGATCAAGCATGCTAGAGCATGTGTTTCAATTTATTCCTAAGCAGTCATAAAAGCTAGCCCAACAAATCATAAGTTTGTAACCATTGATTCCAAACACATAACAAGGGGAAGTACCTTGCTAAAGTAACCTGCCAGCAATGTACTGTGAGGATGATCAGGTTTTACGAAGGAGAACAACAAATCCATCAACTGCAAGACAAAGGAAAGAAAATGCTTAAAGGGGGAAATTTTACCAGAGACAGGACATGAAATTAGCATTGAACATCTAGAACACTTGAAAATGATAGGGCTTTTTTAAGATTTGAGGGGTAAGGGAACAGTAAAATGAAATGAAGCACCAACCTCCTCATTCTCAACTAGAGTTCTTAGTATGACATCAATCTCACAAGTGAATACCTCACAAGCAATGTAAGGAAATCTGCAACACAATAGAATAGACCTTACTTCCAGTACAAGGGGGGAGATAGAGAGCGACAATGAGCAAAATTAGAACCCTGACAAATTAAGAAAAAGGATGCATACTTGAAAGTCCTTCGTTTTTCAGCATCTTCAGGTGCTTCTTCCACAATATATTGCAGCAATTGTTCGACCTGTGTTGTTTCTCGAAGACTACACCCACAAAAGGATTTCATAAGATGAGAGCAACAGGGAGAAATTAGAATAGATATGCATCAAGTATCCACAAAAACTTTAAATTTCATGTGGAACTTCATGAATTATTAAAACTTTATATTTAAAAACATTTTATATTGGGATTAAACTATTTAACTTGTGTTGCAGAATAAAACATCAAAGCATATGGCGTTGACACTACAAAACTGGTGAACGAAGCTCAGGACTCCCGTATCAGCTTATTCCCAGTTGAAGTCTTAACATGCTTAATCTGGTGAACTTCGGCTTAAAAAACCCAGTCACTCAGGTAAGAAAGAAACTCATAACTTCTAGTTAGTTTAGCAGACTGAAATAAAGCATGTGGCTTCGATAGATAGGAAACAAAGTGCTCATTGTAAAATTGTACACTATCAAATTTGGAAATATATCTGCATGCTTCGGAAATTCCGTCTTTCTCTTTGACACTCGAAATGTAACTTATTTGTTACATGAAGCTCACTCACCGTTTAATGAGTGACTGGAGTTTTTGGAATTACACTAAACACAGAAATGAAGCTATCTGGATTCTTGAGTTTCTTTATTTACATTATAAAATACCCATTAATTGGTAGACCATATCCTTAAATATATGGTGTCGACATCAAAGGAAAGCAGCGTCATAAAATCAATGGATGTGAATGCTACAAGCAAAGTTAATAATAAATAAATAATAGCAAATGAAGGGATACTTTGTCCAAATTATTCATAACTGTGGGAATCTTAAATAACAACTATTAGTCACATCTTGGTCGGTTTCATAAAAAACGAAAGCAATTTTTACAAGATTGGTTTGTGCTTATGCAGAGGAGAATTTCATAGATTCTCTCATAGCTTATCATCGCCAATCTGATAAATATTAATGATGTGAATGCATCATGTCAACTAGTTTCATAGAATGGTATTTAGAGCCCATGACATTTATTTTCTAACTTCAAAGTCTAAGATTTATGCATTTCAAGGAAGAAAAAAGCTAAGCATCCATTTGTAAGTAAGCTTAAGATTACAGAACATAGATATGTTTTTGTAACTCTTCCTTCTTTGAACGAAAGCAAATTAACGCTAGGGAGAAATAAAGCAAATGTGTAGCTGATGTAGGAAAAGTGAGTTACAACTTACAAATTAATAAGACGAGAATTCAGAGCTTTGCACTCTTGTATGATCTCATCTTCCTCAAGTAGCTCCTCTAAAGTATATTCTTCCTTGTCCAAAATGGTTTCCACCTAAATTCAGAAGAAACCAACAAGTAAGATAATTTCAAACTTAGGTTTCATCATGTACTCAATTTTTTATGGTTTTCTACTCAATTGAGACCATCAAACTTTGTTAAAAAAGCTAAAATATGAGGGCCACACCCAAATAAATACATGTTCCCTTAATTTGCTGACAACTTAAATCTTAGAAACAGGGAGTAGAATAAAAATAACCCTTTCTACATTATACTCTGTTACATACGCGCCCGAAAAGTTTGAAAAATTGTAGTTATTAGCACTTGGCCCACCTATCTGTTGGGTGAATTGTTATTGACAGTGCTATAAAAGGAATTGGAAATTCAAAATCTACAAAACTAAAGAGATGTGTGAAATACCTTAGCTGGTTAAATGACTCTAAAATTGAGATAGCTGGCTGAGTTATAAAACTACAATGTCTTTGAGGATGTTA
The DNA here is from genome assembly GCA_963682175.1 of Triglochin maritima. NCBI lineage: Eukaryota > Viridiplantae > Streptophyta > Magnoliopsida > Alismatales > Juncaginaceae > Triglochin > Triglochin maritima. The sequence goes on from OY821774.1 coordinate 43,479,896, forward strand.
AAAATAAGACATGCTCTTATTAATGATCTCACCATAAATGGCTTCAGGCTAATTAACTTGCAACACAGGCAACTAGGCAAGCAAACATCCTATCAAATATTAAAAAAAAATCCATGCCTACTGCCAATTCAAACCAGTTTATCATTGCCATGTTAATTCGTACTCCACCTAATTACATTCCCCTCTTCCTGTCAATCCTTATTACAAAACTTCAAACATATTCAACTTGCAAATTCTACATCCGTGTGTTCACGCAATCACCGAACGCACCACCAAATCACCAATACGGCTTATTTTCGTCTCACGCAAACTTCAACCATTTCTGCTTCTAAACAACTCTATTTCTCACAAAATAAAACCCAAATTACTACCTTTTTCTACCCTACTTAAATTTTAGATCTACAGAATAACACAAAATTCAGAAAATCCGTTACAACAAATTCAAAATTCCCATCACCAAACATACACAGACCCAAATTCCGGACCCAAAAAAAACCCATCTTTTCCCCCAATTCGAACCCTAAATCACCCCAAAGTCGAAGAATCCCAGCAAATTCCAACCAAAAACCTTCGAAAACCCAAAAAGGCGGAACTCGGGACTCACGGGGGAGGCCGTGGACAGCCCGGTCATCCGCCAGAACATCTTCGCGGGGTGCAAACAGAAGATTCCAATTGCTCCGCCGCCGACTCCGGATCAGATCTGGGTCGCGGAACCCTAGAATGGAGGGTGGATAGGGGGATCCGAGGGGGATCGGAGAGGGGGATTAGGGGTGGAAACTGGAAAGAGGAATCGATCGTCGCTAATTATTGTGGAGTTGGGGTTTGATTGGGACAGTTTCATCATTGGGAAGAAGCAAACGTCTGGATTTTTGCTTTTTTAACTGCATTCTGAAAAGAAGAAAAATACAATAATTATTAAACTTAGGGAAATAGCATGCCAGTTTAGACGGAATTTCGTTAGGATTTTCCTATAAATATTTATGGTGTTTTTGGATAACAATAAAGGAGAGAAAAAAAAATTGGATAGAAAAGAAAATATATAAAATATATGTTTATTTTCTCTTGTTTGGATACAAATAAGTTTGAAGAAAGAATAAAAGAAAAATATAACATCATATTACTAAAATACTCGTATTTTTTAACTATGTTATTTCATTTTGGGACATTATGGGAAAAATAGACAAAAATCATTTTCTCTCCGTCTCTCCGAGGGAAAGTTAAGAGTTCATTTTGTATAGAATGATTTATTTTCATTTCTTTTCTCTTTATTTTCTCATTTTAAGTTGTTTTCCAAAGAAGAGAAAATTCTACTTTTTTCTGTTCACTTTTTATGTTACTAACCAAACACACATTTATGTCTCTTTTTCCTTTGACGTAACCTTTGAAGATATAATAGATTAGATAGTGTGATTGTCGTGATTTTTAAGAGTTTCCACGTAATAATAGTGTCTTGTGGGTACTTGATTGCTTCTTTGTGGTCGACAAATTCCTAACAATTTACATAACATGTCTGCATTTTTAAACGGATGGATTGCCGATTTTGATATCTCATCGTTCACACACAGGTAATTTGTTGTGGTATTATCGAACCAACGCATTGAATGGAAGTAAACTTTGTTATCTTCAGTAGATTGTGAGATTCCAAATTGACATTGTTTAAATCGTCGTAACATAATGGTACATGCTTGTGAATACTCTCTGTAGGTTTGGTTTCACATTTTACTTGTCTAGTCCGCTATTTGTTAGGTTGTGGAAATTTATCTCATGAGTTTATACTTTTTTGTGCATTTAAAGTTGCTGTCAAAGTAAAATTTATTTAACATATTAATATTATTCTTGTAACATCCCGAAACAGCGGAAAAATTAAAAATTAAACTATCAAGAGATCATCAGAATAAACTCAACATCGGGAATGTCACTCAATAAATCAACTGTCGGTGCACCAATAATACAACAGAGTTTGTCAAAAGACGTGATTACAATAATACAATGAAAAGACAGATAAAGTAATCACGACGACCTCGAAGAGTCCGATGAGGATCCTGACCCCAAGATGTGTGCGCCCGCGGTCACCACCCGACATAACCTACTGCGGTCCTGAAACATGAATCAAACAACGATGCTTGAGTTTTCCATTAGGAAACCACGTATGTCAAGCTCACCTATATGCATGCAATAGTACGGTAAATGAACCTATCATACTAGTAGCATGTCATGTCACATCTGCAATGTATCAAATCCCTCAACAGGGTAAACGGGACCTCAGTCCAACGACCATGACCCTCAACAGGGTCCACAAGGACATCAGTCCAGCAATAAACACAACGGGTCTCCCTCAGAAACCTACCGTAGGCACATACGGTCTTACGGACAGTACGCGACGCGTCCCCCCACACGCGACTACACGAGCCTAAGGGATCGGTGAGGAGCGTCCGCACTTCCGTGCAAGGAACCACGTGGTCAACACCACCTTCGACGGAGCCGTAGCCCGGTCGGTCAACATCCCATGATAGGTGCCCAATCGGGGATCATCGCCGACACAACATCAGCGGCATCGCCGGCACAACATCGGCAGTACAACATACGTCCGGCACAACATCGGACGGTACAACCACAAGCCGGAACATCGTCGGCATCATCATCGTCGGCAACAACCTCGGCAGCATCGTCGGCACAACATCGGCGGTACAACATCAGACGCGTCCAGACCGTAGTCTGCAGGGTCATCGTGCTCCACGAGCCATGCGTCACACGCATTGGGATCCGCGATCCCTCAGGTCTGCTACTCATCTGAGAGTAAGGTAACAACACGTCACACCACATCCAATCCGGAGGTGGCGCGACCCAAGTGTCCACACTCTTCCACACGGCGGTCCCTGGGCGGTACGAGCACGTACCCGCCGTCACCTCCCGGCTCACGCTCTAAGCGAGGACACGGGTTTCCGTGGACAGAGTTGACACGATCACAAGACCAGGAATTCAGTTCTGCACACAAACGGTCGACCGAAAAAGTCTAACCGGTCGACCGTCCCCAATAGGTTCGGTCGACCGAAAATCTACAACGGTCGAACTATTCTGCGCGTCACTTAAGTCCAAACGGTCGAACAAAAGTCTAAAACCAGTCGACCGAATACGAGGTCAAAATCCGGAGTTGGTCAAAATCACCAAAGACTATTCAGTCGACCGACTCAGGGGTCCCGGTCGACCGAAAACTACCAGGGTCATCCTAATAGTCTACGTCATATAACGGTCGAACAATATACATAAATCGGTCGAACAGCATGCATAAAAGTCAAGTACACTTAAGTTCCGGTCGAACCTACGCCAAGTGACGGTCGACCGAAAACCAACAGGAAGCCCAGATTCACCAGCACAATACACAACCGGTCGACCGCCGCAAGTCATCGTTCGACCGGTGATGGTTAAAATCGGGCAAAACACTACATCGGTTGACCGCCCGAAGGGTCCCGGTCGACCGTTGGTCGTCTTCAACCTCGCGTCAGCCGAGGATTTACGTCGCTCTCGTCGCTGGGAGGCCTCCGACCACCCCCGACCAACCAACAACATTCCCCCTAACGTGGGGAAGCAATAAAATCAAACTAGAAGTCGGCATACCTTTCACCCGCGTGAAGTCGACGGTGCCGGAGCTCCTACGCCTCTCCTCCGGTCGACCTCGATCACGCGTTGCGCCACCCCCGCACGAGCACCTTCCTCCGTCACCGGTGACGCCTCCACCAAGTCTGGTAGCAGGAAGAGAGAAGAAGGAAAGGTGAGGAAATGGTTGAGTGGAGAAGAAATAGAAGAAAGAAGTAGAAATCCAACGCCTCCTCCAACCCAATACCCAAAGCCACAGTAACTCGCAACCCTACACCTCTCACCCATCACCAGGCCACTGTTTACCGCTCATTTCCCATGCAAAGCACTCCTCTAAACACCATTAGCACCTTAATCCCTAGGTTAGGGATATAACAATTCTCCTAGAGGAGAATAGAGCAACATGAGCCATATAAAACTAATACGAGGAAGAAAGAAACAAGTTAATATTTCTTAAAGTGAGACGAGTGACAAAAATAGGTCATGTGACTCGTGTCAGAAACTGACGAAGCAGAGTATTGTTTGAAATTATATATGTTAGTAAAAACTTATACTCTTTCTAAATTCATCACCTTTGTTTTTCTTGTGACCTTAAGATTTGTAGGACGACCAATATATATTATAAAATGTAATAAATAAACGTATTTCCCTGTAATAATGTTACTAATAAATGTAAGCGTGGATCAACAAACTTTCAGACGATAAAAAAAAATACATGATGTAATGTCTTAGATTTTAAAAGGATTTTCTTTAATTGTTAGTGTCCATATAGGAAGTTCATATTGAAATTGAAAAAGGAAACTTTGGGTCGGCTTCTTTTCTGGACTCAAGAGCTGAACTCATTATCCTCCACCCTTGAATTTAATTCTGGCATTCTCAATAACTCCATCTGTGTACTTTTATCGAATTTTTTAAACCAAACAAACTCAACTCATTATGCATTCATTAATGCTTCATCATTACATTCTTAGAACCCATGATCTACACAACTTCGTCGTTTTTTTTTCTTCCATAACAGTTTTTCTTATTCTCAAAATCATTTTTTTCTTATTCCTACGTTATTCACCTCTTAACCTAACCTACAACAACTCATCTCTCTCATTTACATCATTTCGAGATCGATCTTCGAAAAATTCTAAAAAATCAAAAAAAAATAGAAAACGTATTTTCACAAAAAAAAAATTTAAAAAAAAATTTAAAAATTGTGTTGACCACAGACGACCCGGTCGTAACGACCGGTGAAGGGGCGACGACCGGATCATCGAGGTCGTCCCACGCAGGACGGGCCGTTAATTTTGCTCTAACTTGTGTGACACACGAGAGAATTGATTTAAGAACCTAGTATATTGTTTGTACAATTTCTCTCCTTTTCCTCTGTCCTTAGCAATTACTTTCTCACCAACCATATACAAATAACATTTGGGGTTCTACTTGCAACATATAGTAACATTATTGTATGCATAAAAGATTTTTATACAACTTATTCAAAAAGTGACAGGAAAATATAATAGTTACAAACATATAGTGCAGATAAAAGTGCACCTCGTAAAAAATGTCATTCATGTTGCCTATCGTAACCCTAACTGCGTAGCTGCATCTTTCAGTATATCTACTAAATTTCGTTTCAGCATACGCAGATCGGCACATCAAACCTAAAAAATCTGATAATCACAACTCATTTCAAAATGTGTACGTGTATTCCGGATAAAGGAAATGTGGGGGCATACGTGAGATGTGAGTACAAGTTTCTAATATATTCCTTGTACCGATCACTGAATGGCAAATAAAGTTTCAGGTATAATCTAAGTTGTGGTTTATTTTTATAACTTATTAGTTATAACTAAACAAATCTCTTCATGTAACGTTATTAAACAGGGTAATTTGAGAAATATATATATCTATTGGATGATCTCTAATTTGACCAGAATTTTATATTAAGCTTTTGTCGACCGTCTGGTAACAATTTTGAGTTGCAGCTGATTTCCATTGAAACTTACGTCAAAAGTTTTGATTTACTGTCTTGTCATCATAATAAGCATAAGGAATTGTCAAGCTTTAAGTTAATTGTATGGACAATTTGCTTCCAAATATCGCTTTCTAAGTGACTTGCAAACTACTCTAAATTCCCTTGAACGTTGGTAACCCAAAAGAATCTAAACCAAATTATACACCCAGTGTAGGTGCCATTTCTTTTTATAATACCACTACCAAAATCTAATAATGCTTTATTTTGCCAACTAATTAAATTCACAAAAACTACCAATGAAACTAACCTCGGTTAGTAGTTACATAAACAAACACTACTGTGTCCACTAACATCACATGACTACCGACAAGAATGATCGATCATTGACGTTGGTCACGTTGCCATTGCACAATTTTACTCGCTCCATTCATTTAATTTTGAAAGTTCGTGTTTCTTTGAAACGATTGGTGTTATATCCTAACTCTTGATTAATGCTTAATCTTGTTTAGGTGATGGATTAGAGGAGTTTGAGATGGACGGTTGAGATGTGTTGGAGAATTGTATATAAGGTATAATCTCTCTCTCTCTCTTGCATCACCTCTCTCTCTCAACCCATTTCTCTTCCAGCAATTGAAGTGTCGGCGACGTGTGGTGACCGGAGAGCACAAGGGTTGAGGTTGGAGTTGCTGGAGGAGCGAGGATCGTCGATTCGTGTGAGGTTCGTCGAGGAAGTGTCGTTTGCGAGAAGTGCTCGTGGGAGCTCACCGTTGGATCTTCAAATGTTTCTTCAAGCCTTAAAGGTATGTCAAGCTTGCTTTTACGCTCACCTAAGTTCGTGTGGGTGTTGGAGCGGTCGACGGTAGGCCGAATGACTCGTCAGACCTTTAGCTTAGCAGTTTTCTGATGTGTTCGGTCGACCGATTGGTGTATCGGTCAACCGTTGTTGGTGTGATTTTGGAGAGTTTGCCTTGCACCGGTTGAACGATGCTTCGTGTGGTCGACCGGTCAAGTATGTTAGGCAAGCTCTGAGTGTTTTCGGTCGATCGGGTCCCCTTTGCCGTTCGACCGAAACACTGTTTTAAAGTTCGTTCAACATTTTCATTGTTTCGGTCGACCAATGTATTTTATTCTAAATTGGATTTTACTGCCCTTTTTCGGTCGACCGTCGTTCTTGTTTTGTTCGACCGAATGTGCTTTGTGCGACAAAAGGATTTTTACTAGTGTTTTTTCGGTCAAACGGGTCCCCTTTGTCGTTCGACCGGTTGATGGGTTTTTCGGTTGGGTCAGTCCTCTGGAAAGGGGTCCGGTCGACTGGTGTGGTATTTTTGTTCGATCGTTTTTGCATAGTTTGGTGTTTTTCATGGTTTTTGTTGATCGGAAGGCAACGGGTTCACCGGCCTAAATAGCGATCAATGGTGGCTCTACCGAGCGGATTGTGTTTGTTTAAGTCGTGGCTCCGGCGAATGAGACAAAGACGTGGCTCTGGCGAATGAGGCATGTATACGTCATCGCCATGGCTCCGACAATTGATGCATCCCCGTGACTCTGGTAACATTTAGGTAAAATTGTGGCTCCGGTGAATTAGACAATTTTGTGTGGTATTTTTACAGTTGTTGGGCTTATGCCCGTTTACAGTTTTGTAGTGTTGTTTCATTCATGTGTTAGGGTTTGGCATACGGAATTTCCTTATGGAAACTCAGACATAGTTCATGTTTGCATTTCAGGTCGGGATCGGCGTTAGGAGGGTGGTGACCGCGAAGGAGAGCACTCGGGACCGGTTTTGAGGTGGTTGTGATTACACATGTATATTTCATTTTGAGAGTTTTTGTTGTAATCACATTTTCTGTAAAACTATGTGACATATATATATATATATATATTATGTTAGTGCACTTGTGTTCTTGTGTCTTTGCAGTAATGTACTCGAGTTGATAGTATGTTTTAAATTTTAAATTTTCCGCTATTTTGATGACGTTATGCCTGATATTTCCTTAACTTTATAGAGACAACATATTAGGTTGCAATTGACTAATTCAAAATTTTAACTGCGCCTACCATGTTGCTTTGTTATCCCTACTTGCAACTTAATGCGCAAATTAAATCTTTGTGGGTATTATGTTGATTATAGATCCATTTCTAAAATCTTAGAAAATATGTCTGGGAAAAAAATGGTCCTTCTTCGACTTTGAAAAAGTCTTTCTAAATTAATAAAGCAATTGTCCACGTATTCTATCGTGTTTCTAAACTTTTTATGTTACTGTCGTCGTTAGAATTTTTGGGTCATTTCGTTTTATAAAAGCTACTTAATCAACCGAAAGGATAAAAAAATGGTTTGAAATAACGTGTCCATTTTTTTATTGGAAAATAAGGATATGATGCGGATGGGACTTGGATGATCTTCATAAACATATTTTTAAAAATTAAAGGATCGAGTCTTTTGTTTACTATCACGATGGTCTTTTCATTTTTATAGCAATCGCTGATATTTATTTTGTACGTAAAATTTCTGCTTAGAGCCACCCTTTAAATTCCTCTTTAAAAAAATCCTAGATAAGATTATTTTAGGAAATTTAGATTCAAAGTGGAAATTTAGAAATCATAATTCCAATAATAACCAAAAATTGTTTGGATAAATAAATTATTGTCTATTATTCCTAATGTAACTTGACTAGTATGCCCATTATTTTATTTTATTATTAAATTAGTAAAAATTGTTTTTATATTAAAAAAAATTGGGGTAAGTTCTCAGTTTTTAATGTTAAAGGACAAGTACACCCTAATATTAGTTTTCCATGCTAAATCGCCATAAATATAAAAATTTAACAAAATAATGAAATATTACCATGTTAAGATATTGTTTATGAAAACGGACAGAATTATTTAGGATAAAAATCACTCGAATATCATATCAAAATACGTTACATATTTTAACAGCCAAAGAATATTATAATTTGTAGCAAATTTAGAAAGTTATATAAATACTACATTGTGAGAGTATTGGGATAAATGAAACTTGCAATTTTAGTATTCTCGCTGGAAGCCACCTTTTAATTCCCAAAAACTTACCTTAGGAATCTAAAGGATTCCATAAGAACAGGAACCCAATATATTGTTTGGGAACAATAAATTCAAGAAGTTAGATTCTTTTCAAAATCATATCTGAATCGCTAAACATCGTCCCAAAATTACTTAAAGCACCCTTTGAAATTACCAATTTGCCCTTCTCTCATTTCTACTGCTATAACGCGACATTTTACCCTCCTATCACACATCTCTCTTCATATTCCTCTTATAATCATAAAAAATAATGTTTTGGAGGTCAGTAATGAACCAACAGACGCCCCAGTGTACTCGAATCTGGTAAAATATCTAACATCTTTTTAATAAAAAAATAAAAAAAAAAAAAAATTTACGGGCGTCCGACGGAGCCACCCCACGTAGGAGGGGGCGTCTGGCTAAGACGCCTCCCCCATAGGGGAGGCGTTTTACACAGACGCTTGTCCCATGAGCGGAGCGTCTGGGTAAGACGCCTCCCCCATGGGGGAGGTGTCTTAGCCAGACGCCCCCGGGGGAGGTGTCTTAGCCAGACGCCCCCTCCTACGTGGGGGCGGCTCCGTTGGACGCCCGTAATTTTTTATTATTTTTTTACAAAGATAATTGATTATAAATTTAGATAATTGTTAAATTAATTAATTAATAAGTTAATAATTACTATATTCGGATGACCGATACCCCTTCGGTACACCGAAAATTCAAAAATTTCCAAATCCAACAATTTTAAAATTCAAAAAAATTCCAAATCCAACAATTTTATATTCGGAATGCCGCTCGCTCACCGGTGAGCGAGACCCCATAACGACCTGTCGAGGTGGTATTTGTAAGTCAGGATGTTTTACCATCGGGGGATTTTGGAACTTAAAAAATGTCGGATCTGGAATTTTTTTGAATCTTCATCACTTGCAAAAAAAACTCATTGTAATCCGACCGGTTACCACCGAAAACTTGCAAAGAAACGTCAAATAATTTGAGATAACACATCGTATAATTTTAATTTGACAAAAAAATTAAAAAAAACGGGACGTCTGGCTAAGACGTCTGTACCATCGTGGAGGCGTCTGGCTAAGACGCCTCCACCATGGTTGAGGCGTCTTAGCCAGACGCTTAGACCATGGTATAGGCGTCTGGCTAAGACGCATGCACCATCGTGGAGGCGTCTGGCTAAGACGCCTCAACCATGGTGGAGACGTCTTAGCCAGACGCCTCCACGATGGTGCAGACGTCTTAGCCAGACGCCCGAGTCGGAAAAAAAAATCTGTCTCCGTTACTTCGCCTGATCTAGGTGTTTCGCCAGACATTTTCGTGGTGTTGGTACTAGGAATGTTAGTAAAACTGAGTCAAAAACCTTGTTTAAAGACACGGGACGATGTGGGTATTAAATATATTGTTAAGAGCAATTTGGTAATTTTAAGGGACGATTTAAGTAGTTTTGGGGCGACGTTTAGTAGTTCCAAGTCCTATTCGGGAATGAGTTTGACTTCCTTGTAATCTAAAGATTAGATACGACAAAAGGACAAAAATGTTTTTATCCTCAATGTCAAATCGTGTGATAGCTTTTGAAAAGGTGACCCCCTTTTAATACAAATTTAAGCATCTCAAATGGTTAAATTAGTTCATTAGTTGCTCATTTAAAAGAAAGTTCTCTAACAAGCCAGAAAGTATTAATAATATATTGTGTTCTGGAAATTATCCAACTACTGGAGTTTCTGCCACGAGGGAATTGTACATTAGTCCTTATTTTTGTGGAGAAAAATACAACTTAAAGACCAGAGATTTCTCAACTATATGTGATTTTCTATGCAATACACAGAAAGTTTGTCCTGTTTATGTAGAATGTTTGTCCAGTTTATGTAGAAAGTTTGTTCTGTTTATGTAGATACAATGAGAGCACAATGAGATATTGATGGTACATATTATTGATGATAACTATTACACAATAAGATACAATGAGAGCACAAAGACAAACAAACAATACACGCACAAACACAAACACACAAAAATAATATATCTTCTCCCAGTAAATCACACACAAACAAACAATACAAACACACACAAATTACAAAGATAATATATATTTTCCCAGTAAATCGGAAAGAAGATGTAAGACTTAAACATGATCGTCTCATTCACGCTGCTTACGTTGTGAAGAACCTTGGGAGTCGACATCAGACGCTTCTTCGACGTAATATCTTACTCGAAATGGTGATTTATTACGGAGAGATGTACGACATAAACCGAACAGACGTAAGTCTTCACCACGGAGCGTTGTACCTCTCTCCGGAATAAATCACCATTTCGAGCAGGATATTATTTCGAAGAAGCGTCTGATGCCGACTCCCAGGGTTCTTCACAACGTAAGCAGCGTGAATGGGACGGTCGATGACACTCTTTCTTTCTTCTTCCTTCTTTTTCTGTCATGGGCACTCCAACAATGCAGCAAAGATGTTGTGGTGCGAAGTCTTCACCACCGGATCGTCACATTCACGATGCTAACGCTGACAAGAACATCGGGAAGTCTTCGCATTGTCTCATTCACGCTGCTTACGTTGTGAAGAATCCTGGGAGTCGGCATCAGACGCTTCTTCGACATAATATCTTGCTAGAAATGGTGATTTATTCTGGAGAGAAAGAATGAAGAAGAAGGAAAGAGTGTCATCATATTTGTATTTGGGTGGAGAGAGAGAACGTGCTGAGTTGAAACGCATTTAATGTGATTTGAGTGGACATCAGGAAGAAAAAACAAAAAAACATTCATGCTTTGGCCACGTAAGGGCTGACATGGATGTCCACGTAAAGCGCGTCCGTGACGCGCTGCGTTCATAAAACATTTTCCTACCTCTTAACCAAAAAACACATATGCACAAGATATATTAAATTTGATGAAAGACATTTTTATTTGGGACTTGACAAAACTAATAGGTCGGGCCGTCAAGCTGTTAGTCCAACGGGTAGAGCTAGGTACAAGACTGGGTCAGACCTTGGCAAAACTAACAGGCCGACCCGGCCTTGTACCCACCTTTACATGTAAGATATATCAATCACATAAATAAACTCAATCATATATACGTATGAGGTCGTGCAAGTACGTATATATTAGTCAAGCATTCCCCAAAGTACGTATATATTAGTCAAGCATTCCCCAAAGTATGCGTGGCACATTACAAATCTAACAAAAACAGGAACCTTACACCGTATCCTTTCAGATATTTTGTTTCGCATCAACATCATATATAAATCATCTCCTCGACAACATACTTATCTACCTCAACGACATTGGATCTTTTACCGCACATTAATTCGAAATCCATTTTCATAGAAAGAAGAAGAAATTATACCAAAATTTTGGATACATTATGGAAAAATGAAACTTCCATGGAAAAGTTATATTCAATATCCATGATACATCTATCTATAGACATAAAACAACCATTCGAGATCCAATTTGTTCCATTCAGGTAAAGCCAGATTTGGTTCTGATGAAGTTAAAATTTGAACGAAAAAATCAAAATGTTGGTCAATGGAAGAATTTAAATAAAAAAAAGAAACACCACCTTTAATTAGAAGGACATAAACAGAAATCAAACCAACGTAAACACTCAAATGACCGGAACAAAAAAGAGAAATCAAACCCCCGTTATAAATTGTACGAAGGGCAAAAGCGTCATTTCGATATCGAAATCTCTCCAATAAATAAAACCCGAACAAACCCTAACCTCCGCCGTCGAGCCGCGAAACCCTAATCCCGACAATGGCGTACACCGCGAAGAAGCCGGGACTCGAAGAACCACAGGAGCAGGTGCACCGGATCAGAATCACGCTCTCCTCCAAGAACGTGAAGAATCTCGAGAAAGGTAGGGGTCGAGACGGAAATTTCTCCTTCTTTTTTTCTTTTTTTTGTTTTGATTGGGGGAATTTGGCAGTTTGCGCGGATCTGGTGAGGGGGGCGAAGGAGAAGAGTTTGAAGGTGAAGGGACCCGTGAGGATGCCCACCAAAGTGCTCAAGATAACCACCAGGAAGTCTCCCTGTGGTGAAGGTAATTGGTGTTCGATTGATTTTGTTGTTTGTGGTGTAAAGTTGGGATTTTTACTGGATTTTGTGTTGGTTTTTTGTGGTGTTTAGTGCTCTGTTTTGAATACCCAACCTGTCGTCGGACCTTAAGAATGTGACTGGTAGGAAGGAAGTCAAAAAACTTTTGGAATTCTAGTTCCATGACTTTCCTTCACTTTGGAGTGGAAGTGAAGGAAATCATCTCAAGTACAAAATTATAAGGGTGTAGAACTCTTGGAATTGGACTTCAAGAACTTTAATAAGTTTTACTGCAAACTAATTACCAGAATTCGTTCTGGAAGTCCAATTCCCTCACTTTCATGTTATTTTTCTACAAACCAATGTAGTCCCTAAATAAATTGGCAGAACATCTGTTGGTTCAAACAAAAAACCTGTTGACAAATTGACTCGAAGAGAACTGAAAAAATTGCTGAAACCCGTCTTATAATGGTTAGTTGACGACCTAGGGTTGTACTTTTAGTTTGGTTGTTGTAGAACATTGTTTGTTGGTTGCAAATTTAAGGGAAAAGAAAGCTTTAGAGAGTCCATGCCTTCAGTGTTGTGAACATGAAGCAATGTAGTTTTTCATTTGAAATGGATCATGTTACTGAACAACAGTAGCTGGAAAGATTGTGATGAGTTGGTAGTGTCCATCAAAATGAAGATGAATCACGTCTTGAAGCAATTGTAGACTTGTATCTATTGACATGTGAGCTCGACTGTTAATCCGGTTTGTTTATCGAGCTTTAGAATTCTATAGAAATAAACAAACTGGAGGGTTTCCAGAATTGTGAAGATAGATCTATGGTAGTTTCTGTGTTGATTGTTATCCCGAGGATCATGTCAATCACAGTGGTTAGAGATTTTGATGTAGTGAAATTTTATACCGATAAAGTTTTTTACTTTTTAAGACTAAGGAACACATTGTCATTTTGATTCAGATACAAACCATTTTTGTGAATAATTTGCACTTGGAGAAGGAAATGGTTTCCTGCTTCTTATAATGACTTGTATGTTGTGATTTGGTTTGTCCCACTTGTTTGTAACGTCATATCAGTGTGTACTATTTGTTAGTACCAGCAAGTGTCTACTTTGATCAAATTCTTTAAACATCTAGTACTCTTTTTAAAAATACCATGTTCCAAGTCTGTCATCTGATGGGCTATTGCAGTTATGGATGTTTGGTTTGGTATAATGTGTTAGCAAAAAAACTAATAAGTGAATAATCTGAAGGACATTATATTGTTCCATGTAATTGGAATTCTTAATAATTATTCTGCCTTTTGTTAGATGGTTAGATCTGACTGCGTTTCCACTCCAACTGAAGAGGTGACAATTTATCTCTCAAACCGTAATATTATAATGGATGCTTCTTATAGTTCTTGGAGAACAAAGATTCTATTTCATCTTTTAATTGCTCGTGGTGTATGACTGTAAAGTACACACTTATCACTATATATTAGTCTGGTGTAAATTACTAGCTTCTGTGTTTTTTCTTCAGGTGGTAATTTGGTGTTTTTATCCTTGAGAAGGTGGTTTTTTATTTGAGCAATGCCATTTCATAGGATATGTGCATGAATCTTTTCTAGTTGGTTTATCAATTAGTAATTGCATTGATCTTCCCATAGCATATGAATATGACTTCATATTTTAACCTATGGGTGTCTTTCATCTGTCCACTGCCCAGCATTATTTAAGTGACAACTGGCAAAACCGCTCATCTATAGTTTCTTGCAAATTATTTTTTTACCAGTCATTGTAACATGGATACCGTAGTAAAATGTATCACGGATTAAATTTATGTTTTTGAAATCGTGAAGTGCCATTTCTTTTCTCTAATGTAAGAGGACAATAACAAGTGTATTTGGGCCTTAGTCTGCTGCAGCCTATAGTCATCCAGTAACAGTTTATCCTTTTTGATGCTTGGTAGACCATACTCAGCTAATGAAGTGGCATTAACTTTTTCGAAATACATATTTTGTGTTCATATAATAATATTCAATTTTTGTTCTGGTTATGTATCAGGGACAAATACCTGGGATAGATTTGAGCTAAGAGTGCACAAACGCGTAATTGATCTCGTCAGCTCCTCTGAGGTGGTGAAGCAGATTACGTCGATCACCATTGAACCTGGTGTTGAGGTTGAGGTCACAATTGCCGATGCTTGATCACAAGGTGATGAAGCAGCTTTAGCATGAGACGTGTTTAATAGGCTGCAGGATCAGTTCAGTTTTTTTGTTGTGTTATTGAGTATAATATTATGTTTTCTTGAAGACCGTTATCCTCCAAATTTGTTAAGATTGTCGGCTCCTACTATTGTTTGATTGGGCTAAACTTCATTGGCATTTTTGACACTGATCTCCTTTACCTTAGTGTTTCTCTTAATGTCGATATCGAATGGCATTATGTGTTCCATTTTTCCAAGTAAATGATATCCTCTGGTTTCTAATAAAGAGGTCGTTCCTTCATCTCAATGTCGATAACTGGTGTAGTTTTTAATCGTGGATTATAGCTTTTGTAAGTGAACTTATAAAAACTATAGTGTACGGATAATAGGTTTTAGATAATAATATAAACCGTTGCGATCATAAAATGGTCACTTTAACTTGAGTAAAATGCAAAGGTATAACTCATCCATTTCGAATGGTGTAAACTGTAAACCAGTACATTTTGCAAATTAAGTAACATTAAGATATACACAGACAAGGCCAATAAAGACATTATTTTTGAACATATTACGGTAATATTAGAATTACAGACGATAAACAATTCAACCAACGTGATGGATTGGAACCTGCAATGTGCAAATAGCCAAATACTTGCTCACGTAATAGGAACTTGTCCTTGGAGCATTTTCTTATTGTAGTTACTAGTACACTAAATAAAATCAATAATGGTGATTCGGTGAATGAGGGCAAAATGTTTTCAAGAAAACCACCCTTGTGAAAGTAAAACAAACATGACGGGTGCCGGAATATTTTCCCAAAAATTCGTCCACAACAGCAAGACATTAATAATCGCAACTAGCCAGTCCATGGCTTCAAAACTCACTAAACCACTTCTATGATGGACTTCAAGATAAACAAAGAACGGCTGAACTTCAGAGAACACAATAAAACTTACGCTCACATGAGCAGCTTTAGAACAAAAATGACTGTCATCACACAAAGCCAGGGGCTTCAGATGAGAATCTGGGCCTTCTTCGATTTGCGTCATCATGTTCGCCAGATTCATTTTCTGGATGATCGTGTTTGCACTTCAGGCAGGTCTTGTTTCTTCTAAAATTCAAGAAGTTGCACCTAGAAAAATCATATCATATGTCATGTTAACAGATATTTTAAGTGTAATTTTAGCACACATAAAGCATAAAAGCATCTTGTACCTGGGGCATTCCCATTCACCAGGCTCCAGTTGTCTCACAGGACGGGATTCTTGACACTCCCTGCAAGCCGTATTCCGAGCAAAATTCATGAATTGGCATCTGCAAATTTTAGAGGTTCAAGGTCAGCTGAAGTAATGAATATTTTAAAACAACTTAGGATTCATATGGAATTTTAAACATCAACAAAGGATTCAAAAAGTACCTTGGGCAACTCCAATCCCCTTTTTTAATCTCAGGGCTCTCATAGCCAACCCTCTTGGGTCCATCTGCTTTGCATTTTAGACACCGTAGATTTCGAGCATAATTCATAAAATTGCACCTGCATCAAACCCATGGGCTTAATTTTTCACACTCAAACCACCAACACATCAAGATTCTGATATCAGTAGCTGAAAAGATAATGCAAGTTGTCCATAGAAATGCTATCCGATCTTATTTCAGCTGACAATATGTGAACCTACCCAGGTTTGCCCAAATATGTGATACTTAATCAACAAACATAGGCATGAAAGGAAGACTGTTGTTTTTTGAGTTCTATTTACACCACAAATACTGAAATACTTTGAGAGGCCAAAAAAAATGATCAATCTTATATTGTTAAGACTTACTGGTGACATATCCAATCTCCTCTCTTCATTTCAGTATTTTGGTTTGGGTTGGTTTCCCAAACCTTAGCAACATGGTGTAAGTCTCTAATATCTGGCTTCGTAATTGCTTTGACAATGTCAGGATCAGGTGTCGTCTCGCTCAAGTTAATTAGCTCTGACAGCAACTTACGGGCAGATTCTCCAATAGATGGATTTAGAGGCGGCTTCTCCTCTGAACTAGTACCAAATGAATCTGCTGCATATTGGAACAATATCCGCACAATATCAACTGTGCGGGCACCTTCATCTTCCTTTGCCATCACATAAGCCCTGTCACAAGTTCCCCGCAAATTACAGGAACTACACACCTGCACAGAAAGGATTTTGTTTGTAAAAGATAAAAAACTTTGACCGGAATCCAGAAATCAACATTTACACTTCATATTTTTGTATGTCCCGTACACAGGCATGAAGCCAACATTTTATTCTAACAAGGAGCTAATAGGCACTACATTTGTAAGGGTGTCGATTTTAACCTGGGTGCATGTGTTTGCTAGAGATCAACTTGGTGAAAGGCTTATAGCATGACTCAAACCTAAGAAGATGAGTCATAAACCCAACTTTAGGCTTGTTAAGCTAATGATCAGCGCAATTTGATTAAAACCTTCTTTCTGTCGAATAAATCCAAAATTTACATGTAGATAAAACTTATGTCTTATAACATCTAAAGCATAGAATCTTTTATCCTATACAAAGTATCTCACTTATGATTCCACATTATTAAGAGAAGGACGAATTCAATCGATAAAAAATTAAAAACATGGTTCTGGGTCAATCTCAGTTCAAACCTAAGTTCATTACTTGAACCAAGATGAGGTTTGTGTAGCTCAATATACTGACACCCTTGGACATGTCACTATCTCAAACAACTCATCTATAACAATACTATAGTTCGACGTGATTGGTGCCATGGTCTTTTTTGGTATAGACCGTATAGTCCTTTCCTTATTTGTGAAACTCAATCCAGATCGTTGGAGCACACACAACAATCAATCTCATCCTTTCATTTCCTTCATGATGGAGACCTTTCCTTTCCAAAACTCCCCCACTCCCCCTTTCACACCTAAATGATGGAAATCCTAACAATAAACCCTAGCAATAATGGATGAAATGAAACCACCGACCCCGTCCCACGACTTCCCACCGAACCACCCCGTCTACTCTCGACAACTTCTTAACGACCACATGGAGCTCAAACATGACTATATTTTTAAGTCCAGCAACCGTCCCTCTAAGGTACTCCAACCATAGCCTCCAGATCACCGAGGCCTCAATCCAGGTGATTTTTTTATTTGCATTTTGTGGCTTGAAGGATTGTGATTTTGTGACGTGAAGGTCTTTTTTAACTCGCTAAATTACAAATTTCTTTGTTTTATATTTCAATTGTTTTGCTCATCTTATTTAAAACCTTGCAGCGGTTTTATTTTCATATTCGTAGTGGATTCTCGTTTGCATTTATGCTTTCCACTATAAAAGGTCTTTTTTTTGGAGTAAACAAATTGACATTTATTTTGTTGCAGGTTTGGATGTGTTTTTGGAATAATTAAAAGTTCGGGTTCCTTCATTTTAGAAGCTATTAAGGTTTCTTTCCGTTAGTTGTTTTGTTCCTTTTTTACAATTAGGATGAATCCAACTTAGAGTTTTATTTTTGGTGAAGAAAAATAATAGTGTTGTTTTTTTACTTCATTATCTGTATATTGATTTTCAGGTGAACACTATTTTTTTCCTTCAAAAATTATACACTCTTGCTGGATATTTATTTGTAAGGTGTGTGCTTTGAAGGTGCATTAGTATCAAATAAATGATTTTAATTTTTACTCTTTCAATTTTTCGTGATTCCTTGATTGATGTTTCAGGAAGTCTTGGGGTTGATGTCAGATTCAAGACATTCCATTTTAATTTGTGTTTGAAGATTTCCACTCTCACATTTCATATGATTATGTGAAGTTCAAATTTTTGTGTCTCATGTTCAGCTAGAATCTTCCACTTCCATCTATAAATATATACTCATTTGATCTCTGAATCTATATTATTATATTTATTAAGTCTTTTTAAGTTCATGACTATTATTAGTAATTCTCATTTATGATTCTAAGGTTTTTGTATCCCTTTGAAATAACATATACACAGATTTTATTTATTCCAACAACTTCACGTCACTATTAGACACAGAGAGAACCCCAAAAGGCATGTTGTAGCATCTCCCTCCTCTAGACATCTTAGATAGTCACTCTAAATTATGTATCAAAATTTGTTTCAAGACTGAATTTGTTTGTAGTTGTCCTATTTATTCCCACGAATTTGATCATAGTTAACCTGTAAACCAAGCAAGACTTTAATTTATATTTATATTTATATTTCTGATAACCAAAAATCTTAGTTGATATCAATGCTTAGTACTTTCATAACTTTTTTAGTTTATATCCCTTTGAAATAACATATACTTAATATTGCACCGCAAGTCTATGTATTTGATATTTAAGTACTTAGTCTCATGAATTGTAATGAGCAAACATAGAAGAAATTGAATTTTTCATTTAATTAATCGGTTGAGATCCTTTAAAGTTTAAACAATAGTTTTAATTAATCAGTTGAAATATTCAGTTCGTACTGCACGTATTTCTAAAAAATTAAAGTTAAATATTACATGGCCATGACTAACATGATTGGGTCCAATGAGGTTCTACATGAACATGTATAACATGATGTATCTACTCAAGATAAACAAGTTTGATATCCGATACATGGTTGCTAAAGTTTATAGTTCACTTTAGTTCTCTATTTTTTTCTTCTTAAGGTGATGCTACGTTAGGTCATTTCAAACTACTTATCTAGGTGTATTTTAACATTTAATAATTTCAAAGAAATGGTTTGTGATAATTCTTACAGAAACACTTATTTGTTTTTTGTCCAATTTGCTTTTTAAGGTCACATTCTTTTGTAAAACATTCATAAAACTTGAATTGATATGCTCTTTGCATTGAATTAGTGATTTTGCTTCCAACTTTGTACTTTGTAATGTTTACCTTTAGCTGGAAATTTATCAAACATAAGTGGATAGGGTAAAAAAATCTTTTTATTGAATAAGTGGTTTCCGCTATGATAATTTTCTTTGTACCTTTATTGTAGGATTTCATTCTTCTCATCCATCTGCTATAGGACGATCTTTCGGGGGACACGCATGAAGCATTGGAAACTTAGATTTATGATTATAAACAAATTGTACATTTATGATTGAGTCAACATTCTATTTTTTGTTGAATAAAAAGAATTAGATAGTGAATATTTGTGAATAGTATCTTTCTTCTGATATAGGTGGATTGGATTATCTAGATGCAATTATAAATATTTCTTATTATTGTTTCTACCAAAGAAATACAAATATTCAATTTTGAATGTTGATGTACATGAATAGTGATGTTATCTTTCTTACAAAAATGTGATAGAAATGGGAATTGAACTTGGGCGTTTTATAACCACATCGATAAAGTAAGACTAAAGAGTGTAGCATAGATGTTACACATTTACTTTTATCTCATTAGTAGTTTTTGCATATTTAATATTTGTCAGTAATCCTATTTGCATTTGAAATATAGATTTCAATATCAACCCTACTTTGGTTTATCTCAAAGAATATTCCATTTTCTTACATAGTTTATATTGGGGGAAAAAAGCCGTATGTGATACCAAAAAAATATTTCAAATGAGGGTTCGGATCAAAGCTTAGAAATTATATTTGATTCGTACTAAAGTAGTATTTCAGTCTGAAAAAAGAGTACGTGCTGGAGCACTGGCAAGAAGCCCCCCCCAGCTACTATCTATCTCAAAAGTCAAGGAGAAACTTACATCTCCTTCATCAAGCTTTAGATATGCCCTGAGCCTTTTAGCTGAATTGACAGATTTCCGGAGTAGATTGGGACAGCCACACTGAACAATAGCTTGAATATCTTTTTTAGAAAGAGACCTGCAAATGGAATATTTAAGTAACAACTTAAATACTAAATATAAACCATAAGTGAAAGGCATCAAATACATGATATGATAACATGAAGCTTGGCACAAGATAAAAAAGGTCTAATCAGGTAAAATTCCAATAACATTTAGATGACGTAACATAGAAATTTCAGAAGTAAAAGAATTGCAAGAAATCTGGCAAAATCACGATGACAGGACCAACATCCGACTTTAATGACTCATGTGTGATGCATCCTTCTCGTTGCCTCGTCGTCGTTGTTCACTCATCTTTCACTAGATCACTTTGATGTCCAATTTTTTTAAAAATAAAAACTTGTTCTACAAATTATTATTCAAACATTACTGTAACATTTTCATATTTTTTTATAGCTAAGGAAATTTTTATGCACCAAATAGGCAAATATCATCCTCTACACAAATGTATATTGCCAATGTATTTACCGTAAACTCCAGCTTTCATCCATTAACAACAATTCAACAAACAACACAATACGAGAAGGACACCAAAGAAATCCACACAAAACACTTCATACCAAAATCAGATCTCCCATAGACATAAATCATGGAAGATATATTGAAATCATGGACTCTTGCAAATTACAAGATGTATTGAATGCTATAGGAGAGGAATGAAATCATGGAAGATCAGTCACAGACATGAATCACGTGTTAGATACAAGCAATGAATTTGTAAAGACCAATGCCACCCAAAGTCTAAGTTCACAAACCATGACATTTTCCAATATGAATTTGATATATAGCGAAAAAGATCTTTGATGTCTCCACTAGATGTTGGTTGATATTTATTTCGGTCACTAGATATTGGTTGTGTTGACTTGGATATTTGAACTAAGATAAGGTAACTGACCTTGAAAACAAACAGGACCAAACCATATGTTTTCTAGAAAATGTAAAAAAGGCAACTGTGGAGCCCATAAAGGACCAAAGATCAAGAGGATTTTAGAAATGCTTGATCCATCAATTTCTTTTCTAGGATTTGGGAACACCTCCCTCCTCTCCGTCTACATTGTCCACATGTTCACCAACGAAAATCATAAACCTAAAACACAATCCCAAAATAAACCCCTAACATAACGCCGGGTATAGTTATGACACGACACCACAAAAGCGTATTGTTTGGGGCACTACTTCCAACATCCTATGAAACAAGTTAATTTTTCACAAAGACAAATTCTTACATTCAAAAAAATGAACCCAACATACAACACATGCCCGCTCAAAATAAACTCCTGCTTACGTAAGAATAATTAGATTACCAACACCTTAAACCTCAATATGACTTCCAAGTATACATACTTTATTGCAAAAGTACAAGTTACAATTCACATAAAAAAGGGGGAAACAAACAAAAGCATAAAGGCCCAAACACAGGTAAGTAGTAGTACTTATACCCCCCATGCCTAAGAGATTTAGTCCCTCACTCTATCCAACATCGAACTAAGCCAAGCAAGCTCAACATGAGTGCAGTAGCTGGCTTCCCACAAAAGAAACTCAAGTCATAACATCAACAAACAGCACAATCAAATCAGATGAACCTCCTTCAAAGATAATCATAGTTCATGCCCACCTCAAAACCCTCAACAAACAACCAAAATCCAAATGCAAAAAAAAAAGTCAACGTCTCACAAAAACACCCATAAACTCATAAAACCCCAACTTTAAGAGTCAAACAAAAACCACTACCACAGTACACAACCCTACACCTGAGGATCCCACCAAACTCACAAAAATCTCAAGACACGACACAACAAACACCACAAACTCCATCACATCATAAGTAACAACGACCTCAATCCCCAGACCCATGCCAGAGCCTACATCTCATACAAACACCTCAAACCCATAAAAATCCCAACTTTAAGACCAAACAAACACCAAAACAAAAAACATAAACTCATCCCTGAACCTAATAATCCACACAAGTCTCAACATACGACATCAAAAAACACCGAAAAACCTATAACATCATAAGTAATAACCACCTCAATCCTCAAACTCACACAAGCTAGTCCCTAGTGGTGGGGTAAAGAGGATTATACGTTACAGACATATCCTTGATATGTGATATAGTTGGTTATAAATCTTATTTGTTGTCGCAAGTATAGGGCAAGGAACTAATGTTTGACTAGTACGAGTTTTTTTTTTAAAAATTCGGTGGTTATATTACATAAAATATACAATCCAACCGTGAACTGCATCCAAACCCGCCAAAGCAATGAGTCCAATAGAAAGGTTTTTGACCTCTAAAAGCCGATACCCCCATATGTAACAACGTCTATCAGCCACAAAATTAATGGGGGTAAAACAACAAAGTGAAAGAGCAAATATTAATGACTAATTAGTGGAGCGAATCATTTTTTGTTTGTGGTTACTTTCGCGCTTTGGGCCAGTGGGTTTATGTACTTCAATTTGACCTTTGCAATATACTTTGGAGGCTCATGAGTGACCTCTCTTTTACTTGCAAAAATAAACAACTGAAACTCACACTAATTACAAAGCTTACATCTCACACGAACACCTCGAAGGTCATAAAGATCTCACCTTTAGGGTGTGATCGGTTTACAGGAAGTTGTGGAAAATTCAAAACTCAATTTCATGATTTCCTTATAATTTAGAGTAGAAGTAGGGGAAGTCACTCACAGACTGACATTATATTAGGGTTGGGAACTCACTCAATTTAGTTCCCAACATTGTTTTAAGTTTTTCAGCAAAAAACATTCTAAGTTCCCCCACTTCGACGTTGAGTTCCTGCAAACCAATCACACCCTTACAACAAGAAGAGTAAAACCTTTAATCCGAAACTAGTTGTGATAGGCTAGAATGAAACTCAATAAGAATCACTGTTTAGGAGCGCGAATCGCCTTCTTCCATGCGCTCCTATCAACCCAAACTAAAAACCAACCACAATCCCTCGATCCATTCCTCACCTGAGAAGATCCGGCCTCTCGCGCGCGAACCCGAGGCACGCGACCTTGGCTCTGGTATAGTACCCGGCGGCAGTGAGCGGGACACCTCCATCTCCGGCGTCCGCGTCGGCTTCGTCCCTCTGCTTCTTCTCGAAGTAGCCCCTGTCGCTGAGCTTGTGGACGAAGAGGTCCCACTCCGGCCAAGGGTGTACGGAGGGCTCTGGAGCGGCGGAGCAGAGGGGACGGACGTGGAGGGTGGTGGAGCGGTGGCGGAGGAGGAATCTCGCCGCCGCGGTGGCCATTGCTCCGGCGAGGGCTGGTCCGGAGTTGGGATTTGGAGTCGGGTTAAGGGTTTTAGAAGTCCAAAATTGGTAGAAAGCAGTGTTTTTTGGTCCAAATTTGGTTCGAACTTTCAAGTGCATCACTTTTGGTGTGGGGACGTCGGATTTGGTTCTAGACTTGAAATCCGACTCGAAAAAAATTGACTAAAAATTCCTCAACTGTTATTCATAGTTGTAAAATTACTTAAATCATCCGTATAAATTACCATTTTGTCCTTCTACACTTTCTACTTATACTTATATAACTTTTCATTTCACTCTCCTAACATCACTCTCTCTTCATATTACTATTATATTCACCAGATAAAATGTCTCAGAAGCCAGGAAAAGAATCAGCGGACGCCCCAGATTACTCAAATCTGGTAAATTGCCTTGTTTATTTATTTTTTTTTGGGTGAGGCGGCTCCATCACACACCTCCACGAACGTTGGGGCGTCTCCGGTAGACGCCCCAATTTTTTTTAATTATTTAAATTGATTATAAATTGTGATAAATTTAAAATAAATTGAATATTATGTTAATAATGAATTAAATTAGTTTAGTAAATCCTTTATTGATTATAAAATGTGATAATTACTAAATAAATCAACTATTAAGTTAATAATTAGTTTAATTATTTTAGTAAGGAATTATTGATTAAAATTTGTGATAATTGCTAAATAAATTGATTATTAAGTTAATAATCAATTTATTTATTTTAGTAAATCCATTAACAAAATTTTATTTTTAAATTGAATTAATAGTCATCGGGTTACCGTGGAGGAAAAGGGAAATCAATTCCTTTACGCGCGGTACGTAGTACAGCAAATGAGTCAGGTCCTCGTCATCCACGTAGACGGGGTATTTCTGCTTCAGTTAGGAGAGAGATATATCTTTTACGTCGTCGTAAGACACCTGGGGATTCTTTTGACGAAGAGGACGATTCAGATGAGTTGAGGAGTCACGACGAGAGTGACGATGGGGGCCGGTATGGTTTGGAGCCACAGGAGGAGGCGATACAGCAGTATGGTCGAGGACGGGGGCGACATTGTAGTTCTTCAGCTGAGTGGGTCATTAGGAAGGGTCGAGGTGGCTGGTTTGTGACCGGTGATTCGAGTTCGTGCACTGCAGACGCCCGAGCTCAGAAGAAGAAGAGGGGTGAGGACGAGTCTTGGATCGTGACGGATATGATGCCCGGTGGTCCTCTAGATGGCAGCGTCATTCCAAGTTTCGGAGGTCACATTGCCAGACGCATCTGGGATGGCGAGGATCGGACGGTTTTGAAGTGCCATAATCGACACAGAGCCTGTATTACATTGCAGACTGGGCGTTCAGCGATGACTGATGATATGACGGCGACCGTTAGTGACAGTGGATTGGGTCACTTGTCGTACAACATGTTTTCATGCATTGACATGTCGTTGATTTCGACTTTCGTGGAGCGGTGGCAGATTGACACCAACACTTTCCACTTGTTGTTCGAAGAGATGACGATCATGTTGCAT
The DNA here is from genome assembly GCA_963682175.1 of Triglochin maritima. Classification (NCBI taxonomy): domain Eukaryota; kingdom Viridiplantae; phylum Streptophyta; class Magnoliopsida; order Alismatales; family Juncaginaceae; genus Triglochin; species Triglochin maritima. The sequence goes on from OY821774.1 coordinate 43,505,317, forward strand.
GACGTATTTCAGATTCTGCACATTCCTGTTGAGGGTCGTATGGTCAGTGTGCAGACGCCGACATCAGAGCTGAAGTTATTTGTATCAGAGTTGCTGGGTGTCAGCCTCGAGGGTCTTGGGCGGGACATCTCATTTTGGAGTGGCGGTGGTGTTAGTATCGAGGCTGTGGACGACTGTTGCAGACGGGGCGGCCACCACGAACCGAGGATACGCAAATGACTGCCTACCTCTTCTTACTGCTAGGTTGCGTCTTGTTTGTCGACAAGAACGGTTACAGAGTCAGACCACGCGAGCTATTGGAGGCGAGGGAGTCAGATACCATTGGTCAGTACTCATGGGGATCGGTGACGTTGGCATATCTGTATCGCCAGCTAGGTATAGGACTGCCAATTCGGGTCATGACACGAAATTCGAACCCGAACACGACACGAAATTTCGAGTTCGGGTTGACATATTTCGGGTTCGTGTCGAATTCGGGTCGACACGAAATACACGAAGTGTACTTCGGGTCGGGTTCAGGTTTATCAAATTCGGGTTTCGTGTAATTCGTGTCGACACGAAATACCCGAATTTCAAATAGAGAATAAAAAACCCTAACTAAAACAAACAATCTCAACTTCTCAAGTCTCCAACCGTCTCCAACTCCTCCAAATCTCCGATCCACATCTCCAAGCCTCCGAATGTTTATGGATGTATCATTGTAGCCTTTCATATTTTAAAAGAGTTTGTGATGGTTAATCATGAATATTTTGTTTTTAGGTTGACAAAAAGAATTCGTGTTAATTCGTGTCGACACGAACACGACCCGAAACACGAATTCGACAAACACGAAAAAAAATCGTGTCAATTCGGGTCGTGTTCGTGTTACTAATTTCGTGTTCGTGTTTAGCTGTAGAATTTCGTGTTCGTGTTCGGGTCAGGTTTTTTTTAAATTTCGTGTTCTTCTTTGTGTTCGGGTTGAGCAAAAACAAATTCGTGTCAATTCGTGTCGACACGAACACGACCCGAAACACGAATTTGACAGCCCTAGCTAGGTATTGTTGGCTTTTTGGCCTTAATCTTATGTTTTGATGATTTAATCAACCGAATCTTAATTAGAGTAGCACACACTATGCATTGCATATATATTGTATTGTGCTAACCTCTACAGGTGATCAAGACTCAAGAAAGAAGGAAATGAAGTCAAGACATGTAATTAAAGCTAAATCGAAGACATGTAATCTTGATTTCTTTTGAGTCTTAGGAACAAAGTGTAATTGAGCATACTTGAGCTAAAATCAACTTAATCACACACTAGGTTCCCTATAGAAGTCACACACGAAATTTCACATTATTTGGACTTCAATAGATCACCCAAACTTAGATCGGAAAACACTAAATCTGAACCCTAACTGTCTGCCCACATTCGGTCGACCGCAACATGCCGTTCGGTCGACCGGATGATCAAGTTATCCAGTTTGTGTTTCCCTGTCTAGTTTCGGTCGACCGCACCATATCTTTCGGTCGACCGTTTGAACTTACTGTTCCGACCGTTATTCTTTTCGTATATGCCCAACGGTCGTATTCGTATTAAAACTATATACACCTCCATATACTTAACCAAACGGTCGAACCATGTGCCCAGTTCGGTCGACCGTTTAACCTTGTCAAGAATTCCCTGCTATCGGTCGATACGATTTCGTTCGACCGATCCAATTTTCCCTCTACCGAAACGCTTATTCGGTCGACCGGTAACCCTGTTCGGTCGACCGTTTTCTTAATAGACTTAAGTGTTCAGTCGACTGATTCATATTTCGGTCGACTGTATCCCTATCGAACCCAAGCGTTCGGTCGACCGTTGCACCTTTTCGGTCGACCGTTTCTGGACAGATTTGCAGCCCGATTTTCTGCTTTGTGTTCTTTGCACAATATCCAACCAAATCTTGTCCCAACGGATCTATTCTCTCTAATGCTTATAAATAGAGTTGTAAAACACATTTTAACACAACTCTCCCACTACAAACTTGTCCCAAACTTTAGAGAGAATTCCATACACTCAAAGCTACAAACCTTCCACACTTAGTGATCATTTCTTCATTCTACTCAAGTGTGCTCAAAGTTTAGAGAGTGTTGTTCCACTCAAGGTTACAATTGTTGTAAAAGGAAGCAAAGACTTCGGTGAAAGCCTGAAGTGTCCCTCTCGGATTGTGAGAGGAAGATTCTAAGCTCGGCGAGGGTTGTTCGCGAGTTTGACGGTTGTAAGGCGTTGTCTCCCGGCCCGGAACGGGGAGCGGATAGTGAAGTCGTAGGCGGAGCTCGGTGATCCGAGTGGAGCTTGCAAGAGAGGACTAGGACCCGGGTGGGGTGCCGAACCTCTATAAAAACGACACGTCTTCTTGTGGTTTGCATTTTCCAAACACTTGCTTGTTTTGTTTTTAATTTCCGCTGCGCATATCGATTGCTTAAACAAGTAGGTGATTAGATTAATAATGATTAGTGGACCCATAACCCACACGATCCTACATTTGGTATCAGAGCCTTGTTAGCTAAATTCTATACTTAATCGTATTTTTAGCATGGCTAGCACATCTAATCACTTAGAGAGTTTATGCACCACAAGACCTCCTTTGCTTAATAGGTCAAATTATGATTATTGGAAAAATAGAATGAAAATCTTTTTAATATCAAATGACCTTAAGTATTGGAAGTTTATTCAAAATCCATACATACCCCCAAATGAAGATGATTTAGATTCTCTATCTAGGGCTCAAATGAAAGAAATTGAAATGAATTCAAAAATTATGAATATTCTTTATTGTGGCCTTAATGAGGGAGAATACAATAGAATTAGGGGATGTGAAAGTGCAAATGAAATATGGCATAGGTTACAAATGCATCATGAGGGTGATAGCAAAACCAAAGAAACTAGGATAAGTCTCCTCATGCATAAATATGAAATATTTTCTATGCAAATCGGTGAGAACATAAGCGACATGAACACTCGCTTCACCGATATCACTAACTCTCTTTTGATTCTTGGAAGAAGGATAAATGAAGGAGAGATGACTCGAAAATTCCTCCGGTCATTGAGCAATGATTGGGAAGACAAGGTCGTGGCAATCGAAGAATCGCACGATCTTTCAAAATTGAAGATGGAGGAACTTATTGGAAATCTCATGGCCTATGAGCTCCAATTGAGTCATCGAAGAGAGAAGGAAGCTTCAAAGAAAAACTCCGTGGTGGCATTACATGCAAATTTTGATGAGCCAAGGAGGGTGGAAGAAGAGGACATTGAGGTCCTTGCCCAAGACTTCTTCAAATACCTCAAGAGGGATAAGGGAGAAAAGAATGAAAGAAGAGGTAGAAGAAGTGAGAAAAGAGAAAAAGAAAAAGAGAGGGAGGAGAGTGAAAATGAGAGAAGAGAAGGGGAGAAGAAAAAGGAGAGAATGGAGAGGAGAAAAGAAAAGGAGAAGCACAAGAGAAGAGAAAGGAAGGAGGAAGCACACAAGGCTACATGGGATGATTCTTCATCACCATCATCATCGTCTTCTTCCTTGCAAAGTAGAAGAGAAGTGGCTCACTCATGCTTCATGGCTATTGAAGATCAAAGTGAGGTATCCTCTAACTCTTACTCTAGTAGATCACCTTCTTGCTCATTGATGAGAATTTTATTTATACCGCAAGTGCACGGTGTCAATGAAGACGTGGCAAATACGGGTCGAACACAAGGAGGGAGAGATATTGTTATTTTTTTTTGATTTTCGATTAGAGAGAGAGAGAGAACAATTAAATTGGTTGGTTTTGAGATTTTTGGGTTTTAATTATGTAAAGCAAGAAACATGAACAAATAAAACTAAAACAAGAACAAAGATGGTGAATTCCGTCGGGTGGAGGTCTAGACTTAGGTTCAGATTGGAGAATGGAGAAACTTGAAATAAATCATGTTAGTTATGAAGCATTACAAGATAAATGATTTAACATAAACTCAAGTAATCAAAATATACTAATCACGAACTTAAAACAATAACATGCATTCATCTTCTCTATCCCTAATTCCATCACCTCCACCCTTTGGAAAGAGTTAGAAACTCATGGAGGGAGGAAGAAGAAGGGGTCCTAGAGACATTAAGAAAAGAAAATTAAAACAAAACAAATTAAAACAGAATTTTATTACTAATGATCCAAGACCAAAGGTTCAAAGATGTGTTACATTCGTCCTACAGGGCTATTTATAGCCGATACAGGGGATACCAATACATAAAAGGATAGTACACGCGTCGACCCGACACTGGACGAAGTTTGAACGCGAGAAGAGAAGGTGGGGCGGCGAAATCGCCGCCTGGTACATGTATTGTGCGGCTAATTCGCCGCACAATATAGTCAGATCGCGTCCGGATTTTTGTGGTGCGTTTATGGTATGATTTGATCTTTATTTGCACGTCTGGATGATTCTTTCCATTGTCTTGAACTCCGGATTAATTCCTTCCATTGTTGGGGATTTATTTTTGACTTTTCTTTTGACTTTTCCAACAAAATAACTTTATCCTTTTCTTTTGCACTCAGGTCCTTGGCATTTTGCAATTAAGCCCTTGACCTTTTTGTAATTAGCTCCTTGAATGCTTTTATGCTTGGATGCATTTCTAATTGAAACCCGATAAACTTGAATTCGGTCTTTATGATAGAAATGAATCTTTTGCACACGTTTATGCTCGGAATGTGGGTAATTTGCATCCAAGTCCCTGTATTCTGTAAATACGACTAAACACATACCTTAGTAGCATTTATTGATATAAGAGTAATCTAAATGAAAGACATATGATGCAATGTATGCAATGCATCACTCATCTAAATCATATGCTAGTGATAGTTCATATTCTAAAGAAGAAACTTATTCTTATGATGAACTTCAAAATGCATTCCATGATTTAGTTAAACAATATGAGATCATATGTGATAAAAACAAGAATGCTAGAAAGTTAATCAAAGATCTCCAAAGCCAAATTGATACATGCATAAATGAGAAGAATGAGGTGATTGCTAAATTTGAAAAGAATGCATCAAATCTTGAAAAATTAAGAGCAACACCTATAAATTGTGATCAACTAAATCTTCAAGCTTCTAACTTGCAATTAAGAAAAGATTTAGAAAGATTCACTAATGGAACTCATATGCTTAACATGCTATTAGGTAGTCAAAGGCAATCTTTGCAAAAACATGGTTTAGGTTACAATTTTAAATTGAAAAACCATGTATCTCACACTACTCTAAATGGTAAGCATATGTTCATTAACCATAGTTCTTCAAGTGTGTGGGCTCCCAAAACCAAAATGGTTTGGATTCCCAAAGCTAACAATCAAGGACCCAAAGTTGTTTGGGTACCTAAATCTACTCTTGTAGGAGCTTGAGGAGGAGATTGGTGGTGACCGGATGAGCTCAAGAGTCAAATTCAAATCTGGTTGCATCACCAAATGAGATTGGAGCTAAATTCGAATTCAACATTGGTATAAAATTCCTATCTATACAATTCATGTTAAATTAGCTCTAATCTAGTTTCATATGCTTAATTGACATATCATATAGTTTAATTCATTGCAAATCATTAACCCTATTCATTGCAAATCATTCATCACATCCATTGATTTTAAATGTCAATTTTAAATGGATGTTAGAATAAGGCTTAAGAAGAAACTTAATTGAACTTAAATTTCATCATACTCATTGTTTCAATTTAGCCTTATTGATAGGGAGAGCTTAAATGTTATATCTTTTATTAGAGTAATGAAGTGCAAAATTTAGGGGGAGCAACTTCATTACGATGACATCCTTTTGACTTACATAATTATCAATGTTTTTGATGGATTTCAAAGGGGGAGAGATAATTAAGGGGGTAACTTGAAAAACTTGATAAAAAATGGAACAAAAACTATGCACATCCATAGGGGGAGCATCTATATGCATAGTTTACATATAAAATTTTCAAGTATTAAGATATCGGTTGCCATCATCAAAAAGGGGGAGATTGTTGGCTTTTTGGCCTTAATCTTATGTTTTGATGATTTAATCAACCGAATCTTAATTAGAGTAGCACACATTATGCATTGCATATATATTGTATTGTGCTAACCTCTACAGGTGATCAAGACTCAAGAAAGAAGGAAATGAAGTCAAGACATGTAATTAAAGCTAAATCGAAGACATGTAATCTTGATTTCTTTTGAATCTTAGGAACAAAGTGCAATTGAGCATACTTGAGCTAAAATCAACTTAATCACACTAGGTTCCCTATAGAAGTCACACACGAAATTTCACATTATTTGGACTTCAATAGATCACCCAAACTTAGATCGGAAAACACTAAATCTGAACCCTAACTGTCTGCCCACATTCGGTCGACCGCAACATACCGTTCGGTCGACCGGATGATCAAGTTATCCAGTTTGTGTTTCCCTGTCTAGTTTCGGTCGACCGCACCATATCTTTCGGTCGACCGTTTGAACTTATTGTTTCGACCGTTATTCTTGTCGTATATGCCCAACGGTCGTATTCGTATTAAAACTATATACACCTCCATATACTTAACCAAACGGTCGAACCATGTGCCCAGTTCGGTCGACCGTTTAACCTTGTCAAGAATTCCCTGCTATCGGTCGATGCGATTTCGTTCGACCGATCCAATTTTCCCTCTACCGAAACGCTTATTCGGTCGACCGGTAACCCTGTTCGGTCGACCGTTTTCTTAATAGACTTAAGTGTTCAGTCGACTGATTCATATTTCGGTCGACCGTATCCCTATCGAACCCAAGCGTTCGGTCGACCGTTGCACCTTTTCGGTCGACCGTTTCTGGACAGATTTGCAGCCCGATTTTCTGCTTTGTGTTCTTTGCACAATATCCAACCAAATCTTGTCCCAACGGATCTATTCTCTCTAATGCTTATAAATAGAGTTGTAAAACACATTTTAACACAACTCTCCCACTACAAACTTGTCCCAAACTTTAGAGAGAATTCCATACACTCAAAGCTACAAACCTTCCACACTTAGTGATCATTTCTTCATCCTACTCAAGTGTGCTCAAAGTTTAGAGAGTGTTGTTCCACTCAAGGTTACAATTGTTGTAAAAGGAAGCAAGGACTTCGGTGAAAGCCCGAAGTGTCCCTCTCGGATTGTGAGAGGAAGATTCCAAGCTCGGCGAGGGTTGTTCGCGAGTTTGACGGTTGTAAGGCGTTCTCCCGGCCCGGAACGGGGAGCGGATAGTGAAGTCGTAGGCGGAGCTCGGTGATCCGAGCGGAGCTTGCAAGAGAGGACTAGGACCCGGGTGGGGTGCCGAACCTCTATAAAAACGACACGTCTTCTTGTGGTTTGCATTTTCCAAACACTTGCTTGTTTTTTTTTTAATTTCCGCTGCGCATATCGATTGCTTAAACAAGTAGGTGATTAGATTAATAGTGATTAGTGGACCCATAACCCACACGATCCTACAGGTATATCAAGTCTTGCTGATTGTTCTGGGATTACGGGTTGTCTTACACTGCTGCAAACTTGGATATATGAGTATTTTCCTGCTTTCCGCTTGCATCGGGAGCGGAAGATTATTGAGCGTGATCATCCTCGTTTGCGTATGTGGGATGTCTGGCCCAAAGTTTCATATAATGATCCTCGTCACAAGCTCCCCCGCCCCAATCAATTCTTTGACGAGTCTGTACCACACTCTCATAAATAGGATGTGCACATATCTCATTAGAAATCGCACGACGGGCATATGACCAGTTGTCTTGACCACCATGGAAGACATCGGCAACACATCGAAATCCATAGTTGTCATCAGCACGTACGTCATTCCACCTCTCCAGAAATGGTAAAATGATTTCTGGCAGTCTATCAACATATGTGAAGTTGTCCACGTCAATCCGTTCGGACATTGTAAGATAGAGAAATAGCAATTCATTAAAACAACAAAATTAGGAGATAATATATTCAACCTTATCTAAATTAGTGATATATATTAAATAACAACAAAGATATCGTCATACCAAATAATGTGCTCGTGTTCACGGACGATCGAGACGAATTGGAAGACCGACGACGACCCCTGCTCCTACTACTGCCAGACTGACCACGACCTCGCTCAACATACTCGAAGGCACTCAGGTCCCGACTTGTCGACTTTCTTCTAGGTCGACCTCGTACCTTAATATTTTCTGCGGGTTCTTCATAGTTCGACTGATCGGGGTGTAACTTTTCATATAAAATACGAGAGGCACTACGAATTACTGCAGGGTCGCTCTCCGAAATCTCATCAACGAGCTTCCAAAAATGCTCGACGTATTGTGTTGACTGATCTACAAACTCTGACATCTGGACTCCTTCTCCAATGACAAGTGTTTTCCAGAATGGATGAATCTGCTCTAAATAAATTTCATCACCTGACGCAAAACACTCGTACATGGTACATGCACAAGGATTCTCATGTGATGTCAGAAAAGCACACCCGCAATGATATTCAACTTCATTACTTAAGTCACGCATTCTTTTCAACACCTTAGTCAATAACGACAAGCAGCGATGCGAAACTCGGTCATTTATATGTTGAAACAAAGGACCTATGTAGTTTGCCAAAATTCGACGTCTTGAATCTTCAAGAAAGTTCCGAATATTCGTCAGCTGCATTTCAATAGCCGAGTTCACGTGGTCAAAAAGAGTGTCGAGAGCGGCAGTCGATGTAGTGATCCACTCTTTCAGAGCCGAATGTGCACTTTCCACCCTGCAGTTCGTAGTGTTGCCGAAATTAAGAACTTTATTCGTCCAATTCATAACAAACTTTTCTTATGCACCAACCACGTGTCTTCCACATACTCCGTCAACACTGACTAGGACTTGTAAGAATCTTTCAGATTACGGACTGCTCTATCATAATCCGTATGTGAATAAGAAAACATGACTCTCCTCCACTTTCCACGCCTAAAACTCTCTGCAAGTTGTTTGCTCTTGCCGAATACGTAGTATGCATAGTTGTACGCGTCTTTGTTGATATGTCAGGTGCAAATTAAATGAGCAAACTTAGGAAAAACCTCTGCCACTCCCGGTCCATTATTATTGCAGTCAGGTAACTAGACTACGAGTCGGATTCCTGAGCAGCCTCAGAAAAAGCCTCTAACAATATTCAATAACAGATCTTGCAAACCTCTCCAACATCCATTGGTAACTAGACTCAGTCTGATCCTTCAAAATTGCATATCCGACGAGGAAATTCATGTTTGTTGGAGTAACCCCAACCATTTCAAACAAAGGCATCGTGTACTTGTTCGTCTTATACGTCGAATCCATACAGATTACGAATGAGTATGTACGTAACAACTGAACTGAAGTCGGATGTGCCAAAAATGAGTGATTGATGACATTAGTTTCTTCATCTGCCACAATCCAATGCAAATAGTTATGCTGCACTGCCTGACCGATAAACTGTTGCGTGAGATTCCTATCTTCAGATTTCGTACTCCTCATGTACTCTCTGAAGTTATAAATGTGTCTTTGATTGGGATTATCCTCCGGGAATTTCTCTTTTACCGCCAACAAAATGTTATGTGGTCTTGTTTGTGCCTCTGTCATATCACGAACAATTTGTTTGACCCCAACACTAAGTCCGCTGACCTGTCGGTGACCCTCTGAATAAACTGCAAGTGTGTGGTTGTGCTGCCCATAGGTGCTACTAGAAACAACGACCCATCCATCACGATCCTGTCGCTCGACCACTTTTACCAAAAAACGACAACCGCAAACTTTTCTTTTTGTGTTCTTTCGCAGTGCAATACTCGTATCACGAGAACTCATTTCACGTATGCTATAACATCTCAGGTAACAATCCATCCGGTTATCTGTTTTTGGTTTGTATGATGATATAACCAAAAACAATTCGGCTCCTATTGCAACTTGTTTTGCTCATTTACAAGTTTCCTCGATTGTTGTAAATATTTTTTACTGTCAAAAAGTTCACTGTAATCTACTCCATCACCACCAAAATCTTGCAACGGAACCTGAAAAAAATTAATTTAACAGAAAATTAATTTTTTTTTAAAAAACGGACGTCTGCCCAAAACGCCTCCACAAGGTGGAGGCGTATGGCTTACACGCCTCCACCTATGTGGAGGCGTCTGGCTAAGACGTCCGAGTCGGAAAAAAAATCCACCTCCGTTACCTTGCCGGATCCAGGTGTTTCGTCATACATTTTCGTGGTGTTGGTATTATGAATGTGAGTAAAACTAAGTCAAAAATCTTGTTTAAAGACACATGGCGAAATGAGTATTAATTGATTTGTTAAGGGCAAAAACTTAATTTTTAGGACAATTTAAGTAGTTTTCCGACGACGAACAGCTCATGAAAATTCTGAACTTAAATTTAACAAAAAAAATGAATATAGTGAAGTTGAGTACTACACTAAAAGTCAATTTGATAAATGAGTTAGCTCAACTTCATTCCCATGTGAGTTATTCTATTGGATTTTTTATATTATTTCGAAAAAAAAACCTATTTTATTTGCTTCCTGGAAATTCCACAACAGAAGAATATCTTTTCTGATTTTTTTTCTTTGCTTGCAGGTGATTTTCGATTTTTTTTCTTCAAAATTTGTAACATTTTTGGGTTGGCTTGGTCAAATATTTATTCTAATTTCTTCCTTAAGTTGTTTTTTTCTTGGAGGAGTTTGTCGATCTTGAAGTAAGCTTGCCCCTATATGTGTGATAGCTCAACATCAACATCTCTACTTTCCCTTTTTCGGTTATGGTATCATTTGATGATCTTGTTGGTACTTTAACATAATAGCACTAAAAATGAGTTATTTACCATCAAAAGCTATACACAACAAGAACACACAAAATGGATTTGAATAAAGGACCCACATTAAATTACAAAGTTAGCGCGTGTGGGTAAAATTGTTATGATATTTGTGTAATCTTTGTAGACATTGTCAAAACACAATCTTAATTGGTTTTTATATATTTGGACTTACCATCGCATCAGTCACGATTTGCGACAATACGAGAAAAAAACAATTTTCAGTTATCTCAAAAGTCACGATCCTAGGTTAGGGATCACGTTCGTTTCAAATTCGGAGGTTTATGAAATCCAAACCAAGCTAAATTTCAGTAAAAGTTCAAACCAAACCCAACAAAATTTATCCGGGTTCGGTTTAGTTTAAAATTCAGTTTGCATTTAATATTATTATTATTTGGCCATTTCGAAAAAATAAAAACTAAAGACAACTAAAAAACTATCTTCAAAGTAAAAAATGTGGTTAAATATACGTATAAAAATTACAAAATTATAACAGTGTTGGATTGTATATTGTTTAATAATGTAAGTCACGGTGTATACATGTCATAGGAATAATATAAGAAGAAAAATAAAACTGTTGGCTAGGTAATTCAGTCCGGTTAAGCTTTCAGTTTTTTCTTCTTCTATCTATTTAAAATGACTGCCCGTTCTTACGATAACGACATCAACCAAGGATTTCAACCAAACTACAATTAAATTTAAATATTTCGACCCAAAATTTGAAATTTCAGTTCCGGTGACTGGGTGTGTTGGGGGTGTACCAGCTTCTGGCTTATACTTCTTCAGGAGCTGCTACAATAACTTATGACAAACTAAACATCAGAAGGAGCCGAATTTCTTCAAAAGGCATCTGATTCCAAGGCAGCAAATTATCTTTGCTTGCAGACTCACAACTTCTTTGTTTTTGGTGAGCAACTCTTGCTATTTTTTACCAAATTGTCCCCAATTTTCATGTGATTTCCAAATATAACAAATTTTACATCAATTTTACCATCAAAACTAGTCCCGAAATTACGATTCGTGATACCATTCATCAACTGAGGTGAGCTCTTCTTTCCTTTATTCCTTTTAATTTTGAGAATTTACTTTTTCAAGAATTTTAAGGAGAATAATAACATGAGATTGATTGTGTTTACGTCCTTTTATTTTGTTATAATTTTATGCACATATATATAGTAACATCAGTGCCACCCTTTGCTTTGAATGGATAGGGTTTTGAATATCTCAACGAATGTTATTAATTTCAATGTGAAATATTTGAATGCAAATTCCATGGTAATACAAATTTCTTTAATGGGAATGTGTTCTTCTTTGTTATGACTTATTTTTTATTGGTGTGATTTTTTTGTAAATTATATTTTATGTTAATTTTATTATCTTTTGTGTTGTGTTATTGGGGAAATGTACAAATGATACTTTTGGTTAGGGGAGAGCATCCGGTCCGGACCGAACCCGAAATTTGAAAATCTCCTAGACCGACACCCGGACCGGACCAAACCCACAACTTCCGGACCGAACCTGGACCGACCGGTCCTGTCCAAAAACCCGGTTTGGACCGGGTTTTGCTCTCCCCTACTTTTGGTTACAAACATGCTATTTTCCAATTCTGATACACAACAAAACTTTCACATCTCATCAAATCAAATAATGAAATCAAGTAACAATTCAAATCGATGAAATCAGTTACTTCTAGAAGAATTAAGTGAGATTTATCAATTTCAAGTAACAATACTTTTCAAAATTGGGAGAGAATGGTAGAACCATAATTTCACTCTGATTTGATATCTCCCAAGAAAGCTAACAGATTACATCCAACACAAGTAATATTTCTAGATGTAAAATATTTCTAGATGAAAAGAAGCCGAAGAGAAGTTCTAACGTGAAAAAGTTAAGCTTCTAAGAGAAACTTATCCAAAAACTTAATCGTCAAAACACACTGTTACACATTGTTAGTATTTCTACCGACGGATGTAGGGGTGAGCATCCGGTCCGGTCCGGTCCGGTCCGAAGACCAGACCAGACGGAATCGGTCCGGTCCGGTCAAAAACCGAATTTTTTTAAATAAAAAACAAAAAAAGACTGGTATGGACCAGACCGAACCTGAAATTTTAAAATCTTTCGGACCGGACCAAATCAAAACTTCCCGGACCGAACCCGGACTGACCGGTCCGGTTCGGGTTTTGCTCTCCCTTAGATGGATGGGTTTGAAGTTTGAACATAATAAATGGATGGGAAGGGAATAATCTTCCAAAATGAGAAGAGTATTATTATTCGTCGCCCATGCCAAATACCATGTTGCCCTTCACATTTTATTTAATACACATTTCATCCCGTCTCTTAAAATCAGACTTCTGTTTCAGATTTTCTCACTCTATCAATACCCAAAAAAATTTCGACTGATGCGTCTGAAAAAACACATCCCCCATAAGAGGGCGTCCAAGACAGACGCTCCCCAGATATATATTTTTTTAAATAAAATGGGTAGAAATTTTATAGTATTTGAATATAACGGGACGTCCATTGGTTCATTTCCTGACATTCGAGATATTGTTTTTGATGATTAAGAAGAAAATGAAGAGAAAGTTATGGTAGGAGGGTGAAATGAAGAAATATTAGTAGAAAAAAAAGAATGACAAAATGATAATTAAATAGACGATTTAAGTAATTTAGGAACGGAATTTAACACTTACAAACGATAATAAAAATTCACTGCCAACAAAATATCCGTAAAACCCTCCCAAAATCCCCAAACCCCGATGGCGACCTCGAGGATTCTCCGATCAGCCACCGCCACCTTCCTCGCCCGTTTCCACCGCTCTAATCCCTCCTCCCGTCTCCTATTCCCTGGCGCCGCGTGGACCCCACCCTCCTGGCTACCCGCTTTCTCCACCGCCACCGCGGCCGACGACGCCGGTGGAAGCTCGGCTTCGGGCCCTAAGACGTCCGGAAGCGGGGAGACCACGAAGGAAGCAGCCTCGGCTCGCTCGCAGTAAGGCTGAAATTGGTTTCGGGGAAAAAGTTGTGTCTTTTGGTTGCCATAACTTAGAATGAGATTGGTTTGTAATAACTAGGGAAGTTTTGGTTACTTGAAATAGGATCTGACGATTCATCAGATATTGGTTACTAGGAGAAGAGGAAAAATTAAAAAGAGGTGGAAACATGTCATTTCCGTGTAAAAATTGAAGGAATCGTGTCGCTTTGTGTCGAATTGCGCCTTGTTTGATTTAACGTTTGTTGTAATCGAGTTTGTCAACCACAAAAGTTTCTATTATGTTAAGTCATCATTAAGTCGTGTCATCATCTCATGTCGTGTTAATGTATCATGTCGGTAGTTGAAATGAGAAGATGAGAATCATGAATGTGTCACTTATATTAGTAATGTGCAGGTTCAACTACTTATGGTTTAGAACTCCTTAAACCTTAATGGCAATTTCCAAGTGTTGGGATGATTTGGGGGCACTTTCTGTTTCATTGTGGTGGACCTGCTAGTATATTTAAAAAACATGCTGTGTACTTTGTTGGTGGAAACATTAGGTTATATTATATGATGACTGCTGGTGTGACTTAGAAATAGGATAATACCAACCAAGTATTTTGTAGGCATCCCGTCAAATTCAATGGGTGAAATATTTTTTGTATCCTTAATTTACTCTAGCCTCTCGTTACCTGTATAAGTTTTACGAAACTTGGTGAGACTTCTACAAACCAAGTTTTACCACTTGATAGCTGAAACCGAGTATAATATGGTGTACTTCAGATTTATCATAATTGCATTTATAAAATTGATGGTTGTTCAGAATTATTGCAGAAACTGTTGTCAGGACTGCTAGCACGAGAGTTTGTTATCTATGACATTTTACAAATATTTTTATCCCTCTCATACACGTGAAGTGCAGGTCAGATTCATTGAAAGGTTTTGAGTTTGGCAATGGCAAATTGAGAAATGGAGATTGGAACTGTCCACAGTAATTTATCTATTCTATTCTCTCTAAGTTAGTTGCGAAAAAATGCAAATTTTCGGGCTTAGGAAGTTGACAAATTGAGATGTTGATGCAGGTGTCAGTTTCTTAATTATTCTCGAAACATCAGGTGCCTAGAATGCAAGACTGATAGGCCCGGAAGTCATATGGTGAAGAGAGAGGATTGGACATGCCCCAAGTGCTTATTTATGCTTCATCATTCTTATTACAATTGAAGAAACCCCATGAGTGTATGAAAACTGAAAAGTATTTGTTTGATGCAGGTGCAATCACTCAAATTCTGCTCAAAGTTCACGGTGTCTAGAGTGTGATGCAGACAAAAGTGTTGCCCGTGACAGTCTTATAGTGAAACTAGGGGACTGGCATTGCCCAAAGTAATTATTACACAAACTACAAAAACTATATATTTTTATGACAATACATGTCGAACTTTTTCACACATTCCCCCCCCCCCCCCCCCCCCCCCCCCCCCCCCCCCAATCGCCATGTTCTTCCAGCTCTATAGAAACAGCTTGAGCTAAATATGCTGGCCTAGTTTCAGGTTGACATTCCCTTTCGTTAGGAACTAAACCGTGCATTTGTTGCAGGTGTAATTTCCTGAATTATTCCCGAAATATACGGTGTCTGAAATGCAGGTCAGATTCACCAAAAAGGTCTGAGTCTGACAATGCAGAGATGAAAAAAGGAGATTGGCACTGTCCACAGTAAATATTCTTTTTTCTTCTTTAAATTAATCACATAATTATTGCAAACGTATGGTCGTTATGAAGGGAACCTAAATCAAGATGTTGATGCAGGTGCAACTTTCTTAATTATGCTCGAAACTTCAGGTGCTTAGAGTGCAAGACAGGTAGACCTGACAATCTTTTGGTGAAGAAAGGCGATTGGATTTGTCCAGAGTGATTATTTCTGCTTCATCATTATTTTCTTCTTGCAAATAAAGAACCTATGAACAATGCAGGTTCTTAGAAGTGTTTGTTTGATGCAGGTGCAATTACCTAAATTATTCTAGAAATTCACGGTGTCTGGAGTGTGATGCAGATAAAAGTGTTTTTGACAGGCTTACAGTGAGGCATGGAGATTGGCTTTGCCCAAAGTAATTATAAGATCTTTCATATTAATACATGATTGCTTGAATGACAAAACACACATTTATATATGATTGCCATTGTTGATACATGCTAAATTTGCAAAAATAATCTGCAGATGCCAATTCATGAATTTTTCTCGCAACACAACATGCCTTCGTTGCGAAGAATTGCAGCCCAAGAAGGAGCTTCGACCTGGAGATTGGGAATGTCCTTCGTAATAATTCTCATGCTCTCTTCTTTTGTTCACGTTTACTTGTGCCGGCATGTGAACCCTGTATCTGACATGCTTCTTTTCAGTTGCAACTACTTAAATTTTCGAAGAAATGCAAGCTGCCCAAAGTGTGGTTGTGATCGACCCAAGGATGAATGCTCCCAACCAGAAGAGAATACACAGGGTAAAATTAAAGTGAACACAGAAAAGAGATCCAAGTCTTTTAGCAATAAATATAGCAATGACTCCATCTCGTCAGATAGCAATCATGGAAAAAGTTCTGAAGTGAAGAATGCCATCGACTATGGGCTCTCAAATGGCAAAAGCAATTTGTTGGACAGCTCAAGTTCCGAAGACGACTTCTCAGATGATGACAACACTATGTCCGTGAGCGACGACCATACCAAATGTAAAGGCGGAAAGGCTTCACCGAATTGATTATGCTAGAAAATTGGATTCACCTTTTCGATTCATGCATAGAATACCAAGATCCAGCACGAAGCAGAGAATGTTATGCCCCTCTAACTGGGAGAAAATGACCAGCTCCCGAGGGAACTGATTCTAAAAGATACGGTGCAAGATCCGGTAACCATTTTCAGTGGTTTGGCTGCACTGAAAATTGTAGCGTCCATTAAGATCTTCTACATCTTCTAGCCACACTTTTGTATGATTTGTATTGCTTTGTTTACTGTTGTGCTAAATGGGGAAACATAACGACTCGATACCTTTTTCCATGTACTTACAACAATCATCTCACATTGTAGCATTTCCTAAATATTTATGTAATGGTCTGATCTTTTAGAAATCAGAGGTGCTAAATGCCTAAATGTAGTTGTGAGTGACAGTCCTAAATGGACTTGGTCGACGTTGCAAAGTTCAACATTAGTATCCTTTCTACCTTCTAGTCATTGCTCTACATCCATTTCCCCTTTTTTTTTTTTGGGAAATGGTTTTTAAGAGGATGATTGTTTGACAGTGTATGGTCCATTCTCGTTAGATTTCCCTATAATTTTCCATATCAATCTGAAATCGGGGGGAAAATAGAGGTTGTAACTTGGAGCGTCCAACAGATTTCTTTAGGGTCTGTTCAGCAATTACTTTTTGGGTCGATTTTTGGAAAATCTATGAAACTTTTGAAAAACAATTGTCAAACGATAAAATGGATGGATGGTTTTGTTGGAAAAAGTTGATTTTTGAAACCTTCAATTCCTATACATTTCTCTCTCCTACTTTTGTTGTTACCCATTGAATTTACTTTTTTGTCATCGTTATTCTGTAGGATTTCGTGTCCCCATATATGTATATATTTTAATTTTTTTAATACAACATACAAGATCGATTTCATACTTTCAACAATTTTATATACATTACTTTGTGTTTATTCTAATATCATGCAACCCTACAAATATTAAAATAAATCACAGAGAATCATACCCAAAGGTTCTCTAAAACCTTTCGAAGATCCGAAGTCGCGTTGCCTGTTGAATCGCCCGCCGATTCGCCTCCAAGTGTTTACCAAACTCTAAACAAGTTTAGAGAGAAAGAAGCTAGCCAATCAATCTCTAATTAGGCTTAGCATCTAGCTAATAACCTCTCTTTAAGCTTCTGAGATTTTCTTAGGGGTGCACATGGGTCGGGTTGGGTCGGGTTTGGGCCTCAACCCGACCCAACCCGAAATTTTCGGGTTGGGAAAAAACCCAACCCAACCCGACCCGAAATTTTCGGGTTGGGAAAAAACCCAACCCAACCCGACCCGAAATGTTCGGGTTGGGTCGGGTTGGATCGGGTTGAACCCGAATTCGGAAATTTTCTCCCAAACTTGGTCGGGTTCGGTCGACCGGTGCTTAAACGGTCGACCGGTGGCTTGAAAACCCGAAATTTTCGGGTTGGAAACGGTCGACCGAGTGATGTTCGGTCGACCGAGTGATGTTCGGTCGACCGGTTTATTTGGGAAAAAATTAAAAAAAATTAAAAAAAATAAAAAAAAATAAAAAATCGGGTTGGGGTTGGGTCAACCCGACCCCCTCAACCCGAACCCGACCCGAAAATTCGGGTTTTTGATTTTCCCAACCCGACCCGACCCGACCCCCTCCCCAACCCGACCCAACCCGACCCGACCAGTCGGGTTCGGGTTGGGTTTCGGGTTGAACCCAACCCATGTGCACCCCTAATTTTCTATCTCCAAAACTTAAATTACTAAGAGATTTTCGTGATGATTAAGGGAGAGATTAATGAGAGAAAGAATTTTGCATTAGTCTTAAAACAAGTAGGAATATGTGTCCTTTTATAGGCTCCCAAAACATTCTTATCAAAAACTATTATTTAAACACGATCCCTTGTTTTTCTCTCCTAAAATTAATCTCTAAATTCCATTTAATCACCCATAAAAACGTTTTAATTAAATCTGGAATTATTCCACCCATGATTTAATTAATCTCTTAATAATTCAGGCATAATCGTTCTTGTTCGGTAGACCTAGTATTATTCGGTCAACCGAATCATTCAGTTATAACACGTGTTCGGTGCACCGTGAGCTAGACGGTCGACCGAAACTGTATGAGAAAAATTCCCTAGAAGAATTCGGACGAACCACGTCTTTTAATCAGTCTACCTTTGACCCACCAAAATCGCTCCTGAAACATAGTCATCAGATGACCGGGTCACATTCGGTCTACCGAAAATATTATTTCTCGGTTGACCGTTTCTAATCGGTTCACCGAACCCGATTGTCCAGGCACTCTGGGCAATCTCGGTCAACCAATTGTGCTTACTCATTCCCTATTCGGTTAACCGAGCCGAAGATGCACCGGTCGACCGAACCATGAACGGTTCACCGTGTTTGACCCTGATTTTGCCTTTGTCAAATTTTGGATTTATTTCCAACAAAATTTGATCTTTTTGGGTTTTTAGCAATTCACATCATATATATTATCATATGTAATATTAAATTATTACACCCCATAATATATACCTCGTATGAATTTATTATGATTCTAATTATGTTAATTCTCATAACATATTGATTTTAATTAATTCACCACATGTGTCACATTTTCACAAGAAGCCCAACACATCATATGAACTTAAAATCAAACCTCTTGTTTCCCAGTTTTGTGGTGTGACCTTTGGGAGGATCTGAGCTTAATTAACAGTGATATTAAACACTTAATATCTCAGACTATAAGCGGTATCTAGCTACACATTATAGTCACCCAATTAGTATAGATGTCTTTGTTCCACCTGAATTAAATCATGATCCATTTAGTGATGTAAGTGCACCACTTCTGTCCGTCCCTTGCCTCATGATATTAAGAATATATACAAAGTAGAAATGTGTCATCTTTGTATTATATTCATTTCTTGATCTCTTTAAGCTAATTATAACTATGTAACTTAACTCAACTTACATTGTGCACATTATAATTTTGCTTTATCAAGGGGCCACTAATATCATCACTCAATTAAGAGGGCAATGATAATCGTTTAACTAGCTATCTTTTCCATCACAATTTATGTTCAACCAACTATTGTCGTTATCACTACACTCATTGGTAGCTTTTGACAATAATCAAATTAAGCACTTCTTGAGTGAAAAGATATAAGTCTCATATCTTAGGATTCAAGACACAGTAAGACATTAATGACACGAAACACAATTCCACAATGTCTTACGTGTTAAGTCTATTCAATATATAAAAGTAATCTTTTCCCCTTTTATATACTCGTGTCGTCAATTATTTGTAGAGCTACAACAATCGATGACCAACACGACAATCTTATCTCGGTAATTAATGTTCTATGTTAATTACCATGATTGTGAATATCTTTCGATTTATGTAAACCATTATCTTTTAGAACTCTACGGTTAAGGACCAAGCGTCTCTTCCTTAACATTTCCAAAAGACGAACCATAATCAAGGAACAACATGCTTGCACATTCAATTCATAATAATTGACATATAAAAGTAAAACTTTTAGAACACATTTTTTTCATATTCTCCCATAAGAATATTATTTCGAATATTGATAGTTTACAGTAATTTGGAGCAAAATTATTCTAAATATTAATATTATCATTGTTGTTACTCTTGAATATTTATATTATATCATAATTGTTAATAATAAATTAATAATGTCATCAAAGTTGGTTTTATAAGTAAATTTTAATTTTCTTCGTGTGTTGTCGTTTTGGGAAGATTGTTAATAAAATTACCCATCTCTAATGTATTGATTTTGTTAAATCTGATGTCGTGATTAAGTGCTAAAGTTGGTGATTTTTTGCGTTGAGAATAAATAACGAGAGAAACATCAGAAAACATATTTTACCATTATTAATTGTAAAAAAACTTATATCGTTAAAAAAGTTTTTTAGTGATCTTTAAAAAAGCAAAATCTGGATAGTCAAACAAAACAAAACTGAAGATTGTTTGTTTTCCCCCTTAAAAATCTGATTTTTGGAGATTTGGGGGAAAATCAGTTTTTTTCATAAGATCTCCCTTCAAAAAGTTGTTGCCAAACATACCCTTAGTTGTAGTCGGAAATGGTTAGAGATCGACTCATTCGGCCATTGCCCTAGACGATGATCTTGGCGATCCGAGGCCCAACTTGATCCGAATGATATAGATTCACATCGACATGCGTTAATTGTTCAAGTGTAAACATGAATAACGGATGGGTTAAGTCGGATGCTATTTGCAAAATGCCTTGCCATAGAGGAAGTCGTAGTCTCCGGGAGAGAACTCTATCCACAACCCATCGTAAGTTTGAACACAATATTTACATTTTTAGCAAAAAAATGTGCTTGGTAGGAGTCTAACGTCGGACTTACAAAAATAATAAGGAGCATCTAAGCATTTCAACAACCTCTATAGTTTAATGATCAAATTAACTATCAAACTTACAAACAAGTTAATTGTAATACATAATCACACAAGTAATGGATCACATTTGATTCAAAATGTGAGCAATTTTTAAGGTTTATTCTCGAATTTAATGTCATATTTTCTAGGTTAACTTGCAGATTTAAGGTATATTAGGAATAACTAAGTTAATTTTTTCCCTAAAAATAAATAGTATTAACCAAAGCCGAAGGCAGATAAAGCAAGTTGCGGTATCAGATTAACACGAATCCGTTGTATTTGAGTTGTGAGTTAATTCTTGTTAGATTCACTCCCTCAACGACTCAAAATGTAAAAAGAAAAACTAAACAAATTACTATACAACAGTTCTTTCGAAATTCCCCGAAATGAAACAAAAAATTCAATCCAACATGAACTTTAAAAATATGTTTACAATCTCATTTCTCTTCTTTTCTTTAACGATCTGTATTTTCTTTTCTTATTCTTATTTTTGATGTATCCAACTAAACACACAAAATTGAGCTTCTGAAGTGTAGTGCAGTTGATTGAAAGTATGAAATCAAATAAATCCTTAAAGTTTTATGATTGAATCTCCTAATGGATACAAACACACACATCCGATACCTGATATTGGACCACCTCCTATTCAAAACAACAATTTGCCTCACAAAGTTGATTTGGTATCGGAAAATTATGAATCATACAAAAAATTGTAATCGGATTTACAATTTTCCCAACACGAGTAGAGTGACTAACCAACTTAACAAACCATTTTAATTTTATTTTATATCTAATCTCAAAGCAAGGCAACGGATTACGGATTCGTTTCGTTTCGTTTCTCTTCTTTTCCACGAGTTCCCGATTCTCGCAATCTCATTCCGTCGCTCTCCTCACCCTCAAACCCTAACCCTAACCCTAGCAATTCCACCTCCTCTCCCACTCCCGACACTCGACGCCACGTTGGCCTCCTCCGTCTCCACCTCGCGACCACTCCCAGGTCCGTCTGCTTACGTCATCCCCCAATCCCAACTTCCGAGTTGGATCTGCTTCCCAACTTACCTGCATGCATTCGTTAATCTTCGATTTCGCGATTGCGTTTGGTTCTTATTATGGTTTTACTCGATTTCTACTGTTTAAATTGCTATCTTTTCGTTCGTCTGTTCTTATTATGGATTTCTAATGAGTATGTAAGTTGTATCCTGAAAATTTGGTTTTATTATGTTGGTCGTTTTACTTGAGTTCTGTTTAATTGTAATTATGGGACTCCAGTGATTAGAGTCCAATATTGGTTTAACATTTGGTTTGTAAAGAGGCAGTAGGTAGGTAGGTTGACTAATTCATGATGCTCCAGATTGTGGTGATTCGTTGTCTGGTCCTTGGAATGAAGTCCCTAATTTTAATTTTTTGATCTTATCGTTGTGATTTTATGAACCATAGGATATTGGTATTTGGACTAATTACGAGGTCCTGATGTGCAAGTAATTGATGTCACAAAATGTGTACTTAAACAGTTAGTTAATTTGGTGTTTGTTGCAAATCAGGTTACTAAATTGGTCTTGAAATATTTGTAGCTTTGCACAACAAGTATTGAAATAAGTCTTTTTATAGGTCATTGATAAAAATTTGGTAGTTTGTGTTGGGTGACCTTTGAAAAGAAGTTAATTATGCTATATTTAAGTAGGAAGCAAAATCACTGCATTTACATTCTTGTTTATTTTTTTTTTGTCTTTGCCAGATTGTGATGGAGAATACCAAGTGTTGTACTTCTGTTGAGAATTTTAGAAACTAAGAAGTTCTACTATTGTTACCGGCTTACCGCTGATCCTTTGCCTTGCTGTCCAAGTTACACTTGTGACATGACCTCTCCAGCAGATAGTTTGTCTTCTCGCTCAGGTATAATATAATCTTATTCCAATTTGAAACCTAGCTGTTTTGGATGGGTTCACTGATATGGCTTATTTCACCTGTTCTAAAATCAATGCATGTTTATTTCACCTGTTTGATCAAAATTTTGATTGATAATTCTAATTTTTTTCTTGAAGGTGTATAAGTTTTAACATCACATGATGGTCTTCCATTCACCCTATTAGTTTTGTTACGTTGCGAAGAATAAATATCCTATATAACGTGTGTTCTTTTGGTGCTTATCTTATTAGATGAATGTGGAACAGATGATCCACATAAGCACACCCAGCCTAATCTCCAACACCAGCCATCTCCAGGAATTTTGCCTCTTGGGATGGTACCATCATCCACACAGCCGATGATGCCACATGGTCATCCTGACATTGGACACAGTATGGTAATAATTTTAAAGGCTTTCTTTAGCTTATTTTTATCGACCAGGTACTTATCTTCTAATTGTGGAATGCCTTATACCTGATAATTGCTTTAGCTGTTGATATTCTCTGTGAAACAGTTTGGTCCAATCATTGAAGAACATTGTTGTATGGTTGGTAGGACTGAGTCAGTTGAGATCAAGACAGTTTGACAACCTCTTTGTGTGTGTGTGTTGAGTTGGGATATCTTGTCTCTAAAGAGCTATTTAGTAATTTCTTTTTAACAGGGTTAAGTTTAAGAGCTAATCGAATCATAATAGAAGGCATTTATTACCTAATGGATCAAATATTATCCAAGAAATATTTTGTAACAAACTTCCCAAGTACTAAGATATGGTCGGTTGATGAAATCTTGAAGGTTCTAATACTAGGATCCATGCAGTTACATCATTTGTATCGGATCAATTACAATTTGTACCTTTTACATCATGGTTCTTTGGAGAAAGTGAGAACTGAGAAACCATGCAGCTGTTAATATTGGACAATCATTAGGTAATAGCATGCACTGTTTATACAGCTTGAACTTATCATGTTCCAGCTTTTATTTTCATGTTGATCCTTTTGTACTTCAAATTAACCGTGTGACCGTGTCCACATGCCACCTTAAGAACACCTATTGATGGTCAAAGGGATGGAATTTAATTAGGTTTTCTGTTGTTTGTCTTGTTAATGTATTGAATCTGGTTATATCTTACTTAATTAGAGTATACACGTATCATACCAATTATTGAGTATGCTCATGTTCTTACTTTTGGTATTGACCTTCTACTTGAATCAGCAATATTCCCTATGTTGCCATTGTAGGAAGACATATTGATACCTTTTTTGTTTGGTAGGTGTCTATTGATAGCTAATACTTAATAGGTTTCACTGGAAGTTGTTCTCTCTTTTCTTTGGTCTTCTGGGAATCATTTAAAAAATTATGGTTTTACAAACTGTAGGCTCTGCGTGAATCTAGTAACTGGGAACTTGAACTGTTTCAACTTGGCAGGTTCCAGCAGGTTATCCTTTTGTAGATCCCTACTATGGAAGTGTAATTGCTTCATTGCCTGAAGGACAAGCTGCTGTAAGATGGCAATTTCATTATTTGGTCCTTATTATTAGCATCTGGCCATAGAAATCTAGAACTTGGTTTAAACTTGTCCTTCAATGTAGGTTTAATTTAGTATGGTAATGGTTTCAGATCCATCCTTACTATGTTGGCGTTCAACCTGGATTGCCACTGCCTTCAGATGCAGTTGAAGAACCTGTTTATGTAAATGCAAAGCAATATCGTGGTATCTTGCGTCGTCGCCAGTCTCGAGCCAAAGCTGAGTCTGAGAATAGACTAATAAAAAGCCGAAAGGTTTGTTATCATTTGCTGTGTTTTCATATTTCATTATTTTGTTAATTTCAGGCTTCAGCCTGCATGAAATTAATTTGGGTAAATATCTCCTTTGAGATTTAATTGAACACCTTCAGCAGTTTGCTCTAAGATTTGTATTTTTTTGTTATCAGATCTTGCTTGCTGCCAGGGCAGTTGCCATGTCTCCCTGGCTAAACAAATTACTGAAGTTTTTGACTTTTTTCCATGCAATTTTACAGTTTCTTTTGTAGAAATGTGTACAGTTACAGTGTATCATCCAGAAAACGTTGGCCCTTTGCTCTCTTGTCTAGTCCCTTCATAACATAGAACTATAGATACCTGTCCCCTTCTTCTTGAATTTCGACCTGCCCACTTCTAAAATATGCAAATACAATTGACCAACGCCACGAAGATGAGTTCTTAGCTTTCTAGTTGACTATGTGCTATCACCTTCTTGGAACCACTGAACAATTTTATGATGCGAGGAGCATGTTTACTAATTCTCACACAATTAGGTTTATAGCATCACTATGAAGAGAGCTTTCAAGCTTTTAGCTCTCCTTGATGATTTTTTTTGAAGTTACAGTTTCTTATCTTACATTAGAAACCATTTGTATACATTATAGCATGTATTATGCCAGTTTAAAATGAAAAAGTAGACTTCTCCAATATATGTCACAGCACTGATGTTTGTCCTAATGACAATGTTCTACTCCTTCCCTTCCCTTCCCTTCCCTCATTAACATCAAGTTTAGGCGCTAAAGGTTGTTTTAACCTATTTTGAAACACCAGGCGTAGATGTCATCCATACATTATGAGATTGATGATTTTGGTCTTTGAGCTTGAGCATTGATCAATTGATGTAGCTGATTGTAAATGGTGGTCAATCAAATTTTAACGAAATGATGCTTGATGCTTATGCTATATGTTTTTTATTCATTGTGTACAATTTTGCATAGCTTCTATCTCAACGTTCAGCTGATTAAACCGGTAAAAAAGTTCAGCTTGATTAAATAATTTACTCTCGGTCTTAACGACTTGGTTCTTTTTCTGGTGTATTACTGTTAATAGTAGTATATTTCAATTGTTTTGTTTGTTGCATTATTTTCTCAACTTGAAATTCACTTCTAATCTGTTGCTTTGAATTTTTGTAGCCTTATTTGCATGAGTCCCGTCATCTGCACGCACTAAAAAGAGCCAGGGGATGCGGAGGTCGGTTTCTCACAGCCAAGAATAACGCAAATGAAAACACTAGTGACGCATCACAGGACAAAGCTTCAGGCTGCAACAATTTCTGTCTAGACAGCCAAAAAAATCCAGAACAACCAACCACAGCTCTAGGCTTGAATAGTTCTCATCTGCATAACCAACAAAATGCCGAAACTAGACTTGTTGAAGAACATAATCCAGAGGCTGTTGGTAAGTTGGATGGATCAAATGTGGAAAGCCTATATAAATCTTGACACAGTTAAAGCGAGTACACACTAGCTCTTCTTGGAGGCCTGGATGTGTTTCATCTTGTGCTTTGATGCTCCAAACATCTGGGCTTTTAGGTTTTCTCATGTTGAAAGCGCACGCGTTTAAGAAAGATGTGCAGTTTATTACTTTTAGGGTCTACCTTTCATAGTGTACATGTAATAATAACCTGTAGTCCCATCTTTTTTTCTTCAGTAAAGTTTTTCTTTTCTGAGTTTTCGTTTTTGCTCTTTATCATGTCTGTTAGACTTGATTTGGTATAGCAGTGTTTTTCTCCCTTCCAACTTGATCCGATTCCGTGGTATAGCAGTGCTGTCCATCCGTCATGTTTTATGGTTTACTTGGCCACTTGGGTATAGTTTAAGATCCTTGTATTAGGGTATCAACTAAACACTGTCGCAGGGTGATACCAGTGGTAATTATGAATATGATAATAGCTAATTACGTATTCTTAAGAAAGAGGGTAACAGACTAACAGTGGTTTCACGTACTGGTCCAATACTTGAATGTTAATGTCAAGTTGTCAACATATAAATAAAGGAGATCTCTTTGGATTTCAACATCTCGCGCTTCGTAATTTTTTCGGGATTTTGATTCTTATATATTTTTGCCCCTTTAATATTTTTGAGTACTAAAAATAAGATGGATAAATGAGACATTGTCCAGTGAGATAAGTATTGGGAACAACCTGGTTATTAGGGAGTAGTCGGGTCTTGAAAAAAATAAAGGGGTAATTTTCGTGATTAAGGTGAATATTTGGGGACGAAATTTACAAGTGGGAGGATGAAAAAAATTGGTCTTCGGTACTTTTGGGATGACCAAAACATATACAAAGTGGTTCTCGACACAAGCATAATTAGGGAGATATGATAATTATTATCAAAATTCATATGAGCATAACAATGACATAAAACATGATCAAGGCCCTCTGTGGTATGGATGTAAAAACTTTTTTTAATAGATACCAAAAAGTCTTCAAAGAATGTGGGTACATGAACTTCCTTGTACTTACAAGTTTTACGACATGCTTAATCACATCAGAGAAGTAATTAAACAGAGTTCTTCTTAATTTCTTCCATTTTGTTGTCGATTTGATTTGTAATATTTGTTGGTTGATTTTCTGACTTGTTTGCTTTCTTGGCAGCTAGACATAATAGTAATCAATGAATCTAGACATGATAGTAATATGAGGTAAATGTGAATCAGAGTACACGAGACTTATGGATTGGGCTTTACAAGTGGGCTTGAATTGGTCAATTCTAACAATGCCGATCGATTTCAAGATGTGGATATTGGATGCACACGATTTAACCCAAAATAGTCCCACATCGGTGGAACGTTTAGCTCTCGTCCAGAAACCCCTATAAAAGTAGGATTACATTCTCCAAACCTATAAAGTAAGTACAAGAAGTGTTTCTTGGACAAAATCTTTCGACCGGATGTAAATGCCACGACAAATCGTCCCGATAAAAAACCCTTCCTTGTTTGTCAATTGCAGTGAGAATCCCATCCCTTCTCCCATCCACTAGAATAGATCTTGGTCTTTTTCTCCCATCTTTGGTTGATGAATCCATCCATCTTTACAGAATTTTGGTGCTTCATATTACCAACAAACACCACTTATACCGTAGGGAATGAGATTGGAAAAGAATACCCAAGGGATTCTCACTCCAATTGAAGTGGGTTGGGTTTTACAGTTTTACTGGCAGTGACAAACAAGATAAGGTGTTTCGTCGGACGATTTTTGTGGTATTTACATCTGGACGAAAGAATTTGTCCAAGAAAATGAGGAGTTGTTGACAAAGGATTGAAATAACATCTAAAGCTCCAACTCTTAGGTTTTGTAACTTTTGTCGTTGTTGTTGTTGTTGTAATTAGTCCATTTCTGTAACTGAAGAGCATGCATGGAAGCCTTTTCCTCAAGCAAGCTAGAACAATATATCAATCTCTTCTTCTCGGTTATATCATGCCTGAGGTGCACTTCTGTTTGAGGTATGCAAAATTTCATATTGAATTTTCACTTTATGTTTTGACGTGTATAGTAGATTGTTTCAGCTTTTTATCAGATTTATTGCAATTATTTCCACGACAATTATTTTACTATTTAAAACTTGCAATCCAGTTCTTTCTAAAATGGCTACTGTTTACACAAGGATCTTCATAAAGTGTAAGAATAATAGTTGCTATCATTTCTCTTGTGTTTTGTTTAACCCTGAAAAATTGTATGTTGGGTAAGTTAAGACAAAACTTCAAAAATAGGGATTCTTTTGATTTTAACCTACATTTATCGACCTACTCCTCGTAGGGCAAATTAATCAACTGTTGCTAACTTCGATCCGTAACATTAAGAACTCCTCCCCCTTCGTGCTCTTCTGACCATGCGGACTCAACTCCTCTCTCATCGGGGACTTCAGGAGATGAGGAAGGAGTTCTAGGGTTGATGTCTTACAATGAGAAAATGTACATAAATTCCAAACATTTGTCATAACATTGGTCTAGGCTTTGAAAATGCCTCACACTCAAATTGTTTCCTTATTCCTTTAATAAGAGTAAGGCTTGGGCTTAAGCCCATTGATCTGGACTTAATGGCGGATCTCATCATAGATGCGCGAGAACTCCACGTCTAGTCTTGTTTAGGTGGATTCGTTATATGCTCGTTCTTTTTTAAAATGAAATTAATCTTTTGGAACATTAGAGGGTTGGGATCCTATAGGAAAAGAAAAGTCATAAATAATATTATTCAAACGGTTAGGTTGGATGTAATAATCATCCAAAAGACCAAAATTGAAAGATTTGACCCAAACCATCTCAAACTGATAGGAGGCCAAATTAATGAGCAATGACTTGCTCTTCCGGCCGAAGGTGCTTCTAGAGGCATTTTTATTGGCTGGAGCGACCAAAAACATTGCATGTTGAGTAATGAAATTCGGAAATTCACGATCTTGCAAAAAACATAGCCAAACGAGAGAGTTTGCTTCCGAATTAACCAAGTTGGCTCCAAGCAACAATGCGGTTTGAATCACAGGAGGTGATTTTATACGTGATTCGTAATCCATAAACATAAAAAAAAGGTGAATAAAATACCTTTTCAAAATCAATTAATCAAATAAACCGCTCCCGATCGATCATCAGTTACGGAACGGAGAACCGACTCTTCTCTCTTCTATTCTATTCTATTCTATTCTCTTCTCTTCTCTCAAAATCCCAATCACACGACCTCTCTTCTCTTCTCTTCTCTTTCTCACTTTAGTTTCCGTCCTCTCCAGCAAACCCTAATTTCCCGAAATCACAACAACCACCGGCGTCCATGAACCCTAATTTCCCCGCCCCAAGCCCTCCCTCGCCCGGACCCTCCTCGGGGGGGAAGGATCGGAAGCTTCTCTCCGCGGAGCAACTCGTCCTCGACCTCATCGACTCCAACCTCAGGGAGACCGCCCTCCTCGAGCTCTCCAAGGTTCCTCCTTTTCTTCTTCTTCTCGATTTCGTTTCTTTAGGGTTGAATTTCTTGCTCGATTTCATTGGTTTTGATGGTTTAGGGTTCAATTGGTCACGTGAATAGTGGATTTGGTTGGTTGAATTGGATGGAAGAGGGATTTTGTCTTTTGGGCTGTTTTTGGTTTCGTGTATGGAATTTGGTTGCTGGAATTGGAGATTTGTTCGTATAATTGTATCGGGAGAAGAGTTTTCGTGGTAGGACTGGTTTTATTGTGTGATTGAAAGAGGAAATGTGGTTTGAATTTTTAAGAGGGGTTTGTGATTTTCATGCGTGGAGGAAGATAATGAACTTTGATTAGTGTAGTGGTCTATTCTTTTGTGGTGGGAAGGTGATTTGATTTCTGCGATTCAGCCTAAGTCTTGCACTTATTTCTTCTTAAATATCTCACTAAGGACTAACTTTGTTTGATAGCTTTAGTGTTTTTGAATGCTACATGTTATTTCCACAAATATAATGGTGTTATTTTTGAAGTTCTTTTGATATTTTTATCCATTTTATTTTCCTTTGTTCCAATAGCATCTGGTCAGCTCTTATGTATCAAGGGCCAGGTTTAGCATTTTTTTTTTCTTTTTCAGAAAAGGGAGATATTCCAAGACCTAGCACCTTTGCTGTGGAACTCATTTGGAACCATTGCTGCACTATTACAGGTCTGGACATCTTGGCATATGTATTGTAAGTGGTTAGAAGTTATCCATATTTCCATAAAATAAAATAAAAATACCCTTTCATGCCTTAGTTATCTTTGTCACGAAGCATTTCAAACCATATTCTACCTTCTAAACCTTTACGTTTCAGATCTAGATAAATATCCTTGCTGCCATAAATTATATACGTATGAGTGCAACACTGCAACTATGAAAGCCTGCCGAAAGTGGTATGGTATATGTATTGGTTGTTATGGTTACT
Organism: Triglochin maritima; assembly: GCA_963682175.1. Lineage (NCBI taxonomy): Eukaryota > Viridiplantae > Streptophyta > Magnoliopsida > Alismatales > Juncaginaceae > Triglochin > Triglochin maritima. The sequence continues at coordinate 43,535,827 of OY821774.1, forward strand.
AAATAGTTAATACTTCATGAATTATGTACCATGTGTCAGGCGTACGCCAAAATTTGAATACAAGTCAACAAGCACATAAGTCTCTTTCTTAATTATTTTTTTGAAACTATCCAAACCTAAAATCTACTATCAGTTTACTTACTGTGTTGAATTTTAAGGTAATATTGAATCATGCTTATGGATTGTAATTTAATTTTTTAAGTGTATCCATTGGTTAATGCAGGAGATTATATCAATATATCCTTATTTGTCACCTCCAACACTGTCACCAGGAGCTTCAAATCGTGTTTGTAACGCACTTGCTCTCCTTCAGGTCAGTGTTCTTTTTTATGTTTGTGCAGTAGGTAAAGATGAAAATCTGTTTCATTTTTTAAGAAATCTATTTCTATAAGACCCATCATGTAAAGTTTTTGATACTATATTATCATTGTAGTAAATTGTTTGTTTTAGTTAGGCATGGTTCTATCTCTATTCTTTGTTCTTTTGTTTTATTGTGTTAATTATCCTACTATGTTTTACATGTTTGCTGACTCATTATGTTTTAGGTGTTAGTAATTTCTTACTACGTTTTTTTCAGTAATGAAGTGCTTATATTATGTAGGGCTCCATACACTTGGTTGTTTTTTCTTAAATTTCAATGTAGCAACTTGTCTGCGGGAGATTGCTTGGTGCGGTCTGAAGTAAAGTGATGCTCTTTTTTGGTAAAATTTGTAGGAACATTTACACGGTTCTAAAAAGTAGAAGCAAATAGGAAAATGGTTTTTGTAGAACCATTTCTTTAGAACCACTGTAGAATGGGATCACATTTGATTCAAAATGTGAGCAATTTTTAAGGTTTATTCTCGAATTTAATGTCATATTTTCTAGGTTAACTTGCAGATTTAAGGTATATTAGGAATAACTAAGTTAATTTTTTTCCTAAAAATAAATAGTATTAACCAAAGCCGAAGGCAGATAAAGCAAGTTGCGGTATCAGATTAACACGAATCCGTTGTATTTGAGTTGTGAGTTAATTCTTGTTAGATTCACTCCCTCAACGACTCAAAATGTAAAAAGAAAAACTAAACAAATTACTATACAACAGTTCTTTCGAAATTCCCCGAAATGAAACAAAAAATTCAATCCAACATGAACTTTAAAAATATGTTTACAATCATTTCTCTTCTTTTCTTTAACGATCTGTATTTTCTTTTCTTATTCTTATTTTTGATGTATCCAACTAAACACACAAAATTGAGCTTCTGAAGTGTAGTGCAGTTGATTGAAAGTATGAAATCAAATAAATCCTTAAAGTTTTATGATTGAATCTCCTAATGGATACAAACACACACATCCGATACCTGATATTGGACCACCTCCTATTCAAAACAACAATTTGCCTCACAAAGTTGATTTGGTATCGGAAAATTATGAATCATACAAAAAATTGTAATCGGATTTACAATTTTCCCAACACGAGTAGAGTGACTAACCAACTTAACAAACCATTTTAATTTTATTTTATATCTAATCTCAAAGCAAGGCAACGGATTACGGATTCGTTTCGTTTCGTTTCTCTTCTTTTCCACGAGTTCCCGATTCTCGCAATCTCATTCCGTCGCTCTCCTCACCCTCAAACCCTAACCCTAACCCTAGCAATTCCACCTCCTCTCCCACTCCCGACACTCGACGCCACGTTGGCCTCCTCCGTCTCCACCTCGCGACCACTCCCAGGTCCGTCTGCTTACGTCATCCCCCAATCCCAACTTCCGAGTTGGATCTGCTTCCCAACTTACCTGCATGCATTCGTTAATCTTCGATTTCGCGATTGCGTTTGGTTCTTATTATGGTTTTACTCGATTTCTACTGTTTAAATTGCTATCTTTTCGTTCGTCTGTTCTTATTATGGATTTCTAATGAGTATGTAAGTTGTATCCTGAAAATTTGGTTTTATTATGTTGGTCGTTTTACTTGAGTTCTGTTTAATTGTAATTATGGGACTCCAGTGATTAGAGTCCAATATTGGTTTAACATTTGGTTTGTAAAGAGGCAGTAGGTAGGTAGGTTGACTAATTCATGATGCTCCAGATTGTGGTGATTCGTTGTCTGGTCCTTGGAATGAAGTCCCTAATTTTAATTTTTTGATCTTATCGTTGTGATTTTATGAACCATAGGATATTGGTATTTGGACTAATTACGAGGTCCTGATGTGCAAGTAATTGATGTCACAAAATGTGTACTTAAACAGTTAGTTAATTTGGTGTTTGTTGCAAATCAGGTTACTAAATTGGTCTTGAAATATTTGTAGCTTTGCACAACAAGTATTGAAATAAGTCTTTTTATAGGTCATTGATAAAAATTTGGTAGTTTGTGTTGGGTGACCTTTGAAAAGAAGTTAATTATGCTATATTTAAGTAGGAAGCAAAATCACTGCATTTACATTCTTGTTTATTTTTTTTTTGTCTTTGCCAGATTGTGATGGAGAATACCAAGTGTTGTACTTCTGTTGAGAATTTTAGAAACTAAGAAGTTCTACTATTGTTACCGGCTTACCGCTGATCCTTTGCCTTGCTGTCCAAGTTACACTTGTGACATGACCTCTCCAGCAGATAGTTTGTCTTCTCGCTCAGGTATAATATAATCTTATTCCAATTTGAAACCTAGCTGTTTTGGATGGGTTCACTGATATGGCTTATTTCACCTGTTCTAAAATCAATGCATGTTTATTTCACCTGTTTGATCAAAATTTTGATTGATAATTCTAATTTTTTTCTTGAAGGTGTATAAGTTTTAACATCACATGATGGTCTTCCATTCACCCTATTAGTTTTGTTACGTTGCGAAGAATAAATATCCTATATAACGTGTGTTCTTTTGGTGCTTATCTTATTAGATGAATGTGGAACAGATGATCCACATAAGCACACCCAGCCTAATCTCCAACACCAGCCATCTCCAGGAATTTTGCCTCTTGGGATGGTACCATCATCCACACAGCCGATGATGCCACATGGTCATCCTGACATTGGACACAGTATGGTAATAATTTTAAAGGCTTTCTTTAGCTTATTTTTATCGACCAGGTACTTATCTTCTAATTGTGGAATGCCTTATACCTGATAATTGCTTTAGCTGTTGATATTCTCTGTGAAACAGTTTGGTCCAATCATTGAAGAACATTGTTGTATGGTTGGTAGGACTGAGTCAGTTGAGATCAAGACAGTTTGACAACCTCTTTGTGTGTGTGTGTTGAGTTGGGATATCTTGTCTCTAAAGAGCTATTTAGTAATTTCTTTTTAACAGGGTTAAGTTTAAGAGCTAATCGAATCATAATAGAAGGCATTTATTACCTAATGGATCAAATATTATCCAAGAAATATTTTGTAACAAACTTCCCAAGTACTAAGATATGGTCGGTTGATGAAATCTTGAAGGTTCTAATACTAGGATCCATGCAGTTACATCATTTGTATCGGATCAATTACAATTTGTACCTTTTACATCATGGTTCTTTGGAGAAAGTGAGAACTGAGAAACCATGCAGCTGTTAATATTGGACAATCATTAGGTAATAGCATGCACTGTTTATACAGCTTGAACTTATCATGTTCCAGCTTTTATTTTCATGTTGATCCTTTTGTACTTAAAATTAACCGTGTGACCGTGTCCACATGCCACCTTAAGAACACCTATTGATGGTCAAAGGGATGGAATTTAATTAGGTTTTCTGTTGTTTGTCTTGTTAATGTATTGAATCTGGTTATATCTTACTTAATTAGAGTATACACGTATCATACCAATTATTGAGTATGCTCATGTTCTTACTTTTGGTATTGACCTTCTACTTGAATCAGCAATATTCCCTATGTTGCCATTGTAGGAAGACATATTGATACCTTTTTTGTTTGGTAGGTGTCTATTGATAGCTAATACTTAATAGGTTTCACTGGAAGTTGTTCTCTCTTTTCTTTGGTCTTCTGGGAATCATTTAAAAAATTATGGTTTTACAAACTGTAGGCTCTGCGTGAATCTAGTAACTGGGAACTTGAACTGTTTCAACTTGGCAGGTTCCAGCAGGTTATCCTTTTGTAGATCCCTACTATGGAAGTGTAATTGCTTCATTGCCTGAAGGACAAGCTGCTGTAAGATGGCAATTTCATTATTTGGTCCTTATTATTAGCATCTGGCCATAGAAATCTAGAACTTGGTTTAAACTTGTCCTTCAATGTAGGTTTAATTTAGTATGGTAATGGTTTCAGATCCATCCTTACTATGTTGGCGTTCAACCTGGATTGCCACTGCCTTCAGATGCAGTTGAAGAACCTGTTTATGTAAATGCAAAGCAATATCGTGGTATCTTGCGTCGTCGCCAGTCTCGAGCCAAAGCTGAGTCTGAGAATAGACTAATAAAAAGCCGAAAGGTTTGTTATCATTTGCTGTGTTTTCATATTTCATTATTTTGTTAATTTCAGGCTTCAGCCTGCATGAAATTAATTTGGGTAAATATCTCCTTTGAGATTTAATTGAACACCTTCAGCAGTTTGCTCTAAGATTTGTATTTTTTTGTTATCAGATCTTGCTTGCTGCCAGGGCAGTTGCCATGTCTCCCTGGCTAAACAAATTACTGAAGTTTTTGACTTTTTTCCATGCAATTTTACAGTTTCTTTTGTAGAAATGTGTACAGTTACAGTGTATCATCCAGAAAACGTTGGCCCTTTGCTCTCTTGTCTAGTCCCTTCATAACATAGAACTATAGATACCTGTCCCCTTCTTCTTGAATTTCGACCTGCCCACTTCTAAAATATGCAAATACAATTGACCAACGCCACGAAGATGAGTTCTTAGCTTTCTAGTTGACTATGTGCTATCACCTTCTTGGAACCACTGAACAATTTTATGATGCGAGGAGCATGTTTACTAATTCTCACACAATTAGGTTTATAGCATCACTATGAAGAGAGCTTTCAAGCTTTTAGCTCTCCTTGATGATTTTTTTTGAAGTTACAGTTTCTTATCTTACATTAGAAACCATTTGTATACATTATAGCATGTATTATGCCAGTTTAAAATGAAAAAGTAGACTTCTCCAATATATGTCACAGCACTGATGTTTGTCCTAATGACAATGTTCTACTCCTTCCCTTCCCTTCCCTTCCCTCATTAACATCAAGTTTAGGCGCTAAAGGTTGTTTTAACCTATTTTGAAACACCAGGCGTAGATGTCATCCATACATTATGAGATTGATGATTTTGGTCTTTGAGCTTGAGCATTGATCAATTGATGTAGCTGATTGTAAATGGTGGTCAATCAAATTTTAACGAAATGATGCTTGATGCTTATGCTATATGTTTTTTATTCATTGTGTACAATTTTGCATAGCTTCTATCTCAACGTTCAGCTGATTAAACCGGTAAAAAAGTTCAGCTTGATTAAATAATTTACTCTCGGTCTTAACGACTTGGTTCTTTTTCTGGTGTATTACTGTTAATAGTAGTATATTTCAATTGTTTTGTTTGTTGCATTATTTTCTCAACTTGAAATTCACTTCTAATCTGTTGCTTTGAATTTTTGTAGCCTTATTTGCATGAGTCCCGTCATCTGCACGCACTAAAAAGAGCCAGGGGATGCGGAGGTCGGTTTCTCACAGCCAAGAATAACGCAAATGAAAACACTAGTGACGCATCACAGGACAAAGCTTCAGGCTGCAACAATTTCTGTCTAGACAGCCAAAAAAATCCAGAACAACCAACCACAGCTCTAGGCTTGAATAGTTCTCATCTGCATAACCAACAAAATGCCGAAACTAGACTTGTTGAAGAACATAATCCAGAGGCTGTTGGTAAGTTGGATGGATCAAATGTGGAAAGCCTATATAAATCTTGACACAGTTAAAGCGAGTACACACTAGCTCTTCTTGGAGGCCTGGATGTGTTTCATCTTGTGCTTTGATGCTCCAAACATCTGGGCTTTTAGGTTTTCTCATGTTGAAAGCGCACGCGTTTAAGAAAGATGTGCAGTTTATTACTTTTAGGGTCTACCTTTCATAGTGTACATGTAATAATAACCTGTAGTCCCATCTTTTTTTCTTCAGTAAAGTTTTTCTTTTCTGAGTTTTCGTTTTTGCTCTTTATCATGTCTGTTAGACTTGATTTGGTATAGCAGTGTTTTTCTCCCTTCCAACTTGATCCGATTCCGTGGTATAGCAGTGCTGTCCATCCGTCATGTTTTATGGTTTACTTGGCCACTTGGGTATAGTTTAAGATCCTTGTATTAGGGTATCAACTAAACACTGTCGCAGGGTGATACCAGTGGTAATTATGAATATGATAATAGCTAATTACGTATTCTTAAGAAAGAGGGTAACAGACTAACAGTGGTTTCACGTACTGGTCCAATACTTGAATGTTAATGTCAAGTTGTCAACATATAAATAAAGGAGATCTCTTTGGATTTCAACATCTCGCGCTTCGTAATTTTTTCGGGATTTTGATTCTTATATATTTTTGCCCCTTTAATATTTTTGAGTACTAAAAATAAGATGGATAAATGAGACATTGTCCAGTGAGATAAGTATTGGGAACAACCTGGTTATTAGGGAGTAGTCGGGTCTTGAAAAAAATAAAGGGGTAATTTTCGTGATTAAGGTGAATATTTGGGGACGAAATTTACAAGTGGGAGGATGAAAAAAATTGGTCTTCGGTACTTTTGGGATGACCAAAACATATACAAAGTGGTTCTCGACACAAGCATAATTAGGGAGATATGATAATTATTATCAAAATTCATATGAGCATAACAATGACATAAAACATGATCAAGGCCCTCTGTGGTATGGATGTAAAAACTTTTTTTAATAGATACCAAAAAGTCTTCAAAGAATGTGGGTACATGAACTTCCTTGTACTTACAAGTTTTACGACATGCTTAATCACATCAGAGAAGTAATTAAACAGAGTTCTTCTTAATTTCTTCCATTTTGTTGTCGATTTGATTTGTAATATTTGTTGGTTGATTTTCTGACTTGTTTGCTTTCTTGGCAGCTAGACATAATAGTAATCAATGAATCTAGACATGATAGTAATATGAGGTAAATGTGAATCAGAGTACACGAGACTTATGGATTGGGCTTTACAAGTGGGCTTGAATTGGTCAATTCTAACAATGCCGATCGATTTCAAGATGTGGATATTGGATGCACACGATTTAACCCAAAATAGTCCCACATCGGTGGAACGTTTAGCTCTCGTCCAGAAACCCCTATAAAAGTAGGATTACATTCTCCAAACCTATAAAGTAAGTACAAGAAGTGTTTCTTGGACAAAATCTTTCGACCGGATGTAAATGCCACGACAAATCGTCCCGATAAAAAACCCTTCCTTGTTTGTCAATTGCAGTGAGAATCCCATCCCTTCTCCCATCCACTAGAATAGATCTTGGTCTTTTTCTCCCATCTTTGGTTGATGAATCCATCCATCTTTACAGAATTTTGGTGCTTCATATTACCAACAAACACCACTTATACCGTAGGGAATGAGATTGGAAAAGAATACCCAAGGGATTCTCACTCCAATTGAAGTGGGTTGGGTTTTACAGTTTTACTGGCAGTGACAAACAAGATAAGGTGTTTCGTCGGACGATTTTTGTGGTATTTACATCTGGACGAAAGAATTTGTCCAAGAAAATGAGGAGTTGTTGACAAAGGATTGAAATAACATCTAAAGCTCCAACTCTTAGGTTTTGTAACTTTTGTCGTTGTTGTTGTTGTTGTAATTAGTCCATTTCTGTAACTGAAGAGCATGCATGGAAGCCTTTTCCTCAAGCAAGCTAGAACAATATATCAATCTCTTCTTCTCGGTTATATCATGCCTGAGGTGCACTTCTGTTTGAGGTATGCAAAATTTCATATTGAATTTTCACTTTATGTTTTGACGTGTATAGTAGATTGTTTCAGCTTTTTATCAGATTTATTGCAATTATTTCCACGACAATTATTTTACTATTTAAAACTTGCAATCCAGTTCTTTCTAAAATGGCTACTGTTTACACAAGGATCTTCATAAAGTGTAAGAATAATAGTTGCTATCATTTCTCTTGTGTTTTGTTTAACCCTGAAAAATTGTATGTTGGGTAAGTTAAGACAAAACTTCAAAAATAGGGATTCTTTTGATTTTAACCTACATTTATCGACCTACTCCTCGTAGGGCAAATTAATCAACTGTTGCTAACTTCGATCCGTAACATTAAGAACTCCTCCCCCTTCGTGCTCTTCTGACCATGCGGACTCAACTCCTCTCTCATCGGGGACTTCAGGAGATGAGGAAGGAGTTCTAGGGTTGATGTCTTACAATGAGAAAATGTACATAAATTCCAAACATTTGTCATAACATTGGTCTAGGCTTTGAAAATGCCTCACACTCAAATTGTTTCCTTATTCCTTTAATAAGAGTAAGGCTTGGGCTTAAGCCCATTGATCTGGACTTAATGGCGGATCTCATCATAGATGCGCGAGAACTCCACGTCTAGTCTTGTTTAGGTGGATTCGTTATATGCTCGTTCTTTTTTAAAATGAAATTAATCTTTTGGAACATTAGAGGGTTGGGATCCTATAGGAAAAGAAAAGTCATAAATAATATTATTCAAACGGTTAGGTTGGATGTAATAATCATCCAAAAGACCAAAATTGAAAGATTTGACCCAAACCATCTCAAACTGATAGGAGGCCAAATTAATGAGCAATGACTTGCTCTTCCGGCCGAAGGTGCTTCTAGAGGCATTTTTATTGGCTGGAGCGACCAAAAACATTGCATGTTGAGTAATGAAATTCGGAAATTCACGATCTTGCAAAAAACATAGCCAAACGAGAGAGTTTGCTTCCGAATTAACCAAGTTGGCTCCAAGCAACAATGCGGTTTGAATCACAGGAGGTGATTTTATACGTGATTCGTAATCCATAAACATAAAAAAAAGGTGAATAAAATACCTTTTCAAAATCAATTAATCAAATAAACCGCTCCCGATCGATCATCAGTTACGGAACGGAGAACCGACTCTTCTCTCTTCTATTCTATTCTATTCTATTCTCTTCTCTTCTCTCAAAATCCCAATCACACGACCTCTCTTCTCTTCTCTTCTCTTTCTCACTTTAGTTTCCGTCCTCTCCAGCAAACCCTAATTTCCCGAAATCACAACAACCACCGGCGTCCATGAACCCTAATTTCCCCGCCCCAAGCCCTCCCTCGCCCGGACCCTCCTCGGGGGGGAAGGATCGGAAGCTTCTCTCCGCGGAGCAACTCGTCCTCGACCTCATCGACTCCAACCTCAGGGAGACCGCCCTCCTCGAGCTCTCCAAGGTTCCTCCTTTTCTTCTTCTTCTCGATTTCGTTTCTTTAGGGTTGAATTTCTTGCTCGATTTCATTGGTTTTGATGGTTTAGGGTTCAATTGGTCACGTGAATAGTGGATTTGGTTGGTTGAATTGGATGGAAGAGGGATTTTGTCTTTTGGGCTGTTTTTGGTTTCGTGTATGGAATTTGGTTGCTGGAATTGGAGATTTGTTCGTATAATTGTATCGGGAGAAGAGTTTTCGTGGTAGGACTGGTTTTATTGTGTGATTGAAAGAGGAAATGTGGTTTGAATTTTTAAGAGGGGTTTGTGATTTTCATGCGTGGAGGAAGATAATGAACTTTGATTAGTGTAGTGGTCTATTCTTTTGTGGTGGGAAGGTGATTTGATTTCTGCGATTCAGCCTAAGTCTTGCACTTATTTCTTCTTAAATATCTCACTAAGGACTAACTTTGTTTGATAGCTTTAGTGTTTTTGAATGCTACATGTTATTTCCACAAATATAATGGTGTTATTTTTGAAGTTCTTTTGATATTTTTATCCATTTTATTTTCCTTTGTTCCAATAGCATCTGGTCAGCTCTTATGTATCAAGGGCCAGGTTTAGCATTTTTTTTTTCTTTTTCAGAAAAGGGAGATATTCCAAGACCTAGCACCTTTGCTGTGGAACTCATTTGGAACCATTGCTGCACTATTACAGGTCTGGACATCTTGGCATATGTATTGTAAGTGGTTAGAAGTTATCCATATTTCCATAAAATAAAATAAAAATACCCTTTCATGCCTTAGTTATCTTTGTCACGAAGCATTTCAAACCATATTCTACCTTCTAAACCTTTACGTTTCAGATCTAGATAAATATCCTTGCTGCCATAAATTATATACGTATGAGTGCAACACTGCAACTATGAAAGCCTGCCGAAAGTGGTATGGTATATGTATTGGTTGTTATGGTTACTAAATAGTTAATACTTCATGAATTATGTACCATGTGTCAGGCGTACGCCAAAATTTGAATACAAGTCAACAAGCACATAAGTCTCTTTCTTAATTATTTTTTTGAAACTATCCAAACCTAAAATCTACTATCAGTTTACTTACTGTGTTGAATTTTAAGGTAATATTGAATCATGCTTATGGATTGTAATTTAATTTTTTAAGTGTATCCATTGGTTAATGCAGGAGATTATATCAATATATCCTTATTTGTCACCTCCAACACTGTCACCAGGAGCTTCAAATCGTGTTTGTAACGCACTTGCTCTCCTTCAGGTCAGTGTTCTTTTTTATGTTTGTGCAGTAGGTAAAGATGAAAATCTGTTTCATTTTTTAAGAAATCTATTTCTATAAGACCCATCATGTAAAGTTTTTGATACTATATTATCATTGTAGTAAATTGTTTGTTTTAGTTAGGTTGATAAATTGGGAAAATCTATTTTCAGAGCTTAAATTTGCCCAGGCTATTTGTCTAGACCCATGAATTTCATTTCCTATACCATGGATGACAAGTTGGTAAGAGTCTTGGAAACAAATGTACCGTTTGGGTCAGCAACCAGGGGAGTTAGTGATTCCAAGTGACTGAAAGAAACAAAAATAAAATAAAAAATAATAGTCACCGGACAAGAAATCGTTGATCCAAGCTTGCATCACAAGAATTTATGTTGGGCAACTACTCGCCATGACTATTGGTAAAGAGCTGTTGGTGTACTGAAAGGAGCCAAAGAGTTTTACATGCATGATGTTGGGAAACCTGTTGCCCTAATAATCAGGATCGAACTTCATATGTACATGGCCATCCATTTATCCTAATTCATCCAAGATGATTATCACCATTTATTTTGTTCTTGACGTTAATAATAGACATTGTTTGACTTTGTATCCTTTTCTTTTGCAGTGTGTAGCTTCACACCCAGAGACAAGAAATTCTTTCTTGAATGGTAATTGCATTTTCACTGCTATATTTTTTGGATGAATTCAGATTCTCTTTCTACATGATTAGCTCGTTGTGCAATTCACATGCATGCCATTTGTTAGCTCCATCGGTACTTAAGAATTAGACTTTTGTTACTTGCTCTCTTTCTTTTCTTAAACTCCGTAAGAATTTTCTGATCTTGTTGCAGGTAATAGTTAAATCTTTGGCTACTTAGATTAACATTTTTTTCATTGAGAATTCAAGATATAATAATTGAGCACATACCTTTTCATTTTTGCAGCACACATACCTTTGTTCCTCTACCCATTTCTCAACACTACCAGCAAAGCAAGGCCATTTGAATATTTGAGGCTTACCAGTCTGGGTGTCATTGGTGCCCTTGTAAAGGTATTGCGTCCAGCATTGAGCTTCTTCAAATCAATGCTTAAAGATGCTGACCCTGCATCCACATGTGCAATGTTGTTGCAGTCCTAGTGCATATTAGCTATTCATGTGATGCTGTGATGCATCTTTTATATGCATTCTGGAGCAATTTAGAACACACGTGCAAACTAAAAAAACATATTCCATCGAGTATGGGCCAGTTATGCACCCCTGATGATGCTTCATTAGATAACATCGACTGTTGAACCCATCTCCTTGGTAGTGCTATCAAGTTTCTTTTGATGCTGCCATACTCTTAAGGACATTGAAGATGCATAAATCCCTTTCATGGACTAAATACTTTTTCAGGATTTTTTCAATCTGTTATTATTTTTTAATTATCATCACTGTTTTTCTTAATTTCTTTGGTTATAATAATTGTATGGCGGCCTTGTCACAAAGCCAAATTAGCTATCATTACCTTTTAGAGTGCAATGTAGCAAACATTACCTGTTTATCTGGCAAAAGAAAGATCATTTCAGTTACGATAGTTCGTAGCTACTACTTTATACGCTTACATGTAATGCTCCAACTACCTTGATTGTCTAAAACCCTGTTTCTTCCTTTTCTCCAGGTGGATGATACGGAAGTTATTAATTTTCTGCTTTCAACAGAAATAATTCCACTATGTCTTCGCACGATGGAGATGGGAAGTGAATTGTCTAAAACAGTGAGTTATTCTCTTCTCTGTCTTTATGATTTTCGATGGTTATTGTATTGGCCTATTGAGTGAGTCATTTGGCTTGTTATGCTATGAGCATATGGCTGAGTTTTGTATGCATGCGGTAAACTATATGGCCATACAAATCTAGAAAGGCTCCTGTTTTGCAAAAGTTGGTTTCTTTTTAATTGAGAGTAAAGTCCCTTAATACTAGTATTATTTTGAATGATCTGCAAAGCCAAACAGATACGATAGATCAGAAATCTAATCTCATTGTTCAACGCAGCAATTCGAAAAGCAGTTTTTAGTTCTTATCCTTGTTGCTTTTATAGGTATTGTAACAGATTGTCAAGTCATTGAACAACACTGGCTTTGATTCCCCTTAAACCATTTGAAGGCTGCCTAACGTTTTATCATAGTCCTGTAACAATCAGTAAACAATCCGACTTCACTTTTCCTCTATATAGTTCACACTTCAACTACATTGCTTGGATTATCTTTTTTTATCAGATGTTAAGGGAAAGAAGAAATTCATAATTGGTAGTTGCATCATTAACTAAATGCTCATTAAATGTTTTGATGTAATATGCATCCTTGATCCTATTTATGTTAACAAAAGCCATAATACTGTGTTGTCTGTTCTTTATAGGTTGCTACATTCATTGTTCAGAAAATTCTTCTGGATGAAGTTGGACTTCAGTATATCTGTGCAACTGCGGAGAGATTTTTTGCAGTGGGACGTGTTCTTGCTACCATGGTCGTATCTCTTGCCGATCAGCCATCCCCTCGGTTACTAAAACATATAATCCGGTGCTACCTAAGGCTTTCTGATAATCAAAGGTGACATTTAGATAGTTTGCTATAATGCTTATTAATTTTAGTCATTTAATATTTATTGCAGCATACCCATACTTATGCTTTCTTTGAAGTTTCAGGGCCTGTGAAGCACTGAAGACTTGTCTTCCAGAGATATTGACCGATGGGACTTTTAATGATTGCCTTCGTGTGAGTTTGATTTTCTTAAGTTTTGCAGTTAATCTTAGAACTGCTATTTTATGTTGTGCATTTATTTAGCTGGTACCAAGACAGGTAGCCGTCTTTACCAGTCAAATACTCATCATTGAGAGAGTTAGTTATAGCGAGTTTGATTTTCTTACTGCCGTATGTTACCTGTGGTATCAATTTAGCATGTCTGCATCAGCTGTTTGGTCTATTTGTATTTAGCGCGCATGAGAGACAAATGGGTAAGATGTTTTCGAGATTGTTTTTTAGTTAGCATACTTTTTTGCCTTTAAGCTCCCTCACTTTTGGCATCTTTCTGCTGTCGCCACAAGCTAGCTTTTACTCTCCAATTCAGATCAGATGTCAGTAGGTCGAACAAGTCTATCCATAGAGAGTTCAAACACATTACCCGCAACCTCCTTGATTGGCTAGTTATGCTTTGTGATTTAGTATGACCTACTGTCATTTTACTGTACTTGAACAAGAACATCGATCAGCATTGAGGAATTACCACAACTGTATATCGTGTGTTTTGTGGTGACCTTGTGCAAGTTTTGTATTGTAATTTGGATGGACACTTGTCTGGTTGAACTACACATTGCGTGCCTAGTCTCTTGTAAAGATGGCAACGATGGTCAGTGCTCACTGAGCAAAAGTAAGAGATTTACAGAAACCCGACCAGAATCTTGTTGACCTATGAACTGATACAAGGGCCATCCCATGACAGCATTTATGCATTTCTATTTGTGATCAAAAGAGGGCCGATACTGTGTTTGCTTATATGCTCCTAAATGCAATTCAAATTGATTTACGATTGCAATTGGCTTCTAATCCTTTTTTTTAATATTTAGTTACGGTTGCTTGTGACTTAAATACACCATTCTAATTCCATTTCATTGGTGCCGTCATTATAGGATGATGTTGCAACACGACGATGGTTGCAACAGCTTGTACACAACGTAACCTCAGCCACTGCCAGCAGGGGTCCTTTCCTTCCAGCAGGAGCACTTGACCACATGATGCCACACTAGATCCAGAGGCGATGCTAATTTATCTGAAGATTTAAGTTATGAGCCGTTCAACGAGCTGCCTGATTTAATTTTTTAGTAGGCTCGTCCAAGTTCCAGTGTTAAGCATAATTCCAGAACAGGTTCCAGTGTTAAGCATAATTCCAGAACAGGATGTAAGTTCTAATCAATTGTATTAGTTGTTTACGCCTACAGTTTTCCTGGAACTGATACTTAACCAGTTTACGCTCTTATTTACTTGGTGTCAAAGTGATACCTGAAAGTAGGTTTGGTAATAGAGTCAGAAGACGTGGTTTACATGTAAGATTGACAATCTTGTATGTTATGTTTTTATAAATAAAAAGTTAGGATGACAATCTGTATGACAAGCATCAAAGTATCAATGTTCAGTAATATTAATATGTAAAAGTTTTAACTGAGCAATATTTGTTCCTCCGTGTCACCGCATCTGCTTCAACAAGGTGGCCTATCAATTGCCTTGTGTATATTCATTATGTGGTTCGCAATTAAGCATGATTTAACAGCTACTTTGTTTATGCTACTCGATATTTTTAAAAATTTCTATTACTTCATATTTCATAACGTTAAGAGGTGCACCCAAAATTCGAACGTATTTCCTATTTTCTGCAACCGCAAGACCAAAAAATCAAATGATATACCCAAAATTCGAACTTGTGGCATGTTTATTTTAGAGTAGGAATCCATCCGGCTAATTGGGTTGACCAATACTGAAACTCAACTCCCAACTAAAATAAATTCACAAACAAGAGTTGAGCCAAGCAACGACGTCAGTGGATACACATTGCGCCGGCACTTTGCAGACCGACGGCTTCTGGGTCTGGCAGATGTAGAGTAGATAATATATATAAATCAGTCATTTATATTTTGTAAATAATGAGTCGTAAATGTAATGGGTTTATAAAAAGGAAAACGATTAGCGGACGCTAGCGTTCGGGACGCGCGCTTATGTGGTCAGCTCAGTCAGCAGACGCGTTTGAGTTGAGCAAGGAGACTCTAGGGACAATTTACGGGCTTTGATTTTTTTTTAAAATAATCTAGAATTGAAGTTACACGAATTTTAAAAACTGTAATTAAGATGAATTTCTTCGCTATCACTCACTTTGAACCACGAGAAGTTGAGTTTCTTGAATTTCCTCTCAAAAGTTTCCCTTCTCTTAAGTTATAAAAATGAATAATATTCATTTGCTTCAACATCAATAATAGTATTGTGGTTCGGCGTGGGTTCCTAGTCCTTTAAGAATTCATCTCAAGCATTCGTATTTTCCTGGTCCTTTAATGATTCTTCATGTAGATCCTAGCTGTTTATCATATTCTTAGATCTTCAATAGATAGATATCAACCATTAATTTTGTTTTCCATAAGTTTTGACTTTTTTAAATCTAAATATTGAAAGGATACATGATCCCAATCTACCCACTACTAACTCATTTCTTAATGTAACCACCGTCATCTCGTTCCTCCCTCCAAACTCCCTTAAACGAAACGATGATGACTCCAACAAACAATTGACAATTGTTGTTAGCGGATTGACATGGTAGATTCAGTGAATTAATATAGAGACTAAAAGGTACGTGATTATTGAGAGTTATGACTGTTTGGACTTCTAAGATTTATCTCTTGGTTCTCGGTAAAGATACAACCAATTTTATGTTTGATAACAATCAAACGTGTATGACTAATTTGATTTAAACTAATTTTGGATTTACTATTTTAAAGATTATTTTGCAAAAGACTTCTATTTTGTTGGTTTTGAATTCTGATTTTGTAGTTAATATCCCTTTTTTATTTCATATACCATATAAAAAACCAATTGATACCTTTTGATTTGGTAGATTTTTTTTGTAACATCATTTCGTGGATTTTTTGTTGCATTTGGTTTAGCACGTGTAAGTTATCATAATTTTTTTACATTTTGGTTTAAGATTTTCCTTCTAAGACTATTCGTGCATCGCACGGATTTTCGGCTAGTAATATATGTGCAACAATCAATTACTAGGGACTAAAATCTGATCTAGATGCAGAAATCTAATTACGAGTTGTGATAGAGTAGAACTGAGATCGTCCTATTTATTATGAGAATTATTATTCGTGAATTACTTAAATCGTCTGCGTCAATTACTATTTTGTCATTCACTTTCCATTAAATATACATTTTGTCCCGTCTCTTAAAAGAAGACTCCTCTCTCAATTTCCTCTTTCTACCAGTACCAACACCAATGAAATGTTTGACGAACCGTCTGAATTTGGCACGATAAGTTCAAAAAATGCCTCCCATGGGAGGAGACGTCTCCGCTAGAAACCTTCTCACTTTTTTTTTGAAAGTGGTAGAATTTTTACAGTATTTGAATCTAACAGTGTGTCCGTTGACGCCTTTCTTGGTTTCCAAGACATTGTTTTTGGTGGTTGAGAGGAAAATGAAGAAGAGTCGTGGTGGGAGAATGAAATGAAGAGATGAAATAAGTAAAAAGAAAAAAAAACAATATTGTAATGGCGTGCTGACGATTTGAGTAATTCACGGATAACGTTTAGCGGTTCACTTTATTATCCATGTATTGTAAAACCACAACACATAACAACTTGAACTCAGAATAGTAATTAAACCGAAGATCCTCATCTCTAAAATAAAGTAGAAAAACCTTAGGTCTGTTTGGATAACAATTTAGGAGAGAAAAGAAAGGAAAAGAAATGTGTTTCTTTTATTTTATTTTATTTTATTTTCTCTTGTTTGGATATCCATTATGACAAATAAGTTTCTCTCGTTTGGTTAACATCTTACGATAGAAAAGAAAAAAACATTCTAAAATACAAAAATACCCTTTTATTTGTATTATACAATAACATACATCGTTCTACATTTTTTTAATATTGTTCAGAATTATAAATTTGCAAATAAAATATATCACCAAACCTGAAAATTTGAAGCTATAGAAACTTAGTAACGTTACAAACAAGATAGTATACAAAATATATAAAAAAATCTCATGTAAAATTAAAAAAGTAAATATATAAATAATTCGAAAATACTTCAAATGAACGTTTTTTGTTCTTCCAAAACAATGACGTTTGTTGTAACAAAAAATTTATATTGGGCATTCTATAAAAACACTTGAAAGACAACATTCTCTCACCGTTCTAACAGTTGAATAGTCATTAATAGTTGAATAGTCATTCCTGCAATTATATATAAATTTGTCAAAGTAGAATACGATTTATAAGCATTTTGTTGATCAATTGAAGCACCAATTCATAAGGGTTAAAATTAAATTACTATTTTTAACTAATATATATATATGTATATATATATATATATGTTAACCGAGAAATAGGAAAATAGTAGTATAGCAAATTTAAATTCTCAAATTCCATAATCAAATTAAAAAAAAATCAAATCCCAAAATAACAAATTCTATTTCAACACAAAAAGTACATATTCTCCATGAAAAAAATTACATATTATCAATGTAAAAAAATCTATTGGGATAAAATATCTTAACCAAAAAATAGGAATACGGTAGATTAAATTTTTTAAAAACCGTAATCAAATAAAAAATTATTAAACTCGAATAACAACAAACTCTATTACGACATAAAAATTAAAGTTAAAACAATATTTATTTTTAACTTAGATATAGATCTTAACCCATAAGTAGTAATATAACAAATTCAAATTCTAAAAATTCGTAATAAATTAAAAAATCAAATTAAAAAAATCAAATTAAAAAATAACAAATTCTATTCCAACTCAAAATTTTCGCTTGAAAGATTATAAAAAAATACTACAAATGATTTTAACATGATAGAAATTTTCTAATAAGTATCCTATCATACTGTTAATAAAACTCACCTCGGTCGGTGTAGATTATTTCAAATGAGAGTGAGAAATGAGAAGATGAGTATAAGGGAATGTTTATGAGGTGAAGAAAATAAGGTAGAACGATTGGGTGACGGAAGATGGAACGAGGAATGAATATTTATAGGTAACAAATTAGGGTTTACGAGTGTATGGTTTTTTAGTAAGGATATTTTGGTCAATAAATTATTATTATTTCACCTTATCTCAATTTCTCCTCATTTCTCTCCAAAATTGGAGAGAAAGTTGAATTGTAATTTTGTATTATAACATTTCTTTTCAATTTTTTTCTTTTCTTTTCTCTCCTTAAGTCATTATCCAAACAAGAGAAAAACCCAACTTTCTTTTCTTCTCATTTCTTTTCTCTCCTCAAATTGTTAACCAAACATACCACAAGTGAAAAACTTAATAGAAAATTTACTGAGAAAACACTGTCAACAGGAAAAATGGCATACGTGCTGACGCATAAATCTGAACATCCATTTCCAAATACAAAAACAATAAAAAAAACATGAGGGGCATTTCGGTCCACCAAAAAAGCATAAGCAAACAACCATTTTAGAGCCATCATTGAGGGAGACGACCCAATCAAACCAAACCAAACCAAACCCCTCTTCTTCTCCCTCTCCAAACCCCTCCTCTTCCCCCACCAAACCCGACGCCCAAACCCGAACCCTAATCCCGAGACGATCCTCGATTCGTCCATGGCGCAGGCCCTCGGAGCCCAGGTCGGCGTCAAAATTGCAATTTGGGGTGCTTTCTGGGGGTTTCGCCGTGCTTTGAGAAGCTCGGTCGGGTCGATCGTGGTTTTGGAGTTTTGGGTTTTGAGGTTTTGGTGTGTTTTCTGTAGGTTTCGGTTGGTGCGGGTGTTGGATGTGATTTGAAGGCTGGGAGAGGTGGAGTCAAGGTATGTATGTGTGTGTGTCTGCCTTTTTTTGGTGGATTTTGGGTGGAATAATGTTGGAATTTGTAATTTTGTGGGGAAAAATAAAAAAATGTCGTTTTGGGGGTGTAAAATGATTGATTTCTCACTTTGATTGACACCATAGTGAGTTGGTGATAACATATATAACAGGAGAAAGTGAGTTGTAATATTGGTAAATGAAAGGTTTTTAGTACTGGTTAATGATATGTATACTGAATTTATTGTATTTTAAAGTAAAAGGGGAAAATGTTTGAAGTAATTCACATGAGTTTCAGAACTATTAAGATGATCTTAGTTTAAGGTTCTGAACATGGTTAAAGTATTGACACTTTTGTAAGGGAAAATTTATGAGTTAGTTACTATAGTCCAATATATAAGTCGATTTCCGTCAATCATCCAGAAACCAGGATCCCTGCCTACTTCTTTGGGTCAGTACTAACTGTGCTTAAAAAATCAACAATAATGTGCCTGAAGTTAAATTCACCATGTGAATAAGAAAGTTACTTGTAATACGCTTGCATATGTCACCTCACATCAACAGTACCCCCGGAGCCTCTAGAAAGACTCCAACAGAGGAATTGGATCTACGCAGGCCTCGTCATGGAACAATAGAGATTTTTTCTGGTTCATCCCTTAATCTAGAATGCAACAATTGCCTGTAATTTCAAAACAAATCTAGAATCCAGAAGTCAATCCTTTGGAAATGGACAAATCAGGTTGAATACAGGTCACAAATAAGTGAATAACACAAGCATCTTCAAGCATGGTTGTATCCCAGTTTTCTATATTTTGTTACTCAGGGCAGACTGCAGAGTTACAGAAATAAGACCCGTAACCCACTGTTAGCAAGTCAGTTTTTTTCTCGATTCTTGCAGAAGCACCTTTTCCGATTGTTTTCTCCCATTCCCTTATTTTAAACTTTCAGGTACAAAATTTGAGTTTTCAAGGCAAATCATGGATGACGTATCCGGTATTGGATCTGAAAACCAGAAATTCACGGTCAATGCACCAAATGAGAGTTCTTAGCATGTCCCTACAACAAACTGGTAGAACCAAAGTTGCAGTTAAGCCTCTTGAACTTGATGATGCAAAAGAACCTCCTCTAAATCTCTACAAGCCTAAGGAGCCTTACACAGCAACAATTGTATCAGTCGATAGGATTGTTGGACCAAAAGCACCCGGTGAGACATGCCATGTGGTTATTGACCATGGTGGTAATGTTCCTTACTGGGAAGGACAAAGCTTTGGTGTGATCCCTCCCGTAAGCGTTCATGCATATTCTCTTGGAAATTTTCTTCATCCACAAGATTGGAAAGCTTTGAATAAAAGATGAGGTTGTCCTTCTTTTTGCAGGGTGACAATCCTAAAAAACCTGGAACTCCCAACAATGTCCGACTCTATTCAATTGCATCGACTAGATATGGAGATTCATTTGATGGCCGGACTGCTAGTTTGTGTGTCCGTCGTGCAGTCTATTATGATCCAGAGACTGGGAAAGAGGATCCATTAAAGAAGGGCACCTGCAGCAACTTCCTTTGTGATTCGAAACCCGGTGACAAAATCAAGCTCACTGGTAACTACTTTTTTTGTGCCGAATGTGATCGTGACTGTTATAAATTCAAGATGAGTTTTTTCTTCAGAATTTTACTGAAATATTGTACCACTATATAAGTGGTAAAAATGATAAGATTTTTATCAACCTCTACTTCTGCAAACCAAAAGGAATCGCCTAGTAACACTTCTTGGTATACAAAAGCATAACCTGATATACAAGTAAATAATGCAATGGATGCTTTATTTATATTTACATGAACTGGTGTTCTTCAACTGCCACAAAAGGGAAAACACACTTTTAAATTCTGCAAATTCTAGAGTTGTCTATGAGAACCAAGATCCCAATATCACCTATAATTATCTATATAGTGGGAGAATTTCATTGTGATTTGCTTTTATCAAAGTTTTGTTTTTTTCAAAATCCACTATTGTATGCCCATGAGCCTTCAATATTTTTCCCTGTGAGCCATCAAAACGTCCAAGTGAAATTGCCCTAAATGACATATTATCAGTACGCTGACATCCTATTGTTTGTCAGCAACAAACAATCTCAGATCTTACTGAATTAAGATCTGCCTTCGGGTTTTTTTTGTTTTGAATTATTCAAACATCTAAGTGCTGTCAATGTAAAGAAACTGTACTATTATATTGACGTCCTAATCTTCCCCTTATCGTATACAATCATTTCTCAGATCTTATTAGTTAAAATAGGGAGCCACAATTACTGACTTCAGCTTGAATGCTTCTCCCTATTTCTCCAGGCCCCTCAGGTAAGATAATGTTGTTACCAGAAGCAGACCCCAATGCAACCCACATCATGATTGCCACTGGAACCGGTGTTGCACCCTTCCGTGGTTATCTGCGCCGTATGTTTATGGAATCTGTTCCCAAGTACCAGTTTGGTGGTCTTGCGTGGTTATTCCTCGGTGTTGCAAACACCGACAGCCTTCTCTATGATGATGAATTTGCAGGATACCTCCGAGACTACCCAGAGAACTTCAGGTATACAAAGTCATTAACACCCCCACTTTCCTCATATCTCCTGAACAACAAGCACAAAACTAATGTGCCATTTTATTTAAAATTAATGTTTAGGTATGAACGAGCGCTTAGTAGGGAGCAGAAGAACAAGGCTGGTGGCAAAATGTACGTCCAGGATAAGATCGAAGAGTACAGTGACGAAGTGTTTAAGCTTTTGGATGGTGGTGCTCACATCTACTTTTGCGGGTTGAAGGGAATGATGCCCGGTATTCAGGACACATTGAAGCGGGTTGCCGAGCAAAGAGGGGAGAGCTGGGAGCGGAAGCTCACCCAGCTCAAGAAGAACAAACAGTGGCATGTTGAAGTATACTAAGAAAATTCATGTCATTGTTATTCTTAATCCTTGTTTGATTTGGTTAGCATAATAATGTTCCCCACTGCAATGTGGGTGATTTTTTTGTTATTTATGAATATTTCCAGACAGCACAGCTTGTCCACGCAGCAATGTTCGTTTATTCTGTTAAATGTAGCATTGCTGTTTTTCCCGTTACTGGCTAATGAAATGCAGGATATAATAATATGTAGTTTTGATCGGGGCATGTAGAAGTAGAGGAGAGAGTACATGTATGCCATATTTCATATAAGTATGTTTATGTTTGGGCTTCCAGCTTGAATTTTTCAGGGTAAATTACAATTTGTCTCCTCAACAATGGTCAATGAACACTTTGACTCCATCAACTTTAAAACGTCAAACTTACCCTTTAACTTTGATTTGTAACAATTTGACCTTTGTATATCAAAAAATATTATTTTTCAACGTATTTATCGTTTTGTCTCAAAAAAAAAATTGTGTTGTTTGCTAAACATGTTTTTATTGTATCTTATGGTAAATTTTGAATCAAATTAGTAGTTAGGTTTTACTCGAATTCGGGACTGATTATTTCAAAATATGATCTAAATTCGAAACAAATTCAATATCTGATTTGATTGAAATTTTGATACAAATATATATTAGAAGTATGTTTGGTACACAACACATATTTTCAAGTAAAGACGATAAAGATGTTAAAAAATAACTTTTTGGCGGAGATAGGGTCAAAATGTTACTCGACAATAGTTGAGGGGGTAAATTGTAATTTACTCCTTTTGATAAGTGAAATAAGATGATTAGATCAAACTCGTTCAAAACAATCAAAAGATAAGAGGCATTTTGGTCTCACCTTATGATACAACAAGTAAATAGGTTTGTGGCTTGTGGGCTGAAAGTTAGTGCTGCTAGAAAAGGTTTATGGGTATGCCACGGAAAGATGATAATAATCTAATTTCAGTTGTAAATATTGATTTCTTGGTTGAGAAATGTTATCATCTAGCAGCTAAATGTATCATATATTTAGTTTTGTGAGGGGTGGGAGTTAAACTCTGGTTAGTTGTCCATTCCAGCTATGAATCCTTTGATTCCAGGAGAAACCTTGTTAATTTGGAGAAATATTGAGTTCTCACACACATTGACATTGTGTATATCCCAACCAACTGATCCAAGCACCAGTGGGATGAGGGTGGAATGCAATTTCGATCAATGAACTTGTGGTTCAACAGGTTTGTAGGATTTGACTCGTAACCTAGTTTGTTGATTAAAATTAACCCTTACTGCTTACAGAAAATAAAAAAGAGAGGGAAATATTAAGTTTTCGGTAGGGCTGAATTGAATATTAGAGGGTCAGGAAGGGTACAAGTTTCAGAAAGTTTTGAGAGAAAATTAAAAAAATATATTCTGCCATACGAATTTTCCATCGACATACAGATCACACGTGTCACCAACTTATCTGTGAGAACACAATCAATAAACTAGCAGCTGTATCCATATTCTTTTATTATTATTTTAGAATTAATAAATTTATAATAGCCATTATTTTATTTGGTATTAATAGATAAGCATGTCACGTCAGATGCCATATCCAATTGTTATCCTACAACAACGTGCAAGCATCAAATGAGAGTCGTGGCTCAAATCACATAAATTTAATTAATCTCATGGCTAAATGGGATTATCCATTAACTATATTTTTGGACAAAGCAATGTCGGCACAAGGTTGAATAAGTTGTTCCATTTATCCATTGTTCTATTTAGTAGTCACGATGATCTTGTCTATACATATCTTTACATCACAAGTGGGAACAAAGTTGTTTAAATACTTTAGGTACAAAGTTTTTCGGTGTCTTTATCTTATGTTTCACACTTCACAAACATGTGCGAAAATCCGAACGTGGATTGATAAATTATAAAAAAGATTGTTTTGATCATTCTTATTATTGCTTGAATTCGGAAATTTTAATCAATCTAAAAACTTAGCCTAACACTTAAATCCTTCACATTCTTGAAACATACACCTCCATATAAAAAGATTGTTTTTCCCATTCCTTTGACGTTAAGTAAGAGCCCTAAGTCACCATCTTTTCATCAATAAGAGGATTACCAACAAATCCCCATTAATTTATTAGTAACCCAACTAGATACCACAAATATTTAAATATAACATTTAGACCACTATATACATACGATCTACACATCATATTTTAGATGTGTAGACAAGCCAATTTAGTTCATCACAAGTCATCTTGAATGTGAGGTTGAGTTAGTAATTTTTCTTAAAATTATAGCAAAAAGATAACGGTAACAAAAATGCACAACAGAACAATTAGATGACAGAAGCGTGGATGAAATTAAACAAACATGAGAATATGGATATGATTTTTTCATATCAACTTATCAAGAACATGATTGTCCTCGTTTGACTGCAATTTTACAAAAATACAAGGACCAAATCGCAAATTTTAAAGAAAGTGTTAAAAAGTCGGAAAAGGTTCAGAGCTGTTGTCGGAAATCTTCTCCAAAGAAGAAGAAAACTCACCCAATCCCCTCGTTTTTATCGGAAAATTCGGAAACCCATTTCAGGTTCCATTATGTTCTCCTGCAGATTTTGTCTCGTGGGTGTGAAAAATCGGATCTATACGTTCCCGTTTGCTTTGGGTTTGAAATCCGAGGTTGTTTCCGTTTTGGGTTTTGTTGGATCTTAAAAGTTTTTGGTTTGGTGGTGTTGTTTGGGTTCGAGATTTTGTATCATGGGTCGTGTTTGACTCTCGACTCTGGACCGAATTGCAAATGTTGTGTTGGAAAGAAATGTTGTTTTGATTGTGGTTTTTTTTTTTTTTGCAATGTAATCTGTTTAGGATTGTTTGGTTCTTTTGATTTTGTTGTTCTTCGCAATGTTGTGTGGTGTAAACAGTTACTCGAAGATTTAATTTTCATTGTTTGTTTATGTGATATTATGTTTGTTGCTTGAAATGGGGGCATAGATTGGGGTTTGAAGGCAACAAACTGCGGTTTATGGATAATTCATTTTGCTATGTTTGTGGTTTTTAATAAAGCTTGTGGAAGCACTTGATGACATGCCTATGTTTTTTTGTTTGTTTTCAATTAACTTTTTTAGAAATGTTCATTTCAATGCCTTCTTCTGTTTCTGTGATCTGTTAGCACTTGATGACATGCTTGTGTTTTTGCGTTTTTTTAGTTTTTCAGGGCTGAAGTGATTTAAAGGCTTTTAAAGCAAAGGGAGAGATGAGTAGTCATCACTATGCAAAGCCCATGCAAGGTATTAGGCTTATTAGCTTATTTTTGTGCTTACTTTCTGCAAAAGAATAATCGATAATGTGGGTGACTAGGTCGAATTTCCTGATCCTCTCAGTGTGATGTTTTTTTAATGCATAAGAGGCAAATTGACACAAAATTGTTCAAGTTGGTTGCTACTCGATGTTTTCATGTTTTAACTATATGTTCGATGAATCTCATGCATTCAACTAAATTATCCATTCTATGTTGAGAAAGTGAAAGAACTTAAGTAGATGCTACTTCAATGAGCTGATAATTTTTTCTGGTTTGTTCTACTACAGGAAATAAAAGAAAATTGAAGGAGCTATTACTTAAATCTGAGAACCGTATATGTGCTGATTGTGGTGCTCGAGACCCAAAATGGGCGTGAGTATATAAATTTGCAGTGCTTAATTTCTTTGAGAATTGAGACTACAATATCATCTGAAGTCTAAGGATTTTTTGGATGAAATGAGCATAGTTATCATTAAGTACCATCTTATATGTTATGTGAATATTTAACTATATTGATGACAATATGTTGAACTTAATCTATGCACCCTTTTCTCCTTTCTGCGAATCCAGGCTTCAAAGTTCACATGTCTGCAATCCGTCTCAATTGATAAATTCAGGATTACATATCTACAAATAATTATATTGCAAGAATTTAAATTAAACGTTATAAATACACCTTGAATTAAAAAACACACCTTGATATTAAACACAAGAGCCATGAGCACCAAGTTATCTCTTGAAGACATCAGATAAAATTGTAACGATACAAAGGCATGGCCACAAAATTCTAATATTTAGAAATCAGCAAAGCTCCATCAAAATATGGATATTTTAATTGTTTACATTTAATATAGTTAAGGTGTGCGCCCTTTAGGAATGTGTTTTATGTTCCTTGCATTATTTGAGCTTATGCACAGTTTTTCTTACTTTAATAGGCTCGATTCAAGTCAACTAAGTTGCTGTATGAGTTACCGTCTTTGCCTTTTTTTCATCTTATTAGACTTCCTGGTTATAGGTTGCAAATGAAAATAATTTAATGATCATGAAATTGTGCGATTTTATGATATTGGATTTGAGTGATGATGTGTTGTGCTCTTAAACAGTTTCAGAAGATAAACCGTTTATTTGTCACCTTTATGATGATAATTTAATTACATTTTTTCAGATCAGCAAATATTGGTGTATTCATATGCTTGAAATGCTGTGGAGTGCACAGAAGCCTCGGGACCCATATATCAAAGGTAGTTTAGATTCAACATGATCTAAATGCATTTCTTTTTTCTTGGGGGTCATTTACGTTATGTATTTTGAGTATAACACATGGACAAATTATGTGCTGAGGTAGAGTTAATTTTTTCTAAATATGCTGATTCGTATTTCACAATAATCTTAAAATTATGCAGATGTTTGTGAAAAAATGAAATGTAAATATGATTTCTTTCTTTCTTGACTCTACTTTACGATTATGGTTTTTTCCTGTTAGGTTCTCTCTCTTACGTTAGATGAATGGTCTGATGAGGAAATTGAGTCTATGATAGAGGTTGGTGGAAATTCTTATGCAAATGCCATCTATGAAGCGTTTCTTCCGAGGGATCACCCCAAACCCAAGGCAGATTCTACTCCGGAAGAGCGAACCAATTTTATAAGGTGGAGACTCATGCTATTGTGCTTCCACATCTGCAAGATGTGTAAATATGTTTCTTTTTCCTTGTTAATTTTTTTTGGTCTGCTCATTACAGTGTTTTTTGAATTATTTGTTTGTTCCCTTAGGGCCAAATATGAACTGCAGGAGTTTCTGAAACCAAGCTTGCGTATTCTCTCTACTCATGTGCCATCGGACTCTTTCCAAGACGAGGATCCGATCAAGGATGCTCCCAGTAGTTTAAGCTCGAGTTCTTCAAAGAGAACAGTATGTGATAATTAATTATCTAACATTTCAATATTTAATCTTAAAATATTGTTAACTTTTTTTGTTTTTGTTTGGATTATAATAGGAAGGAATGGTGGAGTTCATTGGAATATTGAATGTAAAAGTGATAAAGGGCACAAATTTGGCTGTTAGAGATATGATGACTAGTGATCCGTACGTTATTTTGGTTCTTGGACAGCAGGTTAGTTCCTTAACATTCTTCACAAATTTCGAACAAGCGAAAAACAACAAAAAATTTCATTTATGAAAGTAGTCGTTCAATTGACGGAAGGTAAGATGTTAATATCTACCTTGTTGCCCATTTCCTATCAGAGTGCCCGAACTGTGGTTGTGAAGAGCAATTTGAATCCAGTGTGGAATCAGGATCTTAAGCTATCAGTTCCTCAAAATTTTGGTCCCCTAAAAGTGGTAAGCAAAGAGTTGTTATTTTCTCCGTAAACCCATATTTCACTTTATTTCATCTCTCATCTTGAAATTGTTTTTTTGTGTGTGCTAGTTTGTTGAATTTGAATCTTCCATTCAATCACTAACTACTTCAAAAAATATTCTCTCATTTATTAGTAGGAGAGAGCTATTTAGGAAGCCTTAATTAATCGATCAAAGACAACTACGAACTGGAATTCATAAAGCATACTCTTTGACTCTGTGTGATTTTCAAAAACGGTGAAAACTCTCGATTGCTCCTTTAAAAAATTGTTCTGTAGATTTCGAAGTCATCATTAATCAGTAAAAAAGTTCATTCTGAATCCATCAAAATGTAGTACCTTTTCATTGTATTTTTGTCCTCCATATCATAATGATATATACCTACCTGCAAAATATGTCAACCGACCTTTTCTTATATTCTTCTCGAGCAGCAAGTCTATGATCAGGACACTTTTTCAGCAGACGACATCATGGGCGAAGCAGAAATTGACCTCCAACCACTCATAAATGCAGCAATGGCCTTTGGAGATCCGGAATTACTCGGCAACATGCAAATAGGAAAGTGGCTGAAGACAAGCGACAACGCCCTTGTCCACGATAGCACCGTCAACATTGTGGATGGGAAAGTGAAGCAGGAGGTGTTCCTGAAGCTTCAGAATGTGGAATCTGGAGAGATACAACTTGAGTTGGAATGGATTTCTCTGAACCAGTAGTGCATCTCTATGTTCCTGACCTTATTGTTTGGTCACCTTTTGATTTGCATGTTGGCAGTGAAGAAGTTATACCCCCCCCCCCCCCCCCCCCCCCCCCCCAACTCAAAATCATACATACAAAGAACTGTAGAGTTGGTAGCTGTATCATCTTGATTTCATTTTACTGATGAAATTTGTATTGACATAATCTTGACTTTCTTTTACAATATTGGATGTTAAGATTTGTGTCTGATTCAGGAAAATGACATTTTCCTGCAAGATTTGCTTCAACTCACCAAGAAACAAGAGATGGAAAAAAGTTCTAGTAAGAATATCACTATATCAGTATGGTTAAGCCTAAATTGAGTTTTAGCTGGTTTTGAAGTTGTTAGTACACAGTTTTGTATGTCATCGTAACCAAATAGTCAGATATGATTATGCACCTATATTTGTAAAAAACAAAACAAAACCTTCGTTTTTCCATCTCTTTTTTTTGTTTGGTTTTAAGATTCAAATTGAAATGTGTTGTAGAATAATATAAGTTATTCCAAGCACTCACCAACCCGTTGTAGTCTAGGTGGTTAGGATACTCGGCTCTCACCCGAGAGACCCGGGTTCAAGTCCCGGCAACGGAAACATTTTTTTTTAGTTTAAATTTGTAAAGACTTTTTCGTCATTAATTTTTTTGGTCTAAGACCATCATAACCTAATTCGTGGTTAATCAACAAGAATTCAATTTTCAATTCTTCTTTTCCAATTGGACCTTAATTTTGTTGATTCAGGTCTTCACCTTTGCTGATTTTTCAAATTATTATATTTTTATTTTTATTTTTGACACTAATGGAAAATGGTATAAGTGTGTCAATTTTGTGTTAGCTCATCTTTGTTTAATGTTTTTTATTATTTCCAACCTACATTTTTTTGGGTCTAAAAATCATATAATTGCTTGTGTGTTTGCTTGTCTCAGTGTCACTATATGGCATTCATTGTTGTTAAAGCGGGAGCATCCAACTCATAACCAATTGGCTATGAGTGGAGAGGCTTCCCAACTTATAACTCAGGAGAGAACCCACATTTCTACGATGTGGGACTATCTCCTCATTAATTCGTCGTTAATCGACAAGAATTCAATTTTTTGGGTCTAAGACCATCATAACCTAATTCGTCATTAATCAACAAGAATTCAATTTTCAATTCTTCTTTTCCAATTGGACCTTAATTTTGTTGATTCAAGTCTTCACCTTTGCTGATTTTTCAAATTATTATATTTTTATTTTTGACACTAATGGAAAATGGTATAAGTGTGTCAATTTTGTGTTAGCTCATCTTTGTTTAATGTTTTTTATTATTTCCAACCTACATTTTTTTGGGTCTAAAAATCATATAATTGCTTGTGTGTTTGCTTGTCTCAGTGTCACTATAAGGCATTCATTGTTGTTAAAGTGGGAGCATCCAACTCATAACCAATTGGCTATGAGTGGAGAGGCTTCCCAACTTATAACTCAGGAGAGAACCCACATTTCTACAATGTGGGACTATCTCGTCATTAATTCGTCGCTAATCGACAAGAATTCAATTTTTTTGGTCTAAGACCATCATAACCTAATTCGTCATTAATCAACAAGAATTCAATTTTCAATTCTTCTTTTCCAATTGGACCTTAATTTTGTTGATTCAGGTCTTCACATTTGCTGATTTTTCAAATTATTATATTTTTATTTTTATTTTTGACACTAATGGAAAATGGTATAAGTGTGTCAATTTTGTGTTAGCTCATCTTTGTTTAATGTTTTTTATTATTTCCAACCTACATTTTTTTGGGTCTAAAAATCATATAATTGCTTGTGTGTTTGCTTGTCTCAGTGACACTATAAGGCATTCATTGTTGTTAAAGCGGGAGCATCCAACTCATAACCAATTGGCTATGAGTGGAGATGCTTCCCAACTTATAACTCAGGAGAGAACCCACATTTCTACGATGTGGGACTATCTCGTCATTAATTCGTCGTTAATCGACAAGAATTCAATTTTTTTGGTCTAAGACCATCATAACCTAATTCGTCATTAATCAACAAGAATTCAATTTTCAATTCTTCTTTTCCAATTGGACCTTAATTTTGTTGATTCAGGTCTTCACCTTTGCTGATTTTTCAAATTATTATATTTTTATTTTTATTTTTGACACTAATGGAAAATGGT
Source organism: Triglochin maritima (assembly GCA_963682175.1). Taxonomy (NCBI): domain Eukaryota; kingdom Viridiplantae; phylum Streptophyta; class Magnoliopsida; order Alismatales; family Juncaginaceae; genus Triglochin; species Triglochin maritima. The sequence continues at coordinate 43,566,432 of OY821774.1, forward strand.
ATAAGTGTGTCAATTTTGTGTTAGCTCATCTCTGTTTAATGTTTTTTATTATTTCCAACCTACATTTTTTTGGGTCTAAAAATCATATAATTGCTTGTGTGTTTACTTGTCTCTGTGACACTATAAGACATTCATTGTTGTTGAAGTGGGAGCATCCAACTCATAACCAATTGGCTATGAGTGGAGAGGCTTCCCAACTTATAACTCAGGAGAGAACCCACATTTCTACGATGTGGGACTATCTCTAACACTCTCCCGTACGCGTGACCGGGTCTGCCGCGTCTACGCGTGACACGAATGTGAGAGGTTACGCCAGCCCTGGTTAAGGGTTCAATTGGCTCTAATACCATGTTAAAGCGGGAGCATCCAACTCATAACCAATTGGCTATGAGTGGAGATGCTTCACAACTTATAACTCAGGAGAGAGCCCACGTTTCTACGATGTGAGACTATCTCTAACAATTGTAATTGCATCTGAGTACTGGTTAATAGAAAGACATGAATAGTATTAACAAAAATTAAGTCTAACTTTTTTAAAACGTCTATTGTTAAGTTCAGTTATTCTATCCACTCAACATTACGATGAGATGAAAGTTGCTTTTAAATATGTCACTTAAATTTGAATTTTCATTTGAAAATGAAATTTCAAATGACGTCCATGTTTTCAAATACATTAATTTATTGACATTGTACTGTAATTTGTAATTTTCTTGTGGTACTTTGAATTTTCCACATTTATACAAAAATTGTAAAAACTTAATTCCTTCAAAGTGGTGAAATTTCAATATTAATTCACACAACTTATTTTAACCATAGTCAATCAAAAAATTAATAAAAGTATTATTATAAGTCCTGAATATGATTTTATGCATATTATTACATCAATTTATGCTTGGAATACAATTCTAAATTGGAAAACTAATAAAGTATCGTATAAATTTCAATTAGTTGTCGTTTGAAAGTAACATGCTCATCCAAACACAATAATACAAATTATAAATAAGTGCACAAATTTGCAAAATACTACATCGAAATGCAACCCAAACCAAACAAACATATCTCAACTAAATTAATTTGGAAGGAAGTGGTTATGTGCTTTAAATGTGTTTTGATATCGTCCAAATTAAAGAGCAACAAGATGTACACTTAATGCTACTTCACTTTTGAGCAATAAATAAATACAGGGATATAAGCATGTGAAAACATATATTGACCGCTCCTCACAATTAATCTACCGTACATGATTGCTGCTTTATTGTTCGAACGAAAGAAACAATAGTAAGTTATAAATCACTTGCATGCATATGATATTAAATAAATATATATAACACGTCAAAGAGCCACTTAAAAAAACACGACACGACATATATATAGATACGTTGCCTCTGTTCTCAAACGTAAAACATTAATTTATAAATACGTCTCACATGAAATTAATAGTTAGTTTAACAAACTAGCTAGCTGGGATGGATGGATTATTAGAGAATGATCGAAAGAGGGTGCAAGAAAGGGAATGAAGAAGATGTTTATTTTTTTGGTTTTTTTCTGTTGTTTTTTTATGTTTGAATACATGAGTGTATATAAATAAAAAGATCTATCCGTTAGTATACATTTATTTGATACTTGGGGAACTCAAACGTTTATCTGGGAACGGAATGGTCAAGCTTTGGGTCTCCCTTCACCATCAATGTTCAACGGTAAGAACATTATTTGCTTTAGTTTTTAATATCTTCAACATGGATGGATAGATAGATGTAAATACATGGCTTAGCTAGCAAAAGTTCTACAATAGCAGCTTACATGAAAAGGAAAAGAATGGAAGTGCACTCTACACTTTCCACCTCTCTCGAAACCCATCTTAAGCAGAGAATCCTCACAAGAAGACTAGGATCCATTACCCAATAATCGCTTCTTGGGTTGGTAGCAATTGTCCTACCTAATCCTACATCATATCATTATCATATTTAACCAACTGATGTAACTATCTCAGTTGGAATATCTTGTCTTGAGATAGTCAATATCATATATCAAATCACAACAGTCTTATTCTAATGTTTAAAATTTTGAATTTTAAATAAGAGTGGGAGAATATTTTTGTGGAGAGAAAGAGTCTTTCAGTAATGGAGTTACAAGTATCTGACATATTCATATCTAATCATTTTCCATAAAGTGGTGACAAAACGTATAACTTGTACAAATCTTTCTATTTTCCAATTATATTTGATCCATTTGTTCGTAGAACTATTTACTTTATCGCAGACATAAAATTTAAAAAGTCATTATCATATTTAACAAGGAAGGTCACTCCAATTCCAATTGCAATTAATTATGACATGCATGTTTAAATACAAATGTTGTCGATATATTTTTTGTGTTTTGAAGATCCAATAGTGTGAATCTTTATTCAATTTTTAAATCTTTCTGCAGAAAATTTAGATAATCAATGAGATAGAAAAGTTTTCAAGACGGATTGTTACAAACGTAACGTTCAACGGAAAAAAGAAGAAAATATTAAAACGATGCGTCACATATTAACATGGAGTTATCACAGAAGAAATGATAAAAAATAACAAGAACAAAATGACTTGAGGAGCTCTGGTCATTGTGGAAGTTGAATGCTCTAATAAGTTGGTATTAATGTTGTCACTTATATAGGAAAATTATCGCATGCACCAAGACATAAACGGATCGTTCAGTTGTAATCTAATTAACGATTGATGTCAAAAACCCACTTTTACTTCTCATGACACCACTAACTACACAATGTATAATTGATTTTCTTTAATTACAAACGAACCTACTGTTTTGCAGTTCTACAAATTAGAAAAATATCAACATTCACACAGATGTAATCAATCTGGATTTTTTAGTTTTATGGTAATTCTCTCTTCTCCTTTCTTTTATTTGAAGGAAAAATAGAAAACTTTGGCTACATATCCTTCAGCTAAAAAAACTATTTTAGGAAATTTAAAATAGACATTAACCTATCACAAACGAATTCTTATGTAAGATTTTTTTTATCAAGTCATTTAAATTTTAAAGTGGCATCTAATAGGTTCTAAAAAATGCATTTGATTTAATATAAAGTCAATCAAATCACATTTGGATTTACAACTATATTAGTAAAAATGAACTTTGTAAATATGCATTTTAGTTTACTTCTATGTCGATAAAAAAACATTTCAATATTTCATTTATATCAATAGAATGACATCTAAATCGAAGAATAGTTTCAAATTGTATTTGTAAAAAATAGAACCTTTTGAAGAAATATTAACAAACTAATGTCAAGCCTTCAAATTTTGCATTTCCAAATTTAGAAATACAAAAATGGATCAAGAAAACCCAACGCATACAATCTTTCCTAAACACAAAATTACTATTGGCGACGCAATTATGGCATGCGAATTTGATTGGAACAATTACTAGAATTCCATATTTAGCCGAAACAACACGGGGATTTTCCCCACCATTGGATTCTAATCCAATAGCTATTATCAGGCAACCTCAGATTCACTTTGGATTTTTATTGCATATATATAGATTTTGCCCCCACATCTGAAAATGCCCCCGTATGTATAGAGTTTTTAATTCACTTTGGATTTTTATTGCATATTTATAGATTTTGCATACACCAATTGGATTATGCTACTTGAATTTTGGATTCTATATAGTTAAGTATACGTATATTTGATTTGTGAATCTCTTAAGACTCTTTTCAGGAAGTCATATAAATTGTGTCTCATTGACTTGAAATCGTGACACTATTATAATTGAATATTTCTAGTTGCAATTAGTGTACAAAAGCATGAACTTGAATTATTTCTATCATAGTTGTCTCCAATTCTGACAAATTAACTTGGCAGAATCATTTTGGTTGTTTTGATTATTGCCCATCAAGTGTTTGTCAAAATTCCAAGCATTCGTCTGGGAGGATTTGAGTTGCTCCAATTCGCATGGACTACTCTTGTGATCTCTATTTTAGTGAGAGAGCTGTAAATTAACTGGTTCATGCATACCATCTTGTGAAGGTTTACTAATGTTCATGCATACCATAGAGATGAACAATTGGTAGTTTAAATACTGTATGGTAAGGTCGGTTTCTGAATCAGTTGGAATTCAATTAGTCAATTTAAAGGATATGACTATGACACTTTAAATTTCGAAGGGTATAAAGTGTCACTCTACTCAACCATATATAGTTGATGATGTCAAACTGTAATTTATATATCCTATCTTGGGTAGTGGGTTCTACATTTTTGAACAGTTAAAAAACTCTATTAGATAAGCTTATTCTTGCTTAAATACTCATTTTGTGTTGCTTGTTTTCTCAAATACCCATTATAGTTTCCTATTTGCAAACATGTTTTATGATTAATCCACTGTACCATTATCATATATGTAATGCTAGATTAATTAGACACAGCTTCTTGCGACGATATCAAAAAAGCTCTGATCTGAAGGTGGCATTTGGTTTTCTCAAGAAACGTTACTTCGCAGCAAAATACAATTTCCCGTCCCAATCGTTAAGTCCACCAAAGGTGTGTGACACGCCGGAGGAGGTGACGTTCCCTACTTCCCTCTTAATGATCCCTTTTTTCAAGCATGAGAGTAGTAATTTTAATCAAAAAACCGTTCAAAAGCTCTCAGTCTCACTAATGAAGCTTTTCCTCTTATTAGTTCAAATAAATTGTCTCCAAAAGCGTTCCAAGCTTGGTTAACTCAGTTTCTTGCTTTTCTGTTTGGATTGCTTTTGTTGGCTTCTGGGACCATAATCTTAAGTTGCAGAAAAGAGCTACAAACTACATCCCAACGGGACCATAATCTCTCTCTCTCTCTCTCTCTCTCTCTCTAACAATTGTTAGTACATGTGCCTTTTGTTTGTTTGTTTGTTTCTTTCTGACTCAAGTTGTGGTTTTGCTTGACTTGGATTGGAGAAGGAACTAAAAAGAAAAAGAAAGAGAGTAGACAATATAACTGGCATCAGCTAATCTCTTTCCATTTTGTTGTTTGCCTTTCCTCCAACGTTTGACTCACTTTGTGATTTGGCTTTGGTTTACAGAATTGCAGATGACGTGTTAGGTGAGAAGAGGTGAATCTAGTAGTTACCCACTTTTAAATAACTATATATATATATATATGGAATGTACTGTTCAAGCAAATAAGTAACAAAATATTATTAGCAAAAGAGCAATTCGTATGCTAGCTAATTAATACCCACTATTTTTCTCATATGTGCAAAACTACTTCGACAATAGAATGAAAAATGACATCAGAACATTGATCTCTGCAAGTAAGTTGATAAGACAAGAGTTGCAAAATCAAAGTTTTACGAGTCGAGAACGACATTACCTATAAAGATGAGATATAATCAATCAAATATTGCTTCAAAAGTTGAGAGCAACATAACTTATAAATATTTCTGTCAATAACATAACTTATGATGAAGATGGTAGAATCATTCAAATAAAGATCATGACGTGAGATCAGTCAAATGTTAATTAGTTTTTCTAATCAAACATTATGAATTACTTAAATCCAACAGTTGTAACACGATTGTTGGATGCATTGGCTCAAGTTCTTGGTCCAACATATGACTAATTCTCCAAGATTTTTTAAATTATGTAAATTTAGGGCCACGTGTCATGAAAAGGAATATTCTCACGATGTTTTCGACAATACATGAATTTTAAATCTCAACTCGCTAATTCCAATTCCATCCAATCAATAGGTTTGATCGGACTATTGTTTGTTATGATATGTAATTAAGCTACATAAATTATAGAAACCAACCATCAAAGTAAGAGCAGTTAAGAACAAGATAAAACGTATGATATTGGGTAATTTAGTGGTTATGCTTGACTCCTATAGTCACGACTCACGAGTCCATTATTTATATTTTTCGATTAGAAGTCACTAATCCTATTTATGTCGCAATTATGGAGATCATTGTATACTTTTAAGGGTAATTTGTTTTTAATAATTATTCTGAAAATTGGTAATTTTTTATTAATTGATTATTAAGAGAAGGGACCATACACCAAACACCAAAGTTTAAGGTTGCAAAAACTGAAGGTTACACGGAAACCCCTCTTGCCATTAAAAAAAACGTGGAAAATACCGAAATAAAGGTTAATACAAACCAGCAAAGAGAGATAAGGCAGATGCTTCAACTGTTTATCGAAGGGAATATGTTATATATGTTGGGCATAATATTTGCATTGAGATCTAATTCTCAAGACTTAAATTGGAAAAATGAACGATCTAGAGGGCAAATATATCAAATTTTTATGTAAGACGTCACAACAAAAAATACGTAAAAAAATATTTTAAGAATTTGAACATTATTTGAATCTAAATTTGAATTTTTTTCAAATTTGAATATGAATTTGGTAAGTTATGCAAAATTAGGAGTCGAACTAAAATGTTTGATCGTTTGAAATTTGGATACATATTTATCTAATTTGAAAAATATCTGTTTGCATCCCTACTCTTGGGTATTGACTCATTCCATTACCTACTAAGCTATCGCAAAAGGTATTGAAATAACTATCATAGTATTTGTATCTCATCCAACTCAAACAACCCATTAATCTCCGTTAATCCGATCCATTTGCAATGGTGGTGAATTCAAGCTCTTTGGCAACTACTAATGATTTTGAATTTCAATCTCTTTGTCAACTACTCCTTCATGAACATTAACACCTTAGGATTAGTAAATAGTAACCCACTTAATCAAACCAACACCACCACCAACACCACCAAAAAAAGATTAAAAAAAACCCAACACCAATTAATCAACTCTAATGGTAAGTAAGCTTCACTTCGCTTCTCCAACAAGCATAAGCTTTTGTAGCTTTTGTTTGTGTAAAATCTCATCGGTAAGCGTTAAGCGTTGTTGGCGTTATTGCCTCTTTTCCTTTCCTTCTCTCTTTCTTGCCCTCGTCTCCCCTCCTCCTTTTCCTCGGGTTCGACGACCAAAGATCGGATTTTGATCCTTACCCACCAACGCCCTCGCTCCCTCCTACCTGTCGGCACCGCCATTTCCGCCTCTCGTCGCCGTTTCTGCCTTCGTTGGCGCGGTCGCCAATCCCGGGTTTGGTTTGGGGAGTTAGTGGGGTTGGGGGTTTGGTGTGGGGTTTCGGTGCGAATGTGTTGATTTGGTGGTGGGGGTGAGTCGGTTTTGGGCTGGAATTTCTAGGGTTTGTGTTGGATTTCTGGTTTAGGAGTTCTAGGGTTTTTAGGGTCGGATGAGTTGGAGGAGTGGGAAATGGTGGTGATTTCGGGGTATTGACGAATTGGGTTTTGTGAATGGATGGGGTTTTGCTGTTCTGTGCGTGTGGAGTTGGGAATTCCTCACGGGAATCGGAAGAACTCGTGATCTGACCTTTTTGGGGTTTGTTTTGGTGTGGGTCTTAAATGGGGGATATAGGGCTGTTGAGGCAGGGATGGAATTGGATCCAATCTCAGAAGGAGGCCATCATGGGTGCTCAGATGATGAGGGATTGCGTTAGGGAGAAGTTCATCTTTTTCATGGACCATCGCTGGCCGGTCGTGTATAGCTGGTGTTTGAGATTGGGGAGGCTTCTGCTAATGCTGACTCTGCATTGGAGAGATTGCGTTGTCAGAGGATTCCGGTCGTTGCTCGGTTTGGAGTATACCGCGTTGTTCGTCATCATTTGGAGTGGGTTCCTTAGTTTGACGTCCACGTCGTACCTGCTCTACGTGCTCGCGGCTCTGGTTTGTACTTCGTGCTTTGATTGTGATTTAGATTTTATGTTGTGCCTGTATAAGTTGAGCATTTCTGACTGGAATGTAATGAATAAAAGTGTCATAGTTTGTGAATCTGAAAATAATTGTGGTATATTATTGTTATTTAATTATTTCCTCATTTAGGGCGTGTAACTTTATTTTGGGATTAGATTTGTTTGATTAGTTTTTACATCAACGAACAGAAAAAGCTCACTTTTGCACTACGATTGCAAATCATTGGATTGTGGGGTTCCATTTGGGCATTTCTCATCTCTGGTGGGTGATTTGTGTTGTTTGGCACTCCTTAATGATTCTTTATTTGTTTACTCTTTAGTTGCATGCTTGCACCAAATTTGGTAAAAAGAAGGGGAACATCATACATTGCTGATTTAGAAAAATTAACTGTGTTTGTAAACCAGTTGTTGTTTCTTCCCCTTATAGAAAACATAGGGAGCTCATTCTCAAAATTTTGTTGCAGAAAGGTCTAAAATTCAAATAGCACAATGGGCAGATTGATATACACCTAGAAGGTTTGCAATGTGTAAAATTAGAAATAAAGATATTTTGTAGGACACTATTAGCTGGTAGTCCTGGTATCCTACAGCAGTAATGCATGTGGTTAAGACCATCTCTTGTCCCTGTCTCTTCTTTTCTTTTCGGTGTATAGAAGTAGATATTCTTCCATATGGGTTTGCTACACTACAAAGGGTTTTTTTCCTTGCATGGGAACTGGGAAGACATGATGATAGATATTGATTTTACTAGAGTTGAACCTTCAAGTGTTCCTCATCTTTGTGGTTTTATTATCAGTTTATCACTATATATGATCAGCAATACCAAAAAAACACTATGTGAGATCAATGTGATTGCATATATTGTACTATTTTCAGGATTATTTGAGACTGTTTCTTCGATCCTTTATTTGCATTGTCTGCTTCCTCTAATTTATTGTGAATGGGATGTCGATACAGAATTAGAGGTGTTTTTTCCCCACTTATTGTATCTAAAAATGCAGTTATTCTATCAGCTTGTTTCCTTGATTTTGTAAAACAATCAACATTTTGCATCTATTTCAGGGAGCATCTGGATCAACCATTCATTACCTTGGTTACACACCTGGACTTTTTATTGTTGGGCTTTTTGGAATTTTAATCATGTGGATTTATGGTAACATTTGGGTACCAGGGATGCTTTTTATTATTGGAGGTATGCGGTTTTCTCCACCACAAAATTGAGTTTAATAGTTTATCATATATTGAAGAAGTCAGATTCAATTTTGTTTATATGTTTAAATGTTTAGATATTTCCCCCATTCAAGCTCCAATATGTTCTGATGTAATTTTTCAATCCAATCATGCAGGCTATATGTTCTTCTTGAATCGTGCAAGACCTCTTATCTTCGTGTCAACAGCATATTCTGTATATTGTGCCCATGTTCGTGTGGGCTGGCTTGGGATTTTCCTGTCATTAAATTTGGCTTTCCTTTCAAATGATCTCTTAAATAAATTCCTTCAAGGATGTGATCGTACAACTGAAAAGACTCAAACCGAAGAACACACAAAATCAGAACCATTTGCAGAATGCTTTGCTGAAGATGGTGATTTTTCAACTCCAGTTGGTGAAACAGAAACTTTATCTCCCAAAAAATCTTGTAAAGCCCCTAGCACACCGAGTTACGAAAGTGTTTCAAAAAGTTATTCTTGTAGTAATGTGGTCAAAACAGAGACATGTTCAATAGATGAAATGAATAGAATAATCAGTAGCTCTAATCATTATGAAGCACTGGGTTTTCCTCAAAGTAGGATCATAAATCAGGAAACACTGCGGAAGGAGTATCGAAGAAAGGTAACCCTATTTTCTAAATTATTGTTTTCTTTTTTCCCAAAAGAGTTAAATGATTTGCTGTATTGTAGCGTGAATTTTCTATTTTTGACGCTTTTTTGTCATCTTAAGGTATGCCTGATGCCATTTTTCTCTCCAGGCTATGCTTGTGCATCCCGATAAGAACATGGGGAGACCCTTAGCTGACGAATCATTTAAAAAGCTCCAGTCTGCATACGAGGCAAGTCGTTATTCTTCAGACATGGTTCATTTTGTCAACTGTTTCGCAGAAGTAATTTAATCTCAGATCTATTTTACTTTGGCTATAGGTTCTTTCTGACTTTTCAAAGAAGAGAAACTATGACGAGCAATTAAGAAGAGAAGAGTCTAAAAGTGTGTGCCAAACAACCTATGGTGCCTCACGTCAGGTGTTTCATTTGCATATGGTCATCTTTGTGGCTATTGTATTATTTATGCCCTAATGTGGTAATGTTTGCTTTTATTTTTATGCCGTTTCTCTTGTGGCTCACTTAGAGTACAACATTACCAATTGATATGTTGTGCCTCCAAATGTTTGTGGGCTAAATTGCTATCTTTTAGGCTATTTAGCATTTGACTATAGACACGTAATTTTCCATTCTTTTCATTTGAAACCTAAACACACGGTGGATTGGATTTTTGATGTCCAACCATATGTGAAAGTTTAGATTTCGTATGCTATTTGTGTCATTTCAATTTTTTTTGAGTCATTAAATAGCATCTGAATGTGAAGACTTATATTAATTTCAGGGCAATAGTGGTTACTGGTCTGAAGAATCAAGGCGCATTGAGTGCACAAAATGTGGTAATTATCATTTATGGATTTGCACCACCAGAAGTAAAGCAAGTGCACGATGGTGCCAGGTAAACCCCATCGCGATAGCCGGTAGATTAGTTATGCTGTTGACATTTCCTGACGCCATTCGGCTATTGCTCATCATTCATCAGGATTGCCACATGTATCATCCAGCCAAAGATGGAGATGGGTGGGTTGAATATGGATCTGTGACGGCCATTTCAAGTGCCGAAAAGGTAAAGCTCTATTGTTAACAAAGCTGATGATGTTCCCCAACCACTTGCCTTTTACTTAATTTTTTCGAAAATAAAGTATGAATGAATTGGCGGATCGAGATAAAGCAAAGCAGGTGCCTTAGTTCGTGCTCTTGACTTTGACAATCTTATTCTAGAATCTTTTCGGGCGCTTTGGGAGGAAAGCCTTGTCACCAACAGGGAATAGGAGATTTATCCATCCATAATTCATTCTAAGTCACTACTACTATTTATCAAGTTGTCTTACTTGACATTCATGTTCTGCTGGGCATTTTTTCATTGATATGTTTTGGAGTCTATTATCTCGGGATCTTAGAATTAGTCTTTCAGGTGGAAATTCCACGTGCTTTCGTTTGCGCTGAGAGCAAGATCTTCGACGTGTCAGAGTGGGCCATTTGCCAGGTATATCATTCATCTATATCTTGTGAATCCATTCATCAATGGAAAGTAAATGAAAACAAATGCCATAATCCCACTTAATTTCTAGCCTCACAACTTTAGATATTGTCTATATCTTCTAGGGAATAGCTTGTCGACCCAACACACATCGTCCGAGCTTCCGTGTCAGCATGGTTGGGCTGGACAGTGCTGCACAGAGATCAAGCTCTTCCAGATTTCACTTTGATCTCGATGCTGAGATGGCATCATCAGAAGATGAAGATGAGTTTGAGCTCTGGTTTCAACAGGCCCTAGCATCTGGTTTATTCTCAGACACCCCTAAGCGCAGAAAAAGTTGGAGCCCATTCAAAATAAACCCGAAAATTGGTATGAAGTCATGGCGGAAATCTACATGATTCGATCCACGTAAAAAAGAAACGAAAACTCAAACACGCCATCATGGATCGAGAGAGAACATACTCCATGTAAATAGATCATCAGCTAATTTCCTTGTAATCATTATGTTGTGTACAGGAGGAAATGGATCAAATGGAATTAAAAGCACTCCCAGCTTCTCTACCAACAATGGATTCCTCAAAGAAAACATAAGTGGAGTCCAAATTCGAAAGTGGCGAAAAAGAAGAATCTGAACTCCTCTACTGATTTGTAGAGAATTAGGGTTTAGGGGGGATAATTCTTTTAACTTTAGGAGTGTATTTGTTCCTTCCTTTTCTGTATGCTGGAAACATCTTGTTTGTACCGTGGAATGGTTACTTGGAATGAAAGCTCTTTCTTTTTCTCCACAAACTTCTATTGTTGCTATGATTTTATCATTGAGAACATGTTTTGGGCTTGATTTTTTCTTCTAAAAAACCTGTTCAAGGGAATGGAGTTAAAATGTTCTTGTTTATGATTGGAGTATATAATAGATATAAAATCTCCTGTCTAGAGAAGTTTATTGCTGGAAAATGAATGAATTAATTTTTTTATACTTTCAACTTCAAATTAAAGTTTGAAGCACTGATGCAATTTCGAACTAATTTGACTTGAATTTTAAGAAATATATTCCTAAAAAGTAAAAATCCTCAAACATCACCGACACATCAGTTTCTACTTCACCTTTGAACAACTTAGCATCACAATATATTATCAACTTTGGGAAACAAAACCATGAAGCCAATCAGATGCTCTGCAGCCAGTAAAAAGGTAAAAATACTACAAGAATCATGATACATGATAGAACAAAACAATTAATCTATTCTTTCCATAACCTGTACAGAAAGTAACCCACTAATCACAATCTTCAAAACCAAACCACAATACTCAACTGCCACCAAAGACCAAAACAACCCAGTGTAATCCAACCAAATAACCTGCTTGAAACCTGTCACGTGAGATATGTCTGGAATCAATTCTCAACAGTATCAATGTTCTCCACTAGAGCACTTCCATTGCACTACATGCCAAGCTCAGATTCCAGCAATAACAGCAACAAACTTCTTTATTAAAGATGATCATCAGTGGATAAGGGAATAGTCAATTGTCATGTATGTTCATATGTCCTACCACAGCATCTCATTACAACTTTTTCTCCTTTTGAGTAAATATTAAGAAGGCAACTTTTTTGTGACATTGGATTCATATTTGTGATTTCTACCATTTTGGGATACCACGATGACGAACGGAAAAGACAAACTTCAATTTAATCAACCAAACCCATAACAAACCCACCGACTTCTTTCCCGCAAGCATGGCCTGATGGGCCCAAAAGGACAGTGGTAGAGATTAATTTTAAGCAAGGGTGTAAGCGGGCAGATTTTTGCCATATCTCGTTGTGCCTAAGTTAAGCGGGTAAGCGAAATAGGACGTGCCAAGCCAAAAAGAATCGCCACCCGCCCCGCCTAAGAGTAGACTAGGCAGGGTGGGTTAGGCAGGTTATTCATTGATTAAAGTTAAGTACAAAAAAAAACATTTTCTATTTTGATCAAAACTAGATACAAAAAATCAATCGAAGTATGCTTTTAAAACTAGATATAAGATCAAAGCTAAATACAAAATGATCAATGCTAAATGCAAGCAAATGCAGGTATGAGTTATTGCATTATGCGGGATACGGTTATACGGAGCATGTTGCGAGAAAACTGCAACCTGTCCCATTTATTATGTGGGTTGTGCGGATAACATGTTGATTTTTTTTGCCCGCAACCCACATTAGGGGGTCAAACCCGTCCCATTTACGGTCCTAATTTTAAGAAAAATTCTAAGTGGGTTTAAAAACAGAATTGCTATTTGTTACCGGAAAACTACTTAAATCGTCCGTGCGAATTACCGTTTTGTCATTCTCTTATTTCTACATATATATCTCTTTATTTCACTCTCCTACTACCACTTTCTTCATATTCCTCTCATAATCATCAAAAGCAATGTTTCGGAGGTCAAGAAAGGAGCTAGCGGACGACCCGGTGCACTCGAATTTGGTAAAATGTCCAACTTCTTTTTAAAAAATAAAATAAAATTAGGGGGTGTCCGTCGGAACCCCCCCCCCCCCCCCCCCCCCCCATGGGGGAGGTGTCTGGCTTAGACGCCCCCCCATGGGGATGGCGTTTTTTTGCAGACGCCCTCCCCATGGGGTGGCGTCTGGCTTAGACGTTCAATTTTTTTTTAATAAAAAATCTTAAAATTATACAATGTGTTATCTCATATTATTTCATGTTTCATTCCAAGATTTTCAGTATTAATGGGGTGCATTATAATGAGTTTTTTTGTAAGTCAAAAAGTTTTACCAAATACAACCTCGACAGCTCGGTCGGTCTCGCTCCCCGATGAGCGAGCGACATTCAACCGGAGATTTTTTTGGATCTGAATTTTTTTGAATCTCCATCACTTGCAAAAAAATTCATTGTAATCCAACTCGTCACCACCAAAATCTTGCAACGGAACCTCAAATAATTTAAGATAACACACCGTATAAATTTAAGAATTTTTGTTTATTTGTTTTTGGACGAGCATCTGCAACAGACGCCTCCCCCATGGGGATGACGTTTTACCCAGATGCCACGCCCAATTTTATTTTTATTTTTGAAATCCACATGATCCACTTCGACAGACATTTTCGTGGTGTTTGTACTAGTAAAGTGAGAAAAACTTAGACAGAAACCTTAGTTTAAGAGACAAGATGAAATAAATATTAAATGGATTGTGATGGGCAAAATGGTAATTAGACAGATAATTTAAGTAGTTTTTCAACGACAAATAATAATTTTCTTTAAAAAATGGTCTCAAAACCCAACTCCACTTCAAAACAACCATCCACCGACTCTCACGTCCATTTTTCACTAACACAAGTACCAAACAATACGTACAAACATTTTTTTTATTCTCCAACTCCACTTTTTTCACTCATTCTCTCTCATCCACCACATGAAAAAAGGTCTCTCCATTCGTGCTCCACCATATGCAAACATTGATGTATTATATTTTTATAGGAATAAAAACACGAGTCAGATTTATCACAAAATGAAACCTACCCAAAATATGGTAAGATAAATCACATTGGACGTAATATGTGTAGTCCAGATCTCCACAAAACAATAATATATCACGTCTAGTATGATACATCTAACTTTATTCCGTTTCCTCCCCAAAGATTGTGTGAATATGCATCCACACAATGATCTATTACGTACAATGTGATATATTTGACCCATGTTTTTTAATTTCCTCCCAAAAGATATGGGTCAGACATATCATAAGATGGAAACCACCCAAAAATATGGTCAGATACATCACACTAGACTTGATATATATCTGATGCATATATATCACGTCCATTGTGATCTATCAGACCATATTTTTCGTTCCCTCCCAAGAGATTGTGTGAATCTTCATCCAAATAGTGATGTATCACATCCAATTGGATATATCTGACTCATATTTCTCGTTACCTCCCAAAAGATATGGGTCAGATGTATCAGAAGATGAATCTACCCAAAATTGGTCAAATATGTCAAACTGGACGTGATATATTTGACAATATCTTCATTCGAATAATGCATATGCAAATGGACCAAATATATCTTGTGATAGATCTGAATGAGGAGATGTGTTAGTGTTTGGTAAATGCATTGTTGGATGGAGATACGAGCCAAATATATCACACTTATTTGACCGTATTTTAGAGTGAATTTATTATTCTGAGTTATGATATATCTTACTCATATATTTGCTCCTAGATGGACATAATAGATAATGTTTGCACATGGTGAAGAAGGGGAGAGAATAAACAGAGAGTTTGCTGGGGGCATGTCTATAGATGATGGAGTTTGATGGGGGCATGTCTATATTTGATGGGACATGCCTCCTCTAGTGGGGGTGCCAAGAAATGGAGCATGATTACCACTACTCTAATTTTATTTATCAAAATGAAATGTGACCTACATCTTACCGATTGTTGGCTGTTATGATTTGGATTTTTGATAAATAAATAAATAGAAATGGAAATAACTTCCGCAATATGAGCTACAATACAAGGGAAACCGATTCATTAAATATTTTCATTTATTTCTTAAAAAAACTAATGTATATCAAGATAAGTTCTATTAAAGAATGACCAAGATAAATTCAAACCCATACCCCAACGGCCAGTCGGGTTGGGCCCTAACCCGCTTCGAACCCGACCTATTGACACCTATAATTAGGATGGGAGAATTATTATGGTCGGGGAATCTACTACATCCATACGAGGGAAATCTAGATAGAATAATTACTCTATGAAAGACTACTTCCCTAGCTAATATTTACCTTCAATCCAAACACACCATATATATATAGAAAGTTATCTTAGTTGTTTTACTGAATTGCTATTCATCGCCGAAAAACTACTTAAATCGTCCGTACAGATTACCATTTTGTCATTCTACCTTTCTACTTATATAACTCTTCATTTCACTCTCCTAACACCACTCTCTCTTCATATTACTCTTATATTCACCAGAAAAAATATCTCGGGGGTCAGGAAAAGAACTAGCGGACGCCCCAGATTACTCAAATCTGGTAAATTGTCCTCTTTAGTTTTTTTTAAAAAAATTGGGTCAGGCGTCCGCGGGAGACGCCCGACCATAAGGGGAGCCGTCTGCCGGAGCCGCCTCCCCCAAAGTGGAGCCGGCTCCGAAAGACGCCTCCCCGATGGATGGGGCGTCTCCGGTAGACACCCCATTTTTTACTTTTTTTAATTATTTAAATTGATTATAAATTGTGATAATTGCAAAATAAATTGAATATTATGTTAATAATTAATTAAATTAGTTTAGTAAATCATTTATTGAATATAAATTGTGATAATTACTAAATAAATTGACTATTAAGTTAATAATTAGTTTAGTAAAGAATTATTGATTATAAATTGTGATAATTGCTGAATAAATTGATTATTAAGTTAATAATTAATTTAATTATTTTAGTAATTCCATTAATAAAATTTTATTTTTAAAATTGAATTAATAGTCATCGGGTTACCGTGGAGGAAAAGGGCAATCAATTACCTTACGCACGGTACGTAGTGTAGCAGACGAGTCAGGTCCTCGTCATCCACGTAGACGTGATATTTCTGCTTCAGTTAGGAGAGAGAAAGATCTTTTACGTCGTCGTCAGACACCTGGGGATTCTTTCGACGACGAGGATGATTCAGGTGAGTTGAGGAGTCACGACGAGGGTGACGATGGGGGTCGATATAGCTTGGGGCCACAAGAGGAGGCGATACATCAGTACGGTCGAGGTCGGGGGCGAGATTGTAGTCCTTCGGTTGACTCGGTCATTAGGAAGGGTCGAGGTGGCCGGTTTGTGACCGGTGATTCGAGTTCGTGCACTGCAGACGCCCGAGCTCAGAAGAAGAAGAGGGGTGAGGACGAGTCTTGGATCGTCACGGATATGATGCCTGGTGGTCCTCTAGATGGCAACGTCATTCCGAGTTTCGGAGGTCACATTGTCAGACGCATCTGGGTTGGCGAGGATCGAAAGGTTTTGAAGTGTCATAATCGGCACAGAACCAGTATTACATTGTGAACTTGGCGTACAACGATGACTGATGATATGACGACGACCGTTAGTGACAGTGGATTGGGTCACTTGCCGTACAACATGTTTTCCTGCATTGACATGCCGTTGATTTTGGCTTTCGTGGAGCAGTGGCAGCCTGACAGCAACACTTTCCACTTGCCGTTCGGAGAGATGACGATCAGTTGCATGACGTCTTTCAAATTCTGCACATTCTTGTTGAGGGTCGTATGGTCAGTGCGCAGACGCTGACGTCTGAGCTGAAGTTATTTGTATCGGAGTTGCTTGGTGTCAGCCTCGAGGGTCTTGTGCGAGATAACTCATTTTGGAGTGGCAGTTGTGGTAGTATCGAGGTTGTGGAGGATTGTTGCAGACGGGGGCGACCACCATGGACTGAGGATACGCAGATGACTGCCTACATCTTCTTACTGCTAGGCTACGTTTTGTTTGTCGACAAGAGCGGTCATAGAGTCAGACCACGCGACCAATTGGAGGTGAGGGAGTCAAATATCATTGGTCAGTACTCATGGGGGTCGGTGACGTTGGCATATCTGTATCGCCAGCTGGGTATATCGAGTCGTGCTGACTGTTTTGGGATTACGGGTTGTCTTACACTGCTGCAGGCTTGGATATATGAGTATTTTCCTGCTTTCCGCCCGCATCGGGAGCGGATGATTATTGAGTGTGGTCATCCTCGTTCGCGTATGTGGGTTGTCCGGCCGAGTTTAAGAGCGAGGGTCGACTTCTTTCTATTTGTAGACGGCTAGATCAGATGACTGCATCGCAGGTATATAATGTATATATCATTCACGTTTATTTAAATTTCAACTTTATTATTATTAACGTATAAACGTTTAGGTGGAGTGGTTGTCGTATGGTCTTGAGCTTGTTGTAGTTGTGCCGAGGACTATTTTTATGGGCGTTATTCGTTATAGGGATATCACAGAGCCTTATTTACCTGATCGCGTGTTACGTCAGTTAGGTTACGTTCAGGTGATCCCGGTTGACATCCCGACGCCCGAGCATGCAGTACGGTCTGCGATTGCGACGACGTACGACGTCAGGCATAGTGTTTCCTTCGCGGAATCGGTTTGGAGGACATTTCCGAGAGTAGAACGACTTCACCTGGACGATCTGAGTCGTAGCCGCGACCCCTCAACTTGTGATGTAGATTATTTACAGTGGTTCGGTAGGTGCTCACATCCACTTATCGTACGCGGTGTCATTCCGAGACCAGAGAGACCACTGGATAGGACATGTGCCGATGCGGTAAATTTATCTAATTTAATTTGTAATTGTAATGTATATTTTGTTTTTATTGTTAATGTACACTAATTTTTATGTTACATACAGTTGATGAGTAGGGCGATACGGTATACGCAGTTGTTCTTGCGACAGAGAGACATGATGCTGACTGAGGATACGAGACTTGCATGTACGATTGAGATCGCCTCATCGAGGATTGGAACAGCCAGTTAGGCATTTCGGATCATGATTCAGATGTTGAGCTCTAGTTGACTTGCTCTTACTTTTGTTTTATTATATGTTGCACTTTTATTACATTTGTTGGTATTTGCTTATGTTTATCTGTGTACTCTTATTATTTATTTCTTACGAACATATCTTCTACTTATTTCTTCAACATTCATATTTTTAATACTTATTTCTCATGACCATATCTTCTACTTATTTCTTTAGATATCGTATTTTTAATACTTAAATTTAAAATCTGGTAAAAGAACAACACGATATAAGTACAAATACACGATATATTATACATTACAAATGCATTACAAATTACAATCAAAATGTACTACGTAACCGGTTCCAATATGTCATCCTACTTTCGTACCGATCCTCCCATCCAACAACACTCTCATCTCGCATTTGATACCACAAGGTCGCTATAGGAGGTACTGGGAAATCATCAGTTGATTCCAAACGAATAAAATGTCTGTAACTCCCTAAATGAGCAATGACCAATTCTCTGACAAGCCTCGTCATGGCAGACAGACTCTCCCAAGGTAGCACAGTAAGACACGGGAACAACGAACCATCCGTTCCCATTGAGAAATACATGACCGCACACTTGTAAAAATTAGCAATCGGAAACAAGTCGGCACAAACCTCCATATAATGATCCTCGTTACAAGCTCCCCTTCCCCAATCAATTCATTGACGAGCTTGTACCACATTGTCGAAATAGACACTCTCATAAATAGGATGTGCACCTATTTCATTAGAAATTGTACGACGGGCGTACGACCAGTTGTCTTGACCACCATGGAAGACATCGGCAACACATCGAAATCCACAGTTGCTATCAACACGTACGTCATTCCACCTCTTCAGAAATGGTAAAACGATTCCTGGTAGTCTATCAACATATGAGAAGTTATCCACGTCAGTCCGTCCGGACACTGTAAGATAGAGAAATAGCAATTCATTAAAACAACAAAATTAGGAGATAATCTATTCAACCCTATCTAGATTAGTGATATATATTAAATAACAACAAATATATCGTCATACCAGATCCTGTGCCCGTGTTCACGGACGATCGAGATGAATTGGAAGACCGACCACGACCCCTGCTCCCACTACTGGAAGACCGGCCACGACCTCGCTCAGCATACTCGAAGGCACTCGGGTCCCGACGTGTCGACTTTCTCGTAGGTCGCAACCTCTCCAACACCAACCGGTAACTAGACTCTGTCTCATCCTTCAAAATCGCATATCCGATGAGGAAATTCATTTTTTTTGAGTAACTTCAACCATCTCAAACAAATGCATCTTGTACTTGTTCGTCTTATACGTCGAATCCATGCAGATTCCGAAAGGGTATGTACGCAACAACTGAACTGAAGTCGGATGTGCCAAAAATGCGTGAGTGATGACATTAGTTTCTTCATCTGCCACAATCCAATGCAAATAGTTATACTGCACTGCCTAACTGAGAAACTGCTGAGCGGGATTCCTGTCTTCAGATTTTGTCATCCTCATGTACTCTCTGAAGTTATAAATGTGTCTTTGATTGGGATTATCCTCCGGCAATTTCTCATTTACCGCCAACAAAATGTTACGTGGTCTTGCTTGTGCCTCAGTCATATCACGAACAATTTGCTTGGCCCCAGCACTAAGTCCGCTGACCTGTCGGTGACCCTCTGAATAAACTGCAAGTGTGTGCTTGTGTTGCCCATAGGTGCTATTAGAAACAACGACTCATCCATCACGATCCCGTCGCTCGACTACTTTTACCAAAAAACGACAACCGCAATCATTTCTTTTTGTGTTCTTTCGTAGAGCAATACTCGTATCACGAGAACTTATTTCATGTTTGTGATCACATCTCAGGTAACAATTCATCCGGTTATCTGCTTTTGGTATGTATGATGATATAACCAAAAAAAATTCAGCTCCTATTGCAACTTGTTTTGCCTGTTTACAAGCTTTCTCGATCGTTGTAAATATTTGTTTACCATCAAAAATTCATTGTAATCTACTCCATCACCACCAAAATCTTGCAACGGAACCTGGAAAAAATTAATTTAACAGAAAATTAAAAAAACTAAAATAAACGCAGCGTCTGTTTCAGACGCCTCCACCATAGTGGAGGCGTATGGGTAAGACGCATCCACCAATGTAGAGGTGTCTTAGCCAAAGACCTCCACGTTGGGGGAGGTGGCTCGCTAAGACGCCCGAGTCGGAAAAAAAATCCACCTCCGTTACCTCGCCGAATCCAGGTGTTTTACCAGACATTTTCGTGGTGTTGGTACTAGGAATGTGAGTAAAATTGAGTCAAAAATCTTATTTAAAGACACGGGACAAAATGAGTATTAATTGATTTGTTAAGAGCAAAAATATAATTTTTGGGACGATTTAAGTAATTTTCCGGTAACGAATAATAACCGCCTTGATTTAGTATAACATCTTTCTTTTGAACCGGAGAAATCCTTACCGAATCAAGAGAAATCCATATCATTAACTCCACCTCTCTATCCAAACAAGAAAAGAGAATCCAAACTGACCTTACGAATATAATAATCCCGAAACGTCTGTCCATAACTGCAAAATACCCACAAAATGTCTTCCCTCCAAAACTCCAACAGCCCCAACCCCCCAAACCCGAACCCTAACCCTAACTTCAATTTCCCCTACGACACGGTCTTCGACGACGACCCCTACGACGCCGATGTCAAATCTAACCGCGCGGCCTTCGACGGCTACGTCGCGTGGAAGCAAAGCGCGCCGTTCCTGTACGACCTCTTGATCTCGCACGCCCTCGAGTGGCCGTCCCTCACCGTTCAGTGGCTGCCGGAGGCGGTACAAAGAGGGGACTATGCTGTGCAGAAGGTGGTGTTGGGAACGCTCACCGGAGGGCAGGCGAAGAATTACCTGATGATCGCCGAGGTGGAGCTGCCAACGGAGGAGGAGGAGGAGGAGGAGGAGGAGGGGGAGATTGCCGGGTTGGGGGGGTTCGGATCGGCGGTTGGGAGAAAGGTGAGAAGAGAGGTTTTGGGTTGTGTTTTGTTTTGTTTGAAATTGTTAAAGATTATGTATTTTTTTGGGTTGGTTAAAGATTGTGTCCGTTAGGCCTAGCAGAGTCAAAGATTAAATTGTTTTTTGACTTTTGGGTAAAATTGGACTAAATCAACGTGGTTCATGCACGTTGTATGTGATTCTTATTGATTGTAAATTAATAGAAAGTTTTCTAGGCATCAGATCACGGGTCAATCGGAAACAACTTCTCTGTGACAAGGGTATGGTTGCGTACATCTGATCCCCGCTTACCCTGCCTAATGTGGGAGTCTCTTTTGATGTTTTGAGGGGTAATGTTGATGTTGGTGGGTGGGTTAAAGATCGCCTTTTTTGGTTTGGGTGTTGAGATTTAGGTTGTGTTGGGGATTGTTATTTATTAAAGATTGCATTTTATTTTGGTTTTGTCGAAGATTGGGGTCTTTCGAGGGTTTGGAGTTTGAGATTTCGATTACTGCATGAGTTTTAGTTTGGAAGGATTTGGATTGTGTTTGGTTTGGTTTGGAATCATTAATGATTGCATTATTCTGGTTTGGATGTTGAGGTTTTGGGTTGTGTTTGGAATCATTAACGATTGTATCTATTTTTGTATGGTTTGATTGTTTTGTTTTGTTTTTTTGTTATTTGGAGGTTGAAATTTTGGTTGATTTGTGTATTTATGTAGTCTGCCATGATCAATATTGTGTTTGTTCTGTATTGGAATGAATAAAGATTTCATCTTTTTAGGGTTATTTTAATTTTTTTGATTTGGACGTTATATTGTGGAGTTGAGAATGTCTGGTAATCTGTCCTGTGCAAGATGCAGCATATCTGCACGTACGTAAAAGAATTGGGATATTAATGTGTTTCGCATACAGACGTGCAGAATAACTTTACTGAAGTAATTTGTTTAAATTTATCTTTCTACATGTGAGGATGTAATCAAGCATTTAACTAGGCTGAAGTTTTGTATTTGATGGTTAGATATACAAATGTGGTACATGGTACTTTCTTCTCTAAACAATGAAAAGATCTTTTGCGAATCAAATGCATTTATTTTTTTCAAGCAGGTCAAGATAATTCAGCAAATAAATCATGAAGGCGACGTGAACCGTGCTCGTTATATGCCTCAAAAACCTCATATTATTGCCACAAAGTCAATAAGTTCGGGAGTTTATGTTTTTGATTGTAGCAAGCGTCCACCAAAGCCAACTCAAGATGGTCTTTGCAATCCTGAGTTGAGGCTGAAAGGGCATACTAAAGAAGGCTTTGGCTTGTCCTGGAATGTTTTCAAGGAAGGCTATCTGCTAAGTGGTTCTGAAGATTCCCAAATATGTTTTTGGGATATTAATGCAACACCCGAAAACAATATCATTGAAGCTCAAAAATTATTCCTGGTGTGTACATACATCCTCTATTTCCTTTAGGGTTTCATAGTATTATTCCATTAGTTTTTGTTTGACTACACAGATGAAAACGAAATTTACTATTCGAAACCATATAAGCATTACTGTTGTAGGTAAGATAGTAAGATTGCAGCTGTGGTGCAATATATTATAGTTCCATGATGATTTTTAGTTTTTATAGCCTTAAATGTTGGGAGGAGATGCAATTTTAGTTAACTTACAATATCTATTCAGCTGAAATATCAATCTCATTTTTATAGTATGCAATTTGAACCCTCTCTCCTTGCAAAAGAAAAATAGAACCCTCTCTAATAATATTTAAGTAAATAGACTTGAGTCATATTTCCTTTTGTATTCCTGAGAAGGCACATGAAGATGCTGTTCAAGATGTTGCTTGGCATCTGAAGAATCACTACATATTTGGTTCAGTTGGTGATGATAAACATCTAATGTTGTGGGATATAAGAGCATCAGGACCCAGAAGACCACTAGAATCTGTGCTTGCTCATCAAGATAAGGTGAATAAAAGTTTGTCCTCTTTTTTTTCAGTTCTAAAAGGCATGGTATCTTATCCTGTTTTTAGCCTATTTAACTTTTAAGGAATAATGTAAAGTCAAATCCATCTAATAAGACCTCCATTACAGATTAACTGCTTAGCATTTAATCCATTGAACGAATATCTTCTGGCTACTGGATCAGAAGACGCGACTATTAAATTGTTTGATCTCCGGAAAATTTCATACCCCTGCCATACGTTCGAGTATCACAAGTACGAAGTACTTCATTTATGTCACGCATTTGGTTTGTATTCTACATATATACCTTTCCCTTTCTTAACAGAAGAATCTTTTGCTTGCTCAATTTTCTTTTATGTCTACTCTTGTGCATGCAATTGCCACCTCCTTTGCAACCTTAAATTGTGTTTTGCGCATGGTGCAGGGGAGGTGTTACTCAGGTTTGCTGGAACCCAAAGGAAGGTTCAATTTTAGCCTCTTGTTGTGTTTCTAAGAGGCTTCTAGTATGGGATCTCAGCAGGTATTATTTATCGAGGCTAAAAACTAGTGTGACCACCTTGTGTTCCTTCTCTGATTTCTCTAGTATTTCTTCTTGTGAATGTCCTGATTTCCATTTGAGGGTTCCAGGTGCACAAAGCTGCTGGTAAATTGAGGTCGAAATATAAAGTTTTGTCTTCTGTAAACTCCGTAGTATGTTTGTAGTGGTTGAAGGTTTCATATAGCATACTGATAAAGGAACAAAAGTCAAATTCAAGTGGCCTGGTACATCTACAAGTGCACAAAATAACTAGATCTTTTCTGAATCGGCTACTTTGTTGGTGATGACTGGTGAGGGACACTAATTAACTAATTTAACGCACAATAAGATAATTTTGTTCTTTATTCCATTGGCATTTGGTTTCTTCATTTTACATTTGTTTGACGACCAAATAGAAGGCAATTTTACTTTTATTGCTGTAGTTTCTTATGTGAGGATTCAACTGTTGAGTTTTTCCGTAATGTAGTCCAATACTGCTTGTTTAGATGATAGGCAATTCACCTACATTAGCTTTTCAGAAAGTACAGTGAATTGTTTTATTGCGACTGGTCATAATTGTGTTTGCCGTTTGGAAACTATTTTTTTGCTAGAATTGGCACGAAGCAATCGGAAGAGGATGCAAAGGAAGGTCCGCCGGAGTTGCTCTTCATTCATGGAGGGCACACAAGCAAGATCTATGATATCTCATGGAACCCTGTCGAAGAATGGACTGTTGCAAGCGTATCACATGATAACATCCTACAAGTATGGCAGATGTCAGAGAACATCTACAATGACAAAGACGAACAAACCGTTTAGCACGATGTAATTCTTGAGAAGACAAACGAAGTGAGCAAGCAATGCAAGGTAGTAAAGGATGTGCAGTTTCTTTCTCATCTGGAACTTGTACCATTTCTGTTCTTTCCGTCCATTCTTTTGTTTGATTACTATAATAATTTGTCTGAATTGATTCAAATGTGTATATTATATAGAACGATCTGCATTTCTTTTATTGTGGAATCGCAAATGGTCAGTTACATTTGCATCATTTGGGTCAATTGGAAACAACCTCACTGTTTTACAGTGATAGGGTTGCGTACATCCGATCCATCATTACCTCGCTTAGGCGGGAGCCTTTCTGGGGTATTGGGGTTTTGTATATATTATATAGAACAAAGGGTGGGGTTTTATATTTTATAGTATCATGAAGTTTTTGGAATCCCAGAATGATGTTTCTCTAACGATTAGGATTCGTTTTGGCTCATGAAAGTCAATTAAAATATCACTGTTTGGGAATGATTGGAAATTCATGATTCTTGAGTGAATTGGTTATTTGGTTTTTAATCTGCTCATAATCATTGTGTACCTAGTTACTGGTTTGTCATGGAAATATTATTGGAATTGTATGATTCCTTGAATCAATGTTTAGATTGGGCACCAACATGTTGTACAACCTCAAGAAATTGATTGTACAATATGAAATTTCACTCTTAAATCATATATATGATTGCTCTCCTCCACCCACTTTTAGACATGGTTGTTGTGTTGTTTTTTTAATCTCAACATGACATCAAAATAATGTATGTATTAACCATTAACCATCATTTTTAGTTTTTTTATGTTGTTTATAAATAGCACCCATGAATCTTTGTATATGAAAATTTAGTTTAAGATTCAGATCAAAATTGGTTTAAATTTAGAAATGATATCATATACCATTGACGAAAATATGATAAAAAATCTAATGCTAAATTCAATTATGTCGTACAGTTAGTAGTTTAGGGGTATTATTTGAAAACAATGCCAAAAAATATTGGATATATTAAAAATTATCACATTGATCATTTTTTGATGGATAAAGGCAAAGTTCTATCATCTATGAAACATATGGTACGAGGAAGTGAGTATTGTGTTTTAAAGTTCATACTTCATAACCCATCACTCACGTGCAATATGTGATATCCTTTCCCCCCCAATTTTTTCTTTATATTGCGTTGAAATTCGAGGGAAAATTTTGATCGGTAAAGAAATTTGGGAATTAATAAAATCCTAACAAGATTGAACTTTCAAGGTAGTGAAACTTGAAGGTCCTAGGTTCAATTCTTAGAGTGATAATTTACCAAGAAATTTATTTAGAAGTTTACAACTAAAAAAATTCATATTCTAAAACCAAAAAAACATTTATCCTACACTAACTATATATATATATATATATATAATTCCTAACAAGTCTGTCAATCAATCATTTGTTTATTTCCACAGTGGATGGTGATATGATGATGTCTTATTACTTTTCCTTGGTTAGTGGAGTCCGAATAAATTGGGGACCTTCAATTCAACCTCTAAACTCTAAACAAAAACAAACAAAAGTAATAATAATAATAATTAAAAAAACATTTTCTAACGAAAAAAACAAAAAGAAAAGGGTATTAAAAAGTAGAACCAATCATCAAAGATCCATCATCGCACATGCCAACGAAGCTTCCTTCCCTCCTCTAACCACCACCGAAACCTAAATTCCGCCATTTTCCCCTCCTCCTCGTCCTTGGCCGGTACGTTTTTCCGATTCCTCACGCTCTCGTCTCGATTTCGCTCTTTTTCCGCTTTGAATCGCGTCCTTTGGGGCGGTTTTTGGCTCGGATTCGGTTTGGAGGCGGAAAGGTTGGGTTTTACGGGTGGTTAATTGGGTCTTTTTGGGGGGAAAGGCGGGATTTTGGGGGTGTAATGTTGGGGAACATGGTGTTAACTGATTTTGAATTGGAATTTGGTGGTTTGAAGAATTGGAGAGGTCCAATTCTTGATTTTCAGATTTTCTTTTGACATGTACGAGAAAATTAGTGTGTAAAATTGTTAGGACATGTCATCGGTATGTTGATTGAGACATTAAAGTGTTTAATTTTGTTTACCTTTTCATTTGGAATTTTTGAGGTTGTGTGTTTTGATGAACACTATCAATGGATGATTAGATTGGAGGGTAGAAGAACACTTTTGTGTGTGGGAAATTGTAGGTTCTTACATTGCATGGATTGTCTGTCGGGGCATTGGGTTAAAATATTGTAATGGAGTTGTGTTTCTAGGTATCAAAAGTTGAAGGAAAGTAGCTTTGTTTGTGGGAAATTGTGTGTTGTTGCATTGCATGGATTGTTTTTCCCATTTATGTGTGTGTATTGGGCTAAAAGATTGCAATGTTGAAAGTTGAAGGGAAGTGGCTTTGTTTGTGGCTAATTGTGGACCTTAGATTGCATGGGCTGTTTTGGTACCTTTCATGTTATATGCGCTATGAAACTTGGGTGAAGATAGAGTTTTTTCCCTTGTTTATTGGATATTTTCCTTGTCACATTGGAGATGGATAGTAAATTCGTGTTATGTGGACATTGGAAAATTGATGGGATGCTTGTTCTATGTGGGAACGGGTTATATCATTGTGTGGCTTGATTTTTAATTTTCTTATTGCCTTGTTAAATTGCGGTTGAGGTAACCAGCTATGAGATTGAGTGAATTGATTCTTTTTTCTTTTTATTTCAGCTACGTGGAATGTATTGTTTGGCTGGCAACGGCAAAAATTAATTCCATGGGTTGGTTTTATTGTATAAAAAACAATGGCATTTGGGGGGGGGGGGGGGGGATTCCATGGGTAATTATGATTGTACATTGACTGTGATTTTTCATAAATATATTGTCACTTTAATTTAGTGGAGTGGCTTGTATGTACACATATATGGGTGCTTTGGTTATTAGATTGATCGAGTTCACTTTGTGTTATGAGACATTGAGACCATTTAGAATTGTACTTTGCCATTCTTTGGGTGACTGGAGGCGTAGCTTGGATATTTTGATTTTTTTGGGTGTGTTATATGGATTTTTTGTGTGTTTTCCCATATGCTTGAGTTTACCATTTCGAATGAGTTGGCATCCTTCTACAACAGCATCTTTTGGTTTCTTTATGTAGTGGTTTGCTGCTTAAGCTGTAAACTTAAGATCTTTGGGAGAATTGATATTTGAAGGTCTCATAGGCTTCACAATGAAACTTGGGATTTCTCGTTACCTAGCTTATTTTATTTTCTCAAGATTGTTCATCTCTTTTGACGTGTGTGGGACATAGATCCAGCCATTGCATTCTTCTACATTTTGAATTTGGGGAAAGTATGTTCTAAGCGTTATAGATGATGGTAGAACTGTTGATCATGGAACAGATAAAATTTCAAACAAGGTCGAGCAAGAGTACAGAAAACATGTTAAATATAATTTCATAGATCACGATCCAAAAGCATCTGGAACAAGAACAAGCACAGGAACATGGACATAATTAAATACACGTATCAGCTGAGACATCTGCAAAGTCTTCATTTAGAGAAGATATTAGATATCACACCACTTATTCACGTAGAGCAAGAAAAAACACAGGCACATAGACATACTTGGGTACCATCAGCTGAGTCATTTGAAGAAGAGAAAACTTGTTCCGTTGATGATATAATCACCCCCACCCCCACCCCCCGGCAGTGGGAGATATGATCTCTTTCCAGAATAAGGAAGTGGCAAAGAACACATGTATGCTATTCATTTCTCCTCTAGTTCCCAGACTAGTTTACTGTGGTACTGCAAAAATTGTCTTTCGCTGCACTGGGTTTTGTGGTGGCTGTTTGATTAATTTATTTTAATTTTCAGTGTTATTGGAGTGGTAGTCATCCCTGTTGAAAAGTGGATAACTTATTTATTTTGTAGGTTTTCTGTGCTAATTTAAGCACTTACCCATAAGTGAACTAGATGATCTTTTGTTTCAGTTGCAGCTGTCCGAAGCTTGTCACTTCATTTTCTATTCTACGGGACAACTTGGTAGATACTCACCAGAAGATCTTTTTCTTTCTCTGGATTTGTTGGACCACCAAGGTTTGCTGGTCCAGTAGGGCTGGCTTCCAACGTTTAATCACGGCAGCTATCAAAGAATATCGCATCAAATCAAGAAGGGAAACAAGATGTTTGAATATATGTTATAAGTTCTTGATCGTGTCCCCTTCTTTCCACGGTGGTAGGGGTGCCCTCCCTTCTGCTGGTGGGCATCCATCCGACCTGACCTACCTTGCAGGTGGAGGTTGTTGAATTTCTGAGAATAAGTGAGTGGTTTTCTGAAATCGGTTGATTACTATGGTTTCACTTGAGCATATTGAAAGTGAATGTCATTTAGCAAAGCAGAATGTTAAGGAGCTAAGTTTTTCTCAAGTTCCTTTCAGAGGTAAGAAATCTCTCTTAGACTAAGTCATTACGTTATCTGGCCACATCTGCATATTCAGTTGTTAAATCATATCTCTTCTCATTTGATTAAAGGAGGAATTTCTTGGTTTGAGGTACAACTGTTTTTGTCACTGTAGCTCCAACTTTCTTACTCCTTAACAACCAAACTCACATTTATTTTGAGAAGCCAATAGGGGGAAACTGCAAATCTCCACCCCCTCCCTTTTGGGTGCGACTATAGGGGGGTTGCATATGCGACCCCCGCCGCTCCGGACGCACTTTTAATCATTTCATAGTATTTTATTTTCATGCATTGAGCTCTAGAATCGACATGGTCATTTCACAATTGAAATGGTCTATAATCTATATCACTTTCACAGTAAAATGGTAACTCAATTTTCATGAATATTTTTGGTGAAGTCTATTTTCCACTTCATACATTTCACCTTACTGCATTTAAGTTATATTTTAGGATCACAGTGATAATCTTTGCATACTTTATGTTGAAGGGAACTGGTCCAGTATCAGGGTTCCTGTCTACAAACTTGGGAAGCCACCCGTCGACAATGAGCAAGCGTTGCTCGACTTTGTTCTTCTTGCTCAGGTTATACTCTTACTTGTTTCCCTTCTCTTTTGTTTCTAGCTATCTGTAACTGTTATCTTTTATTTGAATAATATTCAGTGGGAAGAATTCTCCTGTAAAGGCATTCTCAGATATGATGTGACTTCAAGTGCTAAAAAGGTGTGTTTACTAACTTTTCCTTATCTTCTATGTATTAGATGTGTGTCTATAATCATATTTTTTTAATTTAATTTACAAAGGAATGTGCAGGTGGTCTACGGTGGGGGAAAGTTTGTCGCTCAGTTGATTGAGATGTATAATCTCTGTTTTCCTGCAGAAACGGGGATTGTTACTCAAAGAAGTTTGGCGTCTGACTGCAGCAACTTGAAAATTCTCAGTGAGAATATACTATTCTGCGTTACGCCAGGAGACATGGACAGATCTGAGTTTGTGCTTTCTGCTGCTGTCCCAATCAACTCTATTATCTTTGTTGTTAATGTAGTATCTATTTCTTGTTTAATATTTCAACTTTTCTTAGTTATCCTTTTTTTTAAATCATTTAATATTTCTGATCATTTAGGAAAATCCTGTTGCATATGGCCACATCTTTCTTGTGCCATACAACTTTCATCATTCGATGCAGTTTCTGGAATCCTTGGAGTCCATCTTACGAGTAGCAGTTGAAATTAATAACTGCTCTTTCCGAGTCTTCTATGACTCGCCTGCTTCAAATTTCAGCCACATGAGCTTCCAGGTCATTAAGTCTCCTTTCAAGACTTTCAGGCTTCCTTTTCATAATCTTATATTTCCAGTAGATTCTTGTTATATTTGGCTGGTCAGACCTGGCATGTTAAAAAAGATAGCGATGCAGTTAATTTATTCCCTTATCTTGAAAAAACTATGGCCCTTCCCCAAAAAGTAAAATGTGGCCAACACTTGATAGAGCTTAGCAGGTCCTTCGTTACTCAAGATGCACTTTAACGATTTATACTTTGGTTTTCCATCAAATTATATCACAAGAGGATGGTGACATTTTATTCTTAAAGCCAACTTCACAATGTTATGTACTGTGTTTTCTTTTCTTGCAAATTGTACCATATGTATCTGTTTCTTTCCTTCATTTTATGTTACAGATTTCGTATGATCCTAATCTCACTTTCACTATATGAACTGAATATTGTTTTTTCCATACTATTTTTAATTTTTATATTTCCATGCCTGACTTGTCTGTAGTTTTCAAAATATTGGAGCATATGGGGTCAAATTTTAGAAAGTCAGTACAAGTCGTGTGCAATTGTCTTGATGGTGTCCTTACATCTTTCAGAAAATAGAAGCTATGTGTTAACATCGATAGTTCGATACGCACGCAGTGGTTCTACACTCCTACTCTTATGTGGTTCATGGATGCGCACACGTGCCACTGATCCTTTTTTCCTGTTTTAATCTTACCTATTCCTACAATTTTTCTGTTCATGTGTGGTTAGTGTTCTGGTACTTGCTGACCTCACTTAAAAATAGGTTGTTCATAATAGATTGGATTAGTCAAGTCATTTCCGAGAATTCATGGTTGGGTAACTTTTATTGTCTTTTATATTTGAATAAAATGCAAAGGTAGCAGTTGCATTTTTGGAAGATTCTTAGTATTTGTTTCCATAAATCACCGTGTTGGCATAATGTTGATTTCAAGCATCTAATATAAGCATAAGAGTTGTACTTATGTCACATACTCATTTAACTCGGTCATCTCTAGTTGGGAAAACAATATGAAGCATCATCTCTTTCCACTGCAGGCTTGTTACCTTGCTAATCAGTTCCCTGTCGAGTGTTGGCCCATGACTTCTATATTCCATGGTTCACCAGATGAAGGTATTCATGTGCATGAGATTGCGGACTATCCTGTAAGGACCCTGGTATTTTCCACAGAAAAGAACCTCAAAAGTTTGGCGGCAGTGATCTCTGAAACATGCTCCTTGCTACCAGGCCAGATTGCCAAATATAATTTCCTGATAACTGACATTGGCAGGAAAATATACTTTTTTCTTCAGGTAAAGAAAGAAGTAGATTGTAACCTGTTACATTTTCTTTACTAGCGAGATATTCTCTTATTTTGGAACATGGAGAGGAGGTGGATAAAATTACAACTACTAAACTCAACCATCAACAATCAAGTGCAAACATGGACATATATATAACACTTACCAGAGGAAGTTGTTGACATTTTGATATTTAGAGTTGTTGTAGCATTTAGGTTTTCCGTTCCAACATTATAGAAAATATCTAAAAAAATTGAAAGCTTTGTCAAATGAAGTTTATTATATTTTTGCTCAGCAAATTTACCTTAAAAAGCTGTTAAACTCATCTGGTTTTGACAAATGTAA
This sequence comes from Triglochin maritima, assembly GCA_963682175.1. Classification (NCBI taxonomy): domain Eukaryota; kingdom Viridiplantae; phylum Streptophyta; class Magnoliopsida; order Alismatales; family Juncaginaceae; genus Triglochin; species Triglochin maritima. The sequence goes on from OY821774.1 coordinate 43,598,648, forward strand.
GGTATTTGGATTAATCCAGTGCTAGGGCAACTTCTGAAAATTCGGGGGATTACTGTCTTTTTGCTGGCTAAATAACCTCACGTCAGAGATTTAAATTCCATTGGTTCTGCAATTGCAGCAGTAATTAGCTCCGCTGATGTGCGATGTTAGAGGCGCAATTATCCCGCTATTAGAGCAGTACCCTCATTTCGGACTTTTTTTCCAACACATATATTTAAATGTAGCAAAAGATGACCTAGTTTATCATCTTCATTTTTCATTCTTCATAAATTTAGTCCACCTTTGGTGCTGCACTACATACTATCATTTGCTTTGATGAGAATTTTAAGTGTGGAGAGTTTAATGTGCGTTCCTCCTTTATTGCACTTCTTAGTCTTACTTTTAGCTCTACATGCAAAGTAGTGCAGTTTATCTTTTCTTCAATTGCCTGTCCATCTGATTTAGTAATCAAGCAATAAAATGAGGTTTATGATGAGGTGCTCTTTCATGAACTGATTGATGATCAATTACCAGGGCAAATCGTCGAACGGTGATCCTAATATCTGTTCTTGGGAATGTGCTGGTCATTTCGTGTTCAATATGTTTGATGAATTCGAGCAAGCTACTGAAGAAATCTTAGTCAAGAGGATGGCGGCCGTGGCGCTTGATGATGAAGTCTTCCACACTGTAAAAGAACTCTGCTGTGATGTTGCTAATAAACTTGCTGGCTAGAAAGCAAGTTTACTCACTGGACTCAAAAGAACATGCTTGTACCGATGAATAAGTTGAGTCTGGAGATGATCAGACAATTTGTTATCTATTTGATATGAGAATATCTGCATATTATTTACCTGCTAATATGTCAAAATAACACTGCTTAAATGATGAGAAGCGATTGGGCAAACCATTAGCTTCGACGAAAAACCACCATTGTAATTTCTTGATGAAGGGGCTCCCTCCATCACTCCAGGAACGGGGTTATAAGTGTCGCTGAAAGTCAAATATTTATAATTACTCAAAATTCTTACTACATTTTAACTATCAAAATAAGATTATGGTGTTGGTAGAATAATTGCTGCACACTATCTGCTGTGAAAAGATTCTAAATCTAGACGAGCATTTTGTTATCTATATTTTGAAGTAAGGAAATTGTTACAGGTACCACAACACCCTGATTTAGGCTCATGTTAAAAAACAAGCAAACTAATTGAGGGGTAAACAAGTACAGGAGTCTACTAGCATAACAACTTCAACTTAAAACAAAATGTCCAACAGTTAAAAGTGTTTTAAATTTGATCAGTAAACGATTCCATATGTATGTGGAAGCCAAACCTGTCTATGTGGGGGTTTGGACAGGTTTGGCTAAGGTTATTTCTACGATATTTAATCGACTTGATTCAGTAGAATGTCGACTAAGCATTGACCAATGTGATCTTTAGTCTCCTATACAAAATTCGCTACGTCAACACCATGACTAGGCTATCATTGTTTAACTACACCTCAAAATCTTATAAACATGGAAATGGAAGAGTGATAATCTAGACATTGTATTACAAGAAGCAACAGATACATCATACGTCATATCTATTCTGTGAAGTGTAAACATTCTATATGTTGCTAAATTGTAAATATTTATACCTACTCCAACATCGAGCACTTGAAGAGTCAAAGATATTAGTTAGAGTACTGGCCGATATTCCAAGACGCTGCCCGAGAGCAAAAGCCTCTGAAACCCCAAGCATGCTAACAGCCATGGCCAAATTATTGCATATCTTTGCTGCCTGAGTTTAAAAAAAACATTAACACAAGAATTAGGATATAGTTATCAATAAAAAGCATAGAGTAAATATCAATAAAACAAGTTTTAAGACAATAATTGTTTCTAACTTAAGATTTTTGATAGATCGAAAAATCTATATGACATGTAATCAGGTTTTGGACATTCATAAAACTTAAGGATGGGGCTTTGGTTTTATAATCAACTTACAGCACCATTACCAATCCCACCACAGTAAATGGTGTTTTTTCCCATTGAAAGAAATAATGGTTTTGCTGCCACATATGCCTCTTGTGGTCCTCCAACCTGGCCATGAGAAACAATCATCAAACCAAACAACCAAAAATAATGCTCTTTTAGATTAATTGTTCGTGTTTATGTGGTTTCCATTCATGAATGGTGACACTATAAATTCTATGAAATGATTAACTTTACACATTGTATCACAAAAAATAAGAACAAAACAAAAAAAAGTCAAATAAGAACCAAAATGGACTTTACACATTGTATCACATTCAGAAGTTAAGGTTGCTCATGTCTTTCACTTAAGTCCTTAACTAACTTTCACGAATAATTCATTAGGCTATTTGTGTGGACCGTATATAGAGTCGACTCGTAGTATTACCGCGTCCCATGATCGACAAAATAAGTCCAACGAGTCGTGTAGGTAGATTGATTAATGCACAAAATAAGTCCCAATGTGTGTTGACGCGTGTCTGGTGGAGCATGATGACCCTGCAAACTACGGTCTGAACCCGTCCGATGTTGTGTCGGACGTATGTTGTACCACCAAGGTTGTGTCGGTGATGCCGCCATGGGTTTTGCCGGCGATGATGGTGCCGACGATGTTCCAGCTTGTGGTTGTGCCGTCCGATGTTGTGCCGGACGTATGTTGTACTGCCGATGTTGTGTCGGCGATGCCACCGATGTTGTTCCGGTGATGATCCCCGATTGGGCACCTATCCTGGGATGTTGACCGACCGGGCTACGACTTCGTCGAGGTGGTGTAGACCACGTGTTGCTTTGCGCGGTAGTGCGGACGCTCCTCACCGATCCATTTGGCTCGAGTAGTCGCGTGTGGGGGTGCGTCGCGTACTGTCCGTAAGACCTTATGTGCCTACGGTAGGTTTCCGAGGGAGACCCGTGGTTGTTGCTGGACTGATGTCCTTGTGGACCCTGTTAAAGGTCGTTATGTTGTTGGACTGATGTCTCGTTTACCATTGGAGGGATTTGATGCATTGCAGATGTGATATGCCATGCTACTAGTATGATAGGTTCATTTACCGTACTGTTGCATTCATATAGGCGAGCTTGGCATACGGGATTTCCTAATGGGAAACTCAGGCATCGTTGTTTGATTCATGTTTCAGAACCGCAGTAGATTCTGTCGAGTAGTGACAGCGGGCGCACACATTTTGGAGTCAGGATCCTCTTCGGACTCTTCGAGATCGTCGTTGCTTGTACATGTCTTTCGTTATATTGTTGTAATCACGTCTTTTGACAAACTTTGTTGTATTATTGTTGCACCGACTGTTGATTTATATGAGTAACATTCCCGTTGATGAGTTTTATCATATAATCTCTTGCTTGTTTAACATTCAGAACCTGCAACATTCCACATCATCTAGTATTGTTTCAAACGCACGGGGAAAATGTATACATATAATTATCTTATCTTGCATATATAAAGATAATTCAAGACAGGCCCCTTTCAGGTATAATTGACATCACAACTTTTTGATTGCACGCATCCGTCTATATTTTACACAAAGCCATTTCATGTTTACAGTTGCAGTTTATGACTAAGACTATATTGACTCGCAAGGAACTCTCAACAATCGCTATCACGTCACTCATGCTCAACCATCCCAATTCCCAAATACAAAATTTACCAGCAATCAACACCCTGCCGTCATACTTTTATGCGCATGTTTTTCGGATTTCTCCACGTGTGACATCTAATCATGCAGCTAAATCAGTACCGATTAAAATTGCATTCCAAGAGTCTCTGAAAGTTGAATCGCATCTAATGGACTCCTTGTTCCTCATGTCGCACTGGGAGAATCCTCCTCCAAGCCCAGGAGCATTTGTTCTATGCACTATTGGCAGGTCACGTACTTGCTGCCAGACTCACCTAGTTAAGAATTTATTGGCAAAACTGAAATCAGCAATTTCTACACAAATTATTTCCATTTCCCTTCAAAGGTTTGCTTGCATTGGTTATGTTATTAACCATTATGCAGGACGATGCCTTATTGCACCTTACCCTATTTCATCATAACTCTCTTGGGTCATAATCATGTCTCTACAATTATGTAGGATTCCGATCCTAATCCTAATCCTACTTGTGCCTTAATCTTGTTTTAGGTGGAGATTAGACAAGATGAAGATGGAGGGCTTGGATGTTGTGGATGAGATGAGTGGTGGAGATGGAAGGATTGGATTGGATGGTTGAGATTAGAGGAGGAGGAGATATATGGTGAGCTCTCTCCCTCTCTCTTAAACTCACGTCTCTCTCTCCCTTTGCTCACTCTCTCTCTCTCTACCTCAGAGGTTGTGATCCGGCGAGGAAGGTGGTGGAGATCTCCGGCAAGGTGAAGATCGGCTCCGGGGAGTTGGTGGCTTGAGGTGAGTGTTGGTTTTAAACCTTCCGCACGCTGTTCTCTCCCTCTCTTCTCTCACGTCTCTCCCCCTCTTCTCTCACGTCTCTCTCTCTCCCCTCAGTTGGTGATCGCCGGCGTGGAGGTGCGGGGCTTCGGCGAGATTAAGGGCGTTTGTGGTTTGAGGTGAGTGTTACTCTCTCGGTTCGTTTCCGGCTCGTTTTGGTTTCTCTCTCTTGACCTCACCCGGGTTTCGGTGGTTGTGGTTGGCTTGTGGAGGTTGCCGGAGGTAGTGTGATGTTGTGGATCGTCGAGGAGACGATTGATCGTCGTTTGGACGCGAGGTTCGTCGACGGATCGTGATTTGGGGAGACGTGCTCGTGGAGGCGTCGTCGCGATTCTTCAAAGGTCTCTTCAGACCTTCCGGTATGTCAAGCTCGCTCACTTAATTACCGTGAGTATTTGGAAGTCGACGGTAGGCCGTTCGGCTTGTCGCAAGTAAATGTGCAGCATATTTCACTGCCTGATCGGTCGACCGGTTGGTGCAAACGGTCGACCGTTCGTGAAGAAAATGCGGGTTCTGCCTGAAATCGGTCGAACGATGCCTTGTGGCGGTCGACCGATTGTGCATAAAAGGCAAACCTAGTGAGTTTCGGTCGACCGGGTCCCCTTTGCCGGTCGACCGTGTGCACTGTCTTAAGTCGATTGGGAGCGTTGACCATCTAAACGGTCGACCGCTCTTTGACTTTGTTCGACCGTGACTTAAGTGAGTTTGGGGGTCAGTTCGACCGAATGTGGGTTCGGTCGACCGGTCCTGCGTGTTGAGCGTGAGGAACGCTCTGGATGGAATCGGTCGACCGAGGAGGTCTCGGCGTTCGACCGGTTTCAGGACGCGAGAGAGGGATTATTCCCTGTGGGATCGGTCGACCGAAGGATGCTCGGAGTTCGACCGATCGGACGTTTTGTTCGTTGAACCTGGGAGTTGACCATCTAAACGGTCGACCGTCCCGTGATTTTGGTTCGTCCTAACGAGTGTGGTTTTGGGAATCGGTCGACCGATGGAGTGCCGGTCGAGGTGGATTGCCTTGTATTTGCTTGATTCGGTCGACCGGGACTTTTGGTTCGGTCGACCGTTTGTGTCCTGTTTTGCACTATGGAGGTGTTGTTGTCGTGGTTGTCCGTGTGGGGCGAGTCGTAGTGCCGATGTTCTTCCGGCAAGTGTGCTAGGTGCACGAGGGTTGCGGTGGTTGGTTGAGATTAGACCTGGAGCCCCGTAACCGTGTGTGAGCTTGGGATTGGCTGAAATAGGCCTAAGGTCCAGCTTAGAATTGTGGTGTTGCGGCGGTTGGTTGAAAGAGACCTGGAGCCCCGTGACTGTGTGAGAGCTGCGGTTGGTTGAAAAAGACCTGGAGCCCAGCTAGTCTGTGCGAGGTTGGTTGAAAAAGACTTGGAGCTCCGTAGTGCGTTCGGGTTGGCTGAAAAAGGCCTGGAGCCTGAGCAGGGACCGCGTGTAGGGGTTGGTTGAAAAAGACCTGGAGCCCTTAGACGTTTGGGTTGGTTGAAAATAGACCTGGAGTCCTTGGTCGTGTCGTGGTAGCTGCGGTTGGTTGAAAAAGACCTGGAGCCCAGCTTGGCGACGAGTGTGTGGTACGGTGGTTGGTTGAGATTAGACCTGGAGCCCCGTGACCGTGGTGTGTGTTGTGGTTGGGTGAAAGAGCCCTGGAGCCCAGCCGTTTAGTTGAAATGCTTTTCTTGTTTAGTAGAATTGCATGCTAGGGCGTCTTTCAGTTCATGTATTTAGAGTTTGGCATACGGGGTTTCCTTCTGGAAACTCAGGCATTGTTGCATGTTTACTTTCAGGCCGTGATCAGCGTTAGGGGGTGGTGACCGAGGAGAGGAGCGCTGCTACCGGATCTAGCCTTCTCTCGGTTGAGGTCGTGTGATTACTGTTTCCTTTGTTTATGCTTTTGATGTAATCACAACTTTTGTAAACTCTGATGTTCGGATATATATATATATATGTTGGTGCACCTGTGTTCCTTTATTTGCGTAATATCCTCTGTTGATTGAGTGTTCATAAATTTTAAATTTCCCGCTGTTTTGAGGATGTTACAAATTAGGTGGCAAAACAAGCCACGTAATTCTAGCAGGACTCATTAGATTATACTTTTTCTTCATGAGAATAAATGACACAAAATTCACCAGGAATGCCGTTTGGAGAGCTACACCTATAAAAAATATATGGTAAATTACAATTTGCCCCCCTTAACTAAGGTCAAGTAATGTTTTAATCCCTTGGGACTTCAAAACGTCCTAAATTTTGATTTTTGTAACACTTTGACTTCATTCATCAAAAAAATTGTTATTTTTCAACAAATTCATCGTTTTTTTCTTAAAATTTACCTTGTTGTTTGTCAAACATGTTTCTAATGTATCATATGGTAAAGTTGAAAAATAATAATTTTTTGATGAAAACGAGATCAAAGTATTACATAAATCAACATTTAAGTGGTGGGAGTATGACGTTTTTAAGTTCATGGAGTCAAAGTGTTACTCGACCATAGTTAAGAGGGACAAATTGTAGTCTACCCTAAAAAAATAAAGACTTACGAAGAAAATTCGAAGTTACAACCAAACGTACAAACAGATAAACAGAGGAGAAAGCGTACATTGGATGAGGATGGAAGCATTGTTATGACAACGTCGCTTTAGTCTACTATTTTTTCAAAAGGTGACTTCTTGCAAGAATACCTTTCTCTGAAAATCTATCCACGGCACCTTGATTTCTGGAAGTGTGCACATTTTATGAGAAAATCAGACTTTCTCAAGTTCACATTATCTGTTGTATGCTTCACAGTAATGTCGTATATGCTATTGAATTTAAAGAAGAAAGCGAGGAATTGTATTTAAAGGTGCCAGTGATAGCTTGGATTTGTGGGCTTGTTCAAATTTGCTTAACAGAAGCTCAAACCAACTTTAGGCTCGTTGAGCTAGTCCAGCAGCTTTTCGTTGAGATGAAGCGGTCAGGAATGTTCCAAGGACGACATATAGAGTATGATGAATGAATGGAAAGATCTTTTTTATATCAGTTCCTTGTCAACACTCGTTTCGTTACCGTCCGTTGCATGTTCCCTTTCTTCTAACAAGTAAGCAAGTAAACTACGCTTAATTAAGAGCTCAGTATGTTACATGGTCAATTGATCATGTATGACAACTGACAAGAGCCTATATATTTGCTTGAAGGGATGTCAATATGTTAAAGAATATATAATTTCATGTTCTATAATCAAGATTCATTTTTGTGACTTATTTAGATGCTCGATATTTTCACTCAGCAGTCAGCACCTTGATGTTGAAATTGAAGCCGACTTCAGTAACATCTATCTGGAAAGATCTTATCGCACGAATGTAAAAGTTAAAGAAACTGATCTTGTAACCATTTCTTTAAGCATCAGTTTTCAATTTCTGTATACCAAAAAACCTTAAGTGATTTACTGTCTGAAGAGAGTGGATCGACTAGTGATGACTCAGTGAAAGCTCCATCGAAATCACAAAGAACTAAAATCAAGTCTAAATTGAAGTTCATTAAGCTTAAGAAGTCAATATTGAGTTTTAAGTAAGGTCAACTTCGCTTTGCTTAGAGACACCTTTAATCGCATTGAAAGAAATACTACCAAGATTTAGGGTGACAAATAGAGATTTATTGTTTTTTACATCCAAAGATTATATAAGTTATAAGAGGTGTTGGATTTATAGCCCCATCTTGAGAAAATAAGAAATCTGTGACATTTTATAAGAGAATTGTGCAGACTACCTTCCATTTAAAAAGTGTTTGGTTTTTAAAGAGATGGTAGACTTACCAATTTCGCATGATATTAAAGCAAAATAATCAATAACACCCTTAGGCCATGTTTGGTTAGCCACAATTGGATTCTATTGAATTCAATTACATGCAATTAGAATACATTTTGATTAATTAAATTTCTTGTAATCAAATTACATTGGTAAATTTAGGTACTCATGGTCCAAATCGAGAGCCTATAATATTCCTATGAAGGAGAGATTGTGCTCACCACCACTTTGAAACGGTTACATTATGAAAACTCCACCATCTAAAATTAATCTGCTCTCAGCTGCCTTCCTCTTGCCAGCATAGTTAAAGTCCAAACCAAACACATGGGTTGTAATAAGACAATAGCTAATTAGCTATTACTTTACCTTTACGACTCACAATTACAACTACATATTCAGTGGGTAACAACTTTTTGTATGGGTTGCATGAACTTAATTGATTTGGGTGTCGAATCATTACCAAATCTTTATCGTTTTATGAAATATTCACCAACTTTCACAAACAAAAAAAATAAAATCCACCATCTAAAATTAGAATCTAGCTGGAAGTAATACAAGAACAGCCAAAAATAATCCATGCACGGTGAAAACCTGAGAGATAACAGATAAGTATGAGTGAGTGATCTCACTTGTCATGAACAGCAACTTGGTAACCAGATTTGATGAGATTCCTTGCCATGTGAGAACCCATGTTTCCCAGACCAATGAATCCGATCCTCTGAGTGACATCAAAAAAAGTTGAAATATTTTATTTTATTTTTATTTTTACCCAAATCATAATTTGGTCTTGTAAATTCAAAAAAGAAAAAGTCTAGGAGAAAATTGGTTGTCTCCCGGGAGTGATGGGTTGGTAGTGTTTTGGCTGAAAGACATCTGATGGTAGAAGTCTGGCCGGAGAAGATTTTGTTGGAAAGATTTGAGAATCTAAAGATGGGACTGACGTCGGACTAGAAATTGAAAGCTCTTTTCCGGTTAAAGAATAGAAATATTATTCGTCGTCGGAAAATTACATCCTAACAATTACCATTTTATTATTTACAATTCATTTAATACTAATTTTGTCATGTCTCTTAAAATAAAATTTCTACCTACGTTACCTCATTTTTTCAGTACAAATACCACGAAAATGTCTGACGAAACGTCTGGATTCGGTAAAATAGGTCCCCAAAAAAAATCAGGTCAGACGTCTGAGTAAAACATCCCTTATGAAATTTTAAGTAGTTTTCCGACGACGAACAGTAGTTCCCTATTAAAATGGACCCAATGTGAAACTGACGTGTTTATATACATATGAAATTTGCATTTTTAATATTCTTAAAGAACACTAATATAACACGTGCAAATAGCAATCAGATACTGATATTCTCAGATACAACATTGAATAAACATGTCTGCCAGAAGAATGTACACTTACCTTTCAAAGAGAATGGAGAATGAATATGTTTCTAACAACATTACAAGATGCATTATTGTCATTGCAAGACAATCACCAGCCTGATTTACATACAGGTGGTTATCTCACATAACATTAGTTCTCACCGGTGCATCATCTCTTACCAATTTCATGAAAACAGACCTCGGTTGCTGCATATCTCAGATTAGTCGCAGCTGGCAATTTGTCTTCTCGTCATCAGTGAATACCACTGCTTCTCCATCTACCGCTTTCACTGCTTATCTATTAGTGGCCAATTGTGTTTAAAGAAGACCACAAATGCTGCATCAAAACTGGGTAGTTGTAATGCTCTCTCAGCATTTGGAGCAATTGAACAAGAACTGGTTGATTGCAACTTAGAGAAGCTTTTCGTTGCATCTTGGGAATCTGAAAAGATAGCAGATGGAATGTTGAGAAAAGAATCCAATATCAAACAAATTTGCATCTGATAAAATTGATTAGATAAGAGACATCTCTTGACTCTTGAGTACCATTTCTCGTGTCTAGTGCACAGGTGTCACTTAAATCAAGTAAGGAAGGATGCTGAGTTCAGGAGGAAAGTATTTGATTATCATCACCTTTCTAATTTAATTTTCGTATTTTTTATCGAGAAAAGTGTCATGGTCTTAATTGTGCAAAAAGGCACGTCTTAAACAAAAGAAAACCATGTGTACGGTGCCCAATGACTAGTGTAGGAGAGCGCATCAAATGGGCCACAAATGTATTTTAAATGTTCAAATAAAATCACGATCGGGAAGCAGGAAATATGCAAGGCAATTTCAGGATAGCCAGTTCTTACATGCTAAGAAGAATATGCATGCATCTGGGTACAACAATCCTTCAGATTGGCTGCAGGTGTATGAATATAATAGCTTGTAGATGTGAATCTAATATGTTGAGTTGACACTTGTAAAGAAGCCCGATGGGTTAATAAGTGAAAAGTACTTCTGACCATTAAATGGTGCATGATCGTCGGTAAAGAGAAGAATCAATACACAACATATACAACATTTGATTTTCGAAGGAAATCCTAAATTAATATACTTGCAGCTTAAAATACCTGTCAAACTGTGAGGGATGTGAAATTCATCTTTGTTGCTGCAAGCCAGATTCGGGATCTGGAGTTCTAACCTCTTGGGCATCCGTGGTGTTCAAACCATTCCTATTATTGGATTGGGATGCAGGGAGCTGTCCACTGCGATTATCATGTCGTTCTAGAGCACGCAATCTTCGTCTAGCTCTCCATCTCAAGTATTCCACAACTAAAGAATTTGTGCTAATAGAAACTCCAAATCCAGTGAATGAAGAAAGAAGTACAGAGAGGACTGCAGTCACCCGGAGCTGAAAGTGTTTTTAAGACCAAATTTATAAAAGTAGCATGAATGAAAATAGCAGCAGTACAGCAGAGTTAAAAACAGGACTACATGCTCACCATATTGTAAAAAATGTGTGCGAAAATTATAACAAACGCAAATTGGAAGGAGGCATACGCCCAGATGTAGCTCCTAAAAACTGAAATCCCAATATAGAAAGAAACAATAGAGCAGGATCAGTATGGGGACAAAAGGCTTCGTTAAGAGTACACTAAAATTTGCCATCCAGATAGTAAATTTATGTAGGAGGCAATCACTTAATAGAAAAACAGAACACTAGAAAAATAAACCCTGGATTCAATATAAAAATAAACAAGCCAAAGTGGTGTCCAATGTGAATGAAGCATACCAATGGTGGAGGCTATCATGGATGATATAAGACCCAGAACGCAAGAGAAAGGCAAAGAGATGGCAAGAGCACGGGTGCCCATGTCGGTAACCTGCGGTTGGTTTTATTTTAGTCACCAAACAGCATATCTCAGCAAAAAGGATATAGAAGTAGAACTTGATTTGTCAAAGAAACCACGGGGTGACATGACAATATGACATCTTTTATTTCATATGCATTTACCAGAAGTTGCTCCAAGAAACAAAAATAGGCCAGCATGCTGATAATAACAAGAATTGCGACATCATTCCAGACTCTGTAAGAGGGATAAAAAAACTCATAAGTGTACAGAAATCTCAAAATCAGAGACAATAAAAAATATGCACACAAAAACAGTTTATATGCTATTGAAAATAAATTTTGAAGTCCATTTGATTTATCAAGTTGGTAAATTTTCCCCTTGTATTAATGTTGGTCCTTCAATAAGTTAAATGGGCAAGGAGGTAGATACGTGTGAAGTTACTAACTTCGTCGATTCACTTTTATGTTCAACTGATCCCGTAAGACAAATATCAAAATCCTTTAGTCATACTCCTTAAGTCCTGTTACTTAATCCCGGAGGTCAGGTGCCCAGGCATCACACACAGGCCTTCACCTTGCCCCACATTTGACACCCTTCCTTGCCATTATGTGTTACTTTAAGTTTTGTGCTACAGTAAGTATTACAAGGAACAAAAATCAGTAAAAGTAGTTTTAGTTGACTTGAATTTTGTACATCTGTTCTGATTAGGATAAGATGTATGTAACACACTCTTTAATAACTAACTGGAGGACGGACTTTCTCACAATAGACTCTTACCTATAGCCAGTCGAAATCTGCTGCATATTAGTCGGTCTCTGTCTAATACCAAACTGGGGATTCTGTATTCTCAGTAATGTCACAGGTAAGTTCTTAACCTCCTGCTTGCAAACATCACAAATCTTATTTCCCTTAATACTAAACCATTTCACAACACAGTCTTGGTGAGCAAGAGCAAGTTCACCCTTGCAACTGCATTCCATCTTAAGAGTCTCACCCCCTTCCGAAAGTTCAACAAAACATATCCTGCAGACTGCTTCTTCTTCAGGAATATCTTCACCCTCTTCTTCGGTTCCTGCAGGAATAAGATTTGCATGAGATGGCAAAAAATGACGTAGAGAAGAAGATACAAATGCTTAAATCTGTGAAATTTAGTAACTTCGGGGGTTGCCATACACATCTGAAACACTATGCATGAGTTGTAACCAACTTTTTTCCTACAGTGCCAATGACATAAAGTTGTTCTAAAATCCAAACCGCTCACTTGTGCTTCAACTATCAATTACGCATGTAAAGAAAAGACTTGATTCTCAAATGCTCTTGCCAGGTTTGGTAGAGAAACTCCTAGTGTAAACGATCAGTTTAATATTGAAAACCAGCATATAGAATTAACAAAATTATATATAATACAAATAGTTCAGATTTGCTGATGATATGAATACAAAAATATATGCAGCAGACTTAAACAAATACCATTATCTGCTGATGCAGAGGCATTTGGAGGATCACCCTCAACAACAATGGGGCGAGGAGTCACAGGAATCACACGGATCCTGCCTCCTAATGAGTACTGGCGTCGTAAATTTCTTCCATTTTTTGCACTTTCTGGAACTGAAAGTGAACGTCGCATATTCTTCTGGTTTTGTTGTTTCTGCAAGGAAACAAAACAACTTAGGAAACTCTACATATGGAATAGAATTGAAACTTATAAAAAATGTCGAGTGGAATCTTTAAGAAGGGAACATACATCTAAATTGGAGACATCCACCACATGCTTTTCTGGCACAATTGTCGTGCTGGAACTTGCAACTGGCGTGACTGGAAGAGAATGTGTTCTCTTTGTTGATGGAGAATAGAAGACCTTTGTAAGAGAAAATCCCCGTGAAGTAGAAGGTTTGTCCTGCTGGTCTTCGACTGAAGGTGTTTCCTGAACAAGCAAGTTAGTTTTTTCGCCCTCTGAGCCCAAATTTGAGGCCTTGAAACTTTTCTGAGGGAGGATGCCTCGGAATGAGGGTCTACTTTTTGTAGAATTCGGTCTAGGTGGTAAACCTGCCCTTGAAGGGCTTGATACTGAAGAAATATTACTTTTGGTGGATGAAAGCACTTGACCCTCCAAGGACCTGCAAGGAATTTGTAGAGAGGAAAGACTTGGTTTCCTGGTGTTGAGAACTGGTCCAGTATCATCCTTACCGCCATTATTCGATGTGAGGCCCTGAACTTACACACACAAAAAACTATAGTCATGGATACATCAGAAGCAAGCCTAGTCGGTAAAAACAAAAACACGAAGGAAAGGGAAGAACTCTACGCTAACTAAAGAATTAATGAGTAGAAGGGGTGAAAATGTTGAACTGTTTCCAGTACAATTTTTCTCAAGCACTCCTAAACTCAACCGCATACCACATTGCCCAAACAAAAAACTTTGTCAGAGCTATAAGAACACAATCTGCTACTGCCACAACTTACAGTTTAAGCATTTTAAAAAGCTCATTTCATCATTTTTTTTATGAAGTTAACCTGGCTCAATTGAATAGTTTGGATCAAGCTCTACACAAGTACCAGGAAACGTCTTTATGCTCCGATTTCGAGGCGTAAACATAAGCTACCACAGAATAGTTGGCAAATTTTTGAACACTTATGATTGCTTTCGAGCTAATCACCTCCAAGCACTCCATATCTATAGCTACACTCATAAATCATAAAGGCATATAAAAAAACTTTTTTTTAAAAATATTAGTGTATAGATTTGTACTTTTAGAAGAAGAAAAATTAACAGAAAATGTTGAAAACCAATTCACTTCACAAAAGTCTCCAACAAAAAGAATCCAAACTATCACCAACAATCAAACCATCCGCCACCAAAAAATCCACTAAAACACTAATAGATCAAACTTTTCACAAAACGAAGCAAAACTACCAAAAAAATCGAATCTTCTCTTCTTTTCTCCCCCAACCGAAACAGCAGACCATCGAAACCACACACCAGCAAACTTAACCAGACCCCCCCCCCCCCCCCGAAAAGGCTTTCGGCACGAAAGCGGTGTCCAGAGGAAGAGAAAGAACCAACCTCGTCGGCTGCGGCTCCGGAGGTGTCCATCGAGATGGGATCGGAAACCCTAGGAATCGGAGTATTTGTTTGGATCGAAGACGACGGCGGCGGCGTTGGGCCGGAAAAGGAAGAACTGTTGCTGTTTGGCTTCTTTGATGTGATACCAAAGTATGGTAAGTATTAGAGGAAGTAGTATTAGTGGTGGTTTTAATTATTGATGGGAGATTTAGGATTAAAGATTGGGATTACATCATTGCACACCACCCGCCAAAACTCCAAAGGTTTCGATTTGGTTAGGTTTTTTACTTACCTAATCTCTTTTTTTTGTCAAAGTGGCAATCATTAACTTAATGGACTTTTTACTAGTGCTTTCTTTTTTTTGGTTCATCATTTTCCGACATCCATCTAAGTATCTAACAACTTTCACTTTGGGCAAGTGATCTAATCATACATATGAGGTGACTCAACTCTAAGTTCATTGAACCACATTATTTCGTATGTCGTTCAGTTTGAACTTAAGTTTTAAGGGTGACTTTTACTAGTGATTGAGGTAAATGGACTTTTTTTAGTGACTTTTTCTTTATGACCTAGAATGTCCGAGCATTGATCTTAACATTGGGCCAGATGAGTATTTTGCGGTTCTATGCTGGAGATGAGCCAACATTTAAGGTTGTATTTGGCTTAGGCTCCTTGGTATCCAGTTTCTCAAGAATTCAGCTTCCAACATTAATTACTAAAGAAGTTAGTGTCATTAAAACTTGCCTTCTCACTCAAACCAATGAATAAATCCCCACCACCGAGCTTCTAAATGTTGCATTGAAATCCGAACTAGGAGTTGGTCCGTTTGGCTACAGCTCCGGGGGTTTGAAAAAGTTGGAGAAAACTACAACTAAACACACCTTAAGTCAATCCATCGAAGTAATTTATTTTTATACGTAGTTGAGATTTGAACTTACTTTCTAAAGGAAATGACTCCCTTTCTCTTAAAATAGATAGGTGCAATTAACTTAAAATAACCATGCTATGATGTTTAAGTATAGATGTATTAGTATGCAATCCAGTGACAATGATGTGACATTTTTTAGCGCTCATGATTTGGCTGCAAAAGGTGGCTTTTGATTGGTTGACTTATTGGTAGGGATGGTCGGAATCACGGTTATGGGATAAAAGATCAATAGAAGCTTTTTTATTTTGATTGAGTTTTTCTTTTTCTTCCACAATTTTTCTAATTTTAAAAATCACGGTGTCGCCCAAGTTGATGATGGGATGAACCAGGAAGAGCAAAGTATCTTGGGTGGTATAGAAATTTAAGAACTAAAAAATTTCATTCATATTTTTTCTGGTCCCCCCCCCCCCCAAATACTAATATAGCCTTTACTTAAATTTATATTACATATTCCTTAAATTAAAATTAAATTAAAAAGTCACGATAAATAACAACATCATTACAGAATACAGACCACTTTTTACCATACCTTTTTTTATTCAAACCCAAATCATATTGATTAATGTATTTTAGTAAAAATATAATAATTTTAAGTCCGCACTATACATATATTGACCAATTCAATTCAGACCGGACCATACCAACTTTGTCTTCGGTTAGAATGTTGGACAAGTTTTGGTCCTCAACTGGTTTTGATTCAGAGTGATTTGAAGCTGATGCTTAATTGCTCACCTCTACTTCCAGATGCTCCAATCGAGTTGATCCTCGGGCAATGGCACAGACAAGTGTCAACCATTGATCCAGTTTGATCTGAAACCGATGATCATCCCTACTTCGAAAATACCAAATTGAGGCCGAATTCATCACCCATACTTGATTGGGTAGCATGGAATTATTATAAGCCGAAATCAAACAAAAATACTTTAAAAATTAGCATAATTCCCATGTTTGGGTCTTCCCAATTGAGCATAAGATTGTCAATTTTGACTCGACTCGAATAACGTTTGATTCTGATTTATCTTAAATATGAATGATCTTGATGAAATATAATAATAAAAATTAGTTCGGTAAACAAGTCGACCCGCTCGAAGAAAAAAACCTCGGTCGAACTCGAAAAATTGAAATTGTACTCTAATCAAGCACCCCAAACACAAAGATTAAAGTCTCACAGCAGCCAATCCGTCAAAACCAATGTAATCACCCACTCTACCAATACTTCAAACCTTGAGCATCAGTCTCACACTCTCACCGCTGACAAACACCACTCTTAGCCGCCCATCACCTGCAAGCGGTTCTTCTTAAGCTCCTTCGATAATCTCCACTTACAACCCGAGCACACGCTTTGTGCGTGCAACTGTGGATGTTTCTAAGATAATTTTTATTTTATTTTTTGAGAAATATATGATTTTCATATTGCCACTTCCTAAGGATA
Organism: Triglochin maritima; assembly: GCA_963682175.1. Taxonomy (NCBI): domain Eukaryota; kingdom Viridiplantae; phylum Streptophyta; class Magnoliopsida; order Alismatales; family Juncaginaceae; genus Triglochin; species Triglochin maritima. The sequence goes on from OY821774.1 coordinate 43,615,495, forward strand.
AAAATGGTTTATTTTGTTTATTGAGAAATGGTTGGTAGTGATAAATCCCCAAATCTTATCCTCAAACACCTCTTCTCCCTAAACGTTAACCCCACGAGCCACGAACGGCCAACAACCCCCAGTTCCTTTAGGGATTTTACGTGATCTTTTAGAATTTGGGTTGGATTTTTGTAATTTTTTTCCAAAATAATTACGTATTAAGTTTTCTTCACTTGACTATGTAAGCGGAATTTGTGGTTTGATAGTTAGAATGACTTTGTCTTTTTTCATGTTTACTGGTGTATATGTGCTTATGTATTCAGAAGTTATATTCGATGAGGGAAGATCTGACATTATGGGTTCGTACCAAGTTTTGGTGGTACTACTACTTGTTGTTAAAAAGTATAACAGTGAGAAACATACGTCGATTAACATTTCAAGTCCAATCCAAATAAAAACCAACAAACAAATCTATGTTGACAAAACAATGAAAGCAAACAACGTTAGAAAACATAAAACATCTCGACTCTTGTCAAACTTCCCTTAAAGAAATTATCGCTCTCACGATGAGTGCAGCCAATGTTCAGAAATACAAAATGCGGATTGGGTGTTGTGAGGCACCACATCTTGCATATGCGGGATGTGAATGCGATGTAGGTGCATATGCATTTTGTAATTTAATAATTAAATAATATATTTTAATTATATATGTAACTAAAATTATAGGTAAATTTTGGATAATTTCTAACATCAACAATTCCATATTAAACAAAGATAGTCATGTTTTGAAATGCACCGCATATGCGGCCAACGATGTGGGCCGCATCGAGTACCATGCATTCTTTCTATGTGATGTGCATCTCACCCGCATTTGCCCCGCATCTTCCTGTATTTCTGAATAGAGGGTGCAGACACTTTCTCCCATGATAGAACGGTCACAACGTCAACGACGACGCATTACGACCATGAGAGTAGATCGAGGCTAGGAAATCACTTCGAGAAAACGCATGAGGTGGGAAAAAGATGGTGGTTATGTAAGGCAAAAAAAGTGTATTTCTATGTTAAGAACGTTGTCTTTTATATCCACATAAATTTTAACTGACAGAACCAAAAAGAAATTTTATTTAAAATCTATTCTTTGTTAAAGTCGATATAAAATAAGCCCTCAAAACATTAAATACACACAAGAAAGAGCCATGAGACAAGGACACACGCATGTGCACATGTGTGTAAGTCTCATTCTCTTATCCTCTCTCTCTACGTCTTAAGATGTACGAGAAGTCTAGGTAAACAAACATCTTCTCACTTCCTAATCTCCTAACATGGGGACTAAACAATATGAGAAAATATCACGTTCAAACCTTACAACTAACTCAACATTAGATTTCCAATTGAATATTTTGTGAGCCTAAATCGAATATTCAATAGTCAAACACTACATTCAACATGTGACACATACTCATGTGTAGGAGGTATTTACTTTCAAATTAGGGATGAGTGTAAAAACAAGGTTTTCAAAACCGGACCGGACTGGACGGTTCGACATGGTTCGACCGGGAACCGATGGTCCAGCGGTCGGCTCAGCTAAACCGATGAACGGTTCGAACCTCAAGTTAATATTTACAGAAATCGGTTCAAACATGTCTGATCGTTAATATTTATTCGGTTGGGTTCAACTTCGGGTCTAAAAATGTTGACGTCGTCAACGGTCTGACCGTGGTTGGACCGTGGTTCGACCACATTGAACCAAAACCAAAGTTTTATCGGTTCGATGATCGATTTGGTTATGAAAACCTTGGTAAAAACACGATATATTGTGTAAATTAAAAAGAGTAGAAGCAACAATAAAGGAAAAAAATTTAAAATAATCAAAAAAATAAAAAATTGGAAAAATATGCACTTCAGAAACTTAATTGTCAAAGTATGCACATTGAAAAACGGCACCACAGGTGCCGTTTTCATTAAGTAAAAAGGCACTGTAGATGACGTTTTTACCCTTAATGAAAACGCATCAGTGATGCAGTTTTTACTTGGGCAAATTTTTTTTTGGTTTCGAGATGTCGTTTTTATTTAATACATGTTGAACTAGAAACGGGTCGGTCGGGGGTGTGTGTTGTAACTCCAACACATTGGTCAGATCACTTTGGAGTTGTGACATATTATCCATTATCAAAAATTGGTTCGAAGATCCAACTGGTAATTTTTTGATAAGTAATGTGGTGTGATAAATTTGTATTATCGTGGTAACGGGTTGGATTACAATGAGTTTTTGGCAAGTGACGAAGATTCAAAAATTTCCAGATCAAACAATTTGAAGATCCAAAAAAATTCCAGGGGGCGCTGCCCCCTTGCAACCCCTGCCACCTCACCGGCGAGGTGGAACGCCGCTCGCTCACCTGGGAGCGAGACCCCCGACCGACCCGTTTCTAGTTCAACATGTATTAAATAAAAACGACATCTCGAAAACAAAAAAAAATTGCCCAATTAAAAACGGCATCACTGATGCCGTTTTCATTAAGGGTAAAAACGTCATCTACAGTGCCGTTTTTCAATGTGCATATTTTGCCAATTAAGTTTCTGAAGTGCATATTTTTCCATTTTTTTTTTGATTATTTTAAAAAAAATTCCAACAATAAATCCTAAGACTATATTTGACATGCATATTGTCCATATTGAATTTAAATCTTGATTGACATACTCCTCCAGCATAATTTTCATATACCACATATACTTGATCGGAGGGTTTACCGCATCGCACCCATATTGTGCAGTTGTGAACCTTGAAATTACCTCTGTTAGTCTGTGAACATGTGGACCGGAATTTACGTTTTCAAGAATGTTTCTCCCTGAAGTTCGTGTTTAGTTTAATTTGGGGTTCACTTCAAATTATTCTGGAAGTGAGGGTGTACCAGTAGTTCAGTACTTCACTCTTTTATAAACTGAATTGCTATTCATCGCCCCAACAAATTACCATTTTGCCCTTCAGAAACTTTAAAAAAAATTTTTTTTAGGGGGAGGCGTCTGCCGGAGCCGCCTCCCCATAGGAGGGAGGCGTCTGCCGGAGCCGCCTCCCCATAGGGGGGAGGCGGCTGACACAGACGCCCGACCCTTGGATCGCCTCCCCCTAATGGGGAGGCGGCTCCGGCAGACGCCTCCCTCCTATGGGGAGGCGGCTCCGGCAGACGCCTCCCCCTAAAAATTTTTTTTTTTAAGTTTCTGAAGGGCAAAATGGTAATTTGTTGGGGCGATTTAAGTAATTTTGGGGCGACGAATAGTAGTTCCCTTTATAAATCTTTACAATCTCAAAAAGATTATACTAAAATTGATTGCATCCAAGCACCAAGACTTTTGAATTCTTTTTCAAAGATAAGATGTTGAAAATGGAGTTGTAAATTTATATTTTGTTGTTCAATTACATGTCGTTTAACATGAAGACACGTATCTAAAGAGAAATAAATTAGTTCAGTTCAGAAGAACTTCAATTCAAAACAAAATACGATTCCATTTTTAAAAAATTAATCCAAACTCCAAAAATTGGTCCGGATTCTAGGATATTTGGTCTAAGTTTGCACCGCAAATTGGACCTTATATGTAGATACGTTTATAATGATTTATTTTCCCCCGGGGGTTGTTGTGCATTGGGAATCTGAAAAGAAGTAAGGAAAATGAATATTTTGTTGTTTTTTGGCATCATTACTCTTAATTTTGATGATGAACAAACTAATATTATGTACAACATCAATTAACACATCACAAATATTATATTGTCAAATTGTATATATATTGTATATTCCTAACATCGTAGGTGTTCAAAACTTCAAACCAAATAACTAATCAACTTCAAGATCAAGACTCAAGACTTGTAATCATGGTCTAAGGACTTCACATGTAATTTCCATTTATTTGAGTCATAAGATCAAATGTACACTTGATGCACTAAATGATAAACTCATCTATGTCGGTCGACCGTTTCGGATTCGGTCTACCGAACTTGTCTCCAACGAACGGTCGAGTCTCCCTCGGTGCACCGTTTCCTTAGAATCAATAGCTACCTGATCTTCCCTGAAATCCTTGGTTTGGGCTACCGAAGGCATACCGGTCAACTGTTCCATTCCTTTCAGTAGCATTCAGACCATCTTTGGATATCTCCATTCGGTCTACCGAATAGATATCGATCATCCGAACTTGACCTATGTTTATTATTCTAACGACCCAATCTGATTGGCCCACGTGGCAAAAAGTTCTTCGGTGGACTTATCTTTTGTCGTTTAACAACAACCTTTGAAATGTCTTTAAATGATTTACCGAATCTTCTTCGGTCCACTGAATCATTGTTGCTAATCAGAGCGCAACGACTCTTTTCCTCGTAACTTTTTGACTGTTATTTATTAACCAATTTTTGAGCTACAGGCCGTAAGAACCCAATCATCAATTATGAATTAATTAAGATTGAGGTTATCAATTTGGCTTTGAAGACTTAGGTGGAAGGTTGAGGTGGATGGAGGGGGTGAGGTCTACGGTTGTGGTGATGGTTGGATGTGCTATAAAAGGAATGGTTGGTGGGAGAGTGAGGGTTTTGCTTTTGCTGAGAAATGAAGAGAGAAAAGGAGTTGAAGAGAGGTAAAAAGGAAAAGGTTTGCAAAGAAGAAAGAAGTGTTTTGGTCTTGGGAAGAGAAGGATTCTTGCTGGGGAGGAGATCAAGAGGAGAAGGAGACGTCAGAAGGAGTTCGGTTTCCGTTGGAGTCGAGTTCGTCGTTTCACTGGAGGAAGCTCGTTGGCGTGGTGTTGATCGCTCTCGTGGTTCTTTAGAAGTTTTTTCAAGCTTCCAAGGTATGCCAAGTTCAGTTTAAGGACTCACCTGAGGTGTGTGAGTAGTAGTGTTGGTGGGTTGGTGGCCTCGTCGGTGTTGTTGTGCAGCAGTTTGCTGCATTGTTTTGGTCGACCGGTCGTAGTGTTAATTTAGGAATCTGCCTTGCACCGGTCAAACGATGCCCTCGGACGGTCGACCGGTTAAGCATATTAGGGAGACTCTGGGGTGTTTTGGTCAAACGGGTCCCATTTGCCGTTCGATCGGTTACACTAATGGTAGGTCAGTTGGGAGCATAGACCATCTAAACGGTCAATCGCCTTTTGATCTGTTTGACTGATTGTAATGTAGCAAGTCGGTTGGGACCTAGACCTTCTAAACGGTTGACCGCCTATATGATTTGTCCGACTGATAGCTTAAGTTAACTTATTTGTGGTTCGACCGATTCATATTTTGGTAGACCGATGATGACTTATTGAAAATCGTAGGATTTACCTATTATATTTCGGTCGATCGGGTCCTCTTTGCCATTCGACCGATTGGATAATTTAATTAATAGTATTATGGCATAGACCTTCCAAACGGTCGACCGCCAGGAGACTCTTGTTCGACCGTTGTGATGTTTGTTGGGTTCGACTGATGGTTTGTGGTTTGAACCAAGTACCAGTATTAACGGTCGTTCGATCGACCGCTTGCTTGTTTCGGTCGACCGTTTGTACACTGGACTGTATTGTTTGTGTGATTGTTTATGAACGCGTTCACATGTAGATTTACCATGTTTTCATTACATGACATGCATTGAACCTTTGTTGTGGGACAATAGATCCCTATGTATTGCAAATGCATTGCATGGTACCCGGCTCGGCGAAGTGGGAAGCTCGCCTGGCGTTGGTCGGCGGAGGGGGTATTACAGCTTGTGTGAAAAGCCCCTAGAGTATTACAGCATGTGTGAGCAACCCCTAGGGTATTACAGTTTGTGTGAGCAACCTCTGTCTTCAGTAGTAAGTGTGCAACGGTATTACAACTTGTGTGAGCAGTTGTTGACTCTCGAGTAAATATTGGTATTACAGCTTGTGCGAGCAGCCGATGTTTACAACTGGTGTTGTTTGTGGACAGCGCGACTTGTGTGGCGGCGGTATGAGCAACGATATTCAGTTGGTTTGAAACATGCATTGTTGGATAGATGTTCTTTGTGTTTTCCTGTATATGTCATGATATACTAGTACGATAAGATCATTTATTGTACGTAGTGTGCATGTAGATGGACTTGATATAATGGGTTTTCTTTATGAAAAATCAAGCATTGTTGTTACATTTGCTTTTCACGTCCGCGGTGGTTCTAGTGGGGTGGTGACCGAGGAGGAGCACATTTTGGATCCAGATCCTCCAGTCTTTTGTGGTGATTATGATTACATGTATCTTTTATGTTGTTTTTTATGTAATCATACGTTTGACAACCCTTGTATTCGGTGCACCTTATGTATATATTTAGTAGTGTTCCCAGTGTTCGGTTGTCGATATCCTTTGTTATTCTTTTGAAAAGTTTAAATTTCCGTTGCTATTTTGGGGACGTTACACAGTGTCAGCGGAAAACTCACGCTTACGTCGGTCTACCGAAGCCCCGATGGTCGACCGAATCGATCATCAGAGCCCGACTATTCTTTACTGTCCAATGGTGAACCGAAGTAAATGAAATGAATGTGTTCTAAAAGTTTTACTTTTATATGTCAATTATTATGAATTGGATGTGCAAACATTTTATTCTTTGATTATTGTATTCGTCTTTTGGAAGTGTTAAGGACGAGGCGTTTGGTCCGTAACAGTAAAACTCTAAAAGATAATGATTTAAATAAATCAAAAGTTATTCATAATCATGGTAATTAACATGGAACATTAATTACCAAGATAAGATTGTCGTGTTGGTCATCGATTGTTGTAGTTTTACAAATCATTGACGACAAAGAGTATATAAAAGAGGAAAATTGTTACTTTTATATATTGAATTAACTTAATAAGTAAAATATTATGGAATTGTGATTCATGTCATTAATGTTTTACTGTGTCTTGGATCCTAAAGATATGAGACTTATATATTTTCACTCAAGAAGTGCTTGATTTGATTATTGTCAAAGTTATCAATAAGTATAGTGATAAAGACAATAGTTGGTTGAACATGACTTGTGCTGGAAAACATAGCTAGTCAAAAGATTTTCATTGTCCATCTTAATTGAGTGATGATATTAGTGAGTCATTTGATAAAGCAAAATTATAATGTGCACAATGTAACTTGAGTTAAGTTACATAATTATAATTAGCTTAAGGAGATCAAAAAATGAATATAATACAAAAGTGACACATTTCTACTTTGTATATATTTTTAACTTGTATAATACACATGTGTAGCTAGATACCGCTTATAGTTTGAGATATTAAGTGTTTAATATCGCTGTCAATTTGACTTAGATCCTCCTATAGGTCACACCACAGAACTGAGAAACAAGAAGTTTGATTTTGAGTTCATATGATGTGTCAGATTTCATGAGAAAATGGACACATGTGGTGAATTAATAAATTCAATATGTCACGAAAATTGACATAATTAAAATCATGAATAAATTCATATGAGGTGTATATATTATGGGGTGTAATAATTTAATATTACATATGATAATATATTACATGAAGTATGAATTTACTAAAAACCCCCAAAAAGATCAAATGTTGTTGGATATAAATCTAAAATTTTGCAAAGGCAAAATCAGGATCAAAATGGTCAACAGTTTTGGATTCAGTTGATCGGGTTTCTTAGAAACGGTCGACCAAACAAAGATCAGATGCGCGAGTGGTCGACCGAAATTGTCTGGAGTGGCTGAACAATATGAATCAGTCAACCGGGCGTAAACGGTCGACCGAAGCAAAATATCTAGGAGCTGTCTTGAGATATGACGGTCAACCAATAGAGACACGACCGTCCGAAGAGATTTACCAGGAGAAATTTTTGGTAGGTCAACGGTCGACCGGAGCGAGACATGGTTCAATCGAATTTTTCCAGAGATTTTTTCTCATGAATATTCGATCGACCGTCTGGCTCACGGTCAGCCGAACTTGCTTAAAAACCGAATGGTTCGGTCAACCGATTGAAAAATTCGGTTAATCGTTCAACACAATTTCTGCCTGAATTATTAAGAAAATAATTACATCATAGGTTGGATGAATTCCAGATTTGATCAAACGTTTTTAGGATGCTTATATGACAAATTTGGATTAATTTTATAAGAGAAAAGCAAGAGATCGTGACTAGAGAATAGTTCATGATATGAGTGTTTTGGGAGCCTATAAAAGGACTCATCATCATACTTGTTTATATATATATGCAAAATTCTTTCTCTCCCTAACCACCCAATTAACCCATCCGAAAAATCTCTTAGTATTTTAAGTTTTGGAGATAAAAATCTCAGGAGCTTTTAGAAGGATTATTAGCTAGATTCTAAGCACAATTAGAGATTGATTGAGTAACTCTTTTCTCTCTAATTTTGTTTAGAGTTTGGTGAACACTTGGAGGCGAATCGACGAGCAACGAGACTCCAGATCTTTTGAAAGGTTTTAGAGAACCTTTGGTATGATCATCTCTCTTTTGTTTATTTTTAATATGTGTAAGAATGCATGATATTAGAATAAACATAGACATATGCATAAAATCAATGAAAATATGAAATCGATCATGTATGTTTGTATTAAAAAAAATTAAAATATACACATACATAAGGACACGAAATCTTACAGTAAATTAGTTGAAATTAGAAAAAAAATTACTGGAAGTTGGTGAACGGTTATCCGAACACTAGTCGATTGACTGAGTTTTGCATTCTGACCAATACACCCACGTCCTGTCGGACGATCGTTTATTTCTCGGTCGACTGAATACGCTCTGAATTCTGCCCGAGCTTAACTCATTACTTGTTTCTTATTGGTCCAAACTTCACCAACTCACCATAATAACTCTATTTGTTTTGAAGGTTATAAAAACTTCATTTAAGAGACACAATACACACTTTACTTGCCCTTTTTTATACTCATGTGCTCTCAAACTTCAAGTCTTTAAAGCTCCACCAACTCTCAGATTTCAATCAAATTCACTCCAAGCTCAATTTCAATCATTGAGTGCATTCAAGTTAGAGTTCAACAACTTCATTCATCTTCCGTTGTGTTGTGAGAGGAGATCCGAGCAAGACGAGAGTGTTCGCAAGGCTCCGATTGTAAGATACTTTATCTTCGACACAGAACGAAGATAATAACGAATTCTCAAATAGGGATCAGAACTTGAGGAGAGGACTAAATCACGATGGTGTGATCGAACCTCTATAAATCTTCGAAGTCATCTTTTGGTTTGCAATCTTTTCTTCACTATTTTAATTGTGCATTATTTAGCTAAATTGTGATATAATCTATTCACCCCCTCTAGATTAGTGATCGATCCACTTACACATTTGACTGTTGAAATGTAGTTGTTTGTGCATGTGGGGGGAACCAGAATCACTTTCTGTCGGATCATCGATCAACCATTCATTTCGGTCAACCAAAATTCTAAACGAGAATCATCAATTCAAACAACGGAAATTCCTTCGATCAACCATTCATTTCGGTTCACTTATTTTTGTTCGGTAATCCATGTTTCACTGGAATTTTCATTTCGGTTCACCGACCTTCATTCGGTCATCCATGTTTTGATATTTCACTCGGAAATTATTGGTCCAAACATGAACATACAACAAAATTCAGTTAAAGAGAAACGACTTTCGACTAGATTCTGTTTTCTTCTGATTTTCATTTAACTCTGAATATTACTTTCTAGATTTTTATTATAAGTAACGGAAAATAACGGAAAAAAATATTTTACTTTTGACCTCCCAAGTTAGGAGCGTTTGTAGGGTTGAACATCAGTCTGGACCCGAACCAGACCCGGATACTCTTCGGGGTCCGGACTGAACCCAGACCGATCGGTCTGATCCGGTCCAAAAACCCGGACAGGATTTTTGAAGGGAATCTAAGATTTTGGACCGACTTCGGACCAGACCGGACCGAAAACTGAACTTACCCCGGTGTCCGGACCGATCCGTCAGGTCCGGTATACCCGAAACTTGCACTGCTGCCCTAGGCGATTGTGCGTGATTCGAAGCAGCTTTTCTCACAACTGAAAGCTAATTTCACATGTATAAAATCTATGTTTTTCCCCTCACAAGTGAAAGGAACGGAAAAACCATCTCTCGTCCACTCGATATCGCGACACTGCTGACGGGTTCCGACCTCGACGACAACGGGTTCCGACGGCGAAGGCGAGGGTTCCGACAGGTGTTGCTCGCGGCCAGTCGGGTTGATTAGCTAGGGTTCCGACGGCGACGGCTAGGGTTCCGACAGGTGTTGCTAGAGACCATTGGTGAGGCTGCTGAACCTATGTGACCTGGGTGTTGTGTTGCCGGTGTTATGCTGCCGGAGTTGTTGTAAACTTCTCCATCGTAGCCGTGGAGCTTCACATTATTTGGCTTTAGTCACTTATTAGGATATAACTTATGCGTGACTTTATCTAGTTCGATATTTTTGATAGTTTGAATGATAATTTCGTCTGCCTATTATGTATCTTGAACTCGTTTTGATATATGAAAAACTGAAAATGTTGATTTGTTCGTTGTCCGTGTGATGCGTTCGAATATAATCACCGCGTCGTTCGTTGAGAAATTAATTACATTGAACGAAGCTAATACAAAAGCAAATGAGTTAAAGAAGAAAGCTGAACTTTAGTGCTAATTTTACAAAATAAAGTACTTATACTTGATAAAAGCTTGAGCTGTCGAAAACTCACGCGTAAACATATCTAGTATGAAAAAAGAATAAAACTTGAAATTGAAACTGCATCGGTAGACTTTCTCCTAGCTTCCATTGATAGGCACAAACGACCGGAATTTGTTTTCTGCTAGAGAGAGAGATACAAACAACAAAATTCGGTCAAAAGCATTTTACTTTTCCCTGGATTTTCTTTTACTTTCCGTTTGACTGCTAAAATCACTTTATGTTTTCCGCGCCACTAACACCCCTAATTCTTCAGAGTTCAGACCACGTCGGCCTCCACCTCTATCTCCCAAACACTTTCGGGTCAGTCTCCTATTTTGTGTTCACAAAGTACATTGCCATTTCAACCTCCTTCAGTTGCACTTGAATTTATTTTCCTCTGGTACCGTTGGACCAGTTTTATCTTTCTGTTTCTGCTTTTTTAACCTTGCATGGTGTTTTTTCCTTTGTGTGGAAAATGTTTGTTTGTATAATCGTCTAACAACTGTGTCCCTCAAGGTAGTCGATGGACATTTCTTCTCTGTCATTTAATAGGAGCTTTCTCTTGATCGGTGACATCAAGTTAGTGCATAAAAGTTTCAGACGCCACTCCACCTTACTCAATTGTGGTAATTGTGCATACAGTGACTGTTTGTATCCCTGGTGCCATTTTTTGTTTAAAATCATTGTAGCTGTTGTATTTTCAACTACTGTGCGTCAATTGGCAAAACTTCCATATCATTTGTTGGTCAAGTTTTTTTCTCCTTAAATACATACAATTTTTTTTCTTCAGTTTCATCAGAACTCAGGGTTCAAGACGTCACTTCGTCAATGAAGTCCTACAAGCTGTCAGAGCTTTCTCCTTCAGAACTATCTGGTCTAAAAGCTCGCCCACGTATCGATTTCTCTTCCATCTTTAGTACTGTTAGTTCACCACTCTTGCTTCACACGTGGATATTCATTGGTAGTTTGTCTCAATCAAATTGTCAAGATGCTTATCTGGTGTTCCACGTCCACAGGTAAACCCGATCGTCGATGATGTTCGTAGCAAAGGCGATGCTGCAGTTATAGAGTTGGTGCTTCTTCCTCTAGAAAAATCAATCTCATTTACCTGCCCTTAACAGCTAGCCATGAGATGGAATATTGGTGCTCCCATTACTACATTTTTTGCATTTATAGTGAATGTTATTTCTGTCAAGTTTCTATAGAGTTGGCTATAGAAAAATATTTTACATGTCATACTGAATATGGTATAGTGCTAAAAGCCTAAGATAGAATACGGTTAGTAATTCCTACAAGGATTCTTTGACGTCTCCGCGTCTATATTTTTGGTTGGTACCATAGTGTAGTATTTGATCATTGACACTGTTTCTTTTTTTTACTCCTAACAGTTATACTTCGAGATTTGACAAGGTTCTTCTCGACAAAACTGTTGAAAGAGTAGCAGATCTTCCTGATCCAGAGGTGTGTAGCCTTCGTATCATATCCCTACTTACTGCATTAGTTATTCTTTGATATCATTTGGAATTACTATGGGCCTGGGTTCACCTGTGTAATTTTATCGATAGTGGGATAATTTCGGAATTGAACAAATTCTTTTTAATTCGAAATTCATTTCCCCATAATCTTTCCCCTTCATTTTCCCTCTTTCCAAGCAATAATTATGGTAAATGCACCTCATTTGTTGAATTGGTAACTGGTTGATGTTCTATAATATGTTTGCTTCCATAGTGCAGCTTGACCCAGTTGTAAGAGAAGCTTTTGATGTGGCATATGACAACATCTATGTATTTCATGTTGCTCAGAAGACCCCAGAAAAGGATATTGAAAACATGAAAGTATGTATTCTTCTATGGTTTACCTTGATATGAAAGTGATCCTACTCCCAGCTCATCTGGCTTTATCTCACTGATAACAGGGTGTTAGATGCAAACGAGTAGCAAGGTGCATTGGTTCTGTGGGCCTTTATGTACCAGGAGGCACTGCAGTCTTACCATCAACTGCTCTTATGCTTGCAGTGGTATAAAAAAAACCAAACTGTGTTATACCTTCATGAATGTGATGAACTAGATTTGTTAAGTTAACGTAGTGAATGGTGCCTCAAGAGTCACTTAAGTTATTTTGGCTAGTACCTTTTGGTCTATATTTTCATTCGGAAACACAATGAGATCTCGAATTGGTTCAAATTTTTGTTAACTTTGCTTATTTTTCACCAGCCTGCACAGATTGCTGGGTGCAAAAACATTGTTCTTGCAACCCCTCCTGCAAAAGATGGTACTATATGCAAGGTAGTTTTCTTGCATGCAATTGAATCAAACAAGAAGATAATTTTAGTATGCTTTGTGAAGCTTATGTTAATTGTTAATTGTCATATAGGAGGTTTTATATTGTGCTAAGAAGGCCGGAGTAACTCATATTCTAAAAGCTGGGGGTGCTCAGGTTTGAATTGCTTTCTGGGAAATATTCACCATTGCATGGCCCCATACCTTTATAACTAATTGGTATACATGGATAATTTTATCTAGGCTATTTCAGCCATGGCTTGGGGTACTGCTTCTTGTCCAAAGGTATGGTTCCCTGCTATTTTGTGCCAAAATAGGCCATTCATTCTTAATTCTTTGCATTAGCTTCATTGTAATTAGGCCATTCATTCTTAATTCTTTGAAAACATTGTAATTAGGCCATTCATTCTTAATTCTTGTCTAATGGGATTTTCCTTGGAATAATTGTTTATAGTTCATATGAGACTAAAAGAGTATTAATATTATCCAACAATCTCAAACTTATCTATTATCCAATGCAAAATGTGCCAAGAGAGGATGTTTTTGACCTTTTTCATTTGGTTGGCATGTAGTTGTGAGTGGTTTTTGTTGTGAATGAAGCCTATCTTAATTGTGGTAAGAGGCAAACCTATTTCAAGTTAGTGCTGAGCTTTGGTCTGTCTTGAGTAGTTGATGCGTCGTACTTCTGAAGTTGTAGGTTTATTGATGCATACTTCCTTTCAGTTATTTGAATGTATTTTCACCGTGTTTAGCAAAGAATCATCAGAGCATCAAGATTTTGTCGTCTAAGGTCTTGCATTTTCTTTTTGTGTTTTAGTTATTTATTAAACATGGGATTCAACTGTCCTATTTGGTGTAGTTAATAAAAAGCTTTTCGCTGCACACGTGAGTTTAGTGTACCCTTTGGTGGTGATGTTTTTACCTTTAATTAAGTCAGTTCTGTATGTCGTTTGGTGTTTTAAATGTGAAATTAAAAGTAATTATCTTCCAATGTGCAGGTTGAGAAAATTTTTGGACCTGGAAATCAATATGTGACAGCTGCCAAGATGATTCTCCAAGTAAGCCATTTTTTATCAATTTAAGAAGTGAATCGAATATTTTTCTTACATGTTTACACTCGTTAGTATGTTTTTATTAGTATCTTTCTTAGAAGCTGTACATGATGCTTATTGGTTTTAATATTTTGCACATGGATTATATATGCACTCTTGCATACATATCAGGCACCTAAAAGTAACATTGAAATAATATTTTAGATGTTATCACTTCAAACTGTATCCACCAATTTTTTTTAAAAGTTCTATGCCTTAAAGGTTGCATTTTTTTGCACGTCTGAGTTTCAAAAATGAAACCATAAAGAGTGCTATGTTCTCAGTTGTAGTTTTGATCTTTCATCTTCATTTTCTTTATGTAGAACAGCGAGGCAATGGTGTCTATAGACATGCCTGCAGGCCCATCAGAAGTTTTGGTAATTGCTGACAAATATGCAAACCCAGTCCATGTTGCTGCAGATTTACTTTCACAGGTGTCTACTATTATCCATGTGATCTGTTCTTGACTTCTGGTTTCTTCATTGCATGGTTCAAGTTTATGTTAGGCACATGGAAATCTTATTGCATCCCAATTTCTTTAGTCGTAATCTTTTACTTCAAAAGTAAATCCAATTTCGATAGTTCAATCGATCAAACTTAAATCCTCAAAGAACATTTCTAGAATCAGCCTTACGAAAACGAGTTTTTCTCGTACAACAGTTTTGACATTGGTAGCATAGAAGAACTTAAATGACGAAATGAACTGCTTCTGACACCTTTTGAATTTCTAACTAAACATTTTCATTTGCATGTTCTGTAATCTGTATAATAATTACATTTTCCTAGAGAGAATATTATGACAGTATTGTCTAGCTCATATGTCATTCTGGTTGAAAAGTCTGATGTCCATTTTGTGGCCATTCTACAGGCTGAACATGGCCCTGATAGTCAAGTGGTTCTTGTGATAGCCGGGGATGGGGTTGAAATCAGGGCCATCGAAGCAGAAGTCGACAAACAATGTGCTAGTCTTCCCAGGGGAGAATTTGCTTCAAAAGCACTAAGCCACAGTTTTACTGTATTCGCTCGAGATATGGTTGAGGTAATCTTTTGAAATTCTTCTGTTGTGTATCCTTCAGAATGCATTAGATTGATGGTCTGATATCACCATAGAATCAATTTCATCAACCTTGTGAACTTTTCATAGATAAGGAGCAATAGATCAATTTCTGGTCATGTGATGGACTGCATTTTACGACATTTTTTTTGTGTTTTTAGTAAATAGCATGACTTCATGGTGTTTCATGAAACATATCATGTATATGTATGGTTTCTTAATCCTTCTGACATTTTTGCATTGATCATTTTCTAAACATCAGGCCATCTCATTCTCAAACATGTATGCGCCAGAGCATTTGATCATGAACGTTCAAGATGCCGAGAAATGGGAGGGTTTCATTGAGAATGCAGGTAGATGTCTGTACACAACCAATGAAAATGTCATTTTCACCACATACACTTTGGCCTCTGTTCTGGTAAATCTGCATTTTTATTAGGAAGTTTCCGACTCCAACTGAAATGATTTTGGTCATAGGTTCTGTATTTATGGGGCCATGGAGCCCTGAGAGTGTTGGTGACTATGCTAGCGGTACCAACCATGTTCTTCCTACCTATGGGTACGCGAGGATGTACAGTGGGGTATCTCTGGATTCATTCCTCAAATACATCACAATTCAGTCCCTGACCGAGGAAGGCTTGAGAAAGCTGGGACCTCATGTGGCTAAGATGGCAGAGATTGAAGGCCTGGAAGCTCACAAGAGAGCCGTAACCCTTCGATTACAGGATATTGAGGCCGCACTACCTGTTGTATAGCGGACTTAGTAACCTTTTATCATTTGCTTCCCTTCGCATAAAGGCTGCTGCTCGCTGGTATGCGCTGCACAGTGTGATCAAGATGGCTCCCATTTCGAGCTTGGCCAATATTATCATCTAACTTATTATGAAAATAATCCAAATGTGCTCTTTCTCAATTGGGGTTGTAATGTGTATGAAAATTACTTATGCCATCTATATTTGGTGGATCTTTTGGTTCTATTGACCCCAACTTCAAGTTTGTTGCACTTTATGCAATCCTTATGTTGTAGTATTTCCATTTGGTACCTCTATTAGCTTCAAGGTCTTATTCCTATTCTAGGAGCGCGGAGAAATGCTGTCGGAATGTACCGTCCATGCTATCTATTCTTTTATCTTTAGGCTATTTTGCAAATTAGAAAATAATTTTAATTTTATTCCCTTTGTGTTTCTTGTATTGGATGATGGAAGTTTACATCTCTGGGGAAGACCATTGTGTATTTGTGTTGTAATATTATCAGTTTGCCTCAGATGGGAGAAGTAGGTTTGTGCCATCAACCGTACGTTAGGAAACTAGACCATTATTCTATTCTAATTGTCATTACGTGCATAGGCACACATCATAGACAAGTGGTCACATATCGGAAGAGATGCTACATTTATGGTTTCTAAATTAACCATAAAATGATGAGCTCATTTTTAAGAGATGGATAAGGTGAATTTCGAGAGAGAAAAAATCTTGTGTTGGTTGAACCGTTATCCTTCTTACCATCTGGTTTTGTCTATGATGACCTTCAAATCATATAAAATCTCCTAGAACCAAGTTCGTCCTGAATCTAACCCCAATGCAGGGCCAAACCCACCTCGGATTTAAGACGGCTCGCAGACAACATTTATCGAGCGATCAGTTATTAACTTCAGCTGTTTATCCCAACAAATGGCTAATTTTAATTGTGCCAAACAAAGACCTATCTGAATAGAAGCGTATCCTCAACTTGAAATCACTTTAGCTGGGGAAACGACACAAGTTGTTAAATCGTCTCGTTGATGATTAACATGAGACTTTTGCAATTCACTAGCATGTCTAACGCTAAAATTAAACTTATTTGTGAGCATCGAGCAATGTAAGCTACTACATTAACTCAAACAGCGAAGGAACAAAGAAAGCACAAATCTCACGAAAAGTAGACCAAATCCTTTCACTAGATGAAAAACACCATACAATCACTCTGACTCTTATATATATCTATACATCACCCAAAATATATATATATAGAGAGAGAGAGTAAGGTTAGAATGAGCCCCGGGCTCATTTTGTTTAAATGAGCTCCTCAAGATCTAACCATTCATCTTAATCTGAATGGTTGTAGGTGTTTTACTTTAAGTAAGGGTATTACAGTAAATGTGTTGGTCTTTCCAAACCCTTCAATCAACGTTACCAAAAGAAACTCAATTTCTTCCTTCTATTTTCGTCATCCTTTTCTTCTCACCCTCCAAACCGTTATTGCCAATCACTATCACGGATTCTTCGATACATCTTGCTTTTGTTTGGTTAGATTTTGCAACTGATTTCGTTTTTGTTTTGTTTTTTGATCCTGATTTCAGTTCTTGCTTGGTTTTATTTTTTTGTAGCAAATTTCATTTTTGCTTGGTTTTTTGACGCAGATTTCGTTTATTTTTGGTTGTTTGCTCCTAATCTCGGTTTTGTTTGGTTTTAGGTTTTGCGGTATATTTCGATTTGGCTTTGTTTTTTCTTGTTTATTTCGTTTTTGTTCGTTTTTTTACTCCTGATTTCTGTTTTTTTAGATTTTTGCTGCTGATTCGATTTTTACTTGGTTTTTGGCTGCTGATTTTCATTTCTATTTTGTGGATCTTTAATCTTGCGGCTTATTTGGGATCTATATAATTTTTGGTAGAACGTTGAGTTTATATTAGGACTTGTGGGTTTGGAATTCATTTCGATTTGTTTAATGAAAATCGATTAATTGGGTATTGGATGTGCTTTTTTTCGTAGTTTCATTTTATTTGTAGTGGTGAAAATTTTATTTGGTTGAACTACTATTTGTTTTCAGAGGGCAAAATTCCAAATTATGGAAATTGTAGAACGAAATCCAACCTCTTGTGAGTCCGGAGAAATCCAATCAGGTCTACTGGAAAATGGGATAAGTTTGATTTTTAATTACTTTTGAACGTGGATTTTCACATTGAAAACTATGATATTAACATATTAAGTAAAATCGAAAATAATTTTGATTTGTAACGGGAAAATCGTAATGGTAGCCGCAATAGAAATATGAGTACTGTAATATGATATTGAAAACTGTAATATTGATGTTTCGAACCGTAATATAAAATTGATGCCTGTAATATTGACCGTTTTAGTTGTAACTAGAATATCTCTCTTGCGATAGAGGTGGAAGATCGAAATTTAGTAGTAATCGTATTCAATCAGATCTTGAGAAAAAACAAGCAAAAGTCATAGACAATGTAAAACATGCATGCAATATTCGAACCACGACTCGAGAACTTGTCCTACTAGGAAGGATAAGAAAACGCGAGTAGTTAATCTTCTTTGTCAAAATGCATTATACTTGATAATTGTCTTATGTCGTCTTTGGGATTTTGCGGGGTTACAACTGAAGATACATGTAAATTGCAGGAATAAGTTGCAAGAGAGATTAATATACGTGGACAAGATAATACATGCAAGGAAGAATAAAAAAAACTATTACAATCTCCTACATGAATACACATCATTTTTTGATTTTTTATTGAAACATTCTATATACTCTTATTTTTGTTGAATATGTTAGGTTTTGTCTAACACAATGGTGAATGAGTACAGGTTATGTAACTTGTATGACTGTATCTATTAGAAGTAGTATTACAGTAACAACCGTAATATCAAAAAGATGCTGTAATATTATTTTGTAAAACGTAATATTAAAAAGGTATTACATTCACAAAACGTAATATCAAGATGTTGTAATATTAATTTGTTAGACGTAAGATAAAATTATTTTTACTCCTTCCCAAAATTAAAAAAATGGATGGCTAATGATGTGTAAAATGTAATGCGGTTCTTGATATAATGTGAGGTTTACAAACGTTTCAATAAGTGATCGAAGATTATAACATGTGTTAAAAAACTTTTACAATCTCCTATAGGAATACACATCACTTTTTAATTGAAACATTCTGTATAGTTTTATTTTTGTAGAATATGTTAGGCTTTGTCCAACACAATAGTGATTGAGTACAAGTTATGTAACTTGTATGATTGTTTCTATTGACAGTAATATTACGGTAACAACCGTAATATCAACAAGATGTTGTAATATTAATTTGTTAGACATAAGATAAAATATTTTTAGTGATGCGCAAAAAGAGATGGATGACCAACTCATGTTAAAATAAAATATTGATCCTATAAAAATCAACAACTTGTATGACTGTATCTATTAGCAGTAGTATTACGGTAACAACTGTAATATCAACAAGATGCTGTAATATTATTTTGTAAAATATAATATTAAAAATGTATTACATTCGCAATACGTAATATCAAGATGTTGTAATATTAATTTGTTAGACGTAAGATATAATATTTTTTAGTGAGCGCAAAAAGAGATGGATGACTAACTCATGTTAAAATAAAATCACGATCCTATAAAAATCAGCAACTTGTATGACTGTATCTATTAGTAGTAGTATTACGGTAACAACCGTAATATAAACAAGACGTTGTAATATTATTTTGTAAAACGTAATATTAAAAAAAATATTACATTAACAAAACGTAATATCAAGATGTTGTAATCATCCTGCTCCTTCAAACTAACTATTTTAGATACTCCACATTATTAAAAATTGCAAAAGTTTATGTAAGAGTAACATTGAATAGGAGATAATAATCATAATCTGTAATACTAGTTTATCAACACTAAAGATCTCTATAAAAATCAGCAACTTTAAAGATTTAGTCATACATACAACAATTGCATGAAAATTGTAATATTGTATCATTCGAAAACACAAAATTCCAAAAAAATTCACTGAATTATTTGGAACTTGTTTCACGAAGTATCATAGCAACGTATTCAACACAAATCCGAGTCGTATCTTCTTCTCCAAAATCAAATATATCTTTTCCTTCAGAGAGATATTCTGCAAACTTCAATACATACAATCCACAATTCAAACCTGTGGCTGATTACTGGGGGACAGGAAACATGTTTTATTTCTCAGCTCTTCATATTCTAAAAAATATGCGTCATTTCGAAGTACTTAGCCACCCACTTAGACTGCAAAAAAGTAACATTTAAACTCATAAGAACCAAACATACCTATTGAAAACTGAAAATAATAAACTTTAAACCATTGCTTAATAGAAACAAAAAATAATGGTGAATGAGTACAAGTTATGTACCTTGTATGATTGTGAGAAAGTGTGAGAAAGTTCAAAATCTTGAGTATCTCAATTTATTTCGAAAAAGTACTACTAAGAATGGGAGTGAAGCATGTTACTAAATATTAGCTGTATCTATTAGTTGTAATATTGCGGTAACAACTGTAATATCCAAAGGCTGCTGTAATATTACTTTTCAAAATGTAATATTAGAAGGGTATTTACATTAACCATACGTAATATCAAGGTGTAATATTATTTGAAGCTAACTCTCGACCACCAACAAGGTTCGAAAAATTCTTGAAGGCGCACATCACGCGCGTCTCCACAAAACGAACTAATTACAACAATACATGTTACAAGTTCAGCAAAGAAAGTTGTCCATGACAATTACACTTTGTCAAATAGAATTAGGAAACTAAAACCAAGGTGCTCATTTATTGAAAAAGGATACAAGGGGAAAACACAACCAACATATATAGAAGAAGGAAATGAACTACCAAAAATGCAAACAATAAAAAACGTGATCTCTAACACCAAGAATGGTAGGAGGGCGAAGAGAATGATTTCCTTGAAATACTCAAGAAGGTTCTGATCTTCACGGTCCATTCCAAATTGTTACCATGTCAATAAAAAATAACTACATCAGCAAAAGCATTATTCTTTAGCAACATATGCAAATCAAAAAAATGGTTGAGTACAGTTGAGGTTAACTTGCATTTCACTGGCTGGGATTGTTTTTGAAAAATTACAAAAGAAGCATACGGTTAGGATAACCAAAAGAAGAATTTATTTTTTGCTCCCATTAATTTCAGATGTAGTTGTCATGCACTCAAATTCATTTTGATATCCAAAAGACATAAACCAAATTCAAAACAATTCTCTGATCATGTTCCTCCCTGTTTTGGATCATGGAATCAAAAAATGAGAAACAACTCAAATGTATGTACTGAAAAGTCTTATCCTAAATTCCTGAACCGAACACAAAACATTCTTCCACAGTTATTGTTGGCTTCTTGAAGAAAGTGTGTGTTTTTTACAAAACATCCATGTCCAAAATCAGTCAGGAATTCAGAAATTCAGACCTTAACCCAAACTGCAAACCCCAACCCCAAACTGCAAACCCTAACCCCAACCCCAAAAGAGAAATAAAAAATCATACCAATCAATGACGTTGGGGGTTTGTCCGCTCGCTCTACCACGTGATTCCTCTATTTCGGTTTGGGGATGAGGGATGGCGTTCAAGGATTGAGGACGACAATGATGGTGGAGGTTTAGGTCGACGACGATGCCGATGGCGTTGGGGGTTTGGGGACGACGAGGTGGGGATTTTTTGTGAGCCGTGCGTGGGTTTGGTCTGTCGGGGGTTTCCTTCGATGGAGATGAGAGGGTTTGGTGCTGGGAGGTGGGGTGAGAGGTGGGGGGAGAGGATTTTGTGTAGGAGGGTTTTGAGAGGATTTTACAAGTTTTGTTAAATTCCGATTGTACCCTTTCTTAAGTAATTGTAACAAGATTTAATATCAATGGTTGGATTTGATTTTGATGGTGGATGTTTAGGGGGCTCACTTAAACTTAAATGAGTCCTGGGCTCATTCTATAATTTCTGTATATATATATATATATATATATATATAGGAATTCTCAAGTGAGCTCAGGGCCTAACTTTTCGAAATTAAGCCCCCACAATATCCATGATTCATTTCAAATTGTAAGGTAGATTAAGAAAAAACGGTTATGCTAATGAATGGTGAGATTAAATGTAAATAAGATCCAATAGTGAGATTGTAAGGGACTTAAACTAAATTTGATAAGCTCTGGGTTCACTAGAACTTGACCATATATATATATACACACAAGATTATAAGTTATAACTACGAAAGTGACTATAATCAACACTAATAAAGTCTTCCCAATTGTCATCTCACACCAAATAATTACGTTTTCACTTCAAACCCCTAAACTAACCAGAAGGACCAGATCTATTGCTCTCCACATTGTCATCTCTCCCGATTCGGTTTAGTTCGTTCCGTTCCATCACCATCTCCGATCTCCGATTCCGCTTCGGATCGCGAAAGTTTCGGTTTTTATTGGTTTTGGTGGCAGGTCGGAGTGACGATGGACAAGTCGAGCGCGCTGGAGTACATCAACCAGATGTTCCCGACTGGTTCGTTCGATCCTTTTCCTTTTGGAATTCGTCTGCTTTCTAGGTTTTCATCCGTCGTGTGGTGTGAATTGAAGTGTAGGACTTTGGATTTGGAGAAGGAGTGGGTTCGTTTTGGTTAGAGGATTGTTGTTTTGAGGGGTGTGGATCGGTCGGGAGAATATGGTTAGAACATTTTTTTTTTGGGAGGATGATTGGTTATGTGGATGTAGATTGTGGGTTGATTCTGTTTGAGGGACGCATTTGGTTTTAGGAAATCGAATTCAGTGAAGGAAGTTCAAACGTTGGTAATTGGTTTTAGGTTGGACTGTTGGAGGTGGTCAAGGTCCACTCTAGTTTTGCGTTGTTTTTGAAGAGAAGTGATGGAATTCATCTCAAGTTTGAGTTTTGAAGTTGTGTTGCAAAGAATTGGAATTTCCTACAAATTTATAACTTGGAAGTGATTTTTAAACTATACTCCCTTAAATTATAGTGCTTTTGATGGGAGCAAATTATTGCGCCTATTTCAGTCTGGAAACTCTTTTTGGTGAGTACACATAATTTGAAAAGAATCAGTTGCACAAAATTTGTGATCATAGTCTACAGTGCAGAGTAGGCTAGCTTCGATTGGGTGTGGTTTGACTTAGGTCAAGCAATAAGCTAAACCACTTAAATTGATTTCTCTGCTAAATAATGAATTCATCCATTTTAGCTGTAAAAGAAAAACACTTTCAGCAGTTGGTGGAGCTAATGATTTTCATTCATTAAAACTCATAGAATAATCAAAATTAAAATAGAAACAAAATATAAGAAATCTTTTTCATACATAAGAAATCTCAAACATTTCCGATGACCAGATGATTATGTTGATTTATTTTCCAACTTTATTATTATTCACTGTTAACTGATGGAATTGCGGTTGTAGGGCCAATTGGCTTTCAAGAAACATTGTTGTTGGATACTGTGCTTGTAACCTACTAAAATTATCATAGGATTGGTGAATGTAGGTATCTTTAGCCTAGGGTTTTGTTTCTCCAAAGATCCTAATTCAAATTCAAGCTGTGGATATAAGGCAACTTTGAAATTTGACTAAATACCGTTGCCCAAGTGATGGTTTTCCATGTTATGTAAATATTAGAAGAGTCCAGGGTCTTCGGTTGTTAGTTGTGAGATGACATGTATTAATCATAAGGAGAATGTAAATTGAATGATAAGATACGACATGGATTTTGAATTCAGGGGCTTTTATCTGGTAAATGTTAAAATTCATGTCTCAATTATGATCTTGAAAGGTGTTGAATCATCTGCTGTCAGTGCAGATGGTCTTAAAAGCAACATTTACCATCCCAACCCTAATTTGTTTGGTGTTTGCCTTTTTTCAGAGGCATCGTTAACAGGTGTTGAGCCACTTATGCAAAAGATACGCAATGAAATTCGACATGTAGATGCTGGAATATTAGCAGCAGTCAGACAGCAGGTTGGCATTTTTGCTACTGTTCAAAATCTACATGCAATCATCATTCTATCATCTTGGACTTTTTAAGGAGCCTTTATGCTTCATGTGGTTCTCAATCAAGATACGTTGACACAATATATCTCATATGTAGAGTAACTCAGGAAGTAAAGCAAAGAAAGATCTTGCTGCAGCTACATCTGCTGTTCAGGTTGCACTTCTGACTTGTGTTAAATACTTAAATAGGAATCCTACTTTAACCAGAATTTATAATTAAAAAATGTAATGCCCCCAGCCAAATCTGGGAAGTCAACTGTATGAATGCTGTTGGTTTATGAGAATTTTGATTGACCTTCTTTCTACTTGTGTGGTACTATAGGAGCTGATGTACAAGATAAGGGAAATAAAAACAAAGGCAGAGCAAAGTGAAACAATGGTTCAGGAGATTTGCCGTGACATAAAAAAGTTGGACTTTGCAAAAAAGCATATAACAACCACAATAACTGCTCTTCATCGTCTTACAATGTTAGGTTGGTTTTTTGTCTTCTGTTTTCTTACCAGCCAATTGGTCTATAAGAAAGGAAATGGAAATGTCTCTCTATCATTTTGGTCATATGTTTGCGGTTTACAGATTTTCCCTCTTTTTTTCCTTTTCTGTCTCTGCATTCATTGCTTGGGTTACAACAAAAATTATCAATTATGCACTATGATGCAGTCTCCTGGCTGGTTTTGAGGATGCAGAGCTCCTTGTATAGGAATATTGCGTCTTTTTTCCTGGTTCACTGTTGGAAGTAGAACTACAACTAGGACCTACATTTTGGCTAATATATTTTTTAACTTGCTAGACCAACTTCTGTGTTGTTCACCATTACATGGTTAGCGATTGCATGGAGTTTGTTTTCAATTTATATTCTTCGGACCATAGAGATATACAGATAAGCAAACTAGATGATTAACAAATAGTGAAGAGTTGATCCCTGGTTCTCGAATCCTGATGAAAGAATTTTTTTTTGCTGCTGTTGTTTGCCATTATGTCTATACCAGGATTTAAACCTATTTCATTTGCTACTAACTATTTGCTAAGATATTGGTGTTTCCTTGGTTAGTTATTTTGAATCAAATTGGTCAATACTTTACAGTCTCACTAGGATGTGATTGTCTTTGTAATCTGCAGTCTCAGCTGTTGAGCAACTCCAAGTGATGGCGTCCAAACGGCAATACAAGGAGGCTGCAGCACAACTTGAGGTAAGATTTTCTCTCTTATAAAGGGATTTTCGTTGTTCCATGTATGTTGGCTAGAAGTATTTCCATTATAGTGATAGTTTGGTTTGAACAAGATCAAGCCATGTTTGTTCACAACTCCTCATCTTTTGAATGACACTATTAAATTTGAGTTTCAATACTTTTACTTTGAGTCCATACCTATAGTGTATTAATATTGTTTTTCTTCTTCTACTATTCCAGCAGTTAACAATTTTTATCTGGGTCTTTACTATGCAAAAATGTTTGGACTTTCTGATCCAATGTCTTAGTTTTAAGGTGTACCCACATTCTTGTGTAAACTGGTTATAATTTTTGAATTGCACCAAGAAAATAGACCCTCGTACATCATGAATCATAACTTATGAGTCAGGATTGGACTTAAGTCAACATACCTACCATGCAAGTTTTTCTTTTGTTTTTAATTACATAATCATGATTGGAATTTCATAAGCATATGTTCATATAATATCCACCATGTAAATTCTTCTTCTGGAAGGTTCTTTAATATCAGCTCAAATTTGGTCTATTACTCACCTAGCATCTTGTTCCTTTGTTTCTGTACATATATGACCTTATGTATATTGTTTATTGTTGGCGGTACTTGCAAGATGCTTTTGTATTATCATTGCAGAATAGAACAAAAAGATAGTGGACGTCAGTTCAAACATAGGGACATAATGTCTCTGAGTTGCATTCAGTAATTTGGCAGGGAAAGATGACTATCTTGTTTACTTTGCAGGCTGTGAATCAATTGTGTAGCCACTTTGAGGCTTATAGGGATGTTCCTAAGATAACTGAGCTTAGGGAGAAATTCAAAAACATCAAACAGATTCTCAAGTCTCATGTATTTTCCGATTTTTCAAGGTAATGTTTTTCTTACTACATATTGTATTCTCTTTCACGAAGATAAATTCATGTTAATGGAAGTTATTGTCTTTTACTAAAAACAGAATACAGACACTTGATATAATAGTTGGGATGTCACTTCATTTCCAATATCTCTACGTCTTCTTAATGGATATCTTTTAGCTTCTTCCAAGTATTTTTGAAGGAAAATAGTACGCCTATTGGGAAGTTACCATGTCCTTGTTCAACTCAACTATTTCTTAGCTACATTTTGCTTTTCGAGTCACACCACACATTCTACAATTTCTTTTAGTAGTTATTCTGAAATCAGTGGATAGGAAAATGCTATAACAGTGTGAAGTTTTTATTATGTCTCCATGGATCTTTTCCTTCTTTAAAGAACCTTACAGTATGTCTAGAAAGTAGACACAAAGTATGTTCATTTTTTCTGTCTTTTCTTGCTTCCAATATTCTTTTTAGCCTAGGAACAGGAAAGGAAACTGAAGAAAGCAACTTGCTCCAGCAATTGTCAGATGCATGTTTGGTGGTTGATGCATTGGAGCCTTCTGTTAGGGAAGACCTAGTCAAGAATTTTTGTAGCAAAGAACTTACATCGTATAGGCAAATATTTGAAGGAGCAGGTTGAATGAAATTGATTTCCTATTATTGTAGTAAATTTTCAAGGTTGTTTACTAATGGTTTTCCCTCCTTTTAATAGAATTGGCAAAATTAGATAAAACAGAGAGAAGATATGCATGGATCAAGCGTCGTTTGCGAACAAATGAGGATATATGGAAAATATTTCCATCTTCGTGGCACGTTGACTATTTGCTATGCATCCAGTTCTGTAAGTTGACAAGGTCTGTGTCTTTTACTATGACTTGTTCCTTTCACTTTACTTAGATATTAAGGAGCATGGACACAGCTAGACTATGAATCTACTCGTATGGTATATTTCTCCAATACCCATGTTCTCCTGATGCTTTTGGATGCTTATTCGATATTTCATTTGGAGTATCCTAGTCAAATATTAATATTTTTTAGTGTGGATACGTGCATACGTGCATAACCATTTGGAGATATTTGTTAGATTAACTATGGTAATTTCATAGATCTTATACGAAACATCTTAAGATGAATTTTTTCAAGAAACACATTATAACATAGTTTACTGAAATTGCACATCTATTGTCTAAATACGTATGATACCAAGTATATATTTAATTTTTTTTCAATCGTCATCTGTTCTTTTAATTTTGTATTCATTTTCTCGGTTCATTGTGTTTGGATAACATAACATAATAGTAATAGTATAACAACAACGCCTTTGATTCCAAACTAGAACATTACATAATAGTATAATAGTATGCTTGCATAAAATTATTTTAGAATGTAAATATATCTCCAGTCAGGGAGTCCTATTTTTTAATAATATGATATATATGTCTTGGTAGTTGGTATAATGGTAACCATATGTCATATCTCGTAGCCGTGCTTCACAGTTTGAATGCATTTGTATGTTGTTTCCAAGAAGAATATCTAGTTCGAATATTATTGCATTAAACTCCAATGTTCTATATGTTGCAGTTTCATTTTGAGCATCTGTGCACCTAATATTCCCTGACACTGGTGTGCTTAGATTGATGCAATAGTCTTAATTCATGTTATTGCGTAATGTCATTTGTTTTATAGAAGGCTGACTTTTTTAGTGTCAGAACTTAATTGTTTCGTTAGTTATTTTATTTGATTTTTATTCTTCTGGTTCTTCGATATTCATTTTGGTTTGCATAGCTTAACATAGTCTTCTTAATGGTTTCATCAGGACACAACTCATAGATATCCTCTCAAACCTGAAAGAGAAACCTGATGTGGGGACACTGTTGTTGGTAGGTTATTTTTTCAACACGTTCAAAAAAATTGTCAATTCAATTTACTTTAGTTGAGGATTTTTTTCCTTCTAATGCCATATACTAGATTGGTTGGTGCTGGCTGCTTTAGGTGGGCATGCCTTTTGAACTTGAACATACATATATTATTGTATATGACCATAGAAAAGATTGAGCATTGTTGTATTGGAGTCACTTGGCGATGTTTTTACAGACCGTAAGAAGTTGATGACTTCTTTTTTTTATCGGTAGAAGTTGATGACTGCTGTTTCGATCATGAAACTATAGCATGTATTCATCACGAGCTTTATGTTTCTTTCCATTATAATGAGTGGTTTGCAGTTAGGACTGACAAGACCATGCAACATGGTATGTTATGGTCTCCGGCTTGTATTGACATAATTTTTTTCTTATAATATAAAAGGTTACAGGAGTGAGTTTATTTGGTGTTCCCTTTCTTTATGTGGAATGAATCTATGATATTGTACTTATGTAAATGTAAAATTTTCTTGGCATAATGGAGTTGGGCAATATTTATATTTACATTGACGAAAACACTGGTGTTTTTCTTCTTTTTTTCAAAAATGAGTTCGTATTTTGTCTTAGCAAACTTTCTGTTATCAGTTTGTCATTCTTTTTAGTCAAATATTGATAGTTTATTTTATGCATCTACTAGTCATTGCAAAGGACAATTGAATTCGAAGAAGAATTGGCAGAGAAATTCAGTGGAGGACGAGCTAAACCTCAAGATCAAGAAATCGGCAGTGATTCGGAAGAGAATGAAAGAGAGATTAAAAATCAAGTTGTGTTGGATATCAGAAAGAAGTATGAAAGGAAGCTTGCTGCCCACCAGGGTGGAGCTGAATCAGTATGCACAATAACAATTTAGTGTTTGGTCCTTGTTGTCAGTGTTCTATCTAATCACTTCTAGATGCTTTGTGCAGGAGAAAGATAGCAATAAAGAATTTGCAGGGCCTGGAGCCGGGGTGTGTGCCCTTTTATATAATGGAATACTCGTCTGTTTTGTTCTTTTGGATTAGTAATTTAATCAAAACCATAAACAGGCTCATTCTTGCTTTATCCTTTCTTATGGCAGTTTAACTTCCGTGGCATTATATCATCTTGCTTTGAACCACATTTGACTGTCTATGTGGAGCTAGAGGAAAAAACATTGATGGAGCAGCTGGAGAAGCTTGTTCAGGTACTTTGTGTATGTATGTTGGAAGGTTGAAAGTCTTAAAGATGAGAGCAAAATATCAAATTGATGTTAATAACAGTTAGAGATTTTTGAATCTAATAATCTATAGTTTCTGATAAATGGAATGGTATATGTCCAAGAAAGTTCTTAGTTATTTTTCAAGCAATTATTTTATCTTTGGACTGCGTTGGTCAAAAACTTGTACCATACTTAGTATGAACAATGAAAGATGGTTTTGCCCTTCACTATAATTATTGAATCTTCTTTAACCGACCCTTGATTTGTCTTCAAAATGCAAGATGAAAAGTGTTGTCTGGATTTTGGGTTGTTAAGCTGCAAATGTCCAATAGACCAAAATGCTTAACCAAATGCACCCGTAGACACAGAGTCCTTACAGTTTTCAAAATATTTTGTCATGATATGGGCATATGGCTTCTTATCGGTGAGATACATGTCTATGTAAAGTTGTAAACCTTACCTTTTACAGGATGAAACGTGGGATACAGAAGATGCAAGTCAGAATATTTTGTCAAGCAGCATGCATGTGAGTTTATTGCATTTTGTTTTGTATCACATATTTTTCCTTGTATTCTATTGACCATTTCATTTTTATCATGCACGTGCAGGTTTTCTTGATGATCAGGAAAAGCTTAAAGAGATGCAGCGCTCTAACGAAGAACCAGACATTGTTTAATTTGTTCAAGGTTACACTTTTTCTGAGAATGTTAATCAACATATTGTATTCATAAATGAATCTCATTCTACGTGATGTGAGAATATTCTGTGATCTGAGAATTTTCTGCGATGGACTTTATGGCCAATTGGCCGTGCTTTCTTATGTTTAATCTTGTCTACTTGAGACTTGAGAGTATTACTTCTGTCTTGTAATGATCTAATCCTAGCATGCAAAGACTTCTAGACGAAGTTGATTCTCCTATTCAATCACAAGAAGCAAATGAAGTTGCTTTTGTTTCATTTTAATTTTGATCAAACACAATGACCTCATTGGTTTTTAGAGATCTTTTTTAACTACATGGTGGGGGTTTCTTGTTCTTCACTTCTTAATCTGTTTATAGCAAAAGGATGACAACTACTTGTGTAATAGTGATCACTTTGAAAGCGTTCATGTCTATATTTTGAAGTTTTTTTTTGTAATTTCTAATATCCACGTGTGAGTTAGATTTCCCTTTGCGCCAAACCTTTTTTGCATATAAACTGTCAAAGATGTGAGGGAGATGAAGTTTGAGCGTTATGTTTTGGAAGTTACTTGTACTTTATGAATGTCATTTTCTGTTTATCAGGTATTTCAAAGAATTTTAAGGGCATATGCTACAAAACTACTAGCTAAGTTACCCAAGGGTGGCACAGGCATCGTTGCTGCTGCAACTGGCACAGATGGTCAAATCAAGGTCTTGCATGAACTTTATTGCTTATTTTGCTAGAAGCCAATTCCCGACTAGTTGGAATTAGATGCTCTAGTAAGTCAAATTGATGCATTTGGTATTTTTCAATTTATTAATTTTTTTGATAAATTTCCAGACATCTGACAGAGATGAGAAGATCATATGCTATATCGTGAACACTGCTGAATATTGCCATAAAACGGTTAGTTTGTACCATTATTCCTATAAAAAATAAAAATGTAATAGTGGATGATATATTGCTGAAATAGTTGGGGAAGAATCATCAGAATGTTAGAGTGATGTTGTGATTTTTCGTTTTATTCTTAACCATCTTGAATGCACATGCTACTTGTAATGTAAACATTCCCATGTTTCATATATGAAGTGGTACCTTTTCTGATTTCAACAGTCTGGAGAGCTTGCTGACAATGTTTTGAAGATGATAGATTCTCAATTTTGTGACAAGGTGGATACGTCCGAAGTGCAGGTAATTTTTCTTCCTACAGCTTGGGACACTATTGTTGGGTATTACCAGGTAATATAATGTACAAATAATTGTACATGCATGCAGGATGAGTTCTCTGCAGTAATTACAAAGGCACTGATGACTTTAGTTCATGGCATTGAAACAAAGTTCGATGCTGAAATGATTGCGATGACACGTGTTCCTTGGGCTACACTTGAAAGTGTTGGTGACCAATCAGAGTAAAGTTCCAAAAAGATGCTAATTTTGCTCGTCTTAATTTTCATATGGTATATGTTTTTCTCTACTGACGGGTCTGCCTGGTGCCCTCTAATACCTGGAGCTCATGGCATTTTGTAGGTATGTTAATGGCATAAATTCTATACTTTCCAGCAGTGTTCCTGTTCTTGGAAGCCTACTTTCTCCCATCTACTTCCAGTTTTTCTTAGACAAGGTGAGAGAAATGCTTGCCACAATTAATTACTGGCTTTTATTCAATTAGCTTATGTAATTCAACTCAAGCTTTGCCATACTATTCATACTTGTGAAAATTCTGCCTTATAAATATTTCTCTCTCTGGAATTTACATAAAGTCTTGAAAGAATTGCAGATAGATAATATTAACATTTTCTCCTGGTAATATGTGACATTGTTTACTTAACACTCTGAGGGCCTGGGGGAAATAAGCTACATAAATATGTTGTATTTCTTCCTACGTAATTATCTTTACCCTCTTCACTCTTCAGACCCTACTACTTAGGAGTGATCTGGTTACTGCATCCCTTCTACTTGAGACTGCTCATGATTTAGATAATACAGAATGTGTTGGTTTGTCGTGTTTTTGAGTCTTTATGTACCTAATACACAGTGTCACATGTCTACCCTTCATTCTCCTTCAACCATTATGTCATTTATCGTGCCTTTCCACAAAATCTTGTCACCCCCCTTCACTATTTTATTTGTCAAAGTTCACTGATTTTAATGTTAGACATTATGGTCTCGGGGACTCGCATATTTTTATTGAATATCTATATTTCACTATGATGAATGCCTATAAGCCTCGTCGCTAAGTACTTTTTATCAAGCAATCTCCGTATATTTTTGATTTTGCAGTTGGCTGCTTCTCTGGGGCCTCGTTTCTATCTGAACATCTATAAATGTAAGCAAATCTCAGAAACTGGTGCCCAGCAGGTACACTAACAAACTGAGATTATATTTTTCTTTCTTTCATTGCCTTCCCTTGCAAACACTGCAATCAGGACTTAGAAACCATAATGTTCTTGGCTTCAGATGCTACTCGACACTCAGGCCGTAAAGACGATTCTTTTGGATATTCCCACTTTGGGTAGACAGGTAAACTCAAAGGTGCAAGTTCAATTCCTAGCGATTCCTGGGATGTGATTTTTTTTGATAATCTTGTTTATTGTATAAATATTTACAACCGTGATGTTGATTACAGTCTTCCAGCACTTCCAATTATTCCAAATTTGTGAGTCGTGAAATGAGTAAAGCTGAAGCACTCTTGAAGGTGAGATCACTTCAGTTTATCACCTTATTCGTACAGCGGATTCAGGCATTGAACGTGCTATTCTATGTACAGGTCATTCTCTCACCTATAGATTCTGTTGGAGGTACATATCGAGCACTCCTTCCGGAGGGAACTCCTACGGAATTTCAGAGGATACTTGAGCTAAAGGTTTTACCTCATGTGCTTACTGACATTCTTCTCAATATTATTACTCGGGGGGATATTTTGCATCTAACAAGATTTCACTTGTAAAATATAATGTTCAGTACATGTTTTACCACCAGTATGTGTGTAACACTAGAATAACACTCAATTTTTGTTTCCTCTAATATGTCAAAATGCTACAGTAGACTTGCATATAAACGTTGATGGTCGAACATTACCCATCCACACGGAAATAGACTGGTGCTTATAAGAAACTAAGGATATTTGGTTTGAAGTTAAATGGCAATACTATACTGCAACTCGTATTTGATTTTATTAATGTTTGTTCATAATTCTCAGATGTTGGGGGAGTGCTCTAATGCATGTTTCTGACTTCTCACATCTCTATTTCAATCTTCCATTAAAAATTTCAGGGCCTCAAGAAAACTGACCATCAAACGATCCTTGACGACTTCAACAAGCACAGTACTGGAATTGCACCCCCTTCAGTTTCTCCAGCAGTGACTGCTCCACGTACACCAGCCCAGCCTATCGTCACAGTCAACCCAACTGCATCCCATGTTCCAATTTCTGCCGGAGCCTTGGTATCACGAGAAGACGTTTTAACTCGTGCTGCTGCACTAGGTCGAGGAGCTGCCACAACGGGATTTAAGAGGTTCCTTGCGTTAACAGAGGCCGCTAAAGACCGAAAAGATGGTCCCTTCAGAAAACTCTTCAATGCTTAACAACCGTAAGTACATTTATAAGTGCACTTCATTAATGTTTTATTGGTCAGAGGACATTTTGGATCAAAATGAGGAGTCACCCGAGCTGTAAACCTCCTAGTGAGATACTGAAGTTGTGTTTCTAACTTGCATTATTTTCTGGGAACTTGTTTTTCTCTGAATACGTATAGAAGTGCATAGTATCACAATTTTTAATTTCCCGCATTTGTAACTTGTATGTACATACTTATCTGAACTTTAAGGGCAAATTTCGTATTAATCCCTGATCTTGGTAATCTTTTACTTCAATGACCAGTTGAATATCTCTGTCTAAGCTGCACATCTTCTAGTTCTGCGTATATAATATTCAGATGGCAAGTGAATTAGGGGAAACGTTGACTATAACTGCTACGAATGTTTTGAGAGGTACACAAGTTGAATTTGCATCTACTTTTGGTGCCAATCGAACTATCACTATCTGACAATGAATATCTGAATTACCATCTATACGTAATTTTATTTACAACAAAACCTTTACTCTGAAGTTTGTCGGGTAGGTCAGAAATTACTCATTAAGATTCACATTTGGGTACTTGAATCATCTTCATCCTCACATTGCTATCCAAATTCAAATTGTTGTATGTTTCAATCTTCTAAGTTTCTTTCAATTGTTTCTTCTCAAATTAATCTTGATCTCTCTCTACCTTTTTGCCCGCCTTTCTCCATTGCTCAACACTAATTTTCACCATCTATTTGTGTATGTCCTCTCATTCGCCCAACATGACTATTTCATTTATTACCCTAAATTCAACCAACGTGTAATCAATTGGGCGTGGATGATAATATTGCTCAGCCATGCATGATCCTTTCATATTTTTTGATGCAATAGATGAATTCAATAATTAGTCGTGTCTTTTTGTGTTAGCTGATGTCAACTTGGGACCATTATGTCAATAGGCAACTTTCATTTTCTCTCGATAAATCTGTTTACATTTCTCATTGGACTAGTTCCCTTGATTTTGATTAATGATTTGATTGTCTTCTATTACGCGTGTTAGCGTCCTTTACAGTATCTGGATGTCTCTTTAGGTGTGGACACGTTTGGACAATTTCGTATTCTGAATTTCTGACTCTCTAAGATACACAATAATTGAATAGATTTCAATTAAGGACAAAACCGCGGTTGATTTTATTTAGATATTTAAAGTAAACATTTGGGTGCTTCTTGTTGGTCTTCTTTGGCAGCAGGGAGCCAGGTGGTCAACTCTGGCTAACTATTTGTGAAATCATTAGGGTGCTTATTCAAATAATGCAAATTGTAGTGAAGATATTAGAGTGAAGGGAAACACTGCTTAAGCTACTAGAGGACAAATTTATTATCCTTAAAATATATTAACATTCATTATCAATTGAAATTTAAATTGCAAATGGAAAATTCAAATTGTATCTTTTGAATTATGACTCAATTTATCCACACATATTGAATTTTTTTTTTTTTTTGGGAATCATCTCATATAAGATGAAGACAGTTTGTAGCAAATGTTGCTCGAATTTTTTACAACTCTTGATCTTACGCAAAAATATTCCAAATTTTATGATTTTCAACGTGTATGAATAATTGATTCATAGATCTCAAAATTATCATTTGGAGTTTATATTCTGAATAATCAACAATGGTAAATTAATGTGAACATATTTTTGGCTCGGCTCCGAGGAAAAAATTCCGGAAGGAGTCGGGGTGGGGCACTAGATCCCTTCGGACCTGGAGAAGGGATATATTTCCATAGAACACGGATCCCTTCGGACCTGCACTCACTTTTTTAAGGATATTTGATCCTCCTCGTATTAACAAGTATGTAATAAAAGTATGGCATTTAAGAAGAATATTACCTAAAATAACCCCCAAAAAATGTTCCACTTCTGTGAAGAATATTCCAGTACCAATGTCCCCAAAAAATGTTCCAAAAAAAATGTCCCCATGTTGACATTGTGCTACTCTAGCCGCCATGGATTCATATATTCATGGACATGATTATATAATTGTTTTTAACTCCAACTCTACTCTAGAGTTTAGATTTGGTTGCGGCATTTGAATTATAAATTGAAGTAGAACCTCCAAATAGGTCGATATTAAAGTTCAAAGACATAGTGCGTGGATTCATGTAATCTATGCAATCATTGATGAAGGTCTCAATAATATTGACAACTAGCCGTGATTACCTAAAGAGCGTAATGGTTTGGCATATGCTAAGAGCACCCTTAACGGGTGCTCTTTGGGGTCGGGTCTGAGGGTGACCCGACCCCAGCCCCCCTTAATGGGGGGATCTAGGTCGGGTCCAGACCTGGGTCTGCGACCCGACCTGGGGGGCGACTAAGGTTGGCTTAAATTTATTTTTTTGTTATTTTTTTGGTTTTTTATTTTTACATTTGTTTTAATATATAAATGATATATGTATAAAAATTTATATAATTAGAATTTATTCATGAAAATTAAAATAAATAAAATAATTAATGAAAATTAAAATGATAAATGTAAATAATTAATTAAAATTAGTAAAAATAAATGTAAGTAATTAAAGAAAATTAGTAAGATAATTGTAAATGTATATAATTAAAGAAAATTACCTAGCAAAATAGAACACATGAATTTACCTAAGTTCGCCAAAAAACGCATTAGTATCCCAAAAAATTGGCAGAGAATTACTAATAAATCTCAAAAATAAAAAATCTAATTTTTTTTACTGTAGTGGTCATTATTAAATCTAATTTTTCGAAATTATTTGGCAATTAGCGTAATTTAATTAGATTAAATTACTGTAGAAATAATTTTTTAGTAGTTTATGTATTTTTGTGATGAAATAGAAAATGAGGTAAAAAAAATTATGTGGATGAGATAGAGTGTTGAAAGTGAGGTTGAGGTTAAGAAGTGAAAAATGGGTTGGGTTGGGGTTGGTTGCATAGTATTTTTTGCTGACGTGACGGAGAGAAAAATTTGGTTGGAAGGGAAATTTTGGGTTGGGGTTAATGATGATTTGATGCAAGCCATTTGTTTTGTATCAGGCATGGTGATCGTAGCTAATACTCCTTCCCCAAATAATGGAAAATCAATATAATAATACACGAAAGCATATATTATGTCCTATTAGTTGTGATTCTTGCAATGACAAGGATTTGACTTTCTAACTGTCTAGATGCTTATGATGTAGTGTGTTGTATTTCTTAGTTAATAATTGCTAGGCTGATCTTAGAAATAAATCTATGGCAAATCTAATCCATGGCAAAGTTTGGGAGTTTCAATGATTTTGTGCAACCCGGGATACCTCATGCACGTTTATATAAAAAGGTATAATTTATATAATTTATTAAAGGTATAATTTTCAGATGTGCCAACTTACTAAAGGTATAGATATGGTAGGAACTTAAAATAAAAAATAAAACTTCAAACTTACTAGATAATTTCTGTAATTTATATAAGAGCATCATTAACCTAACTCCATTTTTTCCTTCAACTCAGTTTCTCTCTCTACCACGTCAGCAAAAAATATTATGCAACCCACCACCCAAACCAACCTATTTTTCACTTCTTAACCCCAACCCTATTTTCAACACTCTCTCACATCCATATAATTTTTTTACCTCATTTTCTATTTCATCACAAAAACACATAAACTACTAAATAATTTATTTCTACAGTAACTTAATCTAATTAAATTACGTTAATTGTCAAATAATTTCAAAAAAGTAGATTTAATAATGACCACTCCAACAGGTCAGTCGGAGGTCTAATTTCAAAAAAGTAGATTTAATTACTTATATTTTATTTTTACTAATTATTTACATTTATCTTATTAATTTTCATTAATTATTTTAATTATATCGAATAAATTCTAATTACATAAATTACCATACATATATCATTTATATATTAAATAACAAATATAAAAATTCCAAAAAAAATTAACAAAAAATAATAATTTAAACCAACCCAGGTTGGCAACGTGGCCAACCCGGGTCGCCTCCCAGGTCGGATCGCAGACCCAGGTCTAGACCCGACCTAGGTTCGCCCCCATTAAGGGGGGCTGGGGTCGGGTCCCCCTCAGACCCGACCCCAAAGAGCACCCGTTAAGGGTGCTCTAATAAACTATGCACGTACTGAGTTTTAATTCGTAATGATTTACCACTTACATGTTTGTCTTTTTTAAAATATTTCCATTAGAATTACCATGCGAGTAAAGTCACTAGAATCATCTTAGTTGCTTGAAGAATTTGATATTCACGACACAATTTTAAAGAAAAGTAAAAAAAGAAAGCCTTTTTTTCTTCTTCTGCCAAGTTTTCTAATCAACACAATGAGAACCTTTTGTTGAAAACATTGCGGATCCATGTGGGTTTGGACTTTGATTACTACCAAATGCTTTCTTCTTCCCGCATGGGGGGAGCGGCTTCCGAGGACGCCCGACCCATGCGGGGGGCGTCTCCCTCGGACGCCGACCCGAAGCGGGAGACGTCTGCGGAAGACGTCTCCCCGTAGGAGGAGGCGTCTGCGACAGAAGCCTCCACCTTGCGGGAGGCGTCTGTCGCAGACGCCTCCTCCTTTTTTGTTTTTTTAATTAATAAATATCATAATTACTTTAATAAATAGTGATAAATCAAAAAAATTAATTTAACAAATTCTTATTAAGTTTAACATTTGTGATATTTAGTTTTAACAAATTTTGATTTAGTTTAACAATTGTTTTAATTTAGTTTAACAAATTTTGATTTAGTTTAACAATTTTGATAATTAAGTTTAACAAATTTTGATTTAGTTTAACAATTTTGATAAATATGATAATTTAGTTTAACAAATTTAACAAATTTGTATTTAAAATTTCAATAAATAGTCATCGGGTCACAGTGGAGGGAGAGGCAAGTCGATACCATTACACGCCTTCCGTTCTTTAGAGGATGATTCAGCACTGCGTCATCCACGTAGACGGGGGATATCTGCTTCGGTCAGGAGGGAGAGGGAGGCATTACGTCGTCGTGAGGAGGAGGATGATTCCTTCGATGATGAGCATGTGGATAGTTTCGATGACGAGAGCGACGATGATGGCCCGTATGATGTGCGGCCGGAGGTGGAGAGGCAGGGGGATTATAGCGGAGGACGTGGTCGAGCGGGTACTTCTACTTCCGCCGGATGGATGGTGCGGAAGGGTAGGGGTGGGAGGTTTACGGCCGGGGATTCGAGCTCGTGCACTGTTGATCCCCGCGCTCAGAAGAAGAAGAGGGTCCAGGACGATTCTTGGATCGTGAGCAGTATGACGCCTGGTGGTCCTTTAGATGGGAGCGTCATTCCTAGTTTCTGGGGTCACATTGCTAGACGGATCTGGGACGGAGAGGATCGGAAGGTTCTGAAGTGCCAGAATCGGCACAGAGCCTGTACAGCACTACAGGGTTGGCGGTCTACACTGAGTGCTGATATCAGAGAGGAGATTAGTGCCACGCATTTGGGGCACTTACCGTACAGCATGTTCCCTTATCTCGACATGCCTTTGATTTCGGCGTTTGTGGAGCGGTGGCAGCCTGACACCAACACTTTCCACATGCCTTTCGGAGAGATGACGATCATGCTTCACGATGTTTTCCAGATCCTGCGACTTCCTGTGGATGGTCGTCTGGTTAGTGCTCAGGGGTCGACGTCTGAGCTGAGGTGTTATGTGGCAGAGTTGCTTGGTGTCACACCTGATGGTCTGGCGAGAGATACAGCTTTATGGAGTGGTGGTGGTGTCGGCATCGACTCCCTTGAGGACCTATGCAGACGGGCACGACCTCCGCGGGCCGATGATACACAGTTGACGGCGTACCTATTCTTGATGCTCGGAGCCGTCTTGTTTGTCGACAAGAGTGGTTGTCGGATCAGACCACGCGATCTACTGGAGGCTAGGGACCCGGAGACCGTTCGTGAGTACTCGTGGGGGTCAGCGACGTTGGCATACATGTACCGGCAGCTTGGGATAGCTAGCCGTGCGGATTGTTCTGGGATTGCAGGTTGTCTTACGCTGCTGCAGGCGTGGATATACGAGTACTTTCCTGCATTCCGCCCGCATCGTGAGCGGAAGATTATCGACGAGGGTCATCCACGTTCGGGTATGTGGGCTGTCCGGAGCGAGGACAAGAGCGATGGACGATTGCGTTCCATCCGCGCACGGCTAGATCAGATGACTGCATCAGAGGTATCAAACTTTACACCATTTATTTAATTTTAAGATGTATTATTATTAATGCGTTAAACTTTAGGTGGAGTGGTTACCCTATGGTCCTGACCCAGCAGCAGATGTCCCGAGGACTTTATTGATGGGTCTTATTCGTTATCGGGATATCATAGAGCCTTATATGCCCGATCGGGTCTTGCGTCAGTTAGGATATGTTCAGGTGATCCCGGTTGACATTCCGACACCAGAGCATGCGGTGCGGTCTGCGACAGCAGCGACGTACGACGTCAGGTTCCCCGCTTCTACAGCGGAATCGACTTGGCGGACATTTCCGAGATCATGCCGATTGTTCCTTGGCGACTTCAGACGTAGTCGCGACCCCTCCGAGTGTGATGCACGTTATCTTGATTGGTTCGGTAGTTACTCACATCCTATCATCGTCCGTGGTGCCTCCCGGAGAGCAGATCGACCACCAGATAGGACGTGTGGCGATCTGGTAATTTTTTCATTTTATCTAAATTTATTTGTACCGTATAATTTGTTAATGTACGCTAATGTTAATGTTATGTGCAGTGGATGGGTAAGATGATACGGGCTGTAGACCCAATCTTGCAGATGAGGGATGAGCTGCCAGACGATGCCAGAGCTGCATGCGGAGATGTGGATCAGATCATACAGTCATGGCATACTCAGTTAGGCATCTCCGACCATGATTCGGATGATGAGTAGGCTGATCTGTTGTACCGTACTCTTAGTATTTGCATTTATATTTGTTTATCTGTTGTACGCTTAGTATTTGTGTTTGCTTATCTGTGGTACGCTTAGTATTTGCATTTATATTTGTTTATCTGTTGTACGCTTATTATTTATTATTTGTGTTTGTGTTTGCGAACATGTCGTACGCTTATTGTTTGTATTTGTGTTTTGCTTATCTGTTGTACCCTTATTATTTGTATTTGTGTTTGATAACCTTTCGTACTATTATATATAATGCAAATAAAGCAAACATATCAAAACATATTACATAATAAAGCAACACTATATAATGTACAAACATATCAAAACATATTACATAATTATACAAACATATCAAAACATATTACATAATTGTTGCCAATATGCTATCCTATGTTGGTACTCCAGCTCCCATCCAATAACACTCTCATCTCGTATTTGATACCACAGAGTCGCTATAGGAGGTACGGGGAATCCCTCATTCAATTCCAAACGAATGGTACATGCGCAAGGTATCCCATGAGAAGTCAGAAAAGCGCACTCGCAACGATATTCAACTTCATCATCTAACTGTTGCATTCTCTTCACCTCCTGACTCAGCAACTGCAAACAGTGATGCGAAACTCTACCATTTATGTGACGATATAGAGCATGTCCGAAATTAGTCAAATTTCGCCGTCTCGAGTCTTCAAGAAAGTTTCGAATATTCGTCAGCTGCATTTCAGTAGCCGCGTTGACGCGCTCGAAAAGAGTGTCCAGAGCTGCAGTCGATGTAGAAATCCACTCTTTTAGAGCCGAATGAGCACTTTCGACCCTACAATTCGTGGTGTTCCCAAAATGAAGGACTTTGTTCGTCCAATTCAGCACAAACTTTTCTTTATGCACCAACCACGTGGTGTCCAGATACTCCGTGATAGCCGGCCACGATCTATACAAATCTTTCAGAGCATACACAGCTCTATCATACTCGGCTTCTGAAGTAGAAAGCATGATCTTCCTCCATCTTCCACGCCTCAAAGTCTCTGCCATCTCCTTATTCTTGCCGAATACGTGGTATGCGTAATTCAATACGTCTTTGTTGATGTGCCATGTGCAGAGTAAATGAGCAGAGTCAGGAAAAACCTCTCTCACTGGTCGCATAAGGCCTAACTCCCGGTCTGTTATTATTGCAGTCGGGCTGACAGTCCCCAATAACAGATCTCTCAACTTCTCCATCACCCACAAATAACTGGAGTAAGATTCATCCATCAAAATCGCATATCCAATAAGGAAATTCATGTTTGCTGGTGTGACCCCAATCATTTCGAACAAAGGCATCTTATACTTGTTCGTCTTGTAAGTCGAATCCATGCAGATAACGAAAGGATATGTCCGCAACAACTGGACTGACGTCGGATGTGCCAAAAAAGCGTGAGTTACGACATCAGTTTCTGGATCCGCCATAATCCAATGTAAGTACTCACACTGCACTGCTTGGTAGAGAAACTGCTGGACGGGATTCCGATCTTCAGATTTTGTCCTCCTCATGTAATCTCTGAAATTATAAATATGCCTTTGATTTGGATTGTCCTCCGGGAATTTTTCTTTTACTGCCTTCAAGATGTTCCGTGGTTTTGCTTGCGCCTCTGTCATATCACGAACAATCTTCTTCGCCCCAGAACTTAGACCACTAATTTGACGATGACCCTCTGGATAAACTGCCAGTCTGTGGTTGTGATGTCCGTGAGCACTATTATAAACCACAACCCATCCATCACGATCTCGTCGCTCCACCACTTTTATTAAGAAACGGCAACCGCAACCCTTTCTTTTGGTGTTTCTTCGAAGTGCAGTATCCATATCCCGAGACTCCATTTGATTTCGCCGGTCGCATCTCAAATAACAATCCATCCGACTATCTGATCTTGTTTTGTACGACGACACGACCAAAAAAAACCCAGCTCCGATAGCTACTTGTTTGGCCCATTTACATGCTTCATCGATTGTTTCAAAGATTTGTGTAGTTTGAAATAACTCACTGTAATCCACTCCATCACCACCGAAATCTGGAACCTACAAAAATATATTCAAAAATAAAAAAATAAAAAAATAAATTCGAAATTAAAAAAATTAAAAAATAAACTCGAAATTAAAAAAACAAAATCAAAATCAAAAAAAAAAGGCGTCTGTGTTAGACGCCTGCCCCATGGATGGGGCGTCTGTGTTAAACGCCTTCCCCAACGGTAAGGCGTCTGCGTAGGACGCCTGACCGAAGGGAAGGGCATCTACTACAGACGCCTTACCCATGGGGAGGACGTCTACATAAGACGCCTCTCCCATTGTGTAGGCGTCTGCGTTAGACGCCTCGGCCATGGGGAGGGCGTCCTACGCAGACGCCCTCACCATGGGGGAGGCGTCTAATGCAGACGCTCGGCCCAAAAATTTTCCCGCGCCAGGCTTACCTCACCCGATGCATCACCCTCGCCAGACATTTTCGTGGTGTTTTTACTGATAAATTATGAATATACAAGACCATAGGCCTTATTTATAGACACGGGACGATTTGGGTATTAAATATATTGTTAAGGGCAATTTAGTAATTTCAAGGGGCGATTTAAGTAGTTTTGGGGCGACGTTTAGTAGTTCCCTAATTAAACTGACCTTGTTTGTACTAATGCAGACCAACCAAAGCTATTGGTCTTGACGTCCTCAAATCTCCATATCAGATGGATGTACTTTATCAATTTTCGTTTTTAATGTTTAAGAAAAAAAATTATGAAGTCAAAGTACTTCAAAAATGGGTTAGTCTCATAGACTCATAGTGCTTTGTGGTTATTAAAATTCAAAAGGTTTAATCCAAGTAAAAGATGGAAAGTTTGTTTTTAATCAATAGTACTGCAACGTCAATTTTATCTTTTGTTTGAGAAACATTTCCTTTTAATCGATTAATTTACGTAATTTTAGCTATAAGCATATTTTTATGTAAAAGTGAATTAAGTTTTGAAATAAAATAAGCTGACGTCTCCTAAACTGAAAAGGTGATTTTGTGAAATTTCTTGAACGAATAAATGTCCCACTTTCAATTTTCATACTAAAGCATATGAGCATGTAGTATGCATACTATTTACAGCATCTAAATGCCACATAAAATATTATAAAATATTTTCATTTCTCAGTGAGTCCTATGTTGATACATTAATATTCCCACTTGACTATATTGCATCTTTGGACCCTTAATTAAACTGTGGAGATGGTCAGCAGGACATATTAATTGAGACGTGCACTTGCTAGGACATATTCCAAATT
Source organism: Triglochin maritima (assembly GCA_963682175.1). Lineage (NCBI taxonomy): Eukaryota > Viridiplantae > Streptophyta > Magnoliopsida > Alismatales > Juncaginaceae > Triglochin > Triglochin maritima. The sequence goes on from OY821774.1 coordinate 43,658,936, forward strand.
GCAAGAACCTTCTAGATCCATGTGATCTAATATTTCCCATAAATCAAACATATTCCAAACCATTTTTTTACAATTTTTTATATAGATTGTAATAGAAGAAGGTATTTTAAAATAGCTTTCAAATTAACCGGTAACAATAAACAACGAACAAAGTTTAAAATTAAAGGCAGCCGGCGTACCTAACACTATATATAATTGTTGGTTCTATCCATAAAAGAAGAAAAAAACACTCAATTATTCAAGTCATAGGTTAATTTACAATTCCGTACTTTTTCCTTTTCACACACTCCAAAATAATTTGCTAAATTCTTAAAGTCCAATAAAATTAAATTTTGAGTCAATTGCAGTTACCCCTTGGTTGCACATTAAACTTTTGACATTTGAAATTTTATGATTCTAAGTGTGTTGGGGACGTCTCATAACTCAAATTATTTACCCATTAAGTGAGATTTTGTAACTTTAAGTGTTAGAACCCAAAACCCGGTTTAGGGTTGATCTTGGTGTAATGGAGATTAAGAAAAGGTTTGCATGGGGAAGGGGTGACGAACAGTAGATGCATGGGGTGGAGCGTGAACAGTGGGTTGTGATGGATGAGGGGTGTAGGGTTGCAGACACTGTTGCGGGGAGAGGGTTGGGTTTAAGTTTGGTTTTTTGATCTCTCTCTTCATTCCTTACGTTTCTCTCCCTCACTCTCTTCTTTCCTTGTGCGGCACCAGAGGACTCGGAGGCTCCGGCGTGAGGAGGTCGTCGCGCGGGGAGGTGTCGGAGGCGATGTGTGCGAGCGAGGCTCCGGCGTACTCCGTCTTCGTTTGAGGTATGTCGCTCCTTAGTTTGGTTTGGTTGTTAACCCTCACGAGAGGGTTGTGTTGGTCGGTCGGAGGAGGTCGGAGACCTCTCCGACGTTGAGTTTTGGTGAAGAAACCTCGGCTGGCGCGAGGTGGAAGACGACCAACGGTCGACCGGGCCCTTCGGGCGGTCGACCGAATGTAGTGTTTTTGCCTGTCTGTTGTGTTTCGGTCGACCGAGTCCTCGTGTTCAGTCGACCGGAACTTAAGTATATTGGATTTTATTATGCATGTTGTTCGACCGTTTTTATGTGTTCGGTCGACCGTTATATGACGTAGAATACTAGGTTGACCATGTTAGTTTTCGGTGGACCGAGACCCCTGAGTCGGTCGACCGATAGATTTGAATTTAATGTTGACCAGACTCCGGATTTTGACCTCGTTCGGTCGACCGGTTTTAGACCTTTGTTCGACCGTTGGGGATTGTGTTTTGAGTGCAGCGGTAGACCGTGTTAGGCGTACGGTCGACCGATTCCTTTCTGGAACCGGTCGACCGAATCACCTCTTCCGGTCGACCGTTTGGGCCCAGGACAGAATTCCTGGTTCCTTTTTTGAATGCCAACTTGTCCACGGAAACCCGTGTCCTCGCCTTGTGTGTGAGCCGGGAGGTGACGGTGGGCGTGTTCCGCGTGCCTGCCCAGGGACCACCGTGTGGAAAAGTGTGGGTGTTCGGGACGCGTCACCTCCATGTATGGACTGTGACTAAGATGTTGGCTTGATTGGACTCATTGTAGTATAGCAGGCCTGAGGGATCGCATATCCCAATGTTTGTGCGGGCACGCAAGTGGCGTTGGGTGAGGTGACTACCGGCCTACGGGCTACGGAGGTCGCTGCCCTACTTTTATAGCGGCGCGGTTGGTGTTTGCGGCTCGTGAAGCCTGATGACCTAGCAGACTTCGGTCTGGACCCGTCCGATGTTGTGCCGGACGTTTGTGATGGACCACCGATGTTGTGCCGGTGATGCCGCCGAGGTTGTGCCGGCGATGATGATTGTTGGGCCGAGGCTGTTCCGACTATGTTGATTCTTCGACTGGGCACCTATCGAGATGATGTTGTTATACCTTCCAGGTGACGACCCCGTTGGTCCCCAGTGGCTCCGACCACAGAGATTTGCAGATCTGTATTCTATCGGCCCGCAGGCGTGACAGAGGCTCCCTGCCGAACCCTTGAGTAGTGTAGCCGCGTGTGGGGGGTGCGATGTCGCGTGCTGTAAGACTGCATGTGCCTGCAGTAGGTCTCCTCGGGAGACCCGATGTTGACTGTCGGACTGATGTCCTGTTTTACCCTTCGGGGGAACTGTTTTCCTTTCTGTGGATGTCATGACATGCTACTAGTATGATAAGTTCATTTGTGTAATGCACGCATATAGGTGAGTTGGCATACAGGGTTTCCTTCTGGAAACTCAGGCATTGTTGTTATATATTTTTCAGGACCACAGTAGGTCCAGTTGGGTGGTGATCGGTGGGCACGCGCATTTTGGAGTCGGATCTTCTACTCGGACCACTGAGGCCAATATGATTACGTTTTATCTTCTTTTGTTGTTCCGTTGTAATCATGTATCATTTTGACAAACTCTGATGTAATTTGGTGCACCGTTATTTGTTTTATGAAAAGTAACAATCTCGTCTTTGATTATTAGTCTTTATTGTTGTGATTTTGAATTTTCAAAATTTCCACTGTTTCGGGATGTTACATTAAGGATGTGTTCGTAACATCTTCGTATCGTTTTTTAATACAATCAACTTTTTTATCAGAAGAAAAAGACATTTGAAAGTTTATATATCCTTCTGTTAGCTTTCGTTTGTTTTTACCGTTAGGCTAAAAAAAATCTTCCCAAACTACCCTCTACTTTAATCCATTTCAAGACTTCAAAAACGGGTTTAGGTGATAAAGGAGTTGATAGGAAGGTGTGACTGATGGAGTATCGTAAAGGATTCAAATAGATGGTAGTTTGTGAGAAAAAAATAACTTAAAAACTGTTAAAAACCGACTGATGGATCTAAATTACTATCAACCAACACATGAAAGATTTTGGGATAAACGTGATGTTTTAAAATTAAGGTTGCAATGTATAACTAACAAAAAGGATGAACATGTGGGAATTCTCGTACGTAGAATATTAATAGCTGAAATCTACCTTTCTTGCGGGAATATGTGCAAGATTCTTATATTAACTAATTTAGTAAAGTTTGTTGTATCAACAGCAAAAGACACCATGAATATGTAGCGCATGAGCTATAGTTTATTATTAGGCATATTATAGATGAACAGAAATTATACTATTCATAGGGAATAATATTTTTTATCGAGTAAAACTTTGTTTGCGCGTATTGGATAACGACCTATGGAATCTACAAAATAAAGGGGAAAGTGAAAAGATAAGTACTTTCTCTTGTTTGTCAAGAAAGTCATGCAATGTCTTTATCTTTCTTTTCTTTTGCTACCTATCGACTTAATCCAAGAAAGGTCGCCAATCAAAAGTTAAAACCATTCACCGGCGCCAGATCTGGTCAACTGAATTGAAATAATAATAATTGACGAAGAGATTAGACAATCGTGAGTTCGTGACCTTAGGGCACCCTTAACGGGTTTTCCGCCTGGGTGCTTGCTCGGGCGTTGAGCGTCCCGGGCGTCTGCCCTCGGGTGGGGGCACGTGTCCCTCCTTCGTCGATTTTTTTTTAAAATTTTAATTATTTAGTTGATGTTTTGTTATTAATGGATTGAATATTTGTTATTAATGTGGGATAATAATTTTTTGCAAGTGATGAAAATTCAAAATTTTCCAGAACCAACGACCTGTCGAGGTGGTTTAATAGTATGGTCTAATATCATGCATGCACTTTAATCACACTTCCACTTAGCAAACACGCGTGCACTGTTTAATCACGCGTGCGCTATTTCAGTTTATCTTAAATGTAATGTGGTTCCGTAATATTTAATAATAATTTCGTGATTTAACAGAAATTATTAACAATATTTCGAGTTAAAATAGAATTGTAATGTTATTAGAATTAGAATTATATAAAATGTAATTTGTTAAATGTTGTGTGAAAATTAAAATTCTTTAATTAAGAAATGATGTGTAGGAAATAGAGTATAGGGTGAGTGTTGATAGTCCAGGCATAGGTAATGATGTTTTTTAGGTGAGTTAGGTGAGCTGACGTGATAGAGAGAAACTGACGTGCAGAGAGATAGCAAGGCACCCGGAGATATTATTTCTGCTCTTACAATATTACATTCACATTTGGCATCGAACAAAACAAGCAAACAAACTCGGAGAGAGAGAGAGAGAGAGTCAAAGTCCAAGCTTTGGCGTGCCATCTTGGAGCTTTCGACTCCCTTTCAAATGGGTCTCTCTCCGTTTCTGCAATAGAACACGTCCACCTTCGAATCCCCTCCTCTCTCCCCCTCCCCTGTTCCTACCTTTGACGCCCCCCCCCCCTTTCCCCAAATTCGAGCGCGGTCGTATTCGGGGTCTGGTTGGTGGTTTGGGTTTGGAGGTGCTTCTGCTAACGTGCGCCGGTGGAAGAGCCCCTTTGCTTTGGTACGGTGGAGTTCTTTTCTTCTTCTTTTTGTTGGTGAAATTTGTGAGCTTTTTAATCTGTTGTTTTTCTTTTTAAAGGGTTCTGAATGATGTGTGTTTGTGTGTTTTGATGGAATTGGATTCTCCATGCTTCTGTTCTTTAAAGAGATATCTGATAAAAATGGCAGTTTTGCAAAATTTGCATTCATATTGTCACTTGGATCGTTCCTTATTATAGTGGTGACCAATTGTTGTGATTATGTTTTTTTTAGACAAATCTTCATTTTTTCCTCTCAGTGAAAGGTTCATATATAGGACTCGCTATCTTTTCTTTGCAAAGGCAATTCAAATTATTAGGTGCTTTTAATAGCTGGACATGGCAATATATTTATATGTTTTTGTTTCTCAAATGAGTTCCAGTGTAGTTATGGTAATTATATGTTATGTCAATGTCTTTCTTTGACGGTAATTGCCTTTTTTTTCCGCAGGTTTATTTTTTAAATTTCTGTAAAGGTTTAATCTGTACAAATTGGAGATGTCTTTTTGCTGTTTTGGGTTTAGGAGGAAAGATTCTCCAGAGGAAAAATATCTTGAAATTGATGGTGGTAAGTTCCTTCTAGTCTATAGTTCTTATATTTGACACATATAACATAACCATATCTTCTTCTTTTTCCTCATATGTTGTGGTCTCTTAATGAGCTTCTATAAATATCTTTCAGAGGTTCACAAGGTGAAACTATTCACCTACAAGGAATTGATAAGGGCAACAGACAATTTCAGCAGTGCAAATAAAATTGGGGAGGGAGGTTTCGGTTCCGTCTATAAGGTAGTTAATAATGTAAAGAATATATTTTGAAGTTATTCTACTAAAAATCCTTTTCTTCCATCCTTCACAATTATGTACCCTAATATTGTTACATGAGCAGGGAAATTTTAGAGATGGAACTGTTGCTGCAATAAAAGTTCTATCTGCTGAGTCTAAGCAAGGGTTTCAAGAATTTTTGACCGAGATAGTCGTGATATCTGACGTATGTCATGCCAACCTTGTTAAGTTGCATGGGTGTTGTGTTGAAGGGGAGCACCGGATATTGTTGTACGAATATCTCGAGAATAATAGTCTTTCCCAAACTCTACTTGGTAATTAAGCACTTAAACTTCCATAATATATTTGAAAGTCTAAGTAATGTGGGCAATTTCTCTGTTGGATCTAGACATGAAATTGAGGTCTCTTTTTCTGTAGGTGCGGGTTTCAGCGGAATTGGTTTCAGCTGGGAAACCCGAAAAAAGATTTGTACCGGCATTGCTCGTGGCCTCGCATATCTACATGAGGAATGCAAACATCACATCATACATCGTGATATCAAAGCAAGCAACATTCTTTTAGACAAAGATCTAAACGCCAAAATATCTGACTTTGGTTTAGCCAAGCTTCTTCCTCCAAATATTACTCACGCCAGCACCCGAGTTGCCGGAACAATGTGAGTTTATTGGCAATCTGATTTCCTATATAATTTTAGCTTTCATAAAATGAACTTATACAATGTTTCCATACTTAAATGCATATGTTGGAGCAATTTTTTATATATACTACACCCACTCATGAAATTTAACCTTAGGACATCAAACAGAGAAGCTTCCTCTTCATCAATATATTCTTCTTTTGCGTCAAGTTTATCTTTCATGTACTGTATCTTCGCATGTGGTCAATATCACAACTTTCTGATTTGTTTATCTATTATTAGCATCTCATATCCCTATATTAGATAGTAGATATGATTAATGATTAATGATCATATATTCTGTGTCAAAATGGCTTGTGTCCCTCTCTGTCATGCTTCGTATTAGAGTTGTGGAATTTATGTAATATATATGGTTGATTGTCTTTCCTCATTTATTTGCATCTGAACTAGTACTGCAACATGACATTTGACATACAGAACTCCTTGTGTTTTCTATACGCAACAAAGAACAGGAAAGAACTTTATGTCTTCTATCATGTTTGTAATGGTAACCAAGATCATCGTTGTCGTGTCGGCATCCATTTTTTTCAAATGCAATGCTTGTTCTGACTTCAAAGTCACTACAACTTGGTCATCTCATGTTTCAATTGTTTACCAACCATATGATTTGTTCTTGCAGTGGTTACCTGGCACCTGAATATGCGATTAGAGGACAAGTGACTCCCAAAGCAGATGTCTACAGTTTTGGTGTTCTACTTCTCGAGATAGTTTGTGGCAGATGCAACACAAACATGAAATTACCTATTGCAGACCGCTTCCTCCTTGAAAGGGTAACCCAACACTTACGAGTTCGTATTGTTTTGTAATTAGTAACAACAACAGAAATGAGAGAGAAAAATGATGTCCCTGATGAAATCCATGATTATCAATAAATTCCATTTTTGTTCTAGTAAATGTTTCTAAACAACCAAAGGGATCTTCAGAATTCATGTTGTATGCTACAAAATCAGTTAGTTCTCTTTTAGCAAAACGGTGGTCAAATTTTCCTCCAAATTTGAAGAGACATTCACAAAACTATAAGAAAGAAAATTGAATATTGCCAACTTTTTGCAGGTATGGTTACTATACGAGCGTAATAAACTCATAGAAATCGTTGATTCCTCTCTAAGTGGGGATTTCGACGATGAAGAAGCAATCAAGTACTTGAAGGTTGGTCTTCTATGCACCCAAAACTCACTTAAACTCCGCCCATCAATGTCGACAGTCGTCAGATTGCTAAACTGGGAGAGGGATGTGGGCATGGTGAAAATCACCAAGCCAGGCCTCATGTCCGACTTCATGGATTACCAAACGAAAGACAGCACGAGTACTGGTACCGATGCGATGACTTCGACAAACACAGGGACCACTACCCCCTATGATTCTTCAGCTGATGGATCATACCCTACATTCCCTTTCACAGCTATCAGTGAAAGGGATTGAGAAAAATTATAGATTTGTATTTTTTATGCAGATTTTGAGCTGACATTCATCTCCACTTTTTTTTTGTTTGAGATTTGTGTAATTCTAGAGATTGATATGTAAATATTTACACTTGTTTAAATAAAATTCAAGATTGCTAATTTCTGCTTAAGATATATGTGGTTTACAGGACAATATATGGATCATGTTGGGGATTATTGATTTAGAATTGCCTAAAATATGTGGATTATGTTGGTTGATTCTGAAGATATTTCTGAAACTAAGTTTTATGGCTACAAATCATATACTTGTCATGATCTTGTCAGGATTATGTGTTGCGTCTGTTAGTTTGTACAGCTTTTGAATCATGAGTGCAAGTGTAATATTTTATCAACATCTTTCTATGTTGAGGTGACAGCTTTAGGTAGGGCTGTGCAGAACCGGGTCAAACTGGACCGGTCGGTCCGGGTTCGGTCCGGAAATTTTTGAAAAAATCCGGTCCGGTCCGGGTTTCGGTCCGGCAAATTTTAAATTTTCCGGTCCGGTCCGGACCGGTCCAAATATTTTTTTTTTAAATTTAAGCTAAAAAATCGGGTTTTTGGACCGGACCGAACCGGTCCGGTCCGGTCTTCGGTCCGCCTATCCTAATTTTTTCCGGTCCGGTCCGGTTTTCGGTCCGGACCTTAAAAAAATTTCCGGTCCGGTCCGGACCGGACCGGACCGGACCGATGCTCAGCCCTAGCTTTAGGACACGATCAAATAGAGATTAGGCAATTTAATAAATGTTTGGTGTTGAATTAATGACTGAAGTTTAGAGATCGAACCGCAAATGATAGTGAGTGGTAGAAATCATAATGCAAGACTTTGCATGGAGGTTTGACTTTTCATGAGGTTGAGAGAGGCGACGTGAGGTAGACAAATGTTTCTTTGGAAATATTATATATAGGAAAAAATTTCAAAATAATCAAAAAAAAAATAAAAAATTGGAAGAATATGCACTTTGAAAACTTAATAATCTTAATTGGCAAAGTATGCACATTAAAAACGACACCACATGTGTCATTTTCATTAACTAAAAACGGCTCACTGATGCCGTTTTTACACTTGATAAAAACGACATCCGTGATGTTGTTTTTACCTGGGAATTTTTTTCTCGGTTTCGAGCTGTTGTTTTTAGCTAAGTTATGTTGAACAAGCAACGGGTCGGTCGGGGGTTAAATTGTTTGATATAGATTTTTTTTAATCCAAAACATACTTGTGACTCATGATGCCCGCATATGTAGGTCCTTTTTTGTTCTAGAGATGGAGGAACATATGGACGTATAGTTCTTGGTAAGTCTTATTACATACTTTTGGATCTTTAAATTGTTTGATCTGGAATTTTTTTAATCGAAAACATACTGATTGTGGCGGGGTTGTAGATCATTTTTTTTGCAATGAGTTTTATGCAAGTATGTTTTGGATTAAAAAAAATCTATATCAAACAATTTAAAGATCCAAAAAAAATCCAGGGGGTGCTGCCCCATTTCAACCCCCGCCACCTCACCAGCGAGGTGGAACGCCGCTCGCTCACCGGGGAGCGAGACCCCCGACCGACCCGTTGCTTGTTCAACATAACTTAGCTAAAAACAACAGCTCGAAACCGAGAAAAAAAATTCCCAGGTAAAAACGGCATCACGGATGCCGTTTTTATCAAGTGTAAAAACGGCATCGGTGATGCCGTTTTTAGTTAATGAAAACGGCACCTGTGGTGCTGTTTTTAACGTGCATACTTTGCCAATTAAGTTTTCAAAGTGCATATTCTTCCAATTTTTTATTTTTTTTGATTATTTTGAATTTTTTTCCTTATATATATATATATATATATATATATATATATATATATATATATATATATATAATTTCTGCAACTTTATGTGTGGTTGGTTGGAATTTGAACTTAATCTAATAGACCAAAATGACGTGTAGAGTATTATACACTTGAAGAAGATTGAACTAAAATAATCCCATTCCCAACACGTCCTAAATCACCCAAATTTTCAAGCTCTTGTTCCTTTCTTGTTTTTAAGTGCTGGAAAAGGACATATTGTGTTTTTCCAACTTTTTTAAAAAATTGAGAACTTTTTACATTTGTACCGTTTTCAAATATTTTTCTTTTCAGTAAAACATTGTTAAAATATACTACAAAGTTGGAGTTTTACATAAATTTCTTAAACTTTCTCTTAATAGCTATTGCCAAAATTAAAACTCCACTGTATATGGTATATCTCACAACATTCTTTTCTTCGTTATATTTGGCCATTTTTTCGGCACTACAATAATAGTGGTGAATGAGCCGTGATAGACGGACGCGCGCGTCACGGACGCGCCTTACGTGGATATGTACAGCTCAGATATTTTTCTTTGAGTCAGCGTCCAGTCAGCATAATTTCTCTTCGCGCGTTTTGGTCTTTTTAAAAAACGCCGGTTCTTTAAGTTGAACGATTCATTTCCCAATACACAGATAAGACAGTGTGCAGACCCTAGGACATCGTGCAGTCTCATTATTCGTGCAGAGCCCACACTTATCATAATAAAATATTTGTTTTTAAGTTTTACGTTGGAATAAGTGTATTTGTTGTCCGGTTTAAAAATAAAGTGTGTCCAGAAACGGAACATAAAGTTTGTCCGGAATAAGTTGATTTCTTGTCCGGAATGAGTGTATTTGTTGTCCGGAATAAGTGTATTTGCAGTCCGGAATAAGTGTAGTTGTCCAGAATAAGAAGAAAGTGTGTCCAGAAACGGAACAAAAAGTTTGTCCGGAATAAGTGTATTTGCTGTCCGGAATAAGTGTATTTGTTGTCCGGACTAAGTGTATTTGTTGTCCGGTTTAAGAATAAAGTGTGTCCAGAAACGGAACATAAAGTTTGTCCGGAATAAGTTGATTTGTTGTCCGGAATAAGTGTATTTGCTGTCCGGAATAAGTGTATTTGCAGTCCGGAATAAGTGTATTTGCTGTCCGGAATAAGTGTATTTGCAGTCCGGAATAAGTGTAGTTGACCAGAATAAGAAGAAAGTGTGTCCAGAAACGGAACAGAAAGTTTGTCCGGAATAAGTGTATTTGTTGTCCGGAATAAGTGTATTTGTTGTCCAGTTTAAGAATAAAGTGTGTCCAGAAACGGAACATAAAGTTTGTCCGGAATAAGTGGATTTGTTGTCCGGAATAAGTGTATTTGCTGTCCGGAATCGGAATAAGTGTATTTGCTGTCCGGAATAATATATGGCTTCATTATTGTCGGAATAAACGAATCAATATATGGAATGCAATAATATGATGTCAAAACAAAAAAACATCCGCAAAGCGCGCTCCCTCTGTCCGCTCGCTTTGCGGGGGGGGACTCACGTCCCCTGCAGGGGCTGCCGCCCCCTGCCAACCCCGCACAAACTCAACAAACCTCCCACTGTATATTTTACCCCACAAAAATTACGTTTAGGAAAAAAATAGCATCTCAGATTTCCTGTTTATGTAGAACTTCGGGAAGTCTTCGCACCGTCCCATTCACGCTGCTTACGTTGTGAAGAATCCTGGGAGTCGGCATCAGACGTTTTTTCGACATAATATCTTGCTCGAAATGGTGATTTATTCTGGAGAGAAAGAATGAAGAAGAAAGAAAGAGTGTCATCATATTTGTATTTGGGTGGAGAGAGAGAACGTGCTGAGTTGAAACGCATTTAATGTGATTTGAGTGGACATCAGGAAGAAAAAACAAAAAAACATTTATACTTTGGCCACGTAAGGGCTGACATGGATGTCCACGTAGAGCGCGTTCGTGACGCACTGCGTTCATAAAACATTTCCCTATTTCAAATTACTCATGCTTATTATGAGTGGCGTGGTATTTAAATAATTAACCCATTATGTTTTGACACCTCTGTGGAAATGTAATAGTATTTTGGAGGGCATCATTGTAGTCAGAAAAGATAAGTTTTTGGAGAAATGTAAAGCTGACTGCCAACATGAGAGAGAGCCCACTTTCTCAACGTCCTAATTAATGTTGGGCTACTGCCATGCATACCAACAAATAAAACAAATCCAAACCTACTTGTCACTTTCCTGCACAGGTCAGTAGAGAATAATTTTGATGGCAAATCCACCTCCAGGAATAGAAGTGAGCAGACCCAAGGAATTTATGTCGAACTATGTTAACATGATTAAAAAATAATTGAAAATTCGATAGTCTGATTTGATTTAATTTGGAGTTTGATACGTCACTATTTTATTATTGGCGTTCAAATTCTAAATGGGTCAAAATCCCCTAACTCATTACAAAGCATGTGAAACATCAATATTTAATGGTTAAAATCTAAGAAGATAAAAAATCCAGGTAGGTCATCCAAAATCTTTGCTCGTAACATAACTCTAGATAGTAGTGTAAAAGAACCGAGTCGAAGTAAAACTACAAAACTTGAGTAATTTATGCTACTATGACTAATAAATATAGATATCACTATAGAATTATCAAGTTGAGCTCAAACAGGTTCTTTTGCCGATCGAAGTTGGGGGAGGCATTCGTTTTTTTTACTTAGCTAATTCATTTTTGAGCTAAATCATAGTTGAGTTCTTCTCTAGTCGGACTTGATCAATCAAGCTCGAACCAGGACTGACGGACATTATAGGAGTCAAATCTGTTGTGACTTCTAATATTTAAGACATATTATGTGTTGGTTAACTTCCAAAGATGCTTGGTAGATAAAAAAAAAAGTTATGGTAATAAAATGGCATGTCAAATAAAATGGGTTATTCTCTTGCGAAAGTGTTGCAACAATTATTGGTCTAAGCTAATAAAAGGTTAGGAGCATATCTAGAGAGAAGTTGTGGTGGATGTGTTTTGAGTTGATAAGAGTAAATGCTTTTTGGTAGGAGGATAAGAGTGAGAAGACATATTACAGTGAGCTAGTATAGTTTCCAATTGATGCTAGTTTATTGGTAAATTTCGAACTATAAGTACCTTTAAGTATGAATAAAAAAGAGTACATGAGCTTTCGAAATACCAAAAGTTTAAATGTTCCTACAACAAGAAACCATTTTGCATAATATAGTTTTTATTTATTTTATTATTTTTCGCTGGTGATTCCTACTTATTGAAATTTGGTTTGCTTCGATTTCGTCCAAATAAGGCGTTGGGTTTGAAAATCCTCAAACCCTAACCGATTGTTACCATACCCTTACGACTATAACTCTTTGAATTGTCATCTCATGGATTATCACTGGGATGCGATACTAGAATATGTTTTTACAGTGTTTATAATATTCAAACTTGTACAATTACGGATATTGGCTTTTCTACTTATAACCAAGTTTGTTATAATCCCTTCCTCATGTAGGACATCAACTTTCACATATATATGCATGTCCCCGTTCGATCATAATGACTTCTTGTTTTTCCTGTGAGGTTTTCCAAGTAACGTTGATTTGAACTTTAGTATGACATATGTAATTCTCACTTAATTGTCATTCAATTTAACAGCTTTACACATGTATTTATTAAATACTAAACCTTATTTCTAATCATTGTTCTGGCCGCATCGCATTCAAATCTTGATTTTTTTTTTAAATTCTCTGATTCTCAAGGAATTTAAAATATTATTATTTGTATACTTGTATTATTATGTTCTCTTTTGTTTAATATTTTATGTTATGAATGATTTAAATTTTTACATAATTTTTGTATGCATACATATGTATAATGTATAATTAATATCTATATTATTGTTATTATTTAATTAATAAATTACAAATCAAATATATATGCACCTGCATAGGTGAGATGTGGTGACTTATACCGCATCTAATATGCATCTCACGTATGTAAACATTGTTTCTAATATACCAATGACAAATACCCGTTATTTCTTATAACATTCTCCGATAATATCCATTATTTGAAAGATATAATTATTGCTTCTTTTTATAAATATTTGTACCCGTATTGGAATCCTATTCACAACACTTGGATGTTAATGTTTGGGAGCACATGAAGAATATTTTGCGATTGATTACACAAGATTTCAGTTATAAGGATAACGTGATGCAGACGGGGTCCGGCCGGACATATACAATCCGAAGAGACTCGCAGAGTTTTGTATTTCCTGCCAGAATAATATTTGCCATATTTTAGGAGGTATATATATTTGTATTAGATGGTTTGGAAGATTGTTCTTGGTTCTAATTCACCCACATTATTTTCAAGTATCTTTAGAAACAAATATATATACAATGTAAAAAATAATAATTCAAAAGTACATTTCACAAAATGAATTTCAAATAAAATCCAGCATATGCATGACATATATGCATCACACAAAGTGTAAAGCTGGTGGTAAATAGTTACACGAAATAATAAAAATTGATGATTGGCTAAATATATAAGTTATGTGCAAAGAAGTGATGGTCATGTTAAAAGAAACATGTCTGTCTAGTTGGATCAGTGGTTACACACATCCACGAACAAATTTAGCTAGTCAACATTAACAATGGAAATGTTAACTTGAGCTTAATTTGGTTGGTTGTTTCTCATGAACATAATCCATAACATAAAATTAAATTAATTATATACTTCATCCGAACCAAAATTTGTCTATTAAAACAAAAGAAGGCTTAAATGTGGAAACCATCTTAATGGGAAATCCTACCTATTTCTTTTGGATTAAGAATGTTTGGTTTGATCTAGCTAGGAGATCACTATCCAACACTAAAATGAGAAGAAGTGAAGCAAATGAACAAGGAAACACTCATCCAAGTTATAGATCTTTTCAATCACTACTATCCAAATAATGTTCATAACATTATCTCTTGTGCTTTATAACTAGCTAGCAAGGGCTTGAGATATGGCACGCTATAATTGTTTGCACATATAAAATTGCATGATTATATTTTTCCTGGAAAATAAACTTGTGGAACGTTCATGAACGCCACGTAACTCAAAACATTAGAGCGTAGATTTGAATTTTGATTTTTCCCGCAAAGATGACTAAGTTTTATTTATTTTGGTTTCATGCTGTTGATAAATAAAAAATAAAAAAACTGGAATCTTCATCATAAGTTTTACAAACTTATAGGTAATTGCAGAAGAAAATCATTATCTACATCTACCGAGATCTTATAGAATTTAACTAAAAAGAGAAAAATAACTTAGATAAAAAGGGCAAAGAAAAAAGATTAACCCAACGTATGCCCTCTTCAGCCAAAATAAATCTAAAATATTTTGAGAGTATGATTGCAGATCAGGATAATATCAGTAATAATGTGAAAAATAAACAAAACTGTTATTCAAAATAGCCAAAAGAAGTTATTTTAGCATATAGAAGAAATGCAAACAATCCTAATGTAAAAAACACTTTCAATAACAGAAAAAATTAATGTAGTTGCAGGCTTGCAGCATTTGTCTTCGATAGGCATTTGGGGATTATGCACCAAACATCAAATCGTCTGTCAACAACATAAATAAACTAGAAGCATTAAAACAATTGTATACCTTTATATAGGATGCATATATGCTAAAAAAAGTGGGTTCGCTAATTAAAAATCTCGATTTTGTTACTAAAGCTATGTACAAAAAAAGAAGTTTAATTAGATTTTGAACGGGCTACTTTGCATCTCTTCTAACAAGAATTTGAGATGCAAGAAATCAAAACCAATAAAAAATTATCTATTTGAGACATCAATACATACAAATACACACAAGAAATTCAACTAGAAAAATAAAAAAAATAAGAACAATGATATAGGTACAAAAATCAGAAGAAATATAGAGATTTATGAGATTAGTGTGTGTATGTATGTATGTATGCTTGACTCCTCGCACGCCACCCATAGCAACCAATCTTCTTATGGATTGAGCTCTACATGTGGCATACAGGGAGCCAGGCACATCGATCACCACATCTTCCTTCATACCTCTCCAACTCCATGATACATATACATACATACATACATATATATATATATATGAAAATGAACGTGACTTCGATCCCCCGTAACAAACAAAAGAGAAATAACACTTCTTTCAAAATGCACGACCAAACCCTAAAATTTGACGGAGTGGTTAAGAGAGAGAGAGAGAGAGAGAGAGAGAGAGAGACATAGCAACCAAGCAAAGTGAAGGAAGAGGAAGGTTTATAGGCTAAAGAGGTTGTGCCTAGATCTAAACCACCACCTAAAAATATAGCAAGTATTGTTAATTTTGGTGTTACACTTGGAAGAGAATTGATCAGAGAGATCTAAGAAAGAGAGGAGAAGAGAAAACAAGCTAGGAAGAACAAGTATGCTATGCACTCTACACCTTATAATTCTCTCTCTCTCTCTCTCTCTCTCTCAAATTGCATTCAAACATTGAAAGTATCAAAAACTTTGCTAAAGTGGTAGTAGATGGTAGGTTGCCCTAATGGAGATGGTGCACTACAATATTCTCCATTTCTTCCCAAGCTTGCAGGGTCTCAAAAGACTGCTTTCTCTCACTACCCATGAGTGGGGTTTGTCTGAAAGTGCTTGGATTCATCCTGGATTCTTCTTGCCAAACAAATGTGACAATGCAAGATATACTATAATATTTTGGGCTTTTTGTTAAATATATATGATCTAGTTGCTACCTCCACTTAAGATTATTGAGCTTTTTTGGGGTTTCATTCCTTGTGTCATGTGAGCTTCTTGCAAAAAAATTATTAGGGTATTGGGTCCATTAGAAGACTTGAGCTTGATCAGCTTGTTTGTGCTTGATTTTAAAATTAATATAGGATTTAATTAATTTGCTCCTACTTCTTGACTGTGGATGGATAGAAATCATGGTCTATTGTGATCAATCATGATATTTTAACGTTATTATTCATTGTGGATGGTAGACAAATAAGTAATTTGTTTGCTTATTAGGGTTTTCTTAATGTGAATCGGCAAGTTATTATTAACCCATTTATGGTTGATTGTTAGATGATTCCTCACAATAATTCATTGTGAGATGGCAGACAAATAACTTTGGTCTACGCACACAAGCAATTAAAAAATGAATTAGTTATCCCACAATTCAATTTTATACTTTTCCACAAGAATCTTATCGTAGGCGAAACCTGCGGATGTTATAGGGTTTTGATGATCCATAATTTTTTGGTTTTGGGGACACCTAGTCCTGTAGGATGGTATTCATGTCAACATGTTTAACACATTCTCAAAAAGAAAGTTCTTTTAAAGAAATAGTATTTACTTTGGGAGTAGATAAGTACATGGAAACCAGTTTCATTTTTATGTTCATTTTTTAGATAAATTATATAAGTAACCATCAACCATCTCTTGGCAATTACTATTTTGGTTTCAATAAATTAGGCAACACGGTGTGTAATATCTTCATAAAACCAATGCAAATGAAGGTTCAATTTTCGTTTTCATTTGCAGATAAAAAAAGATATTTTGCTTATCCCGACCACATAATTAATTTATAAAAGTGCAACCGTGAAATTAACAACTCATCCTTAAAAACTAGCATGCCCATTTAGAGAGGGTAAAGAGAGGGTAAAAAACTCAAAATCATAGTTTTGATTAACTTCCATATTCATCATCAAGCTACAACCAAGCAACATGTACAAGTATACGAGCTCACCTTCATCTGAAGGGGAAATGTATTTGTTGGATAAAAAAAATTGTACATAAAATAAGCTCTATATTCACTTCATTAAATCTAACTCATGCCTTCCTTGATTTGCATATCCAAGCTCGAATGTCTTGCTTCTAATTGCAAGAGGAAGTACTATTTCGAGTCATTGTCTGTGGAAGTACATAAAAGTTGTTGAATCAACCTACTATGAGAGAGAGAGAGAGAGAGAGAGAGAGAGAGAGGCATTTCATGCTTTGAAATGACAGGAAACTCAATTCAACCATCTTTGAACAAGTGCAAACTGCGAAGGATGTTCCGAAAATATTTTTTCATATATATACGTTTCTCGAGGACATTACAAATATATAGTCATATATGTTTTCATATGCTTTCGCGCTTATATTATACTTGCAATCTAAATTCTAAAGCTTGTACATAGTGCGACTTTGGAACCATACACTTAACACTAAAATACATTTTATCTTCCTTTAACAACTCACTCCATTGTGTGAATTTTCTTCCCAAAATACCCCTACTAAAACTTTTAAAAAGGTGGACAAGATAAAATAAGAGGGGAAAGAAGAAAGAACGGTTTTTAAAAATAATTTTCCACTGAAAAATAACTATTTTATACTTATGTCACTATACATTCATATTATTACAAAACTTCTTTATTTATGCTTATGCCATTACAAAACTTTTTTATTTATAATTGAATTTGTGGATAACTTTTTTTCGTATTCATACTTGTAAATTTTGTCCCCAGATGCTCTCTCTAATCAAGGAAAACAAATCTTTCATCTCAAACCCCACTTATAACCTTAAAACTCTCATTTTCCACACCAAAATGTTAGGGAATGCTTAGATTTGAGTGTCGTACATTTGGGTGAAACTTAGTTATTAGACACGATTGAGATTTTTTAGGAAAAGTTCAACTTTTGCCATTTAGGTGAACGTTTGGGAATTGAATTTAAAACAAAAGGGACCAAAAAAATTGATCATCACAAATAAGATCAGAGACAAATAAAGGGATTTTGTGATGACAAGCTTGATAAAGTGTTTTATAATGACATCAAGATAAATAAGAATGCAACGATGGCATAAGCATAAAATAAGTGTTTTCAGTGGCATGGATGCAAAAAAACATAAAAATAAAGGTAAGCATACTCCAAGATGAAAATTAACAGAAATTAGTGACATAACAATGTTGAAAGGGGTAAATTGTGACCTTTTAAAGTTTAGAAGCTGAAATCCAAATCCAAATCCAAATCCAATCAAAGTTTAAGAGAGCAAACAGTAATTTTAAGAGAAAAGATGATGCCTTGAGCTTGGTTTCACTCGGCTGGCATGTAATTGGCTCGCAAATGAGCTATCAAAACAGGTTATGATGTATATCAAGCACTACATACTGTAAAATGGAAAGCTCTCAAACATCTTAAGCTTAATTACAGGCCCCAAGATAAGGTGTTTGAAATGGTCAGAGTCATGGTAATTTCACAATTACGGAATTACCCATAAAAAAACATTCTTGTGCTAGCTAGGTATCATTTCACATTCACTATTGCAAAGGTCACTGGTTAGGAAAGTTTAATGTAAGTTGAGGATTAACTTGGCATTGACTGACAACAGCAAGATGATTAGTTAGCTACAGCATGATAACAAATTACAATCTAAAAATTAACTACACCAATCCAAAGAAGTCTTCTCTTGTGGAACTCACCTAGCGTTAGAGATACACAGGTCATCTAATCTAAACCGATCACCTTTCAAAAGCATTTCCTGTGGACAATTGAAGGGCCGGTTTCATCATACTCCCCTTTGGTGATGTGCTGGTTCTGTGGGAACACAACCTTAGCCAGGATTGCACCACCCATCCAGGCAGAGTTTTTGGAGAGATTCTCTGGCATGTATTCCGGTGGCTGCATACCCAAACAAATAATATAAATTGTAGTTAACTTGTTCGGCTCAGTAGAGGTGTAAAAGATGAGCTTGCTCGAGCTCAGCTTATCCTATACCTCGTAGAGAATAGGATTAGTCCTTTTATGTAACCCCATTGTACCCTTAGTTTTGTTGGGAATTACATATTTGTCTAATTCTAATATTATATATATTAGAAATATATAATAATATTTTTTAATAACCCTTGAATCAAAATGGACCACAAGTTTAATATTATATTGCTAAATTTTCATCTTTTTGTTTTCATAAATACACCTTTAATTCATTATTATACATGTTAGTTGCATTAAGCATAATGAAAATTTTAAAATTTTAATCATCAATTATAGCAATCATAAATTTTTATGAAGTTTCTTTATAAAAGCAACTTAATTTTCTAAGCACATGCTTTAGCATGTGCCAGGTACTAGAATTAATCATAAGAGAATAACCAACCAAGCACGGTCACTGAAGTTTGACTAGGAGTCAAGCAGCAATTACAGGTTCAAGTGGAGCTAATATAAACAAGTTATCATCTATACACCTCGGAGACGGGTATGATTTGGAAATTATACTCGTCTAAAAAAAATCGCAACCTGGTTATCCCCTACTCTAGTGGGATGGGTGTATGTGAGTATATGACCACATATTCATTTACACATTTTTAACACTTTTGGACTTTAAAAAAACATTTTCCAGTCCAACATATATATCATGTCAATCTTTAGGATTCAAATCCTACGAATGTAAATGGGATGGGCACAGCTCGCATACTTGCCTACCTGTTTACCTACACATTTATCTGTTTACCAACATACTAGTCCATTTACTCGCCAATGAACCTGCTGTTGGACCACGTGCATGGCCACCCCATACCCTTTAATCGGCAGATAGCGGGTGAAATACACGTATGTAGAAATTGAAAATGTATACCTGCCTCGCTACCTGTTTGAGGGAAGTACGGGTGTTACCGTGACCTTACCTGTCCTATCCACACCACTTGCTGCAGTACTAGGCTTAAGCTCAGCTAACAAGCTCACTCAATATTCGGCTCAAACTATAAGGGCTCCAACAAGAATCCAAATGAGTTAACCCTCAACTCAAGAAATAGGATTTGGCTCGGACTTCATTGGATAAGTGGTGTAATGGTGTTTGATATCTATAAACATATTCTCTCTTTAGTCTCTTAATGTTTTAAATGCGGAAGTTAAAACTCACAAAAATACTCTCAACCTAAAGAAACAAGATGTGCACCACTCAAATTCAAATAAAGTCTGCCCCTATGAAGAAACAACTTTACGTAAGTCCACATTATCAGCAGAGAAAAAAATTTCTAAGCTATCGATTGAGCCTATGGACCCGATTACCTTAACTTCAGGTTTTTATTATAATTTATGCCGAAAGTTCAACCTACTCATTGCATTCTACCTTAGTATATTTGGGTGTTTAAGTTAACTTATTTAAGGATGGCGATAGTTCATTATATTTTAAGTGAATATTAATAAAAAGGTGAATCAATTAGCGATAACAAGGTGAACTACAGTGCAAGTTAAGATTTGTTGATGGCTTGTACACAAACGCATTTTGTTCTGCTGCTTAACTAATTTGAGTCTAGCCAAGTCATAACCAAGCTTCGGCAAGCAACTGAGCGCAAGCTAAAGTTGACACCTTCAGTTAAATCAAGACCAAAATCTAAACACATGGATATAATTAAGTTGAGGCCTCAAGATGATACACTACCTTAACTAGAGAAGGACGGATTGACGACGAGCATAGATTAGCTTCCTTCTGAAATCGCTCTTCAAAACCTGAACAGACGTAGAATGAGCTTGAGTACAAGTTTGAATATAATATGCATTCCCTACTAAAAGGCCCTTAACATGTTTGCTAAGGCCCTATAAGCAAAGAAATGACTTGGATATGATATATAGGAACATCAGGATCTGATTTTGTTGAAAGCATTGTGATTGGCAAACCAACCTAGCAAAATCACAAACAAACAAAATCTGAAGGAATATTCCTACAAGACTAAGAGCAAAGTTCCCATTTTTCCTATAACAAAAAATGAGACTAATAAATTGTGCAAGTGCATCGACAGATCCTCTATCAACATTCTACAACTTGTGCTAGAGTGCTGGCTCACGTGTGCAATTTTTGCATTATGTATGCAAGCAAAATAGAAAATCGTAAGGAGAACGGACCAATCATGGATGAGGTTCCACCACAGAGTACTGTACTTTCCAAAAGCTGTCGGTGGTTTTCGGATGATACACTTGAGATACAGCGAACAAGCTGTTCAACAATACCATATTCCTCCAAACCCAGTATAGAAGGCTGAAAAAGTGCCTCCCCCACAATATACTTCTCCTTTCCAATACTGATCACCTGAAATTAAGACAAATTGCTTGACAATAAACAAAGGATGATAGGAAGCATTTCTGCTAATAATATTCATTTCAAAACAAGATAAATCACACACATTTTATTTTGCTTGAGTGGTAAGAATAAGCCCAAGTTGGTCCGAGCAGAAATAAAGCTAGCAGAAAGGTAATTGACATAGCAAGAAAACTTTCAAAGTCTCTAGTATTTTATATTCCACATAAGACAGCCAATACAAAACAACTAGATGATTTATGGTTATGTTCCGAGTACCTACCAAACCATAAAAAAGGTGGTTATTACCTGCCCATCTGGAAGAGTATGCTTTTCCACCTTACATGAGTTTTTAGCATCTTCGTAAGCAAATTGATCTTCCACACAACATGCATACTGCTCCTTCAATTTTTCAATGTCAGAGATATCAATGTTGATTGAAGGATTTGACTTATGGAGTTCCTGACTGAGTAGCTTTGTCAAATCCATACCTCCGATTTCAAATCTTTTTGAGGCAATGTGCTGAACAGCACCCTCACAAACTGGTGCAATATCTGATGACATCACAAGATGGATACATGAGTCTAAGAATTTCTTAAATGTGAGAGTAGGGAGATCAGAATTAGGAAGCACGAAAAGGGGGTGGTTAAGGCTAAGATGTACAATTTTTTCAGCGTAGTGTCCATTGGCTTCTGGAAATTGCGCATTGAGGTTTCAAGGTCATGTGTCTTTAGCATCAATAAGAAAAATCACCTTGCAGATCGCTTAAACATCTACATTAAGCACCCCATGCCAACATCACATTTCTATTTGGAATGTGGCTAAGATTATCAAAACGAAGTCAACTACTTTTGAGTAGAAAGAAAACTCTTCAAACATATACATTATTTCAATATCACAGTCTCATACTCACCTATATCATACATAATACGTCCTTTAAGGACGATATGGACAAACTTTAACGGATTATAGCTTTCAAAATATATAGCTGCATCATTGACTTTGCAGGTCACCAAGAACAAATCTAAGTTCTGGCTACAATGCAGACAGTTCATTGACAAAATGTTTCTCTTCTTTTCCCAATATGACTGTGTATGACATACCTTGTTTAGCATTATGACTATCTAATGTAGTAAACTTAACAGAACAGTCAACGACAACAAAACATTTAATCCCAAACTAGTTGGGGTACGCTAAACGTAACAGAACATTGGGAAATGTTATTTCTTTTAGGAAACATGTACTTACCACTAAGTATCAAACAAAACTATGTTTCGTGCTAAACCAAATGAGAGGATAATTTATGATAAAACTTCAAAATAAGATAAGATTACCTATTTTTCCATGTCCAATGTCCACAGTACAACCTGAGATCCGCCCTACCGCATAAAGTGATAAGACCGATTGATCTGAGGCATAAAAGCCTGATATATTAAATGTCTCGAACATCAATTGCACCAACTTTTCTCTGAGAGCCTGAAAAGAAATGAGACATGGAGGCATGTGTAACATGAGAGCTCTTGGTAATATATCTCGACTATAATGTCTAAAAAAGATTCCTAGCAGTGCCTCTTTGTGCACATTGTTTTTATCACCAGATTTAACATTTTAAACTTAACAGTAAATATTGATCCACCAAAGGCTACGAAAATGCACAACCCATTTAATGGAGATTTATAACGTAGGCTTGTAATATGATATCTTGCAACTCTCTTTTTTCAATGAGAAGAAGCTTAATTCTCCTTGAACCTCTTGAAGATATTATGATTCTATAGCACCATTAACTACAAATTGCTAATTTAACCCAAAAAATCTTTAATGTTTATATATATATATGCCAAAACTATAAAAACAATCCCAAAAAAAAAAAATTACCCACTACATAATGGTATAAAATTTGTTTACATGTGTAAAGGAAGTATCATTACTCATTAGGTTGTGTTTACATGGAATTACTAAAAATTAGCTTAGAACTACATTCAAATTCAACCATTTAATAATTCAATGATCCAAATTTGGTCAACCCAAATCTATATCACGTGCATATAGTGTGATGATTGGACTTAATTTTCTTAAGTTGAACCTAGGAGTCTATGACACAACGTATGTCAATTCTCATCTATAAAAAGAGGTGCATTCTACACCAAATGAGTAGAGAGAGTAAGGAGATTTTGCTTGAATTTTCAATCATCACTTTGTCAACTTTTAGCTCAAACAATCTCACTTCCACCCAAACACTAGTCAAATTGCCTAATGGAGAGAGAGAGATAGAGAGACTTGAATTAAGTACTTCAGCTTAGTCACAAAGGCAAAGAGGATTCGATATCACAAACTTTACCCGTTCTTTACATTTTAGTTTGTCTTTGGTTGCTTTAACTAGCCACAAAACCTATAAACAAGCGTGCTATTTGGGATGTTGACTATCCGATGTCCTCTTTGCTTTTGCGAGTCATCAGGGTAAACTTGTTTCTAACTCAACTTTCTATCATTTTAGCAATATTGACTTGTATTTGAATGGAAGCGTGATTGGCTAGGTTAAAGTTGGCTAACTGATGGTGAGTGCAAATTAGGCATAATTTTCTCTTCAAAACGATCAAATTCACAGTAAAATTCTATTTATAAAGGGAAATTGGGATATATTGTGTTGTACAATCAATTTCAGACAACCAAATCTCTTCATTGGATTAGATATCCATATTATGAATTTGGGTTGACCAACGAACACTTAACATAAAGTAATCAAATTTAGACTATTAGATTTGTTAAATGGTTAAATTGCTTCCTTGCTGGGAAGCACCAGACAAATGACATGGATATGACACAATACTAACATGCGGATACACCATTATTGTAAAAAAGACAGGCATTTAATTCAAACTCTTGAACACGGGAGAGCTGTAAACAATGTGGTCTACGAAACCAAAAAAAAGAAGCGAAATCCGAAAAATCAAACCTTTGGAGTCAAAAGCGGCTCGGTGAACAGAATCTGCCCCTCATTCCCGATCTCCCAACCGAGCTGCGTGTAGAGAACATGACGCAGTAGGTCTTCCATGGCATCCCAATCGGCGACGAAGCCTCGCACAACCGGATCGACCATCACCTCCTCAAATGCCGAGCTGTCCCCCATGTCTCCATCCTCCACAACCCGTTTCATCTTCGTCGGGATCACCTAAACCACAAAAGCACGAAATCAACAAATCGAAGCGTAAAAGGGTCGAACTTTGACGTGGATTTGGGGGTTCTACCAGAGGAGGGTCCTGGTCGGGGGCGGCGAAGCCCGCCTTGAGAAGCTTCGATCCGGCATCGACCACGACGGCTTCCATCGCGAGAAGAAGAAAAAAAAAGTTGGACCTTTTTGGAAACCCTAAAAGGGGTTTAGGGTGTTGGGGAAGAGGAGTGGGATTTGGGAATTGGGTCGCGGGAAGAGAGAGAGGGTGGACGGGTTTGAGGATCCGAATGTAGTGTTAGTCGGGTTGATTACCCGACCCGATTGTTCTCGAGTTCAAGGATTTACTTGTAAATGGGATGGGTACAGCCGTACAGGACATGTGATGTCGTATGACCATATTTGTGAGCTTACTTACTTCTTAAGTGGATAGTCATGTGTTTATATTAAGTTAATACAACATACCTAAATGTTATATTTCTCCTCAACTCAACAAGTACCAAGTTGGTAATAATAGAAAAACACACATTATTTATTGCGGATCAAAAATACACACTTTGTTGAGGTACGTGGGTAAAGCCGTTTGATCGTAATAATAGATAAATGAGTGGATGTATAAGAAAATGTCTCTTCTATCGTAGTTTGATATTGTGTATTTTTCTGCAATGCTCGTAAAAATAAACAAATACTATCAAAATTAGAATTTTACAATTTTTTCGTAATTACATTGTAGGATAATATTAAGATTATAACTATCGCACTTAAAGCAAGTGGCCATGTATTGTAGAATGGCTAGAAATATTCTAACTTATATCCCTCTTTAAATTGATTGGTTGGGTAGTAAATGAGTTAAACCCACCCTAATTTGCATAGTTATGGAGGATACAATTGTTTTGTAAATCACTTAATCACCTAGTTCTCAAAATCTAATCCGAAGTGTTTTTTATATTATTGGTAAATCTAATCCGAAGTAGTTAATTGACATTGTAGAAGTGAACGTAAAAACTGTTTTAAATTTGACATGGAAGAACTTATCTACCTCTTCACTTTTAATTTTATCATGATTTCTCGTGAATCCAGAGGAAGGCTTGGAAAAATCACCTGGCAATTTAAACTTTTGAGTTAGAGAACTTGAATTGCATACTTTTCAGAAACTAATGAAAAAAACTCTAGATTCTAGAATCCCCAACAATCACCTCTTTATTGGCCTTCGTAAAGGATAAAGTGCAACTCACTCTGGAATTGCTTGAGAATGGCCATAAAATGCAGCAGACAACAACCAATGGAATGCCATCGTACCCAGAGAATTGATTACAACACCATCCAATGACATTGCAAACCATTGTAATCTGTTACTATTCTTACATTACATTCTGAGTAATTCATGACAGATTAGAGACATCCAAAGGGAAAGATGTGGACAAATAAAGAATGGGAGACTAAACTCTTCAATCCCAATATCTTGATGCCCAAATTCCACTGCGTTGTTCTATATCAACCTCTTAAACGGCCAACCAGCATATTAGAACTCATGTGACTGATGTACCTCTCAAGTGCAGATGAGATTGATTATCTGAGTTGCAGTCTTGTAGACAGTAGGTAATCTAGTATCCTTCATACTGATTGAAGTTGCATGGCTTTTCTAATCCCTCCTACCTGCAAGGAATTTACAATATGTTTCAGTTCCACAAATATTTTTACTTTTCTAATTTGACAGTTCACCTGACACTTGCCGTTCAACATCGCACAAAGTAACAGAATCTATAGATGGATTGGAGAAGAGTTGATAAACTCTTTCCCTTCCTCAGTTACATACCTACTGCTGAGAGCTTACAATGAAGCTCCAGAGATGTATATGATTATTTTGGTCAAGGGGAAAACATCTAAATCTCAAATTAAATTCTGACCATCAGAAATCGTCATTTGTAAATGTTGTTTTTTGAAAGAAAAAAATAGTGGGATTTGCAGGCTGTGACAAATGATGTAAATGCAGTTTTAACAAGTCATTTTTAAGTCAAGAAATTATCAATAAAAGTTACATGCACGTCGTACAAGACGTACCTAGCTATTTGAATCCATGGCAACATATAATCATGGGATTCTAAATCTAGTTAAACTACAGCATCCAACCACATCATAAAAAGTTACTCCTGATAAGGGTAGGACAATAAAACGGGCTGAAAGTATATTAGGAAGAGAGTCAAGCATTTCAGGTTCTAAACACAAACCAAAACCTTCTTAAGTCGGTTGACCAAACATTATATTTCAAGCCATCTAACCATTTTCTTCAACTTAAGAATAGATATAATCTAATGGTAAACAAGGAAATTAAAAAGAAAATTAAAAAGATACACATGTATTCAGAATAACCTTGAGACTATTTCATAGTGAATATTTGACATAAGCATAAAACAAACTTAACTATATGAAAATGGGGGTTGTAAACATGTTGGACGAAAGTCAAATAGCTCAACCTACACCTAAATAATAAAAATCAAATAAATTGAATTTACCGCTCTATATCCCAAACGTGGTTATATCAAACTAATACTTGCATCAGTCATGTCTGGTTGTTGTTTCATGTCAAATATTATCACCACTAAGATCAAGACAAACGGATGCACTATAATAAGTATGTGGTCATTGGTAAATGTATGCCGGTTGTATTGAAGCATGATTATACGATAATTTGATGATTGGATTCTAGATAAAGATGTAAAAAAAAATTATCAGTAGATAAAGATGATAATTTGGGAAATGTCAAGATATCATTAGATGCGGAAAAATAACTGAAGACCTTGGATGGATAGCATAATACAAGTACGTGAACAAATATATAAAGCAAAATGAATATACCAGTTATAATCCATTTTCGTGTTAATAGAAAGTATTTCCTCTGACGAACCAAAAGGCAATAAAAAATTCAAATAAATACATGCAATGTTTTACCTTTAGCAGGTGGAAGATGTTTACTTCTAAATGCTTCCATGTGAGACACAGCTGACTGAGCTTGTTCCTGAACAAATTTCTTAAAGTCTTCCATTTCAATATGTTTGTTCATATTCACGGTGGACGTCATGCTAGTGAATCTATCATATATCTCTCTTTGGATTGAAGTAACTTGTGGATTAATGGTGCTCCAGCTATCGCCAGCAACATTCTTCATAATGGGTAAAGCAGTGGACCTTGCAGAACCAACAGCACTGCTGGTAATTGCAAATGCTGCAAGGAAATGCTTTGGTTAAGATTCACTAAATAGCTACAATGACAATCGTGATTTATGAATGCCCAGCACAAGCTCAAGGCATACTATGTTAGTTACAGACTTACAGTACTTAGAGAAATAGTACTACAGCTGAAAATGGTTCAAATACGCTTTGTTTGTTATCTTTTACCTATTTTGCCAATCTATTACCTTTTAGTAATTTCAGTCGAAAATCAAATGCTATTACAAATCTGAAATAAATAAATACCTTAGTAGTGAGTCGCAAAGTAGTGTGCGATTGATTGTAAAATCATAAGTTTGCTCGTTATTGTAAAATCATAAGTTTAAATTTAAGCACAAGATGGCAAACAGATTTTGAGCTTCAAGAAAATACATAAAATACAACCTTTATTTTTGATAAGTAATATGTAACATATAAACAGGCTAACACACAATGACAAACTTAGGTAGCAACCAACTGCAACAAAAACTAACGTTACATTTTGCCCGAATGTTTGGAAGTAGTTTATTGTCTACCATGTATGATGAATAAAAATATCTTTAGTCCAAACCATTTCAAACGACTGCATATTTATTCTTTAACCGAAACCTATATAGATAAATGACATCGAATAAGATCAATTTGATGGCACTAAAAACAAGTTAATATAGGTAAATTGCAGTCACAGATATAGCTTTGTAAAATGAACAAAATTGAAGAATATGATTTTCTCAACGAAGTCACTGAAGTGGAACCACAACAATGTATCAAAAATAATGAAACCACAACAAACAATATAACTCATTACCCTATCATTCCTGATCCAACCATAATCGTATTGACCACATATGCTCGTATTTAGTGTTTGAATGGTTTATAAATACCGCTACTGGTGATTCTGATGAGAGCATTGGCAGGGAGGCCGATCCCCATTCCGGCAAACGTAAACCCAACATTGAATCCAACACCACAACCAGCTCCGACATATCCAATCACTTCAGGACCAAACCCTGGACCCCATCCGACACCACAACCAATGCCTACTCCCATGCCCCAGAAGGCCCCCATTGTGGGGTGCACAGGGTTCCACCTCTCATATCTCCTAAATAAACCTTTTATGATCATAAGGAGCTGCAAAACAACAACATTGAGATCATCAACCAAGGCGATTAGAAAGAAACACCAAGAAGGTTAAAATAGTTCGCAAAAACAGAGAGAGAGAGAGAGAAAAGGATTGCGATCGCTGATTATTAAACTGTGCCATAAGCAGCGTGCATCAACATATCAAAGAATCATAATCTGATGAAGTGTGATAAAGAATTGAATGATATCCATTGTCAAGTCCAGACTCTTGTAAACTAGTTTTCTTTTTCGCTCTCCTCATCTGCAACAACACCTCGTAGACAAATCCTTCTCAACCTATTTGTGCCGCTCAATTTGACCGAATTTGAGACACAACCCAAAAGACCGAGTACTATAATATACATACTAGTTCTACTGAAGGTTGAAAAAATTATAGAATCAATTGAATCAAATAGAAAAACACGGGCATTCAGTTTTATGTCATCGAAATAAAAATCGAGCTATAAGACTAAATAACAAGTGTTAGAGTAGTAGTTGGAGAAAGAATTCCCCGGGACATTTAAAACATCGTATTATTTTATTATTTTTCACTAAAAGTTACAGCAAATATGAAAGCAAGACTACAATGTCCATCGAAGACGAAAGGAGTACCAACGAACGATCCAATAGTAAACAACAGGAACGCCTTGAAGTTGAAATCCAGCAACTAGACAATACTCACTGCTAACTTCTGGATGTAGAAGTTTTTATAGCATTCCTGTGCCTCTCTTATGGATTCAAATGTTTACTAATTTTTGGCTTTTGGATGATAACAAACAAAACTAACACGATTCATTACATCGTACACATTCATTGAAATTTGCCTAATTTGAAATTTGACCAATTGGGACTCAACTTTTGACCTCTTAAATTCCGACACTTTGACCTGAACTCTTAAATATAGACAACACCAAAGACCTAACAAAGCTGAAATGATGCTAATGAGACTTACATTTGCTGGCGTACAAAATACTACAGGGAATTTGACACGAAACACAGACACGAAATTGTCAATCCTTTTATGTGTGTTGCGTGAGAAAAAAACACACAAAAAAGGCGAAATTGAGAGCAAGGAATGTGTGTGTCGGAACGAACTTTTGAGAAAGGGGTGGAGTAGAGATGCATTTTTATTTTATTTTTTATTTTTTTGGGGTGAGGGGGAACTGATGAGAGAGAAATTACCTACGAATTTGATGAGGAGATTTGGTTTGGGTGGAAAGAAATGGTTCAGAAAATGGGGCGATTGCTGACTCTGGTGGTGTTCGTTCGTCTCTTCCGTTTTACATATCAGCAGCGATAGTTTCATATTTATTATTTGATTAGTAAGATCTGTCATACAACTGGTTTCGTGGTGTAGTTGGTTATCACGTCAGTCTAACACACTGAAGGTCTCCGGTTCGAGTCCGGGCGAAGCCAATTTTTCATTTTGTTATTTTTGTTGGTGGTTTTGCATGGATACCCCCCTATATGTCAATAATTGATTACCTTTGGTCTTGGGCCTATTAGTTATCTGGTTTGATTACCGGCTATTTACTTTGAGAGAAAAAGTTTGGGTTCATCTTTTTAATTGAACTACTATTCGTCGTTGGAAAACTACTTAAATCGTCCCAACAATTACCATTTTGACTTTCACAATTCATTTAATACAAATTTCATCTCGTGTTTTAAAATAAGGTTTTTAGTTTTTACCTCAGTTTTCCTCACATTCCCAGTACCAACACCACGAAAATGTCTGACGAAGCGCCTGGATCTGGTGAGGTAAGTGGAATTTTTTTCTCGTCTCGGGCGTCTGTCTAAGCTGCCTCATCCAATGATGGGGCGTCTGTCTGGGACGCCTCCTCCTTGGCGGGGGCGACTTTGCCAGACACCCCTATGTTGGAGGTGGCGGCTAAGCCAGATGCCCCATCCTTGGATGAGGCACCTGGTTTAGTCGCCTCCTCCATGGACGGGGCGTCCCAGCCAGATGCCCCTCCAATGTAGGGGCGTCCTTCATTTTGTTATTTTTGTTGGTGGTTTTGCATGTATTAGTTATCTGGTTTGATTACCGGCTATTTACTTTGAGAGAAAAAGTTTGGGTTCATCTTTTTAATTGGACCTACTATTCGTCGTTGGAAAACTACTTAAATCGTCCCAACAATTACCATTTTGACTTTCATGGTTCATTTAATACCAATTTCATCTCGTGTTTTAAAATAAGGTTTTTAGTTTTTACCTCAGTTTTCCTCACATTCCCAGTACCAACACCACGAAAATGTCTGACGAAGCGCCTGGATCTGGTGAGGTAAGTGGAACAGAATTTTTTTCTCGTCTCGGACGTCTGTCTAAGCTGCCTCATCCAAGGATGGGGCGTCTGTCTGGGACACCTCCTCCTTGGCGGGGGCGACTTAGTCAGACATCCCTACGTTGGAGGTGGCGGCTAAGCCAGATGCCCCATCCTTGGATGAGGCACCTGGTTTAGTCGCCTCCTCCATGGACGGGGCGTCCCAGCCAGACGCCCCTCCAATGAGGGGGCGTCCTAGCCAGATGCCCCTGAATTATTATTTTTGATTTTTAGTTTATTTATTTTGTGTTATTTTAAATTATTTCAGGTTCCGTTGCAAGATTTTGGTGGTGATGGAGTAGATTACAGTGAGATTTTTGATAGTAAACAAGTATTTACAACAATCGAGGAAACGTGTAAATGAGTGAAACAAGTTGTCATCGGAGCCAGATTTTTTTTGGTAATATCATCCTACAAATCAAAAGCATATAATTAGATGGATTGTTATCTGAGATGTGATCGTAGAAATGAAATGGGTTCTCGTGATACAAATATTGCACTACGGAAGAACACGAAAAGAAAAGGTTGTAGTTGTCATTTTTTGGTAAAGGTAGTCGAGCAACGGGATCGTGATGGATGAGTCATTATTTCAAATAGTACTCGTGGACATCACAATCACAGACTTGCAGTTTATCCAGAGGGTGACCGACAGATCTGTTGGCTTTTTGGCCTTAATCTATGTTTTGATGATTTAATTAACCTAATCTTAATTATGATGATATAGAGTAGCACACATATTGCATTGCATATATATAGTATTGTGCTAACCTCTACAGGTGATCAAGACTCATGGAAGGAAGGAAATCAAGTCAAGATTTGTAATAAAGCTAAATGAAGACTTGTAATCTTGATTTTATTTTGAGTCTTAGGAACATGTGTAAATTGAGCATACAAGAGTTAAAAACCAATCACATACACAATAGGTTCCCTATAGAAGTCACACACGAAATTTCACATTATTTGGACTTCATTAGATCACCCAAACCTTAGTCGGAAATCACTTATAAACTTAAAACCAGATTTCCTGTAGGAACCGGTCGACCGAACCAGTTCTCAGTTCGACCGGTTTATAACAGACTCTCCACGGTGATTTTACCGAACTCTACCGGTCGACCGGTTCTACCTTTTCGGTCGACCGATCCCGGATTTTAATATGACCGTTTTTCTTGTCGTATTCCTATAACGGTCGTATTCGTATAAAACAAAACTTAACCCCAAAATACATTCGGTAACCAGTCGAACGAAGACCTTGTTTCGGTCGACCGGTTGAACATATTTTCAGAAACCAAATTCCCTGCTATCGGTCGACACATTTCTCGTTCGACCGATTGACCTTTGTCTCAACCGAATCCCCTTATCGGTCGACCGCCCCATACTTTGGTTCGACCGATTCACTTAAGTAGAGTTAAGTTCTAGCTCGTTTGTTCGACCGAATATTCTTTTGTTCGACCGTTCTCTTTGAAATCAAGTTAACGGTCGACCGGTTTACTAGTTTCGGTCGACCGGTTCTGGACAGATTTGCAGCTCGATTTTCTGCTTTGTGTATCTTGCACAAAACTCAATCAAATCTATCCCCAACGGCTAGAATACCTTAGGAGCTTATAAATAGAGGATCAAGACTTGTTGTTAACACAACTCTCCAACTCCAATTGTCCCAATACATTAGAGAGAAACCTCAATCCTCAAAGCTCCCATTTCTACACTCTATAAGCCTAAACTTCACACACTTGATCATATACTCATCCTACTCAAAGTGTGCTCAATTAGAGAGTGAATCCCACTCAGTTACAAGTGTTGTCAAAAGAAGCAAGGACTTCGGTGAAAGCCCGAAGTGTCCCTCTCGGATTGTGAGAGGAAGAATTCAAGCAAGCGAGGGTTGTTCGCGTTGCTTGTGGTGTAAAAGGCGTTCTCTCCCGGCCCGGAACGGGGAGTGGTTAGTGAAGACGTAGGCGGAGCTCGCGGAGTCGAGCGGAGCCTACAAGAGAGGACTAGGACCCGGGTGGGGTGCCGAACCTCTATAAAAACGCCGAGTCTCTTTGTGGTTTGCATGTTATTTCCTTACTAGTTTTTAATTTTGTTTCCGCTGCGTTTATTGTTTGATTAGTTAGGGATTAGATTAAAAGTGATTAGTGGACCCATAACCCACACGATCCTACAAGATCAACGGTCTTAGTTCTGGGACAAAGCAAATTGTTCGTGATATGACTGAGGCACAAGCGAGACCATGTAACATCTTGTTGGCAGTAAAGGAGAAATTCTCGGAGGATAATCCAAATCAGAGACACATTTATAATTTCAAAGAGTACATGAGGAGGATGAAATCTGAATACAGGAATCCTGCTCAGCAGTTTCTCAGTCAGGCAATGCAGTATAAGTACTTACATTGGATTATGGCGGATGAATAAACTAATGTCCCAACTCACGCATTTTTGGCACATCCTACGTCAGTTCAGTTGTTGCGCACATACCCTTTCGTAATCTGCATGGATTCGACGTATAAGACAAACAAGTATAAGATGTCTTTGTTTGAGATGGTTGGGGTTACTCCAACAAACATGAATTTTCTTGTCGGCTATGCGATTTTGAAGGCTGAGACCGAGTCTAGTTACCGGTGGGTGTTGGAGAAGTTGCGAGATATGTTATTGGATATTGTTAGCCCGACTGCTATAATAACGGACCGGGAGTTGGGTTTGATGCGACCAGTGGCAGAAGTTTTTCCTCAGTCTGCTCATTTACTTTGCACCTGACATATCAACAAAGACGTGTACAACTACGTATACCACGTATTCGGCAAGAACAAGCAGTTTGCAGAGAGTTTTAGGTCTGATTCACAGACGAATTATGATAGAGCAGTCCGTAATCTGAAAGATTCTTTCCAGTCCTGGTCAGTGCTCACGGAGTATCTGGAAGACACTGTTGGCTTTTTTGCCTTAATCTTATGTTTTGAGGATTAAATCAACCGAATCTTAATTAGAGTAGCACACACTATGCATTGCATATATATTGTATTGTGCTAACCTCTACAGGTGATCAAGACTCAAGAAAGAAGGAAATGAAGTCAAGACATGTAATTAAAGCTAAATCGAAGACATGTAATCTTGATTTCTTTTGAGCCTTAGGAACAAAGTGTAATTGAGCATACTTGAGCTAAAATCAACTTAATCACACACTAGGTTCCCTATAGAAGTCACGCACGAAATTTCACATAATTTGGACTTCAATAGATCACCCAAACTTAGACCGGAAAACACCAAACCTGAACTGTAAAAGTCTGCCCACATTCGGTCGACCGCAACATGCCGTTCGGTCGACCGAATGATCAAATCTCTTGTTTGTGTTTTCACTGCCCTTATTCGGTCGACCATGTTTTACCTTTCGGTCGACCGTCAGATCATATTTTCCCGACCGTTACTTTTGTCGTATATACCCAACGGTCGTATTCGTATTAAACCAAAAATACCCCAAATACATTTCATGTATCGGTCGACCGAGGACCACGATCGGTCGACCGTTGGTTCATCTCTTGACAAACCCAAAGTGCCTGTCCATAATCGGTCGACCGCCAAACTAGTTTCGGTCGACCGTTCACACATTTGTTTGTCACCCCCAAAGTGCCTGGACGAAATCGGTCGACCGAACCCTATCTTGTGTTCGACCGATGACTTAAGTGAACCTAAGTCGTAGAGTTGGGCGGTCGACCGTTGCTTAACCGGTCGACCGAACCTTGTGCAAAACTGCCAAACGGTAGACCGTTCTTCCCGTTTCGGTCGACCGAATTCAGCCAGAATTGGGTCCTGTCTTTTCTGTTTTGTGTAATCACACTTCAACTCATACCCAATCAATCCCAACGGCTCTATTCTCTCTAATGCCTATATAAGGAGTTGTAAAACACATTTTAACACAACTCTCCCACTACAAACTTGTCCCAAACATTAGAGAGAATCCCATACACTCAAAGCTACAAACCTTCCACACTTAGTGATCATTTCTTCATCCTACTCAAGTGTGCTCAAAGTTTAGAGAGTGTTGTTCCACTCAAGGTTACAATTGTTGTAAAAGGAAGCAAGGACTTCGGTGAAAGCCCGAAGTGTCCCTCTCGGATTGTGAGAGGAAGATTCCAAGCTCGGCGAGGGTTGTTCGCGAGTTTGACGGTTGTAAAGGCGTTCTCTCCCGGCCCGGAACGGGGAGTGGTTAGTGAAGTCGTGAGCGGAGCTCGGTGATCCGAGCGGAGCTTGCAAGAGAGGACTAGGACCCGGGTGGGGTGCCGAACCTCTATAAAAACGCCGAGTCGATTTGTGGTTTGCATTATTTTCCTTTACTTGCTTGTTTGTTTAATTTCCGCTGCATTTACTTGATTGTCTAAACAAGTAGGTAATTAGGTGATTAGCCTTAATTGTGGACCCATAACCCACAAGATCCTACAGACACGTGGTTAGTGCATAAAGAAAAGTTTGTGTTGAATTGGACGAATAAAGTCCTTCATTTCGGCAACACTATGAACTCTAGGGTGGAAAATGCTTATTCGGCTCTGAAAGAGTGGATTACTACATCGAGTACAGTTCTGGACACTTTTTTCGACCGCGTGAACTTGGCCATTGAAATGGAGCTGACGAATAATCGTAACTTCCTTGAAGATTCGAGACGTCGAAATTTGACAAACTATATAGGTCTTTTGTGTCATCATATAAATGGTCGAGTTTCGCATCACTGTTTGTCATTATTGACTTAGGAGTTGAAGAGAATGCATGACTTAAGCAATGAAGTTGAATATCGCTACAGGTGTGCTTTTAGACATCACATGGGATTCCTTGGGCATGTACCATGCACGATTGTATTGAGTCAACTGATGGAATTTATTTATAGCAGATTCATCCATTCTGGAAAACACTTGTCATTGTAGAAGGAGTTCAGATGTCAAAGTTTGTGGATCAGTCAACACAAGACGTCGAGCATTTTCGGAAGCTCGTTGATGAGATTTCGGGGAGCGACCCTACAATAATTCGTAGTGCCTCTCGTATTTTATGCTTAACGAGATAGTGGTCGGTCTTCCAGTAGTGAGAGCAGGGGACGTGGTCGATCTTCCAATTCGTCTCGATCGTCGGTAACCACAGGCGCAGGATCTGGTATAACGATATGTTTGTTGTTACTATTATTACTTAGTTGTTTGTTGTTATTAATATATATACTGAATTGCTATTTTTCCATCTTATAGTGTCCTGACGGATTGACGTGGATAACTTCTCATATGTTGATAGACTGTCAGGAATCATTTTACAATTTCTAGAGAGGTGGAATGACGTACATGCTGATGGTAACTGTGGATTTCGATGTGTTTCCAATATCTTCCATAGTTGTCAAGACAATTGGTTGTACGTCCGTCGTACGATTTCTAATGAGATAGGTGCGCATCCTATTTATGAGAACGTCTATTACGGCAGTGTGGTACTGGCTCGTCAACGAATTGATTGGGACGGTGGACCTTGTGGCGAGGATCATTATATGGAGGTTTGGTCTGATTTGCTCCCAATTGCAAATTTTTACGAGTGTGCAGTTATGTATTTCTCAGTGGGAATGGATGGTTCGTTGTACCAATGTCTTACCGTGCTACCTTGGGAGAGTCTGTTTGTCATGACGATGTCAGTCAGAGAGTTGGTCATTGCTTATTTAGGGAGTTACAGACATTTTATTCGCTTGGAATTAACCGACGAATTCACAGTACCTCCTATAGCGACCCTGTGGTTTCAAATGCGAGATGAGAGTATTGTTGGATGAGAGACCCTGTACAAAAGTAGAAGAGTGTACTATGACCGGTTACGTAGTACATTTTGATTGTAATTTGTAATGGATTTGTAATGTATAATATATTATGTATTTGTACTTATATCGTGTTATTTTTTTATCAGATTTTAAATTTAAATTAAATTACATATACCGAACAAGTCTATTATTTGATCGTGAGAAATAAATAATAAAAGTGCAACAAATAAACAAATAAGGAGAAAATATGTTCGTCAGAAATAAATAATAGTAGTACAACAGATAAGCAAATACCAACAAATGTAGTAACAGTTCAACATATAATAAAATAAATAATTTGTCAGCCAACTACAACTCATCATCTGAATCCTGATCCGAAATGGCCAACTGATTTTTCCACTCCTCAATGAGGTCATCTCAATTTATACATGCAACTCTCATCTCCTCGTTCGGCATCCGGTCCCTTGGGGGGTTGTTGGTCGGGCGTCTCCCCCGAACGTCTGACCCAATTTTTTTTAAATATACAAAAACTAAAAAGGTATTTTACCAGATTCGAGTAGACCGACGTCCGTTGGTTCTTTTTCGGACCTCCGAGACATGCTTTTGGGTGAATATGAGTGTAATATGAAGAAAGAGTGATGTTAGAAGAGTGAAATGAAGAGTTATATAAGTAGAAAGGACAGAATGACAAAATGGTAATTGGTTGAGGCGATTTAAGTAGTTTTCCGACGATGAATAACAGTTCAGTTTTTAATCGTGAAAGTTTTATCAATCTTACTTTCGTCAGGGTGTGATTGTTATTCTTGATGATATTTTAGGAAACCAGGAATTTAACTTCTAAATTGACTTTTAGGCCATAAAGATATACACTTGGATTTTTGGGATTTTTTGGTTTCTTTCTTGTTGACATTTATGCATATACGCCCATTTGGATTCCTTTTCCGACCTAGGAAAAAATCGGCGCACATTTACTATGTTCCTTTTTCTTGCAACTTGCAAGCATTAAACTTTTTTATTTCAATAGAAAAGACATGCCATTTGCTTTAGTTGGTGGGCAGGGGCGGAACAACTTGTTGGGGTCAAGTTGTAAAGAATGAGCATTAAGTGAACAGAATTACCATTAAATTTAAACACTAAAATAATTTGCTACAAAAAATCAAACTGTAACAGAATTTTACAAATTTCTTCGGTCTTTATATTTTAAAACTGTTAAGTTATGTATCATTATTTAGTTGACCATTAAACTCATTATGTTATTGTATATATAGAACATTAGATGCTTAATTTTCTTTTATAATATTTCTCCAATCCCTACATAAGCGAAATATTGCAAAGTCAATCAAATATACAAACTTAACAATGAATTTCACAAATCGAACCAATACAAATAAATCAAACAACTAAATTGATTAACCAATCAAACACACTTTTCTCATAAACAAACTAACAAATAAATTTCTAAGTTAATATGATTAATAACTTTAAATCTATATTCAAATAATTTTCTAAGTAAATATGAATATTAATTTTAAATTTATATGATTTCTCAAATTCATATTTTGTTAACTCAATTATAGTTTTCCCCTCAAGGTCTGTTGACATATATTGTATATATCTTCTTATTTTTCCTATAAAAATATAAAATTCTTAGCGAATGGGGGGGGGGGGGGGGGGGGGGGGGGGGGGGTCATGGCCTCCACACTGTCACGACATCGATGAAGAAACGACAAGTATGGGTTGGTTCACGGGGGAGTTGTGAGCAATTTGTTATTTATCCCATGCTTAAAATTGTGAGAAAGAGAGGGAAACATTTCATGCAACAAATTAGTAAATAAAACTACACTAATCGCTACATTAACTAATGAAATGAGAGGAAGCCAAAAAAATACTAGGAGTGGAGACGAATAAGTGTGTGTGTGTGAGAGAGAGAGAGAGAGAGAGAGTTTCACGCGCATTCGTTTGGGTATAAGTGAAAGTGTGTGAATTACAAGTAGAAACTAGTGTCGAATCTAAATGTAGAACACGCAGAAATACATTACATACATGGAAAGATGCGTATTACCATGGATTCTAGAGACGCGTAAATACTCTGGTTCTTGAGTTTTGACGTTTTTTTGCAGATAGAATATTTTCATTTGCACTTACGTCCTTAATGTTAGCAATTAGGTCCATGACAATTTTATTTAAGTCCAAAAACCTTGCAAATCAGTCCTTTAAATTCTTTTTGCAATTAAGTCATTTTTGCTTATTTTCCCTTCTTAATTACCCAATACATGAAATACATGAACTAAACACCCAAGCAACACAAAAATTGAGAAAAATAAAATATATATGGCATGAATGCAATGAATGATATACCACTAATCAGCAGGTATTGTACGAGTATAAGTAGGCACAATAATATCGGTCATATCACTTATTATAAGTAGGGTTTAAGGGATTGTCGGGGTGGGGAGGTTGCCGATAGGGAAAGTTTGGGGGGTTGTGGCAAGGTCAGGGAGGGGTTGGAAGACTTAAGGAAGTGTGTATACATGTAACAACCACCAACTGTCATACGGTTGCCTCGACGAAGAGATACTTGATCATTTATTTGCTAAATCCCCACACACTCTTCAAGTCTTGTTTCGTCTTCTTGTTCGATTGACTATAATCAAACATTTTCACTCAGTGATGCTTATTCACAGCCTCTTGCTCGACAACGGGAGGAGACATGTAATGATCAATTAAAACTTCTTCTGAATTCCTATTAGTGGATAAGGAAATCTCGTTGTGATTTCATCTTCAAATCTCATAATGTTATAGTCAGTACTATGATTCACTATATTGAGCGGATGTCAGCTTATTCATACATGAAAATTACACAATTTTTTTACGCATCACACAACATCAGACCGTTTGGATCCCAAGAGTGGGGTGATGTGGGCGTGAAGGAGTTGGGAAATTTTGCAAAACACCCCCCGACGCAACGCATATAACCAAACAACATCACAGAATGAGTGTTTGACGTACTTGAAAATACACTTAAATTGGTGTCAAAGACAAAACCCATAGAACCCAACTTTTTTTACGTTTCAACAATCATACCCAAGAACCTACTCAAACTGGCCACCTCCCCCAACCAATATGGCACCTAACGTCACAACTAATCGAATAGGGAGTGAGACAGAAATGATATACCATGATGCAAGGTTGGAACTGTAACATCTCAAACAGCGGAAGAATTTAAAATTTTAATAACACAACAATCAACAGAGGATACTACTCAAAACAAGCAGACGGTGCACCAATATATATATATAATATGTATATATATATAATATGTATATATATAATATGTATATATATATGTATATATATATGGTCAAGCTCTAGCGAGCCTAGGACTCATCAAATTTAGTTTAAGTCCCCTATAATCTCATCATTGGATCTTATTTACAGTTAATCTCATCATTCATTAGCATAACCGTTTTTTATTAATCTACCTTACAAATTGAAATGAGTGGTGAATATTGTGGGGGCTTAATTTAGAGAAATGAAGCACTGGGCTCACTAGAGAATTACTGTATATATATATATATATATATATATATATATATATATATATATATATATTCCGAGTATTTCAAAATTGTGATTACATCAAAAGGCTATACACAAATACAAGTAATCACATCGACCTCAAAATGAGAGAAAGCTGGATCTGGTAGTGGCGCTCCCCTCCTTAGTCACCACCCCACCTAACGCTGATCACGGTCTGAAAAGCAAACATGCAACAATGTCTGAGTTTCCAGAAGGAAATCCTGTATGCCAAACTCTACAATGCATGAACTGAAACACCCTAGCATGCAATTCTACCAACAAGAAAAACACAAACAACAAGACTGAGCTCCAGGGCTTTTTCACCCAACTACGACACACACCACCGTTACGGGACTCCAGGGCTTTTTCACCCAACCACCGCAACACACACGTCGCCAAGCTGGGCTCCAGGGATTTTTCACCCGACCACAGCTACCATGACACGACCAAGGGCTCCAGGGTTTTTTCACCCAACCCGAACGTCTAAGGGCTCCAGGGTTTTTCACCTAACCCTTAACACGCGGTCCATGCTCAAGCTCCAGGGTTTTTTCACCCAACCACTGCAACACACACGTCGCCAAGCCAGGCTCCAAGGTTTTTTCACCCAACCCCGCACAGACTAGCTGAGCTCCACGACTCTTTCACCCAACCACATCTCTCACACAGTTACGGGGCTCCAGGGCTTTTTCACCCAACCACCGCAACACACTTGCTGGGCTTCAGGGCTTTTTCACCCAACCACAACATACACAACATCACCAAGTTGGGCTCCAGGGTTTTTTCACCCAACCACAGCTCTCACACCGTTACGGTGCTCCAGGGCTCTTTCACCCAACCACCGCAACACACGTGCTCACTAGCACACTTGCCGAAAGAACATCGGCACCACAACTCGCATCACACGGACGACCACAACAACCGCACCTCCAATGTGCAAAACTGGACATAAACGGTCGACCGAACCAAAAGTCTCGGTCGACCGAATCTCACAAACACAAGGCAATTGCCTCGACCGACACTCCATCGGTCGACCAATTCCCACCAACCATACTCGTTCGGTCGAACCTAAGTCAGACCGGTCGACCATTTAGAAGTCTCCTCCCAGGTTCAACGAACAAAACGACCAATCGGTCGAACGACAAAGGGGACCCGTTCGACAGAAAATCACTAGGGAAAATCCCTCACTCACAACAACGAATCTGGTCAAACCCCCGAGCACTCTCGGTCGACCGAATTCCAACAGGGAAAATCCCCATCGCTCAACAACAAATCCGGTCGACCGAACCACCTTCGGTCGAACCAACCATTATTCCAACTTAAGTCACCGGTCAGACAAAGTCAAACAGGCGGTCAACCGTTTAGATGGTCAACACCCTCAACCGACCTACAACAGTGCACACGGTCGAACGACAAAGAGGCCCCGTTTGACCAAAAACCACCAGGTTTGCCTCAAATGCACAACTGGTCGACCGCCTAAGGGCATCGTTCGACCGGTGTGAGGCAGAACCCAAAATCTCATTAAGAACGGTCGATTGTTTGCACCAACCAGTCGACCGATCAGGCAGTAAAATCTGCGGCATATTTGCTTGCGACGAACCTTTCGGCCTACCGTCGACTTCCAAATACTCACACAACAAAAGTGAGCTAAGACAACAAGTTTGACATACCATGAAGGTTTGAAGAAACCTTCGAAGAACCTCGATGGCGCTTCCACGAGCACTTCTCCATAAAATACGATCCGTCGACGAACCTCACGCTCGATCAATGATCACCACACCTCGTCGAGCCACAGCCACACAATCCAACGTCGATCACTTCCCCAACCACTGGAAATGAGATGAGTTGAGAGAGAGAAAGGGGAAAACACAATGGACGGGTTAGCAACCAACAACTCACCTCCACGAGCAAACGACCTCCGACGAACGCCTCCGCCTCGCCTTATCTCCGCACCTCCACGCCGGATTACAACCACTGAGGGAGAGAGAAACGTGAGAGAGGGAAAATTAGAGAGACGAGAGAGAGATAGAGAGCTTCAC
Source organism: Triglochin maritima (assembly GCA_963682175.1). Lineage (NCBI taxonomy): Eukaryota > Viridiplantae > Streptophyta > Magnoliopsida > Alismatales > Juncaginaceae > Triglochin > Triglochin maritima. Next base: position 43,701,342 of record OY821774.1, read on the forward strand.
CTATAAATATCTTCCATCCATCCAATCTCAACCATCCATCTCAGCCGTCCAAACCCATCTTCTCCTAAACACCACCTAAACCATCATTAAAATTCAATTAGGATTAGCATCCCACAGGAACAACAAGAACAAGAGAGTTGAAATACGTCTAGGCGTCTAGCCGAAGAAGAGGTAGCAAGGGAAGACAAAGTTAGGACATTCGAGGCCACTGGACTCATACCCTGCGATATCAACTCCTTCTCAACCTCGCGATAAGAAGGTTGTGGCTGGACGATGCACCTTTTGGGATAAAATTTTGTTTGTTTGTTATCTCGTCAGACTATAGCGGTTGGATATAGATGTTATATATTGTTTTGTAAAATGTTGTAGACTTTAAATTTCAGAGAAGATGTTGTTTTAGAACTTCTACTTTTATCTTATGCAAATTAACCATGATAAACAAAAAAAGAAGGATTTTTTTTCAAAATAATATTTTTTTATTTGTTTTTGCCAAAATAGACCTAATTTAAAAGTATTTTTCATACTAGACCCGCTGCGTGGTAAAACGTGGAGGTGGTGGATTTTTTTAGTGTCTAGAGAACTCGACATTGGGGATGTCGAGTTCTCTTTGAGAGAACTCGACATCCCCAGTGTCGAGTTCAGTTTGGTTTTTATTGTCCAACACTTGTCATATTTCGTTCGACGTGAGTTAAGGAGAACTCGGCCCTTGTGATGCAACGTTCTATTTGAACTGTTCTCCTGACACTTAAATCGTGCATGAGACGGTTGACGCACCAAGACAATAGTGTCTTAAATAGAACTCGGCATCCTAGATGCCGAGTTCTAAAGGAAGAACTTGGCGTTACAAATGTCGAGTTCCGTCGGGCTATAAAAGCAGCCTGACGCCCCCCTCCGTCGAGTTCTCGCAATTTTAAGGTTATGGTTTCGATTTTTTCGTTTTCTACTGTTTTCTTGCATTTTTATGCATTAGGATGATATAGATTGTTGTTTTAGGTATGATTGTAGCGTTTTTGTTGGTTTAGGAACCCGTTTTGGTTAGATTTTGATTTTAATTTTGGGTTTTTAGGCCAAACTATTTATTTCTTGTTTCTTAGTTGATTATTCATTTCATTTTTGTTGATTGTAGGTCTACGGTAGTAATCTTAAAAATAGTTGAATTTAAGTTTGATTATTGTTATTGAAATTAGATTTTTTGTTGTTATTTTGGTTTGAATGTATGTTAGTTTTATTGAATGTAAACTTAAAAATGATTTATTTGGGTTTGAATGTATGTCTTTGATTGTATGTTGGAATTGAAGTTTGCGTTTTGTAATCTTAAAAATAGAGTAACGAATGTATGTGAGTTTTAATGGAAAAAATGTATTGAAGTTGAGAAATATGTGTTTTAAATATGTCATGATTTGTATGTTGTTTGAATGTATGTCGTTTGAATTTGTGAAATATGTCGTTATTTAGATGTTTGGAAGTTGAGAATGTTATTTGTAGTATCGTTAGTTCCTTTTACAGTGTAGGTTTAAATTTTACGAATTTGAAAATATAGGGGAGGTTATGTCAAAATTTTAAAAAAATTATATCATTAATCGTAACGTTATTTATTGTAATGTTTTAGTTGTTTGCTACTACACTCGATTGAGGTAATTTTTAAAACGTTTTAGTACTTTCAATTTTTTAATTAATTAGTAATAGAAGAACAACCATCTCACTTAAACACATTTTCAAATTTAATTAATATATGTTAGGAATGGATAAAGATGATGAAGGATCTGTGTTGACCATATATAATGGGAAATTAGAATGTAACGGAGATGGGCCAGAGTATACAGGATCTGACCGAAAATTGATAGTTGTTCCGTTGAACATAAAATATGGGGATTTAATGGATGTCATAAGATCTGAATGTTGTTATCCACACAGTATGTTTGATGTGAAGTTGACGACGAAATTGTTATTAAACAATGATTGGACATATGCTCTATTAACCAATGATAGGTCGATTTCTGGAATGATGGGTTTGTTTAGAAAGATTTCCGTGGTTGGAGTGTAGGTGGAAGCTCAACCTAAAATGTCCGATCCTACACTGACAACCAACACTCATTCGCCGGAGTATAGTGTTGGTTTTTTGCCTAATAATCGTTAATCCGTTTTGATAATTAATCAACATATCAATAAACACATGTATCAATTAAAGATCATTGCTTGCATATACTTGTATTATCTAACATTTCAGGAACCAAGTTTGAATTGAATTGAGAGATGAATATTGAAGTGTAGCTAGGTTTAAATTCTATGTATCTAGGTTACAAATGTAACTTGGCACTTGAAATCTTTGATTCATCGCATTGCATGACACTTAAAAAACTTATAGAAGTCTCACATAATATTCCAATTATTTTTAGACTTCAATAGGAAATCATCGAAACTCATTAGAAAACTAGAACAAGATTTCTGCACTCAAACGGTCGACCGGTAGAACCAATTGGTTCAACCAGATTTCAACATACTATCCCAGAAAGCTTATTTTGTCCAAAACGGTCGACCAACTTACATTTCCAGTTCGACCGTTCCTTCAATATGTTTTGCCTGTCTGAAATCGGTCACCGGCATATCCATTCAGTTCGACCGTTCATTCAATCTATTTTGCCTGTCTAAAATCGGTCGACCGAAATACCTATTTTGTTCGACCGTCTCACCATGTTGAGTGATAGGATTTAGTTCATCCTATACAAATCCTACATCCTATCAGTTGTCCACACGTGTCCTAGTTAGTGAGACTTTCGGTCGACCGAAACTTAGTTTTTGTTCGACCGATTGCATTTCCGTATTCGTATTAAATATAACCGTTATACTTGTCGTATACTCCAACGGTCGTATACACATTTCTCACCTAACCCCTCTTTTAGATATGGTCTTCCGGTCGACTAAAAGTTCCTTAACGGTCGACCGAAACTTGAAAACTTCCCAGATCCATTTTTACTGGGAGTTTTCGGTCGAACCCTCAATTCATTCTGTTCGACCGATTGCATTTGGTTTTATCTTGTCAAAAATCCAACACGTCAAACGGTCGACCGAAACACTCTTCACGGTCGACCGATACTTACATCTTTTCCGGATCAAGTCCTACTGGTCGTTTTCGGTCGAACTGGTGATCCAAACCGTTCGACCGATCACTTAAGTTCTAGCCAAATTGGACCGACTGTTTGCATCTTCGCTCGACTGAACCTTTTACTGTTGCATTCCGGTCAACCGAGTAACACGATCCGGTCGACCGTTCGAGTCCTGAAATGTGTCCTGTCACTTCCTGACTTGTGTTTTCTTGCACAACTTTTTACCATTTCAATCCCAACGGCTAGAACTAGTTTAGAGCTTATAAATAGAGATGAGAAAACTCATCTAACATCACCAATCTTTCTCTAAGCTCAAATCTCATTACTACTCTCATATTTTCTCTAAACACTTGTGCTCACATCTTCTCACTTGAAATCACCATCCTTTGATTGCATCATCCATTTCAAGTACTCAAGATTAGTTGCTGAAGTAAAGTCTTCAAGAATTGTACTAAGCTTCCGGAGTGAAGCTCTTCTCGGATTGTGAGAAGATGGTCCAAGCTAGGCGAGGGTGTTCGCAAAGCTTGTGGTGTAAAGATGTGATCTCGCCCCGCAACGGAGATCAGATTAGTGGAGGACGCGAAGTTGCTTGAGTAAGAGCAATTCGTAAGAGAGGACTAGGATTCGGTGGTTGGATCCAAACCTCTATACATCCGGAGTTGTGGTTTGTTGTTCTCTCCTTCATATTAATTGTCTTAACTTTTAATTTGGCATAGTTTGTTAAACAACCTTAATTAGTCTATTCACCCCGCCTTTAGACTAAGATTAGGTGCTAGTAGATCCTACATATGGTACAGTAAGGTCGACCGGTTGGGACTGCGGGATAGATTTGAGAATAAGTCTAAATCCTACAACCGAAGTTCCGGCATACCAACAAATTTCATTTTTCCAATCGCAGAACTACCAGAAAACAGACAATGAATGACCAGAAAATGCATGTGACATTCCGTCTAGCAGTGCAAATCATTATCCTGATCTGTCGCAATTTGAACCCATGTATTACAGTCATGATGAGTTTGCTGGTATGGCTGGATTGTCTACCTCATATCCCTCTTTTGGGCTTGGTTTGTCAGTTGTTGACCCAATTCATTTTGGTCGACCAGAATGCATGCAAGAGATGCATAACGTTGAAGATGATGACACTGAGGAATTAGAGGATTACAGTACACCATTCGTTGTAGAAGATGAACCTGAAGGTGTTTCTGCTAATGAAGTCGTTCCGGAGACGCAGTATGTCATACATGCGATGGGCCAATCCATAAACCGTGGAGACGATGACGTTGTTGATGATGCAGTTGCTAACAACGACATGATTCTAACTCTTAATGAACTTCCCGATATCTTCGAGGATGACAACTGGATAGATAATTCTGTATTTGAACACTCATTCTTCGATGCTGCGAACAATTTGGAACGAGGTGATTGATGTACGAAAGATGGTCGTTCTTTTTGGGATAAACGAAATTTCCCAACGAAAGATGATTTGGTTTACGTTCTGCAGTTGTGGCATATTAAAAAAATTGTTCAGTATTCAGTTGTGGTTTCTTCAACGAAACAGTATATTGTTCATTGTCTTCGTCGTGATGAGGATAACTGCAAATGACGTCTACATGCGTATGTCCCAAAAGGATGCAAATATTTTCAAGTGAAAACGTACGACACTGAGCACACTTGTTCCAATCCGATGTTGCTAAACGACAACAAACAATGTAGTGCTAATTTTGTTTGCAACTTGATAATGTCATCTGTTAGAACTAAGTTCACAATTACTCCTGCTGAGATAGTGGAAAGGGTGAAGACCAAGTACTCACTTGAAATCAGTTACGTTGAAGCATGACATGCCAGGAAAAAAATGTTGAACCGAATTGATGGTGCCGAAGAAGACAGTTTTAGGGATCTGTGAATGTTCCTCACAATTTTCTATCAAAATAATGAAAGATCTGTTGTCGAAATAGAGACTGTACAGGTAAATCCAGACGAGGACATGTTTAAACGTGTGTTTTAGGCGTTCGGACCATTAATTAGTGGGTTTCAATATTGCAGACCCGTTGTCAGTGTGGATGGAACCCACCTCTATAGCAAATATAGAGGTTTATTGGTAATTGTTATGGTCACGGATGCAGACAATTGAATTTTTCAATTGACATTTGCTATTGTAGAGAGCGAGAAGACAGAGTCGTAGACGTGGTTCCTTCAATTGCTGGCAAATAGAGTGACTAGGCGACCCGATTTGTGTATTATCACCGACAGATTTTCGGGAATAAATGATTGTGTGCGAGCCACATTTCCACCTTTAGAGGGGCATGTACATCGATTCTGTCTTCGACACATGAAAACAAATCTTGCTAAACATCGAAATTGCAAGGAAAGAATGAGACAAATCAAGTTTTACGAAGCAGGTAAATCTCATTCCTTTATGAAATTTGAAGAGCTAATGAAGGCTATTGCAGAAAAACATAAACCGGTATATGATTGCCATCATTTCATACTTATATTTGTATCTTATATCCATTATCTTACACCTAAGCAATGCTACGTGACGAGTTTTATGTTTGAATTTCAGAAATAAATAAGTTTGAAGAGATGAAACATGAAAGTACCCAAAAGCAGGGAAAAATGACTTAATTGTGAGACCTGGGGACTAAGATGCAAGGGAGAATGACCTGAACGTAAGACCGAAGGACCTAAGAGCAAAACAGAATACTACACACCATCATGGGGAGTATTTTAGCAATTCGATTCGGGTCGGAGCTCCTACAAGCCAAGTAAATGCATCCAAGACCAGCAAATATACCAAGAAAAACCCACAACAAATCTGAGCGCGATCCGGATCCTATAGAGCCCCAATTGGCGGTCCGGATCTTCCCGGATCCGCTGAGTTTTCTGTAGCATGTGTATTAGTGTTTGTTTAGGCTATTTTTGGTATATGTTTAGTCCCACATCGGGGGATTGTCCCGGATTGTCTTTTTCTTTGGCTATAAATAGAACTCTTCACCTTCTATTGTAAACTACCCCATTGCTTGGTGGCATTCTCTCTACTAAGGAGTAAGCCTTGAAGCAAAACTCAAGGTGGAGAAGAATGCTACCTTCAATGTGAGTCATTGTTAATAAAATAATTGTTCTTAGTTTCTTTTAATCTCGTCTTTTAATTCTTGCATGTTTCTTTAGTTTATGTTTCTTTCAATTAGCTTCTTTAATATTCCTTGCTTGCTTAGTCCAATTTTATTTTAGTAGAATGTTTCATTTTAATGTAGGTTGTAGTGTAATGACTAGTGAGTAGTTTCATCCCCATTTGGGGGGTGGAGTATGTGATATGATTATGTAATGTAGTAGCGTGTGTTATCTTAATCCTTTGAGCATTATATGATTTCCATAACCATCTAATGAGATTTCACTCTTGTCTTTGATATGCTAATGCTCTTGAATGAAGCTTAACATATGCTTAGACTAGTGGACCTATTTTATGGGGAATGATGAGGTAAGGATAATGATGAAATTAATATAGGAAACATGACTTGTAGTGTATGTGCTCTTGTTGCCTTGGCCTTGGTTAATGCCTTGTATGTTTTAATGATAAAGTCTTATCTTAATTCATGTTGAGGCATAGTAGGGTATAGTCTTTATACATGAGTTCATTTAGCTTCATTCCAATTATTGTCTTGTATGTTTTAATCATGTAGTCTTATCTTATTTCATGTGGAGGCAAAGTTGGATTTAGTTTTATGATTTCATGCACTACATGTTGTGAGGAGCATAATTGAACACACACACACACATCTTTATATTCATATTATTTCTCTACCCCCTATGAGGTTTAGTTTTATTGCTTATCTTCATTTCCTTTTGCATCTTAGTGTAGTTTAGTGTAACCAAACATTCTCTCCTTTCTTTACCACTCACCTTCGAACAAACCAAAAGTCGACACACCTCTCTATGGATCGACCCGTATTTGCCACCGCTTCAACGCGGCCATGCACTTACGGTTAATATAAAATGAATCAATCAGTATACGAGTGGATTCAGCATCAAGGTCCTTTGGAAAGATGGACTTGTTGTCACGACGAGGGTCGACGTTTCAGATGGATGACAACAAATATGTCAGAAAGCTTCAACAATGTCTTACGAGGGGCACGCGATATGCCAATTACGACCATGATTTTGATGTCATTTCTCCGTTTGAACAAATTCTTTGTCAAAAGAATGGACGTCGCTGAGTCATGGAATGAAACATATGTACGACAGTTCACACCATGGTAACGGTAAACAACAATCTGGTCAGAACTCATATAGTAACTCGATACCACCAGTTGATGTACCAGGTTGAAGTCAATGATCAGAAAAATACCTTGTGAAATTTGAAGGAGTTATTACTTGCACTTATGGATACATAATTGTAATGCACGTCCCCTGTTCACATGTACTAGCAGTTTGCAACGGCAGACATGCAAATGTTAGCACTTCACATTTGGTCTCCCGTATTATGAGGTTCAAATGTACAAACAAGCGTACCAACCAATAATTATCCTAATTCTTGATGTGAGGTATTGGCCAGATCGTGGCAACATCACAATGAAGCATCCGCAAACCAAAAGACCTCCTAGTCGGCCAAAATCAACGTGAATCCGAAACGAGATGGACGAGCACTCTAGAAGAAGAGTACGGTGTGAGAGATGTGGCGGTTTGGGGCATAATAGAAAATAATGCAAGGAATCTATATAGTAAAATTGTTTAAAAATGTCTATGTTTCTATTATGTAGGATTTTAAATAAATGTAAGACTTGAATGATGATTAAATGTAAGAGTTGAATTGATGTGGTGTAAGACTTGGTGGTGGAAGAGTTGAATGTTTTTTTAAGATTTGATTGTGATGTAAGACTTCAATGAATGTCATTCCCTATTGGTAAAAAACTAGATATTTGATTTTTATGACTCCAATTTTTCGTAACTGTAATTAATATTACGTTGATTCTTAAGATATGATTTGCAATACTTCAATGTTTTCTAATATTTAACGTGTTATGTACAGATGGAGTTTGGTGGTTCCAGTACTGGTTCGATTAGAGGCAGCTATGCTTCACAGGGTCCGGTAGACAGATGAATATTGGTTTTGCAAGCCAACCATAAGTCTGACTTGTTCAAAGATTTTGTAAGCATTTTACTACTTTAAGTGAAATATTTGCACATATGTATTAATATTCCGATATTTATCTTAAATTATGCAGAAGAATGTTGATGGCGTAAAATGCGTTGAGCATGGATCGAAGCTCAACGAATGACAGATCACTGATGAGAGGATGTTGTTTCCGCTAGATATGGCGGGGTTTGACATAGTGACTCGGTTAGGCCGAGTCCAGTTAGACCATACCTTGCTGGGGGCGATGGTTGAGCATTGGAGACCGGAGACTCATTCATTTCACCTGCGACATGGTGAGATCACTTGCACCTTGCATGACATCTCTATGATTACCGCCTTGTGCGTAGATGGTTTGCCGGTGTGTGAGACTTAGGAGTATGTTTGGTCAGAGGTCTGCATGAATTTATTGGGTCAGGTCCCCGATGACTTGGGTCGTAAGGGTTCTGTAACTCTGGGTTGGTTGCAAGCTCAGTTTCAGCAGTTGCCTTTTGATGCTGACGAGGAGACAATAACACGACACACCAGAGCATTTATTCTGTTCCAGTTGTGATGCGGTATTTTGGCAGATAAGAGAGACACGATGGTCCACTTGAAGTACATGTCTTTACTCGGAGATTTGTCCGTCGCATCAGAATACAGTTGGGGTAGTGCGGCTCTGACCCACTTATATCACATGTTAGACGAAACTTCACTGATTTCGACTAAATATCTGTATGGTTTTCTTACGTTCATGCAATTGTGGTGCTGGGAACATCTACACATTGGTAGACCTTTGAAGAGCAAACCATTACTATACCCGGATGACCACATGACACCATTAGGTGCCCGTTGGAGACGACCAAGATCATTCAAGGGTAGTGCAAAGACGACGACACTTGATTTTTATCGGAATGAGTTGGATGTGTAGGAATTAGATCAAGTGATCTGGGACCCATATGCACATTTGGATCTTAGTCAGTTACCACCACTATGCACAGAAGGTTCAGAGATCTGGACGAGTCGTACTTGGCTTATAAATTTTGGTGAGGTGGTTATGCATTGTCCAGACCGAGTGATGAGACAGTTCGGTCTACAGCAGCACCATTCAAAGCCGATGGAGAGACATGTAGTGAAATCGGCTTAGGGGAGGTCAGATGTTAATTGGTTGGCGGAAAATCACTGATTCATTCGACATTGGTCGCACATAAGATGTCACTCCTGAAGAGAGCACACATATGTATATGGAATGGTACTGGAGCGTCACCGGAAGTTGGATTGTTCATCACACCTTGGCTCCGACTCATAGCTTATACTGACATCGAGCGGGTAGAGAGCGGGAGATGGTAGTATCTAAACATTTATTTTAACAATTACCACGTTTTAAAATTGTGTTTAGTGTTTGATGAACTGTTTAATTACCTGTAGGTGCACGGAGTTTATGAGTTCCACGAAGAACTCCATCAAATTCACGAGCCGATCAGAGATCACAAGACATACTCTTCGATGGTTGCAAAATTGAAGGAAAAAATGAAGGTTTGGCTGATGTGTTTTGGTGCTGAAGAACCGACATTATATTTGAGTCAGGATCGCGTCGTTTAAGAAGAAGATCCACACACTCAAGAAGACGCTGACGGTCTGACTCAGGATACAGAGAATGCAACATGAGGAGAGGGACACGGCAGGGGGGAGAGGACGTGCTCAAGCACGTCCTAAAAGGAAGAAGAGATTGAGAGACCACTTAAGATATATTTTTAGTTGTGTTAAACATATTTGGTTGTTATTACATTACTTTTGATTTTCTGTTAAAATGTTAAACTCCTTATTGTGTTAAACTTGGATTTTTTGGTGTGTTGAAATTTAGGAAGTGAGAAATTGTGATATTGGTTGTATTTTGCTACTTGGAAATAGTTGTGTTTGTTGTTGAATTTTTTGTAATTGGAATGATTTTATTTGTTGTCAAAATGTATTTAAACAGAAGATGAAGTTGTCGAGTTCCTAAATTAAATGAACTTGCACTCTTCAATAGAACTCAGCATCACAAGTGCCGAGTTCAATTTAAACCACTGTTCTCCTGACTCTCCGTCTTATGCACGATCTGAGTTGCCAGGAGAACAGTAGTTCAAATAGAACTCGACACTTGTGATGTCGAGTTCTCTCAAGCAGAACTCGACATCACCAGTGTCGAGTTCTCTAAACACTAAAAAACAAAACCCGCGACATGTCTAGTATGAAAAGTATTTTTAAATGATATCCATTTTGGTAATTTGTTTTTAAAAATTATTTTGAATTTTTTTCCAAAAAACAATCGTACCCAAAACGTGGTGTATTAAACCGACGTGGGATCCAAACGAAGTACGAACCCATCGAATGAATGCGAATCAACGAAACAAACACAAGTGTGCGAAAATTCCTAGTTCGGGTTCTCTCTCAATTTAGTGATTCACTCCCTCTTTCTCCTTCCCATGCGTCAAACCACGCTGCTCCGTCGATTCCAACTCCTCCAAACCCTAACCCTAACCCCAAAACCACTTCCTTCCACCACCCTTCCCATCTTCTCGCCTTTCGGGCGGAGGAGAGGCGGGGTGGGGATCCCCGAGGGAGATGAGGTGGTCGGTGAGCGGACAGCGGGTGGGAATCGGAGGTTCGGACGCAACCGTCCTGCGTGGCGGACTGATATCGGTACGACTTTCCCAGAATCTGTTGTAATTGACGTGATGTGTTTCTGTTGTTCATGTTTCAAGTTCGTTAAATGTCTTAAGTAGATGGAAGCTCACGAGATGGAATGTGTTCCTGACGTTTGAATTTTTAAGAAAAACCACATGTGGACATGTTGTGTGTAATGTAGTTTTGAGGATTCATCATAAAATGCTGAGAATTCGTGCACTGAATTTTGACAAGGCATGATTGCACCGGCCAACGTTTGGAATTTGAAATCGGAAGTTGAGTATGCGTAGTGCTATATCTGGTCCTACATCTACAAGTAGGATTGTAATGCAAATTTTGGATGTTGAGAATTGAGACCACAAGCTTGGGGAGATAAGTTAATTTTTTTCAGCTGATTTAGTTGGTATCGAATGATTATTGTTAGGTGGATTTTGGTGTTGCCTAGATTATGCGAGCATTCATACCTGAGTTTTTGTTTTAGGTAATGTTGTTGGATTTCACATGCAGCTTGCAATTGAGACACATTATCCCTTTTGTTAAAAAAAGGATTATCTTAAAAAGGAACATAATTTGCAGAGAAAAGAATTCAGCTAGTATTATTAGGATATGTTGTAGAAGATTAAATATGTTTTGTGCTTTATTACTATTTATTATGATGTCAAAGCTGAGCAGAGCTAAAACTTGTCATCCGTAACCACCCATTCCCAAACCTCATAGAGTTTCGTTTGGTCCTTCATTCACATCCATAACAATGCCACAACAAGCCACCGCAAAGTGCTTAAGCCGTGCAGGACTATTTTCTTATGGTCTTTTGTTTTTTGGAACAGATTTCTCTACGAACACAAAATTTGGCAGAAATTTCCAAGCTTGCAGGTATAGGGAGTTTTGTGCAGATGTTGTGCTTTGAAGTCTGACCTACTGGATAATCCTGCGACACTTTGTTTTGGTTTGACCTGGTATATCATGACAAGTTAATGGTAATTTTCAGGCTCTCCACATTGCCAGAAGACTCAAGAAGCTACTATTCTGTTGCGAAAGACTTAAGAAGCTGTGGAACAACATCATCTGTTGCCACTAGCAGTTATTCTTGTTCTATTTTCAGGAACTTCCTTTTATCTTTTCCAGGTTCTTAATAAACTATCGTGTTCCAGGACTATATGTAAATCTTCATATGCAGCTTGTTTTGTATGCGTTACTTTTTTTAGCTGTCCAATTTTTTGATTCACATATTAATGAGCATGTTTTGCCTATAATCAAATCCAGGAGAGTGGTTGACTAGCATTTATGTTGTGATGCTTTCTTTTCTCTATTGAACCGGATTAAATTAGTTTCCCCTGTTGAACCTGTAAATTTTAAGCCATTCTCTTATCGAAGCTCTTCTAACTTCTAAGTTAACTGCACTAAATGGTTATTTTTCTTTTCTGATGCAGTTTGCGTATCTGCTGATGAGTTTGGGAATCGACTTTTCCTTTCAGATAGCAACAACCATCGAATAATTGTAGCTAGTGACAAGGGAAAAATCTTAGATTGTGTGAGTGTGAAAATGCTATTTTTCTTGAACCCTTCTTGCTTAACTATTATTTGACCTTTTCTACCTCATGTGAACTGAATTTCTAATCCAATTTTCTGATCTTGCAATAACTTTTTTCCAACATTGCAATCACAACATCAACCCAAGTAGTAAGTGACTACTTTTTATATTTGCATGCTCTATCACAAACCTTTCCCCCCTAAATTGTGCACGACATATAGCGTTGCAATTCGGTACGACCTTTCGTCAGATAATCTGCATCTGTGTTTGTTCTCTTTTCTTTAGGATGGTATCGACTTTTCTTGTCAATGGAGTTATGGAAGTGAATTTTTATAGATATGAATATGCATAGAAATATGAATGCCTGTACATGTATACATTTTTTATGTGAACACAGATAGAAATGTTTCTCGCAACAACTATGTTAGTTTTTATTTTTCAAAATCACGTTTATGTAGAAATTAAACCTTGGTTTTCTGATTTTTTTTGTAATGGGTTTACTATCACACTGTGGATATCTTTGGGTCCATTTGGTAGCACCGACATCTAGCGTCGAGCGATGATGAGGTAGGTGTCACAAATTTTTCCTCATCTTTTCATCTGCTTCACTTATGGGGTGTGGGCTGAAAAAACCCAGACAACGAATGCTGGTTGAGATCTGCTTCTCTCTGCCGCTGTTTTCCAATAGAAAACTTCGTCTCCTAAATGCTTTTTCGTGAGACGCTGACACTAGAGATGTATGTTTGGGACGCACCCATGCGTTTGGGGTGGGAATGCAAAATTCCCACCCCAGACCTAGACATGGCACACCCTTTGTGAAATTTCTTGTCAAGGGTTTACTATCACAATCTAGATATCTTATATAATCAAATTCTAAGCTAATATCGTAAGTATAAAGTCAATATTAAGTGCAGCAAGTAAAGTAAAATTTTAAGCTAGTTCTAATTTTGTACCTGAAGCGTATACGTATCTAACTTTTACCAATATTTGTTCCGAACCTTATCCATTTCTTCAAGGATGTGAATCTACACTTTTCATATCCATATGAGATCTACATCTATACTACAGACATGTTATTACTTATACCCACATCACTATCCGATCTGCATCCCAAGTGAGATATTATCCTTTTGTTTTCTTTTACGCCATTAATCAACATGTCTGTAGTATTGGCATTGTGAATGCTACAGACATGTTAATACTTATACCCACATCACTATCTGATGAGATATTATCATTGTGTTTTCTTTTACTCATCTATCAACCCAGTTTGTGTGGGTTTTCCCATCTTCAGTTATTTTGTGCTTAGTTTAGCTTCAGGTGTACATGCAGCAGATTATTTGGCATTTCTATACTTTTCCGTTCATTTTTTATTATCTGATGGTTTATACGACTTTAGTAGGTCCAAAAATTAATCTTGCTCTCTTTAGTGTGTACAAGTGCTTTTTTCAAAAGTTTGAGCTTTACGTTGTTGTCCAACCAACTGCATTACATTCTTCTTGCCTACTATGTAGAGTGTAGACAATTATGTAGGCTATCAAAATTGTGAACCAATTGATGTTGACTTGATATAAAAATTACACTATCACAACAAAGAAGTGACATACAGCTGGTGCAGGCAAATGGTCAGTAAACAGCGTGCAATGGCAGTTGATACATGAAAATAGAGCTTTGAGAAGTATGTATGAAGGAACATTATTACTTGGCCTTTTCCAAGTAATTAATTTGTATTCATATGCTTCATCTCTTGAGATAAGATTGTCCTGTTACCACAAAATAAAGAATTGCATGTTCTTATGCTAGAGGGCTCCAACATCAAAATAAGCAATTTTTCTTCAGCAGAATTGGAACTCACTTGACTCTTTCTTATATCTTTGCCATGTGATGTTAACAAAGTTTGATGTTTGTGCAAATTTACTTTTTGGTCAAATACAATGTTTTGCTTATTGCCTGTCCCAATTGTTAGATAGGTTCCTCAGCTGGATTCGAGGATGGTGGCTTTGAATCTGCAGAATTGTTACGGCCTGCAGGATCTATTTATTGTGCTGTTGAAGATTGTTTATATTTTGCAGACTCAGAGGTATAACTTGTTGTTGCCCTTGTATTGTTTTTCATGCTGCTACAGTGAAAGTTAAAATGAAGACTTTTGTTGCCATTAGCCTTTATTGTATTCACCATTTCTCTTGTTGACTTTTTCTTTTGTTTAGAATCATGCGATCCGAAGAGCTGATTTAGAGAACAGAGTTGTGGAGACCATACACCCTGTATCCAACAACAAAACTAGTTTAGTATGGAGCTGGATTATGAATAAGATTGGCATGAAAGGAAAAACTCAAGCAAATGAGGAAAAATCAGATTTTCCCTTGTTGATGTTTCCTTGGCACTTGGTACAACTGAATGAGGATGATCTCTTAGTTATTGATCACAGGTAATGATTTTTCCCGTTCTCGCTACTCAAATTCTGTTTTAGGTTTTTATTTTTATGATATGATTAGCATCTCTGAATAGTACTTTATTTTATCATTATTCCGTTCTTCAAACTTATTATGGTGGTGCTGAGTTGGCATTTTCACCTGTTTTTATATTGCTTTTTGTAGACTTTTCCCAGCAAGTGGTTATTTTAGAGATTTGATTTGGCATCTTTCTCACAGTTACATTTTCATGTTTCATGAGGGATCTTGTTTCTTCATCATCTCCTACTATAACGGTTAACTTTAAATCTACATGGATTCATATGACATCATTAGCAACCCTGGATAGTATGATGTTTAGGGTTTTTTGCTTGGATGCCATTAAAAATGTTATAATTCTCAGAAACCATCACTCCACCACTATTTGAATATATGCAATCAAAAACCAACACCATGTCCCAAATGGTATTAAATTTTCGGGCATGCTCTTCTTAGACGGATTCCAACAATGACGTCATCTATTTCATCGATGGTGTCATCTATTTCATCGATGACGTCATCTTTTCAATCGATTGAATAAAAAAATTATTTTTAATTGTAAAATTTACAAAATCTACCTTATATAATTTAAAAATTTATTCCTTAAATTTTCAAATCTGTATCCATTCTCTTTCTTAACAAACCAAATCCAACACTAAAACCCATCATCGTCCCTTCCACTCCACGACCCTTGACCTCCAAGTCTCTCCAAATCCCCTCCAAGATCCAACCTTTCGCCCAAATTTCGGCGTCGCAATGGACAACCCCAATGCTACTCGACCTTGACCACCCTCTCCACCCCCTCCTCCCGCCCCACCACCAAAACCCCCTCTCCCCTTCTGCCTCTTGCGACGATCCCACCGCCAAGAAGACCCTGTAGCACCACATGAAGTGGTCTGACGACATGGTCCACCTCATCATTGTTGGCGACGACTCCGTTGGACAAATTGGAAAGCCTTCGGCGTTGCCTTCCAAAAGAAGGGTAAGTGGAAGACAATCTCCAAGATCATGCTCGAGAAAAGCTGTTACAGTCCTCACCGCTCTCGCCTTCGTCGCCGCGTCCAACTCCTCGATACCTCACCTTCCTCAACTAGATACGAGATACCCGTCTCCCTCCGCATGCCTGAGCTCATCGACCACGTTGGCCTCGACTCCGCCACCTATGTCTGCATCTATCTCCGTCAACTAGGCAGGAGACGCCCTCCGTTGTCACCACCACTATCTAGAACAACCTGACCTTCTGAGATCGACTGACTCTCCATGCGTCTTTGAAAAAATATACTATTTTAATTGGGTGTGCTTGTTAGCTATGACAACAAATAAGGTAAGCTCTTTTCATTCTCGTTCGCATCCTATAGAATCCAATATTTTCTATGGCGCCACAAAACCCAGAAAAGAATTGAATTTTCTACTAACAAATGTGATGGGTGTGTTTGTTAGTCAACAAAGATGAGTCTGAGGAAGAGAGCATGGAATCAACAGGCAAAGAAGAGGAGAACGACTTCGACAAATCCTCTCTACTTGGCGTTCTCGAGAATAATCCGGTCTCCAGTTTGGTTGTGGTGAATTAGAGCAATGTGTGTTGGTTTTGTTGTTTGGAGTCTGTTTTAGGAGTTTTGAGGTTCATTTGCTTCTATTTTTGGTATGCTCTTTGGTTCAGTGAGGAACGAATCGAGTTTGCAAATTAAATGTTGGTTTTGTTTTGAAGAGAGAAGAAATAAAGAGAATAAAGAGGAAGAAACGGGGATATAGAGTATAGAGAAAAAGAAGAGACGATTTGAGGATTTTGGGGAAAATCATTAGATTATATAATGTAGAATCTATAAATTTTACAATTAATTTTTTTTATTTGGTCGATGACGTCAATCGACGGAATTCGTCAAAGGAGTGAGTGACGTGCCCGAAAATTTAGTGGCATTTGAGACATGATGTTGGTTTTTCGACGACATACATACAAATAATGGTGGAGTAATTACTTCTGAGAATTAAGCGATTTGTAATGACATCCAAGCAAAAAACCCTATTATTTATGCGTCATGTCAAATCATCGTGGATGGTCTGAATTGGCATCTCTTGAGCTTTATTGTAATGATTTAATCTCTAGGGCATTTCAGACTTTCTGTGAAGAGGGGTTTTGTAGATATGATTTGGCATCTTGTTTGCTGCTACATTTAGTTCATGTTTGCCTCTTCCTTTTTAATCACTACCTATTTCTTAAATTAATGTGCAGTTTTGAATCTTCATGGATTCTGAGCATGGCAAGTGGCCAGATCAAACATGTTATAAGAGGTTGGCGTCCATCTTTTGTTTCTATGTTTTATTGAAAATTTGAAATTGCTTTCGCTAATCTAACATGTAATGTCTTCATACTCAAAAGGATTTTCAAATCTCATGGAGGAGCATGGAGAGATGATTAGGCAGAAGATATCCCCTTTTAAAAAGATTATTGAGAATGGATTGCAGCAGAAATTCGATGCTGATATCTCAGTGGAAGGGCTGCCCTATGCTGGTCTCTTATCAACTGCAGTAGACTTTAAAGGATCCATTATATACTGTGATACAGGTACAGTAAGTAATTGTCCACCCCCATCCCCCTCCCTCCCCAAATCATTACAATAAACCTTGTTATAATGTGTAACTTACATTGGTTGCATTTTGTATCAATAATTGCGAAGTTTTTCAGACGGTGATGATACATGATTCAGAATCTAAATATGCTAAGAACGTTCAATTTTCAAATTTGGAAGTTCTTGGGATGCCACATTGGCTGCATTGCCCGATTGAGAGAGTTTTATCAAGGTATATTGGGTACTGGATTTCTATTTATGCATAGTTAATGTGTTTAATAATTGGACAGGACAAGTAAAATTCATATTTCTTTATTGGCAGCAGAGATGAACAAGATGGGAATGATTACCGGCAACAATTTAGTCTGCTTCCTGGTACATGTTTCTAATGCATATAGTGTTAACTCACTTGGTTATTGTACTGTTTGGTTCAAACATGTGACAGCTGAAAATGCTAATTTATGTAGTCTTGATTTCTCCTCACTTGTGGTTTATAGTTCACAAGATTGCTATGTTACCATGTCCATTGAGGTTCCTTTGTTCTTTTGTATTTTCTGAACGTGTAAAACAATGTGATATTCTGACATTTAAAACGTAAAAATTCTCTACTGATGACCGGTGGTAGTCATGTTACATTGGCTGACACAAGGCCCTCCAAGTGCAATGTGATCGTAGTTCTACTGGTGAGGTGCTTGCATGTACTTGAAATTAGAAATCAATATCTGCAGTTCCGCACTGGGAACATGTAACAGAAACATGTTTAAAATATTAGAAATTGTAAGATATTAATATTAATTGAAAGAAAATCTTAGGCCTGATGCTTTACTGTGTTTCTATCATCTTTGTGTTGCATTTCTTCTTCTTGTCCAGCGTTTGTTACTGGCAAGTTTGTTAAATTCCTTCTACTGTTTGCGTTTTGATCATTTATTTGTTATGCATGTATGCTGTTTGTATCTTAAACTTCTTGTGGTGCATAGTGCTTTTAGGAATCTGTTTTTAATTCTAAACATTCGTTGATCATACAGTAACATTATATGCGAATTGTTTGAGATGCTATATCATCTTGATACCTTATTCTTATGGATTTCTTTCCCTCTCTAAAGGACGGTGCCACATCTGGGTGAATGTGGACATTCCCGAGGGGTTTGAGCTTGCAGCTTCTGTAACTGAAGAGTCTATATGGCGTCAAGCAAGAGGATCTGCTTCTGAAATTACAGAAGCATCAGCAGCAGAATCGTCCGAAAAGGTGTGATGCATTTTCATTCTTGAAGTCCATTTTCTTTCTCACGAATTCTTATAGATAGTTTGCCTTTTGTTTTCCCGATTTAAAGGTTGGTGCAGCACAGCAATGGTATGATGAGTTAGATAACCTTGCCATCATGGAAATGGATTTGGAGCCCAACAAGCAACAACAAGATGCACTTCAAGATACAAAATACAAAGACGACGATAAAGTGCACATTGAGTGTGATGTCAATACTAGTCCTGGAACCAGTGAGGTAATTAAAGAACAGTCCTTTCGTCAAATTCCTATTCTGGACTCCAATTGACATACTGCTTATTGGTTCATTTCAGTGTTAATATATTTTGTAACTTCTCAACCGTACACAACCTTCATGTAGACATAAACATAATGAAATACGGTTGGTTGCTAAATATGAGGTTTCAGTTCTCTGTAGTTACCCCGCAGTGGGTCATCTGGTTCAACTGTTACGTTTCTTGGATTTGTTTTTTTTAATAGTTTGTTTGCTTGATGACATATCCTAATAGGGGAGGCAGAATGGTTCAACAAGAACATTGTTTCGTTTTACGTATTATATATATTTTGTTATGCTTATGCTACCCTGATTATTAGACCAGTTCCATAACTGAAGTACCACTTCTTTTGTTAATGTTGGCTACAGAGTCTTCATTGATCTTTTATTATTCACTGTTTGTTTGTGCAGATAATCATCTCAACAGTTCTATATTTGAAACTAAAAGCATCCAATAATTGTGATGATCGGAATATGAGAGGGGAAGCATTGAAGTTGTTGAAGCTTTTCAAAGTGCGAGAAGATGATGTATATGGAAACTTGCTGTTGGAATCAGAGAGAGACCTTAGTGGCATGGTGTTCCTGAAACCTCTTAATGTAAGAATAAGGTTGGAGTGTGCAAACCATCCTCTATGTCCCAAGTCTAGAGAAATTATCTCCACTAATTCAACGGTAGAAGTTAATATTTCTCCATAGCAAATATTTAGATTCTCGTCACCATTTTGGAGAATTTTTAAGTTCGACCCTGCAGACGGAAACATGCTTTTACCAGAATGGGAAGCAAGGGAATGCCTGCTTACAAGTATACCCTGCGCTAGTCCTTGCAAAGCAGAGTGCCTTGTGCATCGGGGTTGCCTTTGATTTTGACCCTGTAGGCCTGTAGGTTGAGTTATTCTTGTATTTTGATTAATAATGTAGGAGCGACTATGCTCTCCTAAGAAGAGCATTGCATTTTTTTATAGCTTCTTCAAGCTGCTTTTCTTCATCTTGTACAACATCCTCATTTTAAGGGGGTGTATTTATAATACTAACAATGTATTAAACATTTATAACTTGTTTCTTGCGATATATTATCACAGCTTCTTCAAGTTGATGACAGTTGTCAATGTTCTTTTCCTAACTTTTTGGTGAAGAAACAGCGTGTGTTTTTCCTTCTTTCTGGCCGTCGTTTCTCTTGATGGTAAGTCCAAGTTGTTAATCGGATTAGCAGTGCCGTAGAAAAGCGAGTCTTGATATCAGGCTCTCTGATATGAAGGAAAATTTTTCAAAATAATTTTTTTTTTAAAAATAATTGCCAAAATAAATCTCTATTAAAAGTAATTTTCAAACTAGACCCACTGCCACCACGTGGCGACGGGTTTTGTTTTTTGTGTGCATAGAGAACTCGACATCACCAGCGTCGAGTTCATCTTTTGAGAACTCGGCACTGGTGATGTCGAGTTCAACTTTGGTTTTTTATTGGTCAACACTTGAAATTTTCACTTAGGAGGTGACACTTGATAGAACGCGGCACTGGTGATGTCGAGTTCAACTTTGGTAGAACTCGGCATGGGTGATGCCGAGTTCAACTTGGTTTTTTATTGGCCAACACTTGTCAATTTTTACTGATGTGATTCAAATAGAACTCGGCACTGAGAGTGCCGAGTTCTATATAAGAAACTGTTCTCCTGGCGTTCAGATCGTGCATTAGACGATTGACGCGCCAGGAGAACAGTTACTTAAATAGAACTCGTCACTGCGAGTGCCGAGTTCTAAAGGAAGCACTCGGCGTTACTAACGCCGAGTTCACTTAAAAAAAAAGTGAACTCGGCGTTACCAACGCCGAGTTCCGTCGGACTATAAAAGCAGTCCGACGCCCCCCTCTCCCCATCCGCCGAGTTCCGAGTTTTTAAGGTTAGGGTTTCGATTTTTTTTCATTTTCCACCGTTTTATTGCCTTTTTTATCTATTAGGATGATATACATTGTTGTTTTATGTATGATTGTAGTGTTTTTGTTGATTTAGGAATCCGTTTTGGTGGAAACTCGAATTCGATTTTGGGGTTTTAGGCAAAACGTTTTATTTCTTGTTTGATAGTTGATTATTGAATTTTGTTTTGTTGATTATAGGTCTACGGTAGTCATCTTAAAAATAGTTGAATTTAAGTACTATTATTGTGATTAAAAATAGATTTTATGTTGTTATTTAGGTTTGAATGTATGTTAATTTGAATGAATGTAAACTTAAAAGTGATTTATTTGAGTTTAAATGTATGTGAGTTTGAATGTATGTTAGAATTGAATTTTGTAGTATTGTTAGTTTGTTCTACCGTGCAAGTTTAAATTTACCAATTTGAGAAATATAGGAGATGTTTTGTCAAAAATTTTAAAAAAATTCTGACATGATTCGTAATGTTGTTTATTGTAGTTGGTTTTATTGGAGAGATTGTTCGACGTTTACAGCCGTTTGCTACTACACTCGATTGAGGTAATTTCTAAAACATTAGTGTATTCTCAACTTTTTAAGTAGTTAGTAATGAAGAACAACCATCTCACTTGTTAACGTGTTATGTACAGATGAAGTTTGGTGGTTCTAGTACTGGTTCAGTTGGAGGTAGCTACGCTTCACAAGGCCCGGTAGACAGATCGGTGTTGGTTTTGCAGGCCAACCACAAGTCTGACTTGTTCAAAGATTTTGTAAGTATTTTACGTTTTCAAGTTAAATATTTGCACGTGAATTCCAATATTCTGACATTTCTCTAAATTTATGCAGAAGGATGTTGATGGTGTAAAATGCGTTGAGCATGGATCGAAGCTCAACGAATGACATATCACTGATGAGAGAATGTTGTTTCTGCTAGATATGACAGGGTTTGACATAGTCACTCGGTTGGGCCGAGTTCAGTTGAATCATACCATACTGGGGGCGATGGTCGAGCGTTGGAGACCGGAGACTCATTCATTTCACCTGCGACATGGTGAGATCACGTGCACCTTGCATGACATCTCGATGATTACCGGCTTGCAGGTAGATGGTTTGCCAGTGTGTGAGTCTCAGGAGTACGTTTGGTCAGAGGTCTGCATGGATTTATTGGGTCCGGTCCCCGATGACTTGGGTCGTAAGGGTTCCGTAACTCTGGGTTGGTTGCAAGCTCAGTTTCAGCACTTGCCTTTTGATGCTGACGAGGAAACAGTTACACGACACACCAAAGCCTTCATTCTGTTCCAGCTGGGATGTAGTATTTTGGCAGATAAGAGTGGTACGATGGTTCACTTGAAGTACCTGTATTTGCTCGGAGATTTGACAGTCGCATCGGAGTACAGTTGGGGTAGTGCGGCTCTGGCCCACTTATATCACATGTTAGATGAAGCCTCACTGATTCGGACGAAACATTTGTGTGGTTTTCTTACGTTCCTGCAGTTGTGGTGCTGGGAACATCTACACATTGGGAGACCTTTGAAGAGATGACCATTAGTATACCCGGAAGACGAGAGGGCACCATTAGGGTCCCGTTGGAGACGACCAAGAACATTCAAGGGTAGTGCGAAGACCCGACCCTACGCTGACAACGAACACTCATTCGCCGGAGTATGGTACAGTAAGGTCGACCGGTTGAGACTGTGGAATAGATTTGAATATAAGTCTAAATCCTACAACCGAAGTTCCAGCTGTAGGATTTCATGTTTAATTATACATATATATTTTCAAATTTTTTATGTATAATAAGGATCAATTTTTAATTTTCTATAATTTATTTCATGCATGCATCAATTTGTTTCAATATCTAGTTTCAAAACTTTATTAAAACAAATATGGGCTCCGAAATTCATACCTAGAAGTTCTCTAAAACTTCTTGAAGATTCGGAGACGTTGGGGATGCTCCTCGCTGCGCCGGATGCCTCCGAGTATTCACCAAACTCTAAACAAGATCGGAGAGAGGGAAGCTAGTCTCTCAATCTCCGATAGGGTTTAGAATCCAATTACTAACCCCTCTTTAATTCTCTTGAGAAGATGATCTCTTAAGAACTAAAACTAAACTTAAGAATTAAGAGATTTTCGTGGAGAATTATGGAGAGAGAATTTTTGCACAAGAAATAATGAATTAATTAAGGAGGTAATGAGATAAACTTGTATTTATAAGCTCTCTCCAAATTACATATTCATGTGCAACCCCTTGCCCATGATTTCATGCAAAATTCCATCTAACCATCCATTATTTAATAATAAATAATATTAGCCACGAATTAAATCAATTATGGAACAATTCCAAGCATGATCTAATTAATTCTTAAATTAATTCTGCATAAAACCGTCTGGACCGGTCGACCGTTTGGAGGTTCGGTCGACCGTTCGAACCAAGTTTCGGTCGACCGTTGGACATTTGGTCGACCGCTCTCAACATAAAAATATTTCATCACAATGTTCGGTCGACCGACCGATAGATTCGGTCGACCGTTCCGAACAGACGAAAATTCCCTGTTATCGGTCGAGACATGTCCGGTCGACCGTGCACGTTCGGTCGACCGTTTACTGTTGTTCGGTCGACCGGTTGTACACTGTTTTGCAGACTTGTCAAATTTCGGTTTAACCCCTACAAAATTTGACATTTCGGGATTAGTAGTAAATTCACAACTTATGTAACATATTATCCTATGTAATGATCAATCATTACACCCCATAATATTTACATCACATATGAATTTAATTTAGATTCTAATTATGTTATTAATCACAACATAATTTTGATTTTGCTTGTTCACCCCATGTGTCATATTTTCTACATGAAACCCGACACATCTTATGAACTCAAAATCCCCATTCCTTGTTTCCCAGTTTTGTGGTGTGACCTATGGGAGGATCTAAACTAAGTTGGCAGTCATATTAATAACTTAATATCACAAGCTATAAGCGGTATCTAGCTACACATTATAGCTCCCAATTAGTTAGATGTCTTAATTCCACTCGAACCAAAACCCGATCCATTTAGTGATGAAGTGCACCACTTGTGTCCGTCACTTGCCTCATGATATTAAGAATACACACAAAGTAGTATTGTGTCATCTTTGTATTAGTATTCATTTCTTGATCTCTTTAAGCTAGTTATAAATATGTGACTTAACTCAAATCACATTGTGCACATTACAACTTTGCTTTATCAAGGGGCCCACTAATATCATCACTCAATTAAGAGGGGCAATGATAGTCTTTTGACTAACTATCTTCTCCAACAAAAGTTGTACTTAACCAACCAATGCCTTTACACTACACTTATCGATAGTTCAAGACACTGATCTAATTAAGTATTCCTTAAGTGATCAGATATAAGTCTCATATCAAAGGACCAAAGACACAGTAAAATATTAATGACACAGAAACACATTTCAATAATATTTTACTTATTAGGTCTATTCAGTATACAAAAGTAATATCTTCCTCTTTTGCATACTCGTGTTGTCACTCACTTGTAGAGCTACAATGATCTATGACCAACACGACAATCTTAACCCGGTAATCAATGTCCCATGTTAATTACCATGATTGCGAATATCTTTTGTTTTATGTAAACCAATATCTTTTAGAGCTCTACGGTTAAGGACCAAGAGCATCTTCCTTAACACTTCTAAAAGACGAATAACATAAACAAGGAACAAAATGATTTCTCATTCAATTAATAATAATTGACATTTAAAAGTAAAACTTTTAGAACACATTCCCTTCACCAGCATACTAGCAAATTCCATTTTTCCAATCGCATAACTTCCAAACAGGCACCGAATGGCCAGAAAATGCGTGTGACATTCCTTCTAGCAGTGCAAATCCTTATCCTGGTTTGTCGCAATTTGAACCCACGCATTACAGTCATGATGAGTTTGCTGGAAGAGCTGGACCATCTACCTCATATCCCTACCTTGAGCTTGGTTTGTCAGCTGTTGACCCAATTAATTTTAGTCGACCAGAAGGCCTGGAAGAGATGCATAGCGTTCAAGACGATGACACTGAGGAATTAGGGGATTACAGCACACCATTCGCTGTAGAAGATGAACCTGAAGGTGTTTCTGCTAATGAAGTCGTTCCGGAGACGCAGGATGTCATATATGCGATGGGACAATCCATAAACCGTGAAGACGACGACGTTGTTGATGATGCAGTTGCTAACAACGACATGGTTCCAACTCTTAATGAACTTCCCGATATCTTCGAGGACGACAACTGGATAGAGAATTCTGTAATTGAACACTCATTCTCCGATGCTGCGAACAATTTGGAACGGAGTGATTGGCATACGGAAGATGGTCGTTTTTTGTGGGATAAACGAATTTTCTCAACGAAAGATGATTTGGTTTATGCTCTGCAATCGTGGCACATTAAAAAGTTTGTTCAGTATTCAGTTGTGGTTTCTTCAACGAAACGGTATACTGTTCATTGTATTCGTCGTGATGAAGATAATGTTGGCTTTTTGGCCTTAATCTAGGTTTTGATGATTTAATTAACCTAATCTTAATTATGATGATGTAGAGTAGCACACATATTGCATTGCATATATATTGCATATGCTAACCTCTACAGGTGATCAAGACTCATGGAAGGAAGGAAATCAAGTCAAGATTTGTAATAAAGCTAAATGAAGACTTGTAATCTTGATTTTATTTTGAGTCTTAGGAACATGTGTAAATTGAGCATACAAGAGTTAAAAACCAATCACATACACAATAGGTTCCCTATAGAAGTCACACACGAAATTTCACATTATTTGGACTTCATTAGATCACCCAAACCTTAGTCGGAAATCACTTATAAACTTAAAACCAGATTTCCTGTAGGAACCGGTCGACCGAACCAGTTCTCAGTTCGACCGGTTTATAACAGACTCTCCACAGTGATTTTACCGAACTCTACCGGTCGACCGGTTCTACCTTTTCGGTCGACCGATCCCGGATTTTAATATGACCGTTTTTCTTGTCGTATTCCTATAACGGTCGTATTCGTATAAAACAAAACTTAACCCCAAAATACATTCGGTAACCGGTCGAACGAAGACCTTGTTTCGGTCGACCGGTTGAACATATTTTCAAAAACTAAATTCCCTGCTATCGGTCGACACATTTCTCGTTCGACCGATTGACCTTTGTCTCAACCGAATCCCCTTATCGGTCGACCGCCCCATACTTTGGGTCGACCGATTCACTTAAGTAGAGTTAAGTTCTAGCTCGTTTGTCCGACCGAATATTCTTTTGTTCGACCGTTCTCTTTGAAATCAAGTTAACGGTCGACCGGTTTACTAGTTTCGGTCGACCGGTTCTGGACAGATTTGCAGCCCGATTTTCTGCTTTGTGTATCTTGCACAAAACCCAATCAAATCTATCCCCAACGGCTAGAATACCTTAGGAGCTTATAAATAGAGGATCAAGACTTGTTGTTAACACAACTCTCCAACTCCAATTGTCCCAATACATTAGAGAGAAACCTCAATCCTCAAAGCTCCCAATTCTACACTCTTTAAGCCTAAACTTCACACATTTGATCATATACTCATCCTACTCAAAGTGTGCTCAATTAGAGAGTGAATCCCACTCAGTTACAAGTGTTGTCAAAAGAAGCAAGGACTTCGGTGAAAGCCCGAAGTGTCCCTCTCGGATTGTGAGAGGAAGAATTCAAGCAAGCGAGGGTTGTTCGCGTTGCTTGTGGTGTAAAGGCGTTCTCTCCCGGCCCGGAACGGGGAGTGGTTAGTGAAGACGTAGGCGGAGCTCGTGGAGTCGAGCGGAGCTTACAAGAAAGGACTAGGACCCTGGTGGGGTGCCGAACCTCTATAAAAATCCCCCGACTTTTTGTGGTTTGCATTGTCTTTCTTTCTCTACTTGTTTGTTTATTCCGCTGCGCATTTGTTTGCTTAATCAAGTAGAAAATTAGGGATTAGATTAAAAGTGATTAGTGGACCCATAACCCACACGATCCTACATTTGGTATCAGAGCCTTGTTAGCTAAATTTCATTACTTTACCGTAATTTTAACATGACTTCAACATCTAATCACTTAGAGGGTTTATGCACCACAAGACCTCCTTTGCTTAATGGGTCAAATTATGATTATTGGAAAAATAGAATGAAAATCTTTTTAATATCAAATGACCTTAAGTATTGGAAGTTTATTCAAAATCCATACATACCCCCAAATGAAGATGATTTAGATTCTCTATCTAGGGCTCAAATGAAAGAAATTGAAATGAATTCAAAAATTATGAATATTCTTTATTGTGGCCTTAATGAGGGAGAATACAATAGAATTAGGGGATGTGAAAGTGCAAATGAAATATGGCATAGGTTACAAATGCATCATGAGGGTGATAGCAAAACCAAAGAAACTAGGATAAGTCTCCTCGTGCATAAATATGAAATATTTTCTATGCAAATCGGTGAGAACATAAGCGACATGAACACTCGCTTCACCGATATCACTAACTCTCTTTTGATTCTTGGAAGAAGGATAAATGAAGGAGAGATGACTCGAAAATTGGTGAAATAATGGAAAGGGTGAAGACCAAATACTCACTTGAAATTGGTTACGCTAAAGCATGACATGCTAGGCAAAAAACGTTGAACCGAATATATGGTGCCGAAGAAGACAGTTTTAAAGATTTGCGAAGGTTCGTCACAGTTCTCTGTCAGAACAATGAAGGATCTGTTGTCGAAATAGAGTCTGTCCAGGTAAATTCAGACGAGGAGATGTTTAAGCGTGTGTTTTGGGCGTTCGGGCCTTCAATTAGTGGGTTTCATTATTGTAGACCCGTTGTCAGTGTGGATGTAACGCACCTCTATAGCAGATATAGAGGTTTATTGCTAATTGCTGTGGGTACGGATGCAAACAACGGAATTTTTCCTTTGGCATTTGCTGTTGTAGAGAGTGAGAATACAGAGTCGTGGACGTGGTTCCTTCATTTGCTGGCAAGTAGAGTTACAAGGCGACCCGATTTGTGTATTACCACCGACAGATTTTCGGGAATAAATGCTTGTGTGCGAGCCGCATTTCCACCTTCGGAGGGCCATGTACATCGATTCTATCTTCGACACATGAAAGCAAATCTTGCTAAACATCGAAATTGTAAGGAAAGCTTGGGACAAATCAAGTTTTACGAAGCGGGTAAAACTCATTCATTTATGAAATTTGAAGAGTTAATGAAGGCTATTGCAGAGGAACATAAACCGATATACGAGTGGATTCAACATCAAGGTCCTTTGGAAAGATGGACTTGTTGTCACGAAGGGGGTCGGCGTTTCGGATGTATGACAACAAACATGTCAGAAAGCTTCAACAATGTCTTACGAGGGGCACGCGGTATGCCAATTACAACCATGATTTTGATGACCTTTCTCCGCTTGAACAAATTCTTTGTTAAAAGAAGGGACGTCGCCGAGTCGTGGAATGAAACATATGTACCGACAGTCCACACCGTGGTGATGGCAAACAGTAATCTGGCCAGAACACATACAGTAACTCGGTACCACCAGCTGATGTACCAGGTTGAAGCCAATGACCAGAAAAAATACCTCGTGAAATTTGAAGGAGTTATTACTTGCACTTGTGGATACATAATTGCAATGCACGTCCCATGTTCACATGTACTAGCAGTTTGCAGTGACAGACATGCAAATGTCAATACTTCACATTTGGTGTCCCCGTATTATGAGGTTCAAATGTACAGGGAGGCGTACAAACCGATATTTGTCACAATTCCTGATGTGAGGTATTGGCCAGATCGAGGCAACATCACAATGAAGCCTCCCCAAACCAAAAGACCTCCCGGTCGGCCTAAATCAACGCGAATCCGAAACGAGATGGACGAACACTCTGGAAGAAAGGTAAGGTGTGGGAGATGCGGCGGTATAGGGAATAACCAAAAGTGATGCAAGGAACCTATATAGCAAAATATTTTGTATGTGAGACGAATGAATGTAAGAGTTGATTAATTGTAAGACTTGTAATGTATTTGTAATGTATTTTGTTATGACTTGAATGAATGTACGACTTAAATCCTTTTTAAGAGTTGATTAATTGTAAGACGAATGAATGTAATGTATTTTGTAGGACCGCAAATTTGCCTACTTCAGCCTATTAAACTCACTTTTTTAAAGTGAAATCGGCGTACTCGGCGTTAGTAACGCTGAGTTCTTCCTTTAGAACTCGACACTCTCAGTGCCGAGTTCTATTTATGTAACTGTTCTCCTGGCAATCAATCTCATACACGATCTGATCGTCAGGAGAACAGTTTCTTAAATAGAACTAGGCACTATAAGTGCCGAGTTCTATTTGAATCACCTCAGAAAAAAAATGTCGAAGTGTTGGCCAATAAAAAACCAAGTAGAACTCGGCATCACACATGTCGAGTTCTACCAAAGTTGAACTCGACATCACCCATGTCGAGTTATACCAAAGTTGAACTCGGCATCACCAGTGCCGAGTTCTCAAAAGATGAACTTGGCACTGGTGATGCCGAGTTCTCTATGCACAAAAAAACAAAACCCGCCGCCGCCACGTGTCACCACGTGGTGGCAGCGGGTCTAGTTTGAAAATTACTTTTAATGGAGGTTTATTTTGACAATTTAAAAAAAAATTATTTTGAAATTTTTTCCTAATATAAATGGTTGGGACTATGGAATATGAATGACTGGAGAGAGGATCATCTGCGATGCTTTAATACCAAGTTTGATTGGTATTAATACGCTTTGCTTCAACATGTGACATATATCTATGTGGATAAAATAATTATTTCTAAAAAAAAGAAGAGTATTTAACAAGTAGAAGTAAGAAAACTGAGGTAAAAACCATAATAGATATAAAACGAACAAAATGTAGATCTCTCTACGCTACGGTTTCATGTACATACGGAAGATCCTCTAACGAGTTTAGGTTCGGCCTTTTATCGTGCAACCGTTCCACATGCTATGCCTTCTAGAAGTCTACTTTACCTATTATAAATATTAAGCACGTTATTATATTGATACTCTATAAATCTATGGCTACGTAAGTGGGAGTGTACGAGCAAGTTTTTTATTTTATTTTATAATTTCTACAAGCAAATGTAAGCGTGGTTGACTATATCACTTTGCATGTAAAGGTGAATTCTGGACCAATCGTTTTCCATAAAAAAAACATGTAGAAAACTTGTGGTTGCTCTTTTGGATGAACACTGAATTATATTGATAACATGCTCTCAAATATACGGACGAAGATAAGGAACTTAATCGGGCTACAGAGGAAATTAAGTGAGAGGTGCCAAGATATGGAGGATCAACTTCGTGAATTCGAAAACTACGGGCGAATTCATATGCCAGTCTCGCCACTCATATGATGATGATAATTTGCAAGATATCGCATGGTGCAACCACTATACTTAATATTCTGCATGGTCTGAATATATAGGAATCGTGGTCAAATAGTATGATGTTTAAGAATAGGATTTTGGTTTCACAACCAGATTCTATAATTAATTTAAATTATTTTTTTATATTTAAAAAACACTATAAATTCTATTTTTGTACGTACCGTCTAGGCCTCCACTGTAACCATATAAATAAACAACTGATATCTGTTTTATCACATAAACTATTGAACAGCTGAATGAAATTACCATAATTGTATTCTTTCAGTATTTCAATGAGGGGTCAGCTTGTGTTTAGCGTTGTTATAGCAAGCTTATTCATATGATAAAGATGAATAGCTTGGTTTCGTGGTGTAGTTGGTTATCACGTCAGTCTAACACACTGAAGGTCTCCGGTTCGAGTCCGGGCGAAGCCAATTTTGTTTGTGGTTTTGCATGGATACCCCCCTACATGTAAATAATTGATTACCTAATTATTACCTTTGGTTCTTGGGCCGACCATACAAATATACAATACGCATGTTCTTGACTTCGAGGAAAAACGTTTGAAGTTGATATTTACTCATGAAAAGAGAAACGATCTTTTTTTGGGCTTAAATACACTTTATCAATTTTACTTTTGCTAAAATACCATCTTTGCAATTCCGTTGCCCGGTTGTCCAATTTAGTTTTATATTAATTAGTTAAATATAGAAGGTACGCAGTGAAGCGGGGGAAGAGGAAATACTCAATTTCTCCATCCCTTTTTTATATCAATAATATATTAGGTGATAAACTAGTCTGAAATTGGTGCAATTGGTTACCAAAATTCATAAGTAATTGATCTGTTCCAATCACATCCTAACATAAGTTCCACTCAGCATTTTAGAATGTCAACAGGAACTTATAACATTTGCTTTAGTCTTTTCATTTTCCAATTTACTTGTAACATTTGCTTTAGTCTTTTCATTTTCCAAATACACTAAAGTAAATGCACTTTTATGTCATAATTCCTGATTAGTGGCGAAACTTTAACTCTGGAAACCATAAATTGCAAATGTCAAGGATGTAAAGTGCAACTAGATCAAAGGTTAGAAAGGTAAATTGCAATTAACCTGAAAAAAATAATATAGCAATCGACATGACTGAATAGTTGCACCAAAGATCATGTTTCGTCAAAATCTTTCTTTGTAATTTGTATAAATGAATACTCTTAAAATAACTCGTCTTCTGTAACAAACAAATTCATATTTTAAGGATCAAATCTTCCTATCATTATCCCGAAACACCTATACTTCTTCTGATGCAATTTTGCACTCCTTGGACAGTTGCTTTGAAGGGCCGACAGTTTTCCTCTTCTTTGTTTCGCTGACTAATTTTCTTACATAAGCAATGTAACCATCGACGTCAAATTTTCTTTTGCAACCAGCATAATTCATGTACCTTATTTTCCCAAATATAGGGCGCTCCTTCCAACCCTGTAGTTTGAAAATGATATCAGATTGCTGGATCTGATCGTTAACAAAATAATTTAATTTTGTTCCTTAAACCTTTCAGAGATGAGTTAAAAATCAAATCAGAAGGGGAATAGGTTAATCACAGAGAAGAAATGAAAGAAAGCAAAACAAACCTGGTCGTGAATGCCACATATCGACCACATACAACCAACATAGCCATTTGGATCCCTACCATCAAGTTCATACTGCAAGCAAACAGTAATAATCAATTATGTGTATGAACATATATATCAATTGCGGTTCTTTAATAGAAATGAAAATGACTTCACAGATTCTTGATGGAATTTGTAGAATCAAGAGGCTTGTGAAACGTTCGAATTATTATTACCTTGTCATTCAAATATATGGCTATCGAAAGGGCTTCTTCTGGTCCATTTGTCCATTCAAGAATTTTCTTTGCCCAATACATCCTGCTATCAAATGTTTTGTTCTATAAAACATACACAGACAAGGGTAACGAAAATGTACACTTGGAAGAAGCTGAAAGCTAGAGTCAGAACATAAACAACTAAACGAAGACACATATAGACAACTTGTTAAGAACATTGCAGGCAGCAAAGTAATATACAAACGTAATGTGCAGTTTAAATGGCTTAAAAACATATGCTGCTTATGAATAGAATGTGGTTGTATTTGGTAGCTTGCTTACACATCCTACGTGTCAATGATATCACAAACAACACAGACAACATGCTCTAGATAGAGTAAATATTTAATCACTTAGAGTATGCGGTTGAGGACGGTGACCAGTCGGAAAAACATGAAACAAACCTCATGAAACCATGCATTTTCCCAAGGTGTACCATCTCCAGTTGGGAAGCATTCCAAAGCTGAAAAGTTTCTTTGTTAGAGAAGAAAATAGAAAACAAACAACCTATACAGTCATGTAAAATGGGGATATAGCTCACAGGATCAGCAGTTTTTGCGTACTCCAGCTGCTTCTTCCTGCGTATCATGTAAAATGGGGCCAAGTAACAACAATAAAGCATGAGGAAAACTGATTAACATAACAAACTATTTTTTTAGCATGGAAGTCCTGAACTCACTCACGTGTAGATGATTTCTCGTTTATCTGAAGCGTGATCCATTAATGTTTTTCGTGCCCATTCCCATGCACCTTGAAGAGAATCATATTGAGGCTGATAGTAGCAGAAATTATCAGCTAGTTCCCTTCGCACCACTAGCTCCTCGAAGAAGGCATCAACTGACTATACAAAGAGAAATTGACGGCTTCAAGAAATTTTAAGGCATGAAAAGACAAGACAACAAATATTAAGGTTTTCCTGGACCTCCACTGTGCAGCTGCATAGCTCTCTAGTGAGTTGCATTTTGATGAAAACCAACAGACTAGAGTTAAAATAAGGATTGCAGTTTGACTGATCTTTAACACAATTTTAAATGTCTAAACATATCATACGACAGCACTTTCCTATTAAATTTTACAAAAGAACAACTGAAAAAAAGTATGTCATTATGAAATTCAAACCTGTGGATGAGATTTCTTAAGAGACCGAGCATCAAGAGCACCACGCTGTGCAGAAATTTGTCCGAAGTGCAAGTAAGGTGATAAGCCAGATAACCCTTTAGGCTTAAGTGGGTTATTCCTGTCACTTGTGTAGCCCCTAATTCCCTTTGTTAGAAATCCTGCCAATGCCTCCCTTGCGGCTTCCTCACCAGGTTGGCACCAACTAATCTCTGGGACCTCACTTCCCTCCCTAAAAAAGAGAAGCCTAATCTCATCACATTTAACTGCCAAAAAGATGTGGGCAAAGGACAATTCTAATTGAGCAAATCCATGTCAAATACATGTAGAGATTATATAGGTCAAACAAAATTGAAATGTTTCATGTAGGATTTCAAAATTATTACTTTACTGCAGGCAACTTAAGAGATTTAGGTTCTGTTTTGTCATTGCCTTGTGATTCATAAACTTCTTAAAAGAAGAAAATCACCTACAAACATCTTCTATGATTTGGTCCCAATCGATGTCAGGTGGAGGAGCACCTTTCCAGTCAACAAGTGGCGCATGGACTTCAGGAAATTCAACAAGGTACTCAGGGAGGAGGCGATGGATCTTAGAACGAAGTGTCCTAGCACCATACTCAAGCTTAGACGATGCTAGCCAAACAGGAACCACGTTATGTGCATCCACCTCGTGAATGGTCACTGATCCACCTATTGTTGCACAAATCTTATCCTTCCATTTCCTCACTTGGCGTAGTGGTGTGAAGTCTGTTACCAATGCCGATGCTCTACATTCCTTCAAAAACATCGGTATGTTCTCTACTGCCTCTCCCTGTCCAAAATAGAAAAAAAAGATTTTGAATATAAGTTTAAGATGCATTTTTTTGTCGTACTATTAATTTTGATGATTAACAACTAACAATATGCTTCTTTTTTATCATTGATAGATTAGAAAAAAAGGGATACAAGGGGGGTGAAAAGACAAAACAAAAACAGGGAGATGAAAAGAAAAACCAAAAAGACGGGAAAAACGTGACCCCGTCAAAACCAAAGCCAGAGGTAGGAAGACAAAACGGCTCACTAGTAGTGGGAGTAGAAAATAAAAAACAACACGAGACTGCGAGAAGCCCAACAAGATACTAAACTAAAAACAGAAAATCCGCTGCAATCCCTGAAGTTTGTAGCCACAGATAGACATCACGAACAGTCTTTTGCTAGATCTTCCCAATTACGATTTGCTTGTTGTCAAACCGTAGTTTGTTGCATGAGACCCAAATATTCCACCATAAGGCAAGAGGGCCAAGATTTCCAGCCAACATAAACTGACCATTAGGGATGTCCGAGGTCCACTTAAACCAAAAATCTCTAAAGTCATCACCCACAACAACCATACTTTTGCCAATCTTGGAACCAAACTTATCTAACAAAGCTCTAGTAACCTCACAATTTCTGAAAATGTGATCATTCTGCTCCTCTTCCTCCAAACAAAGTGGGCATCGACTAGCCAAGTACCATCCCCGAGATTTCAGGGCTACCTCTGTCAAAGTCTTACCATGGAAAATCAACCAAGCAAGGACACAAATTTTCGACGGCGCATTCTTGTTCCAAATCAGCGATACGAAGTCTAAGGACGGGCCAGAGCCAAGAAGGATATGATATAGAGATTTAACTGAGAAAAAGAGGTTACATCGGAACTTCCAAATAAGAGTCGGCTCTAGTAATAGAGAAAGAAAATGCATTTAACAAACTCAAAAGAGAGAAAAATTGAGAAGATTCTCGATCCGTGAGGGACCGGGAGAAGATTAAGTTCCAAGATGGTGACGGATCTTACCATGACAATAAATCAGCAACTCACGCCTCCTTATCCACCAATATTCTGTAGTGTAGGGGAAAAGTCACCATAAGTGGAGACTGACCAACCCACCTATCTATCCAGAACCTAACAACCTTCCCATTTCCCACCCCACACCTCATTCCCAACTGTAACACCCCCTCTCCTTCAAGAATATCATTCCATAGACCTTTAGTAGTTTTGATGTGAGTAGGAAACCATTCAGAAGAGTCACAGTAGTATTTATCACGGATTAAACATTTCCACAAAGGTGGATCTGGGTCAGGCGGACCAGACAATCTCCAAACCCATTTACCCAACAAAGCTTGGTCAAAAGACTTAATATCTCGAATACCCATGCCTCCTCTCAATTTTTGGTTGACACATTTTTCATGACAAGAGGATAGCCTGTGTTTTTCTTACCTTTTCCTCCTTTCCAGAGGAAGTTTCTTTGTAGCCTACTCATTTTCTTTGCCACACTTGTTGGAACCACAAAGATTGACATAAAATATATACGCAAATTAGTCAAAAAAGATTGGATTAATGTTAATCTACCCCCTAAGACAAAAACTTGCCTTTCCAGCCTGCAAGTCTAAGGTCCATTCTTTCCAAAATTGGGTCTCAATCTTGTTTGCGAATTTTCTTGGGTGACAAAGGTAACCCTAGATATTTACATAGGTAAGTCTCAACTTTGCACCCAAACATGTTTGCTCGGTCGGAAATTTCCTCATTCCCCATATTTATATCTATCACAAAGGATTTATTCCAATTAACAGATAGTCTTGACACCCACTCAAAGATCGTAATTAGGTAAAATAAAGTTCTGACTGATTCCTTATCCCCATTACAAAATAATAAGGTGTCATCCGCATATTGAAGGAAGTGGACTTCCTACCTGGTTCTACCCACCTTAAAACCTTCCCACATGTTATGTTGTTTGAGGACATCTACCATTCCCTAAAGGATTTCTCCAAAAAGGGTGAAAAGTAGTGGAGAAATTGGGTCCCCTTGTCTAATCCCTCTTGAACTCTTAAAAAAACCACAAGGTGAACCATTCGCTAGGATTGAAAATTTGGCTGTAGATACAATAACATTAATCCATCCCACCATTTATTCCCAAAGTTCATAAGTTGCATTACTTTGTCAAGAACTTCCCAATCAACACAATCATATGTTTTTGCTAGATACAATTTAAGCACTAAACTGGATTTTTTAGATCGAGATCTAGTTTCCACAACTTCTTGAGAGACTAGGAAACCATCAGAAATTAGTCTATCTTTAACAAAAGCAGATTGGTAGCATGATGATAGTTTGGGCAACACTGACTTGAGCCTTACCGATAGTATCTTCGTAAAGATTTTAAGACAACAATTGAGGAGGTTAATCGGTCTAAAGTTGTTCATGGTAATCGCCCCGACCAATTTTGGAATTAGGGAGATGAAAGTTGAGTTAACCGAGGAAAGATCAAGACCATCAAAGCAATCATTGATAAAACCATTAACCTCTGGGGCCACAATTTCCCAACACTTTTGGTAAAACATAATAGGAAAACCATCAGGTCCAGGGGCACCATCCGGTCACATTCTAAAAACAGTGTCCTTGATTTCTTGTTGTGTTATTTCAGCCTCGAGAGTCAATCGATCCTCCTCGGTAAGAGATTTGAAATTAATGCTAGTAGCCCATGGGAAAGGTTCAAACCTTTTTTTAAAGAGGTTTTTGAAAAAACCTATCATCTCTTGGCAAAGACCCCCTCTATCCGACACAAACCCCGAGTCAGTTTGTAATTTACGAATGTTATTGAAACGTTTTCAGTCATTTGCATTTGCATGGATTTTTTTGTGTTTTTCTCCTTCTCTTAACCATTTAACTTGAGATCGTTGTTTCCAAAAAGTTTCTTCAATTTTCAACAATTGTTCACACTCAATTTTTAGTTTCCCACGACAAATTTTTTGATCCTCAGAAAGTGGTTCCTCCTCCAAAACATCTAGAAAGTGAAGCTCCTTAAGGATAATATCCTTATTGGCATTAACATTCCTGAAATCTTCTTTGTTCCAAATTTTGATATGAGATTTAACTTCTTTTAACTTCAAGGTTAAGGTCAGGATTTTATTCTTCTTCGGAGGCACCATTTTCCACCAACCCTCAATTTTTTTAATAATGACACTTTTTCCAAACCACATTTTTTTCAAAACGAAAAGGAACAGGACCCCAATTAGTGTGGGATCGTGAGGGTTTACAATTCTAATCACTTTTAAGCTAATTACTTATTTGTTTAATCAATCAAGATATGCACAACGGAATTTAAAATAGACAAGTAAAATAAATCACAATGGACACGGAAGATTTTTACAGAGATTCGGCCACCCACCTACGTGTTCTTTTTCAAGTTTCGCTCACGATTTCACTAACCACTCCCCGTTCCAGGCCGGGAGAGAACGCATTTACAATCTTCAAGCTCGCGAACAATTCTCGCCGAGTTTGGCTTCTCCTCTCACAATCTGAGAGGAATGCTTCGGACTTTCATCGAAACCTTTACTTGACTTTGACAACAACAAACTTGAGTGAGACAATCACTCTCTAAACTTGAGCACACTTGAGAAAGATAAGAATTGATCTTAAGTGTGGAAATTGAGTTTAGAAGTGTTTGGAATGCTCTTTAATGTAAAAGGCAAATATATGTGTGAGAGTTGTGTTAAAATGTGTTTTACAACTCTATTTATAAGCATTAGAGAGAATATAGCCGTTGGGGATGAATTATGTAAAGATTGTGTAAGATACACTAACCAGAAATCTGCAGGACCCAATTCTGCTTAAAATCGGTCGACCGAATCGGGTATACCGGTCGACCGCTTGGTCAAATTATGGCTATGACTTAAGTTCACTTAAGTGAACAGTCGAACGGGCTCAGGAGATTGGTCGACCGTTCTAGGGTTTTTGGTCTGAGTAAGTAGGATCGGTAGAACTAGGCAAGTGGTTGGTTCGACCGAAAAAGTCCAGGCACTTCTGGGTTTTGGGAAAAATTGAGTTTCGGTCGACCGAAAGTTGAGAAACGTTTGACCGAATAAGTCCAGAGAGTTTAGGGCGACCAAGATGTGTTGGATCGGTCGACCGTTAGGTAAGTTTCGGTCGACCGGATGTTTGGTAAGTTTGGAGTTTTGGGAAATCCGACCGTTGTAGAAAAACGACAAAAAACGGTCATGTGACACGTGTGATCGATCGAACAGAAAGATTGAAACGGTCGACCGGTGTTAACACTTAATCCTGTAACAGAATTAACAACCCGATCGGTCGAACGAAGAACTCGTTTCGGTCGACCGATTTGGTCCAGACAGTTCAGGTTAGGTTAAGTTTTTCGGTTCTAGTTTGGATGATCTATTGAAGTCCAAATATTATGAAATTTCGTGTGTGACTTCTCTAAGGAAACCTAGTGTGTGTTTAAGTTAATTTTAACTCAAGTATGCTCAATTTACACAAGTTACTAAGACTCTAAGAGAACGCAAAATACATGTCTTCAATTGAGCTTGATTACATGTCTTGACTTGATTTCCTTTCTTCCTTGAGTCTTGATCAACTGTAGAGGTTACAACATCAACATCAACATAACCCCAAATGCCTCAGAAGACGCTCCCGCCTAAGCGAAGTAAGGGGGGTCGGATGTACGCAACCCTACCACTGTAAAACAATGAGGTTGTTTCCAATTGACCCAAATGATGCAAATGCAACTGACCATCTACGATTCCACAATAAAAGAAATGCAGATCGTTTAAATAGCCCTTTGATATAGTCCATGATACTCTAAATGTCAAAAAATAACTTAATCTTTGACACAGTGGAAATGGACAAAGCAATAAATATGCAATGCAACATGTGTGCTACTCTACATGATTACAATTAAGATTAGACTGATTAAGTCATCAAAACATAGATTAAGGCCAAAAAGACAACAATTAGGACACTTAGTGTCAAGGCAGATATATACATGATCAGAAATGACGCGAGGTAACCCCACAACCGCAGAAAAAGGAAACACCATGTCCCACTCGGTGCTCACCAGGAATCTGTCCAATTTGGAAATCGCAGGAACATCTCTAAAATTGGACCAGGTGAAATTTTGATTGGACAAAGGTAGGTCAATTAGACCCAGGTCATTGATAAGGTTTGAAAAATTTGTCATAGATCTCCCACGCCTAATAGCCGAGCTCCTTTCAAAAATAAATCTTGTAATGTTAAAGTCAAACCCCGACTACTCATGGTTTTGTAAATTGAGACCCCAAATGGTTAAGCTCGGCTAAAAAATCACCCATTCGATTATCGTCACAAGGGTCATAAACATTGGTGAAAATAAACTCAAAATCCGAAGAAACACACGTAAAATGAAGCAAGATCGAAAAATCCCCAATCCATTGGTCAACCAAATTAAGCTTATTATTGTTCCAGAAAGTGATTAAGCCACCTGAGGCCCCAATTGAACCATTATCAACATATCAAATATTCCTAACCCTTCCAATAAGAATAGTGATTCTAAGGTCACTCGTTAGAAATTTTGACTCCTGAATGACCATGATCCATGACTTATATTTTACTCAAAAATCCTTAAGCGATCTTTTATCGTAATCCCCCAAAACCTCTTAAATTCCAAGAAATTAACTTCATTTGGAAACTGTGTTTTTCCCATTGTTTTTCATTCTCCTACCCCTTGTGGTTGTGAGATCTAAAATGGGCCCAAGATCACAAAGTTCCCTCAACCCCCGACTTATTCTTATGAGGCGTGTGTATTCCAAGTGAGTCACTTTTGGATTCCTTAGATCTAATGGACTTAATGAATTTTTGGGTAATTCTGGATATCTGTCCACCCACACCCTGAGTAAATGAGCCACAAATTTTAGAGCATTAGTCCATTCCACTTCATCATTCCCAAAAATCCCCGATTGGTTAACGTCTGATTCTGGAAACACTACCATCAATGACTCTCCATGTTTTCCCTTTCCATTAGGCCTATCAGTATCGAACTCCACTATTGAATAGTTTTCCTCTACTCCAACGTTATTCCCAATTTCTAAATCTGATCCTAACATTTTAGGCTCATCATCCCCCACCCCATCGTCGTCTCCTCCACCTATATTTTCGTTATGACCTGACTTCAAACTATTTGCTGCCAACTCTACTCGAGCGTCAGTCCCATTACCATTGACCATTTCACTTATAAAAACTTTCCCCCCAACTCCATCCACCATATCCTCCTCCAAAGTGGGTTGGGAAAATTTGCCATGGTCATCATCACCAACCAGGGGAAAAGACGTCATGGGATTAGGATTCGGCAATAAAGGGAAAGCTAGCAAAGGATTAGATCGATCAATGAATGAGAACAAAAATAAGGGTTGGGAAGAGCCCAAGAGACCATACCATCGCTGATTCGGACCCGATCTTACCACCAAAGTTTGTCCCAAGTTTGTATTGCTTCCCTGGCAACTCGGGGCAGAGGAAATGGATGATGGTATCCATATGGTCGATGAAATCGATGAAACTGGAGGATTAGGCTGGGGAAAGCCTCAGGATCACCTACTCCGTAATTACCCACACATCTAACAACTAACATTATGCATAACTCCAATTAACTCATCACACATCATATTGTTAAATTGCATACATACATACATATATATATTCCTAACATTGTTGGTGCTCAAACCGAAGAACTAATAAACTTCAAGAATAAGGCTCAAGAGTTATAACCAAAACTCAAGGAGAAGACATGTAATTTTCATTTTACTTAAGTCTTACGATCAAATGTACACTTGATACACAAAAGACATATCCGACTAAATCGGTCGATCGCAAACTGTTCGATCAACCGAAAGGTGTGATTGGGGCTGGTATTACCCGTTTACCCGCCTCATTTAATAAGCGGGTACGGGTACAATTTTTGTACCCATAAATTATGCCCGTTTATCCACACACTTTACCCGTTTAATAAATGGGGTGGGTACGGATATACCTCTACTCATACCCATTTACCCGTTTATTTAATTAGTATACGAATTAAACCTCATTTACTCATACGGAACCTCCACAACCACATACTCCATTTTTAATTTTTTATTTACTCATTCATTATACGATACCTGACCACAGACTCCAACTTTACGGACAAAGGCCCAAGTGCCCAAGTCCCTCCTTAAACATAAGTCCCAAACATGAAACAACCACAGACCTAACCCTCTCTCCCAACCAGCCGCCATCCATCCTCTCTCCACCTCAGCCCCGTACTCTCTCCCAACACCCATCCTCCACAGACCACAAGCTCCTAAGTCCCAACCAGTAACCAACCATTCTCCGTGCCATCTTCTCTCCGCGGCGACACACCATCCTCAACCGCTTCTCTCTCCCCGTGCCATCCTCACACTGCTTGTCTCTCTCCCTCCGCTACTCACCTCCTCCCTCTCTATTAGAAGTCGTTGCTCTCTCTTTCACTCTTTCTGTCTCTCCGTTCTAGGTAATGCCTCAATCCACTCAATGTAATGATAATGTCATGCCAAAAGTTGAAGAACCACAACCAAACAAAAGGACCAGACGTTGCACATCTGATATTTGGAAATATTTTTCTAAGTATAACTTGAATGGTCAACCAATGACTAAATGTAATCACTATAAAAGCACGTTTACTGCAAGAAATTCAGATGGAACAAAGAGTTTGTGGACTCATATTAGAAAACATATAGCGAAGTTCGTCTAAGTATTGGGCAAATGGTTTTGAATGTCGGTGAAAAGAAGATAGATGGCGGTGTTGATGTTAAAAATCATGTTTTTGATCAGCAAATTAGTAGGCATGATCTTGCTCAGATTATCATATTGCATGAATACCCATTCTCCATTGTTGAGCACCTTGCATTTCGAAAATTTGTTAGGGGTCTTTGTCCCGAATTTAAGATAGTTTCTCGCACCACAATAAAGAAAGATTGTGTGCAAATTTATCTAGAAGAGAAAGAAAAGTTGTATGAGCATTTAAAGAAGTTTGACTCTCGTATCAGTCTTACTAGTGATATGTGGACATCTGGGCAAAACAAAGGTTATATCTGCATTACTATGCATTTTATTGATGATGGTTGGACCTTGCAAAAAAGAGTTTTGAATTTTGTTCATGTTAAAGGTCAACATACGGCAGTTGCTCTTTCTAAGGTTATTCTGGATGGGTTGTATAAGTGGAACATTGATGGCAAACTCATGTGCATGGTCCTAGATAATTGTAACACTAATGATGTCATGGTGAGACAAGTTCTTCCAAGGGTGACTTGTTAGGAAATGAGATTTTGTTCCATGTCAGGTGCTCAGCTCGTATTATAAATTTGGTAGTCCAAGATGACATTGAAACCATAAAAAATGTGATAGTGTTAAGTATGTGAAATTTTCCACATTAAGAGGAGAAACCTTTGTGGAGGCTACAAGTCAAGTTAAAGGTCCAAATAAGTCACTTGTGATGGATGTACCAACAAGATGGAACTCTACTTTTCTTATGCTTCAGACTACTTTGGAGTTTAGAAAGGCTTTTGGGCATTTGGCTTGTTTGGACAAATCTTACACTCGTGGGCCTACTAAGGAGGAGTGGGAACAATAAGAGTTTGAACGACCCCTATAGGCCGTAAACCAACCTAACTCTCGTACCATGTAAAATGTTATCGATCCATAAAATCAAGGTGCTCATACAAGACGTAGTGTGTAAAACTCTTTGATAGAGCACTATGCAATTTCAAGTTCGAGCATTTTGGAATACATTTCCAAAATTAATACGCAAATCAGTTATCAAACAACCAAAACATGGAAGATAACA
The DNA here is from genome assembly GCA_963682175.1 of Triglochin maritima. NCBI lineage: Eukaryota > Viridiplantae > Streptophyta > Magnoliopsida > Alismatales > Juncaginaceae > Triglochin > Triglochin maritima. Next base: position 43,744,274 of record OY821774.1, read on the forward strand.
CGACCGACAATTAACTGTAACATAATTGATATTTGTTGCCAACTAAGCATGAACGAACGATTGCGAGCATAAGTCGAGAGATATGCCAACAAATTTTAAATCCCAAGGGGATCAAGGTTTCCTCCCTTGACTTACCTAGAGGAGAATGATTGTGCCTCACTCTCCTCTCTGGGTTTGTACTTTTGCTCGCCGAGTTTCCAACGACAAAACACAATCAATAATCATTTTTACATCTCCACTGGGACCCACATGATTCATATCTAATGGTTTGCTTGGAAAGAAATATGGGAGAAAGAAAAAAAGGAAATGGGATAGAAAAGAAAATAAACCTTGTTCTCTTATTTTCTTCTCATTTTCTCTTGTTTGGGTACACATGAAATAATTTAAAGAATCATTGTAAATTGACTAAACTTTTTTTATGGTGCCATAAAGTTATTGTTTCATTTCAAAAACAATAAAGATACTTTAGTGATAAAAAATCACCTGTTCCCCTTCTCCCCATCTCTCTCCGAAATTGGAAAGAAAGTTGTGTTCAGACATATTTCTCTCATATTAAGTTTGATAGGATCTGTTGGATGCACATATAAGAGTCAGAAAGTGCTCCGTTACTGTGCAAAGAGAAGCCATTTTCAGTTGGGGACTACTACTATGCTGATCGGTTTTGTTGGTTAGTGGAGATGTCTGTTAAATCCAACAGCGGGAATTAAACAACTTAAACTGGATCATACGGCTACAACTGCTGATGAAGGAATAAACTGATTATCGGATCCGATTGTTGCCCGAGCACTGTTCAGCCATCTCTCCAGCCATCTCTATTTTTCTCATATTTTGTTGCATTTTTGTTAATTACTTGCGGTGAATGATTAAACGAATTGAGAGCGTCATTAGCTCGGGTTTAGTTGTAATTAGATTATATGGGGGGTTTTCATCCTCTCTTATCTGGAGAGGGTTTTTCCCCAGTATAAATAGTAAGAGAAATGAGAAAAGGGTATGCACGATTAAGCCCTAAATTGTGCGTCAATTGGAGCCGGAGTGGATCCAACACTTCCCTTGGAGCTTCGTGTAGTTTGAATACACGCGAATTTACTCCGAGATAGGGTCAAACTGCTGATCCAATCTCAGTCGGCCGTCTCCGGCGGCTTGGTCGACGGTTTTGATCAGATTCCTCGTCGGAATCCTATCAAAGTTGCTATGGAAGCCAGAGAAATTCAACATTCTTTTCTTTTACGGTTTTGTATCTCATTAAGATGTTCTCCGAGCACACCATAACCACCACCAGAGTAGAACGCAAAAGGAAAAAGAAAAGTAGCAAACCTACCGTGAGGAGGAAGAAGGGGATCCGGAGGGAGAGGAGAGACGTATGGAGTTCCCGGAGTCCGCGGAGCATGAAGCCGAGCTGGCGAGCGTGGGCGCCTAGGAAGCGGTGGGAGAGGTTGAATACGACGGCGACGGGGACGCGGGAGGCGTCGCCGAGGTGGAGGGCGTGGAGGAGCGCCCAGTTGTCGCGGAGCCTCTGGTCCCGGAACATCCAGTACACCACTGGACCCGTGGGTACGGTGGCCGGGGTTCGGATTCGGACCCGGCAAGGGTCGATCGCCGGCGAAGAGGCCGGCGACGTCGCCATTTTTTGGGGAATGGAAATGAAGGAATTGGGTGGAGGGAAGGAAGTTGTGATCGTGAACGATGGTTATTTTATGGCGGTGCGTTTTTTCAAATATACCCCTCCACATTATTGTTTTCGGCTTTTAATGGTTGAGATTATTAAATGGTGTTTAGGGAACTTGTTAGTTGCTATGCCATTTTTCCCCTCCTTTTACTACGTAAGCAACTTATTGCACGTTTAGGATTTTAATTCTTCGCAAAAGATGTCTTAAGTTGAGATTGTGAGATTTTTTTTGTGCATCTCTGGTGTAAGAAATTTTAAAATTTATCGGACTCCGATTTGACACCAGATCAAGATCTGACGTTTATAAGGCTGAATTTTGAATTGAGATGAACAACTCAAAAAAAGTTGTTAGGAAAGATTTCTTTTGAGTTTAAAGATTTTGTGGAAATATCTAACACGTCGATGGTGAGCGGATGTAGTTTCCAAACGTGGATTTGACATGCAAATTTTGTCACACATATCCAGAAATTTGCACCTCCATCGCTACTTATCGTATTACAACATTGATGTGATAGCGGATTAAAAAAATTGTAGTTTGTACAAACCAAATGGATGCAACGTTAAACCTAATGAGATGTTAAGTAAAGAGAGTTAAGGATAAAGATTAGGTGCATAAGAGAGGTCGTGTACTTGCGTGGGACTGACAATTTTTATTTCTCTGTTGACCACTTAAAACGAAAATTAATCAAACATGATCGATGAATTAACTTAGTTACTAATTCAAGATATTTAATCGTTTAACAACCATTACCGTCGTGATTAACTACAGCTACACACATGAAGCCCGCCTGTGACACGTGTCCCCCTCCCATTGGTTATTTTTTTTTTGAATTTTTTTTAGTTTTGGTATTGTTATTAATGGATTGGGTATTTGTTATAAATGTGGGATAATAATTTTTTGTAAGTGATTAAAATTAAGAAATTTCCAGAACCAATACACTGTTTAATCACGGGTGCAATATTTAATCACGGGTGCACTATTTTCAATCACGCGTGCACTGTTTGCAATCACGCGTGCACTATTTGCAATCACGCGTACACTATGTGCAATCACGCGTGAACAGTGCAACAAATACATCCAAACCCTCCCAACTATAAATACATCTATTTATCTCCTGATTCCTCACATTTCCTTAACGTCTCAACTTGTTAGCTTCTTCTCTCATCAATGTCGGATAATAGTTTAAACTCCGGTCAATCCGACGATGATAACTGGAATGAGACATTAAATCTAATGGACCGTGCTATTGAATTAGCCAGACAGGTTGTTTACGAAATGACTACACGTCCTAAGCAGCGTCGAAGGAGAACGACGAACCCAGATAGAGATCGTGAACTAGGTTACAGACGCCTTGTAGACGATTATTTCTCTGACAACCCTGTGTATTCTGATACTCTTTTCAGGACAAGATTTCGGATGAGAAAGCATGTCTTCCTGCGCATCCACAATGTCATCGAAGCATCTGATGTCTTCTTCCAACGAACACCGGACGCAACTGGTAGGATGAGCATCTCCGGTCTACAAAAAAGTACGGCAGCAATGCGAATGCTAGCATATGGCGTTGCCCGCTGATGGGATCGATGAGTACCTACGAATGAGTGCGGCAACATCCAGAAATGCTCTCCTCAAATTCTGTGAAGGTGTTATTCGCATCTTCGGCCCTGAGTATTTACGTCGGCCAACTGCAAATGACTTGGTACGCCTACTTTACGTTGGTGAGCAACGTGGGTTTCCAGGTATGATGGGGAGTATCGATTGTATGCACTGGGAGTGGAAAAACTGCCCAGCTGCTTGGAAGGGACAACATCAAGGACGTGCTGGGAAAACAACTCTGATCCTTGAGGCGGTGGCATCGTACGACTTATGGATCTGACACTCCTTCTTCGGAATACCGGGTTCATGCAATGACTTGAACGTCCTGCAACAATCTCCGGTTTTCGACGACATACTAGAATGCCGAGCACCACCTGTTAATTATGAGGTAAATGGTGTTCAATATGATATGGGATACTATCTTACTGATGATATTTATCCACAGTGGGCGGCCTTCATCCAATCCATCCTTCACCCTCACATCCTGAAGCACAGATGGTTTGCTGAAATGCAGGAGGCAACGCGTAAAGATGTTGAACGCGCTTTCGGAGTGTTGCAAGCGAGGTTCGCGATCATCAGAAACCCCGCTCTTGCCTGGAGCAAGGACGTTTTGTCCAAAATAATGACAGCTTGTATCATCATGCATAACATGATAGTGGAGGACGAACGCGACTGCTATGCTAATTTTGGAGATATTCGCGAATTTATGGAAGATCGTCGTGGAACTTCAGCTGAGGCAACATCGTATTCGACCGATCGTATAGCGGATATTCACGCGTTTTTTGTCAATCAAGATCGAGTACGTAACAGGAACCAACATTTGGATCTGAAAGGCGATTTAATTGAGCATATATGACAACGCTACGGACGAGGAGCAGTTTGAAAATCGGTTAACGTAGTTGGTTATGTAGTATTTAAAAGTTTAGTTTATGTAATATGTACTGTTGTTTCTTAACTTTGATTGTAATATTTCCTATTTCAGTTTGTCTTAATAATTTCGTGATTTACCAGTAATTATTAACAATATTTCGAGTTAAAATATAATTATAATGTAATTAAAATTAGATTTATATAAAATGTAATTTGTTAAATGTTGTGTGAGAATTAAATTTGTTTAATTAAGAAATGATGTGGATGAAAGAGAGTGTAGGGTGGGTGGGGGTAGCCTGGGCATGGGTAAAGGTTTTTTTGGGTGGGTTGGGTGAGCTGACGTGACAGAGAGAGAAGCTGGGCGCCCGGGTAGCCCGGACGCTGTTAAATATGCTCTATCCCTAACCTTAAAACTCTTCTCTTCCCGGCCCCGACGACCCACCTTTCTCCCCCCCGCCTCTCCAAACTCCGACCACCCCCCAAAGCCGCCCCACCCCACTCCGACCTCCCATTCGACTTCCGCTACTCCTACTCGGAAACCGACCCGCCCTGGACCCCTATCGGATTCCGGGAACCGCGCAAGTTCTCGCCTTTCGGGTCGGGGCGACTGGACTGGAAGTGGGACGGCGTGTCGGCGCCGGTCGGGGGAGAGGAGGAGGTGGTGGACTGGGGGGAGGTTGCTGGGATGAGGAGGGCCGTGCTCGGGGAACCGCTCGAGGAGGACGAGGTCGAGGAGCTCGTCGAGAAGTACCGGCACAATGACTGCGGGCGGCAAATTAATTTGGGTATCGCGATTTCGATGTGATTTTGCTTTAATTTAATAATGTGCTATGGATTTGAATCTGAAACACTCATTGTGAAAGTTTATTCATATCATATTGGGATAGAAAATGAAAATGAACCTTAGTAAGTTGAAAACTTGACATCAATGACGAAATTCTCCGGAATTAGTTTGTTTTGTACTCGTGTTCATCGCCTTATAAAACTGTAAGACTGATTTGGAAGAAAATGATTTCTTAATTAGAATGGGAACATGTACGTCTAAAGTTCTGGATCATTTGACTCTTGGTGCTGTTATCTAGTAGCATCCGCTTATCGCTGGCCCAGTGTTATGCCGATTCCAACTCGATATCATCAAATTCTATTTTACTCCAACAATTCTGTCTTGTTTGCATTTCTTAATGGATTGGTTCTATGACTTTCTTAGCTAACATCTGGACTTGGTTCTGCTCATAATGCATTGATTTTTCATAATGATATTATTACCAACTAGACACTATAAAAATTAGTGTGGTTTTTTGATCTGATGTACAATCTTTTCTAGGGAAGGGAGGAGTGACCCATAACATGATAGATGACATACATAATCATTGGAAGAGAGCTGAAGCTGTGAGAATCAAATGTCTTAGAGTGCCTACCTTAGACATGGACAATGTTATCTTCCACCTTGAGGTTTCGACACACCACACAGGCTACATTCTACTCAATTAATGCTCATCTCTTAATTAGTTCCTCTACCTGTTATATTCCCATCTACACAAGATAAAACTGGTGGGGAGATTAGCTATGGTACATTAATATACTTCTTCTGTACCGGGGCCGCAATTATGATTCTAAACAAAGGCCATCTATACCACTGATGTTGTGGAAGCCTCTGGCGCCTATTTATCTGAGACTTGTGAAAAATGTCGCTGATGGCTTGACTTTTGAGGAGACCAAGGAAATGAGAAACAGAGGATTGAATTCACCCGCACTAATGAAGCTCAGTGAGTTCTGTCTCTCTTGTTTTCATTAAAACTTCTTGCAGTTATTCTGTAATTGTCATGAACAACCTCATGGATGTTCAGTTATGCAGCTAGGAATGGTGTATATGTGAATGTGGGATGCCTTTGAAACGGATGAGGTTGTAAGGTTGGATTGCAGCAGCATGGATTTAAGTGACTGCAAGAAGATTGGTGTGAAGCTCAGGGTATAATATATTTTTAAATTTGTTACTGCTACCTCCCTTATGGTACTGATTTTGAAGTTATTTTCCATGCCAAGTTTCTTTATTAATGTACAGATAAAACTGAGAATCCAATCTTCTCTTGCATATGGGATTCACCAGTTATTCACCCTATTGAAAAAAAAATTCCTTTTTTGAGGATTTACTACCCTGGTTTTTTGTTTTCTCTTTTCATCGCAAAACTTCCTAGTTCAACCTAATATATTATTTTTATAGCGATATTTCTTTGCCACCCCCCTTCAATAGTAGTGATACTTGATGACCTGCCCATTTGTACTTGTATTTGAGTATGACATGCTTACTTAGACATTCTCATATTTATGTATCTGGTGTAAAGTGAACTACAATCAATCCCATTTAGTATTTTAGTATTATTTCTTTCATCTTACTTCCAATCTAAAGAGTTGTTGCTGCCTGACTAAAGCTGAGCCTGCATAACTATATTTCCATTTCTGTTGAGGATTACTGCAACAACGAACTTCGCGAATTTATTTTTGATTCTCTGGTATTCTTTCCTCCCATTTTTACTGGATGCCAACCAGGCTATATCTAATTTGGTCATTGCTGCAGGATTTGGTTCCTTGTGTTCCAATTTTGTTCAAGAGCAGTCTAATTATACTTTGGAGAGGGAAGAAGGTGCATGATAGTGAATCTGACGAAAAAAATGCAGAGCTTTCATGAATCCCAAATGACAATCGACAGTGTCATCCATGTTACAGCGTAGGATTTTTACGCTTAAGAATGTTTTTTTTGTTGTTGCTGAAAATGGATCGACCGACTCAATTTTGGATTGCTAGCTGGATCAGCAGAAGATGGTTGTATATATGGTGCGTGTGTGCAATGGACTGGTACAAAAACCAGGTATCAAATTTTCTGTTTTAACTAGCAAAAGTTCATCATATGTAGAATCATGGTGGTTTGTTTGAAGAAATGTAATGAAATCAAGTCATAATATTACTTAATTTCCTTATAGAAAACCATGTTAAAAAATCTACAAGCTTGGCGTATTTCCAAGCTTGCAGTTGTTTCCGTGCTGACATCTTATCCTACACTTCAAACACAAAACTACAAAACAAACTCTCATTTGACTTCTCATTAGGGGAGCCTTAATCCGTTCACTTGCATTGCTAAATTATAGTCGTTTCAAACATGCTCACCATTTGAGATGTCCTTTTGGTTGGTACTCTCCCTGAACATGTAGTCAATAAGAAAAAGATAGTCGTGGACTTAGGGTGTGTTTGGTGGAAACATGAAATATAACCGATCATCTCCACTCCAAGACTAACGTGGAGGGAGAGTACTCTACGGGGCACACCTAGGCAAAGATGACTTGACTTTGGAACAGGAATCATGAAATATAAGAAAATGATGCCCAACCTTAATTAGGAACTAGTGTTGACGTCATTAAGAGTAGGTGCGTTAATGAAGGAGTTATACATACCAACGAGTCTAGCTACAAAAGTACAAATGCTTCTAATTTTTGTTATTTTATACAAAATGTATCTTTTGATCTCGGTATTTTATTGTGTTAGTAATATTGTTGAACACTCCTATATCAAGCAATCTGCTTTGTAAGTAGACGTGGTTTCTTCAAAATGAAATAAGATATTTATATTTTTTTCTCTACTTAACTTGTGCATTGCATAATGTACTATATTTCGAATGCACACGAATACATGATTATTTTTCGAGGTACAATACAAAGAGAAAAAGAGAGAAATGTGACTACAAAACTTTTACAATATGATACTTGAATTTATGACAAAAAGAAGAAAAAATGTGAATATGTTATCAAAAGGAAATACTCCAAAAGTAATTTCATCATGTTAAAATTGAGTTCGATTTTTTATATTGAAACTCATGTTTTTGTAAAAAAATAAAGATGCTAAGCAGTAAACGGTAATTGGATTACCATTTTTGATTTTTGAAAACGATTCCTCCACTACCATTTTAATTTTTCGTATCTTGCCACATATTTTTAGGACCTATATTTTGCTAATTTTTTTAATTTTACATTAGTATTTGGAATCATAGTGTTAATTGGTCGCCGTATCAACTTGCCCTGTTCCCCCAGCCATTCAACCCCAGCCTCTCTCCTTCCTCTTTTTCAATAACTATTTGGAGTCTCATCCTCCGTAGAGGTCGTTCTTGTAATATTGACTATAAATCTTTTGCTTAGGGACTAAGTCTTCTTCTCAACAAAAAAATATTCAATTGAAAATACATTTCATCTGAAACTCATTTTTTTAATGAAAAACTTTATTTAATGATGTGATTTTTAGCTTGAATACCGTTTATTCATAAACATAAGAACACAAATTTAAGTTTAAAATGAATTGTTAACCTTGATCTTGCAAAACATTGTTTAAGTTTCAAACCCCTGGTGAAGTTTAACCCTAGCAAGCAAGACAATAACAGGGTTGGGAAATTGATACCATGACTTACTGTCAACGTGCATGATCATACAGTATTAACAAGGAAACCTACCTAGTATTCGAAAAAGATATATGAAAATAAAATGAGACTCCCAAATTGCCGACTTTAATAAACCACCTCGTGTTGTGTTGTCCATTTAAATATCGTCTGGCTGACTTAGACTTGTTGAAGTTACGAATAAACAATACGAGAGACTAGTGGTCCCTCGCTAATTTGGAAGAAATAATTGGAATCTTGATTTTCAAAGAAGAGCACAACCTTGAGTTGATTTCAAAGTTTGTGAATGTCGATTTGTCTAGAGATTTTTTTATACTGAATATCGAAATGGCTTGTGCTTTATTGAATCAATATGCTTTAAAGGGTAAATACGTTTTATTAATTAGAATCTACCTGTGGAAGTATTTAAGTGTAAGTTCAAGGCATAAAAATTTATTGTCTTGAAATGCTGATAAACATGAAAGTTGGATAACGTAGTGTGAACCAGTTCAACCTATTCAATTTGGTGGCTTGAGTGAGTAAATTAATTCTATTACCGCTAGCTTTTGGGGTATTATTTCCAAACATACATTTGTCCTGCACTTCAAACAAAAAATTAGAAACCAAACTCTCGTTTGGTTTCTAATTATGGGACCATCAATCCTTCGACTTGCATCGCTAAATTGTAATCGTTTCAAATGTACTCACCATTTAAGATGTCCTTCCTTTTGTTTGATATTTTAACCGTGAACCTGTAGTTAATAATGAAAAAAATAGTCGTGAACTTAAGGGGTGTTTGGAAACATGAAAGGTTGGAAGATGAGGCCTAAGCTTAATTAGGAACTAATCCTGACTTAACGAAGAGTACGTAGGTACATTAATGTAGGACTTGTTATACATACCAACGAGTCTAACAACAAATGCTTCTAATGTTTGATATTTTATACTAATACATGTACCGATGTTTGTGTTTTATTGCGTTCTTAAAGTTCTTTAACACCTATCTGGAACAATCTTGCTTCATAAGTAGACGTGGTTTTTTGAACATGAAATAAGATATTTATATCTTTTTTCTTTACTTAATTTGTGCTACATTTTGAATGCACACGATTATTTTTTCGATCTACAATACAAAAAAAGGAAAAATATCCATGCTACTAAACCCCACCCCTAGCCATAGAAAATGGTCAAATACTTCCAAATCCGTATATATCAATAAGAAAGTTGACTTATGAAGCTTCTCTTAATAATTTATGTCTTTAATCCAATCCAACTCATGTCGGTCAGAAAAAAACATAAGTGTGAGACTCAGAGTCAAACTCATTTCATAGCTGAGACCCACATAGAATCTGACTTTCAATCAATAAATCTCTTACTAGATTTTCACAAGTCCATATAGACCGCCCATTCTTTCTTGCATTCTCACAGGTCACAACCCAACTTTCTTTTCTCGTCTTGCTTTAAAAAAAAATTATTTTCTCATCTGGCTTCAACATGCAATTCAATCTCAACACCTATTACTATTCTCAACTGTCCTCTTAATTTCACTCCTTGAAACTCAGTTCACATCCAACTTCCAATCTGAAGCAATGGCTCTCTTCCACAAATTCATGCTAACACTCTTCTTGCTCTGTTGTCTGCTTCAAACGCTCATTTCGTCGCGTTCGGACGACGTCCAACTCGAGGCGCTGAAGGCCTTCAAGGCCTCAATTTCAAGTGACCCATTGGGAGTCTTATCCAATTGGACTGATTCAGCTCACCACTGCAATTGGTCTGGTATTTCATGTGATCCTTCAACCAATTCAGTTATATCAATATCGTTTTACGATAGCCGGTTAAGCGGCACCATATCACCCTTCCTTGGCAACATTTCCACCCTTCAAGTCCTCGACCTCGACACAAATTCCTTCTCCGGTTCAATCCCTCCTCAGCTCGGCTCTTGCTCTGAGTTACTCCAACTATCACTCCCTGCCAACCTCCTATCAGGCTCGATCCCCCGAGAGATCGGGAAACTTAAAAAACTTCAGTCTTTAGATTTAGGCATCAATTTTCTCAATGGTTCCATACCCGACACAATTTGCGATTGCACGTCCATGACAATGTTGGGCTTCATTGAAAACAACCTCACCGGTTCGCTTCCCGACCGGATTGGGAATCTAATAAACCTCCAATTGTTTGTTGCACACACTAACAACTTGGTCGGTCCATTTCCAAACTCATTCTGGAACTTAACTGCCATGGTAACTCTAGACTTGAGCTCAAACCAACTGTCTGGTGGAATATCGCCTCGAGTCGGGAACTTCGCGAGTTTAGAAATTTTCCAGCTTTTTACCAACAGGCTCTCGGGTCGAATTCCGAAGGAATTAGGCCAGTGTAGGAATCTCACTTTGCTGAACATTTATGGGAATCAGTTTTCTGGTGCCATTCCTTCTGAACTTGGTAATCTTGTCAAACTAGTCGCGTTGCGGTTATATGACAATAAACTAATCTCCGCCATTCCCCCCTCGCTCGCCCGTTGCAAATCTCTTATTCATCTCGGGCTCTCCAGGAATCAGTTATCCGGAAGCATTCCGCGTGAGTTCGGTGAATTGAGTTTGCTTAAAATTCTCACACTCCAAGAGAATAAGCTTGAGGGTCCAATCCCGCCCAGCATTGTGAACTGCTCACATCTTTTTAATGTTAGTTTTGCTTACAACAAGTTATCGGGGCGGATTCCGGTCGGCTTTGGGACGTTGGTTAATCTAACGTTCCTTTCGGTCGGGGCAAACCCACGATTGACAGGAGAAATACCTGGGGACTTGTTCAACTGCAGTAAGTTGAGAAGGTTGTATTTGGCATGGTGTAATTTCACAGGATCACTGCCTCCTAGCATTGGGACGTTGGTCAATCTAAGGTTCCTTTCGGTGAGGGCAAACCCACGATTGACGGGAGAAATACCCGAGGACTTGTTTAACTGCAGTAAGTTGAGACTGTTGGATTTGGGAAGGTGTAATTTCACAGGATCACTGCCTCCCAGCATTGGGAATCTAGCTAGTATTCAGAAGCTGAAGTTGTCCTTCAACTCTCTGTGGGGAAAAATCCCACCTGAGATTGGAAATCTAAGCAACTTGCTAAGCTTAGAGTTTGGTGGCAACAATTTTGTAGGTGAAATCCCATCGGAAATATCAAAACTTTCGATGCTCCAGGGGCTGTCCATCCAGCAAAACTCACTGGAAGGTATGATTCCTTTGCAAATTTTCGATATGAATCAGCTCAACAAGATTGAATTGCAGCAAAACAGGCTTGTGGGTCTGATCCCGGACACCTTCTCAAGCCTCAGGTCGCTGTCACATTTAGATCTCCATGATAACATGCTGAATGGCTCGATTCCGGACAGCATTAGTCATCTGAAAGGTCTACTGAAACTCGATCTCTCGAACAATAGGCTGGCCGGGACAATTCCGGTAAATTTAAACGACATACAAGTAGACCTTAACTTATCGAACAATCTCTTGTCCGGCTCAATTCCACAGGAGATCGGTAATTTGGTTATGGTGCAACACATTGACCTCTCCAACAACAACATATCCGGAAGAATCCCACCCGCTCTCCAGAATTGCTACAACTTGAACTCGCTTGATCTTTCACAAAACTTGCTCTCAGGTGAAATCCCGCTGGACCTTTTCTCAAAATTCAACTCTCTAGTTGACCTGAATTTAGCAAACAATGATTTGGTTGGGGAGCTTCCTTCAAGCATTTCAAAGTTGAGTCAACTTACTTCTCTTGATGTTTCGAAGAACGAGTTCAAAGGTGAGATCCCGAAAAGTTTGGAGAATCTTGGAAGGCTGAAGCATCTTAACTTTTCATTCAACGATTTCAAAGGTCCGTTACCCGCTTCGGGCATTTTCCGGAACTTGGAGCCATCTAGTTTGGAGGGTAATGTTGGTCTTTGTGGAGCGAAATTTCTCCCTTCTTGTGGTCTCGAAAGACCCAAACGGTTCTCAAAAAAGGATCTCGTCGTGTTGTTGGCTTCAGTTAGTGTGGCTTTGATTTTGGTATTCCTGGTTCTAGTGGCATTAAGATGCCGAAAAAGGGCAAAAATGGAACATGTAAACAATCGTGACATGGAACTGCCACAATCGCCAAGTCTGAAGAGATTCACACTGGACGAGCTGAAATTCGCAACCGAGTTTTTCAGCGAAGTCAATGTGATTGGAAGCACCAACTTAAGCACAGTCTACAAAGGCAAGCTCGAAGGAGACAACTCGACGATTGCGGTTAAGAGGCTCAACTTGCAGCAGTTCCCATCGCAATCAGATAAAGTCTTCATGACAGAAGTGAAAACACTAAGCCATCTGAAGCACAGAAATTTAGTTAAAGTGGTTGGTTATGCGTGGGAGTCCCGGAAGATCAAAGCCATTGTCCTCCGTTTCATGGAGAATGGAAATTTAGATGATTTGATTCATGGATCGGGTGTGGACCGGTCAAGATGGAACGTCTATGAGAGGTTGAGGGTTCTGATATCGGTCGCGAATGGTCTTGTTTATTTGCACTCTGGTTATGGATTGCCTATTGTACATTGCGACTTGAAGCCCTCAAATGTTCTCTTGGATAAAGATTGGGAGGCTCGTGTGAGTGATTTCGGGACGGCTAGAATGCTCGGTGTTCATTTGCCGGATGGAAGTAAGAGCTCTACTTCATCGGTATTTCAAGGAACCATAGGTTATTTGGCTCCAGGTAAAAATTACTTCTTTGCCAACGTTTTATTTTCCAAACAATTTTTTTTTGAAGTTTTGATAATATTCTGTTTTGATTTTTTGTACTTGTGAAGAATTTGCATACATGAGGAAAGTGACAACAAAGGTGGATGTCTTCAGCTTTGGTATCATCATAATGGAATTTCTCACCAGAAGGAGACCAACCGCCAACTTTGGAGGCGGGAATGAGCCCTTGACATTGCAACAATTCGTGGCGAAAGCACTTGCCGGAGGTGTGAATGAAGTGCTCCACGTTCTTGACCAGGAGTTGAGCCTGTCAAGCCCGAAAGAGATTGACATTGTCGTAGGACTGCTTGAATTGGCCGTTTCTTGCACGCAAACTGAGGCTGAAGATCGACCGGACATGAACAATGTGTCGGTTTCCGTAACAAAGATGTAAGGAAGAAAAGAAGAAGCAAAGTTCTGAATCTGAACTTTACTTCAGTAGTTGAAAAGCAAATCTGAATGTTTTGTGTGAAATTTAGGAGTTCCTTGAACTTCCACTTGATGTGAGAAGATTTTGGTGTAAGTTTGTTATCACAACTGATGATATGTTGTGTCAAAATGTGGTCAAGAATTTCAGATTTGATTACTCAATTACCAAAGCCCAAGAAATGGCTTTAGAAGAAGAAAGTAGGTCCTGTAATTTAGTTGGAGTTGAATACTCTCAAGTCCATAATAGTGCAACAATATCTATCACATCGGTTAGATTCGTGTAACATTTTCTACTGTGATCTCAGTTCAAGTTGTGTTTTACTTCTATTGACTTACACCTTGACTCGCAATGTCGACTATAAATGTAATGGCTGGCTATGATTTTATGAATTGTAGTCTTAGATTAGCATAGGCCTGGTATTTGAATCCCAACACGTGAGTTACAGAGTAGGTTTAATCAAAATAATAATAATAATGCTTTTGGCAAAGGACTTGGGGAATTTAAATTCATCCTCAATTGAGACTTGGTCGGTTGGTGCTAGCTAGGAACTTGATTAGCCTTTTTGGTGGTTAGATCAATCTCAGTGCAGTTATATTCATTCTTACCTGATTGGACAAAATCAACCCCTCCAACAAGTTGGTAGTTTCCCAAACTACCAACTTGGAACTTGATAGAATGATTGGTGATGACAAGTCCTTGTCATACACTGTCATGTGAAAACGATCGACTAGCAGATGTCGAATTTAAAGTTAAGAGCTGAAGTCGCTGAAAGCATAATAAATGCTTCTGCATGACATGTTCCCCCAACTGATTTTAGCTGCTGTAGAATCAAGCATAGCCTGAACAAACGCATATCAATTTTGCAAGTAGCATCCACTTACCGGGATTGCGTCTAAGGCGAATCTCATAAAGGGCTCTACTAGCCATGTTGCTTATAGAATTATGTGCATTTCACCCACTTTTAACTTCAATTCGCATGCACATTTTTGAACATTTTAACTCACACGTCATCTTTAGTAGATTTGTTAAGGTGTTGTATGGCTCACCTTCCTGATCTTGAAGTTCTAAAAAAACCAACATATATTTTGCTGAATTTCGTCACCGATTGCAATACTTCAACCACAATTCTTGTGCCAAGTTCAATTGATAATGAGAGATTTATAATTGATTAAACTTAAACTATAGCTATTAATAAATATATATTAACCTTTTCCTCTTCTAATTATATGCTCATTTCTATAAAACACAACAGTCACAAATGCAGATTCTCCTTCAATAAATCTAGTCTGAAACAAGCAGAGACCAAAAGAGTAGAGTTATATGGATGAGGAGCAGAGAAATCTGACTTTGGCCAATGACACTGAACTGAAACTGTTGTGGATAGAAGTTTGAGTTCAGAAAGTGAATTTGGTCCCCCCCACCCCACCCACATTTGAGAAATCAATTCCAATGGGAAGAATTTCTGAAAGGGAGATAAAAGGTGGGACAACTGTCTACAAACACTACATATGCAAGGATGTTCACTTTCAAAGTCCAACAACCGACCCAATACATCCATCTCATAAGATTTATGGCTTCATTAGGTGCCATATATGCAAGGATATTTTGAAAAGAGACTCACCCTTTGAATTATTTGAGCTATTATTTTGACTGGTAAGATCATAATTATCCAAAGATAGAATTTTCTACAACTAGGGGTTTCCAACAGGTTAATGATCATCCAGAAACATTCTATGTTACATACATTACATGTTTCTACAATACATATTGGTCATTTCTATTTAAACACACCAATTTTATTCTATTCAGGCTTGGTTAAAATGTGAATCAGGATAAGGATGGAATGTTTTAGGACATTTGTACTACTACAGGTCAGCAATTATTGCAATGCTCATCACACGTTTAGTTTGTGGAGTTATTTACCACTTCTCCGTGAAGTGAAATATGTTTCTTTTGGTGAAATATGTCTAATTTTTATAAATCCAAATGTGTTAGATAGCCGAATTTGAATGACATTGCAAAGATATTTCAATAGTTTGACAACAAATCAAGCAAATAGATGGTCTAGTTACCTATACCTACAAAAAGATGCAATAAACACTATTGTCTTCCTCATCCAAATGCTTGATTTTGAATTCAGTTTAATACAATTCCACTGCTGCAATACTTTATTCAGCTCCTGAAAAATAAATAACAATGCCAGGAGAGAAGCCGATGAATTAATTATGGAGATCGTGACAGAATACGTTCGACATATCCAACATGTCTTTGTCGAACCTATAACAGAAGAAAGAAAAATATTCAGATTAAATCCAAGAAAGAAAAAAAACGAAAAATATGTTATATGCAGAGAACAAATAGTTATATGCAAAGAAAAAAAAGCGAAAAATGTTTCTTTGCTTCAGAACAAGATTATAATGGGTTCAGTTGGAATTATTCCATCTAAATGGCTAGCTGATGCTACTGATTTTTGAAGGCACATTCTGTTATGTGGTTACCTTAGTTACCATTTGACTCTATTTTGCTGAAGTCGATCCACCTTCACAAGGCTCACTACCGTCAGTTAGTGTTGTCACCTTGTGAGGTTGTGGTGATTGAGTTTCATATGTCGAAAGCAAATCAATTCCCTGAAACTTTACACCCGGTCGCATTTGATTAAATCGGAAGGTGTGTGCATAAGCATTAAGATCAGTAGCATTCCACATAATGTTCTGAAAAAATGCCGGATCCAACATTGGCAAATAAATATTGTCTGTCTGAGTAGTTGCGGCGGTCAACGGTACTAACTGATTAATCAAAGGAATTGTTGAACACTGACTTATTCCTCCACCCACAGCTGATAGAAATTGTTGCGAATATGGAAACAAAATCGGAACCATACTGCTCCCCATCAACATTATCTACCATTACAAATAATTTTTTTATGAAAGAGATTAAGATTTCTTTACTTTTCTTTCTTATCAATAAAAGAAGAGAAGACAGTACTTGTAGTTGTAGTTGAAGTGATTTTAAGTACTCAATTGCCTCATCCAACATCGAAGCCTTGTCTGTCTGCAAAAACACATTTGAATGGGACATAATTTGACATTAATCCTTAAAATTTGATTTTAATGCTCAAAACTGTATTAGGGGAGTTTAAAAAAAGTTTCTATTGGACAATGTGAGTGCGATAATCAGTGTGGTTCGAAAAATGCAAGTGGACCAGAAATTTTAGGTTCAGATAGACTATGAATCATTATGACAAAAATGGGGTACCTTGTTACAATGCTGTAATAGTTCTCGCAAAACTTTCAACTTTCCGTTGATCCTGTCCCTTCGCCTCTGCAATACCGACAAAGAGGAATCACGATGAGATGTATTCGTCGTTGGGTACCATAAAGAAAACATTATTTAGGATAACGTTTTACCCTCTCAGAGAGATTATGAACATCAGCAGCACGTCTTCTTTGAGCTGATGTCGATTTAAGGGGACGCCTTTTGCTCTCAGACTGCTCTATCTCTCTTGACTTTCTTTTTTGGCTCTGATGGCTTGTGGTCTTCTGACTTTCTATTCCAGCGATATATCTTGAATTGCTAGATAAAGAAATCGCTGTGGCCATGTCATGTGTTTCTGAGTGACCATTATCGGGAAACTTCATCCGGACATCTGTTAAATGTTTGGTCAAATTATCCGAAACATCATTACTTAAATCATCTTATTTCTGAATTTTGTTTGCTCCCCAATTGCTCGGTTGCAAAGATAACTCGCTTATCTCTCCTTGAGTCCCACTCCCCACAACTTTTTCATTCTTTTGAGGAAAGGCAAATGACTTATCATTCCTTGTTGATCTTGAAATGCACATAATTGTTTTTGTTGTTTCAGTCATGCCGCTGGTCATTAGATTTGAATTGGGGGGTGGCACTAAGTGATCTTCAACACAGAGCTTGTTTGTAAAGACACTTTCCTCTTCAATAGAACCGATACCGAGATGCTTGGGGCGAACGGCTCTCCTCTGCCAGCCAGGTAGCGCGTGCCTTTCCCGACTTATCTGATACTCTTTTGGATTCAGCTACAGGCATCTGACAAAAGAAGTCAGAACGCAAATCTGTTCCATTAGTTTATCGTCTGGCTTGTAAGAATTATGCAGAAGACAAAATTCAGACAAGTTTACTATTGTTGCACTGTCAACATTTCTTCAGTTTAAATTGATACGTGAAGTTAAATGAAGAAATCTGTACCAAGAAAATAAACACTTTACCTTATTGGTTTTCTCTGTTTTTTTGTCAGAATGAGATCCGAAGAAGATTTTTATCTCTCTATGATCTCGTTTTGAATAAATCATTCATCTCTGGAAGAACATAACTCTATGAATTCCAAAAAAATGTCGTACTAAACAATCGACAAGAAAATGTGTTTTTTAAAAATAAAAAAAATCTTCCTACGACCAAATAACAAAACGAATGAAACATATACTGAACAAGATATGAGATTAAACTAGAAAGATAACAAAGCTGATGCCATCAAAGGAGCAAATCTTGAAATCCACCATGTCCTTTTTTTTTTAAAATCAACCATGTCTGACACAAAACAGAATAACATTTGGAAAGTGTTGGAAGTTATAAAAGCAGTC
This sequence comes from Triglochin maritima, assembly GCA_963682175.1. Classification (NCBI taxonomy): domain Eukaryota; kingdom Viridiplantae; phylum Streptophyta; class Magnoliopsida; order Alismatales; family Juncaginaceae; genus Triglochin; species Triglochin maritima. The sequence continues at coordinate 43,762,603 of OY821774.1, forward strand.
ATGATTTCCAGTAAACACCAGCGAGGAAGGAGTCAACAAAACACATCAGAAATAGCTAAAAACTGTTCTACACCTTCCATTCAAATAAATAAAAATCTAAAAGCACAAGGAATATCAAACTAAGCCTAGGAATAAAAGTCCAAATAAGAGAGATCCACAGCACCAAATCTCATGATAAATGTTAACCTTAAAACACAATCACTGTCTAGCCTAAGTCTCGGATTCTCATGCAACACTAAACCAAAAGAAAGACAACATAACGATAATTCCCACAACTAAATTATCACAAAATACTCATAGAAGTATCACAATCAGACCTTTCTTTGATCCTTGTTTAAGTCCTCGAGCTTGTAGGGAAGACATGAATCCTTCCTCTCAAACATATACTGTTAAACTCATAGTTGCAAAGACAAGTGGGGACAGTGGAGCTTAAATAATTGGTTCAGAACATAATTGAAATTGGAGAAGGACATGACATCATCATAGCTATGTTATCATATCTGAAAGTAGAAGTATGAACATGTTTGGAGAATAGCTTATATATATTGACTATGATATGCATAATATTTTTCATCATGTCTCGTGAAACAAAAATTATTTGTACCTTGTGATTTTGCATTATTCAGGTACATTGTTTTATATTTTATCCTTTGATGAGGAAATATTTGTCCATAACTCAAAAAATTGATTATCTGAAACTTAGAGATAGTTATTTCAAAATTAGTGTATGTCATCCACAGAAAGAGGTCAAGTTAAAACTTTTTATGGGATGATCACACTAACATTTTCTAATTAACCAATTGATTTAAAAAAAACATTAGTCTTTCAAATGGATGTGCTTCCATTTTGACCGACCTTTGTCAATTATGCCTTTCATCCATTGACCTTGATTCTGACTTTTGGAACTCCAAGGGAAACTTCTGAGCCGAAGAAAATAAAATTTTGAGATTGTTGTTCGACATGATATATATATTTCATGTGGATATGTATTATATATATCGTATTGTTATGATGCAACCGAGATATACTGAAGAATTGAATAACTATGGATACCTTGAGCCAGTTAGTAGCTACTAACATAATTATTTTGTGAAAATAAAGATAAGCTATTAACTTAACAAGAAACAATCCCAAACAAATTTTCCAAAAGAAAATGATAGATATATATTTTCCCCTAGCTTTGAAAGCGATGAACTTCAAACTTTACATCTTAGTCCCCATCAAACTAATGTAGATGGAGAGAGGTGAGAGCATTAAGTAGATGGTGTACACAACTGAAGGGATCTAATTGGCTAGCCATGGAGCTTGTTCAGCAACCACACAACCATATTTTATCTTATCTCAATATTTGGAACACAACAATATTTGGCTAACTGAATTCCATTCACTATGATTGGATCTTGATTGAAACACAACAATATTTGGCTAACTGAATTCCATTCAAACAATGTATCAGCAATTATTACTTAATTAGCACAAGACTAGACTCAACATAAGAAATGTCTAAAAATATGGCAAGAATCATCAAAAACCATGAATTCATGTGAAGAACAAAGCTAAGCATGAGAGGTGTCTAAATCTTATGGCTTAATCCATCAAAACAAAATTTCTTCAATTAATCAAGCAAGCAAACACAAATACAAACACATAAATTAACATGTTGCATATTCAACAGGAATTTTCAGTCAATAAACATGAGGAAACTAAGCATTGAAAGTGTCAATCTTATGACAAAACCCATCAAAAATCTCCAAATATGTAGATGATTAAAACACCTCCGATGAACATATAAACATGCAAGTCTACACAATCAAAAATTCATCAAACATCCAAATTTCACAACATATATGTAAATCATCTCTACCCTGTAAAGGGGAATGAAACTACTCACTACTCGTTAAGAAAAGAAGACAAAACGAAATTAAACCAACACACAAGAATTAAAAAAGAAGACAACATTAAAACATACTAAGAGAAATTATTTTATTTACATAAATCACATTACAAGTAGCATTCTTCTCCACTTGAGTTTTGCTTCAAGGCTTACTCTAAGTAGAGAGAATGTCATCAAGCAATGGGTAAATATACATATCTGGCAGTAGCCAACAATAAGATATATATCTGGGGGTAACCAAATTTATCTGGGTTAATTACGGTGATATCTGGTTACCCCAAATACATCTGGTGATGTCGGTACTCGGAATCAAATATATCTGGGTTCATTGGGAAATGTGAATGACTTGTTTTGAGGAGAACATGGAGTGTCAAAGATCATTGGAGGAGAGAGAGTAAGTGGATGACTTGTTTTGCCTAAGAGCCCAGAAAAGAGCCCCCAGAAAGAGCACACTTGACATTTCCCGTATTTCAATCCATATATCTTATCATATTCATAACCGTTTATTGCTTTCTAACATAAAAAAACCAAGACAAGACATGAAGAGTCTAAAGAGTGGCGATGAGAGATTATGTGAACAGAGTCAGTGGATGACTTGTTTTGTCCATGACAACATAAAATATATCTGTCTTGTTGTAGATAGGTTACAACTGTACTGGGATATATCTAACTGTAAGTTGAGCCAAGTAATGAACATAACAGAACATATTATTGATGGTAATGTGTTAATGTAAGAGACATCTGAATGCCTTAGATGAAGATATATATCTACATCCAGATATATCTGAAGGACATTCACTACTTTATCAATCATTTGTTTTGTAAGTGAGACAATAAAATAAGGATGAAAAACTTTGTGAGTAGGAGTGTCAGAGCTTAATATAGCAGAGAGAGTAAAGTGGATGTCGACTTTTGCAAGAGAGCCTGGAAAAAAACTCCCAAAAAGAGTCACTTAGCATTTCCCTTTCAACAATGATAGGCACATGCCATTCTATTTGAGGTATGATATTTTGTTCACAACTGGAATCACATAATCCGCTGTCCAGAAGAAAGGGATCGACACTAGATGCATTGTTTTCATCGGAATCTGATATTCTGAAGTCAGCTTTTATAGTATCCGATTCATTTGGCCTTGTTTTACTCTTAGGTTTTTGGCGAAACTGAAGAAGAGTGCTTTGAGTTGACTTCCGTTTAGTTCCTCTTGCTAGACACAAATCTGCATACAGTTGTGTAAAATTATCAGAATATAATCACAAACAGTAAAATCCAGCATACAATCACTGGATTCCAAACTCATTCAGTATTACAAATTTACAACTAAAAGATATGAGGAAAAGCATGGCAAGCATTCAATTTTCCTTAATAATAATGACACAAACATAATGCCAACCGATCACTAGAACCTCCCAATGACGGACACAAGAAATAACAAATTAGATTGCAGAAGGATGATCGTGCATTTGCAAAGTAAAGATAATTAATGGAATCATAAAAGGAAGACGGTAACTTCCTGTGCAAACTTGTATTACCCGAGTTATTTTAGGGAACTACTATTCGTCGTCGGAAAACTACTTAAATCGTCCCAAAAAAGATTTTTTTGCCCATAACAAATCAATTAATACCGATTTCGTCCCGTGTCTTTAAACAAAGTGTTTGACTCAGTTTTACTCACATTCATAGTACCGCCCTCTCGTTGGGTCGGGCGTCTCCCGCGACCGCTCGACTCAAAAATGTTTTTTTAAATTAATTGAAATAAACAAGGTAATTTACTAGATGTGAGTAGTCAGGGGTCTCCGCTGGTTCTTTTCCTGGCATCCGAGACATTTTATGTGGTGAATAGAAGAGTGATATGAAGAGAAAGTTGTGTTAAAAGAGTGAAATGAGGAGTTATATTAGTAGAAAGGGTAGATGAGCAAAATGGTAATCTTACGGGCGATTTAAGTAGCTTTACGGCAGAAGTTCAGTTATTTTACGGTGGTGCTTTTTTGCAATTATACCCCTCCACGTTATTGTTTTCAGCTTTTCAGGAGTGAGATTATTAAATGGTGTTTGAGGAATTTGTTGCCACGCTTTTTTTCCCCTTCCTTTTTCTATGTAAGCAACTTATTGCACGCTTAGGATTACTTCTTCGGGAAAAATGTCTTAAGTTGAGATTGTAAGATTATTTTCGTGTATCTCCGATATAACAATTTTTAAAATTGATCAGACTCAGATTTGTCACATGATAAGGACTTGACGTCTATAAGGTTGCATTTTGTATTGAGGTGAGCAACTCAAAAGAAGTTGCTAGGAAATAGTTTTATGAGTTTAAAAGATTGGTTGTAAGATTTAAGATATTGATGACGAGGAGATTAAATTTACACATCCATCACTCGTTATCATGTTACAACATTGATGCGAATAGGGATATGAAGAGCGATGTCGTGTATTCGTGTGAGATTGACCAATTTTTTATCTCCCCACCAGTGTTACCATTAGAGTAATGTCTAACCGCTTAAAACATCAAAAATTAATCAAACATGATCGAGGAATTAACTTAGTTACTAATTCTCAATATTTAATAGTTTAACAACCATTAACGTCGTGATTAACTACCGCTACATAACCATGTGATAATCGAAGGAAAAAACAAACAAAAAAAGAACATTAGATGCATCGAACTACTCTTCTTCTCCTACTCCCTCCCAAAACCCTAACCCTAACCCTAAAACCCTTCTCCACCTCCTCTCTTCCCGACCCCGACGATCCACCCTTCTCCCCCCGCCTCTCCAAACCCCGACAACCACCCAAAGCCGTCCCACCCCACTCCGACCTCCCATTCGACTTCCGCTACTCCTACTCGGAAACCAACCCGTCCTTGACCCCCATCGGATTCCGGGAACCGCGCAAGTTCTCGCCTTTCGGGCCGGGGCCGCTGGACCGGAAGTGGGACGGCGTGTCGGCGCCGGTCGGGGGTGGGGAAGAGGTGGTGGACTGGGGTGAGGTTGCTGGGAAGAGGAGGGCCGTGCTCGGGGAGCCGCTCGAGGAGGACGAGGTCGAGGAGCTCGTTGAGAAGTACCGGCATAATGACTGCGGACGGCAAATCAATTTGGGTATCGTGATTTCGATGTGATTTTGCTTTAGCTTCGTCTGAATTGTTGCCATATGTGGTCGATCAAGTCGGATCTGAGGGCGAGATGCGTGCTTCTTTCACTAATGCAGTCTCTATTGTTCATGTACGTATTAATATCCACAACACGACCTGATTTAAAGTATCAGATATACCTACAACTTCTGAAGCTTAAAGAGAAATGTTTGCTGACCGAGGAGGACGAAGTACAACTAGCCAATATCCGTAGTGAGCTGAATTAATAAGCGTGCTAATGTTATTTAATTTCGGTTTAAGCATTGTAATGTAGTTTATTTTCAGTTTAAGCGTATTAATGTAGTTTAATTGCAATTTAAGCATTTTAATGTACTTTTATTTCAATTTAAGGGTTGTGTCTACCTATTTTCAATTTAATCGTTGCAATCTAATCTAATTTCTAAAATTGAGTAATTGTAAGTTAAATAACGTAATTAATCTAACCGGGATTTGTTTTAAATAATCTTAATAAATATCCAACTATATACGAAATAATAACCCCAAATCATTTAAATCCAATTATATACACAACAAAAAAAATTAATTTTTTTTAAATCTAACAGGAACACGAGGCACGTCCCTGCCATTCCCCGGTCGTCGCAGGATCGTCTGATGGGATGACCCTGTTACTGTTGCTCTTATGTATCCGGTGTAAAGTGAACTACAATCAATCCCATTTAATATTTTAGTATTATTTCTTTCATCTTACTTCCAATCTAAAGAGTTGTTGCTGCCTGCCTAAAGCCGAGCCTGCAGAACTATATTTCCATTTCGGTTGAGGATTACTGCAACAACGAACTTCGCGAATTTATTTTTGATTCTCTGGTATTCTTTCCTCCCATTTTTACTGGATGCCAACCAGGTAATATCTAATTTGGTAACTGCTGCAGGATTTGGTTCCTTGTGTTCCAATTTTGTTCAAGAGCAATCAAATTATACTTTGGAGAGGGAAGAAGGTGTCGATTTTGTTTCACATGATAGTGAATCTCACGAAAAAAATGCAGAGCTTTCATGAATCCCAAATGACAATCGACAGTGTCATCCATGTTACAGCGTCGGATTTTTACGCTTAAGAATGATTTTTTTTTGCTGAAAATGGATCGACCGACTCAATTTTGGTTTGCTAGCTGGATCAGCAGAAGATGGTTGTATATATGGTACATGTAGATCTGTCAATTAGGTCGTGTTCGTGTACTATCATGTCTGATAGTTCTGCATTCGTGTCAGGATTTCGTGTTATCGTGTATAGTATAAATTGAAAAGATTTCATCATGTTTAGATTGAAAATAGTTTAGTGATATGTTATATTGATATTTTCATTCTAAATAACATCTTAATTGACTATAATCAAGTAAAAACAATTTATTATCAAACAAAAGATGCAGTTCGTGTCTGTTTCGTGTACAAAAATAATTTATCGTGTGTATCGTGTCGTGTTCGTGTCAAATCGTGTACCAATTATTTTATATTTATATGTTCACAAAATATCGTAATAAATCATTTCAATTATACAAAAAATTCGTGTAAAGTCGTGTCTATATCGTGTTTCCTTATCGTGTCCGTGTCGTGTAATCGTGTCGTGTCCAAAATTGATAGGTCTAGGTGCGTGTTTGCAATGGACTAGTACTAGCAAAAGTTCTTCGTATGTAGAATCTTGGTGGTTTGTTTGAAGAAATGTAATGAAATCAAGTCATAATATTACTTAATTTGCTTATAGAAACCAAGTTATAAAAGCTACCGGTTTGGCGTATTTCAAAGCTTGCAGTTGTTTCCGTGCTCACATCTTATCCTACACTTCAAACACAAAACTAGAAGGCAAACTCTCATTTGACTTCTCATTATGGGACCATTAATCTGTCCACTTGCATTGCTAAATTATAGTTATTTCAAACATACTCACCATTTGAGATGTCCTTTAGTTTGATACTCTCCGCGAACATGTAATCAATAATGAAAAAGAGTCATGGACTTAAGGTGCGTTTGGAAACATGAAATATAAACAAACATCTCCACTCCAAGACTTATGCGGAATGTTGAGTCGTCTGCGGGTCACACTTGGGCAGAGATGATGACTTTGGAAAGGGAACACGAACCTCTCTCCGCTATTCTTGTTCTTACCTTGACTCAAAAGAAAGTCTCCCTCGATATTCCTCCTGCCAGACCAGGATTCCGACCCAACTGCCCATCATTTGGTTAGAACGATGATGCCCAAGCTTAATTAGGAATTAGTGTTGACGTAACAAAGAGTATGTACGTTAATGTAGAAGTTGTTAACACACCAATGAATCATTGACTCTAGCCACAAAAGTACAAATTATTTTGATTTTTGTTATTTATACAAAATCTATCGATCTCGGTGTTTTATTGTCTTCTTAATATTGTTGAACACTCCTATATCAAGCAATCTGCTTTGTAAGTACTTAACTTGTGCATTAAAGAATGTACTATATTTCGAGCTACAATACAAAGAGAGATAAATGTGACTACAAAACTCTTAATAGTATGATACTTGAATTGATGACAAAATTATGGAAATACCCCAAAAGTAATCCTATCACGTGAAAACCGAGTTTGAATTTTTTTATTGAAATTCATGATCGAGTTTGAGTTTTCGATTTTTCAAAACAATTCCTCCCCTGTCATTTTAATTTTTTATATTTTGCCAAATATTTTTTGGACTCTTATATTTTGATAATTATTTATTTTTTCATTTTTTTTGATAGTGTTAGTTGCTCGCAGTATCAACTTGCGTACCCCTCCACCCATTCAAGAGGCATCCTCTCTCCTTCCTCTTTTTCAATAACTATTTGGAGTCTCATCCCCGGTAGAAATCCTTCTTGTAATCTTGACTCTAAATCTTTTGCTTAGGGACATTAAGTCTACTTCTCAACAAAAAATTATTCAATTGAAAAAACAATTCATTTAAACTCATTTTTATTGAATTTTTTATTTTAATGATGTGACTTTTAGCTTGAATACCGTTTATTTATAAACAAAAAAAACTTAAGATTAAAATGAATTGCTAACCTTGATCCTGTAAAACATTGCTTAAGTTGCATATACACCCATGACGAAGTTTATACGCAGCAAGAAAGATGATAACATGGTTGGGGAATTGATACCATGACCTACTGTCAACCTGCATGATCAGAGTGTATTGACAAGGAAACCTACCTAGTATCCGAAAAAGAAATATGAAAATAAAATGACACACAATTTCACAAAGGAAAATGTTTAGTAGACGCGCGCGTCACTGACGCTACTTACGTGGCGGAGAAATTTTGTCCATTCAGCATCCAGTCAGCATGTACACTAAGCTTCTCAGAGCAATGATGTCTTTCTTATTTGTCTTCCCGATGCATTAAATGCATATCTACGGAGATACCACCTTTTCTTTTGACGCTCAACGGAGATCCACTAAAGATCCCTTAGGGTTTCACGTCACCTAATTTTTTACTCATTTTCCTTTTTTTTTCCGGACAAGCGCATGACTCATTCCGGACACAGTTACTATGTAATCCGCATAGTTGGAACACTTATTCCGGACAAGCGTACTACTTACTCCGGAATGTTGTATTTTTCTTTTATTTTCCCGATACGTCCACAATTGCATTTAATGCTCCTCAAATCAGCACGTCCTCCATTTCTTCTTTTTTGGCGCTTCACGGAGATACAAAATGTTTTGGCTACCTTATTCAGATCCTATGAATCATTCCTTCTTCTTCCTCCCTTTTTGTTGTACTGTAATGACACTCGTTAATGTGTCCTCACAGCCGGCGCATGCCTCAAACGTCCTGCAAGAGAAGATGTATTTTCCTTCCTTCGAAGAAGCCAAAGCATTTTACGTTTCCTATGCCGATTCCTGTGGTTTTGGTGTGAAGATAAGACAATCTCATTACGATCGTGGTGTTGTTATACGGGCCACTCTTACTTGCTCCAAGGAGGGTAATGCTCCAGGAAACCAAGGTGAAGGTAGACCAAAACATAGGTTATCCGGTAGGGTCGAGTGCACTGCTCGGATCAGGGTCTCCGGAAATCCATCCAGAGGCTACGTAATTAACTACGTAGATCTCCAACATAACCACGCCATGCTGTCGGAAGACCAGATGCGCTTCCTCCGACAAAAACGATCCGTCCCGGAGTCCGCCAGAGCACGCATTTCGTGCAATGATGCTGCCGGTATATCTGCCGCCAAGACCATGCAATCTTTTGTGGTCGAAGCTGGAGGTCACGATAAATTGTCTTTCAACGAGCGGGACCTAAGGTTATTTATTCTCCACTTAACCTGGTTGAAGTTACGCATTTAGCTTTGTCATAAAAATTATGTTTCGCAGGAATGTTGTGAACGTGGTTAGAAACCTCAAAATGGGACCAGGAGATGCGCAAGCTATCCAAGATTATTTCATCAGGATGCAGAAGAATGATTCTCGCTTCTTTTACGTAATGGATATGGACGACGAAGGCAGACTACGAAATGTGTTCTGGGCCGACAGTCGTTCTCGAGCTGCTTACTCTTACTTTGGAGATGCAATATGTTTCGACACAACATACATAACAAACAAGTATGACATGCCTTTTGCCCCATTTGTGGGGGTAAATCACCACTACCAGTCTGTCCTACTCGGTTGCGCACTCCTCTCTTCCGAGACGACACAAAATTACATTTGGTTGTTCCAAACATGGTTGACGTGCATGAACGGTACGTGTTTTATTTTGTCCGGCTTTGTCCGTTTTACGTTATGTGCATGTCCGGTTACCCTTTACGTCTGTCCGGTTTACGTCTTTTGCTCGTCCGGTTTATCCCTTACATCTGTCCGGTTTACGTTTTTTGCTCATCCGGTTTATCCCTTACGTCTGTCCGGTTTACGTTTTTTGCTCGTCCGGTTTACCCTTGACGTCTGTCCGGTTTACGTTATTTTTGTCCCGATTAACATATGTTTTTATCTTGATCGCGTTGTGTGCAGATACAAGCCCCCCGACGATCATAACAGACCAATGTGGCGCCATAGCTGCGGCTGTGAGGACTGTGTTCCCTAAAGCGCGGCACAGATTTTGTATATTGCACATAATGAATAAGGCCCCTGTGAAGCTGCCCACGAAGTACCGGGAGCATACGTTGTTTGACCTCAACAACTGTGTATTCGATTCCAAGACTCCGGCAGAATTCGAGCGGAATTGGCAGGGTTTTCTAGATGATTTCGAGTTCCACGACAATAATTGGTTCCGATCCATTTATGCAATTCGAGAGCGTTGGGTACCTGCATTCTGGCGGGATTGTTTTTCCGCAGGAATGACATCAACCCAGAGAAGTGAGGGTATGAACGCCTTCTTCGATAAGTACCTCACATCAAGGACGACACTTAAGCAGTTCGTTCAACAATACGAACTCGCAGTACGCCACAAGTATGAGAAGGAAGCACTGTTTGATTTCGATTGTCAGCATAAGGCTCCGCAATTGATTTCGAAATATCCATTCGAGAGGCAATTGGGCGAGTTGTATACGGTGGGTGTCTTCAAGAAGGTGCAGTTAGAAATTGGGAAGATGATGTACTGCGACATCAAGGATGAGTTCAACGAGGACGACACATTGCACTTCAACGTGACCGAACATGTATTGACACATATCCTCCCATTGTCGAAACGGTTCACAGTGCAAATTAGAGATGAGAAGTGGGTATGCGATTGCAGAATGTTTGATCACGTCGGTATCCTATGTTGTCACGTTTATGTTGTTATTGCCCGAATACGTCCAAACGCGTTGCTCCCCGAGTCTTACATCGTCCACCGATGGAGGAAGGATATCCGAAGGAGCTATGGAGTCAAATTTCCCCTTCAAAGTGGCATAACGGGGAACGATGCGCTTCGTCGCCACGACGACATAATGGGTCGTGCGGTTTGGATCGCCGAGGCCGCTTTCGACTCAAACGACAGATATCTTCAGGCGGTAGAGGCACTTGAGTTGCTTAAGGAACGTATGCAACGACCTGATCCTGTGTTCGATGGTACATCTGTTCTCAATCCGGATAAGGCAAGACGGAAAGGCAGACCGCCGAGCAAACGACGGATTTCTTTGTCTGAGAAAATAATTAAAAGTAACGTTAAGAAAATCATCAGGAATAAGGTTCTACCCCCGTTACACCCTGCAACACCCAAACCGGGGGATCACGATTTCGATGACTGGGACATGAATTTGCATTACGAGGGTGTTCCTCCTTGATTATTGTATTTGTCCTTGGTTGGAATTATTCCTATGTAATTTTGTTGAAAGTCATTGTATGTCTGTCCGTATTATTGCATAAGATTCAACTCTTTCTTTCCTTGTTCGTTTGTGAATTAATTTCTGATGGCGACAAATATATTTAAGTAATTTTGGTTTGTTGTATGCCTGTCCGGAATAAGTTATATTTATGTCCGGATTAAGTTACAAGTATGTCCGGATTACGTTATATGTCCGTCCGGATTACGATTCATCCATGTCCGTCCGGATTACGATTCATCCATGTCTGGATTAAGTGTATTTGTTGTTCAGAATAAGTGTATTTGTTGTCCGGTTTAAGAATAAAGTTTGTCCAGAAACGTAACATAAAGTTTTTCCGGAAGAAGTGTATTTGCTGTCCGGAATAAGTGTATTTGTTGTCCGGAATAAGCGTATTTGTTGTCCGGAATAAGTGTATTTGTTGTCCGGTTTAAGAATAAAGTGTGTCCGGAATAAGTGTATTTGCTGTCCGGAATAAGTGTATTTGCTGTCCGGAATAAGTGTACTTGCTGTCCGGAATAAGTGTATTTGTTGTCCGGAATAAGTGTATTTGTTGTCCGGTTTAAGAATAAAGTGTGTCCCGAAACGGAACATAAAGTTTTTCCGAAAGAAGTGTATTTGCTGTCCGGAATAAGTGTATTTGTTGTCCGGAATAAGTGTATTTGTTGTCCGGTTTAAGAATAAAGTGTGTCCCGAAACGGAACATAAAGTTTGTCCGGAATAAGTCTATTTGCTGTCCGGAATAAGTGTATTTGTTGTCCGGAGTAAGTGTATTTGTTGTCCGGTTTAAGAATAAAGTTTTTCCAGAAATGGAACATAAAGTTTTTCCGGAAGAAGTGTATTTGTTGTCCGGAATAAGTGTATTTGTTGTCCGGAATATGTGTATTTGTTGTCCGGTTTAAGAATAAAGTGTGTCCGGAATAAGTGTATTTGCTGTCCGGAATAAGTGTATTTGCTGTCCGGAATTAGTGTACTTGCTGTCCGGAATAAGTGTATTTGTTGTCCGGAATAAGTGTATTTGTTGTCCGGAATATGTGTATTTGTTGTCCGGTTTAAGAATAAAGTGTGTCCGGAATAAGTGTATTTGCTGTCCGGAATAAGTGTATTTGCTGTCCGGAATTAGTGTACTTGCTGTCCGGAATAAGTGTATTTGTTGTCCGGTTTAAGAATAAAGTGTTGGCTTTTTGGCCTTAATCCGTATTTTGATGATGTAATTAAACCTAATCTTAATAAGGACATGTAGATTAGCACATGTAGTATAATAGTATACATGTTGTATTGTGCTAACATCTACAGGTGATCAATACTCAAGAAAGAAGAAAAATCAAGTCAAGACATGTAATCAAGCTAGGATTGAAGACATGTAATTTTACCTTTCTTTGAGAATTAGGAACTTATGTGAATTGAGCATAACTTAAGCTAATATGCATGCATTCACACACTAGGTTCCTTTTAGGAGTCACACACAAAATATCATATAATTTGGACTCCATTAGATCACCTAAACACCTAAAACATTGGTCGCCAGTCTGCCTGAGTTCGGTCAACCGTTCACCTTTCGGTCGATCGGTTATACACAATTTTTGTTATACCAGACCAATCCGTTCAACCGATCACACATCTATTTAACCGATTACCCAGACCTGTTCGGTCGACCGGTAAACCTTCGGTCGACCGTTTCGTTTGCTGTTTTTGGTAAAAATACGACCGTTTTATTTGTCGTATTATACAACGGTCGTATACACATTTTTCTCAATATACACCCCCATATACATTAGAACCGGTCGAACCATTTGCCTAGTTCGGTCGACCGTTCAAATAGGTAAAATCTACCTGCTATCGGTCGACACAAGTTTGTCCAACCGATCAAGATTTCTCTCTACCGAACCCAGTAGTTCGGTCGACCGGTACCTGCGCGGTCGACCGTTGACCTATAGAACTTAAGTGATTCGGTCGACCAGTACCTATGTTCGGTCAACCGATCCATCAACAGACACAAGGGTTCGGTCAACCGATACACCTTTCGGTCGACTGTTTCTGGACAGATTTCTGAACCCGATTTTCTGTTTTGTGTATCTTGCACAAAACCCAATCAAATCTATCCCAAACGGCTAGAAATCTTTAGGAGCTTATAAATAGAGGTTCACACTTAGTTTTCCACAAGATTTCACAACTCCAAAGTGTCAAACTTATAGTGAGATTTTCCACAACCTCAAAGCTCCAAATTAGTGATCTTAAGCCTCACATCTACACATCATTCATCATACATTTATCTAGCAATTGTTGTGCTCAATTAGAGAGTGAATCCCACTCAAGGTTACATTTGTTGTAAAGAGAGCAAGGGTCTTGGTGAAAGCCCAAGACAAGAAGCAAGGATTTCGGTGAAAGCCCGAAGTGATTCTCTCGGTTTGTGAGAGGTGGTGCCAAGCTCGGCGAGGGTTGTTCGCGAGCTTGAAGACTTGTAAAAGGCGTTGCTCCCGGCCCGGAACGGGGAGGCATAGTGAAGACGCAAGAAGGGCTCGAACGGAGATTCGAGAGGGGCTTGCAAGAGAGGACGTAGGCGCGGCCGAACCTCTATAAAAACCGACGTGTCTTCTTTGTGGTTTGCATTACTTTCTACTTGTGTTTGATTTTGTTTAATTTCCGCTGCATTTCTTTGATCAATCAACCAAGTAGTTAATTAGGGTTCAATAGGTGATTAGCTTAAAAGTGATTAGTGGACCCATAGACCCACACGATCCTACATAAAGTGTGTCCCGAAACGGAACAAAAAGTTTGTCCGGAATAAGTGTATTTGTTGTCCGGAATAAGTGTATTTGTTGTCCGGTTTAAGAATAAAGTGTGTCCCAAAACGGAACAAAACGTTTGTCCGGAATAAGTGTATTTGCTGTCCGGAATAAGTGTATTTGTTGTCCGGAATATGTGTATTTGTTGTCCGGTTTAAGAATAAAGTGTGTCCGGAATAAGTGTATTTGCTGTCCGGAATAAGTGTATTTGTTGTCCGGAATATGTGTATTTGTTGTCCGGTTTAAGAATAAAGTGTGTCCCGAAACGGAACAAAAAGTTTGTCCGGAATAAGTGTATTTGCTGTCCGGAATAAGTGTATTTGTTGTCCGGAATATGTGTATTTGTTGTCCGGTTTAAGAATAAAGTGTGTCCGGAATAAGTGTATTTGTTGTCCGGAATAAGTGTATTTGTTGTCCGGAATAAGTGTATTTGTTGTCCGGAATATGTGTATTTGTTGTCCGGTTTAAGAATAAAGTGTGTCCCGAAACGGAACAAAAAGTTTGTCCGGAATAAGTGTATTTGCTGTCCGGAATAAGTGTATTTGTTGTCCGGTTTAAGAATAAAGTGTGTCCGGAATAAGTGTATTTGCTGTCCGGAATAAGTGTATTTGCTGTCCGGAATATGTGTATTTGTTGTCCGGAATATGTGTATTTGTTGTTCGGAATAAGTGTATTTGCTGTCCGGAATAAGTGTATTTGTTGTTCGGAGTAAGTGTATTTGTTGTCCCGTTTAAGAATAAAGTTTGTCCAGAAACGGAACATAAAGTTTTTCCGGAATAAGTGTATTTGTTGTCCGGAATAACTGTATTTGTTGTCCGGAATTAGTGTATTTGCTGTCCGGAATAGGTGTATTTGTTGTCCGGTTTAAGAGTATTGATAATTTATACATGTCCTTGTATTGATAATTTAACCCAACACTAAATGTCCTTGTATTGATAAATCATTCAAATAGTCTATGTAATTTTAACATGTATACATGTATACCTTTGTAAAAAAAAGTAAAACATCCAGAGTCGTTTATTGTTGATCGCACATCCCAGAGTCTTCGAGTAAGAAATTGGCCAAATCGCCTCTAAAACGGTGAATAACCTTGCTCTGCTTCGGCTTTGTCGGATCAGCATTCTCCATCAAACGCTTCATCCAGTACAAAACGTATGGCCCGCAGTCGTTACTCCCCGGTTGCTGTCGTTGGCTACCCTTCCTCTCAACTCTCAGCGGCCAGTCGACCTTCAACAACCCTCGCCAGAATCCCGCTATCTTAGACACGGTGCATTCATGAGTTCCGACTAAACGGTTAGGATTGTCACTTCTTTTAAGTGTGCGGGAGAGGTTGTTGTACTGAATGAACTCTGATCGAGGTCCGTGGGCAACGAACAGAGTCTAGTGGCCGGCCAAACAGCATGGTTGTGCGATGATGACTTCCTCCACATTTATTCCTTCAATTTTTGGGAGTAAATAATCTTTCCTTATATCTTCTCCCTGTCCCTCCACAATCATTTCCGATTCGAAGGATGATAAGCAGACCACCTTTTGTTGCCCTCCTCTTCTGAGGAGTACCTCAATTAGGCCATCAATAGTTTCGTTGGTGAATTCTGTTTTTGCCGAAATCATTTCCTTTAGATCACCCCTGCGGATATTGCTCAGACCACCCCTCCAGATAATATCTTTGGCTTCTCGTTCGGGAGCCGTTGCATTCAATAAACGACGTACCTCATCATTGGTCAGCGTTCTCAAGGCGGTCGCATCCACATCGGGCCTCGTGGATGAAACATGGGCGGCCAGTTCATCTTTCGCTGTTTCGTCGGCCTCGTATATTTCTTCACTGGCTTCTTCGGCCCCCTTTGTTTTTGTGGTGGCTTCTTCGGCCTCCTTTATTTCTTCTTGTTTTTCTGCGGCATTCTTCTGTGCCTCATCTTGGCCAGATTTGCTTTGCGCTTCGTCTATATGTTCTGTGCGCAAGCGTGGTTTAATGGTCCGCATTTTTTGAGGGTGCAAAAGCGGTAGCGATACCACAGCCTTCCTCTTTCTTTCCTGTTGTCTCCTCTTCTCTTCCTCCTCCCTCTTCTTCCTCTCCTCCTCCTCTGCCCTCCTCTTCTTCTCTTCCTCCTCCCTCGTATTCCTCTCTTCCTCCTCCCTCCTCTTCTTCTCTTCCTCCTCCCTCTTATTCCTCTCATCCTCCTCCCTCTTCTTCCTCTCTTCCTCCTCCCTCTTCTTCCTCTCTTCCTCCCTCCGCTTTTTTCTCTCTTCCTCCTCCCTCCTCATCCTCCTCTTCTTCTCTTCCTCCTCCCTCTTATTCCTCTCATCCTCCTCCCTCTTCTTCCTCTCTTCCTCCTCCCTCTTCTTCCTCTCTTCCTCCCTCCGCTTTTTTCTCTCTTCCTCCTCCCTCCTCATCCTCCTCTTCTTCTCATCCTCCTCCCTCCTCTTCCTCTCATCCTCCTCCCTTCTCTTCTTCTCATCCTCCTCCCTCTTATTCCTCTTATCCTCCTCCCTCCTCTTCTTCTTATCATCCTCCCTCTTCTTCTTCTCTTGCTCCTCCCTCTTCTTCCTTTCTTCCTCCTCTCTCTTCTCCCTCTCTTTCTCCTCTGTCTTCTTCCTCTCCTCCGCCTCCCTCTTATTTCTCTCTTCCTCCCTCTTTTCCCTCTCCTCCGCCTCCCTCTTATTTCTCTCTTCCTCCTCCCTCTTTTCCCTCTCTTCCTCCTCCCCACGGACTCTCAGCCTACGACACTCTTCTTGAGAGATCCGGAGTTCTTCCTCCAGGTTGTTAATTTTAACGGTCGCCTCCCTAAGTGCTGCTTCGGCTCGCAGCCAATTCGTCTTCACCTCACTAAGTTCCAACTCTTGTAGCAGTGGGTCACATGGAATGCTGCATTCACTGAGTTGTACCCTTGGTAGAGTGGATGTTGAAGGTGTTTCCTTCGAGACAACCTTTGCTGCGGGAGTTGCTTCTGCAGTAGGAAATTGATCCTCTGACAACAGTGAATGCTCCCGTGCACTGAGTTTTGGGGTGCCCTTCAACTCAAATTGACCCGAGTAAATCCGAGACAAGTTGATGCCTCGATCTTCCCATTTTCTAAGGATTTGGCGTCTGCTAAACATTTCCGTCCAACACTTGAACCGTGGAAATGCTGACCGGAGATCCCCCAATTTGAACTTCTCGCAAAGCCACACCTGAAAACATGAATGAGTTAAAAACCAGAAACATAACTTCCCCAGGACAGACACAACTCTTATTCCGGACAGACGCAACACTATTCCGGACAGACACAACTCTTATTCCGGACAGACGCAACTCTTATTCCGGACAGATTCAACACTATTCCGGACAGACACAACTCTTATTCCGGACAGACGCAACTCTTATTCCGGACAGACGCAACACTATTCCGGACAGACAAAATACTTATTCGGACATAAACCAACTCTTATTCCGGACAGACGCAACACTATTCCGGACAGACAAAATACTTATTCCGGACAGACGCAACTCTTATTCCGGACAGACGCAACACTATTCCGGACAGACAATATACTTATTCCGGACAGACGCAACTCTTATTCCGGACAGACAATCTCAATACATTTTCCGAAAAGACGCAACACTATTCCGGACAGACAAACTCTTATTCCGGACAGACAAAATTCTTATTCCGGACAGACAAAATACTTAATCCGGACAGACACAATACGTATTCCGGACAAACAAGATACTATTCCGGACAGATAAAATACTATTCCGGACATACGTAACACTTTTCCCGGATAACCTCAAGACACTTATTCCGGACAGAGACAACACTATTCCGGACAGACACAAGACCTATCCCGGACAGACAAAACACTTATTCCGGACATAAACCAACACTACTCCGGACTGACACAACACTCATTCCGGACCAAGATGCTTACTTGTAATACGGCAACGCAACCATACACGTAGCCCTGCTTCATAGAGAAGTTCCCTGACAATCTCCTCCTCGAGAGGTCCCGTTGGACTTCCTCCAATCCTTCAACCAAGAAAGTGTGAACCGCTTTTGCCCACGCATATCTCTTGAGGCGCTTGAGGTTCTTAAGGTGTTTCGTGTACCACGCTTTACTTCGCAGTGATCCATCGAAGAACAAAAAATGATTGAAAATCATAGAAATAAGGAGTCGGACGTGCTCCTCCTCCTCGCCCATCTTGCTCGTGGCGGTAAGATGACCCAGTAGTTGGGTGTTGTCGAGGTTCACCCCGTCACGTTTCTCTACGTACATTGCTTCCATATCCACTCTCTGCCCATGTGCTCTTAGTCCAAGTAGAAGGGCGACGTCTTCTACCGTAAATGGGACCACCGCAGTGGCTATTCTCAGACCGACTTCAGTGGCGTCGAAGTGTTCGACGAACCAACCCAGTATCTCGTTGTCAGTTGTGACGTGAGGAAAGGAGAGGAAGTAACCGAAAGGCGTCCGTTGGAAGACATTTTTCTCCTCCTCCTTCATCCGGTCGAACTGCTTGTGAAGGGCCGTGAAACCGCACTTGGTTTCGCGGAAGTAGTACGTGCTTCCCTTAAACCACCAAAAAATTTTGTTAGAGGCCAATAATGAACCTTAAAATGAACCAGAAAGAACGTGGTTGACACAACACCTGCGCGGCTACAATTTCAGGAGCGATGGAGGTTTCAGGTAGAGAAGGATCCATTTTCTCCTGGTTATAATTTTCGTTCGACTAAAACAGGAATGAATGTTTTGGATGAGCGTCTGGAAAGGAACTCCGGCTGAAATGGGGAATGGAAAAGGAGAAGACTTGGGAGGAAAGTTACTTGAATGCTGTCCCGCCGCTAATGATGTACGTGAAGTTTAACCGTCTAATCGTGATTTCGGGAAATGAACCGTCGCACCCAATAATTCGTAATTTACTTTTCCCCGCGCAGAAGTTTTGGCTGACTGGACGCTGAACTGGCAGCTGAGTTGGCCGTCCACGTAGGAAGCGTCACGGACGCGCGCGTCCGTGTATAACTACTCTTTCACAAATTGCCAACTTCAATAAACCACGTCGTGTTGTATTGTCCATTTAAATATTGTCGGACTGACTTTGACATGCTGCAGACACGAACAAAGAAGGAAAATGTTTTTTTTCTGCGGTTCCGGGATACCGTCTGACGTTGTCAATCTAGTCAGTAAAATTAAAGATTAATTAAATCACATATTATTTATTTATTTTGTGTCACATCACACGCACGCAGAACTATGTGACATTTGGTTTCATCATACATATATCCTCAAAACCTTCCATTATCCCTCAAACCTTTCATTCTCCATCATTTTCTCCCAATGGAAGACGAGATCGGTAAGAGAGATGCCGAGAAGATGACGCGGGAATGAGTCTTGAGGAGGTTGGGACGCCGACGACGTTGGTTAGGATGTCACAATGTAGTTGGTCGGCGAGGAAGATGAGGAAGTGGTCTGCGTTGGAGTCGTTCTCGAGGCGAGGAAGATAAGGAATGTGGTTTTTTGTAGCTGATTTAAGTTTTTTGTATGATGTTTTTAGAGGAAAGTTTGGTTTCATGGCTGATTTGAAGTTTTTTGTTTTGTTATGTAATAGATTGATCTTGGTTTTTTTGGAAACGTGGTTCTTTGTAGTTGATTTGAGTTTTTTTGTGTTGAGTTTTTGCGGATGAGGAGGAATGTGGTTCTTTGTAGCTGATTTAAGTTTTTTGTGTTATGTTTTTTGGGGAAAGTTTGGTTTTCGCGACTCTTTTGAAGTTTTTGGTTTTGTTCTATTATTGATTGATCTTGATATTTTTTTGGAAGTGTGGTTCTTTTTAGCTGATTTGAGTTTTTTTGTGTTGAGTTTTTGCGAAAAAGTTTGTTTCTTTATGGTTGATTTTAAGCTTTTTGTTTTGTTATTTGATGGATCGATCTTGGTTTTTCGATGTTATTTTGAAAAGTTTGTTTCTTTGCGGTGTTATTGTTTAAAGTTGGTTTGTCGTTGATATTAATTTTTGGGGGTTTCTGATTTATTTTCACGGTTTTGGATTTGATTTCGTGTTCTTGAAAAGGACAAACGCAGGTGATAAAAAGACAAACTTAAAAAGGAAAAAACATGAACTTAAAAAGGAAAAAAACATGAACTTAAAAAGGAAAAAACAACTTACTTATTAAAAAGGAACAAACATAACTTAAAAAAGAACAAACATAACTTAAAATGATGAAACAATACCTAAAAAGGAACAAACATAACTTAAAAAAGACGAAAAAAAACTTAAAAAGAAAAAACAGAAACTTAAAAAGAAAAAAACAATAACTTAAAAAAACAAACATAACTTAAAAAGGATGAAACAATACTTAAAAGAAAAAACAACAACTATCAAAGATGAAGCAATACCTAAAAAGGAACAAACATAACTTAAAAAGAAACAACAGAAAATTAAAAAGGAAAAACAGAAAATTAAAAAGGAACAAACATAACTTAAAAAGGAAAAACAGAAAATTAAAAAGGAAAAACAACAACTTAAAAAAGAACAACCATAACTTAAAAAGGAACAACAAAAAATTAAAAAAGAAAAACAGAAAATTAAAAAGGAAAAAAACAACTTAAAAAGGAATAAACATAACTTAAAAAGGATGAAACAATACTTATAAAGGAAAATAGTAACTTTTATGTTAAATAGGACAGACGTAGATGTTAAAATGAACATGTTTTGTCTTTTTAAGTTGTTGTTTATTCTTTTTAAGTTTGTCATTTTTATCACCTGCTTATACGAAGAAAAAATGGCAAAAATAAAGTCTTCATTTTCCTTTGGTATTCGAATGTTGTATGGAGAAACCAAAAGTTGCGTTGGAAAAAAATAAAAGTTGCATTGGGAAACCAAACGTTACAGTGAGAAAGTAATGTTGCATTGGAAAACTAAAGTTTGCATGTGACCCAATATGTTATTAAATGAATTTCTCTACTGGCTGGATTGCTGACTCAACTGACCACATCAGCCGCATCCGAGACGCACGCGACCGTATACAAGGACTCAATAAACAATTGGAGGCACAAAAGTGGTCCATCGCTAATTTTGAAGAAATAACTGGAATCTTGATTTTGTCAGAAGAGTACAGTCTTGGGACTTTGAACTGATTCCAAAGTTTCTGAACAACGATTTGTCTAGAGAAAAAAACGTAATGAGTATCGATATGACTTGTGCTTTATCGAATCAATATGTTTTAAAGGGTAAATACATTTTATTAATTAGAATATACTTGTGGAAGTATTTGAGTGTAAGTCCAAAACATAAATATTTATTTTCTTGAAATGTTGATAACCATGGAGGTTGGTGTCACCGGTTGTGTTAGGAGTCCTTTAAAGACTCTCAAATTCCAACTTTTTTGGGCTTTGTCCCAGCCAAACGCTCTATCCTCGCAAGGAATAGCCGGAAACACCAACACAACCGCACAACTCTTCGGTTACCCTCAGAGTAGGGAACTAGCGGAATAGCCCCCAAAACAAGCACACGCGGAAACTAAGGTTGCACAACCCTCACAAAATGCCAAGCCCCCAAACGTCCTAAGTTCCCCACACAAGAACACTGAAAGATGATGGCGGAACAATCTCTTTTATTATATATATAAAAAACGTCCCAAAGGGATTACAATAGATTTCTCGCTCACAAGTCTCTCTCACAGAAACTCTCTCACGCCCAAATCTAAACTCAAACTATGATGGGAATCCTATCTGATCCTGGATGATGATCCTGATTCGATTGGTTCTCGAACTTATGGGAGGTGTCCCCTTTTTATAGTGCTTCAAAGTCCTACTTTGTAGCACGGTTGGACGCCACCCAACCCACCTTCCTTCGGTTGCAAGAGAATAACTCTCTATTCTCCCCCATAACGTGATAATAATCATGGCTGAATTAATCCTTAGGAATCATTCCCAAACTCCTCCTTTATCACGGATTAATTCCCACAAATAGGCGCCACTTTGTCTTAACCGAACCCTTCGGTTTAGGTTGGCTTGAAACGTGGGAATCATGTTGTATTTTGCTGGAATAACTTCTTCAAAACCGTCCCCCCAAGAATAGGAAGTTGCGCATGTGAGGTTTGACCCGTTCAAATCCCTTGCACATCTCCCGTTCAGTTATGGACCCGTTCCATAACTGAATCCTACTTTTAAGGAAGTGCATCTTCGGTTCCTATTTTCAAGGAATGCATGCACCGAGATTTCTACTCCTTCCAAACCGAATACCTACATGTAAGGAAGGCATGTGCGTATTGGGGTTGACCCATTCAGCCAACGCTTCCCTCTCCCTTCGGTTGGTGGACCGAGTCCATAACCGTCTCCTCCACGAATGTAGCCTCCCTCCTTTGACTTGGTCTCCACTCCTTTGTTGGGCTGCCCCACGCCTTGCCTGGTCACCTATCTCGGTCCTTGCTTCGCCCATGGGTAGTCCTCGTCGGCCCGCACCATCCACCACCAGTTGACCGGTGTTGACTCGTGTTGACTACGATCCTACTTGGTCTCCTTGTGTTGACTTGGTGTTGACTCCTGGTCTTTAGCCTCCCAAGTTCCTGCGCCTCCTTCCTAAGCATTGCCCGCTCATGCCCGCCTCCATGGCGCACCTAAGTGCTGCCCGGGCATGCTCTCGCACTTCCCAAGTGCTATGCATGCGCCTCACTTGCTGATGCCTTCTGACCTTTGCTTGGGTGTCCCCGGACTCCAAGCCTTGATGCTTTTCCACGCGCCTCGCTTGCTCATGCTCGCGCCCCGTGCACGCGCATGTTGCCTCAGCGTAGCCTCCTCGCGCCCGTGCTACGCGCACGTCCTCAGACTAGGCTTTTCGCTCCATGTTCGTAGCCTCGACTACTTGCCTTCTTGCACGCGCTTTGCCGCTGCCTGCCACTCGATTCCTCCTCCACGCTTCGCCTTGCGTGTGCGCATGCCTGCGCATCTCGAATCTCCTTGGCGCTCGCCCTGCAAACCCAGGGGAGTACTTGGGCTACCCTCGTTGCTTACCTCACGCGCTCGCGTTTGGCTCGCCTTATGTGCTTCTTGGTTCCTTGTGATGCTCCAAGCTCACGAACCCCGCCTGGTATGGTACACCCTCGGGCATCCTCGATCTCAAGGTGGTGACAGTTGGATCACGTAGTGTGACTGTGAACCGCTTCAACCTAGTGTGAACCGCTTCAACCTATTCAACTTGGTGTCATAAGTGAGTAAATTAATTATATTACCGCTGGCTTTTGGGGTATTATTTCCAAACTTACATTTGTCCTACAGTTCAAACACAAAACTAGAAACCAAACTCTCATTTGGTTTCTAATTATGGGATCATCAATCGGTGCACTTGCATTGCTCGTTTCAAACATCCTCACCATTTGGGATGTCCTTTTGTTTGATACTCTCCGTGAACATGGAGTCAATAATGAAAAAGATAGTCGTGTACATAAGATGCGTTTGGAGACATGAAATATAACAGAACATTTCCACTCCAAGACTAATGTGGAAGAGAGAGTCAATTGTGGGTCACACTGGGCCAAAGTTGACTTGACTTTGGAAAGAGACATCCCAATTTGCCAACTTCAATAAACCACCTCGTGATGTGTTGTCCATTTAAATACTGAACTGCTAAACATCGTCCCAAAATTACTTAAATCGCCCCTTCAAATTACCAAATTGCCCTTCCTCCTATTTTTGCTTATATATCTCACAATTTCACTCTTTTTTCAAAACTTTCTCTTCCTATACCTACTACACAAGATTACGAATGTCTCGGAGGCCAGGGAAGCAGCCAGCAGTTCCCCCGGTGTACCCGTATGAGGTAACATTACGTTATTTATTTGTTTTTAAAAAACAAAAAAAAAAAGTCGTCGGCGTCCGAGGGAGACGCCCCCCGCATGGGGCGGGCGTCCGAGGAAGCCGCTCCCCCTATGGGGGGAGCGGCTTCCGAGGACGCCCGCCCCATGCGGGGGGCGTCTCCCTCGGACGCCGACCCGTAGCGGGAGACGTCTGCGGAAGACGTCTCCCCGATGGGGGAGACGTCTTCCGAAGACGTCTCCCCGTAGGAGGAGGCGTCTCCGACAGACGCCTCCACCTTGCGGGAGGCGTCTCTCGCAGACGCCTCCTCCTTTTTTGTTTTTTTAATTAATAAATATCATAATTACTTTAATAAATAGTGATAAATCAAAAAAATTAATTTAACAAATTCTTATTAAGTTTAACATTTGTGATATTTAGTTTTAACAAATTTTGATTTAGTTTAACAATTGTTTTAATTTAGTTTAACAAATTTTGATTTAGTTTAACAATTTTGATAATTAAGTTTAACAATTTTGATAATTAAGTTTAACAAATTATGATTTAGTTTAACAATTTTGATAAATATGATAATTTAGTTTAACAAATTTAACAAATTTGTATTTAAAATTTCAATAAATAGTCATCGGGTCACAGTGGAGGGAGAGGCAAGTCGATACCATTACACGCCTTCCGTTCTTTAGAGGATGATTCAGCACCGCGTCATCCACGTAGACGGGGGATATCTGCTTCGGTCAGGAGGGAGAGGGAGGCATTACGTCGTCGTGAGGAGGAGGATGATTCCTTCGATGATGAGCATGTGGATAGTTTCGACGACGAGAGCGACGATGATGGCCCGTATGATGTGCGGCCGGAGGTGGAGAGGCAGGGGGATTATAGCGGAGGACGTGGTCGAGCGGGTACTTCTACTTCCGCCGGATGGATGGTGCGGAAGGGTAGGGGTGGGAGGTTTACGACCGGGGATTCGAGCTCGTGCACTGTTGATCCCCGCGCTCAGAAGAAGAAGAGGGTCCAGGACGATTCTTGGATCGTGAGCAGTATGACGCCTGGTGTTCCTTTAGATGGGAGCGTCATTCCTAGTTTCTGGGGTCACATTGCTAGACGGATCTGGGACGGAGAGGATCGGAAGGTTCTGAAGTGCCAGAATCGGCACAGAGCCTGTACAGCACTACAGGGTTGGCGGTCTACACTGAGTGCTGATATCAGAGAGGAGATTAGTGCCACGCATTTGGGGCACTTACCGTACAGCATGTTCCCTTATCTCGACATGCCTTTGATTTCGGCGTTTGTGGAGCGGTGGCAGCCTGACACCAACACTTTCCACATGCCTTTCGGAGAGATGACGATCATGCTTCACGATGTTTTCCAGATCCTGCGCATTCCTGTGGATGGTCGTCTGGTTAGTGCTCAGGGGTCGACGTCTGAGCTGAGGTGTTATGTGGCAGAGTTGCTTGGTGTCACACCTGATGGTCTGGCCAGAGATACAGCTTTATGGAGTGGTGGTGGTGTCGGCATCGACTCCCTTGAGGACCTATGCAGACGGGCACGACCTCCGCGGGCTGATGATACACAGTTGACGGCGTACCTATTCTTGATGCTCGGAGCCGTCTTGTTTGTCGACAAGAGTGGTTGTCGGATCAGACCACGCGATCTACTGGAGGCTAGGGACCCGGACACCGTTCGTGAGTACTCGTGGGGGTCAGCGACGTTGGAATGGCATAATGATTCCTGGAATTCTATCTCCATATGGGAAGTCGTCTACGTCAGCCCGCCCAGTCACTACAATATGAACAAAAAATACAGTTAGATATAATAACAAAAGATACATATTTACTGAAATAAATAACAAAATTATAATAATAATAAATATAAGGATGGTATACCTGATCCTCCTCTCACAGACGAAGAACCAGAAGATCGACCACGACCTTTGCTTCCACTACCGGAAGAACGACCACGACCTCTACTCCCACTACCTGAAGATCGACCACTACCTCGCTCTGCATACTCAAACGCACTAGGGTCCCGTCGTGTCGACTTTCCCCTTGGTCGACCTCGTAGCTTTGTTTTTACTGCAGGCTCTTTCAAATTCGAATGTTCGGGGTGTAGCTGCTCGAATAAAACCCGAGAGGCAGATCGAATTACGGTAGGGTCACTTCCTGCAATCTCATCAACCAGACTGCGAAAATGTTCGGCGTCTTGAGCTGCCTGAGACACAAACTCTGCGTTCCCGGCTCCTTCCCCAATGACAAGTGTCCTCCAGAATGAATGAATCTGCTCTAAGTAAATTCCGTTTTCTGATTCAAGACATCCACGGATAGTACATGCGCAAGGTATCCCATGAGAAGTCAGAAAAGCGCACTCGCAACGATATTCAACTTCATCATCTAACTGTTGCATTCTCTTCACCTCCTGACTCAGCAACTGCAAACAGTGATGCGAAACTCTACCATTTATGTGACGATATAGAGCATGTCCGAAATTAGTCAAATTTCGCCGTCTCGAGTCTTCAAGAAAGTTTCGAATATTCGTCAGCTGCATTTCAGTAGCCGCGTTGACGCGCTCGAAAAGAGTGTCCAGCGCTGCAGTCGATGTAGAAATCCACTCTTTTAGAGCCGAATGAGCACTTTCGACCCTACAATTCGTGGTGTTCCCAAAATGAAGGACTTTGTTCGTCCAATTCAGCACAAACTTTTCTTTATGCACCAACCACGTGGTGTCCAGATACTCCGTGATAGCCGGCCACGATCTATACAAATCTTTCAGAGCATACACAGCTCTATCATACTCGGCTTCTGAAGTAGAAAGCATGATCTTCCTCCATCTTCCACGCCTCAAAGTCTCTGCCATCTCCTTATTCTTGCCGAATACGTGGTACGCGTAATTCAATACGTCTTTGTTGATGTGCCATGTGCAGAGTAAATGAGCAGAGTCTGGAAAAACCTCTCTCACTGGTCGCATAAGGCCTAACTCCCGGTATGTTATTATTGCAGTCGGGCTGACAGTCCCCAATAACAGATCTCTCAACTTCTCCATCACCCACAAATAACTGGAGTAAGATTCATCCATCAAAATCGCATATCCAATAAGGAAATTCATGTTTGCTGGTGTGACCCCAATCATTTCGAACAAAGGCATCTTATACTTGTTCGTCTTGTAAGTCGAATCCATGCAGATAACGAAAGGATATGTCCGCAACAACTGGACTGACGTCGGATGTGCCAAAAAAGCGTGAGTGACGACATCAGTTTCTGGATCCGCCATAATCCAATGTAAGTACTCACACTGCACTGCTTGGTAGAGAAACTGCTGGACGGGATTCCGATCTTCAGATTTTGTCCTCCTCATGTAATCTCTGAAATTATAAATATGCCTTTGATTTGGATTGTCCTCCGGGAATTTTTCTTTTACTGCCTTCAAGATGTTCCGTGGTTTTGCTTGCGCCTCTGTCATATCACGAACAATCTTCTTCGCCCCAGAACTTAGACCACTAATTTGACGATGACCCTCTGGATAAACTGCCAGTCTGTGGTTGTGATGTCCGTGACCACTATTAAAAACCACAACCCATCCATCACGATCCCGTCGCTCCACCACTTTTATTAAGAAACGGCAACCGCAACCCTTTCTTTTGGTGTTTCTTCGAAGTGCAGTATCCATATCCCGAGACTCCATTTGATTTCGCCGGTCGCATCTCAAATAACAATCCATCCGACTATCTGATCTTGTTTTGTACGACGACACGACCAAAAAAAACCCAGCTCCGATAGCTACTTGTTTGGCCCATTTACATGCTTCATCGATTGTTGCAAAGATTTGTGTAGTTTGAAATAACTCACTGTAATCCACTCCATCACCACCGAAATCTGGAACCTACAAAAATAAAATCGAAATTAAAAAAATTAAAAAATAAATTCGAAATTAAAAAATTAAAAAAATAAACTCGAAATTAAAAAAACAAAATCAAAATCAAAAAAAAAAGGCGTCTGTGTTAGACGCCTGCCCCATGGATGGGGCGTCTGTGTTAAACGCCTTCCCCAACGGTAAGGCGTCTGCGTAGGACGCCTGACCGAAGGGAAGGGCGTCTACTACAGACGCCTTACCCATGGGGAGGACGTCTACATAAGGCGCCTCTCCCATTGCGTAGGCGTCTGCGTTAGACGCCTAGGCCATGGGGAGGGCGTCCTACGCAGACGCCCTCACCATGGGGGAGGCGTCTAATGCAGACGCTCGGCCCAAAATTTGCCCCGCGTCAGGCTTACCTCACCCGATGCATCACCCTCGCCAGACATTTTCGTGGTGTTTTTACTGATAAATTATGAATATACAAGACCATATGCCTTATTTATAGACACGGGACGATATGAGTATTAAATATATTGTTAAGGGCAATTTGGTAATTTCAAGGGGCGATTTAAGTAATTTTGGGGCGACGTTTAGTAGTTCCCTTTAAATATTGTTACTTGTTGTAGACACGAATAAACAATTGGAGACACAAGAGTGGTCCCTCGCTAATTTTGAAGAAATAACTGTAATCTTGATTTTCTTAGAAGAGTACACTCTTCGGACTTTGAACTGATCTCAAAGTTTCTGAATGACGATTTTTCTAAAGAAAGAAAAAAACATAATGAGTATCGATATGACATGTGCTTTATCGAATCAATATGTTTTAAAGGGTAAATACGTTTTATTAATTAGAATATTCTTGTGGAAGTATTTTAGTGTAAGTCCAAAACATAAATATTTATTTTCTTGAAATGTTAAATTTATTATATTACCGCTGGTTTTTGGGGTATTATTTCCAAACTTACGCTTGTCCTGCACTTCAAACACAAAACTAGTAACCAAATTCTCATTTCGTTTGTAATTATGGGACCGTTGGTTGTTCCACTTGCATCGCTAAATTATAATTGATTCAAATGTACTCACCATTTAAGATGTCGTTCCTTTTGTTTGATATTTTCTCGTTGAACCAGTAGTCAATAATAATAAATATAGTCGTGGACTTAAGTGGTGTTTGGAAACAATAACATGAAAGGTTGGAAGATGATGCCTAAGCTTAATTAGGAACTAATGTACAACGTAATGAAGTGTAGGTACATTAATGTTGGACTTGTAATGCATACCAACGGGTCTAGCAACAAATGCTTCTAATGTTTGTTATTTTATACTAAATGCATGTACCCATGTCGGTGTTATATTGCTTTCTTAATGTTCTTGAACACTCCTATCTCGAACAATCTTGCTTCGAACAATCTTGCTTCAGAGAAAACATGTGTGACCCAGAGTAAACTCATTTCATAGTCATAGGTGAGACCCACAAAGAATCTTTGACTTTCAATCAATAAATCTCTTCCTTGATTTCCACAAATCTAAATATTGATTTCCACAATAAAGTTTTGACTTTCAATCAATCAAAACTGCCCATTCTTGCTAGCATTCTCACAACTAAATCACCTACCAACTTTCTTTTCTCACCTTGCTTTCAAAAAACATGCATTCTCAACTGTCCTCTTAATTTCACTCCTTGAAACTCAGTTCACATCCAACTTCCAATCTGAAGCAATGGCTCTCTTCCACAAATTCATGCTAACACTCTTCTTGCTCTGTTGTCTGCTTCAAACGCTCATTTCGTCGCCTTCGGACGACGTCCAACTCGAGGCGCTGAAGGCCTTCAAGGCCTCAATTTCAAGTGACCCATTGGGAGTCTTATCCAATTGGACTGATTCAGCTCACCACTGCAATTGGTCTGGTATTTCATGTGATCCTTCAACCAATTCAGTTATATCAATATCGTTTTACGATAGCCGGTTAAGCGGCACCATATCACCCTTCCTTAGCAACATTTCCACCCTTCAATTCCTCGAGCTCTCCACAAATTCCTTCTCCGGTCCAATTCCAGACTCATTATGGAACTTAACTGCTATGGTAACTCTAGACTTGGCCTCAAACCAACTGTCAGGCGGAATTTCGCCTCAAGTCGGTAACCTGGCGAGTTTAGAAATTTTCCAGCTTTTTACAAACAATCTCACGGGTCGAATTCCGAAGGAATTAGGGCAGTGCAGGAATCTCTCTTCGCTGAACATTTATGGGAATCAGTTTTCTGGTGCCATACCTTCTGAACTTGGTAATCTTTTCAATCTATTCGCCTTGCGGTTATATGACAACAAACTAACCTCCACCATTCCCCCCTCGCTCGCCCGTCGCAAATCTCTTGTTTATCTCGAGCTCTCGGAGAATCAGTTATCCGGAAGCATTCCGCGTGAGTTCGGTGAATTGAGTTTGCTAAAAATTCTCACACTCGATCGGAATAAGTTGACAGGTGAAATCCCCCGAGAGCTCATGAACTTGTCTAACTTAACATACTTTGATTCAAGCGCCAATAACTTGACGGGTCGGATTCCTTCGAATATCGGATCCCTTCAGAAGTTGGTGGTTCTTTCAATGCAGGACAATTCGTTTGAGGGTCCGATCCCGCCTAGCATCGTGAATTGCTCACATCTTGTCAATGTTAGTTTGGCTTACAACAAGTTGTCGGGGCGGATTCCGGTCGGCTTTGGAACGTTGGTCAATCTAACGATTCTTTCGGTAGAGGCAAACCCACGATTGACGGGAGAAATACCCGAGGACTTGTTCAACTGCAGTAAGTTGGAAGATTTGGCTTTGGGAAGGTGTAATATCACAGGATCACTGCCTCCTAGCATTGGCAATCTAGCTAGCATTCAGAATATGTGGTTGTCCTTGAACTCTTTGTCGGGGAAAATCCCACCCGAGATTGGAAATCTAAGCAACTTGATAAGCTTAGAGTTGGCTGGCAACAATTTTGTAGGTGAAATCCCATCGGAAATATCGAAACTTTCGATGCTCCAGGGACTGTCCATCCAGCAAAACTCCCTGGAAGGTATGCTTCCTCAGCAAATTTTCGAACTGAATCGGCTCACCAAGATTGAATTGCAGCAAAACAGGATTGTGGGTCTGATCCCGGACGCCTTCTTAAGCCTCAGGTCGCTTTCACACTTAGATCTCCATGATAACATGCTGAATGGCTCGATTCCGGACAGCATTAGTCAGCTGAAAGGTCTACTGAAACTCGATCTCTCGAACAATAGGCTGGCCGGGACAGTTCCGGCGAATTTAAATAACATACAACTAGACCTTAACTTATCGAACAATCTCTTGTCCGGCTCGATTCCGCAGGAGATCGGTAAGTTGGTTATGGTGCAACACATTGACCTCTCCAACAACAACATCTCCGGAAGAATCCCGCCTGCTCTCCAGAATTGCTACAACTTGAACTCGCTGGATCTTTCAAAAAACTTGCTCACAGGCGAAATCCCACTGGACCTTTTCTCAAAATTCAACTCTCTAGTTGACCTGAATTTAGCAAGCAATGATTTGGTTGGGGAGCTTCCTTCAAGCATTTCAAACTTGAGTAAACTTACTTCTCTTGATGTTTCGAAGAACGAGTTCAAAGGTGAGATCCCGAAAAGTTTGGAGAATCTTGGAAGGCTGAAGCATCTTAACCTTTCATTCAACGACTTCAAAGGTCCGGTACCCGCTTTGGGGATTTTCCGGAACTTGGAGCCATCTAGTTTGGAGGGTAATGTTGGTCTTTGTGGAGCACAATTTCTCCCTCCTTGTGGTCTCAGAAGACACAAACAGTTCTCAAGAAAGGTTCTTCTGATCGTCGTGTTGTTGCCTTCAGTTATTGTGGCTTTGCTTTTGGTTCTAGTGGTATTACGATGCCGAAAAATGAAAAAATCAGAACATGTAAACAATCGTGACATGGAACTGCCACAATCGTCATGTCTGAAGAGATTCACACTGGATGAGCTGAAATTCGCAACCGAGTTTTTCAGCGAAGTCAATGTGATTGGAAGCAGCAACTTAAGCACAGTCTACAAAGGCAAGCTCGAAGGAGACAACTCGACGATTGCGGTTAAGAGTCTCAACTTGCAGCAGTTCCCATCGCAATCAGATAAAGTCTTCATGACAGAAGTGAAGACACTAAGCCATCTGAAGCACAGAAATTTAGTTAAAGTGGTTGGTTATGCGTGGGAGTCCCGGAAGATCAAAGCCATCGTCCTCCGTTTCATGGAGAATGGAAATTTAGATGATTTGATTCATGGTTCGGGTGTGGACCGGTCAAGATGGAACGTCTATGAGAGGTTGAGGGTTCTTATATCGGTCGCGAATGGTCTTGTTTATTTGCACTCTGGTTATGGATTTCCTATTGTACATTGCGACTTGAAGCCCTCAAATGTTCTATTGGATAAAGATTGGGAGGCTCGTGTGAGTGATTTCGGGACGGCTAGAATGCTCGGTGTTCATTTGCCGGATGGAAGTAAGAGCTCTACTTCATCGGTATTTCAAGGAACCATAGGCTATTTGGCTCCAGGTAAAAAATACTTGTTCGCTGACGTTTCATTTTCCGAAACATATTCTTCTTGTTTTTTTTGTTTTGAAAATTTGATAATATTCTGTTTTGATTATTTGTTCTTGTGAAGAATTTGCATACATGAGGAAAGTGACAACAAAGGTGGATGTCTTCAGCTTTGGTGTTATCATAATGGAATTTCTCACCAGGAGGAGACCAACCGCGATCTTTGGAGGCGGGAATGAGCCCTTGACATTGCAACAATTCGTGGCGAAAGCACTTGCCGGAGGTGTGAATGAAGCGCTCCAAGTTCTAGACCAGGGGTTGAGCCTGTCAAGCCCGAAAGAGATTGACATTGTCGTAGGACTGCTTGAATTGGCCGTTTCTTGCACGCAAACTGAGGCTGAAGATCGACCGGACATGAACAATGTGTTGGTTTCCTTAACAAAGATGTAAGGAAGAAAAGAAGAAGCAAAGTTCTGAATCTGGACTTTACTTCAGTAGTTGAAAAGCAAATCTAAATGTTATGTGTAAGTTTGTTATCACAACTGACGACATGTTGTGTCAAAATGTGGTCTAGAATTTCAGATTTGATTACTTAATTACCAAAGCCCATGAAATGTCTTTAGAAGAAGAAAGTAAGCCCTGTAATTTAGTTGGATTTGAATACTCTCAAGTCATATTGCAACGATATCTAGCATATCGGTTAGTTTCGTGTAACATTTTCTACTGTGATCTCAGTTCAAGTTGTGTTTTACTTCTATTGACTTACACCTTGACTCACTTCAGTAGTTGTGTTTTACCGTAAATGTAATGCCTGGCTATGATTTGATTTGTAGTCTTAGATTAGCATAGACCAGGTATTTGAATCCGACCACGTGAGTTACAGAATAGGATTTAATAATAATAATAATAATAATAATAATAATAATGGAAAAGGACTTGGGGGAATTTAAATTCATCCTCAATAGAGACTTGGTCGGTTGGTGTTGGCCTTTTTGGTGGTTAAACTCAGTGCAGTTATGTTCATTCTTAAACAAGTTGGTAGTTTCCCAAACTGAACCTTGTCATACCCCGTCATGCAAAAACGATCGACTAGCAGATGTCGAATTCAAACTTAAGAGTTGAAGTCGCTGAAAGCATAATATATGCTTCTGCATGACATGTTTCCCCCAACTGATTTTAGCTTCTGTAGAATCAAGCATAGCCTGAACGAACGCATATCAATTTTGCAAGTAAATGTAATGCCTGGCTATGATTTGAATTCTAGTCTTAGATTAGCATAGCATGTCCACTTACCGGGATTGCGTCTAGGCGGTCTAGCCATGTTGCTTATAGAATTATGTGCATTTCACCCACTTTTAACTTCAATTCGCATGCACATTTTTGAACATTTTAACTCACACGTCATCTTTAGTAGATTTGTTAAGGTGTTGTATGGCTCACCTTCCTGAACTTGAAGTTCTCAAAAACCCAACATATATTTTGCTGAATTTCGTCACCGATTGGAATACTACAACCACAATTCTTGTGCCAAGTTCAATTGATAATGAGAGATTTATAATTGATTAAACTTAAACTATAGCTATTAATAAATATATATTAACCTTTTCCTCTTCTAATTATATGCTCATTTCTATAAAACACAACAGTCACAAATGCAGATTCTCCTTCAATATACCTAGTCTGAAACAAGCAGAGACCAAAAGAGTGGAGTTAGATGGATGAGGAGCAGAGAAATCTGACTTTGGCCAATGACACTGAACTGAAACTGTTGTGGATAGAAGTTTGAGTTCAGAAAGTGAATTTGGTCCCCCCCAACACACCCACCCCCATTTGAGAAATCAATTCCGATGGGAAGAATTTCTGAAAGGGAGATAAAAGGAGGGACAACTGTCTACAAACACTACATATGCAAGGATGTTCACTTTCAAAGTCCAACGACCGACCCAATACATCCATCTCATAAGATTTATGGCTTCATTAGGTGCCATATATGCAAGGATATTTTGAAAAGAGACTCACCCTTTGAATTATTTGGGCTATTATTTTGACTGGTAAGATCATAATTATCCAAAGATAGAATTTTCTACAACTAGGGGTTTCCAACAGGTTAATGATCATCCAGAAACATTCTATGTTACATTACATGTTTCTACAATACATATTGGTCATTTCTATTTAAACACACCAAATTTATTCTATTCAGGCTTGGTTAAAAAGTGAATCAGGATAAGGATGGAATGTTTTAGGACATTTGTACTACTACAGGTCAGCAATTATTGCAATGCTCATCACACGTTTAGTTTTTGTGGAGTTATTTACCACTTCTCCGTGAAGTGAAATATGTTTCTTTTGGTGAAATATGTCTAATTTTTATAAATCCAAATGTGTTAGATAGACGAATTTGAATGACATTGCAAAGATATTTCAATAGTTTGACAACAAATCAAGAAAATAGATGGTCTAGTTACCTATACCTACAAAAAGATGCAATAATCACTATTGTCTTCCTCATCCAATGCTTGATTTTGAATTCAGTTTAATACTGTAGAAATTTGTGTTTGCTAGGGTGCAAATCTTGGATCTTGACTGGTGATGCGATGAAGGAGCTGTCTGGAGAGAAAGAAGAAGGAGATGGTTGAATAGGGTTTTGTTTTCTTCTTATTATTCATATTGGAATGGGTTACACTTGTGGTCTATTTATAAGGATGGATTCGGTTGTTAGTTGGGTTTTGTGACCCGACTAACTTAATACATCATATTTGGCCATTTGGGTTTATGTAACAGTCTCCTGAGTCCATCTTCTATTTACATCTCACAATATGTAATATGCTTATATTCCCCCTCAAGTTGGAGAATACATGTCGTGTAGTCCCAACTTGCTAGAGAGAAACTTGAATTGATGATTAGGCAAAGGCTTTGTAAATATGTCTGCGACCTGGTTGCTGCTTTGGACGTGCTGCGTTTTGATGACTCCTTCTGTTATCTTATCTCTAATGACATGACAATCGATCTCGATGTGTTTAGTCCTCTCATGGAATACGGGGTTAGCTGCAATGTACATTGCAGATTGGTTATCACAATTCAGAATCACTGCTTCATCATGCTGAACTTGCAGGTCCTGCAGGATTCCCTTCAGCCACACTATTTCACAAGTGGTGTGTGCCATAGACCTGTATTCGGCTTCAGAAGATGATCTAGACACTGTGTTTTGTTTCTTGGTCCTCCATGAGATCAATGAGCTTCCCATAAAAATAGCATAGCCTGTTGTTGACTTTCTGGTTTTAGTGCAACTTGCCCAATCAGCATCACAAAAGGCTTTGAGTTTGGTGATGTTGTTTGCTGGGAAGAATATCCCTTGAGCTGGTGCATTCTTGATGTACTTGACTATCTTTAATGCAGCTTGAAGATGTCTGGTGCCTGGTTCTTGCATGAATTGACTCAGG
The DNA here is from genome assembly GCA_963682175.1 of Triglochin maritima. NCBI lineage: Eukaryota > Viridiplantae > Streptophyta > Magnoliopsida > Alismatales > Juncaginaceae > Triglochin > Triglochin maritima. The sequence continues at coordinate 43,798,267 of OY821774.1, forward strand.
AAATTAACAGAGTATGTGATTTCTGGTCTGGTTATTGTTAGATACAATAACCTGCCAATTAATCTCCTGTAGCTTGCTGGGTTGTGAAGAGTCTCCCCTGGTTCGTCAGCTAGCTTGTGGTTCATCTCAATTGGTGACTCGTTTGGTTTGGCTCCTTTAAGGCCCGTTTCTTTTAGTATCTGAATTGCATACTTCCTTTGGTTTAGGTTTATTCCAGATGCAGATCTCCCCACTTCCAATCCTAAGAAGAACTTGAGTTCTCCAAGGTCTTTAATGTGGAACTCGTGCTTCAAGTTGTTTTTTAATTTCTCAATGTTGATGATACTATCACCTGCAATCAGGATATCGTCAACATAAATGAGTATCACAGTAAATGAGTCCTTAGTTTTGGAAGTGAAAAGTGAGTAGTCATGCTTTGATTGTGTAAAACCATATGATTGTAGAGATTTTGAGAGTTTGTCAAACCAGCACCTGGATGATTGTTTTAAACCATAAATTGACTTCCTTAGTTTACAAACAAGACCTTTCTCTTTATCTCCAAAACCAGGAGGTGGAATCATATATACTTCCTCTTGTAAATCACCATGTAAAAAAGCATTATTTACATCTAACTGATGTAAATGCCAGTCCTTGATAGCAGATAAGCTAAGAAGAGCTCTAATTGTAACCATTTTGGTTACAGGAGCAAAAGTCTCATGGTAGTCTAGCCCTTCAATTTGATTGTATCCTTTTGCAACAAGTCTAGCCTTATACCTCTCTAGTTCACCATTGGCTTTAAATTTTAATTTATAAACCCATTTACAGCCAATTGGCTTCTTATGAGGAGGTAAAGATACCAATTCCCATGTATTATTTACATTTAAAGCATGCATTTCTTTATTCATTGCATTGACCCAATTATGATCTTTACATGCATCTTCATATGTTTTGGGTTCAGTTAAGCTGTCAATTTTGTCTATCAAGCATGCATACCTATTTGATATGGATTTATAACTTACGAACTGCAGCAAAGGGTATCTAGTAGCTTTCTTACCTGATTTGTTTCCTACTTTGATAAATGGTTGTACATGTGCTTGATTACTCTCTAAAGTAGGATAGTGATAATCTTTTAGCAGAATTGACTTACTGGTGTTCCTCCTAGATTTTCTTACTTGTTGCCCTTGTGATGCTTCTGTGACGTCTTCATATCTGTCTTTATCTCTGTCTTCTTGTATTTCTACTGCCTGCATAGGCTTAGTAGATAATAATTCTATATTGATGTTGTTGAGTAGATTCTCACCTTGATTTGCTGGTGTGTTCTGATCGTATGATCCATCATCATTGTTGTCATGGTGTTGTTCACTATACTCATGTCTTTCATCACCATCTAATGGTGTGAATGATCTCATGATATGCTGCTCCTCATGATTCTTTTCTTCTTTGTATGGAAAAATTTCTTCAAGAAAAGTTACATGTCTACTGACATAAAATAATTTTCTTTCTAAATCATACACTTTATATCCCTTTTGCCCATATGGATATCCAACAAACACGCATTTGTGTGCCCTGTAATCAAACTTATTTTCTGGTTTCATATTTGTGGAAAAACATAGGCATTCAAAAGTTCTTAGGTTGTAATAATTTGGTTTCTTTCCTAAAATGATTTCATAAGATGTTTTATTGTGTAAAACCTTACTGGGAATTCTGTTAATTAGGTATGCAGCTGTGAGGATGCACTCATCCCAAAACTTAATTGACAGATTAGAATGGAATCTTATAGATCTAGCTACTTGCAATAGGTGTCTATGCTTCCTTTCCACTACCCTATTTTGTTGAGGTGTATAAGGACAGCTCTTTTCATGAATTATTCCTTCATTAGCTATTATGCTTTGAAATTCTTTTGATATGAATTCAAGGCCATTATCACTTCTAACCCTTTTAATGCGTTTTCCAAATTGATTTTGTACCAAAGCTACGAATGATTTGAAAACATTGTAAGTTTCAGATTTTGTTTTCATAAGAAATACCCAAGTGTTTCTGCTAAAATCATCTACGACAGTAAGATAATAATGACAATTAGTGTGGGAAGGTGTGGCAAATTTACCCCATATATCAATATGTATTAAATCGAAAATACTATTGGTACTATTATTGCTAACAGGAAAATGAAGTTTTGTTTGCTTAGCAAATTTGCAAACATCACAATGTTTATTACATGAAGGAATGTCAATACAAGTGTCATTAGCAAGTAGCTGTAATTTTTGATTGGAAGGATGTCCTAATCTTTTATGCCAATCAATGCCATCTTTAGCAGCAGTAAGAGCCACATTCTTTCCTTTGTTGGTGTAGATGTATAGGTCATCAAACTCTCTACCCAAACCAGTCGTCCTCCTCGTGACAAGGTCCTGAATAACACAAATGTTTGGGTAGAAACTAGCACTACAATGAGAATTTTTAGCTAGTTTGGAAACAGACATCAAATTGATTCTAAATTCTGGTACATATAGGACTTTGTTAAGTGTTATGTCTGTATTAAGGTTTACTTGACCTATAATCTCAGCCTTAACAAATTTGTTATTAGGTAATCTAATAGGGACAACTTTATCCATTTTCCTACAATTTTCCATTAAATCTATGTTTGCACACATATGATCAGTGGCACCACTGTCAATGATCCAATTTTCTGCATTTAAGGTGGAGTAACAGTAAGCCATACCTGCTGTGTTTGCATGAGCAATGGACTCCTCCTCCTTGCTGTCCCTTTTAATGTTGAGGATTTGGATTATTTTATTGTATTGATCTTGTGTGATACTGGAGTCACCAGCTTGTACTTCTACATTAGATGCTCTGCCTTCTTTCCCATTGCTCTTGAAATTTTGCTTATTCTTCTTGTAACCATTGTTCTTAGGAGGAAAACCAATTATCCAGAAGCATTTGTCTGCTGTGTGTCCAATTTTCTTACAATTTGTGCATGTTGGTTTCTCCTTGATCTCTGTCTTGTAATTTTGTTGCTCTGATACCATGTAGAAATTTGTGTTTGCTAGGGTGCAAATCTTGGATCTTGACTGGTGATGCGATGAAGGAGCTGTCTGGAGAGAAAGAAGAAGAAAGGAGATGGTTGAATAGGGTTTTGTTTTCTTCTTATTATTCATATTGGAATGGGTTACACTTGTGGTCTATTTATAAGGATGGATTCGGTTGTTAGTCGGGTTTTGTGACCCGACTAACTTAATACATCATATTTGGCCATTTGGGCTTATGTAACAGTTTCCTGAGTCCATCTTCTATTTACATCTCACAATATGTAATATGCTTATAAATACAATTCCACTGCTGCAATGCTTTATTCAGCTCCTGAAAAATAAATAACAATGCCAGGAGAGAAGCCGATGAATTAATTATGGAGATCGTGACAGAATACGTTCGACATATCCAACATGTCTTTGTCGAACCTATAACAGAAGAAAGAAAATATTCAGATTAAATCCAAGAAAGAAAGAAAAAGCGAAAAATATGTTATATGAAGAGAACAAACAGTTATATGCAAAGAAAAAAAAGCGAAAAATGTTTCTTTGCTTCAGAACAAGATTATAATGGGTTCAGTTGGAATTATTCCATCTAAATGGCTAGCTGATGCTACTGATTTTTGAAGGCACATTCTGTTATGTGGTTACCTTAGTTACCATTTGACTCTATTCTGCTGAAGTCGATCCACCTTCACAAGGCTCACTACCGTCAGTTAGTGTTGTCACCTTGTGAGGTTGTGGTGATTGAGTTTCATATGTCGAAAGCAAATCAATTCCCTGAAACTTTACACCCGCATTTGATTAAATCGGAAGGTGTGTGCATAAGCATTAAGATCAGTAGCATTCCACATAATGTTCTGAAAAAATGCCGGATCCAACATTGGCAAATAAATATTGTCTGTCTGAGTAGTTGCGGCGGTCAATGGTACTAACTGATTAATCAAAGGAATTGTTGAACACTGACTTATTCCTCCACCCACAGCTGATAGAAATTGTTGCGAATATGGAAACAAAATCGGAACCATACTGCTCCCCATCAACATCATCTACCATTACAAATAAATTTTTTATGAAAGAGATTAAGATTTCTTTACTTTTCTTTCTTATCAATAAAAGAAGAGAAGACGGTACTTGTAGTTGTAGTTGAAGTGATTTTAAGTACTCAATTGCCTCATCCAACATCGAAGCCTTGTCTGTCTGCAAAAACACATTTGAATGGGACATAATTTGACATTAATCCTGAAAATTTGATTTTAATGCTCAAAACTGTATTAGGGGAGTTTAAAAAAAGTTTCTATTGGACAATGCGAGTGCGATAATCAGTGTGGTTCGAAAAATGCAAGTGGACCAGAAATTTTAGGTTCAGATAGACTATGAATCATTATGACAAAAATGGGGTACCTTGTTACAATGCTGTAATAGTTCTCGCAAAACTTTCAACTTTCCGTTGATCCTGTCCCTTCGCCTCTGCAATACCGACAAAGAGGAATCACGATGAGATGTATTCGTCGTTGGGTACCATAAAGAAAACATTATTTAGGATAACGTTTTACCCTCTCAGAGAGATTATGAACATCAGCAGCACGTCTTCTTTGAGCTGATGTCGATTTAAGGGGACGCCTTTTGCTCTCAGACTGCTCTATCTCTCTTGACTTTCTTTTTTGGCTCTGATGGCTTGTGGTCTTCTGACTTTCTATTCCAGCGATATATCTTGAATTGCTAGATAAAGAAATCGCTGTGGCCATGTCATGTGTTTCTGAGTGACCATTATCGGGAAACTTCATCCGGACATCTGTTAAATGTTTGGTCAAATTATCCGAAACATCATTACTTAAATCATCTTGTTTCTGAATTTTGTTTGCTCCCCAATTGCTCGGTTGCAAAGATAACTCGCTTATCTCTCCTTGAGTCCCACTCCCCACAACTTTTTCATTCTTTTGAGGAAAGGCAAATGACTTATCATTCCTTGTTGATCTTGAAATGCACATAATTGTTTTTGTTGTTTCAGTCATGCCGCTGGTCATTAGATTTGAATTGGGGGGTGGCACTAAGTGATCTTCAACACAGAGATGCTTAGGGCGAACGGCTCTCCTCTGCCAGCCAGGTAGCACGCGCCTTTCCCGACTTATCTGATACTCCTTTGGATTCAGCTACAGGCATCTGACAAAAGAAGTCAGAACGCAAATCTGTTCCATTAGTTTATCGTCTGGCTTGTAAGAATTATGCAGAAGACAAAATTCAGACAAGTTTACTATTGTTGCACTGTCAACATTTCTTCAGTTGAAATTGATACATGAAGTTAAATGAAGAAATCTGTACCAAGAAAATAAACACTTTACCTTATTGGTTTTCTCTGTTTTTTTGTCAGAATGAGATCCGAAGAAGATTTTTATCTCTCTATGATCTCGTTTTGAATAAATCATTCATCTCTGGAAGAACATAACTCTATGAATTCCAAAAAAATGTCGTACTAAACAATCGACAAGAAAATGTGTTTTTTAAAAATAAAAAAAATCTTCCTACGACCAAATAACAAAACGAATGAAACATATACTGAACAAGATATGAGATTAAACTAGAAAGATAACAAAGCTGATGCCATCAAAGGAGCAAATCTTGAAATCCACCATGTCCTTTTTTTTTTAAAATCAACCATGTCTGACACAAAACAGAATAACATTTGGAAAGTGTTGGAAGTTATAAAAGCAGTCATGATTTCCAGTAAACACCAGCGAGGAAGGAGTCAACAAAACACATCAGAAATAGCTAAAAACTGTTCTACACCTTCCATTCAAATAAATAAAAATCTAAAAGCACAAGGAATATCAAACTAAGCCTAGGAATAAAAGTCCAAATAAGAGAGATCCACAGCACCAAATCTCATGATAAATGTTAACCTTAAAACACAATCACTGTCTAGCCTAAGTCTCGGATTCTCATGCAACACTAAACCAAAAGAAAGACAACATAACGATAATTCCCACAACTAAATTATCACAAAATACTCATAGAAGTATCACAATCAGACCTTTCTTTTTTCCTTGTTTAAGTCCTCGAGCTTGTAGGGAAGACATGAATCCTTCCTCTCAAACATATACTGTTAAACTCATAGTTGCAAAGACAAGTGGGGACAGTGGAGCTTAAATAATTGGTTCAGAACATAATTGAAATTGGAGAAGGACATGACATCATCATAGCTATGTTATCATATCTGAAAGTAGAAGTATGAACATGTTTGGAGAACAGCTTATATATATTGACTATGATATGCATAATATTTTTCAACATGTCTCGTGAAACAAAAATTATTTGTACCTTGTGATTTTGCATTATTCAGGTACATTGTTTTATATTTTATCCTTTGATGAGGAAATATTTGTCCATAACTCAAAAAATTGATTATCTGAAACTTAGAGATAGTTATTTCAAAATTAGTGTATGTCATCCACAGAAAGAGGTCAAGTTAAAACTTTTTATGGGATGATCACACTAACATTTTCTAATTAACCAATTGATTTAAAAAAAACATTAGTCTTTCAAATGGATGTGCTTCCATTTTGACCGACCTTTGTCAATTATGCCTTTCATCCATTGACCTTGATTCTGACTTTTGGAACTCCAAGGGAAACTTCTGAGCCGAAGAAAATAAAATTTTGAGATTGTTGTTCGACATGATATATATATTTCATGTGGATATGTATTATATATATCGTATTGTTATGATGCAACCGAGATATACTGAAGAATTGAATAACTATGGATACCTTGAGCCAGTTAGTAGCTACTAACATAATTATTTTGTGAAAATAAAGATAAGCTATTAACTTAACAAGAAACAATCCCAAACAAAATTTCCAAAAGAAAATGATAGATATTTTCCCCTAGCTTTGAAAGCGATGAACTTCAAACTTTACATCTTAGTCCCCATCAAACTAATGTAGATGGAGAGAGGTGAGAGCATTAAGTAGATGGTGTACACAACTGAAGGGATCTAATTGGCTAGCCATGGAGCTTGTTCAGCAACCACACAACCATATTTTATCTTATCTCAATATTTGGAACACAACAATATTTGGCTAACTGAATTCCATTCACTATGATTGGATCTTGATTGAAACACAACAATATTTGGCTAACTGAATTCCATTCAAACAATGTATCAGCAATTATTACTTAATTAGCACAAGACTAGACTCAACATAAGAAATGTCTAAAAATATGGCAAGAATCATCAAAAACCATGAATTCATGTGAAGAACAAAGCTAAGCATGAGAGGTGTCTAAATCTTATGGCTTAATCCATCAAAACAAAATTTCTTCAATTAATCAAGCAAGCAAACACAAATACAAACACATAAATTAACATGTTGCATATTCAACAGGAATTTTCAGTCAATAAACATGAGGAAACTAAGCATTGAAAGTGTCAATCTTATGACAAAACCCATCAAAAATCTCCAAATATGTAGATGATTAAAACACCTCCGATGAACATATAAACATGCAAGTCTACACAATCAAAAATTCATCAAACATCCAAATTTCACAACATATATGTACATCATCTCTACCCCGTAAAGGGAAATGAAACTACTCACTACTCGTTAAGAAAAGAAGACAAAACAAAATTAAACCAACACACAAGAATTAAAAAAGAAGACAACATTAAAACATACTAAGAAGAATTATTTTATTTACATAACTCACATTACAAGTAGCATTCTTCTCCACTTGAGTTTTGCTCCAAGGCTTACTCTAAGTAGAGAGAATGCCATCAAGTAATGGGTAAATGCAAATATCTGGCGGTAGCCAACAATAAGATATATATCTGGGGGTAACCAGATTTATCTGGGTTAATTACGGTGATATCTGGTTACTCCAAATACATCTGGTGATGTCGGTACTCGGAATCAAATATATCTGGGTTCATTGGGAAATGTGAATGACTTGTTTTGAGGAGAACATGGAGTGTCAAAGATCATTGGAGGAGAGAGAGTAAGTGGATGACTTGTTTTGCCTAAGAGCTCAGAAAAGAGCCCCCAGAAAGAGCACACTTGACATTTCCCGTATTCCAATCCATATATCTTATCATATTCATAATCGTTTATTGTTTTCTAACATAAAAAAACCAAGACAAGACATGAAGAGTCTAAAGAGTGGTGATGAGAGATTATGTGAACAGAGTCAGTGGATGACTTGTTTTGCCCATGACAACATAAAATATATCTGTCTTGTTGTAGATAGGTTACAACTGTGCTGAGATATATCTAACTGTAAGTTGAGCCAAGTAATGAACATAACAGAACATATTATTCATGGTAATGTGTTAATGTAAGAGACATCTGAATGCCTTAGATGAAGATACATATCTACATCCAGATATATCTGAAGGACATTCACTACTTTATCAATCATTTGTTTTGTAAGTGAGACAATAAAATAATGATGAAAAACTTTGTGAGTAGGAGTGTGAGAGCTCAATATAGCAGAGAGAGTAAGTGGATGTCGACTTTTGCAAGAGAGCCCGGAAAAAACTCCCAGAAAGAGCCACTTAGCATTTCCCTTTCAACAATGATAGGCAGATGCCATTCTAACTGAGGTATGATATTTTGTTCACAACTGGAATCACATAATCCGCTGTCCAGAAGAAAGGGATCGACACTAGATGCATTGTTTTCATCGGAATCTGATTTTCTGAAGTCAGCTTTTATAGTATCCGATTCATTTGGCCTTGTTTTACTCTTAGGTTTTTGGCGAAACTGAAGAAGAGTGCTTTGAGTTGACTTCCGTTTAGTTCCTCTTGCTAGACACAAATCTGCATACAGTTGTGTAAAATTATCAGAATATAATCACAAACAGTAAAATCCAGCCTACAATCACTGGATTCCAAACTCATTCAGTATTACAAATTTACAACTAAAAGATAGGAGGAAAAGCATGGCAAGCATTCAATTTTCCTTAATAATAATGACACAAACATAATGCCAACCGATCACTAGAACCTCCCAATGACGGACACAAGAAATAACAAATTAGATTGTAGAAGGATGATCGTGCATTTGCAAAGTAAAGATAATTAATGGAATCATAAAGGAAAATTTTTCAAAATAATCAAAAAAAATAAAGAATTTGTAAAAATATGCACTTCAGAAACTTATTTGGCAAAATATGCACATTGAAAAACGGCACCTGAAATCCCGTTTTTATTAAGTAAAAACGGTATCACCAATGCCGATTTTTAACCAAGTGAAAAACGGCACTACTAGTGCCGTTTTTCACCCCAGGTAAAAACGGTACTCGTAGTGCCGTTTTTATCCTGGTTAGAAAACGGCCCGTTATTTTACTTACTTAAAAAACGGCACCCATAGTGCCGTTTTTATGCTATATAAAAACGGCATCCGAGATGCCGTTTTTATCTAGGGTTTAAGTGGCCTGGACAGCCACCATCTTCATTCTTTCACTTCCAAAATTTCCCCCACTCCCCATTAGTCTCTCTCTCCGACGACCAACAGTGTTGAGGTTAGGTTCTTATTTTTTATTTGGGTTTTTTTTTATTTTGACATGAAATACAATGCATGTATAGTTAATGTATTTGTTTTTATGTTTATGTATGTATGAAATGTAGATTTTCTACACTCGAAGTAATGAGCTCCGGTACCGGATTGGTTATGGTTTTTTTCGATGGAATTCTTACATTCGTAGATGAGGTACCAGAATATGAAGGTGGTAACAGACGAATGCTTAATGTTAACACACAAATGCGATATGATGATCTCTGTGAATCAGTTTGTCAAGTTTGTGGTTTCCAAGAAGGAGAGTTTGATCTAAAGTTAACATGCAAATGACCACCGTATGAAAAGTATACATATGCTCAAGTTTTTGATGATCAGAGCACGGCTACAATGCTATCTCTATTTAACTACATGAATACGGTTGTATTGTTTGTTGAGAAACAACCCAAGCCCTATACTACCGTCCAACACAGTCAGTTGAATGAGGATTATCAACAAATGACACAAACATATAGCCAATATGAAGCAGGTCCTTCTTCGGCAGTTCCTCAGTCATATTTTGGATCGTATGAGCACACACCAATGAATATTGGTAATTATGAAGCAGACGTAGTTCAATCACATTCTCAAGGAAGACAGGTTGAAGATGCAGATAGTGATGAGACAGATGATGATGAGGCAGATGGTCAGATGGATGGTGATGGATGGTCCTGGCACCGTGGTCGAGATTCAGACACAGAGGATAAGTCACAACATTGAACAGTTTCAAAGAGTTTTTTGGTCATTCGCAGCCTCCATTGAAGGTTTTCATTACTGTAGACCTGTGTTGAGCATTGATGGGACTCATTTGTTTGGGAAGTTTGAGGGGACTCTTTTAATTGCTATGGGTACAGACGCCAACTCTGGTTTGTTTCCTTTGGCGTTTGCTGTTGTTGAAAAAGAATCGGGCAGCTCATGGCAGTGGTTCTTAAGTATTTTGGCCAGTAGAGTATGCACACGAGATAGATTGTGTATTATTAGTGATCGGTTTCCGGGTCTTACAAATATTGTGAAGAATTTTTTCCCCCCAGAGCGAGGTCATGTTCACAGGTTCTGTCTGAGACATATGAGTGCAAATATGTCAACAAATGCTCGGTGCAGGAATGTCGAATTGCAAAATAAATTTTGGCATGCCGGTGTCGCTCCTGATAGAAAAACATTTGAAGAGCATATGAAGGATATCGAGATTAATTACCCTCATGGTTTCAAATGGATTAAAGAACAAGAAGACGTTTCGTATTGGGCATTAAGTCATGATTTTGGACGCCGTTTCGGGATAATGACCACAAACTTGTCAGAAAGCTTCAACAATGTGTTAAAGCGTGTACGTGGCTTACCACTTTGTCCTCTCATCATGATGACTTATCTGCGTCTGAATAAATATTTTGTCAGTAGAAGAGATGAAGGGGAGAATATGATATTGGCATATCCTAAAAAGATCAACGATGAAATCACAAACCAACGACAGATGGCTACTCAGCTTTGTGTCACTAGACATAGTCATAACCTCTTTAGTGTCGAAAGCAACCAGTCTCGTAGCTTTCAGGTTACTCTGACGGAGTCAGGTCCAACATGCTCCTGCGGGTACATAGATGCACACCACATTCCTTGCTCACATGTGTTGGCCGTATGCAGCAACCGTCACGCGAACATTCATACTTCGCGAATCGTCTCAGAATACCTAACAACTCAAGCTTACAGGAAAGCATATGCACCTATTTTCTTTCCAATACTAGATGAAATGTTTTGGATAGAAGAAGGACATATAGCTTTAATAGCACCTTCTATGGTAAGACGAAGTGGGCGACCGAAAACAAAAAGAATCAGAAACAACATGGATGAACAAAGTGGACGAGTAATACGATGTGGGCGTTGTCGCAAGTTAGGTCACAACAAGAAAACATGTAAAGAGACAATTTAGTATGTTCATTTTGTGTTTTTTATTTTAGCATTAATTTCCCTTGTACCCCATGTAGGGGAAACAATATGTAATGTTAATCATCGCTACAATATGTTTTCATAATACTGGAATATGTTGCCGCAATCCAAACTGACGCATCACCCTGTCTGGCACGTGCATTGCGGCAACTCCGAAACAACCATCCATGTTCTGCTCATCCAAACCTCATGTCCTTGGCGGCAATCAACAGGTAACGCCATCAGATCTACTTCTTCGTATGGGTTCCAACAAACTTGACTTTCATCTTGAACGTCAAACTCATTTCTGTAAAATTCAATCTGAGCCGTCTTCACATTGTTCGCCCACGACCTAGGAGTCCGCCAACGTAAACCTAAAGGACACAATGGAAGTTGCACACCGGGAATTGTAGATGGTCGTCCGACATGAAGATGTTCCCAACACCATATCTGTAACAATGTAAGGAAACCAGCTAATTGTTTCCCTTTTTTCAGACATGCCTGATCCAAATATTGATACAAAACAGCTAAGGATGCAGCTCCCCAACTGTAGTTTCCACATTCAAATATGTTTTCCAGCAACAATAAATATCTCAGGTGGACTTTGTTTCCACTCTTATCGCCCACTATCCCGGATCCCAACTGAAACAAAATGTACGCTCTCGTGTGCTGCATAACCTGCTCATCTGCTGCATCTTGCTCAACAACCTGAAAATTTTGCTGCAACCACTGCAATGACACGTATCCACCTTTCACTGCAGTTCTCGCTTCTTCTTCTTCAACACCCAACAGATTCATGCAAACCTGAGTCCAATCGTGATCTAATGTTGCACACACTGCCAAACCGTCAACACGAAGACCACTAAGCATAGCTACGTCTTGTAGCGTGATGGTCATCTCCCCGTGTCTAAAATGGAAGGTGTGTGTCTCAGGCCTCCACCTCTCCACAACAGCACGAATCAGATTCCAATCCAGTTGCAGTCGTTGCAATCGAGACACAGTGCCAAATCCCGCAATCTCTAACAAATCTCACATCCTTTCATCTTGCACATTCCACGTGTTGAACTGAGTGGCGTGCTCGACGCATTTAATATCCGTCAAATGCTCCTGGAAATTAAATTAAATTATTTTACGTCAAATAAAAACTAATACCGATACATAAAAATTATAATTTAAAAATCATAACACTTACATTTTCCAGAATCGAAGATGATCTATGATCTTTCTGTAGTACTAACACTGAAGGGTCAACAGGACCGTGACAATCATGTGAAGTGGACATTTGGGAAACTGAAAAACATAATTAACAAAAAATAATATTACATATTATTCAGTTCAAATAATACAATCTAAACAAATTCAATACATTATCCACAATAAATCTAATTTCAACAACTACAACATTGATTATTCAATTTAATTGGTTTAACACAAATCCAAACAATGTAAATTTATTAAATTTGGACTTTTGAGATTAATTGATCTATTAATCAAATCATCAAATCCGCACAAGATTATTAATCATAACAATATCACATCATCCACACAAGATTAATTAAACAAAGTTTGGTAAACTCATCAACCAAATATCAATCAATCGAATCCATTTCAAATCAAACAATCCACACACATCCTAACCAAACCAATCAAATGTACATAAATACAAACTAATAAGGCAAAATATTAACAAAAATTGATGTAAAAATACCTGAAATCGCAGGATAGAGGGAGAGAAAGAAACACCAAAATTTTTGGGAAGATTGGAGAAAAGGGGGCCTTGGTGTCGTTTTTAACCCTAGGCTAAAAACGGCATCTCGGATGCCGTTTTTATATAGGGTAAAAACGGCACCCGTAGTGCCGTTTTCTAACCAGGATAAAAACGGCACTACAAGTACCGTTTTTACCTGGGGTGAAAAACGGCACTAGTAGTGCCGTTTTTCACTTGGTTAAAAATCGGCATTGGAGATACCGTTTTTACTTAATAGAAACGGGATTTCAGGTGCCGTTTTTCAATGTGCATATTTTGCCAAATAAGTTTCTGAAGTGCATATTTTTACAATTTCTTTATTTTTTTTGATTATTTTGAAAAAAAATTCAATCATAAAAGGAAGACTGTAACTTCCTGTGCAAACTTGTATTACCCGAGTTATTTCACGGTGGTGCTTTTTTGCAATTATACCCCTCCACATTATTGTTTTCAGCTTTTCAGGAGTGAGATTATTAAATGGTGTTTGAGGAATTTGTTGCCACGCTTTTTTCCCTTCCTATTTCTATGTAAGCAACTTATTGCACGCTTAGGATTACTTCTTCGGGAAAAATGTCTTAAGTTGAGATTGTAAGATTATTTTCTTGTATCTCCGATATAACAATTTTTAAAATTGATCAGACTCAGAGTTGTCACATGATAAGGACTTGACGTCTATAAGGTTGCATTTTGTATTGAGGTGAGCAACTCAAAAGAAGTTGCTGGGAAATAGTTTTATGAGTTTAAAAGATTGGTCGTAAGATTTAAGATATTGATGTTAGTCTTTCAATTTGCTTAATGATTAATGCACAACAAAATCCTAATTGCACATTATAGGATCTTGAACAAATGATTTCCACAATGATATTAAAGAGAAGACAAGAACACATACCTTGCTCCATGATTCTATTCAACGAAGAGAAATCTCCAATTGCTATGAATTGATTTCTCCCTCTCAACCTCACACACCTTTGCTTGATAGAAGTTTTGATGAGGAAAACTAACTTGTGTCTTTGGAAGAGGGATGATCAATCCTTTTATAGAAGTATAGGGAGTAACCACCCATCATGGTGTAACTACTCACTTACCATAAATCTTCCTTAATTAATTAATTGATTATTAATTTCGTAATATTATTAATTTAATAAAGTTGACACTTAATACATGGGTTACAAGAAATATCTAACATTCTCCCACTTAGCCCATGTAACATAATTCAACTTCAAGTATTTAATAACAAAACATAATGTGCAAAATTTAAGCTAAAATCTTCCTTATATCAATTAAAACATTAGTCACTACTAAGTATGAAAACCTATAAGGATCATGTCGGTTGTACGTCATAGATTCTGACACATTCCCTTCCATGTATCACAATATAGATTTCATATTTAGTATGATCATTAATGAGAGATATCATAATGGTCTAACGATAATGTCTTTATAAAAGACATTTCCTGTTTAATCACATAAATCATTGATGTACATGTACTATAATAATGAAACAGGAAAATATAATTTCAGAAACAATTCATAAGCGAATTCAAGAAGTCAACAACATAACATACATACTACATTAATATGCATCATCAATAATTGTTTTCAATAATGCCCATCCGTTCGACATGTTCCCTAAATGTCTTTGGTGGCAAACCTTTAGTCAACGGATCCGCAACCATTAAATTGGTGGTTATATGTTCAATTGACACCTTTTGTTTCTGAACTTCTTCTTTAACGACATAGTATTTCAATTCCATGTGTTTAGCACCTTTCGAATACTTGTTGTTCTTAGAAAAGAAGACTGTTGCGGCATTATCACAATAAATTTTCAGCGGCTTGGCAATAGAGTCGACAATTCCAAGTCCTGAAATATAATTCCGCAACCATAAACCATGAACTGTAGCCTCAAAGCATGCTACAAACTCAGCCTCCATAGTGGACGCAACAATGACAGACTGTTTCGCACTCTTCCAAGATATTGCCCCTTCAACTAAAAGAAACAAATATCCAAATGTAGATTTTCTAGTATCTACACATCCTGCAAAGTCTGAATCTGAATACCCAACCACCTCGAGGTGATCAGGCCGCCTATAAGTGAGCATGTGATCCTTAGTTCCTTGCAAGTATCTTAATACTTTCTTTGCAGCTCTCCAATGATCTATTCCAGGATTGTTTTGATATCTACCCAGCATACCAATAGCAAAACTGATGTCTGGTCGAGTACAAGTCTGAGCATTCATCAAACTTCCAACAATGGATGCATAAGGAATATTCTCCATTTGTTTATGTTCCAATTCATTCTTTGGACATTGTTTAAGATTAAATTTATCCCCTTTCTGAATTGGAACAATACCTGCTGAACAACTTTCCATCTTAAATCTCTCTAAAACTTTGTTAATATATGCTTTCTGAGACAACCCTAACAATCCTTGTGATCTATCACGAAATATTTCTATTCCTATCACATAGGGTGCCTCACCCATATCTTTCATTTCAAAGTTGTTAAAAAGAAATTTCTTGGTTTCATGTAATAAACCAAGATCATTAGTAGCTAGCAAGAGATCATCAACATACAAAATCAGAAATATAAATTTACTCCCACTGACCTTCAGATATATACATCGATCAACGACGTTTTCATTAAATCCAAAGGAAGTAATTGTATCATTAAACTTGAGATACCATTGACGGAAAGCTTGCTTAAGTCCGTATATTGATTTCTTAAGTTTACACACCATGTGTTCCTTTCCTTCAATTACAAAACCCTCAGGTTGTTCCATGTATACTTCTTCATCTAAATTTCCATTGAGAAAGACAGTTTTCACATCCATTTGATGTAACTCTAAATCACAATGAGCTACTAATGCCATAATAATTCTAAGAGAGTCCTTTTTAGATACAGGAGAAAACGTCTCTTTGTAGTCAATACCACTTTTCTGAGTGAAACCTTTGGCAACAAGTCTAGCCTTGTGTCTTTCGATATTGCCATTAGAATCGAGTTTAGTCTTAAACACCCACTTACACCCAACTCTTTTAGAACCTTCAGGCAATTCTACAAGATCCCAGACTTTATTGTGATCCATTGATTTCAATTCTTCTTTCATGGCATCCAACCACTTAATAGAATTAGTGCTTTCCATGACTTGTGAAAATGAAACCGGATCTTCAGTAATTCCAATGTCAAGTTCTGACTCTTGAAAATAAACCACATAATCATCAGAAATAGCAGGTTTCCTTGGTCTTTCAGACCTTCTTAATGCAACTTCATGTGGTTCATTTACTAAAGTTTCATTGTTGACGATTTCATTATGGGGTGTTTGGTCATTCATTTGTTGTTCTTGTACATTGTCGAATTGCTCTACAATTGTAGGAACAACAACATTAGAAGAAGTAATGGGTAAAGAAACTTGCACCCTTACTTCTTGAATTTCCACTTTACGTGGTTCTTTACTCCCACTAATCTCGCCATTTTCAATGAATTTAGCAATTCCAGTTTCAACAATTCTTATACTATGGTTAGGACAATAAAATCTAAAGCCTTTAGATTTTTCTGGATAACCAATGAAGAAACCACTGGTCGTTCTTGAATCCAGTTTCTTTTCATGTGGATTATAAATTCTTACTTCCGCCGGACAACCCCAAACATGCAGGTGCCTTAAACTAGGTTTCCTTCCCGTCCACAGTTCAAAAGGAGTCTTTGGAACTGCCTTACTAGGAATCTTGTTTAACAAATACATAGCGGTTTTTAAGGCATGCATCCGCAATGATAAAGGCAATGAGCAATTATTTAACATACTTCTAACCATATCCATTAAAGTACGATTGCGCCTTTCTGCAACACCATTTTGTTGTGGTGTGCATGACATTGTGTATTGAGCACAAATAACACGTCCTTCAAGAAATTTAGCAAATGGACCAGGACATTGTCCACTTTCATCATACTTTCCATAATATTCACCACCTCTATCAGATCTAATTATTTTCACTTTTTTGTCCAGTTGTCTTTCAACCTCATTAACAAACACCTCTAAAGTATTTGCTGCTTGAGATTTTTCATGCAACAAGTAGACATAACCATAACGTGAAAAATCATCAATAAAGGTGATAAAATATTTTTCCCCACTAAATGATGGAACATCAAAAGGTCCACATATATTGGTGTGTACAATTTCAAGGAGTTGTGTGCTTCTTGTGGCTGATTTCTTAATTGTGTGTTTTGTGAATTTTCCTTTAATACAATCCACACATACATTAAGATCAGTAAAATCCAAATTAGGAAGAATTTCATTCTTTACTAATCTTTGCATTCTTTCCTTGGATACATGACCCAATCGTTTATGCCACAAGTAAGCTGAACTTTCATCCACTAAACCACGTTTCATACCAATATTATGATGCAAGGTCAATAAGGTTTCAGCAAACAAATTATCAAGATTTAACTTGTATAAACCATCACAACGGACACCAGAACCAACAAGAAGATTTTGCTTAAACAAATTGAAACTTCCATTCCCAAACTTAGAACAATAACCAGCTATATCAAGTTTAGACAAAGAAACTAAATTACGAGAAAGAGATGGAACATAAAGAGTCTGATAAAGATCTAAATGGTGTCCTGTATCTAAAAGTAAACGGTAAGTCCCAATCCCTTCAACTGGTGCTTTGACACGGTTCCCCATAAAGACAAAGTTCTCATTTGGGTTTGTGGTTTGGATCGTAACGAATCCTTGCATCGTATTAGAAACATGAGTGGTACAACCAGAATCAATCCACCAAGTATTATAAGGAACTTCTGCCAAATATGGTTCGAAACATACAAAAACATTATGTTTACCTTTACTTTTGAACCATGCCTTGCGTTTATGGCAGTCTTTCTGATAGTGTCCAGGTTTGTGGCAGAAATGACACTTATCACCCTTTTGTTCCTTCTTGTGGATTTGAGCAGATGACTCGTGGATCTTTAACAGTCCTTTATTGCTTTTTCCATACTTCTTTCCTGGTTTCCTTTTAACTCCTGAATGACCTACGAGATTGATAGAGTGGGTTCCTTGTTTCTTAAGCCTTGCTTGTTCTTGAATAAACATACTTTGAAGTTCAGTCACATTCCATTTATCCTTCATTGTGTTATAATTTATTTGGAATGGACCGTACTCCCGAGGCAAAGAATTTATGATAAACTGTACAAGGAAACTATCATCCACTTTCATTCCCATGGTTCTTAATCTTGCTGCTATGTTTGACATTTCTGTCACATGTTGATGCATAGTACGCGAAACCATCGAACTTCATGGTGGTTAACATACTCATTAATGTACCAGCACACAACTTATCAGCAGATTCAGATTGAGCAGTATCTTTCACATACTTCATAAATTCCTTAACATCACTAGTTTCAGGAATAGTAGTCTTAATGTTATTTGTCACTGTCATTCGCATAAGCATTAAGCTCAGTCTATTTGATCTTTCCCAACTCTTATGAAAAGATTTTTCTTCATTATTGCTTGTCTCGGTAAGAGCAACGAGCTTATCAGTCATGAGTGCTAAGTCAAGATCAAGAACACCTAAATGAAACTTGACTTCTTCACTCCATTCATTATAATTAAGCCCATTAAACTTTGTAATAGACGAAGCTTGCGAATGAAGTGAAACATTAACAGATGCTGCAAAAATAAATAAATGCTCCGACATTAATGCTTTGAGACATAACTTAATCACGTAATTCAGACTTATATAGCTATAAAAATATTAAATTAAATATATATTGAAAATCTCCTTTGGGTGATATAACAATATATACCAATGAACCATAATTGATGCTTAATTAAATTTTACATAATTGGAAATTAAATATGCTTCAATAAGACATGTTTGTTATCTTTGGATATACTAAACACATCTAAATCGACATATCAATTAACCAAAATAATGTTCATGATCACAAATAGGTTGATCCACCTTTGGGTGATCTTAAATATTTTGTAATCTATGAACTTCAATTATTCATGATAAATCATAAGGTCATCTCAATAATAGCATCACATAATCATGAATAAATGATTTTTGCGTAATTTAACATCTACGAAAAACATTCTAAATCGGTCACTTTGGCGACTACGATTTATACGTAATATAGATGTTATATGAATATTTCAACTATTCTATGTACGTAACATTAGTAGGCAAAGTTAATTGTGATTACATAATAAACAATCAATATTTGAATAGTCATGATAATAAGTTGTAAATTCACATGATACATATTATAAATCATATCCATGATATGCACATATACTAATTTATATTGCATGAACAGTTACAACACATGAATATCAGAACGTAGAAAATTAATGTGTTATCTGGATAACACTTATTCTTGTTGCATTAATTATGTAATCTCAATATAGATTACCATGTGAAATAAATCCCATATCAAAACACGTCATGTGCTATCATCTTTAAATATTAAATATTTACGTTAATATATTAGATATAATTTTTTTTACGGTTATGAACATCATGATGGATACAATTAAATATTAAAAGTTCTTCCTTAATTAAAATAACATTTAATAAACAAAAAACCAAAACGTGAACCTACCTTTTCATCTTTAATTAAAATAATAATAATACCAAAGCCTAATGAATCAATCAACCAAAATAACATGTGACTTTCAATGATAAAATTCATTGTATGGTTCTGATTACTTGTAGCGGTTAACATAATTTTAATATTCCGAAAATAAAAGAATAATAAATATACATAAAATCAAAAGATATGAACAGCGATAATCACGTTCAAACATATTTCATTGCAGCGGATAAACATAAGAATAATTATTGATTTATAACTTCATTTCATTGGAAAAACACAAAATTCAAAACGTGGCTCTGATACCAAATGTTAGTCTTTTAATTTGCTTCATGATTAATGCACAACAAAACCCTAATTGCACATTATAGGATCTTGAACAAATGATTTCCACAATGATATTAAAGAGAAGACAAGAACACATACCTTGCTCCATGATTCTATTCAACGAAGAGAAATCTCCAATTGCTATGAATTGATTTCTCCCTCTCAACCTCACACACCTTTGCTTGATAGAAGTTTTGATGAGGAAAACTAACTTGTGTCTTTGGAAGAGGGAGGACCAATCCTTTTATAGAAGTATATGGAGTAACCACCCATCATGGTGTAACTACCCACTTATCATAAATCTCTCTTAATTAATTAATTGATTATTAATTTCGTAATATTATTAATTTAATAAAGTTGAGACTTAATACATTGGTTACAAGAAATATCTAACAATTGATGACGATGAGATTAAATTTACACATCCATCACTCGTTATCATGTTACAACATTGATGCGAATAGGGATATGAAGAGCGATGTCGTGTATTCGTGTGAGATTGACCATTTTTTTTGGGTCGTTATACACGGACGCGCCTTACGTGGATCTGTACAACTCAGGTATTTTCTTTAAGTCAGCGTCCAGTCAGCGAAATTTCTCTTCGCGCGGTTTTGTCTGTTTAAAAAATGCCGGTTCTTTAAGTTGAACGATTCCTTTCCCAATACACAGATAAGACAGTGTGCAGACCCTAGGACAGCGTGGAGACCCTTTATTCGTGCAGATCCCACACTTATCATAATATTTTTTATTATTAAGTTTTGTCCAGAAATGGAACTGAAAGTTTGTCCTGTTTATGTAGAAAGTTTGTCCTATTTATGTAGAATGGTTGTCCAGTTTATGTTGAAATTCATACTTATTCCGGACAGAAAATACACTTATTCTGGACAGAAAATACACTTATTCCGGACATAAAATACACTTATTCCGGAAAGAAAATACACTTATTTTATTGCGGACAGAAAATACACTTATTCCGGACAAAAATACACTTATTCCGGACAAAAATACACTTATTCCGGACAGAAAATACACTTATTCCGGACACCAAACTTTCTTCTTATTCCGAACAGAAACACAACTTAATCCGAACAAACAAACAACATATTCCGAACAGACCCACAACATATTCCGAACAGACAAACAACATATTCCGAACAGACACAACTTAAACCGAACAGACACAACTTAATCCGAACAGACACACACCTTATTCCGAACAGACACACAACTTATTTCGAACATACGCACAACATGTTCCGAACAGACAGACAACTTAATCCGAACAGACAGACAACTTATTCCGAACATACTCACAACATATTCCGAACAGACACACAACATATTCCGAACAGACAGACAACTTAATCCGAACAGACACACAACTTATTCCGAACAGACAGACAACTTAATCCGAACAGACACACAACTTATTCCGAACAAACCCACAACATATTCCGAACAAACCCACAACATATTCCGAACAGACAGACAACTTAATCGGAACAGACACACAACTTATTCCGAACAGACCCACAACATATTCCGAACATACACACAACATATTCCGAACATACACACAACTTAAACCGAACAGAGACACAACTTACAACTTAAACCGAACAGACATACAACTTAAACCGAACAGACACACAACATATTCCGAACAGACACACAACTTAAACCGAACAAACATACAACTTAAACCGAACAGACACACAACTTATTCCGAACAAACCCACAACTTATTCCGAACAGACTCACAACATATTCCGAACAGACACACAACTTAAACCGAACAGACACACAACTTAAACCGAACAGACACACAACTTATTCCGAACAAACCCACAACTTATTCCGAACAAACTCACAACATATTCCGAACATACACACAACTTAAACCGAACAGACACACAACTTAAACCGAACAGACACACAACATATTCATGTCCCAATCAGAGAAATCAGGATCCCCGGGTTTTGGTGCGACTTCGTGAAGCAACGATGTAACCTTCATCTTGAACTTTCTCTTCTCTTGTTGGTGCGACTTCGTGAAGCAACGATGTAACCGACCCATTCACGCTGCTTACGTTGTGAAGAACCCTGAGAGTCGGCATCAGACGCTTCTTCGACGTAATATCTTGCTCGGAATGATGATTTATTACGGAGAGAGGTACAACATAAACCGAACAGACGTAAGTCTTCACCACGGAGCGTTGTACCTCTCTCCGGAATAAATCATCATTTCGAGCAAGATATTATTTCGAAGAAGCGTCTGATGCCGACTCCCAGGGTTCTTCACAACGTAAGCAGCGTTAATGGGACGATTGATGACACTCTTTCTTTCTTCTTCATTCTTTTTCTGTTACGGACACTCCAACAGGGCACCACAACATCTTTGCTGCACTGTTACACGAAAAAGAATGAAGAAGAAAGAAATAGTGTCATCGACCGTCCCATTCACGTTGCTTACGTTGTGAAGAACCCTGAGAGTCGGCATCAGACGCTTCTTCGAAATAATATCTTGCTGGAAATGGTGATTTATTCCGGAGAGAAAGAATGAAGAAGAAAGAAATAGTGTCATCATATTTGTATTTGCGTGGAGAGAGAGAACGTGCTGAGTTGAAACGCATTTAATGTGATTTGAGTGGACATCAGTAAGAAAAAACAAAAAAAGAAAAACATCCTTGCTTTTGCCACGTAACGGTTGACATGGATGTCCACGTATAGCGCGTCCGTGACGTGCAACGTTCATAAATCATTTTCCATTTTTTATCTCCCGACCAGTGTTACCATTAGAGTAAGGGTCGTGATACACGGACGCGCACGTCCGTGACACGCCTTACGTGGATCTGTACAGCTCAGATATTATCTTTGAGTCAGCGTCCAGTCAGCGAAATTTCTCTTCGCGTGTTTTGGTCTTTTTAAAAAATGCTGGTTCTTTAAGTTGAACGATTCATTTCCCAATACACAGATAAGACAGTGTGCAGACCCTAGGACATCGTGCAAGCTCATTATTCGTGCAGAGCCCACACTTATCATAATCAAATATTTGTTTTTAAGTTTTACGTTGGATCAACTTAATTTGTCTAGCTTACTTTATGTGTGTGTGCAGTTTACATTATGTGTTTGTCCTGTTTACGTTATGTGTCTGTCCGGAATAAGTGTATTTGTTGTCCGGAATAAGTGTATTTGTTGTCCGGTTTAAGAATAAAGTGTGTCCAGAAACGGAACATAAAGTTTGTCCAGAAATAAGTGGATTTGCTGTCCGGAATAAGTGTATTTGCTGTCCGGAATCGGAATAAGTGTATTTTCTGTCCGGAATAAGTGTATTTGCAGTCCAGAATAAGTGTAGTTGTCCAGAATAAGAAGAAAGTGTGTCCAGAAACGGAACAGAAAGTTTGTCTGGAATAAGTGTATTTGCTGTCCGGAATAAGTGTAGTTCCTGTCCGGTTTAGGAAGAAAGTTTGTCCTGTTTATGTAGAAAGTTTGTCATGTTTATGTAGAAAGTTTGTCCTGTTTTGTCCTGTTTATGTAGAAAGCTTGTCCTGTTTTGTCCTGTTTATGTAGAAAGTTTGTCATGTTTTGTCCTGTTTATGTAGAAAGTTTGTCCTGTTTATGTAGAAAGTTTGTGTTGTTTATGTATAAAGTTTGTCCTGTTTATGTAGAAAGTTTGTCCTATTTTGTCCTGTTTATGTAGAAAGTTTGTCCTGTTTTGTCCTGTTTATGTAGAAAGTTTGTCTTGTTTATGTAGAAAGTTTGTCCTGTTTTGTCATGCTTATGTAGAAAGTTTGTCCTGTTTTGTCCTGTTTATGTAGAAAGCTTGTCCTGTTTTGTCCTGTTTATGTAGAAAGCTTGTCCTGTTTTGTCCTGTTTATGTAGAAAGTTTGTCCTGTTTATGTAGAAAGTTTGTCTTGTTTATGTAGAATGTTTGTCCAGTTTATGTAGAAAGTTTGTCCTGTTTATGTACAAAGTTTGTCCTGATTATGTAGAAAGTTTGTCCTGTTTATGTAGAATGTTTGTCCAGTTTATGTAGAAAGTTTGTCCTGTTTATGTAGATACAATGAGAGCACAATGAGATATTGATGGTACATATTATTGATGATAACTATTACACAATAAGATACAATGAGAGCACAAAGACAAACAAACAATACAAGCACAAACACACAAAAATTACAAAAATAATATATCTTCTCCCAGTAAATCACACACAAACAAACAATACAAACACAAACACAAACACACACAAATTACATAAATAATATATATTTTCCTAGTAAATCGGAAAGAAGATGTAAGACTTAAACATGACCGTCTCATTCACGCTGCTTACGTTGTGAAGAACCTTGGGAGTCGGCATCAGACACTTCTTCGACGTAATATCTTACGCGAAATGGTGATTTATTATGGAGAGATATACAACATAAACCGAACAGACGTAAGTCTTCACCACGGACGCTGCTTACGTTGTGAAGAATCCTGAGAGTCGGCATCAGACGCTTCTTCGACATAATATCTTGCTCGAAATGGTGATTTATTCTGGAGAGAAAGAATGAAGAAGAAAGAAAGAGTGTCATCATATTTGTATTTGGGTAGAGAGAGAACGTGCTGAGTTGAAACGCATTTAATGTGATTTGAGTGGACATCAGGAAGAAAAAACAAAAAAACATTCTTGCTTTGGTCACGTAAGGGCTGACATGGATGTCCACGTAGAGCGCGTCCGTGACGCGCTGCGTTCATGTATCATTTCCCTTAGAGTAATGTCTAACCGCTTAAAACATCAAAAATTAATCAAACATGATCGAGGAATTAACTTAGTTACTAATTCTCAATATTTAATCGTTTAACAACCATTAACGTCGTGATTAACTACCGCTACATAACCATGTGATAATCGAAGCAAAAAAAAGAAAAGAAAAAGAACATTAGATGCATCGAGCTACTCTTCTTCTCCTACTCCCTCCCAAAACCCTAACCCTAACCCTAAAACCCTTCTCCACCTCCTCTCTTCCCGACCCCGACGATCCACCCTTCTCCCCCCGCCTCTCCAAACCCAGACTACCACCCAAAGCCGCCCCACCCCACTCCGACCTCCCATTCGACTTCCGCTACTCCTACTCGGAAACCAACCCGTCCTTGACCCCCATCGGATTCCGGGAACCGCGCAAGTTCTCGCCTTTTGGGCCGGGGCCGCTGGACCGGAAGTGGGACGGCGTGTCGGCGCCGGTCGGGGGAGGGGAAGAGGTGGTGGACTGGGGGGAGGTTGCTGGGAAGAGGAGGGCCGTGCTCGGGGAGCCGCTCGGGGAGGACGAGGTCGAGGAGCTCGTTGAGAAGTACCGGCATAATGACTGCGTACGGCAAATCAATTTGGGTATCGTGATTTCGATGTGATTTTGCTTTAGTTTAATATCGTGTTATGGATTTGAATCTGAAACAGTCCTTGTGGAAGTTTATTCATATCATATTGGGGTTAGCAGTTTTTAACTTCATTGGGATTGTGAATGAAAATGAATCTTAGTAAGTTGAAATGAATGACGAAATGCTATAAAACTGTAAGACTGATTTGGAAGAAAAGGATTTCTTAATTAGAATGGGAACATGCGCGTCTGGAATTCTGGATCATTTGACTGTTGGTGCTGTTATGCCAATCCGATATCAACAAATTATATTTTAGTCCAGCAGTTCTGTCCTGTTTGCATTTGTTGACGGATTGGTTCTATGGCTTTCTTAGCTCTCATCTGGGCTTGGTTCTGCTGATGATGCATTAATTTTTCATAATGATATTATTATCAATTAGACACTATAAAAATTAGTGTGGTTCTTTGATCTGATGTACAATGTTTTCTAGGGAAGGGAGGAGTGACCCATAACATGATAGATGACATACATAATCATTGGAAGAGAGCTGAAGCTGTGAGAATCAAATGTCTTGGTGTGCCTACCTTAGACATGGACAATGTTTGCTTCCACCTTGAGGTTTCGACGCACCACACAGGCTACATTCTACTCAATTAATGCTCATCTCTTAATTAGTTCCCCTACCTGTTTATTCCCATCTACACAGGATAAAACTGGTGGGGAGATTGTCTATCGTAACATTAATATCCTTCTTCTGTACCGGGGCCACAATTATGATCCTAAACAAAGGCCATCCATACCACTGATGCTGTGGAAGCCTCGTGCGCCTATTTATCCGAGGCTTGTGAAAAATGTCGCTGATGGCTTGACTTTTGAGGGGACCAAGGAAATGAGAAACAGAGGATTGAATTCACCCGCACTAATGAAGCTTAGTGAGTTCTGTCTCTCTTGTTTTCATTAAAACTTCTTGCAGTTATTTTGTAATTGTTACGAACAACCTCATGGATGTTCAGTTATGCAGCTAGGAACGGTGTATACGTGAATGTGGTAAAGAAATTGAGGGATGCCTTTGAAACGGATGAGGTTGTGAGGTTGGATTGCAGCAGCATGGATTTAAGTGACTGCAAGAAGATTGGTGTGAAGCTCAGGGTATAATATATTTTTAAATTTGTTACTGCTACCTCCCTTATGGTACTGATTTTGAAGTTATTTTCCATGCCAAGTTTCTTTATTAATGTACAGATAAAACTGAGAATCCAATCTTCTCTTGCATATGGGATTCCCAGTTATTCACCCTATTGAAAAAAAACATCCTTTTTTTAGGAGTTACTACCCTGATTTTTTGTTTTCTCTTTTCATCTCAAAACTTCCTAGTTCAACCTAATATATTATTTTTATAGTGATATTTCTTTGCCACCTTCAATAGTAGTGATACTTGACGACCTGCCCATTCATACTTGTATTTGAGTATGACATGCTTACTTAGACATTCTCATATTTATGTATCTGGTGTAAAGTGAACTACAATCAATCCCATTTTATATTTTTGTATTATTTCTTTCATCTTACTTCCAATCTAAAGAGTTGTTGCTGCCTGCCTAAAGCTGAACCTGCAGAACTATATTTCCATTTATCTTGAGGATTACTGCAACAACAAACTTCACCAATTTATTTTCTGTAATTTTTAATTCTCTGGTATTCTTTCCTCCCATTTTTACTGGATGCCAACCATGTACTATCTAATTTGGTCACTGCTGCAGGATTTGGTTCCTTGTGTTCCAATTTTGTTCATGATTAGTCAAATTATACTTTGGAGAGGGAAGAAGGTGCATGATAGTGAATCTCACGAAACAAATGCAGAGCTTTTATGAATCCCAAATTCCCTGTGTACATGTCTATGATGACAATCGAGGGTGTCATCCATACTACAGCGTAGGATCTTTATGCTTAAGAATGATTTTTTTTTTTGCTGAAAATGTATTGACTGACTCAATTTTGGTTTGCTAGCTGGATCAGTAGAAGATGGTTGTATATATGGTGCATGATTGCAATGGTTATGGACTGGTACAAAAACCAGGTATCAAATTATCTGTTTTAAGTAGCAGAAGTACTTCATATGTAGAAATGGTGATTTGTTTGAAGAAATGTAATGAAATCAAGTTATAATATTACTTAATTTGCCTAGAGAAAACTAAGTTATAAAAGCTCTACTGGCGCTGGCTTTTGCTGTATTTCCAAGCATGCAGTTGTTTCCGTGCTCACATCTTATCCTACACTTCATACACAAAACTAGAAACCAAACTCTCATTTGACTTCTCATTATGGGATCATTAATCCGTCCACTTGCTTTGCTAAATTATAGTCGTTTCAAACATGCTCAAACATGCTCACCATTTGAGATGTCATTTTGTTTGATACTCTCTCCATGAACATGTAGTCCATAATGAAAAAGATAGTCGTGGACTTAGGTTGTGTTTGGAAACATGAAATTAAGAAGATAATGCCCAAGCTTAATTAGGAACTAGTGTTGACGTGATGAAGAGTAGGTACTTTAATGTAGGAGTTATACGTACCAACGAGTCTAGCTACAATAGTACAGATGCTTCTAATTTTTATTATTTTATACAAAATGTATTTATCGATCTCAGGCGTTTTATTGTGTTCTTAATATTGCTGAACACTCCTATATCAAGCATATCAAGCAATCTGCTTTGTAAGTAGACGTGGTTTCTTCAAAATGAAATAAGATATTTATATCTTTTTTCTTTACTTGTGCATTGCAGAATGCCAGAAAGCGACTATAAAAGACAAAAAAAAGAGAAATGTGACTGCAAAACCCTTATAATATGGTAGTCGAATTGATGACCGGTTCATATAAGATTCATATGTTTAGATATCATCATATACATCTAGAAAGTCAGTATGCTTTGGAAGAAACTTGTACAAAAGAAAGAGAAAAATGTGAATATGTTATCACAATACCTCAAAAGTTATCCTATTATGTTAAAATTGAGTTTGAATCCAGTTTAATTTTTTTATTGAAATTTATGATTTTTTTATAGTAAACGGTTTCGTATTCGATTTTTGAAAATGGCCACTACTGTTTTAATTTTCATATTTTGCCTAATATTTTTAGGACTTATATTTTGCTAAAAAATATTATTTTTTCATTATTGTTTTGATTTTTTTCATATTGTTAATTGTTCGTGGTATCAACCAACCTATCCCCCCACCCATTCAACCGCCAGCCTCTCCTTCTCTTCCCCAGTAGAAGTCGTTTGTGATCTTGCCTCTAATCTTTTGCTTACCATCAAGTCTTACCAAAAAAAAAAATTCAATTGAAAATTCAATTAATCTGAATCTCATTTTTTGTAATGAAGAACTTTATTTTAAGGATGTGATTTTTAGCTTGAATACCGTTTATTTATAAACATAAGAACAAAAGGTTAAGTTTAAAATGAATTGTTAACCTTGATCCTGTAAAGCATTGCAAAGTTGCATATCATGATGAAGTTTAAGACCCCAGCCAGAAAGACGAAAACAGGGTTGGGAAATTGATACCATGACCTAGTGTCAACGTGTACTGACAAGTATTGACAAGGAAACCTACCTAGTATCTGAAAAAGATATGTGAAAATAAAATGAGACTACCAAATTGCCAACTTCAATAAACCACCTTGTGTTGTGTTGTCCATTTAAATATTGCCTGGCTGACTTTGACGTGTTGTAGATACGAATAAACTATTTGAGAAACGAGTGGTTCCTCGCTAATTTGGAAGAAATAATTGGAATCTTGATTTTCAAAGAAGAGCACAATCTTTATTTTCTTGAAATGCTGATAAACATTAAGGTTGGATCACGTAGTGTGAACCAGTTCAACCCATTCAAGTTGGTGTCTTGAGTGGTTTCTTTAACATGAAATAAGATATTCATATTTTTTTTTCTTTACTGTGCTGCATTTCGGATGTTATACATGTTATACATGTTACTAAACCCCACCCACCCCTAGCCATAGGAAATGGTCAAATACTTCCAAATCCGTACATAGCAATAAGCAAGCCAACTTGTAAAGCTTCTCTCAATAATTGATGTCTTCATTCTTATCCAACTCATGCCGGTCAGAAAAAAACACCAGTGCGTGACTCAGTCACTCAGAGTCAACTCATTTCATAGCTGAGAATCTTTGACTTATCAATCAATAAATCTCTTCCTAGATTTCCACAAATCTATATAAACTGCCCATTATTGCTAGCATTCTCACAACCAAATCACCTACCAACTTTCTTTTCTCACCTTGCTTTCAAAAAACATGCATTCTCAACTGACCTCTTAATTTCACTCCTTGAAACTCAGTTCACATCCAACTTCCAATCTGAAGCAATGGCTCTCTTCCACAAATTCATGCTAACACTCTTCTTGCTCTGTTGTCTGCTTCAAACGCTCATTTCGTCGCGTTCGGACGACGTCCAACTCGAGGCGCTGAAGGCCTTCAAGGCCTCAATTTCAAGTGACCCATTGGGAGTCTTATCCAATTGGACTGATTCAGCTCACCACTGCAATTGGTCTGGTATTTCATGTGATCCTTCAACCAATTCAGTTATATCAATATCGTTTTACGATAGCCGGTTAAGCGGCACCATATCACCCTTCCTTGGCAACATTTCCACCCTTCAAGTCCTCGACCTCGACACAAATTCCTTCTCCGGTTCAATCCCTCCTCAGCTCGGCTCTTGCTCTGAGTTACTCCAACTATCACTCCCTGCCAACCTCCTATCAGGCTCGATCCCCCGAGAGATCGGGAAACTTAAAAAACTTCAGTCTTTAGATTTAGGCATCAATTTTCTCAATGGTTCCATACCCGACACAATTTGCGATTGCACGTCCATGACAATGTTGGGCTTCATTGAAAACAACCTCACCGGTTCGCTCCCCGACCGGATTGGGAATCTAATAAACCTCCAATTGTTTGTTGCACACACTAACAACTTGGTCGGTCCGATTCCAGACTCATTCTGGAACTTAACTGCCATGGTAACTCTAGACTTGAGCTCAAACCAACTGTCTGGTGGAATATCGCCTCGAGTCGGGAACTTCGCAAGTTTAGAAAATTTCCAGCTTTTTACCAACAGGCTCTCGGGTCGAATTCCGAAGGAATTAGGCCAGTGTAGGAATCTCACTTTGCTGAACATTTATGGGAATCAGTTTTCTGGTGCCATTCCTTCTGAACTTGGTAGTCTTGTCAATCTAGTCGCGTTGCGGTTATATGACAACAAACTAACCTCCACCATCCCCCCTTCGCTCGCCCGTTGCAAAACCCTTATTCATCTCGGCCTCTCCAGGAATCAGTTATCCGGAAGCATTCCGCGTGAGTTCGGTGGATTGAGTTCGCTTAAAGTTCTCTCACTCCATCTGAATAAGTTGACCGGTGAAGTCCCTCGAGAGCTCATGAACTTGTCTAACTTGACACACTTTGCTTCGAGCTTCAATAACTTGACGGGTCGAATTCCTTCGAATATCGGATCCCTTCAGAAGTTGGAGGTTCTTGTAATGCACAGCAATTCGTTGGAGGGCCCGATCCCGCCTAGCATCGTGAATTGCTCACATATTTTCAATGTAAGTTTTGCTTACAACAAGTTTTCGGGGCGGATTCCAGTCGGCTTTGGGACGTTGGTCAATCTAACGTTCCTTTCGGTCGGGGCAAACCCACAATTGACGGGAGAAATACCTGAGGACTTGTTCAACTGCAGTAAGTTGAGTCTGTTGGATTTGTCAAGGTGTAATTTCACAGGATCACTGCCTCCTAGCATTGGGAATCTAGCTAGCATTCAGAAGCTGAGGTTGTCCTTCAACTCTTTGTCGGGAAAAATCCCACCCGAGATTGGTAATCTAACCAACTTAATAAACTTAGAGTTTGGTGGCAACAATTTTGTAGGTGAAATCCCATCGGAAATATCAAAACTTTCGATGCTCCAGGGACTGTCCATCCAGCAAAACTCCCTGGAAGGTAGGCTTCCCCTGCAAATTTTCGATCTGAATCGGCTCAACAGGATTGAATTACAGCAAAACAGGCTTCTGGATCTGATCCCGGACGCCTTCTCAAGCCTCGGGTCACTGTCACACTTAGATCTCCATGATAACATGCTGAATGGCTCGATTCCGGGCAGCATTAGTCAGCTGAAACGTCTACTGAAACTCGATCTCTCGAACAATAGGCTGGCCGGAACAATTCCTGGACATGTTGTAGCGAATTTAAATAACATACAACTAGACCTTAACTTATCGAACAATCTCTTGTCCGGCTCGATTCCGCAGGAGATCGGTAAGTTGGTTATGGTGCAACACATTGACCTCTCCAACAACAACATCTCCGGAAGAATCCCGCCTGCTCTCCAGAATTGCTACAACTTGAACTCGCTGGATCTTTCAAGAAACTTGCTCTCAGGTGAAATCCCGCTGGACTTTTTCTCAAAATTCAACTCTCTAGTTGACCTGAATTTAGCAAGCAATGATTTGGTTGGGGAGCTACCTTCAAGCATTTCAAACTTGAGTAAACTTACTTCTCTTGATGTTTCGAAGAACGAGTTCAAAGGTGAGATCCCAAAAAGTTTGGAGAATCTTGGAAGGCTGAAGCATCTTAACCTTTCATTCAACGATTTCAAAGGTCCGGTACCCGCTTCGGGCATTTTCCGGAACTTGGAGCCATCTAGTTTGGTAGGTAATGTCGGTCTTTGTGGAGCGAAATTTCTCCCTTCTTGTGGTCTCAAAAGACCCAAACGGTTCTCAAAAAAGGTTCTTCTGATCGTCGTGTTGTTGGCTTCAGTTAGTGTGGCTTTGATTTTGGTATTCCTGGTTCTAGTGTTATTAAGATGCCGAAAAGGGGAAAAAATGGAACATGTAAACAATCGCGACATGGAACTGCCACAATCGTCAAGTCTGAAGAGATTCACACTGGATGAGCTGAAATTCGCAACCGAGTTTTTTAGCGAAGTCAATGTGATTGGAAGCAGCAACTTAAGCACAGTCTACAAAGGCAAGATCGAAGGAGACAACTCGATGATTGCGGTTAAGATGCTCAACTTGCAGCAATTTCCATCGCAATCAGATAAAGTCTTCATGACAGAACTGAAGACACTAAGCCATCTGAAGCACAGAAATTTAGTTAAAGTGGTTGGTTATGCGTGGGAGTCCGGGAAGTTCAAAGCCATCGTCCTCAGTTTCATGGAGAATGGAAATTTAGATGATTTGATTCATTGTTCGGGTGTGGACCGGTCAAGATGGAACGTCTATGAGAGGCTGAGGGTTCTGATATCGGTCGCGAATGGTCTTGTTTATTTGCACTTTGGTTATGGATTTCCTATTGTACATTGCGACTTGAAGCCCTCAAATGTTCTCTTGGATAAAGATTGGGAGGCTCATGTGAGTGATTTCGGGACGGCTAGAATGCTAGGTGTTCATTTGCCGGATGGAAGTAAGAGCTCTACTTCATCGGCATTTCAAGGAACCATAGGCTATTTGGCTCCAGGTAAAAATTACTTGTTTGCTGCCGTTTTATTTCCGAGCATATTCTTCTTCTTTTTCGTTTGTAGTTTTGATATTACACTGTTTTGATTTTTTGTTCTTGTGAAGAATTTGCATACATGAGGAAAGTGACAACAAAGGTGGATGTCTTCGGCTTTGGTATCATCATAATGGAATTTCTCACCAGGAGGAGACCAACCGCGATCTTTGGAGGAGGGAATGAGCCCTTGACATTGCAACAATTTGTTGCGAAAGCACTTGCTGGAGGTGTGAATGAAGTGCTCCAAGTTCTAGACCAGGAGTTGAGCCTGTCAAGCCCGAAAGAGATTGACATTGTAGTAGGACTGCTTGAATTGGCGGTTTCTTGCTCACAAACTGAGGCTGAAGATCGACCGGACATGAACGATGTGTCGGTTTCCTTAACGAAGATGCATGGAAGAAAAGAAGAAGCAAAGTTTAACTTTACTTCAGAAGTTGATAAGCAAATCTGAATGTAATTGGTGTGAAATTTTGGAGTCCCTTGAACTTCCACTTGATGTGAGTAGGTTTTGGTGTAAGTTTGTTATCACAACTGATGACATGTTGTGTCAAAATGTGGTCTAGAATTTCAAATTTGATTACTCAATTACCAAAGCCCATGAAATGGCTTTGGAAGAAGAACGTAGGCCCTGTAAATTAGTTGAATTTGTTATAAAATAACCATCAAGTAAAAAGACAAGAGGTTAAAGTAGAATGGGGGGAGTTGTATTTCATTTCATTGTCTTCTTCTACTATGACATTACAATGACTTTTATTTATATACTTAGAAATACATAAGAGTTACAAGGAGGTAAATGATGAATTAGTACAAATCAATACAATTTAATACAAATGAATATATTTGAATGAGAAATATGTTACAACATAAGAATTGAATGGAAGGTGTATCATCAACTCTATATTATTGTTTCATAGCACTCCCTCTTGGATGATCGTCTTTTGATATACACTTTTTGATTTGTCTCGTTAAAACCTTGCCAAGAAAAACTATGCGGGACAAAACTTGGTGAAAGGAAAAAAGAATGTATAGCGTATAATTCCCCCCCCCCCCCAATTCAACATACATTTATAACACTCTTTTTAGACAATATGCGTTATGTTCATGTCTTGTTAAAAATCTTCCAACAAAACATTGTGGGAAAAAATAGTTAAGGAATAGAGTGAATAACATACGCCGACAAAATTGCACGTACAAGCTGCCTCATTAAAAACCTTTAACCAATAAAATATTTTAGGACAAAAAATGGAAAAAAAAGAAAAAAGATTGCAACTACAAGCCTTTCGGGCCTTATCCTTCAGGGACGATAAATACAAATTCGTTCTCCTGATTAGTAGTTTACCAAACTTACGAATATATTTTACAAAGTTCTTAACACAAAAGTGCATGAGAATTCAATAAACAAATACATCATAGTTTAACGGATTTGATGAATATTTACTATATTTCACTTAGATAATAAGATTGTGAAATATGTTTGCACAATATTTTTCTTCAAATGATATACTGGGAATAACATATACTGTGGTAACTTTTGCAAAATATGAATATATTACCACAAAAGATATTACTTATGGACAATTAAAGATGTCTTATATTTATATTGATGTCATAGCGATATGAGAATGTAAGAATCAATAACTGATTCACCAACTTACATAAAATTGTAATGAGTCCACATAATGATACCAAATAGTTTGTGATAATAATTGATGTGGATCGGATATGTAGGAAACATCACTAATGTAAATCTTTATCGCATGATTGAAAATTGGTAGATCATTGAACGTCATCTAAATATTTTTAGAGGAACATTATGCTTAGATAAAACATTCGCTATGAACCTTATTAGGTTTCAAGTTATAAGAAAATCTTCATGACGTTCTGATAATGAACTTCAGGTCCTATTACAATTGGATCTTTGTCAATATACAATAGACGTCCTTTGTTAGTGTGCTTTCAAGGTGAGCATTTTAGTAGAATATTTTTCTTTATTATTATTATCTTTCTACAATTGAATCATTGTATCAATTCTCTTCTGTGGAATGTTCGAACTTCAGGTCGAAAACAAAAAAAAATTGTCTTTTAAATATTTCACAAGTTTTCCAAAAACTCTGCAGGAGGTCCTATGACATCAAGTCATTAGCATGTAATAAGTATAATAAATAATAGTAAATTTTATTATTGGGTAAAACATATGGACGAATAAGATCAACTTCGTCTCATTCTTCGGGATGACTTTGATGAAGATGTTATATGCACACTCTTACTTGCTTCTTCATATTGTGTTTTTCTCAAAATTTGTATAGTGCATCTTTTGATTCTTGTCATTATAAAATATAGTTTGTCATCTTAGTCCTTCAAGAACTCTCATATAAGTACCAATATTAAATGACTTATAAAACATTAAAGTCACAACACATCTTATATGCACATCATAATGATCATGTAATAAAACATATTATCAATATTACGAGAGAATGAGTAACATCACGATGGATGTTGGGTCTTGCGAATACCCTTATATTACTTCTCGCTTTATAATGTATCGCATTGTTATTTCTTTTTGTATCCTTCAGGGATATAGTTTCAAAAATCAGGACTACAAATCCAAATATTTATTCAGCGAGTTTATTCTATATTGTTCGCCTTTTGTTTATATCAAATACGAATGCTTCTGGTATTCTTATAATATCATAGGTTTTGAATCTAATTTTTCTCTCGAGATAACATGCTATTAAGAAGGTGAATGAATTGTCGACAATAATTTTAATAATTATTTAATATCTCTCGTATCAACATATATAGATGATTGCAAGTTTTACGTCAATAATAATCAAATCCTTGTCGTTTCATAAAACTTTAGGATTTGACCGTTCTGTATCCCCAAAATTTCTTTTGTTTAGCAGTTGTATTTATTTTATCGGGTTTATATTCTTCAGGAATATCCTCTTCAGGAGGTGCGATGAGTGACTAACTTTTATTTTATTTCCACAAATAATATATGTTCCAGTTCACGCTTCTGGCGTGGGATCAACTCAAATATATTTTATCCTGTGGAGATCTCAAGTACTTTATGTTATGTGTATTATGTCAAGTAATGCACGACTTAGTCACTCATTTGTGATCAATAAATATGTATGACAATTACTTGCTAGATATTGCAAAATAATAATTTTATGAACTTAATGTTCAATCATACTTTTACGTATGTATTCTTTTATGAATTTCAGGTTCAATCATACTGTTACGTATGTATTCTTTTATGAACTTCAGGTTCAATCATACTTGTATGTATATTCTTGTAACGTCCCGTCCCTGAGCCCGCACTGAGCTCGAGTCCCAATCCGTCACCCATACGCTCACTAACTCACAACACCCACCTATTGTCACAAAACTTAAGTTGGTAAGTGTTATGGTAGTGGACTCATGTCATTATATCTCACCCCAACATTCTCATGTTACGCAATGTGAGACTAAACTTGGGGGTGTTACAAACTATCTCATTTGAACACCTGACGTCCTCGTCAGGGTCAACCCAATCAGTCACCATGCGTTGTGGGATTCTAGAGGTGACTCCCACCCTTTTGGTGTAGCACTTAGCCCACAATTCCGGCTGGTTCAGGATCTGATACCATCTGTAACGTCCCATCCCTAAGCCCGGGTCCCGGTCCGTCACCCATACACCCACTGGCCTACAACACTCACCTATTGCCACAAAACTTAAGTTGGTAAGTGTTATGGTAGTGGACTCATGTCATTATATCTCACCCCAACATTCTAATGTTAGGCAATGTAGGACTAAACTTGGGAGTGTTACAATTCTTTTGTGAACTTTAGGTTCAATCATACTTGTACGTATATTCTTTCATGAACTTCAGGTTCAATATAGTATATTTTTTGGCATTCTTTAAGTTTCTATCTTCTCCACCTAATGCTAGAAATTGTACATCACACACACACATATATATAATATTATTGGATTGATAATAAATATTTAGCCCTTCAGAAGCTTTAAATTGCAGGAGGGAAAACAATTTATTTATTATTGTACAAGTAAAGTAAGTGAGTATTTATAATATGATATTGGTATAAAGAAATATTAGCAGATATGCACGTTGATAAACTATGTCTAAATTATATCAGCCATAAATATGAACAATAAGAAGTGTTCAATGATTTTACCATTTTTGATATCCCAAAGTGATCTATATTTGAGACATACTCTAGCAAGAGAGAGACTCTCATTTATTGTGCAAATCGGTAGACAAACTTGACCTCATTTTTGTTCGTCTGATAGAAGTCAACAGAGTTATCTAAAGCTTCACAAAAATAATACCAATGATGACATCCATAATTAATATAATAGATGATTTTATTTAGGCACTTCTGGAAATGTTTCGTCTCACTGAAGTCATCTTTATTTCATACTTCTTATTTGCACAATTTTTAGTTCACTACTTATGCTCTTTTTTCACGATACTTTGTAGTGTGTGCTTCCTACACACACAAAATAAAGAAGAAATGTATCGTGATTTTCTAACATCTCTCATGACCTTCAATCATCGGCAATGCATAACCCAAAACTTTTGGGTTTTTGACTCTGTACTACTACTAGAGTATTATGTCATTAATTTGTAAAATGATCAATAAAATATTTCTCTTTTACTACTAAACTCTATATATCTATGGTCTTCTGCCACAATGTTTGATTTAGAGATCGACATGCATTTTTACTCAATTAGTTATTTACACATCGTTTTGACGGTCATACGAATCATTCACTGATTATCATAAAATTTATAACCTCTTTAAATGAATAATCTCTAAATCTTTGTATAGTAGCATTACATGAATATTAAGATATTCACCTTCTGGGTCAATGCATTTCATTTTCAATAACAATGATCACTTGTAACATGGTAATTCAAATTCCACTATAATATAACACATTGTATTATATATATACATTTATCAAAATGGGTATTATGTGTTCACGAGATGAATGCTCATAATAGTTGTGAATAATCATGTGATGCATCAAAATTAACAAGTAGTAATCACATGCTTGAACCACTTTACAAATACTCTTTTAATCAACATGATACTAAGAATTCATATAACTTATACGTGTGAATCATTTGATTCTTAATGATTGTAATAAATTAAGATTAATTGGCATGAATTTACATTTAAAAGTATGCATAAAAGACATGACAAACATTGAAAGTACATTATGTCTAGTAAATCATATGCATTAAGTGGGTAATGAAATCAAATTGGTAGTGTCTCATTATCAAAACACAATTTGCAAAGAATACGTATATCATAGACAAGAAAAAGAGAGTTCTGAAGGTATTTTTCAGAACAAGGTTAAATTGATAACCATTATAGAAAGAGTCGAAATAAAGAATAATAAATTTTTAACACATCAATTGTCAACCAATCATCTCGTAGTCCCTATTTGCACAATTTCTATTCCATCGACCATGAATTTTTTCTTCCATAACACTTTAGCACGTGCTTCAGGAACAAAACCAAAGTCACTAGAGCAAATATTGTGGTCATACAACAACTAATACTCATGCTTTTAGAGCACAAGTAATCTAGGCGTAAGCTTTTTAAAAAAAAGTCTTTTTTGGCTTTGTACTACTACTGGAGTATCGGATTATTAGCTTGCATGGTGGATAGAATCGTTTTCCTTTTACATCTCAAGTATTTGTGGTCTTCTAGCCACAAAGTTTTATTTGGAAAACAATACGATGGACCACACAAATTTACTCATTAGCACATCATTCTGATATCTATATAAATCTTTTAAGGATTGCTATAAAAGTGACGTGTCTTCTTATACTTAAGTACTCGGTCTCTTAAATATTACACAAGAGATGTCATGTAATATCAATAGTAAAATTTTGCATTATCGGCGGAAGAACATCTATATATTTTCAGTAATATTTCAGCTAAGATCGAACTATTACTTTTGGGCTAAATAATCACTAATATGTTTTGATGATTAACTAACATATCAATAAACACATGTAATCCTTTCATATCATCACATACATATATTGTATTTCTAACATTTCAGGAACCAAGTATGGATTAAAACAAGAAATGTAGAATGAAGAGTAGATAAGTTTATATTTCTTGTAATTAGGTTATAATGTAATTTTGCACTTGAAATCATTGATAAATTGCATTGCATAACCATTAGGGAACCTATAAAAGTCTCACATTTAAGTCCATATCAAATTGACTTCAATAGGACATCGACGAAACTTAGAAAATTCCTTAGAACAGGTTTTCTTAGTCCAAACGGTCGACCGGAATGCCATATGGTTCGACCAAAATTCAACACTCCCATTCCTTTTCCAAACGGTTGACCAGACTTTCCTTTAGTTCGACCGATTCCTTATTGTGCCTTCACAAGCTTATTCGGTCGACCAAACCCTTTCCCTTGGTCGACCGTGTCACTTTGTCTAGTTGAAACAACCCAATTCGACCGATACACGTCTCACTCTCCTATCATATCTTGACACGTGTTCTGGTTAGAGTAGAAACCGGTCGACCGAAAGCTTATTTGGTTCGACCGATTCGTTTCTGTATTGGTCTTAAATATGACTGTTATACTTGTCGTATTTACCAACGGTCGTATGCACATACTCAACTAACCACTATTTTAGATTTGGTCTATCGGTCGACCGAGACCTTTTATACGGTCGACCGATTCATAAAACTCTCCAGCTCCAATTTTTTTTTGTCGTTTTCGGTTGGACTACATCTCTATCTTGTTCGACCGTTAGCTCATTTCCACAGTTTCATCCTGACCAGCCAAATTCTCCAAACAGTCAACCAAACCTTACATTTGTTCGACTGTTCACTTAAGTTCTAGTCCAGTTGGTTCGACTGTCTGCACCTTGTGTTCGAACAAATTCTTA
The DNA here is from genome assembly GCA_963682175.1 of Triglochin maritima. Lineage (NCBI taxonomy): Eukaryota > Viridiplantae > Streptophyta > Magnoliopsida > Alismatales > Juncaginaceae > Triglochin > Triglochin maritima. Next base: position 43,838,257 of record OY821774.1, read on the forward strand.
TTTTTCTCTAATCGGTCGACCGATTGACCCAATCCGGTCAACTATTGGTGTCCAGATTTGTGTCATGTCTTTCACTGTCTTGTGTATTTTTACACAACTCAATCCCAATATAATCCCAACGGCTAGATTAAGTTGAGAGCTTATAAATAGAGCTGAGAACAAACTTCTAAGGTTACCAATCTTTCTCAAAGCTCAAATATTCTTACTACTCACATTTTTTCTCTAAACTTCCTTGTGCTCATATCTTCCCACTTGAAATCACTCTTATTGATTGCATCATTCATTTCAAGTGCCCAAGAATAGTTTGATAAAGTAATTTCTTCAAGAGTTGTACTAGCTTCCGGAGTGAAGCTCTTCTCGGATTGTGAGAAGGTGGTCCAAGCTAGGCATGGGTGTTCACAAAGTTTGTGGTGTAAAGGCGTGATCTCGGCCCGCAACGGAGATTAGATTAGTGGAGGACGCAAAGTTGCGGGAGGAAAAACAATTCGTAAGAGAGGACTAGGATCTGGTGGTTGGATCCAAACCTCTATACATCCGGTTTTGTGGTTTGCTTATCTCTCATACACTTTTATTATTATAGCATTTAACTTGCTATTCTAGTTTAAAGAACTTAATTAGTCTATTCACCCCCTCCCCCCTTAGACTAATAGTAGGGCACATTAGATCCTACACGAACGAGGTCAACCACATCAAATATAAGTATGTTTTCTATATCATGAGATATGTATGCATCACATCAACTATAAGCACACACAAATTACATCTGACTTTGCTTATAAATTAATTTCCATTAAACATAATGTCAACAACAAAACAAATATTGTAAGATGGTGCCTCAAATTTCTTTGCAATATACCATATTATATCACTTATACATTTGTAACAAAAATAAATCGCATGTGCTCAAGAGATGTATCTATGGCATGAGCGTAAATAAGTGATGATGACACTTTTATATAGAAGGTACAATTTGAAACATCAAAATATCGTTAATTCCAATCAAAAGAATCTCTAAGTAAAAAAACAAAAAAATCATATGTTAATATAGGAAAAATTTGTAAAAAAAAATCCTAGATTAATGAATCCTTAATCCATCTCACGTGAAGAGGAAAGGTCCAAAAAAATATACCAGGCATTTGAGCCTTAAATAGGAATGGACTATAATGATTAGTATCCCAAAAAATCATTTACGCTCATGCAAACCTAGAAAAGAAAACGGTCAACCACCGTTCATGCATGACCCATCATCGAACAATATGGAAAAACATGAAAGAAATACAAATATTTACAACTTAAGCACTTGTTTTCCTCTAGACCAAACGACAAAAGAAAAATATCATCTTTTGAAGGGGAAATTGAAGTACAATATTTATTCACAAACTATTTAGGTGGGCCGCACATGAACCAAAAATCAGACCTTCGTTTATGCATGGCTTTATCTTTAATTTCTTTGAAAACGTGGCTATTAAAGAGAACAAAAAAAGAAAGATATGCACAAACCAATACTTTGAATATTCAAATGTTTACAAGTGCCAAAACAAACAAAATCACATATCATGAGTGCCAAAGATATGATTTGTTACCTTAGACGATACCTACAATGCTACCAGGACATCGTGTTGATAACGTGTTATAAAATAATGATCCAGTAAAAGGACAAGAGGTTGAGGGAGAATGTGGGAAGTTGTATTTCGTTTCATTGTCTTCTTCTACTTGGACATTTCAATGGCTTTTATTTATGGTTAATATTCAAATAGTTGGCAATGTTAGCTAGTCGTTATGGTTAAGATTCCCCCGCAAACGAACTGGGGTTGGCTCCATGAGTTTGGATCGGAGAAGATTGAAGCGCGTAGTGGATAGTCCTTTAGTGAATATGTCGGCTGTTTGATTGATTGTGGAGATGAATTGATCTTGAAGATGCTTGCAAGAAACACGTTCACGAACGAAGTGGTAGTCAATTTCGATGTATTTGGTGAGAGCGTGGAAGACATGATTTGTTGTGAGGTAGATGGCAGAGAGGTTGTCGAACCACAAAGTTGGAGGAAGTGAGGAAGAAAAGCCCAATTCATGCAGAAGTGATTGGAGCCAAATGACTTCACATGTAGCATTTGTAAGACCTTTATATTCAGATTCAGTACTGGAACGAGCAACAACGTGTTGTTTCTTAGAGCTCCAGGATATGAGATTTGGTCCAAGGAATATGCAAAACCTGCTAATTGAGAGACGATCATCAGGATCACCAACCCAATCTGCATCTGAGTAGGCATGGATCCTACAAGAGGGAGCACGAATTAGTTGGAGGCCAATATTAATCGTATGCTTGAGATACCTGAGTATTCATTTAACGCTTGTCCAATGAGCTATGGAGGGGTTATGCATGAATTGACAAGCTTGATTGACTGCAAATGCAATATCGGGACAAGTTAAAGTTAAATATTGAAGAGCACCAACAACACTACGATAAGTAGAGGGATCAGAGAAGGGCTCAGAGTAGCATTGGGAGAGCTTGGATCCGGCTGCTACTGAAGTTTGGATGGGCTTGGCATTCGTCATGTGATGGCGATGGAGAAGATCAAAAATATATTTGGACTGAGGTAGATGGAGACCATTGTTAACACAATGCACTTCAACACCAAGGAAAAATTTAAGGGCCCAAGGTCCTTCATGGAAGATTTGTTTATTAAGAGTTGTGATAAGAGAATTGAGAGGAGTTGCATGACTTCCTGTTAGAATAATATCTATAGGATTTCGTGATCTATACTTGTGTATATTTTAAAAAAATACAAGCATTTAGAATCAATTTTCATAACTTTCAACAATTTTAGGTACAAAATTCCAAATTGTATTTCAATATATATAATAAACTATTTAATATTGAAATACATAGATTGGACATACCTAGGGGATTATTGAATCCCTTTTACCAATAGGAAGATAGGATGCACGTCGGTTCGCCTCAGAATTCTTTCAAGTGTTCACCAAACTCTAAACAAGATTAGAGATATCGGAGCTAGTCAATCGATCTCTAATTCAAGGCTAGAATCTAACTAATTGCCCCTTCAATGCTCTAGATAATTTAATCTCTCAAACACAACTAATAAGGGAATTTTCGGATGGATTTGGTGGAGAAATATGGAGAGGAGAAATTTTTACATTCATATAAACAAATAAGAGATGAGGGACCTATTTATAGTGCTTTCTCCATCCCACATCATGTATAACTCACTCACACATGATCCCTTGTTGATAACTCCTATAAACCAATCATATTTCGACACGTAATCATCCATTAACCTCCTCCGACCAAATTGGAACAAATCCAACCCATGAACAGAAAGTTCTCCTATTAATTCAAGCAAAACCGTGCAAAAACAGTCGACCGAAACAACCAATCGTTCGACCGATCGGTTAAAATTTGAAAATTTCGGTCGGACTGTGTTCCCAGTCGGTCGACCGAATCCTTACCAAGAAAGCTCAGGATAATTTTGGTCGAACCACGACCTACACCGGTCGACCGCTTCACAACAGAAAATGTTCATGTTATTTTCGGTTGAACCACGTATCCAACCTGTCAACCGTTTTCGAATTTAAAAGTTAATGTTAAATTTGGTCGTCCGATTCCCAAAAAACGTTCGACTGTTTTTCACTATTTTTGCTTTTATCAAATTTTGGATCAATATCCAACAAAATATGATCTTTGGGGTTTTAGCAAATTTATATTTTATAATGTTACAGATCACATTATACTATGTAATATATTATCATATATAATGTCAAACATTATACCCAATAATATATTTACATCTCATATAAATTTATTGAATATTCTACCGTGTCATAATCACGACACATTGAATTTAATATTTTACCACATGTATTTAAATACATTATATAAAATGTAAAATCAAATTCCTTATTTTCCAGTTATGTGGTGTGACTTATAGGAGGATATAAGTTATACCGGCAATGATACAAGACACTCTATATCATAAACTATAAGCGATATCTAGCTACACATTATAGTTACCCAAATAACAAAGATATTTTGCTCACTCGAACTAAACACGAACCATGTAGTGATATGTAATATCACTTGTGTCTATCCCTTGACTCATGATATTGAGAAAATTATACAAAGTAGAAATATGTCATCTTTGTATTATATATTCATTTCTTGATCTCTTAATTAAACTAATTATAAATATATAACTATACACAAGTTACATTGTGCACATTATAATTTTGCTTCCTCAAGGGGCACAACAATATCATCACTCAAGTAAGATGGACAATGATAATTTTTTGACATGTCACATTTTCATCCACAAGTTATGTATAACAAACTAATACTTTAATAACTATACGCAATGATAGTTTTTGACAATAATCAAATCATACACTCTTTATGTGAAAAGATATATGTCTCATATCTAAGGATTCAAAGACATAATGGAACATTAATAACACAAACACAATACGATAATATTTCATTTGTTAGGTCAATTCAATATATGAAAGAAACATTTGTTATTTCATATACTCTTGTTGTTAAATATTTGTAGAGCTAAAATATCTCTTTTAACCAACATACAATCTTAACTCGGTAATAAATGTCACATGTTAATTACCATGATTGTGAATTACTTTTGATTTATGTAAACCATTATCTTTTAAAGCTCTACGGTTAATGACCAAGAGTCTTTTCCTTGACACTTCCAAATGACGAATCCATTAATCAGGGAACAAAATGTTCAATACATTCAATTCATAATAAAAGACATTTAAAGTAAAACTTTTAGAACACATTCCTTTCAATATCGTCAACATAAACAAGGATAAAAATTGTGTAGTCATTAGTACGTTTGATGAAAAGAGATGTGTCGGCTTTAGATCCTGCAAAACCAAGTTGGAAAAGATGAGTGCTGAGACGAGTAAACCAAGCACGTGGTGTTTGCTTAAGGCCATAAAGAGAGCGATTTAATTTTCAAACACAACAAGGTTTAGAGGGATCAACAAATCCTAGGGGTTGAGTCATAAACACTGTTTCTTCAAGGTGACCATATATGGAGGAAAGCGTTTTTGACGTCGAGTTGACGAATCGACCAATCATTGGAGACGACGATGGTGAGAACAATGTGAATCGTGACGGGTTTGATGACGGGGCTGAATGTGCGGTAAAATCAACTCCTTCTTGTTGATGGAATCCTATTGCACCCAAACGAGATTTATAGCGGTCAACGGTGTCGTCATCTTTGCGCTTTATGCGGAAGACCCATTTGCATCCAACAACATTTTGATTTGTAGGGGTAGAACAAAGGTTCACGTGTCGTTAGATAAGAGAGTGTTGTATTCGTTTGCCATTGCCTCTCGCCAATTAAGGTGTTGGTTGGCTTGAGAAAAGCAAGTTGGCTCAACTTTGGTGGAATGCACAAAAAAAGAGATTGGGTATTTGGAAGGTTGTAAGTTCCCTGTTTTGGATCTAGTAACCATGGGACGAGTGGACTTGGTGGTCGATGTAGGAGAGGAGTGGGAGGCACTGTTGGGAGATGCAGTGGTCGCTATTGAAGGTGTTGTGGTTGTGGTAGGTTGTGGTTCAGGACTGCGGGCTGTTGGCTGGTAGTGTTGTGTTGGAGGGCTCCACGACGAGGTTGATAGGTGAGAAGAGGAGTGGTATGAGTGGTTGGAGCAGTGGGGGTAGCCGATGTTGGTTGCTGAATTGTAGCAAGAGGGACATGGATTTTGGTGGGTTGATTGTAGATGGAAGAAATGGAGTGAACCGCAGGCCAGTGTTGATTGGAAGAGAGTTGGTTGGCAGGAGCGGTGACTGTAGTTCAGTGGAGACATCATGCTGCTTGTAAGTGAAGGATGTTTCGTCGAAGAAGACGTGACGAGAGATGAAGATCCGTCTGGTTGAAAGATCAAAACACCTATAACCAAGATAACCATTAGGGTAGCCAAGAAAAACACATGGTGTTGAGCGATATTCAAGTTTATGATATAAATATGATGAAGATATGGAAAACAAAGTGAGCCAAAAATGCATAAAGAAGAATAGTTGGTAGAAGTGTTGAGGAGAACATCCCTTGGGGTAGACCATTGCAAACCGCGCGTTGGAAGACGATTTATGATGTAGACAACAGTTTCAAAAGCAACGCTAGAGTGGTGAAGGAGAGCAAGGCATATTTCAATAATATGTCGGTGTTTACGTTCAGCAAGGCCATTTTGTTAGGGCATGTGTGGCCAAGAGAGACGATGTCTGATGCCATGTTTGAGAAGTTCCTACTGAAAGCGGTTAGAAAGAAATTCGCGAGCACAATCGGTTTGAAGAAATTGGATTTTTCGTTGGACTATATTTTCAACATGAAGACGAAATGAAACAAAAATATCAAAAATATCAGAACGTAACTTAAGAGGATAAAACCATGAAAAATTAGAATAATCATCTGTAAAATGAACATAGTAACGAAAATCCATATGAGAAGTTTCAGGAGAGCGTTCCCAAATGTCACAATGAATAAGTTGCAAAGAAAAAATAGAAATAGTGTTTGTAAAATGAAAAGGAAGAGCATGACATTTTCTCATCACGCATGAAGTACAACAATTATTATTGTTATTATTTGTGGAGGGAATGGAGTGGCAATCGAGGATGCAACAGATGGTGGGAATCACTGCGTGACCAAGACGTTGATGCCATAACAAAAGCAATGGAGAGGAAGATGATGTAGCGAGCAAAGTGATGGGAGTCATAGTGGAGGCCGGAGTCAAGCAATAAAGACCATCACGAAGTGGTCCCGTGAGGAGGATGGTTCTCGTTTGACAATCCTTCACAAGGCAACGAGTTAGATGAAATTCAAAATAACAACTATTGTCTTTTGCAAATTGAGAAATGGAAAGCAATTTTTTTTGAAATTGATGGAACATGTAAAACATTTCGAAGATGGAAATTATGATTAGAAGTTGAAAAAGAAGTAGTGCCAGTATTAGCAATAAACAACCCTAATCCGTCACCAATCTTTACTTGATCCGGACCTAAATAAGGTGACGATAGGGAAAGATTAGCGAGGTCGGAAGTGACGTGATGAGTAGCCCCAGAGTCAGGATGCTAAGTGATGTTAGCACTGATGGAGTGACTCGACATCATGACATTTTGTGCTTCGGGATAGGGGGTTGGTGGGCGAGGAGGGGTTGGATGTGGTTCATAGCGTTGAGCACATTGGAGTGCACAGTGATCATATTCGCTCCAAAGTTGGTACCGAGGTGTTCAAGTTGGGCGACCATTCTTGTTGTTGGAGCGACGATTGTTTGTTGACTGGGGCCGAGTGGATGGTGGTGTAGTAGGTGCCTTTTGGGTGTAGTTAACCATAGTGGAAGTAGCAGCTATTGGTACGGATACTGATTGATCAAGCTATAAAGAGGCTTCCTGCGTAAGAAGTACACCATGCAAAGAATCCAAGGTGTAAGAAACACCGATAGCATTAAGAGCAGTACGAAATTGGTGATACTCGAGACCCAATCCAATGAAAATGCGGGACATGGTTTCATCCTCGACGATGGGTCATCCAATGGCGACAAGACTATCAACAATCATTTTGGAGTGATTGAGATACTCAGCCATAAAGAGTGATCCCTTTTGTAGTGGTGAAGTTGTGTACGGAGTTGCATGACATGAGCTTGTTGAGCATTTGCATAGTGGTGGTGGAGAGTAGCCCAAGCATCGGCAGAGCTATCCACATTGATGAGTTGTGGGATGATTGAGTCGTCGATGGAGCTTAGAATCCACCCAAGTGCAAGTTGGTCTTGAACAGTTCATGCGTCGTACTCCAGATTGGGTGTCAATGCAGTGTCTTTGGAGGTGACAGGAAGAGTCGGTGAGGGAGATAGTGAGCGACCCTCGACGACCAAGAATTTATAGGCCTGAAGTAGGGGCTTAAAATGTGTTACCCAAATAGGGTAATTGGTGTCATTCAACCGAACACCAACGCTGGGGAGAGAGATGGGAATGGTGTTGGTTTGTTGTGTGGGATTGTTTGACATGATGTTGGTGTAAGGTGGTGGGTGGGTGGTTGAAGACAAGATTTGGATGCTATATTGTCTTTAGACAAAAGGCTTTTGATACCATGAAAAAAGTTAATTTGAATTTTCACTCAATGTTGAGAGTTGATTTTATTAGCACACACAAACATATATATATATATATATATATTGTACAATAGTTTATAGAAAGGGAAATCCTAGATTTGAAATAGCTACAATCATGCACTATAATATTGTGCAATTAAGAATTGCTCTATATTGCAATGACACCTATACAAGTTACTATAAGTGTGAGAAACAATTATGGAAAAATAGTTGGCAATGTTAGCGGCTAGTCGTTATGGTTAAGAACAAGATCCGATGACTGTTTGTTGGGAACTTGAAAAATAATGAGTTCATCCAGAGAAAGAATGTGGAACTAGGGTCGATGAAGACGAATGCAACGACAAATTTCATTGCAATTAAAGCAAAGAGTTTTCTCGTGATGATGTTGTCGCTCAACATCCATGAGATGGCAGGGAAAGGCAAGTTGTCATTGTTTTGTTGGTAATTGTAGGGTAGAAGTTTGTCGATGGTGAAGGTAGGAGCGGTAGATGTGGATTGGACATGGTTGGGTGCAATAGCTATCGAGATTCAAAAAATTTGTCCTCATTATTTTCAACTAGACCCACAAAAAGAGAAGTTGATAATGTTTTGAGGAGTTTGTGTTTCATGTTTAATAACGGGTGGTCAGGTTTAAGATTGGTGGGAGATATGGTGGACAAAGGTGGGTTTGTGGAGGATGGAGGTGTTGGTTGGTGAGTTGTTGCTTGACGACACGAGGTGTTGACGTGAAGTCTTGAGATGTAGTGGAAGATTGTGGGTTGGTTGGTGGTAGATTGTGGGTTGGTTGGTGGTGAAACAATGTTGTCGTTGTTGAGTTGTTGGGTAAGTAGGGCTTCAATTCTAGCACAACAATTGAGAAGGGGGTTGAGGTTGGCATTGACGATAGAGAATCGGTTGTCACGGGCAGTAGAGGTGTTTACCATTGAGGGAGAAGACAATGAAAACATCAATGTTAGGATAATTTCTCTTTCTAACGGAGTAGCTTCAGAACATGACAAGATGATAAAGATGAGAACTAGATTTTGGTAAATTTGATTTATATTTGCTTATTGAAATAAAAGTATTACATCATTTATATATTGATGCCAATATGTCAATTAAAATTAAATGCAATTAGAAAATAAATCAACTATGAATTGCAGAGAACATTGTATGGTTTGATTGGATATTGCATAGCCTATCATTAGATTAGGAAATAATCGTATCAAAGTCATTCACGCAAACATCTTCGACTTAGAACATCCATTAGATTAATTTGGGGCTTAGAATTCATGAAGCAACATATACCAACATGTATGACCAGGAACTAAAGACTTGAAATAGTGATTGCCGGGATTACATCTCAAATATTCCAGTGTGGATCCGTCAAATAGGTTGGATAGAAGAGTCTACCAAGCCCAGATTGAAGTAGTTAAACATTCAAAGAGCGGTCTAGTGGCTACTCGAGTTCGAGGGGTTCGGAGGTGGTGAGTTTCTAACTTTGATAAATGCAATATGTGTGACAACGAAATGGAAATTCATCCAGGGACAGTATCAAGGTCATGTTTCGTTTGTCGTAATCAAGGATGTAATGTAATCTGATTACAACCCTGATTACATTCTACTATTTGGTTTAGAAAATTAAAGACCGCAATTACTTCGTAATCAAATTACCAAGGTAATTACAATTACACTCCTAAGTTAATCGTGTTACTTTATTGCGGATCGTAATTCAATTACATTACAATCAAGTCATTTTAAATTACCTTAACGTGACTTTGGGTGGCCCACTGCAGGCGTTGGGATTTCCGTAAGAAAAAAGTGATGCAGTAGATACTGAAGGGGATCATGGTTGGGACTTGGGAGGCGTTAAAGAAATTTTATATTTTTTCCTACCATGACCTTGGGTGAAAAAAACGGAGTCAAAAACCGTAATTTTTTTAATTAATAATCATTTTAAAAAAATTCGAAAAACAATAAAAAAAAAATCAAAAGTACGCAGATCGCGGGTCGAACCCGCGATCCGTGCGACCACGGATCGCGGGTCGCACCCGCGATCCGTGGGCGCGAGCTCCTAAATACACGTTTCGTCTATTTTTTTTTCAATCCAATTATTTTTTCAATTCCTCGCACATTTCCACTTCTACTCTCCACACAGTTTTGAAATTGTGCCCGGTGATATCAATTTTTCTGATCCGTGTGTCTTTCCTGGTGTTATTTGAGGTAATTATTTTTTTCATTCTTCTATTTATAGTTATTAATAATTGGTAATAATATCAAATATTGAAATTCTACTCTCTTCACAGTCTTCAAATTGTGTCTGGTGATATCAATTTTTCTGATCCGCGTGTCTTTCCTGGTGTTATTTGAGGTAATTATTTTTTTCATTCTTATATTTATAGTTATTAATAATTGGTAATAATATCAAATATTGAAATTCTACTCTCTTCACAGTCTTCAAATTGTGCCTGGTGATATCAATTTTTCTGATCCGTGTGTTTTTCCTGGTGAATTTTGAGGTAATTTTTTTTTCATTCTTAATTTCTATTTATCTCACATTATTAATAATTGGTAATAATATCAAATCTTGAAGTAATTTGTAATATAAAACTGATTAAAGAATTTTACATTGTAGTTAACAAAATGATTGCGGTAAGTGTGTACTTTGGCGGTGAAATAGTTCAAAATGCAGGTTACGGTGTAGAGTACACGATAGGTCCAAGACTTACACTTTCAGCGAGCGAAAATGTAACCTTAGAAGAACTTAAGAGTTGGATATATCAAGGTTTGAATGTCGAAGAATCTCAGTACTCGATGAATATTCAATATCGTTGCAACATTGCACCAACCGGTTACTTTTTTTTAATGTGATGTCTGTATATGATGAGAATTCCTGGAGAATAGCCTATGAAACAGCTTATTCCAAAATAGGAATGATGGAGTTATATGTACAGTTGAATCCTGTGGAAATTGAGTGGAGGGCTGAGATGTTTACAGGTAACCAACCGGGTAGTAGTAGTGGTGCATGTTTCATATCTCAACAATCATGTGATGCAAACACCATAGCAGAAACCAGTCGACCTGCGAATAGAACTTCTGATTTCGTGCCTATACCAACAGATGATGAAGAATAAAATGATGACGAAGATTACAATATAGATACAGAGAATGAATCATCATGTGAGGACGATGAGGATGCTGATGAGATTGAGGAAGATGAAGATATTGGTCCGAACGTGAGTCAGTCAAGCCAATACAACCCATTTAGAGAGAGGGGTTGGGTTCACCCAGCTAAAAGCTTTCATGATTGTTCTAGTTGGGTTCCTGTAGATACATCATTTATAGAAAGTAGCGTAATAGTTGAAGGTCCATTAGCTGAGAATCAAGCATTCTCAGCAAAAGACGCTCTGAAGAACGCAATATCGAAATGGCATATTGACAATAATCGGGAGATCAAGGTGCAAGACAGCAGAAAAACCAAATATAGGGTGAGATGTAAAGATGAAAATTGTAGCTGGATGTTGTACGCTGCACGGACCGGTTCATGTGATGCATGGTCTATAAGAAAATGTCCGTATAAGCATATATGCAGGTCCACAGCTGCCCGATTTGATCATGCTCAGCTGACTGCAAAGATGATGACTGATATCATCCGTGAAGATGTCGAAAATAATGTCACGCTCTCGATTAAACAGGTGTTTGGTCTGGTAAGAAAAATATTTTCAGGTGTTAAACCAAAGTACAATAAATTATGGCGTGCCCGCGAGATTGTTGTTGCATACATGTTTGGAAGTTGGTCGGGTTCATATGCTTTGTTGCCTCAATTGTTAAATGCTATTAAACAATCAAATCCTGGAAGTAAAGTTGTAGTTCATTCTTACCCTTATGCTGTGTACATACCATTATGCTGAAACCTCTGACGATACCGTCGATTTTCTCTCGGATCATATGGTCGACCTTCCTGAATAATATGCGGTATGTCCCACATTCGTATGTAAATTTCATGCTTCGCTGACCAATCATCTCTCTGTCGGGTCGCATGTACTATCTTATCAAGTCTTTTGAGTTCTGTCCACGGATGAGGTTCTGGCGGTGGCGTCGTCTGATAAAATCCAAATTGTCTCATAGTTCTTTCTGGATAATGCCATGAAATCATCCAGAAATGAATCAAAGGCACTCTCGCAAGCCAATATGCAACATCAGTAGTAAATACCCGGCCAGGAAGCAACATCATATTTTCATAATACGGCTGCGAGTTTACATGCTCATCCAACATACATTCAAATTCATTTCTGTAATGTGTAAGACAATTATGTGCGGCACTAACCTCATAAGTCTGTGGGTATTGCCACTTAATAGCAAATGGAGGTCGCGATTCTAGGTCTTCTCCACCTAAACACTCAGCATGACCCACGTGTCTCGGCCGGGCTACAGGAAACCGAGTCCAAGACCAGTGTTGAAGAAGTAATAATGCACCACCAATGTTCCTTTTACCAGTTTGACATGAAATAGACAAGTTGCGATATAAACATGAAAGCACGGCCGCACCCCAATTGTATACTATCGGCTTATCCAACACCTGCAAAAACCTCAAATACATAACTGGAACACCTGTCCCAGAGCTATCAGGGAAAACCATGGATCTAAACAAATCTAAAATGAAAGCCCGTGTATATTGTGCCACTTCTTCATCTGTGGGAAATTCTGGCAGATTCCCGTAATTTACCCGCAACCATTGCAAACTGATGCTAAATCCGGACTCTTTGAACAATTGTGGCTCATCTCCTCCTACCGTTCTTTTACATTTTTTCATAATCTTGGCGTTTATATCAATCTCAAAGGAATTTCTAATTAACTCACGACTGTCTCGATCACTATGCCCGATTATTGGAATACCACTGATAGGTAGACCCCACAAACAGCTAACATCCTGCAATGTTAATCCAACCTCCCCAACCGGTAAGTGGAAAGTGTGAGTCTCAGGACGCCAACGCTCTACAAATGCAGTAATCAATCTATTTTCTGTCCTTGTATGTTTTATTTGGGCAAGTTGATATAATCCCAAATTTTTGAGTGCTTGACTAAAACAATCGTGGAAAGGAATTACTGGACGATGTGCACGACATTCCAAAACAGCTTCCGGCTATAATATATTCAAATATATTGTGAAAAATACATCAATTAAAAAAATGTAATTTAAATATTTAGAAAATTAACACAATATGATTTTTTTTGTACTTACATTTGTGCAAATATCATTGACTTTGAACATGCAATTTGATATTCCGAGAAGTGGGGAAATAGACTCTCTATCCACTGCATCATTATACTCACGTTCGTTTTGTACAGAGCGACTTCTACTTAAATGACTCATTTTGTCAAAACAACTGTTCATGAAAATAAAAACAGAATTAATTATAATAATTAAAAAATAATTTACTCGTACATTTCATGACAAATTGCATGTTATAGAAATAATGAAAGCTATAACAATTTAACACATAAATACAACTAATATTTAAATTTTAATTTAACAGAAAATAATAAATAACTATTCCAAATACTTATATTATATATTAAATTTCGTAAATGTACGTTATACAAATTTTAAATGTATATACATTTAATTTAATTATAAACAGATACATAAATACAACTAATATTTAAAATAAATATAATAGAAAATAACAAAACAATTCCAAATAATTTTAATTTAACAAAGAAATTAAATCTAAATTTAAAATATTCTTAAGTAAAAAATTGTGTAAAATTTACCTGACTCCAATATAAGCTGGGAAATAAGTGTTATGCGAGCCCCGAATGGAAGAAAAACTAGAAGAGAAGTATCGTGCGAACCCGAGAAGATAATAAAAACTAGTTGAGATTAACTGATTTTAACTGAAAACTTAATCTGAAAACTCAAAAATTAACTGATTTTAACTGAAAACTTAATCTCAAAACTCAAAAACTTATTAACTGAAAACACAAAAAAATTTAAAAAAAACTACACGGATCCGTGTTCGCCGGATCGCGGGTTCGACCTGTGATCTGCGTACTTTTGAATTATTTTTTTGATTATTTTTCGAAATTTTTTAAAATTATTATTAATTAAAAAAATTACTGATCAAAAACTTATTATTTTGAGCACATCTAGGTGCCCCCAATTGGAGACCCATAAGTAATAAAACCATTACCCAATATTTATCATACGTGGACCAATCACAGCCTACAAGGCCCTATCCCAGCCAAATCACAATCACCACATCAGCCCTCCACATCCACACATCAACCAACCGAAGATAAGACACCATTCACCAACGAAACCAACACCTTTGCAACTTAAACATTTCTTGTGTATTGTTCTAGAGAGAGAGAGAGAGAGAGAGGAGCTAGAGATGGCTTCAACTTCTTGCTTCCTCCACACTTACGCACCATCCACCTCCAAGACACCATCCCACCGCCTCATTCCGAGGCCGGCCGCCATCATTTGTCGCGTTCAAAAGAAAACTCAGGAGGACAATATTGAAGATGGCGATTCAGCCGTGTCTCGCCGTCTCGCGCTTACCTTCCTTGTCGGAACCACGGCTGTTGGACTCAAAGTCAATACCGCTGATGCTGCCTACGGTGATGCCGGTAATTAGTTACTAATAATCCTCAATTGTGGCATCGATTTTGATTACTTATATAGATTTAAATACTATTTGACAATATATACTGTTATTGATTACTTATATATGATTTTTGAGCTTCTGAAATCTTTGGGTTTGACTTCATTTCCTTCATGAGCTGGGAATCAAATTCTTAATAATTAAAGTACGACTTAATCATTAGGATTGTTTGAAAATGGAATCTGCAGTTCAGTTGATTTGAGGGAATCTTAGATACAATGTGCAGGCTATCGAATAGATCCTTAATACACCAAATGATCAACAATTAATCGGTGTACTTGTAAAATATAAACTATTTCGAATAGTCTTTAAGCAAATCCAACGTCAGAAGAAAAAAAAAATCATATGTATCATGTCAGCCAAGCAAAAAAATGTAGTTATGTATGAGCTTTGCTATGCCCAATGCCCGGTAAAATTAAAGCCTTACTCAAAATTTCCAAAATACAAAAACTGTTTTCTGCATATACTTGATAAACAATTATTGGGTTTAACTGTAAATAACCAAAAAGACAAGTTCCCGCCGAAATTCAAACTTCGCCATTCAAGTGTGAGAGTACGCTTAGGTTATTAAAGCAACATTTTCTACTTAATTAATTCTCGTTTTGATAAATTTTCGGTCGTAATCTTTGAAACCCAGCCAATGTGTTTGGGAAGCCAAAGACCGACACTGAATTCCAGCAATACAAGGGCGAGGGATTCCAGATCTTGATCCCGTCGAAATGGAATAAGAGCAAGGAGGTGGAATTCCCTGGACAAGTTCTTAGATATGAGGACAACTTTGACACCATTAGTAATGTCTCCGTCATCATCCAACCTACCGACAAGTCCAAGATCACCGACTACAATTCCCCGGAGGACTTCCTTGCAAAGGTAATATCATATTACTAAAATGTTGATGTCGATTTCAAAAACTAAGACATTACATACCGGTCAGAAGAACTCAACACATATATGTTTTTTTATGTGTAATATGTATCTTCTAAATAGGTTGCATGTGTTTCCTTCCATGACTTAAGTTGCTACTGATATGAAGTAGGATCTGCTCTAAATGGTCGGGAAGTGATCAAACTGTTTTATTGTTCATGCCAAAACATGTCAACCATGTGAAACGGAACGTATATGTTAATGGTGCGAAAGTACAACTAATTATGTCTGTTAAGCTAAAATAATAATAAATGAATAAATTGCTCTTTCCATTAAAAAATGGAATCACTGATCTCATAAAATGTTCACGATTATGCATATATTTGGTGCACAAGTACTTGTATCTATGTCCATGAGTGGCCCATACTAACTATTACTTCTTTGCTGTTTGTGTCTATAGTTTGACTACTTGCTGGGGAAACAGGCTTTCTTTGGCAAAACTGATTCAGAGGTGAGCTAAATTAACTACTTTTGGGCCAACTAATTAACTTAAGATTTTTCGTGAAAACTTTGAAACATAAGAATAATTCAGTGAAATCTGGATGTACTCCGGGTTTAAATGGAGGTTAGAGACTATTGATTTCACATTACAAGACCTAGTTTAGGTGCTTACAGTATGTGTGTGTGTGTGAAAGATTTGGATGGATTTCTGTTGTTGAAGTTGATTGCATCTTCAAATTATATAGATAGAATTAGGTAAAAAAAACTTTCAAAACAGAAAAAGGTCTACACCAAATTTAAGTTCCATTTGATTAATCAATTAATGTAGAATTTAGATATGTAATGTTTGAATACTAATTAATGTGGAGTTATTCTAAACAGTTTAATTATTTATGTTGGTTATTCTGATTAAACCAGGGAGGATTCGAGTCATCCGCAGTGGCGACCGCGAATATCTTGGAGACAGACACACCAGTGATCAAAGGAAACCAGTACTACTTGATATCGGTGCTGGCAAGGACCGCGGACGGGAATGAGGGAGGCAAGCACCAGCTGATCACAGCCACGGTGAAGGACGGTAAGCTGTACATCTGCAGGGCTCAGGCCGGAGACAAGAGGTGGTTCAAGGGAGCGCGCAAGTCCGTCGAGACAGCAGCCAACTCCTTCAATGTTGCTTAGAAATTAACTAGACCACGTGTTAATTTATGTTTGCAACGAAAATTTTATGTGATGTGTTGATGGATGGTGAGATGAAAGGTACGTATTTGAGCTTTGTGAGGAGTTCGAGACCTGTTGTGATTGGAGTTTGGAAATGTGCAAGTGGATTTCCTCTCTCGTTTTGAGCCATTAGTTTTGATTTAGCAGTGAGTGTTATCTATGTTGTTTTTTTGTTTTTACGAATTGTAAGGGAAGTTGAATATCGCTTACGAAGGATTTGCGTTATACTACGAATAATCAGGCCATAGGAGACCATATATGCTGTAATATCCTAACTCTTGCTTAATGTGTTAGTTGTGTTTAGGAGGTGGATTAGAGGAGGATTAAGATGGACGGCTGAGATCGATTGTGGGAAGAGTATTTAAGGGTTGGTTTTTTTTTCTCTCTCTCTCACAATCTCATCTCACTCTCACTTCTCTCTCTCCCTCAACCTTTTCTCTTGCAGCTTGGGGAAGTCGTGGAGGCTAGTTGACGACGCTTGGAGGAGCTCAGGCGTTGTCGGAGTTGTGGTGGACGAGTTCGAGGAGTTCGTCGGAGTAGAAGTTTTGCGAGGAAGCGCCGCCGTTGGTTCTTCTAAGGCTTCTTCAAGCCTTAAGGTATGTCAAACTTGCTTTTACGCTCACCTATTATTAGTGTGGGGGTGGGAGCGGTCGACGGTAGGTCGATTGGCTCGTCAGACCTGCACAACAGTTTTTCCGCACTATACAGTCGACCGGTGTTTTGGGTTTGGTCGACTGATTATAGTGTATTTTGGGCAATATCCCTCGCACTGGTCGAACGATACATTTGGGGTGGTCGACCGGTTGTGCAATTTGAGCAAGAGATGGAGGCTCTGGGTGTTTTCGGTCAAACATGACCCCTTTACTGTTTGTAGGTCGGTTGGGGCGTTGACCATCTAAATGGTCGACCGCATGTTTGACTCGTCCGACCGACGACTTAAGTTAACTTAATGATCGGTCGACCGGAAGTGTGGTTTCGGTCGACCGTGTAGAGTGGTTTGTTGAAGGATTTGCACTGATGGATTTTGGTCAACCGATAGTGTTTGGTTGTTCGACCGTGTGATCGTGGTTTGCGAAAATGTTTTCTTACTAGTGTTTTTGGTTGTCGTTCGACCAATTGGCGAGTTTTTCGGTTGGGCCAGTCCTCTAGGTGGGAATCCGATCGACCGATAAGCTGCTTTTGTTCGACCGTTTCTACCTATTTTCGGTGGATTCGTGGTTTTGTGTGTACACTTGAAGGTGGCTCGTCTCTCCGCCCCCCTTGGGCAACAACACAGACTGTCGCCCGATGGTGGTGTGCTTGTACGCTTGAAGGCGGCTCGTCTCTCCGGCCCCCTTGGGCAACGGCACGGACTGTCGCCCGATAGTGGTATGAGTGTTTGATTGAAGGCGGCTCGTCCCTCGGGCCCCCTTGGGCAACGGCACGGACTGTCAGCCTGATATCTTGTGGTGGTGTTTCTTTGTTGTTGATGTGTTGGTAGGGTTGGGGTGAGAGGACCTTTGAGACCCTGTTGTGAAGCCGTGGTTCCGACGAATGATGCAAAACCGTGGCTCCGGTAACATTGAGGCAAGAGTGTGGGTGTTTGGCCGTGATTTGGACCGGCAGTGCCTTGTGTGCACGAGTGTTGGTGCGGTTGGGGTGAGAGGACCCTTGAGACCTAGGTTGTCGTGTCAGCTATGGCTGAGAGAGAGATCCCTGGAATTTAACGGTTGTGTCTGTTGTGATGTTTATTGTTCATATATGTGTTAGGGTTTGGCATACAGGGTTTCCTTCTGGAAACTCATGCATAGTTTATGTCTGCTTTTCAGGCCGTGAGCGGCGTTAGAGGGTGGTGCCTGCGGAGGAGAGCTGCTGGGACCAGATCCTGCTTTCCCCTCTTTTGAGGTTGTTGTGATTACATTTGTATATTTTATCTTATAGCTTTTGATGTAATCACCATTTGTAGTAAACTCAGATTTGTATATTTGATATTTATGTTGGTGCACCTGGTGTTTATCTTTGGTAATGTCCTCGGTGATGTATTCTGGTTTGTTGATTTTACTCTTTAAAAAGTTTTAAATTTTCCATTTTTTCGAGGACGTTACACATGCATGGTCAAATGATAGTAATAATTAACAACAAAGAACTAGTTGCGTCAGAAAAATCAAAATTACTCATGTAAAGAAAACTTCTTGTCTAACCTTGAACATTTAGACCTTTGATGCACATAAATCAACAATCTTCTTCAGTTACTTCTTCTCAAGTACAAACTGAGTCGTATACATCAGCCAACTAGGAATTAGCCGAATTATTTGCAATTCCTTGTTAACAGAGTTTCCAACTTAGCTGAATTAGTATTTTTTGCATTTCTATTGGCTATTGAACATTTGGATGATACAAATATAACAATGTCAAGAGTTGTAGAAACTGGAAGCATAATACGATGATGTGTTTAATACAGGCTATAACCTACACAGGAGTACTACTGCTTGATTATAAACATATGGACCATTTGACAATATGATCCAATTAGAGTAATCCCAATTGGAACATAGAAATATAATCAAACCAAAGACTAAAGAGTAGAAATGTGGAGGGGAGGGGATTACCATTAGGGTAATTGTAGACTTTAGAATTGCTAACTTTTAATCGATCAGAAGCACTATACAAAAATAATGGTCAGAAAGAAATAACACATGATAAGAAATTATGGGAATTGACTCATGATGTAAGGAAACAGATTTTCCCAGATTTGAAACAAATTATATCAAATAAATCAAATTGACTGATAATTATAGGTTTCCTTTTTAGTTAGAAGTATTATATATTTAAATGGCTGGTAGAGAATACCAAACTCTTTTTACACCCTAAATTTCGCATCGACGACGATGACGGCAGAGCAAGGCAGACGCGGCTGGAGGAGCGAAGGCGGAGCTCGGCCGCGTCACTGTGGAGAGTCGGGATTGAACGGAGGTAGACTTGTCGGGGACCGGGTTAAACCGGTCGGACGCTGGACGTGGTTGCGTGAAGAGGAGAGGTGTGGAGCGTGAAGAGTCATCGTCACTGGAGATCGTCGTGCTCGGTGACCACGCAGAAGTCGCTATCGTTGATGTTAGAACCCTAAACCCATTAGGGTACTAATGGGGGATTAGGAGGAGATTAGAAGAGTGCTTTGCATGTGAAGTTGAAGGAGATGAGGTGATGGGGGAGTAGAGTAGGGGCTGAGTACTGTGGGCGTGGAGAGATTTCTGTTGGGTTGGGTTTTTTAAAGAAAATGTTTTCTCTCTCTCCTTCCTTAGTGCAGCCATCTCCCTCTCTCACTTCTTCTTCTTTTCCCGGTGATCCAGAGGTCGTGGGGGTTGCTCCGGCGTGTGGAGGCGTGCTGGGAGCAGCGGAGGCGCGAGCGTGAGGCGCGGGATCGGAGGTTGCGGTCGCGGGTGACGTCGAGCGACTCCGGTGTTCTTCGTCATTCTACTCGTCGAGGTATGCCGGTTCTTAGTTTGATTTGTGTTGCTCACCCTCGTGGGAGGGTTGTGTTGGTCGGTCGGGGAGGTTGGAGACCTCTTCGGCGTTGTTTTCCGTGAAAAACCTCGGCTGGCGCGAGGTGAAGACGACAAACGGTCGACCGGGCCCTTCGGGCGGTCAACCGAAGTAGTGTATTTTTTACTGTCTGTTGTGTTTCGGTCGACCGGTTCCTTGTTCGGTCGACCAGAACTTAAGTGTACTGGATTATTTATGCTTGTTCGGTCGACCGTTATATGACGTAGAAATACTAGGTTGACCCTGTTAGTTTTCGGTCGACTGAGACCCCTGAGTCGGTCGATCGATAGTTTTGAATTAATGTTGACCAGACTCTTGATTTTGACCTCGTTTCGGTCGACCGTTAGGACTTATGTTTTGCACAAATAGTTCGACCGTTGCAGACGCTTCGGTCGACCGATTCCCTTGTGGAAGTGGTCGACCGGTTGTCACTTTCGGCCGACTGATTCCTTTGAGGAAACGGTCGACCGAGTGGTCTCTTTCGGTCGACCGTTTTGCACAGGACAGAATTCCTGGTTCCTTTTGATGTCAACTCTGTCCATGGAAACCTGTGTCCTCTCCTTGTGCGTGAGCCGGGAGGTGAGGGTGGGCACGTTACGCGTGCCCTCCCAGGGACCGCCTTGTGGAAGAGTGTGGACGCGTCACCTCCATGTATGGATCGTGACTAATTTGATGGATTGATTGGACTCATTGTATGAGTAGCAGACCTGAGGGACCGTGGATCCCAATGCGCGTGACGCATGGCTCCTGGAGCATGATGACCCTGCAGACTACGGTCTGGACCCATCCGATGTTGTGTCGGACGTATGTTGTATCGCCGATGTTGTGCCGGCGATGCCGCCGAGGTTGTTGCCGGCGATGATGGTGCCGACGATGTGGTTGTGTCGTCCGATGTTGTGTCGGACGTATGTTGTACTGCCGATGTTGTGCCGGCGATGCCGCTGATGTTGTGCCAGCGATGATCCCCGATTGGGCACCTATCCTGGGATGTTGACCGACCGGGCTACGGCTCCGTCAAAGGTGGTGTAGACCACGTGGTTCTTTGAGCGGAAGTGCGGACGCTCCTCACCGATCTCTTTGGCTCGAGTAGTCGCGTGTGGGAGGACGCGTCGCGTACTGTCCGTAAGACCGTATGTGCCTACGGTAGGTTTCTGATGGAGACCCGTGGTTGTTGTTGCGGGATTGATGTCCTTGTGGACCCTGTTGAGGGTCGTTGTTGTTGGACTTAGGTCCCGTTTACCCTGTTGAGGCACTTGATGCATTGCAGATGTGACATGACATGCTACTAGTATGATAGGTTCATTTACCATACTATTGCATGCATATAAGTGAGCTTGGCATACGGGGTTTCCTAATGGGAAACTCAGGCATCGTTATTTGATTCATGTTTCAGGACCGCAGTAGGTTCTGTCGGGTGGTGACAGCGGGCGCACGCATTTTGGGGCCAGGATCCTCATCGGACTCTTCAAGGTCATTGTGATTACTTTATCTGTCCTGTCATTGTATTGTTGTAATCACGCATTTTGACAAATTCTGTTGTATTATTGGTGCACCGATTGTTGATTTATTTGAGTAACATTCCCGTTGGGTTATTCCGATATTCTCTTGATTATTTAAATTCTTAAATTTCTGCTGTTTCGGGATGTTACAGTTGAGTAGTTCCGGAGGTCACCGTCATCGAGGAGTGAACGAGGAGAAGGTCGCAGCGTCGGTCTGGGTCAAGAGTGAGAGGAGATCGGCGCCAACACTTGATCGAAAAAGAAGAAGAGAAGGATGGCGGCACGATGGGTTTTTGTTTAAAGTTTGGAGTTTGGTCTTTTACATTTTGACCCTCACATTTTCATATTGTGATAAAATGATTTAAGTTCTGGCTTTTGCATATTGAATTGATAGTTTTGATAATGGCATTTTATCACCTAGACTTCTAAGTTATTGAGCATTATTATTTAATTAACAGATTTGTGTTTGTACCCTAGCTTTTGAGTTATTGTATTTTCAATGGAATTTTGGGATCCATTACTTTCTTACATTGAGTTCTAGACTACTGTGCAATGGACATTGGTTGGAAAAACTTTACTAAATTGGGATAATTGCATTTCTACCCTAGATTGTTAATTATTGTTCATTTATAGTACATAGCATAATTGCATTCTCTACCATCAATTCGTATGTTATTGTTATAAGTTTCAGGTTGGGACAATTGTGTTTCCACCCCGAATTCTTGTGTCATTGTTTTAAAGAAAATATATGGTATTTATGCCCCCTAGATAAATTGGAAAGAACACTATTAAATAATAATAATTTGATTGTATTGGCACTACTGACTCTTATGAGCAATATTGGCTCGTTGAGGCGATGGTCTCTGAGAAAACGTGTGATAGCAATAAGTTCACATAATCAAATCTGATTTCTACCGTACTGATACAGATCGGTGTATGTGATCCTCACGTAATTAATTGAATTTATTTGATAATGTTTGTTGTAATGAATGAAGTACTAGAGTAAGAATGTGTCATGCACCAATTAGAAGACCACATGTGTCTGCAGTGGGAGATCCATAGGATTCTTGTACTGTTATGATTGTATCAACTGACTGAATTTATAGATGATAATGTTGATATTTAATATTTTTAGGATTGTCCATATTGTATTGATTGTATCGACTAAATGAAATGATAAATTGATATTGTGATTAATACTTATTGGTTTATCTTTATTGTGATTAATTGTATTGATAGTTGGTTTCACCGACTACGTTGGAATTGATTTTTGCTGGCCGAAGGCATACAAAGTTTTGCAGGTACTACTGAGTATTTTGCCTGAGGTGAATAACCTTGGGGGATTTTGTGCACCGTGGACCGAATTGTTCTATGTTACTATTTGAGCTTTTATGTTATCGAATCATATGTCATTTTCTTGTGAACCTCACTCAGTGTCCGTTATCAAATCTTTTGAATTATTTTATTTATTTTATCCACATGGTTATGGAGATTCAATTATTCTACCTTTGTTCTTTTATTGTTTATCATTTTCGTGTGACGTTCTTTTTCCACGAGAACTTTGATTTTAACTTCCGCGTTAACTCTGTGCGGAACTAAGACGTTACACATGAAATTATGAGTTTAGTGTCATTAGCTATCGAGTTGTATTTTTCCCCTTATTTTTTCAGTTAAAACAAATGACAGGCACTTTTATATTTTGATTAAAGCAAACACGATTATTGATCTGAAATCTTCTAAATGAAAAATGAACGGAGGAGTGAAATTTGACATTTTTAAAATGATTTATTGAAGATGAAACTAACATAAACTTTTCCTTTCACTAGGCGCTCACAACTCAAACACTACATATACGCAACACAAACAAGCCCATAAAACCATACTAAACACAAATAACTAACACAACAAAATACCAAACCCGCACACACCTTTGGCAAACTACATGTCCCAAACATGATTAATACATTCTAATATCTTAAGGATGTATTGGGAGACCAGGATCCAGAGGTGGGAGATTGGGCAAATTGGGCAGACTTGGAACAGGAGGAACCATTGTTGGTGGAAGTTTTGGCACCACTGGAGGGATCACTGGAACAAGTGGGATTGCAGGAACAAGTGGGTTAGTTGGAACAAGTGGGATTGCAGGTACAAGTGGGTTAGTTGGAACAAGTGGGATTGCAGGAACAAGTGGGATTGTGGGCAGCAAATCCTTGCTCTCCCCAACTCCACCTACATGAACTTCCTTCATTTGTCTAGCTCCTATATGACATGCAGGATTACCAACCACAACTGCTAGTAGGAAGATGGACATGTTGAAGGAGAATTTCATGGTGGTGTGATTAGGTGTGAAGGTTGAGGGTATATATATATAAGGGAAGTACTTGCTAATGGACAAGGAGTTTGGTTATTGAAACCTGAGTCATTTGCTAAGATAAGGGTGAAGCGGTGTGGCAGGGCTCGAGTACAAACTCTCACTGTTTAAGATGTATATAAGTAGAAGAGAGATCCACTACCTTTAAATTTTGTTGACATACAGTTACGTTTGATAATAAAATTAAATCTAAACTCCAACTTGAAAATCTGAACTACAAGTCTTGATTTACAACATAAATAGATTAAAGATATAAAAAATCATAAAATTTAGTAATAGTTTCGTAAGAGATTTAGAAATCGGATTTCTTTAGCGAATGTAGTGCGTTCCTTTGTAGATATTACGTAAAACATATTTCAAATTTTATAACTTTCTATATCATTAATTTAAATATGTTGTAGATCAATATCTACGGTTTGAATTTTCATTTTCGAGCTCATATTAGATTTTATTATCAAACGTAACCGTACGTCAACAAAATTTAAGAGTAGTGCATCCCTCCTCGTATAACTATATATATGTGCATGTATTTTTGTGGAATTACACAGCAACTCCGTGTCATATCGGCATGTGTATCCACGCAAATTAGGATGCCCAAATGGACCCTACTTCGTTTGGATTTCACTACACCAAGACACAACTTTTATCTCAAAGAGGTTTTTGATTTAGAGAAATTACGATTGACTTAGAGCTTCACAAATAAGAAGACCACCCACAAAATAAAATAGATTGGCATAAATGTTTTTTTGTGTGCAAAAATCAACCAAAGAACAGAATTATTTTGAAAATCTATAATTAATGTAAAGGAGAAAAATTCACACATGAAAGGACTTTGCCACCACACATGCTTAAAGTTTGTTGATGCCTTATGAGGTGTTCGTAAGATTCACAGAGTCGATCTCAACTTTCTATTTTTTATTTGATAAATAAACTCAATTCAACAGAGACAAATGAGATTCCACGAAGATCGCTTCTTTGGAGAGATTTGTTTAAAAAAAAAATAGCCAACGCATAGTTGGTTCTAAATCTATAATCACTCTATATGTCAACGTTAAATAATATAAAAAACACAAGATATAATTCTAAGAAGGAAAAAATTTCAAAATAATCAAAAAAATAAAAAATTGGAAGAATATGCACTTTGAAAACTTAATTGGCAAAGTATGCACATTAAAAACGACACCACAGGTGCCGTTTTCATTAACTAAAAACGGCATCACTGATGCCGTTTTTATACTTGATAAAAACGGCATCCGTGATGCCGTTTTTACCTGGGAATTTTTTTCCTTGGTTTCGAGCTGTTGTTTGTAGCTAAGTTATGTTGAACAAGCAACGGGTCGGTCGGGGGTCTCGCTCACCGGTGAGCGAGCGGCGTTCCACCTCGCGCGGTGAGGTTGCGGGGGTTGCAAGGGGGCAGCGCCCCCTGGAAATTTTTTGGATCTTCAAATTGTTTGATCTGGAAATTTTTGAATCTTCGTCACTTGTCAAAAAACTCATTGTGAAAACTCATTGGAACGCCGCTCGCTCACCGGTGAGCGAGACCCCCGATAGACCCGTTTCTAGTTCAACATGTATTAAATAAAAACGACATCTCGAAACTAAGAAAAAATTTGCCCAAGTAAAAACGGCATCACTGATGCCGTTTTCATTAAGGGTAAAAACGGCATCTACAGTGCCGTTTTTACTTAATGAAAAACGGCACCTGTGGTGCCGTTTTTCAATGTGCATACTTTGCCAATTAAGTTTCTGAAGTGCATATTTTTCCAATTTTTTATTTTTTTTTGATTATTTTGAAAAAATTTCCTTCTAAGATTCATAAACTTTATATAAAATAACAAGAAATAAATGCTAACAGATCGAAATCGCATACATCTCGAATCCTTTAGGCGGAAGCATCACTTCACTTTGGGTTTTCGATCTTCAATGGTTTGTCATCAACCTCAATGATGAAATTTCTCGATGGATGTTTTTCTTTACTTGAGAAAATGCAGATTGGAGAGAAAATTCAAATGTTGAGACAGTCATCGGGACCAGACCATTTTATAATTAATTTAGAGGTGGTTCCCTCTCATCAAAGTAACTGCCCACTAACCTCATATCTTTTGGTTAGACCAAGCTTAACGGGTCGGGCGGCTTGGCGCCCCCCGTTAACGGGGAGGGCGGCTGCCAGGCGCGCGCCCGAGACGCCCACCCGGGCGTGCAATTGTGCGTCGGGCCTCTGGATCGGACGCTCGGCGCGCACTCGGGTGGGGGCACGTGTTGCCCCCCTGGTCCTTTTTTGTGTGTGGAGGATTTGTTATTAGAGTTAATTGATAATGTATTGAGTATTTCTTATTAATGTGGGGTGATAATTTTGATTATTGTGGGATCACTGTTCAAGCACGCGTGCACTGTGATTTCGTAATATTTAATAATAATTGCTTGATTTAATAGTAAAAATTAAATATTTTCGAGTTAAAGTAATTAGAAGACGTAATTAGAATTAGAATTATGCAAAATGTAATTTGTTAAATGTTGTGTAAGAATTAAAATTATTTAATTAAGAAATGATGTGGAGGAAAGAGAGTGTAGGGTGGGTGGGGGTAGCCCGGGCGTGGTTAAGGTTTTTTTGTTAGTGGGGTGAGCTAACGTGACGGAGAGAGAAACTGACGTGGCGGAGAGAAGGAGCAGAGCGTCCGTGGGTAGCCCGAGCGCTGTTATTTATGGTCTTAGTGCATGTGTGAACTTTAATTTATTTATTTATTAATGAAAATATAGGTCAGGTAATTAACATTCTCTCACTTGACCATAACATCATTTTCATTAAGTTCCATAATAAAGTGCACCCTCAAATTTGACCAACATAAGTTCATCAACATATACCTTGTTTAATCACCAAACCAAACTAATGTAATCAAAATGACAAACTTAGTCATTTGATCCCGACTAACTATGGTATTTGACAATCTTTCCAACACGGTCAACATTATTCAACATTACTTATTTGGGTCCATAAAATTTGTTTGTTTAATCAAAAAAGTTAGGCGCCATAAGTAGTAAACAAACTTTCATAAATCAGAGTCAAATACATCACTAAAGTTTCAACATATATTGTCATACACAGTAGCCATCAATACCATTACATCACATTTACCAAACTCATGTCGGCAACATGCTCTCGAAATAGACTGGGTGGTAGAGCCTTTGTTAGCGAATCAACTAACATTGCTTGAGTCCTTATGTGTTGCATGACAATAATACCATATATGACTTTGTCTATAACAACAAGATATTTGATGTCAATCCATTTAGAAGCATCACTTGACTTGTTGTTTTTAGAGAAGAAAATAACAACATCATCACAAAATAACGTAAATGGTCTCGAAGTACTATCTACTACTTGAAGCCCAGAAATAATTTTTTTAACCATACAGCTTGAGCAGTAGCCTCATAGCATGTCATAAATTATGCTTGCATTGGGAAGATGCACGTAAGGATTGCTTAACATGCTTCCCAAAAATTGGTCCCCTTGGAAGCATATATGAACCGTGGTGCTCTTCTACATGGACTCCTTTTCTGGAATTGTTAAAGAAACATTTCCAAGCCCGATCTTCTGTAACACGATGTTGATTTGTTGCTATTTGTGCATCTTGAAAAGTCAGAATTATAATAAGTAATAACTTCAAGGTTCTTTGACTTCCAATAAGTAAGCATATAGTCTTTTATACATTGCAAATAGTGTAAGACCTTTTGGTTGTTTTCCAATGATTCATCCATGGATTTTACTTGATATGGGTAATGCATGCCAACTGCAAATGGCAAATCAGGATGTGTGCAAACTTGAGCATACATTAGACTCCTAGCCATAAAGGCATGAAGAATCGACTTTATTTGTTCACGTTCTAATTCATTTTTGGTACACTGAAATTCACTGAATTTGTCATCCTTTACGGTAGGACCAACACTTGGGGAGTACTTTTGCATGTTATATCTTGTCAGCATTTTTTCGATATATGACTTTTGGGATAATCCTAATTTCCCACGAGACGATCTTGACAAATTTCGATGCGAATAACATAAGATGCCTCACCAAGATATTTCATTTCAAATTTATTTGAAAGAAATCGTTTGGACTCGTATAACATGTCCAAATCAATGTTGGCTATTAGAATATGATTCACGTATAAAACGAGAATAATAAACTAATTACTCCAACTGACCTTGAGGTATATGCATTTATCCACCGTATTTTCTTTGAATCCAAAATTAGTTATCACCCTATCAAACTTAAGGTACCACTATCTCAAAGTTTGCTTTAGCCCGTTTATAGATTTCTTTAATCGACATTCTATGTGTTCCTTGCCTTAATTTTATGACAAAACCTTTCGGCTATGTCATGACAAGTTCTTGCAAGTCACCATTTAGAATACAATTTTTACATTTATTTGATGTAACTCTAAATCAAAATGAGCTACCAATGCTAAAACAATTCTTAATGAGTCATTTTTCAAGATTGGAGAAAATATATTATCAAAATGAGTAAAGTCTTTAGCGACAAATCGGGCCTTGAATCTCTCGATATTACCCTTGGAGTCAATCTTAGTCATGTAGACACAATTACACCCTACAGGCTTAACTCGAACCGGTAAATCAACAAGGTGTCAAACTTTATTAGTTTCCATAGATTTCATCCTTCATTTATATCTTCTAGCCATTGTGATTTATCACTAATCATGGCTTCCTTAAAGGAAGTGAGATCTTCTCCATTGCCGATATCGCATCCATCAGTAAGGTATACGACATAATCATTAGAGATGACAAATCTTCTCTCCCTTTGCAATCTACGTAAGGGTTCTTCTGGTAGTTCGGGAGGTGCATATGTGTGGGGCTTCTTCATTGGGGTATTATGATTATTTACATCTATGGGAGGTGTAGAGCTTGGAACCTCTCGGATTATCGGAATTTGAACATAAGTCCAATTTTCCTCCAGGTTTACTCTTCTAATTTCACTACTCCCACTGAAATTGTAATTCTCCAAAAATACAACATGTCTCGTTTCAACGATTTTAGTGGTATGAAATGGGAAATAAAAACAAAACCTTTGGATCTTTCTGGATAACCAATAAAATAATAACAAATGGTTTTAGGGTCAGGTTTCTTAATTTGTGAATTAATTTTTTAGCTTCAACAGGACAACCCAAACACATAAATAATCTTGGGTTTTTGACATGTCCATGATTCATATGGTGACTTTGGAACAAATTTACTTGGAACCCGATTTAAGATATATTTGCCTACCTTTAAAGCTTCCATCCACAAAAATTCAGGTAAGTTAGTGTTGCAAATCATACTTCGTACCATGTCATAAGTGTACGATTATGTATCTTAGTTACACTATTTTGGTGGGATCCCCTAACATTGATAATTAATGGACGATATCATTATCTTTAAAATATAAAGCAAATAGTCTTGGATTTTGACCAAAGTCGGTGTTGTGTCTACAATAATATTCATCTTCTCGATCTGATCTCACTACTTTAATTTTAAGGTTTAGTTGATTTTCAACTTTGAAGGATCGTACCTATGGCTTAGTTCTAATCACTTTTAAGCTTAATTAAACTATATTTGCTTAACAATCAAAGATGCAGCGGAAATTAAAAACAAAACAAGCAAGTAAAGAAAACTAGGCAAACCACAATGATGACACCGGAATTTTTATAGAGGTTTGGCCTCCCGCCTACTTTCTCTCTTGCAAGCTCCGCTCGATCTCCCTTGAGCTCCACTCACGTCTTCACTATCAACCTCGTTCCGGGATGAGATTAAGCATTTACACCACAAGCATCGCGAACACTCTCGCTTGCTTGATTTCTTCCTCTCACAATCCGAGAGGGACACTTCAAGCTTTCACCGAAGTCCTTGCTTCTTTACAATGGGATGTATGAGTGGATCACTCACTCTCTCTAACTTGAGCACACTTAGATTAGGATATAGAATTGATCTAAGATGTGGAAGAATAGCTTGGAGAGTAGGATTTGGGGAATGAGAGACTTGAGAGTTTCTCTTAGGTGTATGTGACAAATAGAAGTGTAAGAATTGTGTAAATGTGTCAAGACAATACTTATTTATAAGCTCTAAGTGAGTTATAGCCATTGGGATTAAATGGGTAAGAGTTTGTGTAAGAAACACAAAATAGAAACCTGCAGCACACATTTCAGAACAAGTTCGGTCGACCGAATCGGGTCGCACGATCGACCGGTAGGCAATTTGGAACAAGGTTCGGTCGACCGATAAAGAACAGTCGAACGGATCAGGCTATAACTTAGGTTCACTTAAGTTAATGGTCGAACACTGAGATAGGTCTGATCGACCTTAAACTTCCAGACTCTACGGGGTTAACAAAAACAATCATATTCGGTCGACCGAAACAAGGTCCACGGTCGACCGGAAACTTCCAAGCACTTGGGGTTTGTCGACACATTTAGGTTCGGTCGACCAAAACAAGGTCCATGGTCAACTGATAGGCACATTTATTTTTGGGGTTTGGGTGAAAATGAAAATACGATTGTTGGTATAATACGACAAGTCTAACGGTC
Organism: Triglochin maritima; assembly: GCA_963682175.1. Taxonomy (NCBI): domain Eukaryota; kingdom Viridiplantae; phylum Streptophyta; class Magnoliopsida; order Alismatales; family Juncaginaceae; genus Triglochin; species Triglochin maritima. The sequence continues at coordinate 43,869,086 of OY821774.1, forward strand.
AAAAACTTATGTGTAAACGGTCGACCGAAAAGGTCGGAACGGTCGACCAGTCGGATAGTCAAATTCACTATTTGTTAAAGGAAACAAATGGTCGATCGAATGTCTCAATGGTCGACCGAAAAGCTTATGACGGCTGTAGTAAGTGAATTCTGGTCTATGTTTGGGTGATCTACTTAAGTCCAATTGATGTGAGATTTTGTGTGTGAATTCTATAGGGAACGTAATGTGTGTTTGATTAGTTATTTAGCTCAAGTATGCTCAATTACACAATGTTCCTAAGACTCAAAAGAAATCAAGATTACATGTTTTCAATAAAGCTTTAACTACATGTCTGGACTTCATTTCCCTCTTTCTTGAATCTTGATCACCTGTAGAGGTTAGCACAATACAATATATATGTTATGCATTATGTGTGTTACTCTACATTAATTATAATAAAGATTAGGTTGATTGAATCATCAAAACATAGATTAATGTCAAAAAGCCAACAAGCTTGAGCCTTAAAATTTTTGAATTTATTTAGCGATTCAGATATTTCATGAATAAGGTAAACATAAGCATAACCATAAGAATCATCAATAAATGCAATGAATGATTTATGCCCATTAAGACTCGAAGTAGGAAAATGTCTACATATGTCAGTGTGGATAATTTCCAATAATCCCCCACTTTGATCGAGTGGTCCATTTTTAAGTTCCTTTAACATATTTTCCTTTAATAGATTCACCGTAATTATCAAAATCAGAAAAATCTAATGTAACAAGAATTTTATCATTAACGAGACATTGCATTCTCTCTTAAAATAAGGCCTAAACGACAGTACCATAATTTTGATGAGTCTCTACTATCATGATTTATTTTAATTTTGCTATCATAAGGACATTAACTATATTCATAGACAATTTAGATTCAGAGCAGGAAGAATTCAAATGTAGTTTGTAGAGGTCACCCTCTAAAATTCTACAACCAACAAGACAAAAGTGATGATATAGTTTAACTTTTCCATTTCCAAACTCACACGTAAAGCTAGCATCAAGTTTAGATACAAAAATTAAATTCCGAACAACCGAGGGAACGTAAACTAAATCATATAAATAAAGGATAAAACTATTCTTCGAGACTAAGCGAATGGTTTCAACAGGCTCAACATCAGTCTCTTGTCCATTAACAACTTTAAGTTTCCTTCCTCCCTTTAAAAATTTCATTACGGAATGGAATTCTTGCAATGAATTCGTAACATGCACAGTGGTAGCAATGTCAACCCACCATGTATGTAAAGGAACATCAACTAAAAATGAATCATAAGTCATAAAGGTGATGTCATCATCCATTTTAGAGAGCCTTGCTTTGAAACCATCACACTCATTTCTTATATGTCCATGTTGTTTTAAAAAAGACATTTAGGAGTAAAAGCAGGCTTACTACCAGATGCACTTGTTTTGTCATTAGCGACAATCGTCTTCATTTTGTTTTTCCCTTTACCACTATCTTTAAATTTTCTTTTTCTGGAACCATCAAAAGCAAGTTGTGCGAAATCAAACTTTTCAGCTTTTAGCATTTCTTCTTCTTCAACGCACATGGCAATTAACTCGTTCATTTTCCATTTCTCTTTTTTACATGCTATAATTGATCTTGAAAGGACCAAATTGCGCAGGAAGAGAGATCTTATAAAATGAACAAGAAAACCTTCAGAAATTGTCATGTCCGTGCCTTTTAACTTTGCAACCATATCGTTCATCATAATATGCTCACGTACGTACGTCGCTAGTTCCATTATACTTGATAGTGAGCATTTTCATTATACGAGTATTAGCATTAGCCTTAGAAATATCCTTGAATTGCTCTTCAACGGAAGCCAAATATTCTTTCGCATTGAATGACTTATTTACATTATCCTTTTCAGGAATGACTCCTCGAATAAACATTGTAATAAAACTCTTCATAATCACAAGAGACATTGAAACGCTTCTACTTTTCAAAATTAGTCTTTTGTTTGTTGGAACTCGTGACTGTAATGGGTGCAGGAGCGTCCATTTGTAATGCATGATCAAGTTTTAAAACAAAATGGCGAAATTCTATTTGCTCTTTCCAATTGAGAAAATTTGTTCTATTAAGCGTTTCGATTACAGAAACTTGTGATGTAACGAAAGATGTATTCAATACTACATTATTTTCAATAAAACAAGCGCGGCTTGAGGCAATTGCAAATCCAGATCAAGCGGACGTGCAAGCTCAGGTTCGTGCTTGTGAGGATGATCTTGCGATGCGATTGGCCGTTGAAGAGTTGGTGGCACGCCAGCGGTCTCGGATAAAATGGGGGCGCTACTTGACGGTAACCGAAGACTTTTTTGAAAGGCCGCTACCTGACTTGGCTAGCTACCGAGCCCGCTCAAGATCAACCGCGGAGCTTTCCAAGTTCAGGTATGGTTGCGAGACAACTATGCGCTATTGGCGGTCCTCCATTCATCCGACCAGATAATACTTTAACAAAAGGATATAATCTACATGAGACAAACAAATAAACATAACAAAATTAATTAACTCTAATCAAACGGTTAATGAAGTAAAATATTCATAAAACACCCGAAATTATTTCAGCTACAATATAACTGTTTTTACATAATTATTAATGTAAGTTGGTTCGATTAATAATATGTGTATTATGTTACATACATAAATCAGTTTGTATCACCGTTGGGAAGAAAATAAATCGATTTACAAAACCATTGGTCATAAGGGAGTTTATATAATAAATCATGTCTACAATTAAAGTTGGTTAAATTATGTCCACGATTTATTAAACATAAAAGGTATTGTAATTTAACACCACACGATAACAAACACATAAATTTATTTAACAAAAGGAAATCGACAATAAAAATTGATAAAGTTGACGATAACCAATCATTCAATATATCTTATCATTTTCACGAGTGCAAAAAATTTGTATAAAAATTGAAAAGAAAAAAAATTCATGTACATGACATCATCACAATCGTGCTATTTAGCCAGATAACAATTACTTGGTCATGATCAAGTATGATTGTAACTGTATGGCTTATTCCATTTTACTTTTATTTAATAACAAATGAATTTGAAAAAGTCTGCAGGGGAAAAAAATTGCCATGAATAGTGACGGATTTCACGTGTTTAGGATCGCCACGACCTTTATCGTGTTCAATTGTTCATCCTCCTTGACTCCCACGTGTTATCTCTCTCTCACCCTACACGTTCAAACACACCACTCACACTCATAACTCGTATCTATATAGGCACCAATAGTTACCGCCTCTCTCCTTCTAGTTTCTTCACCAAGAAATACATATTAAAATATTAACTTGGTCCAATCATGTTAAACCAACACACGAGGGACTCACATGGGTTAAAACTTATCCACTCCATTTCTTACCTGAACTGCTAAACATCGCCCCAAAATTACTTAAATCGCCCCTTGAAATTACCAAATTGCCCTTCCTCCTATTTTTGCTTATATATCTCACAATTTCACTCTTTTTTCAAAACTTTCTCTTCCTATACCTACTACACAAGATTACGAATGTCTCGGAGGCCAGGGAAGCAGCCAGCAGTTCCCCCGGTGTACCCGTATGAGGTAACATTACGTTATTTATTTGTTTTAAAAAAAAAAAAAAAAAAAAAAAAAGTCGTCGGCGTCCGAGGGAGACGCCCCCCGCATGGGGCGGGCGTCCGAGGAAGCCGCTCCCCCTATGGGGGGAGCGGCTTCCGAGGACGCCCGACCCATGCGGGGGGCGTTTCCCTCGGACGCCGACCCGAAGCGGGAGACGTCTGCGGAAGACGTCTCCCCGATGGGGGAGACGTCTTCCGCAGACGTCTCCCCGTAGGAGGAGGCGTCTCCGACAGACGCCTCCACCTTGCGGGAGGCGTCTCTCGCAGACGCCTCCGCCTTTTTTGTTTTTTTAATTAATAAATATCATAATTACTTTAATAAATAGTGATAAATCAAAAAAATTAATTTAACAAATTCTTTTTAAGTTTAACATTTGTGATATTTAGTTTTAACAAATTTTGATTTAGTTTATATATTGTTTTAATTTAGTTTAACAAATTTTGATTTAGTTTAACAATTTTGATAATTAAGTTTAACAAATTTTGATTTAGTTTAACAATTTTGATAAATATGATAATTTAGTTTAACAAATTTAACAAATTTGTATTTAAAATTTCAATAAATAGTCATCGGGTCACAGTGGAGGGAGAGGCAAGTCGATACCATTACACGCCTTCCGTTCTTTAGAGGATGATTCAGCACCGCGTCATCCACGTAGACGGGGGATATCTGCTTCGGTCAGGAGGGAGAGGGAGGCATTACGTCGTCGTGAGGAGGAGGATGATTCCTTCGATGATGAGCATGTAGATAGTTTCGACGACGAGAGCGACGATGATGGCCCGTATGATGTGCGGCCGGAGGTGGAGAGGCAGGGGGATTATAGCGGAGGACGTGGTCGAGCGGGTACTTCTACTTCCGCCGGATGGATGGTGCGGAAGGGTAGGGGTGGGAGGTTTACGGCCGGGGATTCGAGCTCGTGCACTGTTGATCCCCGCGCTCAGAAGAAGAAGAGGGTCCAGGACGATTCTTGGATCGTGAGCAGTATGACGCCTGGTGGTCCTTTAGATGGGAGCGTCATTCCTAGTTTCTGGGGTCACATTGCTAGACGGATCTGGGACGGAGAGGATCGGAAGGTTCTGAAGTGCCAGAATCGGCACAGAGCCTGTACAGCACTACAGGGTTGGCGGTCTACACTGAGTGCTGATATCAGAGAGGAGATTAGTGCCACGCATTTGGGGCACTTACCGTACAGCATGTTCCCTTATCTCGACATGCCTTTGATTTCGGCGTTTGTGGAGCGGTGGCAGCCTGACACCAACACTTTCCACATGCCTTTCGGAGAGATGACGATCATGCTTCACGATGTTTTCCAGATCCTGCGACTTCCTGTGGATGGTCGTCTGGTTAGTGCTCAGGGGTCGACGTCTGAGCTGAGGTGTTATGTGGCAGAGTTGCTTGGTGTCACACCTGATGGTCTGGCGAGAGATACAGCTTTATGGAGTGGTGGTGGTGTCGGCATCGACTCCCTTGAGGACCTATGCAGACGGGCACGACCTCCGCGGGCCGATGATACACAGTTGACGGCGTACCTATTCTTGATGCTCGGAGCCGTCTTGTTTGTCGACAAGAGTGGTTGTCGGATCAGACCACGCGATCTACTGGAGGCTAGGGACCCGGAGACCGTTCGTGAGTACTCGTGGGGGTCAGCGACGTTGGCATACCTGTACCGGCAGCTTGGGATAGCTAGCCGTGCGGATTGTTCTGGGATTGCAGGTTGTCTTACGCTGCTGCAGGCGTGGATATACGAGTACTTTCCTGCATTCCGCCCGCATCGTGAGCGGAAGATTATCGACGAGGGTCATCCACGTTCGGGTATGTGGGTTGTCCGGAGCGAGGACAAGAGCGATGGACGATTGCGTTCCATCCGCGCACGGCTAGATCATATGACTGCATCAGAGGTATCAAACTTTACACCATTTATTTAATTTTAAGATGTATTATTATTAATGTGTTAAACTTTAGGTGGAGTGGTTACCCTATGGTCCTGACCCAGCAGCGGATGTCCCGAGGACTTTATTGATGGGTCTTATTCGTTATCGGGATATCATAGAGCCTTATATGCCCGATCGGGTCTTGCGTCAGTTAGGATATGTTCAGGTGATCCCGGTTGACATCCCGACACCAGAGCATGCGGTGCGGTCTGCGACAGCAGCGACGTACGACGTCAGGTTCCCCGCTTCTACAGCGGAATCGACTTGGCGGACATTTCCGAGATCATGCCGATTGTTCCTTGGCGACTTCAGACGTAGTCGCGACCCCTCCGAGTGTGATGCACGTTATCTTGATTGGTTCGGTACTTACTCACATCCTATCATCGTCCGTGGTGCCTCCCGGAGAGCAGATCGACCACCAGATAGGACGTGTGGCGATCTGGTAATTTTTTCATTTTATCTAAATTTATTTGTACCGTATAATTTGTTAATGTACGCTAATGTTAATGTTATGTGCAGTGGATGGGTAAGATGATACGGGCTGTAGACCCAATCTTGCAGATGAGGGATGAGCTGCCAGACGATGCCAGAGCTGCATGCGGAGATGTGGATCAGATCATACAGTCATGGCATACTCAGTTAGGCATCTCCGACCATGATTCGGATGATGAGTAGGCTGATCTGTTGTACCGTACTCTTAGTATTTGTATTTATATTTGTTTATCTGTTGTACGCTTAGTATTTGTGTTTGCTTATCTGTGGTACGCTTAGTATTTGCATTTATATTTGTTTATCTGTTGTACGCTTATTATTTATTATTTGTGTTTGTGTTTGCGAACATGTCGTACGCTTATTGTTTGTATTTGTGTTTTGCTTATCTGTTGTACCCTTATTATTTGTATTTGTGTTTGATAACCTTTCGTACTATTATATATAATGCAAATAAAGCAAACATATCAAAAACATATTACATAATAAAGCAACACTATATAATGTACAAACATATCAAAACATATTACATAATTATACAAACATATCAAAACATATTACATAATTGTTGCCAATATGCTATCCTATGTTGGTACTCCAGCTCCCATCCAATAACACTCTCATCTCGTATTTGATACCACAGAGTCGCTATAGGAGGTACGGGGAATCCCTCATTCAATTCCAAACGAATGTAATGAGCGTAACTCCCTAAATGAGCAATAATCAACTCTCTGCACGGTCTCGTCACGGTAGGCGGACTCTCCCAAGGTAGAACTGTAAGACATGGGTACAACGAACCATCATTTCCGAGAGAGAAGAACATAACTGCACACTTGTAAAAATTTGCAATGGGAAACAAGTCCGTCCACGTCTCCATATAGTGATTCTCGCCACAAGGTCCCCCGCCCCAATTAATCCGGTGACGAGCCTCCGCCACACCGTCGTAGTATACGTGCTCATAAAAAGATGGGTTCGCAGCTATCTCATTTGAAATCGAACGACGGGCGAGTTGCCAATTGTCTTCACCACCGTGGAAAACATCGGCGACACATCGAAATCCACAGTTTCCATCAGCACGTACATCATTCCACTGGTGTAGGAATGGCATAATGATTCCTGGAATTCTATCTCCATATGGGAAGTCGTCTACGTCAGCCCGCCCAGTCACTACAATATGAACAAAAAATACAGTTAGATATAATAACAAAAGATACATATTTACTGAAATAAATAACAAAATAATAATAATAATAAATGTAAGGATGGTATACCTGATCCTCCTCTCACTGACGAAGAACCAGAAGATCGACCACGACCTTTGCTTCCACTACCGGAAGAACGACCACGACCTCTACTCCCACTACCTGAAGATCGACCACTACCTCGCTCTGCATACTCAAACGCACTAGGGTCCCGTCGTGTCGACTTTCCCCTTGGTCGACCTCGTAGCTTTGTTTTTACTGCAGGCTCTTTCAAATTCGAATGTTCGGGGTGTAGCTGCTCGAATAAAACCCGAGAGGCAGATCGAATTACGGTAGGGTCACTTCCTGCAATCTCATCAACCAGACTGCGAAAATGTTCGGCGTCTTGAGCTGCCTGAGACACAAACTCTGCGTTCCCGGCTCCTTCCCCAATGACAAGTGTCCTCCAGAACGAATGAATCTGCTCTAAGTAAATTCCGTTTTCTGATTCAAGACATCCACGGATGGTACATGCGCAAGGTATCCCATGAGAAGTCAGAAAAGCGCACTCGCAACGATATTCAACTTCATCATCTAACTGTTGCATTCTCTTCACCTCCTGACTCAGCAACTGCAAACAGTGATGCGAAACTCTACCATTTATGTGACGATATAGAGAATGTCCGAAATTAGTCAAATTTCGCCGTCTCGAGTCTTCAAGAAAGTTTCGAATATTCGTCAGCTGCATTTCAGTAGCCGCGTTGACGCGCTCGAAAAGAGTGTCCAGAGCTGCAGTCGATGTAGAAATCCACTCTTTTAGAGCCGAATGAGCACTTTCGACCCTACAATTCGTGGTGTTCCCAAAATGAAGGACTTTGTTCGTCCAATTCAGCACAAACTTTTCTTTATGCACTAACCACGTGGTGTCCAGATACTCCGTGATAGCCGGCCACGATCTATACAAATCTTTCAGAGCATACACAGCTCTATCATACTCGGCTTCTGAAGTAGAAAGCATGATCTTCCTCCATCTTCCACGCCTCAAAGTCTCTGCCATCTCCTTATTCTTGCCGAATACGTGGTACGCGTAATTCAATACGTCTTTGTTGATGTGCCATGTGCAGAGTAAATGAGCAGAGTCTGGAAAAACCTCTCTCACTGGTCGCATAAGGCCTAACTCCCGGTCTGTTATTATTGCAGTCGGGCTGACAGTCCCCAATAACAGATCTCTCAACTTCTCCATCACCCACAAATAACTGGAGTAAGATTCATCCATCAAAATCGCATATCCAATAAGGAAATTCATGTTTGCTGGTGTGACCCCAATCATTTCGAACAAAGGCATCTTATACTTGTTCGTCTTGTAAGTCGAATCCATGCAGATAACGAAAGGATATGTCCGCAACAACTGGACTGACGTCGGATGTGCCAAAAAAGCGTGAGTGACGACATCAGTTTCTGGATCCGCCATAATCCAATGTAAGTACTCACACTGCACTGCTTGGTAGAGAAACTGCTGGACGGGATTCCGATCTTCAGATTTTGTCCTCCTCATGTAATCTCTGAAATTATAAATATGCCTTTGATTTGGATTGTCCTCCGGGAATTTTTCTTTTACTGCCTTCAAGATGTTCCGTGGTTTTGCTTGCGCCTCTGTCATATCACGAACAATCTTCTTCGCCCCAGAACTTAGACCACTAATTTGACGATGACCCTCTGGATAAACTGCCAGTCTGTGGTTGTGATGTCCGTGAGCACTATTAAAAACCAAAACCCATCCATCACGATCTCGTCGCTCCACCACTTTTATTAAGAAACGGCAACCGCAACCCTTTCTTTTGGTGTTTCTTCGAAGTGCAGTATCCATATCCCGAGACTCCATTTGATTTCGCCGGTCGCATCTCAAATAACAATCCATCCGACTATCTGATCTTGTTTTGTACGACGACACGACCAAAAAAAACCCAGCTCCGATAGCTACTTGTTTGGCCCATTTACATGCTTCATCGATTGTTGCAAAGATTTGTGTAGTTTGAAATAACTCACTGTAATCCACTCCATCACCACCGAAATCTGGAACCTACAAAAATAAAATCAAAATTAAAAAAAATTAAAAAATAAATTAGAAATTAAAAAATTTCAAAAATAATGTCGAAAATAAAAAAACAAAATCAAAATCAAAAAAAAAAAAAAATAGGCGTCTGTGTTACGCGCCTGCCCCATGGATGGGGCGTCTGTGTTAAACGCCTTCCCCAACGGTAAGGCGTCTGCGTAGGACGCCTGACCGAAGGGAAGGGCGTCTACTACAGACGCCTTACCCATGGGGAGGACGTCTACATAAGACGCCTATCCCATGGGGGAGGCGTCTGCGTTAGACGCCTAGTCCATGGGGAGGGCGTCCTACGCAGACGCCCTCACCATGGGGGAGGCGTCTAATGCAGACGCTCGGCCCAAAATTTGCCCCGCGCCAGGCTTACCTCACCCGATGCATCACCCTCGTTAGACATTTTCGTGGTGTTTTTACTGATAAATTATGAATATACAAGACCATATGCCTTATTTATAGACACGGGACGATATGGGTATTAAATATATTGTTAAGGGCAATTTGGTAATTTCAAGGGGCGATTTAAGTAGTTTTGGGGCGACGTTTAGTAGTTCCCTTTCTTACTTCTTAGTACTTATTGAAATTTTACAATAAAAAATTCTCACTTCCATGAAATTATATGAACTCCTACGTATCAATAAATAATTACCATCAAAATGAAGTTAAGAAAATGTAGGATAATACAGTAACGGTCCACGACATGTGTTAAACTTTGTGTTAGTAGATTAGTATTGTATTATCACACAAACATGAGTTGCATGATATTGTGTCATGCCAACATTTGTACTTAAATTACCTTTCGCATTTTAACTTGAACCAAAGTCTCCCTCCAAGGGCCCCTTTGGCAGTGAATCTGTCAACTGGTTTGTGTCGCGTGGCATGAAAACCACCGCATATAATGAGCGTCTCGATCATCCCGGAGTTTGGGTCCCATTACAGACAGTCACCATGGACTATTTACGAGTTGATTCTAGAGAATTTGTCAGGAGAAAAAAAAAGATTTTGTCATACAAATTTCAAACAGAAGTTATTTCTCTAGGATATAGCTTTACATTATTGATTCATGTTCTCACATCTCTCTTATTTCCCAAAATAAATTGTTTTGCCACTCTTCGGAATTTTCGTGGATTCAAATCTCACATGATAAACTTCAAAGGGTTATGAACTTAATTTATTGGGTTATTCCATTTCATTAATTTCTTTTTTGCATTTTAAAGGGTAGGTAAGTTAAAACTTAAAAGCAATCAAGCACATCACACGAAGAATCAACTTCTCGTAAAGAATCAAATTCTTGAGATTTTTTGCAAGAATCGATTCTAGAGGAAAGAATCAACTCCTAGAAGAGATTTTGCCTATACAATTGCCAAAACAAACGTATTATTCACAAATTTAAAAGTAGAAGAAGAAATACTTCTAAAAATACGATTGTTCCTGTCAAGCCAAATTTTTCAAAGGATGTACTTAAATTAACAAGATGTTGCAAGTCCAAATACTCAAGATTCAACTTGTCCGATGAGGATCAGAAGAAGAAAAAAATATTGTTCCCTATTTCTAAATTAATTTCTCAATCAAGCAATGAGTTTTAAATCGTGTCAATAATAGTGCATTTGATAGAAAGAAAAATGATCATTCGATTCAAATTCGTCACCACGCAAGGCACGAAAACATTAACCACACAAAACACCGGGTGTTGTACCGTCCTGGACGCGTGATCCCCCCAAGCTAGGGCTGTAAATGGGGTGGGTAAAACCCGCCCCGACCCGCCAACCCGACCCACATAATCCGACTCGCGGTGAAAAAATCCCACCCGCCAACCCGCCAACCCGAATATCCGTCAACCCGAATATTAAACGGGGCGGGTAGCGGTAGGAATTTCAACCCGCCCCGTTTACCCGATTACCCGTGTATTACAAATATATATAGATTTTGGTTTCCACTTTTCCAGGTTAGGGCACAACCGCACAGGTTGAGCCGCACAAAATACCCTAACCCTCCTCTCCATTCCAACAACTCTTCTCTCGGCTTCCGTCTCCGGTGAGAATCTTGACTTCCGTGACTCCGTCTTCGGCGACCCTTCCGTCTCCAGTGAGAATCTCGCTGCCCTCTGTTCTCCGCAACCCTCCCAACTCCCTTCGCTCAAACCTTAATCCTCCTTCTAATATTTGTTCCCATCTGTGGCTTCCAGGAAGCCCACGCCACCGGGTCTTGGTGGTTTAGGTGAGGAATCTGCTTCGAAAGCTTCCTTTCTGAATCTTGGGTCTGCCATTAAATCATTTGGCAAACACACTTTTAATTTCCTTTACTATGGAATCAATATTACTTTTAATTATTACTGATGTTATTTAGTGGTTCTTTAGGATTCTATATACCATGATATTGTGAAATCAAGTGGGTTGTCTTTGTGTTCTCTGTGATTTTGTGCTACGTTGACAAAATCAAGGTTCTATTCCTTTTCTTGATTAAACTCTGCAAGCATGGCCTACTACATTGAGCAGTTTTGATAAGTTGAAATTTTGAGTTTGAATTAGTATTGCTAATGATGGTGTTGTTTAATGTTTATCTTGATGGCATCAGTACATGTTTATGTTTAGTGTTTCAGTATGAAAACATGTTTAATGAATGGACTTGATGTTTGTTTTTGCTTCTTGGTGAGTTTGGAACTGAAGATAAAGTTGCTTCTATCCTAATGCAGGCATCCTTCTTTGTTTCTAGTAGAGTGATGATGAACGACTTATCGGAGCAAACCACGACGGATGGTAACATCCTTGTTAATATCACCACTTCATTAATCATGGCTCTACCCTATCAATTGATATTTTAATTCATAGCTCAATTCATTGCTACACTTCATTTATAGTTTAATGATTTTGTATAAATTGTAAATTCAGGACCAACAAATGACGGTTCTATGAATGCTACAGGAAATACTAATGTTAGCAATAAGAGGACAAGAGAACTTACTTCTGATGTCTGGAAATATTTTGAGAAGAAAAATAATAAAGCTAAATGTCATCATTGTGGAAAAGAATACACAGCCAAAGGAAAAGATGGAACAAGTCATCTGAAAAATCACTTGAAATCCAAACACTTAAAATTATTGGGTGGAGATGTAGGTCAAATGTTATTGTCTGCTTGTGATAGGAGAAATGATGGTACTTCTGATATAAAAACCTACAAATTCAATTAGGATTCTAGTAGGCGAGAGTTGGCTGAAATGATCTTATTGCACGAGTATCTGTTCTCCATAGTTGAACATATAGGATTCAGAAGATTTGTGAAAGGTCTCAGGCCAGAGTTCAAAATGGTTTCTCGTGTTACCATTAGAAATGATATTGTCACTATGTTTGAGGTTCGTAAGCAAGATGTGTATGCCCAATTGGATGACATTTCTGGACGGCTTAGTGTTACTAGTGACATGTGGACATCAAGTAGGAATAGAGGTTATGTTTCTTTGACATGTCACTTTGTAGATGATGATTGTAAACTTAAAAAAAAACTTTTAAGTTTTGCTTACCTCCCGTCACCTCACACTGCCCAAGCTATATCGAAGACACTGATAGAGAGGTTTTTCAAGTGGAACGTAGATAAGAAGTTGATGTCGGTTGTGCTAGATAATTGTAGCACAAATGATGCTGTTGTGCGAGAAATTGTGGCAAATTTTTTGCATAAAGGAGATCTTTTGTACGACGGGAAATTGTTTCATGTTAGGTGTTCTGCTCATATTGTGAATTTGATTGTTCAAGACGGGATTGCGATCATCAAAGATATAATTTCCAAAGTGAGGGATAGTGTGAAATATGTAAAGTCTTCCACCCTTAGAGAACAAAATTTTAAAGAAGTGGCTAAGCAAGTGAAGGCCACAAATAAGTGTCTTGTGTTAGATGTTCCAACAAGATGGAACTCTACCTTTTTGATGTTGCAAGTGGCACTAGAGCATAAGGAGTCGTTCGTTCGGTTGGCAGATGTTGATGGCTCTTACAAGCATGCACCAAGTAATGAGGAATGGGAACATGCAAAAATTGCCTGTGAGTGTTTGAGACATTTTCATCGGGTGACATTAGAATTTTCCAAGACATTGTATCCATCTGGCAATTACTATTTCCCCCATGTTTGTGCAATGAATTTGTTTCTAAAGAAGATGTGTAAAAGTTCAGTTCCTTTTGTATCTGCCATGGCTGCACCAATGATGTTAAAGTTTTCCAAATATTGGAAGGATGCATCTTTAGTTCTTTCCATTGCTTGCATTTTGGATCCTCGTCATAAGTTAACTAGTGTTGAATATTACATGAGGAGGATTTATGACTCTAGTGAGAAGGAATGGGAGGACAAATATGCAGAAATTAAGAGAAGTCTCACTGAGTTATATAACGAGTATCGTTTGAGATATGGGACTAGTGATGATACAGTTGTCGTGGCTGGTGAGAGCAGTTCAGGGTCAAGGGTAGGAAACGTTGTAGGTGACAATATATTTTCAATGGAAGAATCAGGAGTACCGGATTTCATTGATCCTTTTGAAGAACTTGACAGATTCCATGACACAAGATGTGCTTCTCAACCTCAGCAAAGTTGTTTGGATATTTACTTGAGAGATTCTGTGCATCCTAGGGATGGAGTGAGTATTTTTGATATCTTGAGTTGGTGGAAAACAAATGGACCAAAATATCCTATTGTTGCACACATGGCATGTGATATTCTCTCTATCCCAGTGTCAACTGTTGCATCTGAAAGTGTGTTTAGCACGGGGGGAAGAGTTCTTGGGAAACATCGTTGTTCAATGTCTTCTACTACTTTAGAAGCCGTTCTTTGTTCGCAAGATTGGTTAAGGAGTGAATTTCATGGTAATTCCTAATTAACAACATTTAAATGATATTTCCTACATACTCTTATGTTAACTTAATGTGTTTGGTTGGTACAGTTGACAACAATGATGTTGGTGAAGCTCTAGCAACAATGCCAAGTCATTTTATTCGAGAAGAGGAGGAGGAGGAGGAGGAGGAGAGTCACGAAGATCATAATGAAAGTGAAGTTCTTGGGTAGTGGTGAGAGTTTTAATATTGGTTCTTTTTAATGAGTTTATCTGTTTATGTCCTAAATTTTGTCCAATATAATATTCTCTCTTGTTTTCAAATAGGACTTTTTTAAGTTGGAGACTTGGAGAGCCGTTCCTGCCAACCTGAGAAAGACTTGTCATTTTATTTTGCTACAAATTCTGAAATTCAAGACAATATCTATTGATTAACTTATTGTTGTTTATTCTGAATTCTTGATGTTGGATTGTTGGCTGTTTTTTCCAGGAAGTTGTTGGCTGTTTTGACCAAAATATTGTTGTGATGTTGATTAACTACAAATTCTTGATGCTGTTTTTTCCAGGAAGTTGGCTGTTTTTTTTCCATTTGGTTTTAATTTTCAAAAAAATATGTATATCTACGTTCAGAATTAACAATAGAAAACTGAAAACCCCATTTACCCGTCTACCCGCCCCGCCCCGCCCCGCATAACCCGTATACCCGATGTTAGGCGGGTCGGGTAGCGGTTGAAAAAAAAAAACCCTCCCCGCCCCGCCCCGCCTGGCTTAGACGGGTCGGGTAGCGGTGGGTTCAAAACCCACCCCGACCCGACCCGTTTACACCCCTACCCCAAGCCATGACCTGCGGCATGGCACGACTAACTAGGCTGCGTCAGATTCAGGAGCTGTCAGGTTGGGTTTTGATTTTCCAATTTTTTTTCAAATTGAAGTTAGTATACAATCACAATTGTATTAACAAACACAATACAATTTATTTTTTCCCAAAGTAACCAATTTATTTATTAATAATTGTTGACTCAAATCGAAAAATAATATAAATACATAATTTGTTACATATTAAAAAAGCACGGAGATTAGCTAAACTTATGAATGATTGAAAAAACTTAAGGGGTATTAGGAAAAAAATACTCATTTAACAAAATGGTTTAGTTAATTTATCTTCAATCTTCATCGTCGTTGCTATCGTGAAGATTCATGTTTTGCATTTCGTTGCATCGTCGATCCAATCCTTCAAGCATACGCTCCTCTCGATTAACTTGTTGGATAAGTTTTGCCTCTTGTCGGACAAAACATGTTTACCTACACTAAATATAGTCTCTGACGCAACAATTGACGTAAGAGGACAAAATAAGTATCGTGACATTAAGGAGACTAAAACATCAAAAGTTTTTAACTCGACAGTAGTTAAGTACATTTCCTATTTAAATCCAGATTATTCATTTTGTGTTTAACGTTGCACTAATTTTATTTTTATTTTTTTGACTTAACCAATTCCATTAGAAGTCATCATTATCTTGATCCATCGTAGTTGCATGTGGTTGTGATGATGAACCGACAACATTTGAACCACATTTGATTCATATTATTTAGTATTTGATATTCTTCAAAATATTTGTTTAACAAAGACTAAACTTATCTACATGATTTTGGAATTTTTCATAATTTATATTTTCAAAAAAAATCTAAGAAAATTTGTAAACCATAAATCTTTAATCGAGGATCTATAATAAAAGCTAAACAAAAAACTAAATGGATGAGAATTCCAATATTTTTTAATATTACCTCCATTACATTTAAATTTCAACAAAACCAGCATGTGACCTATATTTCGCAAATACTCTAGTAACCGTAAGTAATTCATAAATAAATATGTTAGATGTGGGGTAATATTGTCCACTTAATCTGTTAGTGAAGATGAAAAAATGTTTTAAAAAATCTAACATAATTTTACAATTTTCCAAATATAAATCGGTTAACATGCATTCATTTTGTTTTCATTATAAAATTTTGAAATTGCAAAATGATAAGGATGACAACATTTTAACATTTCATGTGTTGAATTCTATATATGAGGGATAACTAACTTAAACTTCATATGTTTAATATCATTATGTATACAAAATTCTCTAAATTCCTTATATCTAAATGTACTACTACAACTTACATAGACAACTATATTCCTAACATTTTCTAAGTAAAGTTTAATTAAGCTAAGTCAATATTGTACAACTAAGTTCAAAATTTGACAAAAACATATCTAATATAAAAGAGTAAATCATCTACATGAGAATGACAAAAAATTATAAGCATTTGTATTGCTGAAATGTTATCAATAGCATTATCAAATACAATTGAATAAATTTTACTTTCAAAATTATGAGCTACCATTGAAAGGAATGAGTTCTAAAAGTTTTACTTTTACATGTCAATTATTACGAATTGAAAGTGAAAACATTTTGTTCCTTAATGTAAGAAAGAGGTTTTTGGTCCTTCACCGTAGAACTATAAAAGATAATGGTTTACATAAATCAAAAGTAATTCACAATCATGGTGGTTAACGTAGAACATTAATGACCGAGATAGGATTATTATGTTGGTTAAGAGAGATATTGTAGCTCTACAAATATTTAAAAATATGAGTATATGAAATGAAAAATGTTTCTTTTATATATTGAATTGAACTATCAAATGAAACATTGTAGAATTGTGTTTGTGTAATTAGTGTTTCATTGTGTGTTTGAATCCTTAGATATGAGATCTATATCTTTTCAAATAAGGAGTGTATAATTTGATTATTGTCAAAAACTATCAATAAGTATAGTGATAAAGAATTAATTGGTTATACATGACTTGTGCCGGAAAAGATGATATGTCAAAAGATTATTATTCCCTATCTTGACTTGAGTTATGACATTGTTGTGGCCCTTCATAAAGCAAAATTATGATGTGCACAATATAACTTATGTATAGTTACATATTTATAATTACTTTAAGAGAACAAGAAATGAATATATAATACAAAGATAATACATTTTTACTTTGTATAATATTCTCAATATCATGAGGTAATGGATAGACACAGGTGATATTTTACATATTACTAAATAGGTTGTATTTAGTTCGAGTGAGTAAAACATATTTGTTATTTGGGTAACTATGATGTGTAGTTGGATATAGAGGTAGGTGTCGAACCGTTTAAGTTAACGGACTCCGTTAGGCGGGGCCGGGTTGGCCCGTCGGGCCCGTTTAATATGCCCAACGGCTCCAAGAGCCGTTGGCCGTAATTTTTATGTTTTTTACTGTGCTTACGTCATCGTTGACGTCAGCACAGAAAAACCGACACTTTTAGTTGTTGGTGTTTTATTTTTATTTTTATTTTTATTTTTTTAAATACAAAAATCTCCTCCATTATTTACGGAAACGTCATTACAGAAAATCTATATAAACCCCACATTACATTCATTTCTTCACACAAATTCTTTTTCTTCTAATCTTCTTCTCTTCCAAATTTCTATCTTCTTAATCTTTCACTAAGTATTCTCATTCTGCAACAACTGAGTCAAGACGTCGAGTTTATGCAAAAGCCTAAAACTACTGCCCGATCCGATTTCGCAATACGCTGACGTCTTACACAATCTTCTTCGTTTCTCACCTTTTAGTTCGCATTTCTTTACCCTTACTTTATTTAGTATAATTAGTTTATTTGGTTAATTAACATGAATTTATCGTTGGTCAGAAAATTTAGATTTTTGTTTGCCTACTTTTTAATCTCCATGGCATCCAACCCATCAATTAATTCATCACCTGAACCTGAGGGGATTAGTAATCCATTTGTTAGTGCATCAAGTAGAAGCAAAAGCACTAGAAGAAGTAGTCAGGTTTGGAATGATTTTGACATATCGCTAGATAAAAATGGGAAAGAATAGGCTATGTGTAAAATATGTGGTGTTGAATTTACTGCAACTGGTGCTCAAGGAACTACTCATCTGAGTAGACATGCAAAAAAATGTAAACTGAGGAATGTTGGAGCAACTAGTTCACAACAATTTATTTTAGACTCTGGTTCTGGAACTCTAAAATCTAGGAAATATGATAGAATTAAAGGTAGATATGTAATTATTGATTATATAATTAGAGATGAATTACAATTTAGCCAAGTTGAATCTCCAAATCTTAGAAAGACGTCTACTTACCATAATCCACAATTTTAACCATTTTCCCGACACACATTAGGGGTTGCTGCAACTACAAAATATAATAAGGGGAAAATAGACTTAATTAATACATTTGAATCAATGCCTTATAAGATAGCATTAACAAGTGATATTTGGACCTCAGAATCTGGTTTTACTTTTTCTGTGTAACTGCTCATTTTTTAAATAATTCATGAGTTTTACATAAAAATATTATATCTTATGCACGATTTTGCACCCACATACTACTATGATTATATATAACCAAATAAGAGATGTACTGCATGCATATTCAATAACAAATAAAATTTGTGAAATTTCTTTTGACAATGTTAGTAATAATTCTGAAGCAGTAGAATTACTTATAACATTATGTAATCCACCCTTAGATAGTATTATTTTTCATATTAGATGTGTCTGTCATGTTTTAAACCTAATTGTACAAGATGGACTTGAAATAATAAAACCTTATTTGAAAAATATTAGGGATGCTATCACCTATTTAGGTAGTAATAGTACATACAGATATCAAGAATGTAGAGAATTGTGCTCGAGTAATAATGTTAAACCTATAAAATTTAAACTAGATGTCCCTCATAAATGAAACTCTACTTATGAAATGTTGTTTTCGTTAGAAATCTTTTATTACAACTTTTAATAATGAAAAACAAAATGATAGAATTTTAACTAATCTTGTTTGGGAAAATTGTAAAATTATGTTAGATTTTTTAAACCATTTTTCAACTTCACAAACACATTATGTAGAACATATTACACAATTGCTAACTTATTTATATCTGAATTACTTCCAATTACTAAAGTATTTAGAAAATACAGGAATAATGGTCGTTTTGTAGAAATTATTAATGTAATAGAGACTAAATTTAATAAATATTGGAAACCACTACCATTAATTTTTTGTTTAGCTTTTGTCATGGATCCTAGATTTAAAATGACCGCTTCACAAATTTATTTAGAAACTATTTTTGAAAACATGAATTATGAAGGTTCTGAAAATTACTTAAAAAAATTAAAACTCACCTTAATAATTTTTTTAGTTTATATGAACGATTAAATCATGGTAATCAAATGGGCTCAAACATTGCTAGTTCATGATCATCTCAACAACACCTACTTTTAGATGAAGATGATGATGATGATGATGAAAACTTTTAATGGAATTGGTTAAATAAAAAAGATTAAGATTAGAACAAACTGAATCACATAACGAATTAGCTGCAAATTTAAATATGCATATGTACTTAACTACTGCAGATTGCAAATCTTTTGTTGTTTTAAACTTGTGGAAATCTAATTATGCTAGATTTCCAATAGTTTCTTTATTAGCACGTGATTTGAGGATGAGGGTTCAAGTCCCTCCTTCGTCGGCGTCAACAATGGCGTCTGAGGCTGCATTTAGAGCAGATCAACGAGTTTTGAACGATAAGAGGTGCAACACATCCATTAAATCACTAGAGACAGGTGTTTGCTTGAAGGATTGATTGGACGCGGAAGAGTGACCGCCACGAGCCCCGGGCGCCCGACATCCTTCAAACGGCCCGATACCCACATTTAGCTGAATACCGTTTATAGTTTATGATATAATGTGTTTTATATAAGGAATGTTTTTCAAAATAATCAAAAAAATTGGAAAAATATGCACCCCAGAAACATATCTGGCAAAATATGCACATTGAAAAATGGCACGTCAGATACCGTTTTCCTTAAGTGAAAATGACACCTAAGGTGTCATTTTTAACTCAATTGAAAACGGCACCACTGGTGTCGTTTTTCACTTAGGATTTACATGGGGTTGGCCAACCACCATATTCATTCTCCAACTCCCAAATATTTCCCCACTCCCCATTACTCTCTCTCTCCGACGACCAACACTGTTGAGGTTTGGTTTTTATTTTTGTTTTGGTTTGTTTTGGACATGAAATACAATGCATGTATAGTTAATGTATTTTTTATTATGTTCATGTATGAAATGTAGATTTTCTACACTCGAAGTAATGAGCTCCGGTACCGGATTGGTTATTGTTTTTTCGATGGAATTGTTACATTCGTAGATGGGGTACCAGAATATGAAGGTGGTTACAAACAAATGCTCAATGTTAATACTAAAATGCGATATGATGATCTCTGTGAAATAGTTTGTCGAGTTTGTGGTTTCCAAGAAGGAGAGTTTGATCTAAAGTTAACCTGCAAATGACCACCGTATGAAAAGTATACATATGCTGAAGTTTTTGATAATCTGAGCACGACTGATGCATTGCATACATTGCATCATCTGTCTTTCATTTAGATTAATTTTAGATCAATAAATACTACTAAGGTATGTGTTTAGTCTTATTTACATAATACAGGGACCTGAATGCAAATTACCCATATCCCGAGCATAAATGCGTGCAAGAGACTCATTCCTGTCATAAAGACCAAGTTCAAGATTATCGGGATTCAAATGGAAGTTCATCCAAGCATAAACGCATTCAAAGACCTAATTACAAAAGGTCAAGGACTTAAGCACAAAAGTAGTCAGGGACTTAATTGCAAAAAGCCAAGGACCTAATTGCAAATTACGAGTAACTTTTATTATTATTGAGAAAGTCTAAAGAAAAATCAATGTGGATCTCCAAATAGATAAAGAAATAAAAGGAAAGAATCAATCCAGACGCGCAAATGATATTGAAATCATACCATAAACACACAGGAAAAATCCGGATTAAATCAGAGCGAATATTGAGGCGATTCCGCCGCACCTTATGTGTGATATGCGGCGATTCCTCAGCCCCCTTGTGGATCCGTGGCTCCGGATTTTGTCCAGTCGTGTTTCGCCACGTGTACTTTCCTATTTTATACCTAGGTCCCTTGTATCGACTATAAATAGCCCCGAAACGTTGTGTAGAGGATGTTCTTAGTTTTATGGCTGGTCTTTAGTTCTTAATTTTAGTCCTTAGTTTTAGTAATAAAATTCTGTCTTTTATTTCTTGTTTTTAGTTTTCTTTTGTAATTCCTCTAGGACCCATTCTCCTTCCCTCCATCTATGAGTTTCTAACTCTTTCCAAATGGTGGAGATGATGGATTTAGGGTGATGAGAAGAGAATAAAGTTATTATTTTAATTTCGTGATTAGTATATTTTGAATACTTGAATTTGTGTTAAATAATTTATCATGTAATGCTTTATAACTAATATGATTTATTATAAGTTTCTGCATTCTCTAATCTAAACCCAATATCTAAACCTCCACCCAACGGAATTCACCATCTTTGTTCTTATTTTAGTTTTAATTGTTCATGTTTCTTGCTTTAGATAATTAAAACCCAAAAATCTCAAAACCAACTTATTTCTCTCTCTTCCTTTCCTTTAATTGAAAATCACAAAAATAACAAAATCTCTCCCTCCTTGTGTTCGACCCGTATTTGTCACGTCTTCATTGATGTCGTGCACTTGCGGTACAAATTTAATTCTCATCAAGTTTTTGGCGCCGTTGCCGGGGAGACAACGCAGATTTTATTTTTTGTTGATTTCGATTCTATTCTGTTTATCTTGTGCGCGATCTAAGTATTTGGATTTGTGTTTCAGGAGAAAATAGAGCGCGCGGTGAAATTTGAACGCAGTCTGAGCAACAAGGGCGGCGGAATCGCCGCATACCAAGAAGAACCTGCGGCGGAATCGCCGCACATTTGAAGCATCTGGGCTTCAATTTTTTCTGGGGTCGTCTCCATCTCTGGATGGACGCGTAGAGCATCTGGGAAGTTTCGAGAGCAGGCGGCGAACCCGACTGAGCATTGCATAGGTAACCTTTGTTGCCTCTTTCCTCGTAATTTCTAGTTTCAGAAAATTTCCTTTTGTAGAACTGCACGTGTTAAGCTTAAATTCCATAATTGGCAAGAATTCAACTCTGACCTAAAAATTGGCAAAACTAGAAGAACTTAGTGCATGCATCATATAATGTTTTGTTTGCATTATTCTTGCTAAATTCTTGCAAATTAATTCTTGTTGAAGAGTACTGGAGGCAAGGTACGTATCGCGGTTTTTATCGATTGCATTTAAGCATATAATCTAATTTGCATACAACCTTGCAATTGCCCCCACTAAAGACCATTGTTTGACTATCTTTGCTAGATTTAAGTTAAAATATCTTAAGGGCAACTCCGTAGGAAAAGATATGGTGGGGATTTCATCACCCTTCCGTGGCCCACAAATCACAATCCTAAAGTGTCACCCAAACCTTAAAATTAAAATCAATTAGACATTGGCCCCTAAGGACTCAGACTCAATTAAGGAGAAGATTGGTTTGACTTGCTATGACCTGAAGCTGGTCGAATTTAAATTGGTGTCTAGAAAGTGTTTTTGTGTTGACGTAAGTCTTCCAAGCGAAGTGGTTGTCTAATTGGCACCGACTCTGTCGGAAGCGCCCCCACTAGCTATACACTGCCTGGCCAAGTTGGTTTGATTAGTGAGGGAGGTGAATCAAGCAAATCAACTCGACTCAACCAGTTAGGAGTCGTCTAGATTTAAGCGACACTAGGTCTAGGATTGTTTGAACCGTGCTTGTTCAGGAAATTTCTGACCGACCCTCTTTTCTATCTTTAGAGTTAAGTTTCCCTTCTCATCTGAGTCTTCTTTCTCATCTCACCTCAATTCTCTAGATTAGGATTCCTTTCTCAACTTTCCCCATTCTATTGTTTGTTTCCATTTTCAAAAAAAAAATTGTAATTAATTCTTGAAATTAAATTTGGAATTTAAATTTCGAATTTGAACTCAAAAATTGATTCAACCCGGTGCACTCAGATTTGGATTCGGGACTTGAGTAATCGACTCTCACGAGTTCATCTAGATTCCAGTCTAGAACTTAACCCCAATCCATCTGCTGCACCACCTCACCCGGATCCAATGGGTGAGAATGTAGTGGACCCACCTGTTGCACGACCTATAACTCTTGAGGGATCGATGGTACCCAGCGATGGCTGCTCAGCCATCATGCATCGTTATGCCCACCATACTGAAGGGAATGTGTTCTAAAAGTTTTACTTTTAAATGTCAATTATTATGAATTGAATGAGAAATCATTTTGTTCCTTGTTTATGTTATTCGTCTTTTAGAAGTGTTAAGGAAGAGGCTCTTGGTCCTTAACCGTAGAGCTCTAAAAGATATTGGTTTACATAAAACAAAAGATATTCGCAATCATGGTAATTAACATGGAACATTAATTACCGAGTTAAGATTGTCGTGTTGGTCATAGATCATTGTAGCTCTACAAGTGAGTGACAACACGGGTATGAAAAAGAGGAAAATATTACTTTTGTATACTGAATAGACCTAATAAGTAAAATATTATAGAAATGTGTTTCTGTGTCATTAATATTTTACTGTGTCTTTGGTCCTTTGATATGAGACTTATATCTAATCACTTAAGGAATACTTAATTAGATCAGTGTCTTGAACTATCGATCAGTGTAGTGTAAAGGCATTGGTTGGTTAAGTATAACTTTCGTTAGAGAAGATAGTTAGTCAAAAGATTATCATTGCCCCTCTTAATTGAGTGATGATATTAGTGGGCCCCTTGATAAAGCAAAGTTATAATGTGCACAATGTGATTTGAGTTAAGTCACATATTTATAACTAGCTTAAAGAGATCAAGAAATGAATACTAATACAAAGATGACACAATACTACTTTGTGTGTATTCTTAATATCATGAGGCAAGGGACGGACACAAGTGGTGCACTCCATCACTAAATGGATCGGGTTTTGGTTCGAGTAGAATTAAGACATCTAACTAATTGGGAGCTATAATGTGTAGCTAGATACCGCTTATAGCTTATGATATTAAGCTCTTAATATCACTGCCAACTTAGTTTAGATCCTCCCATAGGTCACACCGCAAAAACCGTGAAACAAGAAGCTTGATTTTTGGTTCATATGATGTGTCGGGTTTCTCATAGAAAATATGACACATGTGGTGATCAAGTAAAATCAATTATGTTGTATATAAACATAATTAGAGTCATGATAAATTCATATGAGATGCATATATTATGGGGTGCAATAATTTATTGTTGCATAGGATAATACATTGCATAAGTTGTGAATTTGCTAAAACCCCCTTAAGTTCAAATTTTGTTGGAAATAAATCCATAACCCACACGGTCCTACAATTTGGTATCAGAGCCTCGTTCGTTAATTTTATTCTTAACCGATAAATTAACATGACTCTTAATGCATCCACACCTTTAGAATCATGTAAACCGCCTTACTTTGATGGTAATAACTTTAGTTCATGGAAATCTAAAATGTCATCATTTATTAAATCCATGAACATTAACATGTGGTTTATGATTCAAACTCCATATGAATCACCTAGATGTCATATTAGTAAATGGAGTTTAGAAGATGAGAAAAATGCATCCCTAAATGCTAAAGCTATGAATGTCATATTTTGTGCATTAGGAGATGAACTTTTTAATCTTGTTTGCTCATGTGATAGTGCTCATTCTATATGGCAAACATTAGAAAGGAATTTTGGTGAAAAAGATTCACCATCCGGGGAGAAAGGAGCAACCACTCCGAATGATGTAGCTCGAGCAAAGAAAATGGAGATTAACTCAACATCTTCATCATCATCAAGCTCATCCGATGGAGAAAGTGAAGATGAGGTATCTTCTAGTTATTCTTCAAGTAGTAGTTCAAAAGATAATGCCTATGATTTTAATGAACTACAAAATGCATTTCAAAAATTATTTGAAAAATATAAAGAACTTCGCAAGACTAATCAAGTAGCAAATGAGCAAATCCACGATCTTAAATGTCAAAATGCATCTATCTTAGATGATAAAGTTGATTTGCTTGCCAAAATTGAAGTTCTAACTTTAGAGAATGCATGCTTGAAGGAAGAAAATTTAAATGTTAAAAATACCTCATCTCATGCAATTGATAGTCATATGCTAGAAATTGACACTAATGACTTGCTTATTAAACTTGATAAATCTCATTTAGAAAGCAAGCAATTATTACATGACTTAAATTGCATGAATGAAAAGGTTGCAAACTTAGAGATTCACATGCTTAACATGAATGAAAAGCATAATTCTATGATTAAAAATCTAAATTGCTTAAATAAATCTTTAGCAACTAAAAACAGTGAACTTAATGCCTTAAATGAAAATTTGTCAAATAAATTGCATAAGTTCACACATGACAATAAAAACATTTTTTATGTTAAAAACTTTCCTATTCAAATTAATGTTAAACATAATTTTGTCATGAAAAAGAAAGTAAGTGTAGAGGTACCAAAATCAACTTGGATTTGGGTACCAAAAGCTAAACTTAATGGACCCAAGCAAAAATTGGTACCAAAGTCTACGCTTGTAGGAGCTTGAGGATGAGATTGGTGGTGACCGGGTGAGCCAAAGCGTCGAATTCGAATCCGGTTGCATCACCAAGTCAAGATTGGAGCTAATCAATATTCAAGTTTGGTATAAAATTTCTATCTTTGAATTTTCTGAAAAATTAGCTCTAATCTAGTCTATATGCTTAATTGTCATATCTTTAGAAGTTCAATTCATTGAAAATCATATACCATATTCATTGCAAAATAATTATCACATCCATTGATTTTAATTGTCAAATTTTAAATGGATGTTAGAATAAGGCTTAAGTTGAAACTAAAATGAACTTAACTTGAATCATACTCATAGTTTCCATGTAGCCTTATTGATAGGGGGAACTTAAATGTTATATCTTTTAGAGTAATGAAGTGCAAATTTTAGGGGGAGCAACTTCATTACAAGACATCCAAATTCTATGCTTAAAGTCTTAATTGTTGTTTTTGATGGATGTCAAAGGGGGAGAGATAATTAAGGGGGTAACTTGGAATTTGGCATAAAATTGAACAAAAACTATGCACATCCATAGGGGGAGCATTAATATGCATAGTTTACATATACAAATTCCATGTATTTAGATAAAATTAAGATATAGGTTGCCATCATCAAAAAGGGGGAGATTGTTGGCTTTTTGGCCTTAATCTATGTTTTGATGATTTAATTAACCTAATCTTAATTATGATCATGTCGAGTAGCACACATATTGCATTGCATATATATTGCTTTGTGCTAACCTCTACAGGTGATCAAGACTCATGGAAGGAAGGAAATCAAGTCAAGATTTGTAATAAAGCTATATGAAGACTTGTAATCTTGATTTTATTTTGAGTCTTAGGAACATGTGTAAATTGAGCATACAAGAGTTAAAAACCAATCACTTACACACTAGGTTCCCTGTAGGAGTCACACACAAAATCTCATATCATTTGGACTCCATTAGATCACCCAAACCTTAGTCGGAAATCACTTAAAACCTCAATCCAGAATTCCTGTGTGAAACCGGTCAACCGAACCAGTTCTCAGTTCGACCGGTTTATAACAGACTCTCCACAGTGATTTTACCGAACTCTACCGGTCGACCGGTTTTACCTTTTCGGTCGACCGATCCCGTATTTTAATATGGCCGTTTTTCTTGTCGTATTCCTATAACGGTCGTATTCGTATAAAACAAACTTAACCCCAAAATACATTCGGTAACCGGTCGAACGACGACCTTGTTTCGGTCGACCGGTTGAACATTTCTTCAAGAAACAAAATTCCCTGCTATCGGTCGACTCATTCTTCGTTCGACTGTTGCACCTTTATCTCAACCGAATCCCCTGAACGGTCAACCGCCCCTTACTTTGGTTCGACCGATTCACTTAAGTAGAGTTAAGTTCTAGCTCGTTTGTCCGACCGAATATTCTTTTGTTCGACCGTTCTCCTTGAAATCAAGTGAACGGTCGACCGGTTTAGTAGTTTCGGTCGACCGGTTATGGACAGATTTGCAGCCCGATTTTCTGCTTTGTGTATCTTACACAAAACCCAACCAAATCTATCCCCAACGGCTAGAACACCTTAGGAGCTTATAAATAGAGGATCAAGACTTGTTGTTAACACAACTCTCCAACTCCAATTGTCCCAATACATTAGAGAGAAACCTCAATCCTCAAAGCTCCCATATCTACACTCCATAAGCCTAGACTTCACACACTTGATCAATTACTCATCCTACTCAAAGTGTGCTCAATTAGAGAGTGAATCCCACTCAGTTACAAGAGTTGTCAAAGAAGCAAGGACTTCGGTGAAAGCCCGAAGTGTCCCTCTCGGATTGTGAGAGGAAGAATTCAAGCAAGCGAGGGTTGTTCGCGTTGCTTGTGGTGTAAAAGGCGTTCTCTCCCGGCCCGGAACGGGGAGTGGTTAGTGAAGACGTAGGAGGAGCTCGCGGAGTCGAGCGGAGCTTACTAGAGAGGAATAGGACCCGGGTGGGGTGCCGAACCTCTATAAAAATGCCGAGTCTCTTTGTGGTTTGCATGTTATTTCCCTACTAGTTTTTAAATTTTTTTCCGCTGCGTTTATTGGTTGATTAGTTAGGGATTAGCGTAATAGTGATTAGTGGACCCATAACCCACACGATCCTACAAGCTTGTGTGAAGAATGCATCCCTTCAAGATGATGAATATCTTCATGTAAGTTGTCTAACCTATGAAGCTGTCATAAAAACACATTTATGATTAGAAAATGCAAATTAAAAGCTTAATCAAAATTATAGTTTTTTTTTCATTTCTTACCAGTGTTCAGGCACCGCCTAGGCGAGCCTAGGCGGCCGGAGGCGTCCGGTCGCCTGGGCGATCGCCTAGGCGGTTGTGCGACCGTCCAGGTTTGGGCAGTAATTTTTTTATTTTTAAATTCAATTAATTTTCATAAAATAGATTAAAAAATCAGGAAAAATCGGGAAAAATAGAAAAAATACACAAATATTTTCTAAAAATACCATACATGTTTAGGCTTCGAAAAGACACTTAGTTCCTCGACCAAGGCCTCACTAGGCACCCCCTCTACCCACCTAAACACTTAGGTATACAATTTATTGCGTAGTAGTACGATTACAAAGTAACTGAGAGTTCATACAATAGTAGATAAAAGAGAAATTAGAATTACAAGCTAACTAACTAATTCCATTGGACACATTGATCTAATGTCCAACTGGGAACCATATCATATCCTCCACCACCATCAGAGTCGTCGGAGTCGTTCTCATTCGGATTGTCGACGTAGACATCATCTTCTTCAGTTTCTTCATCGTCGGTTTGGACATATTGCTCGTCGATGCCCATCGGTGGTTGAGAACTCGATGCACCTGGATCTCTAGAACTGATGTGAACGATGGCATCATCCATGCCACAACCTAATAATGGCGCGTCAGATGCAGTAGAACACCGCGGGTCAGATGCACTGGACATGGATCGAGCAAAGCGTCTCCGTGAAGAAGAATGTCCCAAAGCTGCTTCCTCGGCATCGGCCCATGTAAGCTCCTCTCCAGCACTAATGTAATGGGCAGTATTCCAACCAGGATCATTTGTACGGGTAGGTCTTAGGTCATCGTAACTCTCGTGATGCATAGGTAGACTAGTGTCGGGTACGTAAGCCATATCTTAAAACTAGACTAATATAAAATTTAGACTAATATGATAATAAAATACTAATTAATTTAATTCTAAAGAGAAGTTAGAAAGAGTGCACTTGATTTTGACGGTTGAAGAATAAAGAACCGGATCGGAGACTTCACTTTCCAACTTCAAAACTAAGCACCAGACCGGAGACTTAATCGTAAAAACTTGGTGATTAGGATAGTTGATGATGAGAATAGAATTATGAAGAAGAAGAGAATGAGAGATGTGTGAAAAATGAAGAGGTTTGGAGGGGTTTATATAGGATTTGGGGCTAGTGGCAAAGTTGTAATTTTTGAAAAAAAAATTTTAAAAAAAAGCAGAGAGCCGTTGGAGGCTCTCCAACGGCTCTCGCCTAGGCGATCGCCTATTTCACCCAGCAGAGCTGGGCGAAAGGTGGTGGTCGCCCAGGCGACCACCGCCACGGGCGACCGCCTACCGCCTAGGCGGTCGCCTACCTGAACATTGTTTCTTACCAAGTATCGATCTATAGCAACTTGAGGCCTATAATTAGGTAATTCAGCATCGTCAACTCTTCCCGTCAACAATCGAATCGTAATCTGCCAATACCACTCCATGTAAATACGTCTACAAACAGCAAAATCTTCTGACAGTGAAGGTGCCTCGATCTGCACAAACTCTCGCCGACGTGACCATGCTTGAATGTATAATTGTTGCTCTTGCAACCACTTTACTCTGGGCTTCCCCTGAGCCTTCTTTATCTTGCAAATCTCCATTATCTCTGGAATATGTTGCCGCAATCCAAATTGACGCATTACCATGTCTGGAACGTGCATGGTGACAACTCCGAAACAAACAATCAATATTGTGCTCATCCAAACCTCATGTCCTTGGCGACATACAGCAGGTAACGCCATCAGATCTGCTTCTTTGTATAGGTTCCAACAAACTTGACTTTCGTCTTGAACGTCCAACTCATTTCTGTAAAATTCAATCTGAGCAGTCTTCACATTGTTCGCCCACGACCTAGGAGTCAGCCAACGCGAACCTAAAGGACACAATGGAAGTTGCACACCGAGAATTCTAGATGGTCGTCCGACATGAAGATGTTCCCAACACCATATCTATAACAATGTAAGGAAACTAGCTAATTGTTTCCTTTTTTTTCAGACACGCCTGATCCAAATATTGATACATAACAGCTAAGGATGCAGCTCACCAACTGTAGTTTCCACATTCAAATATGTTCTCCAACTAGGGGTGAGCATAACCAAGTCCGAACTGGTTTTTTGGACCGGTCGTTCCGGACCGGATCCAACCGGTCTGGGTTCCGGTCCGGACCTTTTTGAAATTTCGGTTTCGGTCCGGTCTGATCTGATTTTTGTTTTTTTATATTAAAAAATTCGATTTTGGATCGGACCGGATTCGGTCCGGTGTGGTCACCGGTCCAAACCCATCCGGTCCGGACCGGATGCTCACCCCTATCTCCAACAACAGAAAATATCTAACGTGGACTTTGTTTCCAATCCAGTTGCAGTCGTTGCAATCGAGACATAGTGTCAAATCCTGCAATCACTAACAAATCCAACATCTTGCACATTCCATGTGTTGAACTGAATGACGTGTTCGACGCATTTAATATCCGTCAAAGGCTCTAAAAAAATAAAATTAATTATTTTACGTCTAATATAAACCAATACCGATACACAAAAATTTGAAATTAAAAATCAAAGCACTTACATTTTCAAGACTCGAAGATGATCTATGTTCTTTCTGTAGTACTAGCACTGAATGGTCAACAGGACCGTAGCGATCGTGTGAAGTCGACATTTTGGAAACTGTGAAACATAATTAACAAAAAAAATTACATAATATTTGGTTTAAATAATACAATCCAAACAAATTTCATACATTATCCACAATCAACCAAATTTCAACAACTACAACATTGATCATTAAATTTAATTGGTTTAACAAAACTTCACACAATGCGAAACTCACCAAACAATGTAAACTTACTAAATTGGGACTTCGGAGATTAATTGATCCATTAATCAAACCAACAAATCCGTAAGATTAATAATCATAACAATATAACATCATCCACACAAGATTAATTAAACAAAATAAGGTAAACTCATCAACCAAATATCAATCAATCCAATCCAAATCAACCAAATACACACAAATCCTAACCAAACAAAACCAATCAAATGCACATAAATACAAACCAATAAAGCAAAACATTAACAAAAAATGATCTAAAAATACCTGAAATCGCCGGAGAGAGTGAGAGGAAAAATGAAAAAAACGGATTGGGAAGATTGGGGAAAATGGGACATTGGTGTCGTTTTTAACCCTAGATTAAAAATGGCATCTCGGATGTCGTTTTTAACTTGGGTGAAAAATGGCACCTCGGATGCCGTTTTTAACTTGGTTAAAAATGACACCTAATTGAGTTAAAAACGACACCTAAAATCAACAAGAAATATGATTTTATATTTTATATGATGTATTAAGTTTCATGTGTTATGAAATAATATACATGTCGTAAAATAATAAAAGCAACATGTCGTAAAAAACATGGTTAGAATAATAAATAAATTCATATGAGATGTATATATATTATGGGGTATAATGTTTTGACATTACATATGATAATATATTACATGATATAATGTGATCTACAACATTATAACATATGAATTTGCTACAACCCCATAGTCCAAATTTTGTTGGATATTAATCCAAGATTTGGTGGAGTGAAAAACAGTGAAAAATGGTCCAACTGTTTGACCATGTGTTTGCATATATTAATAAGAGATTTTTTACTGATTAATGATTGCATTTAATCCACCTTAGTCAAAGGTAGTTATGTGATGATCATATGTCAAAATAAACAAGTGATCATGTGCAATTGGTTTGCACATGATGTGGTTTAGAGGAGATTATGTGTAAGTGGTTTGCAAATGATGTGGTTTAGTAGAGAGATTAACAATGGATCATGTGTAAGTGGTTTGCAGATGATGTGGGTTAAAGGAAATCCTATAAATAGGTCTGTCGACTCCCTCCCTCCTTACTTCCTTGTTAATAGTAATGCAAAATTCTTCTCTCTCCAATTTTCAATCATTTCATCCAAAATTCTTAGTTTTAATTGTGTGCTAGAGATTAATTTCTTTGGAGCATGGAATGGATTATTAACTAGATTCTAACATTGATTTAGAGATAGATTGACAAGCTCATTTCTCTGTAATCTTGTTTAGAGTTCGGTGAACACTTGGAGGAATATCGGCGGACGATTCAACGGATAACGCAACTCTGGATCTTCATAAATGTTTTAGTGAACTTTTGGGTATTCTCTACTTGTATTTATTTTAATATATATGTAGATTACATGATATTAAAATAAATATAAAATAATATACGTGAAATCGTCGAAAATATGGAAATCGATCTTGTATGTATGTATAATTTTTTTAAAATATATACATACATAGGGACACGAAATCCTACAACCATGACATCTTTAATATGGTCGAATATAACATTAGTAGTGTGTGAATGAAAAATAGGTAAAAAGGATTTTTTATTTATTTATTTTAGCATCATGAATAATCTATACAACGAGCAGATACACAACGTGATGATACGAAGAAACATGCTTAAGTCAATTGAAAATAAATCTTTCCAAAAAATTACGTTCCCAAAAACATTTATTGCCAAAAATACTCTCAGCCCTTTCCCATGAGCTCCGTAAATTTCGTTCTCACAAGGTGCCCATCGTTAGCTGCTTTTGGGGGCTTTTTTGGCTTTAGTTTTAAGATTAGGTATGATACATTGTAAAATTACGGGCCATACCAACTCCAAATACAGAATAACCACTCCCCTAACGACCACAATTTTTTAGGTAATATCTTCTGTTAAACTTTTGTTCTTCAACCAAATGGTAGAAACTTTTTTGTGATTATTGATGTAAAGTGACATGAGCTCCTATCACAACTTTCGACCTAAAAAGTTGCTACAGTCCAAACAACCTAATGAACCCATAATTCTTGCATTATAGATAATATAAAAAATTAGTTTTTCTTTCGACATTATTGTTTCAAAGTTCAAACTATATTTAACTCAATATATTCTGCCTCTATTTTAAGCTAGATAATCGAACCCTCGAAATCAAGTCGGATCTTCTTATCTGGCCTAACCCAAATAGACATTAAACGGATCCTGCATAACCCAAACCCTAAACCTATAAATACGTCCCCTCTTCGTCCCCCGCCGCAGCGAATCGATCCTCAAGTTCTCGAAAATTCTCCGACGATGAGGGCCAAGGTATCGTCTTTCTCCCCGGATCCGTCTCTTTTCGTATTTTCAGCCCTAATCCAATCATATTTTTCCGTCGAAAACGTATTCGAGGCGTCGTCTTTCGACTGGAAGAGGGTTCGGTCGAAGTTAGGGTTTGGAGGGGAATTAGGAATAAGAAATTGGGATTAGGGCTTTAAGTTTGAAAATCTCTTCTGGGTAATGTGTGGTTTTGGATTGTGTCTAGGAGAAATGTTGTTTGTGTTGTTTTGTTTGAAGGACTGTCGCGAAACTTAGTATTTTTCCCCAAATTCAGGTCTGTCGTGTTGAATCCGATATGTTCGTCTCAGTATTCGTTTCGTGTGATTAGGGTTTGGAGATATTTGTCGTTTTTGGGTCGTGTTTACGGATAAATGGTGTTGGTGTTGTTTTGTTTGGAGAAGTTACGCAAAAGTTTTGTTTTTTCAGCTATTTCAGCTATTTCGTGTTGAATCACTTATGATCTTTCAGTATTGGTTTCTTGGATTAGGGTTTTGTAGATATTTATGCATTATATGCTTGCTTGGTTGGTATTGTAGTAACATTACACTAATCGGTCCAGGATTGGTTTTTTGGTGTTATAAGTCGAATTAGTTATCGAACTATACATTTATGATTTACCTGTTACGTTTATGTCTATAAGGCAAAAAAAATCCTAAACCGACAATCATGAATCTCTAAAACCTACTTCTTAACCATATGCCAGTCCTTATTCCATGTTATAAAGTTTGGGGTTTTACGTTAGTAATGCATCTATGTAACATGAAAGAAGCTACTTTTGGAACTACTTTAAGTAGAATGCCTCAATCTAAAAATCATTTTAGTTGTCTAATTTTCATCTTGAAATGCTTGGGAAGACGATTGACTCAATACATAACTTCGAATTTTTCTTAGGGCCTTAGTTTGGTCTAATAGTGAATATGTCTTCTACTTTGTAAAATAATATACTATTCGCGGAAGAAAGATATATGAAATGTGGGGTTTCATTGGACCTGCTTCCTACGAAAACTTTTCTTGATCTAGATATGTCCAGTTCTTGGTGACAAGGGCGTTAATCTGGTATGCTCTTGCATGTTTGCTGATTCGTGCTAACATTGGTAACCTTTTCTTCTTAACAGTGGAAGAAGAAGCGCATGAGGAGGCTGAAGAGAAAACGCCGAAAGATGAGGCAACGATCTAAGTAGATGGATCACTGAAGAGTCTTTCCTTTTGTTTCTTCCGTTAATCCATGGGTTTGTTTTCGTGGTTAATGGGAGCGGATTTCAAACGGGATGGCTGTTCATTTTGCTGCATTTTCGTCCCTGTATTTCCCTTAGTAATTGAACCTCTCTTTTGGAGTTTGTTTTTGTGTTTGTAGTTTTTAAGTGCACCTGAATTCTGCCTTCTATGATGTCGACCATTTGAATTAGTATCATTGTTTCTTTAGCTTATTTATGAGTGCATATCTGATTTATTTGCAAAGTGTCGCCGTCGTTTATATTATTGTTAGAGGTGTCACTTGATGTCCGAAATCCGAGAATATGTTCGCGTTCGTATTCGTTTTATCCGAGAATCCGTAATCTGCAAATTCGTATTCGTATCTGAAACTTAATATTCGGAACTGGTGGAGTAAATATGGATATTGATACATAACAGATATGGCCGTAAATGGACGGCTTGTGGGTGGTTATAGGACTTACCTACGAACCTACCTGCCTAATTAAACGGTTCACGGTTTGGTTTGAAATCCGTTTATTTTTACCTCTACCCATGAACCTACCCGTTTAATTTAATTAAACGGGTATGGACGGTTAAATGGTTATATGGTTAAATCTTGATGGATACTAAAATCGATATACGATTTGGTTAAATGGATAAAAATTTGTTGAACTTGTTAAAAATATCATAACATCTATAATTTTATAATCAAAATCTTTAAAAATTCATAATCTAAATATTCACAAATTCATATAAAACAACGTCAAACATCCATACATAATGGCAATAATAATACAAATAATTATATGTATATAGTATATATAACAAAATATTATATATATTCATTATGTTTCGCGGTTAAACGGACGGGTTAAATCATGTAACATTATCCGTCCATTTATTAAACGGTTATGATTTTCACAACCCTTATCTGCCCATTTATTAAACGGTTATGAATTTTACAACTCATTACCTTACCCGTCTGTTTGGTTAGAACGGTTAAACGGTTTTTACACAACCCATTTACAGCCCTAATAACAGATATATATATATTTATTAAAAATTTATAATTTGTATGCAGTTGCTAATTAATCTTAACTTAATAAGTTAAATGAGTTAATCTTATTAATTTATATCTTATATGTAATATGAAAGTGTTTTTTATATAATTTACCCAACTATATAAACTTTTTTTCACCAAAGCAAAACCTAACTCTAACCGTGCCGCCTCCGCCTTTTCTTCTCAAGCTTCCACCCCATCTTCCTATGCAAAACCTAACCTAACCCTAGTCGTGTCATCTCTGCCTTCTTCTGTCGTGCCTCGTTGTCTCCACCCTGTAATCGTGTCGTGTACTTTCGTGTCGTGTTTTTTCGT
This sequence comes from Triglochin maritima, assembly GCA_963682175.1. Taxonomy (NCBI): domain Eukaryota; kingdom Viridiplantae; phylum Streptophyta; class Magnoliopsida; order Alismatales; family Juncaginaceae; genus Triglochin; species Triglochin maritima. Next base: position 43,904,853 of record OY821774.1, read on the forward strand.
CTGTACTAGTCACTAACCATATACGAACACGACCTAAAATAAATTCGTGTACCAATACTTAATACACGACCCATCCAATTTCGTGTCAACACGACACGGATGTACACGAAATTTTTATTTAATTATAATAATCAAGTATTGAATTCGTATTAAAACAATTTCACTTAATTTATACTACTTGGCCCAGCTTCAAACTAAGAAGCACTAGTGCCGAAGAATGCTTCTCCACTGCTTCATATGGCCAGCTTATATAGCAGATGTGGGACTAAAAGTCCCACACTGGAAGACACATCTACAACAAACGTGGATTTATTGGTTGGTAACGTGCTTCTGTGTAATCGGATGAAACGGTTCAAATCCTACAAAGAACTTTTTTGTTGGATTAAATAAGCGAACTACTAAACGTCGCCCCAAAACTACTTAAATCGCCCTTCAAATTACCAAATTGCCCTTAACAATATATTTAATACCCATATCGTCCCGTGTCTATAAATTAGCCCTACGGTATTGTCTATTCATAATTTATCAGTAAAAACACCACGAAAATGTCTGGCGAGTGTGATGCATCCGGTGAGGTAAGCCAGGCGCGGATCACAATTTGGGCGGTGCGTCTGCATTAGACGTCTCCACCAAGGTGAGGGCGTCCTACGCAGACGCCCTCTCCTTGGGGGAGGCGTCTAACGCAGACGCCTACGCAATGGGAGAGGCGTCTTGCGTAGACGCCCTCCCTTTGAGCAAGGCGTCTTGCGTAGACGCCCTCCCTTTGGGCAAGGCGTCCTACGCAGATGCCTCACCTTTGGGGAGGGCGTTTAACACAGACGCTCCACCCATGGGGCAGGCGGCTTATCCAGACGCCTGGATTTTTTTGATTTTTTTGATTTCGATTTTATTTTTGTAGGTTCCGTTGGAAGATTTTGGTGGTGATGGAGTGGATTACAGTGTGCTATTTCAAACTGCACAAATCTTTGCAACAATCGATGAAGCAAGTAAATGAGCCAAACAAGTAGCTATCGGAGTTGGGTTTTTTTGGTCGTGTCGTCGTACAAAACATGATCAGATAGTCGGATGGATTGTTATTTGAGATGCGACCGGAGAAATCAAATGGAGTCTCGGGATATGGATACTGCACTTCGAAGAAACACCAAAAGAAAGGGTTGCGGTTGCCTTTTCTTAATAAAAGTGGTGGAGCGACGGGATCGTGATGGATGGGTTGTGGTTTTTAATAGTGGTCACGGACATCACAACCACAGACTGACAGTTTATCCAGAGGGTCATCGTCAAATTAGTGGTTTAACTCCTGGGGCGAAGAAGATTGTTCGTGATATGACTGAGGCGCAAGCAAAACCATGGAATATATTGAAGGCAGTAAAAGAAAAATTTCCGGAGGACAATCCAAATCAAAGACATATTTATAATTTCAGAGATTACATGAGGACGACAAAATTTCAAGACCGGAATCCCGTCCAGCAGTTTCTCTATCAAGCAGTGCAGTGTGAGTACTTACATTGGATTATGGCGGATCCAGAAACTAATGTCGTCACTCACGCTTTTTTGGCACATCCGACGTCAGTCCAGTTGTTGCGGACATATCCTTTCGTTATCTGCATGGATTCGACTTACAAGACGAACAAGTATAACATGCCTTTGTTCGAAATGATTGGGGTCACACCAACAAACATGAATTTCCTTATCGGATATGCGATTTTGATGGATGAATCTTACTCCAGTTACCTATGGGTGATGGAGAAGTTGCGAGATCTGTTATTGGGGACTGTCAGCCCGACTACAATAATAACAGACCGGGAGTTAGGTCTTATGCGACCGGTGAGAGAGGTTTTTCCTGACTCTGCTCATTTACTCTGCACATGGCACATCAACAAAGACGTATTCAACTACGCATACCACGTATTCGGCAAGAATAAGCAGATGGCAAAGACTTTGAGGCGTGGAAGATGGAGGAAAATCATGTTTTCTACTTCAGAAGCCGAGTATGATAGAGCTTTGTATGCTCTGAAAAATTTGTATAGATCGTGGCCGGCTATCACGGAGTATCTGGACACCACGTGGTTGGTGCATAAAGAAATGTTTGTGCTGAATTGGACGAACAAAGTCCTTCATTTTGGGAACACCACGAATTGTAGGGTCGAAAATGCTCATTCGGCTCTAAAATAGTGGATTTCTACATCGACTGCAGCTCTGGACACTCTTTTCGAGTGCGTCAACGCGGCTATTGAAATGTAGCTGACGAATATTCGAAACTTTCTTGAAGACTCGAGACGGCGAAATTTGACTAATTTCGGACATCCTCTATATCGTCACATAAATGGTCGAGTTTCGCATCACTGCTTGCAATTGCTGAGTCAGGAGGTGAAGAGAATGCAACAGTTAGATGATGAAGTTGAATATCGTTGTGAGTGCGCTTTTCTGACTTCTCATGGGATACCTTGCGCATGTACCATCCGCGGATGTCTTGAATCAGACAACGGAATTTACTTAGAGCAGATTCATCCGTTTTGGAGGACAGTTGTCATTGGGGAAGGAGTCGGGAACAAAGAGTTTGTGTCTCAGGATGCTCAAGACGCCGAACATTTTCGCAACCAGGTTGATGAGATTGCAGGAAGTGACCCTACCGTAATTCGATCTGCCTCTCGGGTTTTATTCGAGCAGCTACACCCCGAACATTCGAATTTGAGAGAGCCTGCAGAAAAAAAAAGCTACGAGGTCGACCAAGGGGAAAGTCGACACGACGGGACCCTAGTGCGTTTGAGTATGCTGAGCGAGGTCGTGGTCGATCTTCAGGTAGTGGGAGCAGACGTCATGGTCGATCTTCTGGTAGTGGAAGCAAAGGTCGTGGTCGATCTTCTGGTTCTTCGTCTGTAAACATAAGGGGAGGATCAGGTATACCATATATTTATTGTTATTATAATTTTGTTATTTATTTCAGTAAATATGTATCTTCTGTTATTATATGTAACTGCATTTTTTGTTTATATTGTAGTAACTGGACGGATTGACGTAGGCGACTTCCCATATGTGGATAGAGTTCCAGGAATCATTATGTCATTCCTAGAGCGGTGGAATAATGTACGTCCTGATGGAAACTGTGGATTTCGATGTGTCGCCGATGTTTTCCACGGTGGTGAAGACAATCGGCAACTCGCCCGTCGTTCGATTTCAAATGAGATAGCTACGAACCCATCAATTTATGAGCACGTATACTACGACGGTGTGGCGCAGGCTCGTCACCGGATTAATTGGGGCGGGGGACCTTGTGGCGAGAATCACTACATGGAGACGTGGACGGACTTATTCCCCATTGCAAATTTTTACAAGTGTGCAGTTATGTTCTTCTCTCTCGGAAATGATGGTTCGTTGTACCCATGTCTTACAGTTCTACCTTGGGAGAGCCCGCCTACCGTGACGACACCATGCAGAGAGTTGATTATTGCTCATTTAGGGAGTTACGCTCATTACATTCGTTTGGAATTGACTGAGGGATTCCTCGTACCTCCTATAGCGACTCTGTGGTTTCAAATACGAGATGAGACTGTTATTGGATGGGAGCTGGAGTACCAAAATAGAATAGCATATTGGCAACAAGTATGTAATATGTTTTGATATGTTTGTACATTATATAGTGTTGCTTTATTATCGAAATTTGTTATTATATTTGCATTATATATAAAAGTACGACAGGTTAGCAAACACAAAATACAAATAATAAGCGTACGACAGATAAGCAAACACAAATACAAATAATAAGCGTACGACAGGTTAGCAAACACAATCACAAATACAAATAACAAGTGTACGACAGATAAGCAAATAGAAATGCAAATACTAAGAGTACGGTACAACAGATCAGCCTACTCATAATCCGAATCATGGTCGGGGATGCCTAACTGAGTATGCCACGACTGTATCAAGTCATCCAAATCTCCGCATGCAGCTTTCATGTCCTCGTCCGGCACGGCTAGCTATCCCAAGCTGACGGTACAGGTATGCCAACGTCGCTGAGCCCCACGAGTACTGACGAACGGTGTCTGGGTCCCTAGCCTCCAATAGATCGTGTGGTCTGATCCGGCAACCACTCTTGTCGACAAACAAGACGGCTCCGAGCATCAAGAACAGGTACGCGGTCAACTGTGTATCATCGGCCCGCGGAGGTCGTGCCCGTCTGCATAGGTCCTCAAGGGCGTCGATGCCGACACCACCACCACTCCATAAAGTTGTATCTCTCGCCAGACCATCAAGTGTGACACACAGCAACTCTGCCACATAACACCTCAGCTCAGACGTCGACCCCTGAGCACTAACCATACGACCCTCCACAGGAATGCGCATAATCTGGAAAACATCGTGAAGCATCATCGTCATCTCTATGAAAGGCATGTGAAAAGTGTTGGTGTCAGACTGTCACCGCTCCACAAACGCAGAAATCAAAGGCATGTCGAGATAAGGGAACATGTTGTACGGTAAGTGCCCCAAATGCGTCGCACTAATCTCCCCTCTGATATTAGCACTCAGTGTAGACCACCAACCCTGTAGTGATGTACAGGCTCTGTGCCGATTATGGCACTTCAGACCCTTCTGATCCGCTCCGTCCCAGATCCGTCTAGCGATGTGACCCTAGAAACTAGGAATGATGCTCCCATCTAAAGGACCACTGGGCGTCATACTGCTCACGATCCAAGAATCGTCCTGGACCCTCTTCTTCTTCTGAACGTGGGGATCTACAGTGCACGAGCTCGAATCCCTGGTCGTAAACCTCCCACCCATACCCTTCCGCACCATCTATTCGGCGGAAGTAGAAGTACCCGCTCGACCACGTCCTCTGCTATACTCCCCCTGCCTCTCCACCTCCGGGCGCTCTAACTCATACGCGCCATCATCGTCGCTCTCGTCGTCGGGACTGTCCACATGCTCATCATCGAAGGAATCATCATCCTCCTCACGACGACGTAATCCCTCTCTCTCCCTCCTGACCGAAGCAGATATCCCCCGTCTACGTGGATGACGCGGTGCTGAATCATCATCTAAAGAACGGAAGGCGTGTAATGGTATCGACTTGCCTTTCCCTCCACTGTGACCCGATGACTATTAATTGAAATTTTAAATACAAATTTGTTAAATTTGTTAAACTAAATTATCATATTTATCACAATTGTTAAACTAAATCAAAATTTGTTAAACTAAATTATCACAATTGTTAAACTAAATCACAATTTGTTAAACTAAATTAAAACAATTGTTAAACTAAATCAAAATTTGTTAAACTTAAATATCACAATTGTTAAACTTAATAACAATTTGTTAAATTAAATTATCAGATTTATCACAAGTTATTAAAGTAATTATCAGATTTAATAATTAAAAAAAATGTGGAGGCGTCTGCGAGAGACGCCTCCCACATGGTGAAGGCGTCCGTCGGAGACGTCTCCTCCAACGGGGAGACGTCTTTCGCAGACGTCTCCCGCAATTCTAGGGCGTCCGCGGGAGACGGGGGGGAGCGGCTGTCGCGGACGCCCGCCCCATGCGGGGGGCGTCTCCCGCGGACGCCCACAAATCTTTTTAATTTTTTTTTTGAAAACAAATAAAATACGTAATGTTACCGTATACGGGTACACCGGGGGAACTGCTGGCTGCTTGTCTGGCCTCCGAGACATTCGTGATCTTCTGTAGTAGGTATAGGAAGAGAAAGTTGTGAGAAAACGTGAAATGGTGAGATATATAAGCAAGAATAGGAGGAAGGGCAATTTGGTAATTTCAATGGGCGATTTAAGTAATTTTGGGGCGATGTTTAGCAATTCAGTTAAATAATTAAATTAAAAAAGTAAGGGAATGTGGAGGGATTCGAACCTAGGTCTAACACGAGAAATGATACTTAATTTGCCACTGGAACATCTTCTAGTTTCGTATATAATTTGTTGTATAATATAGGTATCGTGTAATTTCGGGTATTTTTGTGTACCCGACCGGTAAGACACGAGATGTTTTTCGTGTACCACGAACACAACACGAAACACGAAATCCTTAACCCAAACACGGATTTTTCGTGTCGTTTACGTGTCGTGTTTTTGTGTACCGTGTCAAATTGTCAGGCCTACACCTGCATCTTCCTTGACAGTAACCGCCTCTGCCTTCTCCCGTGCCGCCTCCGCTTGTTGCCTCGTCCTCCCGTCGTCTCCACCCCCTCCTACTCTTAGTCGTCGTCGCACCTACACCTTTATGCAAAAGTTGCGATCTTTATGCAGGTGGAGAGCGATCGAATTTGCTCGACTGAATCACAACACAGTCTCCTTCATCTACTCCAAGCCCAACTCCGTCACCCGCATTTGGAATCGTGTCGGTTTCAACACTGCAAAGGTTTCTTTTCTTTTCTTCTCATGATGATTGTTGGTTGAAAGAAAAGAAAGGGGAAAAAAGGAACTACTATTCATCGTCAGAAAACTAATTAAATCGCCCCAACAATTACATTTTTGCTCTTCACAATTCATTTAATACGTATTTCGTCCTGCCACTTAAAATAATGTTTCTGCCTACGTTTTCCTCATTTTCCCAGTATAAAAACAACGAAAATGTCTGGCGAAGCGCCTGGATTCGGTGAAGTCCATAAAAAAAATCGGATCAGACGTCTGGATTAACCCCCCCCCCCAACCAATGGGGGAGGCACGAGACGCCCCACCCCCCATAGTGGGGGCGTCCTAGCCAGACGTCACCCCGAAGGGGCGGGCAATTTACCCAGACGACTCCCCCATGGAGGGGCGTCTCGCTAAGACGTTCGTCCAAAACAAATGAGTTTTTTTGCAAGTGATGAAGATTCAAAAATTCAACATCTAACAATTTCAAAATCCAAATTTGTCCGGTGGTAAAACTTGTCGACTTACAAATACCAATTAATACAAAAAAATTGGAACGGAACCTGAAATAATTTGAGATAACACATTGTATAATTTTAAATGTTTTTATTAAAAAGAATTAGGGGGCGTCTTAGCCAGACGCCACCCCTATGCCCTATGAGGGAGGCGGCTCCGGCGGACGCCCCTTATTTTATTTATTTATTTATTTATTAAAAAAAAGTTGGATATTTTATCAGATTCGAGTACACCGGGGTATCTGTTGGCTCATTTCCTGACCTCCGAAACATTGTTTTTTATGATTATGAGAGGAAGATGCAGAGAGAGTTGTGGTAGGAGAGTTAAATGTCAAGATATATGAGTAGAGAGAAGAGAATGACAAAATGGTAATTCGCACAGACAATTTAAATAATTTTCCGGCGACGAATAGCAATTCATTAGTCCAAAGTAAATGTGATAATTAGTTTATTGACCATCTGATAGCTTTTGATTTAGCTTGTGATTCTAAGGTCAAATTTTCAAATTGTAAGTTAAGCAAATTTATGATTTTGATTATTATTTACCTTAAAAATCAGGAATTCGGATCGGATTTTCGAATCCGGATGTTTTCATCCGGATGTTACATTCGGATCTACATCCGGATGTATCCGGATACAAATAATATTTATATTCGATCCGGATCCGTATTCGATATTGATTCGGATATTGATTCATATGTAATTAAAAAGATTCGGTCGGATACGGATATGGATGTAAGAAAATTCCCGGATTCAAATACGGATGATGACAGATCCGATCCATATTCGATCCGTTGACACACCTAATTATTGTGCTTGCCCGACAAATATGTGTTGCCGGAGACTCGGAAGGTCTTGAGATCCCAGTGCAGCAACTACAAGTTTGTTGGATTACATGTAACAGTGCATCAGATTGAGATGTTAGAATTAAGATCGAACATAATTTACTTTTGGTTAGGATTTTACCTGTGCAACAAAATTATATACCTCATGAATACACATTTCATAAGGTTACAAGGCAAATTTATGCAACCCTCCATCTACTTATAAAGTTGTTCATTAATATGATTTTCAAGAGCATTAGAAAGTTGAACAACTTTATTTAATTTAGCTGTACAATGATATTAAAATACTAGAAAGTTGCTGATTTCGGTTGGTTAAATCTGTGGGTGAACTGTTTGATTGGCAACAAAAGGCAGTGTCGTTCACCCAATAATTATCTCATTTTATGACTTTAAGGTTGTGTTTTGATGTCACATTTTGATCTGAAATTTCGATGGAATTTTCAAGTATCGTATAACTAATGTCATGTCGGTTGATATTATGCTGGAAATTCCCTATTTTTCATGACCTTTTTGAAACTCTAGTCTCTATATAAAATTTGTCCAAACCAATTTTTATGCTAAGATATGAAATTTCAGAAAATCCATGCAACTTATTTTAACTTTAGTCATTCAAATTAATACAAAATACTAATGCAATATTTTGAATATGATGTTATACATGTTGATACGTGGTTTTTATGATATGTATAATTCCGAATTGGAAAATTAGTAAGATATGACAATTTTTTAGTTTGTCACTCTAAAATAACATATAACATGATTATTTAAACATAATATATACAAATCACTTTATTTATAAATCCTAAGATTTGAAAATTCCACATAAATATGCTGGTTCACTTCAAGTTGAGATTGCAGAGTATGCCATGTACAAGGACATGTTTAAATGAAATAGCACTGGAAATTGCAAGTCGTCCGTGTCAATTTGCAAATACACACTACTGCCCAAGTGAGCTGGTAGTATAAAAAAACATCTTTGTGCGAAAACCAAACTAATACCACTCCAACTAGAATGAGAGCTGCAAGTGAATACATTTTAATTTCATATGCAGAAGCCAACTGTAACATATTAGAAGATCTTTCAGCATGTAGATCACCCATCATTCTCACCGATCACAAATTACATGCTAGAGGAGCATGATCTACACTTTGCCTACAGGATAGTAATAACTAATGATTAAAGCATTGCCAAGCCAAGAGGGCCTTTACTACGGCAAATCTTAAGAAACATCCACTTAACCTTGCAGAAAACTTATCCCCCTTGATTGAACAGAAAAGGGTTTCACAACACTGGAAGCTGTACAGTTACCAACACTTTCTGGAGTTACAGAACAGAGCACAAAAATCAAGCTCCCCAGAAATAAAAAACCTTTCTGGTCACAACTCCTTTCCAGCACATTATAGTGTCGATATCTTGCAACGAAAATCAACATGAAAGAAAATATTATAGCAACAGACGAAGATAATGCGGTCGGAAGATAATATTACCTTATATCTAGTCTACCGGTTAGGCGGGCAAGTTTTTGGCTTCCAATTGTGGAGAATAAATTACCAAGATTGGAAGTACTTGATTTAAGATCACTATCTGGCTTAATCCGGTGGTCTAGCCGGGTACAGATTCCGAATTTCTCTGCCCATTAGCGGTCCCACGAACACCAACTCCAGCAACTGGCGTTGATCGTTGCGCAAAATCCTGTAAAAGTTTGCGTTGGTGCTCGTCCGTGTGAGGAAGGCTGGCCCGGAGCAGTTCCACAGGCATTTCTTTGCTTATGGCTTTTGCCGTCTCTGGTCCAATTGCAGCAGTGCTTGGAGATTGCAGTAGCAGCGACTGCATCATGCTGTCATACTTACTCAAACAGTATTTGGTGAGAAGCCCGAAAAAGGCATCAAATGAGGCCTGCCACAGAGCACGATTAGGCAAGCTGTAGCTGGAAGCAGAATGAGGATCTGTAAGGATTTCTGTTGCCCGTTCAAGAACAGATTTTATAATGACTGAAGCCCCATCACCGGCAGCACTGCCAAGTGGTCGAAGTGGTGGTTGCTCGGATGAACAAACTACAGCCGCAAGGCAAGCACTGAGTGCACCGAGGTCCATGCCTTGGACACAAGAAGAAACCACCTTAGCAAGCTCATTTGTTGTTTTTGCTGCACTTTCATCTCTTGATATGCCACCGAACAAAAATCTCAGGTGGCGAAAAATGGCCATGCAAACTATTCGAGTGAGCTCGCTCCCTGGGTAAAGAAGCCGAAGGAATCGTGTGAGCAGCTTCCGGCCTTTGGTGAGAGATGCTAAACGTAAGAAGACAAGATCGTCTTTTGCCGATAAACCAGTATTGTGTCCAGCTTTTCCTGGGCCAAGTGGATCAACCACCTGAAGTGATGCTGCAAGCCCTTCTAGGATGAGCAGCCTTCGTCTCCTTAATTGAGAACCCCCATCTTGAGGCTGGCCAAACTGAAGGACTCGATCAATGTCATCTACATCAAGAAGAAGATAAAGAGCATCCTCAATTGTGACCCTGGCCGCGAGCATAGGCTCTTGATCGAGGGATTTTACAGAAGGTTTCTGGTCATCTGGAAAACCTTGATCAACTTCAAGCAGCGGTCGTGGTCTACGAATTGATGAAAATGGAACCCTGCCAAGAGCATCAGCCTGAAGATAAGAGTGTGCATCAGTGTTGCTGCGTGAACGAGTAGGTAGTTCCCTTAAAGAAGAGGGATAAAAGCGGTGCTTCATCGCTGATCCACTTGATTCTTTTGCCATACAAGCTTGATGGTAGTAATCGTCAACATATAGGTCATTACTGTGGGTTCCAGAGTGTTGCAACTTCATAATGCTTTCTATCTCTTCAGAAGACATGTACTTGGACCTAAATTTTATACCGGAATTTTCAACTTTTGGGGTGGTGGCATCAGAACTTTGTTGGGAAAATCTATGGTTCTGTCTCCCCCTTTGAGCACTTTTTAATCTGTGGTCCCTTTTATCTGACATGCCTAGCATCCCATTCAGCTTATTCATTAATTGTGGAGAGGATTGCCCAAATAATTGAGACTGCAAGTGTGAGGGATATGAGGGGGAAGACTGAGCTCGGTGTAGTCTCTGCTGCTGCGGCCTGGATAAGATTGGCACATTCATTGAACCACCAGAATATGGCAGCTGTTGTGACATAAATTTTGGCAGCAAATTAGGCTGGTCTGCAAGAAAAAGATTAACCTGGTTGAGCAAAAGATTCTGCTCTGGACTACTAAAAGGGAGACCAAGAGGGTTAAACTGCCCCATGTTTCCTCCATAACGGAATCCATGTGGAAGCCCAGACAAATGAAGTTGAGACGTTGAAGCAGAAGAGAGGCTTGAACTACTGAAAGGCATATATGAAGGAGCATTTGAGTGGACAGAAAGACTATGGGATCCCGGTGCAGATCCCGGGGTTCCACCCAAAGGTGGAGGGTAAGACGTGAAAGATGATGGTGGTGTATGAGATGATTCACTTCGCCTGTTTTGGTGCAATGGTGATAACTGCACAGGATGGGATGATGTTCGGTAAAGTGGTTTGGATTGCGCATGGGGCTGGGACCACCATCTTTTCCCTTCCTGGACATTTTCAGCATCTAATACTTGCTGATCTAGCCAGTTCAAAGAATCTGGATCCTGCGACCAATCTGCAGTAGAAGAACCTGAAAGACGGCAAAACCTTCAATGAAAAATCAATAACAGATAGCAATAACATGTTAATGAACAAGATAAATATCAACTAAAATAAACCATACGCATTATTACAAACCAATAAACAATGCACCTAAATGTTTATGATTCTAACAATAAAGTGGATGGAAGATAATTTCCCAAACGGATTGGCTGAATACAAGTGGAAAGCCCTTATAAGAGGTACACGAGGTGAAGATGCTAAATTAGAAGCTAGAAAGGCAAAGTATGATGATTTACTTTCTCTAGAAATTGATCCTCTATCGCCAATAACCCCGGCATGCCTTGGCCCGCTAACGTCCCGGTTTAACTGAAAAAGAAAGATCATAAAAAATATTCAAATTTAGACTATCACACCAAAATCGTAAAAGATAAATTTCCAATTTTAACGAACAGAAATGGTAAATGACAGTAAATATTAGATATTTTTATTGTCGCAATTGCCACGAGATATATGCTGCATGCTATTTGTCTAGCTTATAGAGGGAAAAAAGCAACAATGACATGAGAAAGCATTCATCAGACTAACCGTAAAGAATGTACTAGCCAGATCATCCGTTAGAGAGTCTAAGTCATCAGCCTGTAGTGACAAAATTACAATCAGTAAAGAATGAATATAGAAATATTAAATAATAAACCCACATGACAAATGGAACATGTACTACAAAACATATCACAAATGTGGGAAGCAAAATTTGCTCAGTGGAAGATTTTGTTGCTGCAAGCATATTTAATGGCTAATTTCTAAAAATTTCTTGTTCCAACTTTTTATGGTAAAGAGAAGGTATACTTCTATCGTCAAGTACAATCAGTCAGATAAGCTATGAATAATACAAGTCCCAGCATGACATAAGGAAGAAAGGTAATGCCTGAAAAGCACCTGCCATCAAACTCTTGGACTGGGCTTCACAAATTCATAACTGATACGCCAATGTTTATGCTACAGTATCTCGGTCAATCATCCATCCTAATCAAGAGCACATGAACCAAGAAAAAGTATTTGTGAAGTACCTCTTCTTTATCTTCAAATGCGGAAAAGCTAATTTCTTCCTCATCAAAGCTCATTGATCCGACAGCATCAATTCCATCATCTTCTAGCCCACCCAACTCAAGTTTCTCCTTAGTGCTCTTCCCGAAGAATGCATATTGGGAGGCATCAAAACAAGCATCAGATTTTGACATAACTGCGCATCACAGCAAAGAATAAATACACCAAATTTTCCGAAGACAAACCATTTAAAATTAAAATATTCAGGACTCTGAAGTAATTAAAGGGAAAAATATTTTTCTATTCACAGAAACCAGCACAATTACATACGAACAACAAATTAGAAGCAACTTTAAAATATAATTCACAGAAATATCGGAAATTGGAAGGCATTGCACGTAGACTACTCAAGATGCCAACAATGTGGCAGTCAAAAATAAAGGAATGACAGAGAAAATATTGAATTCATTTAAGAAGCATTTGGATAAGACGTTACTGTTACATTTTAAGTATTAAGTCAGACCTTTTATAATTTGTACATATGTAAAAACAAACCACGTGACTATTAAATGAATACAGTTCCATAGTTAGCCCTATCTAATGAAAATGAAACAACACAAACAGACGATTTACACAAAAAATCATAGCCTCAATGTAGATCGAGCTTACTTCATACTTACCACAACAAAAAGGATTCAGATAACGTGTTCATTATCAGTTGGAATCAATACATGCAAGCCACACTATACAAAAGCGCACAAACATAAATCCATTCCCTTGGCTTACTCAGATCCCAACACCGACAGCACCCAGAATGGAAATCCAATAGCAACACACTAGATGCAAAAATCTTGATTCTCTTCCTTGTTAACCCCAGCAAAAGTAAAGCGTCAAAAAAGATTGTGACACATCAGATAACTATAAGTCTATCATAAGTATTCAAGTTCTAATTAATTCCTTAGCCTCTCTTACTAGTTCCACCAACTCTCGACCACCAATAGTGACATCCAGAGAAGTAAACATCAATTACCATAGGGATAGTAGCTGTCCTAATTTTGTAGGATTACAGTTTCATACTAACTCAATTTTACAAATCAAAAGCTAATAACCAGAAGACAACCAGATCGATCTTACAAAAACATACACAAACCAAACACTGGATGAAAAGAACTACAACCACCAAATACCAATTACCAACATAGCTGGCTGTAGAATCTGTTGTTATGGTTTTTCCCCCAAGTTTTGTTGCTTCTATCCTCTTTGTTAAACACAACATCCCATGTTAAACACTCTATCTTTTTTTTTTAAATAACTACCTTATGCTCATGGGTATGTGTCACATGTTGAAGGTAGTACAAGCAAAACTTAATACACACCTGTAACAGCGGATCCTCACTCACAAAGCTGCTTCTGAAAAACACAAATCTGTAATTCCCACAGCAACTCCAGAATCCAAAACCGAGCAAAGATCGAATTAATCGTAAACATCACCAAACCATTCTACCAGGTACCCATCTACACTCTTCATCTTCTAACACCACTAAGCACAAACTAAGATGTAAAATCCCAAAATCACTTCCACAAACAACACAAAGCTGCAATTTTTACCCCACCCAAAACCCCAATTCCACGAAAAAGTCCCAACCTCCGAATCCCCTCTTCTCCCCCACAACCTCCAAACCCAAAAAGCTCCAATCTTTCCCAAAACTCCAAACCCAGAAGCGCAAATCCAGATCTATTACCTCCGAGATCTCTGGAATTAGGAGCGGGAGAGGGGAGTCCCGAGACCACACCGGCTCCGTCCATCGTCCCGACCCCGGACCGGAATTAGGGTTAGGGTTTGGAGGTCAGATATATGTAAGTGGGAGGAAAGGAATGGGAATTTGATGTCTCTCTCTCTCTCTCTCTCTCTCTCTCTCTCACTCTACTTTTTTGGGGGAAAAGGTGGGTTTTTTATTTGTTGGGCGGTTTGATTTGAGCTCACTTTGCTTTCGCTGTGTTTTTGTTTTTTTCTTTTATTTTTTATTATTTCACATTGATCTAAAATCTACCGACCAGATCTACCTCTATTAGTCTACGAAATGAGTCAAGGATTAATGGAGGATAATCGGATGAGATTATAACAAATGACCGATTAGTAAGTATGAGATTTATTATCTAGATTCCTAAGCATATTAAGTCTTTAAGCTTGTTCGGCTTATTGTACTACTTTGCATTCGTGTTTGTTTGGTAACCGTGACATTTCTGAATATTCGATGGGTAGTTCCGTAGTTGCATATTAAAAAATTCTTCATAATAAATTTATGGAAGCTTCGTTTAATCTTGGGATCTTATCCTATTCGTTGGAGTTTGATCGTTGGCCATAGTTATGTTCATTATTCAAGTTCAAAACTTACACATTTTTAGTTGGATAAGAACCTTTAAATGACGTCACAATGTTCTTTAATAGTATCTCAAATACTCTCAAACGTGACTGTCAACTCTCAAATTTAACATGAGTTGTTGTCTCTTAATTTAAAAATTCAACTCTAGAGGGGGAAAAAACAATTTTGAAGAATATTAGTTAATTATCTGGGCTGGAAATAAAACATGAGAGGAGCATTTGAAATTCTAAATGTGAATCAAGATGAGGATAAAATTGGAATTTTACATGGTATTAGTGAGTATAGTTAACTTTTGAATTATTTAAAGTTTTTTTATGAAATTATCTCTATCTTAAATCATATATTTTTCTTTCCAGAAGATTAGAAGAGGTGGAAGATTAATGTGGGGGCACGTGGGAGGTTGTTTTTGACTGGGGTATTGACTTTTTTTAATGAAACTAACCGAAAGGAAGAAGAAAATTAAAAGAATCGGTATTGGGTGGAAAGTAGAAACTTGGATCTAAAGCACATCACCATTTGATAGTGGTGTCACCATCATTATCTTATTAATTGAGTGCAATTAGAAGGAATCAACAGAGAAGCAACACATGGGAAGCAACTTTGTGGAGTTCTCTTAACCAAACGTTTATTTTAAATGATTCGGCATATCTCAAAAAAATGGAAACCAAAAAGGTGTTAACTCTTAGAAGCAAATTATTCACATCTCAATCAAGACATGAGTGTCCTTTAATGATGCTTGAAAGTGGCATTACGCTTTTTAATTGCCCCCATTTGATACTCAATTTCGTAACTTATATCAATCATTGAGATGTTGACAACTTTTGTTTATCACTTTCTTGTAGCATTTTTTCTGAAAAATGAGATCAACAACTTGTAGAAAATTGTCATGAAGATGGGAGATGTTTTTCTTAGTGAATTTAAAGTGATCGTGAAAGTTTATGCTTAAGAAAAAGTCTGTCTCTATCGATTCAAGCCAACAAGAACAACATAAAGTGAAAAAATTAATACAAAATTAGATGATTTTTTCCTCAAATCAATGGCATAACCCCCAGATCTATGAATCAAAATTTTTAAAAGTAGATTCACGCATAACCTACATCACTCACACTGTTATCTACTCCAATCTCTGCATGGTTAGAAAAAAAGACACGTTTATTGAATGATTCGGAATATCAATAATCTTTCTAATATCTCATAACATGCAAATTTACCAAAAAATTTATAGTACAATTTCATTAGCATTCTAAGTTCTAACAGTATATGAGGGTGTGAATGATACCTAGAAAATTTGAAGGAAATGAAGAATTGAACTTCTAAAATAACTTTGAGCTGAGCTGATCGATAAACGGTTTTGAAAAATCTAAAAAAATTAATACTTAAGTTCCAAGATGTGTTTTATGACCTAAACATATGTCTAAAATAAATTCCCACATTTCCACTCTAAAACATAGAAAGTCGAGGAGATGAAGTTTTTGACTTCCCTCAACTCCCCCCAGCCACCAATTATTCAACTTCATGTGAAATAGACTAGAACAACCAAATGACCAATTAACTATTTTCAATGCATAGTAAGCATAAGCAACTGTCAAGCTTTAATTACTAGGACATTACGAAATATCTAAAGGTATTAATGAAGATGTGTCGAATCTTAGTGTGTTCCAAATTGTAAATATCATACATTCAGACATCCATGGTACTTGTAAGTTGTAACACTTACCTATCAATAATTTCCCTTCTCTTACCATTAAACACGCAGGAGGAGACAATTGGCATATCATTATTGTAATAGGAAAACCTTAACAACTTGCTGCCTCTTTGTCCCCCCAAATCAAAAGGTGGGAGAGACCAACAAACCCTAGGGGAACAGTTCAGAATTTTGTACCAATCCATCCAACATCACTAATTAGGTGCCTAATGAGGCCATGTGGAGTTTTTTTAGGCTCTGGGAAAGATGCTTCTTTATGTGTAATATACTAATTACAATTGGTTAAACATCAAGTTGTGTCCACCGCCCATTGACTTGTAGCAATAGTTTTCTAAAGTGGAGGATTTACTTTTTTTGCTCAACTTCAAGATTTAATCTACTCAACGCGTTTCTCATGTGTGGCTGAGATGTGAGTTCGAGTAATGGATAATAATAATATTAATAAGTCACATGTGTTTGTCTGTACACAATCTCTTTGAGATGTTAGGGGCATCACTACTGTTGTTGTTTGTACACCCAACGTCCATATTAGTTCTTTTTGTTACGTCAAACTTTTTATATGTCACGTCAAACCTGCTCAAAATCATCTAACTACTCAGACCATCACTAACCATGACCTGGACGACCCGATCATCAGCTCTCTCTCTTCAAAATCTACTTTCTCTCTCTTCCACGTCAGCTTTCTCTTTCCTCAACCCACATTCTTCTCTTTCTTACACTATTCACCTCTTAACCACAACCCAACACAACCTACCTCTCTCCTCCACATCATTTCGGGGTCCATCTTGGTAAAAATTTAAAAAAAATTAAAAAAAATTCTAAAAAATCAAAACAATTATAAAACGAATTTTCAAAAAAAAATCTAAAAAAATTCAAACAAAAAAATTAAAAAAATCAAAACAAAAATCAAAACAAAAAAAATCAAAAAAAAATTCAACCCGGACGCGCCACGTGGCGCATCCGGGTTGGCTAACCTGGGACGACCGGGTCGTCGACCCGGGCGTTGGAACGCCCAGGTCGACGACCCGGGCGAAGATGACCGAGGTCATCTTCGCGTTAAGGCGAAGATGACCTGGGTCATCTTCGACCCACCCCGGATGACCGGGAAAAACATCCCAATAAGGGATGCTCTCAAAAATTCATTCTTAACAATATCCAAATCCATCTAGAAAATCAACGCTATTTTTCTTCCACATCATTTTATTTTTAAATCTTTCACATCAATCAACAAATTACATAACCAATTATTATTGTAATTACATTAATGTAATTAATTAACACATTTTATTATTGAACTATGAAAATATTATTAATAATTAATAAATCACACTACATATTCCATTAATTGAAATTTAAAATTAAAATCCATATTACAAGAAACATTGTCAATCCACATTTCCTTCGTAGCATTGTCATATATTCTCGACCAAATCAGATTTCAGACTCAAATGTTTTTATTTATCTTGAACTCGATCTCTATTATCCAAATACCTACAAATTAAAAATGTTGAGAAAAAAATAACCACAAATTTCTTTATTACATAACCAAATTACAATATTAATTTAAAATAGCTTACAAATTACATAAATATTTACATATTACATAACCAAAATTAACCAAATTAATTACAAACAAAAACTAAATTAATTACAAACAAAAGTAAATAAAAACCAAATTAATTACATTTAATATTAAAAAAAATTATTATTTACATTTAACTTAATATTACATCTAATATTAATTACATTTAATTTAAAAAAACCAAAAACTAAATTAATATTACATTTAATATATATATATAACCAAAACAAAATTTGTATCTAACGAAGGAGGGGGGCCGCCGGGCGTACAGGCAAAGAGCATCCGTTAAGGATGATGCTCTTAGAGTGGAAAACGTATTGATTCATAGGAAAAAGAGTTATTCTTGGAATGGGGTTAAACCATTTGGTTTGTCATTTTTCTTTGAAAAGAATGTAAATGTGTATATGCATCTTAATTACTTACCATTTAGATTCTACCAAGTAGAGTATATTTTCCTCTTATTACAATTAATATACCATACTTTGTATTAGGTATAAACAGCCAAATACTAAGTTTTTTTTTACTTAATTAGACAATGAATTAACATCTAGCGTGATTGGCTGCAATTATGTCTGAACTAGTTGATCTTGTTGGACCACAATATAAGCAACAAGCAATCTACTGCGGTCCACCGTCGCCATTTGCATGATGATGTTATCATGACATCATCATCGATTGAATTGGGTTAAGTTGTAAGTCAAATTACATTGAACTAAAATGAAAACTTCAACAAAAACTTCATTGGTGGTCTTTGAGTCATATTGAAAAATTCATTTAATTAATAAAACCGAAATCATATGAAGAAGGGGGCAATTTCATTTTCTTGTATAAATAGTGAAAACTAGCTAAAGCAAGATTGTTAAACTTCTTATACATCTTATTGAGAAAACAAATATTGTTACTTTCATGAATTAGTTAAATGTATATTGGTTATGAAATAATTCTTAAATATATCTTGCTTGGCTTCTCTTACCAACTTTAATTAGAAGATAAGTATAACACCTTTCATGTCTATCCATGGAAAGAGATAGCTTCTTTATTTTTATTTCGTTTTCCCATTTCCATCCATTTCAACACCATGAATTCCCAAATAAAGAATTAGAAAGCTGAATCCCAAAGCAATGATTACTCAAGAGTCAAGAGTGAGATGGGACTTAAAGATTCTTCCCTACCATGAATTGAATAGTGCTATCCAAGAAAAGAAAAGAAAAGAAAAACAAATAAGATTGTAAATTGTAATGGTCTCTTGGACCACAAACAAGTTAGTGCATGTAGACAAGTGTGCTCTAAAATACAGAAGCAAAGCATCCACATTGAGTCAGGAAGCACACCAAAAGAATAAACTGAGATGGCTTTCTCATTTGTTCTCAAACTTTAGATGTAACAAAAGCAAGTAGCAAACGGAAACATCAAAAAAGACAAGGTGTGGACCAAAGTGATGCTGTATTTTGTTCTTGTCTTCCAACAACTCCATCAGTAAACATGCAAGATCCATGAGAATATCCTCACACATTGGGCATCTAATGTCACTTGCCCAACAGTTTCTCTTTTGGAAATTGATGGTTAATTTCTAGTTCCATGTATTCCCATGTTCTATTTATAGTTTCAGCATGAGGTTGGACGTTGCTTTCCGATTACAAATAAAATAAGAGTTTTTGCAACTTTTTAAGAATATATGTAGGCACCATTAATATTAGTATCTCAAGACAAACTTTCGCTTATTTATTAGTTGAAATGAAAATTGAGCTCGGATTTCTATATGTTGAGTTCATCTGTTTTACCCATTCTGGTTGTACTCACTTTTGGTATTATAATAGAATGTTATGTTGAATATTTATAAACTTTCTAAAAATGCGAAGCGAGTCTATGGTGGAGCGAAGAAGATCAAAGTTGGATGCCTGATCCATGTACTGTAAATCTCTGAGATCAGTAGATTAACACAAAAGAAATTTATCTGGCATCCATCGAAAAGAATTGTAGACTTTTTTCTCCATTAACACAAGAAGAGAGTAAATTCGTTATACAACAATCAACATACAAAAAAATGAATGCAAAAAATTGTATAAACAAATTAGGTAGAGGTGGTGCATTGTGGGTATATATGAAATTCTTTGAGCTCTAACAAAAGGGTACGTGGTGGTTTAAAAGTTAAAACCTTTCTTTCTACATTCAGCAATCATGGAATGCATATACATAGCCTCTCAACCATATTGCCTTGGGACTTGAATCCCTGTTAATTACTGGAGGGTCCAATTCTTTGTAATTAGATTTACATAGCAGGGACAATTTACAAGTAGAAGTAGAACTGTAAATTGTCCCAGTGCACATGAACTAGAGCCTCCAGAAATTGGAGGGGATCCAAGTCCGCTGCCTTGTGGGTCTTAATAAAAATGGTGTAGACTTTACATTCTTCGTATAGGAGGAGTTGGTCGTATGCACCCCTAGCCTCAAATGAACTACTATGATTGTGTCAGTTATTCAAATTAAGGTACATGAACATAACATGATTCATAATATTTGTAATGTGATTCGATCGTGATTTAATTGTACACTTCTATAGAAATGGGGTCATTATTACCATGTTGTCATCGAATACACTTTCTCTACTGTTGGGATTGGCTCATACATCTTATGTCTACCCCGACGGGTCGATCGAGGTCTCGCTCCCCAATGAGCAGGGGTGGCAAGGGAACAACGCCCCCTAGAAGCCAAGCACAATGTTTATTTTAGGCTTGAAATTTATTAGTAATTCTATACCGGGTTTTTGAGTTACTATTGTGTTTTGGGCCTAATGTGTTTTAAGCCCATAATTACAATTAGGGTTTCTAATTGCTGTATAAATTGCTCTTGTATGGACGATTATAAAATATACAAGAAAAGTAAGAAGGAAATGCAGCACGTAGCCCACCTTGGATAAACCTGGGTAAATTCATGTATTCTTGTTTGGTGATTGCTCTTCAACTGATCCGTGATTTTGTGTGTGTGGATCTTGAAAATCTAACATCTACGCAAGTGGTGTAGCCCAACTGGTGTCTCTAAGTGAAATAAGCTTTTGAGGTCCCCGGTTCAAATTTCTGTGAGGACACCGGGGTATATTTAATTTCAATGTACTATACCAATTTCAAAGGGGGAAAGCTCCTTTAGATTTCCTTAGTGATGTTCTTTCCAACTACGACATCGACAACGACATCGACATCGATTGTTGCAGCAATTGGTCTTCTCTCTATTGGCTGCTATTTAGTTCCAACAACTTAAATGGTGGTGTGTCCTTTTCTTGGTTTGGATTGAAGAGTCCTTTGGACCACCACCTCTGTCGTTGATATCTAAACGAATGAACCCTAAGATGTCTTATGATATATACTTTTGGTGGAAGAAGAGGAAGAATCAATTTATATCTGTTGGCTAAAATGAGTTTATTGCATTTGACAATCCAACATTTCGATCATTACATTATATGTTGAGTTGGTATGATATAGTCTCTTTGCCATGTATGCTAGCAAGTTGGTTATACTTATCAAGTCTCAGACTCCTTCACAGAAATATACATATATTTTGTAGGTACATTTTGATAACTGATAACTATATAACTAACACACCTATCTACCACAAAACTACATTATACATGAATATCTCTTCTATTTTGTTGATTTTCTTAGTTCTCTACCTTGCGTTTTCATGGATGTCTATTCTTCTTCGTGGATGCAAATGATGGAACTAAGAGAATGGAAACTCTCTCGTATATGTTATCTTTCTAGCTTGTACATGTTGCTTAGAGCCCACCAAGCCTAGTCTGTTTGTTCAATCTTACGTACAATTAATTAAGCATTCTCCTCAGCTCAGTCCAAACAAGCATGCATCATTTTGGGTAGACAATATGCATAACATGGTTTCTTCCTTCACATCCTTAGTGTAACATCCCGAAACAGTGGAAATTTAAAAATCATTAATAAAACATCAGATATCAATAATTAAAGACGGGACTGTTACTTCTCATCAAATATATAAGCGGTGCACCATATTACATCAGAGTTTGTCAAAACGATACATGATTACAACAGAAGAACAAAGAGAGATAAAAGTAATCATGTCGACTTCAGTAGTGCGAAAGAGAGGATCCGATCCCAAGATGTGCGCGCCCGCTGATCACCACCCAACTGGACTTACTGTGGTCTTGAAAAAGATATAACAACAATGCCTAAGTTTCCATAAGGAAACCCCGTATGTCAAGCTCGCCTATATGCATGCAGTAGTACAAATGAATCTATCATACTAGTAGCATGTCATGTCATCAACCGTAAGGAAAACAGTTCCCCCGAAGGGTAACACAGGACATCAATCGGGTCTCCCAAGGAGACCTACCGCAAGCACATACAGTCTAACAGAACATGACATGACACTCCCCACACGCGGCTACACTAATCATGGGGTTCGGCAAGTAGCATCCGCCAAGTCCGCACCATAAGAAACAAATCTGTAACTTCGTGGTCGAAACCACACCAACGGAGCCGTCGCTCAGTCGGTCCATCAATCATCATCTCAGTAGGTGACCATCTGAGGAACATAGCCGGAACAGCATCGACCCATCAATCATCATCGTCGGAACAACATCGGCGGCATCACCGGAACAACATCGGTGGTCCATCAATACGTACGGCACAACATCGGACGGGTCCAGACCGAAGTTTGCCTGGTCATCAGGCTCCACGAGCCGCAAACACCAACCGCGCCGCTATGAAAGCAGGGCAGCGACATCCGTAGCCATCCAGGCCGGTAGTCACCTCACCCAAAGACAGTTGCGTGCTCGCACAACATCATACATTGGGATCCGCAATCCCTCAGGCCTGCTACTCTACAATGAGTCCAATCGATCCATCACATCAAGTCACAATCCATACATGGAGGTGACACGTCCCGAACACCCACACTCTTCCACACGACGGTCTCTGGGCAGGCACGCGTACGCGCCCACCGTCACCTCCCGGCTCACGCACAAGGCGAGGACACGGGTTTCCGTGGACAGAGTTGGCATTCAAAAATGGACCAGGAATTCAATCCTGTGCAAAACCGGTCGACCGAAAGAGACAACCCGGTCGACCGCTTCTCAAGGGAATCGGTCGACCGAAAGTCTGCAACGGTCGAACTCTTTGCGCAAAACTTAAGTCCCAACGGTCGAACAGAGATCTAAAACCGGTCGACCGATATGAGGTCAAAATCTGGAGTCTGGTCAACATCAATTCAAACTATCGGTCGACCGACTCTGGGGTCTCGGTCGACCGAAAACTACCAGGGCATCCTAGCAGTTCTAAGTCATATAACAGTCGAACACAATCATAACAACGGTCGAACAATCATGCGAAATAATCCAGTACACTTAACTTTCGGTCGAACGGACCCAAGGACCCGGTCGACCGAAACACAACAGGCAATCCCAACTCACCAGCAAAATGTACTACCGGTCGACCGCCACAAGGCATCGTTCGACCGGTGAAGGTTAAAGTCGCGTAAATACACTACATCAGTCGACCGCCCGAAGGAACCCGGTCGACCGTTGGTCGTCTTCAACCTCACGTCAGCCGAGGATTTGCGCAACCACGTCGCCGGAGAGGTCTTCGACCTCCCCCGACCGACCAACAAAACCCTCCCACGAGGGTGAGCAACAACCAAACACACTAAGAACCGGCATACCTCTCAAGACGACGAAAACTCGTCAGAGCCTCGCTCGCGCACGTCGTCTCCGGTGATCCTCCTTGCACGATCGTCTCCTCGCAACGGCCTCCGCATGCCTCACGCCGAAGCCTCCAAGTTCTCTGGTTCACCGGAAAGAAAATGAAGGAGTGAGAGAGAGAGAGAGAGACGGATTTCTCTTTAAACCCAACAAAAATCCTCTCTACGCTACAGTACCCGACCCCTACACTACACCCATCACCTCATCTCCTCCAACTTCCCATGCACAACACTGTGCACCCACTTTAACTTCATCACTAAACACCATTAACCCTTAGAAAGGGTTTAGGGACATAACACTTAGCTTCATCACAAATCCCATGGAGCAAATCACATCTTTGCTTTCCATTATTCTTGAGTTTAACTACAAAAGTATTGAAATATCACAACTTAATTATCGAAATCGTAATGAATATGTAACATCTATTGTATAATTTAGTAGAGGTTATACATTAGATTAAATTTCATTAGATATCCTTTGCCAAGGAAATTCAATTTACTTAAATTTGCCTACTCCATTGGCAATGAACTAGGTTTTTACCTTCTATATGGATTGGGTTTAAACTAGTTTTATTTAGGTTCGACTCGAGCTCTACTCAAGTTTTAGTGGGCAAGTTGCATTTGCATGTAAGATTGCAATAGTCTATGGTAGTGCCACATTGTGATCAAAGAAGTTAAATGGAGTCGCTTCGCAAGACTTGTTAGAGGTAGACCATTTTAACTAGAAATCAAGAGGCACCAAGTGTTGTTTTTTATCGGGACTCAAGCACTAGGATGCTTAAAACATGATTAATTTCGTCTATAACACAAATTCTTTCAATCTTACCAACTTCAGATGCATTGTGAAGAAAATCTTCAAAAGTGTAGTTGACTACCTATTAAAATTCAAAACGCATTGTGATGAATTTCAAGGCTGCGAAAAAACAAAGCAAAAGTCTTGTGGATGCTGAATGGTTTGTGAATGGAGTATATATAGCCTTCTTCATGACAGCACCTTAATTACCATCAGTCCTACGTAGAGTTAATAATTTATCCCATTGCTCGACAATTATATATGAAACCAGAACACAAACTTACTGTACCAATCAATAGGGTTGTAAATAGACGGTTCGTGGGCGGTTATAAGGCTTACCCGTGAACCTACCCGCCTAATTAAACGGTTCGCGATTCGGTTATAAACTCATTTATTTTTACCTCTACCCATGAACCTACCCGCATAATTTAATTAAACGGTTTTGGACGGTTAAATGCATATATGGATAAAAACATGTCAAATGGTCTATATAGTTACAATGATTTCCATAATGAAATATATCTATATTTCGATAGTATAATATAAACAACTTTAACAAACAGGAAATACTAACCAAAATTTCACAAAAAATATGTGCACTGGCAGCCAAACAAAGAACAAACTTGGAGCACAACTATGATGGCAAATCCATTTGCAACTAAATAGCATATTACTATATTAGACGGACCATAACCAAGCTTCCAACGGGAGTAAAATAAGAGGCATTGACAAAAGAAAGAACCAAAGTAAAGATAAACAACACCACAGGTCCACAACAAGCAAAATAAAGGGCATCAGTGCTCTCAAATTGAGGTCTATAGCTGTCAAAATAATACAAAGTTTGGAGTATTTTTAGAACTCATCGACATCGTTAATAGTCACTGCTTCTGCCATAACTTCAACTTTACCATCATCCAAATCCGTTATTGTGCCAAGATTTGCATCAACAACTTTAGCACCTACATGCACAAAGAGGAAGTAAAATCACACAATACATCTAGTAATAAGATAATAAAACAACATGAAACAATTGCGATTTGATAAAATTTAGATTACCCTCAAATTTCTTTCGAATCCAATCTTGTGAGCATATAAGTGCTTCAACTGTAGTCACATGCATTGAACTTCTTGATGGACTTATCACTCTACCTCTGGTGCTAAAAGCCGACTCAAATGCTACAGTGGATACCGGAATAGACAATATGTCACATGCCATTCGGCTCACAAGAGGATACTTAGGAGCATTCACCTTCCACCAACCAAGAATGTCAAACCTGTTAACTTTAGGATGCACTACTTCCTCTAAATAAAGTTGCATATCAGACTTTTGAGGTTGTGCAGTGGATCTCCTGTGAAGGTGTTTCTTATACGCATCTAATGCATTTGCTAGACCAGGGACATATGCACTTTTCTTTGCATAGGTTGTGTTTCCACTGCTCAAACTGCTTGTGCCACTCTCACCACAGGCAACCATAACATGACACCTGAACTTCAAACGATACTCATTATAGATATCCATCAAACTATTCTTTATTTCTTCTACTTTCTCATCACCATTTGCACCATATATTAAGGACATGTAGAATTAATTGTTTCCAATTTCTGGCACGGATCCAAGATAGATGCAATAGACAAAACTAAGCTTGCATCCTCCCAATACTTTGAGAATTTATCTAGCATCCTCTCACCCATGGTGGACACAAATGGAACATCACTATTGCACATATCTCTTATTGTGGTGTTCATAGCACAAACATGTGGGAAAAAGTAGTTTGCAGAAGGATGCATGGTAACGGAGAACTCTTTTGTCACTTCATAGAAAAATCGCAAACATTCACAAACAACTATAACATTTTCCCATTCATCTTGAGATGACATATGTGAGTAAGAACTATCAATGAAAGCTAACCGATTGAATGCATCCTTGAACTCAATAGCAGTTTCAAGCATTAAAAAAGTTGAATTCCACCTAGTACACACATCCAACACAACAGATTTGTTTGGAGCTTTCACTTGTGCTGCAGCCTCTTTGAATTTCTCTTCTCTAATAGTAGAAGATTTCACATACTTGACACTTTCACGTATTTTAGTAATAATGTCTTGTATGGTCTCTATTCCTTCTTGAACAATTAAATTAACAATGTGAGCCGAACATCTGACGTGAAAGAGTTTACCATCCATTACAAGATCTGAACTGGAATCAAGCTTTTCTAAAACTTCTCTAACCAGAGCATCATTGGTCTTACAGTTATCCAGGACAATACACATAAGTTTTCTATCAATATTCCATTTGTACAACTTTTCCAAAATGATTTTAGAAAGTGCAACTGCGGTGTGACGGGATGTAACTTGAGAAAAATTCAGAATTCTCTTTTGCAACTCCCACTCATCATCAATGTAATGTCCAGTTAAACAAATATAAGCTTTGTTTTGCCCTGACGTCCACATGTCACTTGTAAGGCTAATGCGAGATTCAAGATTTTCTATCTTAGTATACAACGTCTCTTTCTCCTCAAGAAACATTTCAACACAATCTTTCTTAATAGTTGTGCGAGAGACCATCTTAAATTCTGGACGAAGACCTTTACAAAAATCTCTACATGCCACATGGTCAACTATAGAAAATGGGTACTCATGTAGGATTATCATTTTAGCAAGATCTTTTCTACTAGTTTCCTGATCAAATTTGAAGTTTCTAAGATCTATTGTGCCATCTTTCTTTTTGTCCCCAAAATTCAACGTTAGTTGAGTAGCACCTCTATCAATTTTGCTAGGGTGTTTATTCTTCAAATGAGTTTTTAGTGAGCTTGTACCATTTGAAGATTTAGCAAGAAAACCAGTTTTGCAGTAATTACATTATGCTTTCTTAGTCCCATTAACTGTGATGGAAGTGAAGTGATCCCAAACAACAGATGTAAGTTTTCTCTTTCTTCTACCCTGTTCAGTTTCTTCATCAACATCAATCGGTGTTACAGGAGTGTCACTATCATCTACTTGAACGGATTCTGACATATCCTATTATAAAACACAACTCTAAACATTAATAGGCAAATCAATTTGGGAACCTAATCAAACAAGAGACACAACAAATCAATCTTTGCAGTGCTGCAATTCAAAATAAGGTATTTCAAAACAATCAAAATCAATAAGCCGAGACAACTCACAAAGAGAGGAGTGGAAGAGAGGAGATGGGGTTGGTCGACCAGTTGGAGCTTGCTTTGCTTGAAAGAGGGCTGGAATGGAGCTTGCGTGGAGAGAAGAGGGGTTGGAGGCTGGGGCTTCCGTGGAAAGAACAGTACCTGCAGGCTAGAGATTGTTGGATGCTGGATGCTGGAGCTTGCAGGGAGAGAAGATCTTGGAGAGAAAAGGGGCTGGGCTGGAGGCTAGAGCATGGGTGGCGGAAATTAGGGTTGAGAAACTAGTTTCTCTTCTTTTTTTTAAACCCTTTCGGATGGATTTCAAGGATCTCAGACTCACCCTCCATTTCGGATGGAATTACACTTCTGTCCCCGTTGGATTACACCATTTAAACATGACTTTCAACCATTTAAACATGACTATGAATTTATATGTATATAATATATAGAATAAAATTTTATATTTATTTTATATTGTTCAAGGGTAAGAAGTACAGCCTTCTGACCTCATTGTTTAAGACATAATGTAGATGGCCACAAATCCATCCGAAATCCATATTCCAGACATATCATCAACAATAGTTTTACACTATTGAAGCAAGATAAACTTGTGCATTTAATATATAACTCTTTCCCAACTAACTGAACCTTTATTTTTTTTGTTGACCAAATTGTCATGGTCATTGTGAGTGTAGTAGACTCCAAGCATGAGTGATAGGAGTTCAATTACAACAAAAATGGGGTAGCTGATTGATTCGGTGAGTAATCGATGTTCCAATGCAACCCTAAATAATTTGGCTCTACCAATTCTAGTATTGAAAAGTCAAGTTGAGATAGTTCAGTTTATCATCTTAGATCATTTCAATCAAGAAGTTGCATATATATATTGAAATCCTACTCTTACATGTATATCCATTATATATCTAGAGCTTATGTGTGAGAACCTAATCCTTATTAACTAAGGTTAATTGGGTTTAAGAACTTTAACCCTACTTTGGTGAAGTATATAAAAGGCAACTCATTTCTTCTCTTCTCTTTTCTTTTCTTTTTCTCTCTCTCTCTCCTCCCTCTCTCTCAATCACTCGTTCTCCCTCGCACCTTTGATTCGGCAACAAAGAAGGAAGGAGAAGGGGGTGCGCCGGCAAGTCGAGTTCGCCGGAGTTCAAAGAAAAGGAGGTGGAGATCGTGTTTGTGTGAAGAGATCGTCGGAGAAACGCTTGTTTCGGTGGAGGTGATCTTCGTTGCTCTTCAGAAGCTTTTTCAAATTTCCAAGGTATGTCAAGTTTTGCTTTTATGCTCACCTAAGTTGAGAGAGTGTTTGAGTGATCGACAGTAGACCGAAAGACTCGTCGGAGGTGTGTGCAGCAGTTTTCTGCACTTGAACGGTCGACCGGTAGTGGATTCGGTCGACCGGTCGTAGTGCATTTCGGAGAGTTTTGCCTTTCTCCGGTCAAACAACGCCTCATGTAGTTGACCGGTAAAGCATGTTAGGCAAGCTCTGGGTGTTTTTGGTCGACCGGGCCCCTTTGCCGTTCAATCGAATGCACTGTTTGAAGTCGGTTGGGGACATAGACTTCAAAACGGTCGACCGTCCTTTTGATATGTTCGACCGAATGCATTGTTTTAAGTCGGTTGGGGTGTAGACTTTAAAACGGTCGACCACTCTAAGATCTCATTCGACCGATGACTTAAGATGATTTATTTGGGGTTCTACTGATTCATATTTCGGTCGACCGACGATGACTTAGAGAAGTAGGTTGTCCCTGTTATTTTGCGGTCGACCAGGTTCATTTTGTCGTTCGACCGATGAGACATTTGATTTTAATGTTGTTGTGGTGTAGATCTTCTAAACGGTCGACCGCCAATGGACTTTTGTTCGACCACTTTTGTGTGTTGGTTGTACCGATGGATTGCGGTTGAACCAATAACTGGTTTGACTGTATGACTTTTTTCGGTCGACCGTTGGAACACAGAATATTGTATGTTTGTTTTATGAGTGTGTTGGTGCGTGAACTTCTTTTATGACTTGTGTTCCCATGATATGACATGTGCATTGAGACCTAGGTAGTAGACTTGTGGGACCATATTCCCCTTTACATGATCTATATGATATGGCTCTACGGAGCAAGTTGACCTTAGCCTTTGTGGCAAAGGAGATGATTGTTAGCCTTGTGCAACAGAGTTCTATGTCTTAGTCTGTGTGGCGACAGAGATGACAGACTGATGTTGTACGTTAGATCATGTATTGCATGTGCATGTAGGGGGCTTGGCATATGGGGTTTTCTTATGGAAACTCACGGTATTGTTGTTATGTTTTTATTTCAGGGTCCCATTCGGGAGCTGGTAGGGTGGTGACGGGTCCTCATGTGTATTTGAGGTTATTATGATTACTTGTATATCTGTGTTAGATTTTTTTTTATGTAATCATTATTTTGACAACTCCTGTATTCGGTGTACTTTATATTATATGTATATATTTTCAGTAACGTTCTCATGTGATCTGGTTATTTACGATTATTGAATATCTTTTTTTAAGTTCAAAATTTCTGTTATTTCGGATACGTTACATTATGTGTCTTTACATTCACTTCATAATGAATTGAAAGATGGTAAGACTAATTAATTCACTAAACATGTAATCTATTTCAACACTCCATGCCAATTAAAAGAAGATGTTGGTAGAAAGTTTACGAAGCACTCATGGACGAATAATAATTCAAATATACAAGACATGGAAGCAGACAACACCAAGTGTGGAAGTGAGTTGTTTAGATGAAAAGGCGACACCAATAGATTCTGGTTGGTGCATATTTAACAGCTACCTAATGACTTACCAAAGTATTTATTTTAGTTGATCATTGATGTTAAGTACTATTCTTGTACCAAAGATTAGTACGGATTATTTATAGACATTGTTAAGTTTGAGTCCCACACTGAAAAAATAGATGGAATCATAATGTCTTTATTCGGAGTGCTCGTATAATCTACTCAATTGTTACAAAACATTGAAGCAAATTATTTTTAGTTTATAGGTAGTATTAACGTGATATTGTTTTGTTGTAATTTTGATTGACTACAAGCATAACCTAAAGATGTATAATAATTAAGCTGCTGAGTTGATCATTAGTTATTTTTACTTCAACAGATTGAAATTATACCAGTGGCAGTAAGATATTGATAGTTAACCACACACGCGAAGTGCTTCTGTAATTTATGATTAAAATTTCTTCGAAATTAATACATAGATTGAGTGCAATCGTTGGTTTTGTTTTCTTTGGGTAAAATTAAAGATAGTTCTGAAATTCATGTGTCGAATGAAAATTACAATAAATAATTATAATATTTGTGAACTTTCTTTTCTATATTTGGTAATGTACCATTTAACTTTCTTTACTCAAACAGTTATGGTCTAGTACTGACGTCATCTAAATCAATCTTTATCATCATCAAAAAAAATTCTTTGCTTGTCATCAGGACATCAACTCTCAAACTACGATGTGAAATTATAATCAAGCGACAAGAAACCCAACATAAATACGTCAAGTTTGAGGCAAAAGATAAGACGATCTTCGCCCAAACTTGTATTTAATCATGTTTATCCCATACATTTAAGGGTTAAAAATGACGGGAGAAGTAAATTGTTGATAGAAGTCCAAATGAAATGCAGAGAAATAAATAAGAGTTTTGACTTTTGAATGGTGACTTCAACTTTTATGTTTGGACAAATGTTGTTTGGAAGATGGAATTACATTTATTTATATCAAGTTGTCAATTTTAAACAAAGCCAGGAGCTGGTGGTTGGCAGTTGATATGACTTAATAGATAACATCTCACCAGTAATTGGTGCTTTTGGAATAAGTTGTCTCACAGACTTCGAAAAGTTCTTTTATTAGATCTAATATGGGTCAAGCATGTTTTCAAAACCTTGAAGGAGATCAACAAGTAATCTATATATATTCAAGCATGAAATGTTTTCTTTGTTCAGAAGAAATTTGGGGAACTTTGAGTGCTATAGACGTGTTTTTGCAACACTAGAATATATAGTCAACTCATTAAAAATTGGTAGGAACCATGGAGATACGAGTCTACTGATATAATAAATTAAAACATAAGCATTTTAAAAATTCAATTTCTATGAAATGAACCACTACAAAAGTATGAAATGAAATTAAAACACAAGTTGGCATGACATGTTTTGGGCAAGGCACAAGGAATTAACTAAAAACATATTTGGCCAGCAAGAAACCAAAATATTTAAAAGGTGATCCATTCGGTTTGAGAAGGACCTAACTTTGCATAGATTAGCTGCAATGAATGGTATGCATTCCCCCACATCCAGTTGTAAGATTCTTGGCAAAGTCCACATCTACATCATCTTGCCAGCTTGTTTCTTCAAAATGTCATTCTCAATCCCCACCTTCATCAATCTTAATCATCATTTATTGTTGGCTGTTTTCTGTGTTATCAGTGTAGTTAGTTGGGGTCTGTTTGGAATTGGAATTGCGTTTGGAAAACCAAAACGTTTAATGTATAATCCAACACATATCTTTCAACTCATTGTTTGTCTAGACCGGATATGAGGAAAATCTACTTTTAGCAACCTACATTGTGATGACTTAAAAAGCATATGACAAATTAAAAATGATTAAATTCGTTAGCAAATAATAGAGAGAAAACTTAGGACCTCCAATATTAGCTCCATAACATTCCTGTACAAGAATGTAATGCTTTCCCTTAACATGGCTAATTTCCTTCTTGATTAACATTAATACATATGCTGCAACATGAGAACAATACAAGGAAGAAGAGTTGTGCTTCGAGCTTCAAGTATACAAAACACAAAATGAGCCATAAATCATGATTAACAAGAAAGGAAAGATAATACTTGAATTTAATCAAGAAATTGTACATATTAAATAATTGTTCCAGACATACTGCACTCTCAAAAAGGAAAACAAAAATCATTAGTCTACATCCCATTTGGTTTTGCCAACAATTTCCAAACTAAAACTGTCTTGTCTTTGTTCGATAGCTTCATAATCTATACAAATACAACTAGTCAAACCAGATCACCATTCCAGAGAGGAAAGGATAGAGACATCAATGTAGCACATTGGTTGGCCAACCGAACAATGTGGTATGACATGAACAAATACCAGTTCTTCAAACCCGACCATGGGACCCTCGAAGTATCAGTGGATGTTGTTCGACGTGAGCAACTAAGAAGACCCACAAGCAAATCTTTCAAAGATTGGACACATTTATGATGAACAAACTCGTGAAGATTGCACAAAGTATGGAGCATGTTAACCCAGCTAATCCGCCCCACAGGTTTGTCAGTCAACTAATTAAAGCTCGATGGATATGGCCATTCGTTCGTCAACTTGCTGGAAAGATTTTAAAGCGAAAATTTCAAAATTATGAGAGTAACTTCAATGATCTAAGACTGAACTGAAAATTCAGATAACTGTAGTGTTAACATAATGTATGCTTTTACAGGATCCATCATTAATTAATTCATGATGGAGTACCACAAGTTTACGACCGGACTATATTATTTTTGGACCAAAAAAAAGAGAGAAGGAACTCACTTTTGAACTTGTCTTCCACTCAACCTAGAATATAATGCGAGACGTAGGAACAAATTTTCAGTTAGTTGAAGCTACATGTAATGGAAGTGGGCCTTCAACTTTAGGTAGAATTAATAGAACATACCTTTATAAAATGATGTTAGCACCAACCATGAAATAGATGGTGACTTTGGTAATCTTATAAATCATTGATTGTGTTCTACCTGCGAAGAACAGCAATTCCAAGTTAACCAACTTCAGAAGAATGGAGAAGATGAATTGTATTCTTAGGAAGTGCAAGAGTCTTTCTAGGATGGGGAAGTCGACATCATATGGAACTTTTAGGTCCAAATCTACAATAAGCGAAGCACCAATGGAGAGACAAAGTTCAGGTGTAGAAGAGAGCCCCGGTCTACGGGAGAACGAAGTGATGGTGTTTGTTGGGAGTGGTAGACGGGCCTATGTGATCAACACCAAATATTTGAACCACCCTTTGCTGAGCACGCTTTTGGAGATATCAGATGGTGATGATTGTATAACCGTGAAATGTGAGGTTGTGCTCTTTGATCACCTTCTTTGGACATTGGAGAATGTCGACCTCGATATCACCTCTGGAGAGGAGTCGTTGGAGGAGCTGGCTGAACTCTATGCTTACTGAGGTCAAACTCTGTCCAAGAAGTGCAGCTCAATATTCATCAGGCTCTAGCTGTTGGGTGGAGTGACAAGAGTGTTACCATAGTGTGAGTTCAATTGTCCAGAGTGTGCTAATTAAAATGCTAATTGTGTTTTCTCATTTATAGCTTTTCCTAGCATCATAGGAATAATAAAGTACCGTGCCTGTTGTAAGATTTCAGTTAAAAACTCTGATCCATATTGATTGTAATTCATATTGTATCATTTTGGTAGATAGTTGCATTGTTTTCCATGACTTTCTATATGAAATTTCAAATTTGGTTCTGCACAACTCCATAAACCATAGGGGGTGGAGATGGTTCATTGTTGGACTTGAGCTGGCAGAGGTGGAGTGTTGGCACAACAAGAGGTCAGTCCTCGTCAAGGATTTGTGACTTATAATTATGCATTCTTATATTACTAGTAGCACGGTAATATTTTTCTGCCAGGTATAAAGTAGCATTCTTATGAACTGGCATCTACTATCTTTTAGTTTTACTATGAACTTGGTAATACAAAAGCAGTTTGCAAGTAAATTTAACCAACTGGTTTAGCCGCCAACGATAAGCAACATACAGTCATATATATGAAAGAAAAAGAAAAAGATGTTAGGTGAGTAATAGACAAAAATTGAGTTTATGTTAAAGATCAACCTTCCAAAAGAAGAATTTGCATAGTGGATATTCAATAAACATATGCTGATCAAACTCCAAACATGAATATGTAATTAATTGCAGAAGAGAAACTTGCATAGTAGGTATGTTTGCCTTAGCTTTTTTGAAAACTTATGCCATGAAAGTCCAATCCTGACTCATGAATCATATTCATAACATACGAGGTCTATTTTCTTGGTGCAATTCAAAAATCACAAGCAGTTTATACAAGAGAGTGTACACCCATAAGTCTAAAGACATCAAATCAGAAAGTCAACATTTTTGCATAGTAAAGATCCAGATTTTTTGTGTGTGGAGTATGGACTAAAAGTATACGTATTGAAACTCAAATTTAATACAGTGCCAATCAATAGATGTGGAGAAACATGACTTGATCTTGTTCAAAACAAAATACCAGTATACTGGGGATACTTCTAGCCAAGATGGTTATATATAAATACGCGGAACAACAAAATTGCCTTCACGTGAGAGAAAATTTTACCTCAAGTTGGGCTGCAGCCTCTTTGTATTGCCGTTTGGAAGTCGAATTAAAGTTTCTCAACAGGTGAGGCTGCAGATTAGAAGAAAAAATCACATCCCAATACATTATGAACCACAGTGCTACCACTGAGGTATCTGCCGGAGTTTCAAAATAACTTTATCAAGGCTACATCAAATACGACTTTAGCTAAACGATGTTAAGCTAAAATTAGAAGATTTGCCATCATTTCTAATTCTGAATCAAGCATCTAGAGCTTACTTATCCTCAATTGAAGACAACATGTTTGTATTGTTGGACCAATGACAAATGAAAATTTAGTATAAAAGGAATATGTTTCATAATACTTGTTAGTATATAACCAAGACAAATTTCTAAACCGAGATAAAAGAAGAAATTTACCTTCAGCTGAATTATTGGTCACAAAATCCTTCGACGTCTCTGATTACGTTGGTAATTGCCTATCTTTCATTGATTGTTTTGTCGACCATTTAGACTTTCAAAATAACTCATTGGTGAAAGATTTTCAGGAGGCGACACTATCGACATCACCCCTCGTGGATGTTCTTGGGTAATCTGAATCACAATAATTACCTTCTTCCCTCATGTTTATTTCAAGTTCAAGCAATTGTTGTTGTATAGCTCCCCATTGTTTGTGAGACCTCTCATTAGACAAGAATGAGCAGACACAACCAGAAACCTCAACTGAACTATACCCCTGAACCTTTTTTGGACCTACTTTACTTCCCAAACTCTTGATTTGAGCCGCATAATCCCATTCCCCACCAAAAGAATACATATTAGGTAATAGCCTATGGTACCCTGAATGATTAGGATCCAATTCAAGCAGATTCTGCGCTGCCAATTTGCCGATGCCGATGTTTCTGTGTATCCTGCATCCAGCAAGCAACGCACACCAAGTGTGAGCGCTGACAGGAGTAGGAATCCGGTTGATGAGATCCATGGCCTCGTCAAGCTTTCCAGCTCGCCCTAGGAGATCAACCATAATAGTGTGATGCTCTGGATCAGGTTTAATTCCATAAATAACAGCCATCTCATCGAAAAGCCTTGTTCCATCCTTCACTAGCCCAGCATGGCTGCAGGCTGAAAGAACTGATACGAAAGTTACCTTGTTAGGTTTGATGGAAGCTTTGACCATACGCTCATACAATGCCACTGCGCTCTTGCCCATACCATGAATACCGTAACCAGCAATCATAGAGCTCCATAGTACTAAATCCCTGTCAATTCTTGTATCAAAAACTTGAACAGCATCATTCAGGTTACCGCATTTGGAATACACATCAATCAGTGATGCCAAAACAAAGATGTGGTCACTGAACCCATAGATTATAGTATATCCATGAAGGATCAGAGCCTGGCGGAGGAACCCAGATTGCGAGCAAGCCTGGAGAATTTTAACCAAAACAACCACATCTGGCCTCATACCAGTAGAAACCATGCAACTAAAAGCATCAAATGCCTTATACATGTAATCATTGTGAACGTAACCACCAATTAACGCAGCCCAAATGATGACATCTTTTGTTGGCATCTGATGGAAGACCTGAAAGGCCTCTTTACAACACCCACATTTCATGTACATGTCTAGCAATGCAGTTGAAACAGCCAGTTTTGATGTGAAACCTTCACGAGCAGCGAGTTTATGGATTCTTCGACCTTCCTCCAGATTAGAGCTCACAGAACATGCTTGCAGAGCGCTAGTAATAGTGATTGAATTCGGCTTGAACCCTTCTGCTAGCATTTTGTTGTAAACTTGCAATGCTTCATCTGCCTTCCCATAGTGAGTGTAAGAAGAAACCATGCAACTCCAACCAACTACATCTTTCTTCCTTGTCATGTCGAACAACTTTCTCGAGTTCTGCAGAGAACCTAGGTTTGCATACATGTTGACCAGTGCATTGATCAGTGCAACATCCGTGTGGAGCATCCTCCGTACAACATATCCATGGCAACACCTACCGGCACGAAGAATCCCCAACTGCCCAATTGCCGTCAACAAACTATTGATTGTGACCAGATTCGGAGAGGCACCTCTTTCCATCACCATCATGGAAAAGAACGAAACCGCCCCAGCAGCATCGTAATTCTTCAAGTATCCAGAAACAACCGACGTCCACAGCCCAACATCCGGGTCATGAAATCCGTCAAAAACACATAGAGCAAGACCCATCTCCCTAAATTCCGCATACATCTCCACAAGCGCAGCGCCGACGAACACATCACATTTGATCTCCTTCGGGCCCTTCACAACAAAACCATGTAATGACCTCCCGAGTCGTAAGGCCGAAAACCCAATACACGATTTGATCACAATGGATATCGTGAACCGATCGGGTCTCGTGCAATTCATGTGTCGGAAAAGGTGTAGGACTCGTGCCCATTGACGGGCTCTGAGATGGGCACGGAGGAGCGCATTCCAATTGCGAGTTTCCGGGCGAGGACTTTCGTCGAATACCTTACGGGCTTTGTCGATGGAAGTGAGTTCGAACGACAGATCGGTGGAGAGGAAGCGGTTTTTCAAGAAAAGTCGGATTTTTACGAAGCTGTGGTGGATTTGGGACGTGGGTTTTGGTTTTCTGAGGAAATGGAAGAGATATGAGTGGAGATTTGGGGTAACGGCGCACGTTAGCCTCACCATCTAAATTCCAACCGCTGGGGTTTGGCAATGAGCGGCGGCGGCGAGGACGCCCTGAACATAAAGCGGGGAAAACATTGCAGCTTTTCAAATGATGATACTAGCAAAGTAGCGATAACCTTGTCCTCCGGGAGTCGATTATTTTATTATTATTTTAATTATTATTTTTGTTTTTTGTTTTGATTATTTTTCATTTTGTTTGGATTTTTTAATTTTTTTTTAAAAAATACGTTTTTATAATTGTTTTGATTTTTTAGATTTTTATTTATTTATTTCCAAGATGATCCAAAATGATGTAGAGGAGAGAGGTAGTTTGTGTTGGGTTGTGGTTAAGAGGTGAATAGGGTAGGAAAAAGAACAAAGTGGGTTGAGAAAAAAGAAAGTTAATGTGGAAGAGAGAGAAAGCTGATTTAAAAGAGAAAGAAAGCTCATTACCGGGTCGTCCGGGTCATGGTTAGTGATGACATTAGCGGCGGATGACCCAGATGACCCGATCATTCGCCTTGGTCGTCGACCGGGTTGTGCCACTTGGCACGACCGGGTTGGCCGTTTTTTTTTTGTTTTGGTTTTTTGTTTTGTTTTGGTATTTGTTTTAATAATTAAGAATTTATATTTTGATGAATAATTAAAGGGGTTAAGCAGTTGTAGTTTATATTTTGATAACGATCAAAGTTACGGTTATGATTCAGAGTATTGTTTTGTAAATTTGTGAGTATTTATTAAATTTTATTTAAAAGAACTTCAATAGAAGATAATTATATTTAAAGTAGAATTAAACAACAACCAGACTAAAATAACAACTTAAACTGAAAATAGAAAGATAAGTTATAAATTGAAAATATAGAAGATAAGTCATAAACTTAAAAAAATAAAACGACAAAGTTCTACTTAAATATTTCGTCACTGATCCGTTCCAGGTTAATTTCGTCCTTGGGGGTTGGATTACAGTGAGTTTTTTGCAAGTGATGAATATCCAAAAATTTCAAGATCCAAATTTTTTCCAGGGAGGCACTGCCCCCTTGTCAACCCGCCACCTCACCGGCGAAGTGGAATCCTGCTCGCTCACCACCTCCTAATTTTTTCATTTTTTTACTAAAAAGAAGTTGGACATCTTACCAGATTCGAGTGCACCGGGGCGTCCACTGACTCCTTTCTGGCATCCGAGACATTGTTTTTTATGATTATGAGAAGAAGATGAAGAGAGTGTGGTGGTAGGAGAGTGAAATGAAGAAATATATAAGTAGAAATGAGAGAAGGATAAAATTGTAATTCGTACGCATGATTTAAGTAAGTTGGGACGACTTTAGCAATTCAGATTTCTTTCTTACATAATAACTTTTCCATGTAAATTTACCGCGTAAAAGACCAAGTCGAATGCCCTCTTAAGCTTTTAGTTTGCGATAAATAGTGAAATATATTGTTAATCCCAGTGTATCGGTAGGCGATCGCCCCACGCGGTGGTCGCCTGGGCTCTCCAACGGCTCTCAACTTTTTTTTTTCTTCAAAAATTACAAGTTTGCCACTACCCCCAAATCCTATATAAACCCCTCCAAACCTCTTCATTTTTCACACATCTCTCATTCTCTTCTTATTCATAATTCTATTCTCATCATCAAGTTTCCTAATCACCAAGTTTTTGCGATTAAGTCTCCGGTCTGGTGCTTAGTTTTGAAGTTGGAAAGTGAAGTCTCCGATCCGGTTCTTCATTTTTCAACCGCCAAATTCAAGTGCACTTTTTCTAACTTCTCTTTAGAATTAAATTAATTAGTATTTTATTTTCATATTAATCTAAATTTTTATATTAGTCTAGTTTTAAGATATGACTTACGTACCCGGCACTAGTCTCCCTATGCATCTGACGCGCGGTGTTCTACTGCATCTGACGCGCCATTATTAGGTTGTGGCGTGAATGATGTCATCGTTCATATCAGTTCTAGAGATTCAGGTGCATCGAGTTCTCAACCACCGATGGACATCGACGAGCAATATGTCCAATCTGACGATGAAGAAACTGAAGAAGATGATGTCTACGTCGACAATCCGAACGAGAACGACTCCGACGACTCTGATGGT
The DNA here is from genome assembly GCA_963682175.1 of Triglochin maritima. Taxonomy (NCBI): domain Eukaryota; kingdom Viridiplantae; phylum Streptophyta; class Magnoliopsida; order Alismatales; family Juncaginaceae; genus Triglochin; species Triglochin maritima. The sequence goes on from OY821774.1 coordinate 43,944,711, forward strand.
GGTGGATGATATGATATGGTTCCCAGTTGGACATTAGATCAATGTGTCCAATGGAATTAGTTAGTTAGCTTGTAATTCTAATTTCTCTCTCATCTGCTATTGTATGAACTCTGAGTTGCCTTTGTAATCGTACTACTAAACAATAAATTGTATACCTAAGTGTTTAGGTGGTAGAGGGGGTGCCTAGTGAGACCTTGGTCGAGGAACTATGTGTATTTTCGAAGCCTAAACATGTTTGATATTTTTAGAAAATATTTGTGCATTTTTTTCTATTTTTCCTGATTTTTTTATCTATTTTATAAAAAATTAATTGAATTAAAAAAATAAAATTACCGCCCAGACCCGGGCGGTCGCACAACCACCTAGGCGAACGCCCAGGCCACCGGACGCCTCCGGTCGCCTAGGGTCGCCTAAGTGGTACCTGAACATTGGTTAATCCTCTCCATCCTTGCCGACCTCACTTTGCGATTTTATTAGTTTATGTGGTTGTATGATTAAATTTAATCATTATGAAATCACCATTCTTTTTTTCTTAAAGTCCAAACTTTTGGTGTTTCTGCTCCAACTCCTCGTGTTCTCTTCTCTTCTTCCTCCTCATCACATTTTATCTCTGGAGTCTCAGGTCATGTGACCATTAATTCATCAAAATTCTTCAAGTATATAAAAAAACGAATGTTTTTATGGTAGTTGACTGACCCGAGGCATATACTACGCGAACTGTCAATGCTTCCACACAAATTCATCTAGACTTTCGTTTGGAACGATAAGGCTAAATTATAGTTTATCCCCTGATTTTTGGATGATTCATTTTACTCCCTGAACTATAAAAGGTAATATTTTACACCTCATTGGGTTAAGATGTCATTATGGTTTGGTTAAACAGACATAAATCATTTATCTTTTGACCCGAGTTAACAACTTTGTCTACTATCCAAGTACGTACTTAATTTTGTTTATTTCTCCTACAATACTTTTCCCTATCCTTACTTTCTATTCAACATGACAACATCAAACTAATTTACGATTTTGAAAAAAATACAATTGAAAAAGAAAGACTCATAAGAATTTAATCTAGAGGCAGACAAGCCAAAAGATAACCATCTGAACCCAGGGGTTATTTTTGCGGTGATAATGCAATGTTGAAGACAAAAGGTGGGTGGTCTCAATGTTGTATTAGGGGGTACATGTTATTTTTTCCTCACCGTCCACCACCAGTGTAGACCATGGTTGAGATTGTGATGTTTTTGTCACTGATGTTGTCCACCGCTAGCACTCCAAAAAATCATTTGGATGATATTTTCTGCGTCGAGGTGATCTAATAAAAATACCATCATCGACACGAGCTACCACGTGTCACCCTAACGAACGCTTAACCAACCTCGCAATTGGACACAATAAGGAGGCAAAATGAAACATATCAATATGTTATAAATAGAAGGGAGCAAGCTGTAAATTTACCCAAATATAAAAGGGAACTACTAAACGTCACCCCAAAACTACTTAAATCGCCCCTTGAAATTACCAAAGTGCCCTTAACAATATATTTAATACCCATATCGTCCCGTGTCTATAAATTAGGCATACGGTCTTGTATATTCATAATTTATCAGTAAAAATACCACGAAAATGTCTGGGGAAGGTGATGCATCCGGTGAGGTAAGTCTGGCGCGGGGCAAATTTTGGGTCGGGCGTCTGCATTAGACGCCTCCCCCAAGGTGAGGGCGTCTGCGTAGGACGTCCTCCCCTTGGCCGAGGCGTCTAACGCAGACGCCTACGCAATGGGAGAGGCGTCTTATGTAGACGTCCTCCCCTTGGGTAAGGCGTCTGTAGTAGACGCCCTTCCCTAGGGTCAGGCGTCCTACGCAGACGCCTCACCCTTAGGAATGGCGTTTAACTCAGACGCCCCTCCCATGGGGGAGGCGTTTAATACAGACGCCCGAATTTTTTTTGATTTTTTTAATTTCGATTTTATTTTTGTAGGTTCCGTTGGAAGATTTCGGTGGTGATGGAGTGGATTACAGTGAGTTATTTCAAACTACACAAATCTTTGAAACAATCGATGAAGCATGTAAATGGGCCAAACAAGTAGCTATCGGAGCTGGGTTTTTTTTGGTCGTGTCGTCGTACAAAACAAGATCAGATAGTCGGATGGATTGTTATTTGAGATGCGACCGGCGAAATCAAATGGAGTCTCGGGATATGGATACTGCACTTCGAAGAAACACCAAAAGAAAGGGTTGCGGTTGCCGTTTCTTAATAAAAGTGGTGGAGCGACGAGATCGTGATGGATGGGTTGTGGTTTTTAATAGTGCTCACGGACATCACAACCACAGACTGGCAGTTTATCCAGAGGGTCATCGTCAAATTAGTGGTCTAAGTTCTGGGGCGAAGAAGATTGTTCGTGATATGACTGAGGCGCAAGCAAAACCACGGAACATCTTGAAGGCAGTAAAAGAAAAATTCCCGGAGGACAATCCAAATCAAAAGCATATTTATAATTTCAGAGATTACATGAGGAGGACAAAATCTGAAGACCGGAATCCCATCCAGCAGTTTCTCTATCAAGCAGTGCAGTGTGAGTACTTACATTGGATTATGGCGGATCCAGAAAATGATGTCGTCACTCACGTTTTTTTGGCACATCCGACGTCAGTCCAGTTGTTGCGGACATATCCTTTCGTTATCTGCATGGATTCGACTTACAAGACGAACAAGTATAAGATGCCTTTGTTCGAAATGATTGGGGTCACACCAACAAACATGAATTTCCTTATTGGATATGCGATTTTGATGGATGAAACTTACTCCAGTTATCTGTGGGTGATGGAGAAGTTGTGAGATCTGTTATTGGGGATTGTCAGCCCGACTGCAATAATAACAGACCGGGAGTTAGGCCTTATGCGACCAGTGAGAGAGGTATTTCCTGACTCTGCTCATTTACTCTGCACATGGCACATCAACAAAGACGTGTTGAACTACGCATACCACGTATTCGGGAACAATAAGCAGATGGCAGAGACTTTGAGGCGTGGAAGATGGAGGAAAATCATGCTTTCTACTTCAGAAACCGAGTATGATAGAGCTGTGTATGCTCTGAAAGATTTGTATAGATCGTGGCCGGCTATCACGGAGTATCTGGACACCACGTGGTTGGTGCATAAAGAAAAGTTTGTGCTGAATTGGACGAACAAAGTCCTTCATTTTGGGAACACCACGAATTGTAGGGTCGAAAGTGCTCATTCGGCTCTAAAAGAGTGGATTTCTACATCGACTGCAGCTCTGGACACTCTTTTCGAGCGCGTCAACGCGGCTATTGAAATGCAGCTGACGAATATTCGAAACGCTCTTGAAGACTCGAGACGGCGAAATTTGACTAATTTCGGACATGCTCTATATCGTCACATAAATGGTCGAGTTTCGCATCACTGCTTGCAATTGCTGAGTCAGGAGGTGAAAAGAATGCAAGAGTTAGATGATGAAGTTGAATATCGTTGTGAGTGCGCTTTTCTGACTTCTCATGGGATACCTTGCGCATGTACCATCCGCGGATGTCTTGAATCAGACAACGGAATTTACTTAGAGCAGATTCATTCGTTCTGGAGGACACTTGTCATTGGGGAAGGAGCCGGGAACGCAGAGTTTGTGTCTCAGGCAGCTCAAGACGCCGAACATTTTCGCAGCCTGGTTGATGAGATTGCAGGAAGTGACCCCACCGTAATTCGATCTGCCTCTCGGGTTTTATTCGAGCAGCTACACCCCGAACATGCGAATTTGAGAGAGTCTGCAGAAAAAACAAAGCTACGAGGTCGACCAAGGGGAAAGTCGACACGACGGGACCCTAGTGCGTTTGAGTATGCAGAGCGAGGTAGTGGTCGATCTTCAGGTAGTGGGAGTAGAGGTCGTGGTCGTTCTTCCGGTAGTGGAAGCAAAGGTCGTGGTCGATCTTCTGGTTCTTCGTCTGTGAGGGAAGGATCAGGTATACCATCCCTATATTTATTGTTATTATAATTTTGTTATTTATTTCAGTAAATATGTATCTTTTGTTATTATATGTAACTGTATTTTTTGTTGATATTGTAGTGACTGGGCGGGCTGACGTAGACGACTTTCCATATGCGGATAGGATTCCAGGAATCATTATACCATTCCTACACCAGTGGAATGATGTACGTGCTGATGGAAACTGTGGATTTCGATGTGTCGCCGATGTTTTTCACGGTGGTGAAGACAATTGGATGATAGGATGTGAGTAACTACCAAACCAATCAAGATAACGTGCATCACACTCGGAGGGGTCGCGACTACGTCTGAAGTCGCCAAGGAACAATCAACATGATCTCGGAAATGTCCGCCAAGTCGATTCCGCTGTAGAAGCGGGGAACCTGACGTCGTACGTCGCTGCTGTCGCAGACCGCACCGCATGCTCTGGTGTCGGGATGTCAACCGGGATCACCTGAACATATCCTAACTGACGCAAGACCCGATCGGGCATATAAGGCTCTATGATATCCCGATAACGAATAAGACCCATCAATAAAGTCCTCGGGACATCCGCTGCTGGGTCAGGACCATAGGGTAACCACTCCACCTAAAGTTTAACACATTAATAATAATACATCTTAAAATTAAATAAATGGTGTAAAGTTTGATACCTCTGATGCAGTCATCTGATCTAGCCGTGCGCGGATGGAACGCAATCGTCTATCGCTCTTGTCCTCGCTCCGGACGGCCCACATACCCGAACGTGGATGACCCTCGTCGATAATCTTCCGCTCACGATGCGGGCGGAATGCAGGAAAGTACTCGTATATCCACGCCTGCAGCAGCGTAAGACAACCTGCAATCCCAGAACAATCCGCACGGCTAGCTATCCCAAGCTGCCGGTACAGGTATGCCAACGTCGCTGACCCCCACGAGTACTCACGAACGGTGTCAGGGTCCCTAGCCTCCAGTAGATCGCGTGGTCTGATCCGACAACCACTCTTGTCGACAAACAAGACGGCTCCGAGCATCAAGAATAGGTACGCCGTCAACTGTGTATCATCGGCCCGCGGAGGTCGTGCCCGTCTGCATAGGTCCTCAAGGGAGTCGATGCCGACACCACCACCACTCCATAAAGCTGTATCTCTCGCCAGACCATCAGGTGTGACACCAAGCAACTCTGCCACATAACACCTCAGCTCAGACGTCGACCCCTGAGCACTAACCAGACGACCATCCACAGGAATGCGCAGGATCTGGAAAACATCGTGAAGCATGATCGTCATCTCTCCGAAAGGCATGTGGAAAGTGTTGGTGTCAGGCTGCCACCGCTCCACAAACGCAGAAATCAAAGGCATGTCGAGATAAGGGAACATGCTGTACGGTAAGTGCCCCAAATGCGTGGCACTAATCTCCTCTCTGATATCAGCACTCAGTGTAGACCGCCAACCCTGTAGTGCTGTACAGGCTCTGTGCCGATTATGGCACTTCAGAACCTTCCGATCCTCT